>CP053130.2:0-2500000 GCA_022674325.2 Grapholita molesta
ACCTAACCTAACTCTGAACCTAACCTAACTCTGAACCTAACCTAACTCTGAACCTAACCTAACTCTGAACCTAACCTAACTCTGAACCTAACCTAACTCTGAACCTAACCTAACTCTGAACCTAACCTAACTCTGAACCTAACCTAACTCTGAACCTAACCTAACTCTGAACCTAACCTAACTCTGAACCTAACCTAACTCTGAACCTAACCTAACTCTGAACCTAACCTAACTCTGAACCTAACCTAACTCTGAACCTAACCTAACTCTGAACCTAACCTAACTCTGAACCTAACCTAACTCTGAACCTAACCTAACTCTGAACCTAACCTAACTCCGAACCAAACCTTACCTTCCGTTATGCTCAAATGGCCGGGTTATTTTTAGGAAAATCTTAACAGCGCGATCAACGAAATCTGTCCAAATGATAAGCGACATCTATCGGGTATGTAATTTCCTGGGGTACGCGGTTTAGAGATAGGGAAGGGTTTCGGAAGTTTGACTCTATTTCTATAATTCATTTGTTATTGATTTATTTCACTTGATTTTGTAAGTTTCGTTTGCATCTATTTATATATATATATTTTACTAATAGAATAGTCACTGTATAACATAAATATGACCTAAAATATCTTAAAAAAAAAACTCTTATTATTATGTCTTTTCCGTACACGGAACAATGGTGTTCCGGACATTTGGGGGGCGTACACGGGGCCGGATCGAGGCAACGTGCAGAGGCCTTAGCCTAGAATTTCAGTTGCGAAAACGGCCAGAGGGCACAAAGCAAAGCAAAAGCAAGCAGGTATTGGTCAATTTGCGAGTGTCAATCTGTGTAGTAGGAACACTAGGTAGGTGGTTCGGTGTATAAATCGGTCAATTTACGTATGTGTTTCCCTGTCTCCAAATTCCATTTAAAATAGATTCATAAGTACATAAGCTAATATAGTCTATCATTAAACATTGTCTTTTTGTACAAAATTTTACCTATATTCTTCGTGGATCACATTTTTTTTTCGGAAACATCGAACTTTAATTTCAAAAATTATCCATTTCCTTTGCCGAAAGATCATGGTCCCCAGGCTTGCTTACCCATTAGATTCGGCCGCCTGGGCATCCGCAAAATTTCTAACGAGGCGCTACCCGCAACCCTGGCTTCCGTACACGGCGCGCAGTGCGTAGTGGGTCCTGGAGGCTGCGCACTCTACCAAAGCTAGAAATGTACGCTCTTTAACATGTCCTAACACAGACCCACCTGCCAACCCAAGTTCCCGGGATGAGCCCCTCTGTCGTCTAATAAGGACGACGCTCCTAGATACGTCGCCTAACTCTACAGATCGGGCTCGTCTCATTGCCACCGCGGAATGGGAGTCGGGTCTGTGGTTGCAGGCACTTCCATCCCCAACCATAGGTATTTTGCTGGACAATACCACCTTTTGTTTAGCCATATCTCTGAGAATTGGGACACCAACCAATGTAGTTCACCGGTGCCAATGCGGAGCCATGGTAGACGGTCTCGGTCACCACGGCTTCTCATGCAGCTGTAGTGCTGGGAGAATCCCTCGGCATGCCAGCATGAACGATGTCATCCGTCGGGCCCTTGTGAGTGCCAACGTTCTGGCAGTCCTCGAGCCCAATGGTCTAACCACTCTAACCAGAGACGACGGCAAGCGGCCCGACCGAATGACATTGGTGCCTTGGAGTATGGTGAAGACACCCTGGCGCCGTCCCATATTTCGGGCACCAAAGTTGATACTGGTGTGGCTGCATCCTCATCTGAGAACCACAAGCGACGCAAGTATGTCGCACTTGGCAGTAGTTACATGTTTGCGGCGTTTGGGGTTGAAACCCTAGGGCCATGGGGCCCAAACTGGGCCCAAATGCGTGCCGACACGATTTGTAGAGATATTGGCGCGTCTCATAGAGGTTTCCGAGGTCCAGAGTGTGGGCCACTGTTTCGCCCAGCGGATTAGCATTGCTATGCAGTGCAGCGCGGAAATGCGGCCAGCCTTCTGGGCACGCTACTTAATGACCAGACCAGGACCGAGGTAATATAATTTTTTTTATATTTCCAGTTAAGTTTTTAGTAACTATCTTCAATTATATATTATAGTAACTATCTTATATTTATGTGTTAAGAATGAATGAATTCATATAGTGTAGTGTTAAATTATTTGTGAAGTTTCCTAATGTAGTTGTTTCTGATGTACGAGTTCGTACAAATATCCAATAAGTTCAATAATTGGTTCGAAGCAGCGTCGAGGGATGACTATTATTCTGCTAAGACTTTCATTTCAAATATGTGAAAATAAGTTTGAGGTAAGTTAGCCTGCAACAGCACATTAGGTACTACAGAGGCCGGGAAGCAAGGGGTTGCCGGCCCAGTATATGTAGACGGCTGAACGCAGTGATGACGGATAATTACGGGGACAAAAACCCCTTTTCACACCGAGGTATGTATAATGCTTTTCTCAAACATGCAATACAATAATTAAAAATAATTCCAAGAAATAATAGTTTAATTTTCAGAAAAAAACTAAAGTAAAACATGTCAAATGAAACAGCAAAATGAACGAAAATTTGATTATTGTTTTTAATAGGCTTTTTTTAATGGCTAATCTCCAAGATACTGTGTCACAAATCTATGTGAAATGTCATTTAAAATAGAGGACCGGAATGTCAACCTTAACGACTTCTCGTGCCTCTCGTCTAGCCAAACCTGCAACCACATACTTTGAAGCCTATTTGATGGAATAGGTATAATGTCAACATTGTAGTGCATGTTTGAGAATAGTAGATTGCTCAACAAGGGACTAAAACAGGCCATCATAACACGAGATGTTTATGAAGTTCGAGTGTCATTATGGCTCTTTACTCCCACGTTAAACACGATATTTTTCACTTCGAAAAAAAATATGTTCTACACAATCACAATATTTTTTAATATATAATAAGTGAGATAGTATAATGTTAATGTTATGTTTTATTTGCAGTGTGGTCTTGAGCATGGAATATATACTCCAAAGTGATGACGGTTGATATTTCTTTGATATTTCATCAAAATATGTCAGAATCACGCCTTCCGATGTAATTTGTTTTCCAGTTTTCCAATCCGTAAAAGTTTGAATAAATTCCACTGGATTTCGGCGGCAAAAGATTTTTCACCACCTCTTTGCTTTCTTCTCCATTCTGGATTTAAGAATTAATACCTCTTCATCAGATGATGGTGACGACATCGTAAATTATACAATTTCACCATTAAGTACTTAGCTAAATATTACTTACGATGGCAAAAATCCAAATAAGCAATCTTTGTTCCGCCACAGTATAATAAAGAGTACTAACAGTTCCGCGTTTCAGTTTTTTTCTGTATTAGTTTTTCATATGGTATGCATATTTTGGTATGCATAATAAAATTAATTCAATATTTAATCATATTAAATAATTATACATGTTTATCAAGAAAATAATTCGATTTTTAAATGTCATTTTGAGTTTTGAGGTTATTTCCAATGGCAATAATCGTTCGTTCATTAACATCGGGAATGGCTGTTTAGGGTTTCCAAAGTCAAAAATAAATAAACTTTTAACAAAAAATAAACCCGACTTCAAATATGTACTAAAAAGCAACAAATAATTGTTTTCTTTATCACTTGATAAGTACTTTTGGACTATTTATAACAAATCAATTTCTTAGGACAATTATACACAATTATTTTTGGTTTTGGAGTCGGTGCCAGCCACTTTTTTCGTTTCCGAAGCCTTCGGCAGTTGTGAATAAATTGATATCTGAAGCGCTACCGCGAAAAATGAAATTCGTAAATTTCGGGAATCTTTCTATTTTACCCCTAGTAAAAACCCCATGAGAGTGACAAAGACAATCGTTTGAAATTAACGAATATTGTTTTTGGCGGTAGCGCCTCAGTTTCAATATTTCACTTTCCTCTCGGTACCTACACTCTGCACTATAATTCGTCGCTACCTTGAAAAAATCTCGTAAGTCATTCTGGCAATAAAAAAAAATAAGTAACTGTGTATGGGATGAGTACAGAGTTACTGCGTTTCAACTTACAGTATCTGTGTCAGATACAAGAGTTTTTCAAAGTAGTGACGATAGTCCATTTGTCAACAAATCAAAATCAAAACAGCTGAGCTGCACGTACAGCGGTATAATAAACCTAAGTTTCAATTGTATGTTGAGTAGCGTGGCTGGCACCGATTCCAAAACCAAAAATAATTGTATATAATTGTCCTAAGAAATTGATTTGTTATAAATAGTCCAAAAGTACTTATCAAGTGATAAAGAAAACAATTATTTGTTGCTTTTTAGTACATATTTGAAGTCGGGTTTATTTTTTGTTAAAAGTTTATTAGTACATATTTGAAGTCGGGTTTATTTTTTGTTAAAAGTTTATTTATTTTTAGCCTTTTAGTTTCTCATTTTGACACTGATTTTTAATAAACGAATATGGGCAGACAGTGTCTTTTCTGCCAAACGAGGAAATATTATAATAAAAGGAATACATATAAACGTTGCCAAGAGACAAAATGTATGTCTAATAGAGTCGTGTTCGAAGCTTAGTTAGGACCGATTTAGACGCTAATAAACAGTCAAACCGAACACTTGACTACAGATCCTTAACTTAACGGAGATGATGAGACTCGAAATCGTCATCTGATACTTATCGTGGCACATGACTAATGCAAGCCAGACACAGGCAATACTGCGATCTGGAATGTGGTGGAACACTACGTAACGATCGCTAACCCGCTTGCCAAGCGTGGCGATGGCATTTACCCCCGTGAAAACCGTGGCCTCGAGTTCCCAGGGGCCCACTATACCCTAGTTACTGTAGCGGCCAGTGTACCAACGAGGTCAGGTGTGCGAAGAATGGCGCAAAATCGGTCATTGTGGGTCACTTTAGGGGGTATCTATGTTCAGCTGTGGCCGTCCTTTGGTTATTATGATAATGATTATGGTTATGATGATGATGCTAAGAAAGTTGTTACCAGAGGCCATCACATGGCAACTCCATTAAGCACAAAAACGGCTAACTTACTCTTTTATATCACTCGGTTCCATTGCCAGAAGGTGGTATTTTCTGAACATAAATGCTTGAACTGTCGCCGAAAAGTTTAATTATTTATACGTTTTTATTGCATTTTTTAAGTGTCCCGAATGACAAAGTTCGGGGATAATACACTAAAAAGAACATGCAACCGAATTAAGAACCTCCTCCTTTTTAAAGTTGGTTAAAAATACATGCATGGTTACCAAAATGTATTTCATGACGATTACAGGACCTGCTACACTTTTTTATCATGGAGTTCCGTTGCCGGCTATCCGGCTACAATCATCATACTAGATTCTGGTAACAAAAGAACCAACATTGTAGTATATGCAGTCAAACTACGAAAAAAATTACTTTTAAGTTTTAAGGTAACACGCAAAAAATGAACATACAATCGAAATGATAATCTCCTCCTTTTTTAAAGTCGGTTAAAACATTAGTCAAGGTTATAAGACTGCATCTCATGACAAGTCCATTAAGTCCAAACACGGCCACTCTACACTTTTTTATCTCTGCGTTCCGTTGCCTGCCTCCCGGGTTCAACCACCAGATCAGGTTAATGGTAACATTTCGTCAGAAATATTTAAGTTGGCTTTGTCATAGTCGCTTTAGTATTTCAATTGAAATATCTCAGCGCCACCCAGGAAACACAAGGAGTTTCGTATGACCACCTATGGTCTTCTTCATCAGTTCTTCTTCACAAAATACTATTTTCTGAATACAAATGCTTGACTTGTCACCGAATATACTAAAATCGTTATACATGTACCTATACATTTTGAAGAGTTCTCTTAATTCCTAATGGATTCCATTATCAGATCTGAATTCTGGTAACAATGGGACCAACCTTGAAGTAGATGCTTTCAAACAACGAAAAAATTTTTGAAATCGGTCCGTAAATGACGGAGTTCTGAAGTAACACACATAAAAAAAAAGAAAAACAACATGCCAACCGAATTGATAACTTCCTCCTTTTTTGAAGTCGGTTAAAAAAAAGTTTGAGTTTGTTCCCACGGCCCAAATATTGTCTTTTAATAATTGTAAAGTAGGAACTATAAAACACCTTACCTCTTGAGACGTCATGAATTACGTTCTCTGATTGGTGAATTTTAATATCAGAATTTTTAACCGACTTCAAAAAAAGGAGGATTTTTTTTTTGTATGTATGTTACTCGATATCTCCGAGACCCGTGAACCGATTTTAAATAATTTTTTTTGAATCGAAAGGGTATAACTCTAAATTGGTCCCGTTGGCACTAAGTCGGGATCTGATGATGGGATCCCGAGGAATCGAGGAAACTCCTCAAATCTTAAAGGCACACATATGGTGATTTTTGCGTTTTTATCAACAAGTCAAGCATTTCCATTCAGAATTGTGACATTTGATGAGGTGGAACTGCTAATGATGTCCAGAACGGGACTCGTCAACAAAGCATAGTACACATTTGGCGATTTCGCCTTTACCAGTAGGCAACGGAACTCAGATATAAAAAAGTGTAGAGTGGCCGTGTTTGGACTTAATTCTTGCACGTATTTTTAACCAATTTTTAAAAAGAAGGAGGTTCTGAATTCGGTTGCATGTTCTTTTTTAGTGAATTATCCCCGAACTTCGTCATTCGAGACTTACTAATGCAGTAAAAACGTATAATTAAGTTTTTTGGCGACAGATCAACCATTTATGTTCAGAAAGTACCACCTTCTGGGAACGGAACCAAGTGATATAAAAGTGTAAGGTAACCGTTTTTGGGCTTAATGGGGTTGCCATGTGATGCTCTCTGGTAACGACTTTCTCATCATCATCATCATAATCACCATCATAACAACCAAAGAACGCTGAACATAGATACCCCCTAAAGTGACCCACAATGTCCGGTTTTGCGCCATTCTTCGCACACCTGACTCAGTTGATACACTGGCGTCTATAGTAAAATGGGTATCGGAAGCCGCTGAGAACTCGAGGCCATGGCTTTCCTGTACCTTGCATGGGGCTAAATGTCATAATCGCCACGCTTGGCAAGCGGGTTGGCGATCGAAGTATTCCACCGCATTCCAGATTGCGATGACACAGGCAACACTGCAATCTGGAATGCAGTGGAATACTTCGATCGCCAACCCGCTTGCCAAGCGTGGCGATTATGACACATAATCGCCACGCTTTGATCATGACACATAAGTAATTCAACGCCTGACACAGGCAACACTGCGATGACACAGGCAACACTGCAGTGTTGCCTGTGTCAGGCGTTGCATTACTTATGTGCCACGATAAGTAAGCAGATGACGATTTCGAGTCTAATCATCTCCGCTAAGTTAACGATCTGCAGTCAAGTGTTCGCGTTGACAGTTTGTTATCATCCAAATCATGATATCCGAATCAGCTATTATCTAACCTAAACTTCGAACACGACTCAATTCGACATACATTTTATCCTTTTGCAAAGTTTATATATTATAATATTCCTTTTTTATAAAATTTCCTCGTTTGGCACAAATAACACTGTCTCATAAAAGCAGCGCAATTACCCGTATTTGGTATGCCCATATTCAATTATTAAAAATCAGTGACAAAAGGGAAACTAAAAAATTAAAAATAAATAAACTTTTAACAAAAAATAAACCCGACTTCAAATATGAACTAAAAAGCAACAAATAATTGTTTTCTTTATTACTTGATAAGTACTTTGAGACTATTTAGAACAAATAAATTTCTTAGGACAATTACCTACATACAATTATTTTTGGTTTTGGAGTCGGTGCCAGCCACTCTTTTCGTTTCCAGAAGCCTTCGGCAGTTGTGAATAAATTGTAATATACCAAATACGAAGTTTCTCTTGTATACTCAAATAATTACCAGTATACGTACTAATAAAAAGTACCGATTAACAGCCGATGAGTGCTGTGATTGGCTGTTGTGAAGTGTTTTTAAATCAAAAATATGTATACATTTTTGCCCGAGGGACTAAAATACGATTTCTGCCCCGCTTTGCAGGTCTAATATGATAAAGCACTTTTAGAGCATGAGAAGTGAAAACATATTTTTCGTAAAAAGTGCACTTTTCGCACGCTTTGCGTGCGTAAATTTCACTTTTTACGGCACATGCTATGAAAAATTAGGTTCGATACTCGTGTAAAAACTTCTTTAGGACTCGGGTGATTGTCACCCTCGTTTCACTTGGGCTCCAACGTTTACCCTCGTCGAAAAAAATTTTTTTTTTCACTAGTATCGAAATGTACTATTCTTACTCCGAGTAAGAGGGGTGGTAGGAGCGGGAGGAGTCGGGATAAAATAAAAGTTTGCAATAACATCAGTCAATGTTTATTGTTCACGTTTCCGCCATGCTGCGGTCAGCGGTCGGCGGGCGGCTGGTGCGGGTGCGGCTGCGCAGCGTGCGGCTGCGGCTGCGCGGCGTGCGGCTGCGGCTGCGCTGCGTGCGGCTGCGGCTGCGCGTGCGCCACCAGCACGTGCGGCAGCGGCGCCGCCGCGCGCGCCAGGAGCCGCGTGCCCGCCGTTGTCTGCGGGGAGCACCGAAATGTCTGTTCAATTGTGCTTTTTTTCTGTATTGTCTTAAAAATGAATTGCAGTATATTGGAAAATAATTTTATAATTTTATTTGTAAATTTGATAATACCAGAATTTAAGAATTTAGTTATGGTCGTTAAGGTATTTGATATTTACAGAAGGAGGAGGACTTTACCGCTAATCCCCGGGTATATATTTTTTTGTAATTTATTTAGGAAACATAATAAACAGACCTATATGTGTGTGAACTATTTATCGAGTGTTCTAATGAATCTAAATACCAAAGGTTTATCTTGTTTATGGCAGTTTTCCAAAAAACGGGCCCCGGGGCGTTAAGCATGGAAATTCATTTATTTGCTTTTTTTCACGCGAGTATCAAATCTAAGTATTTATAGAAAATTAATACTTAATTATCGTCACAAAACTGACACAATAAACTTTTCTCAAAGTCACGCATTTTTTTCTGAAAACTCTGAATTGAAAATAGACGAAATAAGTGTACTCAATTTTCGCTCAATCGGTTAATATCTGGTCAAAAATTGAGTTGCAAAATTTCACACTAGTTACACAATTTAGTCAGTTCATACATTGCAAGTTAAATAAAGGTCTGTTATAAATCGGGAAATAAAAGGTACGATCGACTGGGTCTGGGGCGTTTGCCATTTAGATGGTGTACGGTGTGAGCGCACCTGCTGCTGGGCGGCGGCGGCGGCGGCGGCGGCGGCGGGCGCGGCGCGGCGCAGCGCGAGCTGCTGCAGCTGCAGCGTGCGCAGCGCGCCCTCCGCGCTCCCCGCGGCGCCCTGCCCGCCGGCCCCCTGCGGCGCGACACATTGTTACTGGAGGACAATTCTCGGGCCGTGCGAGATCGTCTCTATTAGAGATATCTCCAAGCGCGTAATGTCTATTGAAAAATATTACTAAAATGTCGAAGGATGCAAAATTGCGTATTCTCGGGCCCGATAGACGTTTATGTCGAATGGTGATCTCGAGTCTATTACAATACGCGTTCCGTTTTTCTCGATTGTGTTTGTTTTCAATCGAGTGTAAAACGAATACTACCGAATTAAATATTTCTCATACAAAAACCGAATTTATAATAATATAATGCGTTGTCATGGTGTATTTAACATATCAAAACCGACAATAATATTTTTGGTGCCACCAAAAATATTTAAGTAAGTTTTTGCTGGCTTATACACCTACGTAAAATGGAGCGCAAAATCGTGACTATATCTAAACCTTGCCAAACGAAAATTTAGTGTCTTAAACTTAATAAAGTTGTTTTTTTTTTTTTTGAAAGTGGCAAAAATTAAAATAATAATATTAATATTATTGTGTTATCATAACATAGTCATGAGGTTTATCAGTGTACGATTAGGTAAGAGGAACATCATTATTATTGATTAGTTACGTAGAAAAGATCATTGTGCTTTGTCATTGGTTTGGAGATCGTAATTAGTATGTGGGCCTACGGTTCCGGCTCGGCTATTAAAGTTCTTGAGAGCTCCTTCGAGAGCCTAAATTTTTTAACGAATGAAACGTCCCGTGTTTCAAGCGCATTTTCGCGCCATAGTGAGTCTCTCCTTACACTCCCGCATCGTCCGCCAAAACTTAGGCGACGACGTTTCTAACTTTCTCAACTAACTCCATGACGTAAGGCGTTATAATTTAACTAGTATCTATATTAATATTGTCTTCGGTTGCCGCGCTAATTACTCATGAAATAAAACAACCAAAACGGATTAAATCGCGTATACTAATTTAAAGTTAGTAACTATATTAATAAAATATTCATTATCCGTAACTTGACTTCACTTTCGGCCAACTAACTAACCTCTCAAAAATTCCCGCCACTCAAATGTCAAAAAATCAGTGATAACACCATCTCGATTGCTAACGACCACTCGTTGCATCTCGAACGTTGGGAGTAGACATATCTCGAGTGTGAGATTTCGAGAATACGCAAATTAGTTTTCATTCGACATCCGCCATTTTATTCGAGATCATCTCGAACGGCCCGAGAATTGGCCTCCTGCACTCCGTCAACATTGCTGACAATATGTTCTTTCGGGGACTACACTTTTCGAGCTTGAAACGCTCGATTATCTCTCCCGGGCGTTGTGTAGTGAGTCCCCTTATTTAATTTATAATTATGTTTGACAAAAATACTGGCGTGGCTGTATGGGGTTCCGTAGTTTTATTCGGTTATATAAGCAAAATAAAATAAATGGAGGACTATACGGCCTTCACATCACGACGATTACAATGAGCCCTGACGAGGCCGCAGTACAATGTTTTTTTTTTAAATAAGTGATAGGTTAACATTTGGCCGCGTTTCGTAAAGGATAGGTATTGTACCGCTCAGTAACAAATTAATCTCCGAACATGTGCCGTTCTCTCACGGTGATAGCTGATGAATTTTATTTTACCTAATTGTGCTCGAATAGAGTACCTAAATACCAGGTCTAAAGCGAAATAAATAAATATTTCGGGATATTCTTACACCAATCGACCTAGTCTCACGGTAAGTTCAATAAGGTTTGTGTTGCAGGTACTAGACGAAGATATATATAATAAATAGATATAGAAAACACCTATGACTCAGGCACAAATATCTGTGCTTTTCATACAAATAAATGCCCTGACTGGGAATCGAACCCGGGACCTTCGGCCTCATAGGCAGGGTCACTACCCACTAGGCTAGACCGGTCGTCAAATGTCTCAGTGAAGTCAAAGACGGAAGTTAAAAAGTTAAAGAAAAGATATCGGTTTAAAAATGAATAATAGATGTGTCACATACTTGCGCAGCGGTCGCGTTGGCGTGGTGCAGGATCTTGAGATGGTGTCGGGCCTGCAGCGGCTGGTGGCGGTACAGCAGCTGCTGCGGCTGCGCGGCGGGCGCGGCGGCGCGGGCGCGGCGCGCGGCCTCCGCCTTGCCGGCCGTCGCGTGCGCCGCCACCACCACGCGCGCGCGCCCGGCGCCAGGGCCGCCACCGGCGCGGGCGGGGCCGCCACCGGCGCGAGCGCGGCCGGCGAGGCGCCGCTCGGGCCCGCGCCGGCCGCCTTCGACTTCTCCTTGGCGATGCGGTCGGCGCGCCTCGACGCCACCTCCATCGGCGTCGGCGGGCGCTCGTAGTCGAGCCCGTGGTCGGCGAGCAGCTGCGCGTGCTTCGGGTTGTGCTGCTGCGCGTCGTCGAGGCGGCGCTTGGGCGCGGCGCGGCGGCGCTCGGCCGCGTCGCGCATGGCGTCGAGGCGCGCCAGCGGCGGCCGCGGCGCGTCATCGTCGGGGCGGCGGCGCGCGCCCGGCTTGCGCTGCTTGCGGCGCTGGTGGCGGTCCGGCCGCTCGCGCTCGCGGTCGGCGCGCTCCCGCTCCGGGCGCTCGTCGGGCGCGGCCAGGCGCTCGTGGCGGTCGCGGCAGGCGCGCGGCGCGCGGTAGGCGCGGGCCACGTCGGCCACCAGCTCGGCGGCCCAGTCCCAGTTGGGCGCGCGCGGGCGGCGCGCGTCGGGCGGCAGGCGCTGCAGGCGCAGCGCGCGGCGCAGCGCGGCGTCCTCGGCGGGCGCCCAGTCGGGCGCGGGCGCGTCCTTGTGGCGCTCGGGCGGCGCGCGGGGGCGCACGCGCACGCGGCCGGCGCCGGCGCCGCGCTCGAACAGCGACGGCGGCGCGCGCGGCGGGCGGGCGGCGCGCGCGTGCGGCGGCGGGGCGGCGCCGGGCCGGGCGCGCGCGCGCGGGGCAGCGGCGGCAGCGCGTGCTCGGGCGCCGGGCCCGCGCGGTACAGCGCGCCCGCCCACGAGGGCCGGTACAGCTCGCCGTCGCCGTCGCTGGCGGGCGGCGAGGGCGGACACCAGATCTGCAAGCGGGTCGTTCGGTGAGCGGTCTGCGGGAGAACCTACGTCGGCGCGTGTAGCGATCGACTCGGCGTACTAAAGCGAGCCCGGCGGCGTACGTCGGCTGGCACTCACCGGCATCCGCTCGGCGCGCGCGCCGCGGCCGCCGCTCAGCCACACCTGCGGAACAGTCGGGAGGCACGGTCAGCGACGTCAGAGTTCCCGTATATATCTCTTCGCATCGTGGACGACTGAAGCATCGATCCAGACATTAGATCAGTACGATGAGTACATGTCATGCGTCATTAATGTGCCCTCTAAGAGAAATGATAATCTATTCTACTATTTTCACTAGTCGATTACCTACTGCCAAAACTGTACTATTTTTTACTTGATTTTTACTTACCTATACTTGGTTATGTTTATTATTAAAAAGAAATTCAAAACATTTCAAAAATCCAAAAAAAACATTTAAAAAAAAAAACATTATCAAAAATTACATTTTTTACTGACTTATGGCTCCATAAGTCACATGCTCCTCGTAAACAATCAGATTGAAACGTATTACGTATACGAATTTTCAAAATTGTCAAAGAATTTTACCGAACTGCATCATAGCAATATGTCTGATTTGCAGACTGTAGTTGAATGATAGTTCTGAGATACCGGAAACATATTTTTCAGACGTTAGTGGTGTAGCGCAAACCCGTAAAATCACTTAAAAAAATTAAAAATGAGACAAAACAAATGTCTCATAGCAATACGTCTGAAAATCTTTTTTATTAGTAAATTTTGGTTATTTGATGCGAACAAAACAATTTTCAGACGGAAATGTGAACGCATTAAATTTTGAGACCGTTTTGAAAATGTTAACAAATTTTACCGATCGGTATCATAGCAATATGTCTGAAAATTGTTTGGACATGATAAAATAAGTTGTCCACATGTGCAAAAAATTTATATCAGACAAATTAAGTGTAGCACCTTCTCTATCAGACAACTTTTCGATACTCAGATATCATTTAAAAATCGTATTGAGGCATCTTGACTTTTCTGTTACAAACCAATGAACACGTTGCGACCCTGAATTTATTAGATGATAATTAACAAAGAATTTACCCGAAACCGTAACATTGAAGCTGAAGGACTGAAATAAATCGCACAAAAGGAAACTGGGATGAAATTGAAAATTAATAGACAAGGGAGATTCTTGAATATCTATGAAGGCTGTAAATTAAAAAAAAAAACATTAACAGAGGCGTCGGCCAGGCGACTCCGAATCGTTATTTTCGTTTTTGGGAGTATATGCTACACTTAAAGTGTCTGAAAACAGGTTTTTGGTAATCATGGCAGCAATACGAAAAGTTGAAAAAAAAAAATTATCCGTATTGCTATGATACAGGTCGGCTAAATTAGTTGACATTTTCAAAAATGCGCTCAGGCTATATGCTACGCGCAAAATGTCTGAAAACAAACTTTTTCGTAATTCAATTATAAAATCTATGTACATTTTCACTATCAGACGTATTGCTATAATACCAACAGTCTTTTTTTTTTTTGACACAGCAGAAATGGCCTCCCACGCAGTTGCTACACTTTCGACCGTTACTACCCAGCTAGTCGGGTTCAGAATCTTACAATCTAACGATTTTATAGGGTTTTTGCCGTATTGCTATGAGACATGGTTTTGGTCGTGGGCTCTCGTACTAGTAGCAAGAAATGATCGCATCACAAACTTGCACGACTGCACGACCGTACTAATACCATTTTATTTTTTCCAAATGTTCTTTTACAAATATTGTACATTACTATTATATACGGAACCCAAAAAAAGGAAAGATTAAATTGTGTTTGTTTGGCTACGAAAATACTGCACCGACTTCAAAAATTCTTTCACCATCAGAATCCTACATTATGTTGCATGAACATAGGCGTTAAAATATTTTTCCCCTCACTAGCTCGTAAAGCGCTTGTTTATCCTTTAATACGAGAGGGTAAAAACGCATTTTATCCACTAGTGATTAAAGTAAGTTGACTTCTCATAGCTCTTATTGCTATGGTTTTAAAGTCTAAATTCGCAAAGTACGTACGGGCGAGCCTCGCTAACGCACCGAGTTGAAAATCGAAGGAGAACATTCGAAAATCGTACTGGCCACCACAAGCTAACCAAGCTAGGCACCTTTTGTAAAAATGTTGAATGTATCTAAACGCAAAGAAAAAGTCAATGCGATTTCAAAACGTTTTTTTGCATGTTTCACTTTCCTCGCTGTAGTGAGGGGAAAAGTTTTGTGTTACACACGGGTGCAATTGTAATTTAATTCTCGTGTATTCAGCTGTCAGCTGGGAGAGCACCCTAGACGCAAATATAGGTATGTTAAAATGTCAGGCCGTGCTCGGTGTAAGGTTGTAGTTGACATTCCAATTCGTGTAGAGAAGCAAACTGCTGAACCACCGAACAACATTTCAACTTTCGGAGTAAATAAGACCGATAAATATTCAGTTTTGTTTTGTTTGTTTATCTTAGTCTTAATAACGATTCCATATTTTTCTTTCATCTTACTGTGCGATAAAAAACCGGAGGCTTGCTTATAATAATATGTTTATGCTGCATTCATCAATTTTTACGTTTTTCCTTACCTATGGCATTTCAGTGTTATTCCTTGGAAAGTAATAAAATTAGACGTCATTTGAATTGTGTTTTTATGGATGTATCAGTGCATCCATCAATGCAACAATGGATCATTATTTGTCTAGAATAATATGTTAAGCTAGGAAAATGAAATGTCTATGTTATGTTGGGATACTATAGAGTAAGTGGTGCAGGGGCCGACAGCACCGTCGTGCACGTTCCCTACTGTCCTCCCGGGGAACCTGGCTGACATGTTCCGAAATATAGGGTTGGTCCAGTGCAGTCTGGCAATGTAAAACTCATCTATGCTATCTCCCCAAGGTACCGAACAAATTGTAAACCTACAGTTTTTTTAAGTTCTTTTAAAGAGTTTAAACGCTTAAGCCATTCATAGATTTTATTTTTGTTGTAAACAAGTCGACCCGAAAGGTTTTCCAAAAATAATTCAGTGGAGAAGTTCCCGGGAGCACAAGGCCAAATACGTTATTTTAGTCTGGTAATTGATGGATCTTACGCCTTGTATATTCTTTTTAGCCAAATGGCCGAGGTATCCGATATCGTCGACGTCGCCTTCAGCTTCAGCAGCGCCTTCCTCGGTACCCATCTACGTATGCGCGACCCGACCAACGGTAGCAATAGACATTCTCAGCGCTAGTGCCGGCAGACAAGGTTCGTAGCCAGCCGCTACCGATACGGCTGGTCGGTCGGCGGGTCGGCACTAGCTGACGCGGCTAGCGGGAGCGGGCGGATGCCTGTTGAATAATAGTATGAGATCCGCTAACAGTGTACCAAAACTGTACGCATTGTGTCCCGCGTCAGCCAGCGTAGACCTTTAGTTATTGTATTGTCGAGTCCTGCAGACTGCCGATAGACGCGGCGCGCGCCCGTCGCAGGTCATTCCACACGAAAAACGATGACTCCTCGTTTCTAAATTTGGTAATGGTCTTTTTTTTAAGTTTTGAAAAGTACATGACATGTCATAGTAATTTGACCTTTTAAGAGTTAAATATCATCGTTTTTCACTTGGAATTTTTATAAGTTCGTAGACGCTTCCCCATCGGCAAAGCAAAGGCGTTTATTTAACATTTAGATATATGCGTCGCAACATCACTGTGAACCGCCAGGGCAGTTACGGGAACGCGGTATTGAAAAGATAACTTCGCTCTGGCATCAGCCTCGACCTTGCGGTCCCGCAGAGTACCAGTGGGGAAGCGCGCCACGGGCGGGAGCGGGAGCGGGAGCGGGAGGCGGGCCGCCCGGCCGACCGTAAATGCTTGCGAGTTGCATCCCTGACGTCGCGGTTTTGGTGACTCGGGCGCCGGGCGCCGGCGCGCACGACGCGGACACAAGCATTCACGGACAGGTCGAGCGGCACCAAAACGGCGAACGTCAGGAATATAAAACGCGAGCTCGTATGAAATCATTTATTCTCGGGGCGGGGTCGGGCGGCCGCGCCAGCCACGCGTCCAGCGTGCCGTTGCGCAGCGCGGGGCGGCGCCGCTCGCGCCGGCCGTCCAGCCGCCACAGGTCGATGTGCACGCCGCCGCGCGAGCGCGTGCTGCGCGGCGCCGCCTTGTCGGCCGCGTCCGGCGACGGCGGCGGCGACGGCGGCGGCTGCGCGGCGCGCCGCCGGGGCGCACCTTGGTGTCGGCGTCCTTGCGCGAGTACGTGAGCTCGAGGTCGTCGTCGTCGTCGTCGGCGGCGGCGGCGGCGGCGTCGGGCTCGCGCCGGCGGCGGCGCTCCCAGTCGCCGAGGGAGCGGCGCACGGCGCTGAGCGCCTCGCGCTCCGCTTCGCATCCGGCTTCGCTGCTCTCGACGCAGCGCATCGCGTACTTCTCGATCGGCGTCAGCTGAAACGGTCGTCAATGTTAGTAAACCGTGATCGACTCCGACGCTCGTGAGGTAGTGGAACCGGCGCACGCACCTGCGTCATGAGCGCGGCCAGCTCGTCGCGCGCGTCGGGCGCGTCGTCCTCGCGCAGCGGCACGGCCTCGTCGAACTCGGCCAGCTCGCCCTGCTGCTCGGCGCGCGCGGCCCGCGCCGCCGCCGCGTCCTGCTCGTCCTCGGCCTGCGCCAGCGCTCTCCACGCTGTCCGCGCCCTCCCCGCGCCCGCGCCCGCGCCCGCCCCGCGCCCGCGCTCGTCGCCGCCACGTCGGCGCCCGCGCCGAACAGCTCCTTGATGCTCGCCTACAGATTGGAAATAGTTATTTGTTATACGAGGAAGCAAAGTTTTGCCTTCACGTGCTGATATTGAGACCCGACCTAGCGAGATGCACGTGAGGGGACCACACTATGGTACCGACTGAAAAACAGTTTTTCACGCGATGAATAAATTAACTCTTAATCTTAAAATAATATTCAGAAATATTTGCATCTATCATTTATCAATATCATTCAAAAATATTAAATAAAAGAACACCCACACACCTAACATTAAGAAAACACTCGATTAGTAATAAACAATTTGTATGAAATAATTTTGCACTCTTGTGAATAAAATGCAACTAATCTGTTTTAAAGAGTTGTGTGTGCGCGGTGCGTACCTCGCGCAGGTAGGAGGTGGTGAAGTGGCCGTGGTCGATGGCGAGCTGGCCGAGGCGCCGCTTCTCCGTGGCCTTGCGCAGGATGTTCTCCTCCACCGTGGCCTGCGTCACGAGCCGGAACACGTGCACGTCGCGCGTCTGCCCGATGCGGTGGCATCGATCCTGCGCAATGTGCAACCGGTACATTATCATATGTTCACGACTACAGGGTTGGGCAGATTAAGTGTCCTAGCCTTATATCGTATATTTTTTCTTAAGTAATCCTACTTTTTTTACCGTATATATATGTTTTTAAAAAGGCAATATATTCGGCTTTATGATCGCTAGACTTCAACTGGACTTTTTTTTATTTTCTATTGTTTTCAACAATGGACGCGAAACGTGAGCTCGTTGTCGATTTGTTCGTGAAACATTTTCGCCCTTGCGAGATATTAAGAAAGCTGAAACATTTAAATTTCAATGCAAGGTTCATATCGCGCACCATCAAGCGATTCAGGAAAACAGGGTCTTCCCGAATCAGGCCCTAACCTGGACGCAAACCATCTGTCCGTATCAAAAAAGTGGTCAAAAATGTTCGTGAGCGTATTAGGCGAAATCCGGCTCAGAGTGCAGGTAAACTCGCGAAAGATATGTAAATATCCCGACGATCCATGAGTCGTATATTGCGACATGATCTTAGATTATAAGCCTACAAAAAACAAAAAAAATACGGATTAACGGACACCCAGAAAAAGCTAGAGTCACAAAATGCAAGGAGCTACTAGCATGGCACGAGGGTGATGACATTATTTTTTCGGATGAAAAAACGTTTCTATTGCAAGATAGCCACAATCAACAAAGTGATCGTGTGTATGGCGTATCATTGAGAGACATACCAGTGGACAAATTAGCTGTGCAGCGATTTCAAAGTGCGTCGGCTGTCATGGTTTGGGGTGCAATATCGCCTGGAGGCAAATTACCACTGCTGTTCATCGATCGAGGAGTCAAAATCAACCAAGATTACTATATTCAGAACGTATTGCAGGGTCATTTATTAGAAAATGCCCGAAAGTTATATGGGAGTGATTACTTTTGTTTTCAGCAAGACAGTGCCCCATCTCACAAAGCCAAACGCACTCAAGACTGGTGTCGAATGAATTTGACGGACTTTATACCTTGGCAAGAATGGCCTTCTTCGTCACCAGACTTGAATCCGTTGGATTTTTCAATATGGGGATTTATGCTAAGTAATATAGGGAGAACACGACATGAATTTAAATTCATTCAAGCATCGGTTAGTGAAGATATGGAACGATATTCCAGATGAGGTAGTGCGTGCCGCGTGTAACTCCTTCTATGGGAGAATGCGAAAAGTAATTAAAGCCAATGGAGAGAAATTTGAACTAATTAATTATTTTAGTAATTTACAGTTACTGTTTTATATATTTACTAAAAAATATTTGAAATCTATGGAGTTGTTGTCATTTTATGAAAATTTTAAAGTAGGACACTTAATCTGCCCAACCCTGTACATTCACTTAATAAATATAATATAAATATTATTTTCTCAAACATACTACGAAATGTATGCGTTAATGGCACGAAATTATGCCAAGAAGTTGCACATTTATGGACTAGGCCGTGAATAAATGTATGGAGTTAGTATGAAAAGCACATTATTGTCCGCAGCTCTAACTTTTGAAATTTGCCAACCAAGATTAGACTGACGAAGGAAAAAATACATACATCCAAGTTACAATCTCTTTGAAAGCATAATTGGTATTATAATAATCGGTTAAACATGGTGCTGGAATAGCTTTTTCCAATGTCAATTCATTAAAAAAAAAACAAAATCTATGAACCATAGATAGTTATATTTTTATAAGCAGTTAAAAAAGGTGAGCGAATAGCTTTGTCGAACTTGTTTTTGTATAAAAAATAAAAAAGGCGGCAATTCACTGTTATTTACTTGATTGCTTTGTTGTTATTTTAATTTTATTATTTTCTTGAAATGTTTGAGAAAAGCACTATACAGGCTTCGGCCTGAACAGGACTAAATAGGATAGGATTAAAGGACTCAATTTATCCGGCCTTGTCTCCGACTCGGCTGTCTACCGCAATCACGTCCTTAAATCCCTTACTTCACGGCCTCTGCAGTAATGTACTATAAGTGCCCTAAACCGTGAATCTTTAAGTCTCGCTTTTCGCAATGAATAAAAAAAATTAAATTAGTATATGAGAAAATTTGTCAAATGACTATTATCGTTAGATTGAGCTAGTACAGAGCGGGGGGGGTGGGGACAGTACCTGGGCCTGCGCGTCCATGGTGGGGTTCCAGTCGGAGTCGTAGAAGATGACGCAGTCGGCGCCCGTGAGGTTGAGCCCCACGCCGCCCGAGCGCGTGGACAGGATGAACGCGAACAGCCGCGGGTCGGCGTTGAACCGCTCCACCAGCGCCTGCACACGCAATGAGGCGCCAATTAAGTCCAGGCAGAATAGATTACATTTAGAATAAGTAATAGTTCTAACGTTCGGAATAGGATTAGTAGGTTAGCGGGAGTGTAAGTGACACGAACCTGCCTGCGCTCCACCTTGGTGGCGCCGTCGAGGCGCGCGTAGGCGTGGCCGTGCAGGCTGAGGAAGGCCTCGAGCACGTCCAGGACGCGCGTCATCTGCGTGAAGATGAGCACGCGGTGGCCGCCCGCCTTGAGCCGGCGCAGCAGCGGCGCCAGCGCCTGCAGCTTGCCGCAGTCGAACTGCAGCAGGCGCGGGTGCGGGAAGGCCACGGCCTGGCGGCTGGCGGGCGCGTGCAGCGCGGCCAGCGCGGCCCGCGCCGGCGCCGCCGCCGCCGCCTCCGCGCCCGCCGCCGCTCGTCGCCAGGCGCGCGCGCCCGCGCCGCCGCCCGCCTCCAGCCGCGCCGTCGCCGCCACGCACGCGCGCCAGCACACGCTGAACCTGCGCGGGGGCACGAGGTCAGCGCGACACTCACATCGGGGGCCGCAAATGTTTGTACCGGGCCAAGTACGCTCAATCGTAGCGAGACTACGAGATCGGGAATCGGGTTTTCGATTAGACAACTGGTTTATTTTTAAAATTTAATGAAATCGTTGAATTATCGACGTCGTTATCGAAACAAGATTCTAAAAATTTCTTGGAGCGAATTTCAAATCGACAGTTAGAGTTTGGAGTCGGAGTTCTCGTCCCACCTGTCCACGACGTCGTGCATGCGCTCCAGCAGGCCGGCGAGGTCGGGCGCGCGCAGCGGCGGCGGCGGCGGCGCGGGCGGCGGCGCGCGCACGGCGCGGCGCAGGTCGGCGCCCAGCAGCGGCAGCCGCCAGCAGCGCCGCTCGTTGACCTCGGCCAGCCGCCGCAGGCACGCCGCGCGCCGCGCCGCCAGCCGCGCCGCCGCGCCGCCCGGCGCCGGGGGCTCCGGCGCGCCGTCCGGCACCGGCGGCTGCGGCCGGCGCACGCGCAGGGCGGCGCCGCCGCGCCCGCGGCTCCCACTGGTTAACCATGCGTACGTTAGAGCGAGGCGGCACTACGAGTTAATCACTGCGATTGGCTGCGACAATTAGTTAAAGCCGCGATTACCCTTCACTGCGTGACATGAATTTTAATTTTAACTAGTTTTCATTCCAATAGAGTATAAAATTGTAACGGCCATTAATGGCTCTTATTGTATTCATTAAAGGCACACTTGTAGTGATTGGAATCGCCCCGGTCCCCGTAACTGGTCACAATTTAAGACGAATTTTGACGCCTTTAGTATTAGGGACCATAAAAAGAAAAAGTTTGTGCAAAGGTTGAGCACACTATTATTTAGACACAAAGGCCATAGTCGGGTTTTCATAGTAAGTCGGCCCTTACATCAAATGGGCTCGGGTTTTTTTTTTGGGAATACCATAAGAGGGTTAAGAATATTTTTGCCGAGTATGAACATCCTACCTACGTGGCATAGTTTTTGACTTACGATTTTTTAAACTTTTATTTTAAATGTATTGTTTTTCAGGATGTATTCAAGCGATTGGCTTCAAATTTTGAAATGTTGTTACTCAGATAGATTTGCACCGCCACGCAAAAAACGATTACTAGTTATCATGTAAAAAAAAACAAAACAAGAGCAAATAATATAAAAGTTTTTTTTTTATGTATGAAAATTACGGGGCCGACTTACTATGAAAACCCGACTATGGCCTTTTCATTTTCTGGTTCGTCGGAAACGGTTTCAGAGTTCACGCCACAATAATAACGAAATGACAGTTTATGGTGATGTTCTACCAAAAAATGACCAATATCGCACGCTTTTACCGCATTAATGTGAGCGGGCGAATATAAGTTACAGGTTTAATAAGCGCGGCGGTGTGTGTGGAGCAATGCTCGACCCCGGAATGTACAGTCCAACAATTGGCGACCATGACGTATTCGGATCGCTGGGTCGTCAATTCTCGCTGCCCGTTCTCGGTCCGTACGGACGCTTTACGGGGCGGCAATCTGAAGCCACGTTTCGAACAGGGCAACAACGCTCGACCCAACAATCGGAGTCCCTCGGCTTTAAATTGTCGGGACGGACATCGTCAAAACGATCGATAAAGCGCGACCCAAAAATTTACAACTCATCAATCGGAAGCCACGGAAATATCTCACGTGACAGAGTCCAGACAGGAGGGACGACGAGCGCGTCCGGTTAACCGCGAGCAAACGGCTAGAACGTTTTAATACGAGACCGAGACTGTCGGGTCGCGTCTGTGTCTCGTCCCGGAGCGGCGGCAGGGCGGCAGGGCGGCACTGACCTCTCGGCACGACGGGCACGAGGCGCAGGTGCACGCGCAGGCGCGCGGGCGGCGGGCGCGCGGGGCCGGGGTGGGGACAGGGCGAGGCCGGCAGCTCGCGCACGAGGCGGCGCGGCGGCGCCAGGTGGCGCGCGCGGTGCGCGGCGAAGGCGCCGGCGCCGCCCGCCTCCAGCGTGGCCAGGTCGCCGCCCAGCCGCGCCGCCGCCAGCACGCGCTCTCGCACCTGCGCAAGGCGAATGTCGACGGTTACTAGATGGTTATTTTCCCGAACGAAGTGAGGTAAAATTGTTCGAGGGGTAATATGGCGTTTAGAGCCGAGTTATGCACTTTACTTTTCACTTCGATTACGAGAAAATAAAAAATAAATACATCTTAACAATTAACAAATACAATTTTATTCGCCCGCAATTAATTCTGAATCAAAAATGTTTAATTTGGCGGTCTTTGTATCAGGGATTGAATACCGGTATTATTTTCATACAAATTAACCGGTATTCAGTTTCGATATCTCAGTTGTTAGGGCACATTTTTACATTTTAACCAACTCATCAGATAATGTGTTCTCTTTACCTAAATACCATGTAGAAGCTCTAAAGAAAAATTTGGAATTAACGGCAAAATTTAGATTTTTCGTAATACCGGTAACGATCCCTGCTTTGTATTTTATTCACTGCTGATACAGATAGGATATATCTACGCCGTGAATAATAGATGCCATAGACAACGTATAATTGGGGCTTCAAAGAGTTATAGCCAACGATTTAAACTTTTTTTTAATGCTTGTGAAGTAGGAACTAAAAAGAACCTAATGGTCAATTTTAATATTGCTCTCCGCAGTATTCTGATTGGTTGATACTTTATACAAAGTTATTTTGAATGACTTAAATTTTTAAACAGTATTCGCACTAAAAAAGAATCTAGCGTTGCGATTAACTTCGATGTGTTGTGATTGGTGGATTTAATAAGGTGAAGTGTTCTGGTTGGTCAATTTAAATAGTTTTGTTCTCTATGGAGAATATGTATACATATTTATGATATACACTATTAGAGAGGCTAAATATACTACTTTAGTCCGCCTTTGCAAGCATAATATGACACACTTTTAGAGCACGAGAAGTGAAAAATATATATTCGAGCGCTCCGTCCGCGTTATCGATTTACGGGACGGATAGGCGGGGCGAAACTATAAGGTTCCTAATCGACTAGGCAACCCTTAAGCCTCGGTCAAATCAGAGGGCGGGACGCCACGCCGCGGTCGCGCGCGCGACCGCGGCGGCCTTTAACACATGCTAACAGGTTAGCGACGTCAAACAGACTGCGTCCCGCTGCCATCGCGCCCCGCTTCTGTCGCGCCCGCGCCGCGCGGCCCCTTTCGTCCAGACGGCGCGGGCGCAGCGCTGCGCGGCGCGGACGCGGCGGCACGCTGCGCCGCGCTGGGTCTCCTCAGTCGGACGTTAAGTGGCGCGCGGTCCGTAGTGCGAGAGTGACGCCCGCATCGCGCCGCGTCCACGACGCGTCCACGCCGCGTTCGCGCGCGTGATGAGGGCGTGTTGAAAGCGCGAGGCCGGCGCGGTCCGCGCGCGCCCTGTTTGACAGTCATCACGTCGGCATCACGCGACGCGGACGTCGCGCCGAGCCACGCTCTTTGATTTGACCGAGGCTTAAGAACGGGGTGTCTCGGCGGGTGTCTAGAGAAGGGAGCGCAGGAGCGCAGGAGCGCACCTCGGGCAGCAGCGCGGCGGCGGGCACGCGCAGGCGCAGCGCGGCCAGCTGCAGCGGCGACGCCACGGCGCGCGGCTCGAACAGGTCCGGGTGGTTGCACACCTTGCGCAGCTGCATCAGCACGTTGATCACGCTCAGCAGGTTGCCCGACGACAGGCTCTCCTTCGTCCTGCGCGGTCACGATTATAAATTACGACTGTTCACTAAATAGCTAGGCAGCTATTTATATTATTATAATTCAAAAAATAATAACGTTCGTTCCAAAAATGCTGAGCATTTGTACGGTAGAATATATTCCTTTTAACTAAATAGATATTCTGTCCCGCGCGACAAGCGTTTGCCGTTTACTGACTTAGCCCTCGCCATGAAGTCGTCGTAGAGGCAGCGCTGCCGCTTGGCGAGCCGGCACAGCAGCACGTGCTCGTACTTGCGCGGCATCTGCCGCTCCACGTCCGCCTTCAGCCGCCGCAGCAGGAACGGCCGCAGCACCTGCACAGAGCCGGAGTTACATCGACCACCCGCGGAACTAATCTAGCGGGCAGTACAGTGAGGCAGCGGGCCGCGTACCTCGTGCAGCCGGCGCACCAGGCTGGCCGTGCCGGCGCCGGCGCCGCCCTGGCCCGCCAGCGCGGCCACGGGCGCGAACCACTCGCGGAACTCGGAGTGCGACGCGAACACGTCCGGCATGAGGAAGTGCATCAGCGACCACAGCTCCAGCAGGCTGTTCTGCAGCGGCGTCCCCGTCAGCAGCAGGCGCCTGCAATGCACACGAGTTGACCACGAGCCGGACCGGTCGCCGTCGACACTGTCGAGGACGTTCCGACAAATCGACGGCATGAGATTTTCGTCCAGGTCAATTACAAAGTTAACAGTTACCATGACGGCAAGGGTGGCTAATGCCTTTAATAATAGTTTTCTGGTACGGAAAGTTCATTTTGGATCTTCAAAAACAGATTGCTAAATGCAATGTATTCACAAGGGAGCAAAAAAATTTCATACAAATGTTTTTTTTTTTTTCTACTTTAGCTGGGTTGGATCATGGTTTTGAATGATAAATGATTGAGCCTAATCATTTGGAGTACATTTTAATGTTTTCGAGATAAAAGAGACCTCGCGGTAATGCAGTGAAGAATTTTGTTTCGATCGTCAGCAGTTGGTTCCTCTCTCAAGCCTTGAAAGCTCAAACTCCCTCAATCTCTTTGAATTTTGGAATCTTTCGCCAGCTGTCTCAATATTAGCACGAGAAGGGAAACACAAAGTTTGCTCTCTATTATAACAAATAACTATGTAAGTGCCTCATAATTTGCTGAAGACAGCTTTGCAACTAGGAAAATCAATTTGGTCCAGAAGGGTGCGCAAGTGACCTGTCAGTCTGGAAGTTGAGCAGCATCTGCCAGCGCTGGCTCTTGAAGTTCTTGATGTTCTGCGCCTCGTCCAGCACGAGGTAGCGCCAGCGCTTGCGGCGGAAGGACTGGTGGTCCTGCACCACCAGCTTGTACGACGTGATGCACACGTGGAACGAGTTCGGCTTCGTCCAGCCCACGCGCTTCAGTTTGCGCTCCTGTACGTTCACACAATTATAAAATTAATTATTTTACATGGTATTTAGGTGGTACAGTGTAATCTCGTCAATTTACAAATACAAATACAAAATATTTTATTTTCCAAAATGACATGACATGAAACCTTAGTAATTAAAATAAAATTAGCTATGGAATATGTACAACAGCTTCTTAGAACAAACAATAGCCCTCACACTAGGTCGAGCCTGTGTCGTGAGGACTGTGGGGCAATAAACATACGATTTACCAAACAATGCGTGCGATATGATGATGCGTAGGATACAGATAATTGAGGCACTTAAATTTTGAAGTTAAACAATACTATATAATAACACAAAGAACTATACTTAACTTATTTGTACAGATATGCTTCGGGATTGTGTGTGTGTGTGTATGTGTGTATGCGTGTGCGCGCGCGCGCGCGTTTGCGTGTGTGTGTGTGTGTGTGTGTGTGTGTGTGTGTGTGTGTGTGTGTGTGTGTGAGAGAGAGAGAGAGAGAGAGAGAGAGTGATCCTGTGTATGCGGTGCGTTATTGCAAGGGTTTTAGTATGTCTTCGGTGGCCTTGTAGGAAAGAGAGATTAACCATTTCTTAAGGGTGTACAGCAGTTCTTTCACAGACAGTGTACATCTGAAATGATTCTAAAATTTAGTAGGAAAATACTGTTACATAAGAAGCGAGGAAGGTTACCTTGATGGTTCCGTAGTAGGTGAGTATCTTAAACGCGGGGCACCACTTCTTGAACTCCATCTCCCAGTTGAGCACGACGGAGGTGGGCGCCACCACCAGGTGCGGGCCCCAGTCCTGCCGCTCCAGCGCCAGATGCGCCAGCAGCGCGATGGTCTGGATGGTCTTGCCCAGCCCCATCTCGTCGGCCAGGATGCCGTTGAGCGCGCGCGAGTGCATGGTGGCCAGCCAGTGCAGCCCCACGTGCTGGTACTCGCGCAGCGGGTGCTTGAGCAGGCGCGGCACGGGCGTGGCCACGGCCGTGGAGCACAGCGTGGTGCCGGTGGGCTGCAGCGTGGCGGCCAGCGACGCCGCCGCCTCCACGCGCCGCTCGGAGCCGGCGCCGGGCTCGCCGGAGTCGCCCGGCTCGCCCGGCTCGCCCACCAGCGCGCGCAGAGGGCCCGAGCCGGCGCTGGCCGACGACGCGTCCGACTCCGAGTCCGAGCCCGCGTCGCCCGGCGCGCCCGCGTAGCGCCGCCGCAGCTCCTCGATGTCCAGGTCGGCGTCCTCGTGCAGCTCGTCCAGCTCCCGGCGGTGGTCGGTGCGCTCGCGGCGCTCCTGCTCGGCGATGGTGTGCTCGTCGTCGGCCGAGTCGGCGCCGCCGCTGTAGTCGGACGAGCCGGGCGACGGCGGCGGCGACGGCGCGGCGGGCGTGTAGCCGGGCGGCAGCAGCTCGGGCAGCGCCAGCCGCGACTCGCGCCGCAGCGCCTCGATCTCGTCGCGGTGGTGCGCCGCGTCGTGCTGCGCGCAAACATGTTATAGCGACACCTCACAAGATACGAGCTCAGTGGCGACGTCGCGAGACAGTGGACGTACCTGCGCCTCCCGCTCGGCCTGCGCGATGGTCTCCTCGTCGTCGGTGTCGGAGGCGGCGCGGTCGGGCGCGAACTCGTCGTCCGAGGGCGGCGTGTCGGGCTGCGGCTGCAGGCTGGCGGCCAGCTGCCGGCTGTAGCGCTCCGTGCGGTCCACGATGATGGACAGCTGCTCGTCCAGCGCCTCCTTGCGCGCGCGCTCCACGCGCCGCGAGCGCTTCCACTCCACCAGCTGCCGACACGCAACTTATGTTTCAACGACGACATTATCTTCGTGGTCGGAAAAGACTGGTTGAAATTGACATCAACATCGCTTGTGGTACAATGGTAGATTTGCACCTGTTTTAACCCCACACTCGCTGGTAAAATGCCATTTCCCAGTGAACTATGCTCAGCTTACCTTCTCAACGTTAAGCCAGAAGGTTCTGATCTCCTTGGCGGCGAAGGCGGCAATCCTCTTCAGCTGCAGCTCCTGCGCCTTCTCCGCCTTCTGCGCCGCCGCAGCTTTGTCTTGGAAATATTTTTGCACGGCTCGGGCGCACTGTCAATTGTAACACTCTGTTTTATTTTAACATGAGACAAAAAGGGAATCAGGGTTCCCGAGCGTGTTAAATGTGTTAGATTTGCTTTGCCGAATGTTACACCGGTGGATACTAGAATACTTTTAAATAATGAATGCTTAGAGATAGTAGATAAAACATTGTTCCTTGGTTTAACATTGGACAAAAGTCTACAGTGGAGTCCTCATATAACAAAACTCGCACATAGATTAAGTTCGGCCGCTTTCGCCGTTAGGAGAATTAGGCAACTGTCGAATATTGAGACAGCTCGATTAGTTTATCATAGTTATTTCCATAGTGTAATGTCATATGGTATTCTGGTTTGGGGCAAAGCAGCTGACATACAGACTATATTTGTATTAAAAGAGCCATTCGTTTTATGTATAACTTAAGAGCAGGTGCATCTGTTAGAAAACTTTTTAAAGAAATTAATATATTAACTGTAGCTTGTCAATATATGTATGAAAATATTATGTACGTTATTAAAAACCTTCAGTTGTTTACTAAAAATTGTGACATCCATACCTATAACACTAGAAATAAGAATAAGCTTGCTATTAGAAAGTGTCGTGTGCGTAAAGTGTATAAATCATATTTTGGACAATGTATTCATTTATATAACAAGTTACCTGATGATGCCTTCAAATTACCCTTCCCAGTACTTAAGAATTACTTAAAAAAGTCTTTGATGTCTAAGGGCTATTACAGAGTAGAGGATTATTTGACAGACAAACATGCATGGCCCAAACCAGAAACTAACAAAACCGCCGAGCAATTAAATCAACAATTGTATGTACTGCCAGATCATGTAAATGACACAGTTCAGATAAGAAAGCATATTAATGTATGTCTATTTTGTGAAGTCGAATTTGTTTATACATTATTATTTTTACTTTTATATTTTAGTATTTTCTTATCTTGTAATAAACTGTTTGATATGTTTTCTTACCGGACTACGCATAATTATGTAAGTACTTTAAGATTTGATGTATCACTGTTTTGAAAAAATAAGTCCCGCCGTAGTTTCTTGCCGGTATCTTCACGGGTCAGAGGTGTTGGGTTTGAACCGGTGAAGATTTTTTTTTTGACGTTCATAAGTGCATGTAATGTGCCTAAATTGAAAATAAAGATAGAGCAAGAACAGCTAAAATGTGATCCTATGTGCAGCAAGTTAATTATAATAATCTCATTGCCATTTGCAAGCATATAAATTCACATAGGTAGAGCTGTTAGGGCAGCAGCGTGCCTTTAGAGGGGGGGAACATACTGCTACCGCTGACCCATCTGCCAAGAGTGGCGATAATGGCATAACCCAGGTGACCTTAATACCATAAACGTCTCCGCCGGACGGACGGGCCACAGCGCGGCGGGGGGCCCCGTACCGTACGCACCTTGCGGGCGGCCTGCTTCTTCCACTTGCGCTCGTGCGCGAAGTCCTGCGCCAGCCAGGCCATCTCCTCCAGCAGGTAGTCCCAGTGCGTCTTGGGCCGCGGCGGCTC
Organism: Grapholita molesta; assembly: GCA_022674325.2. Taxonomy (NCBI): domain Eukaryota; kingdom Metazoa; phylum Arthropoda; class Insecta; order Lepidoptera; family Tortricidae; genus Grapholita; species Grapholita molesta. The sequence goes on from CP053130.2 coordinate 29,236, forward strand.
GCACACGCGCGGCAGGCGCCGCTCCGCCCACAGCCCCGCGCGCGCCAGCTCCGCCACGCGCGCCGCCACGTACGCCTCCTGCCGCGCCTGCCGAGTACCGACAATACCTACATGCTCATGTAAAATTGTATCTGAGACCGAGTCGCGTCCGATCCGGGAGGATCGATATAGCGGTGACACTTTCCGCGAAGCTACCGAAAAAAAGTAAATGAAATAGATACTGGCCGAAGAAACGGTTCCAGAATTAACGCAAATTGATGATCTTAAAACTGATTCTTTGGAGTAGCTTATGGCTATGGTACCAATGGGGAAGGCCTGATTTGCTAGTGAAATGGTTAAAATTGCCCAATCGTACGGTGCAGGGCGGTAGATACAACCTATAGTGCTAGTCTTGCGACCCTGCCGTCCTGCCGCAGGCGCAATCAAAAAATTGGCCAGCTCGTTTATATACATCACAATGAAGGAAGCAATTCAGGGTCCAATTGCAACCTTGCCCCCGCGGCAGGCGTGTGAGCATAGCTGGGAACCGTTACTCACAGTTAGCTTCGTTAATCGCTAATCCGCTACTAGTTAACTTAGTTAAACGTTGTTAATTCTTAAGGAATTTGAGGTTCTGGAGGTTAACAGGTAAAAGTTGCGTATATTTCAAGTGTGTAATTTGTCGTCTGGCATAATGTGAATATTTCTTTTTATTTGATTAATATGTTGAAGTTCTCGTCTGAAAGCGAGGCTGGTTTTGAAGGTAAAATTTACTAGCGGAAAACGTTCAACTGCAGCGCTTGAATTGCTTTGTGAATTAGCCCATAAATTTATTCGCAGTTTTTTCACTCGCACGCGCCATACGTGGGGCGAGTCTAGCCTAGTGCCTACCTTCTCCACCATCTCGGTGGCGGGCGGCGGGTCGGGCGCGGGCGGCTCGGGCGGCGGGCCGGGCGGCGGGCGGCGCGCCTCCAGGAACGTTAGCAGCTGCGGCGCCGGCGGCCGCTTGCGCCACGCCGCGTAGTCCATCATGTTGCCGCCCGCCTGCAGGAAGTACAGCTCGCTCAGCTGCTCCGTGTACCTGCACACGTTACCCTTCAAATATATCTAGCCGTTTACGGGCTTCGGAGGTAAATAATAAATAATGTTTATTAACTGAAAGGAAAAGACTTTTGTGGCGAGACTGCGAGACTTCTGTACCGAGCAATCTTATCGCACCATATCGCGTCAAACAAATCAATTCTCGTCGTCTTAAAACCAGGGACCGGCTCGCTATCCCTTATAAAGGGTTTTGTATGGGTTTTACATAAGGTTACTCACCATACCCTTTCATTTTACTTTTAAAGCCCTTATAAAAGCGCTATCCCATAGCCTAACAAAACCCTAATCATCCGCTCACCAAAACCTTACATATCGCTTATAAGAGTTATAAGGGTTAGCCTAATAGAGGGCTTCCCTTTTACATAAAGCACACATTGCTCTGATACAATAGTAAGCTATCGTCGGCGGCGCGGCGTTTTATTTGACTTCTTTAATTTGATGTACGCGCGCTTTTCGAACACTAGCGTAGACATATACTAAACCTGTCTATTTCACACAAGGCTTAACTACGACATTACAAAGGGTACCCTTTTTAAGCGATAGCAAGGCATATAGGATAGCAGTTAGTGATGTAAAGGGCTAGTTTTATTTTTGGCTTAGTCATACGGTAAGGGATAGTCAAATATATGGGCTAGCAGTTCAAACTGGTAAGTCTTTCAATGTGTTAGCCGTGTTTAAGGGACGCCCTTTTAATGGCTCCAGTAATGAGGAGTAGTCACCGGTCGCGCAGCGTCTTGAGCCGCAGCAGCTTGTACTCGAGCACGCGCTTGCGCAGCGCGGGCGCGTCGTCCAGCTTGCTGCGCTTGCGCGGCGGCTCGTCGGGCGCGGCGCCGTTGACGGGCTCCGCGCCCCCCGCGGCCCCCGCGCGCTCCACCCCCTGCAACACCCGCCACACATATAGCACCAAATACACGACAGCGATTAACTTTTCTTAGGAAACAACGGGCGATCTTATCGATAAAAAGAGATCTCTTCCGGACAACCCTGAGGTAGCGGAAAATTATTAAATTAAAGATTTAGCAGAAGGCGCGAGATGGCGAGAAGCAGTAGGCGCTAAAAAAGTAAAATCAATAAATAATCTTATACTGTAAAACAAAACAAATAAAATAAATAAATATAATATTATCAGGTGGGATATGTGCTTGTATGCCACCAACACGTTAGTTTTAATTTTTATTATGTCAAAAAATAGGTAGTATACCTATAGTAGATTGGTGAAGAGCTCTTGACAATTGTCATGATACTAGAAGAATTTTCATTATTTTTCGGCATGTGATTACTCATATAATGTAATTATCTTTCGTGAAATAAAATAAGCTAAACTATAACAGTGGTTGAAAATAAATGACGAAATAGAGGAAGAAATAAAAATTGTTCTTAAGGCTTGGGCAGATAGGCGCGTTTTGAGAGCGTGGCGCAGCGGGGCGTGACAGCGGTGTGGCTAATGTAACGAAATAAGGCACACATTCGGACGGCAACGTCGCGCCCCGCTGCGCCACGCCACAAAACGCGCCCTATGTGACCAAGCCTTTAGTTGTATAACAGAGGTGTTGCATTAATTTGACCCAATTCCAGCTTGATTGACTATGAAGTATGTGGTTGCAGGTTTGGCTAGGCAAGAGGTACTTTTTTAATTGTCATTGTCATTTCCAAGGTTTGGACAAACGCCCGTCATTTTGAAAACATAACCCTGTTCCATACAACGGAGACTTCCTTGTGATGCTACTAGGTATATTATATTTTATATTCTTTATTCATTAACGCATCTCTTTATTACCCAACCTGAAGTCAATTGCACCTTTCATTTATCGCATAAGTGCAAAGATGGAAAAAAGTCGTTTTTTAACCAGAACAGTGAATTGTTCACATAACTCCACTTACCATTCCAGCTTCATTGATTACAGGCTTGGGCAAATAGCCGCGTTTTGTGAGCGGGGCGCAGAGGGGCGCGACACCAGTGTGGCTAATGTTACGAAATAAGGCACACATTCGGACGGCAGCTTCGCGCCCCGCTGCGCCACGCTCACAAAACGCGTGTGCCCAAGCCTTAATTGTCGCTGAATGTATACTTACGAATTATGATAAAAATGTTAAAAATAATAATATTTTACAACATAAGGCATATCTAGCATGGAACACGGTTATGTTTTCAAAATGACGGGTATTTGGCCGAACCTTGGTCATTTCACACAAATTTGTGACACAGCATCTGGGTGTATGGCCATTAAAAAAATATTGGTGGTTTTATGACATTCTGCCACTATGCCTATTAAGAACAGTAATACATTTATGGGACATTTTGCTGTTTTTTGGCATGTTTACTTTTAGTTTTTCTAAAAATAAAACTTTTATTTGTTAGAGTTTTTTTAAACAGTGTATTGCATGTTTGAGAAAAGGATTATACTTACTATGGTGTGAGAAGGGGTTGTCCTCACTGCAACCTTCAAGCATTAGTACAGAGGCGGGCAACCCCTTACTTCTCTTTACTAATGTACTATTATAACTATCTGCCTATCTATTAAGCCCTTTTATTCTGAGTTAGAGTATGTCTCTTAACTAACTCAGTGTGCCGCTTGGCAAAGGCCTCCTCTAGCTCCTTCCATTGGGGTCTGTCGAGGGCCATCTACTACATTATTATTAGTATTATAACTAACAAATAATAAAACAACTTTTAAGTATTGTAAAAACCTAAAGTAAGAGATAAGATAAATAAACAATAATAAACTACTAAAACAATATTTAGATATGTTTTCATTTTACTTGTTAGAACCACCACCTACAGTCTATTTTACCCTGTGTTAACTGGTTGGGTTATTAAGTGAACCTTTTGTGCCATAACAAGTCCCAAGACTGTGACTGCCACCAATTCTCAAGATGTGGGTTAAAATCCTGTTGCAGACTCCAGAATCTCGGTTACTTTCTTGGGTTCTGTCACCAAAAAGTAGAAACAGAACCCTGGGACCCTATTAACTAAGACTCCACTGTCTGTATATCTTTCTGTCACCGTATCTCCCAAAACACAATAGCTAAATAATAGTTGGAATTTTCAAAAGTAATGTATTTCTGTTGACTCACTGACAACAAATATTAAAAATAGAATGATACAATTAACTGAATTTTTTGCAGTTTTCTGCTTTCATGCAGAAGTTCAACGTCAAATTGGCTGATTTTTCTTAAGTATATGTCGTTTATTTCAACTTATATTTTATACACAGTGAAATTATTTAATTGGTAATCAGGAACCATACCGTAGACTACACTAACAATAATATTCAATTAAAATTTAATTTCACCTCTTAAATTAGGTGTAATAAAAAATAACTTAGTTCCGTGTAAGTGCTACATAAATGTGATCGTCATCAATTACTGAATTACAAAAATTGGTTCCTGATTACTGATTAAATTTCACCGTGTATAGTAAGGTTACTTAAAATCCGGTCCTGGGGTTTAAAATGTTAAATGCAAAAAACTATAAGGATGCATCAAAATTTATTCATATTTATACCATGCATCTTCTTTGCAATGTAACATATATTATTTAAGTAATAGATGTATTATTAACTAATGATAATGAATTAATGATCCTCACAATTCATTTGTCTAGTAGATGATGCAACATTTTTTAATAGTGTTTACAAACTAGAATTAAGGCTTGGTCACATAGGGCGCGTTTTGTGGCGTGGCGCAGCGGGGCGCGACTCTGCCGTCCGAATGTGTGCCTTATTTCGTTACATTAGCCACACCGCTGTCACGCCCCGCTGCGCCACGCTCTCAAAACGCGCCTATCTGCCCAAGCCTTTAGGTTTAAAACTCAAGATACAATAGTTGAGCATTTTCATCTGGACTTTACATATACTTTGTGGAAGGCTCTTAGAGACCTGATACCTACACCTCTGTGGATACATTTAAATATTTCAGAAATGGCAATTTTTCAAACCTAATGAATACAATTTTTTCTAATAATCTATTTCCAATCTTATTGACTAAGTTGGATTAACAAGCTTGAGCTCTTGACATGACAAAGCATGAATAGAATTGCCCGGGAAATAATTTACTTACATAAATCTGGTCCCTCTTATCTAGAAGCTATAGAAATATGATAAATGCAAAAATATTCTCCCGGCTTCATTTTGATTAACCATGAAATAAAACAACAAAACAGGATTAAAATGTGTATACTAATTTAAACTTCATCCCGACGTTTCAAACCCTTTAACAGCAATCGTGGTAATTGGGTGGAATTAGTATAGGTATGAGATTTAATCCGTTTTAGTTGTTTTATTTCATGAGTAATTATCGCGGCAACCAAAGACAATATTTGATTAACCAGTTCAGATGAAAATTGGTATAGGAAAATATTGATCCCAGTTATAGTTTTAATCCCTCTTTGCTAATTTTAGGAAAACAAAGTTGTGAGAAAACCTATACAAAAAGAAATTAGTATAAGTATTTAAGTTCACAAACAAATAGCTAATAACAGGTGACCATAACTTTATAGCCAAGCATGAAACTGCAAGGGGAGCTGGCAAACGTCATAACAATGCTTGGGTTGACTAAGCCATGTGGTATTTTATTACGTGACCACAAAGTGCATTTAAACTTTTGCACATTTGCAGGTTATTCATAGAAATATTTGTTGAGTTTCAGTACTGCAGTACACAAATTATCAGATAATAAATGATTATTCCAGGCGAGTAACGATGGCGACTGACAGTTCATAGACAGAGTTCATCTAGGTACTTAAAATATCAAAATAAAAAAATTAGAACGTTTTCTTTTTAATATAACAAGGATTGGGGTATTTGGGGTTCGATATATGGTTTCACAAAGGGTCTACGTAGTGCCTAATCCAGTAGCTAAAATTGTAAAGCAAGTCCGGAGGCAAAAGACCACTAACAATTTCATCATGTTTACTATCCTTGGCATCAGCTAGCTAACTGACTTGTTTATGTATTTTTGGGTAAATTTTTCTAAAGGAACCGTTGAGCGGGTATTACTAGCTATAGTAGCGTAATATCACAAATACAAAAACAATTTACCATGAGTGGCGGCACGGTAGCGGCGACAGCTGCAGGCGCGGCCGTAGCGCGCTCATCGCGGCCCCGACCGCTCATGCTTTGACATCGCGAGAAACAGCACGCACTTTTAAATAAACACTTTTATTCACTAAACACCCTCTTGTCTTGACCAGCCCATATAAATATAATGCCAGATGATCGCTACTGCACTTATTTAAATTTAATGCACTTCTTAAAATGTATTTTAACCAAGAGATCATATATATAATCGAATCTGCTCTGAAAAATTAGCCACTTCACTTGTCTTACACTATTATTCTTTGCCTACTAACAAAAATAACACAGCCGGACCAGCAGTAAACAAATCTGAGAAACGGTTCCAGTTCCGGCGGCCATATTGAACGATTTCGCGCCGCTGAACCCACTGCAGTAATCACTAATTAACATGATTAAGTTCAAGCATCGCACCGAAGACTATCACAAATTATACTTTGAGCATTCCACGTAAAATTAATAGACTAATATTTACAGAATTGCGTTGACTTCCCGAAGAGAAAAATATAAATTTTCTTGATATCTTCGATCTTTGTTCGGTTTGGCTGTTTGGCATTGACTAGCAATGTTACCATTTCAGAAAAATATTGTATATTCTTGTGGTGTGGCTATTTTATTATCCACATCCTTTGTAAATCGGTAAATCGATTATGTCCACTTAAATGTCCAAATCTAAACCAAGACTAAACTAGAGCGAGTTAGTCCCACAACACAAATAACCCGAAACAAAAAATGTTACGGTCAGACCAAGAATTCCGTCACAATATTTCGTACGAAGGTTTAAAATAAATTTTAACCACAAATTTATTATTCATTTACATTTTATAATTATATTCCACATTAATACATCGTGAAAATAGCTATAGTGAAAGCGCCAGGACCTTTTCTACTCGACGACAAAGATAAAGAAAAAAAACACTTAGATGGACGCACTTAAATATCTTAAGGGCTTATTAACTTATTATAAATTATACAACCCGCGTGCAGGTCATCTCGCGGGATTGATACAAAAATACAATGACCTTAGACAGACAGGCTTCAATATATTTATTAAATTTTCTTCCTTCCTTCGGTTGTCGCGATAATTATATTATATGAAAAAAAAAAAATAAAAAAAAAATTCAGTATACGCAGTGTAATCCGTTCTTAGTTGTTTCATTTCATATATGATATGACAATATAATAATAATATCGTACATTGCAAATCGACAATTTTGAGGATCTTTCTCTTTTACTCCAATTAGAGTATCAATAGGGTGACAGAGACAATCGTTCGTAATTTAAATTTTGCTAGCGTTTGTTTTGCAATGCGTGATCTTATTAACATCGACTTAAGAGTTAAGACTCAAATTTTTGGTTGTGCATTATTAGGCCCAAACGGCCGCACGTCGTGCGCAACTTGTCACACTTGTCGTGCACTTGTCAAGTTAAATTGTCAATGTCATGTCAATAGTCTGTCAGTCAAACGACACAGTGTGACAGTGCAGCAGCATAGAAGGAGCCGAGTTCGACAGACTCAGTCAAATTGGATTTAATTGAAAAACAAAAGAATAATTTTTAATTTCGAATTGTTTTGGTTCGAGCTATAATTGGCAATCAAACGCTGGTTTATCGATTGGAAGCGCATGAATAAGTTTGTGTCGTATCAGAACTGTCTTGGAATCCTCCGAATTGCGGGCCGTGGAGCCTGCTACGTGTTGTTGTGGAAGCCAGTTCAGACGCGGGCAGCGTCGCGGCGCCGGCGCTCCGAAATTTTCAGTATACACAAGAGTATTCAATTAAAGAGATGCATTCGCTGCGAGTAATAGTTATACTTGGATAGTCCGGATTTTTATGTAGGTGAGTAGTTTTATCATCGACATGACTTTCTGTTATGATCGCCAATGATCATATGTCTTACAGCTTCAGATGATTTCTTTGTGGTTCTGTCATACACCAAGCATAATGTTGACAAATATGTAGCAGTTCTGTAGCATTCAATGCAAGTTGACGTGAACCTGAATGTTCTGAGTAGAACATCATTGGTACAGGGTTACAACAGGGCGATGGGATTGACAATCTGTCCAGTTGGATCTATTCTGACCACTATAATAACTCCAGGGAGCGTCCTTCGTCCTCTACCCTGGTAGTGGTGTCCTCGTAAGTTATCTGAGTGGGGTATAACATTTAATTTTTTTGCTAGTCTTATCAGCTCTATAGCTATAAAGCAGTCACTCAGAGGCCTATTTCCATATTATTTTGTTTATTACAAATCTAAATTGCATTTTACTTGACCGCTTTTGATTTGATGGTGACTAGAGGTATTGTCAAGGTGCTTAACATTGGGACCATGTAATGGAACCCATAGAATATTTTATTAAAAATGATTTTGTGTGTGTGTGTCATATTTATATGTTTAATTTATATTTATACTAACATACACATATTAAATGTTTAATTAAAATCGAGTAAAGGGGACAGAAAATGTGGATCATTCCACTAGCATTGGATTACTATTACTATTGTGTTGGAATTTCCAAAGCATAGGTACTTGGAAACTAACTTTGGTTTGCTCTATGAGTGGGAACCATTCTTGGAGGAAAGGGAGGTGTCTGTAGTGGAGTGCTCTGTGAACTCTGCAGTGCTGTTCAGTCAGCAGCAAAGGAAGCAACACTTTGATGATTGAAAAATTGAACATCAGGCACTTCTGCACCACAGGTGCACTTGCAAACTGCAACAAGTGACATGAAACCAAGCACTGCTGTTTCATGTGCCTTAATGAAACAAACATATCCATACTTGTTGTTTTTATTATTCAATTAGTCAACAGTGTGCCTTAGAGGATTTGGAACATACAGCCAGCATGAACCAATTGTGATCTAATCAATCAACTTCTTTATTCAGAGACCAACTTGTATTGTACACAAACTTAAACAAAAACAAATGATTAGTCACTACAAACTAAGTAAAATGCAATGTATTAAATTTCGTTAAATAATATTAAGAATATATCTGGTATTGTTAATATTCTGAAGTCATAAAGGCTAATTTTATTTATATATTTTTATGAGAAATATTCTCATCAAGAGCCCTCTATACAAAAAAGAGAACATTCTCGAAAATGGTGCAACATAATATAACATACACATTATATGCCCTTACAGGGAATAAGTCCAAGGACATTGAAAATGTTGCCCCTAACTTACAGTTTGCATTATACTGTGACAATATTGCCAAAATTTGAAGACATGCATTGTACTTGACATATCCAGGCTGGTTTTATAAGAGTCACATATCAATACACTACTTACTGTTAGATTATTGTTACAATTTCATGATTTATGACTAGGGGAGCTTCTGCTCGTGACTTCTCGAACTCGGGGCAACTCGAGAGTTCCATCTCCATTCGAGACGAGAAATAAATAGCTGACTCTCAAGACTCTCGAGTTCCTGCAAAAACAAAATAAGGGCTAAAGTCAGGCCCTCCACTTTTTGGCTTTTAACAATGATAACGCCGCCCGCGCTCTATAAACGCGTGCAGACCGTTGCGATTTTGTGTAAGATTTTAGTTTTATGTCTGATCAAAAGGACTGAAAAAAATAGATTAAGTATATTGTTTTATTTTCATTGTTGATTTAGTTTTTGTATGTTTGTAAAGAGAGTTTTAATTTTTATTTTGTATGTCGAACTTTGCAATGCTGTGCAATGCTTTTAATGCAAAGTGCAATAAAAAATTCCGAGTTTTTTTTTATAAGGCTTTCGCGTCCACGAATAAAGTAGCCACTGCCTGATAATTTCTTTTTTTCTTATGAAACCATCGTTATTTTTTTATAAAAACCAACTCATTTTCTTTCGTTTTAGGTAATGTTGTGGATATTTTTATCAGGTGTTCTAAATCTATGGCTCATTAAAAAAAACTTTGCATTTTGGTAGAGTTTTTTCGATTTTGAACATTTGGATTATTAAGCTTGCGCTAGAATGTCCCGTAAATAATTTGTCTTAGATTTTACTATCGTAAACAAGCCAGATATATTTGTTATTTGACTTAGAAAATGACGTATTTTTGTAACCATAATTTTTAACACTACTTGGCGTTATTAACATTTTTACATTTTTAGACGGTTGAGGCTAGATTTTTTCTATTCTGACATCCTAAACGTAAAACAGACAAGCAAATTCATAAGTCTATGACTGTTTCCACTACATGGACCCACCAGTTAACGGTGAAGACTCATACAACGGTGGCTACTTTTTTTCGTGACCATGCTTTAATTTACAATTTCTTACTAAAGAAGTAAAGACTCGAGAGTCGAGACAACTCGAGAAATTGGAGTCGAGATTTCTCGAAACTCGAGAAAAAAAAGAGGCGAGTTACCAGAAACTCTATTTATGACCAAAACTTCAGCAATATTAAAGCATGGGGATACACGCTTGTTTGTATATTATGTTGAGCGTCATAAGTAGGTATATTGTCCACCCGCGGTTTTCCAGATAGGAAGATGAAACTCCTTAATAAGGACGATTTACGTTTTCCTATGCACATACTCTACTTATTTGGTTTTATGTGTGGAGTAATGTGTACTTAATTATTATAACCGTTCTACTTGTCACAATGCAAACATTCGTGTTGTAGTAATTGCAGGTTCATCATTTGAAGTTGCAATCACTAGAAAGCACTTGCGCAAGCGATCGTGTGCTGTAATTAAGAACTACTGACGTGACGATTCTGACGGAAGCGACGTGGACGATATTAATTCATGCGCTGTCTTAGACAACTATTCCTACACATACATATTAAACCGGCATTGTTTAATATTGTCCAATAAGTGCGTCCGCCTACTAATCGCTACTCAGGACTCATTCACTGGCGTTTAGAAATATTCTGAATTTGTTGGTGTCAAAGTAGGTTTTTTTTCTGAGTGTGTATGTCGGTGATACGATATGACTCGTATCTTAGGTACTTACCCAACAATATATATAGGGGTATGAGTAAAGTTCATTATTTGCTACTTGGTGTTCCATTCACTTTGTATGTACATTAAGACGGGGTCCCTGTTATTACTTATTAGGTTCTAATTTTTGTTCAAAAACCTTCTTTTGGCATTAACTATCACAGTTAGTCCTTTGCATTACAAGTAGCCCTCGCCGGATTATTCGCGTAGTTAAAGGTGCCTTTTGAAAAGAAAGAAAAAAAGAAAAGTTTATCGGTGGTGACCCTTTTCTAGTTGTGGCCAGCGATTACATATATATGACGCAGGCGGCGGCATGTGGCGCGGGCCTCGCTGGCGCTGGGCGCTGGCGCTGCTGCTGGCGGGCGCGCTGCTGTGGGCGCTGCGCGGCGGCGCGCGCGGGCGGGGCCGGGCGGCGGCGCCGCGCCGCGCGCCCGGCCAGTGGGTGGAGGGCCGCGAGCTGCCGCTCATCTTCATCGGCGGCGTGCCGCGCTCGGGCACCACGCTCATGCGCGCCATGCTGGACGCGCACCCCGACGTGCGCTGCGGGCAGGAGACGCGCGTCGTGCCGCGCATACTGCAGATGCGCCAGCACTGGGCGCACTCCGCCAAGGAGTCCGTGCGACTGGAGGCCGCCGGCGTGTCGAAGGCGGTCCTCGACAACGCCATCGCCGCGTTCTGCCTGGAGGTGATCGCGGGCCACGGCGAGCCGGCGCCGCGGCTCTGCAACAAGGACCCGCTGGTGCTGAAGATGGGCCACTACGTGCTGGACCTCTTCCCCAACGCCAAGTTCCTGTTCATGATGCGTGACGGCCGCGCCACGGTGCACTCCATCATCAGTCGCAAGGTGACACATTTTTTAAAGCTTTATTAATCGTATCGCTTTTAGTGAACTGGAGTTTGTGGCCTATTATCATTCTCAACTCGAACGAAGTTGTAATAGAAGCAGTTAACTTTTGACACTTGTTATGTTTATGTAGGTATGTTACTTGCGTAGAAGGCGGGTTCAACGGTCCGGTGTGTGCGTTATTGGTTAGGACTCGCTAATGTACACCACCGGCAGCGCGTTACTAGGCGCACGATAATTCCTAACTGTGCTGATCGGCATTCTACTTGCTTTATGTGCCAGCGAGGTGGGACCACGGGCACTCCGGTGTAACCTGACCTAGACCGTAACTGACTCGCGGTTCTAGCAATCTTGAGTAAAGACTCACTACTGTTTCGCTCCAGTGCCCTTTATTTAGATACTAATGGGTTTCCAGGTGGTTCATATTTTTCATTCACGTTTTTTAAACACCAATTACCTACCGAGATTTCCGTCAATATCAGTCGAGCGTGTCAGTCGTAGTCTGGTAGTTAAAAGGGAAATCTTTTTGTACAGAAAAATAAAATGATTTATTCATCAGTGAAACATTGATATAAATGGCATAAATAGCGATTAAGTCGGATGCAATCACACGAGCGGAGTTCTCTTAGTTGATATTAATTATCGTGTCGCTCGCCCGCGGGGAGCCGGGCCGCCGCCGCCGCCGCCGCGTGCAGACGCGGAGGAGTCGCGGACGCCGCGGACAATATTATGTCCACGTTTTTGTTGAATAAATACTCGCCACAGCTGCCGTGTTTACTTTACGTTAAACCTACATACATCATGTGAAGGACTACGGACATTGATAAAACAATGGTGATATTATGAGCGCTGGACCAGTTTAATTTATACTTCGGTCTTTCATTTCACAGTTTGAACAAAGTTGTGAGTATAAATATCCAAGTGTTAGTAGTGATCAGAAGGTGTTCCCGCAGGTGACGATCACCGGGTTCGACCTGACGTCGTACCGGCAGTGCCTCAGCAAGTGGAACCACGCCGTGGGCCTCATGTACCAGCAGTGCAAGGTACCGTCTACGCTGCACTGCCTACTCTCTATATTACGTCATTTCAATGAGAATCACTTCCATTAGTTATATGTTTAGAACACACTGACTGAACACGCATGACTCCACATTTTGCAGAGGCTTCTTCCGCGCAGGCAGCATCAATACCCTATATGCCTGAAACGAGTAAACAGCGCACCACACCAGACGTATTTACCATTCCGAATATTTTCCACAGCTCGCGTCCATAAGTTTTTGTCCGGTGCACTTGGGTTGTATAACTAGCATGTGCTTAGTGTCACTTTGTAAAGTAATTTGGGTATATGCGATAATTTGGAGCGTTGCGTTGTTTCATACGTTCCTATTGAAGCCGATACCTAGCCGCTATGTCCCAGCAATCCTTTAATCACGCGGTGGGAGGGTACCCATGCCGGAGGGGGCGTGAGGTGCCTAGCGCTGATTTAACATTTAATTCTGATCTAAATCCAGAAGAGAATTGAATGAATAATGACTTGATCGCCCTGCTGACCCGCCGAGCTCGCCGTCCGTCGCGCGCGCTGTCTAGTTCACCTCCGCATCGGTTTTGTAAATCACAGAGCACTAGAAGCGCAGTCGCTATAAAATGCTATCGGAAATGAGTATGTGCGGCGCGTACAACACGTGAGTGCAAGTGCATATTTGCATAACCGGCTGATTATGATTTTACCTACTGATTCGGAAGTTGTCGGTTGTAACAACGAGAGATTATTTTCACGTTCAGAGTTGCGTACGTTTCTATGACTGCATATTTAGAGCCGTGTTATTCTCCAGAGCGATGACCGTCTGCTATGAGTAATATTTATAAACGAGGACGGCATAATTCTAGGAAACAGTACAACATTATATACTTACCTACTTGCAGCTCGCAGAAGTTGTGACAGTAGTCACGAGCTACACTACCTCCTCCAGGTCTTTAGACAGACAGGAGGGTTGAAAATAATACATTAATATTTCGGGACAATCTTACACAAATCGACCTAGTCCTACGGTAAGCTCAGTAAGGCTTGTGTTGTAGGTACTAGACGACGATATATATAATAGATAGATACATACATATAAATACTTAAATAGATAAAAAACACCCATTACTCGGGAAAAATATCTGTGCTTATCACAAGTGGGCTGACATAGGCAGGGTCACTATAGCCACTAGACCAGAGCTGTATGTCGACTGGCCCGCAGGCGCTGGGCCCGGCGCGCTGCCTGCCGGTGCGCTACGAGGCGCTGGTGCTGCGGCCGCGGGAGACGCTGCAGGCCGTGCTGGCCTTCCTGGAGCTGCCCTGGACGGACGCCGTGCTGCACCACGAGCGCTACATCAACCAGCCCAACGGCGTGGCGCTCTCCGAGTACGTACCTCACCACTGTCCTCCTGCTCACGTGGCAGCCTGCCTAGGCCCAACTTCATATACCTTCAAATAACCACCTACTCTTATAGCAATCACAATCCTACACCCCTAGTCCACTAATGGTCGTGTAATGTGTCTTGCTCGCGTGCCGTCGAACTCTAGCCGAGTACCTCAAGTACCACTTAATAGTTTTTTATTACTATTTATTACATTTCTTATACTGTTGTTTTATAGTTTACAAACGAACTCATTCATTAATCTGCCTCAACAACCTACATTTACTTATTTACATTTATGAAATACATGTAGACGCATTGTATCGAAGTTTATATAGAGTGGTCTGAAGAACCTGACCTATATTATGATAAAACGCTTAGGTACTGCTGAGGTGTTCCTCAGACAGGTCATAACGGAAAACGCAAGATAGTAGCCTCAAGTAAAACTTAGACAATAGAGTTTCCTGCGGACACCTGCCAGTGTAGCTACACCGTTTTTATGACTAACTCTTATCTCGTGTTTATGAAATTAATGCGTTCATAGTCATTGCATTTGGTTAGCTATCACAGAATAACAAAAGATAATAACACAGTGAGCGGACAGTAATAGGCTGCAGCTCGCCACTAGCTCCGCGGTCCGGATTTGAACTGAAGTCACGTGACGTCGTGCTGTAACGAATTTTGTAGGGTCTGCAGTGCTTCCCTCGCTGATCTAACTCGTCCGCAATCCTACGTCAAACTACTAGAAAATGTAGATATCGTAATATCAATTTTCTTATAGTGATTAGTTCATTATCTTATTGTTTAACCAAAATATTAGTTTTTAAATAGTATTTTTCAGTGATTTTTTTGCATGTTTTTGGGCGAATCAACTTTAAGATTGCCTTTCTTTACGTCTCTGGCGTTACCAAAAATGTCCCTGGACTACACTGGAGTTACCAAGAAATCACGTTTCCCATTTAATATTTGTCTAAATTGTAGGTTAAAAAACAAATCGATGTGAGGTTCAAGGTTGCGGACAGACGAGGGTAAAAGTTGATTCGGCCTTTTACACTTAGCTAGTTTCTTTAAGTACACGTACTCTGTAACAAAGCATATGAAGATTGTTTATGCGTTTGGACAAGTTACCTGGGACAGTTAGTCTTAGACAGATTGGTACACTTAGTCTAGCAATGTCGCTCCGTACAGCTAGGGAGGTTCGTGTGGAGAATAAACATTCCGAATAGTCGATGTCGTATGTGATTGTCGCGGCACGTGCTTGTTTTTGTGATACGTGAGTTGTGGTCATGTTTATATTTGTAGGTTTGGGACGAGAGAATCGCAATGTACAGTCAGCAGCAGAAGTGGCTAAGCGTTTGAGGTGTTCAAAATGAGGTCAACACATCTGTATTGTCAAGAGAATAAGAGCGCGTGTAGGTTATTTAGAACACTTCAAAGGCTTAATAGCAACTTTTGCTGCTGACTGTACCTATTCATTCTGAGTGGCTGAACCCAAAACCTAGATCTGTGACAAACGAGCATTCGAGTTTTTTTACGGATACCTTTATATTATATGCACTTTGCAAATTAAAACTAGGTATGCAATGTTTTTATTATAAAAAAGAGCAAAGTTGTGGTTCATAAAAAAAGGGAAATTTTAAATAAGCGAGTCTCTTAATCTTAACCCTTTCGACGCTAACAACTCGAATATCGGCCTAGGCCCAACGCTAACGACTGATGTATACAGAGACCACAGAACAAAATAAACTTTGATGCGCGTGCATAATGTTTAATTTCAGTTTTGATATATCGGTGACTATATATATTTTTTGTTTTTGTTTTAGGGTTTCCGTACCCGAAGTGTAAATCGGGACCCTATTTTATAGACAGTTGAAATTTTCCCAGATGATATATGCGGGTACCAGAGTAGGGCTTTTTCTTTGTTGTCGGAGTGGGGAGTGCCCTTACACATCGTCTCCCCTGACCGCGGGAAGGCCATGTGGGGGGTATGTGCGGCTCGCCGCTCTTGTCCCCATCAGAGGGCTTACCGCTAAAATATCGAAAATTACGGGCATCATTCCCTTTTCCTCCTATTAAAGCCGTAATTAGAGTGACAGAGACAATCGTTAAAATTTGCAAATTTCGATGTTTGCGGTAGGCCTTCTTATCATCTTTTTCCACGCATTGTCCCGGCATTTCGCCACGGCTCATGGGAGTCTGCGGTCCGCTTGGCAAAAAATCTAAAATACAGAATATATTACGTAAATATACAAATGTTGCAGCGTGGAGCGGTCGTCGGACCAGGTGGTGCGGCCCGTGAACCTGGACGCGCTGGACAAGTGGGTGGCGGCGCTGCCGGCCGACGTGCGCGCCGACATGGCGGAGCTGGCGCCCATGCTGTCGGTGCTGGGCTACGACCCTGGGCCAACCCGCCGCGCTACGCCGAGCCCGAGCCGGGCCGCGCGCCGCCCGCCGCCGCCGCCGCCGCCGCTCCCGCCGCCGCCGCCGCCGACGCCGCCGCCTCCGCCGCGCCGCGCCCGCCCTAGCCCGCTCCAATACATGGCCCTGTACTTTATCATGTCTTTTCTTTATAAATACATCCGTCCGCCAGCAACTTAACTTGCTCCTCGGCACCACCTTAAAACGGTGGGAGGAAGGGCTAACGTTTTCAATTTCCTGTTCTCTGATCCTGATCCTAGAATACTGAATTAAAGTTTCACGGTTATTTCACATTACAACGAGCAACATGTAAACGGGATTTAGCGGCTAGAAGATGTCGATGTCAACTTTAGCCAGCCTTCACCGGAGTCCATGAGGACAATGTCGTTCCCGAACCGTCGGAAGCAATTTTTTAAGTGCGGTGAATCCGCGACAC
This sequence comes from Grapholita molesta, assembly GCA_022674325.2. NCBI lineage: Eukaryota > Metazoa > Arthropoda > Insecta > Lepidoptera > Tortricidae > Grapholita > Grapholita molesta. The sequence goes on from CP053130.2 coordinate 46,420, forward strand.
CATACCAAATGTCTGTTTCACACAAGTCTACAGTGTAACTGATCTTACTGACAGGAAACCTGTACATGATCTAATTTTACTAGTTCTGTGCTGCCTGGTGTGTACAGACTACAGACGTTCACTCCCATATGTTGCTTCCATGCTCTTCAAAAGATTTTCCGCCATTACAACTGAATTAGATAACCTTTTCACCGCCACGGCAATGCCATACTACTCAGAACATTAATGAAATACACGTCAAAAACTGCACGGATACAACCCTGACGAAAACCACCGACCTGATATAAAGCAGTGGCGTGTGGGGCACAAAATGTACCGACTTTATATAAAGTCAATGGCGTGGCGGCGAAAAGGTTAATGTGTCCATAAATAAAGTAGGTATGAGTACTCGTTAAATAGCTACCCATAAGGGCTGCTAGTATGCGCACTGCACGCATGTTAATGTCGCGTGTAATGCGCCGGTAATGGATTAATCGGTAATTATTCGTGTTCACGCGTTTTACTGCCGTCGGCGCCGGAGCGGAGCTCGAGCACCGCGCCGGCGTCCGGCCGCGCTCCGTCGACGTCTGTCATATGTATACACTTTTGCACCTTATTGTAAAGGAGTACCCAGGGTGAAACATTGTATTATATAAATAAATAAATACATATTACAGGACATACTTACACAAATTGACTGAACCCCACGGTAAGATCAAGAAAGCTAGCGTTGTGGGTACTCATATAACTTAAATATATATCTAAATGTCTGTGATCATCACACAAATAAATGCCAGACCTGTCATCATCATATATCTTTGACGTCGACTGCATTTTGGACGAGCTGACAAACTAGTGCTGAACTGAGAGAGAGTGAAGTTTATGCTCACTTATGCGACATGTGGCTCTTACTAGTCTCGAGCATGGTCAAATAATGAATCATCATCATCGTCAGATGGAAAGGATTGTTTTCTTAAAGTTAAGTTGAAATTAATTTTCAACCCCTATTTCGCCCTCGCAGTAGGTACTGCCTACAAATAATATTACAATGCAAAAAACACAGAATATTAATTTCCGTGCAGATTTCATGCTTAATTATCGTCACAAAACTGACATAATATTATTATAATGTTTACGTCACGCTGATTGAGAACACTTTTTTCTGAGAATTCCCATTTGCATTCAAACAAATCAGCAGCTTGGTGAGCGTCGGTACTTCTACTTGCGCATGCGACGTATGTTTTGTTTTCCCATGAAGGTAAAGATAAAAACATGGTATTGTGTCAGCATTAGCACTGCCGCGCCCGCGCCGCCGCGCCCGCGCCGAAACTTCTTCAATACATTCAGAATACAGAATATTACAACATGCAATAGCCGCCAGTACACCAACGTAATGTAACTTACATGTAATATTTAGAATATTATAAATGACTTATGACTTGACCTTCGGCAGTTCGGACGCTTTTCCTCGCGTCAAAAGGTGACGCCACACGCCTATACATGTCGACTAGGGAAGAACGAATATAAAGGTTCATATTCTACCTATATCGGTATCAGTCAGCAGGTAAATTATGTATTATGTACTTCTATAGCGTCCGCCATAATAACTATAGGTGCCGGTGGACTGGTGGGTACGCTAGCGCTACACCTTCAGGTGTTTTTGGTGTGCAAAGGGTCATTAAGACCTACAAAAGATGTTAAACTAATTAAAAATGACTTGTAAGCATTAATATAATGATTATGAATTAACAAAAAGTCTAGCACTAACTAAATTGTCTAGGGTGAAAATAATGTAAATGGGAATTTAAACGCCATCTACCGAGGGCAAGAGAGTACCGACACCTACTCCTTAAAGCCGCGTGTCTAACGTCACCTCGCCTAACGCGTGGCGTTAGCTAACGGAACTGGCGGCTCGCGACGGCGTCAAGAGATGTCGCTACTAGGCACAAATCAGTGAGCGCGACATGTGAGCGCAGTTGAGTTGAACAAGGAGATAATACGATCTTTTGATGATACGATATAATTTAGAAATATTTAAGTGTATAAATTCTAGTATTCGACTCAGAAATGAGAAGATCCACAGGCGAACTAAAGTCACCGACATCGACATAGCCCACCGGGTTATTAGCAAGCTGAAGTGGCAATGGGCAGGCCACATTGCACGCAGAGAAAATGGCAGATGGGGTCGAAAAGTGCTTGAGTACGAGTGGAGACCACGGACTAGCAAGCGCAGCGTAGGATATCCACCCACAAGATGGACAGACGACCTCATTAAGGTCGCCGGAAGACGCTGGATGCAGGTCCCTTCCTACCGGTACATGTGGAGGTCCAAGGGGGAGGCCTATGTTGATCAGTGAACGTCTTCTGGCTGAGATGATGATGATGATGATTAGAGTATTATGTGACGTGATATTTAATTAATTTAGTTTACTGAGATCAGGATTTTTTTTATATATATAATTAAGACTTTTTGGGTCAACCCTAAAGTGTGAGGTGTCGTTAGATAGGTACCTATCTGAAAAAGAATTGGGGTTTGCCTTAAATAAATATTATAATTACCAGTCTACTTAAATATAGATAAAGTAAATATTTTCGGAAATAGATAATAGCTCTGGAAGTTGAAAGAAGTCTAGAAAAATGTATTAAATAGAGGAGGAGATTTTTGTACCACGTGCATGTCATTGCGTAATTTATATATTTATTTGGTTACACGGAACCCTTTTCTACGAGTAGGTATGCGTAGTACAACTCGCGCCTGTCCGTTTATTTCCATCTTTAATGGCATAATTATGTTTTTTTTTTTATCAAAACAGATGATTTGCTTGGTGTTTTGTTTGATAAGGGGCATCAAGGCACGTTTCCGCAGGTAGTTGTTTGTTTGTTGACTTTCTTGTAGTCGCGTACTCGGCGGGGTGGTGGCGCAGGGACGGCGTGCGTACGGCGAGCGGCGACTGTCGACCGCCGTCAGTGTCAACCGCGCGCTCGAGGCGAGAGCACGCGTCCATGCCGCGCCGAGCTCCACTACACGTGCTACTTCGATCGACGGCCGAACATGTTACCGCGCCGACCGTTCAAATCTTGTGATCATTTTGTTTTTGTGCATCGCTTCGGATTGACATAAAGTGGATGTTAGTGACAGGAGTATAATGTGCCAGTGTGTGCGATGCGCCTGCGACTCGATCCCGCGGTAACCGCCATGCTGCCGTTGCTGGCGGCGGCGCTGCTGGCGTGCGCGCGCGCGGACGGCGTGCGGCCGGCGCCCGTGGCCGTGCCGCGCTGCTGCGCGCCGGGCCGCGCGCTGGCGCCCGACGCGCTGCGGGCGCCCGTGCTCACGCGCGCCGCCGCCGCCGCCTCCTGCGTGGAGGACGCGGAGGCGCGGCCCTGGGCGCCGCGGGTGTACGCGCCCGCGCGCAACACGTTCCTGAAGCCGGGGCAGCTGCCGCCGCACTGGCGGCTGGCGCAGGGCGCGCTGCCGGCCTGCGCCGACCTGCGCGTGCTGCCGGCCGACGCGGCGCCGTACGCGCTGCTCGCCAACAACGGCTCCATCATGCTGCGGAGCCCGCCGCGGGTGCTGCCGCCGGCGCGGTACTGCGCCGACCACGCGGCCGCGCTCGTGTGCCTGGAGGACGACGAGCGCCCGCCGTCCAAGTGCTGCGGGGCGGGCAAGGTGTACGACGGCGCGGGCTGCGTGCCGGACGACGTGCGCGCGGCGTCCGCGTGGCAGGAGCTGCAGACGTTCGCCGGCGAGGCGGAGCTGAGCATCGGCTGGCCGGCCTGCCCGCCGGGGATGCAGTACTCCGTGTCGGGAGTGCTGGCGGGGGCCGCGCTGGAGGGCAACGGCTCGCTGCGGCTGGCGAGCGGCGCGCAGGTGGCGGGCGGCGCGTGGTGCGCGGAGGCCGTGGAGGGCGCGGCGGGCGCGCGCGTGCTGGCGTGCGCGGCGGAGGCGGCGGAGGGCCCGCGCTCGCCGCGGCACCTGCTGTACGGCTGCGGGCTGGCGGTGGGCGCGGCGTTCCTGGCCGCCACGCTGGCCGCCGGCTGCGCGCTGCCCGCGGCGCACCACGCGCTGCACTGGCGCTGCCAGACGCAGTACGTGGCGTCGCTGATGCTGGCCGACATCCTGCTCGCCGGCACGCAGCTCGCCGCCGACCAGGTGCCGCCCGCGCTGTGTCGAGCACTCGGTGAGTACCTTCTGGTGGTCGACACTTACATTTTGGTCGCCTCAGACTTGGCTTTAACAGTAATTAGTTTGTTATGTGAACGGCAACAACATGACTTAGTACGTGAAGACTGCAACATGGAATTAAATACAATGTGTTGGGCAGACGTTTAAGAAAATATTTTTTTATTGTATTTGTCTTTATCGAGTGGTTATTATGAATTGAGTGTTGTTTCGTCGCAACGTTAGCTGGTAGAATCAATGGAAATATTAGAAGTGATGTTTTACCTGCCATGGATACCAATATTTTTGATAAGTTTCAAGGCTCGCGAGGGGAAACACAACCGTTGTTACTTGATTACCGCAAGTAGGCTCTATACACAAATTTTATCCAAATTATTGGTACCTATCATTTAACTGACTATTTATGCCGAGTGAACACACAGTTCTTCACTTTTTTTACTATTGTTGGTTTCCATCATTTATTATTGAAAGATATTAAATAAAAGAACATCTAACCAGGAAACGTTAAAAAACACTCAATTAGTAATTAATAATTAGTATTAAATTATTTTACACTCTTGTGTACAAAATCCAACGTTGCTATGCTATCTGTTTAAAAAAAATACCTACTACCGTTCTTTCCAAGCCAGTTAGGAGAACAAGTTGTTTGTTTTACTAGGAAGCAAAATTAGTGTTTACCTCGTGGCTCGTGCTGATATTGAGACCCGATATGGCCAAAGATTCTAAAGAATCTAGATTGTTGGAAGGGTTTCCAAGGCGCGAGAGAGGAACACATTTTGTCCTTCCGAGTGAAACAGATCATTTTGCACCTCCCTACCGCGGAAAAATTTAACTGTAAAACATTTAAAATTTTATCAATATTGTTGGTATCCATCATCTGTCATAAAACATGAAATAATAGAACATCCAACCAGATAACGTCAAAAAAACACTCGATTAAATAAATAAACAGTAATAAACAATTTGCATGAGATAAACTTACTTTGGACTCTTGTGAATTAAATGCAACTTTGCTATCTGTCTTTAAAGAATAAAACAGTTGTTTCCGAGCTAGTGAGGTGGAAATAATATAACACTGTTGACCTCTGAACCAGTCAATCTATTATGAAAATACAGCAGAAGTTTAATTTGCGCCTGCACCCCACAATTCCCTGCGGACAGTCCGACGCCATCTCGTATGTATGTAAGGGCTGGTGCTGAGACGTAACCGTGTGTTTGTCGGCAGCGGTGTGCATGCACTTCCTGTTCCTGGCGGCGTTCTTCTGGCTCAACACCATGTGCTTCAACATCTGGTGGACCTTCCGGTGAGTCCCCTGACCCCTCGCGTCACATCTCAGTACTTCAATGTCGTACACAGCTCCAAACCCAAACTTCAAAGTGTGGTTGGCAGTTTGAATCTACTGGCATACCAAAGACATATATTTTTAGTTAATATTTTAACTATAGGTATATGTCTTCTTATATTTTTCTTAACTTCGTTGGTAAATGTCACATCCTATCGTCCATACTGAGAGAAGTAGGTATATTAGTCTGAATAGGTACACCTACCTACATAAAGTTAAGTAATGATGACCCAAATAGGATTGAAATTAATTTAATAGGTTGGTTAAACCGATAATTGCATGTCGATGGCGGCCAGCCGTCCGAAGGTGACCGCGGTCGCCGTCGCCGGCCACGGGCCACCGGCCGCGCTGCCGCAGCCACCGCACACGATCCCAATTCCCGACTGATTGATCGTAATTGTATCGCCAGAATAGACGGCTATTAACACTGACCTTTAAAGGAGCATCGCGACAAAGACGGCTCTGTTGATCGATGCTGTCATGTCGTTCGGTCACCAAGAGTTAGGGACAATACGGTCATGCTGGTAGTTAGGCAGAGCAGAGCTTGTTATAGCAGTTTGACTTTCCTGAGCACCGCGACTAGAACAAAAACGACATAAATGCTATTATGCCAACAATCATTAAGAATTAACCGTCCGGTTTATGGCAGTCAGTCAAGTTTTTCCCGATCGAGAAACAGTCTGTTTCATTTGGACACTGAACGTTCGCCGCTCGGCTGACCCGGCCTCGCAGCCTACCCTCGCGGGCGCCGCTGCACGCTGCCGGCAGATAAGAATACTTAAGTTATTATTCATCCTAATAATTACCATGGAATGCATTATGTACCTACGGCTCTCATTGCTATGAATTACTTAAGCAGGGAATTCCAAAACGCTATGAGTATATTTATAAAAAAAATGAGTGTCTTCGCCTTACGCATACAAAGTTAAGGGCATAATTTACTCCTGACTATAATGGGATAGTGGGTACTTAAGCGCTAGTACGGTCACATCTGAAAATATGGATAAGATTGGCGACAAAAACATGTACTTAGACTGCCGCGGTGAAGAGTTCGCTTAGTTTAGTGCCGGCCTGTATATTGATTTTATGGTTTGAGGCTGAGGCTGGTGCAGTTTTGATGAATTAGTTTAATACCATGCTCGAGTACTGCAACATGCAACGCATAATCGTTCCCAATGCTAGTGCCGGCGGTATCATTCATGTTAGTTGTGTATGTATGTACGTATGTTCCGTGTATATTTGTACTCGTAGGTAGATGATATCTATTTCTAAAATGCTGACGTCTGCGGTATTGACAAAACAAACTGCGATACTTATTCAATTTAATTAATTACCTATTGTGCATTTCTACCTTTGATTCTATGCGCCAAGAATGTTGTGACTGCACTCCGTACGAATGTCCATTCCCGTTACTGATATCTCGGAGGGTATTCCAGATAATTGGACGTTGGATGTATCCACGTCTTTACGTTGTGTTGTTACACAAGGGACCCAAATACCTTACCTTATACGGTTGCTTACTGAATCGGTAGGTTAGTGGTAGGATCAGCTGGGTTGTGTCTGACGGTGTGGTGGTGCGTGCAGGGACTTCCGGCCGACGAGCCTGGAGCGCGGGCAGGAGTCGTGGCGCCTGCGCGTGTACACGGTGTACGCGTGGGGCGGGCCGCTGTGCATCGCGGGCGTGGCGGCGCTGCTGGACGCGCTGCCGCCGCCGCCGGCCGGGCCCGACCTGCTGCGCCCGCGCTTCGGCGACCAGCGCTGCTGGTTCTACGGCGACGCCGAGATCCTGGTCTACTTCTTCGGGCCCGTGGGCGTGCTGCTGCTCGTCAACCTGGCGCTGTTCGTGTCCACCACCCGCCAGCTCACGTGCGGCCTCTGGCGGCGCGACGAGGTCAAGTCTACGTCTGAACGGTGAGTTTTTCTTCCGTGCAGTCACTGATAAATCTGATAATGGTCGATTACTGTTAAGAACCTAGTGTTTTTTTACGTCAGATGTAACCTAGGAGGCAGATGGTACAGAGGTACAAAATAAATATATTCACAAACCATAAACGGTTCGTAAATCTCGGTCTATTGAGCGGACTTGGACTTGACTGGGCTATTAGGAACTCGGAAGTCTTGCTCGAGAACATTTGTCTTCATGTAACTTTGGCATGTAAGTTTGATTAGAAATAAGTGAAGTAATGTTCCGTAGGGCCGCGCTGGGGCGCGTGTGCGCGAAGCTGGTGGTGGTGATGGGCGTGACGTGGGGCGCGGACGTGGTGTCGTGGGCGGTGGGCGGGCCGGAGTACGTGTGGTACGGCACGGACCTGCTGAACGCGCTGCAGGGCGTGCTGATCTTCCTGGTGGTGGGCGCGCAGCCAGCGGCGCTGGCGGCGCTGCGCGACGCGCTGGCGCGCTGCTGCCGCGCGCCCGCGCCGCCCGCGCGCCGCCGGCCCGACCGCGCCACGCACTCGTCCACGCACCTGCCGTCCTGCGGCGAGTCGCTCACCAACACCACGGCCGCGCCGCCCTCCGCCGCCGCGCCCGCCAAGCTGCCCATGGAGACCGTGTGCTGAGCTCGTGCCTGGTGCCTGGTGACTCCTGGTGACTGTGACTGTGACTGTGCCGGCGACGAGCGTGGCGCTCCTCGCTGCGGTGACTCGTTCGCCGACGACCGCCGGCCGACGGCGGCAACTGAGCTTTAATGTACTTCCTCTTGTACTGGATATTTATTGTATTCTACAGTATTATTTTTGTATTTTGTTAACGATTACGATTTGTATGTTGTATGATCATGTACCGTAGCCCGCGCGCCGGTGTTGTCAATGTTATGTTCGTTTGTAAATATTAAAATTTAAATTGTCTACTTCGTCCCGCGGAAGTAGTTTTTGATGTCGTTGGTAAATCTTGCCCCGATCGATTGACTGTTATCTAATAAATACTTAAAAAATATATTAGTGTGGTTCTTATTTCTCAATTAATTTGAACACGACTATTGACTATGATTTGCCATAGTCAATAGTTGCTAACGTGTCAGAACGATAAGACAAATAAAAGTCAGTATAGTCATCCATATGACACCGTGATCATGAAAATGCCACTGAGTGCCACACAGTGTGTCCTATCCAGCTGTCGTCACCGCATCCAGGTGTGATAACAAAAACAATTACAACTATCGATTGTTTCTCGAACAGTATAATTATTTCTAAATGATACAAGACATATTTGGGGGAGGCCTATGTCCAGCAGTGGACGACTTCCGGCCGGAATTATGATGATGCCAATAATTACTTTTTCAATGAGTCCTTTCTACACCTGCGGGATGCTCCCCGGGGCCCGACGACTCCCAGGTGTCTTGATAACCTGGTTGTAGCGATGCTAAGGCGAGCACCGCGCGGCGGGGGCGGGGCGGGCAGGCGCGGCCGCGCTCGCGCGCCCGTTTATATCTATTGTTCGCGCCGCCGCCGCCGCCGTCCGTCCTCGTCTCATCCCGCGTCCTGATGCAGCATCCGTGTACATGTTGCGCCTCCACTGCAGCACACAATACTTAACGTCTCATTTTGAGGGCGGCACGTGCTGGATAAATGCATTTGCGCGGACGACAGTCCCTCTATTCGAAGGTAACCTGCTAATCCTGTTACTAGAATCATTGGCAGTGAAACAAACTATGATAGAATAACGCGTCACACTCGTGATTGCACCAGTGTTACAAGGCGACCTTAACATTCCGCTGGAGCGGCGGTCCGCGCCGGCGCCGCGCTGTCGCTGTTGTTTGTAACTTATAACCATACCATTGTGTTTGTTGTTAAGTCGCACCTTGCTATTGAAACCCACTTGGAACGAGTAGGTACTACATACCTACATTATTCAAGAGAATAAGATATCATTAATAAGGCATTCAAGAGATTGAACTAACACAAACACCGCAGATACCTACTACTTAATTTATATTTTATCGCAAAGTACGTAATGAGGGTTGGGTGGTCAAACCCGATAATTCGATATAATATTTCATTGAAGTAACAATCTTATGTAATTCACGTATAGTTCTAAATTCAAAATCTCATTTACTCGACTTAACGGGTTTGACCACCGAACCCTCGTATGGACATCGACATCGAAGTATCGAAAAATTATGAAATATTTATCTGCGTGTTCAGATATATCTACAGAACCAGATACCTAAAGCTTATTTAACTTGGATATTTATTATTTAAGTAAATTGAGTACATATATCGTATCTGCGCAGTGAGCAGTCACCTATACTCGTAGATCCACTCCGTCTGTCCGTGTACACAGGTTGAGCTGCTAGGTGTCTAAAACTAGACAGCTGCCGTCTACCGAGACAACAGCGACTCCACACTAAAATGTCCGTTGGCAGACACGTTTGCGACACTAAACTGTCCTTTGAAATCTCGTTTAAAACTGTCTGTTGTGTGAGTCTGTCATCAATATTGATTCTGCGTTTTAATTATGGAAGCTATCAAGGGGAATGCATTATTAGTGACACATTCTGAATGCAAAGATATGCATTGAGAAACAATTTAGGAAGTAGTTTATTAATGAGTGAGCTGTCTGCACGCACGTAGGTATGCAGATGCACTGTGACATCGAGTAGGAACAAGGAGCTTCATTGATCAATTAAAAGTGGCCTCGCGCGCGGCGGTCACTGCGCGGCGGCAGCCGCGGTACATCTACCCGCACGTATAATTGTAGGTATCAGGCGATACCGCGAACATCGAAGTTACTATATTTCGAGCATCTTTATCTTTTACTCCAATGAAGAGTGAGAGTGACAGAGACGATCGTGCGAAATTTACGTATATCGTTTTTCGCGGCAGCGCCGCAGGTATTTAATTTAGCTTCGGGCTCACACGGACACATACGAAACAACACCAGGTGGGGAAAAATTTACCCACTGTCTCGTAGGTAGGTTTAGGTCACGTGTGGTTTGCATCGGCCCTGAGGGCTAAAGCACACAGAATTGGGAGCTCCGAGCAAGCGACTAATTGTGTTGTGGTGTGGTCCTTTTGTGTATCGGTCATTTTGAGTTACAGACTACGAGTATGAACCGATGAAGTATTTTGGTATCCTTTTTAGTGTAAGACTAACCCTTCTATTTCGTCACCTGCCGTAGTGCAGTCTATCTGGTCACTTGACACATTTAAAATAGATGATGACTGGAAAAAATACCGAATAAAGTATAAGTATTTAGTGCAGGGTATACCCACTTAAGGTAAGGAGACTCTTAACCACACCTTGAGTAAGTTGCAAACTTGTAGTCGCTGTCCGAACAGTTCAAAGTATACTTTTTAAACTTTTAATGCGTTTTGTATTTCCTTTAGATGTACGAGTAGCAGAAGTGAATGTCTGACGCACGCGGTGGAAACAGATTTGTCAGCAGTTTGTTGGTAGATAAACAGTACCGCTCAGCCGGGCAGGGGCGCTACCACGAAAAAAGATATTCGTAAATTTCAGACGGTTATCCCTGTCACTCTCAAGACGCCATCAAGAGAAAGATGCTCGAAATACGAACTTCGACGTTCGGGGTACCAGGCCAGTTCAGCCGCGGCCGAAAGCCGGCGAGCCCCGTGAGAAAGTGCCGCCGGCCCGAACCACTTTCCTCACACGCCCCTTCACTTGCCTCACAACTGACCTCTCACGCACTTACTCAGCACTCTCCGCGAAACATTACTCCTGCCGCCACCGTGGCCTCAACATTAGTGCGGCGCCATACCGACGTTAACACGAGCTAGAGGCTAGAGCTCGGAGTTGTAGAGAGTTATGAGGGCAGGGAGGTGTGTGTCGGAAAATACTTATTATAATAGTTTCCTGACCTTGCCGTGGGCCACAGCATTTCAAATAAACTACAAGTACTGATAGCTTATTAGTAAAACGGAATTGTTACGAGTATTTATTATACCTATATTACTAATCCATAGGTACAGCTGCATGTCTAAAAACAGGAGGAACCTGGGTCAGCACATCAATTCGATTTGAGCCAGACAGACTCGCGACATGCACCTTTTAGATATCCAGCTCATAATTTCTGTTAAAACTTATCTAACCGTTCCGTTTCGCTTTTATGAGACTGTAATAATAACCACAGCGCTAGCCGATGGTCCAGTTACAGAACTTTACACTTAGGTACTCAACCTCGGCAGTGCGGAGCGCAGACACAAAGTGGAAGCGCTCGTTTTAGACTTGAGGATAATTAAGTTAGAATTCCATACCGGCCGCTTCCTGCTCGACGTTTCCTTATTAGATGCCTCTTTCTATTTAATCCTTCAATTGGAGCGAAGAGCCATTTAAGTGCTAATCGGGCCCATTACCGGCCGTCGGCCGCCGACGTCTCCGCGCGCGGCCGTGTGCTGCTGCTGTCGCGGGTCATTAGCGGTAAATCCTTTATACATATTTATTGCATCCTACGATTATGACCGAATACAGTGTCTCAGAGCATCCTGAAAGTTCAGGACGTGGGAAGCTTTAAATTCCTACCCAAATTATGATATGTATATATAAATAATTCAAACTAAACTACGCCAGAAGCATAAATGTATGATTTGATTAATACCTCACTGCTGACAAAACTGTGAATCCATTAATATTTCAACTGTCCGTACTCGGTAGGTATAATTAGGAGGTGTAGGCATTTATTTACGTCTTTCGCTCAACTTTAAAACAGGAAAGTTTTGTTTTTGCACTAGTGATTACACGAGCCAGCAAGCCCGCGCTCTAGTTGTTTAGTAACATTTGTTGTACTATACATCGTAGAGAATATGTTACCTACATATTATCATTTAACTGCTGGTCTGCGAGATGCGAATGCTTTCTCTGTGGGACTTTGGCAGTGCTATGGGAGAAGCAGAACCCGCACACCAGGCTTGTACGCGTTTAATGTGTTTTTTCGGCGGAAGTCTTAATAGTCTCGCAGTCGCAATGCAGTGTCCCGCAGCCGCAGCCCGCGCGGGCGCCGCATTCCGGACGCTTGTTTTGAGAAAGTTTCGCGGAACCGCGGCGAGACGAGCTGCTTGATGGACACTGATGTTACGTAACGGCTGACCGTTTTAATAAAATGGTATTAGCCTATTAGGTTACACTCGATATATATTTCTTTTAACTTGTTCCGAACGCGCCGCAGCTTATAGGTATCCAAGATAAATTGTATGTAAAGTTCTCAGCAAATGCACCTAGATAGTCAAGCTCAAGCGGGAGATGTGTTTAATGATCAAGTGAGTATGTCATAAATTAGGGAAGTAATAATTTTCAAATACGTACTTACTAGGTTGCAATTATATATTATTAGTAGTATTCATATTGAGTACCTAGTATCTTCAATATCGACCTAACAGATAATTTATAACAAAGGAATTTATGAATCAGGGATCTTTCAATTCAGATCGTTCGATATTGTTATGTAACATATGTATACAAACTGTACCACTTATGTGTGAGGTAGCGTGCTCTGAATCCCATTTTAACTTAACCGGTTCCAAATATAAAAATGCACAAAAAGTGAAATCCCCTGTCGAAGCGAAACACATCGAAGGTATTGTGGCCGAGCGCCGCAGGGGAGCAGGTGCCCCTCTCCTCAGGCTGTCGAAGGCCGGAGGAATGTCAATGCACCGCCCCTCCCCTTCCCACCGGCGCCCGCGCACGCCATAAGCGGCTCGCAGCTCGGTGCTCCAAGTTATGCGAAACAATGCTGATCGCCGTGCCCGCCGGACATTCACTAACCACTGCAGGTACTCACTGTGCGAACAGCCAGGAAGCCCTGGCCGCGAGATAGTACCTACTCGTAGATAACTATGGGTCTAAATTAACCTGTAGCGGCGGGTTAATGGTCTGCAAGCGTTGTACATGTACAACTTGTGAATGACCACCTCGCACTTGCTAAATTAACCGGCCTTGCTTTGAGCGAGACGGTCGTGGTGCTGACCCACTCACACGAATGGGATCAGCGGCCGTACGGTCAATTTTATGACGTTGATGTATCGTCTAGGTCGCGATATAACGAAGACGATAGTGTTCATTTGGACCCATAAGAAATTTGAGAAATGTCTTTACGACTTATTCATACTATAGATCATTATAGATTCATTATGAAGATTGAAACAAGCGTTTCTTTGAGGTAGTTATGGTCATCTATATTCAAATCGAGAGAAAAATAGAAAAAAATCACTTGAAGCGGGAATCGAATCCACAACCACTGGATCACTAGCCCAGTGCACTAGGTACCGATTGTCAAAACCACATTACGCATACCATAGGATCATAAGCATAACGCAAAGAATATACAGGGTATACGGCACAGTCAGAATGTTAAAGTTCTAATCAAGTTAACACATGATAACCATACTTATTTGAAAACCCATTTGACAAGAGACACTGGCTCATTGGCAATCAACGTTGGCTCGACTCGAACTTACTTTCGGATAAAGTGCGCAAATTGACGTATGATAGTCTATAGTTATGAATTAGCCACTGAACTCCGAAAATGGTGACACAATTGTTGATTCGTCATCAATGGCGCAAATTCGAAACTACCTTACGCTTCTAAAGCGAGGCGAAAAATATCGGGTTAGTATTAGTACCTATATCAGATCGAGAATAATTCCGAAAACTACTTAATCCGTATTTTTATGGTTAAGTACTTAATTGGCAGTTTCCTTTTTATTCACGTGATAGGTGTCGTAAGGCAACTTTCGTCATCCGAGTAGTTAATATTCCCGCCTTGTCTCGCTCCTCGGTGGAAAATCCCCTGCGCCGCGGCAGGATGCGCGCGGCCGCGGCCTCGGGCGCTTGCGAAATGCCGGCCATATGTTCCGGCCCGCCAATTTAACACACATTCATACCACTTGACTCGTAAAATTGTTATTTTGCGCCGAGGCAAATGGTTGCAAATTATTGGAAAGTGTGTGGCAATCACGACATACGCTGCGCTTCGGTAATGTAACAAAATTACTTTCCACCCCTTTTCCCCGATCCAAACAAAACAACACGCACAAAAATATTGAGAAGGTAAGATAAACATCCGGGTAAGCAATCGGGGGCAACGATACTCAGTCGACCATGTCGTCACGTATTGCGCAAATCAGGAAATGTAGGTAATGAAGCATGCTCGCAAATTAAATATTGAATTAAGTATATGGGTTCGTAAGGAGGTACGTGCTTTTACTCAACAGAAGTTGTACCAGGCGGTGCACACATACCGTGGCCGCAGACATCCTTTCGTCTAAACAATAAAGGCATCGGTCAGGGTCCCACGTGTCGGCAATTCGCACGGCAGGCCGAGAGCCCGGCCCATCCGAATGTCAATTAAACACCGAAAAAGGGCCGGAACGAGCGACGTTTTGGAAGTGAGCACGTGAAGTGCATCGGTAATGCACACAAAGAACTCGTTGTTGCGGCCCGGGTTCAGGTCCGCGCGGGACCGCTGCAATAAGGCGGCATTGTCCGCATGAATGGCGACCACTCGGCTCTGTGCTCGCACAATACCGTTGTTGTCTTGTCTCCACAGGATGCGATTACGTCGAGCGGCGGCGACGCGGGCGCGACCTTCGACAACAGCACGCTGATTTATGGACGCGATATGATGCAGCTAGAAATAGTAGCGACAGTTGGTTTGATAAGCACTTATTTGCAGTTCGCCGTTGTCCTCTAGCATGGTTCATAGCTGTCAGTCGTGTCAGCATTTCCGTTTTATACACATATATTGCACTGCATATAAATAATGTCACTTACGTAGGACATACTTACTAGGTACCTAGTTGTAATATCAGAAACAATCTTAGCTTTAAATTAAGATCGAGTTGTTTTGTGTTATCTTAAAAAAAAGTCAACAAATCTCATTTAGTGAAAGTAAAGTCACAGTCGAACATAAAACTCATATAGGTATTATCTTATTTATTAGACACACTATTGTCTAAAACATGTCAACCTTCTTAGTATAATTAAGTAAATAGTAAGGTTTTTGGGTATAGTTAATTTTAGGGGATTGGATTAGATAGGATTAGGTAGGTCAAAGATCAGTCAAAGTGCCAAAATATGTGCCGTAATAGTTAGTAAGGCACTAAGAAGCATGTTCACATAACGCATGACACATAACGCATCTACATCTTTGACCTTGACTGTACCTACTTATTGTATGACAAATACTTAGGTCAAACGGAATTGAAATCTGCTGAGCTTGTGCTAGGGTTGAGTTTCAGTTTAGTTCACTACATTTTTAGGATACTGTGTCGATTAGGATTTATTTTATAACAAACAGAACCAGCTGTAGTTAGAACAAATATACACGATGATTCGTACATTGCAAAATCAGACATGTGGTTACTTGACGGTTTATGTTTTCTATTTGGAGAGCTGTGAAGAAACAGCGGGAGGCTGTGAAGTGGTCTGCGGCCTCATTCCTCCGAGCGGCGGCCGCGCGTCACGGCCGCGTCCGTGCCGCGCCGCAGTTGTCGCGGCGGCGATGGTAGCAGCTGGCGACGCTCCTCCTCGAGCCATAGCGGCAGGAGACTAACATAAGTCTGTCGGTTTATACAACGTTTCCGTTCTGCGACCCGCAACTCATGTGCACGCACTTGTGTCGGTGCGTTCTGCGCCGAGGCGCCCGCCGGCGATAACTCGCTGGTATTTATGATAACAAACCATTTACAGCACTTACTCTTATCTTTGGCACTCTCAATTATCTGACTTCCTCAAAGCGACGAAATTAGATGCCATTTGCTCTTTAGAACAAGATATTGGACATGGGCGCGAACGTTCTGTATTACAATAAGGCGCGATGAAGCAACGTGTTGTAATCGATGATTCACGGATTGGAAAGCACATCTTCGCTAAATATGCACGTACAGCGCGTCAGCTGTCGCTTGCACAACACCGAGGTCGGGCGAAAACGGGCCTTATGTGGACGGCACAAGGTCTGTGTGGGGGCGGCGGGCTCGGCAGACGCGGCCGCAGACGCTCAACGCGGCGACGCCGACGCAGGAGGCGCGCCGGAACCGCCCAGCTGGCTGTTCTCAGTTTCGCAAGCTTGTGAGCGTTGTCTTAAACAGGTCAAAGAATCTCTATTTGAAGTTATGTATGCAATATCTAAATTATCGTTTACTTGTGGATAATGGTCGTTTTATAGGTAACACTTGTTTTATGTATGCGGTCCTAGCACAATTTCCCACTAAGTTACTGTAGGAACTACACCATATCTAAGTTCCTATAGGAACTTAGTGGGAAGTGGTGGTCTAGCTAGATGTTGTGAAAAATCCTATTTTCTGATTGAATAGAAGATGGGCGTTTGAGAACAGTGGGCAAGCGGAACGTTGCACTAAGGAGGTCAGGTCGGGCCGCGCACAATGAAGGTCGTGATCTTGCGCATCTCCCGGAACGGCTGCGCGCGCGCACACTGCCAGAGCGACCATTAGACATCTCTTTTATTGTATAATAGTAACTTATTTACATTACAACTCTTACTTAAAACGGGATAGTTACCATGTATATAATTTTGAATGAGTTTCCGATATTCGGCACTGTTGCAAGCGCCATGCTCACGGAATAACTCACTGACCATGTTTAGCTTAAAATCGTATATAGTAAGTTATTTTTAAGTTCATTATAATGTCATGTTTATCCAATGGCCATTCTATTTTTATTTATAAAAATCGCAACCAACGTAGGTAACTACTTCAACGTCACTTAGTTATTATGCCGCTGTATGTTTTATTGACAAGCGCTCTTGAGACCAACTTGCATAATAAATGCTATTTGTATGTTCAATTTAAACAAACATGATAGAAAAGAGAATATACAAATGTAATGTAGTGTAGGGTAAGTGGACCGGTATTGAAGATTTGGTACTTACCCTAAGTACCAAATCTTCAATACCGGTCCACTCGCACAGTGCGGACTCTCACTGGAAAATCGGTGAAAGTGTTTCATTATACTCAACAGATGTATGTGGAAGTGTCCGCTCGAGTGCTGGCGGAGCGGTGAAAGCGTTATCAGTGTCGTTGCCCTTTGCTTCTGTTTCTTGTACCTACGAGCAGCAGATAGCCGCTAGGGCAAATAGCCCTTATCGCACGCGACTAGGCAAACATCGCTCGTGCGTGCATCTGTTATTGCAACTTAGAATGTGCTCGTCGAATAAAACTGCAACGCCACCAATGCAGCCATACAATCAACATTTGTAATTGCATAATTTATGCATTAGGCTCAGCATTGATCATTTGTATCTCACGTTTAAACTCATGTCAAAACTCCTACTATTCCAAATTAAGTAAGCATGATGCAAACGAATAAAATGTCAATGATCATTCTATTAACTACGACACTGTAAAGTATATTGTGCAAAAAGATCTAGTGTAGGCGTAGGTTGGCATTCGTTCAACCTCTGGTGTGCATTCGGTGTGAAATAAGCCGCTTACGGTGTCACGATCGCGGCATAACAGCGCGCCCTGATTGTCGCTTGTAAGAAAACATAAACAGAAGCTGTCGGTGACTCCGGCCAGTTAACAATGCTCACCGCCCTCCGACACACAGTCCAACAGTCGTTTGGCCTCGGATTACACGGTGGTTGGATGAACTTGAGGTCAGGATATACTAGCGGTCGACTCACAAAATGAAGACAGAATTTTTCGTGAACATCTGTTCGGTAGTGTAACAAAACGCTGAGCAACGAGGTCTCGGGTTCGTGTCTTGGGAACCTGACACCGGCGCCGCGCGGCGCGAAATGGCGTAAGACGCGAGGAGGCGCTGGCGGTTACGTCGTCACCGGCCACGGCGCTGCACATGTGCACGCGCACCGCGGCGCCGCCCGCCACATCCCGCGCCGGCCTCACCGCAGGCCCGGCGTATGGTTGTTTATGTTGACATAACAATAAAAAAAAATAGTTCAGAAAAATGTGCCTTACTATATTCGGATTTTCTGTGACACCTATATGGACAGTACGCTAGTATTGATAGCTCAGTTGTTTACTGATGTTTACAACACTTATAACATTGATCATGTAATAAAGCAACAAGCTCGACCGTCTTCTTAATGATGGCATTCCCTTTAACTTCGGTGTACGTAAACACGACCCGGTGCACCCGTCGCCGCGGGTCCCCTCGCATTCTAAGCACATTACTCATATATTATCTTGTTGAGCGTTCTGCTCCAGATTAGCTTGAACGTAAATTTGCATCAGTCGCTCCACGTGCGGGTGGTCAACTGTTCCTTCTCACTGTACTGGTTTGCTATCTTTTGCCGTTAAGGAGTCTTGACGGAATCTCGATCATCTCGGGAATTTGGTACGTCTTGCTATTCGACAGGCTCCAAGCATGTTTGTTTTCAAGAGATTGGTTTGCAGGGTTCCTTCTGAAGAATTTGCTTAATGTTCTACATCTGAATTATTGTATAAATATATATTATTTCGTTGTATATTATACACATATTATAAGTCGTATATAAGTATTTAACAATATTTGTGTAGGCTTTTATTTATGAATATGAATTTGATTATTCTAAATTCATGTATAAAAAAGCCATAGGGCTTTTAGTCACACCATATTTTCTTTAAATTCTCCTCCTGCACCAACTTCTGTTGGCCCAATGGTTCACTGTTAGAGAGTACGATTTGGCATTAAATCCGTCATTTTTTAATTTTAATTTGTTTTGTGCAATAAATAAATAAACTCGCGACGTCGGGCCTTCGGCGGAAATGAAGCCGCCACTTATTGCAGCCGTCTCTTTAGCTTTGAGTTAAGTTGTTTTGCGCCTCAATTCACGCGAACATTCACCATCGGCCATTAAGTTCAGATTAATAGATCATCTATAAAATAACACATAAATTTAATCTGAACTAGATTTTCCCGTCATAAGGGAACGGGAGGTAGGCTAGGGACTAAACTCGGCACGTCTAAGTCTAACATCAATTAGAATTATTAATTTCCACTCAGTGAGAGCAGTCAGGAGCCAGGGGTTTAACTTAATAGGTCCTTTGCATAACGACACTATTTAAGGCCCTTCTGATGTCCTTCAAACAAACTCGACATAATTCATAATTGCAAATTAAAACTGCAAATAGGTAAGTAGTATATCAAACCGAGAAGGCTTTTATTGTGCTTTATGGGACAGGATTAATTTAAGATTTGTTATCTGTGGGAAGCCTTAAAGATATCGTTCAGCGCAACGGTTTTACTACCTACCTAAATGTAGTGTAAATAATAGCGTTACGTCGTGGGTACATCAATATCTTGCTCGCGTCGTATAGCGTAGCCGAACCTTGTCGTGCCGCCTTGTCTCGGAGGACCAGCTGTATAGTGTCAACAGTGGTCCTTGTATTTTGATTGATTTAGTAGGGATGCGAACACTGTCAATCGGGGAGCCTTTGGTCGATGTGTCTTGGAGGCCGTTCGAGCGCTATTCACCACTTAATTGCATTATCCTTTAAATATCAATTTGCGCCCCTCCCTCCCCACTCCCTCCCCAAGGCTACTGAAAGCGAAACTCAACAAGTTCACCCGATTGTTAATTAAAATTTACATCGAACATTAGAATGGCCCGCGTCAGTCGAAGGGCACCGGAATAAATTTATGAAGAAACTTCCGTAATCCAGTGAAAAGTTACAAAACCTGTACTATCTTAGAGAAATTGGGCCATTATTGCATTAATAATATATTAACTACAGTTTTCAAAAATCACCTTGATTTTGGAAACAGAACGACACTATTTACTCGAAAATGCCTTCAATATTGGAGCATGTGATGGCTGAGAATGTATTTGCAAGTTAGAGACAGATTAGTGCATAAAATCTGCTTTACTTGGAGACAGTACACAGCTAGGTGAATCAATAGATATAATTGAAGAAGTCTAAAAAAGTTAAGAGCGTCTTGTGGGAGGGGCGAGGGGGCGATCGGCACGAGGCTAATTGCCATTCCTCGCGGCTCTAATGGCCGCCGCGCCTAATGTCATTGCTCCGCGAGTGCAGCGGCGATGCTCAACTACTGCAGCAAACGAGTGGAACTTTACCGTCACACCCCAGGTACCCGCTAATGATGATGGCTGTTCCGCTGAGTGATGTACTCGCAACGATTGCACGAGGCAACGTTTTAGCAAAGCAACTAATTATATTATCGCACTTAGAAACAATTGTTCATAACGTAACGTGTTTAGAATCTGAAACAGATCTGTTCCCAAGTGATCGATATTAATGGTAATGAATTCTGAGGTAGCTCCTGCCTGCCGCTGGTATGCGGACGCACACATAGCCCCAGAGCCCACGGTTCTAGCCGGCCGGCAGAAGAGCCCGACATCATAGAAGACTAGGCAGGACTTATGTCGTGTTGGAAATGGGTCCCTCAGCTAGCTGCGCCCGCGCAGGAACCGGTCCCGCGCCGCGGCCGCGGCCATCGGTCAAGCGAACAGCACATCGAATAGAAGATGCAATGGCACACAATAATTTAAAACAAAACCGCTTACATCTACTACATTATAAGAGATACATCTCCTTGATTGCTTAAATATTTCCTTACTACGTTATAAATACGCAAGCAACCACCCAGCATTGTGTTACGTAGATAAATAACATGAAAAGATATTTTAACTTTGCCCAATCTCGACGTCCAGTGAGAGGCATATATTCAGACATACGACAAAGTTATTTCATGCTGTGTGTGAGGACGCTGAGCTTATTGCGAGCACATCACAATTAGGCTTCGCCGCCGCGTCGGTTCCCGGGAGACTGCTGCTGCTCACCGGACTGCTCACGTGGACGCGGCGTTCTGTTCTGAACCCGAGCCTACAGTAGGACGGCCCAGTCGGCTCAGCCACATTATCTTCGTGACTTCCGCACATAACCTGTTAGAACATAAACCTAAAATCCCACCATCTTAGCTGATGTCCTAATCCTCTGTTTTATTCAAGCCTCATGCAACTTTGGTACTTAGTTATTTACACTTGTGTAACCAAGTACCAAGTGACTTTGCAACCCGCCTACGGAGGTGCAATGAACGAACACAGTCGGTCCATCAGGCCGGTAGGTATTCTATCGAAAATCGCATGCTATAAGTTGATTACCGTAAGGTTCGTCAACTCTCCTTAAACGTGCTTGATACACGTATATGTATATTGTAGTCGGAGTGTTCATTTTCACGTCACACTGTACCTACTAAATGCTAGCAGGATCGATTTTGTTTATTTCAAAGTTTGTATTGAATTTGCAATGTACAATCAGCAGCAAAAGTGGCTAAGCGTTTGAAGTGTTCAAAATGACCTACACGCGCTGTGTGTGACCTCATGTGTTGACCTCATTTTGAACACCTCAAATGCTTAGCCACTTCTGCTGCTGACTGTAAGTAGGTATGTTCGGGTGTACTCTTGCAACATAATTTTGAAGCACACAATTTTGACGCAGAGAGGTGCACTTTAGGACAATTATGTAAGGTCGACGATAATGCAATATTATAGTACCACTGATCGAATCTGATGCTGAGGCCTGAAGGTAGCCATAGCAACTCCTAAACACAAGATAAACCCGTCGTGCGTAGGTTCGTTCGAATCCTCTCGATGAGTATAGTTAATGATTGTGCAGAAAAGCACAGTCGGTAATGAAAGCTTGTGCCAAAAACGTAGTTTTTGACAGAAATTAATTTATGAACTCTAATTACTTTATTAAATGCTCGAATTTCTTCAGACTAGACTTGCTATAGGTACTTACGAACATTTTTATATGTAAAAATATTAAGAACAAGTATATCGATGTACCTACTTACTGCGTCTCCTTTAGGATATAAAGTAATTAGGTCTATTATATTTTAATCGGATAGCGCGATGTCAGACAGCCCCTCGGGAAATTCTCCGACTGACCAGCGGCTGCAAGTGCCAGTCCCGCTCCCGCACCCGAGAACGGAACATATATTAAACGTTGGATAGTTTAATCCACGTTTCATCGCAACAGCCTTATTTCCAAACTCACGTTTAATATCCGGCTATTATTTGTGGTTATCGCTCTCCATTACCAGACCAATAAACGCATACATACATACTACTTGTGAATAGGTTGGTTAATAATAATTTTCAATACCTAGTGAATGTCTCTGTCCTACGTTTAACACAAACGATTGTTGTTATTATTCATTATTATAACTGCAATCCATTATTCATTACATGAGTCAGAGTGGAAACGTCACGGAGGTACCGACACGTAGGAGCGTGCGCGGCCACAGGACGGGCTGGACCATATCATACGCTATGTGTAGGTATTTACCTACTCATTTACGTTCTACTTCCTAGTGCGCACATTTAGCAGCGTCGACTATTCAGGGTGCATACAATGTTATACAAGCTTTACAATGCATATATGCTGGACCTACATGAAAATTGGATGGCAATCATTGTTTTTAATCGTGTACCTAATTAATTCTGTAGTTCTGGGATCTTGTAGGGTCGTAAAGTATTTTTTTCTGAAATTGGAATTATCCAGAGTTATTAATCTTATAAATATTAAGGCGTCAACCTGTTAAATAAGTTGGGTTGATTTATTTTGTAATCTGATTACATGTTCGGAAATCCTCCATGATACGAAACGAGGAAAATAAGTAATGACAATCGATATTATTAGACCCAAAACGGAACAGCAGTTTGGTAGGTATCATAATCTTGACCAAAGTATTAGGTCTACATATTTGTTAATTATCTGAACTCCACTAACTTCTGACGTTAGCAATAATGTATGGCGAATGATGGTGGATGAATTCTGCATCTGATAATGTTGATCCAAGAGTGTCCGTTACGAGTACGTATGCCTCGCTCTAAAGAGGAGTGCACTAATGGCCGCGATAATGCGCTGTTATGTAAATACTAATACTGGCTCGTTAGCTCGGCCCCGATGCTGTCGTGACACGCAGAAGGACTCATCCCAGCGCCGCTCGACTGGACTTAAGCTCTTTCCGCAGGGGCAGACGATTGTTGATAATTGAACGTAACCATTGTGGATCTCTGCGAGTGAGCGGATTTGTAGACTTAATACGCTGCGCTCTGGGATGTTTGGGATGTGGAGACGCGGAGGTGGCATGTTCAAAGCTCACGTGCGCAAATATTCGTGGCGGGCAGTGGGAAGCACTATTAGGGACCAAAATGACGATAATGTATAAAAAACGCAATCGAAAGGAAATTAAATGTGATCACGTTATTTTTCCATTTATTATTTTCTTTTAGAGGTAGGTTGACTTGATGGCAATAACGTCGTTGAAAAGTATTGATATTTTTTTTGTATTTTTCTCTGTTAATTTTAAAGTATTTAGTTACGTTATAGGTATATACTTAGTTAGTTTAGTAGTTAGTAGGTTAATAGTTAGGTAGTCCTTATTTGTGGTCAGGATGCTTATGAAAATGTGCCTCTATGTGTAGCAAACTGGCCACAGCGGTACGAAAGTTGTTGCCGCTACTCGGCATCTGTGACATTAGTTATTTATTAACATTTTTTTAATTGTCTCAACACAACATTTAGAAGTAAGAAGAGTAAGCCAAATTAACTCTCGGATGTCCGTGTCCACTTCTCCGCCACGTCGCCGGTTGCCAGCTCGCGGCCATTACTCCTCGCCACTGCACAACCGGGCCAAGGGTTGACTTTTATGATTGTCTTATTCGAGTGAATAATGATGAGGGTTTTCATGTAGCAGGTTCAAAGTTTCCATTTGCCGAGACTGTCGTTAGCTGCCACGTTGACGTTTCAATCGTTGGATCAGTTTAATGATGCGTCAAGTACGAGTATATCACGTTGATCATAAGATAATCTGTGAATTCTGTCATATAACGTGGTACAGAGGAAGATGAAGAAGGCTCATAAATATAATAGGAGTAGGCTAGTAGGTATAGGAGAGTAGTATCATATGACGTTTTCATCACAGAATTTGTTGGAAAAGCGCTGCGAAATGTTGTATTACATGTCGATCGACTCGCAAACTCAAGATTCTACTTTTATAACTATTTGCCAATGATTTGCTGTGCATGTGGGGTTAACGTCGACTTTCCTCCCTCGTAAATTAAATTACTATTGTGTGTCTATTATTATTGAGCGTTCTTGGTCGGATTAACTTATTTATCCACGGCGATAAAGCACGAGTTATTTCTTAAGGCAGGGGCTTAAGTATGCACTATGCAGCGATTCTACGTAAATTTTTGTACCTTAATAGGATAAGCGGATTAAATGATTTAGTGTTTGGTCGTTATCTGCGACCCAGACAACGTGGTCATTCATACTGATAATAACTCATTATCGAATTAAACAAAGGAATCAAATGGGCTCATTCAGTGTTAGCTGAATGGGTCCATTCAATTCTTTTAGTTCCAATCCGATCTACATATCTTTTGTTTCTGCGTTGCTCCTGTTGAACCTATTAACAACAACCATATTCAACTATACGTACGAGTATACACAAGGTGTTTTTCAGAAGGTGATCAATGTTGTAGCCGAAAAGCTGCTATGTTCATCGTCATAATAACGGTACAGTAAGGCCAACCGTGGAAGTGGCTCCGGGCTAAGAATCTTTTGTTTTGGCAGTTAAAGGTAATTATTCCATTAAAATCCACGTGCTCTGAGCTTTAGTTTGAAGTAACACTGTTATTATAACGGATGCTTGGCCGGCGGCGAGACCGTGTGCTGGGGGAGGGGGAAGGGGAGGTTGTGGTTTGGGAGGAGTGGCGTCTGCGTTGCGCGGGCGCACGTGGCGCTACCAGCACGTGGCGCATCCTGAGATCCTGACAACCACGTGTAGGGTATAAAGGTACCTACATGTGGGCAAGTACGTCACAGGTATTAATGCATATTACCATTAACCAACGACCAGAGCGTTACACAAATAAGAAGAACAAAGTAATAAAGTGCACCAATTCATCCATATCCGTTCATGTTGCTATATAATGGCGCGGTGCGTCCATATAACCCGATTCCTACCGCGTTGCCTAATTTCAGATAGAACAGTTGAGCTTTCTAGTTCTACAACTCTTGACAAAATACAATGTTGATTTAACTTCGACGTGTGTGACATTTCCCAAAGTGAAATGAATTCTCGTTCCTCAAAGGAATATTGAGATAGTCGTAATGTTGTGGCGGTCAGCCGGCGCGCGCGGGTGACGACCTCGCGCGTCGTAACTGTTCCGCGCAGACGCACGCCCGCTCACGCGCAGCCGCGACCACCTGTCTGGAGAGACAGGCGCCCCCCTATATAGGTGACGTGGACAGCACAGATCTACTATAAAGTAATTTGCATCAAATCGTCTGTTAATGTTATAATAGTTGTAAATTTCTTGTATGAAAAATTTGACAGTTGTCTATGGAGTGACAGTTACGTCACCATATTCAAAGATATCTAACTAACAGTTTGGTGATAGCCCCCTAAGCATATAACTAAGAATTTAATATATAAAGCGGTCAAAAAAAACAACAAATAACAAACATAACCTCTTTGACGTAATCGTGATTGTAATCACAATTGTTTCGGATCCGTGTTACCGCCTCATCCCAATGCTTAAGTGCCTATTAACTTCTCCTAGAGGTACTACAATACAACTACTACATAAAGATTGAAACAACATTCAATCTTCATACAATCAGTTTTGTCTTTAATGGAATTTTAATGGTCACGACTTTCAACAGACGTATCTCTTGATAGTGGTGCAAATATCATCTTTTGTAATAAAATTTATTATCTTTGTAGGTTAGTTTTAAGAACCTCCCAATTAATTACATTAATAAACAAATTAATAGATAGTGTTGGTAATAAAATAAAACAACTTGTCACGTTCTGTGTGTGTTGTAACGAGTCGCAGCTCACGATATCGGGTAGCAACACGGCGTCACGCGCGATAAGTAGCTAGCGACGTTTCCCAGCGTCCGAGATTACAGACAATGTTGAGCAAAATAAAGCTTTAGTGGATTTTCTAATTGAAGAGTTTTGTTCGGCGGGCCAGGTGCCAATAATTTAAACATTCACTTTCTTTTGATTAGCCTGGTTTGTGCCCCTCTGCTTCTTAAGGCCTCCACTCTCCCCTGCAACTTATAGTGATTGTGCGTATTCCCGCCAGTCGGTACAACCCATCAAAATATCCATGTCATTAGCAATCTCTTTTTGGTCAGCCTCAGTATCGGCCTTGGGTCCGCGGTCCGGGTGCAATCGGCAGACGTGTCCGGCCCAACCCCATTTGAGCTTCGCGGCCCACATTTTTTGGATGTCGTCAATTTCGTTTGATCCTTATGAATTAGAATAGGCAGAATATTAACTTTCATTTAAAAAATATCTTTAATTGACACAAAAAAAATAAACGTAATGTCTCTACTGCCTACACTTTACAGTACTAAACATAAGTAACGTAACAGCAGATACTAAATCTAAACAATATTGGAGTATAGGCAATCAAATGGGTACCAATTAAGCCAGCATAGAAATAGGTATATATTGGTATGTATTGGTAGGTGTATATTGTGTATATAATCAGGCCTGATTTGATAGGGACCTTTCCTGTAGGAATACAAAGTTGGATATTGTATATTCTATAAACCCAGTACACTGGTCATGCAATGGGTGTGGTTGTGTGTGTGTGTTACGAATAGTTTTTAGTTTCCAGACTTCGTCAACAGCTTGGCGTAAGCCTTTCGCTGCAGTGTGCTTATCTGCTCCCACATCGTCGTTGAAGTTGTCGGAAGCGTGGCGGCGCCGGCTCGGACGCGGACGGCGCAGGACATGCCGTATCTCGGTTCCGTCGCATTGTGCTCGTCCTTGCCCGCCCCGCCCCGCCTCGCCCCGCCTGTCCCCGCTATGCAGCTGCGTCTGTCCTGCAGTATCCTGCTAGTTGCAAAAGTGCACAATACATGGAGCCTGTATATGGCGCAGATATATCGAAGCGTTCAATGTAAGTGGGTACCGTAAAACGGGGTGAGTAGGTTTCGCGGGTAGAGGTGGGTTACGAATGGGGAGAGAAGGTTTGAAGGGATTTTAAGGCTACTGCTACAGAAATAATGTATTCCAATTTAAAATGGAGCTATAGTAATACGCATAATAAAAAAAAATCGATCCAACAATCTTCCAAAACCACCTTTACGGGATGAGGTGGGTTTTCGTGTTTATCGTTATAAAATGGAACTACACAAATTCATAAAAAACCTAAAATTCATACCTCCGAAACACTTTTTTTGTAAATAAATCAATGTTCCACATATAAAAATAAACTTTTATCCAGGTTTGAATTGACCTTCGATTTCCACCCAACTCACCACTGCAACTCACCCTGTTTTACGGTACCTAACTAACTAACTATATTTTGCTCAATAAAATAGCGCTCCATAATTCCCAAACTTCTGTAGGCTATGAGCCGCATACAATTTGGCGTTGGTTGTCTTAATAAACATACCTACTAAATTTTTCATTTACAGAATTTGCTACCCTTGCCCTTGTTAATACACGTTAAAAAGTTGTTTAAGTAAAAAATATAGTCGTCTTATATTAGTCAGATTCAGATTTCAGTGAATACGAGTTGATAAATGTATGAATGTATAGCAGCCGGTCCCTGACAGTAACAGTGGCGTGCTTTGTCACAAGCTCCACTGCACCTGAATACGTTTGTTTGTCGTTAGATGCACATTCGCCGGCCGGCGCGCTGCACTTCCGCGGCCATCTTTGCTATCGTTCACCAAGTACTGGCGAGTCAAAGGCTCACTGACGTTTATTCAATTCTAGCATAATATTACAGAGACACTACAGTACAGAGAGCTAAAGTTATCGACATAGCTCGAAGAATTAGCTAGCTGAAGTGGCAGTGGGTGGGTAAACGAGTTCTTGAGTGGAGACCGCGACTCGGAAAACGTAGTGCGGAACGCTCTACGACCAGAGGCGCTACCGCGAAAGACGATATTCGTAAATTTCGGACGATTCTCTCTGTCACTCTCATGACGCCTTCATTGGAGTAAAAGAAAAAGATGCTCGAAATATACGAACTTCGATGTTCGCGGTACCGGGGCAGGTGGGATGACGATCTGCGAAAGATATGATAATGATGATGATGATGATAAGAAACATTATACGTAATGTCTAAGTTAATACTTCGTGTCCGTGGGCTGAAATTCGCAAACTTCTTAATTTCTTCTTCTTAATATTGTTGTAAAATAATAAAATCTTATAAGTACATTAGATTAGGCATAGGTAGGTTGTATTAGGAATTAATAACAGTAGGTACCTACCAGTTCTTCAGCAAGGATTGATGATACGATAGGTGATGGCGGAAACGAAAAGTAGCTTTAAGGCCAAGTAGCGTTAGCGGTAGGGAGCCGACAGAAGACGCATTCTACATCCTGCGACTATAAACTTCTGAAACTGTAGGTAGAACGAAGTTTAACGGAAAGGATCTAGACAATAGTCATCAATAATATGTTATGTACCTACGTCGTCAATAATTTGTTTTGTACAATTGATCAGAAATTGCATACTGTATTGACAGTTTTGATACGTCGTTTGGTGTTAAGATCTGATCCCTAATTGAATTACAGTTGTAAAGAGATAAAATTTTACTATCGTAATGTTATGCTTTTGAAAAGATTGCCCCATCTAATCAAATAGGTTACTGGTGTAGAGGTCACACCTCACTGGTGGCGACAGCACCGCGCTACTCGTGCGAGCACTGGGAACGCTCGCCTACTCGAGCGTGCTCACGCCGGCTCGACGGTATTACACGCTCGCTGCTCTTATCAGCTGCTCCCAGCCGCGCCGCCGGCTGCCGTGACGTGACGTACCGTGCCGTGCCGTGCCGGCGGCCTGTCAGCAAGTCGGCACGTTGTAACATTCCTTGCTATTTTGTATCGCATTGAAAGGATGCCCGGCGTCGTCGTGCATGTACTGTTCATGCATGTACTGTTTGCAAACAAATAAAACAGATAGCGCTTTAAGCTTTTCTAAATACATCAGGATAAAACTCTTATTTCAAATTTCGGTGTAGAATTATTGCATTGATGCATATAAAACTAAATTGTCTGTAAACGTTTGATTACCATTGTACATGAAGGTATTATAAATATATTTAAAAACAATACTGAACGCGCTTGCACTCAGAGGATTCCACATATGTACATAATATGAGTATGTCGTGTGCTGTTAGCTATTCAGACAGCACTGCAGCTCTACAGACAGCACTAGTACAGGTATCACAACAGTATACCTACTATTTCCTAGTTGCCTGTCAAAGAGTTAATGGAAACGCGACATTGGGATCATGATCTCATCATATTTTTGCAAGAAAATTAGATTCGCCTGAGTCGTGTGCGCGCCGCCGCCGACGCACGGAGATCGCTTATCATTCGCATTTCGCACTAAATCCTTATTCCTACATAGAAATATTCTGCGACGAGTTCGTGACTGGGGTCGGAATCTTGCGAGGTGATACCCGCTCGGGTTCGTGCCCTTTCCTTGGAGTCTTTTCTGTTTTTGTGGCTACACTACGGGATAATCGTCTTATAGATAATTGTAGCACAGGCTCTAGGCCACAGTATAGGAAGTGAGCAATCAATGTAATTTGTTTGTTTACGTCGCGAATACAGCTTTAAATTCCTTCGCATTCTAGGAGTCTACCTACCTATACATAGCTTTATGGAGGTCTTTATAAATGTTACGATTACGACAAATAAATCAATTAAGTTATACTATTCTATAAGGAGTTAAAGAAGTGTTTTAAGGTAAGGCGATTAGTTATTGCCAATGAATGTGTCTGTATTATCACCGGTCGGGCACGATCGGGTAGGTTTATGAATTTCATGATGGCAAATCTGCAAAACGGTTTAATGAATTGTTCTATAACTAAATCAGTTTTAATAATTCTGGTACTAGTTGTTCTTTCTTGTTTAGTAGATATACTTCTGTCCTTCCTTCTTAGTCTTCCTTCCTTCATTCGTTTGACATACTTACGAGGTATATGAACTACTGAATTGTAACAAATGTGAAGATAGTTATCCAAGTAAACTAAGTAATTGAAGTTCGGGCATAAGGCATAAGTAATGAAAAATATTCGATTGTGATGAACACTCAGATCGTAAATCACAAACATACTAATATACAACCCTAAGAGCCATTAAGAACGGAAAACCTCTCCCGAATTATATGTTACTCAAAGATCACGTGTTCAGATACTGAGATTCGAGAGTTGCGGCGAGCTGGAGTGCCCGGGCGTGTGAGGCGTCGCAGGGCGGTCCAGAGACACTGGACCTCCGGAGAAACATGACGACTAAGCATAAGTCCAGCCTGGACTTCCCTGAGGTCCTGCTATGCTTAGTCGTGCTGCCCTGGTACTGGGCAGCAGTAAATACTCGTAAGTATCACGCCTACACGATGGTCACTATATCTACTATTTTTTTTTGTACAAGAGTGAAGCGGGCCGTTACAGTTGCGTTTATGTTATTGGCTTTGGTTATGACTTATGACTGCAATTGTGTGATAACTGACAACAATCACAAACGTAATATGGGACGGACGTAGTATAAAACGCTGCTGAGTGCCTCCTAGTGTAAATACATCAGCTTGCTATTCGTGCCTGCTTTGACATGTGATAGTTTATACTTGAATCCTTTAATTTTTGCTCCTTAGAGCAAAAATACATGGTCGTTTCAGTGAGTCCCACGACACGCCGATCGTCTCCGAAACTACAGTCAAATAGAACAAAGAGACATAAGTATTAACATGGACATAGTATATAAGTAGTTTTCTGCAGTGACAGAAAACTAGTCTAGTCACTTATATGTGTCCCAGGCTAGATTCCATCAGACAACCATGTGCAGGTGCTTTAGCGCTTTAAAGTGAAGTCGGCTGGAGCTCCCATTGTCCCCAGTGGAGCGCCGGGGCCCCGCGGCCCGCCCGCGCGCGGCGGCGCCGGACGATTTAATTTTAATTGAAGGAAACCATCAAACTGAAACCTGTTGCCGCTCTCGGTATTTCTCTATTATTGTTGCCCTAATTGATGCTTTCACTGAAATAAGTGGTTCGCAAATTTACAGCGACAAAAGTCTTATTCCGAGAAATGTATCGAGGGCTTACAAAGCTATCAATTTTATCGAATTTGTATGAAATTGTAATAAATGGGCAATATTGAAGAACGGAAAATTTTAGTTTTCTATTTAATATTTTACGAGTATATTGACTCCTGTCAGTTTTCATGTTCCTTGACAACTACCTCTGAATTGGTCAGTTAATTAAAAATACACTGAAGAATATTGGTAATGGGTCATCGGGTCACTACTGTAGAAAAGTCTGCTCAGTCAGGGAGAATTGAGTGAACTGAAAATAAACGTAACATTTTATACTTGGGTACTGCGAAAATATTAAATTTGATGAATAAAATATTGCGCTCGTATCTCCACGTGTCGTCGTCCACCGAGGCGCACACGTGCAGTCTCAATCAGACGCGGCGTCATGTTCCTTTCACCGTAATGAGAAACAACATAAACGCGTCGGCAGTTCCCGCGCAGTGTAAACTGCAATCACACGATTCCGGGAACGTCCGCACTATTTTTAACTAAACGAGCTATTCTCGCGCGGACGGATTTAACTTCACTGTTATTTGGTATAAAGTGAAACAAGTGCGATTGGTGGCAAGTGGTATGTACCAGATGCCGGCGTAGGCGTAGCGCGTGGGGTGCTGGGGGACGGAGGGGCAGCATCGGAGAGGTTTAATTGCATTCCACGCTCCGACCTGTCGGAGGCGAGCAATCGAATCGACGTGAGAGTGCTCAGACTACTCGGTACAACGAGGTTATAAATATCAACATGTTTAGAGGTCCAAGGTGTCACTTATGTAACATAAAACTGGCTGGAAATGTTCTTTTTTAATGCGAGATAAAGGAAACTCAGAACCAGCCCGCTTTGCCAACTAATTTTCCACAATATCCTTTATGGACCCACCTAGCGAAATCTACCGATTGTGTTTTAACACTTAACCGACGTCAGGGCCCGGGCACACTAGCCACTAGGTAGCCAGTAGATTTTTTCCTGATAATTTTATAGTAATCGGCACGCTGCGTGAAAGCGGCGTCTCCGTAGCGTGCAATATAAGAACGGCGAGGAAACGCGGGATAGAAACAATAATGTGCCGACCCTCTCAGAGTGTCATCTCAAATTTAAAGTTCACCGATGTTCAGTTTAAGCATTATGGTATCGCTAGCAGACGATACTACACACTCAAATATGAGAAAGATGTTTTTATCTGCAAACGTCATTAAACAAAACACATATTTGTTTTATGTACAAAAGGCAAACTGAAAACGCCATATGAGACATTTTCTGCGAGTAAGCCATAGGGTGAGTCAGCAAAGAATGTAGGTCATGCATGAAGAGTCAAAGGAAATTATGGCGATTGCATGCATTTTCTACTTCCAACTTGTTGTACCTACACAGACGCGTCTGCCTGTAGATAGTGCAATGTGATACTCGTATATATTAGCAGTGATGCCTTCGTGACAGACTGGGGCAACCTTGCCTTCTAGTCTTCGCCCCTAAACTAAGTTACACGTTAGTGAGCGACCAAGGGTTGAATGCCTCAAGTGTGCAACTGTGCACCCGTTTTGTGAGCCGTTTGGTCTGGTGAGGTGTAAGCACGGTGTAAGGTTAGAACTGGGGTAGTTTTCTCTTGACTTTCATAAAATTGTCATAAACTGTCCATAATTTTAAAATCTGTTATTTGGGAGAAAAATAAAATTTCGATACGCCTTTCCTGCTGAGATGATCATAATTCAAAGTTAACACATTCACTGCCACCCCCTCCAAAAATGTATGGAAATGAACGGACATTTGCGTCGGTGGCAGTGAATGCGTTAAGGGATTACTGCCTAAATTTTTGAATAAACTCTTAATCCGCGTAGACACCATGTTCGTTCTTGTTCACCGTGTTCCAAATACATACTAGTTTATATTCGCACAAACTTTTAACTATTGACCACAGACGGAAACAAAGGAATAAAATATTTCTCTGTGTCTATCTGTATCCATTATAATGACATACATTGCAGTTGCGTACAGTTTGCGTGTTCCGCCGTCGTCGCCATTGTGCAAATTACAATTGCCAACAATTGAGCTAATGAACACATCTTTCGTGAATGAGCTCTGTCGGTACTTACTGTACCTACTGCCATTTACATATGTTACGTTTCTCTGCTCTGATTAAGTTAATTATAATCATTTAAAGTATCGCAATATTAAAGGTAATAATAAAGGTCGCATATGTAAATGACCTAATAATGCTTCTGAATAATTTAGTATCTGGGACCTCCTGCGTACGTATAGGTACTTGAGATCGGTCTTAGGTAGGTTTTTGCCACGACAAACACGAGTAATTAACCTACGAGCAAACATGTTTGCCGGGTGACCGCGGTCTGGTTGTACAAACCGTGTTTGAAACATGCCTAATGTTCATTGGCCTAAGTTTACTACATAATTGTTTATCCATTAATCACATGAAATTGAACTTTTCAACGCCACAGTCGGCAAGTCTCGGCGACGGACGGCTGGGAGGCGACCCACACACTGCGACATCATCAGCAGCTTTAGAATAATATAATTAAAAAAAACATACACTTACACGAAAATTTTGCAAACTTTACTATACTGGTTTTGTATATATATATTTTTTCATGAATGAAATATAGTGATAGTGATAATATGAAGCATAGGCCTCATTCAACTTGTTGCACCGTTCTGTGTCTTATGCTTCGTACGGCGCTTTACAATAGTACCTATAACTGGAATGTTAAAATAGGTATGTAGGCAATACAAGTGGATAAGGAAATGATTGCCGTCATATCGATATTGTCGCCAGTGGAAGGTTCCATAATCAAGGCAGCATTCTTACGACTACGGCTCGAAAATTCCAGTAAAACATGCAAGGCAAGCTTACAGCAAGCCAAAAATGTCGGTCTTCCAGCAATCAGCAAATGCCACACAGATAACATCACCTTGAAGGCGTTCTTATATAATATTTAGTTATTTCTTTGTTCTAAAAGCAAACATTGACAGAGGTCATTACCGAATGGCGGAGATAAGGGTTCGTCGGAATATGACTCCAATTAAGCCGAGTGACTCAACTCCGGGCGACTCAGCATAACTATTCTCTAATGAGGTAAATTGAGGTGTAATGAGTAATTATTTCATGTTATTGTGGGATCGTCTTATTGTAAATACTAAATATAGTCTTTCCATTTCGTTCGTCGTATTGGTTACTACTAGAACTAACAGATGATATTGGATTAAACCATTAATTTACCGACAAATGAAGGTTAGAATGTATGATTGTAAATTTTCATGAGAATGAATTACCAAGGCAAGGTTGCAAAGCTTGTGGAGTAAATCTCCAACGAGCTGTTGTGTTTCTATGAATTATTATAATATACTCGTACTAAGTAGTTTAAATAAGATAAAATTAGGTTTGTTCATTCCAACAACAGGAATACACGGCGACGTGATGTAAGTGTAAACAGCGATTAGGCCAGAATTAATAAGAAATAAATTATCGACTAACCATTTATATTATAAATATTGTTAAAATATTAATATGTTATAGGCTAACTACCAATCTGCCCATCATCTGCCGAGCGTTTGCCCAATGCATCGTATTTGCCACGGGTGGATCCAACCCAAACCTATTTGGCGTAGTTTTTATACGAACAGCTATTTTATCTGACATTCAAACCTATTGGGAAACTAGGCTTTTTGGATTTAGTCCTAGGTTTTCCCACAATATTTACCTTCACCTTTAGTGCAAATAATATTTCGTACTTACATACATTATATGTAGGTAAGTACGAAATATTATTTGCACTAAAGGTACGAGTCCGTACTTCGAACCTGTCATTAGATAAAAAATTGTATAACTAAGTATTATAACTTTAGGCAACCAGTTTTCTCTAGTGCAATTTTTATTTTCAAAGCCAACATCGTTTCCTGCGTTGATAATTTAGTTTAATATAATTAGAACATGCACTTAAATTGCATCTATTAATTGTACGGAATTAAACAGACCAGAGGCACTTAATAATAATGGCGTTGTGGTCACTATTTGCTGACCACTACACACTCCACACAGATAACCAAAAGTAAGGCTGCGTTTTCACCAGCGATGCGCGAGCATGCAGCGAGCGAGATGTTTGTGAAGAACCAATAGAACCACTTCATCTAGGTAGGTACCTATCCTTTATTGGTGCTTCACAAACACGTCTCTGGTGAAACGCAGCCTAAAGCGGACGCTCGGCGCGGTCGGCGGCGGCAGGGACGCAGTCAAGTGGACCTGACTATCGGCGCGGCATTCCGCGGATATCTCCGGCGTCCTCTCCGCCGCCGACCTCGTCTGTCTTCCACTATTTTATCGCCCGAAAGAGAAAGGCAGTAAAAGCGAACATTGTATTACAAATCGAGTAACTATCTTTATTATGGCGGGTGTTCGCTTATCGCGTCTCACCGGCATCGGCATCGCCAAGGACAGCTATTGGACAAAGTTGAACCAGTAAAACTATTCTTTTGTCAGCGTTCAGCATTATTGTTCAGGTTGTATAGTAGGTACCATCTGCAGAATCAGGGTGGGGAGCTTCAATATTTACATCTATTTTTGACGACATCTTGTTCTAAGTAAAGGGGCATAAATAATCGAAGTATAATGTACTCGTAGTACATTGGACCGATATAAATATCGTCAAAAGTAGAGAGTAGAAACTAATCACGCAAATTGACGGGTAAAACTCGTATCAAAATCGGTTCTGACCGATTCGTGCGGTACACGTGCATGTACGTGAAAAAATGTCACCCGAGAACGAGGTTAGATGTGTCGAGACATCGTCAGCAAAATATCTCCGTAGAATGTAGCAGAAACTATGTCTCCTGACGATAATCTCCGTACGAGTATCGAATGACATGATCGTAAACGAGTTTTTATTTCTCGCATCAATGTAACCATTTTTATACGCTTCTCACCTGGCAGCTTATTAGCCGCTCGCTCGCTAAACGCAGTTGCTGAAAAAACACTATGCAAAATAATTATAAAAATAACTCAGGTTTCTCAAAAGGAAGGTGGTGTTTGGATTGCAAACAATGATATTATTAATACAAAAAAGGTGTATAACATCTTGTACAATGTACACACACACACAACTCGACTGTTATAATCGAAAATTGATAGCGCGTTAATCACAAGTTAACGACACGGGTGAACTGCGTTCGTAACTTGTTTCTACATTAACACGTTTTGTGCAGTACTGTCGTGTTGCCGCGATGTATTTCCATCTCCTACATATTGGTTACGATGTTGGTGGAACTAAACCATTCGTAACACACAACGTAATATACCTGCCCACTACACCGCATATATGAATATATTTATTCGTTAGAAATCTTGTAAATACATCGCCTACTGACAGCTCTTTGTATAGGCCGGTGATAAATCTATAGCACTAATATATAATGCGCAAGTAACTCTGTCTGTCAGTCCGTTACCGTTCACGCTTAAACCACTGAACCAATTGGGATGAAATTTGGTATGGAGAGTCTCAGCTACGAGAAAGGAAATAGGATATTTTTTAACCCGCAACCATACTTTAAAGACGGGCATGGCTGGTCAACGAAGTCGCGAGGAAAAAACTACTAAATAAATAAAAATATCTAATAAGTATTAATTTTTCTTTAGTTTTATTGTTTAGGTTGTTTGTATCTGTAATTTGTATTAAGTATTGTAAGTAATGTTTCATGTAAGCAAAATTAACGCCAATAAAAACAATTTATCAGTAAGCCGAATAGTTTTTAAGACGTAGCTTTCGATGCTTTTGATGTATCATAGATATGTGTTACGAGAGCTGTTCTTAGATTGCCAGAGCTGTTGCCAGATTCGCATAATGTGGGTAAAGTGCAAGTACATTAAGACTATATGTAACCAAACTCTCACGAGTGAGAATTAATTCTCTTAAAATTATTGTAAGACTAAAAGTTAGAACAAGCTTTATTGTTCTTGAGCTGAACTTTGCGCGTATGTAAGTGCTGCAGGGTGGCAGGGCTCGCCCTCTCGTTATCTCCTCTTATCTTTATGACGTCCAACGCGCTAGCCATTCCCTCCGGCTCGCCATAGATATTAGCTATGCAATAGTATGCATGGGTTGCCGCGTAACTACGCGATCGCCGCACATTTAGTAAGTACATTTTTTTAAACTTCAATGGTTTATAGTATTAATAGCGGCTGAGTCAGGCGTGATGAATGGTTGCGGGTGGAAATCGTTGCTGCTCACTCCTATTATTATTCGATTCCAGAATTGAACAATGGTATAAAATACCACAAGCATTTCATAAATCATAATGCTTCGCGGAATACGTAAATAGCGGAATAATGGCGCGTGGTAACTAAACGCTCGGCTCGCGGCCAGCGCCACTGATGCTGCGGAGGGCCCGACGCGAAACTATTTACTTGTTAAACTTAAATAGATATATAGTACTGTACATTAGTTCCTCGTTCACCAACCTCTGGTATTCATATTTATGGATTATAATATAATATAAACAGTGTACCACTGTGAAATTTACGTACCTATACTTGTCAGCAAGTTACTGCGAAAGTAGGTGCACGGGCCATCACGCTAGTAGTACTCTTCTTCCTCGTAATATCATTCAAAGTCTCGTGCAACTATATTTGGATGTTTTTATTACTTTTGAACTTTATAAATACTTAGACATTTACAAATAGAAGGGGAAATATGTTATCTAGATATGTATTATTGCAACAACAAATTGAAATGATCACAAGTCATTTATCATCCCTATGATAAATTTCATGAATCCATCCATTAAGATTCTTGACATTAGAGGTCCAAATGGCTCTTGGCATTTCCGATAAACTCCAAATATCTCGTTCATGGCAGGTATATATCGAAGATATTCATCTTAGTCAATGATTGATAATGGTATGTAAGCAGTGCAACCTTTCGCCTGTTTGAGTCACGTCTCTCGTAACGTATGCCAGTTGGTAACGCTCTCCGCGCGGCGTGGCGGGCCGGCGGTCGGAGCCGGCGTGCCGAGTGGGTCCGATAAGATAACACTTAGCGGGTGCCGATAACTTGTCAATGCATTTGCACTGATGAGATGCGGGGCGCCATATGTGCAGCGACAAAATTCCCATGGTATTTCTAACGGGCGTAAAGCGAAAACTTCGTTTGAACATTTATTTAATATCATGTTTTCTTGCTAAGCGGTCTTGCGTTTACCGGCGATTCCTAAGAAACGGTTAAAATTGTCTTACCCTATTATTAGTAGCATGATCATGTTTCCGATGATCGACACAAAGTTCTGACATGTTGGGTTATCAGCGTCGTCAGCGCGCAAGTTCTCGGAAGGTGCGCACCCGAGCTGCGCTCGCGCCGCGCGCTCCGCCCCACGTACCGTTAGGACTCATGTACTTTAAAAGTTTATACACTTACACTGTTTTAGACTTCAGCACGGACCAGCCACCTTCACAATTTCTTTGTTCGCTTACTTGGAAACACGGTAATCGTGTCGTATTTTACAGAATCGAGCTAAAATTTCACAACATCGTAAAGTTGCTGCGTATGTTTAGTAGAAATTGATACTGGAGCAGCGCTATTACAGTAACAAGATTACAAGTGATTAGGTATATTACATTAATAAACAATAAAATAGATTTAAAAGGTACTTACTATTATAGAAATTATGTTGTAGTCTAGGAAAATGGAGAAATGCTAAGTAGTAATACGGTGTAGCTACTAAGTTAAGTAACTATTGTTGAATATATCTCTCCTTTGCATTGTTATATTACTTTAAGGGCTAAACTAACCATTTATCTGGCGAATAAAGTCATCGTTTGCGTTTCACAATCTTCAAATAAAGCTTAACTCCACTATCAGATACTTTTTAATGTATGTCTTGTATGTCGTGTCGTGAAATCGAAAAATACTAAAAATGGGTCTATTGAATGCGTTTTCAGACGATGAATTAGATGATTTTTTGATCGCTTAATTTGACCACCAAGAGATCCCGTGTTTCGACAACGTTCTAGTCACATGGAGACATTTGATGATGAGGAATTCTGAGTTTGATTCCAGTTTAATAAACATATCGGTTGACAGGAAGGTTCCTAAGAATACAGGTATATTCATTACGGCCAGGCCAGGGCGTGTAACGGCTTTTCAATCCGGGTTATGTACCAATTAGTTATTATTGCATCATTTCATATTTATCAATCACGCTCCACTACAAGTGGCAAAAAGCCAGGACAGCTATCTAGCCGCTAGGATGACGAGGCTAGTGGCACCGGCGCTTGGCAACAGCGCTTCAGGAAGGAGTATAAATAGGAGTATTGCGGCAGGTCGCGCGTCGCGCGGCACTTGTCGCCGTCTGCGGTATAATTACCGCCGCGCGACACGCATGCCGCGCGCGCGCAGACCGCGGCCAGCACATCGCATCTCATACTTGCTAGCAATAGGCTGTCCGTATTTAGCACCAGATTAATTAAGAAACCATTTGAAGGTAATTATGGCAAGTAGGTATAGGTAAGTTAAATCAAGATGGCGCCGAATGTCGACGAAATTGTTGACAGAGCGGTACTAATTTCGTGTCACCTTATTTAGTAAATTGACCTCTTTATACAGGACTACGATGTTTTAATCAAAAGCAAAACGACTTCTTGACTACGCCTGAAGATCTCGTCCAGTTAATAAATGCGATATATGTATTGCTAATATTGCTATACACATACATTAAAACTAAACACCTAACAATACTAGTTTTTTTTCTACCGATTATGGACACGGTATCCATCATATTAGCAAGTCTGGTGACTTTATTCTGGCGTTATCAGTGATAGTAGAGTTGTGAGCTCCCTGCGAGCTGCCTTTAAAATAATTGCTGCAATATGTATGGAAAGAACAAAGTATCGTGGGACCAACACTAGGTAAAACTTGTCTGGCAAACGTTGAACAACAAGTCTATTAGCGCGGCGGCCGCTGACGGAAGCCGCAACTCCTCGGCCGACTCGTAACTGCCATATTTTTATCGCCTCCGGGACGTTTATTAATTAGCCGCTAGTCGACGTTACAGTGTTACACCGGCGACTGATGTGCCCGGTTATACAACGGCCAGACGGAGCAAACAGCCGCTCGTCTGTGCCAGCCGTCTCTCCTCACCTCATAACAAAATTTACCGGCTAATGTGAACCAGCGGGTTAACTTTGTAAATAAGATTTTATGGCTCGATCTGTCACCGGATTGTATGAAGTTGTGATAGACTTGTTTTATGTTCATCTCATTAGCAACGATTCGACCTCTGAATGTGATATTTATTAATGGTTGCGGATTTCAGCGACGGAAAACAACGCACAGCCAAAACTATCGAAGGTCGAAATTGTTAACGACTTGTATCGAATGTAATATACTCGACCTCGACAAATCTTAACTTGGGCCGTGTGCTAACTGACACGTCTTTCCTGGCCATTAATTAACGTGTCAACACCGATAAGCTGATGCGGTGACGGAACTGATCTGGAAATATTCTCGACGATAAATCACCGAGG
Organism: Grapholita molesta; assembly: GCA_022674325.2. Taxonomy (NCBI): domain Eukaryota; kingdom Metazoa; phylum Arthropoda; class Insecta; order Lepidoptera; family Tortricidae; genus Grapholita; species Grapholita molesta. Next base: position 87,458 of record CP053130.2, read on the forward strand.
GACACCGTAACTGGTATCCAAACGTCGCGCCGGCGCCGGCGCCGGACGCTGCGCGCTGACCGGACTGGCAACTGTAGATCTATCCAACGTGTGGGTCGTGTTACAAGTTTCAAGAAAAAGTACGGAACTACATACCTGTCGAGTGGAAAATAAACTTAAGGCACGCTCAATTCGATCGGCCATCACAGCATTTAAAATTTCAGTACGGCGCGTTCCCGACCCTTCAGGTATAATACTGGCAGGTTAGGGAACAAATACAACCTCTCACAGCAGACTGTGGACCTTGGCTGACCTTGACCTTGACTGTGGTATCTTGCTCTAGAAGTATGGCGCTGTCTAGCGACACTAGCGTCTGTGCTAGCGGCGGGTCAAAGTTTTTTGGTAGACATTATGCAATATGGGTTTACGCCTTTTGTGCACGAGTTTAAGGAAAACTGTTGAAGAACGAGGAAGTTAATTAAGCCGATGGGGATCGGCTTGTATGGACGCGTCGTCGCTGTTAGTCATAGCCCACGGTAAGCTCAAGAAGGCGTGTTGTGGGTATTCAGCCAACGATATATATGTATAATATTCATATGCTTAAGTACATAGAAAACACCTATCAAGAGTCAGGGAAAAATATCTTTGGTAATCTCACAAATGCCTTTACTGGGATTTGAACCCAGGACCGTCAGCTTCATAGGAGGAGTAAATAGCACTTCCGGAATAGACAACTTCTAACACTTTCAACCACTGCATAAAATCCTCTGAATAAATCTTAGTTCAATTTGTTCAAATCTTAATTAATTGTAAAATTTCAGGTTGGTAGTTGGTTAAACAATGTAACCTCGTCACACAATAATCCAAGTACGTTAGTACGGAGCCACGAGTCGGTAGTTCGGTCCAGAATAAATCAGCTTTATGAATCGTTGGAACGACCGGGCCGATGTTTAATGCATGCTCTCGTAAATATATTTAGTGTTTGCTTTAAGGCGTGTTCACTCCGGCGTCGGAGCACGCTTGATGGGCCAATCTCAATGACAGCTCACGACTTGTTACCTTTCTGTACCGTCGTAGATGTTGCTGGGATAGTCTTTTAAATTTACATTTTACGCCCTTGCTTCTATAAAGCATAGACTTGTTTGTTGTGACTGAATTCACAGATTTTAGTTGTGAGAAACAAAGTTCAGTCCAGGAGCATAAGTAATGTAAATAGAAATTGTAATTAACAGGAGGGTAAAGAATGAAGTGTTCAGCGGCGCCACCGCAAAAAACGATATTCGTAAATTTCGATAATGTATATCGAAAAGGGAAATATTTCTTTATTTTTCATTAACAATTTACAGGAAAATACATCGTAAACAATAAGACAAAAAAAATAATAATAAAAGAAATTTAAATATCGAAAATGTATAAAATATCGTTTTTCGCGGTAGCGCCGCGTCGCAGGCCAAGCAACGAGTAGATATGAGTTGTCTATAATTATTAACAAATGATGAAATACTTAACACCTTCGCTGCGGTAATTAGTCAACATTGCAATTAACCATACTTCTATATACAGGGTCGAATCAACTACGTACCGCAGTGAACGCATAAAGTAAATCGGGACAAATTTTTCGTGTGGTAAGATGAAATATGTTTCGAAGGAGAGATCTCGAGTCTTTTAACCTTACCGTTCGTTAAGCAACGTTCAATAGTCCTCCACTTTACCTTACTCTTTTCTTATGTATTTGCGCAGTACCTAGCTAAGCTACAGTTTTATTGGTTGGAATTTGGAATTTAATACAATCATAGATTGCGGTAGAATGCGCTTGTACGTTACTCCTATAATTATTACTCGTATAGTACCCTACAACAGTAATCGGGGAGTCGATGTACAATGTACACAGTAGGTACAAATTGAATGAAGTATTCATTAATGCGAGTATATGGTATAGGACTATAGGCAGCACATTTGTATGTGCTACGTGCCACGATACCTGTATGGTTAGAGTGGCTATAACACGTCTGCATTTCGGATGTGCAAACAGTTTGTTAGTACGACTCAGTTATACGCATTGTTTCTATGCATAGACTAGATGAGCCAGGGAGTCAGGATGTCTGCGGCGCAGCAGTGCAGCTATTAATGAAAACTATAAATAACCGAGGATGCGCAAAGAATGTTTACGTGAGCGGTGCGACGCGCGACCCAGCTCAATGGCACACACGCTTCAATGGGTGTTTCAAATAACATCGTGTGTCGATTTGTATAATAAGAGCCGTATAATACTGAATTCATAGGATGGTTGTCATATTATCGTATATCGCGTTTTGCGTCTCTTTTGCGCTAACAATACTTCTTTGAACGTGCAAGGCGATAAAAATCCAATCAAGTCCACTGCTAGACATGTGCCTCGACGAGCAGCATGCTGGGTTTGTAATGCTATAATCGTGGCGTCATACGGCTAGGTTATCGCATCTTGCACCGTTGTTGTAAGCGACGCTGCTGCCCGTCCCCGGTGGTGGTTGGTGATGGTAACACAATGTCCGGGTCCCACTTAGCCTTGGAGATGGTGCTATCTGCATTAAGTAATCGTTGATGGTTTGATAGCAGTTGAACAGCGCATCCATGCGACCTGCAGCGTCTTCTACAAAAGCATTAACATATGTAGGTAGGCATTTCATCACGTTATCAAACTGAAAGGTCAGTTAGTATTAGTCCCCACGATGAGTAGGTACTTATTTGCCGTATCAATAAAACATTAATGTTACTACAGTGTTTTAGAATTAGAATACTGCATCTGGCTCCATTGGTTAACAAGAGAACTTGTTACTTAAATGATGAAATTCTGTAGTTCCAACCAGCTTGTATTAATTACCTGTTAAGTACGCAGGCCCATGCCGCACAAAGAGCCCTCGGAAAGTGCCCTGCTGTTGACGCAGCGCGAGCGTCGTCGCCAGCCGTGGGGGCCTTTTATTTTATCAGTATTTGCACACGCTTAACCGACAGTGCTATTAATGCTGCTGTCGCGATCAGGATGAGGGTTCAAAAACCAGTATAGAGTAGACCTTCCATTACATCCAGTTACCTTGAATCGCCAGTATCTTCCTCTGGCGAGCGAGAAGCGAAAACAGTTTGTTTGTTGAATATATCCGCAGCTCTCTACCGAGGGAATTGTGCCAACAATACAGTGCGAACTTGTACTTGTCGTCCTCCTGTTTGCATACGGCCGCGGCCGCGCAACCGAAAAGGCTTGTTGACATTAGTCTTGCGGGTGAAAGCTTTGTAGCTTCGCTCGATACTGCGTAAATCGCAATACGTAGCCACTCGGCTATGAGTGTTAAGTACTCCAAAGTGCAGTACGACGGGAAAGTGCCAGGGCTCTTCGAGCCTTCTTGAGATCTTCAGTCGTAAATGACTGCATGCAATAGTCTGAAAGGTGGAACATAAAAGCTCATTTGTAATTTTTTGCTCACATACCTCGATTGCTAAGCCCTTCAGTGGATACAGTACATTAGAGCATTTTACCCATTATATAAGGATAATTTATTAGGATCATCGTGTCTTTCGATGAATTTTATTTTATACTACTCGTACTGAAATGGTAGATATACCTAATTATATTGTATGTAAGATAGGTATGTATGTAGACAGTACTAGCACAGATCACTAAATAGTTAGGTACTACGTAATAGATACTTCTCTCAGTACAAAATTTCAAATACCTACTGAATAACCTACTCCGACGCGTCAGCAAGCCCTGCATACGAAAATGTGCCTAAATGCTCAAGCGTGGTACAGTTGTGATGGCGTCGCACCGCGTGATCCTACAGCAGTGGGGACGCCGAGCTTTTCGCGCTTCTCGATTCAATCTAATCGTGGCGGCTCTGGTAAGGATAGGTACACGGCTCCCGAATTTAGCAATTTTCGTTCGTATTATTAAAAATTAATATTTTTTACAAATGTAAGACGTAAACTTAATAGAAAAAAAGTAATTTTGCTATTATTAGTGCCGAATCGAACGGACACTCTTAGTGCTTGATAATGGAGGCCTATGTTCTCTGAAACATGTCGCGCGAGTGACTAAATAAACGTGAGTAGAGCCGTGTTAATGTTTAATTTATCTGATATGTCTCACGAAAGTTGAAACACAAAAAAATAAAAAAAATCTTGAAAAGTTACATGTGTTTTATTTTTATCATACATTTTTATATTTAAACGTCTCACCCTTTCTAAATTTTCGATTATATTTTTTTTGGGTAGAAAACATCCTGAATCAAATAAAAAGTTTTATTAGATATTGTTTTGGCAAACAAGGCCCGGTACCGCGAACACCGAAGTTCGTATATTTCGAGCATCTTTCTCTTTTACTCCAATTAAGGCGTCATGAGAGTGACAGAGACAATCGTCTGAAATTTACGAATATCGTTGTTCCCGGTAGCGCCGAAGGGCAGGGAGAACCAAAATGTATGTCATTTGAAATTTGATAAAGAGTAGGTACTATCCGGCCTATGTTTCATATTTGGTTCAAAATTATTAATAAACTTAGTCTCAAGTTGTCTTACATAATTATTAAACGCATCTTTTGCCACTTTTAACTTTCCGTAAAAAGGCTTAACGTTCCGTTTTGTTTAATGCTTTAAAATGGATAAACAAACTATTCGTAGATTCATTTAAATCAGGAATATTCTGTGATACACCATCAAAGCCAGGACAGGTATGATTCTTGCTATATTTAAAAAGTAAATAACCCGATATATATGTTAAGGCGTTTTCAGTTGGCAAGTCGAAGCGGTAATCATTTTCACCACTTATAATTATGTAAGACAACTTGAGACTAAGTTTATTAATAATTTTGAACCAAATATGAAACACAGGCCGGATAGTACCTACTATTTATCAAATTTCAAATGACATACATTTTGGTTCTCCCTGCCCTTGTTTGCCAAAACAATATCTAATAAAACTTTTTATTTGATTCAGGATGTTTGCTACACAAAAAAATTATAATCGAAAATTTAAATATAATTTAAAATTTAATTCAATATTAAATTCAAAAGCGAAGGTATATGCATGTCTCTGTGGTCTCAAAAAGCCAGTTAGTAGACCGTGAGTTCTTCAGCATAATTATTAGGATATTACACATGAATAATTTTGAGAAGGCCCTCATGAACTGTATCGGTTCAGGGTCTCGACAATTACCGGTTTGAAAAGTAAACCGATAGAGTCAATCAAAAGATTGTGACTATTTTGACTGAACGTCTTTATTTATTTTGTCCAAATCATTCCGAAGTTTTCTTGTTTTTAGTTCCAACACTTTCAATTCTTTAGCAAGTCTTCTTTTCCTTGGTGTATTATTTGAAAGTGCAATTGACGTCTGAGTTTGTTCATTTTGACTATTATGAGATGTCTGTACAGACTCCGATTTTATATCAGCGCCTTTGATGGTAATGGCTGATAGTGTATTAATATGCGAATACCTATTTGGTTTGTGTCGATATTTCCTTAGATTCTGGTTCAGTACTGGTACTTGAAGTGGTTGGTCGAGGGGGCAGGAGTTTTGTGGGCAAAGCGTCAGGTCGTAATTGTGGTTTATGAATAATCACCGACTCGACTGTTCAAAACGAAGACAACACATAATGATTTCTGGGCTTTTTATGACAGCGTAAGTAGTTCCGATGAACTTCACCAGGCGGCGGCAGCAGTGACGTAGGCCAGGAGTGGTACCGCGAACATCGATGTTCGTATATTTCAGGCATCTTTTTCTTTTATTCCAATTAAGGTATCATGAGAGTGACAGAGATTATCGTCCGAAATTTACGAATATCGTTGTTCCCGGTAGCGCTTCTGGTACTACGACACATTGTTTGCATCTTCACAGCAGCCGGATCAATAATAAAATTTGATTATAACGGAAATATTACGAATTCTATTTTGGGAGATGTACTTAGCTGCTTTCCGAAATGAAGGTCGCTTGCATTAAGCATTCATGAAAAGCATAACATCATTATTCCACGAATGCGGGGTTTATGGTGTTTACACTTTCGCCTGTCGATTGTGGCACAGCGCGAGCATCGACGCATCGACCTGTGGTAAAGTTGACCTGCCCATACACATGTTAGCTATGGACCTGGAGGTCAGCTTATAGTGTTTCAGTGTACTACATTTTTGGGGGACACTGGCGAGGTGCGTGCGTTGACCGCGGAGCTGACTCAGCACCAATTTGTATGCAAGGAGGACCTTTATTGCCGCAACTTTGCTTGCGTCACGTGAGGTAATGATTTTATAGCTTATATTTAATTAATTTGATTTTGAGTGTAGTTTAACGACGGATTAAATAGTATGATCACTAAAATTACGCTGGAGATTTAGTTGCTAATCATAGATGATTAATTCTTAATTAGCTTGCTCGCGTTGTCCCGTCATTTTGCCACTGCTAATGGGAGCTTGAAGTTCATCTAATTCTAGGAATTGGCATAGGCACTAGATTTACGACAGCGACTGCCATCAGAGCCGTCTGAGTGTAAGTTATTAACATAATATTATTTTACCATGGCGTTAGTGTTTCCCATGTAAATAACATTATCATTTACGCGTTCGAGACGTTTTTTTACGTCAAAAGAAACTTACACTAGAGCCTCTGCACCCAGGGACTAAACTAGGCCTTATTCAATAATCAATTTGCTTTTCTGTATGCGCTGAGGATACGAGGCGTGTTGATAGAGATCGTAAATTGTATTTCTGCATAATGGCGTTTAAAGATCGATACTTATCTTGTTAAATATCGAATCTTAAAGCATTTCAGATCTCTTATAGTAGATAATTACGAGCTCATCACACGGCTCATACATAACATAACTCGATTGCTTTACTCGGGCCTACGCTGGAGCCCCGGCCTACAGAGCCTACATATGTCTTGTCAAGGAACTAGGTAACAATTAATGTTTTTGTTATATGTTTATTAATACACCGTAACATGCTGTAGACATGCCTTCAGAAAATAAACATATTTCACATTAGTTTAAGCCTCAGTAAAATCGGCCTAATTTTATAATAAACTCGAATATAATAATGATTTAGTGTCACTTAAAAAGCTACATACATACATAAAAGCTACTTGTTTTACGAAAGCGACTGTCCGATTAGTCCGGTTTCTTAACAACGTAGGTACCTCGTAAGTTCCGAAAATCTCATTGGTATGAGCCGAGGTTTGAACCTGTGACCTTCGGATTGAAAGTCGCACGCTCTTACCGCTGGGCCACCAGCGCTCTTATATTATATTTATGTAAAGGGTCATGCCATCACATGAGTTTAAGAATGTATTACATACTACGAGTAAATATGTACATAAAGCGTAGGCGTGATAGATAATCCTTTTGGCGGCAGTCGCCGGCTCGAGAATACATTAAAGGCTCTTCCAGCCATTAGGGCAGATCGTGTCACGTCTACGATAGCTGGAGAATGTCCGTCCGTCCATCGTTAGCGGCGTGCCGACGCGCCGAAGGCCGGGCCGAGATGCTTCCGGCAGGAACGGGTTTACTCATTTATGTAGTCTACAGACGTAGCACTAATTATAATTTATACTACATTTTAGCAATCGACCTTGATACTTTGAATAACTGGGAATTCAAAAATATAAATATACTCGTTAGACGTAAGTAGGTACCTTATAACAGTGTTCGTGTTTTTGCAAAATGGTTGTCTTTACTAAAAGGGTGTTAGCGTCGCGACGCGAAGATTCTGGAGATAGATATCCTTCTGGTTAGAGTCACATTCGATGGTAAGTGGCGAGGTCGAGGTTGTAGCACGCTGGTTCAGTAACAGCCAATTCACTCTTGCCTTGGAAATACCCAAATTATATATTTCCGGGAATACACAAGAAGAGCGAATTAGGAATTCTGCATTAGGAAGGTAGAAGCGAGTCTCTTCGTGCGAATGAATGGAATATTCACAACGTAAGGATGAAACCGCTCCCCTCACCTGCGCGTCCGGTGGTGGAAAAGAGATGGCGGAATTAAAACGTGCAACTCTTGTAGTCGTAGGTCGTCTGTCTATATGACCCAATATAGCCTATTGTAAATGTCACACAAGCACGGATCCTTACGCTGGGCATGGCCCGACATGCTTTTTGCTGATTTTTACATGTACATTTGCAAATTGTCCAAGGTGCACTATAGGATGCGCCAGAAAGAAGACGATGTTGTGGTCCATATTCATTATTAACTTATTTATTTACTTTAATAGATACAACGGAATATAAGGTAATTAGGGCAAACCTCGGTTTATCTGTGATAATTGGTAACTATGTGATCACCATACCAGCTGCACGTCACTGCTGGACATAGGCCTCTCTCTAAGCGAACCACAATGACTGGTTTTGCACCAGCCGCATACAGTGGATCCCCGCGATTGTTTACCAGGTCGCCGTTAGCCGTTACAGTAAGCCGTGAGATAAGCGTAAGAGAATAACATCGGCGTCGGCGTTATTCTCTCGCTGAGCTCTAAATAGTGATTTAAGTACCAATAAATTGCTGCCAACCCAATTGCAAGCATCAAAAACTGACAGTTGCTGTTTTATAGCTTGCATTTCCTTATCTCGATCTGTGTAAGATACTAATACAGTATCTCCTAGGCTTATCATTGTCATCCAAAGTTTCTCCGACGAGTTAAAAGCGTGAAGCGTACTAAATATTGTAAAATTCAGAACGTGTCATAATGGTGCGCACGCGGCGACAGCAATACGATCCGAATCGGTTCGGAAATCATCAGTTAAAAGCTCGGTCTTTGTGTAGCTCGACAGTTTGGCAGCTTTGTCGGCCATAAACTGGGTTAAACGGCCGCGGAGATCATAAATAGATTATGAATATTTATTTACCAAGTAAACTGGGCCGTTACGAAACAAATACACGGCCCTAATCTAGCGTAAACACAGGAGCGGCGCGAGCACCGCAACCACGTGTTCATTTCAAATGTGTTTTGTTCAAACGTCTTGTCGTCGTATATCGTAAATAAACAATAAAAGCATCTACGAGTAGATCGTTTTCTCCGGATTCATTGATAAGATAAACCGGGGCAAATTGCGTCGGTTCAGGGGGTTGGCGGGGCGCGCCAGATTTAGAGAGCGTTTAATCTTAATATGTAAATGTGGATCTAGTCACATGCTTCCGAAAATTACAGATTTGTACTTAATTTATGTACAATGCAACGTGATCTTTCTTCAGTGGAAGGTGTTTAAATACAGCCGTGGACAAATTGCGTCTGTAGTCAACCATCCATCCTTGCGTTAAAACAACCTAGGTAAAACTAACTTTATAAAATACATAGCTAAGCTACATAAAATATGTTACATAAATTTCATTCGAGATAACTATGTGGTTAGCCTAATCTCACGATTTTACAAACAAAGGTAACGAGAAACTCCGTAAAATGTGGCAATAAAGGTATAAGAGATAAACAAAAGGATTAGTAGGCAATCGGACTGATAATTCGATAAAAATGTTAATAAAAATGCTCTTATTGTGTAATACAAAACTATGAACTTTCAGCATACTCAATTGGATATTGTATCGTAATTAGGATCTTAACAGCCAATAAAACAAAGACATAAATCGTTTGTAAACAGTTCGTTCTAAGACTTAACTTCTGAATTATTTTCCTTCGAGTCGATTTAGTTCAATCGTATATCAGATAAAGCAAAGTTTTTGCATATACATTTATTTACAGAAATTACAATCGTATTATGATAACTACAAGTACTTAACTAGTTACAGTATAAAATCAAAAAAATCTATATTATATTTTTTTGCTTCACCAAACCCCAGAATCTGATAGTTTTGGTAAGAAAATTCTTGAAGTAATGTAAATTCGAAGGTCATCCTCAATAAAGACGATCCGACCTTAAGATTAAACTTCAGCAAGTAGGTATCTGTTTGGCGGGTAGTCGGGTTGTCACATTATGTCAACCGCGTGACAGCAGCCGGCGCCGGCGCAGGTCGGTCGCGGGGCAGGTCGATGACCACGCTGAAGTCGTACTACATCGTTTTACAGCATGGAATCTGTAAGTAATATGTAACTGAAAGGGATCTTTCAGAAGCCCAATAAGTATTCGTGTAATACATAGCAGACACAGTTATATTTTACAGATATGTATATTCGTGTTGTTATATTTTGTACATAATGTCTGATTATGTATACATCTTTAAGGTTTTAAATGTAAACTGCGTACATAAGTATATAAATGTTATAATAAATAACATCGCAAAAATAAATATTTCCCTCGCCAGGGAACGGTACCGACACCTCCTGTTTCTAAGGCGGGGTCAGGGTCTCTACTAATAAATCCAGGTGGCCGATAATTAAACTGCGACGCAGCTGATGAGATCTCCAATAGTCCAAGGTTTAGCACCTCGAGATACTTTAGAATAAAGATTGCGGCCTGAATAAGTACTTAAGGCTTAGCTGTGCATTACGCAGACGGAGCGCGCACGATGTAATAAAAAAGTTTATTATCAAATTCTTCATATTGAGCCGGAGTTTTTCAATCATCAAACTTTTATAATGCTCGGCTATTCTTAAGTCGCATGAAGATTAAAGAGGGTGAAAGACGATAGCAATTTAAGCAATTATATTCTGCAGACTGGCTACAAATGTAGGTTTGAAACTGTTAAGCGAGTTCAATCCTATTTACTTCAAAACCTAACATTTTAGGATAATCCACAGGTGAAATTAGTGACAGCGAAACAGATTAACTAGTTTCTAGTGGTATTTTGTAGGCGTAAAGTTCAAATGTCATTCAAATTGTGTGCGTGGGGATTATCCAATTCTGCTTTGAGGGTAAACCAATCCGATGGCATAGCTTAGCATTTTCCACATGTACAAATTTCAATTCTACCAGTCTGGGTCTGTCGCACAAACACGTTTACGTTAGCCACGTATGTATTAATACTATAACAAACATATATGTAAGAAATTAGCGTTGCACTGGCACGTGCAATTCGTTAGTGTCCGTTCGGAATGCGCGGCGACAGCTGACAGGGCTGGAGTGAACGACCGCGGGCGGCCCGTCTTCGACTCGTGTGCACACTATGTTATCTTGATTCTTGATTTATTGCTAAACGGTTTTTATTGTAAATATATAGTGGTTGGTCGTACAATGTATTAGGCTTCAACTAACCGACGATGCCTGGTCAGATCAAGGACGTAACTAAGTGCTCGGTTTACGGATGTACCCGGAAAGCTGCAGTCCGCGACGAAAGGTGCCACATTATCAAGATCATCACTCATCGAGATCCACAATGATGAGCATGACCACTCTGGCACCGACTAAGAAGAAGAGAACAGCCGATGCTACCGTCCGGTAGCATCAGTCAGACTTAAAGATGATTGTGAGTAGATGTTTGTAGGGAACAGATACATTGTTAGGACAGGAGAGTTCTGGACGGACTGTAAAGCGTACACAGACTAGATGGATGGATGACATTGTTTCTTTTTTCTTTCTATGACAGTGGCAAACAAGCATGCGGTTCGCTTGTTTGCCACTGTCATACATCTATAATTCCAGAGAATTCACACACTTGTACGAGTAGCTGGGAGTTCGTGGCTGTAGTGGCCAGAGGTGGCTGCCCGTTGCTTAAACTTCTGTAATTCAGAATGGGAGATGAATATCACTATCTCATTCTAGCAAAAAGCTTTCTCTCTACTTACGTAAGTAAGACTTACAAGAGTAATTCTGGCCTTAAGGTACACCATATATGAAATACAACCGATACCATATAATACATAATATAGTAGATTGTTTGACAAGGGGCTAAAGTAGGCCATAGTATCACGAGATGGTTATTTTCCCGAACGAAGTGAGGGAAAATTGTTCGAGGGGTAATATGGCGTTTAGACCCGAGTTATGCATACTAGTTTTCACTTCGATTGCGAGAAAATAAGATAAAATAACATTTCAACGATTAACAAATACACTTTTATTCGCCCGCAATGAAATCTGAGTCAAAAATGTTTAATTTGGCAGTCTTTGTACTTTTCTCACTGCTTTGATACAGATAGGATATATCTACGCCGTGAATAAATGCCATAGACAACGTATAATTGGGGCTTCAAAGAGTTTGCCAACGATTTAAACTTTTTTTTAATGCTTGTGAAGTAGGAACTAAAAAGCACCTAATGCTTTGACAATTTGATTGCGTTTCCTCATTGGTCGATTTTAATATTGTGGTATTGTCTGATTGGTTGATACTTTATACAAAGTTTTGGTTTAATGATTTCACATTTTTAAACAGTATTCGCAACAAAAAAGAATCTAGAGTTGCGATTAACTGCGATATGTGTCGTGATTGGTGGATTTAATTTGGTGAAGTGTTCTGGTTGGTCAATTTGAAACGTTTTGTATATCATAAATATGTATACATATTTTCCCGAGGGGCTAAATGTACTACTTTAGTCCGCCTTTGCAAGCATAATATAATATGACAAACTTTTAGAGCATGAGAAGTGAAAAATATATTATATTATGTGATATGTCATATAATACATTATATGATATGAAACCAATCTGCTGAATAGTTCCATTTTATGCACTGAGAAGAATCTTAGGTCTCTGTGTATTGAGCCGATTAAACGCATACATTCCAGGTGTCAGGCGCCGCTAGATAGATTGGTAATGAGATAGCTGTCGCCCATCGCTGGCCGCCGAGCCAGCCATCAACCTGCCTCCGGAGATTGGAAATCGCTATGCAAATAGGTATCGCTTAACTCTAACTTTGCAGGTGGCGGTGTTCCTCAAGCCATAGCGAGGAAGCTATTCTTCAGTGCAACATGGCCTCAGGTATGGCCATGGTGTCACTTGGCAATTTGTTAAAATGAGTAACTGTAAATCCACCAATTTGGTAATTTTTGGTACTTTAAATTTACTTTTAATAGATATCATATGGTCATGTCCCTGGTGTATTTTAAGTAATTCAAACACAAAATGGCAACACCGATCCATTAGTACCTTAAGACCCAAAGTATTTTTTTGTTCTACGCACTCAAGAGCAGTAGAAACGGGTCACGTCATATGGCCATGTTTATACAATATGACCAGTAGAAAGACAAGCTTCGCTGATATTCCTGGACTAGGTCGATTTCTGTAAGAGTATCCCAAAATACTCTTATTTCTTTTTATTTTTATTTGGAGAGGGTAATTATACTAGTTCACCAAATTTTCCTATAGTTTCTCGTGCGTGTAGCGATTGGAATAAACGCAATAGTAATTGCGTTGTCGACGCCTGAAAACTGATTAGTAATTATTGGACGTTTTAGAATTAATTAAGAATCTCGTAATTTTCTAAACTGTTTAAAGATTAGAAACACAACTCAGAGTCGTGCGGCGCAAAAAACAACAGTCCTATAAATTATAGTCTAGGTTAGTTTGTACTGAATAAACATGTAAGTATAAAATTCAGCCGCGTAGCTCATGCTAGTAGGTGCTTTGCAGTAAACCCAAATAAGCAATCATTCGCGCGTAAATCGCCAAGGACTCCCACAAGCGGGTGTCGTTCGTCGCTGCGGCGCGCGAGGAACGCATGATTCGTCTCACCTTGGCTCGTCTGAATAGTCGAATAAATCGAAATAGACGTGAACGAATTCCAGCGGCGTCCGGAGGAATACTTAATGAATATATATTACCTTAGCGCAGTGCACGTACGGAGGAAAAGTTATTATATTAGAGTCGAACATCAAAGTCTACTTATGTTCTTTTTCAGCTAATAGTTACACGGGGGTTGTAGGTTTTCTTAAATAAATATGTGTGATGCTCTTATCATGTCTATTAAACATAGTCACATGTTGACATATGTTGACTCTCTATAATGTATAAAGTAAGTACGTATCTAATCGCTACGTAGTTAAGTTATTCATTCACTAGATAATAAATGAATAAATACTTTATTGCACTCCTCAAAAATAGTGTAAAAAATACCACATAGTGGAAAATAGTGGATACAAGAGTGAAACGAAGAGAGGCAAACAACAAGCGATCTATTTTAGACGACCTTAGATATATATTTTGCCGAAGACTTAATTTGAGCTTATTGATATTGTTGGCGACTGGCTGGGTTGCGCCCTTTATTTTTAAATTGATCTTGTTTTAAATTTGTAATAGTTTGTATGACTTTACCGCAATACGGCGGTCAGTCAGAGTCTGTCTTTGAAAGTGAACATAACAACTTGTGCTTGCTATATTAATGTTGGTTATTATTAAAATAGTTTTAGTTATTCATAGTATTTCCATCACAATCCCATTTATATGAATACAGTCCACTCCACTCGCTATCAGATATTATTAACCCGTTTTTCCACTGCAATATCTCCGCGCGGGAACTCGCAGTTAACAGTCTTCCCGTCTAGTTGTAATACTTCGCTTCTTTGTCCTGTGTGCTTCACATTCATCTCTCATAGTTCCTCCTATCGAGCGTGGGCGCTAACACTTTCACTACAAGAAGTTAACATGATTATTCTATTAACAATATTGGAAGTGGGTCGGTCCCTTACCGTACTAGGAGTGTTAACTGACTATAAGTTTAGGTTAGTAGTTAGTATGATGTATAGGGTTACTCACGGTAGTTAACATGACGAAGGAAGGAACTACGAAAAATATTTAACATACAAAACAGACAATAAACAAAAGCTTAACAAGACAAATTAAAGCTTTCAGATAATTCACATCGGCTGGACCTGCCTGGTGTATTACTACTTACGTGACTTATTACACACAAGTAATACAATAATGACGCATATATAATAAGGAACATTTCGACGGAGAGCTACATCGTCGGCGGCGGTAGGGATGAAAATAACACTTAAACCATTCTCCGAAACTCTTACAATCGTTGAGATATTCTGTATTATCTAAAAAAGTGCAAATTACTTTATATTTCTTCAACTCTTTAATGTACTATAACTGAGGAATCACGTGTGCTTGAAAATACATACAAATACATAACTATAATAGAACTCTGTCATTCCTCATTACCTTTCAATTTGCGCTTTGGAGCACATAAAAAAAAAGATTGACAGGTGTAATCATGACAAACAGTGACCTTAGGCCTGAAAGGCGTCGAAAGGAAAAACGTGACAATAATGTTCAATTACGTTTGATCTTAATACCTTTATCTTCTGACTGGCAGGATCTTCTTAAATCGTTGTTTTATAGCTTATAGCTCATTAACCGCGCGCGTAGCGCCGGGTGCGCACACAATACTACTGTTAATTGACTCACTCTTGGCTCGCAGTTTCCACCTTCGAAAACCTGACCTTGACCAATCACTCCGGTCTATTACTCTCGAAGTTTTTTCGTTGTTGTTGATTTAAACTCCCTCTAACATATTTGAGTTTAAACGTCTATCGGTTGAACAAAAGTTTCAGACTTGTTATATAAAACATTGGTTTACTGGATATTAGGTACTCGTATATGAGTATATCGTATGAATACCGGGTGTTTCCTGTGAGGAGCATTAATTTTAGGGATCGCTTCTACACCAGGAACGAAGCAACATTTGCTCTACAACTTAAAAAAAATGTGTAGTTTATTTTATTACTAGGGTTTTTTTCGAACAAACATAAATAGTATTTATCAATGAACAGCATTCAAACAAATGTTGCTACATTTGTGGTGTAGAATTTGTAGAAGCGATGCCTAAAGTTATTGCTCTTGTTACAGGAAACACCCGCAATAACATCTATCTGTAAAAATTGGAGTTACATAATTACATTTTCATTTTAATTCTTAACATGATTCCAATTTTATAACTTATTTCAGTTATTTCTTAACGATTTATAATGTTACTGTTTGTACACTTGACGACGTTTTTGTGATTCCTTAATATTTCAAGACATTTTATGTAAATCACACGTGAGTTTCAATTAGAAGTATTTGAATCTGGTGTAATCTAATACGAATATGTATATAATAGTACATGATATGCCATGCTAAGCTCCATGTCGCAAACCCGTCTCCAGCACAAGTCCAGTATGATCTAGAGGTCCTTACACCAGATATGAATCAAGAGGTCAAATT
Organism: Grapholita molesta; assembly: GCA_022674325.2. Lineage (NCBI taxonomy): Eukaryota > Metazoa > Arthropoda > Insecta > Lepidoptera > Tortricidae > Grapholita > Grapholita molesta. Next base: position 103,482 of record CP053130.2, read on the forward strand.
ATAGCAGGGTTTCAGCTGCATTATAAAAATTGCAGTTACTTCACTTGACGGACATGTTTATAGACCTTTTATCGTCCACGTGAATCCTGGTGTGGGGTGCTGTTGCAACAACTTGCCGAGATTGAACTCATTAGCGGTTAAACCACTACGGTGTTATTTAACTACTCCCTTTGAACGCCAAGAGCCCTCAAAGGCGTCGAAAGTACTCGTCGCCTTCAGCACCGCTCCGGACATCAAAGCCGCGTCTGGTTTACGAGAAAACCGAACGCCCCCAAGATTGTCTCTAAAAGCGGTTTATTGTTTCAACTCATTCCGATGGTTTCCATTTCACTGGATTAGTTCTCAGAGCTCCGCCCGCAAAAATGAGAATCTCCTTTTAATTAAGTAAAGCAAATATTATTCATGTGTTTATTTAATCATGTCTGCTTGGTTATTTAACATTCATTAGATCTGTGCAGGTTTAAATAAAATAAACTCCGATCCGACGAGCACGCTTTGTGTATCAGAAAACAAATCAGTCGTACTGAGATGTGGAACGAATTTAGAATAAATAATTACCATCAAATCTGATGTTATATGTTATTTGTAAGAGTTTATTTACTACCTAATATGTAAATTTAGGACAGTAAATAATACCTACATTTTGGAAAACTATCCCAGAAAAAAAAGTTTATTAAAGTTAACATATTAAATTGGTGTGCATTTACTGTTTATAAATCATCATAATTTCATCCAGAACTAGATACTTATATGAAACACGTTTAAAAGCGGCTATGAATGTCAACATGCTGAATCATGTTCACTAGCCATCTTACCAATAGTAAAGTAGTATAAATAGCTAAAATATAAAGTTTAGCTTTATACAACTTTAATGTCTCTTAAAAAGAAATTGAAGCCACAAGCTCCTGAAGCAGGAGCGTGAATTTGATGTATTTTTTATGACTTTCCCAAATGTTACATAAAATTTCACGAAACTGAAACAAAATTTTAAATAAGATTATATCATAAGTTTATCAATATTAAAGTAGCTGTTATAAACCACACGTGTGAGTAATACAAAAAACTTTAGGATTATTACCGTTATGAAAAAATAAAGTTCATTTATTTTGATAGCGTGGGCTAATATATTTTTATTTACATTACATAATTAGACGCTAACTAATGGTGACCGAAGAGCTGGCGGCTTCCTCGCACAACGTATCAGCATTGCGATACAACGTGGAAATGCCGCCAGCATCCTTGGTACAATGCCTCAAGGGCCTTTTTTAGATTTTATACTGTAACTAGTTAAGTACTTGTAGTTATCGTAATACGTAGTAATGTATTTATTAGACCCTTTTGAATGATAAAATCATAATAACATTAACAACACACTAGTGCTACTAGTTCCAGAACTGGTATCCGCCTGGAAGCTTGCAGACACTCCCTCAATATTCATCATGCTTGTTATAAAATAATTCATTTAATTATCATTTTACGGAATTTATATTACTAAATTAAAAATACAGTTTTCAGATGTGAAGTAACCAAGGAATTTTTATACTAATAATGTTTTATAGAAGAATGCTCTGCGCCTTTTGTCTTTCATTTGAAAGCTTAAGCAGGTTAAGAAACTATGTACAAGTTGCATAATGCAATCTTATGCGTTCAAAATAAACAGGGAGCAACTGCATTCGTGTTTGCATAGCGTTGTTTTAAATGCATTTGTTTACTGCGTTTGACAATTGTCGGCTCCGAGGGACTCTCCACGCAATAACTTGGGCTCTGTAGCTCTCTATTGTCAAGAACGGTGTAAGTGCATTTGCAATTATGCATAGCCTGCACCCTATTGTACAAACATAACCTATAGCGTTTAAATACGGGCTTCTAAGGGTTGGTTAAGTGGCAATGTTATTGTATATTTATTATTTTTGGTGAGTAAAAACGTATGTGTACAGGCAGCAGATGCTGATAAGTCGTTTTGCAGTCGCAGGGTGCAAGTGCAACGCTTTCTCGCGGTAACATCGCAGCTGCAGGCGGGGAAAGCTGCTTTCACTAGCCGGCCTTCTTTGGGGCAACAATGTTGGGAATCCGTGTCTAATTCCTACTCCTTGTGCTACTTATTCAAAGGCTGCTTTTCTGCAACCAAGGACTAATGTATTTCTAAGTATAGAATATTTTTAGAACTCTTCGCTTATAGATAAATTACATTCCAGTTATAACATAGCTTTTTTTAAACGTATTTTTGATTGAGGTTTCAGTTGACTGGTATTTACGTATGTATTTAATATTTTTTCTTGTAAACTCTAACTAAAGTTTGCATGCTAGTTAGTACAGCTAAATACGTGTCCATTTATATTTTTGATTCCGTGCAAGCTTGGGTCTAACTGTTTTTGTTCGAGACAATAATTGTGTTAGACTTTTAACAAAAAAAGAAGTGATTCTACTGATCTGGCGGAAACGCAGTTTAAAATATCTTGACAATGCTTGATATTTAAAAATAATACAAGAAATTTAACCCCTGACCTTGAACATCGTATACAGATTTGATTTAATATGCCATAACTCAGGGGCAGCTTAAGTTATTAACCGGCGCTGATGTGTCGGTCGGAGGTGCACTCTGCTCCCGTGTGCACCCTCCGGTCGGGACGTCATAATGTTCGGCATACCTACATTGAGATTCGTGCGATTAGTCGGCATTGTTAGTAATAATACATACTTTTGATATAATAGTAGGTTATGTGACTGCTACATGACGAAATGCATAAAAATACGGGTTTTGTTTGAACAAAGCGAAGCTGTCATAATAACAACGAAAGCGTATTTTTGTGACTCATTATGTACAGTTACTTACACTGCTTTATCTACACAACTAATGTAAGCTCTCTATAATAAGTACCAGGAACAAGAAGTCAAACCGAATGTTTAATGTCGGCGCATAAAAACTTTTTCCTAGAAACCGTAGCTTTTTTTAAGACAAACTAGAGTCAGACGCAATTCTCATATCATGTGGGTAGATAAATTAACTAAAAATGATACGTATCACAAAGGGCAACCTGGGCCTATTGGTGATACGACATAATTATCGTACACAGATCTCGCTACAAGGAAATGTAAGCTACAATACAATCGGTGACAGCTGTCAGTTTTTGATGCTGGCGATCGAGTAGGCATTAGGATTGACGGTTGAACCTCAAAATGGCGAAGTCGTCTTGAAAATATATTTTTTGTTTTTTGTTCAAACGTAGTTTAGTGTGTAATATTGATAGCGCATTATGCAGTGATCTAACGCAGAATTGTGCAGCTAATGAAGAATAGATTTCAAAACGTGTTTCACCACTATTTTGGACATCACCCGGCAATCCCGGGGTCACGGCCGCCTCTTAGCTTTCTGTAAAGTCCAGCTACCACTTTACAAAACGCAAGGCCTACTACCGAACAACGTCATGCTCTAAGAGCAAACTTATATGTTATTATACTTATTTGTTATTCTACTTGACACTGGCGAAATCATCGATTGATTTATTGATGGAAGCCATATTTTTTTAAAAGAAGAAGAAGAGTAGGCATTATGAGCTCAGCGTAAGACAATTGGGTACCTTAAGTTTTTTAAAGTGGTCCATATTATATTTTTTGTAGTAAGTAAACTGCTAATAGTGTTCAAAACTGTGGATATCCCTTTTTTATTCCTTCCTGTTTTTTTGAAATATTTTTTTGAATACTTCATTTGACAGATGAAGCGGTTGGTGATATGAATAGAGCTCGTGCCTAAGTCTGTAATACGTGTCTTCCATTAAAAAAAAAAGTAAAACCGTCAAGTTGTCATTTGACAGATTTGAAACATCGCCGCTATTATACTTATTATTTCGACTTTGTTTGTACGCTATGCTCCCTAATTTCTGCTGTTCTCGAGTGTTTTTCAACGGCTTCTGCCTGCCCCTGGATTTTGTAGTGCCCGCATCTCACGACGACCACCAACATTCGCTTTACATTCGGAAAGGACGCCTTTACGACGACGACGACGCTCACGTATTTCTGGACAATGATTCCGCTTTTCGCCGACCATTGCACTGACCTAAGGACTGATTCCCCGAGCTAGTTTAGCAAATAAATTGAGCTTGTCATGGCGGTTATTATGGAATATTCAAGGACTGGCGACAAGCACAACGTTGCTGAGATTCGGGGTGCGAAAACATTGATGAAAGTTGCTTAAGCTTTATGATTGACGTTAAAATGTCTTTTCTATATATATAAAACATTATTATCACTTATAATATGATTGTTTTCTTATTTCTAGGGCTTCTAGAAGTGTTTATGTCCAAAGTGCAACCAACTGCACTGTTTTGCGTAGTAGCGGTGTGGAATCGTTTTGTTCGAACGCCACACTATACGGTAGCAGTGTGGCGTTCGAAACGAATTCAGTATAAAGATCTATTTTCACTCATACAAGTGAAAATAAGAAAGCTTTTGTCACTTTATTTATAAGTTGTGTTACTGCAATAAAACAACAAAAAAATCCATCAATCTAGTTTTATTAAATTATCCTGCAAATTTATCAAAGCATAGGCTATGATAATGATAACACTATCATTCAAATATCTGATGTGACTGTGGTTCACTCCAGAGTGAGGTTTCAAATATTTAAACTCCCTCACTCGCCGTATTAGACGCTCGACGTGTATGCGTAAACTAGCTATTACTTTCCCGAGCAAAACTTCTTTTTTGTGGAGGTTTCTTTGGATGAGACACTTCGTGGGTGAAGGAGCTTAACATTTCTTGTCGTTGTTTGTTGTCTTGATCGTTGTCCAGAAATACGTGAGCGTCGTCGTCGTCCTAAAGGCGTCCTTTCCGAATGTAGGTAAAGTGGATATATGGTGGTCGTCGTGAGATGCGGGCACTACAAAATCCAGGGCTAGGCAGTAGCCGTTGAAAAACACTCGAGAACAGCAGAAATTAGGGAGCATAGCGTACAAACAAAGTCGAAATAATAAGTATAATAGCGGCGATGTTTTAAATCTGCCAAATGACAAATTGACGGTTTTACTTTTTTTTAATGGAAGACACATATTGCAGACTTAGGCGCGAGCTCTATTCATTTCACCAACCGCTTCATCTGTCAAATGAGGTATTCAAAAAAATATTTCTAAAAAACAGAAAGGAATAAAAAAAGAATAGCCACAGTTTTGAACACCATTAGCAGTTTACTTACTACAAAAAATATAACATGGACCACTTTAAAAAACTTAATGTACCCAATTGCAGTGCATACGCCACTCACGAATGCGAAAGGTTTAAATCTTTCGTCGATACGATAGATAGCAGAGCTAGCTTCGGTGTATGCAGAGTCAAGATCCCATCTCTCTACCCTGACGTAGTGCCCCCGGCTCCGCCGCCGCTAACATCACTTATTATTCACTCTGCTACAAGCGGCATGCTCATTGCTAACTTTAACGAGTTAACTTTGGATAATTATGTCGGCGCGCGGCGCCTGGCTGCCGAGGCTTGTCAACTGTTGATTGCTAATATTATTCTCAAAGCGGGGATAACGGGATTGCGTCATAGAAAAGTAGGGAGTAAAAAAATACTTAACGAGTTGTTAATTAAGTACAGCTATTGTTAATAAGGGGATTTATCTCCGCTAGAAGAGTGCCAATGATCGGGGTAGGGACCTACAGATACGCTGGGATATTACATAATATTATAAGGTTTGCCAGTGGCTAGTAGAGTCTTAAATAAATAAATATTACAAGACAACCTTACCCAAAGACACTGAGCCGCACGGTAAGCTCAAGAAGGCTTGTGCTGTAGGTACTCAACCAACGATATATACATATAATATAATATACTAATGCTTAATATATAGACACCCATGGCTCAGGAACAAATATCAGTAATCATCACACAAATAAATGCCCTTACTGGGATTTGAACACACGAGGCCAGACCAAAAAAAAACTCTATACAGTCTATTACATAATTCTGCAGTACGTCAGAAAAGGTAGGACATTCTTTTCAGCTAGCTCAACAGATTCGTTGGTAGCTCCAACTCTGGCCACTAATTATGCTTTAAATTATTTGGAACACTTCCTAATAACATTGTTAAGCAAGCAATCGACAATTTAGTGCCCGAGGCATTAATTCCCGCGCTGCAGTCGGCAGTCGGGGAAATTCAATCACTTTCCCCGCCCGCGGCTGCCCATTGTCGCGGCCCATCCTGCCGACTTCAATGGACAACTATTGATTCAATGCCCTCCAATTGGAGTAATCCTACTTACAAATGCGTCGACACAGATCGAATAAGATTTTGTTCAGTTAAGACTTCCGTGAATAGAGTTTTTGTTGATGCGAGCAGCTGGGGGCGCTCAATCGTAGGTAAAACTAGTGAATACTAATGTGTGTCATGTCTTAAAATACAAATCACACATTAATATCAAGTAAACAAATCGACCCAATACTAGACTTGCATTATAGTATTCATCATTAATTTCATCCGTATGATGATGGACTATGGGCTTCCCACAAACATTACTTATATCAGTTGACATATTCGCCACGCTTGGCAGGCGGGTTGGCGACCGCAGCAGCTGTTGATTCGGTTTCGAAGAAGGCTGCTGCCTATCCGGCGATTTTTGACCTATGTCGCCTCTAACGACACCCGCGGGAGGAGATGAGGTGGTACTATTCTCAGCCGGCACCAGAAGGCATAAATTATAGTATTCAATTCTGTACATTTTTAGGTTAATTTGTATGTACTCCTTATTCTTTTGGTTATATTACATATAAAAATGCAAGTACTATAATATATGTTATTATATGATATACATTTGCGATACTTATATATTACAAGTAATAGATAAGTATAAACTACTTATCCATCATACCCGTGGGCACTGTCCTACTGGAGAAGTAATATAAATACAAACTATTTAAGTATGAAATATAAAGAAAGTATGTCCAATGGGCGACGTTTCGAGTTCAACATACAGAGGGATCTCCGTCATAAAATATGTATCTAATGTGATTTGCATAATTTAGGAGTAAGTACAGTTAATCCAGACAGGGCTGCCCGGCGACGGCCCCTACCACGTAGGTACACGTGGAGCACGTATTCACGACTCTTCTCCGATAATTGAGGCACAGGATATTCTTTACTCAATATAAACAGGATATCAGCTATCATCGTCAGGGTCGCATACGCGTGCAGTAGTACCTTTACCTTAATATTGCTATATTACCGGAATATTTACTATGCTTATTTATGTTTTTGTCTGCGATGACTTACGGCTCCGAAACGTGGTCTTTCACTATCGATCTCGTCTCAAAGCTGAAAGTCGGTCAACGAGCCAAGGAGAGGGCTATGGGCTCGGAGTTTCTCTATGCGATCGAATTAGAAATGAGGAGATCCGTATGCGAATTAAAGTCACCGACATAGCCCACCGGGTTTACAAGCTGAAGTGGCAATGGGCAGGCCACATTGCGCGCAAAGGAGATGGCCGACGGAGTCGAAAGGTGGAGTGGAGACCACGGACTAGCAAGTGCAGCGTAGGACGTCCACCTACAACATGGACAAACCACCTCATTAAGGTCGCCGGAAGACGCTGGATGCAGGTTGCTTCCAACCGTATGCATGTATATGTTCAGCAGTGAACGTCTTGTGGCTGAGATGATGATGATGATGATGCAACTGCGATGTAAGTATGAAGTTATGCACACCATTATCACGGGGTAACACAACAATACAAATAAACATGTTAATTTTAGTGATTGTCAATGTAATGTCAGTGACCATATACTTATGAGCTTAAAATCATACACTCATAAATACGACGATACGATACGGAACAATGGAATGATCTTACTAGAAACTACTTGTTAAAGGCTGATTATCTATCTACATGGTATCTACAGTGTAAGGGCGTCTTTATCTGCCAAACGTCTAGATAAGGGTGAGCCTGCAAGAGAAAGGATGTATCGCCTCACGAGAGTCATACGCAGTTACTGCTTTTTGTAACTTTTGATGAAGTGAGTACGGGTCGTTGATGCAGCTGAGAGATACAAGATAAAAACATCTTTACTTTTAAATTTAGGCACTTACAATGCACTTATGAATATCGCGAAGAGAAATAACTCTCACGGGGTCTAATAAAGTTCTACAACTTAGACCTTAGAAAATTATGTTATATTATGAAAATAGGAATTATTTGTATGGCCGGCGAGTATTTTGTTTTAGTATTGTCCGACATATTTTATTCAAAGCATTCAAACTTCAACTTTTGCTTTCACTATTATTGTTGTAAAATGTCGTTAAAAAGCATTTCCGTTATATTTAATGGACCCGATAAATCCTGTTTTTCTGGACTCATTTGGAGCGGAATTTTTCATGGAAAATATGTTCTGAAATCTTAATAATTTATATTTTCATAATTTAACTGCCGTTGCCATCTTGCATTAATCTCGGCACGTGATTTATCCATTAAGGTAACGACGACATTTTTTTTATTACTTAACAAAAGAACACCAATCTATTTTCGGATGGCGGGGAATGACAGGGGACACCCGCTTACAATTTCCAAACTTATAAATCATCTTTTGTTATGAATAACAACTCTGTCTGCTATTCCCCAGTGATGTTTTAAACGATAAGACATGACGACTGATACATGTGCTATCTCTATCTTTTACAAAGAATCGAGAAAGAAAAGACATAATTTGTTAGTTAGCTTAGTTTGTGTAGATTTATAGGTATATTCTTGCCCCTATAATTACACTTATACTATGTATTATGTCATATTCAACCACAAATGCAATTTTCTCTACCGTGTGTCGCCGTCATAGGAGCTTTAACTTTGAGGATCGCTTCTGTACCACGAATGTAGCAACAGTTGTTTTACAACTTTAAAAAAATATTTAATTTATTACTTGTGATTTTTTCGAACACACTAAATAGTATTTTCTATGAACAGCATTCAACATTTACTGTCAGCCTACAAACTTCATAGTTTTCGCAGTACATTGCGTGCTTGAAAAATCTTCTTTTTTCAATATTAAGTAAACTTAAGTTATTTTCAAAAGTCGTAGAACAAATGTTGCTGAAGCAATCCCCAAAGTTAAAGCTCCTACGACGGCGACACACGGTATAAGTTCACATAGAATTAAGTTAAATTGTAAACCGAATTCTGTATACAATTATTTAATGTGAATTTTGAATTTGACTTATATCAGGACCGAAACGGAATATGAAGAAACCTATTCAGTTTTTGAATTTGCTAAGTCATGTCATCTTCGTGTCGATAAAACTCAGTCTTCTGCAAAGCCAAAAGAGTCAGTGTCCTTTGCTCTCCTCGGTGTATGTTATAGACAAAGTATGCAGCACACCCATGGACGCATCAGCATGGAAACTATTAATTACGGCGCCCTCGGTAACCCGAGATGAGCAGTTCCGCTCGACTGCAAATGTTTTTTATGCGTTTAAATTTACAATTAAATGGGGATGTCAGTAAACGGAGCTGGGGCGAGGGTGCAGCGGGAAGTACCGGCAGCAGCGCAACAATGGGGTAAGACGATAATAATAGGTAGCTGCATGATAATAATAAGTAATCAAGTGCATCGGACATGCAAAAAAACATTTGCTGGCGTGCACATGTATAACATTAAGTAGGAGCTTATATGGGCTCAAGATCGTTAAATTTAAATATAAACTTTACCTCAGTTCAGTTAATACATGCTGTATGTTTTATTTAAATTATATATTTTTTATGAACTACATTAATAGTTACTATGATATAATTCCAACAAATAACGATCATGATTCTCGGTATAGCTATTCTTGAGTTATAAATGGTGTAACTATCCCGACGTTGTTATGAAGTTTACGTATATTATTATGAAACGCCTAAAATATAATAATACTTGCAAAAATTCGACTAGTTTCGCTATGGCCGGGTGGTCTAATTGGCCAGAATCTCAACTGAAGGGTTCTAATCCGGTCACTTTTTCTTAAGTAGGTATCATTCATCTATTTCATTTCATAATTCGTTGAATTCAAACAATGAGCCTTTTGGGAATCGATTGTAAATGCTCGTGTGCGACGGACAGTTACATTTCAAGTGTTTGTACAAACAGTCCAATTACAGAGTTTGTGTCATCTTTCCACCGTCGTTTAGAGTTACAGCGATAAATGATGATAATTGCAAGTGTTTCACCCATTCTTTTGAGAACGACTTTTTTGGAAAATACTAGGCTAGTGCCTCAGGGTGACCCACCGTATTTCACCTTAAGGTTCTTTCAGACTTGAATTGGGCTGCATGCGCGTTCCCACTTTGGGCTCGTAGTCCAACATCTGTGGGATGAGTGTTATTGACCGTCGTGTCTGGTAGATAGGCAGCGCTTGGCGGGAGGGTCGTGAGCGACCAGGCGGCGGCTGAAAGAGGCTCTAGAGGTGTCGCAGCGTGTCACCAGCTTGCGTGGAGAGGCGGCGTTCTGCCAGCTGGGTTTTCTTCATCCGTGCGGTTGGTAGCATTCCTCGGGCTTGCGCGGGTCGGGTGTAGTGAAGCGCGATGCCCTGCAGGTACCTAATCGATTCCTTACGAGACCACGTCCCGGTGCATCCGTGCTTCAAGCTCGGGTGGGAAGGACCACGCTCGGCTGCTCCGGCGCCTGCGCGAAACGTGCTTTCAATAATGTAAGCCTTTTTACATAATAATGTAAGCCGGAGGCAGCCGACTACCATCAACATGGTAATTAATGTCACGCTTGAGAACACTTGTGATTCGCATATATTATTTATACTTAATGATGTATAGTATGGCGCGGAAATATTTATTCATAATTGTATAACTCGGCTGAGTGGATGTTAAAAGGCATTTTGAAATTTACTTCCAAAATATAGGGTTTGTGGTTGTCATTATTTATTTATATAAACTATATTTCACAATATAGGTACAATATAAAATGCATGCCTAATAATGCATTCTGTAGCAGTCCACCGCACGGTAAAACAGAAAAAAGTAAATGTGGTGCAAAGAAAGAGTTTCAGAAAGAAGTCCGAAGCTTTTTATCATTAAAATATTTGTTTGGTCGTTTTGTCGAAAATTAACATTAATTTGTGTATACTTGCCGTCGATTTGATTTGACATGGATCAGCGATTTTCTAAAGAGGAAGGAAGTCCAGGGAAAACGTGTAAATGAGAATTTCGCAGCCGGTCGGTCTGTCACTTCTTTCTGCTGTTATAGTACTCGTGTTGCCCGAGAACTGGCAATATTTACCTTTACAAAAATATAGCTCAGTGAATATTAGAAAAAATTCAAGGAAAACTGCGACACGCCTCGCAGACAGGAGCCAATGTGCACTCTGGGCCATTTCGTTACAGTGACAATTTTATGAGATCCCAAACGGGTTCTATATTAAAAACACTTCTTTACCTTACAATACGAAAGGTCAGAGTGTATAAACGCAATATAGAAAATGTTATATCCTGCCAGTCGTCCATACTTCTACAAATAAAAATAAAAAACTACACTTAGGTAAACATTAAGCTAGGTAATAAAGTTATAAATATTGAGTAAATGCACTATTTACAAATAATACAAATGTGCCACATTGATGTCGGATATATTGGTGTGGCGTGGACGCCAACGAGCCAGACGGATTTAATAATGAGAAGAATGTTTAATCTGACAATGGGGTGTGAAGCGATGCCTTTGTGAAGCGATGGCACCGCTATAAATAAATAAGGAGCCGCGGGTCGCTGTGAGAACGCAGTTCGTCCACTAGAGAAGCGAGGCGCATGCGAATATTATTTTTCATATTCTTTCCGCATGCACACGATCTGCTTCATTATTTCTGGACTGAGCTGTCAGCACTGTTAGCTTGAGCAGTGTGAGCGTGATTCGGACCACGGGTCATATTTTGCGCCACCCGTCAGCGCGATCTACCCCACTGCCATCAGTCGCCACTGAGTCCAAGTCCTCACACCATCTTCTCGATCTACGTCTGTACCCTGTAGGTACAACTTATCGGTCGCTAATTTGGCCTAGTTTTATTCGGCCTCAATTCCACATCTCTCATAGTTAATGTAAAGCTAGGTGCGAAGAACATCCGTTGTTTAGAAAACGATTTGAAAATACTCTGATCGTTTGTTTATTGTGTTACGGAGCGAAATAAGTATGTCGAGCAATATTCGAATCCTAAAACGTGAGTTACCCGTTTCTATACAATTAATACAATCCTTTGTTTTTTTTCGAAAATATACAAATTTGAACCGTAGCCAAGATGCTAATCAATTGTAGAAACTCAATATAAACGATAAAATAGTTTAGTGAAGAATGACAGATTGAACGATAAGTCCCGTGATCTTTTCCTTGCAATATTTTGCGTTTCGTTTGTGTTTCTACATATGTATTGGCTACGGCCGCAGGGTAAGTATTTTGGCTAAACGCGTTATAATTAATTAAATATTTGTAGATAGTAATCCATTATGATATTAAAGATTACTTACGAGTATTCTACAATATAGTTAGCTAAATTACTTTTATTAAATGTTTCTGTTTTTATGATTCTAGAGTTTGTATCGTCAGTTAGAAATATGAGCAAAGATTTTCGGCTCGCTAGCTCGCGCTAGTGGGCGGAGGTCCTTCGCCGCGGCGCCGAGATTAGTTAAATCTGCCGACGCCACGCGCCACCCTCGGCACAATCAATTCCCACACAGCACCCTGCCGCACACACGCGGGTGTCCTGTAGGAGGCACGCTCACATGCAACCCCCTCGCGGGATGCAAGTCGGCGCGGGCGCTGGCTGCATCACAAATCACAATAATGCCCAGCGAGCGCCATGCATTGATTCTCTTATTGCTAGGGACGTGCACAGTGGCGAAGTAATCAGTATTTGGCCGCGGGGTGTTTTATTACATGTATAAGGGTTTACCGTAATATATATGTACAGGGTGTCTCATTCAGATCGGTCACTATGGGGAGATCTGGAACTATAAGTCATACAAAGATTTGATCTTAGGAACCATGTCATCGATATTAGGGACAAGAAAAACTGCATAAATCTATTTAAATAAAATCTTGTACTCTCTTCGAGAATTGAACCAGGTTGTTTTGGAAAATGAAACTTTTAATTATTTCCGTTTGGATATGGATTGTGTAGGTTATAGGCAGCAAAAGTTACCGTGAAACATGATACCTCAAATGAATAAAATGCATTGTAATCCAATATCTTTTAATTTTATTTTTAACAACGGGTGTCGATTCCAAAACTGAACACATTTTTTTTAATCCATTTATGCAGTTTTTCATGTTCCTAAGATCGATGACATGGTTCCAACATACTTTGTATGACTCGTAGTTCCAGATTTCCTCATACTGATCGGCCTACACAGACACCCTGATATAATATTGATACAAGTATATATGTATACAATATATAACTATACATACAAAGTTGCCTATTTACTCGTATGGGCTGGATCACCTACGCGTTTTTAGCAGCCTGATTTTATACGACAACAGTGGCAAACAAGCATACGGCCCGCCTGAAGGTAAACAGTCACCCTAGCCTATGGACGCATGTAACTCCAAAGGATACACACGCGCGTTGCGTACCCTATTAGGTTCTGAGCTCTTTGGCGACCAGAAGGAACACAACTCTATGAGTACATTCCAGTGCTATTTGGCTGTGGTTTTCTGTATATATACTTCCCCAGTCCGGCTCCGCTCCAGAGTTGTGCGAGATGTCACTCGCTGAATGTGCCCTACCAAGCTCGACCCCACTAGGTCACCTCCTTAAACGATGTCCAAAGAAGAGGTATGGGCACTGAGAAGGTCATTGCTACACAGCAGGATGACATGTCTTGAGCCCGACACTATCATCCATGAACAAAAGCCTCCCGCCTCAGAGAGCGATCTCGTGCAGACTGTGGCCAGCTTAGCGATCCAGCTTAATGCTGCTGATCTGTGATTTGGGTGGTAGATATTATTCAATACCGACGAATCGACATCATCCATTCTTTCTCTGCTTTGCCATCCACTAAGTATTATAAATAAATATTTGTACATAACATTTAAAATCCATACTTATAATATTATAAATGCGAAAGTGTTTCTGTTTGTTTGTCCGTCTTTTACGGCACAATGGAGCGATGAAATAACCTGATTTTTTAAGTGGAGGTAGTTGAAGGGATGGAGAGAGACATAGGCTACTTTTTCCAGCGGGAAAACATCTCATTCCCATGGGAAGACTCGATATGTTACATTTTCCTCTAACCATGTGGGCGAAGCCGCGGGCATCATCTAGTATCTCATAACTATGTAACTGCTGCTTAAAATGAAAATAAGTTATGTCATATACATAAGAAGAATTACAAAGTCTAGGTATTTCAGTTTTTTTTTTATATACAATAATTCTCGGCATACCGCTTCCCATCGGGGCTAACTGTTCGTGTACTATACTAGATCGCCGCTATACTAATCACTATACTTTTAGTTGTATTGACGACCCCGCGCCTGGCGACTCTCCTTCCAGTACCTATATTTAGAAACTTCAACTACGCCAACACAGATAAACATTATATCACTTTTAGAAAATCTCTCAAAGCAGTTCTGGACGGTGCGAAAGTTTATTTGTTGAATCTAATTTGTTACCTGAGGAAGAGGTAAATATTTCACGAGTGTCTGGAAATTTTCGCAAAGCTATTACTTCACTGCCAATGGGGCATGGTATTGCGAGTATGTATTTGATTTTCTGATAACAAATTAACCCGATTTTCTTTTGCATTCTGTATACCACATATTGATAATTTAATATCTTGAATACAGAAGAGTAAAGAGAATTTTTAGAGGCTGGCAATGGTTGTTAAAACGACTCAAACAGATGGAAACGTGTGAAGTTAAATAAATCTCTTTTGGACAAATCTAAAGTGAGTGAGCCAATGAGTTCAGACTTCAGAGCTTCTTACAGGGTAGACAACGCGCGTGTGAATCCTACGGAGTTACATGCGTCCATAGCTTCCTTTCCGCAATGCTGATACGTTGCGCTCGGAAGCCGCCAGCTCTTCGGTCACCAGTTACACCAACCAGACGCTTCGCGATTTCTGCAAAAAGTTTGTGCGGAGTTATGAATATCTACATGCATCACAAACAGTCCTGAGTGCATGTATTTTGCATCCGAGTTTCACTCCGCCGAGCGTGACCGCATCCCGCACTATCACTACACCATGTTATCACATGCAAACCACGCTCCATCGGTTTTTGAATAACAGATCACCAAGAACCTAAAGGCTTGGTCACATAGGGCGCGTTTTGTAGCGTGGCGCTGCGGGGCGCGACGCTGCCGTCCGAATGTGTGCCTTATTTCGTTACATTAGCCACACCGCTGTCACACCCCGCTGCGCCACGCTCTCAAAACGCGCCTTTCTGTCCAAGCCTTAACGACATGCGGAACCACAGCTCCTCAGTACGCATTTGTAAGCAGTACTTTTTATTAAGTACACGCATATCAATTGTTTTGTACTGCACGCGCGACGCTCTGCATAATGAGCTTAAATCTACATAATTAGAATTACTTGTATATATTACATTGGAAGCTTCTCAAAATTAAATAGCACTTGGATATAATTAAGTTTAACAAGAAATTTCGCTTCTATCAGCGGTTTAACTGCTAGTAGCTATAATGAGTTGTGCTCCTAAGTACTGTCAGATGCTCGCAGGCTGTGAGGTTTCAAAGGAATTTTCGCCCGTAAACGTTTAATCTTATTATTAATAAGTGCTTTGGTGAATTTTCTGTATGGGCCTATGGAATATTCCAACAAGTATTAAATGAACATAAATTATATGGCCAGAAATATGTGTTGTACCTAAATAAAATTAATGAAGCACACAGGCACTTCAATACTGTTTTTGTAGGTGGCATATATGTATACTATACGAGGGGTGGTGGACTAGCGGTAAGAGCGTGCGACTCAATCTGGAGGTTGCAGATTCAAATCCCGACTCATAACAATGAGTTTTCAGAACTTGAGTTGTCTGAAATACCATTTGATATTTACCATTCGCTTTCCGGTGAAGGAAAACATCGTGAGGAAACCGGACTAATCCTAGGCCTAGAGACTAGAGAGAGGGTAGACTAAGTCTAGTTTACCCTCTGCATTGGAAAGTCAGATAGCAGTCGCTTTCGTAAAATTAGTGCCTAGGCCAATGAGATGAGATATGAGATATGAGATATTTATTAATAAAATTATAAGTAATTTTACTTAATTTTAATTCGTGGGATTAGTTGCCAAGCGGACCCCATGCTCCCATGAGCCGTGGCAAAATGCCGGGATAACGCGAGGAAGATGAAACAGAACTATATAGTACCGCTACTTAGAATAGATTCAATTTTAAAGGCCATAATTGTCATAAAAATCACCACATTTCTTTAAACATTTTTGATTAAGTAAATATTTTCACTTAACTCCAAGTTCCCAGGAGTCGTAGCTTCTTTATCATAATAGTGCAAAAACACGTCTAGTACCTACTTCTGTGCTGTTAAAAACAATCAAGCGAGCTGTAAGCACTATCTTAGTACCTAAGACATAACATCTTTAAACTTACGATGTAAGTCTGCCACTGCTGAACAAAGGCCTCCCCCTAATAAGAACTGTATGATCTTGGGGGGTAGTTGCCACAGTCGTTGCCAGGCGGGTTGGCGACCGCCGCAGCTGTTTCGACGAACGCTGGTGCTCATCCGACTGCTTTTTCCCTTTGTCGCCTCTTATGACACCCGCGATAGGAGATGTGGCAGTGGTGTTCTAGTTAGCCGGCACACCACACGGCATCTTCATTAGGCGTTCCCTCAATGCTGAGAATCGTGACATCATGTGCTTCTGTTGAAGATCAGGTTCCTCCATAAGCTTATACACTACATTACTATGTACGTAAGATGAGGTGATGCATCACACAACTCGATTAAAGTCATGAATCATCGATCTTAAAACGAAATCGACTCGCGATAACGAACGCTGTGTTAATGTTTCTGGATAGCAATTTTGGGTCAGCGGGCGAGTCATATACTCATAGTTCAGCCGCGCGGCTCAAGTGCGCCGGCGCCGGCTAGAGATGGCCCATCCTAACTCCGCACTAGGGCTCGGATCATTTATTTCGACTCGATCGTTACCGGCTCCGATTTATTCTGTAACTTGATTGAATCCGTGGACGCACTGCATTCCGATATTTATCAGCACTTTACTAAGCTTAGCAAAATAATTGCCTATCTTCTCTTTTCTGAGCCAGTCTCTTCGTACGACGCGTTCTTCTTCACTAAATATTAGTAATTCTGGGGATCCCACTTTCTCTCTCTCTCTCTTTATTCAAGTCTTCCAGAATATTTAAGATGAAGTTGTAATAATCTACGACCGTTACCAAATCGAACTCATTACCTATGCAGTCGGATTCAAGATATGCAAGATTTATAATAATTATTATTTTTCGACTAGTAATATAATGGTTATTTATTATTTGTCTGACAATAACTGTAAAGTACTTATTGACTGAAGACGGTTAAAGTAAGCCGTGAATATTATTATAATACCATTTTTCCTTCGCAGTCTCCGATCTCTAAGTCAATTCGCAATTTATTGGTTCTTCGGAGTCTAGTCATATGATCTGGGATACCATGTTGAAACAACTGAAGGCCGCAGACTAGTCATAGATCCAGCATTTGGCGTGTCAAGTGTTCGGGCGCTGGCGCCGCGGGCGGATCCGGTGGTATTTGTGTCTGATCCATGACAAGAGGCACTTATCAAGATAACATTGGTGAATCAGGTCTCCTCCAACGTTTAGAGAAATGAACTGACGGACGAATAGAATTACAAATGGATGAAAAACGCCATGGATATCTTCTGTATGTGGTTTTGATAGAAGAATTTTATTGCTGATGTAACCTGCCAGGACATCGACAACTTTTTTCTTAACATTTTAATTCCACAGTATTTGCCGTAAAAATACACACGGGGTCAATAACAATTTTTTTTTGCGAGTTTCTTGGGACCAAAGTTAGGGAATTCTAGCCACGAAAATCGATATTCGTATATTTGGAACAATTATCTGTCTCTAAAACGCCTTAATTGGAGTAAAAAAGAAAGATGCTCCATATTTTCGAACTACGATGTTCTACAGTCAAATTCCGCTAATGGCTTCCATTCCGCATAGACACCATTTTCAACGGTGAACAAAACAACAAAACGTAAGTTCCATCTACACAATCTGTCTACTATTGACCATAGGAAAGACAAAAACACAGGAATAAAATGTTTTAGACCCACATACATTGCTATATGACTGCAATATATTCGTACTCTCTTTATTTAGACATTCCGTTCAGCTTGTATTTCTTTTAAAAGAAGGTTCGTTGTCGAGTTAGAGGCAGCATTAAATGCTATTCATTTTTAAATAATTGCATAAAACTCCGAGCAATTAGCAACAGATTCTTCGCAATCCGCTCTCATTACAATAAATATTAACCTCATTAGCGAATTTGCGAGATGATGCGATACGTGACGGTGTATAACAATTTGGGATAAAATTATAAAGAACATGAGTGAGGGTTTAGGGAGGTGCTGCCGATATTGTCGTCATCTAAACTGATTGATAGACTGGTATGAGTAAACATCAGTGGCGGCGGGCCATTTTTTCTTACCTAAAAACAGTGTTTATATATGTAGCTTTAAAATAACCGATATAGCCTTACGGATCGCTAATCTTAAGTGGCAGTGGGCCGGGAACCGTTCGGGCGTAAAGGTTCTTGAGTGGCAACGTGTGCAGACCAACAAGGTAGACCGGCAACGTCGTAAAGATAGCAGGATGCCACTGGATGCTGGTGGCGCAAAACCGGTCACTGCGGGTCGCTTTGGGGGAGCCCATAGGGCAGTGGACGTCCTTCGGCTGATATGATGATGGTACTGCCTTTTCTTTGTGAACCAAAATAAAACTGTGGGAAAATTTAGCTAAGCCGACATAAAATCAAATCGACATGAATCATGATGCCACGCATGTCGCGCAGTAAATAGGTCAGGCTCTGAAGGCCGAGAAAATCGTATTTCGAAAATTGTCTACATCTCTTTCGTACTTGTATATACGAGTGATAGAGAGCCAAATACACGAACGAACGAAGTGTCTCGCAATCGCCTGTAATTAACACCGCTGCAGAAGTACAGCGCCGTCCTTCCGCCGAGACGTGCCCGGCATTGAGCTACGGATTGATTGTTTAGGCCGTCAACTTTAATAATTCTCGATAACAAAAATACGCTTCTCTCGTATTTTTGATGTGTTCATACTTGCACTGGCAGTGAATTAAAATAATTCAACTAGTAGTCTAGACATAATAGTTTTAATGGCCTCTTAGAAGTTTCATAGTTGAAACCTAGGCAAGTTGCCTATGAAGCAGAAGGCCCCGGGTTGTGTTCTGGTCGGGGTATTTTAGATATTGCTCCTAATCGCGATCGATGGGGGAGGCGTGTGTCCAACCATGGAAGTCGGTATTTATCACTAAGACTTACATTTGTCCAGGGTTCCGACCCCAGTAAGGCCATTTATTTGTGTGATAAGCAGAGATATTTTGTTCCTAAGTCATGGGTGTTTAAGTGTATTTAAATATTTGTATTTTGTTAGCTGAGTACCCACAATGCCTTAATTGAGCTTATCGTGAGACCTAGTCAATTTGTGTAAGAATTTTGTCTAATATAGCTACATATTACATAGTACATAGCTACATACACGACGCCTAAACAGAGAGCCAGCAAACACGAACAACGAATTTTATCTTCGACAATCGTTCGAAATTTGCGAATTTATATTTTCGCGGTAGTTCTTTAGTACAATTTACAAAGTACGTTCATATTCTGAGTTCAACGTCGGTCATGTAATAGCGACCACATATTCCCAAATACAGCTAAGTATTGAATACGAGTGTATATACAGGTCCACAAACAAAAACTCATACAAACCTCAAGCATCTGTTCTCTGTTTGCTCACGAATCAGAGCGGTGACCCCGATCGCTCTGACCACTCCATCTTTCGCCAACGTACAAGCTTTGATCACGAGTAAACTGGCAAATAGTTACTCCTAATCGGCGCCTGCTCATCCATCAACAACTCAAACTACTCAATTACGTATAATTATTACGGCTTTCGAGGTAACGTTACACTGGTATAACAGTCTTGGCCTGCGCTCGCGCAGCCCGTGGGAATGCGTAGACTGCTCATTTGTCCGCTGCCGGACACGAAAGCCAACTAAAATGATTTGTCTTTTCTGAATCCAAAATTAGCTGTTTTTGTGTACGAGCTCTGGTATATCGCGCCCACACTAAGCTATATTGAATTTTGCAGTGATTTTATAACGCAAACCTATAAAAAATGACCGTAAAATGAGGTTGAAACTTGAATAAAAGTATTTTTTTATATCTGGCAGATTGATTTATATACACAAAAAGTGTTTCAGTTGGATAAATTTTAGTTTGTCAATGATAATTTGTTGTTTAACAGTTTCAACGACAAATACATAATAATATAAAATAGTAGGTACATGGCATTTGCTTTTATTGGTATCATCCAGACGTTTGCAATAAAGTGAGAAATCAACTTAATAGTAACATTTTCTTAGTATTTGTTAGTATCGCTGAGCTTTGAAAACGTGGGTTCGCCAGCTCCCAGCGGAGCGAGCGGCAATAAGCGCGACATTCCGTGATGCGCCCCGGCGCGGTGATCAAAGTAAATCTCACGGCGCATTTCATTTAACCCCCAGCGTGGCACCGACGCTGCATGCGACACTCAGGACCAACTTGTATCCTGAGCGATATGTTCATTTTACTTTGAACATCACGTTTGGTCGCATTGAGAAACGCGGGTATTTCTAATCAAAATCGTAGGTGAATCCATTTTATTAGGACAAATGTCCCAATTTTCTAAAATCCATTTACGCTATATATAGAAGTAGAGTAATTGAATTTTGAACATACTACTTAGGTATTAATTGGGACACTTTGTGAGACCTATGAAAACGGATTCAACTTACGGTTTGGACTATGAATAGTCTGTTTTTTTTAAATGCGACCAATACAAAATTCAACAACGTTCCGTGAAAGCGCCCTTCGACATACTGTGCAGTGAGATCTAAATTTGCATGGACAAATTGTGAAAGAATTACATTAATTCATAATTTGTCCATGTAATTTTGAATCTGTGTGTACACATACCTAATCATAGGTGCGTTATGAACATTTGTGTAATACAAGCGGAGGATAATTTGAGCATTAATTATTATTATAAACTGTAAAAAACTGATAAACTATTCGGTTCTCGCGGTAGGCGTTCTGAGTCCGCACATTGACAATTCTTGACCCAACCCAATTTTTTTGGTCAAAAAATAAAATAATTTCTACGAAATTGGAAAAGTCGCAAGCTGTCAATTGGAATATTCTTAAAAAAACTTGCAAAAAACATTATTCCGAAGAATTATTTAATACCGCTAATCTGCTAAAAGCCGTTCAGGCATGGTTAAAGCATATTTCTATAGCGGCACAAAAATCGATAAATCTTTAGGTGTTAAGCGAAATACAATAAATACTTAAGCGGATCTACAATTGTGTCCCGCGGTTCGGACCCCTGATGTCCAATCCAGTAGATACAGTTATTCAAACATACATCACATCCTTATACAAATTGCCTGAGCCCCACGGTAAGCTCAAGAAGGCTTGTGTTGTAGATCCTCAGTCAACGATATATATAATATACAAATCTTCAAATACATAGAAAACACCAATCACTTAGGAACAAATCTATGCTCATCACACAAATAAATAAATGCCTGGGATTTGAACCCAGGGCAAATATGTATACAATTTTATACCTTATTATAATGAGTTAAGGTTGACACAGCTGTACACAGTCCGTTACTGTGCTAGTGGAGGTGCGCTTTAAAGTAATCGGACACCTCACACTCTAAGTCTAGGGATTTGTAGTGGTTCGTAGGAATCTTATTAGATTTATCTTAATAATACTCTAGCTGGTTGGTACGACTTAATATTGCTTAGAATTTGTTGTATAATAGAAAAAAAAAACAATAACAATACGTTTTTAAACGTGATACTCAATCAAATCAAAATAATTATTTCCTCCATAACAAATCGTGTGATAACTGAAGCAACTAGAATATAAACTTATTTTGTATTGCTACTTGAATTGTTGTACATCAGTCTAGCCCCTTTTCTATAATCTCTATAGGTATTTTACACACACTTTAATTTGTAAATGAAGTTACTTGTGCCAGCCCCGACAAGTATACCCAGGACCTACCTAGCTGGCGCACTACAAGTACAAAGTAAAATACCTCGTACACGTGGTACAGCTTTGTAGACGTATCAGATAACACGAGGTTGTTAGCGATGAGAGTGGAAGCGAGCCGAGTCCATGAGATGATTATCGCGGCACACACCGTGGGACACAACAGTGTATCAGTATCGCCATGAATATACACCGTCACCCGTGTCGTATCAATATCATAATGATCATTATGATTTTCGTTTTATGTTCGGCATCGGTACATCTTGTTTTATAAACTTTTGTTCCAAATGAAGACTCATACACCTATTCAATTTGATCTAATAAAATATAGATGTGATTTTATTTATTTAACTTTTTCCACGCCAAAGACTGATATATATGTCACAGACGACACAGCAAAATAGACCTACATGCACATGCACAAAGTTCAACTTGTGTTTTGACATTTCTATGATGTGGCGTCTGAGCGATAGCTTTTGCGTTTGACAAGGCGTGGAAAAGGTTAACCTTAAATGGGGACTTTTACAGTATTATACAAGTCGGCTAGATTGGTCGTTATATACGTGGCAAAATTGTGCACGCGAGCGAGGATTTTTACTGTATTAGTTTTTGATAGGACCATGGCACTAACTACATTTATTTGTGCCAAATAGTGATAACACACATTTCTGTATAACTACGTAAGTAAACAGAAATAAACCAATAACGTGAGCCTATATAAACTTAGTGCAGCTCGGCGGAAGGGGAAATGATGTCAGATACGAAACAGCGAGCCAAATAAAGATATAATATTTTTCTTTCATCACTTAATAAAACATTTCAGGAAAGTGGCCTTATATTTTATTTTACCACAAAATAACAATGTTTTTCATGCGTATACTATACTTAGGTATGGTCACATCTGCAAATATGGTATAGTACGAGTTGAACCTACATCGAATGTGACAAAATCGTATCTATCGTATCGTATCTATCGTAGTTTCGAGCATCAATTTTACGATTAACCGATATTTTTTATATGCTTTGTTTGCCATACTATTGCAATGCTGCTGGTTGTGTCACAGTAACATTTTTCAGAAGAAACTTTCCCAACTTTACCGCTTGACAACTATTTTATTTACCTTTTTATTATAGCCTTTTTATTATTCTGATGCTACGTAAAACCGAAGTCTCATTCCCCATTATATAATCGTACGTAAAAACCTCACAATAATCCTCTTCGATAATAGGTTGAAACTGCGACTCTCCCATTCCCGAAGAATGAACTGTGGCAAAAGGGGGTTATTTTAGGTTATAACAGCGATCCCCAACAAAACTAACTGTTACTAAATTTGGGTTACATAAGGTTAGAACTGTAGACAATCATTTTTGACCACGGCTCAAAAAAGGGACGTACGCGGTAGGGTTAAATAAAAAAAATTGCCTTTATACAAAGGCTATTTTACTTGGATAGGTTTGTCAGTAAACTTGAGTCGTTCAAAGCGAATAAATTTGCGGGGCTTCGTCGACTTTATTAGTCCTAATTAAACATTTAATAAGTAGACATAGACTGTAGAGAAGACTGTAGAAGTATTTAAAAAATAAATCACGAAGTTTTGATAAAGTGGGATAGTATGACTATTATTTTGGACATACTTTTTTTTAATGACAAAGATGGCAAACGAGACTGATTGCGTGATGGTAAGGAATTACCGTCACCTATTGGCACCCGCAACACCAGGGGAGTCACACGCGCTTTGTCGGCCTTTAATACTAAGTACGCTCTTTTCTTGAAGGAATGAGGGTCATATAAATAAATCGTTTGCGGGATTTTGATGTTCGCTATTATATTTTTCTGATTAAGATATAAGTTTTTTTCTGTCCAGTCCAGTCCCAACCAGTACTATGTACACTTAGATTTACAATACCTACTACTCGCTTTTCCGCCAAAGGATGGTCCTGAAAAGCTCGGAGATAATCGCAATAAGATTTAGTTTTCCACTGGGAACCTCAGATAGCTTTTAAGTGTTAGTGGAAGTGCAAAGTATTAGTGGCAACGAAAATAGAGGAACACCGAGCTCACAGAACTAGCCGTAACAAGAGTCAAACTCTAACAAGGTCAGTACCTTCGGGTTTGTCAAGGGCTTGATGTTTACATATGTCAATCTTAAGCGTTTATAATATTCTATTCTTATTGTTATACAATAAGATTGCGTCAAACAAGTGTATACAACCCGCCTGATGGTAAGTCACCGTAGCCTATAGATGCCTGTTACTCCAGAGGATTCGCGCGTTGTTTACCCTTTTTTAAGGACCACAACACTGTGAAGGTATGGTCTAGTAATATAAGGCTGTGGTTTTCTGTAATTGGAGGTACTTCCACGGTCGGCCTCCGCTCCAGATTTATGCCAGTGTCATTGCTGAACGTGTACCATTGCACATATATTTATGGCTGCGTGTGCCGCGGAGCCGCAGACGCGGATGTTTGATTATTTACAAACAAGTCGTAAAGCGGGGCAGTAAACCTCCTTCTGTGGATATCGACCGCATCGCCGGCCACTTAGAGAGATCCCATCATCGCAAATAAACCCATGCTTTATTGGCTTAGATGGCTAGGCCGGGAGACCGCAGCCGAAACTTACCGCTTCATTACTCAAAAACTTCAACCGTGCGAAACTGACTGAACTGCGGCGCTACATGCGAAAAATTATATTCGTAAATTTCGGATAATAGTCTCTGTCACTCTCATGACGTCGTAATTGAAGTAAAAGAGTAAGATCCTCGAAATATACGAACTTCGATGTTCGCGGTACCTACTGGGCCTGCATTCGGAAAGGATAGGATTCTTATAGTATCATGCGTGACTTTCCCACTAACATACTATGATATGGTGGCAGAAGGTAGAAAATCGACCGCATTAGTTCGACCGGTTCGGGCCACAAATACCCGCGATCTGAGCCATTCTTTGTTTCACCGCCCTGGGTACGTAATA
The DNA here is from genome assembly GCA_022674325.2 of Grapholita molesta. Lineage (NCBI taxonomy): Eukaryota > Metazoa > Arthropoda > Insecta > Lepidoptera > Tortricidae > Grapholita > Grapholita molesta. The sequence continues at coordinate 128,749 of CP053130.2, forward strand.
TACTATTACCTTAGCCTAAGCCTAATTAATAAATATCATACAGTACAGACCTGTACTTACAGCGATACAGGATATAATAATGTAATGCAAGTTATTTTCGAGATGTACTGTATACCTATTTTATAAAGTCCCACCGAGTTTCTTGTACGTTAATAATATTACCCACCTCGATCACACTTTGGGTCCGGAAATATGTTTTTGACATTCATAACTTGTTTGTGTTGTTGAGTACCAAACGCAATGTGAAGTACCAAAACTGACGAACAATTTTTTTTTTTATATTTAATGTATATATTCGACGACATGTGGAAGCTAGAGCGGTGTCCGGGAGTATCAATCAGCAACATGGACGTCTGCCAGCTCTAACGAGCAGTAAACGGCGCCGACAGCAGACGCCGGCGCGGACCCGTCACTCGCGCGGCAGCGGCACGTCACTCGCGCCGCCGGTACCCTGCTCAATGACGCCCGATGTTACAGCCATTTGTTGCACGTCAAATCTGACTAATATGATAAACGTGAAAGTTAAATTGGGTGTATAATTGTTGCTCTCCTTCGAATTTTAATGGAGCTCTTACAATAATATGCAAACATCAGAATAAAGTGTTACTTATAAAGATATTGTGTAATGTGGCCACATTGAAAATAGGTAACTCGAGTTACTGCAGACGAAATGGCGAGCGAGTATATAGTACAAGACAAGTATAGAAGTCCTTTCGGCACCGGTCCACTTGCAGACACGGTGGGCTTTTTCTCTTTCTTAAGTATTAAGACATTAACATTTTTCAGTAGGTAATAAAGATAGTAATAACGTATAAATGTGATGCCCTGTAAGATAATAGCAACTAACAAGGTATACCGATTTAAACTGTCAAGATTTTCACATATTATTGTAAATTAAACGGGACTTAATCGTATTATAACTTAAGGTATTGTTACTTAGATGCCGACGTTTCGGAAGTGCTGGACTCCCATGTTGGCGGGCGGGCTGAAGACTGCTTTGCTGTGTGACTATTTCCAACTACCCGCATTTTTACCGTACTATATTTTTTATCTATTAGTTGTAAATGTTAACAAAAATGCTATCTAAGCGTGTTAATAGTTCATGAAATTTAAATACAGAGAACTATCCGGCCAAAATATTACTAGTGGATACATTCTTTGCTCTGAATAGATGCAATTGAAGTCATAAAGCGTTGCGTCAATTTAATGTCTATAAATAATGTTATATGTTGCTTATGCCATGAAAACTTTGGACATACCTACGCGGCACCGTCCGCCCGCAGTAGGTATTCATAATAGTAAACTTTAGTTAGTCATCCCAAGATATTATTAAACAAAACGGATTCACTTTCGCTTATTTTCCGTTTAACCATCTGCTGTCGACGTGAATCTGACTCAGTAGATATGCTTAGTATTTGGAAACGGAGATCTAGTCTGTCCGAAACATATTATACGAGTCTAAATACCGTGAATAAAGATCTTTAAAAATACGGTATTGTGAAAATATCATGTGTCAGTTCTGAAGTTGGGATAGTTTTTGTCAGGTCCACGTCCGTGTTGAGTAGTCTACCGCGGCGGTTTATGAGGACTTGGTCAATCCAACCGGGCGCGGTGCCCGTAAACCGTTTTATAGCGCGATGCTGCACACGAGTGCATCGAATGAACCACTGCAAGGACGTGGAGAATGTTGGGAACTTTCAGTTCAAGTACGAGTAAACATCTATGTATATTGCCGCAAAACAAAGGTTACATATTTCACAGATAGATATAGTGTTATAGTTTTTTTTTTATTGTAATGGTGGCAAACGAACGTCGCCCATAGGCACCAGGGGAGTCACAAGTGCGTTGCCGACTTTTAAGATAGGAGTACGCTCTTTTCTTGAAGGTATGAAGGTCGTATCGGTCCGGAAATAGCGCTGACGGCAAATCATTCCACAGTTTTGATGTGCGAGGCAGGAAGTTTCTATAAAAACGCACAGTAGAGGATTCCCAACTATCCAGGTCGTGAGGGTGGAGAAATGGCTTCCTTTTATTCTGATGATTTCACCAGTGTCAAAGTAATTGTAGCAAATTAATTGAAGTTTGCTCTTAGAGCATGCCAGTTATGGTAGTAGGCAATGCGTTTTGTAAAGACTGGCGTTTTGAAAGAGTGCTGGCCTGGTACCGCGAACGTCAGAGTTCGTATATTTTGAGCATCTTTCTCTTTCACTCCAAGCTAATACCTATTGGCTCCGTTTAGGAACATTAACCCATCGTCATGGAAATATGGTAAAACTTAGAAGGAATAATTACTGGAGAACGCATCTGCGAGCTCCAGTAAGGGACAATGATATTTTGGCTTGTGCAGCCCAAAATGTAACAATTCTCTATAGTTTTGCTGTACAGGACACCCCGTATAGCTAAAATATTAGCTTATTATGTATTAATTACCGCAACTTCGGTTGAAAACACAAGAAAACTCCAATGGTGTTTGTTTGTATCCCTCCAACTTTGACAGTTCTGAAGGGTTCAGTTTGGAGGGGACCAAAAATAAGTGAGACTATGACAAGGACGGACGACCATTCCTTCCGATCGTGGTATTATTATTATCACGCTCCGTCTAGTTAAATGGTATGTGTATGGGTAAAACCAAGTGCTTTTAGTAAAGCAAAGTAAAACACCAGCCGTGGAAACATCGACTCCATTGACGACAGTGAGCGCAGGCGCATCGGATATCATAACAATAGCGGAAAGACTCCATTGGCCACGCACCGCGCTGTCATGCGCGCGCCGCAAGGTTGCCGCTGCGACAAGCTGACAAGGCATATGACTATTGTCCTAGCTTTGTTTATAAGTCCTTTAGGAATAGTGTCGAGCGTGTCCGACTCGCGTAGTGTGACCAACGCAGGTTATAGTTTACATTGGACGGTTTTCAAAACAAGAGCGTTGTGTATAAGCTACTGTCGGTCAGGTGACGTGGGGGTCGTGAGACATTTTTTTTTCACTTTTCCTCTATTTCTAAACATTATGATTTCGTGATTGCGTTAGCAGATATTTCTGCTTGATATAAGTATTAATTAATCAAGGACCTGCGGCGCTACTGCGAAAAATTTCGCAGGATTGTCTCTGTCACTCATGACGCCGTAATTGGAGTACAAGAGATAAAGATGCCCGAAATATACGAACTTCGATGTTCGCGGTACGGGGCGTGACTGAGAAGGGTATGAAAATATTCTTTACACCAAAACTATTTTATGCTATCTATCTAGACTAGATTGATAAAATGGTACTTGTAGTTTTATATACAGCTGACAATATTTCGCCCACTGGATCAGAAAGCCCATCTTATGACTTCAATTACTTTAGGAAAACACTTGAAACTTGCAAATGGTTTAAGTAACATTCGGTAGACAACAAAAACTGATCAAGGAAAGTATTTCATGTGTCGTATCGCTACGTTCGGGATTCTATTTGTGAACCACTCGCTTTTTATCGTTGTGCAATCAAAGGATACTTATAAATATACAATAAATATTACAGAACATCCTTACACAAAGAAGGATCGTTCAACCTTCCATAATTAATATTTAAATAAATTGGAGAAATATCTGTGCTCAACATACAAATAAATCGACTTCAAATGGAAGGTTGTATACTTCACCAACTGCGCCTCAAACTTATATTTCATTTTAGTTCAAATAGTTTAGCAATCGGTATTGAAATACCCTTATTATAAGTCCGAAGTATATCGACATAAGTCTATATAATATATATGTAATTTGAAGATATGTTTGGCTAGTGACCTGGGTAGTGACGGTTCAGTAAGGGCACAAATATTTGTACCTGGAACATGGGTATTTTCTATGTGTTTAAGTATTTGTAAGTGATATATATATTTGACTGAGTACCTACAACACAAGCCTTCATAACATAAGCTTACCGTGGCGTGGGCCTAGCCTGGTGGTAAGGATGTCCTCTAATATTTAGTTATTTATTCATGTTTATAATTCCGTGAAAATTATAAATTATTTAACGACAGGCTAAAAAATCTTTTGTCAATAAATGTTTTTAGAGCTTGACAGTTTTTTTAATAAAAATCACAATTAATGGGATTTGAGTTACGAGCAAATTCAGCTGTATTAAAACATCAAAAACTATGTAAACCTGTATTAAAATATAGTTATAATGATTAGATGTTGCCATGCCCTTGCAGGGTATCACATGTATGTATACCTCATAAAATGTACCATCTAATTATTTGTAATGCGATACCTATGCAAGAAATATTTAATTTAATTTCATTAATTATTCAAGTAGTATGAACACATTTTCTCTTTGCTCACGCAATTACTCGTAATACAACTTCCTCAAATATCCTCCGCAATTCTTTAACGGCAAAACAAGCTACAGCATAACTGCGAATTAAAATACACTTTTCAATTCATCCATTTTATCTCATCATTACTGGGATTAGTAAAGAATTTAATTTCAGAAGGTCCTATTATTTGCGCAGATGTCCCCATTGTGCGAGGTTAACACGAAAGAAAGCGTAAATCGACTCGTCATGAAACAGGGCCCTTTGAAGTTCACGCAATTCGGTTTTCAGGGGTCCCTGCACACTGGGAAATGTGACATGGTTTTAACAAAGATACCGATAGCAAGGGCTAAGTCCGCGGGGGTTGCCGCCTTTTGTTGTGGTGGGTTTGAATCCTGTTATAACTTTTGGTCCAATAAATCTATTTATATAAACAAACCAATTTAGATTCTTATTTCAAACAAAACGTTTTGTAAAATGCAGTTTCGTTGCTTACGTAGATAAAGGTTTTATATACAGTCACTAAAAATATAATTATCTTCCTAACACTAACTAACTTCCTATCGGTGAGCGCACCGCAACGACTAATACCTAATTAGGTTAAATTAATTGATTATATGTCATCAGAAAATATATAAATACTACACCTAACTATCGAGTTAAATATGGATGCTCAATTCTTCTGGCTAAGGCTGTATAAACAATTATTTTATATTAAATATTTTGATGATCAAGTAATTTATTCCTAGTTAATTGCGTGATAATTAGAACGTTGCCTTATCTGCAAATTCAGTTACGACAGAATCCGCTATGCAGGACAGGTTCATAAAATCCAGTGTGGGCATTACGTGGCTCCATCGCTCCATGTGTGGCGGAGCGAAGGCACATAGGCTTTTGTGTTCCTACTGGAAAGCTAGCCAGGGGTTCAGGCCAAAGGCAGAGAAAATTTATATGATACCATCGGTAATTCGGTACAGTTGGCAATCTCGGAGACACCCCAGAAACAACAGTTATTTTCTTCTTGTAACGCTTATTGAAACATAAAAAGTCTGGTTTTTCAAATTTATATGATTTATTTCATAATTGTACTCTCAAAATAACATGCAGGTAAGGGCTGTCAAAAATAACATGACTTTTATTTTCACGTATAAAATAGTAACAAAGTTATAGCGCATACTCCCACTCAACCTACGTAGCTGTAATTTTGTTTCAATGATTTAGCTGGTACGGATTACACGAGTTTAAAAAGAAATGTTAAGAGAACACACATTATATCTGTAACAGTTCAAGATTGGGGGCTGAAAGTACCTACTTACTTACTCTGCTGACCCCTTTCGAGCATTAAAGCGTCATGAGAGAGACAGAGACGATCTTCGAAATTTACGAATATCGATTTTCGCGGTAGCGCGCTGTACCTAAGGTATAGGCGTTAACTATTATGCGGGTGCTTGTTTACCACCTATAACTAAAATGTATACAAGAAGCCTTACCAATTTCTCGGTAAGCAGATAGAATGACTCCTGGGCTTAGCCCGTTAGAGATACCGTATCTTCTAATGCCTATGTATCATTACATACTTCCTTAACGACCCTTCGACGACGGGCGCGCCGCGATGCATGTCCAACGCTCCTCGACTATGGCAACATGTATAGGCACTATTGCTATGCGATCGCTGGACCTTGTATCAAGTGTTTATACCGTTAAATCAATGTGTCGTTGTGTGGTAATGCAGGTGTCTCCCGCTAGACGCATAGAACAGTTACTATAGAACAGTAACTCAACTATATAATTATAATTTTATGATGGAAGATAATTTATGAAATATGTATGATGTAATGTATAGGTAAACTCCCGCACGCCGTTTACGTCTTAAACTTGGAGGTACTCATAAAATAGCAACGCAATTACTTACTTACGTATGCATGTATGCATACGCGTACATGGAACAATGGTGTTCCGGACATTTGCGAGGCGTATTTGGAGCCGGAAAGAGCGCTAATGAGTTAAGTTCGCACCTGAATCTTAGGGCTGGGAAGGAGGTACAAACTATTTTGAGTACTTGAGCCTACATGAACTACTTTTAAAGAAATTTGAATTTTATAAAATTAAAACAGAGTTAAACTTTATTTGTTTCTTACGATACACAAACGAGATTATACTTTATTTCCTACACTATAAAAAACGAATCCGAGTAGCATTTTACTTGTACGGTAGGCCGTATTAGGAGGATAATATGTTATGGCTATTGGTGAAATAATAGAAAATTAAATATAAATATGTTATTGTAATGAATGTGATTCTTGTAAATAAAGGTTATTGAAATGGTTCTGAAAATACTTTAAACAAACATTTAGCTAGCCGTGTATACTGACGACAGAATGATATTTACATTAATTACGTAACATGCATTCATCGCATTTTTGCATACGGAATGCTCCCAGGAAAGGAGTAATTGTACTATTCGGTCGCGGTACTGATTAAAGCCCGTTTCACATCAAGCGCGGGCGCGTGTCAACGCGGGCCCGCGACGGGCCCGCGGCGGCCCGCGGCGCGATTGTTCAGCTAGTTTTAAATGAACACCTTCACACAGCGGCGTGCGCGGGCCCGCGCCACACGCACCCGCCCGCGCCCGCGCTCGCCGGCAATCGCGGCGGGCCCGCGGCGGGCCCGCGGCGGGCCCGCGGCGGGCCCGCGCTTGCCCGCATCACAGCGCCGCGGCCGGTAGTCTGTACCAAGATGTCGGAGGATACGGACACAGACGAAGAATTGTTATATCTACTTATTTTGAGAAATAGAGTACGAAAAGAAAAGACAGTGGGTTCACGATATTAATAAAATAAGGTTAGAATTTGGAGAGTACTCTCGACTATGTAAGGAATTGGAATCATATGAAGATAAGTTTTACAAATATTTTCATATGTCAAAGGCAAGCTTTGAAGAATTACATGACACACTGAGTGCAAGAATATTCACACAAGATACGAATTGGAGACCAGCGATCTCGACAAAAGAAAAACTTGCAGTTTGTTTAAGGTAGGTATTTATTTATTTAGATTCAATCTTTCTTTTTCCCCTGAATTGTTATTGAACTTTTTGTGTATTTTTTTGGTCTCTATAAATTGTCTATGTGAGTTGTGAAATATCGAGTAGGTATTTTTATTAATTTCTAAACATAGACATAATTTGAAGCATATAGATATTACTATGGTGGTGGGGCGATCTCGTGAATTTTCGTTCAAATATAATAAATAAAACAAAGTATAATTATGTACAGCTATATGTAGTTTAATCTTGGTAATTTTTTAATGAAATCGACAAGCACCGAAAAATCAACTTAGCTTCTAAATTTTAGCATCATTTGTAGCGTTAATTACTTTCCATCAATCAAGATGAAGCGATATCATGAAATATTAATTTGTATATTATGAAAAGTAGTATTATTATGTTTCAGAGAATTTTAACAAATATACTAATAGAGCAATAATAATATTGTCACATTTTACCATTTTAAATAAATGGAATGTTTACACTAACTTTCAATCTTATTATATTTATTATTGAGATCAACAATCACAGATAAATAAACTTAGCTTAGGCAGGTACGCCTCTATTTTGATTCATCATCATCATTATCATAATTATAATTACGCCGAAAGACTTTCACTGCTGAACGCTGAACATGGGCCTCCCCCAAGAGTCGCCACATCACTAACAAATATACTAATAGTTATAATATACTAATTAGGCACTATAGTTAGGAAAAATATACTTAGGCTCATAAAACGTTATACCGGTATATGACAGGGCTTATAAATATCCGAATAATTAGGTACCTAGTAGGTAGCCTACTACCTACCTACTCAAGGTTAAAAATGAAATGAAAGCGAGTTTTCTAACAGAATAGACATGTAATAATATAGTAATGGCACTATTTTCGTATATAGGTAATAATAATATAGGTATTACCTATATACGAAATAGATTATTACCTATATACGAAATAGATTATTACCTGTAAACCTACAATTTTCACTTGACCCAAATGACGAAGATGTTAGTAGTTTCAACAGAATTTAGGACACTCGTACTACAGACAAATTGGTCGATCGAAGGACCAAGAGACATGAACATTGAATTTTTAAAGGATACTTTTGTAAACTCGACGATTAAATGGTCTTTCCGTGTTGTTTACCTCTTGTATTGGCGTACACATTTGTCACATTCGATCATTCTTTCGTTGGAGTCCATATTATTTTGTAATAAAATACAACGTAAATGAAACGCACGCGCCCGCCCGACCCGCACCCGCTCGCTGTGTGAAAGGTTGTTCACGAATGTACGTGAGACAAAAGCTCCCGCTCGCCACCCGCGATACCCGCGCTCTGTGTGAAATGGTGTGGCGAGCGGGCGCGGGCGGGCGCGGGCGTGCGCGATTTCCGGCGAGCGCGGGCCTCGTTCTTCATACAAAGAGCGCGAATCGGACCCGCGGCGGGCCCGCGGCGGACCCGCGGCGGGCCCGCGGCGGGCCCCGCGCTTGCCCTCATCGCAGCGCCTGTGCCGGTAGTTTGTACCAAGATGTCGGAGGATACGGACAAAAACGAAGAATTGTCATATCTACTTATTTTGAGAAATAGAGTACGAAAAATGACAGTGGGTTCACGATATTAATAAAATTTGGAGGTTAGAATTTGGAGAGTACTCTGGACTGTGTAAGGAATTGGAATCATATGAAGTAAGTTAAGTTTTTCAAATACTTTCATATGTCAAAAGGCAAACTTTGAAGAATTAGATGATACATTGAATGCAAGAATATTCACACAAAATACGAATTACAGAAAAAAATGATGGAATGTGTACGCTAATACAAGAGGTAACCAACAAGGGAAGATCATTTAATCGTCTAGTTTGCAAAATAATCCTTTAAAAATTCAATTTTTATATTTTTATGTCTCTTGGTCCTTCGGTCGACCAATTTGTCTGTAGTGCGAGTGTCCTAAAAACTACTAAACTGCTAACATCTTCGTCATTTGGGTCTTAGACGAAACTTGTCTTACCTGTATACGAAAAAGTGCCATTAACATTATTATATTATTTCATGTCTCTTTTGTTAAAAACCTGCTTTCATTCCATTTTTAACATTGAGTAGGTAGGTAGTAGGCTACCTACTAGGTAGGTACCTAATTACTCGGTAAGCCCTGTACCATTTCTTTATTATTAATATCGTGAAACCACTCTCTTTTCTTTTCGAACTCGATTTCTCAACATAAGTAGATAGGTACAGCCGCGGCGCTGTTTGCGGGCAAGCGCGGGCCCGCCGCGGGCCCGCCGCGGGTCCGCCGCGGGCCCGCCGCGGGCCCGACCCGCGCTCTGTGTGGAAGCTTGAGGCCCGTCGCGGGCCCGCCGCGGGCCCGCCGCGGGCCCGCGTTGACACGCGCCCGCGCTTGATGTGAATTGGCCTTAAAGAAATCGTAACTTTCAGGACTTTGCAAATAGGGACTTAATTTAATCATTATGGTACGTTAGTTATATTATCTAAAACTATCCCACAGCTTAAATAAGGGTTGTAATAAATATACGTTGGATTCAATCAACTGCTTAGATACATGTTCTGCGACGCAGCGTGGCGGGCTGCGTGTGCGCAGGCCAATGGTCGTCGCTAACGACTGCACTTAGCTCAACCGCACCTCCGTGCACCTGTTGATAAATAAAATAAATAAATATTTTGGGACAATCTTACACAAATCGAGCTACTCCTACGTTAACCTCAGTAAGGTTTGTGTTCTAGGAAGTAGACGACGATATATATAATAGACATATACATGAAAAGTTGAAATAGAGGACATATATACTTAAGAAAAAGCGACGAGGACCTCCGGCGTTCTAGACGGACCCACATCTCCAGCTGTCGCGGCTGAGATATATACATATAAATACTTAAATACATAGAAAACACCCATGACTCAGGAACAAATAACTGTGCTCATCACACAAATAAATGCCCTGACTGGGATTCGAACCCAGGACCATCGACTTCATAGGCCAGACCGGTCGTCATAATTTCAAAATTTTCAAAATTTCTGTTGTTGATGCCTGTTGGCCATGGCCAGTATGGCAAACGTTTGTAGAAAACGCATTCGAAACGATAACAAATGTATCGGAATTACTGTTGGAATGAAGACTATTGAGTAGATTATTGTACTAAGTATGTCTCACGAAGGTTTAAATACAAATCACATGATCTTGAAGCGACTGTCATTTTAGCCTGCCTTTCAGGCCCCCAGATATAAAAACTCTTCTTCTCTTAAATGCATTCGACATGCCCATAATGTCGAATGCATTTATGATTTCGCAACTTTCGTCAATATTACCTAAAGTAATCACATCATATCACACATCTAACTGGTTGATAAAGATACTACTTAGTTACAAACGGATATACTCACAGTGTGAGTTTATAGTAGTAACATGGCTCACAACAGTTTTAATTATATGATAAAGATTATGGCCATTTCTCTATCAAGATTATTATCTCCAGTTATAATTTAATACATTTTCAATCGGCAGAAACGTGAGTGGGAGGCCTTCACTCGTCTACCCACACCAACTAATATTCCAGCAAGGATAATATGTTCGTTATATATTAGAGAACCTTCCTACCTCCTAAAAATGTGCTTTGAACAGCCCGAAGCGTACACTGCTGTTGTTCAAATGCTCATGTCAGGAGGAGGGCGGAAATGCATTAAAACTTCCGCGCGAGGACATAATGGGATTCAGAACAAGCGTTTGTCGGAAGGCATTTTAAACTAAAGCAAATGTTAGCTTACAGTTCACGTTATGAATTAATTAGAGATCCAGCAACAATTGATCGAGTCTTGTTTAAGTTCGCTACTTGTAGGTGTTCAACAAGGGAGCAAATCTTGGCGCAAAGGTAAGCGAAACTTCGATGTTGGTATAACCCGGAGTTCTGCTAACTTTTTTATGCGAACATACTTGTTACAGAGTTTTGGTTTTCGCGGGGGAGTAAATTAGGAACAGGAGAAACTAAACCGTCTTCATTTCTTGCTTTGGCGCCGTAAGGTTAACGTAATACGAGAACCCGACTCTCAATTGTTTCACATGTCACTTTTAAACTTATGTCATTCGCAATAAAAGTGACAGCAGAGTGTCATTTATTGGGCATAAGCGTGTCCAGCACTAGTACGTTAGTAGTATTACGTGTAAAAAACTTAAAATTCGACATACGGATAGATACGGCTTGAGGACCAAATTTTGCCCATGGGTCCTGCACCCTAGTTTAATGGTAACGGAGCGGCATATAGTCACTATTTTGAACCCTCGTAACTCATTCTGGCATTCAAAATAAAAATGACGTAAGTAAGTTTGAGATGAGTACAGAGTTACTACGTTACAACTTAGAGTATTGTGTCAGATACGAGACTTTTTCAAAGTAGTGACGATATGTCGATTTGTAACCTTAATATATACATACTGTTCAAAATCGGCGAATTACGAACTTCCAAATTCAAAAAGTTACTAGACATAGTTTCCTTTACATCAATATTTGTTATCGTGGGCACATATAAAGGGGAGAAAATGAAACTGTTCTCTTTAGTCTTCCTATAACTTTATCCAATATTAGTTCAGACTTCCCAGACGAGGAGCAACGGCACCTCACACTAGCCGGAGCAAACATGGCTGACCTCTCCTCGAAGGGCAATGTGTCTATTCAGCTGTGGGAGATCTTCAGACAGAGTTAACCATAGATTGTAAACTTTAAAAAATGTTTATGTAGTTTGGGTACCAGAGCTCACCCGAGACATGTCGCCTAGTGCGATATAAGTACACGTGAGTTTATCCGTCTGTCGAGTAGCTAAGTAGATTTAAATGAAGTTCGCCACATAGCAACATCATAGAGCGACGTGTATTGTATATGTAGTCACATGCCCAGTTAAATAAATCTCGTTATTACCAGGATCAAATAAATACGAGAGATATTGGACGGGCTAACCAAATATTCGCAGAATAATTTGCAGTGTATATGCGGCTCCGCGGAGCTAAATCGTACATTGTTACCTTACCCACGCAGCCCTGTATACCATAAATAAAGGTCGTTCGGTACGATTCCATTACAGACATGTAATGTATTGAGACTATCACATTTTTTATTCATGGTGCCAATTAGATTTCAGGGAAAGGAAGTTATATATTTATTATTTTCTGAGTGTAGTGAAGAAACTTCTGTTCTTCTGTTATGTTTTTCTGTTAATTATCAAAGCTTCTTCCATTGATTTTGTGTCTAGAAAAAGTGGTATAAGACAAAATGTCCACGGATTTTAACATTTATCTTTAAAATTAATATAATAGGTAATTTTCTAAAACAATTTTTTTATATGATGTAATATATTTTCATTTCTCATGCTCGGAAAGTGGGTCATTGTTTGTCTACTATGCGAGTGGAAAGTGATACGTTTCCGCCCTAGGGTCGCAATTTGGCATGTTCCTATTAGTTCTCCCCTTGTGAGCACTCAGTAGAACAAAGTGGCGAAAATAACCTTATTTACCGACGCCAGAAACAAATACATGAGAATAGTTCTTTCTCTTAAATTATAGCAATTTATTGTAGCGATTATCATGCATAAAATATGTCAATTAATTCAAATATTTATATTATTCGGTTCAAATGTTTAAGTGTCTTGGTGCTATATTACAGTAACAAAAAGGAATAAACCTACGAAGTTTTTTTAAACTTTAATATGCGCAGCTAAGCAACGGCAGTAACCTATACAGCCAAACATGAATGTATAATTACTTATTGGAAATAGTACCTTCTTATTAGTCATTATTACATTGAATAGGATAATTTTATTACAATTTCTATTACTTTATACATAAAACAAGCCTTCAATTTTAAAAATGAATGGTTGGGTTTTTCTATAAAACTAAAATGCTGTTTAAGACACCCATTAATTCGGTAATAACGCGCGCGAAAAAAAAAAGATTCTGTGCGTTATAACAATTATCTGTGGACAATTAGGTATGCTGCAAGGAAAAAGTTAGAGGCTAGATTCCACGCAACTATTGAAAACACTTGGATAAAACAAACAAAGTATAGTTATATTTTGAAATTAATAATTACGGGTTATTCAATCGATTCTAAAATCGACCTAACACCTGACGGAATTAGAAATAAAGGTCAAGTTATCATGGAAAGCCTCCTTCCGCAAGTTTCAATAGAAAATCGTATCATTATTGTTATCGTATCAGTTAACTTGTATGAAATGGCGGTCAGAGAAAATAGTGAAATCTTTGTCAGAATGTGTGCTGATCCTTTATAAATATATTTCAATGATTAATCGATACAACTTAAACCTTCAGATCCATGCTTCAACTTAAACAAGCTGATGCGGTAAGATTAGTTTTTTAGTCAGTCATTTTATTATTAAAGAGACATTTTTTTTACTTTCTTCTTGCTCTTATTTTACTTTCCTCGCATTCGAAATGAAAAATAGTATGCTTAACTCGGGTAAAAATCACTCATTTCCGACTCGGACTATTAGCGCTCTCACTTCGTTCGAGCGCCAAACTACCTCGTCGTCAATAAGTGCCTTTCTACCCTTGTTTAACAATCTACTATTATTCGTATTGATTTTTGGAGAAACGGGTTCAAATCATGCCTCGGACCTGGACAATTTTCTTAAGTATATGGCATCTAATTTAATATATTTTCAATTAACGTAATTAAAGGTTTTTACTAAATAGATATATCGTTGATCTTTATGAAATGGTGTATTTCAGAAAATCATTATAAATGTAATGTGAAAACTCAATTTGGAAGTTTAGGGATAAGTTTACTTACAACATCAAAACAGTAAAATAAATATGTAATGCTGACACCCGATACAATGGATGCTACCACACTGATAGCAGTCTATATTGTGACTGGTCTCAGGATTCCTCGGACGGTGTTTAGTCGCCGTAGATGGAGAATAATGGAGCCGATTTGTTGGAAAAGTAAATTAAGGTCGTTCAAGAGGCCTCCGCGTAAACAAGTCTCAGCTGATATACTGATTTATCTTGTTTTCATTTACGGAAAACTTAAATAACTGTAATGATTTCTTGATTTCTATTTAAAGTAAATTATTTCAAATTAAATTATGATCTTTTAAAAATTTCTGCAATGAATTAATCAACACGTTACATGTGTAAGGTTAAATTTTTGCATCATCTAGTTTCATCGGGTATAAATTTGAGACAGCAGCAAACACTATATCTAGGTACAGTCAGAGTCAAAAATATAGATGCGGTCAAAGTGCCATAACTTGTATACACGCACCTCATTGTGTTACTATTATGGTACATGTACACATATTTTGGCACTGTTTGGGTCGATATCTTTCACCTTGACATTGTTTTCCATACGTTTTCGATAAGTACGTCGGAACTCAAGGTAACTCAATTTCATTCTCGATGTTTGTCTAAATTAGTCCATATCTGTGCAAAAAGAAATCGTTACATGCTTTGCTGCATGTTATCATAGACATTTGATCAGTCAACTTCAGTACTTGTTTTTTTCGGGAATTATCATCCCGTTCAGTTGAGGTGACTGGCTTTTAGGATACTAGGTGAACAACCGTCGAAAACCCAACGACTGCCATACTCGTATTTATGGCGCGCTGCGGGGTCGCCGGTCGCTAAAAATTCAACTCAGGCCAGTCTAAGTACCTAAGTTGTGCGTAGGCAAACACAGAGCTGAGCCACGACATGACGCACTGCATATTGTAACTAGTCGCGTGTGGACGTTTAGTCACCACGAGGTGTCCAGCATTGACGCGGAGCTCTGGGGCGCCACCGCGAAACACGATATTCGTAAATTTCGGACGATTGTCTCTGTCACTCTTATGACGCCTTAATTGGAGTAAAAGGGAAAGATGCTCGAAATATACGAACTTCGATGTTCGCGGTACCGGGCCTGTTTTGTCAAACAAATAACTGAACGACTGTAACGACAAAGCTTGTGCATGTGCATGCGTTGCACCTCAGATACCACCAAATCATGTAAGCTTTCGAGTTTACCCTCACCTGGCATAGAATTGAATGAAATTCACCATTTAACATAATTCATAATTTAGCAGAATATGTCGTTTTCTGAAACTGTGTAACTTACACTAGTTTATAAGACATGTTAGGTTAAGTTAGGTTAAAACTAATCTCCACTACTTTAAGTAAGAAATATGAAACCCTGTTTAAACCCCCTGAATAGAACTTATACAAAATAAATATCAATTTTTTCTTTTTTTTGTTACTTTTTAAACCAAATTCGTAAATAACATTCAAAGTTATAAAACATATAAGATTACACACATATTTAAAACGAACTACATTAGAAGATTACTTCTCTTAGGACTCTATTGTGTGGCAAAATATAAATATTTAAATTTGGGTAATATTTCGTCACTTATAATATGTATACGAGGTAAAACTACATTTATAATATGGTGTACGTAAATATGTATGTAATATTTTATTTTCATTTTCGTGAGCCATTGTAATATTTTATAAATGATAAACACGGCTCTACTCACGTTTTGTATAGTCATTCGCGCGACATGTTTTGGAAAACATAGGCCACCATTTTCAAGCACTAAGATTGCTGAGTGTCCGTTCGGTTCGCCGCTCGCGTCGCCGGCCCGTCGCGCACATAATAAACATGAAACATACAACGAGTGACTAAAAAACGTGAACTAGTAGAGCCGTGTTTATCTACACTAACATTTTAAAGGCAAAAGTTTGTGAGTGTGTAAGTGTGTATGTTTGTTACGGTTCCCCTTGTTTAGGCATAATTTGTTTTGTAATAATATTCATTCGCATACCCAGTGTTGGCATAATTGTATATAAGCAGAAACTGATCTCGCATAATTCTTTTCCGCCGAATTCTATTACGCAGGATTTAAATAAGCCGAATGGTTGGTACGCATCATTTGGAAAGACCGAAAGGTATTATTACGATTTCTTTCCCAGGAAGTGCGTTTTTGTCGTAGTCGCTGTTCTAACCTAACCTAACCCACCTTGTTTTTCTGCTGTGGTCACAGTTCTAAACTAACCTAACCCACTTCGGACATTCGGCCTCAATAATAGTATGCCAATATATTTTCGGACAAAGTAGTATTCGGCTAATACAGAATTATGCTAAATAAAAATTCGGCAACATTAACATTCGGCGTAAATAAATTATGCGAAACTTGGTATGCGTATTAAAATTCGGACAAAATAAATTATGCCAAATAAAGGGAACCCGTTTGTTACTTCTTCACGCTTAAACGGCTGTAGCGATTTTAATAAAATTTGGTATGGAATTAGCTGACACCCTGGATTAACACATCGGCTACGTTTTTTCCCTGCTAAATTGCGGGTAACACCGCAAGGCACAGCTAGTCTTTTAAATCTTGCACAGTTTTTGTTCGAATCGCAATAATTGTACTTCGTCTGCACTGACATAAAGAGATAGACTCCTACACGCGAACAAATTGTGTACAAAAATATGGTCCTAAATGACATTTCTATCATGTTCCAGGCGCGGTACCGCGAACGTCGAAGATCGTATATTACGGGCATCTTTCTCTTTTACTCCAATTAAGGGTGTCATGAGAGTGACAGAGACAATCGTCCGAAATTTACGAATATCGTTGTTCGCGGTAGCGCCGCAGTTTTATTAGCTAATTTATAATCTTCTTTTAGAGAATATAAACAAACAAAAAAGAGCTCAGTGTTTTAGTTATTAAGTATCAAACTGCACTATTGATAAAGTAATAACTTAAGTCTTTGTTGAAAGCTTGCTTGCACTTGCACTGAAAGCGGTTCAAAGAAGACTAAATGTCGCCCAAGTTATTTGAGCGGCTGTTTTTTAGAGCCGTTTTTTGGTGCTGATTGTGAATATACGTTTATTATACATCGATGTTCTTCTGTGTTTATTTTTGTAACAAAGTGACATACTGATGTGAAAAATGCGGTTTATTATAATTTAACAGTCGTTTAACGGCGAGTTAAGCTAATGAGCTGGAACCAGAACCTAATGAGTCCAAATATTGACAGATGGCTCTCAGCGTGAGCTCGTTAACTCACCGCCTGCAGTTAAACTCTAATTATTCCTTAATAGAGGATGCTGCCTAGTGACGTGCAGATACCGGTTTTGAGCATTGAGTAAATTCCCTGTATTGTTATTGGTATCGGTTTTGAAAGTGATTATAATCAAAGTTGTGTTTTCCCTGTAGGGATAGTTCGGGGATAGTGAATTACTTATTGATTAAAATTAATAATCTAATCATCATCATCATAGCGATAAGATGTCCACTGCTGGATATAGGTTTTCCCTTAGGCCTTCATAGGCATTGATTGGAAGCGACACAGCGCATTGATTTTATGAGAGGTAGGGCACAGCGATGACCATCACGCTTGAATATGAGAGGTAGGGCACAGCGATGACCATCACGCTTGAATCTGGGGCAGCCCAACTGGGGAAGTACCTCCTCCTTACAGAAGACCTCAGCCATAATAGCACTGCTACCTTTCAGGTATGTAGTGTTGTGTTCCTGATGGTGAGTAAGGTTCCCAGAGCTCCAACCCCCCTTAAAGGCCGGCAACGCGCTTGTGACTCCCCTGGTGTTGCGAGTGCCCATGGGCGACGGTAATTGCTTACCATCAGGCAATCCGTCTGCTCGTTTGCCGCCTATGTCATAAAAAAAAAAGCGACCTACATCCAGCATTCCGGCGCCCTTTATAAACTCGTCTGTCCATCTCGTGGGTGGACGTCCTACACTACGCTTGCTAGTCCGTGGTCTCCACGCGAGCACTTTTCGACCCAATCGGCCATCTGTTGCGTGCACTATGGCTTAATTTAATAAAGATTTAGAATAGAGGAATAGAAAAACTACCTGGTTTTCAGCGTTTCGGCACAGATTTGAGTAAAAGATATGCGATGATATGAGAAAATATAGTGCAGAGGTAAGAGAGCTATTTCAGTCGCTATATTTATCAATTAAGCGCATAAAAGGCACGACATACACTTTTATTAACTGGTAGGGAAAGCCTTTTAGCATTAAGTTCGCTTTTTGTGCAATAAGTTTTCTTTTGTACCTATTGCTGTATATCACGGGCTCTCGGTTAACGTTCTACGAAAAATACCCCGTTAGACCCGGGTATGTCCTTAAACTACTTCTAACAATGAGATGTAGGGCACAGCGATGACCATCACGCTTAAATCTGGGGTAGCCCAACTGGGGAAGTACCTCCTCCTTACGGAAGACCACAGCCATAATAGCACTGCTACCTTTCAGGTATGTAGTGTTGTCTTTCTGATGGTGAGTAAGGTTCCCAGAGCTCCAACCCCCCTTAAAGGTCGGCAACGCGCTTGTGGCTCTCCTGGTGTTACGGGTGCCCATGGGCGACGGTAATTGCTTATCATCAGGCAATCCGTCTGCTCGTTTGCCACCTTTGTCATAAAAAAAAAATAGAAAATTACCGGTTAAATTCCTAAATTTGAAATGACTTTACAATAGTTGAGTACCGGCACAACTCTAGTCGTGCCGGATGGTCACACACCAGCGCTTATCCTTCAGCTGTTAAGTGCTTGTGTTGGATAATTGGAGATCTTATTCCGGGCCTAATATTCTATCAAAATATTCCTACAACCTTGTCTTAACAAATGAGATATTTTGACGGGTTCCGCTGACCGGTGGTTTAGTTGGTTAGGGCGGCAGCCGCGAATGCTCAAGGCGCGGGTTCAAATCCTGCCTCGGTCACCGGTGGGCTTGGTCAGGTTGGCTCCTATTTCTGGTAAGGTTCTACGAGGAGCTGAAGTTAACCTTAGGTGTAAAAGATTTAGGTATCAGTTTAAATATTATACAAGAACATTACGACCGGGTGAATCTTACGACCGGCCACCGACAGATACAACATCGCAACCGCTGTTAATATTCGCATATTTCTGTTCATTACTGACATTTAACAAATTATGTTGAAAACATAACATAGTAAAGTTAGTTCAGCAGCTTCCATGATGTTATGATAACATTTGGCCGTAAAATTAGTAGAAGTTGCGGATGCTGGCGTCCGCCGGAGCGTTCGGTGGATAAACACCAAACCAGCGGCGCTACTGCGAAAAACGATATTCGTAGATTTCGGACGATTGTTTTTGTCACTCTCATGACTCCTTAATTGGTGTAAAAGAGTCAGATGCTTGAAATATACGAACTGCGATGTTCGCGGTATCAGGCCAGAGCACCTCTCTTTCGCGTAAATCTAAAATCGCAAAATAAAGAATTGTCTCTGTGACTCTAATTACGCCATAATTGGAGTAAACTGGACAGATGTCCATAATTATATAATGTTGATTTTCATTCATGATAGGATAAAAAAAAAGTGTTTCACTCGGTAGCTAAGTGTGTTTCCCTCTCGTGTCTTACAACCCAATGCTCAAGGTTCCACTTTTTGAACCACTCGCTATGCTCGTGAAGCAATTTTGGTATCTTTCGCTGGTTTAGGTCTCAATATTAGCGCGAGAAGGTAAACACTAACTTTTGCTCCCTTTGTATAATAAATACTGGCCCCTTAATTTATGCGATTTTATATAGCGATGCAAAATCGCACAAATATTACTCTGACTGTTTTGATGTAAGTGACATTTATGAAATTGATTTTGAACGAAAATTTAAGTTTTAAGTGAAAATAGCGGTCGCTGAGGACTTGTAATTTTTTTTATTATTTGCGATTTCTATAAACATGCCACCGGCAACTTTATTCAGCCGAGTAAAGAAAAACTGCTTCAGTTAAAATTTGTGTTAACTGGTTAATATTGGAGAATACAAAGTAGGGCAGATTTAAAATAAACCTTCTCGATTAACAGACATCGAATAATTATATTTAAAAAAAGTTATTTGTGTAACTGATTCTGACATGGTTATCAAACAGATATGACCCAAAAGTTTACGGTTTTGGGGTAAAATATTTGCGTTAAAAAATTTGGGCTTCTTATCACTTGTTAAACTGATAAAACATCATGAAAATATAAGGTGCGCTGCTGAAGCTAAAGTCCTGAAATAACGACTTCATAATTCTGCCTCACTAGTTCTGTGCGTTCTACTGAACTTTGCATTGACAGCATACCACCTTGAGAGAGCTCTCAGGTAACTATCTACTCATTAAAAATAACTGCATCGTGGACCAATTTAATGTCTAGGCCACTTTGTACCCTGTAACATTACCGGCGGACACACTCAATAAGGAGTATGTTGTAGGTACAGTCGCCATCAGATATAGGTATCGGAGCTTTGCAGATGCACACTAATATCTGAACCCCTCTATTTTCAAGGTGATAAAGTGCATATTTGGATATTTGTGACCACCTCCACAACTCCGAAAAATCTGATGGCGACAGCCCTAAACGACATAATATGTATATGATAGAAAAATATTATCTATAACTCAGGAACAGGTATAAATAAATAAATATTTTGGGCCAATCTTACACAAATCTACCTAGTCCTATGGTAAGCTCATTAAGGCTTGTGTTGTAGGTACTAGACGACGATATATATAATAGATAGATACATATAAATACTTAAATACATAGTAAACACCCATGACTCAGGAACAAATATCTGTGCTCATCACAAATAAATGCCCTGACTGGGGATCGAACCCAGGACCATCGGCTTCATAGGCAGGGTCACTACCCACTAGGCCAGAGCGGTCGTCAAAGATATCTGTAATGAAAACAATAAATAAGGACTCGAACTCGGGAGGAGCTTCGAAGGTACCGACTATGCCAGGTGGGGTTTAAGTAGGATTTGATTATAATAATCGGCAAGTGAATAATCTGTACAAATCTACATGTAATATATAAGATAAAGTAAAATATAATATGAGACTATGATTAGAAATTAGAATAAAATAAAAAGGAAAAGAATATCATTTTTTAATAAAATACAGCTAAGCTATTCAACACATTAATTACTTAACTACTCTAGATTAAACTTAAAAAAGGCCCTTGAGACATTGTCTCAAGGATATCAAGGATGTAATACATTTATTACAGTAGAAAAAGTACACAGTTATACAATAAATAATAAAGAAATAATAATAAACATTACAGCACATCCTTACACAAATTGGCTGAGCCCCACGGTAAGCTCAAGAAGGGTTGTGCTGTGGATACTCAGCCAACGATATTGTATTTAATATACAAATACTTAAATACATAGAAAACACCCATAACTCAGGAACAAATATCTGTGCTCATCACACAAATAAATGACCTTACTGGGACTTGAACCCAGGAACGTCGGCTCAGGGCAGCCCACTACGCTACACCTGTCGTGAACATTTCATGATTCTGAAAATCCCTAAATCAGATCCTACATTGAGAAAAATTGCTTGCAATGAGGCTTATGCAGGCGTGGCAGCTCCACTCCGATACGGGCGATGCGTTTTGTGCAACACCGAGTGCACTCGAGCACATATGCACGCTGCACTTGAAGAATGCTCTTTGTTCCTTATCATTATCAGACTCACGCTCCAATGGGCTTCAGGTGGTACTCCAGGCGACAACGACTTTTATAGCGTCATTTTATATATTTACGGCCTTGGCCAAAAGTATTTCGCACACACGTCTTCTTCTAACTCTATATAAACCATCTGTTTTTAAATGCAGTTAAATTTTCAATTCATAATTTTTAGATATTTCAAACCTTCATACATGAAGGCAACACGAGAATATCAGTCAAGAAAACAAAAAGAACCATAAATTCGGATTTACAACGAAGTGACTTATTGCAAATTTTCTACGCACTCACTAGTCACCGCAACGACCAATACCTAATCAGTTTAAATTAATTGATAATATATCATCAGGGAAACATGTAAATACTTACTACACTAAAATATCGAGTTTTCATATAAAAAGCATGGGTGCTCAATACTTCTGGCCAAGGTTGTGTACTTACTTTATTTACTACATTTTCGAAAACATTTGTTAGACAAATGTTCTAGTGTCCTCATTTTATGAAAGCATATAGGTACTTACATTATATAATATTAACTTTGAGAGACTAAGTAATTACTTTTTGTTCTTAAACTTTTAAAACTGTACCTACTATTTAATTTCTGCAGCCGTAAAGCTATTGTGTCATTATCTACACAAAGAATGAAACAGACCCGGACCCGGGTATGTCCTTAAAGTACGTCCAACAATGAGACGTAGGGCACAGCGTTGACCATCACGCTTGAATCTGGGGCAGCCCAACTGGGGAAGTACCGCCTCCTTACAGAAGACTACAGCCATAATAGCACTGCCACCTTTCAGGTATGTAGTGTTGTGTTCCTGATAGTGAGCAAGGTTCCCAGAGCTCCAACCCCTCTTAAAGGCCGGCAACGCGCTTGTGACTCCCCTGGTGTTGCGGGTGCCCATGGACGACGTTAATTGCTTAATACCAGGCAATCCGTCTGCTCGTTTGCCGCCTATGTCATAAAAAAAAAAACGGAATATAAATATTTATCTATTCTATCTAGTGGATATACACTCTCCCTAGAATTATTTGATGTAAATGATTATATTATCTTTATTTTTATAAATTATGTTTTTAATTAATGTTTCAAATTAACTAGGTATTTACTAGATACTGATTAACATTTTAATTTTTACATGTTCTCTGATTTAGAACTTCTTTCTTATCCTAATATTAATTTTATATTATAACACAAGTAAATAAAGTGACTTTCTATTCGATATATTAAGGTAATTCACATATTCCATTAAAATTGCATGGAGATTTTTTGAAATGGTTAACAGACATGCATGAAAAATGTAACTGAAATAAATGAAGAAAAAAAGGATCAAGGTCATATTGATAGAAAACCAAATTAGCAGCCAACCAGCTTTGGAAACAGCCGTCCAAACGTCCTTGAAGCAGCACGCAGTAAAATTAAAGTTGTTATCGAATCGGGACTTGTTAATTGGTCTAACACTACAAATCGATGTTCGCTAAATCTTTCCACGAAAGAATAAGACTGAAACGTGAAAAAACCGTGAAGGTTTCAGCCATACTTCTATTATAGATATATCTATGCGTTCTTAGAAACCACGACACGTACATTAGGTGAGAAAAAATAATATTTTATCGAAAAGGCAGTCTGTTAGAAGTTCTTAGGGACCACGAACCTTATAGTAGAGCCGATTATACAAATTGCGTTCATTTGTCTTAAGCCTGGAATATCGTAAAACCTGCGGCGCTGCCGCGAAAAACGATATTCGTCGGGCGATTGTCTCTGCCACTCTCACGACGCCTTAATTGGAGTAAAAGGAAAAGATGCTCGAAACATACGAACGTCGATGTTCGCAGTTACAGGACTGGATCAAGATTGGAAGATATTTTATAACACAGAAGGAACTCCCTGTGGCGGCCTATAGCCTGTTCTTAAAAAAACTGTCTCTAGCGCACTGCAGCCACCGACTCCCAGCGACTCGTACGACGTCATCCGTGTTTAGTTGCGTATGTCGGACACTTCATGTCCGCGGTTTTGTCTGAACAGCCACTTCTACTATGCAATCCTGGTATGTTAATATATGGAAAAATGTTAGCTGTCTATTAAATACCTATTATATGAGTAAGTAAGTACCTATTGCTTATTGCTTCCTCATATTATTTATCAGATACCTCAAGTTTTAAGTGCTTATCTTATTCTCTTTCTCTTTACCTTTACCTATTTTTTTACGCTATTATATCATGTAGACTATTACGTCTGCCACAGTGCCATGCTCATCCCATCCTAAAATGTAAGAGTATTTAAGTATATAATATTTGCGGTAGTTCAGCCAAATATAACCGTTTATTTTAGGAAACATGCTGCCGGACATACAGTAATATTTTTGTTGTGGCCTGATCATGTCGGCCGATGTTAGGAAAACAATCACATCAAAATTATACAAGAGTTATTCTGTTCCGGAATTTTGTTATTAAACCTTGATTAATAACTCATCTTGCAAGATTTATGATATATTAAAACTGCTGTGAGATATTAGACACTATCACTAACTGACCGGGTATTTATGTCTAAAATTCCGGGCATTTGTCTCTTTTACTCTTAGTAAGAGGTAACTGCATTGACAGAGATAAACAAATAAATTAGCGAACTTACATTTTTGTGTTCGGCTCTCAGACTTGGTTTCAAAATAGGTAAAAAAACTTACACGAAACAAGTCACCAAGAATTTATTGGTTTTAACTTTACAGTGTATATATATCCATACTAATATTACAAATGCGAATGTAACTCTTTCTGTCTTAAACCGCTGAACCAATTGGGATGAAATTAGGTATGGAAAGAGTTTGAGCTATGAAAAAGGACAGGATAATTTTTATCCCGCAACCATACTTTGAAGACGGCTGGCCGACAAAGTCGCGAGCAAAAGCTAATATTTTATAAAACACAGCCTAGGTACTCTACGCAGCGGTAAATGCAAAGTTACGTGTACTAAAAAAATACGCGACGACTTGAGAACGTCGGTCCTATTTTTTCGTCTTTAGAATACGTTATAACGAGGAGTATAATGAAGACAGGCGGGGCTGTCATCTGATGATGGATGCTGGGACACGGAGGGGCTGCGAGACGGGTCGGACAGAGCAGACAGCTAATCTAGCCGAGTGCCAAGTTGGTAAGCGAGTCAATTATGCAGTAATAAAAGCCTACTTCGTACATAACTGATCGCAGGAGTGGGTATGCTGGGCGTGTGTTATCGTGAGCTGATTTCTTACGTGGCGTATGCATATACGTTGTATAGAAATCGGGTGCGAATTGATATAATTATACTTTAAATGCTACTTAATTTGCTACGAATTTATCCCTGATGTGGACGAAGTTTATGACGGATGCCGTTTAGTATATTTTAACAAATACAAACAAAACATAATAACAAGTCAAAACATTGAGATGAAAATAAGTGAGCACAAATAAAAAGTTTACTGAAACATAAAACTATGTTGCATTGCCCATACAATATATCGTTACGGCATTGCTGGCTAATCATGGCATCGCGGCAATCGCGGATTTGCGAACGAAGTTAATATATTTTGATTACCTACACAATACGATATCATCGACATCCACCGCGGACTACCAGCGACCAATGTCAGTTTTTATATATTATTTATTTTATAATATAGGTACCTAAGTAAAATATTAACAAGTTTATATACGCGGTCAAGATTAATTATAATGAGGTATATATCTAGATAATCACATGTCGCAGATTGGTCTAGACTATCAGATAATTATCACGTTGTGTGCATGAAGTTAAATTAGACCTAGTGTTTATTAAGCTTCATAAAACCAGCCGACATAACGTTTTACTTTTCACGTAATCCGTATGATTTCCCCCCAGCCTTATTAAGTTACCTGAAGGTTTCTTTTTTATTTGTTGTTATAGGCGAACTTATCGTATACGTTTCGTGCGGGCTGAGAAGAGCACCATGTTATGAGACCCCGTTTCGTCCCGCGGGTGCTGTAAGAGGTGACAGGGGAAGAAAACGCGACGCGTCTGTTGGGCAGCAGCGTCAACAATTCCTGCAGCAAGACCACTCCAAGATGAAACTTTTTGAAGGACGCCTATGTCTAACAGTGGACGTTTTACAGCTAATGATAATGATTATCGAATACTCTAAACTTTATTGTTTCAAACTTGCTTTTTGAATATACCTAGTCCACTAAAAAAGAATTGAAATGCCGTTTGGCTTTGGCTGCGCGGGCGCTTCCGCGTCGCAGTACGTGTGTCGGCGCTTCAGATCATTTATCTGCTGTCAGACGGCTTGGCAGCTGCCCCGCCCGCGCCCGGCGGGCTAAACAATCCTTCTCTGCTCGTAAATAGTGAATGCTAGTATATGATATTTGAAACTGTAACGTTATATGTTTTGGTATACCTCGTATATAGATTCTCAACTTCTCCAATCAATATAATGTTCAGGATCAATAGAAAATAAAAATAAGCTAAACAAACATGGCGGACTGACAACTAAATTTCTAACTAAAACATTTGAAACATGAGAAAATATTATTATATAAATTCCTTTCACTGAATATATGTAATTATCGGATATTTGAACTAAACAAGAATGTAAGTAACAAATGTATGTGTATAAAATGAAACCATGTATGTTTTTTAAAGTGTGTAATTGCGAAGCTATGAAGGTAAATTGGTTTGTTTTCAATTGACCCCGAAAATAAGAACCTAGTATCTACCTATTATTTCTTACGCGTCGGACGGTACGACTTATTTATAAAATTAATTCACCTTAAGCCCTCACCATATTAATTACAACGAAACAGGACGTAACCGCGCATATTAACTTTAAAAATTACCTCCGACTTTTCTAGAAGGACATTGTCCTCGAGGTCTCGGATGAAAACTCAGTCAGAATTCATCCAAGAAAGGAGAGTTGTAATGATGAAAATCCGTAAGAAATTGGAATAAAATGTGTCAGCACTTGTATGAATGAAGCCGAAAACCGATCTGAGACGGCGAATACAGCGTGTATTTTCAATATTACCTCAAATTTTAACCAGACGTAGGCAGTCGTGTTATGAACCGATGTTACACGAAAACAACCCATATTTTTTTTTGCTTATATAATAATTCAGCACGCAATGTATCGCTACTTTGTAGTATTACGATCTATTAGGTATTAAGAAAATTCGACAGGGTAGTCTAAAGGGTGTTTTCATTAGCCGCGAAAGGTGAAGAGGCTGGACAGATGTCACATGAAAACAATGTCTTTCTCGAAATGTTGGAAGTAATTGTTGATTTACAACATTGTATATTTTACGTTGATTTACGTTCTGAACATATATCTAAAAAAGGCCCTTGAGACATTGTACACACAGCGACACTCATAGCTATACATTGGTGGACTTTATTACATAAAGCATAAGGTCCACCGATGTCCAGCTAAGAGTGTTGCTGTGTGTACCAAGGATTCTGGCTGCATCTCCTCGTTGTGTCGCAATACTGATACGTTGAGCTAAGAAGCCGCAGCTCTTCGGTCAGTAAGTATTAGAGTTTATATACAATTCTTAAATTGTGGAATTACATGTATTAGATTTAATTTAGTTTTATTTTTAAATTGTAATAATTATCTGTCTCTCCTGACATATACTTATAAATACAATTCTATGGCACATAAAACTAGCGTCACAAAGTTGAAGCCACGAAGCCTGAGCGGCCATCGTGGCTGCTATTAGAGCGTAATGACACTTAAAGAGCAAGTCAAACAATCGGACACTTAATACTGGAACTCGTCGACGACATTCTGGAAGCTTCCATAAGCCGGGCACAATGCACAGAATACGAATAAAGGTAGACTCACATTACACCGGCCCGCGTCGGAACCGAGGCCACCGCGACATTTTGTATGGAATTAATCACGTGACCACCGAGCTGCCCGAGCCACTCGGTCCGGGCACGGGTCGGTCGTGCGAAGGCCGTTACAGCTATGTAAAAATGCTCTGCTCGGCCCGGTGATAAGCGACGTGATGTCGTGATCGATGTGATGATCGTCTACTCGCAACAAATGGCTGGATAGAACGATGCTCGTGTTAATGTCAATATTCGAGTGTCGTGCCGCTCGGGCCCGGGCCGCCCCGGTGGGTGGACGGTGGGCTCGGGCTCGTGAGGTCGACGTGTAGGGAGGGCGACGGCGACGGTGTAACGTGTGTCATCCTTTAAGGCAATTATAATTATGCAGTATATTATTATATTATAGATAACATTTATTGCTTTTCTTTTTGGGTAGAAGGAGATGAAAACTAAGCATTTCTCAGGTAGTGAAAAAGGATAAGAAGTGTAAGGAAAGCTTAGACGTGGTCTGTAATAGTTTGGATACGTAACTAATTTAGGTCATAAATACGCCATATTTTCTCAAACGTTTGCAATATGTCGGTATAAAATGTAAACCAATTCGCACATAGAAGGCAGAATTTACATATTTCTTTAAAAAATATAGTATAACCTGTGCTGTGGTATAACGCTTGTACATAAATAAAACTGCGATGCCACGCGATGCGAATTCGAAATAAGGAAAACTTACTTAATATTTCTATATTTAACTCGTCGATTTTTACCATGCGACATCGCATCGCAGTTTTCTATACAGTCACCATCAAATATATAGGAGCAGCCAAGGTATTCAAAAATATCGGAGCATGCACTTTATCGTCTTAATAATAGAGGCGTTGTTGCGATATTTTTGACCACCTCCACAGATCCGATATATCTGATGACAACTGTACATTGTACAAGCCCTTTTACCACTTATTAATCTTATTATATATATCCTACGTGTATCTAGAAGATACATCTTGCAAAATATTGATTAGTTCACAAAGGCAACGCCTAGACGTGCGGCGTAGAGCTGAATACGAATCGGCTTCAATA
This sequence comes from Grapholita molesta, assembly GCA_022674325.2. Taxonomy (NCBI): domain Eukaryota; kingdom Metazoa; phylum Arthropoda; class Insecta; order Lepidoptera; family Tortricidae; genus Grapholita; species Grapholita molesta. The sequence continues at coordinate 157,517 of CP053130.2, forward strand.
AACGGCTATAAATACTGCATGAGAATTGTATGAAACTACAGTACGGGATTACATTCTACACAATATTTATGTTATACAGCCTCCGACTATGTGGCTTTCAATTCAAGGCTCGATTCTACACACTTTACTAATTCAATTTTTGGTATATGATTTAAAAAATGTTGACTTGTTAGACAACTTGTTAGACCACAAAGTTTAGTTAAGTCAGTGTAAAAATTCGTTATTATTGCATTGGTAAAGGTCTCGTGTTCATCATCCTCATCATCTCAGCCATAACACGACTGAACCTCCACATGTACCCGTTGGAAGCGACCTGTATTCAGCGTCTTCCGGCGACCTTAATGAGGTCGTTTATCCATCTGGTGGGTGGACATCCTACGCTGCGCTTGCTAGTCCGTGGCCTCTACTCGAGCATCAAGCCCATCGGCCATCTTCTCTGCATGCAATATTATCGCATTGGTAATGGTGTCGTGTTACGAGGGCGACATTACCCAGTTTGACATTTGACGTTTCTTAAAACTGAAAAGTAACAGTAGCACACTGCGGGTTGGCGACCGATGTTTATTTGCTGTGTTGTCCTTCAGGCGATTTTTTCATTCTTTGTCACCTCTTACAAAACCCGCGGGAGGATGAGGTGGTGCAATTCCCAGCTGACACCATCACGGCACTGGAGCGCCTGATACATATCAAATGATATTTGGTACATAAATTCCGAATAACTCATTGGTACGAGCCGTCATTTGACCGGCGACCTTCGACTTGCATATCGCATCTTACCGCTAGGCTGCCAGCGCTTGAAACGATATACACAGTAATTCATGGTAAACGTACTGTTATAAAGCGTAATTCACAAGTAATTGTCATGCGAACCTCAATCTCAGCGGCGGAATTACTGGCGTAACGGGATCGGCACTCGTGTGCAGCAGCAGGCGTGACACCTGACGACCGTGACGCCATGACGCCGTGACGCCATGACGCCGTGGCGCCGTGATAGCCCGTGACATTCGCCCCACTAGTGCAGTCACGGTCGCGGGCACCGTTAGATACACCGAGATTCTAGGTAATCTGTTGAATGCTGTGCGGAACGGAGATGAGTAGATTTGTTATTATTTAGTACTAGCGGCCCGCCCGTGCATCGCCCGCAAGGAACGTATCTTGAATATTGTAATGTCATGGAAAATTTTACTGAAAGATACATTATTTTGATTTTAAAAACAATTGTAACTGAATTCAAAGAGTTATTTTCACGCATGTAGGAATAAAATCTTGATTTCGATACTTTTTAAGGAAATTTAAAGAAATTAAGCTAAAGCAAGCGTTCGAAATGTCCGGATGAATATTAAATTAGTATACGCGATATAATCCGTTTCAGTTGTTTTATTTTATGAGTAATTATCGCGGCAACCGAAGACAATATTATGTATAGCAGTATGGATTGTAGGTTGCATACAAAATTCGGCGACGTGAAGACCTGTGGAATAAGCTCGCGCGCTCTCGGTGTTTTTTAAATTTCCTTAAGAGGGGTTGAGACGAAGATCTTATGCCTACGTGCGTGAAAATAACTCCGAGGAATGACATTATCGGCAGTGATCGCGTTCATATTCATATAGAATTACATGGTTGAACCAAGAATCAAACCCGTTACACGAGAAAAAAATTCGAAAACCTAGCATAAAAATAAGTAACATAGTAACTGAAAAAAAGGAAAACCATGAATTTTAACATTTTTTTTTAATATTTTTTTCGTTCCGGTATCTATGTCGTTTTCTTTTGCCTGAGTCAGCCAATCTCTCATACAAAGGTCAGAAAACTTTGCGCCCAAAATTATTTATTCGCTTTTTCCTAAGTGGATAAGACGGATAGCGCGATAGAAGATAAACTGGGAATCATAGCATGCTTTCTGCGGTGCTTCCACGTATTCGTAAATTTCGGCCGATTCTCTCTGTCACTTTCATGACCCCTTAATTGGAGTAAAAGAGAAATACTAACTTAGTTAGAAATACTAATAAAAACTTTGATGTTCGCGGCAACGGGCCAGTAATAGTGAAAATTTTAATGTACACATTTTTTTATGAGTTATGACTTATGACCTTGAAATATACGTTAATTTAATTATAATTTAATTTCATGCAAAAGGCCAAATTAAGAAAACGTTTCAACTGTTAGCATTTATAAATCTTACTGTAATGAAGTTTTATAATGATTTTACTTCAAGCCAGTACTTCATCTTCTTATTTATTTATATGTTATTCGGTAACTCCTAACCTCTGGGGGTAAACAGTTGTCATCCTCTTCACGCAGGTAATCGACATTGAGATAAATAATAAACGATCCGTCTTCCGAGAAAAACAGTTAGCTAATCCTCCAGACATGTCAATACCCGTCAGTCGAGAGAGCAGCTCGGTGCAAAACCTAAAATTCTATGGCGGTCCGATTGAAAGGAATCAAAGGCGGTGGTATCGATTCGGTGCGATTTGAGGCGTAGTTTTCTTTGAAATGTCCCGAACGATAGTAACTAGTTTTCTAACTTCGTTCACCCCTAAATTACATTACTATCCCTACACAGAACACGAAGAAAGAGGAGATGTTCTTAAAATGGTGAAATTAAATATTATCAATGATATTATAGTTCAATGATATTATAGTTTTACTAACCAATACTTAGTAATAGCACAGTATAATAAAGAGTATGGTTAGGAGGTTAAATCACAAAATAACTATATGATTCGATACTAGCGATACACTCCGAATCTCCGAATCAACCGAACAATTAAGTCCGAATATATGTAAATCCCTTACATAGGTTACAAGACCTACTTAAATAAATTATATTACAAGAATTTAATATACTTCATGGCTTTCTTAAGTAGTAACATTTATTTACAGAAATTACAATCGTATTATGATAACTACAAGTACTTAACTAGTTACAGTATAAAATCTAAAAAAGGCTATTGAGGCATTGTACCAATGTACGTTGTATCGCAATGGTGATACGTTGTGCGAGGAAGCCGCCAGCTCTTCGGTCATGGTTTTCTTAGTTTCTGATTTGGGATGTAACTAACAATAATTTATGAGCCTAGTTTTGGCCATGGGAATCTATATCGGTCAAATAACTTCTGTAAACAGGTGAGGCGGGCCAATGGCTGATGGTCAGTTGTGTTTGATCACTGGCCCCGACAGTTCTGAGGCGGTTTGATCTGCCGGACGTGTCAATCACTGGGTTGTATAGTTTTGCCAAATCAAACAAGTTCTCGTCTCGGGATCGGAGGCCGAATTGTAGCGGACAGCGAGTAAACACGATCGCGTCATGCATCATGTTATCCTGGTTAAATTTTGCAGAGCTTAGCTACATGATATATTGGCCTGCCGTAGATTTACAATCATCATCATCGTCAGCCGAAGGACGTCCACTGCTGGACATAGGTCTCCCTGAAAGAGACCAACAATGACCGGGTTTGTGCCATTCGCAATCAGTGGATTCCTGCGATGTTTACGATTGTCACATTGTAAATCTATATGAATGCTGCTACAGATCTAATATGAATATCACTTGCTTGGGATTATTTTTGGACATGGTTACCAATCATTTTTTTTTCGTCGAGAAAGTCGAGACACAGATACCCTGACAGATAAAGTTCGTAACATTTCACTGTATGACCCGCTGGACCTTTTGTACCCAAAAGTTAGACAACTCCTCAACTTTGCGCTGCGTTTGTACCGGATGTGTACAACACCACATATTTGTAAATCTCAAACAATTGTCTCTGTCACTCTCATGACGCCTTAATTGGAGTAAAATAAAAATATGCTCGACATTTTCGAACTTCGATGTTCTACAGCCCACTGAAATTAAGCATTTGGGAGAGTTTGGAAGAATACGAAATATATAATCGATTAGAACGCTAAAGGCAATCTGTTCATAGCCGAGATGCCAAACGATTGTAGAAATGCTACTGCAACAAAAATGTGTGGAAAAGACCAAGTGACGTATCGTTTGATTCGATCTGTCAGTCTATTATTTTTGGTACTGATTGCTCCAGCTCCAGAATTTTAATTTAGTTTTTGATTTTGAAAGCCAATATTTTACGAGTAGGTATGTAATTAGTTACGTATTCATTAAGATGGTTTTGAACCCGGCTCCACTTGTCTTCCTTTTGTTGTGATTATAAATAGGCCGTTTCCAAACTCGGCCTAATACGAACTTTGCAAAATACGAATTGTCTGCCAAATATTTGGCCCATCTCTAGTTGTGATAATGTCTAAGCTACAATTCTGTCACCGTGGTGATAATGCGATTGGACACGGAGCATAATTACTTTTGGGAATAAAATAATTCTTTTTACAAATAAAATATGATTCATTAGTCAAGTAATATTTACTTATTAAATATACAACTGGTACAAGAAAGTTATAGACTTTTCTAAATCTAGTGCACCTAACTCTGCGCTGGTTTACGAATAATAAAATAAAATTAGCATAGTTTGATTGATTAAAAATATTTCAGTAATTTCCCGAGAAATCGAAAACGTTTTTTTTAATTTCTCTAATTTAATAAATCATTATTACATGAACTTCGTACAAGGCTGGCGGCTGAAAATATTGTTTAATCTCAGCAGTACATTTTAACGAAAAGGTATTTAAACATTATAATCTCGCCTCAACCTGTGTGGCTCAACACCGTCTCACGTTGGCCATAAAACATGAGCCGTGGGATCACCTCCGCTGATATCGTAACCCGGGACAGCGCGGGCTGTGACAGCGGGCCCACCGGGGACCACCAGGATATCAGGGGACCGATTTTTGAGAGGCGGGCACTCGAATTCTTGAGGACGAAAATAACCGCAGACAACAAACTTTAATTCCCGACTTTTTATTTATTTCCGACGGTGGCAATCAAGCGTACTGCCCGCTCGATGGTAAGCATTCGCCGTAGCCCATGGAGGCATCATGTAAGATCAACATGCGCATTGCTTAATTTTAAAAGCTCTGAGTTCTATGGAGACAAGAATACGACCAAACCCAAAATATATTTTTTTATGACATAGGTGGCAAACGAGACGAAGACGGACTGCCTGATGGTAAGCAATTACTGTCGCCCATGAGCACTCGCAACACCAGGGTAGTCACTAATACACAATTTATTGGTGCATTGATATAAAAAATGCGCTTATAACTATAGGTGCCAAAAACCGTTAAAAATAAACAAGATCACATATACTTTGACGACCGGTCTGGCCTAGTGGGTAGTGACCCTGCCTATGAAGCCGAAGGTCCTGGGTTCGATTCCCAGTCAGGGCATTTATTTGTGTGATGAGCACAGATATTTGTTCCTGAGTCATGGGTGTTTTCTATGTATTTAAGTATTTATATGTATCTATCTATTATATATATCGTCGTCTAGTACCTACAACACAAGCCTTACTGAGCTTACCGTAGGACTAGGTCGATTTGTGTAAGATTGTCCCGAAATATTTATTATTTATTTATTATTATACTTGATTAATTTCGACGGGTTCCGCTGTGTACGGGTGGCCGAATTGGTTACGGCGTCAGCCGCGATAGCTGGAGATGCGGGTTCGAATCCCGTCTCGAACACCGGAGGTCCTCGTCGCTTTTTCTTAAGTACATATACTAATAGGAGGACTACAAATTAAAAGTTGAAATAGATACATATATCTATTTCAAGGCGCTACCGCGAAAAACGATATTCGTGAATTTCGGATGAATGTCTCTGTCACCCTCAAGAGGCCGTAATTGAAGTAAAAGAGATCCTCGAAATATACGAACTTCGATGTTCGCCGGTCAGATACACCGTGGGTGTCCGGGAGATATATAACATGAGACGCGGGATTACTCGGCATAACTCAGCGGAGATAACGCGCCCACCTCGGAGTCGTAGTGCGGACCACACTATGAGATAAGAACACCGACCGTAGTCAACAGGGCAGGAATACTAACTCTACCCCTCATAGATCTCCGGTCTACCTAGTTGGAGACCTGCTGCCCCATGAACCATAGGTTCTTCAGGAAACATGCCCGGTCCATTGACATTTAAATTTGGAATTTCGTTGAGCTGTGTAGTTAACTTTAGTTCATCTGCGGATCTCCGGATCGGATGTTATCAGTTATTATTTATTTGTTATACCGGGTGTGGCCTGTAATAGGAGCATTAACGTTAGGCATCATTTCTACACCACAAACGTAGCAACATTTGTTCTACGACTTTTGAAAATAACTAATAGTTTAATAAATATCAATAAAAAAAGATTTTCCAAGCAAGCAATGTATTGCGAAAACTATGAAGTTTGTAGGCTGACAGTAAACGTCAACTAGACTATTGGATGCTGTTCATTGAAAATACTATTTAGTTTGTTCGAAAAAATCGTAAGTAATTAATTACCCAATTATTTAAAGTTGTAGAACAAATGTTGTTACGTTCGCGGTGTAGAAGCGATACCTAATTTTTTTGCTCCTATTACAGGCCGCACCCGGTATAACATGTAACTTGTATTTTGTTCTTGAAGTATTTTGTTTTGGACCCGGGTATGTCCTTAAACTACGTCCAACAATGAGAGGTAGGGCACAGCGATGACCATCACGCTTGAATCGGGAGCAGCCCAACTGGGGAAGTACCTCCTCATACAGAAGACCAAAGCCATAATAGCACTGCTACCTTTCAGGTATGTAGTGTTGTGTTCCTGATGGTGAGTAAGGTTCCCAGAGCTCCAACCCCCCTTAAAGGCCGGCGACGCGCTTGTGACTCTCCTGGTGTTGCGGGTGCCACCATTGCTTACCACCAGGCAATCCGTCTGCTTGTTTGCCACCTATGTCATAAAAAAAAAATATTGACAAAGGTTAAATATTGAGACGTCTCACTTTGACCTAATAAAAAAGAAATATAAGTACTTTGTCAACAATCAGTAAGAACGCATTCAACTGTGATTCAGTCCGAGGAAAAACCTGTTAAGTACGTGTCGGACCTCGGAGAAATAAGGTTCCGAAGTTGTCTTGGTAGATGAAAACTGCTTATCATATTTTGATGCTAGATATATATTTACTACTTCTTAAAAAAAAAACAAATTACTGGTAGATAAAAACTCAAAACATAAACAACATCAATAGGTACGAATACAACAGATAAAACCTGGCTATATATTACATTCAGTAGGAGTACATAATACTACTTAACGATTAACACGGTTCTCCTCACGTGTATTTAGTCACCCGCGCGACATGTTTCGGAGAACATAGGCCTCCATTTTCAAGCACTAAGAGTGTTGAGTGTCCGTTCGGTTCGCCGCTCGCGTCGCCGACCCGTCGCGCACGGACACAATGGCTTAAAATCACATTGTCTGTTAAGATTTTATTAAATGTAACAAATATAAGAGCATGGGCAGAGAGTTCATTTTGTACCGTTTGGCGTGTAAACGCTAGGTGCACGGGATCGCACAACGCGCGTTCGCGCACAACTTTTAGCAGAAATCGCGAAGCTGGTTGACGTAACTGGTGACCGAAGAACTGGCGGCTTCCTCGCAGCATTGCGATACAACGATGAAATGCCATCAGCATCCTTGGTGCAATGCCTCAAGGTACTTTTTTAGATTAATTTATATTTCACGAGTTAAAGGCTTGTAACTGTTGTAACATTCGACAAGACGAAAATATAAGGTTTTGCTAATTTGACTGGACTACGGATTCCTAAAAATGATTGTATAAATTCGATTGTGGGTGGAACCCTCGGCGCGAGATGAACTTTATTTGTCGGTTTTTTTCTGTTGTTTGGAAATAAGGAAGTTTTAAAACTTGCTAGCACAAGCCATCTTGTTTCTTGTCTGTTTATTATAAAAAAATAGAAAAAAAAAACAAGGAAGAAAAATTACTTCGCAGAAAGCGTGGAAAATAATTGGTTGGCACATTTTTCTATTATTAGATCGCTTTATTTTTATAAATCTATATTTGCGCCGCCATTCCTTAGCTATGCTACATTTTAATAAATATTTTTATTTTATTTCCTGTCATAAGTTTTTGTTAAATATTCCATATTAGGAGATATGTAAAAGTTTTTGAGAAATATTCTTGCAAACACACAATCTCTAATTTCTGATTCTCGTATTTCTAAAATTTGTCATTTCTGTTGTTACAGGGTTTTTTTTTTTTTTTTTTATGATATAGGAGGCAAACGAGCAGACGGATTGCCTGATGGTAAGCAACTACCGCCGCCCATGGACACTCGCAACACCAGAGGAGTCACAAGTACGTTACCTTCAGCACAAATTGGAGTACTCGATGTTCAAAAATTGCCAACCGTAAGCAAAATATCATCCATAAATAATATTAGAAATATCTATGGGTAGATTTAAAATAGGCCTCAAATTCCGTATGAAAATAAAAGGTTATTTTAAAAAGCTACCGGAAGAACGGGTAGTCTATTATCTCACCGCATGATACTGTCTCTGTCAATCATCTGCTAGCCCAGCAGTAGCAAATTTCCTCATTTCGCCAAATTCAGCAGTTTTTTGCGCCCGACGGCGCGCGACGCACGACGTTTCACCCGATTACGTGTCACTTGTGTTGTGACCTGCAACTGTCGCAAGGACGGCGTGTGTCCGGTGCGAAAGGGAAAGTAGATGTCGGCAAGTCTAATGACGATGGAATGCTGTCATGGGATTTGAACTTATCGGATTAAGTCTCGCTTAGTGTACATCTCTATAGTTGACATTAAGTGGTTGCGTTTGACAGCTTGGAAATATAGTTTAAACCACTGAGACTATTAGAATAAGATGGAATTTGAGTACCATGGACGTGGAGTCGCGCTTGCCCATCTATTCAGTTTGCACCTTTAGAATGATTACAATGTAAAACTATAACTTGCATTCGCAAATTGAACATATTCCGACTGAGCTATCTAATCATAAGCAGTGCAACCTAGAGTGCATAAATCGACATTCGTAAATTTCGAATGATTGTTTCTTTCAATCTCATGACGCCTTAATAAAAATGGAGTAAAAGAAAAAGATGCTTGATTTACGAACTTTGATGTTCGCGGTACCAGGCCTGCCACGGAAGCCCATTGCTCGACCTAGTCCTCCCTCTATATCTCTAAACATATAGATATAGATGTAGCACCCTGCAGCTAACAAGCTAGAGCCTGTGGACGTTTCACTGAGCCTTCTTATTCATGGTCGTCACTCAAGGACATTCCTGCCCCAATGGTCATGGGACTTTCCGAACTATGTGGCCTATTTAACCATCGCTACTTCAACTTCAGGAAACCATGACGCTTATTTTGGTTCTTCTACGAATATCCTCAGTTAATATTAATATGTCTATAATTTCTGATAGACTAAGGCGGTTGTCACACTGCGTGCGGAACGCACCGTAGTCCCGCTTGCACGCCGGACGACGGTGCGTTCCGCACGCAGTGTGACAACCGCCTATGCTATAAATACAATAAGGCACTTAACTTATTTAAAATGAATCATACTTATTATTAGGTCTAGGCCCAAATGTGTGCTTATTCATCGCAGCATTGTCCGCGCACACGCCGCGCAGCGAAGCGCGACGCACCGGACGCGTTTCACCTGATTGGTAGGTGTCATATTGTGTCGCGGCAAGGACAGTTCGCGCGTTCCCGTGCGTCTGCGCAGCGGAGTCGAGTGGCCGGGTTAACTAGTGTAACATGACATCAGCACGTGCCCCGACCCAGCTTCAAGAGACGGCCAGCGAAGACTTCTGGAAGGAAAAATCGCGGTCTAAATAATAAAAGCAACTTCATGGGAAGTAGTCGAAATGACATCTCTTCGGCATCTTCCGGTCGTCCACTGTTAGACATAGGCCTCACAAAAAAGGTGTCTGCAAATTTTCAAAGAGATGCGTTCCCTAGGAGAGGCCACGACCCTCAACGTTGAGGAAACTGATACAAGGAGGAGGAGAGCGCTCAAAACGTCGTAAAACCAAATACGCCGGATCACCAGAGCTTGGGCGACGAGAATGTCGCCGGCGGCCGTCGCGTGTGTCCGGTGCCCGAAATGGAAAGTGGTTGATTTCGACGTTTCGTGGAACCTGGCGGACTCGTAATTTGGCGAAAGTGTATTACAAAAGCATGCGCAATGGCGAACGGATATGCTGTTACCGTTTCGAGTATGTAGAGCGTAGCTTGGTTCACGATTTGAACAGTAGGTACTATATATTTATTCGTAAATTGAGATACTGATATAAATCTTGACATTCTGTCCAATGTATTTTAAATTTTTGCGCGTCACTCTAATATTTTATGAATAAAAATGACGGTTTCAATCACGTTTATTTCGTCGCACGCGCGACATGTTTCGGAGAGCATAGGTCTCCATTATCAAACGAAAGTATGAAGTATGAGATATTGTTATATGCGAACTAAACAAACAATATAAAACTATGGAGATAAGAGGTTAACTTTGTTGTTGTTTCATTAATAATATATGATAAATTCTGCATTTACAATAACGCTGACTTTTATCGTCAGGCATTATTATTATACTTACATTGATCATCATAAGCCGCATCAATTTCTGGTTTCTAAACCAACAGAAACACATAGTTACTTACTCTCTTCATAGTATATAAAAACAACAAAGCGGAATGTCAAAACTCAATTCCACTTCAGGGTGTGAACTAACTGTTATTTACAAACTCCAATTGAATCAATATTCATTACATTACACAGCGTCCGTATTACACATCTTTTCAAATTATAAAGAAAGACACATCTCTTCGACAGATACCTGTCAAGTAAATAAGAGTTTAAAATGAAAACAGTATCTACAACAAGACAGGATTTTTTTAATTTTTATATTATAGAAATATTTATTGTCTTCGGTTGCCGCGATAATTACTCATGAAATAAAACAACTAAAACCACGAACCACGAACCACCATGAACCATGACCACGAACGCTGATAAAGGGTTCGAAACGTCAGGATGAAGTTTAAATTAGTATACGCGATTTAATCCGTTTTAGTTGTTGTATTTCATTTATATTATAGTATTAATCGATTCTCCGAATCCCAGAATCAAATTTCTGCCTAATAAGCTTTACACGAATATTAAATTAGTACATTACAACAGAGGCCGGGAAGTATGGGGTTGCCGTTGTCTGGTCTTTATAAATAGGCCACGAAAGTTCATTAGGTAATTATTTATTTAAACGTCAAGAGCTTTATCGACTAACTAAATAATCGAGCTCGGCTATTTTAAACGCCGATAATCAGTAAATTTAGAAGCTTCTCGATCAAACCAATTACAGTCAAACGGTCAGTATAAACAGAGCGATTAGATGATGTCCGAAATAGCCTCTTATGTGTGAGGCCGTGGCGATTCCCAGCGTTTGAAAAGAAAAAGGGAGTAACAACATAGGAGTTAGTAGATAGATAGTATCTTTAATGTTCTGTAGAAAGTTTATGGAAACGTCCAGCAATGTGGAATTCCGGTCTCGTAGTAATCCTCGATTATAACTTCAGCTTAGCATTCTTCGGGGGTACAATGACTCAGCGAGACGGTAGTTAGTAAACGGTCTGTAATAGGTACCGCTCCGGCGTGATCACATGGTTAATACGTGTATAGGTACTTACAGGCATTAAGGAGTCATATTTAGCATATAGTCTCGTAAGGAGTACAAGTTTTTTTTGTTTAGTACTTCAACTACCTACGTCCTCACGGACATGTGCCTTCCTCATAGACTGCTATAAGCGACAAGGGTTGAATGCTATAATCACCGCGCTTGGCAGGTGGTTTGTCGATCGCGGTATATTTGCGAGGAGCAGCAGGGCAGGAGGCACTTTCAGTCTTACCTATTACCTTGAGATGTATGTTAAACTAGTTGTGGCCCGTGATGACCCCCGTCAGTAATTTTAGTCCGGACTTACCTAGTTTCATGAGATACCTGGTTTTCCTGGCATCCATTCCCTTCAAGAACATCTTCGACTGTCTGTATTCAGTTTCCTCTTTCCATTGCCTGTTTGCTTCTTCCTCTTTTAATCTGTGTATACTTTGCTAAAGCAATTTTATGTAAAATTGCTGAAGTATAGCCGATATCTAAGCCTGTCTAAAAGTATAAATATAAACAAAAATTGAGTGACTGTGCGCGAACCTTCAACTGGTTAAACCATAAGTCAGAACCGGGAGATGAGCCAGCTGAGCTCGACACCAATTGTGATCTAATTGAGTTGTAATGCAAGCCGTTCACGAAGACAGGTCAACATTACAGTATAGGCTGACCAGTGCAACTATTATACCTTAGATTCCGATTTTTGTCCCGCGTTTACTCGCCGTTCCCATATAAACTTGCACGCTGTGGAGACGCCCCGTCCACGCGGCATGCCGATTATAAAATCGCCAGGAAAACGTCGAATGGCCGCCGTTGATGCGCCCGGGCTCTTAGGTGAAGTGGTTTTAGTGAGTACAGTGTCCATAGTAGTAGAAATAGAAATTCTTTATTCGTGACAAAACACAAAAATCACAAAATCATAGAAAACATATGACACAAACAACAAGGATACATTTGTCACGAAGGACTGACGTTGCAACCATTTGGTGAAACGGTGCGACAACAATGTTTTTCTATGATTTTGTGTTTTGTCACATGTGGAACAGCGCACCAAAAATATCTGCCGTTTTAATTGCTTCCCAATAAAAGACAGATTTCTGCATGTGCAATTGTAATGCAATAGAAACTTTGAAACGGGAATTGTAGAACATAAAATCTCATTTGTAAAAATAATAGGTACACAGGATTTCTGAGCGCTAATTCCCTAGCGGTAAGAGCGTGCGACTTGCAATTCGGAGGTCGCAGGTTCAAACTCCGGCTCGTACCGATGAGTTTTTCGGAACTCATGTACGAAATATATATTTGATATTTACCAGTTCGCTTTTCGGTGAAGGAAAATATCGCGAGGAAACCGGACTAATCCCAATAAAGCCAAGTTCACCTTCTGAGTTGAAAGGTTAGATGGCTGTCGCTTTCGTAAAACTAGTGCCTACGCCAAATCGACGCCCACTGCTGGACATAGGTAACTCCTAAATGTGACTTGTATCATCTTGGGGGGAGTTGCTATAGTCGCTACACTTGGCAGGCGGGTTGGCAACCGCAGTAGCTGTTGAGCCCAGATAATTAGATAAATGGTGTGAAGTGAATTGTGAATGGGCAGGCGCGGCGCGCTGGCCTACTGCCTCAGTGGCTTGGTTGCGCGCGCGCCGGGAATAGATCTCAACCTAGCTAAATACGGCTCTATATTTGGCTCATTGAAACTTATCGAATCTCAGTCTCATGAGAACATCGCCATGTTAAGCGCTTTATAGATATACTAGTTTTTGTCCCCGGCTTCGCACGCGCAGAAGAACCCTCTTTTTTACCTCTTAGGGGATGAATATTAAAAAACGCTGAAATTACTTTTCTTGTGTTTGGATAAGGACTGTTTACACAAAATTTCAAGTTTCTAGCATTAAATTTTACACAATCATATACACCCTTTCAACATACACACCTTCTTAGTGGGTGCTTACGGTATATAAACTAACTATTGTAAAAAAACAGCTATCTAGGTTGAGCGGTTTGGGCTGGGCGTTGATCAGTCAGTCAGTCAGGACTTTCACGTTTATATATATAATTAACTACATTAAAACCATAAAAAGAAATATACTCGGCGCTCTCTGGCTACTTATGTGTGCCCTTGGCTGTGAGGACGTCTGGGTGTTGGTGCGCGGAAGCCATGGTGTTCCGTGGGGAGTTGGGTCGCCGCCTTCAGGAGAGGGGCCATGATCCCCGTTCCGGTCTGTTCCTGGCTCAAAGGTTGTCCATCGCAGTTCAACGTGGAAACGCAGCGAGTGTGATGGGCACCTTTGCGCCAGCAACGGTCTGGGGAGACTGTTTAATGTTTAGTTTGAAATATTATTGTTATTTTATATTTTGTACGAATAAATAGATATCTCATTAAAACGATTAACATTTATTATTTAATAGCATTAATTTGAATATATGTAGGTACTCATAATTATTTGTTTAATAAGTGCTAAAACTTTTCATTCTTGACTACTTTCGGTAATTCCATTTATTTTATATTCGGCCTAGAATTAAAATTTAATACTTCTCTGTGTATCAAAGGACGCCCTAGGTTAAATTAAATGTATATTTTTTGTAGCATTCTTATACGAGTCGAATGAGACACAATCTCAATTCTGCCTTTGATGGTTTTTGCAGTACTACTCAGACCTGGCACTGCAAACATCCAAGTTCTTAAACGATAACTAGTATATCTCTCTTTTACTCCCTTTAAGGTGAAATTAAATTGACAGGAACAATGCACAATGCTTTGAAATTTACGAATATCGATTTCCGCGGTAGCGCCGCAGATTCGGTTGAGACCGTCTCAACCAATCTCGCTGGAAGCGTAAACTCAGTAGGAGTATTCCAGTAGTACAAATCAAGTCTGATGCGGAAGGGTCCTGGATTTTCACCAGGCTACCTTCCGACACAGTCCGCTAGCTCTAACATCCCGAACGGTTTGTAGAGCCTAAGTCAGGTAAAAAAAAAATATTTTGGCAGTATTTAACTTAATTCTTTCGTATACCCAATGAAACATAATGAGGAAATGAAAATAGAACACTTATGTAGTATGCAAACCTGAAACAAATGTAGTAAGGATAATTAAAAAACTGTGTAATCGAAAAAGTTTATAATTGTCACTCGATTCGATGGGCAACGTTCTGAAACTATTTTATTCGGTGCCTTATTGGACATGCATCTGAACTGCTTTTACCAGACTAAGTGTAAAATAACCTAACCCTTTATACCCAAAAGTTTTGCTGTACAGCTACCAAACCGATTGCATCCCCAACTCCTCAAACGGGTGTCGTACTCCTAGGAGACGACAATGGAAAAAAACGGATGGGCAGCAGCTTCCGTCGAGACCCAATCTACAGCGAATGCGATCGCCAAACCGCCTGCTGAGCGCGACGTCTATGGCAACTACCCTCCAAGATGATACGAGTCATATCAGCCATAACGTCCACTGCTGGACATAGAACCCATAGAACGCTACAAGGTCATGCTGAGCATGGGCCTAATGCCATTACCACGCTCAGCAGGCAGGTTTGCGATCGCAGTAGCTATATTCCACCTATCTAAATGGACGCTGCTGTCCGTCTCCGGTAGTTTCTGATTGTAGTTTAAGGATTGATAAATGAAAAAATATAAAAGGTCTTTTTATTTCAATTTAGGCACATTACGATGCACTTATGAACGTCAAAGAAAAATCTACTACCGATTCGACCCTAGCCCTACCCTAGAAGATTATTACGGGCGAGAAACCCGCGGGACTTATTCTTTCAAGACAGTAATACAACAAATTTTAATTACATAATTATGCGTAGTCAGAATTAATACTCCCGAGTATACTCTTATATTTTTCCATTTCGATATTTCCTTATATCGATCGTAAATCTATTTTAGCTTTAGCTTTCTTTAGAACCGAAAAAAATTAAGCTGTTGTGTTTAATAAAGTAAAATTTAAAGTCGTATTGGAATCACCTTCCTTAGACTCTATTCTTACACTGAGTAGTGTAGGCACCCAAGTGGATTACATCATCGTAACAAATCAAGCCAATTTAAAATGAAACCCGCCAAGTGCGAGTCAGATTCGCGCACCGAGGGTTCCCTAAAAACCTAATAAACAATTGTTGGTTACTAATCAAAGAATTGTATTTTCGTCCACCGAATTTCATAATTTTCCTCGCGTTGTCCTGGCGTTTTGTCCGCTTTGCAAGTAATCCAAGGAGTTGGCATAGGCACTAGTTTTTACAAAAGCGGCGGCTTAAACTAGGCAATATTGGGATTTTTCCGGTTTCCTAGCGATGTTTTGCTTTACCTGAAAGGGACAGGGAAACATCAAATGATATTACGTACACCAGTTAAAAAAAAACATTGGTACGCGTGATTGAACCCGCGATCCAGGTTGCAAATGGCACGCTATTTCCTCTAGGCCACCAGTGCGTTCTTACCGCTAGGCCATCAGTGCATTACTTCAAAACATAAACGTAAGTACTGATGGGAGCCAACATAAATTTACTGTTAGCAAACTGTTGTTTCTATGAACGATATACGAGTAAGTTGCGTTTAGTTTACTTCTCCAAAGAAGTAGGTATTTTAAGTATTTTTTTTAGTTTTGTTATTAATTAAAATTTTATGAAGACTTTTCAACTATTAGAAACAAAATTGGCTGTATTCATCATTATTTTATTTTTTCTGTTTGTCTACTGTGTTTGTTGTAGGAGCACAAAGATTTCAGGAAAAGCGGGACATTTACTTAGTAATAGGGTCCTGTTGGGAACATTGGGTACGGAATCCTAAAACGCTTGTGTACAAATTGTAGCGTGAAATTTGAGCTCTTCTAGCAGCGTAATTGGACTTTTTATGTTGGTAACATATTGTTACTATTAGCACAGTGTAGCTAAATATATATTTATACTCGTTAGGTTGTGCTATTAGAGCAAAAAGCCTTAATGCTGACAAAAACTGAAACTCATTATAATGTTGGTACTTACTACATCAATATGTGTAGGGCAACTGGGTCAATTTCAGCAGTACTAATTTTTAGTGTCATTCCGGTGTAATTCTTTATTTACGTTTCTTCGATGTTTCTTTTAATGTCAATCGACACCTCAGACTGTCCTTTGTTAAGCCTCTTACAGAGCACTTGATAACTTAAGCCTTTTGTGAATTATCGGAGAATAAAAAAAAATACTAGCACGTGAATGATAAGTATACACAGGAATGATATAACACTCCACCTGAATGACATTTTTCCACCGGAATGAAAAAAAATACTCGCACGTGAATGATAAGATAAGTATACATAGGAATGATATAATACTCCACCTGAATGACATTTTCCCCATCGGAATGAAAAAAATGAACACAGGAATGATATATATACACTAAAATGAGAAAAATGCTAAGAATTGCCTAAATCAGCCAAGTTCAATAATTAACCGAAAATTTATTTCGAATGCCCATGTTCAATGTAGAGCTACTCCAATCTAGCATATCGAGTATTTCTTTAAAAAGTGCCACTTTTATCTCGCTCCTTTCCTGAATGAGTTTCCGACTTAGACCCGGAGCTGTGAACAGCTTCTACAAACCCGTCGTTGAGTTCGTCCATCTCGCTTCCTAGACAATCAAAACGGTTCCGGAGCTCTAATGAAAGCTCTCGGGGTATTGGATTTGGATTGGTGCTGGCCGGAGTGTAGATCTCATCATTCGCGAACGTTCTAACTTAACACTTATATTCAATGCGCCTTTAACCAGACGGTGATCACTACCGGTCTTAACCGTATTGATCACAGAGACATCATTGAATATAATATGTTTTTTCGTCGACATGATGAAGTCAATCTCGTTTTTTGTTGCACCATCGGGACTCATCCAGGTCCATCATGCTCACGTTTCTTGAAGAAAGAGTTCATCATATAGAGTCCCTCTTTCTCGAAGAAACCAGCCAGTAGTTGGCCCCGGTGGTTCCGACGTCCGTATTCAAATTGCCCTACTCTCAGCTCTGCGCCGTCTCTCTTGCCCAGTTTCGCGTTGAAATCCCCCATAACAACGGTGAAGTAAGTTTTGGAGCTATGCATGGCCTTTGAGATGTCCTCATACATAGCCTCCACCTCGTCGTCGGAGTGTGTCGAAGACGGCGCGTATACCTGGATGACCTTCAACGAGTATCTCTTGGATACTCTGAGTATCAGGTACGCCACCCTAGACGACATACTCTCGAACTTCACCACGTTGTTTGCGAGGGACTTGTGGACGATGAACCCGACACCTCCTTGGGACTGGTGGTCGCCCTCCCGGAAGTGGAGCAAATTGCCGGACTTCAGGGTTATCCTGTCCTCCCCCTCTCTTTGGACTACAGATAACCCTACTATATCCTAATTCAACCTGCTCAACCCTTCCTCCAGTTCCACTATCTTTTCTTCGGTCCGCAGCGTACGCGTGTTGTATGTTGCCAGGGCCAAGAGTCGTCGGTAGCAGGATGCCGCCCGGGGATTCTTAGCACCCCTGATCCCTTTTGTACCCTGGCCGCTACCGGCATAACCAGGGTACCAGGGGCCGTCGGGGACTCGAGGCCGTGGGTGAGGTTTAGGGTGTTCATCTCATATGGGGGGTATAAGCTATAATCGTCAAGCTTGGCATGCGAGTTGGCGATCGCAGTGCTTCCACCGCACTCTAGGGATGCTGCTGTCATCCCCCGGTGGTCTTGGCCGTAGTTTTAGGACATACCCGGGTTCATTTTTTTTATTCGTGGCATTCCAAAAGCAAATAAATCTCACATCAAAGTTGGTCAAAATCGCGAAATTTGTTGAAATTTACGGACTCTTAAAAAAATTATAATAAATCAATGAAGTAGCATTTGAAAAAAAAAAATGGTACTAAACCTATTATACTAAACATATATATAAACATCACTGAAGTGTTTTTCGAAAAATAGTTTTAATTAATAATTAGTAATTACGTACTTGGGGAATTTTGACAAAATTTGCCAAAGACAGGTGTTTACTAGAAACACCCAATTGATGTTAAGGCCTACTTTGTAACCACAAATTCAGGGGTCTAGCTTTACCCATAATAAAACGACATGAGGTTAAATAACTTGTAGAATAAGATGGTACAGCCGGAATCTTATTTTATCGGACTTGGCGGGGGCATGGCAGTGCCCCCAAATAATACTTAAACACAAAAGTGAAGCTACTTTTGATATCATTTCGGTGTTATTTTCATTCTGGTGGGTATTAAAGCCATTTTACTACACCGGAATCACCGGAATGAAATTGGTGGAATGATAAACCGAGGTGAAATAAAATTATAAAAAAATAACTAAATGCCACATTATTTAACTATCGCAACATTTAAACTCACAAGTACAAAATACACGATCTGTAAATATTTGAAAAATAACAAATATGAAACAAAAAACATATAGCAAGCTCCGGAATGATATTTTTTTTGTCCCCGCAACATCGAAATGACATTCTCACGTGGGTAGCGGATCTATTTGGCATCGTGTCGACGTCTTATTGCGGTGAGAGCCGCGGCACAAGTGACTCTAAAAGTGCGCAGGAGGCGGACGGAGTACGAAGTCAAACTTAGCCAATAAACGTCGATGAAATTTGTCCGCGGTAATAAGGATTATTTTGCCGGACAAATTTCTTTACACATAATAAAGGGGTTTATTAAACAGTTGGTAAACAACAAATATTTTAAAGGGTTCTTTATTGATATGGTATTAGAATGAACTAAAAACAAATTTGATATCTTGTATAGTTTTAGAGTTATGCGGCATTAAACAAGAATAACTGGGTTCCGGACAACCCACCTGAATGAAAAATTGGGCCTTTATTATTTTTTTTCAATTATTAAATCATTTAATATTTTAATATTAGTTATTGCCCGAGGTCGATAGCTAAGAGATGTTTCCAAAAAAAAATAGTGTATGAATATTTTGACTTTCTGCACCAGCGTTTTCAGTCTTGCCATCAAATTTTATTGCTTGGGATATTCACCCAACTATGTACACACACACAGACACACACAGACAGGTCTGGCTTAATGGGTACTTGGGTAGTAACCCTGCCTATGAAGCCGATGGGTCAGGGTCCAGTAAAGGCATTTGTTTGTGTGATGAGCACAGATATTTGTTGATGAGTCAGGGGTGCTTTCTATGTGTATAAGTATTTGTATACTGTATATCCCGTTGGCTAAGTACCCACAACATTTCTTGAGCTTACTGTGGGGGTCAGTCCATATGTGTAAGAATGACCTGTAATTTTTTAAATACTTTTTATAGATTAATGAAAAAAAAAATACATAAAAGTTATTTGGGCGTTTACACCTAATTTCTTTTTTAACACTTAATTGTACTTCACTTTGCAATGTTATCTGAAACACGTTCAAAGACAATCTAAATAAGTATTCTATAGCATAAAAAAACTATATGAACTTCATAATACATAATTGAGATAAGCCTTCTTTATGGTAACCATTTATTCAACAATTGAAAAACAAAGTTGGTGTAAACTTTGTTTATTGTATGACTGTCCACAAATTTTGCTCTAAGAATTCTATCGTTTATATATCTATCCTATAAATATATCTATCCCCGACTAGCAACATGACCATAACTCTAAACAAGCAGCAAACTTATCCGCACACATCAACATTCCTTGCTAAGCTGATGTTATCACGCTGTGTATGTAATATGTTGCCAGCAACACGTTGATTCAACAATGTTGCTCAACAAATGTTTACGAAACACGGAACTTTAGGAGGAAAGTTACAAACGAATATTTCCGTCTCGCCATGCGATAACCGTCGAGGGCTGTTTCTCGTGTAACAAATAGCGATCCTCTTATCGTCGAAGTGCATTGACTCTAATGGCTGCGTTTAAATTACTGCCAAGGATTAATCTCAGAGCCTAGGGATTACCAATAAAATAACTTTATACCCGAGAAATGTACTTTAAACAGACTGCATACATGATAACTAGCAATATGCTCGTTTCACACACAGGCGGGCGCGGGTCGGGCGCCCTACCCGTGTGTGAATTGACCATGTTACGGATTTTAACCTGCTTTTATGTATAAATGGCGTAGGCACTATCGTATATCAGGGATAGCTTCTTATTTAAAAATTGACTGGTTACTACGTCCAACAGTGAGAGGCGTAGCAAAGTACCATCACGCTAGAAGCCCAACTGTAGAAGTACCTCCTCCTTACAGAAGACCACAGCCAATAATAGCACTGCTATCTTTCAGATATGTAGTGTTATGTTCCTGGTAGCCATTTTCAAGTCGAGTCCGGACACACCGCTCGGGGTGAGTGTGCGTTACTCACTGCTATCCTGGGATATGTTTCATGTTAACTGGTCTCTGGTTCTTGGTAATGGTCGCGGCGACAATCCCCGCCGTGTCCAATCGCGGCACGAAGGTCTTACGTGGCTGACGTAAGCGGATTACTATTCTTTAAATCTGAATTGTATAACGGAAGCTTAAAAAATGCGACAAAAACTCTAGCTTATTGACGTGACTCTTTTACTGAAGTGGGACGCAGAATCTACTTTTAAGAAAACGTTTTTAAGGAAAATCTTTATTAACTGCTAATATTTTTTTATGCCGAAGGTGGCAAATGAGCAGACGGATTGCCTGATGGTAAACCATTACCGTCGCCCGTGGGCAGGTGCAACACCAGGGGAGTCACAAGCGCGCTGCTGGCCTTTGGAGCTCTGGGAACCTTACTCACCATCAGGAACACAACAGTGCACACCAGAAAGGTAGCAGTGCTATTATTTGGTCTTCTGTAAGGAGGAGGTATTTCTCTAGTTGGGCTGCTCCAGATTCAAGCGTGACGGTACTTCACTGTGCCCTACCTATCATGAAATAATTGAAGTTCAGAAAAACTCATTGGTGCGAGCCAGGGTTTGAAATTGCGACCTCCGGATTGCAAGTTGCACGCTCTTACCGCTAGGCCACCAGCCTTCTTACGGCTAGGTTAGCAGCTTATGATTGGAAATGACCCAATGATGCAAAATATTAGATTACGTCTAATAGGACTATCAGAACTTCCTGACAGCATGACATGAGGGTAAAAAAATGTGTACATATTAATGGACTTGAGTGTACCATCATCATCATCATTAGCCACGACATCTTCACTGATGATTGTTGCACTGTGTATCTACAGATAACACAGTCAATTGATTGATCCGAGACAACGTCCACGTGTACCATACTTTATGCAAATAAATATATTTTAAAGATTTAACATCAAAAACTACAGTGGGAAACTGTTTTTTTTTTTTTTTGCGACGAGGGAGGCCAGCCTTCAGTGGAAAGGAACCCAGTCGCCTACGGACTAAAACCTCTCCCTCTCCGTAAGTGCGTGGTGGTGTGACTTGGAGTGTGTTGAGTGTTTTTGTGTCTTTAGATGACTGTCCCCCGCTAAAGGTAAACGGGCGTCGTGAACTACTAGTTTGATTCACATTGGTCATTAACTTTTTGGTCAATAAATTATAAAGAAAGCGCTTTCAACAGTCATTATAATATATTTATGTTAATCATATAACTCACAGATTATCTACCTCGCGTTAATACACCAGTCCTAGTAAAAAATATGGTGACAAAGGTTACTCCAAGAATCAAAGTACCCCTGTTTACGGGATCCAAAACCAACCTTCAAAGTGTTCGAACATTAGAGCTTCTTAGACTGTAGGTTTCACTTACCCGCCCTATCTTTTAACAGCGAGCAGAGATAAAGAAACACTGATTAAATAAGGGAACCTTAATCCCATCTCCAGCTAATGGAATGCTAATGCAAGCCTCATCTGCATAGAAAGCTCTCATTTGTAAATGCCGATGGCGCGCTGGGATTTATGCGCCATCTGTATTTTGCATAATAAACTACTGGCATCTAAGGTAAGGTTTAAGGCCGGGTGTACACGGATGTTATAGTCCCTGGCGTTTATATTCGAGTAGCAATGTCCACTCCAAGTATGATCTTGTTTGGTGACCAATTCCAATTATCTGTCCTTCACAAGTAATCCTGTGGAACAAATGGCACAATTAATAACATGTATTTGCTAACATTATTATAATACAAAAATTAAAAATATATGACATATACTTCAGAAAAGCAACGAGGACCTCCGGCATCCAAAAAAGTTAAAAAAATTAATTTATATTGTGGTATTACCAAGTATTACTACTTAGAAATCTAAGCAGATAAAGTATTTGATAAAATATAATTTGATTTGGTTTTATTTATTTATTTAAACTTTATTGCACAAAAAACAAAATTAAAGTACAAAAGTCGGACTTAATGTCTAAAGGCATTATCTACAACGTGGTGCATTAAAATTAACACTTCTAGATATTATATACAATTCTTGAAGAAAATATTTAAGGCTCTTTACTGCGAAGAAATCACGGACAATTTTTTTGATGTCGAACTTGCTGGGTGCATTTCTAATGTGAAGAGAAAGGCCGTTCCAAAGCTGAGCCGCATGAAATGAAGAAGCCGCAATTAGTTGAGTTACGTGAAGACTGCATGGTAAGCGCCATTTTCCTTTAGGCGCAAGCGATATTATAAAATAACCTTAAATAATTGCCTGTGTGGAACCAGCCTAAGTCACCGAATACTTTTCCTATCTCACGAGTGTGTAGATAGTTAACACATTCAAACTGGCTAAGTTTAAGATACTTCGCTTCTTGCTGCTATAATGATTTGGTGTTTAAATCAAAACTATTTGATATGATGCCCACCAGAAGCAGCGTGGGAATTTCCTCAAAACCCTGAAACAGTCTAAAGAGAAACTTTGTTTAGTTTGCTTCTTGCTAGTGGTATTACGAAACTGGTGATCGAAGAGCTGGCGGCTTCCTCGCACAACGTATCGGCAGCTGCCCTACGTTGACTGCTTGCACTGGTAAAAACTAGTGGACGATGGGGTCGTCAGTCGTCACAGCCTACACCTATCAAAAAAAGTGATAGACAGCTCCTCCCTACAAAACCGCAGTCGGCCGGTGTCGGCATGACGGTGCACGGGATAAAGGGGCGCCGCGCCCCGTTGGGGTCGACTGTCAACTGTCAACTGTCAACTGTCACCTGTCAAACTTCACCGTATCCAACTAGAAGTTTATTTGTAAAGAGTAGTTTATCTACAAACAAAACAAAATGGTATAATTTATTTTTTAAATCGAATATTGCGAACTTGGAGAATATTGTACTTATTTGCTTTTGGCTTTCTGTGGCCAACCGTTATGAGCTTGTGTACATATATTATTATATATTGTTATTGTCAGCCATTAAGATTCAGTAAATGTGAGCTGGCTTAGTACTTCGAACATCGAAGTTCGTCATTGAAGCATCTTTCTCTTTTACTCCAATTAAGGTGTCATGAGAGTCACAGAGATAATCGTTAGAAATATACGAATATCGATATTCGATGTAGGTAGCGCTGCTGAAATGAATAAATAAATAATATAAATATTTCGTTTTTGACCCACTATTCGAGTCAGAAAACGTGAGAAATACGGTTATGTATACGGCCGAGTTACGATTGTGTTGTAGGTAATTAAGATTAATACATACTAATCGCGCGCATGTTTGCTCCTTGTTTAAGGGGTCTACGGATGTAGTTTTTACCGTTTGTCGTACTTGACATATTGTGATTTAAAAAAAGAACTTCTTTTCAATATTTCATTTAACCCGCTCTACCTACCACGAAAATAGACACTCGAAATGGAGGATTACCTCTGTCACTCGTAATTAACACCTTGATTGGAGTGAAAAATAAAGATGACCGAAATTTTCGATTTTCCATGTACACGGAAAACTCTCCGATTACTGTGGACGAGGAGTCATCACCAGAGACAATGAACGAAAGAAAATTGGTGTTCTGGTAACAAGTAGCAGGAATAAACTCCCTGCCGAGGTTTTCCCTAGAGACTACAGCATGAGGTTCTTCAAAAAAGGAGTGTATAGGTTCTTAAAGGGTAGGCAACGCGACTGTGAATTCTCTGGAGTTGTAGGCGTCCATAGCTACGGTAGGCGTCACTGTAGGCGTCCATATGCGTATGCTTGTTTGCCACCGTTGTTGTAGAAAAAAAAGTCCAACGCGCTGTCCTCTGCGCCACCACCATCATCATACACCACTCAGCTTAGGTTGAGACCGCCGCAACCTATCTCGGCAGCAGCGTAAACTCAGTAGGAGTGTTCCAGTAGCACAAATCAAGTCTGGTGCGGAAGGGTCCTGGATTTTCCCCCGGCTACCGGCTACAGACCAATCGATCTAATATTCCGAGCCGTTTAAAGCGTCGGTAAAAAAAAAGAAATAAAGTACTGTCTGTAAATAGTGCACTCTGCAATATACAACGATAACATAAATAAACACGACCTTGCGCGCTCCGCATAGAGTATGTTGTCCCCTGACTGGGACACTGGGCTGTCGTGGGGTCCTGTACGTCAACTGTCTAATAACCGTGACATTGCGATTGACGCAAAGTGTATTGGATACTTGGATAGGACATTCAACGTCTAAATTTTGGGTCTTTCTCACTTGTACATATTTCATGATTTTGAATAGCAGTTGAAACTTGACATTAAAACGACGTTCAAAAGGTACCACTTATTCTTGACACTGACTGTTCACTTATTCCTCGAGTCTGCAGGCTCTACGCCCGGCTGTTCATAAAATCTTTGAGTTTGAGGCCTCGATCTCACCCACTATTTGCAGTGCCGGCAGCACGTCGCGAGCATTCGAGCAAACTCGCCGCTTCGAAATGATGAATTTTAACTTAATACTTACTTAACTACTTACTATCTAAAAAAGGTTCTTGAGGCAATGTACTAAGGATGGTAAATGATGAATTCATTCTGAAATTCAATTTTGTGCCACACGCAATGCATCCTAGCTCAACTCTGGTAGAAACGAGCCAAGGGTTTCATTGTCAAGGTTCCGCTCCAAACCCTTGTGACCGTGGCAATCCTAGCGCAGTAACGTTCCCAAAACTCGACGAAGCTATCTAAATATTATGAAAATATACGATACTCGCAGTTTAAATATAGTGTTCGCGGTCAGTGTCACGTGGATATTTTTAACTCGGTGGAGTTAGCGACCGATCCAGGAATTTTAATTCTGGAAAATAAATGGAGCTATAGACGTCATCATCAACCGGAAAAAGTCTACTGCTGAATAAAGGCCGCTCAGGTCCAACCATGTTTCCGCGACCAGATCGTTCCTAGTTGGGGGTTTTCCGACGCTTCGTCTTTGGGTACGTGGTCGCCACTCATGAAGCTTTCTGCCCCCCCGACCATCGGTTCTTCGAACTATAGACGTAGTGCCATGACAGCTCTCCGCGACCGGCACTAGACGCCGACAACGGCTAAGGGCTACTACCCTCTTTTTCAGCGATATTCAATAGTAATGCGAGTTATCCTCTGCAATACAATTAAAGGTGCGACCACACTGGTGCTTAAAAAACGGCGACGGTTTGGAATCACAGGCTCCCCACACAGCTGCTCAACGGCGCTACTGCAATATAAACGTACCGATGTTCGTAAACTTCGTTTACTCTCATGACGCCTTCATTGGAGTAAAAGAACTTCGATGTTCGCGGTACCGGGCCAAATACGAAATCAGTACCTTCGCCGTTTTACAAGCAGCATTGTGGACGATGGTCGCATCTCAAGATAGTTTTGTGTTTAAGACAGAGGGGATCGTTCGAAATGTGTAGTGTGTAAGTAACTGTACTTATTTAAATCGAAAGAAAAATAGAAAAATTTTACTCGAAGCGGGACTCGAACCCACAACCACTGGATCACTAGCCCAGTGCACTACCAATTGTGCTATCCGAGTACCGCTTAGACTTGTCAATTTTTTCTATCTTATCCTTCGTGGTATACGCATAATTCTCAATGTAAATTGAGACTTCGATGCCGTTAAGTGTTCAATACGCTGACGGTAGATGTGACTACACGTCACCCATGATGACGTATACCGCGAAGGATAAGATAGAAAAATTTGACAAGTCTAAGCGGTACTCGGAATCGAAGATATTCGCTAGCAGACGTTTCTGCATAATAAAAATAACTGTACTTAGTTTATGTGAGTCAGTTATTAAAGACACATCGACGGTAATGGTTGTTTCAATTATATACCGCATATGAATGCCCACATTATATGGCGACCTTGCCATTTAAATTAAATTAAATTTCCGATGTTCGCGGTAAATCCTCTGAAGGAAAAAGTTTGTTTACGATATCTGTGCCGACCTGCGCGTGCACAGATTCCAGATGAAACACATTTAGGAGGTTATTGGATGTAAACAGATCGGTTTTAAAATGTTTTGGTAAAAACGAAGGTTAGTACGGCAGGCTAATTCTTTTGATCTTAACGAGATATTACGTGTTTTACACATATATAACAGTTTACTCAAATGTATTTGCCGAAAGGTTTGTCCTAGTCGGTAGTGACCCTGTACTCTTACCATGAGTTGTGACATTGAGGTTTTCGATAACGAGTATCGAGTTTACTATCTGTGCATCTCGCTTGTACTATTTTAATCCGAACGAGATGCACAGATAGTAAACTCGATACTCGCTATCGAAAACCTCAAAGTCACAACTCATGGTAAGGGTACTGTCTATAGAGCCGACGGTCCTGGGTTCAAATCCCAATAAGGGAATTATTTGTGTGATGAGCGCAGGTATTTGTTCCTAAATCATGGGTGTTTTCTATGCATTAAAGTATTTGTACATTAGTTCTGTATATAACATATATCGTAGGTTGAACACAAGAGCATTCTTGAGCTTATTATTGTTGTCCTGTAATATTTAATTATTATTTAAATATTAACTCTTTAGTCGGGCCTGTGAGAGACAGTGTCTTCTAGAGCTGATATTTATTTTGTTCGTTTCTTGTCAAGGACATAAATATTGTCCTGTGCTGCAATAAAGTGACAGACGGAGACTTGAAATGTCAACTAACAATTTTTTTTTTATTGGAACTGGCCTGGTCGAAGTTCGTATATTTCGAGCATCTTTCTCTTTTACCCCAAGATGCCTGAAATATACGAACTTCGATGTTGGCGGTACCGCTCCTGCGGCGCTACCGCGAACAACGATATTCGTAAATTTCGGACGATTGTCTCTGTCACCCTCATGACACCTTGGTTGGAGTAAAAGAGAAAGATGCCCGAAATATACGAACTTCGATGTTCGCGGTACCGCTCCTGTTTTCTGTTTATTTGTCTCATCATAGGGACGGATTCAAACAAACCTTTTGGATGCAAACAATACTTATTCCTAAGTAATTGTCAAACCAGACCTACCATACACCCTAAAGCCATTTTTGAGGTCGTCAGCGGCTACCTCACTCCTCGTAAGTATTAATCGTGTTACCATGGCGTTACCTAGTTCTACAGAAATAGGAATCTTAATAAATTAGGTTTTTTCCGTCACCGAATACATTTAGCGGCGGCGCATGCGTCACGGTTTGATTTACGCGGCCAGAAATACGAGTTATTGAAATAAATACATCGACCGAGAATAACAGTCGCGCCAGAAATAAGTGATTTATGGTGTCGAGGGCCGAGGAATTGGAGCAGCGTTGCCGGCCTTTAAGGGGGGTTGGAGCTCTGGGAACCTTACTCACCATCAGGAACACAACACAACAAACCTGAAAGGTAGCAGTGCTATTATGGCTGTGGTCTTCTGTAAGGAGGAGGTACTTCCCCAGTTGGGCTGCCCCAGATTCAAGCGTGATGGTCATCGCTGTGCCCTACCTCTCATTGTTGGACGTAGTTTAAGGACATACCCGGGTCCAACCTTGCTGCTTACCTGCAGCAATGAGTAACGCACTCTCACCCCGAGCGGTGTGTCTCGACTCGGCTTGAAAATGGGTACCAGAGCTTACTTGCAGCAATGAGTAACGCACTCTCACCCCGAGTGGTGTGTCCCGACTCGGCTTGAAAATGGGTACCAGAGCTTACTTGCAGCAATGAGTAACGCACTCTCACCCGAGTGGTGTGTCCCGACTCGGCTTGAAAATGGGTACCAGAGCTTACTTGCAGCAATGAGTAACGCACTCTCACCCCGAGTGGTGTGTCCCGACTCGGCTTGAAAATGGGTACCAGAGCTTACTTGCAGCAATGAGTAACGCACTCTCACCCCGAGTGGTGTGTCCTGACTCGGCTTGAAAATGGGTACCAGAGCTTACTTGCAGCAATGAGTAACGCACTCTCACCCCGAGCGGTGTGTCCGGACTCGGCTTGAAAATGGGTACCAGAGCTTACTTGCAGCAATGAGTAACGCACTCTCACCCCGAGCGGTGTGTCCGTACTCGGCTTGAAAATGGGTACCAGAGCTTACTTGCAGCAATGAGTAACGCACTCTCACCCCGAGCGGTGTGTCCGGACTCGGCTTGAAAATGGGTACCAGAGCTTACTTGCAGCAATGAGTAACGCACTCTCACCCCGAGCGGTGTGTCCGGACTCGGCTTGAAAATGGGTACCAGAGCTTACTTGCAGCAATGAGTAACGCACTCTCACCCCGAGCGGTGTGTCCGGACTCGGCTTGAAAATGGGTCCCAGAGCTTACTTGCAGCAATGAGTAACGCACTCTCACCCCGAGTGGTGTGTCCCGACTCGGCTTGAAAATGGGTACCAGAGCTTACTTGCAGCAATGAGTAACGCACTCTCACCCCGAGCGGTGTGTCCCGACTCGGCTTGAAAATGGGTACCAGAGCTTACTAGCAGCAATGAGTAACGCACTCTCACCCCGAGTGGTGTGTCCCGACTCGGCTTGAAAATGGGTACCAGAGCTTACTTGCAGCAATGAGTAACGCACTCTCACCCCGAGTGGTGTGTCCCGACTCGGCTTGAAAATGGGTACCAGAGCTTACTTGCAGCAATGAGTAACGCACTCTCACCCCGAGCGGTGTGTCCGGACTCGGCTTGAAAATGGGTACCAGAGCTTACTTGCAGCAATGAGTAACGCACTCTCACCCCGAGCGGTGTGTCCGTACTCGGCTTGAAAATGGGTACCAGAGCTTACTTGCAGCAATGAGTAACGCACTCTCACCCCGAGCGGTGTGTCCGGACTCGGCTTGAAAATGGGTACCAGAGCTTACTTGCAGCAATGAGTAACGCACTCTCACCCCGAGCGGTGTGTCCCGACTCGGCTTGAAAATGGGTACCAGAGCTTACTTGCAGCAATGAGTAACGCACTCTCACCCCGAGTGGTGTGTCCCGACTCGGCTTGAAAATGGGTACCAGAGCTTACTTGCAGCAATGAGTAACGCACTCTCACCCCGAGTGGTGTGTCCTGACTCGGCTTGAAAATGGGTACCAGAGCTTACTTGCAGCAATGAGTAACGCACTCTCACCCCGAGCGGTGTGTCCGGACTCGGCTTGAAAATGGGTACCAGAGCTTACTTGCAGCAATGAGTAACGCACTCTCACCCCGAGCGGTGTGTCCATACTCGGCTTGAAAATGGGTACCAGAGCTTACTTGCATCAATGAGTAACGCACTCTCACCCCGAGCGGTGTGTCCGTACTCGGCTTGAAAATGGGTACCAGAGCTTACCAGAAACATGTCGCCTAGTGCGATATAATAAGTGCACGCGACAAACGGATGCACATCCGTTTGTAACTAATATAGTTTCGATTTTCTTCATCTACCTACCTAGAATCGGTATAACTATGGTTTATTTTACGTTTTAATAATAACCATTCTCCAGTTCAAAGAGATGTATGAGTATGTTTGAAAGTAACAAATCGTTCGTAACACTAGAAATAAAAAATCTTGCTATCAGAGAGTTTCGTGTGTGTAAATTATATAAATCATTGTTTGGACAATGTATTCATTTATATAACAAGCTACCTCATGATGCCTTAAAATTACATTACCCAGTACCTACTTAAGACTTACTTACAATATCTTTGAGGTCCAAGGGCTATTACAGAGTAGAAAATTAAATGACAGACAAACATGCATGGCCCGCACCAGAAACTGTAACTAGACCGCCCAGTATTTAAATAATCTCATTGTATGCCAGATTACTTATACTGCCAGATTATTTTATTGACACAGTTCAGGTAAGAAAGGATATCGAAGCATATCTTATCATTTGACGACCGGTCTGGCCTAGTGGGTAGTGACCCTGCCTATGAAGCCGATGGTCCTGGGTTCGATTCTCAGTTAGGGCTTTATTTGTGATGAGCACAGATATTTGTTCCTGAGTCATGGGTGTTTTCTATGTATTTAAGTATTTATATGTATCTATCTATTATATATATCGTCGTCTAGTACCTACAACACAAGCCTTACTGATCTTACCGTAGGACTAGGTCGATTTGTGTAAGATTGTCCAGAAATGTTTATTTATTTTATTTTATATCTATTTCGTGTAGTGAAATTTGTTTATACAATATTATTTGTATGGTTTAGTATATTTAGTTATATCTTGTATTTTATTAACTGCTTGATATGATAAGTTGATGTATATGAGAGTGAAACAACCGTCTAGTTCGTAAGCCAGTTTATTACTAGTTGACCAGTCGGCGCAAACGCCGTATAACTATGTATAGATATAGGTAGGTATATAGCAATACACATCATCCCTTCACCATTATTACAAAACTACAATAAAGAATATAACAAAATAAATTTAAGTAACTAAACCTTATAGTCTACCTTTTTCCTGGGGCGCAATTTATGCCGCATCGAGGGCTCGCCTAGCACAGATGAACCTTGGTCGCACGGCGCGGCAACGCTCGGCGGCCGCGCCGGCGACGCTGGCGGAGCGCCGGGCTCGTGCGCAGACGGCCCGGGCTCATCTGTGTCTCCTTCACAGTCTGCCCACATTTCATTTCCAGTCTCTTCTGCACTCCTTTGCTCCACCACTGTATCGGCGAGGGATGCACTGGCCTCCGCAGAATCAGTAGGTAAAATTGTCATACTACTTGAAAGAGACGGGCAAGGAAATGAGGGCATCGGTACAAGCTTACTGGGAATATCGCTATTTATTTTATCAACAATGTCTATAGAATCACCTTTATATTTTAAAAGTTGATCTACATGTCTTATACAGTACGTTTCATATTTATGTACATATATTTTAAACATCTTATATCCCACCTTTTCTTTAATTTTACCTAACTCCCAATTCCCTTCCTTGCACTGTACCACCGGGCCCAGACTATTTCATCAACATGGAATATTCGCTGACGCGCGCGAACAGCTGTTGGCGTGTTGTTATCGGCCGCCCTCGTGGCAGTATCTGTAGGTAATATTAAATCGAGGCGAGTTCTCAGCTCCCTTCCGAACATGAGTTTCGCTGGCGTTTCCCCAGTAGTACAATGCACGGAATTACGATAGTCAAACAAATAACTTAACAATTTATCATGTACTATGTGAGTGTTTACATCTTGTTGTAAAATATTTTTTAACATTTTTTTACATGTGCGAACAGAGTTTTCGGCTTGCCCGTTACTATTGGGGTGATATACCGGAGAATTCATATATTTAATACCATTGTTAGAACAAAACGAGATAAATTCTGCGCAATGTATTTTGACATCGTTATCTGATACTAAAACGTTAGGAATACCAAAAACGGAAAAATGTATGTTAATTTAGATATCAACGACTCTGCGCTGGTGCCATTTTGCATATATACGCATTCCACCCATTTACTATATGAATCAACCAGAATCAGATACACTCTTTGCCCTATGGTCATATAATCGATATGTATGCGGTGCCAGGGGCGGGCGCGCGCGGCCAGGGCGCCGGAGGCTCTCGTGGCGGCGCCGGGCGCAGCCCTACGCAAGCGCGGCAGGCGCCCGCTCAGCGCTCGATGTCCTGGTCGATACCTGGCCACCACATCCTACTGCGCGCAGCACATTTCATTTTCACTATCCCTAAGTGTGTGCTATGCAATTCGCTTAACATACGTTCCCTAAGTGCCACGGGAATAACGACTTTGTGACCCCGTAATAAGGCCCCATTTTCTAACTGTAGATCGGTTCGGCAATGAAAATACGGTTGCACCAATTTACAATTTACTTTACGCGGCCAACCTCGATTAATATATTTAATTACCGTTTGAAGAGTCGCATCGGCTTCGGTAGCCCTTTTAATATCCTGTGCGGTGACCGCCGATGACACCGAATTTAAAAATTTAATGCACACAAAGAATCAAATTCCTTATCACTGTCACTGGTCGTCTCCGCCACAGGCGCACGGGAAAAATAATCCGCGACTAAGTTGTTACTGCCAGATATATATTGCACTGTATAATTATACGCTGACAATATAATGGCATATCTTTGCAGACGTAAGGCCGACGTGACTGAAATTCCCTTCTGGACATTAAATATCGAGACCAACGGCTTGTGATCTGTTTTTAATATAAAAGGCTCGCTACGGCCATATAGGTATTGATGGAAACGCTTCACGGCGAAAATGATCGCCGCCGCCTCTTTCTGGATTTGACTATAATTACGTTCGCTGGCGGTGAGAGCGCGAGACGCGAACGCCAGTGGCCGCTCCTCTCCGTCAGCGGCGCGTTGAGCGAGCAGAGCGCCCAGGCCTCCAGGACCAGCGTCTGCGCTCAGTACCAGCTGCGCGCTGGGCTCGAAGTGTGCCAGCACGCGCTCCGAGGCCAGCTCGCGGCGCACCGCGCGCACAGCGCCTCGCTGCCGCTCGCCCCACTCCCACTCAGCTCCTGCACGTAACAGCTCGTGTAATGGACTCAACAATGCTGAAGCATTAGGTATAAAGTTCCTATAGTAATTGACTACGCCTAGAAACGATTGCATCTCAGTTACGTTGGTGGGTTCAGGTGCGTTTAAAATGGCCTGAACCTTACTAGGGCAAGTCTGTAAACCTTCTTTACTAATGACGTAGTTAACCCAAATAAGTGATACTAGTTTTGAAAAATTCACATTTATCCTTTTGTAAACGTAAGCCCGCATCATTTAATTTCATTAGAACCTTTCCAAATGCACTTCCTTATTGGGCCCCGTTACACAAATGTCGTCAAGCCAGCAGCTCACACCATCAATACCTGTGAAAATGGTTTCCATAGATTTTTGGAAAATTGCTGGCGCATTTGCCAGTCCGTATACCAACCGTGTATATTTAAATAAACCCCTTGAGGTATTAATGGTGGTGAGCTCCTGCGATGAGTCATCCAGTATAAACTGATTATACGCATTTTTAAGGTCTATTTTGCTGTAATGTTCGCCTCCACCAAGCTTGGCGAAAACCTCCTCTATTCGAGGCAGCGGATACTTGTCAATCACCAGATCCCTATTGAGAGTCACAGAAAAATCACCCGCTATCCTAACCTTCCCATTTTCTTTTAGAACCGGCACTATAGGAGTAGCGTAATCTGAGTAATTTACAGGAACTAAAATACCCAACTTGACTAACCTATCCAATTCTTCCTCTACCTTTGCCTTTAAGGCAAAAGGTACCGACCGCGGTTTAAAAAATTTTGGACATGAATTCCGTTTAAGACGCAACGTGACCTTGAACTTGTTAAACGAACCGAGCTCATCGCGCCAGATATCGGGGTATTGTTCTAACAATTGGTGTACATCTACATTACTGTCAGTGTTAATACTATGATTGTTTGTTTTTCTAGCTAAGACCAAACCAAAGGCGGCCATAAAATCTCGACCAAGTAACGGAGGTCCTCCGTTCGTTACTACAAATATTTTAATTTTTTCTGTACTACCGTCGTAAGTAGCATTTACTTGAAATATCCCTAGTGGTGAGATTTGATGACCGGTATAAAAACACATCTTAATGTTACATTTTTGTAATTGATATTCCGAAAACATCTTGTAGTATAAGCTATCTGAAATTACGCACACTCCAGAACCCGAATCTAATTCCATAGATATTTTTTACCATTTAATACCACATCTAAAAGAATCGGTTTATAAGCTACGTACCTTAAATTAAAGTTTTGGCACTCCCTACAACATTGTTCTTCTCCTCCGGTTCCGTCGTCCTGAAGTTCACTTGTTATGCAGTTCACGCGTAAAGACTTATTTTTGCACATTTTCTTCAAGTGACCTATGACCCCGCATTTATGACATCTATAACGCTTGTAACGGCAATTATCTTCGTTATGATTTCTCATTCCACAAACGGCACATTGGAGATCATCGCGCTGGCGCTGGCCGCCCGCGTGAGGCCGGTACACGCCGCCATCGCCATTGCCGCCGCCGCGGCGACCTTTGCCCCAGCCGCCTCGACCGCGCTCACTTGCATTATAAAATACGAGTTCTTCCTTAACTGTCGCTGCCATCTCCGTCTTGGCTTCCCTAGCGACTGCGGCTTTCTCTGCAATCTCCACCGCCTCGGCCATGGAGAGTGTGGCCGTTTTTTCAAATAACTTGTCACGTTCTGGCCCCGAGCCCAAGCCGAGGATGAAACGATCCGCTAGATTCGCCTCCAGAGCTGCGCCAAAATTGCAATACGTTGCTAATCCTCTTAATCGCGCCGCCCAGTCCCCCAATGATTCGCCTGGTGCTCTTGTCGCCGCATAAAACTTGGCCTTATCAGCGTATGTACACTGTTTCTTCTTGAAGTGGCCTTCGAGTAATTTCACTAGCTCCTTGAACTCAAGCGCTTCTAGTTCTTTGGGATAAGCCAAGTTACGTAACAAGCGGTAGGTTTCGTCCGTTAAATGAGTGACCAAAAGGGCGCACTTATCCGCCTCCTCCTCAATCTTATTAACCACAAAAAACTGCTTTAATTTGTTATGAAATATCTGCCATTCACCGGTTTTGTGATCGAAATTCGCGAGATTTCCAAAAAACGCCATCTTATTTTATTTTTTTACTGAGCGCGAGGGTACTTTAGAATTCTCGTTCGCCACTGATGTATATGAGAGTGAAACAACCGTCTAGTTCGTAAGCCAGTTTATTACTAGTTGACCAGTCGGCGCAAACGCCGTATAACTATGTATAGATATAGGTAGGTATATAGCAATACACATCATAAGTGCATTGTAATGTGCCTAAATTGAAGAATATAGTTGTTTTACCTTTTTTTGTAAATTTCTTTGTAACCGCTAAATCGGTTATAACCTACGAAGTAGCAAGTAGAACCTATGTTCTAAATACATTCCGATCTTGTCCGATGGCTAGGGACAACCTGTATAAATATATTCATCGTCAAATTAAACAGTGTGTGATAGTCAACCAAGCTGATTTCTTGTCACAGTGACGTTAATAAAGAGATCTTTTGCGTCTTTCATACAGATTTTCACTGTGACAAGGAACGAAGTGGCCCATAAATCAAATTGGTTGAGTGTACATTGTGTATTCCTATTAGCTGGAGGGGACGGCAGGCAAACTTTGGTTTCGGCTAACAAGAGCTAACCGTATCGGCTGGAATACAACAATATGCAACAAATTGCTTGCTCGTAATTCTTTATTCATCCCGCTGTTTGCGAACCTTCGCAGAGATTTGTTTTTTTAGCAAACAACCAATCGGTTCTTTTCTAAAACAGAATCAAAACAATTTATTTCAAATGTTGTAGTATTTGGATACTGAGCCTTTGTTGATTTTTAATCAGTCAACGTTTACACAAGGAAAACCATGAATATGGCTTTGAAATAATATTTGGTTCTCCGATCGTAACTGAGATTCTGTGGTTTTCACGTCATCGGCTCCAACCGCAACTATTAAAAGACTGCGGTTAGTAATGTTTGTTTATCAGTTTCTATAACTATATGCAGGAACAAAACTGATCCATATCGTCATTCTTATGAAGGCTGATTAAAGGTGAAAAACTTAACTGAAGGACCATGTCTATGTAGTTGTGCAGAGAATTAATATGGAACTTACATCAACATTTGAATATAGAACGTCGACATGCGTGTACAGACACGTTACACAGTCCAGGTGCTTTAGCTTAGTTTTTTACCTATATTAAAGGGTGGGTAGTAATCCTGCCTAAGAAGCCTATGGTCCTGGGTTGAAATCCCAGTTAGAGCATTTATTTGTGCGATGAGCACAGATATTTGTTCTTCCATTATTAAGTATTTATATAATATGTATATCAGTGGCTTAGTAGCTTAGTACCCATAACACAAGCCTTCGTAAGCTTACCATGGGGTGCCGTGGGGCGATGTGACATTGGGGGAGGCCTATATCCAACAGTGGACGTCCTTCGGCTATTATCTTTAGTCAAGTATCTTTTATCTTTTAATAAATATGTTTTATTCTCGCTGGTAGCTCGTAGGATCATAAAATCTTATATAAACCGTGCACGATTCATTGCAAGAGGAAGTGGGAAGTTTGACGATATAATTTCAGAGGAATAGCGTCCTCGCTAGTTTATTACGTGTAATGTTCCAAATTTTGTTTTTATATTTATTGTTTCCTGTTTTGCAAGTGGTTATAAAACAGTGATGGGATATAGTTTGATATCGGCAGCGCGTCCATACAAGCCAATTCCATCCAGCTTGACTAACTTGGCCATAGTTCAACAGTATTCGGGATCCACCTTGCCTAAGAAAAAACCCCTCCTGATAGACATAGGTACATAGGAGCTATAGTGGTAAATCGCCATCACTAGGTATACTGGCTTTGTGAGAACTTCAGACGTTTAGGAGAAGGTAAATATTAAAATATATATATAATAATAGGTTTACAGTTTGCTCAGTAATTTTTATTTCTAGATGTAAGTCAACTCTTCATGGATCGCAACTCAAGGAATTTTAAATTAAAATAGATGACATATATATGATTTGACGACCGGTCTGGCCTAGTGGGTAGTGACCCTGCCTATGAAGCTGAAGGTCCTGGGTTCGATTCCCAGTCAGGGCATTTATTTGTGTGATGAGCACAGATATTTGTTCCTGAGTCATGGGTGTTTTCTATGTATTTAAGTATTTATATGTATCTATTTATTATATATATCGTCGTCTAGTACCGGCAACACAAGCCTTATTGAGCTTACCGTGGGACTAGGTCGATTTGTGTAAGAATGTCCGAAATATTTATTTATTTATTTTTATTTATATATACTTAAGAAAAAGTGACTATAGCTCCTCCGGCATCAGAGGCAGGATTTGAACCCGCATTAACACCTTTCGTGGCTGAGGTACTAACCAATTGGACCTCCCGGATATATTTAGTAAAACCCATCGCAATTTAATTAAGGACTTTTCGGGAACGTGGCAACTTAATTAGGACAACGGGCATCGACATTCCTTGACCGGCCTATGGCTTGCGGAATAATATATAATATAAATTTTATATTATTGTGTAGATTTGTTTTAAAGATGTTTACCGATTATAAATGATATATTTGGATGCGCAGAAGTAAGTTGGCGCACAGCCAGGCGCTGGTTCCGCATGCGTGTGAACTCCTGCGCGGCTTGAACGAATCGTTTTGTATACGACTGTAAGGTCTTTTCCAGTTCCAGCTAACTCAGGTCTGCAGTCTGTTCCAACCAGGGACCGGACCACCCTTTCCTCGGCAAAAGCCATTCAAAGGGCAACCCTTAAACATGGCTAACACATTGAAAGACTTACTAGTTTGAACTGCTAGCCCATATATTTGGCTATCCGGCCCTTACCGTACGACTAAGCCAAAAATAAAACTAGCCCTTTACAATCACTAGCTGCTATCATTTATGCCTTGCTATCCCTTAAAAAGGCTTACCCTTATTACTTAGCGCTTTTAATAAAGCTTTCCCTTTAGTAAAAGCCTTGCGTGAAAGAGACAGGTTTAGTATATCTCTACGCTAGTGTTCGAGAAGCGCGCGTCCGTCAAATCAAAGAAGTCAAAGAAAAGGCCGCGTCGCTGCGCCGCCTTACTATTGGATCAGAGCAAGGTGTGCTTTATGAACAAGGCAGACGATTTCAATTAGCACGCTTGTCTGTAAAAGGGAAGCCCTCTTATAAGGCTATAACCCTTATAATATAAGCGATATGTAAGGTTTTAGTGAGCGGATGATTAGGGTTTTGTTAGGGTATTGGGATAGCGCTTAGTTATAAGGGTTAGAGCTTTTATAAGGGCTTTAATAAAGTAAGTAAAATTAAAGGTTATTGTCGAATAAGGGTATGGTGAGTGAAGTCTTATGTAAAACCCATACAAAACCCTTTATAAGGGATAGCGGGCCGGTCCCTGCGCTAGACATAGGCCTTCCCTAAATATGACATGTATCATCTTGGAGACAAGTTGGTATAGTCAATACCCTTGGCAGCCGTGTGGTGCCGGGCGAGAAGAGCACCACCCTATCTCCTACCGCGGGCGTCATAAGAGGTAACAAAGCGAAAAAAACCGCCGCGCGAGAGTCCATCAACACCGAAAATGCAAAAAAAATATTCGCTGCGGGACTCGAACCCACAACCACTGGATCACTAGCCCAGTGCACTACCAATTGTGTACCCATGATGACGTATACGGCGAGGGATAAATAGAAAAAAAAATACAAGTCTAAGCGGTACTCGTATAGCACAAGTGCACTGGGCTAGTGATCCAGTGGTTGTGGGTTTGACTCCCGCTGCGAGTAAATTTTTTTCTATTCTTATTTCGATTTAAATATTTGAGATATTCGCTAGCAGACGTTTCTGCATAATAAAAAAAAATTTACCGAATATGCAGCTGGTCCGCCAACAATATTTTGCGTATAAAAAAGGTGTGTTCTTGTGAATAGCTGCGCACGAGTCGATAAAACTTTCCCAACAGGATTACGAGTCAATCGGTGCTGACTTACGAGACGCAAACAACCGCATAAACCACGAGCCAGTACAAGATGTAAGCACTCGGCTTAACTACCGCATTTATCTGACGACTTCAAACAACCAATGTAAAACTTATTACGATAAAAGAAGCTAAGTTCGAAAATGTAAATTCATGAGAGCTGTGACCGATGAGCCGGCGGCTTCCTCGCACAACGTATCAGCATTGCGATACACATTACTAAATAATAATATGTATGGTAGAAAGTTGACCTGAAATAAATGGATTTTATTTTTTTATTTTTTATAATCATGAAGTTATCCTAGGTCTAGACGTCTATTCAGGCCCGGCGGACAGATGTTGGTTGGCTTTTCTAAGTTTTTAACTTGTTTTTTTTTTACACAAGACTGACTAGCGTTTGACCTCAATCGCACCTGACGGTAAGTGTCGACGAGGTCGAGGGTGTAGCATTTCATTCATTTATAAATATTCTTCTGAACTAACCCTTTGATGTCCTTTTTCCCCTTTGTATTCGACTGCTTTTAACAAAATTCTTGAAAAT
The DNA here is from genome assembly GCA_022674325.2 of Grapholita molesta. Classification (NCBI taxonomy): domain Eukaryota; kingdom Metazoa; phylum Arthropoda; class Insecta; order Lepidoptera; family Tortricidae; genus Grapholita; species Grapholita molesta. The sequence continues at coordinate 197,380 of CP053130.2, forward strand.
ACTCGTCTAATCTGATTTGCCTTCAAAATTTCTAGCCGCTACTTGAAAATATTGACTATATACAGTGTGTATTTTTCATTCGGGCGCATAAGTTGCCCACATACAGTATCCATCCAGTAATACGATTCGTATTATGTTAATAATTTTGTTGAATAGTGTTATAACATAGTTGTAACGATTTTTTTTTAAGTCTGGCCGGCCAGCAATGTACGCAGTCCAACTTATTTTTATATGACAAGTAATTCTGACATGACATGACGCATCGGTACGTTAATTACTATGGATGCAATACATTGCGTGCTTAATTTTTATGTATGAAATAAAAATAACCTATTTTTTTTTACAAAATGAATGTAAATATGTAACCTATATATGCCATGTTTCCTTGTTTTGAGGTGTGCAATAAAGAGTATTTTATTTTATGTTATGTAAATAGGTTCTTGTGGTCCAATACTAATCGCCACTACAATATACGCCCGTATGAAAAATACAAACTGTATATGTATTTCAAAAACCCTAATAAATCTTATTTAGATGAAATATTAAGCATGACCGCATGCGACAAGCATTGAAAAAACAAATTAACTTAACAACTACTTAGATTAACTAAAGCTGTTCATATTTATCTTCAGTAGTTAGCCATTACCAGGAGACTCAACAGCAACACTATCATTATTTACTGTCATCGCCACAATACCAAGAGACTGAATGGACCTGTTCAAACTAGTTCCAATTAGCGAACTATTCTACCTTTAATTGGAACCGGCTGGCATTTCCCGAACAAAGACGTCTGGGGCATCCGCGACACACTTCCTCCACAACGGAGCTATTTTTACTTTACCACAAGGGGTATGCAAAATAGTTTGTACATTGTTTTGACTGAAGCTTTACATTCCTTTTATTAGGAAGCTGCAAAAATATTAGTCACGGCCCTGGTTCACGGGTAGACATTTTTAAAAATATACTTGGCATTTTTTTTTTTTTTTTATGACATAAGGTGGCAAACGAGCAGAGGGATTGCCTGATGGTAAGCAATTACCGTCGCCCATGGGCACCCGCAACATCAGGGGAGTCACAAGCGCGTTGCCGTACTTTAAGAGGGGTTGGAGCTCTGGGAACCTTACTCATCATCATATTTTTTTTAGACCATGAAATATTTCTAATGGCTGTTACTTTTTTTTATATTACATTTATTTACAGAAATTACAATCGTATTATGATAACTACAACTACCTACTTAACTAGTTACATTATAAAATCTAAAAAAGGCCCTTGAGGCATTGTACAGTCAGCAGCAGAAGTGGCTAAGCGTTTGAGGTGTTCAAAATGAGGTCAACACATCTCATTGTCAAGAGAATAAGAGCGCGTGTAAGTCATTTTGAACACTTCAAACGCTTAGCCACTTCTTCTGCTGACCGTACCAAGGATGCTGGCGGCATTTCCTCGTTGTATTTTTAATTTAGTATTCAAATTGTGCAAGAATTATAAGAAATGACAGTAGTTTTAGAGCCAGAGAGATTCAGTTCAAATAAACAAAGAATTTATTCTTTATAGAGGAAGGTGAAGTGTAGATAGACAAATTGTTATTACAAGATTGTAATTTTCAAAACATTGTCGGCACTTACCATCATGTGTGACTGAGATCAACCCCGGGCAGTCTTGTATATTTTTTATTGTTAGGCTTTTCCTCGTTATATGGCAATGCTGGTAAGTTGTACAAGGAAGCCGCCAGCTTTTCAGTCTTATTTTACATAGTAGTGGAACCATGCCACAGGGGCCTACCTTAAATTTAGAGTTTAAGTTATTATTTTTTAATGTAGTTTATTTTATTATTAAGTTATTTATAACCTAGTATAGTTTATCGTTATTTTACATTATTTTTTCTATGTACATAGTAGTTAAATAAACGGTTATTTAAACAACGTAAAATAAATACTCTCTGCAATGTTATTACAAGTTAAAGATCGTATCTTCGTATACCTATAGATTGCTTCCTTTCCCAGCATCAGCAATAAATAACGCTTTAATTGCCACTCGCCATAAATGACAAGACCTGTTTTCGCGTCGCCTATTTAACGTCAATCGCGCCTCCCACTCCTGCGCATGTGATCGCCTGTAGGTACGAGCGGGACAATAACATGGCCCTAGATGTCCAGGGCTGATTTATTGCATGCTGAACGTTTATTATGAGATAGTCTGCTAACGGGACAGGCCCAGTAGCTGTATTTCTATACTTAAGAAATGAAAACTAAAATAAATAATAAATAAATAAAAAACATCTTCTTACAAAGTGATTCGTTATCATATTTCTTTAGTCATCGTCTTTGTGTTTTTGCTCATGTGAGCATGTGTACATATATATGACCTTAACTTGAGATTTAAAGTAAGGCATAGGTGAGAAACTTAACTGAACCACCATATCTATGTAGTTATGCATAAAATTAATATGGAACTTACGTCAAAATTCGAATATAGAACGCCGACATGCGTGTACACACACGTTACTACTTCATAGGGCAGGTGCTTTAGCTAAATTTGTCACCTATACTGCACAGGTATTGCATAAAGGTACTTAAGTATTTTTTCGGTAGGTTGTTACGGAGGTTCGGAGGTTGCAGAAGTGTGCTTCGGAGAGTTCCTGTGGCCTCGCCTCAAAGTACTAAGATGGCCAAGAGGGGTTTAATGGGTAAACCGGGTCTCACATAACCACGGGACCCGTCCCCGCGCCTCGGTGGTATGCGTAACGCATTTTCCCCTCTTAAAATAAAAAGGTTGATACGCCAGCCCCGAAAGCTGAAAACAAATCCAACCTAAGGACACCGGGATTTTTTCTCAAGTATATGCTATCTTTTCCATTTATAGACGCTGTAGACGAGAAACGAGATTTCATTTAAATATTCCAGTCCTGTTTATTCGTCTGTTGCATGTTGTATTTGCAGTAGACCAGGCCCTATTTACATTCAAGTCCGCTTTGCGTGGTCGTAACCACAGAGCTATATCAAGATAGATTAAAAGAGTAAGATATCGTGTGACGAAATTCGCAGACCAGGACCGGTACCGTGAACATCGAAGTTCGTATATTTCGACCATATTTGGCTTTTACTCCAATCAAGGCGTCATGAGAGTGACAGACAATTCCGAAATTTCCGAATATCGTTTTTTGCGCTAGCGCCGCTGTCGGCTGCGTGCTGCGGTCCACGTGCGACGTCAGATTTTAAAAACAAAATGACTCGTTGGTGGATAACGAACTGTTAAACCTGGTGGCCATCAGCTCATCAGCAAATTAGACACGTTTGGAGGTATTTCCATCACTAAATTACAATCGTGACATCAAAGCACCAAACCAAGATTTTCTATCGACAGATAGAAATCGTATCAATAGATGGATACATCAGCCTCGGCAGTCCCCTGCTGTCTGATGGACCTCATAGACCCTAGGATGTGGTCTTCAGCACATTGCAATCACCAACCACATTCAAGTCTTGTTTGGCATCGCCTAACATTGTACCACCGCGCATGAGGTTTGACGTATGACATTTTATTTGAGCCGATCAGGACTTTGATGGACCAATCGCAACTTTTTTTGCCAAAATTTGCGTATTGCACAATATCTACAGCCGCGGAATTTAAGAAGAAAACTGTGAGTAGAATATTGGGGTCATTTTTGGTAGCCATTTTGTACTGGATACCAACTTTATGTATTTACATGAACTGTCGAACATCCACTCTAGACTTACACTAACACGCTCGGCCTTCCCACCAATGAACTCTTCGTCAACTTGCACCGTCTTCTGTCTCGATATTTCTGTGGCCGCGACCGCCCGCGGCGCGACGACCCTCCTTCACCTTTGCGTGTGCTAAATAGCCTACTTCACCAGAACCAAAAAGTTACAAAAGTTTTATATTTCTTAGATACTTAAGACTTTTGTTTGCTAAACGTAAGAGTGGCGGTTAAAATTAAACGTGGCTTAAGGGTAAACGTTCTGGGTCACATGCAGTACTAAGATTTACATTTATAATGATGTATTAAGGTACCAGAAACCAAACGTATTTAACTCAATATGAAAAAGATACTTGAAACTACAAACTGTCATTTAGCCGCAAGACGACCAGTGCTGGACATTGGGCTCACCCAGGGATCGCCAAGACAACCGGTACTAGGCTGTTTACCTCCTAGGACTTCCCGCTACCTTGACTAAGATGGACCACCTTGTTGGTCAATTTCAATTCAATTCATTTTTTTATTCAAGTAGTATAGAAATACTTTCGAATACTTGATACACTCGGTCTACCTCAGGTGTACCGTCACTGCGTCGTCAGATATATCGGGGCTGTGGAGGTGGTCACAAATATCTGAACAACGCCTCTATTGTCAAGGCGATAAAGTGCAAGTTCAGATATTTGTGACCAACTCCCCAGCTCCGATATATCTGATGGTGACTGTACGTGGTCGCCAGTCGAGTAGTTTTGACTCCATCAGCCATCAGTTCTGGCGATATTAGCCCACTGACACTTAAGTCTAGCAGTTCTGAGAGCAATGTCGATAACTGGAGCTCCCGCGTATCTCCTCGTTTCTAATTAGATCGCGCTAGGAAACTCCGAGCATTGATCTCTCCATGCCATGTCAGTATCTTTGAGCTTCTTGATGAGTCATCACATCAGTCATCACGTTGTCAAACGGAAAACCGGAAGATACAGTTTATTTATGATGGCAGCATTGTTCGGTCAGTGTTGCGTCACTCTTCCGGGTAACTTTTTTAGAAATTGTTTTAAAAGATCTTAAATATTTTTTTGTGTTCTCGCATTTTCGCTGAAACAGTTTTTAAAGAAATTATGAACATTGAAATGTTTTCAAATGTACCAGATATAGGAAACAACATTGTTTTTTTTTTTAATGAGGGCTATAATTATAAATTAAAAAGTTCCAACTAACTTTCTTTTTACTACTTTCGAAACATCTTACCCTTATCGCGCATGATGAGTAGTTAAGTATCTTTACGTGTAGGGTAAAGGCACTGATAGCCAGACCTGTCGAATATAATGCACAGCAGCGGTGGACTATTGACTATTCTTTTTTTATGAATGTAATTTTTGTTTTTGTTATGTTTCACTATCTTGACGACAAACTTTTTCCTAGCATGTAAGCGAATTTATGTATACTGCTTGCATTGTTATAAAATGAAATTGAAAAAGTAAGACAAATTAGTATATTATGAAGTATTTACATTACTTTTCCTGAGCACTAAGCGCTAATTAGTTCATACATTCATCATCATTTTATTTGCTTAATGACCGCTGTATGGCTGTAAGTATACTCCTAATGTATCATAAAATACAATCTGTTTTTTATTGCTGATAATTATTTCCTTTACAGCGGCTTTGGATATACGTCGTTATATACTTTTACTTTGACAAATTACATTTTATATAGAGCAGTCCTTTTAAAATCTGCTCTTGTATGTTTTCTCGCATAAAGGAAGCTTGTAATAAATAACAATTAAATATGGACAATCTTATACAAACCGAATTGTAAGTTCAATAAGGGTTTTGTTGTACGTACTGGACGACGATAGTGTACTTAAATACTAAAATAAATACATAACAAATTTAATATTCGTAATAAACACAGATATAAATATCCTTGCCGGGATACCGTTGGGATCCGGTACCTCCAGCATCACAGGCTGGGTTAGAATACGTGGTTAATTATCGAATACTTTAGTTGAATGGTATGGTCGGCTATCGGTGCTTTAACCCTTAGTCTTAGTAGGCGTAGTGAAGAGCGCGCCTCGGGCGGTAGGTAAAGGTTACTAGCGATGGCGTGGGGTACTGACAGGCATTCACAAGGACCATCGACAAACTGGCCACGCCACTGCCGCCAGTCTAACTCTGACCTACTCACTACAGTTAGAACACTTAGAACATACGAGTATAATATTATAGAAAGAATTATACTGTCTCTCTCTAACTCTAGTTCCGTACATAAGGTCTTGGAACCTTTCTCACCAGTCTCACCACTAGGAACACAACACTGTATACCAAAAAGAAATAGTAACAGTGTTATTATGACTGGGTCTTCTGTAACGAAAAGGTATTACACCAGTCGGACTACTCCAGATTCAATGCTGTGTATATATTAACAATGTGAGGGCCCTGCATATAATAAATAATAAGAATTTTATTTCCTTAACTGTGCTATATGACACATGCGTTGTATTAAAATATTGTTTTCCCCTCACTAGCTCGTAAAGCGCTTGTTTATCCTTTAATACGAGAGGGTAAAAACGCATTTTATCCACTAGTGATTAAAGTAAGTTGACTTCTCATAGCTCTTATTGCTATGGTTTTAAAGTCTAAATTCGCGAAGTACAGCTCACTTGCCCCCGCGGCGGCGGCGGGCGCGGGCGAGCCTCGCACACGCACCGAGTTGAAAATCGAAGTAGAACATTCGAAAATCGTACTGGCCACCGCAAGCTAACCAAGCTAAAGGCACCTTTTGTAAAAATGTTGAATGTATCTAAACGCAAAGAAAAAGTCAATGCGATTTTAAAACGTTTTTTTTTTCATGTTTCACTTTCCTCGCTGTAGTGAGGGGAAAAGTTTTGTGTTACACACGGGTGCAATTGTAATTTACTTCTCGTGTATAGAAACACTCGCTACGCTCAGGATTCTATTTTAAAACCACTCGCATTGCTCGTGGTTAAACTATAGAATCCATTCGCTTGCTCGAGTTTCAATCCGACACTCGCAGTTAAAATACAATTTTGCACCCTTGTATAACAAATAACTATTTTAAGCTAAGGCCACTTTATATCTATAAGTCTCCAACCTTTGCGGTCTTCTGCTTTTCTTTTCTGGCGTCTGTTGGATTTAGTTACCGGTAAAATACATTATCTTGAAGTGGCAAGAATGTTTGGTGAATAGGCGGCCGATGATACATACGAGACACGAGTAGACTAATTGCTGTATTTTACTGGCCTTTAGGCTGACATGACTATAATCACGGTACAGACGAACAGAACCCCGGGCTATACTAGTATGTCACGAGTAAAAACTTTCTTAGAACAAAGTTTGCTTTGACTTAAAAGTGAAGTACACGAGACGTAGGCCTCAATGGAGTCAGAACTCGCATAGCTATTCCAATTTTAGTTACTAGTGTTCTAAACGTTAATAGTTGACACCTAGCAATTTATCACCTTAATTACTCATATCTTAATTTCAAAGGTGACATGTACTAGGACAGTGTCGATAACCCGAACGTTTTCCTTATGTGTCCAAGTGTTAAAAAGGTTGCGTAGTATTTCTCTATTTTTAATGTCCCATTGTTATATCTGTACTACGAAATATATACATATATATATACCGGGTGTGGCCTGTAATAGGAGCTTTAACTTTAGGCATCGTTTCTACACCAAAAACGTAGCAACATTTGTTCTTCGACTTTTGAAAATAGCTTATAGTTTAATAAATATTAATAAAAAAAAAAATTCCAAGCAAGCAATGTATTGCAAAAACTATGAAGTTTGTAGGCTGACAGTAAACGTCAACTAGACTATTGGATGCTGTTCATTGAAAATAGTATTTAGTTTGTTCGAAAAAATCACAAGTAATAAATTACCCAATTATTTAAAGTTGTAGAACAAATATTGTTACGTTCGTGGTGCAAAAGCGATCCCTAAAATTTTTGCTCCTATTACAGGCCGCACCCGATATATATATATATATATATATATATATATATATATATATATATATATAGCCGGTTGCCTTTAAGTTCGGGTGTTATGTTATGATGCCAATTGGAAAAATGTTTATGGGGTTGACCATGACTAAATGTTTTCTGTATTTTTGACATGGCCGTAAAGTGTATAAAAATTTGACAATTTAAATTTTATAAAAAAACTTGTCTCGAGATTTGCTTGTATCTAACTGGTTATGACCCAATATTAAGCGACTTAAACTAAAATAGGTTATTTATATTTTAAATATAATATCTCTTAGGATATAGGCAAAAAAATATTGCGAATAGTTTTTATAAAGTTTAAATTGTGTAATAAGGAGGTACATAAATAATACCAAATTGATTGAAGCTGGTAATTCTGGCTTTAATTTAAATTTTTTAGGTCATTTAAATAAAAACATGTTTAAAAAAATACAGTTATTTTTTTATTTTATAAATAATTTTAATGTCTATTATGGATGTCTTTGCCGTACACGGAACAATGGTGTCCTGGACATTTAGGAGGCGTACGCGGAGCCGGATCGAGCCAACGCGCAGACAATTTCGACAATTAAATGAAATAAGGTAAGGGGTACACTAAGCGGATGTTGCCTCTGTCGGTATCATGGGACGCGCACAGAGACAGCCCCCGCCATAGTGTAAGGACTATTGAGTTTTAATGGAATCTAGAATGTACGAGGCTATTGGGTGGAAAGGATGGATTAACTTCTGGGCGATTGAATAAAAAAAACCGGACACCTGCCTGATAAAATGGTATACTATTTTATTTCCGGCAAACGGTGACTCGCCCTATGCGAGATGGGCCTTCACAAAAGCGACATCAATGATGGCTCAAGGGCAATTATAATTGAATTAAATATGACAGAGAAAAATAGATTTATCTTGCTCCATAGAAGCAACGTCAATTTGAAAGTTGTCAGCTGTTAACTTAACACTGACTCCACATGTGCAAAATGTTACTGGTATTGTTTTACAAGTGTAACACAACTTTGTTACCAAGTGGTAACAAAAGTTTCTTGTAAACAGCAACTTTGCTGTCTTCTCTATTCAATATTTATTATACTAATCATTTTGAAACTTGCTTTAATTTAAGCAAGCCTCGAGCAATATCTATTGATATCGAGAAAACAATCCCGTAACGCTTTTCCTGTAAAATATGGCGATATCTTAAACGTGATTGCGTTGTTACTGTATATCAAGTAAATTAAATGACTCGGCGACTAACAAAGTCTTGTGAGAACTAATTATATTTCGCGACAGAAAACTCGCAAGACCTTTATCTTTCAATTAAGCACAATCCTGCAACAAGGAACAGCCGTTTTCCTCTTTATCTAATTATACCGAGGCCTGGTGCCGCGAACATCGAACTTCGTATATTTCGAGTATATTTCTCTTTTACTCCAATTAAGGCGTCATGAACTCATGATACGACAATTTGAGAATATCGCTTTTCGCGGTAGCGCCACTAGTACCGCGAACATCGAAGTTCGTAAGTATATTTCGAGCTCCTTTCTCTTTTACTCCAATTAAGGTGTCATAAGAATGACAGAGACAATCGTCCGATATTTACGAATATCGTTTTTCCACGTAGCGCTGTAGTCTGTACCCTTACCATGAGTTGTGGCTTTGAGGTTTTCGATAACGAATATCGAGTTTACTATTTGTGCATTTCGTTCGCACTAAAAGCGAGATGCACAGATACTTAAACTCGATACTCGTTATCGAAAACCTCAATGTCATAACTCATGGTTAGGGTAATGAGGTGTTTCTGAACCGACTCGACGTGCAAACCTTCAAGGAGCGAGCGCACTCCCACTTAAAGTCCGGCAACGCTCCTGTGACCCCTCTGGTGTCGGGTGTCCATGGGCGGCAGTAGTGGGTAGCCATCAGGCAATTCGCTCGCTCGTTTGCCACCTATATCATAAAAAAGTCCTTTCCGCGAGGACCAAGTATTAGAGCGTGGACAGACTAGCGTTTTTTTTAATACATTTCGGGACAATCTTACACAAATCGACCTAGTCCTACGGTAAGCTCAGTAAAGCTTGTGTTGTAGGTACTAGACGACGATATATATAATAGATAGATACATATAAATCCTAAAACACCCATAACTCAGGAACAAATATCGTGCTCATCACACAAATAAATGCCCTGACTGGGATTCGTACCCAGGACCATCTGCTTCATAGGCAGAGTCACTGCCCACTACTACTAGACTGGTTCTGTCCCGCGTTTTCATATAAAAGCAGGTGTGCTAAAAGACACTCCACTCCAACACGACTAAAATCTCCCGAGATTATTCACATTTTATTTAATACTTAGTCGTTCAAATAAAATCTCTGTAAATTATGATTTCGAACACCTATTAAATTTTATCTTTAACAGAGCTACAGAATAAAATGTTAAATGGTCTAACATAAGGGCTTTATCTTGTTAGTAGAAAATGCTTTCTAGATAAAAACCTTTATATTAACTACAGAGGCAGATACAGATATCTGCCAGATATCTTTAGCTTTTCTATATTCCAATAGCGAATGCGGGATTGAGGACACGGACAATCTTTTTTTAACTCTGTAATTGGTAAATATTATCTTTTAAATAAATAAATATTTCAGGACAATTTTACACAAACCGACCTAGTCCTACGGTAAGCTCAGTAAGGCTTATGTTGCAGGTACTAGACGACGATATATAATAGATAGATACATATAGGTACATAAATACACAGAAAACCCATGACCCAGGAACCTCATCACACAAATAAATGCCCTGACTGGGATTTGAACTCAGGACTATCGGCTTCATAGGCAGTGTCACTACCCACTAGATCAGACCGGTCGTCACGGTTATAGTGGTGTTAGATCAACACAGCACTAATTATTTTTTAAGAAAAAAATATATTCAACACCAAATCTTGGTCACCCTATGCCTTTTGACATATGTAGTAAGAGCCGCGATAAGACTTCACATTGTCTTACCAAGTTGTATGCAAAAGAGATTTATTCTACTTATCACCTGAAAAATAATTATAATTTTTGGTGATAAAAAATGAATTATTTTTTCATTATGTAGAAACGTCTGCTAGCGAATATGTGGGCTCGAGTCCCGCTTCGAGTCACAATTTTTCTACTTTTTTTTTCGATTGAAATATCGATAAAATGAATGATTACCAAATTTCTGATTCTAAATGAATGAAAGTTGAAATAGATAACATATACTTAAGAAAAAACGACGAGGACCTCCGGTGTTCCTCGTCGTTTTTTCTTAAGTATATGTTATCTATTTCAACTTTTAATTTATATAGTAGTACAATACAATTAAAATCAGTTAAGACTTCGGTTTTTCTCGGGTGTCATCGCTTAATTTCCGAGTCGGAAATGACACGATATACATTGCCCCGATTACTTTTAGGTAGCATTTAATTTGATGTATCATAAACGCAATGTTAAGCACCTGCCAAAATGACATTATTAACCGGTAGACCTAGGAAATTTGTTATCCAGAAGCGACATTAATTTAAACATGCATTATTTAATGAAGCTATACTTGTATACAGTATATATATATATATATATATATACACATACATGAGTCAATATTTTACTGTTTGGTGTAAGTAGGTACGATATTATGTCGCATTAATCATTGATAATATAATAAACATGAAATTAAAACTTAAAAACCGGCTTTAACCGTTTTTATTCATATTTCGTAAACGGCTTGGCCAATTTTGGTAATATTTCATTTTCTTATAGTAAAACAACAAAGCTAAGCTCAAAATTAAAAAAATGAATTTTGTTTGATCTTGTTAGAAATGTCTACTTTTCGTAATTTTTCCCTTGATCTGTGCTATATGAGAGTGCTTCGTGCCAAATTTCAAGTTTCTAAATTCACGGGAAGTATAGATTTTGCGAGTGTTGAAAAGTCTAAAATTTGCACCATTAACGACTGACTGTATCTTTTATTTGACACTAAGAAGGCAGACTGTCAAACTAGTCTAGTACTTGCTAGCATCTTTCTTATTTCAATATAAAGGTTGTGGTAGTTCTGAGCTACAAAGGAGGTTTCGTTACTCATATCGTTCTTGTACCTACTGTATTCAATAAGACAACGAGTAATATATATAATTAAAGGTCAAATCTGTAAATTGATAACTCTATGTGATAGACGAGGGATTCACGACAATTACCGAGGTAGGCCGAAGTCTTAACTGATTTTAATTGTATTGTATTACTACTTAAAAAATCAAAGCAAATCAAAAAAATATTTCATAAAAAATAATTTGATTTGTTCTTAGTTTCTAAATGAATGATTAGCTTCATCTATGAATTTTGTGTGATGCCTTGCTTCCTGGCTCCACGATCCCGTAATCATCCCGTAGGTATATACAGGGTGTTCCGCGATTTTGTGTGCATGCGTAACACAATTTATGCGCGTTATTCCATAAATAGCAATTTTCGTCAAAATCAACTGCAGACTAAATCGCGTGTAGCCGAAATAGACCGGTCGATATGTCACGTGAGCCAGGGTTGACAGCGGCTATTTCCGCGGCCATTAGCTGAGCCGTGCCAACCCTAGGCCTATGTCTGCACAATCAAATCAACCGGAAATAGGGTTAGGCTAAAATAATGATGTCAGACGAGTGCATTTCGGTGTTGCTAGTTCTGGGTTCCGGGCTAGTCGGCTTCGCTATCAAATATACCGGAGCGGTTACGATATTTTTTTTTTAATACAAGACTGACCAGCTGATCTCAGTTAGACCTAATGTCAACGAGGTCGAGGGTGTAGCACGCTGGTTCAGTAACAGCCTATTCACTCTTGCCTTGAAAAGACCCAAATTATATCCTTCCAGGAATACAGACGAAGGGAGCGAATTCCATTCGTTAGCAGTCCGCATTGGAGGGTAGAAGCGAATCGTTTCGTGCGAATGAATGGAATATTCACAACGTAAAGATGAAACCGTTCCCCTCGTTTGCACGTCCGATGGTGGAACGGAGATGGCGGAATTAAATCGTGCAATTCCTGTGTACACACTCCAAAATGTATCCTGTAAAACACAAGTTAACTTGTATGACAATAATAAAATGCAGTATTAACGTGTTTTTTTTTCAAGTTGCAAAACCAAATATGCTCAGTTTGGGGAGTATAGATAATCCTTCCATTTAAAGCCCCACAGTCTATGTATTGTTTTTCTTACAGAAGAACGGAGCCAATATTGCTTTGCATTTTCGTCATGAGCCCTAGGAAATCTGTAGAACTGTGTAAAATTTAGTTAAGCCGGCGGGTGTCGGCTTATCTTGAACCGCCGCCGCTAGTAATAGAGTTGATTCTAAAATGGACGAGGAACTAAATCAGCTTAGTGAACGGCTATTTAATATTTAATGATCCAAATGTCACTGGAACTAATCGCAGCTTGAATAATTCCCCTCGCCGGACCGGGATCAAAGTGGCGTAGAGTATTGAATATTCCTGTGACGCGAAATTTCGGGATTGATTTTATTTACACGTTACAAACATAAACTTACGCTGAATAAAATACAAAAAAAAAACATTATTTTTAAATTTAAACACATGACAATGCACTTATGAACATTTAAAAAAGTTCTACCAGCGGTTATCTCTACACCTCTGACACGAGATTAAATATAAACGGCAACACAGACTACTTTGACGGCATTTATTTTTTCAAAACGGTATATTAGACTTAGACATAAGCTTGAATATAAACTAAGGCGATTATATTATCTCAGCGAATGGAAAAAAAAAATTGTAACTGAATGGAAAACAAGTTTAGAAGTTACAAAATAGGTGTTAAACGTGGTGTAAATAACGTTTTCTTATTACCAATTTATATAAAATAATAATAGTACATTATACTTCAGGTAAGTAAGAGGAAGTAAAGGGTTGCCCACCGAATAGAATATACGGATTTTACGATAAAATTATTCAATTATCTAGAAAAGAAAGACAGTGGGGTTTGTTCAACCGCTTATAACTCGAGAACGACTGAACCGATTCAAATGATTTCGGATTGGTTAGAATCGTCACAGCCCTGATTGAGACATTATAGTACATTGTGCAACGAGGATGGTAAGTAAGGTATAGTAAACGCGAGTCTATTAGAAGCCCGACGACGAAGTCGGAGGGCTTTTAATGACTCAAGTTTATTATACACTTACCACCCGTGGTACATACAATGTTTTTCATCACATTTGCGAGAAAATAAAATAAATTCGTTGGTAAAATATTAGTTACTAGTGTAGTGTAGTTTTACCTATCCGACCGCATCCACTATAAAAGATTGTCAACAATATCAACTTTGTTCAATGTCTTCCACAGATAATGTTAAAAACTGCGTTTTGTTTTCGAAGTTGATAGATCGTCCTGCTAAATAGTATCAATTATCAAAATCAAATAGATAACAACTATTTTTAATAAATACTAAACATTAAATTGCAGTCAAATTTAATATAAAGATATGTTTTATACATATTAAAAGTTGGTTGTAGCAAACTTTTGAAGATATGAAATACACCTTGGCTGTTTAGAAACATCCTCAGTCCAAGTGAAGTATAGGTTCTGTATATTTTTAAAACTAAACTTAACAGCCCGTGTGAGCTAAATCGGCTATAACTGCTCTGTACTCTCGCAAGTAACAACGCCATTGACGAGCAAGTGTGATGAAAAGTATTAAAAAGTCACAATAATCCCGTGATTTCGAAAAATAAATATGACCTCAATTGTATATCATAAGGTCTTTCAATAAAATTAGTAATTTTATAAATTGTTTGTGTATTATTTAATTACCTTAATTAAAATCATATATGTTTTAGCTAATTAAAAGCTATCACTTGTTTTGTCGTTTTTTAGGCGGTACGAAGTTGGCCGGGTCAGCTAGTTACAGATAAAATAATTTACATTAAGTATTGTAGAAACTTCACAGTCCAGATTTAACTCTTTCGTCTCCATCAGCAACAGGTGATAACGAGTATGACAGGTGATATTTAACCTGATATGGGTAGGTTTTATCACTTATCACAATACCTGTCACGCTCTAACAATTATATGAGTGCGAAAGTGACGGATAGCGTGATAAACGATAAAATCACAACCAAGCTACCCGTTCTCGTGGTTAATATGTTCGAAAATTATCTATCACCCTGTCTTTATCACTCTTGCTTAAACGAACGACGTGGGTCGCGGCCTTCTGATCAGTCGAAACAGTTTTTATTTTTATCATCTTATAACTCGCGAGGTGTGAGAAAGCGCGGTCGTGAGTGCAGCGCGCTCCGTGCGCCGGCGCAACGGCGCCCGCATCAGCATACATCATCCAATAGTCTTAGTTGCGCGCGCGCAGCGACCAGCGAGCTTTCCGACGCCATTGTTGCGTGACCTACACCTATATTCGGGGTCAGTAGAAAGCGAAAATAATGTAAATAAACCCATTTAACTTCATATCTTCGCAATTGCGAAAATTTAAATAAACAACCATGGTTCATTGTCATTTTGTACACATACGTGCGTTACATAGACATTCTTGTTTCGTTCAAATTTTTTTTTTTTTATGACATAGGCGGCAAACGAGCAGACGGATTGCCTGGTGGTAAGCAATTACCGTCGCCCATGGGCACCCGTAACACCAGAGGAGTCACAACCGCGTTGCCGGCCTTTAAGGGGGGTTGGAGCTCTGGGAACCTTACTCACCATCAGGAACACAACACTGCATACCTGAAAGGTAGCAGTGCTATTATGGCTGTGCTCTTCTGTAAGGAGGAGGTACTTCCCCAGTTGGGCTCCCCCAGATTCAAGCGTGATGGTCATCGCTGTGCCCTACCTCTCATTGTTGGACGTAGTTTAAGGACATACCCGGGTCCAAAATATAACTATATTTTCAGTACAAAACTATCTTGTATTTTATTGTATTTCATCATGATTGTGCCTGATGTTTTTTTTGCCTAGATATTCAGTTGTCATTCTGCCATATTTGTTTACATTATTTTGGAGTTCCATTGACCCCGTATATATTGTTCAACATGCTCTTAAAATGAAAATGTAAAAGACTCTTTTACTTCTGATGTTATTATATTTTTTTCTGCACTTCATTTCAAGCACTTCCATAAATATATATGTTCATTCCTAATGCGGACTGCTAAGGAAGGGAATTCACTACCTTCGTCTGTATTCCCGGTAAGATATAATTTGGGTCTTTTCAAGGCAAGAGTGAATAGGCTGTTACTGAACCAGCGTGGTACACCCTCGACCTCGTCGACACTTACCATCAAGTTCCTCTCAGGTCGCCTGGTCAGACTTGTATAAAATATACAGGGTGTCTCATTTAGATCGATCAGTATGGGGAAATCTGGAACTGTAAGACATATAAAGATTTGTTCTTAGGAACCATGTCATCGATTTTAGGGACAAGAATAGATATATTCAAAGTGCACCTCTCGAACATCCGAGGCTTGCACTCCAATCTCGTGCCAGTCCACCACCATCTTGAGACTGAGAAGCCTCACTTGCTCTGCCTCACCGAGACGCAGATCGGATGTCCTATTGACGCGTCGTACCTGCACTACCCGGGATATGCCCTAGAGCACATTTTTGTGCAGAAGGCTGGTGTGTGCGTGTTTGTTCGCGATGACATCTGCTATCGGCGTCTCCGTAACCTTGAGGGGCCTAACCTTTCCAGTTTATGGCTACTGGTGGACCTCGGTGTTGAGCAAATTGTTTACGCCGTGGTTTACCGATCACACAGCGGTGACCAGGAGACAACCAGGCTCTTTGAGCAACTTAGTGATGCGGCGGGTGTGGCTCTGCAACGGTACCCGAGTGCGCAATTGGTTTTTCTGGGGGACTTTAATGCTCATCACGAGGAGTGGCTGTGCCCATACCAGTTCACTGATCACGCAGGGAGAGAGGCGCGCAAGTTTGCGTTATCGCTGGATCTCTCTCAGCTGGTCGACCAACCAACCCGCATTCCGGATGTTGCGAGTCACACGCCTAATTGCCTGGACCTTCTGCTGACAACCGATCCGGACAGATATAACATGTCAGTGTCATCCCCATTGGGAACTTCTGACCACTGTCTGGTGAAATCTGTGTCGCACCACTCACCTCCCGTCCTTAGCCCGAAGGGCTCGCGCCGTGTGTGGCGATACAAGTCAGCAGATTGGGACGAGATGCGGCATTTCTTTGCATCCTATCCTTGGCAGCCAACTTGTTTCAATAGCGATGATCCGTCGAGCTGTGCAGCAGCCGTTACTGACGTGTTGCGGCGGGGTATGGAATATTACATCCCCTACTCTGACGTAGCTGTTGGTGGCGCAGCTCGCCCGTGGTTTAATGCAGAGTGTGCTCAAGCGGAAGCGCTAAAGCACGAAGCGTATTTATCATGGGTCGATGCTCGCAGCTGCAAAGCTCCGGATGTATGCATTAAGAAACAGTTATTTAACAAAGCTGCCAAGTTCTGCAAGAAGGTCATGCAGAAAGCTCGATTCCTCCATGTTCGTCGTCTAGGGGCCAAACTTGCCGCATACCCATCTGGGAGCAAAGCGTTTTGGTCACTCGCGAAATCGGTTGAGTTGAATTTCTGTCGTCCATCACTACCTCCGCTGCTGAAACCAGACGGTTCACTGGCCCACACTGCGGAACAGAAAGCGAACTTGTTTGCCTCTCTATTTGCGGAAAATTCACATTTAGACGCTGGTAGTGCCGTACCTCCCTCTTTGCCCCGCTGCGAAGTATCAATGGCTGAGGTGCGTATTCACCAAAGGGAAGTACTGAAGTCACTACGCTGTCTAGATGTGAATAAGGCTAGTGGTCCCGACGGAATTCCAGCAATCGTTTTAAAAATGTGTGCCCCTGAGTTGTCTCCTGTTTTGACGCGCCTGTATCGACTTTCCCTAAAGATGAGAAAAGTTCCCGAAGCGTGGAAGCTTGCTAACGTGCAGCCTGTGCCTAAAAGGGTAGCCGTGCTGACCCATCGAATTATCGTCCCATCGCGATCACTTCCATACTCTGCAAGATTATGGAACGTGTTTTGAACAACAAGCTCCTTGCGTACCTTGAAGGTAACGATCTCCTCAGCGACCGGCAATACGGCTTCCGCCGAAATCGGTCTACTGGGGACCTACTTGTGTACGCTACCCACATTTGGAGCGAGGCCATCGAGAAGCGCGGCGAAGCCCTCGCTGTGTCTCTCGACATTTCCAAGGCCTTCGATAGGGTTTGGCATGACGGCCTCCTTGGCAAGCTCTCTGCGTACGGAATCTCCGCTGGTTTGTGCTCTTGGATTTCCGATTTCCTGAGGCAGCGATCTATTAGGGTCGTAGTGGATGGTTGCACATCAGATCGCATGGCAATAAATGCCAGAGTGCCTCAGGGTTCGGTTCTTTCAGCCACCCTCTTTTTGCTGCATATTAACGATCTGCTTAAACCCGGTATTTTTGGGTATGCAGACGACAGTACGGTGACTGAGAGATATTTTTCTGAGGCCCAAACTACCGGTGGAGAGACTGAGTCCTTAAGGAAAGCTTTGGTTGAGCGAACGAACCAGACCTTGAAGGCCGTTGATGAGTGGGGCGAAGCTAACTTGGTTAGGTTTAACGCCTCCAAAACACAGGCGTGTTTATTCACCGCCAAAAGGAGCCTTTTTAACTTGACTCCTGCTTTCCAGAATGTGTCCTTAACAATTACAGACCACCTCGAGCTGCTTGGGGTTAAATTTACCACTAAGCTGAACTTCGGCACCACTATTGAGGCCAAAGCGAAATCCGCTGCTAAAAAACTAGGAGTCTTACATAGGGTGAAGCGGTACTTCATGCCGGAACAGCTCCTAACACTTTACCAAGCGCTGGTTCGATCGTGTATGGAGTACTGTTGCCACCTTTGGGATAGGTCTGCCAAGTATCAGTTGGCCGCTTTGGATTCAATAGAACGCCGAGCTCGCAGACTCATTGGCGATCCTAAATTAGTGAGTGTAAGGTTGCAGAGCCTTGAGCATCGCCGCAAGGTTGCTAGTTTGTCTGTGTTTTACAGGATACATTTTGGAGAGTGTGCTCAGGAATTGCACGATTTAATTCCGCCATCTCCGTTCCATCACCGGACGTCCAGGCGAGGGGAGCAGTTTCATCCTTACGTTGTGAATATTCCATTCATTCGCACGAAGCGATTCGCTTCTACCTTCCTAATGCGGACTGCTAAGGAATGGAATTCGCTCCCTTCGTCTGTATTCCCGGCAAGATATAATTTGGGTCTCTTCAAGTCAAGAGTGAATAGGCTGTTACTGAACCAGCGTGCTACACCTTCGACCTCGTCGTCACTTACCATCAGGTGCGACTGAAGTCAAACGTTGGTCAGTCTTGCATAAAAAAAAAAAAAAAAAATTCAATGTAAAGCTTGGTAAGTTTGTATCTTTACTAAAATCTAAAATAATAAGAATGAATTTCATTATTATTTTTCTCTACATTAAGTTAACGCATGTGACTCAAAACAACATGTTAGTGAACTTTCTTAGTGCGGTATTGCAGCAAATACTGTTTCTTTTTTTCTCTTTTAATTAGTTTGAATAAACAATTCCTCTCTGAGCATTCTCCTAACATTTCATTAGTGTAAACTGTTTTGGCTCATGTATTACACACTAAGTAAGCTTTAATCTTTATTATTGTAAGCTGTTTGATTCCCAATAAATAAATAAAGAAATAATAATAAAAAAATCCTCAGGTCATTTCAACTACATTTTATACTAGTTCGGTAAGTGCGCGGAGCAACGCCGCTGCGTATGCGCGGAATAAATTGATCGACTCACTTATGCGCAGCTTGTTAGCGATATCTGCTTCTACACGAGATTTTCAACCCTATCCCGTGGCTATAAGCTCTAAAGGTACAGTTAATTAAACATGACTGTATAATGAACACATTTATAGTATTTCGTTTAGATAACGCGAACAAAGAAACCACAGTTGCTTAGTCACTGCATGTGGTTTGTACTCGTATGTGGAATTGAAATTTTAGAAGTAAGTACTGACTGTACTTACTTCTACGTGTAAAAATTCGTTCACTGCCAAAGTTTCAAAAATATGTACCGAGCAACTCTATCGTGCAGTAAATAAGGTTGTAGGACGTATTTATGAAACGATCCTTTCCGTACGTATTTTTGCACTTGACTGTACACAACATAAGTATTCCTAAGCACATATGAATGGATTTGCTTTGAATTTTAAGTAGGTAGTACAACTAGTATATAAATTAAATTGAATATGACATACACTTCGGAGAAAGCGAGTAAGAAGAAAGAAAGAAAGAGACTAATAGGATCTCCGGCATGCGCCACGACAGCTGGAGATGCAGGTTCAATTCCTGTCACGGATGCTGGAGGTCCTCGCTGCTTTTTATTTTAATGTTTAATAAGTATTCCTGTTAACTATTTAGCTACATATGTAACAAGTATATACTGAATATGTTTGCCTATATTTATTTAAGAAGTTAGTACACCAACAGATCCTTACAGTTAATATATAATTATGATGGATGGTGTTATTAGAGAACCCTTCCACCCCAATTTTGCAGGAACCTGTTTTAGATTAAGTTTTTGTACTGTATTTTGATGAATAAATAAAAATAATAAAAATGATCAAACTTACAAGAATCCACTTTATCCCTTTAAATAATAATAAAACACAAGAACCATACGCTTGTACTACTGTATAAGGCAAGCGTCCGGTTTTGTTTATCCAATAGTCCTTACACCATGGCGGGTGCTGTCTCTGTGCGCGTCCCATGATACGGACAAAGGCAACATCCGCGTAGAGTAGGTACCCCTTACATACATATAATTAAATAGTCAGAAGAGCATATGCGCGTTGGCTTGATCCGGCTTACGCCTCTCAAATATCCGGAACACCATTGTCCCATGTACGGGAAAAACTAATTATGACTTATAATCAGCTTTCCTGTTACAACTCATAGGTTTACATAACATGACACACGCCATAGGGCTTTAAGGATAAAAAGGTTTTAAAATAATGAACGTAATTCTTGTTAATTTGCACTCAGATCGCTATGGCATCGCTACTTCAACTGTGCGATCCCGTAGTTCATAAGCTAAATACGTCTATTTTTATTGATAATACTATGCACTACGCTACTATATACTACTACATACTTGCATAGCTTAGTATATAGTAGCATGTATGCGTTATTTAAGACAGAATAAACCTATACTCCAGATGAAGTGGTTTACATTAACACCCCACATCATTAAATAAATATACAGGACAACCTTACATAAATTGACTGTGCCCCACGGTAAGCACAAGAAGGCTTGTGTTGTGGGTACTCAGCCAACGATGTATAATATACAAATAGTTAGGTACTTAAATTCATGACTGAGAGAACAATCACAACTCAGGAACAAATAAACTCGGACGTGCTCATCGCACAAATAAATACCCTTACTGGGGTTTTAACCTGGGACCCTGCCTATGAGCCGACGGTCCTAGGCCAGACTTGATTCCTGATTTTATCACGTAGATATAATGTACAGAACGGATGGCATTGTTGTCATTTTATTGTATCGCGCTATTTATCACTTGGCACTCACATACTTGGAGCGTGAGGGATATTGTGGCAAATGATAAAAACCCAACCATATTAAGCTAGCTCGGGATATACTTTCCTTACTTACATTAATGATAATACCATCGCTTACAAATCTTACAATCGATTAGTTTATCCCTCGTGATGGATGCGCTCACGTCGTGAGAGGGTGTCTAATAACACCATCCATCACTGACGATTCTTAAACGCACGTAATGTGGCGTGAGTGAGACGAAATGTCGTCTCATCCTGCCCTTGCACGCAGGCTGAAATAAGGCATCAATCATGTTAAAAAAAAACATGATGGTTGGTGTTGAAATTTGAGCTAGCAAATAAGCATTCGCCTAAAGATATAAAGGCGCGTTAGCTACCCTCTAAGTCTCTGAACTCTCTGGCGACATTACTCGCCGGCTGAAATACTACACTATTAGCATAGCCGCCTAGACTGTGGTGCCGTGTGGTGCCGACTGGCTAGAATAGCACAACTCCATCTCCTCCTGCGGGTGTCGTAAAAGGCGACAAAAGGAAAAATCCTATGGCAGTAGCGTCCGTCGAAACCCAATCTACAGCTACTGCGGTCGTCACCCGCCTGCCAAGCGTGGCGACTATGGCAACCCCCAAGATGACACAAGTCATATTTGTGGGAGGCCTATGTCCTACAGTGGACGTACGGCTGAAATGTGTATTTAGCATGGCCTAGTGCTATTTGGCTACAGTTTTCTGTAAGGTGGAGAAACTTTCCGATTTCTGAGAGATGTCATTCGTTAGAATAATGAGAGTATTGGCTTGACAGCCTCAGAGTGCGTAATATGTTAAATAATATTAATATCGGAAATTTATATTATTAATTACTACTACTAGTATTCACCTATATATATATATATATATATATATATATATACAGTGTGTAAATTTTATACAGGCAAATCTCTTAACGGAGGGTAGAATAGGACATAAGAAATATATTTAGACAACTCTTTCTTAGAAGTACAATTAAAATTTTATCCATATAAAAAAAAATCGCCCGCGATGTAATGACACTCGAGTTAAACACTTGTTGACAGTTAGTTTCAAAAGCTTATGTCGCTTAATGTTCGTAGTACATTACTGCTCAGAAATTTTACAAAAAAATATTACATATGTATAATAGATTTAATCAAAGAAATGATGACCGTATTAGACTTACACACAGTATATATATAAAATAAAACCCCATCTAAAAAGTCCCTCTGATGCATGGATAGCACAACGGCTGCGTCTCAAAAAAGTGAAGCTGGGTAGTCAAGTGAAAGGCTGAGAAAGATAAAAATTATAATTGAGTAAATTTAGATAAAGTATTATACTTTAGTAAAAAAAGCTTTCGTGTTCCCATTTATAACAGTCACAAGTCGCCTTAATATTTCTGTCCGCTTCGTTATATTTAAGAGATATTACTGCAGCTGCAGAAATCTTTTGAATAACTTATTCAAACATTTACTTCAGCCACCAAGGGACCACTGGGGTTAAATCAGCAGAATTGTTCAGTTTAGCGATTCGTACTTGGCACGTGCTAAGATGGTCCATTTTACCGTCGTTTTTAGGGTTCCGTAGTCAACTAGGAACCCTTATAGTTTCGCCATGTCTGTCCGTCCGTCCGTCCGTCCGTCCGTCCGTCCGCGGATAATCTCAGTGACCGTTAGCACTACAAAGCTGAAATTTGGTAGTAATATGTATATCAATCACGCCGACAAAGTGCAGAAATAAAAAGTGGAAAAAAATGTTTTCTTAGGGTACCCCCCTATACGTAAAGTGGGGAGTGATTTTTTTCTTCATTCTAATCCTAACGTGTGATATATTGTTGGATAGGTATTTAAAAATGAATTGGGGTTTACTAACATCATTTTTTGATAATGTCAATATTTTCGGAAATAATCGCTCCAGAAGTAAAAAAAAGTGCGTCCCCCCCCCCTCTAACTTTTGAACCACAAGTTTCAAAAATATGAAAAAAATCTCAAAAGTAGAACTTTACATAAACTTTCTAGGAAAATTATTTTGACCTTGATAGGTTCAATAGTTTTTGAAAAAATCTATAGATATAAAAATGAACCCCTATTTCTCTTGGTCACGCTATAACTTGCGAACGGCTTTACCGATTTGGCTAATTTTGGTCTTGAAATATTTGTAGTAGCTCAAGGAAGGTTTAAACGGCGAGAAAGTATGAAAAAAGATCGAGTAATATACTAAAAAACGAAAATATTGTCCCCCATACAAACTTATCAACTCGAAAAAACTGTAAGCGCCGCAGGATTTAATACATCTTACGCGTTTTTGGTAAAATGGTCTCTGCTTTCACTCGAGAAAGACGGAAGCGCCGCAGGATTGCATATATCTTAGGCTTTTTAGCGAGCAAAATAGGTACTTTACATTATTCCAGCACTAAAGTCGTTAAGGCGATAGTTTCTTACAAATTGTTACTAAATTAGCCCTTATTCCCTAAGATATGGCCGTCAAAATCTCTATTGAATGACAAGACACACTTCCTCACTTCAGGCCCGGTACCGCGAAGATCGAAGTTCGTATAAGTCGAGCATTTCTCTTTTACTCCAAATCGTCCGAAATTTACGAATATCGTTGTTCGCGGTAGCGCCGCCGTTTTATGTATAATTTCGCGTTTAGTTATAACCGTAAATAAGAATCTGCACTAATATTCATCGCCCAATGCGACCGTCCCCTCCGTTGTCTTACTACTTCAGATGGGTACTGAGTGTCAGTGAAGTAGTGAGACAAATACGACCATTTCCGAGAAAATACGATAGGAAAGGATTATTCACTACACCTGAGCCCCGAGTGTAAGTTTTTAACGTAACGAAACGTCACCTTTAGCGTTAGTTACCCATATTATATCAGTATCACTTACGTCAGTATTAACTTACTTACTTCAGTATTTTTTACGTCAAAAGAAACTTACACTAGAGCCTCTGTACTTTAAGCTCGCGCGCATAGTTTACTTAATTTGCCGATAGGTGTCGCTGGCTGGTTATCACTCCATGTTACAACCCCTTCTTACTACTCGTGGTGGGACTGAAATTGACAACATTTTTTCGATTTTTCCATGTACAGTTGGGATCTATAACTCTTTCTTTAGTTGTCAGCGTCCTTTGTGGGCCCGTTTTTAGGGTTCTGTATTTAATATTAATATGTCAACAACAATGTATCAAATAGCCCATTTTTAACTCTTAAGTGGGAACACTTACTGTGACGGACGAAAAACTACGGAACCCTACACTGCGCGTGGCCCGACACGCTCTTGGCCGGTTTTTAATACTACGACGGTGCACAAGCATACGGTCCGCCTGATGGTGAGCAGGTACCGTGGCCTATGCCATTATCTCCTCATTCTCTGGCATCCACGCTGCCACGCTGGCATCTGACATGAGCCACGCTAGCATCCGTCATCAGCCAAGCTGGTATCTGGCATCAGCCAAGCTGGCATCTGGCATCAGCCACGCTGGCATCCAAAAAACTCGGTTACTCAATGAGTTATTCAATTAGTAACCGAGTTTTTTTAATGCCAGCGTGGCCCTTCTAGTTTACCACGGAATACATTAACATTGTAAAAGGCTTGTGCTTTGGAACTGAGGGGCTACAAAGGCGCCTGTCGCCATAGCGGTATTCTAACCAGTAAGTGCGAAAGTGACACAAAACTATGAAATGTCGACCGTCTTATCGTTAGGTCACAATGCTTAACCCTAATAATACCCCTGTAGACCAGAATATTCTCGTAAGTTGAGAGCAACTTTGACTCAAACTGTTCGGAATTTTTCAAACGATACCAATATTATACAACTCCGCAAGTCGCAAAACTTCTAAATTGCGATCAAATTAATTTGAAAACTCGAAATGTTATTAATTTTTCAATTCGTACGTCCTTCAGTTACCAGACAGTATCTGCAGACCTTATCTACATACTAGCTTTTTCCCGCGACGTCGTCTACAAAGTATTTTTGCATTGGAACTACCACCCAGAACTCTAACACGTACCTAAGTCGTCTATTGCTGGACGTAGACCTCCCCCAAATATGACTTGTATTGTCTTGGGGTAGTTGCTATATTCGCCACGCATGTCAGGCGGGTTGGCGACCGCAACTGTAGATCGGGTTTCGGAGAGCCCTGCTGCTCGTCCGTCGTTTCCTTTATCGATTCTTACGACATTTGCGGGAGATTTGGACCCGGGTATGTCCTTAAACTACGTCCAACAATGAGAAGTAGGGCACAGCGATGACCATCATGCTTGAATCTGGGGCAGCCCAACTGAGGAAGTACCTCCTCCTTACAGAAGACCACAGCCATAATAGCACTGCTACCTTTCAGGTATGTAGTGTTGTGTTCCTGATGGTGAGTAAGGTTCCCAGAGCTCCAACCCCCCTTAAAGGCTGGCAACGCGCTTGTGACTCCCCTGGTGTTGCGGGTGCCCATGGGCGACGGTAATTACTTACCATCAGGCAATCCGTCTGCTCGTTTGCCGCCCATGTCATAAAAAAAAAGACGGGGTGGCGCTAGTCAGCCGGACCACACAACTCAATTAATTTCATATAGGATTTTTCCTGTTTACCAAGTTAGACGCAAAGTGTATTCTATATCAGTCCCTACTATTCGTCGGATCAGTCAAATTCCCTTGGGTTGCCAAGGCTTGTCTATCCCCTTGAACCTCTGTATCCAGTTATCAACTACACCTATAACATTATTCCAAAAACTGTTTTCATCGCTGGCTGGCTACAGATGAGACGGATACTAGGCGCGTTAATCCAAGTAATGTGGGATGAAGTAAGAAATAAAATAAGTGTGGGTTGGTGTGGTAGTACTGTGCAGACAGTGTTATTAAAGGCGCCTACTACACAATGACACCATTTGGCCGAGCTCGCAAATTGGGTTTCTATTAGGATACTTGTCAGGATAGTGGATGTCTTAAATTGCTCACCTTATGATCTTCAATATATAACTATGTAGTAACTACTGGCTAAGTATATCGAGTCTGTAAAACGAGATGCGCATGGAGAAATAAACTATGAGGTGTTGCTGTTTGTATGCTTAAATTAGTAGGATTCACGGTCGGTTACACTAAATCGTCTATACACGTCGTAGTGGCAATAGCTGACATTTTCCTGTATGAAAAATATGACAGTTCTGTATTGGAATGACAGCTGTTGCGCTGCCATATTGAAAAATAATCAGTTCGTTAAATGTTCGTCATGTAGCCTGAGGCTCTAGTGTAAGTTTCTTTTTACGTAAAAAAACGTCTCGAACGCGTAAGTGATAATGTTATTTATATGAGAAACTGTAACGCGATGGTGACGTTTTGTTACGTTAAAAACTTACACTTAGGGCTCTGTCCTTTTGTGTATGTACACTGAGATCTTTGTTTATTAATTTGAATAAGATAATTAGATTAGGGTATTATTAATAGGAGATAGAATTTGTTTTCTTCTCCAATTATTAAAGTTCCCTTATTTTTTTTAATGAGTGTGCCTGACTGCATGACGTTATCCCAATTAGTGCGTTCGTCGCTTCAAAACACAGGGTGTAGAGATTAAGCGTATTTCGTTAAACATTGTTGTATATAATTGTTTTTATATTAAGCAGACACGTCTGCTAGCATATCAAAGATATTTAAATCGAAAGAAAAATAGAAAAAATTGACTCGCAGCGGGACTCGAACCCACAACCAATGGATCACTAGCCCAGTGCACTACCAATTGTTCAATACTCAAAAGGGTTTAATACTCTTCGGTAGATGTCGCTACACGTCACCCGTAATGACGTATACCAGCAAGGATTGTTGTATATAAAATTGGTCGTTTTCTATCTGTGATGAAATTCGAACTCTGTTCAAAACAAAAAATTGTATTTTAGAAAACATGTGCGATTATTTTCGTCCTCAAACTTTTTGAATTCGAGTGACTTGTGAGTTCCTTTTGTGACAAACAGTTTTAACTTTAGCTCTCATTGGCCGGCTACTTCACTAAACTTACCAAGACACACACAAGAATTATTCAAGTCCTACACGAGCGTCCCATTATCAATATTATGAGAGTTCACTATAGTGAACTCTATAGGGATTCTGCAGGGACTAACTATAGTTAGTCCCTGCAGAAAAGGCTATCTTATAATATAGGAAGCAAACGAGCATGCGAAACGTCTGATGGTAGGCCACTACCGCCGCCCATAGACACGAGAGAGGTCACAGGCGGGTTGCCAGACTTCAAGTAGGAATGCGCTCGTTTCTTTAAGGTTTGCACGTCGAGTCGGTTCAGAAATACCTCGGACTACAGCGCGTTGTCTCTGTCACTCTCATACGCCTTAATTGGAGAAAAAAAGGAAAGATGCTCGAAATATACGAACTTCGATGTTACCGGGCCAGTTCATTCCAAAGTTTCGCAGGAGTTGCAGGACGAAAAGGAGGAGGATGGAAATTTTAACACTTAAGACGAAAACGGTATACAGCGTGTATTTTTCATACGGGCGTATACTCGTACATACGTTGTCCACATATAGTATCCAGTAATACGACTCGTATTATATTAGTAATTTTGTTAAATAGTGTTATAAAATAGTATTACCCATATTTTTAAGTCTGACCGGGTAGCAATGCACGCGGTCCAACTTATTTTGACATGACATGACGCATCGGTACGTTAATTATTGTGGATGCAGTACATTGCGTGCTGAATTATTATGTATGAAAAAAAATAACCTAATTTTTAAACAAACTGAATTGAAATAGGTTCCCGAGGTCCAATACTAACCGCCACTACAATATACGCCTGTATGAAAAATACACACTGTATAACTACTAAATATGAACGACACGACATTTCGAGTAATATTTTGTTAGGTCTAACCTATTGGATTATGGCGAAGTACGTGACGTAAAGGATTATTAAAAAAAAAAGTAATTTATTAGGACGCCTCTTCTTCGTTGTAGCATAATAGGTTAGACCCTATATTTTTAAACATTCCTTTACGTCACGTATCGTCATACGTTTTCCCCTGTTTATAAACTCTATAGCTTTTCCTCTATAATGTAATCAAATATTTTTCATAAATATTTTTACAGTTACCTTTTCCGCGCATTCCGCCAGGTGGATTATTTAGATTTAATAAATATGACACAAATATGATAACCAAAGCCCATTTATCTCGCAACAACATAGGTATAATAATTTGTGTCTGTTTTAGAATTCTACATGGTGTTCCGGACATTTGGGAGGCGTACGCCGAGCCGGATCGAGCCAACGCGCAGAGGCCCTTTAGAACATTTAATAAAACGTAACCTAGGGTTAGCAGTGTGGTGCCTGCTGACTATAATAGCGCCACCCCATCTCCTCCCGCGGGTGTCGTAAGAGGCGACAAAGGGAAAAAACCGACGGATGGGCAGCAGCGTCCGTCGAAACCCAATCTACAGCTACTGCGGTCGCCAACCCGCCTGCCAAGCGTGGCGACTATGGTAACTACCCCCAAGATGATACAAGTCATATGGGAGGCCTATGTCCAGCAGTGGACGATTATCGGCTGAAGTGAGAACCTAGGGTTACACTGATGTTGTAAGGCCTGGCGCCTGAGCCATGGTGTAAGGACTATTGAGATTTAATGGAATCTAAAATGCACTAGGCTACTGGGTGGAAAGGATGGACTAGCTACTGGGCTAATGGATTGTATACAATTTTATTGGGCAGGCGTCCGGTTTTTTATCCATTAGCCCAGTAGTTAGTCCATCCTTTCCATCCGGTAGAAAATTGTATACAATTTTATTATTGTACACTTTCCCGTACACGGAACAATGGTGAATAATTGAGATTTTAATTTCTGTAAATAAATATATAAGATATGTTAATAATGATACTAAAACCTTTACTGATACGCAAAGATGGAATGTCTCTTTTATAATACAGGCTTACAAGGGCAACACGGGGATACCCCACAAAAGACCCACGGGTTTATTCAATACAAAGAAACCTCAAAAATCTTAAGACAAGTAGCTATCATATTATAAAATCGGAATAATTCTGACCCGCAAAGATTTATGTGCAAACGCTTTTACATACGAGTGAATAGGTACAATACATCATTGATCAGGGAAATTGGATCTCGCACTTTACCTGTCCGCCGAGAAATATGGCTACAAGTCGGACATGGCCGGCTGCTGGAATAATGTTACTGCAGCCTTGGTAAAAAGTATTGAGCATTACTTTTCATAAAAATAAAGTGGCGAGTTGGCTATATGTTTAAAGTCCAGTGACACCTCTCTACCCTTAGCCCTATGCACCGGTGTTGCCCTTGAGCCATCTTTGATGTCGCTTTTTGTGGGGGCCCATCTCGCACAGGGCGAGTCACCGTCTGCCGGAAATGAAATTGGATACCTTTTTATTAGGCAGACGTCCGGTTTTTTATCCAATAGCCCAGTAGCTAGTTCATCCTTTCCACCCAATAGCTTGGTACATTCTAGATTCCATTAAAACTCAATAGTCCTTACACCATGGCGGGTGTTGTCTCTGTGCGCGTCCCATGATACGGACAGGGGCAACATCCGCTTAGTGTACCCCTTACATTTCATTAAATTGTCGAAAGGGCCTCTGCGCGTTGGCTCGATCTGGCTCCGCGTATGCCTCCCAAATGTCCGGAACACCATTGTTCCGTGTACGGAAAAGAAATAATCTTGAATTTAAGTGGCCTAACTATAATCAAAATTTTAATTAGATGGAGTAAACTGACAGCAGTTTTCATACATTTGACAGCTCGTTTGACAACTTTAGTATGAAAACTGCTGTCAGTTTACTCCATTGAAAATTTGATTATACATACAGTCAGCAGCAGAAGTGGCTAAGCGCTTGAGGTGTTCAAAATGAGGTCAACACATCTCTATTGTCAAGAGAATAAGAGCGCGTGTAGGTCATTTTGAACACTTCAAACGCTTAGCCACTTTTGCTGCTGACTGTACATGCGTATGTAACAAATTATTTTAACTATTCTTTTAAAATGAGGTACGTTAATAATTTTATGTTCCTTCTATTTCAATATAAATATAAAAGTACATGTAACTTTGACATTGAAATATTATTATAATGTCATAAGTGTCATAACGAATAAAAACTTAATTAAGAAAACAAAAACCGAACCTAAAAACCTAACGTAACCTACTTAAATAAAACTAGAGGTAAAATTATATAGAAAACGTACAATTAGCTGGCGGAGATTCGGTTTTTTGGCTTTCATTTCGCTTACATAAAACATTACTTTGAATACTAATTAAATTCTAGATTTTTTATATTTATTAATACTTATTATATACGTCATCTGATATCTTTGTAATTCAGAAATAAGATTTTATTGCAACATATTATTTAATGAAATAAACAAAACTTAAATAAATTACAACATTATTAAATGAAATCTATCTAAGTTAGAAAAATAAACTACATACTTAATTAAAACTAAAAACTTAACTAAGAAAATGAAAATATGTCTACAAACAAACTAATCCCGGGCCCCTTGGTAGGGTGCCCATTACGCAGGCAGCATTCCCGCGTTGTATTGCGATTTTTTTAGAAGTTGTATAAAAATGTATTCGTTCTGAATACTTTTGGCCAAGGCTGTATGTACATACAAAAGTTGTTGGAGGCTCAGTTCCTTATTGGATCAGGAAGTCTGCAGACTTTTGTGAATAATAGTGAGCTACGTGGGTAAGTAATGCAGTCTCCAGCTTGTGATACGTGTCAGGTATAATCATAGCTGTGACTAAGATAGCCCACTATCAAAATTTTATGTTTAAACTTTGCGTCCATGTTTAGTACATGACTATCGAATGTGTTAAATTCAATAAAACAGATACATGTATACAATTTTAATAGTGGGGGCTATCTTAGGAACTTGGCAGTCTTTGCCTCAAATATATTTATTTACAGAAATTACAATCGTATTATGATAACTACAAGTACTTAACTAGTTACAGTATAAAATCTAAAAGAGGCCCTTGAGGCATTGTACCAAGGATGCTGGCGGCATTTCCTCGTATCGCAATGCTGATACGTTGCTTGAGGAAGCCGTCAGCTCTTCGGTCACCAATTACATCAACCTATTTTATTGATTATTATTCAAAATGAATAAGTACAGCTGTCTCGGCGCCAACTATGAATTTGTAGCTTTTGGCGTCGAGACACTCGGTCCGTGGGGCAGGGGCTCCACAAGACCTCAGAAAAACCCTTGCGGGATACCACTGGTGACCCTCGCGCGGGCGGCTCTCTTGCACAAAGAATTGTCTTAGCAATACAGTGCGGGAATGCCGCCTGCGTGATAGGCACCTTTCCTAGCGGCCTCTACATTTTAATTTTATTTAAGTTACTTATATTTGTAGATTTAATTAAGTTTTATGTCTCTCATATGTTTTATTTTACACCAATAATTTTATGTGTATATATCAGAAAGATTTACTAGAAAATATAAACACGCTCAGAGCCTCCGAAAGTTTGTTAATAGTCCTCGGTAGAGCCGTAGTTTAAACTTAGCCCATTAAGTATGCCTTTATGGCTTCGGACGAGGCGCGGTGCTGTTTATTATGTAACTTTTTAAGGTAAATATTTGGGTCGAATTGTGTGTGGTCCCTTTATTCAATATTTAACATAAATATGTATATAATACCTACAGAGCACTAATTTCTATATTAACAGCACCGCGCCTCGTCCGAAGCCATAAAGGCATATATACATATATAGGTATATGATATCTGGTTCCAAACCCATAGCCAGTACTTATTCCAAATAAGTAACCTCTATAATATGCGACTTAGAGATATTCAGTGAAAATTAATTTATATAATAATATTTCATCGTGTCTCTGTCTGTTTTTGCTTAGATCTTCAGTTGTCAGTAACTTGAATATACTTAGGTTAGGGTAGTTTCAACCAGATAATTTTTGTAATAAATTTTAGTGAAGTGGGTATAAAATAATAAATATCACATAATAAATAGAGTTGGAATTATTCATAAATAGGCTTGCCATCCGTCCGGGTTTCCCCGGATTTGTCCTAGTTTAGAGAGCGTCCGGGGAGCGTCCGGGGAAGGTTTATTTGTAGATCGAGATTCAAAAAAATAAAAAATAAAAATAAAAATTTGGGCCGCCCGCGAGACACGCACTATGCTCGCGCACCGCGTTTTTATTACATTGAATATGTTTAAAAGACCTTGTTTACATGTCCGGCTTTCGGACTCTAAAATCCGGGGTTTACACGCGTCTTGTCCTGTTTTGCAAATTTTAGAGATGGCAACCCTATTCATAAAGCACATGAGCAACAGAAAAAGACTTGTTGAAATAAGATTTTTTATTGTTCAAGTGATGGTATAAATTATTTCTTTATTACAATTTTAATTGACGTAATCCAATAAAAACATCAGCAATGTAAAATGGTAAAATTAAATGGTTGCTAGCCTAAAATTTCTAATGCATTTTGTTCTTGTGATTTCTGAATTTTATGGTCATATAATTTGTTAAAGCGTGGGTATGGCAACTACCCCCCAAGATGGTACAAATTATATTTGGGAAAGAGCTATGTCCAGCAGTGGACTACTTATGGCTGAAATGATGATGATGCAAATTTGTTTGTTTGTACAAAAAAGGACTTTAAACTTTGAAATGTATATTTTATGAATTAAAGGACGAAGGACGAAGAACTTGGACAAAAACATTTTCGAGTTTCTTCGTATCGATATTCGAAATAGATCAAGAAATCTTTTACGCAGGCCTGTCGGCAAGTTATCACCTTGAATACAAAAATAGACTACACAAATATCTTCGACAATACAATTCAAGTACAGGCTCGTAGTAGCAAGGATGGGAACAAAAGCTGGGACCGGTTCCCACTCCCACGCCCAGCGCTGGGCGTCCCACAGCGCATTTGCAAGTACGAGCATACCGCGCGATGGCGTTTGCTATAGCAAACTTATGTATAGTATAAGTACTTATATTTTATACTATAAGGATACACATAGGAATTTTTTATTGGTATTTTATTACAGGTATGTATACAATTTATTGTGATATTGGTGACAAGATTATTAATTACATTTTTATATCTTAGGCATGGAAATGACCAATAAAGTATTGTTTGAATCATTTGAAAGGAAACTCAAGTAGAAACATTTTTATTCGGTAGTTCAGGGGCAATGTACGCTCCCGCCAATCGCTACCTAATTTTTATTTTTTTATTTAGTGTAACATGAGAATTCAAAATAAAATAAATAATTGAATATTACAGGACATCCATACACACACTGACTGAACCCCACGGTAAGGTCAAGAAGTCTTGTGTTGTGTGGGTACTCAGCTAACGATATACATATATAATATAGGTACAAATACTAGAAAACACCTAGAACCAAACACACAAATAAATTCCCTTACTGGGATTTTAACCTAGGACCGTCGGTTTCATAGGCAAGGTCACCCACAACACAAGACTAGTCCAGACCTGTCGTCAAAACAAATGAACCGAATTACAGTTTTGCCTCAAACTGATCGGCTTGTCGACAGAAACACGTGTCCCAGAAAACGTATCCTTCACTTCACATAGATCCAGACTAGACGTCCAGGCTAGAGGAGCGCTTTCCTTCTTACGTTGTGAATATTCCATTTATTCGCACGAAGCGATTCGCATCTACCTTCCTAATGCGGACTGCTAAGGAATGGAATTCGCTCCCTTCGTCTGTATTCCCGGAAAGATATAATTTGGGTAAGAAAGTTTCAAGGCAACAGTGAAGAGGCTGTTACTGAAGCAGCGTGCTACACCCTCGACCTCGTCGACATTTACCATCAGGTGTGACTAAGGTGAAACGCTGCTCAGTCTTGTATAAAATAAATAAATAGATACCTACCGCTGGGCGCCGCATTTACCGGCTGTTAGTTTTATTTTACAATAACTGCTGGCGGCGTTCCACGTACGAGAATACATTTATTTTTGCACTTTTTTGTCTCATTACAGGAGGCAACGACTTTGGCGACGGCCTTGCTGGGTCACAGATTACTTACTGGAATGAGCATGTATCGACGCGCTTGTAATGAATAATCGCTTTACATTTATGCCGGCTTGCTGTGAGGTAATGAGGAGCACACTTTGCAGTTGTGCAGCAGCAGAGGTAACTAAGCGTCTGAGGTATTAATAATGAGCTTGACACAACTTTATTGTTAAGATTTTTAAGAGCGTATCAGGCTGCCTGTACGTATTTTGCGGGTAGTTTTTTGGGCCCAATCTACACAATATCATCAGTATATTATATTTTACCCGTGTATTTATATTATATTTTACATAACTAATCAAAATAACTAAAATAACTAAAAAAGAATAGGTAACTATTCTAATAAGTGTGTCACGTTTTACTAAGAACCTGTATTCCTATGAGCGTGTGCAGTGATAACTTTTTTATTGTATATAATTTTTTCAACATGATCGTGACTCTTAAGTTCACTGATTTGAAAACTGTAGACCTGGAAGAAACACGGTATTAAAGTTTTTCGGAAAACCCTCGATGACATATATGATGATGAGATGTTACCGGAAAACTGTTGCGTATTATCTATAAGTTTTTTTTTTTGTAGTATGAGACTGTTTCTGAATAACAAAAATAGTTATTGTTATCTGTTAAGCAACACACAATTTTTCTCTAAAGTTTGACTCTAAAACTTTAAAAACGTAATCGAAATTATTAATATCCAACATTATCATTAAAAAGTATTAATATGTAAATATGTTACCTATATTTGTGCAATAATAATATGTTTAATTAATTATAGTTAAGTTTTTATCTTTTTACTTACGCAATTTTATAAGATAAATAAAATACTTCAAGCTTAAAAACATTAAATAAAAGAACATCCAACCAGCTAAGGTCAAAAAAATACTTGATTATTTGTGAACAATTTGTATGAAATTACTTTGCACTCTTGTGTATAAAGTGCAACTTTGCTATCTGTTTTTAAAGAATAAAACAGTTCTTTCCGATCTAGTGAGGTGAAAAATCTTTTACTCCACCAAGACAAAGCAAAGTCTTGTGATCAAGTCCGAGTCCATGGCAGGTACTCTGTGTGCACACTCGATGCAGAAATCGATCCATGTACGGAGCGGCTCCGCAGTACGGGTGTCCAGCATTCCTTTTTATTCTGACAGTAAGAACAAGTAAGTAGTAAAGTACTTTAAATACATATGTATATGTCTGAGATATTCTTAGATATTATTAGTATTACACTAAATATTGCTATTAATTATAATCCTGTGTCGTATTCTGATATAGCTACCTTATTGTAAAATATCATTAAAATCCCCTCTATAGGTAATTTGCGTGAAAGACGAACAAAAGTCCATACATACATATTATTTCGTGTTAATAATATTGTAGGATAGGTGCTGCTGAATGCTTTATTAATTGTAATTTATTTACTAGTCTTAACACAAAACTATCGTTAGATTCAACAGTATTAATTGTATAGAAGCGGGTACGTTTTATAAGTCGAATATTATTCGACATGTTTCACTCCCTAACGACTGCGACATTTGGCTTCGGTTCGGTCAGCTAACGCATTATGCTCCTCGTTAAGCTGGGACCACATTTGTATCATTTTGCCTATCACGATCACGCGTATCGTATAGAGACCGCGTATCCTAAGTATGGACGCTCACTTAGCACACCGTTTCGCCACCACCGTTGCGTAAAAAAAATGCGTCCACACGTAACCGTAGTGTAGAAGCGTATCGTATTGTAAGGTTTGATTTATTTTAAACACATTGTTGTCATTATTTTTACAGATATAAAGTTATTTTTGAACCTAATAATAATGAGTAAGTACATATTTGTTCGAAGTTCGATTTGGACAATTAAGAAAAAGAAAGAAAAAAAGGTAGAACGGTCAGTTAGTTCACGGGAGGTAGAAGATGAGAGAGAAAATAAAGTTATACTTAAAGTAAAATGGATTAAAGAAACAAAGTCATTTACTACTTGAATATTTTATTGTAGATATTCTAACAAGTCAGAAGTGACAGAACCAGCCCTACAAACGTAAGTGCATACCTGATACTTTATACCTAGATATAGATAATTAAGGAACTTAAGTATAATATTAGTTATGCTTAACTAATATTATACTGATGGTATAAAAACACGACAGTTTATTGTTAAGTACAGTATAGATACATAGAAATACTTCAAACAAATAATTTCATTCTGTTATATACAGACACAAATATTGTTGTTTTTCGCCTTAACAACGCCTGTGAGTTTTTTTTTTTTTTTTCGAAACCGCGGCAAAACCGATGTCAGTTGTCAATTATTAAGAAAAACTTAGTTTGAACATTTATTAACTAATACTTTTCGTTAAAAGAATTAATGTAAATACTTAATTAAATAACATAAATTGTATTTATAATTGTTGCTATTAAGCATACTTACATATTATTTTTACAAGATATAATTTGTTTACGCTGTAAAAAGTGCATTCGTGTAAGCAAACTGTACCTACAGGTAAGTACCTACTTATACTTACATTTACTTAGAGTAGTGTATCATATGATTAGGTGCCTACTGTTTCTTGAGTTCCATTACGCCTACGGGAGTGATCAGTCGATACTTACATGTAATTTTAATGATGGGTTTAGTTTAGGTCATACCGAATATGTGACTAAGAAAAGATTTAGTAGTCACTGGGGTTTTATTCAATTGAAATAATACTTACATTACAATCTCGTGGGTTCATTATGGGTGATTTAATGAACATTTACCGCTTATACTTAATAATTAATATACGAGTTGGCAATGATATAGTTATACTCATAGGTCCTTTACTTTCGGTGCGTGATTAGTGTGATTACTTACTAACTTGCTGGCTTATTTAAGCTGTATTATATGTACCTATTTGTTGTAATTGAACTTATTGATAAGCTTTTATATCCTGTAAGGTACATAGCGAACGATATGTACGGAAATTAATCTGCTTTATAATATTCAGCTTAACTATAGTTCTTGCGACGATAACTAAAAACAAATATTTGCTAAAATTAGGTCATTATTCGACAAAATATGTTATCAATCATGAAACAATTAAACGTGGCTCATACTTTTCTATTTCTAAGTTCCAGAAAATGGGTGATGAGTCTGACAAGCACCGCAATGGCGACAAACACGGACTGATGACTCCATTGCGGGATCAGCACAATACGTCGGGTGACAGGAACTCTCGCAGCCGGAGTCGCGTGGCCAGGCGAAGCCCAAGTTCCTGCCGCCGTCGCATCCACAACAGGGAAAGAGAACTTCATCGCGAACGTGAACGTATTCTCCAGATAGAACGGGACCTGTTACGTGAACGCGACGAAGATCGAAGGAGGAGTGAACGCTTGAGCCGGCACTACAGCTTCGAGGACAACGCGGACCGGAGCCGGCAATGCAGCACTGAGCCCGCCGAACGCCGGAGCCGCCGTCCCAGCACAGAAAGGATCCGGCGGCGATGCCTACGTCCCAGCGCTGAGAGAATCAAGTGTCCGACTCGTGTCAGCGAACCCAGTCGCGGCCGACACGCGGAGCAACGAGAGCCATGTAGACAGCGGGACCTTCATCCAAGCGGGGAACATCGTGAAACAAGGTCACCTAGTCCAGTATTTTCTAGTAAAGATATTTTAAGTTTTATTCAGTCACTGAAAAGTGGCTTAACGTCGCAAGCTGTAAATCAGAGTTCACCGACACCAATGAGTATAAAAAGTTTCGATTATAAAAATATAGTACCGGAATTTGACCCATCAGGTAAAAACCAACGTATTGACGTTTGGCTGCGAAAAGTAAATGAATGTGCCTCTGTTTACAGCTGGGACGAGAAAACTACTGTACATTTCGCATTGCAAAAACTTCGGGGACTGGCTAAGAACTGGTATGAGAGTCAGAGTTCCATCTTGTTTACTTGGCCAGAGTGGCAACAGAAACTTACGAGTGCTTTTCCTTGCGACCAAAACTACGGCCAGTCCCTAGAGGACATGCTTAAGAGGCGTAGCCGATTTAATGAACCGATCGAAATTTATTTTTATGAAAAGCTCGCCCTCTTAAATAATTGTGACATAAAAGGAAAACGGGCTGTAGATTGCCTGATTCATGGAATTATGGATAAGACGACGAAGTCCAGTGCTTTGGCGCTTAGGTGTACCGAACCAGATGTTCTATTACAGTTTCTTATGAGTAATAAAGAATCTTATTTGGATCATTATACACTATTCAAAAATAAAGCAGCTAATGTTGCACCCGGTTCGATTGATATCAATAAAATGAATAGGGCCCCGTTCCAGAAAACATCTAGTTCGAGTACTAATGGGGTTTATTGTTTTAACTGTAAGGAAAAAGGGCATACATATTCACAGTGCACGAAACCCTTGCTAATGTGCAGTCGATGTAACAAAGTAGGACATGTCACTGAAAACTGCTATTTGGAAGAAAAATCTATAAATGCTGCGAAGATGATAAATAAATCAGAATGATAAATATATCTAGTAAAGTAGAAACTGGCGATCAATGGCTTGTCAATTCATGCATTTGTATATTTTGGCAGTGAGGTGACTGTACTGAAAGACACCGCAATGAAACTTAAATATTATTTACACTATGTTTTTTTTTTCTTTCTCAATTTCAATGCGCCAGACTGTCTAAGGGTGAAAACTGAATGATTTGCACTTGACTTTATAAGTCCCTCGAGAAGTGATTGGTTCGAGGTTGTAGTATAAGTCCCTCGAGAAGTGATTGGTTCGAGGTTGTAGTATAAGTCCCTCGAGAAGTAATTGGTTCGAGGTTGTAGTGTAAGTCCCTCGAAAAGTAATTGGTTCGAGGTTGTAGTGTAAGTCCCTCGAAAAGTGATTGGTTCGAGGTTGTAGTGTAAGTCCCTCGAGAAGTGATTGGTTCGAGGTTGTAGTATAAGTCCCTCGAGAAGTGATTGGTTCGAGGTTGTAGTATAAGTCCCTCGAGAAGTGATTGGTTCGAGGTTGTAGTATAAGTCCCTCGAGAAGTGATTGGTTCGAGGTTGTAGTATAAGTCCCTCGAGAAGTGATTGGTTCGAGGTTGTAGTATAAGTCCCTCGAGAAGTGATTGGTTCGAGGTTGTAGTATAAGTCCCTCGAGAAGTGATTGGTTCGAGGTTGTAGTATAAGTCCCTCGAGAAGTGATTGGTTCGAGGTTGTAGTATAAGTCCCTCGAGAAGTGATTGGTTCGAGGTTGTAGTATAAGTCCCTCGAGAAGTGATTGGTTCGAGGTTGTAGTATAAGTCCCTCGAGAAGTGATTGGTTCGAGGTTGTAGTATAAGTCCCTCGAGAAGTGATTGGTTCGAGGTTGTAGTATAAGTCCCTCGAGAAGTGATTGGTTCGAGGTTGTAGTATAAGTCCCTCGAGAAGTGATTGGTTCGAGGTTGTAGTATAAGTCCCTCGAGAAGTGATTGGTTCGAGGTTGTAGTATAAGTCCCTCGAGAAGTGATTGGTTCGAGGTTGTAGTATAAGTCCCTCGAGAAGTGATCGGTTCGAGGTTGTAGTATAAGTCCCTCGAGAAGTGATCGGTTCGAGGTTGTAGTATAAGTCCCTCGAGAAGTGATCGGTTCGAGGTTGTAGTGTAGATAAGTCGTTGGTTCGCGACTTTATTTTAAATCACTCGATAATAGAATGGATCGAGTTTAGGGTCACAACACAAAGCTCTTTTAAAAGAACTTGACAATGATGATTGATATGATGATTAATCAATGATACTTTGAATATGTAAAACGATGTATTAGAGTAAGAGGATAATAATAACATTAATAACTATTTGCGAATATTACCAGCCTGTTCGGTTTTGTGTAACTGTTTTGTATGAATATGTAAAATGTGAGTAAATATAAGTATAATAAGCAATTGTTAAACAGAATTAACTGACCGAATGTAAGGTTCCACCAGGCGCGTGTATGGAGACCATACACGACGTCAGGATGGTCGAATGTAAGGTTTGATTTATTTTAAACACATTGTTGTCATTATTTTTACAGATATAAAGTTATTTTTGAACCTAATAATAATGAGTAAGTACATATTTGTTCGAAGTTCGATTTGGACAATTAAGAAAAAGAAAGAAAAAAAGGTAGAACGGTCAGTTAGTTCACGGGAGGTAGAAGATGAGAGAGAAAATAAAGTTATACTTAAAGTAAAATGGATTAAAGAAACAAAGTCATTTACTACTTGAATATTTTATTGTAGATATTCTAACAGTATCATAATGCCGTATCGTAAGTATGGACGCTCACTTTGGGCACACGGTATCACCACCATCGTCGCGTAAAAAAATGCGTCCACACTAACCGTAGTGTAGAAGCGTATCGTATCATAACGCCGTATCATAAGTATGGACGCTCACTTTGGGCTCACCGTATCACCACCATCGTTGCGTATCAAAATGCGTCCACACTAACCTTAGTGTACGAGTAGAAGCGTATCGTATCATAACGCCGTATCATAAGTATGGACGCCCAGTTTACAGAGTGAAAAATGTCGAGCAATGTTCGACTTACAAAATCGTGAGTTACTCTTACAAGTTTATTTGTTTTTACGAGTAGTACGATAGATTGGTTCATTCTTGTTAAAATAATCCAGTATTAGTTAAATTCTATACCTATGGCATCTACTGAAATATATTTTAAAATGTTTTCTTTAGCGTCAATCTAATATGAATAACGCTATCAAAAGTAAATACTCGTCAAGCAAATACGAGGTAATATGTGTTTGAATAATTTAGGCTCCATTTGCTTAATCTTGTTTGTTTAATTATATTTATGATTTGCTTTGAGTGCGAAATGATTTATTTATTTATTTAATCTTTGATTGCACAAACAAAAAATCTTACAGTACAAAATATTATAAAGCATTCTCTACCAGTCAACTTCTAGGCAAAGCAGAGAAATGATTTAAATATACATATGTGAAGGTACAGTCACCAGCAATAATATCTTACTAGTTTGTCTGTGATTTACAGGATACATTTTGGAGAGTGTGAAATTACACGATTTAATTCCTCCATCTCCGTTCCACCACCGGACTTCCAGGCGAGGGGAGCGGGTTTATCCTTACGTTGTGACTATTACATTCATTCCCACGAAGCGATTCGCTTCTACCTTCCTACTGCGGACTGCAAAGGAATGCAATTCGCTCCCTTCGTCTATATTCCCGGAAAGATATAATTTGGGTCTTTTCAAGATAAGAGTGAATAGGCTGTTACTGAACCACACTGTTACTGCTCCACCCTCAACTTCGTCGACACTTAACATCAGTTATGACTGCGGTCAAACGCGGGTCAGTCTTTTATTAAAAAAACATAAGGTTGAATCACCGAATTACTGTGGACAAGACCAAAATTAAAGGATTCCAACCATAATTATTTGATTGAATCCTAACCAGCCTAGGACAGAAAATTTGTGAATATTCATATCTATAAATCTATAAATGACAAAAACATATTTTTCATGCACACGAACATTAAATTGACTACAGCATAGACAAAAACTTGTTTTTTTGCAAACAAATTTTGACCCCTACAAAAATACAAAAACATCACAGAATTGCTGAATTACTTGCTATTTTCCATGAACGCATATAAATTTTTGATCAACTATATTAGATTCAGACGTGTTATCTACAAAAATACTGTTGCAACACTGGTGGTGCCAGGAATATGTAGAAATACAGAGGAATACGTCGAATTACCGTCGACCCTCGTCAACGGAGAGACGTTTGTACTCTTTGAATAATTTATTATGATTGTGGACATCGACAATACTTTTCCCACTAGCTACTTGTAGCTGGTCCTTACTTAATATTTATGCGAGTATTGGCGCTTAATTATTTTCCTGAACAAGCCAGATTCTTGTATTTTCTTTATGGATAACTGCTTGGCTGAAAACCAGTGATATCAGGCATCGGGGTCTAAGGAGGAGGAAAAGATGTTTTGTGTAATTTTTTTATACCGGGTGCGGCCTGTAATAGGAGCAAAAAATTGAGGGATAGCTTCTACACCACGAACGTAACAACATTTGTTCTACAACTTTAAATAATTGGGTAATATATTACTTATGATTTTTTCGAACAAAGTAAATAGTATTTTCAATGAACAGCATCCAATAGTCTAGTTGACGTTTACTGTCAGCCTACAAACTTCAAAGTTTTTGCAATACATTGCTTGCTTGGAAAATCTTTTTTTATTAATATTTAGTAAACTATAAGTTATTTTCAAAAGTCGTAGAACAAATGTTGCTACGTTTTTGGTGTAGAAACGGTGCCTAAAGTTAAAGCTCCTATTACAGGCCACACCCGGTATATTATGTTATTTTTGTTATATATTTGTATGTATTTAAGTATTTAAATGTATCAATATATTATATATATCGTTCTCTAGTGCCTACAACACAAGCCTTACTGAGCTTATCTTCGGACTAGGTCGATTTGTGTAAGATTGTCCCGAAATATCTATTTATTTATTTATTTATATGTACTTAGTTGTATGACGCATTTGTTTATCTGTTGTTTCATCCTCGTATTTTCTCGCATTAACTTATTTGAATAAATGAAATGAAATTATACTTACTGAATATTAGTTTCTATGATTATTTGGCTGGCCATGTTTCAAAAAACTGGCTACGTTATACTGAAAATTAATTTCGTTTACCTATAAACAGAACCTGTTTTAGTATTAGCTGCTCAAGTATTTAAGAAGGGTGACCATAGTATTTGATTAGAAAATATGTTCTAATTATAGGTAAACAAAATTAATTTTCAGTATAAGGTAGCAAATTACTGACGATTGACCCCAGTTGACAGTATTTTTTTGCACATAATTCAACTTTCATACTCGTATTGCTAGTGTGATTACGGACAATGGCAGAGTTCAATATAGCCTTTTTAGCATACATATTTTACACCCAAGACAATCCAGAATGTATGCGGGTTGTTTTTTTCAACGTCTACAGAAGAAATTCCTTCGGGACTTCATAAATCACCACGCCAGGTTCGCTTCTACTTAACCAACGTGGAAGTAAAATTCCTTTTATAAAAGCAGTGAACCGTGAAAGCATCAGTGCAGTGATTCACGTGTGCCTACGTAAGTAGAAAACTTTTTTGTATTTCGTAGCAAGAGCCGGGAATTTTGGTCATATTTGTGTAAAAAGCAAAGTACAGCGTTGAACTTATATTTTTTCTTTCTTACTTCCAATAGTTATTTGTTTTACAAGAGAGCAAAGTTTGTGTTATCCGAACATGCACCTTATCGCCTTGACAATACCGATGTTGTTCTGATTTGTATTGTACCTTGAAACTGGAGCTCAAGAAGGCTTGGTGGGTGCCCAAAGATAAATATAGGTTTACTCGTATATCTACACGAATATATAAGAAAACATCCACGACTCAGGAACAAATACCTGTGTTCAACACACAAATAGGATTTGAACCCAAGATCATCGGCTTCACAGGTAGTGTCACTACCCACTAATCCAGACCTTTAGTCTAAGTATTAAGTTAACGTAGAATTTGCTGTGGTGTCGCTGTCAGTCAACCTATACGAGTATGTCATTAACTGGTCTGTGATTTATATTTTTAGAATAAAATAACGCCCCAATCATGTTCATTAAACATGATTAAAATTACTTACGTAATAATAGAAAACTTATAATTTTCTAATTGTCTGCCCACTCAAGACTAACATCTAATTCAATTCAAACAGTAGGTAGGTATGAGTGAATGTTTGTAGATGAATGAGAGTTCTTTGTTTGACTTGAACATACTTTGGTTCCGCTCTCAATTGGATAATTGGGTTATTAGTCTGGGTCAGAGACCACTCAATAATAAAGACGATATCTCATTATATCGATTAGGCCTAGATGTACTCAGCAAAGTTTCGCTCTTAAACTTTGGTTTCATTGGAAAGCGGTACCGTTTTGTAGCGGACGTTTCCTTATTTTTGACTTTAAAAAAGTATGGAGACGGCCGCTATATGACGGCACAACTATCCTAGGAAACTAGAGCTTTACTGTGTGGACATAATAGTAGTTTATATTACTGCTATATAATGTAATCATTAGCATAAAAATACAAACTTTTTTCAAATAACCGTATTTTTTATATTTGGGGACAAACAAGAGTCAAGCCCAATTCAAGTAACAAATTGCTTTGTTTTTCAGAGGCGTTCGAAGTTTAAATGTCTATTAAATATCAAAATCGATATAATGAAACAATTACAACATTTACTCATATATGAAATATGTTGTAACAAAACTGTTATATGGGTCGTTTTAGCTGAATTATCCAGT
The DNA here is from genome assembly GCA_022674325.2 of Grapholita molesta. Lineage (NCBI taxonomy): Eukaryota > Metazoa > Arthropoda > Insecta > Lepidoptera > Tortricidae > Grapholita > Grapholita molesta. The sequence goes on from CP053130.2 coordinate 242,071, forward strand.
GGAGATTAATAGGAAATTTAATATGTTTAGTAGAACGCATTTAACTAGTTTTTAAAATAGTTAAGTAGTTTTTGAATTTTAATGTATTTAAACCAGTACCCTAGCCATGAGTTGTGACAGTGAGGTTTTCGATATCGAGTTTACTATCTGTACATCAGGCTTGTACTATTTTAGTGCGATTCACCCTGCTACAACAATGATGAAACTTCCCCGGCGCCAGTCTTTATGATTAACTCGTCTGTGTCTGAGCTAAGTAAATTCATACTAATGATAGAGCTTAGTTGATACAACTCGGATTGCCTCTGAGCAAATAAGGGAATCAAATAGCTTGTACCATAGATATTGAATAAGTAAGGTTGACTGGTAGGGAATGCCTCGTGGCATTAATTCTAGTATTTGTAGGTTAAGGTCTTCTTATATGTAATAAATGTTAGATTCGATTTAATTATTTGTTATTGAAAGTCGTATTTTGAAAAGTAGTAAAGTAAAAGGCGGGATAAGAAAAAAAAACTGAAGGATTGGCAGCAACGTCAGTCGAAACCGATTCATCAGCTACTGCGATCGCCAAACTGCCTGCCAAGCGTAGCAATATGGCATCTCAAACATGATATCAATCACATTTTGGGAAAGCTTATATGCTATGTCATGTCAAGTCATGTGTAGCAGTGGACGTTTTAAAATGATGATAAAATAAGAAAAAAAAGAATGAAATTAAATTATTGACCTCTACCTGTAAAATGAATTAGTAATTTATTTACCTGTGTCGCTGTTTCGAAAAGGGTAACGATAGCAAACATTTAAAAATGCTTCATTAGCGTAGAGGAAGCGCGGGCAAACCAGAGCACTTGACATAAAATATATCAAGTAAGGGACAAAAATATTAACTGCATCAGTATACGTTTTGTTTAAATTGGCGTTACTATTGAAATTAACTATTAAAAAGAAAACAAATTATTGTAAATCGGGTAATTCTTGTCTTAGTCTTGTCTGTCTGTAAATGAGAACGGCTCTTGCAATAGCTCCTAAGAATGGACTGAAATGTGGCGACAATTTTTTATTATTCGATTTTGAAAACTTCAAACACCTGTTTTCTATAATTTAAAATTTCTCTTCTCCTAAAGATGTTTACATAGAACAAAATTTTGAAATTACTACGTACATAAATTTGGAAATGTTTAACGAAATTTTATAATAACCAGCCTTATTTTAGTGTGATGCCGGCTGACTAGAATAGCACCACCCTATCTCCTCCCGCAGGTGTCGTAAGAGGCGACAAAGGGAAAAATCCTACGGACGGGCAGCAGCGTCCGCCGAAACCCAATCTACAGCTACTGCGGTCGCCAACCCGCCTGCCAAGCGTGGCGACTATAGCAACTACCCCCCAAGATCATACAAGTCATATTTGTGGGAGGCCTATGTCCAGCAGTGGACTGCATACGGCTGAAATGTATGTTTATGTGTCAACTCCGGTTTTGTATTTAAACGTCGCAAACGGGTGCTCGGCACTCATAGTGCTTAAAAAGGGTCTTCTTAACATTCTCTCTCTTAGAGCCTTAAAGGGTAGGCAACGCGCGTGTTAATCCTCTGGAGTTAGACGCGCCCATAGGCTACGGTGACTGCCAGCGTGGTAGTACAACAAAACAAGTCGCGTGAGTAACTCAATAAACCTGAACTTCTTTGTAACTTCATTAGTGTCGTGCGAACTGATTATTTTGTTTTGGTTAAGTTAAGGCATCTTGCTCCTTTGTATGGACTTGCGGACCACGAAGTGCCGTACTACAAGTACACACCTGCGCCAGTTCTCGAAAATGGTCGTGCCACGCTCTATTGGGATCGATCTATTGTCACGGACAGGACCATTGTAGCCAATAAGCCTGATATCGTGTTGATAAATCGATCACAGCGCCGGGCAATGCTCTTGACATCACCGTCCCATGTGACGAGAACCTCGTGAAAGCCGAGAAAGACAAATCCAGCAAGTACTTAGACTTGGCTCACGAGGTAACCGCCATGTGGGAAGTTGATTCGGCGATCATTGTACCGATAGTTGTTTCCGCGAACGGTCTCATAGCGAAGAGTCTCGACCAACATCTTGAGAGATTCTTGCTATGCTACGTGGTTGTGGTTGGATCAAGGGCCAGATTCAGAAGGCGGTAATCCTGGACACGGCGCGCATAGTCCGGCAGTTCCTCTCTCTGCAGCCCTAACCACCGGCAGCCTGGGCCCTGGCCCGTTGCCGGCGGCACCCTAGGTTAGGTTTTTTATAATATGTTTATTGGTTTGATATTTTTTGGATGTATTTTTATATTCTACTTTTATTAAAATATTTTACAAAACCTAACGTAAGAGATAAGATGAATAAACGAAATTGTTTTATAATAATAGCACCAATGAGTTGCTTTTTAGAAAGTGCTTGTTCCGAGGTCTACTTGAATAAAAAAAATAAAGATAAATTAAATGCGGGCTCAGATTCTGTGTCTCGGATACCATCTTGAGCTTACCGTGGGTCAGTCAATTTATGCAAAGATGTCTAGTAATATGTTTTTTACATCCTAAATCAACGCTAATCAAAATAATTTGTTTCTATACTGTCTTAAGGGTTACTACCAAAGTTTGCCTGGTGAGTCGGGCCCACGTCGTACGGCGAGGTCACTGACTCGGCAAATACGGAAACTTTCTGAAAACAATCGTATCGGGGAAGCAAACACGCCTTCAATGGCACATCCTCCACAAAACTCAGCTCATATTTACTCCCAAGCAGACTTTACTTTTCATTTAGGCTTTTTGTACGTAAAATGATATCTTTTCTTACTGTATCAACCGTCTTCGTGTGGTTCTTGTAATTTAGTCAGTCTTTAAGCGAACCGTCTCGGCCTGGTTACTGTCGTCGACTGTCGATTCAGTTATTTTCTTTATATTTAGTGTCGGTCATTCCAAAACATGTCAGTCAGCCTGTACAGTCAGAGTCTGGTTAGTACAAAGGTTGGAAGCCCCGACACTGTACGAATACGAGTTTTCTTTATGTACCGGCAATTGTATCTTACGATATGAAGACCGCAAAAATATCTGATCGCATCTTATGTCAAGGCCATAAGGTGCTGTCAGAATTTTTTGCGGCCTTGAAATCGTAAGATGTTAGTGCCATAGCGCCCTGTCTTCAGCTAGCCGCATCCAGCATCTGCCTGCAATCTCTAGCAGATCGTCAACCCACCTGGTCGGAGGCTCCTCCTGGGTCTGGATCTTTAGGGGAGGGCTATGTCCAGCAGTGGACAACTATAGCCTGATTATGATGACAATGAAAGTCAGGTTACTATGGCTATTAGGAGGTACTAAGACTCATAGTCCAAGCTTTCAACTGCAGTCCTAATTTTGTGTCAAATCATTACTACCAGAGCCTGGAATATTCACGGCAAAATAAAAGACAGTCGCAATCTTACTAGTGTTAGAATAGAAACCAATTTTATCGATATCGAGTATAACAAAATAAAAATTGATTTATTACCGGAAAATATCTGAAAAACTTGCTCAACACAAAGCCTCCTCTTCGCACAATGTCAGATTTGTCGATACAACGAGGTAATGCTGTGAGCATCCTTGGTAATCAAGGACCTCTATTAGATTTAAGATAGAGTAGTTATTATATAACGATTGTATTGTTTAGCTCGTATCATATATTAGTTGCTAATTAATGTATAAAATAATTTAATTTTGATTAAATATTTTGTTCACTTGGGGGTCCATTTTTTTGTAGCTATTACACAACTATCGACATAGGTATAGGTATATGTACAAAAATATTTCTTCCATTCGTGTACATATTGGTGTTATTTCACATACTCACTGTGAAGTGTCCAAATTAGTAAATATGAGTATGTAAGCCAGAAAGGGACAACAACAAATCTGCATCCATAAAAAATAAGTTATTTTTTACTTTATAATTATTAAAGTAATACGCCACTTTCACTACGCATGATGTTAGGATAGGGGTTCCCTTTATTTGGCATAATTTTTTTTGTCCGAATCTTAATACACATACCAAGTTTTGCATAATTTATTTACGCCGAATGTTAATGTTGCCGAATTTTCATTTAGCATAATTCTGTATTAGCCGAATACTACTTTGTCCGAAAATATATTGACATACTATTATTGAGGCCGAAGGTCCGAAATAGGTTAGGTTAGGTTAAAACTGTGACTACAACAGAAAAACAAGGTAGGTTAGGTTAGAAACGCGACTACGACAAAAACGCAATTCCTGGGAAAAAAATCGTAATGACACCATTCGGTCTTTCCAAATTATGCGTACCAACCATTTGGCTTATTTAAATTCTGCGTAAGAGAATTCGGCGGAAAAGAATTATGCGAGATTAGTTTCTGCTTATATACAATTATGCCAACACTGGTTATGCGACTTGAAATTATTACAAAACAAATTATGCCTAAACAAGGTGAACCGTTAGGATGGATACCTGTCCAGTCCTACTGACGGGGCCAGTATAGAGACAGACTGCAATTTAGCTGCAATTTTTCATAGAATCAGCGCAGTCGGGGTGCGGTCGGGGAGTTTTCTGGGTAGGTATTGCAATTGCCAGCATCTAAGGTACCATGCCACGGGGCGAATTTAATTAAACTTTAGTTTGTGAGGTTTATTATATTATAAATAATATAATAAACCAACGCTATAGAGCGACTTCTTCCAAACAACCTAAAGGTTTGGAAGAAGTCGATAAGACAGCCTGTTGTTTGCCTGGCGCCTGTACTGTCAATCTGCAGGCAGCGGAACTTTGGTGCCGATGACAGACGCATGACGTAGCGGCTGTACACACAGTGTTTTTATCTAGATGATAGTTTAGTTTAGTTTAGTTTATTTTATTTCAGGAAAGATTACATTATAAGTTTGACTTATTTGCAAAGTTATAATAATTTCAATCATGATCGTCAAAATTTCATATTCACAATGGAAATAACAGTTATAATATTGTACAATAATAAATATGTGTCTCCCAATAAGGATCGTCAAACAAAATTTAAATACAAGATACAGTGTGTGTGTACATACTTAAAAAAAAAAAACAATATTTGGAAGTTCAGGATTGTGTACAATCCAATATTTTGAATAAAACATATTTCTTAAATAAATCATATCTCCCAATAAGAATCGTCAATACTTAACAACAAAATATATATATTATAATAATAATCAATTAGTTAAAAAGTCCATGATATACAATTTATAATATGTCTGTATGTCAACTTAACAATACATTGAGATTGATAGATAATCATTAATCACTAACAACTTATTGGCCTCTTTAGTTCACGGATGTTTTATTGACACTTGAGACGGTCAGTACTTATAAAAACATAATCACTTAACTGTCTTTGTCATTGTCATCAGAAAATTATCGTAAACAATATTGTACATCGTTATATGATTTTTTGTTCGTGAATTTTAGAAATGTGAATTGATAAGGTACAACATTTATAATTAACCCATTATCAATATCGCTTGACCGCAGTCGCCATGGAGTCGATGCAGCCGTTTTTGCAGACATTTTCTTTCTTAGTTGTTAAAGATAAAAAAATGTTTTGCTCTTGCTGTCAGCAAAATATAACAGCTAAACCTAGTAACATAGAAAAACATACATCGAATCACGCAAGTCGAAACTTTCCTTAGTTTATTTGAGTCAGGTTGAATATCAAGTTTGACATTGCTATTAACTCGGCGAGCTAGTGACAACTGTTGCATCTGTCAAAGCGTGATAAAAGTTAATAGTTATGTTGTGTATAATTTATAAGAACATCCTATATCCCTATTATTTTGCGTCATAATGATGTCATCGGCACCAAAGTTCCGCTGCCTGTCAATCTGTATTGTATTTTTGTTTTCCTTTTTATCATGGTGTGCAATAAAGAGTACTTGTATTGTATTTTATTGTACGTTATCAATTACCATTGATACAAATATTAAAATGAAAGTTAGTTTTCACGCTTCGGTAAGTATACGAACGCCTAAAACAATATTAGTTTGTTTTTATTGAATACTCGAATTGGAAAACTGACGACCTTTCAAAACAAAATAAATGGAGCGTTGGGGTCAGAGAGGGATGAGTGTTGTATGAATATTTCATAAAAAATATATTTGATTTGTTCTTAGTTGCATAGATGGCAGCACCATCTTATCTAGCTATATCATAATCCCGAAGCAATAATAGACAAGATTACATAGGTATATTACCTACTCAGTGTTGTACTTGAAGTACGTCTTTATGAAATAAAGAATTTTTATTTATTTTATTTTATTATTAGATAAATTTCGACGGGCTCCGCTGTGTTCAGGTGGCCCAATTGGTTAAAGCGTCAGCCGCGATAGCTGGAGATGCGGGTCCAAATCCCGGGTCGGATGCCGGAGGTCCTCGTCGTTTTTTCTTAAGTATAATAATATGTTATCTATTTCAATTTTTGTTGTTCGAATGTTCGAAAAAGCTGTCCAGATGTTGATCAGGTGTATTTGTATGTAAAAGTCACCACGCCGTGTGGTGCCAGCTGACTACATTACCACCACCCTATCTCGACCCGCGGTTGTCGTAAGAGGCGACAAATGGATAAAACCGACGGATAGGCAGCTACGTCCGTCAAAACTCAATCTATAGCTACTCCGATCGCCAATCCGCCTGCCAAACGTGGCGACTATGGCAACAAGATGACACGAGTCATATTTGGGGGAGGCCCATGACCAGCAGCGGAAGACTTTCAGCTGAAATGATGATGATGAATTGATGATGATGGAGAAGTCACTTTAATATATATCTTACTATAATCTAATTATTTAGTACAGTCGCCGTCAGATATATCGGAGGTGGTAACAAATACCTGAACAACGCCTCTATTGTTAAGGCGGTAAAGTGCATGTCCAGATATTTGTGACCACCTCCACAGCGACGGTGTATAGCCTCCCTGTAGCCATTTTTAGGACCATGTGTAAATTATTTCAGCATATTTTGTAACACGCGCTTATTGCATAAAATATTTATAAAAATCTCTTTCAAAACTTTGAAGCCCTCATAAAGCTGCTCATAAGTCATACTTGAATCTGTTCGATTTCGAATCCTTGAATATTAAAATATTTAAATGGTTTCATAGTTTGACAATCGCTCAAAGGACTTACCATATTGAGAAGGAGACTTTACTTAGTTAATCTTAGTGGTTAGTCAGGCGTTGATAAACTAACTACAATATTACGCAACGCGATAGTAAGATCACCTCACAGAATTTTCATCTCACCACAACATAGAATGCCAGGCCCGGTACCAAGAACATCGAAATTAGTATATTTCGAGCATCATTCTCATTTACACCAATTAAGGCGTCATGAGAGCGACAGAAAAATTGTACGAAATTTACGAATATCGTTTTTCGCGCTAGCGCCGCAGCAACCAGGGAAAGTTTTTCTCACGATTTTAAAAGTAAAACCATACGCATAATAATATAAAGGTATCGTTATTATACAACCATTCATTTACACTTTCTTCCGAATATATTCGCTGATACCGAACACGACTATGTAGAATAAACTCTAAAATATAATGTAATAGCATTTTTTTAATTATATTATTCGGATAACCAATATATGGACGATTTGACGTTTAGTAACAAAAAACTTTTGTAAATTTAGTTGGTTTACTTATGGAGGGTCAGAACGAATAATAAATTTAATAACTTTACTACGAAACTAAGCAGCGACTCTGAAATCTCACCTTCTGAGGCTCTAGTGTAAGTTTCTTTTGACGTAAAAAAACGTTTACGAACGCGTAAGTGATGATTTATTTATATGGCAAACGCAAACGCGTTCGTGACGTAAAGTTACGTTAAAAACTTACACTCAGGGCTCTGATAGAACTTCAGTAATATTCTATATATATTATAATAAGACTGGCTAAAGCTGACATCAACAACTAGCCGTGCGAGTTTTTCGTACCACCCGGTTTGATCTTGTTTATCAACTTGAACGTTTTGTCCCGTTTACTTGTAATAAAAGCTTGTAAAATCTATGAATCTGACTCTCACAGCTATATTTAAAGACAAAGATCGTTTGAAATCCACATGTTATAATATCTCTCTGAGCCGATAGGCGTTGTTTATTGTTTCAATTAATCCAACGCGTAAATTGAGATCTGTGGGTTTTGAATCAAAGGTTTCTTTGATGTAGATTTAATCCTGGTAAATTGGTTCGTGAAATGCGCCCCAGATCCTGGGCAGAGACGAGTGGGCTTATTCATATTTGGTGTTTGAACTGTTTGATATCGACAGTGAAAATTTCAAATGTCGTAAGTCGCATATAAAAGTATGTCCCTTACGACATTTGAAATTTCCACCGTCGATATGTTTTCGTGTGGGACTACGCATAATTATGTACTTTAAGAGTTGATGTATCACTGTTTTGAAATAATAAGTCCCGCCGAGTTTCTTGCCGGTAGTAATCTTGGGTCAGAGGTGTTGGGTTAGAACCGGTGGTAGATTTTTTTAGACGTATTTTATTTATCTTTAAAACGTTAAAAGCACCGCTTTTTTTTTTCTTAAGCTATTGGTTTTTAAAGGATTATTATGAAAGAGGCCTAAACTAATATATTTATTTAACAGGATGATATATTAAAAATTCTAGGCTCAATTTAATCCTGGAATCAGTTGCCAAATTTTCCGCGAAATTTAGAATTATATATGCTAAATGATGAATTCTGACATTTAATTTATAAGAGACTAGGGTAACCCGATCACATCTAGACTAAACTCGCATAATCCACAATGACCTTAAATATAAGGAGGATTACATTCTACTTGTAAACCAGCAGCTAAAGTTGCTAACCGGGCGAGGTATTCAAAATGAGCTCCACACGACTTTATTATTAAGAGAATAAGAGAGTGGCAACATCATTCTGAACACCCGGCCCGTTTAGTAACTTTTGCTACTGACTGTATCGCACATCGCCATTAAAGTTGACGGTTATCACGAAGTTGCTCGGCCGCTCCGTTTCCGGCATACAGCATGTCGGTAGTCCCGTTCTCTCACAGTGGACACAAGCAGGACAGAGGCCTGTCCTGCAGTCTGTGCATTCCTGATTTACAAGTGCTAGCGAGTGGGTAGCTCAGGTGAATCTGGCCTGAGGTTACCCAGACCAGAGACCATTTTATTTCAAATTTTCATGCTATTTAATAAACACTTATAATGCCATGTAGTGCTGGCTGACTACTGCTAAATGTAGTTAAATTATGGAAGAAGTAAAGGCTTCTTTTTTTTGTGCCGGCTGACTAGATTAGCACCATCCCGTCTCCTCCGCGGGTGTCGTAAATAGCGACAAAGGGACAAAACCCACGGATGGGCAGCAGTGTCCGTCGAAACCCAATCTACAGCTACTGCGGTAGCCAACCCGCCTGCGAAATTTGGTGACTATTTGGCAACTACCCCCTAAGATGATACAAGTCATATTTGGAGCAGGCCTATGTGCAGTAGACGATTATAATCATATCAGCCGAAGGACGTCCACTGCATATGGACATAACTAGGCCTCTTCCGCGACTCACGTGACCAGTTTTGCACCACCCGCATCCAATGGATTCCCGCGATCTTTTACCAGGTCGTCGGTCCACCTTGTTGGGGGGTCTGCCCACGCTTCGTCAGGTGTGAGGTAAATAGAGGTTATTTTACCTTACCTCTTATAAACGGGCCAAGTACCAACTGGCCGCTTTAGCTTCAATAGAGCACCGTGCTCGCAGATTCATTGGCGGTTCAGAGTTAGTAGTGTAAGGTTACAGAGCAGTGCAGGGTTGCTAGTTTGTCTGTGTTTTACAGGATATATTTTGGAGAACGTGCGCAGGAATTGCCCGATTTAATTCCGCTATCTCCGTTCCACCACCGGACGTCCAGGTGAGGGGAGCGGTTTCATCCTTACGTTGTTAATATGCCATTCAGTCGCACGAAGCAATTCGCTTCTACCTTCCTAATGCGAACTACTAAGGAATGGAATTCGTTCCCTTCGTCTGTATTCCCGGAAAGATGTAATTTAGGGTTTTTTAAGGCAAGAGTGAATAGGCCGTTACTGAACCAGCGTGCTCTACCTCGACGACACTTACCATCAGGTGCGACTGAGTTCAAACGCTGTTCAGTAATGTATATAAAAAAACACCTAGGTTGAGCTCGGTAAGGCGCGGTAACGTTGTGTCCGGTACGGTTTTCAGGGCCGTGGGAGGCAAAACTTGTCCTGTCAAGACAACCGCCCGACATGGTAGGCTCACGTCCCGGTTTATCTTGTTGGACACCGTTCGCAGTGCCGTTACTCAACACGAGCTCGGAGTGTATACGTCGACGACCGATCGTCATATCCGCTAATTTCATGACTAGGCATATCGAAAAACGTGAAAAACATTTTTGCATTCCCAGAGTCAATTCGTTCGCTTGGCTTTGATAACCTAATAAACCTAGCTTAATTACCTCTCTATTAGTTTGTTGTGTCTACCATCAAAATATAAATTGAAAAGACTCCGTTAAAACATTATCATTCACTTAATTTAATTAACATTTTCAGCCTAATGTATTTATTGAACCCTATAAAGCATGACCCGACATGTAGAGTCTTCTAACTTTCTTATTGTATTATTTGTGTGACTATAAATAAATACATAAAGGTGAACATATAACCTTCTCCTTTTTGGAACATGGTTAAAAAACTAGTTTTACGATGTAGTGAAAAAAATGTTTAGTGTCAAACTTGAAAGTGAAAAATGATATTTGAATTAAACAATAAAGTTCCATATTACTGGATAATTGAGAATGTCGTTCATTTAACACCTTCTCTGCGGCAATTAGTTAACTTCATAATTAACCATACTTGTACTTTAGTTGACAATTCGGTCTTCCGGTTGAGCCCTAAAATGGTGTATTGAGAATATGTTTTTGTTTTTTGTTCTTGAAATTACAATCGTATTATGATAACTACAAGTACTTAACTAGTTACAGAATAAAATCTAAAAAAGGCCCTTGAGGCATTGTACCAAGGATGCTGGCGGCATTTCTTCGTTGTATCGCAATGCTGTTTTGTTCTTTTTTGTTCTTTATATAGTATGTAATATCGATAGCGTATTATGCAGTGGTCTAACGTACAATTGTGCAGCTAATGACGAATTGATCTCAAAACGCGTTACACCACTATTTGGTCCTCACCCGGCAGTCCAGCGGCCTCTTGGCTTTTTGTAAAGTCCAGCTACCATTTTTCAAAACGCAAGGCCTACTACGGAATAACGTCATGCTCTAAGAGCAAACTTTATACGTTATTTTACTTATAATAAATAAATAAATAATAATTGATATATTGATGGAAGCCATATTTATTTTTATAGAAGAAGATAAATAAATAAATATTTCGGGACAATCTTACACAAATTGACCTAGTCCTACGGTAAGCTCAGTCAGGCTTGTGTTGTAGGTACTAGACGACGATATATATAATAGATAAATGAATAAATACTTAAATACATAGAAAACACCCATGACTCAGGAACAAATATCTGTGCTCATCACACAAATAAATGCCCTGACTGGGATTCGAACCCAAGACCATCGGCTTCATAGGTAGGGTCACTACCCAATAGGCCAGACCGGTTGTCAAAACTGAAAAATGGTTTTGCACTGTATCTTTACGCACATAATGCCGTCACTGTCAATATTTTATTCGGTGCCGAATCATGCGTAAAATGAGTTCTCACCGAACGTGGTAGCCGGACAATCTTGTAATCAAACACCAGGCTTACCAGAACCTTTATTAAAAGCCTTATCTACGTAGGCGGGGATCTATAAAAGTCCTCACACTGATTATATGACCCATGTCTCCAGGGATCGAGTCGTAAAATATCTATTTAGTGTTGATTTGATGAGCAATAACTATTTTTGGAGTCTCTACGGAGGAGTTGATTTGTCGGTTATGATTTGGACGCAATATAGCAGAAAATTTGTTGGGATTTTCCTGACGTCAGCTTAGTATATTTCTGGGAAAGTCAGACATAATTAAGTGCCGTTATTGCTGAGTGAAAAGTGTTTCTTGTTTTATGTGTTAAAAAGTATGTACCTATCAAGTATGTTAACCGACAAAGTTCCTAAATCATCATCTACTTTTGCTAATCTCGACTACTTAATCTCGACATCGAAATTGACGATAACTTGATTAGGTATTAGGTATCTTTTTTTACAATTATTATAATATATATAAACATACACATTACTACATAATATAAATATTATTCAGTATTGTGTAGAAATCCAGAAGCGTCTGGTTGACGTAACTGGTGACCGAAGGGCTGGCGGCTTTCTCGCACAACGTATCAGCATTGCGATACAACAAGAAAATGCCGCGAGCTACCTTGGTACAATGCCTAAAGGTATTTTTTCAGATTTAAGGTTAGTAAGTAGTTATTATAATATTGTAATCCTTGTTTTGACCATAGTTAATAACGTCGCCGTAGAGCGAAAAGTCACTAAATCGTTAATTGGTCATTTTGAGTTATGAGGGTTTTAGGAAAAAAATAATTAATTATTTTTTACTGAAATTATCTTAAGATGAAATTATGGTTTTGTATGTATTTATTCATTAGAAACTGCTATTCTTTGGGCTAAAAATGGATTTATACTATTCACACTAACGATTTAGGAGTTATAGGCGATAATTAATTTTTGCCCTTAAATATTAAATCTTCATTATCATTTAGTGATTTTTTGAACGAAGTTAATGATTTTTTGCCCACATTCTAGTGCATCTACATTTAACTAAGTAAAGTTAGTTGCATTATGACTGCTACGATACAGTGAAAATACGTGTTAGTTAAAAACTACTTACTATATATATTTTTTGAATTCTTGTTAATATTTAAGGATCGAAGTAAAACACGTCATTTTCTGCGAACATTTTATTAAAATAAAATGAATAGCAAATCAAATTAATATGGCCTACAAATCAAATCAAGTTGACCTACAAACCAAATTACAAGGAACTTAAACACAAAAAAACTTCAGGTATTCAAAACATGATCTTAGTAAAATATAGCGGTCTTTACGCATCACAGTCACTCTTCGACCTCTTCGTCCGCCGTTTCTGTGACATCAGGCTCACACAATCTGTCAATAACTCTCTCGAGGAATTACTGCTTTAAGAGATCTTTTGCATAAATTGAAGAGATCTTTTTTTTTGTCTCAGATATACCTACTCTCTCCACTGGTTTGTGCTCTGGTATTTCTGATTTCCTGAGGCAGCGAACTATGGTCGTAGTGGATGGTTGCACATCAGATCGCATGGCAATTAATGCCAGGGTGCCTCAGGGTTCGATTCTTTCTGCCACCCTCTTTTTGCTGCATATAAATGATTTGCTGAAGCCCGGTATTTTTGGGTATGCGGACGACAGCACGGTGACTGAGAGATATATTTCTGAGGCCCAAACTACCAGTGGAAAGACCGAGTTCTTTAGGGAAGCTTTGGTTAAGTGAACGAACTTAACCTGGAAGACCGTTGACGAGTGGGGCGAAGCCCATTTGGTTAGGTATAACGCCTCCAAAACATAGGCGTGTTTATACTCCGCCAAAAGGAGCCTTTTTAAATTTACTCCTGCTTTCCGAAATGTATCCTTAAGGATTACGGACCAAGCTCTCTCATCGTCTCAAGCTACTTGGGCTTAAATTTACCACTAAGCTAACTTCGGTGCGACTATTGAGGCCAAAGCGAAATCCGCTGCTAAAAAACTTGGGGTCTTACACTAGGTGAAGCAATACTTCACGCCGGGATAGCTCCTAACACTTTATCAAGCGCAGGTTTGATCGTGTATGGAGTACTGTTACCACTTTTGAGATGGGTCTGCCAAGTATCAGCTGGCCGCTTTGGATTCGTTAGAGCACCCAGCTCGCAGACTCATTGGCGATACTGAATTACTAAGTGTAAGGTGATTGAGCCTTGAGCACCATCGCAAGGTTGCTAATTTGTCTGTGTCTTACAGGATATATTTTGGAGAGTGTGCACAGAAATTACACGATTTGGTTCCGCTATCTCCGTTCCACCACCGGAGCGGTTTCATCCTTATGTTATGAATATGCCATTCATTCGCACGAAGCCATTCGCTTCTGCCTTCCTAATGCGGACTGCTGTGACTGTAATAACCAACCAATACTAGTGAATGGAGAACCAGTCGAGCAGGTGAATAAGATCACATACCTGGGTAGCATAATGGATCCTCAGGGAGGAGCAGAAGCGGATATTAAGGCGCGCATCAAAAAAGCTCGTGCCGCATATGCGCAGCTGAAGCCCGTTTGGTCATCTTCAGTCATCACGCGCCGCACAAAAATAAGGGTGTTCAACTGTAACGTCAAGTCGGTCATCTTGTATGGGTGCGAGACATGGCTAGTGAAATCAGATACCACTAGTAGGCTACAAGTGTTCGTCAACAAGTGCTTGCGGCGAATACAAGGTGTCTTCTGGAAATGTACCATCTCAAACGCCAGACTATGGGAGTTGACCGACCAGACCCCAATAGCGAAGGAGATCCTGAGCAGGAAATGGTGGTGCATAGGTAATATTTTGCGTAGACCAGCGAACCACCTATCCAAGCAGGGTCTGGGGTGGTATGCACCCGGAAAAAGGAAGCCAGGACGACCTCGCACCACCTGGAGGCGCACGGTTGTCCATTGTCAACGAACAAGAGAAAATAGAAATAATTCCTCAATCTCCAATGTCTTTGTTGCTTAAATAATTCTGAAATAGATGCAACTTATTAGTTACTAAACCAGTTTGGGGTCAAGTTGGATTAGTAACGTTTAAGGGATGGTCACGTTAGAACGAGGACTTAACGAGGCGAACTGATTGTTATATTTGAGTAAATAAAAAAAACACCCACAAGCTTTAGTCATCACACCGATATAACAAAATTTTACTTGTATCGTTACAGATAATGTTTCTTTTGGCTTGCCCCATATAAGTACTTCTAAACTGGAACCTTTAAAATAATATTTGATTATATATAAAAAAGTTATTGATTAAAAAAAATTACAATTAAATAACAACCTGATACCAAAAACACTTGTACCTCGTTATCCAAATCATCTTTCTCTTTTACCAAATCCAAAATTACCTTGGTGCGTTTCAAACTTAATCTCGGTACACGCAGTTATTATGTAGCAAATAGTAAATACACGTATGTATCACTGTCGGCCCATGCTCAACGACTGGCAGGTCAACGCGGCGGAGGGAGTCGCAGCGGTCGGCATCGGCACGGTGGCCAGCGGCACTGGGCGAAAATTCACTAACTTGCGAGCAAAATTAATTCAAATCACGTCGGCGTACAGTACAGTCTCTATTGTAAAATTAATTAAATATGATTAGTTATTGTATTGTACATTTTTAATGTAGGGTAAAACTCATTAAATCTGTTTAATTAATTATCCCTTTGGTTAAATGATGTATATTGCCTTACAACTATGAGTAAAAAATAACTAAATAAAGTTAGTTAATTTTCGCTTTCACACTTTTGACATACCAGGTATTCAAAAAATAACTAAGTAAATTAAGTGACTTTTTGAATGAGATGCTTCGTGGTTAAACAGTTTAGTAACATTTAGGGAAAAAATAACTAAAATGACTTAGGCACGCTCATAAAAAAGTTACAAGTAGTTCAAAAATGTATAACGGAATTAGGTATTTTTTGACTAAAATATTGAAACCGAAGTGGGTTTTTAGTTAGTTCTTTAACTTTTTAAAATTGAAACTATGAACGCTATTGCTACGGCAATAAGACTGAAATTTGAAGAAAAAAAATGCGATTTTGATGACATATATAAGTCAATTTTGGCCATTTTGTGATTTGGTGACTTTTCGCTCTACGGCGACGATAATTAAGAAGTTTCATGGTACACTCAGCAGCAGAAGTGACTCAACGGTTGAGGTGTGCAAAATTAGGTCAACACATCTCTATTGTTAAGAAAATAAGAGCGCGTGTAGGCATTTTGAACTTTGAACACTTCGCCCGTTCAGCCACTTTTGCTGCTGACTGTACGTTAAATAAGGTTAGACAACAATATATATAGTAGGTAGAGACATACATGAGATACATATGTATAATATTCGTAATTTCGGACGATTGTCTCTGTTACTCTCATGACACTTTAATTGGAGTAAAAGAGAAAGATGCCCGAAATATCCAGGCTGAGAGCCCATTACATATATGTATAAATAGATACATATGAAATTGACTGTACCAAGGCGTATGTGCCCGGGACTGGAGGACGTTGGTATACTTAACTAACATAATAACAAGAAACCTTGTCTATTTTTAGACCTTAACTCAATTTCTCCATCTTTATTACGCCTTCTTTATCCCGGAGGTCGACGACCTTAGGCCTTTATGTCTAGGCTAGTAGTGTATTTTTGATAAGTAGGTGAAAAACTTAACTGAAGGACCATGTCTATGTAGTAGTAACATGGAAAACGTCAAAATTTGAATATAGAACGCCGCCGCCGACATGCGTATATACACATATATGTTACTACTACATAGGCACGGTGCTTTAACCAAGTTTTTCACCTATAAATACTGGGTGAAATCTGAGTCGTGATCCAAAATATCAAAGTGAACTGATAATATCGATCATACTTAACAACTTTTCCCATGGGACCAATATTGAATTTACGAAAGAAAAATCTGCTACTCCATACATACTGGTACTTAATTACTGGTAGTTAATGTATGGAGCAGCTATT
Organism: Grapholita molesta; assembly: GCA_022674325.2. Taxonomy (NCBI): domain Eukaryota; kingdom Metazoa; phylum Arthropoda; class Insecta; order Lepidoptera; family Tortricidae; genus Grapholita; species Grapholita molesta. The sequence goes on from CP053130.2 coordinate 258,852, forward strand.
TTTTTATCGCGATTACAATATTGGTCCCATGGGATAAGTTGTTAAGTATGATCGTCTTTATCACTTTTGGACATTTTGGATCACGACCCAGATTTCACCCTGTATAATATTGTCAATTCTTTGTGACTTGTCAGAAATAAAAACGAATTTGTGAATTGAGTTTTCGGGCGCTCTGCCGCTGCCACTTGTCCAAGGCCGGACTAATCCTAATAAGGCCTAGTTTACCCTCAGGGTTGGAAGGATAGATGGCAGTCGCTTTCGTAAAATTTGTGCCTACGCAAATCCTGGGATTAGCTGCCAAGCGGGCTCCCGGCTCCCAAGAGCAGTGGCAAAATGGCGGGACAACGCGACGAAAATGATGATGATGCATTCGTCAAATTTCGTCACAAAACTGACATAGTTAACTTTTCTACGAGTCACACTAATTTAGGACATTTTTTTTTTTAATTCCCAATTACAAATTAAAAGGGAAACTAAAGGGTAATAGTTACCTAGATTTTTGCCGATGACGACGTTTCGAAGGTACTATAGTGTTTGTCGAGTGAAGTCACAATACAACAACCGACTCGTTTAATTCGCATGTTATCTAAAAAAATTGCAGCTTTTAAACTAATTGCCAGTAAATTAGAATTATACTTTCGGTTCGTGCGCAAATTTGCGTCCACTTGACAACTCGATCCGTAATTCACGCGGTAATTGAAACAAACGGCAAGGCTGTTCTTTCATCCATCAAAGTTAGGTACTTTAACGTCATTGTAATAATAGTGAATATTATAGTAATACTAGCTTCTGCCCGCGACTTCGTCCGCGTAGAATAGTTACTTTTGGTCTTCGCTTATGATATATACCTTTATCTATAAATGGGCTACACACACACACTACTGAAAGGATTTTTCAAAATCCCAAAATTACTTTGAAAAGGCATATCAAGTTAAAATAACATACACACACACACACAACATAACAATACATTCATCCGCTATGTGGGCTTGATCCTCCTGTACCTATAGTACCTCCTTATACACTACATTTTTGGTTGTCCCTTGAGGTCTGAGGACATTTGTGCAGTGTAGCACATCTTTATTTAAAGGCAATACGGACTTTTGACACCTTCATTTGCGTATGACTGTACCTACATTCCAACCCCATAAGCGATTAAAAAACGCTCATCTCATTTCATATCAAATGACGCTGAAATTACTCATCTTGTTCCTTATTAAGTACTACTGTGAAGAGTGTGAAATGTAATTCTTTTTTTATATACTTACCCTCTTTTTGAAAAATACTTTTTTAGTGCACATATTTTAAAACCGTTGTTGTTTTTGTCAACAGCGACCCGATTAACCATAGGAAACATACACATGTCGTATTTCAGACTTTTTAAACCCCATTTTCACCTATTAGGTTGAATTCTCAAAAATGCTGAAACACGTGTTTACTCATTTGTCGTTAGGAATACTATTGTGAAGTTTCAAATTAATTGGTGTAACTAATCATAAATCCCCATACAAACTTTGGACCCCCATTTCACCCCCTTAGAGGGTGAATTTTTAAAAATCCTTTCTTAGTGCACCCCTAGACCTTATAAGGAACCTGTGTGCCGAGTTTGGAAACTTTAGACTCAGCGGTTTGGGCTGTGCGTTGATTTAAGTGAGTCAGTCAGTCAGTCAATCAGTCAGTCAGTCAGGACTTTGAGATTTATATATATAGATTTATAAGAGATAAAGTATATTGTAATTATATAGATTAGTGTTATTTTAATTCTAATATGTGTAGACGCAAAGTCGTTTTTTTATATAATAAAAATACATATGATTAGAAAGCAAAGAAAGTAATTAAAATGTATAAACCTTAACTTTTGCAAGTATTTAGTGTGATATTACTTACGCCATCTACTAATAAATATCAATATCAACTTGTAAAGCACGTAGGCCCGCAGCGTTCGTGCACAATAGAAGCAGATTTACTACTCAGCACAAGATGTCGCTGTACTGTAAACATGTTTTTATAATTGTTCGCTAGATGTCGCTATAACTTCCATAGTTTATGTTCTGAACATTGTAGAGGTATTTGTTAATAAACTGAATGTTTGTTTTATAATAACTTTATTTTCAAATTATTTACAAGCTTTTATTTGACTACTCTACAAATATTTTTTTATCTTAAAGTTGATGATAATAAAGAAGAGTGAAGCGACTAAACAGGCTAAATAAAACATTCAAAATACTGGGTTCAATTTTTAACCTAGGTATTATTTAATATATTTTATGGTTTCTTTCAACACTTCAACTACGTAGACAGTGGGTTGTGGGGTAAGGGATGGACAGTTGATTGACGTAATATATGTATGGACCTTATTGCTTTATAATAAGAGTGAAGATCCATAATGGGTCCTTGTCCATTATAGGTGTCGATACCTTGCACAGTCAAGCTCAAGATATGAATACGTTCAATATGTCAAAATATGTCCTTAAGGTCCATATTTATCCGACTATGGAATGAACTCTCTATCGAGGTTTTCCCATGGAGCTATGAGGTTCTTCAAAAATTGAGTAGGTACCTAGATAGGTTCTTGAAAAATATGCGCGTGTTACTCCTCTGCAGTTACAGAAGTCCATAGGCTAGGGTGACTGGTGGTTATTAGGCGGGCGGTATGCTTGATCGCAAACAAATTGTGAAGAAAAAAATATATTGTAGCATTTTACCTGTATGGATATATTTGATCTTGAACTGTACACAAACTATCGACTAAAAAGTCACAAGTGTAGTTAGCAGAGAGAGTTTACCATTTACTGAACTGACAAAGAGCATTATAATGTATTTTTTTTTCTCTTCAAGCATATACAAACTCCTTACAATATAAAAAAAATTATGACACTTATCACTTATGTCAGTTTTGTAAAATGTCAGTTATCATTATTAATCCACAACCGATCTCACTCAATTTATCAGCTCCCACCGAATCTTATCCGCGGAACCCTCAGAGTGCAGGTGCATCCGTCGCCATGGCAACGGTCATCGACCCCGCCCGCCGGCGCCGCCCGCCCGCCAGTTTGTAAACACCTCTTAACGTGACAACATAACCCGCCTAACGGTGACGTTAGTGTTAGGAGCCGTGACGTCACAGCTGGGGTATGGTGTTCAGTTGTGTACATAACACGAGATGATATGAAGTGTGAAGTGATTTAGTATCGATTGCTAATGTGTGTTGTTATCACAATGTGGAAACGGAATGTAATACTGTGTGAACGTAGCAGGTCAGTAATACATATATACATAATATGTTACCTATATACTACTCGTAGCTTCCCGCTTCGACTTCACACGGTTATTAAAAAGAAGGTAATAAATAGCCTTCATCAGTCATCACAGACAATGACATGAGTTTTCAAATCAATTCAGATTCGAAACCTATTTAGTACAAGCAAACAAACAATATTTTCTCTTTATAATAGTAGTGCAGACATAAAGCTGAGGCTTATTCTGTGCATAAATTCGCCACTCATTACTGAATGTCAAGGGCAGCGCTCAATAACCGCGCCGGTGCACAGATGCAGTATTCAGAACGAGATTTGATGCTTCTGGTTTTCAGAGTGCGTAGTGCGTATTTGTGTTGTCACCTTGCGCTTATATTGATGTATAGGTGAAAAACTTAATTGAAGGACCATGTCTATGTAGTTGTGCGGAGAATTAATATGGAACTTATGTCAAAAATTTAATATAGAACGCCGACATGTGTGTATACACAAGTTTTACTACATAGGCCAGGTGCTTTAGCTTGGTACCGCGAACATCGAAGGTATATGTCGAGCATCTTTCTCTTTTATACTTCCATCAATTACGAATATCATTTTTCGAGGTAGCGCCGAAGTTTTTCATTTATAGTGATTTGGAATATCGCTAAGCAAATTATTAGCTCAGAAAACGACTTGCTTTTAGAGGAATATACTTATTCAAATCCTCTCTCGGATGCCGGAGGTCTTCGTCGCTTTTTGTTATTATCTATTTTAATTTTATATCTATTTTAATTTTAAATTGGGATGAAAAAAGTAGAACAGATTACCTATCGCGCTATGCTTCACTTTTGCACTCACATACCTACTTGTTAGAACGTGACAGGTATTGTAAAAAATGATAAAAACCCGACCGTATTAGGCTAGTAGCTTCGTAGAAGAAGTTAGTTAGAGTAGATCTCCGGGCTATTCATTTAGATAAAGTATTTACCCGTCGTAATGTCCCGGCTATTTTTACCAAGTCACCGGCGTACCCCAATGCCCGGGTTATTTTTGCCCAGACGGCGTACCCCAGTGTCCTGGATAACACGTTTCCTGAGTGACTTTTATTTTTGCTTCGTCCTTGAGTGCCAGGGTCGCGGGTTCGCTGGGTGTCTAGGTTACTGTGGCTTACTTTATGTGGCTTAACTTTTTATAAAGATTTGTAATAACCTGAATAATAATACTTATTATTTTGTGATCATAATCTATTTTGGCTGATACCTGAACTATATCTTTAGACATGGACGGAAAAAATAATAAAATTAAAGAAAAAGTTTATAAATAAACTTTGGAAATTAAAGTCAAATTAAAATCAGAGCGGGCGTGAAAATTGATTTTCGATAATTTTGGTCTTATTTCTCTTTTACTCCAATTAAGGTGTAATAAGGTATGTAGTGTTGTGTTCCTGATGGTGAGTAAGGTTCCCAGAGCTCCAACCCCCCTTAAAGGTCGGCAACGCGCTTGTGACTCCCCTGGTGTTGCGGGTGCCCATGGGCGACGGTAATTGGTAATTGCTCGTTTGCCACCTTATGTCATAAAAAAATAATAATAAGAGTGATAGGAAGCGACGGTGGCCTAGCGGTAAGACCATGCGACTTGCAATCCGAACGTTGAAGGTTCAAACTCCGACTGAATTTTTTGGAACTTATGTACAACCTATACGCGCACTTATTCTCTTGACAATAGAGATGTGTTGAGCTCATTTTGAACAGCTCAACCGCTTAGCCACTTCTGCTGCTGACTGTACGTAATATGATTTGATATTTAAGCAGACCTTCGGCTCTCATGAGCCGAGGCAGAATGCCGGGACAACACGATCATGATGAAATTATAAAAATCGTTCAAAATTTGCGAAACCGATATCTGCCGTAGGCCTTCAGCCATCTTGAAAGGTGATTTCACATTACTCGCGTAGCTACAGCGACGCTACCGCGAAAAACGATATTCGTAAGTTTCTGGCGATTGTCTCTGGCACTCTCATGACGCGTTAATTGGAGTAAAATAACCGTTTACCTAATGCGGACTGCTAAGGAATGGAATTGTCTCCCTTCGTCTGTATTCGCGGAAAGATATTATTATAATTCGGGTCTCTTGAAGGCAAGAGTGAATAAGCGTTACTGAACCAGCGTGCTACACCCTCGACCTCGTCGACACTTACCATCAGGTGCGACTGAGGTCCAACGCTGGTCAGTCTTGTATAAAAAAATTACGATAGTAATTCTACGGTATGTATACTTCCTTTAAATACGAGGTAAATGCGTGTTGAGTCCGCTTATCGAGGTTCGCGACTCGCGTCACGCACTTCCATAATTAAGTACCTCAAATTGTGGTAACGCAGGCAACCTGGCTCGATACCGCGAACATCGAAGTTCGTATATTTCAAGCATCTTTCTCTTTTACTCCAATTAAGGCGTCATGAGAGTGACATAGACAATCGTCCGAAAATGAACTGTATTCGACGAGGAAAGGAGACAGTTTTTAGATTAATTTATTATCCTGCTTTTGTGGTCGACTATTTATAGTGTATATTATGAAATTGTTTGGAACCGCAACATTGCGATCAGTCACGTAGGTACAGTCAACCAAATTGAATAATGGGCCACTTCGCTCCTTGTCACAGTGAAAATCTATATGGAAGACGCAAAAGATCTCTTATTAATGTCACTGTGACAAGGTTCGAAGTGGCCTAGACATCAAATTGGTTGACTATACAGCGGCGCCACCGCGACTGTCTCTGTTGTTTACTCTCATGACGCCTTAGTAGGAGTAAAAGAGAAAGATGCTCTTACGAATTTCGATGTTCGAGGTACCAGGCTAGGGATTTGAGCCTTTAGCTTAGCTATGTTCGTAACTCGTATACTTACTTAATGCCAATCGAGGGTCACACAACATTAGGAGACATCATATTAATTTTATACAAGCGGGTATAGATGAAGAACTTAGCTAAAGCACCTGGTTTATGTCATGCCATCAGATATATCGGAGCTGTGGAGGTGGTCACAAATATCGGAACAACGACTCTTTAGTCAAGGCGATAAACTGCTTGTTCTGATATTTGTGACCACCTCCACAGCTCCGATATGTCTGATTGCGACTGTAGTAATAACGTGTGTACACGCATGTCTGCGTTCTATATTCAAATGTTGACGTAAGTTCCATATTCATTCTCTGCACAACTACATATGGTGCTTCAGTTAAGTTCTTCAACTATAACTCACGGTCTATAAGTCAAATATTGCTCAACATGTTTGTCTCATGATTATGCTCCTCGTTACAGAGCGAAACATGTCGAGCAATTGCTCAAGCTCAAGGTTTGTGTTGTGGGTGCTCAGCCAACGATATATATATTATACAAATACTTAAATACATAGAAATAACCCATGAGTCAGGAACAAACAACTATTATTATTGAGGTAGTCTGGCAGGCGAGTCGATACCGATGCATTATGCATCGACAGGGACAATTATTCAGCTCTGTACCGCAGCTTTCAGACTGCGGCGCTACCGCGAAAAACGATATTCGTCAATTTTGGACGATTGTCTCCGTCACTCTCATGACGCCTTAATTGGAGTAAAAGAGAAAGACACTTGAAATACGAACTTCAATGTTCGCGGTATCGGGCCTGCTCTCAGTGTCACAAGTGCGAGTGAGATTCATCTTCAGAAATATTTACCTTAGTGGGTGATCCTGCCTATGAAGCCAACGGTCCTGGGTGCGAATCCCAGTAAGGGCATTTATTTGTGTGATGAGCATGATATTTGTTCCTGAGTCATGGATGTTTTCTATTTATTTAAGTATTTGTATATTATATAAATCGTTGGCTGAGTACCGATAACACAAGCCTTCTTGTGCTTACCACGGGACTCAGTATATTTGTGTAAGGATGCCCTGAAATATATATATATATATATATTAATTTCTACCTATCAGCCATGGCCACTAGACATTAACCGCTATAAAGAGCGATCTCGGTCATAATCGACACTCTTGGCAGGCGGGTTGGCAGTCGCAATATGTTCGCCCACTTTAAACTTTGCCCGGTTAAGACGTCGGCGTTAGTAGGGGATGCAAGTTTTTTTTTTTACTCGGACTCCGAAGGCCCTCCCCACTTTTTCTTATGTATATCATCTACTTAAAATTTGTAATTTATATAGTACTTAGCGTCATGTTACTACTTAAAAATCAAAGCAAATCAAAATATTTCATAAAAAATAATTTGATTTATTCAGCTTTTCCTTGCAACTTCGTCGGCCAGCCATGCCCGTCTTTAAAGTATGTCTGCGATATAAAAATTATCCTATGTCCTTTCTCGTAACTCAAACTCTCTTCATATCAATTTCATCCCAATTGGTTCAACGGTTTAAGGGGGTAAGAGGTGACAGACAGACAAACAAACTTACTTTCGCATTTATAGTATTAGGATTATCTATTTCTAATTAGATGTCTGTTAATATTACGCCAAGGTCGCTCAAATCTTTCGTATTTATATTTATGGAGGCATACCCCGAAGTTAAGTCAACAAACAAAGTGACGACGAAGTACTTAGGTATAAACAATAGGATCCGTGCGTCACCCCGGTGTTTTGAAAATGTCTCAACAATCGATCTTAAACGACATTTGCCCGGCATTATGTATTGTCCAATACCTACGTTAATACAGGATTGAGTTGAGTCACACATCGTCAGATAAAGACGACATATAAGTTGTGATGGGTAGGCATGAGACAAAAAATATATAAGAGTATTATGCAAAGCGACATTTTTCACAAGACTTATTCTGTGGTAGGTATGTTTAAGAATAAAGTGATCAACGTACGAACTCGTAAAGTAAAAAGGCATTTACTTTTTAAAGGTTTTTTTTTATTTTTATTTTAAGGATTTTTTTGACGTTTATAACTGCGTTGTAATGTGCCTAAATTGAAAAATAAGATCCTTTAACTTTTTTTAAAGATCTTTTATTAATCTGAAAACAACTTTGGCTGTCAAAGTGTTACCTTTTCACGCCTATAGCGTGTGTACAGTCAGCAGCAAAAGTGGCTAAGCGTTTGAAGTGTTCAAAATGACCTACACGCGCTCTTATTCTCTTGACAATAGAGATGTTTTGACCTCATTTTGAACACCTGAAACGCTTAGCCACTTCTGCTGCTGACTGTATACTTACGTTTCTGTACAGCGTTTTTTTAGCGTTCCCATATAAAATTGACCGCTGCGGACACGCCGCGTTCACGCAGCGTGCTGATTACTATGAAGACAGGCCGCCGCTGTGCCCGCATTTTTAAACCGCTGAACAAATATGGACGAAACTTCAAATGCACAATTTGAGTTCTGGGAAACGATACAGGCTCGGTACCGCGAACATCGAAGTTAGTATATTTCGGCCATTTTTCTCTTTTACTCCAGTTAAGGCACCATCATCCGTTTACGAATATCGTATTTTGCGGTAGCGCTGCGGCGCTGAATAATTTTAACTGGAATTGGAAATCAAACCCTTAAAATAGAAATAATGGGGGCGAAAGTGACGAGTCCACGCAGACAGAATCGCAGGCTGGCTAGTATATATATGAAAAGAACATTATATTATTATACACATTATTATACATAATATTGTCTTCGGTAACCAGATAATCATATTAAAATAAAGATCTGAAAAGATACTTTATACAGCCAAAAAACTGCTACTTTCTTTACCTGAACCGACTTGAAGTACTTATTTAAAAATACGTGTAGGTATTACATTTATTTAGATAATTCATTAGGTATTTTTCACTTTACATGTTGAGTTACAAGTTGTAATATTAATAATCAGTCATTAGCAATAACACCAAACAATAAAAATACTACAGGCTTGGCCAAAAGTATTGTCCGTTCGTTCATTCGTGTATGACTCGTATATCAGCCATCGCCTCAAACTTTTCTTCGACTCTTTAAATCTTTCTTTATCCGTACAAGTACGTAGTTGTTTCAATGTTACCACAACATATATTATCTACGCCTGAAACACATGGCGTGCACATGCATTTAACTTAATCAAACAACTACCAACCTTAATGAGTTGACCTAAAACACATATTTGTTGAGCACGAGTCCTAGTTCGCGGCGCAGTCGGCCGGCCATTATCACCGCGACCAAACGTGTGATAACTCGTTAACTTATCTGTCGGATAATTTAATTATTAGTCTAGTATTAAATGTCTTGTTAATCTGTTGTTTATGTGATAGTGTGCGACACGTACGATGCGTTTATAGAAAGAGAAAATATAATTTATTAGCTACACATAGCCGATAAAAAAGATTTTTTAAATGATTATGTGTTCGTGTTTGCATGTGTAGTGGTTTCAAAATGTGTATTATTATGACACTGATGTGTAAATTGTAAACAAATTAGAGTGTAAAGTTTATGTGTTTTGTGATACTTTGTTTTCAATAAACAATTCTGCAATGCGGATATCAAAAGTTTGCTTGTATCAACTTGATAAATGAACAGGTAAAGATTAGGTTCTAAATTAGTTATCTATGTATTATAATTGCTTTATTAATTGTTCGTAGATAAAATGCATTGTCTTATTTATGTTTATAGTTACGTTTACGTTCAATACAAGTACTCAAAGTGTGCTTTAAGTAGTTATTTCCGAATGTAACATAATTATTTCATGAAGTCCCGAAAGTCACGGGATTTTTTTCCCAGTCCCTGGCAGGCAAAGTTTTCTTATTTAATTGCCATTCTATATACATTTGTGACTTGTGACACAGCATCAAATATTGGTCAGATTTGCTGGATCGATGACATTCTGCCACTACGCCTATAAAAAGAAATAATCAATTAGATTTTCTATAAATAAATCGAGTTTTTTTGTTATTATCCGATCGCATGTTTGGGGAAAGTACTATACCTCGGCGTGAAAGGAGTTTGTTGGCCTCGTAACAATATATAATCGGCCGGCAACCCCTTACTACCCGAGCTTTGTAGCAATGTTGTACTATAATAATTATGTCCTTAAACTGAGACCAGAAACCCCTGTGGAACGGACAGCAGCGTCTCTTTGAAGCAGTGGATCATATTACGATCGCTAACCCTACTGCCAAGCGTGGGGATAACAGCATTCAACCCCCCATGCTCAGAAGTGCTCTATGGGGCCTGGGTATATGTAGGATAAGATTGTATTATTAATTTTGTTATTTAGTATATTAATGTTATTGGTGGCCTAGCGATAAGGGTATATATGCGACTTGCAATCTGGAGGTCGCAGGTTCAAACCCCGGCTTGTGGACAATTATCATTAGATATTTACCAGTAAAATTGTGAGGAAACCAGACTAAAAAGTCCTAAAAAGCTAAGGGTCAGGGTTGGAAGGGCAGATGGCAGTCGCTTTCGTAAAATAGTGCCTACCCCAAATCCTGGGATGAGATGCCAAGGACCCCAGGTTCCAATGAGCCGTGGTGCCGGGACATCGCGGGGAAGATGATGAGTTTAATATTGTTATGTTTAGTACATAACATTATGTAGTCTAAAAGACAAAGGAAATGGTAACATTAGGTCAATTAACTATTTGCGTAAACGTACAAAGTCATTGCTTGCCGTGATAAGGTCGGCGACCTCAATGTCTTGGGCCAGAGACCTATTTCAGATCTCGGTCAGGTCGAGACTACGTTATCATTGCTACCGCCTACCTAGCGGGGGCAAGCCGGAAGCTTAGACTAAGTAAATGTATTTTTATTTCACTGCTACCTTTCAGGTATGTAGTGTTGTGTTCCTGATGGTGAGTAAGGTTCCCAGAGCTCCAACCCCCCTTAAAGGCCGGCAACGCGCTTGTGACTCCCCAGGTGTTACGGGTGCCCATGGGCGACGGCAATTGCTTACCACCAGGCAATCCGTCTGCTCGTTTGCCGTCTGTCATTAAAAAAAAAAACTGTGATTTACACAATTCGATCAAAGTAGTTCTAAAGAACATGGGCGACGGTAATTGCTTACCATCAGCCAATCCGTCTGCTCGTTTGCCACCTTTATAATAAAATATTTTAATAATGTACAGCCTTAGCCAGAAGTATTGAGTAGGTGCATTTTATATCAAAACTCGATATTTTAGTGTAACTTAAACTGATGTACTGACGTATTTTACACTGAATGTTTTACTTTGACTGGCTAGCGCACGGACCTGTGTACCCGCGCTCGAGCAGCACCGATAATGTCAACCCTGGAAGTAAGCCAGGCTCTTTACAGACTTTGTGACGGTGTCTAACAAGTGCCGGAACTCTTAGCGCTAGATTGCAGTTGCCATATATAGTCTGAAACGCCTAACTTTGTACTTTACTTACTTCGGGGGTACTGAATTTACAGGTGGCCTTTTTGCAAAACGTATTTGGTGCTGGTTGACTAGAATACCACCACCCCATCTCCTTCCTCGGATGTCGTAAGAGGCAACAAAGGGAAAAAAATCGACGGATGTACAGCAGCGTCCGTCGAAGCCCAATATACAGCTTGTCGGCAACCCCCCTATCAAGCGTAGCAACTATGGAAACTACACCCCAATTTCATACAAGTTATATTGGTGGGAGGCATATGTCCAGCAGAGGACAACTTACGGATGACACTTACCATCAACTCCGACTGAGATCAAACGCTAGTCAGTCTTGGTAAAAAAATAAAACATGTTGAGTTATTTTGACAGCGAGACTTCTGCCAGGATGCGAGGAACGATGTGTTATGGAGACATTGTCTTGCAAGTATCTTGATACATAGTAATTAAGTCACTAGGTCTGCTCTTGACCCTCTTGATAAAGGCCTCGTGCAAGTTCACTAACATCTAATACGATATGATTCATGGAATTAATAATGTTACAATGTACTTAGAGAGGTTACATAATATATAACTTGTTTCCTCTTTAGTCGTGCTAAAAATAAATCTACCTACTATGCTATTATGCAATTAATTATGGTACCTATGCAATTTTCAGTTGACACTAACTGTGTTATTTTTATTTTCTCGAGTCATTATTTTTCCTATTTTTTAAATTTTTTTACTTGGGCTAATTTTGTCTATGGATAATAGTGTACATTTTTGTCTCATTTGAGATTGTTAGGCCGTCAGTCATCATCATCATCATTAATATATATTACTGTCATTATGTTGACATTACGAGATACAATACAAGGTGACGGCTGTGATAAAAAAAGCCCGAGGTCCAATAGATTCATGTATAGTCTGCGACACGGGTTATTTAGGTTTAAAGACATTTATTCTTATATCTGACAAATAAGAAATGAGAACATGGTTAATTACACATCAACATGTATTAGATTGTTGTCACCGCAAGGTAGTAAAATACAAAACTTAGGAGGAACAAAACTTATTTAAGGAGATAATGTTTTAAAATGAACTTTACTGTCAAATTTGTGTTACCTTAATAGGTATTACTCATTACTGTATTGCAGTGTGTCTTCCGCTAGAGCGCAGCACTAGCACAAATATTTTCGCATTAAATTAACATTTTTTCACTTCTCATGCTCTAAAAGTGTGTCATATTATGCTTGCCAAGGCGGACTAAAGTAGTACATTTAGCCTCTTGTGAAAATATGTATACATATTTATGATATACAAAACGTTTTAAATTGACCAACCAGAACACTTCATCGTATTCAATCCACCAATTACGACAGATATCGAAGTAAATCGCAACTCTAGATTCTTTTTTGGTGCGAATACTGTTTAAAAATGTGAAATCATTAAAAAAACTTTGTATAAAGTATCAACCAATCAGACAATACCACAATATTAAAATCGACCAATGAGGAAACGCAATCAAATTGTCAAAGCATTAGGTGCTTTTTAGTTCCTACTTCACAAGCATTAAAAAAAAGTTTAAATCGTTGGCAAACTCTTTGAAGCCCCAATTATACGTCTATGGCATTTATTCACGGCGTATATATCCTATCTGTATGAAAGCAGTGAAAAAAATACAAAGACTGCCAAATTAATATAAAATAAAATTGTATTTGTTAATTGTTAAAATGTATATTTTTTTTCTCGCAATCGAAGTGAAAACTAGTATGTATAACTCGGGTCTAAACGCCATATTACCCATCGAACAATTTTCCCTCACTTCATTCGGGAAAATAACCATCTCATGGTACTATGGCCTACTTTAGCCCCGGCCCTTGTCAAACAATCTACTATTAAAGCCAAAAAACGCAACAATACGAATTATGACGATATATGTTTTCGATTCAGAAGTCCTTATTTTTTACGCTCTTTCATTTGAATACAATTTCTTCCAGGTCTTACGTTACGTCACGGAATTATTGATATACCAGGTGAAATCAAAATGGTAATACAAAAATATATTTTCTGGATCTACAATTTGTGATTTCTATCAACTTTTTTATGGGGTCAATCGAAAAATTTGTTAAAAAAGTGACCTTCGTATACTACTAGTAGCTCCTAGTTAGCTGTAGTTGTTAGTATGGGCTGGTAATTTTTTTAAACTGAACTTATGGCTCCATAGTAAAAGTTGATCGTAATAATGAATAGATTCAGAAAATATAACTTTGTATCACCATTTTTATTTCACTCAGTAGATATGAATATGACCTACTGCATCATGGCGGTCTGCTTGTTCTAATAGAGCCATCTACCGGAGTTTTGCGTAATATTTACTACATAAATTTCAGCTGTATGCAGTCCACTGCTGGAGATAGGCCTCCCACAAATATGACTTGTATCATCTTGGGGGGGTAGTTGCCATAGTCGCCACGCAAGCAGGTTGGCGACCGCAGTAGCTGTAGATTGGGTTTCGACGGACGCTGCTGCCCGTCCGAAGGATTTTTCCCTTTGTCGCCTCTTACCAGCGGGAGGAGATAGGGTGGTGCTATTCTAGTCAGCTGGCATCACATGGTAATAATCATAAAATAATACTCGCAGTCACTCAACTCCTTTTTAGGATACATAGAGGATGTGTTGTATGTTCGGAAGGAAAATGTTGCTTCAAGCGACCACCATGGTGAAGGATAAATGTGTCATCGTTAGAACAGTTTATGGGTTCTGGGGAACCCCAAGGCATCCCCTTATCTGCGGCGCTACGGGCGTAAATTTCGGGCAACTGTCTCTGTCAGTCTTGTGACGCTTTAATTGGAGTAAATGGAGTAATAGAGAAATATTGCGAAGATTTCGAAATATAAGCTTTAGACCGTTTTTTGTCAATATATGTATACCTACAGCAGGAATATATACAAGGTGATCAATCCAAATGGGTCAGTAGGGGGAGGTCAGAAACTATGAGAGATAGCGAAATCTGATCTTAGGAACCATGGCTTCGATTTTAGATTTAATAATAATGGCATTTAAACTTTTTTTTAATCTCTCATACATAACCGGGAATCGAAGTCTTGTTAACAATGTTAGGCGTAAATCTGAAAGATTTTTCGTTGTTATTGTTGATTGTACGAAACATAAATTCACGAGTCACAACAAGTAGATACATTTTAAATATTCTTTAAGTAATTGACTAAAAAACCCAACAAAAAGATAATTATTTTATTTCAGTAAATGTTCAAAATGGTAACCATATTCCTGGATGCAAAAAATAATTCTTCTCAAAAAGTTTACATATATGTATATATATATGTATATTGATACTTTGTCTGTATCGATACTGTGTCGATATCTTTTGCCTTGACTGTACAATAAAAGTTTAATATCCTCCTATGGCCCACAGTACAAATAATATCCTACTCGAATTTGTTCTTTACGGTGTAGGAAATAAAGTAGAATCTCTTTTGTCTCAAAATCCAAGGAAACAAATGAAATTCAACTCTGTTACAATTGTATAAAATTCAAATTTAATTATAATAATTAGAGCCACAGGTAGGCCCGTGGCCCTTACGAGGATATGTAACTACATGTGACTGTACTCTCTTGAAGGTATTGGCAGAGACCGATAACCTCATTAAAATTCCTCGTAAATTAATAAAATAAATCAATTAATAAAATTCCCGGTAAAATGTAAATTAATTATACTGTCAGCGTCACATAGTGACCAAATATATCGACACACATCCTTACTGCTATATAAATAAAGTTCTGTATCGATATATTTGACCATACTGACTGCAACTAACTACATAACGCTGACTGTATGGTGTATATACTCGTATTCGGCTATCAAATAATAAATAGATAATAAATAAATATTTCGGGACAATCTGACACAAATCGACCTAGTCCTACGGTAAGCTCAGTAAGGCTTGTGTTGTAGGTACTAGACGACGATATATATAATAGATAGATACATATAAATACTTAAATACAAAGAAAACACCCATGACTCAGGAACAAATATCTGCGCTTATCACACAAATAAATGCCCTGTCTGGGAATCGAACCCAGGACCATCAGCTTCATAGGCAGGGTCACTACCCACTAGGCCAGACCGGTCGTCAAGATTCCGCGGTTCACAAGTAGCTTTAAATTCTGCATCGCTACCGCGAAGGACTGTCAACGACAAAACTATTGCTACTGTCACTCTCATGACGCGTTAATTGGGGTAAAAGAGGTAGTTGAAATATAAGAACTTCGATGCCGAAATAAATGCCCTTACTGGGATTTGAACTCGGGACCATCGGCGTTATAGGCAGGGTCGATCACTACCTTCTAGGCCAAACCTGTGTCGTCAAACTCACTGTGTGTATGTATGTATAAACTCTTTAATGTACACAATAAAACACTAAATAACACAAATTTGATAACATGGATGTACAAAGGCGAAGTTATCCCTATAAGAGATTTCTTCCAGTTGACCTTTGAGTAGATGAAAAGTGTATGAGTGGTAGTTTTTCGCTTCTGTTCCGAAGCCTTTCTGCAAAATGATGTCTTCGCAGAACAAGGACATAGAGTTAAAACGTCTTTCGATGTGATTCAGTAACATCCTGTGAATGGTGTAGTAAATATTTTTTATTACATATCTACTAAATTATCGTATAAATTTTACTACCACCCTCGTGCGTCAGCGACTTGGCTTCTAATATATTAGTTTATCAATTTAGTAACCAAAAACCTGCGCAGTTTTAATCTTGGCATCGCCGAAAAACTTTTTAATATTTAGCAAATTAACAATTAGTTCCTACAGATTCTGAATTTAGATATTTTAGTTCTTTTAAAAAGGAACTCAATCGCGTAAACCTTATTCATTTGAGTTTTACTTTAGACGTTTCGAGAACCACATTGTCCTCGTGGTCTTGAAGATCAGTCTCTGACATCAATGTCTTCAAGCTGCGAGAGTTTCTGGGGATGCAAGAGATTGCTGATTTTTACTTATACATGTTTTAAATATGACCAAAGTTTTCGTTTCGACCGCGTATGTAACAAGGGTTTTGTGACCAGTTACTGTAGAATAACTTTTTATCCTCGTACGAAACCAGTTACGATCGATGGATATTAATTCTCCCTATGAAACCGGTTGCCAAAATTTTAGTTGTCATTTGTCGATTTCGACGGAGCCCCCCATTGCGAGGCTCCTATTTCAGGGCGGTTTGCCCTCCGGGTATCTGAAATCACCTTTTTTTATGGTATAGGAGGCAAACGAGCAGACGGATTGCCTGATGGTAAGCAACTACCGCCGCCCATGGACACTCGCAACACCAGAGGAGTCACAAGTACGTTGCCGGCCTGTAAAATCCCTATACGCTCTTTTCTTGAAGGTGACCTGACTAACATAATGTGTGTGTTTCGTGTCTTCAGCATTGAATGGGTTAAAGTCTATTTAAATATTTTTACTAGTTTGTAACTTGGTTACAAATCGGTTTAGTTACAAATTCGACCGAATGGCTAAGATGATGACTTTCGTTGACCAAATTACTAAATTCATCAATCATCATTTCAGGCGTAAATCGTTCGCTGCTGGACATAAGCCACCCCCAAATATGACTGATATCATTTTGAGGGGTTTGTTTCCATGGTCACCACGCTTGGCAGGCGGGTTGACGACCGCAGTATGTGTAGATAAGGTTTCGACGGACGCTGCTGCCAGTCCGTTGGGTTTTCCTTTTTTTCGCCTGTTACTACTTACCCTTTTTCCCGCACAGCAATCAAATAAAAAAGTTTTATCAACGCCATTTCCACCAACCACAACTTGATATGAAGTCGTGGCGAGTAGGTCATATCAAGTCAGTGGCAGCGAAAAGGTTAAAAATGCTCATTCAGTTTACTACATTGCGCCCATTATTCTATAAAAAGACACGTCAATACTGCGGTAATCGTAAGCCCAGTCACAGTGGCGTTCACAAAGAGTATTTAGTGATACGAGGTTTGTGGGTTAGTCAGGGCTAATGTAGAAATAGATTTATGTTCCAATTTAGGAACTTAACAATGCACTTATGAACCTACACCACTCTGAACTGAGAAGATTATTTTACTTACAAGAACCTATACAGTAAACAAAATAACTAAAATGGATTAAATCGCGTATACTAATTTAAACTTCATCCCGACGTTTCGAACCCTTTAGCAGGGTTCGTGGTCATCGGGTGGTTTTAGTTGTTTTATTTCATGACTAATTATCGCGGCAACCGAAGACAATATTAACCTATACAGTAGTTTTTTTTTTAAACATTAATATTTCAAATCAGAACCAAGTTATCTACTCAACGAAAGTGCCAAAATATGTATACATGTACCTTAATAGTAAGATAATAAGGTGCATGTAATTGAATTAAAACTGTTGTGTTGTGTTACTACTAGGGACATGGTTAGTTACAAACGGATAAACTCACGTGTAATTATATCGCACTAGGCGACATGTTTCGGGTAAGCTCTGGTACCCATTTTCAAGCCGAGTCAGGACTCACCGCTTGCGTTGCGAAGAAGAACAAAGAAAATATTAATTATTAAATTAAGAGGCTATTGAAATTAAGAAGTATCCAAACTTCAATAGAGAGGATGGCTTTTCTGTACCACCAGCTTGGGATGCTGTGGTTCATTTAATAACAGCAGGCAAGACTGTGAGGCCATAGTGTTGGACATTGTACTTTGTAGTTTATAAAATTTTTGGACTTTAATTTGTAATACGCCCCTCTGGCGTGTGCAATTATCATGTGCAAGCCCCCAAAATTTTTTAATAATTTATATGCGGGTAGGTTTGCATTTTGTAATTTTTTGAGGATGGAGGTAAATTAATATATTTCCTCAGGCCACGAACGCTGCTAAAGGGTTCGAAAAGTCGGGATGAAGTTTAAATTAGTATACGCGATTTAATCCGTTTTAGTTGTTTTATTTCATGAGTAATTATCGCGGCAACCGAAGACAATATTATTAAATATACCTGTTTGTATCCGATAGCCTAGTACAATTTAGATTTAATTAACACTCAATAGTCCTTACAACATGGCGGCTGCTGTCTCTGTGCGCGTCCAATGACCCGGACAGAGGCATCATCCGTATAGTGTACCCCTTACATTTCATTAAATTGTCGAAAGGGGCTCTGCGCTCCACATACGCCTCTTAAACGTACGGAACACCCTTGTTCCGTGTATGGGAATGACATATGGTTTAATTTTGCAATTGGTTTGCTTCCTTACCTATAACTGTAATTAAATTAAGTAATATTGGCAGTACATTGAAAAAATGAATAAAATGCTTGGCGGTATAGTTACTCCTCCCGTCGATGTCGTAGGCGACAAAAGGAAAAACCCACGGATAAGCAGCAGCGTCCGTCGAAACCCAATCTACAGCTACTTCCGCCGCCAACCCTATACTACCCGCCACTCTGGGCCGCCAATACTGCGGACTAGCATGGCGACTATGTACACTACCCCCGGCCCCCTCAAAACGGCACAAGTCAAATTTGGGAGAGGCCTATAACCAAAGTGTATAGCTTACGGAGGGTTTATAATAATTGTTCCATCATCTATAGTGCTAAAGTATAAATCGTATAAAGATAAAGTAACGGCTCTCAAAAGTGCCGGTATTGGCAGTTTCATTACCTTCAATTGAACAAGGCAGCATTAAACTTCTCGATCTCAAGTGCTCGTGTGCTCTGGATTTGCTCGTAAATCAAGCAGAAATACATTCGCCAGTTACGTATTTCTGGCCTTGGCCTTCACCTACCAGTTTTCGGAAGAACTCGCCTGAAGCTAGCGAAACTCGATATTCGTAAATTTCGAACAACTCTGACAAGCGGTGCTACCGTGAAAAACGATATTCGTAAATGTCGGCCGATTGTCTCTGTCACTCTCATAACGGCTTAGTCGGAGTAAAAAAGAAAAATGCTCGAAATATACGAACTTCGATGTTCGTGGTACCAGCACTCAGAAGTCTCTGTCGCTTTACTTACCTACTTTATTAATTAGAGTAAAATAAAAAGATACTCGAAACGATCGAACTTCGATGTTTGCGGTACCAGTCCTGCGGCGCTACCGCGGAAAACGATGTTCGTTTTTGGACGATTGTCTCTGACAGTCTCATGACGCCTTAATTGGAGTAAAAGAGAAAGATTCTCAAATATACAAACTTCAGTTCTATTCAGTTTTTCTACCGAAGAACTGAAGGCCTGCCGCGGACCACCTTGTTAGTTCGTCTATTTGCCTCCTTATCGCTTGTATAAGCTATGGCAAAAGAGAAGGAGATTGTCTATATTAGATTTTCGCGGTAAGTATGTTCCTTTTGACTCCGGTTGTGAAAAGATTCACCTTGACCAAATTGCAAGATATAAACAACCTGTTATCCAAATTCTTCAACAATCAACCTAAATAGCTCTTTTATAAAGTTCAAAATCAAGTAACGTTAAAGATATTTATGTTATACTATCGGCAAAATATTTAGATTTTGCGTGAACCCGTTTTTATTCTTAACCTGGATTTAAAATATACTATGAAAATAATTTTACATTTGTCGTGTGATGCCGGCTGACTTTGGCGGGTGCTGCCGGCTGACTAGAATAGAACTACCCCATCTCCTCCCGCGGATGCCGTAAGAGGCGACGATGGGAAAAATTATACGGATGGGCAACAGCGTCCGTCGAAACCCAATCTACAGCTACTGCGGTCGCCAATCCGCCTGCCAAGCGTGGCGACTATGGCAACTACCCCCGAGATGATACAAGTCATATTTGTGGGAGGCCTATTTCCAGCAGTGGACTGCATACGGCTGAGATGTAATGTATGTATGTATGTATATAATATGTATGTATGTATGCAGTTTTACATTATGTTGTATTTTAAAGTTCGTGATGACAATTATAATTTTCAAGAATAATACTCACCATCATCATCATATCAGCCGTCTACTGCAGGACATAGGTCTCCCCCATAGCGACCCAGGGTGACCGGTTTCGCGCCACCTGCATGCAGTGGATTCCTAGGTTCTTTAGTATGTCGTAGGTCCACGCTGCGCCTTCCGGCACGTGGTCGCCACTCGAGAACCTTTACGCCCCAACGGCCATCGGTTCACGTGGAATGTGTCCCGCCCACTGACATGCGTTTAGCGATCCGGGAGGTTATATGGGTTACTTTAGTTCTGCTGCGAATGACATCATTTCTAATATATGCAGTCGTAGATACTCCCAGCATAGCCCTCTCCATTGCCCTTTGGGTGACTGGTGGCCTTCTTATAAGACCCATAGTCTTATGAGGCATTCCGTTATTTTGATTGTATTTGTAACTTAGAGAGAAATTAACCTTATCAGTTACCCTTTCAATCTGCATCATAAAACGACACGTTATTTTTTTTTAACACATTTGACCGGTTAGATTTTTCATTTTGAATACAGAATTTATTGTTTTTAAAAACAAAGGAAAGTCTCTTTTACACTGCAGAATGTGTTATTTACAAAACGTAAGGCAGTTGCCGTCCATGTGGCATTCGATCTTTCCGCCCTGTATATTATTACATAATAACATGTCGCTTAGTGCGATATAAGTACAAGTGAGTTTATCCATTTGTAAATAGGTACATAAAAAAACCCTGTCTCAGGAACAAGATACATACTGCTCATCAAATAATTGAAAACTACGAACCCTACACTGAGCGTGGGCCGACATGCTCTTGGCCTGTTTTTATTTTTGTAAAATGAGAAAGAGAGCAACGCGCAATTCGTTAAAGGACAAATAATCCAATTGCAAGCTAGGTTATTACGTTCACACACTTTTAAGGAGCTACTTATGTCTCTTTTGTTTTCACAGCACTTCCCGTTTTTTGTCTCTTCCTCAACCGGCGACAAAATCCAAAAAAACTTACATTGAAGCATTTTCGTCAGAAGGGAAGGAATCGAAATTCGAATATTGTCTATCTCCATTCGCTACTGCTGTTGCATATAGGAGCGATAAAGAGGCGAACTATCGAACGATCGACGTTGTTTGTGGTAGGCTTTCTCCAACACGAATGTGCATCTTACTGCATTGTAATAAAGCTTAAAATTTACACGTGTCCTTGATGGTGTTTCTAGCTTACTTTAAAAGCCTTAGAAGTTAACAATTTCCTTAAATACTTTCTCTTCTTTCGTGATTATCTATCATAGGATGAACAGCCCGCCTACCTAGCATGGCGACTATGGCAACTACCCCCCAAGATAACACAAGTCATATTTGGGGGAGGCCTATGTCCACCACTGGAGTACTTACGGCTGAAATAATGATAAGGTTAAGTCCCGTTTATTTGTAAAAACCGTGAAGGTTTAAGTGAATGTAATCCATTAATGAGCTTTTTATTACTTTTAAACGATAATTACATCTTTACTACTAGTCTTATTCAATGCAGTATCACAGCCGCAACGCTATTGAGATCAAACTAGCGAAGGATTGCAAAGCAAACCATACTCATGCGAGCGCTGTAACGCAGTTCGTGCCGAGTTTCGGGTCTTCGTATTGTATTTTTTGTGAGACAGGTGCGCACGCGCCGGGTGTTGATCCCAAGGTTATTACTGTTGAATACCGAGTCGAAATTTCAAGTTTATTAGTACAGTCGGTGAGATTAAACGATTAAGTTTCGTTTAAATTGTTTTAATTTTAATTTCATTTTAGTAATGCAAAATTAAATAATCGCCTTTTAGCACGGCAGACGTGTATATCGCCCCATCATGTATGAGAGCTGTATCAGCCGTTAGAATTCATATTGTATGTATGTACTTATTGGGGTTTTGAGAAATTTCTAATATTTCTAATGTACAGTCTACAGTCGCCTGCGGCGCTACCGCGAAAAATGATGATCGTAAATTTCGGACGATTGTCTCTGTCACTCTCGTGCCACCTTAATTGCAGTAAAAGAGAAAGATGTTCGAAATATATGAAACTTTGATTTTCGCGGTACCGGACCCGGTCACTACCTGCCATACTCGTACCTACACTAATTGATTGGGCCTCACGGTAAGCTCAAGAAGGCTTGTGTTGTAACTGTTGTATGAACCCAGCCAACGATATACAATAATACATAGATAACACCCATGACCATGACTCAAGAACCTATGCTCATTGCACAAATAAATGCCCTTACTGGAATCTATTCTTACTTAAATCAAGACTTATCGTGACTCAAAGCTCACACTACACTGGTACATCCCAATATGGCAGCGCGGTGCGCCCGCGCAGCCCGCGGGAATGCGCGGCCAGATGTGACTATCGAATGCACCTGGCGCTAACCTGCTGATGCTGCAGGCTGCGATTTATTCAAAACCTTTTTTGGGTTACACATCTGGTGTCGAGCCTAAAAAAAATTTAAAAAAAATGTTACTTGACTTTTGATATCGTATTTCTAAGGTTTCTTGATATTGTATACGGTGATAATATAGGTACGGATTCGCAATAATATGTATATATTAAAGTTATAATCATAATTCATAGTCATTCATTTCGTAACTGCACCCATATGTATACAAAACACCTCAAAATTTGAGTTATAATAATAATAATAATTTGCCACTAAAATTAAAATAGAGACGATTAAGTACAAGTTCAATAAATAATTTATACAGTAAAATATATATTTAAGAGAATATTTAATAATATTTGTTCGGTTACCGCGATAATTACTCAAGGAATAAATCAACTGAAAATGTAATCGTTGTTTTGTTTGTTCAAGTATAGTCAACCAATTTTATTTCTTGGCTACTTCGAACCTTGTCACAGTGACGTTAATAGGAGATCTTTTGCGTTTTTCATATAGATTGTCACTGTGGTAAGGAACGAAGTGGCCCATAAATCAAATTGGTTGAAGTACCCAACGTATCTACTTATCAAGTTTTACAGACCTGGTACCCTCTTTCTCTTTTACTCCAATTAAGGCGTCATGAGGGTGACAGAGACAATCGTCCAAAATTTACGAATATAGTTTTTCACGTTAGCGCCGCAGATACCAAGATATTCCTCTTGGCAAATGCATATTTCACTTACAATGAGTGTTAAATAAAAAAAAACGAATGAATAGCGGACGCACGGCACGAGAAGACCGCATTATCAACATCAACAAAGATGTAAAAACAAGTGAGTGTGACGTCACGGGCGCGGGTGCGCAGGTCGCAGGTAGCGCCCGCGCCGGCGACTCCTGCGCATCTTGCCATCTGTTTGCTATCGTGCGCCGGTCGGTCCGCACGCATACAGCGTGCTGCGGCTACGTACTGTCTGTTGATAATACTTGAAGTGTGATTATCTGAAGTTCGACGACTAGTAAAAGTTATTATTTCAAGTTGGGCAATTAGCAAAAGTTATTATTTAAAGTTTGTAAAACTTATTGAAGTTCATTCGACAAGCTGTTTTTAGTGTTTTCGTGTTATTGTAAGGAATAATAAAATGGTAAGTAGTTTTATGCATTCATGATTGTTATACAGATATGTATAAATTTTGGAGGTAATGGAAAAAAATAATAATTAACTGCCCCGGGCGAGACTCGAACTGGCGACTCTAGGAAACATGCCCATCGTTCTACCAACTGAGCTGCAGAGGCATGTTTAATGTTGTGAATTTCTCCGGCATATCCTTGAATGCGTCTATGTGACGCCTTGTGTGTCATATCATAGGACATTTTTTTCTTTATTTCTGAGGATATATGGTCTCGTTAGCAGACCTGCTTAAATGATAATGTATTATATGTATATATATAACTTTTAAAAATACTAGTTTCTATCAGTCAATTAAACAGTACCTATGTGTCGTTAATTAAATTAAGCTTGATAAGTAACTTCAAACCAACTACATATACCTTAATTCCAAACTTATATACAACTGTATTAATAACGTTAATATCAGTATTTTACCTTCCTAATAACGTCAATATAATATAATTATTCATAGTAAATAAAAAAAACACGCATCCCAAAAAAAATGTCCGGAACACCATTGTTCTGAGTACGGGAAAGACTATTTGAGACATCCATACTAATATGATAAATGCAAAAGTAACTCTGTCTGTCTGTTACCTCTTCACGCTTAGACCGCTGAACCTATTGGGATGGAATTCGGTGTGTAGAGAGTTTGAGCTATGAGAAAGGACATAGGATAATTTTTATCCCGCACCCATACTTTAAAGACGGGCATGGCTGGCCGACGAAGTCGCGAGGAAAAGCTAGTTATATATAAAAGAGGACCATATTGTCGATGGCACTTACGTTGAATCGCGTTACATTTGTATTGCGTCTTCTTTAATAACGACATAAGCGCCATCGACAATAAAGTTCCTTTTCAGAGATAATGTCGCATTTATACTTATAATGTCAAGCGAAAAGTTATACGTGAAAGATTTAACTGAAGCACCATGTCTATGTAGCACAGCTGTGTAGAGAGTTAATATGGAACTTTTTCAACATTTGAATATATAGAACGCCGACATAGTCAGGTGTTTTAGCTATGTTTTTCACCTATTAATTTCATCTCATAATTAATAGCGAACCGATTTGCAATAAACAAGTTATCATCAAAAGAAGCTGTCAATAATAATAATCGAAGAGAACATAAACTGCATGCCAATCGTTATAGATAAATTATGCAGCAGTAATGAGTTAATTACATATTAATTTATCAACTTAACAAATAAGAATTATGTACTGTCGCTATTATGTTCGCATGGTAAACAGGCCCGGTACCGCGAACATCGAAGTTCGTATCGCTGTTCACTCTTTTACTCCAATGAGGTCATCATGAGAGTGATAGAGGCAATCGTCCGTTTACGAAAATCGTTCTTCGTGGTAGCGCCGCAGCAAATTGTAAGATGAAAATACCTTGTCTTTGATTAGGAGCTTTAAATGGAAGGTTTGATTTTAATCCCCAAACAAAAACACGTTTATTTTTAATTTTATTATTATCATATAAATTAAATGTTATCATCAAATGTACACAGTCCAACGCGAAATGGACAGTAAGCTTCTATTTGTTTTCACTTTTAAGAAACGTTAAATGACAAACAAAGGTAATGTCGCCCTCGTACCACGAGATAACGATAATATCGCAATGTTTGATACACTGACTTCAGAATTAAACTTTGAGGTCTAACAAGTTGTCTATGAGTATTTTTTTAAGTCGGTTGTCAGCTCGAGGACATACTTAGGTAAACAAATTGCCTGAACCCCACGGTAAGCTAAATATGGCTTGTTGTGGGATTTGTGGGTACGGCGGCACTATCGCGAAAAACGATATTCGTAAATTTCGGACGATTGTCTCTGTCGTCTATCTCATGACGCCTTAATTGGAGTAAGATGCTCGAAATATACGAATTTCGCGGTACCGAGCCAGTAACGCCTAATAATGTGTATACATTTGAGAACGTATGCTTGAGGCATAAGGATCAAAATCGTTAACATATATTTGGAGCCGACCGTACTTAGCCAACGATAATACGAGTACTTAAATACATAAAAATCACCCATGACTCGGGAACAAATACCTGTGCTTATCACACGAATAAATAGATTTACTGGGATTTGAACTCAGGAGCGTCGGCTTAATAAGCAGGGTCACTAACCACTTCTTCGATACAAACTAACTAAAAGAAATGTATAAGAAACATCTGGGATTTTTTCCGTACATTATTTTCGTTTCCATTGCGATTTCTATGAACGACTCTCATCTTGGCTACGGCCCAGCGCATATTCATTAATGATATAATGATGTGTTTGATGCTTAATGATTAATTATGTTCTTCCTGACTCCAGCTTATCGATCATCTTGTCTGTAATATATAACTAGCTTTTCCTCTCGACATCGTCGACCAGCCATGCCCGTCTTTAAATTATTGTTGCGGGATAAGAATTATCCTATGCCCTTTCTCGTAGTTCAAACTCTCTCCATACCAAATTTCATCCCAATTGGTTTAGCGGTTTAAGATTGAAAAGATAACAGACAGTACGAGTTACTTTCGTATTAGTATTAATAATATATACGTATGTATAAGTATAATCACGTCAAAATACAAATGGTACCTATAAGTCAAACATACATTAAAAAAGAATACACAAGAATTACAATATTATAATAACTTAACTAAAAAGGACACTTAAAACTATGTACATAAGTGCTTGATCAAATACCTGACCCGCAGATGTCTCCAATTATATTAATAGGTATAATATTAATATATTAAAAATATCAAATTTTAATATTAATTAAATATGGATTGAATTGGCACAGCCCTCATCACTAGACACTTCCTTGTCTATTCCTTTGTTACGCCATATTGATTCCTTGTGTTATAATGAAGTACGGAAGGCTCTACTTCAATATGACGAAGAAAGAGCATTCTCCACAGAATATAATTGTTTTAGTTATTGTTATTGACAGACACAATTAGCTGGACATTGCTCACCCTTATTGCAACGGCATAGAGTCGTGTCTTGGTCAACTGAAAACTGTTTCTGTTTATGCTATAGTGTGAGGTAGCGACGTGGAGGGTCTGCAGACAATGAAGCGATTGGAACATGATAATAGTCTAGACAATTCTTTATTTGGATGTAGATAAGAGAGGATGTGATAATGGTTGACATCATTGTGTCGCCAAATATACCTTCGTAGGTGATGTGGCATATTAGCTATTGGTAAAATTTTCAACTGCATACAACAAAGCGCGAAGACCAGCGCTGGCCCTCAGGTTAGCACCATGCTGAGTCAGTCGGGACAATTTTGTGGCATCCATCTTTTTTTTTATATTTTTTTTTTTATGACATAAGGTGGCAAACTAGCAGACGGATTGCCTGATGGTAAGCAATTACCGTCGCCCATGGGCACCCGCAACACCAGGGGAGTCACAAGCGCGTTGCCGGCCTTTAAGGGGGGGTTGGAGCTCTGGGAACCTTACTCACCATCAGGAACACAACACTACATACCTGAAAGGTAGCAGTGCTATTATGGCTGTGGTCTTCTGTAAGGAGGAGGTACTTCCCCAGTTGGGCTTCTCCAGACTCGAGCGTGATGGTACTTCGCTGTGCCCTACCTCTCATTGTCGGACGTAGTTTAAGGACATATCCGGGTCCATCTTTGACGTCGACTGTACATATATCGCACTAGGCTGGTACCCATTTTCAAGCCGATAATTACAAGTAACCCTTGGAGTTCAAACTTAATAACCTTAAAGTATGGCCTATTGAGTATATTTTGATATTTTTCTTTATACAAGATTGACCAGCGTTTGACCTAAGGCACACCTGATGGTAAGTGTCGATGAGGTCGAGGGTGTAGCACGCTGGTTCAGTAACAGCCTATTCACTCTTGACTTGAAAAGACCCAAATTATATCTTTCCGGGAATACAGACGAAGGAATCAACAGTTATATGCATCTAATATTTTATTGAGAAACATCGTCAGAAATACAACAATGGATATTTTAGACTAGGAATGTAAACAGTCGTTCGTGGGTACTAAAATGTTGACCTCATTCATACTCATTCAACAAAAAGTAGTAGAGAATGCAGTGTGCGTCGCAAAGTAAGTGACATGCATAACATAATGTAACGTTGTTGGTGCATACGAATGGACACTGTTCAATATTCTTCCCCAGGACTACAGTGACCATCAGAACACGTGCAATGCAACGCGTTTTAAAGTTGCATATACATTGAGCATTCATCATTCTAGAGCGAGAATTCCAGAGAGTTTATGTAGAGAGCGTTCTATATTCATTATTACAAATAAAAGGGACTTAACCGCGTATTTTTATTTTTGATTTGTGTTATTCATTAGTCAGTATTTAGTTGTATGTAACTAGTTTGTTTGGCCCGCACTGAAAATCAGCTTCGTGGAGTGAGCCATATGGACTATGGAGCACTCTGTGACACCAATAGGTATATACTGTTTTCCTTTGTGCTAATAAATGTATTTTCTTTTTTTCTTCCTTAACTGTAATAAATAACTTCGACTTTTCGAGAAGGACGTTGCCTTGTGGTTTCGGATGAAGACTGGCTAAAGTTCACATCAACATCTTCAAACCGCGGGAGTTTCTCGATCTATCCGCACCTGATCTTAATTGTTTTAGGATCAGGGTTAGGGTTATGTCCCGTTTTTTTGTGTATATG
This sequence comes from Grapholita molesta, assembly GCA_022674325.2. Taxonomy (NCBI): domain Eukaryota; kingdom Metazoa; phylum Arthropoda; class Insecta; order Lepidoptera; family Tortricidae; genus Grapholita; species Grapholita molesta. The sequence continues at coordinate 287,596 of CP053130.2, forward strand.
TGTAAAAAAACCGTGAAAGTTTGAATAAGCATTCTATATTTGCCGAGCCGAACAATTTTGTAAGTCGCTCGAGTGATCGCTATCGTCCGACAAGCGCTACTTTACAGCGTACGTGGTTAGTCAATGTTGGGGTTTAGTAAAGGTTTTCAAAAAGGCTCGTTTCTACTGGTGACCGTAGAGCTGACAGCTTCCTCGCATCATCAATATATGCACGAGAATGAAGAATTTTAATATGAATTATTTTAATTTCTTATGGCTCATATTTCTTAAATACACTTTAAAAAAAAGATGATGATAAAACACATTTATTCATGACGTATACAACTACACATACAATAAACAGAATACAAGATGAAGAATAAGTAAGACATCACGATATGGACCCAACTCAGCGTAATGCTGGCTTGAGAAGTCAGCGCTGATCTTCTCTCTTTTGATCTTCTGATCTCTTTTGGTCATAGAGTGAGAGTATTTTTGTCGATTGTGACGAATAAAGACCAACTCACGCCTCTCAAAAAGGCCTCTGGTTTTTAATTCATAATTTTCAAATGAGCTTCAGAGTATTGCATCCTGCACAATGCACCGAACTCAAATTTAAAATGCATTCTCTGCGTCTGACAAACAGAGGGAGAGGACCTGCGAAAATCGCAAATTTCATACGATTTTCTGTGATCGTATGAAATTTGATTGAAGTAAAAGAGAAATTTTCGACCTAGCGCGGGGAAAATATTGGGTACAGTTAGAAAGCAAAAAAAATGATCATCTTGTGTTTTAGTTACATGGAACTATTGGTTTGGCATCGGAACATAATCCTGCGCATCTAGTGTTCTGAGTTCTGACCGCGTATTTCGCAATGTATTGTGGAAATGTTCACTTCATTAAGTTACACCACAGATTGTAGCCAGTAGTTAATTGATAATATCGTTTGAGGTTCATTAACCTGATTCCTTTTCTGGTAGTTGTTTTACTGTCGCCACGATTGCTAGGCGTAGATTAGGATTTGACGAACGCTGCTGCCTATCCATCCAATTTTCCCCTTATATGACACCCGCGGGAGGAGAGGAGGTTGTGTCATTCTAGTCAGCCGGCACCACACGGGATTCTTAGACTCATGACATGTCAGAGCCATATTGACTGATTGTATCACGTAGAGATACTCTAACCGTAGCTGTGTTCGGTTCACCCTAAACTCTGACTTTATTTCTCCAAATAACAATATGACACAGAACGCGCCGAAGTTTTCTATTTAAATTGTATTCCGTAAAACGAACCACATTCTCTTACGTAAGTAACTATAAATTGTTCTCCGAATTGTATCAAATTCAATAACAATACAAATGTCACATTAGGAAAACAAGACTTAAACGTCGCCTCAAACTTTGAGGGTTCTTTGAAAACCCAATTAGCGAATGTAGTGCGCCGGCGCGACCACAGTCTTCGCAATATGCGCGCGCGCACGCAAAAGGACATTAGCGCCTACGAAGATCGAACGTTTCTTGACATTTGCTCTCTGGCAAGACTAATTGTACTAAGGAGATAAATAATAAACAACACAGGTCCTTGTTTATGGGAAACCCGTTGGTACTTATTGGGGATAAGTGGTATTTGCGTTTAATTATTTTATAAGCATTTCATACGGTATACATATGTGTATATTATTTATATATAAATAAAGTATAGGGTAAGACCAGGATAGATGCCCCACTTTTTGAAATATCCTCCTAATCTTAAAAATATCAATTGTATATAAATAATGTCTATGAAATGAGCTAGTTTAATCCTTTACGTTTAACTTTGATTTGTGTTTTTGGACCTACAAATTACAGATTTAGCAAATTTTAGCTTTTTTTGAAACTCCTTTTTCGAGGATAGATGCCTACCTGTATGGATAGTTGCCCCGCCATGAAAATACTAAGAAGGATAGATGCCTGTGGAGCTGGATAGATGCCCTTCATACTGTATATAAATTGTATGAGGTTTCTAGGACAATTGGTGTTTTAGCAGTATAAAGTCTTCTACTCCTAAAACATAAAATTGTTTCCAGGAAACAAGGGCCTATAAATAAAAAGTATTTAACAGTTTAAAAACGATTTTACTTGTCAACTTTAGCATATAATTCTACATACCTTAAGATCAAATAAAATAGCCATAATAAACGTCCAACAGCGTTGGTTCAGCAATCCCACTGGGGCATCTATCCTAGTTTTACCCTATAGTTTTGATGCAAAATGCCACTTTAATACACGAGATGTATCCATTTTCTCCATATCAGCTTCATGGTTGTCTATTTATATATATATATGTATAAATAAATAGTGCGTTTATGCTATATTTTTAAGTAGATGCTTAATTTTATTAGGTCTAAATATATGAAGAATTTACGCCATGGTAAAAGTGACCATCTAAGGAAATTCCTTAGATATAGATTAAAAAAAAGTATGTTCTATAAATAATGTTGAATTTTCGTGAAATTAGTTATTTTTGGTATGGTAACCTTCCCTAGGTTACAATCAAATTGACTATTTTGACGCACTACGATTTGTCAAAATTAAATTATCAATGCACCCAATAGGAACTAAGTTTAACAATCAACAAGGTATGGAACTAGGTATGCATCTAGTTTAGGAACAAAAATCATACCAAGAACATAATAAGTTAACAATTCAATTAAACTAGTGCGAGTGAGACGCATATAGCTCGAGTGTGATGCTTTCAAAGAGCTCTTTTTGTCCAAAATGCACACTATTTTTTATAGTCTTCATTTGCAAAATTGCAAGATGCAACACAACAGTTGAGGAGTGTCTTTTCATTATTTAAGCAGGGATTATGTTTCTAAGAAAGCTATACAAAAACAAACCCTATTGACATAAAGAAATAAGCCGATTTTAAAAGAGTCCTCAGTTGTCATATAATAGGAGAAAATATGACATTGAAACAGTTTTTCCCTGAACTATGTTATGATCATGACACCATGAGTAATGTTACGGCATATTAATAGCATTTACTACATAGTAAACTTATAAATAAAATACTCTACTTTATTTTTATTTATTTACAAACCGCAGGCAAATTACCCATCGATTTCCCGTTGCAATTATAGGAACACAATTTATAATTTTATATTTAAGTTTCCTCGACTACCGGTATATATAAGGCGTCGGTATAATGCGAGTTCACTTGGTTGCAGACGCGAGATGCGACCGGTTGTTGACGGAAGATGGTAGTTGGTTGTCATGGCGCCCGATGCCGATGTCGAGGGTCGAGCGGGCTACAGACCTGTCCCCGTGCATGCGCCCAGGGGGACTCCGAGGCGAGTGGCACCCTCCCGGCCAGCCTCCACCAGAGCCTGGCTCGAACGGGAAACCAGAAGCCCTGGCGAACACCGACGGCTCCTGGACTCGCCACCCAGCCCGAAACTCCAAGCCGGTCTCACGCTTGGAGTCTGGGACGCTGCCAAGAAACAGAAGCAAGTTAACCTTATAGAAGAAAAACCGAAGGTTAAGACGAAATTCCAGAAGAGATCGGAGAAGTTGTATGCTGTGCTCAAACCGCCTTACTTTATACTCACCGTTATTATTATTATTGTAAGTACCAATGTTATACACGGTGGTGAAGTAACCTGACAGATATGGACCACGGAATTCAGAGGTTGTAAGAAAAAAATATTTAATGGCTTTAGTTCAATTTACCGAAAAAAATGTAGTACATATTTTTTTTTGACACTGAATTTGCACTTAAAAACCTTATTAATAATACTATCACTTATTTTATAAACATTCTGAATCTGTCATGTTACTTGTATCCACTTGTAAATTAAGTATATAGTCTGCGTCCATGGTTAGACAAAAAAAAATATTTTCATTCCACATAATAATCTTATGATGAATTAGGTACACAAACAATCCAAATTGCGGTTCCCTGCAAAAAATAAATGTTATTTTAACAACAATCAAATCATCAAATCACTGTACTGTAAACGACCGGATACAAAGGGATAAAACCCATTTTAATTAATTGATTTGCTGTATTTTCTATAATTTCCTGGTTCAATTCGTGTAATCCCCGAATAACGTCATCAGCATTCAAAGACTCACACTTTAGTGACGACTAAAACCCTCTGACTTAGCGTCATTCGCAAATAGATTTAAATAAATTATTTATTGAAATAACCTAATAAATTTTCCTTGTGGTGCCGGCTGGCTAGAATAGCACCACCCTATTTCCTCCCGCGTGTGTCGTTATAGGCGACAAAGGGGAAAAAGGGGGATGGACAGCAGCTTCCGTCGAGATCATATTTACAGCTAGTGCTGTGACGATGATGACGAACCTAATAAAAATAATTGACGAAATAATTCGTTCTTTCGTGTTATATATGTATATGTTTAAAGGTATTTAATTTGTCCAGGTGTCAATGTACCTGTGGGGCTCGGACCGCGCACGCGCGCGGCTGGAGTGGTCGCCAGGCGCGTGGTGGCGGGAGCCGTGGCGACTGTTCTCGTATGGCGTCATACACGCCTCGGCGACGCATCTGGCTACTAACGCCATTGTCGCACTCGCGGTAAGTTCAGCTTCCATGTACAGCATACAGGGATTATTGAGCAGTTTATCTATGTTCGTAGGTAGGTATTTTTTACTTACCGTTCGGCTTATTAGAGCGATCGGACTGTGTGGGGGGGGGGGGGGGAAAGTAGCCTGGGGAAAATTCAGGACCCTACAGCATAAGACTTGATTTGTACTACTCGAATACTCCTACTGAGTTTACGCTTCCAGCAGTTCAGGTGGTCTCAACCGAATCTGAGTGATTGTGAAGTTCCAAGTGCCATAACGTAAGTTGGTCTGTATGTAAGAGATTGGAGGCGGAACCGATTGGAGCCAAGATAAACTAGAGATAGAAAAAAATAGATTATTTTTCTATAATTAGTACTAAACATACAATAAAAAAAACGAATTTGACTTATGAATGCTTGTTTGCAGGTCGGCTGGGTGCTAGAGCGCGAGCAGGGCGGCGCGCGCCTGTGCGCGGTGTGGGCGGCGGGGCTGGCGGCCGGCGCGCTCGGCGCGGGCGCACTGCAGCCGCGCGTGCGCGTCGTCGGCGCCTCGGCGGCCGTGTACGCGCTGCTGACGGCGCATCTGCCCAACGTGTGCCTTAGGTGAGTGCTTCCTCTCTCTTTATTACGCAATAATGTAAAAGGCTTTAAATTTTATACATTTTTTTCAATGCATTTTTAAAAATACTACCACCGGTTCTAACCCTACTCTGATCCGTGAAGATAATTACCGGCAATAAACTCGGCGGTACTTATTTTTTCAAAACAGGGATACATCAAATTATAAAGTACATAATTATGCGTAGTCCCACAAGAAAACATAACAAGCAGTTTAATAAAATACAAGATGCAACTAAAAATATTAAAATAATAATTAATGAACAATTTGATCACGCGAAATAGACATGCTTTGTAATAAAAGCAATATTTCTAATAAAAGTGACTTATTTTTTGGGATATCTTTATCCGAATTCATCAGAAAATACATGACCCGTATTCAATACTAAATTATTTCTATTACCCTCAGATTTGGCCACATCCCGCTGTGGTGGTTCCGGCCTCTAAGCGTCGTGGTGTTGGCTACATCGGAAACCCTGAGCTGGGTCCTGCTGCGCACGCCAGCGGACGCCTGGTCCGTAGCCCCAGTCGCCTGGTCCGCCCACGCCCTGGGCGCCGCTGTGGGCATCCCTGTGGGCTTCCTGGTATTCACAGGAGAAAACTCCAGCAAAACACCAATTCTCATCGCCCGGTTCATCTCAGCTTTAGCGCTGATAGGAGGCGCAACCCTAGCCACAATTCATTATGTGTTCTGGCATGAAGTCGACACATGACACATAAACCTTAAGCAGGCGACTTAAAGTGCAATTTTCCCCGTCCGCTATTTATAGCATTTTGATGGAATTTATACGTATTGGAGAACCAAATAATGCAGGGTTTTGTTACTTCCACGAATGTGTGGTTAGAGCCCTGATGATTGCACCAAGTCTTCCTAACGACTTATTGTTATTATTGTTAACTTTTTCTAGTTAATTCCTATGTTGGTTGACATGGGAATAATTGTTGCTGAAATGTATTACATAGAACAGGGTGTGGCTAAAGATTTTTTCTAAAAGTGGTTGTTTGTTAGCACAGCTTTTCGTGTTGGATATTGTGATGTGATGCTTTAAGTCACGCGTGGTCGAATCCCTGTTCTTAAATATGTCCCAGTTGTTTCATAATACTGTAGAATTTCAATTAATTTTAATGATTATTGTGATTAATACAAACGTATGGGTAAAAAACTTAACTGAAGAACCATGTCTATGTGGTTGTGCAGAGAATTAATATGGAACTTACGTCAACATTTGAATATAGAACGCCGACATGTGTGTACACAGACGTTACTACTGCATAGGTCAGGTGCGATAGCTACTTTTATCACCAACCTCTTTGGTTAATGTATTTTAGTTTTCGAAAAAACACATTATGCCTAATAATGAATTATGACAATTAATTTTATACGATGGTTGTAACCTCATCACAGTTTTATGAAACAATTGGCACACTCGGCTCAGTACTTAGTTATAAGTCGTGATTTCTATGAAATCGATTATTTAAAATTGTTTTGCATCAAAACGTTGGGTTCAAACGCCTTGTGATTACACGTTATACCTAGAATAAGCATTGATAAATATTTAGAAATCAAACGAACTTACCAAGTGAAGTTCGATGATAATTATGTGAGCAGCTTCATTCGACGCGATTTATTGTTTACATATTGTAGTAGTGCCCCCACGCATTAGCCTTGCACGGTAGTTCAGATTTTTTTTTTTTTGTTTTTACCGTCAGTAACGGTCACTTCACCGTGGATCCAGTCCCGACCGTTCCCCACTCCCCCATTGCTGCCGGCCGGCTTGCCAGTACCAATGGCTTCATTTCGTTTAAATTTTATAAGCAGGAACACTGCACATTTTATTTGAAACTAGGGTGGGCGTATGTATGTTATTCATTCATGTATAACGGGAGGGTGAATGTAAATCGCGTCGAATGAAGCTGCTCACATAATTATCATCGAACTTCACTTGGTAAGTTCGTTTGATTTCTAATTATGTTTTGCAGCTTCATTCTTTGCGATTTATTGTTTACATATTGTAGGATGTTCAGAGTAGTAATAAAATGTGCAAAATATGTTTGAAAATAAAGTAAGTACCTAAGTGTAACAAATCTGATTTTTTATTTATTTTATTATACTCTTAATTCATAAACATGCTTAATTATACCAATTATACTTAGGTTAGTACTGATGTTTAATGTTAATTTATTTTACAGAAGAAAGAATCGATTCTGCGAATTGATTGGCATCGGTAACAATTTCCTTATTATAAAATCTTGCAAACACAGAGGAGGAATCAGTCCAGCCAGCTGTTTTGCGAATCAAGTTAATGTTGACTCCAAGTCTGTTGGCAGTGGAGGATGCTGCGTGCCTTGTGCTATGTGCACTGAAGATAGAAGTATCTATTCCGCTTTCATCAAGTAAGTCCTTGATCCAGTGACAAAGTGTTTGTGACGTTACCTTGGAATGCGGTCGCCTTATGCTTACAAATAAATAGTCACTATTACGAAGGTTTTGTGTTTTATTTATATAAGCCTCTAAACATCTTGCAGGGCAAATGTCTGGGCGTGGATCAAAGTAAGGTAATCTTAAAATCGGTTGTAAACTATTTACATTGGAAGTTTTAATAAGGTCGGGTATTTTTATAAGAATTTGATTACCAATTTGTATATTAATATTGCACAGTTTTATAAGCGAAAAAGTTTGTACACGATGTGCAGTAACCAAGGCCAACAGAGTTAGAGTCTTTTTTGAAAGAGTTTTTAAATCGAGATCTGTATTGGCCCCTTTAGTTGCTAAATGTGTCAGAACGACATTAGGGTCCCATGTTACGTTATACTTAGGATTTGTGGGTCTCAATTTGAAAACTCCTTTCATAAAGCGTTTAATTTGATTGTTGTCAAGTTTATTGTCCAATACAAGTGACAGTGCAGATTTGTAAGAGTTGATTGTACCATATTTAGCCCCTTTATCAAATATTTTAGTGAGAAAATCTATTACAACTGATACTGACGCGGATGTATAATTATAATTGTATTTATTACAAAAACATATCCAATTTTTTATACAACCATCATATTGCTTATATGTTGAGTTTGATAATGATGCTAATATAATTTCAATAGATCTTGGTGACAGTGATTTATTTAGTAGCACTTTCCGGAAAGCTTCGCGGCTACCAATTTTAGAGTCTTGTGGAGATTGTGTTGGTTTCTGAAAGGGGAAACGAGCAAATTGATATCAGGTTCAAAAGTCAATAGGTCAGAAATTACTAACTTTTGGAATATTGGGAACCAGGGTTGGGTAGGCCAATATGGAACAACAACAATGCCCTCAGCATTGTCACTTATAATTTTCTGCATAGTTTTAACAAGTAATGAAAATGGTGGGAACGCGTAAAAGTAGGTGTTTTTCCATGAAATTGTAAACGCATCCACTGCATATGCATCGGGATCGTTTTTCCACGTAACATAGTTGGAACATTTGGCATTGCAACGACTGGCAAACAAATCAATTTTTGGCATACCAAAATTAAGTATGATTTTATTAAATGCAACATTATTTAACTCCCATTCCGTATCATGAAATTTCTTTCGCGAGAGTGAGTCGGCTTCAAAGTTAGACTTCGTATTTATGTAAGACGCAAATAAAGTGATTTTTCGGCATTCACACCATTTCCAAATTTCGTTTGATATTGAATTCAAATGCCTGTACTGTATGCTACCCATTCTATTGATACATGAAATAGTAGTCATATTATCCGATCTTAACAAAACCTTATTCCCGTGTTTACGAGAAGCAAAGCATTTAAGGGCTAAAATGCTGCTTTTAGCTCAAGTTCATTTATGTGCAACTTTCTTTCATCCTCTTTCCAGTAACCAGAACATTCTTCAGAATTACAATAAGCGCCCCATCCTGTTAAGGAGGCATCCGAGAAAATTTCTAGATCATAACAAATGGAACCTAATGAAGTAAAACCTTGTTCGATATTCCTTAGCCACCATAACATATCACTCCTTAAAATTTTTGGTATTTTTATAATTTGTTCGTAGCTAGGGTTTTTTAACAAACATTTGTATTTAAAATGCTCAAATTCTTTGGTATACAACCAGGAGTACTGTATAGCTGGACAGGCTGATACAAGAAGACCTAAAAACCTTGCGAACTCACGTAATTTGCACTTGTGTAAATGAAGGAAGGTTAAAATTTTTTCTTTAATTTTAGACTTTTTTTGGTCTGGAAGTACCATTTCCATATTTGTGGAATCAAACTCAAAACCTAGAAATTTACATTTTGTTTTTGGAGTTAAACAGCTTTTACTAGTGTTGATTATAAATCCGAGATTTTCTAAAAATCTTTTTGTTGTGTTAACATTATCGGTACATTCTGAGTAATTCCTACCCACACAAAAAATATCATCTAGGTATACTACTGAGATGAAATTTTGTGATCTCAATGCCTCTATTGCTGGTTTAAGTAATTTTGTGAACACATAGGGCGCCGTACATAAACCGAATGCGAGACAGTTAAATTCATATAATATGTTATTGTATTTAAACCGTAAGTATTTTTTGTGAGAATTGTGTATGGGTACCAAGAAATAAGCATCTTTTAGGTCTATAGATGCCATGTAACAATCTGCAGTGATAATTTTTGATGCAGTTCGGTAATCTTCCATTTTGAAATGTTTAGTATTTATAAATTTATTTAAACATTTTAAATTTAGGATAAATCGCTTCTCGCCATTCGGTTTAGGTACTAAGAATATACTGGATACAAATTCGTTAGGTTCATGAACACATTCTGAGATAGCACCTATACTTAACAAAGTTTTAATTGATTTAGAAAACTCAATATGTTCATGTATTGACCGTGGATAAACACATGGACTATCTCTACGATATGGAGTTGCAGTAAATGGTATTTTGTACCCATTTATCCAAGACAAAATAGTTGTATCGTTTGTTATGCTTGTCCAGTTAGAGTAAAAGTGTTTTAGTCTACCAGCGTAAGGTACCTGTGCGTTTATCTCCGGTAATAAGACCTGCGCGGCGGCGGCGGCGAGCGGTCGCGGTAGCTCCGTTTGTGCGCACCGCTGTGCGTCTGGCGAGCTGGCGGCGCTCGAGCTTGTCTCGAATCGGCGACGTCTGCGTTGTTCAACTTGTTGTCGGTCTTGCGGTGAACTGGTTTGAAATTTGTTCGGTTTTTATTTTGCTTTGCCAAGAAATTATTTTTCGTGAATTTTTGAGGCTGTTTTAAAACTTCACCGGACCTCTGAATATTCTTTGCAGTCTTGACTACTTCACTGACGTTTTCTCCAAATAAAAATTTACTATCTCGTGGAGCTTCCGTTAAAGTCTCTTTCAGGTTTGTGTTTATGGAAGATAATATTAAACTTCTTCGAGTTTTAGTTTCTATGTAATGGCTATCGCACAAAATGCGGCAAGCGTCACTTAAAGGTTTAAGCAACTTTGTATTAGACGTTTCGTTTAAAACCACCATTTCCATCGTATTCGCTAAAGCTGCCAATGCAACTCCAATTTGCTTTTGCTTATGCATTAGGGACACGTCGCGACGTATCATTACCTCATTTAAGGGTACTTTTGCTTCCGGGTTGAGAGCTGGGGCTTGCAGGAGATCGCAGTTGCTGGGAACCGCATATTCCTCTAAGAGCTTATCTTTTTGGTCTTTTGGTAAACCTTTACTCAAAATATCTTGCCATCGACTAGCTATGTCTTTATGGATCGCTGGTCCAAGAGGAGTGTCTACCTTAGGAGCACTTCCTAATAGCTGCAGAATTTCGTCATCGAGTTCTTCTGAATCCTTTGGTTCAGTTTCAGCAGCCGCACCAATTTCTTGGTCAGCAGTTTTAGATGCTTGTGGCGGACGCTCCGGCGACGACACTACCGATGATGTAGGTGACGGTCCCCGGTGAACTATAATGGTTGGCGATAATACTCTTCTGCGCGGCCTTGACTCCCTGCTTGGTGGTGACGCAACATTGTTGGGTGAATCAAGTCGCACACGCGACGCACCATTGCCACGTGTGTTGGCTGGTGGAGATTTTTGTCGCACTCGCGACGAATAAATGTGGGGTGTGGATGCAACAGGTGAGTCCACCTGCATCACACTGCGTGACGAACCGGCACGTGGCTCTTGGAATGACATGATTTCGTCTTCATCTTCAGAAGAGGACGAATAAATTATACGCCTCAGCCTTTTTTCTGGTCGATGCTCTGAAGACTTGTAAATTTTTCTTCTTTTTTCCATCTCTTCAATTGCAGCAGACTATAGGCACGTGCGAAGGCTTGAGCACGGAAACACAGAATGAAGCCATTGGTACTGGCAAGCCGGCCGGCAGCAATGGGGGAGTGGGGAACGGTCGGGACTGGATCCACGGTGAAGTGACCGTTACTGACGGTAAAAACAAAAAAAAAAAAATCTGAACTACCGTGCAAGGCTAATGCGTGGGGGCACTACTACAATATGTAAACAATAAATCGCAAAGAATGAAGCTGCAAAACATAATTAAGTATTGTAATGGACAAGTTACTTAATTTTAAATGGAGATAAGTTTTTCATTACCAAAGAGTGTAAACGACTAATTACGTTTCTTTTAAATGTTTGGTATGTTGGTGCTTTTATAGGAAATTAATTTCATTCCGATACGATTTTTTATTAATTTGTGGCAAGGGCACGTGAATTAACAATGTCTATAGAAAGTCGCAATGGGCATGACACATTGCACGCAAAGTAGGTAGTCTATGTTCAGTGGATGCCTTATGTCTGAGATGATGAGGATGATACAAATTCGCGTTCTTTCAAGATTCTAGTTATTTCTCTGTTTTCGTTATTACACGACAACGCCATCTGTGGGCTCATCATAATCATCAATTCAGCCTGGACATAGGTCTCTCCCAAATATGACTAGAATCATCTTGGGGAGTATGTGTTGCCAAAAAAATGTGCACCCAATTAGTGAAAGTTGTTAAGAAAAGTTAAATCACTGTCAGTTTCGTGACGACAATTAAGCATTAAATATCGATAAAAGCTTGGTTTTGATGTTCGTTTTATAAACTTCAATGGATATTACAACATAATAGAAGGCAAAAAGTCGATCTTCATAAAAATTTAATGCTTAATTGTCGTCACGAAACTGACAGTGGTTCAACTTTTTTTACATCTTTCGCTAATTGGGTGTACCACATTTTGAAAACTGCCATAATCGCCACGCTCGGCAGCAGATTGGCGCCCGCAGTTGCTTTTGAGTCGGTTTCGACGGACGCTGCTGCCCATCCGTTTTCCCTTTGTCGCCTCTTACGACACCCACGAGATGGGGTGGTATCGTGGAAGTAGTATCTTGTAACTGAAACGTAGATGGCACTAATGCGTTTGCCACAATGAACGCTAGTTTGTATAGACATTGCCAATTCATTGCTTTGAACAAAGAACAGATGTATGAAAATAAAGTTCCTGTCGCTTTTAAAATTTTAAACACACAACTATCATGGCGGGTAACTAACGTTTTATAGCCATTCGCGTTGGCTGACACGTCTGCCAACACGAACGGCTCATGATTATGCTCCTTCTTACGGAGTGAAACATGTCGACTATTCCACTTATAAATCGTAAGTTACTTTTGAAATTAACTATTTATATTGCGTTATGTTGATTCTGACTGTACTCATGTGCCTATAATGATAGACTGTGACTTGTTTCTTGTTTACATTCTAAACCCATTTGAGATTAACCGTTCTAGTCGATAAGTTTAAGCACACTCGTAACTTAATATCTTATATAAATGAATTATCATTTATTAACTCGATATTTTAGATGAATGCTTCAGAATTTTTAAACCAATAAGGCTGTGTAGAATTTACGACTATAGTTAGCTTAAAATGTTGATATAGTCTACGCTTGGTAATAATAGTCTGATTAACCTTTTGATCGCCGAGAACTGCTAAAGGGGTCGCGTGATGTCGTGGTTACCACGCCAGCGACCTCTATAGTAGCTATGGCGTATTAGGTTTACATTTGTTCTTCACTACTCGAGCCGTTGGCGTACGCGTCACATTTTGACGCTAGAGGTAAAACGTTTAAAAGGTTAAATGCTTTTTAAATATTTTTATTGATAGTGTTGCATGTATATGGTGTCATCTTGTATTCTGTAGAAATGGTTTAACTATTTTTTCTGTAATATAAGTGATAATTCATTTATATATACTTATGAATAAGTTTGTCTCTTGTGCCATAATTGTTATATCTAATTTATGTTCTATGAACTTGAACGAACTTATGAGCTGTAGCTGATTTTACTGTACTGGTATAGTCGCCATCATATATCGGAGCAGCCAAGGTGTTAAAACATATCTGAACAACGCCTGTATTGTCAAGCCGATAAAGTGCATATTCAGATATTTTTTAAATAATTTGGCCACTTCGATACCTACTTTTTATGTGACAATAATTATGAAGCCAGGACTATTTCACCATGGCGTGCCATGGTGTAAGGTCTTGTCTACACGTATTTAACACATAATTTTGTATATCGCTAGTTCTGTATCGTTTTAGCACTCGTTTGGAAAGCTACATATCAAAAGTGATATTATTTGTAATAAAATACATATTGCAATATAAAAAAAAATTTTTTCTTTCCACAATCCCTTGCCTTGTACATTTTTGAAGACAAAATCTTTAGCTCATAACATAACTTCATAATAAGAAGCTATAAATAAATGGATTTACTTGATAGTTTACGCCATCTGTTGCCGAGTTGCAGAACTAATGTAAACTTTCTACTTGTTACTAGATGGCGCAATCATAGTTTTACAAGTCATAATTATAAAACAAAACAACTTGATCTATTTTATATCTTTATTCTCTTTAGGTTTCTATGAAATACTTATTAACTTATTATGCTTAGATATTAATTTACAAATAGGTCATTATCATTATGGTTAATGTCGGGTCATGAATTATATTCATAATAGTCATATATTAGATCAGATAAGTTAAACTAGTCTAGATGATTTTTCTAATACTTCACACAATAATGGCTGAAAATGGTAAATAAAATGTTATTGTACTTAAATGCTCTGAGACCGAGCGCGCTGAGGTGCATGGAGTATTGTCATAATTTTATAATAATCATTATATCAAAGAATAATAATTAACTTGTGGTGTCTATTTACGTATGAGATCATTGCCAGAGGCTGTAAATGCAATAATGTTCGATAAATAAATAAAAATTCACTATGAACTACAGTCAACACAACTAGTCAGCGTCGACCACACTGTCTGTACAAAGAATGCCCGCCTTCCCAATTAATGATAGATTTGTTCCCCAACTGGTCTGGTCATCTTTAAGATTAATAAGTTAACTGCACCAACTTGCACATACAACAAAACAGTTAATCTCGAAACTTTCTTAATAAAATGTAGGTGTTTACCTGAACCTTTCCAACGCCAAAAAATGATAATAATTATACCTAGGTATAAGCATATGGCTTCCATCAATATATATCAATTGACGATTTCGTCAAGTAAAGTAACAAATAAGTAAAATATAACATATCAAGTCTCTTAGAGCATTAGGTACGCTATTTAGTAGTAGGCCTTGCGTTTTGTAAAGTGGACTCTGGACTTTACAGAAAGTCAAAATGCGGCCACGACGTCGGGACTGCTGGGTGATGACCAAAATAGGGGTGAAACGCGTTTTGAAATCAATTTTTCATTAGCTGCTCAATTCTGCGTTATATCACTGCATAAGCTATCAATATTATGCACTCAACTACGTTAATGTACATAAAACAAAAAATATATTATCAAGACGACTTCGCCATTTTGAGGTTCAATGGGTTAAACCTACATGAATAAAGTTCAACTTCTGTTTTGACATGGCGTTGAAAAGGTTAATCCGGCTACGTCGAAATGCTATACTGATAAAAGGACATAGTGAAAGATCTGATAGTCGAATTTACCTCTGTGTTTTGTACTCAAACCTTAAATGACCTGATTGATTCTGTTATTACTATGCCAGTTGGGAACGGTAGAAGCCATAGATGCTCAGCAAGCGAGCGAGCGACACTGTACGCCGAGCTCCGTGCACCGACACTCCTGACACGGCGTAGACAACTCTGCTATGATCCTACCCACACGGTACATTCGTCCATAGATGTTACACCCAGCCAGCTTCAGGCCTCCAACTCCTGGCAACACATTCGCTGGAGGCCGCGGCTCAGGCGACGTCTGAAGAATCTCCTTCCTTGTTGTAGTCTTCGGCCTCTGTGTAGTTATAATTGGGGATACTGGTTTGAACGCTGGTCGTGGAGTAGGTTTCCTGATAGCAGTCGCCTCACCAAGCACAAGGTGGTCTATCCTGTTGACAGTGTTTTGCTGGAAGGTCTTCTTGGGAGGCATGTATGGGTATGGATAGTGGTGGGGCATGGGGACAAATGGAGCTAAGGTGGGCTTAGTTGGTTCTGTGGAGCTAGTAGTCGGTGGGGTCGTTCTAGTCGGTGGTTTAATGGTAGTGGATGTTATTTTAGTCGGTGGTGTAGTTATTTTAGTAGGCGTTGGAGGCATTCTCGTAGGTGGCGTTCTGGTTGTTGTAACAACTGGTTTCTTTTGTGGTGCAGCAGTAGTTGTGTCATAGCTGTCGCTGAGTAGAAGTTTCAGAACACTGCCAAAAGAGAAGCCTTCATCTTCCTCCTCTTCTTCATAATCTTGAGCAGGAATGTGTGTTTCATTGACATTGTGTCCAGGCGCTGCCGTCGTAGTTGATGGAGAACTGAAAACTGCCTCAGTTGATGTAGTTGTATTGATGGCAATTGCTGCGGTGCTCTTGTTATAACTGACGCTATAACCCTTTTCATTGGCAACAGTCGTGACATCAATTGTATGATTTTTCTGTTCTACTTTAGGGACAGTAGCAGTCACGGTTTCATTTTGTGATATTATTTTAACCTCTGATTTATTTGAACTGATATTTATTTCAGTGGGTTTTGTTAAACTCTTTTCTGTCGTTGTGGAAGTTGTTGTCTTCGTCGTTACTTTTTCTGTAACAAACGATAAAATTATTAAGCTCATATAAACTTAAAATTACATATAGACATTTTTTTGAGTAACCGATATAATTTCTTGATTTATGAATTTTGCTACCATTATTAAGTATTTACTTTGTTTATTTACACTTTGTCGAAATAATTGTTGGTTAGTATCCCCAATCCAATAGCAGTTATAATTTTAGTACCGAAGTTAATAAAGTCTAAGTCCTGAATTCGTTGATGTAGCTCAAAGCGCTCTATTTCATTTTTTCAAGCGACCATCCTAATAAAAATCCTAGTGATAAGAGTGACATTAAACTTGCCTTCAACGCAGATCAGTTCACCACAGCAGACGTCTGCCGTGGAGGAGTGGAGCTCAGGGTTGTAGTAGCAGCCGTCGGGCGCCAGGCAGGCGCGGGGGCTGCAGTGGATCTTGCCCCAGCTGCACGAGCACACGGAGCACATGAGGTCCATGGTGGTGCCTTCTGCCACGCGGTGCCCGTCGGCCGTTAAGCAATCTGAAACATCAAATAAAAGTGTTAAATTCCATGTATTAAAATTACATGATTTATAAGTCATTTGAAATGCGAAAAGCATGTACAAGAAGCTATTAGAAATATCATTACATAGTAAGGTAAATATTTGGGTGCTCGACAGTATCCTTGAATATCAGGCCGAGAGGAGTGGGGGGTGAGAGGTAGATGTTATTATTATTGTTTTCTTTTTTGTGTGGTTTATTTAGAGAATTTTGTTTTAATGTGAAATTACTTTCATTGAGTTTAGATTTAATTTAGGTTTATGTCTTTGATAAGTTTTGTCTAATTGTATTCTTTAAAAAAAAAAAAGTCATTAGTAATATAATATGTCGCTAAATACGATATCCACCACTGAAACGTATTACCTTTTGTGTTGTATTTTATGTGTTGTAAGTTAAAATATTCTTTCAAATAACACTTTTTTTAACTATTCTTAAAATCTAAAACAAAAAGCCTTATCAACTATCTCTTGCGTCCAGCTCGCATCTTAAACATAACATACCTTTCGCTGTGTCCAGTTGCATTGAAGTAGTCAGATGAGGCACAGAGGGAGCTGAAGGTGTACTAGGATATACTGCATAAAACTCGTCAATGATCCCTGGACCTTTCGGTAAAAATCCACCTGCAACATAATCCTTGACATAAGATTTGATAAATAGCAAAATGATGGTTGCTACCACAATCTAGAGTATTTGCATACCTTCTGTCTCCACGGGAGGCGAAAACAAGTTGACAGCCGGAGTTTCTAATTTAAAAG
Organism: Grapholita molesta; assembly: GCA_022674325.2. NCBI lineage: Eukaryota > Metazoa > Arthropoda > Insecta > Lepidoptera > Tortricidae > Grapholita > Grapholita molesta. The sequence goes on from CP053130.2 coordinate 305,073, forward strand.
TGGTGCTTGTACTTGGAATTCTTGTGACAGCCTTGTTTTCCAAAACGTGCGATCCAATAGAAGCAGACACTGTATGTTCATGCAGCAAGTTACTATTGGCGGTGAGGTAGTCAGCACTGGTGATGTCAACGTCATGACTTATAGTCGGGTATTGGGATGTGTCTACTTTCTCTGATGTGAATACTGGATACTGCGTAGGATGGTAAATGTCTTCTCTTCTTGATGCGAAAGGAGTGTCTTTATCTTCTAAGGTTGGATAGTATACCGGATATTTGTCTTCTCTTTCAAGTATTGGATATGTTAGCACTTCTTTTGGTGACTCTTCGTCGACAACAGCATCGGCTGCCACAAATGGAATAATCCTGAAAATAAAGATTTATTTAAAATTGCTACATTCGATATGTCAATTGAACATGTATTAATAAACGAATGCTTACTTTAAATTAGGTAGTGACGGGGGAAGCGTAGGTTCAGGATAATCGAAATCAAATTCATTTGTTTTCTTTGACATATTCGAAACTGAAGGTAGGTTGGATGGAATCTTTGAGACTGTCGATATCGAAGGCCCAGAAGTTACGCGGGTAGAATTGGTAGATAGAGAGCTAGTCACGTTAATGGTAAACATCTCATTTTCATCAAATTCACCATTTACACTCCTGTCAGTGATGATATCATTAGGGTTAAACGTGTGGCTCTCTATATTCCCCGTTGCAACGATTGGTATTCTAGGTTGTGCTTCCATCTTAATTCTTTCAGTGTCATTGGCTGTTAAATTTAAAGGCAACGATGTTGAAGAAAGTTCCGCTGTACAATTAATAGTTCCATTAATGACAATTCTGACTGTTCCGTCTGGTTGTTCTGTTGAAGTCTTTTCTGGTAAGTCTTCTAGATCATCCGAATCTTCTAGTTCTGGTAAATCTTCTGTTGATGTTTCGAAATTGGATCGAACTAGTTTTTCAGTGGTACTGATAAAAATGGTAGAAGGTGATTCTGTTAAAGTTACATTGTGGACAGATTTTTCACTGGTACTAGTAGGGAGTTCATCAGTTTTTCTCTTCACTTTGCTGGCAGGTTCTTTTTCTGGAGCTGACGTAGAAGACGAATCTGGTTTAGTGCTTGTGTTACTAGTAGTTACTGCTTTTGTTGTAGTTTCAATTTTGTTTGATTTCGACGTATGAAGTGAGCGGTCGTCATTCCGGACTGATATTAGTGAATTGCTGGATAGCGGATTAGTTTTATCTGAAACAAGTATTTAACTATTTTATCGACTCATGTCTGGCAAACCAGATTTTCAGAAGAATAAATCTATATTCATATTTGTAATGACACGAGTAGTATACTATCTAGTATTCTATGAAATAAAAGAACTGAAATAGATTATATCGCGTATACGTTTTGAACCTCTTAGCAGCGTTCATGGTCATCAGGTGGACTGACAGGTGGCCTACTTTTTTTTAATGAACTAAATATCTCGGCTATCGCAAACAATAGTATTCTATGCTATGATATATCTAGTATTTAGTATTCTATGTTATCTGTGTCAAAAATTAGAATTGATCACTGAAAAGCTTACTTTTTAGCCACCGAATTTACATAACATTATCTCCATTAATCCAAGAAAGCTAATGAAATGTATACTCCTTATTATGTCGAAGGAGTTATAAAGTCATCAGTAGAATTTGGTCGAATGTGTGTTACCAGCATGTTCGCAGTGGTACTGGTGAGGGCAGCACTCGCCGGGGCGGAGTAGCGGCTTGCACCCCAGCAGGGGTGGGGCGCAGGAGAGGGGCTGGCAGCGCACAGCTCCTCGAAGGCAGAAGCATTGAGTGCAAGCTCGCTCCACTGGTGATATGCGCTCGCCTTCTTTATACCAAGTATCTTCCACATTGCAGTCTGTAATAGGATTATCCGTTAATCTGATATCATCAAAACTGTTCTTGTGATCTTTAACTTCCTAATTACGTAAATAATTACTACGCATAAAAGGAGCAAAAATTTTAAAAATCTTAAGGAAATCAACCTGAGCGTTTAAGTCTATTACAATTAAATTGAAAATGCCTCAGACAAAATGTCAAAATGCTTTTTGGTGAAGGAAAACATTGTGAGGAAAGCGGACCAATCCCAATAAGGCCTAGTTTACCTTGTGAGTCAGTTGAGAGGTCAGTTGGCAGTCGCTTTCGTAAAATTAGTGCCTTTTCAAGCGGACCCCAGGGCCCCACGAGCCGAGGCAAAATACCGGGACAACGTGAGGAAGGAGACTTAATGGTAAGGATGTTATTCTTGACAGTGTATGATTAACACCAACAAATGCTACTTCAATGGAATTACTACCACTATTTTACCAGCTAATTACGTATTCTCCAGCTTATAAAGGATCATTACCATGTGTCCCATGCACTGGCGCTTCGTGAGAGCAGTAGTATCTTTGAGGACAGCAGGCTCCAGGGGCAGGTCTGGCGACGCACCCCCTGGGCGGCGGGAGACACGTCGGCCTGACGCAGCGCCGCGCGCCGCCGAGGCAGAAGCACTGCTCGCACGCCACGGCCGGCGCCAGCGCAGAGCCGGCGCCGAACACAGTGCCGCCCTCTACGCACGCTGGAAACCAAGCTGGACGGTCAAGGCTTTATTAAGTCTATGTTTTTTTTAAATGAAAGAGGTGTCAAAGAGAAGCCGGATTGCCTGATGGTAATCAAATACCGTCGCCCATGGGCAACCGAGACACAAGTATGTTGCCGGCCTTTAAGGGGGTTGGAGCTCTGGGAACCTTACTCACCACCAGTAACGCAACACTACATACCTGAAAGGCAAGGAAATAACAGCACTCCTCCTTACAGAAGACCACAACCATAAGGCTTCCCCAGTTGGGCTTCTCCAGACTCAATCGTAATGGTGCTTCGCTGTGCCCTACCTCTCATTGTTGGACGTAGTTTAAGGACATACCCGAGTCCATATATAATGCGCTTCTCCAAGCACTCCAAGAATGGGAATAGGAGAACAGAGGAAGTAAGAGACACTGTGTCTTTTTTGTAAATTTATGTTTTACGTCATCATATCAGCCGAAGGATGTCCACCGCTGGACATAGGCCTCCCCCAAACCCACAGTTACCGGTTTTGCGCCACCCGCATCGAATGGATTCCTGCGATCTTAACCTTCGCGAACGCGTGGTCGCCACTTGAGAACCTTTACGCCCCAACGGCCATCAGTTCCTCGCCCACCACCATATAGGCCTATATTTAACCTGGACACATTTGGCGGCGCAACCAGTCGCAAATTGTATGCAGCTTTGCGCCACCAAGTGGACACCAGGTGAGATACCCTTCATATAGCTGCATATAATTTGTTGGTAGCTGGCGACTGGTTGCGCCGCTATGGTGTCCTGGTGAAATATGGATCTTAAGAGGGTGGCTATATCGACTACTTTGGTTCTGCTGCGATGTTGTTGAATTGAACCTAATTATTGAACTTGTATTAAAGGTCCAGAGTGAAAGTGTATATTTCACGCTACACTGCGCAAGCAAGATAGCAGACTAGCAAACAGACGTGAGACCACAAAAATTACTACTAATTGCTGCCGTAAGGGTAAGGTAAGAATGCTACTGAACTACTTAGAAACGTACCATGACCGATGGAAGACACGGAGGCTCCTTCTGAGTAGTCGTCATCCTCAAACCTCGCCGATGCTCCAAGCTCCATCATCTTCACCCCATCTGGAATTTTAAATAGGGTTTTGGGTTAAATCTCGCGTCACACACTGCTACTCTCCATGGCATACAAGAATTGCATTTTTGTCATTTTATCGTCTATCGCCCTACATCTCATTGTTGGACGTAGTTTAAGGACATAAGGACCCGGGGGTCCAATTATACAGAAGTCGACAATAAAAAAAAATCGCCGTCTAGCCTCGCCGGTTTTCATCCGTAAAGGTAAAGGCTACTGTAAATGGCATACCAGGACAGTGCAGCTCAGGGCAGCAAGACCCTTTCCGATGTAGGACATGACACCGGGGCGGCGGGTCGGGCAGCGGCGCGCAGGCTCTCCGCGCGCACGCCAGCACGCCGCGCGCGCACGTGCAGCGCAGACACGCCGAGCGCGTGCGCACGGGCGCGCCGGCGGCGTGCCAGCGGCCCTCGTGGTAGCAGCCGGAGTCGAGGGGATCTGAAGGTTGACAGTGAAGCTTTTATTGAGATTGATGGGAAAACTGCATTACACACTTACATTACTGCAATTAACTAAATAAAAATGTATACATAACTTTATTCACTTACTTACCTAAAGCTCTAATGCTGCGGCCGGTATAGTTCAATCTGGCCGCATAGACTTGAAATAATTCTGGAACAAAATATGTATATTAGTGCTTGCAAAATATGTATCTGTGCATAATGAAGGGCAATTCAACAAGAGTGTGGGTTTATAAAATGAGCCGAAGGCGAGTTTCATAAATACGCCACACAAATATCTACACACATATAATAATATAAGTGTTTTAAGATGGGTTCAGGAACCGTAGGGAAATGACCTGCATTATTACTAGTGCTCCTTGTAAACATTAAAAAGTCAACGAACAAAACAAATGACAGCTTGGAATTGCGGCGTTTCGTATTTCGTATCTCAGCCAAATATTTTTTTAAACCATAGACAAGCGAACTCCCTATTCTATTGTCACTGGAGTTCAAATGTCGTTCGATTTATATCAATAAAATTAATTTAATTTCTGATGGTTGGTAATGCTGGTCATTGCCTACGGGTTCTGGATGCATTTTAGAGCACTAATAATATGTACGTAGATAAATATAATAACTTTTAAAAACGGCACCATTATGATCATGAAAGAAAAGCCCAAAAAGCACATGGAGGCGATCAGTTGAGAAAGAGGCTGGCTCAATTGGTGTTGGATGGGAAGAACTGGCAGTAGCCGCCTAAACGTGACAAGTGAAAAATTCTTCTACGAGCCCCATGTCTCTAGTGACGGATAACAGGATTACATCATCATCATCGTCAATATCTTTTAGACATGTATTTCTAGGAACATACTATAATACATACAATGACAAAGTCTATAAAAACCGCGTTCCCCGCATGCTGGCAAACACATTAGCGACATCTATCTTGTTTAACTGCAGTACGTCTCCTCTATACTTGTCCTATGGAGATATCTCGCTGTCAAAATAACTTAACATGTATCCATAGAAGGCGCTGCGCCACATAGTAAAGAAAAATAGCCAGCATACTACTAAGTTTTAACGGATAAACTCACGTGTAATTATATCGCACTAGGCGACATGTTTCCGGTAAGCTCTGGTACCCATTTAATTACACGTGAGTTTATTCGTCTGTCACTAAGTAGTAGTAACATGGCTCATTACAGTTTTTTTTTAATTATGTATATGTATATAATAACCAGCATGTCGGAGGAACGCGACTTTGTATACCTATACAATTGTTATTCCTATTGTTGAATTGGAGAATTAGGGCTCCAGCAGAGGTGCAGTGAGTGATAGTTCAAAACAAGTTATCGTGGTGAAAGATATATTTAGAGTGACACAATAACAAACAATACTAAATATTGTTCTATGAAACATTTCAAACTTATGTCATAATATGTCGTATGGATTATAAAACCGGCATACGCATATGCAACCTCCAATCATTCCATGTCCCGTATGTGTATACATTAGTCACAGAACAACTCCTTGCACTATTTCATCATCATCATCATATCAGCAGAAGGACGTGCTGGACATAGACCTCCCCCAAAGCGAACTACAGTGATTATCTTTGCGCTTCCAGTGAATTCCCGCGATCTTTACCATATCGTCGGTCCACCTTGTGGGGCGTTAGCCCACGCTGCGCCTTCCGTTACGTGGTCACTCGAAAGCCTTTACCGGCGACCTAGCCTAATGAGTAGGTCCGGGGTTCGATTCCCAGTCAGGGCATTTATTTGTGTCGTGAGCACAGATATTTGTTCCTGGGTCATGGTTATTTTCTATGTATTTAAGTATTTATATGTAGGTATCTTTCTATTATATATATCGTCGTCTAGTACCTACCTACAACACAAGCCTTACTGAGCTTACCGTAGGACTAGGTCGATTTGTGTAAGACTGTCCTGAATATTTATTTATATATTTATTTACGCTTACTACTTGTAGCAACTCTCAGTTGCACCTACTTTTGATGAACTTCACAAGAATAAACTATAAAGTCTATCTGAAGTATGTCCCTTGTTTTGGTGTGGCGACGCGTGGGAACGCGCTGAATGGGCTGTGTTGTAACAGTACCCGCCGTGCGCCATTGACCACTACACTATAGCGGCATTCTTACTTATAGAATATCATCATGATTTTTGTCACTGGAGTCTGGTCGGCTAGTGTTAGCGAACGAGCGACAAAACTCCAATTTACTCGACACCATCAAACACATCACTCAGATTCGGCCGACCAATCTCGCTGAAAGCGTAAAGTCAGTAGGAGTATTCGGGTACTACAGTTCAAGTTTGGTGTTCAATAGTTTCTCTTGGCTCCATTCTGTTTTGCTTCCAATCTCTTACAGACCAACTTATGCTATGTCAGGAACTCCACAACAACTCAGATTCGGTTGAGAGCCCCTGAACCAATCTCGCTGGAAGCGTAAATTCAGTAGGAGTATTCGAGAAGTACAAACCAAAGTCTTGTGCAGAAGGGTCCTGGATTTTCCCCATTCTACCTTCCCCCCACACAGTCCGATCGCTCTAACAAGGTTTTTAGAGCCTAGGTTAGATCAAAATATGTATAATGACATTAATGACTTCAATCAATCAAATCCATCAACATTTATTTGTTAGGGATCTAAGATATCAGTTGATGAACGTCCACTAATCTTGTGGGTAGTTGTCATAGTCTCCACGCTTGGCAGGCGGGTTGTCGTCTTAGTATTTTCCTTTTGTCGCCTCTTAGGACACCCGCTTTAGATGGGGTGTTATTCTAGTCAGCCGGCAAAAATTTAATGTTTTAAATTGACGTTGACCTGTTAACGAAGACGAAGACTTACGACTGAATTTATGATGATGATGATGATATCGTATTTTCTCGAAGGACCGATCGACGGGGGAGAAAGGTTCTTGAGTGGCAAACACATACGCGTTGGAGGGCCCCCAACTAGGTTGACCGACGACCTGTCATTATGATCGCCTTTATCCAGCATTGAACATCTTTCGGCTGACGATGATATTCGTAAGAAATTTCATATCAAGTTCAGATTTTGAAAGCCCCAATGCCGCTTGTGGCAGTGAGACTGGCCGGGCAGGTTGTCGCTGGGATTTGTCGGCGGGAACTTATGCTCATACGAGTTGTCGGTTAAGCATAAAATGGCACATTACGTAATGTCCCATTTTATGTTACGGTGATTTACGAGTATGATATAGATTATCACTATAGGCATATACCTATGTTTACACTTTTTGATAAGTGCAAAACTGTAAACATATCTTTGACGGCGACTATACGTATAAAAACCCTCCCAAAGTAATTTTGAGTTAACGACATATCTTGCCTAATTGGTAGTGAATCTGTCTATGAAGCCGACGGTCCTGGGTTCAAATCCCAGTAACGGCATTTACTTGTGTGATGAGCACAGTCATGTGTGTTTTCTATATATTTAAATATTTGTTTATTATGTGTATCGTTGGCCGCTACACAAGCCCTCTTGAGTTTACCGTGGGGCTCAGACAATTAGTGTAAGAATCTACATGTTCCATGTGATAAAAAAATGATTATGGTTCAACCGCAAAATTTTTGACCATTGATTCCTTTTCAACATTGCCTTGAAACGTCGCTACGTTTGTTAAAGTACGCAAAACATTCTGCAACCAACTCAGAACTGATTGATTGCCGTCCAACCAGCCCACACGATGATTTGTGAGTTGATTGCAAATTGCCCCTCGCGGCTCGGAGACAAAGGGTCTGGGAACGCGGCAGACATTGCAGTCATGGGTACAGGGCTGGAGGAATGATGATTAGAATAATTGCGAAAACTTGCACTAGTAAATCATGCAATTGTTGTTGAGTTTACACAATAATCATAATAATGTATTAGTAAACATGTGTATACACTTTTGCGTCTGGAGGGACTCGGAGCCGGTTTGATGAATAGGTATTTAAGTTTAGTTTTAATTTATGTTTAGTAACTAAGTTTTTTGTTAGTATTATTGTGTACTTTTTTTAGTGAAATTTGTTCTAAATATTTTTTTTTACAACATATTTTTTATCTTTGTAAATGTAAATATGCTTTGCTTAATATTAAATATGACTTGTTTTAATTTATGTATACGTAATATGTTTCACTATGTTTTGCCTAAGGGCACACGAAAGAAGAGACAAGAAACATGGGGCATGCGTACAGATATATATAACTAACTTATTTTTTTAATAAAGAATTCTGAATGGTATGTTTTTTGTGCTAAAATGTGTACAGATTTTTTTTAAATTCACTTACATTATCTAACTTTACAATATCTTTAGGCAATTTATTGTATATCTTACGTGGCACTCCGAAGAAGCTTTTTGAAAGGAGGCCCGTATTCACTATGGTATTGTAAATTATTATATGACGTTTTGGAGAAAAGTAGTATAATTCTGGCCGTGATTTCGTCTGCATAAGGTCCATTACTGAAATATCACGTATTATTGTGGAATTTTTTCTCAATTCAGACTCTTGTCTGTCTGTTCGCCAAGTTTCATGGAAGTCCGTTCAGCCGTTATGCTTGCTTGAGTAACAAACTTTCAAACTTCTTGCAACATCAAATAGTAGTCGTGTCTTTTAATGATATAAAAATCAGATTTTTAGGTACATATAGGAATTCAATAGTAGATTGTTAAACAAGGGTAGAAAGGCACTCATTGACGACGAGGTAGTTTGGCGCTCGAACGAAGTGAGAGCGCTAATAGTCCGAGTCGGAAATGAGTGATTTTTACCCGAGTTAAGCATACTATTTTTCATTTCGAATACGAGGAAAGTAAAATAAGAGCAAGAAGAAAGTAAAAAAAATGTCTCTTAGATAATAAAATGACTGACTAAAAAACTAATCTTACCGCATCAGCTTGTTTAAATTGAAGCATGGAGCTGAAGGTTTAAGTTGTATCAATTAATCATTGAAATATATTTATAAAGGAACAGCACACATTCTGACAAAGATTTCACTATTTTCTCGGACCACCATTTCATACAAGTTAACTGATACTATAACAACTATTTAAAATTATTAACTTCAAAATATAACTATACTTTGTTTACTATCCAAGTGTTTTCAATAGTTACGCGGAATCCAGCCTTTAACTTTTTTCTTGCAGCATAACTGTCCATAGATAATTGTCATAACGCACAGAATCTTTTTTTTTCGCGCGCGTTATTGGCGACTTAATGGGTGTCTTATTCAGCATTTTAGTTTTATAGAAATACCCAACCCTTTATTTTTAAAATTTAAGGCTTCTTTTATGTATAAAGTAATAGGATTTGTAATAAAATGGTCCTATTCAATGTAATAATGACTAATAAGAAGGTAATATTTCCAATAAGTAATTATACATTCATGTTTGGCTGTATAAGTTACTGCCGTTGCTTAGCTGCGCATATTCAAGTTTAAAAAAACTTCGTAGGTTTATTCCTTTTTGTTACTGTAATATAGAGCCAAGACACTTAAATATTTGAACCGAATAATATAAATATTTGAATTAATTGACATATTTTTTGCATGATAATCGCTACAATAAATTCCTATAATTTAAGAGAATTAACTATTCTAATGTATTTGTTTCTGGTGTCAGTAAATAAGGTTATTTTCACCACTTTGTTCTACTGAGTGCTCACAAGGGGAGAACTAATAGGAACATGCCAAATCGCGACCCTAGGGCGGAAACGTATCACTTTCCACCCGCATAGTAGATAAACAATGACCCACTTTCCGAGCATGAGAAATGAAAAATAACATCTCGACGTTTCGAAAACTTTGTCATATGTCAGGGCTAGTGACTCTATGAACCACCACTAATGCTGTCGCGTGATGCCGTGTACCACGCCATATCTATTGTGGCTATGGCGGACACTGTCAAAGCAATGACAGATAAGGTTTACATAAGTTTTTTACTAGTCGAGCCGTTGGCGTAAACGTCACATTTTGACGCGACAGGAAAAGCGCTCAAAAGGTTCAATGACGAAATTTTCCACATTTACAAGCATTTTTCCTTGTCGTACTTAGCCGTAAATTTGTAATGTTTTAGTAAAATATACAATTCTAGTAATAACACGGTTTTCCCGAGGGATTACAGTATGGGGTTCTTCAAAAAACGAGTGTACAGATTTATAAAGGGTCGGCAACGCGCACGTGACACCTCTGGAGTTACAGGCGTCCATAGGCTGCGGTAACTGCTTACCATCAGGCAGGCCGTATGCTTGTTTGCCACCGACGACGTATAAAAAAAAAAAGGCCTACACAGGTAAATTTTAGTCTTTCTACGTTATTTAAGACATGGTAACTTTCTTTTTTTAATGTATTAACTTTTATAACCTATTTTCCAACATGACTGAACCCGCACCCGTGCGTACAATACAAAACGTCACCGGGTATTGGCAGTGGTTTTGTTGTCCTTTTTCCCCGCGTGGGTGGTCCCGCGACCTCAAGTGCGTGTGGGCTGCGCCCGCGCATCCTCCGTTTATCTGCGAAAACTACAACCAACTTCACGTTGGGCTATAAAAGGATTTAAGTGTTTGTGTTTCCTGTAGCAAAGGACTATTTTGTCTGTGACAAACACGACAAGATTTTGTTCGGGATATCAATGATAAAAGATCTCATATAAACAACGGGTGTATATATACCCATCACAATCATCATTAGCAACGACATTTAAAACTTAAAAACGGTTTACAAAAAATAGGTAGATACCTTTATTACACTTAATTATTTTACATGTAATCACAAATTATACGGGATTTAAAACTATAAAACTATACTATTGTCCTCATACAAAACGATCTGACAATTAAATGTCACAAGTCCAACTTTACCTTCAGTGTGGGGATGTGACTCCATAGTCAAAGCATACACTCCTGACAAGAAGCGATCGCGTTAGTGACGTCAAGTTACGTTAAAAACTTACACTCAGGGCTCTGATAGAAAACCCCACTCTCTTGCGAGCACTCGTGATTGACCCTACAGTTGGGTGTGAGGTCAGCTGCGTGAATATAATTTATTGTTCAGATTTCCCGGCGGTTAACTGTAGCGTTCTCAGGCCTGGGAACCGACATACGGGGCAGCGGCGGTTGCAATGACCACTACGTACAGTTGCCATCAGATATTCGGAGCTGTGGTCACAAATATCTGAACAACGCCTCTATTGTCAAAGCGGTAAAGTGCATGTTTAGTTATTCGTGACGGCCTCCACAGCTCGATATATCTGATTGCGACGGTTCGAACTGGACGGAGAAGATATAACCTCAGCAAAACGTATGAGTTTTTTCATGGTTAATGTGTTCGTCTTATAATATTTATTGAACAAGGAAATAACGCAAAGAATGATAAAGTAAGTTTGTCTATCGAAAGATTAAGAACATAATCAAAGATAACACTTAACTTTGTATAGCAGGTTTAATTCATAAAAATGAACCATTTTTGAGTGTAATTCTGAAATTAACCACTGGATTACATCGCGATGAATTTGCAATTGGTCCTAATTAAATATTAATATTTTAATAGCCAATATTTTTGGGTCAATCTCACGTAATATTTGGGTCCGTAAGATGTCATGATAAACACAAGTCACTTGGCAGGGTTCGAGCCTTGGACTTCCTGCTTCTTACGCATGCTCATTAGTGCCTAGGTAAACCCAGTGACTAATTCAATAAATAAATATGACATGTATTTGTAAGCTAATGAAAGCTTGTGTTGTGAGTACTCATCAGCCAATGATATATGTAACAAACAAAATACTTAAACACATAGAAAACACCTATGACTTAGGAAATATTATCTGTGCGCATCACACAATTAAATACCCTTATTTGAATTCGATTAAAGGGCCGTCGGCTTCAAAGGCAGGGTCACTACCTACTAAGCCAGAACTGACCCACTGAGATGGGTCAGCGTGTGGAGGGTAGTGGCCCATCTAAGTGGGCTATCATGTAGAGCGATTAAAGCTGATATCACACTTACGATTTGCGAGCGACTTTCGTGTAGAGGCGAAAACGCCGCGAATTCGCCGCGTACAAGTTTTATAAATAAATCGCTTGCGAATCGCTCAAGTGGAACGCTCTCTAAAACCGTCATTAGTAATTAAGGCAACGAACGCGAGAATAAATATCAAATTTAGTTCATTCCATTGTTCTCTGTACATTAACGCGTTTGGTAACAAGCTAACTGTTTCTGGCCGGTCTCACAAAAGTTGAGGAAAACCGTTGCAATTCAACTAGTTTCGGGTCCCTGTGAATGGAGGAAAAGAGGAACCCTAATATATAATTAATATTACAGGACATCCTTACACAAATTGACCGAGCCCGACAGTAAGCTCCAAATTGTGTTGTGGGTACTTACTCAACGATATGTATATTATACAAATACTTAAATACATAGAAAACACCCATGACTCAGGAACAAATATCTGCGCTCACACAAATAAATGTCATTACTGGGATTTGAACCCAGGACCGTTGGCTTCATAGGCAGGGTCACTACCTACTAGGCTAGACCTTACCCAACTTAAATAATGTAAACAACTATGGCTGACTGATAACTGAATATCTAAGCAAAAAAACGTTTGTCATATGACAAAGTATAATGGTTGCACAAGTTGGTTTGCACTAAATATAAACACTAAATAACTACAACACAATTAGTCACATACAAAAAACACCAGATGTGGAAAATTCAACCCACTGTCCTACAGGTAGGTTTAGGTTATGTTCATTTTGTATCGTGCCGTAGGGCCAAAGTACCCAAAAATAGAAACTTCGCGCAAGACTAATTTTGTTGTAGTAATTTTGTGTTTCTGCCATTTTGATTTTTAGATTATGAGTGGATGTTCTCATTTTCTGTTCTAGTCCGTGTAAAACTCTCCGGCAAGATATAATTTGGGTCTCTTCAAGGCAAGAGTGAATAGGCTGTTACTGAACCAGCGTGCTACACCTTCGACCTCGTCGTCACTTACCGTCAGATGCGACTGAAGTCAAACGCTGGTCAGTCTTGCATAAAAAAAAAAACTAACCCAGTAATAATGACGACCACTTAGAAGTTTTTTTTTTAAATTCCTTAAGCATATTATCATTAACATAGAATGGCCTGGTGCCGCTCGCTGCCATTGTACTAACTAATAGAAATGCATCATTTGTATTCATTTTGTTATTACCGACTTTGAAAAAAGTGTCTGAAATTAACCGATGCACGCGGCGGAACGATCAAAACAACACCATGTTTAGTAAGGCTGTTGTCCTTAAATTATTGTAAAAAATATCACAGTTAAGTTCAAAAAACGGACTAAATACGAGTCGGACTCGCGCACCGAGGGTTCTGTGGGCCGTTTTATATTCCGAACTGAAGGAAACTAAACTTAAGTTTTTCACCTATTCTAGATCACTAATTTACTGTTCTGCCTCACGATGTAACGAGGAAATGCTGCCAGCGTGTTCGGTATCATGCCGCAGGGGACTTTTTTTAGATTTATGTTAGTTTTAGTTGCATTTTATTGTTAGATTCAATTATTGATCGTTTTCTTTAGTTGCTTTGAAATAAAAGTTTTTTGTTGTGAAAATAAGATTTGCATAATAAAAAGATATTTTAGTATGAAACTAGATATCATATAGGTATATACCCCTTTAACAAAATTCCCATACATCTTTATTACTCCTGTTTCGTTACCGCCATATGAAATATGTATATCAAAAATGGTAACGAAATGAAAGAAAAAAGCTTTGGACACTTATTTTGTCCTATCACGATCGAAAAAGGTATATGTAGTTGTGCAGAGAACTAATATGGAACTTACGTTAAAATTTGAATATAGAACGCCGACATGTGTACATACACGTTACTACTACATAGGCAGCTGCTAGTAGCCAAGTTTTCCACCTATGTCCATTTTGTATATTATGAAGGGTGTTAGGTGGTATTAATGTTCCTGATTTTAGTTAGTATATGATATAAAAGCAGGCCCAGTACTGCTAATGTCGAAGTTCATATATTTCGAGCATCTTTCTCTTTTACTCTAATTAAGGCGATGTAAAAGTGACAGAGACAATCGTCTGAAATTTACAAATATCGTTTTTCGCGTTAGTGCCGCAGACTTTATCATTTTCACTTATCTTCCGTCTTTCCCTAGCCATGTATGTCATATACACCACATTATTGGACCGTCAACCTACGCGTACATAAATTAGTATTTCGTATTCCGGTCGGACAGACTGACAAACATTTACACTTGTTAAAGCCGTTTGCCGCTCCGTAACTATTCTGATGCTCTTATTCCAGCAGCGTCAAGTACCATTTTTGAATAATTTTGTTTTAATAGATTATTATGTAAGTTGGTTATGGGATAGCGGGTCATATTAGCATACGGTATGAAAAGTGATGGTTTTGTATGGGATTAGTGCCTTATTGGTTTACGCAATGTGTGCAATGTGTGTGTAAAGACATGTGTGTACACAATTGTCAGACTCGAGTTTGTAGGTATAACACACACATACATAGACTGATCTTTTCAGTTCAGCCGTAAATAATTCACTGCTAGATATATAAGCCACTATTCCAGCCACCAGCCGTCATAGTCACCACGCTTGGTAGGCGGGTTGGCGATCACAATAGTTGTGAATGCTGCTGCCCATCCGTCGGACTGTTCATCTTAGTATACAAATTTGTAAAGTAACATATACTTCTAAATACATATTTTTAGCAGCTATAGGTGAAAAACTTAACTGAATACCATGTCTGTGTAGTTGTGTAGAGAATTAATATGGAACTTACGTCAACATTTGAATATAGAACGCCGACATTAGGGTTCCTGCTCGAGACTTCTCGAACTCGAGACAACTCGAGAGTTTCACCTCCATTCGAGACGAGAAATAAATAGCTCACTCTCGAGACTCTCGAGTTCCGACGAAAACGAAATAAGGGCTAAAGTCAGGCTCGCCATTTTTCGGCTTTTAACAATGATAACGCCGCCCGCGCACTATAAACGCGTGCAGCGGACTTCTCACTCGCACGTAGTATTTTTTTTTTTGTTATAATTATTGATTTTTTGTAAGATTTTACTTTTATGTCTGATCAAAGGACTGAAAAAGTCGATTAAGTATATTGTTTTATTTTCATTGTTGATTAAGTTTTTGTATCTTTGAGGGAATTTTAATATCTTTTTTGTATGCAAAGTGCAAAAAAAAGAATTACAATTTTTATTTGTCTTTTTATAATTTACAATTTCTTAACAAGGAAATAAAGAGTCGAGAGTCGAGACAAGTCGAGAAATTGGAGTCGAGATTTTGCGAAACTCTAGAAAAATAATGACGCGAGAAACCAGAAGCCCTAGCCGACATGCATGTACACACGTTACTACTACTACTACATAGACATGTGCTTTAGCTAAGTTTTTCACCTATACACACCAAGTATATTGTTACAAGCGTAGTGTAAGGCATAAATATATGGCTGTATGACCACTATATGACCCACATAAGTGTGTCATTGCTTCTCCTGTGTGCCGCAGCCTCGTTTCAGCCCACGAGTCCTGCGCTCACCTAGAAATGAGTGCTGACTCACTGTTTCACACTAACTTACAGTTGCTTAGTGAGTGAGGCATGCCGTATGCCACTTAAGGTGTGCAACTGGGTTATCTACGTTTGAAGAACATCATGTATAATGTTATGAATTGTAATTGTAATATGTATAGTCGCCATCAAATATATCGGGGCAGCCAAGGTATTCAAAAATATCGGAGCATGCATTTTATCGCCTTGACAATAGAGGCGTTGTTCCGATATTTGTGACCACCTCCACAGCTCCGATATATCTGATGGCGACTGTACAGACAGGTCATCGACATAAAATAAGTTCAATAGGAATGTCAAATATATATCATATAAGCAATTTGTCTTAATAAAGAAAACATTGAAGAAATGTATTGGAAAGCTTCAAAGAATCCTAAAATGAGAAACTTAAAGGATTTAAAATATTGCGATACAAAAATAATACATTCAGTTGATTCCTAAAATTTTCGAAAAATAAAATGTATAATAATTACATAAACCCATTACTTTACAATACAATTAACAAATTGCATTATTTTTCCATACATTACAGTTTCATTTTGTGTCAAAATCGTAAGTGTATTATAATCAGTATTTTGTTGACATTTAGTTCCAAAACTTCATATAGCATACTCGCAGTGCATTAATGTTTGGAAGTTTTACAAATTATGGATGATGGAGGATGGAAGTGACGAAATATCGGAAACACATTAAAATTAATATATTACATACATTATGACTATCCCGTTTTTAGTAATAGTTGTAATAATAATAAAACTCTTAGTGATTCATGCTAGTAAATCTTATATCTAGATTCAATATTCGCCCGTATACTGTATAATATAAGTATAAGATACTTGAATAGCAGGTCAGAAAAATTACCCCTATATTCTACTTTGCTTTAAAAAAAAATTGTCATTTGTCTATCAAAGTTTAAATTAGCTGTAATTATACTATTAAATGTTACACTTCAAGCCTTAACTATGCGCGGTTAGGACTATGTTCTACTCCGCCTTTTTGACCAGTTTTTATTTCAATGTATGTAACATTATCAATCACTGTGGAATATATAGTTAATATAGATCGTATATCGAGGATAAGCACAAAATATAAGCAACGAACTGTCAAGAAAAAAGCCGAAACTTTATCAGTCAGATCTCCGGCGGCAGAAATGAAACAAACTGATTCGTTAGGTCAGAATTTGACCGGCAGATACCATCGGTGCAGGCGAGCGTAGTCCGTTTCGGCATGATTTTAAAGACTGAATTATTTAGTGAGCTGTATACATAATTAATTTCATTTATAATCATTGTTAAGACTGGTATATGTGCCGTGTATCGCATAAAACAGCCAACGATGTATATAATATACAAATACTTAAACAGAAATTACCCATGATACAGGAAAAAATATCTGTGCTCATCACACAAATACACTTACTGGGATTCTACTCCAGGCCCGGTACCGCGAACATCGAAGTTCGTATATTTCGAGCATCTTTCTTTTTTACTTCAATGAAGTCGTCATGAGAGTGACAGAGAAATTTACCAATATCGTTTTTCGCGGTAACGCCGCTCCACCGGCTTCATAGAAGTCACAAAGACCACTAAACCAGACCGGTCGACAACTTAACTCTTATAAGTTTATTTTATAGACTCATTTAAAGCCTGATTTAAGTAAACGATGTTTAATTCATGTCGGTTTTAAGTATGAATATGTATATGTCACGTGAATTATGGAGATAGCGAATCAATGGCGCGGGCGCAGCGCGCGTTGAACTCTGTCTGCGCGGGAGTCGGTCGAGGCGGTCACATCAGGTTTTGGACAATTTTTTGTGAAAAAATTGAAAATTATAAAGCAAATATCAGACTTAATATACTTGAGTTGTTCCTGGTGAAAATGTTGTATATACTAGCAGCTGTTCAGACTAGAAATGCTGTTAGCTTTATGGACACATTTGGACTGAGAAGGATTGTATGTCTGTTTTAATATATTTCTTTACTTAATGATTTGAGCGAGGATGTCTACGCTACGTCAGAAATCACTATTTCTGACGTAGAAAAGCTAGACCCATGGGGTCCCAGCGCGCACAGACTTTTTACTCAAATCGCGATGCTTATGGTTGATGTAACTGGTGACCGAAGAGTTGGTGGCTTCCTCGCACAACGTATCAGCATTGCGATATAACGAGGAAATGCCACCAGCACCCTTGCCTCAAAGGCCTTTTTGGATTTAAGGTAGTTATTATAAAATTGTCATCTTTGTATATATTTTTTTAAGTAAGGATTATTTTCTCTATTTCTAATGAATTGCATTTTTGGTTAATTATTTTTTTTCTTAATAATACGCGAATATTGCAAAACGTTTCAATTTGTAAATAAGTGTTTGTGATTAAAGTGTTGTTTTATCTTAGTAAGTTAATTATATTTATGGACAACAAGTTAAATTAAAATAGAAAAAAAAGCGGAGCTTAAAAGATCTAAAAAAACTTTCTAAACCCGATAGATTAATATGGTCATCGGTATAGCCCTTACTTAATCATATTACCGGTATCAAATTCCCTTAATTACCTACTCCAATGTCAATGTTTACTCACTTAATTATACTAAGTCATAATGAAGGTCTATAAACACTGGTTCATATTTAATTATTGAGTATCACAAAATTATGAACAGTTCAAATACAATTTTAAAAAAAGTAATGAAAACAGTGAGTCCGCCCGATGACCACGAACGCTGCTAAAGGATTCGAAACGTCCGGATGAAATAAATTTATTTATATCTAATAATCAGTTTCAGTTTAGTTTTATCTCGTGAATAACTATCGCGGCAAGACAATATAAAATAAATAAATAAATATTACAGGACATTTTTACACAAATTGACTGAGCCCCACGGTAAGCTCAAGAAGGCTTGTGTTGCGGGTGGGTACTCACAAAGTTAATACTAAAATTCGTATATAAAACACCCATGACTCTGGAGCAAATATGACACAATAAATGCCCTTGCCGGCATTTGAACCCAAGACCATCTTCGCAGGGTCACTAGCCACTGGGCGGAACCTGTCGTCAAAAGTTCGTTAACTACCGCCGTTAGTTCAAATTCTAGTTTACTTATTAAGTATATTTCCACCTAATTATAGGTATAAAAACACCACATATTATAACTTAAACTGATATGACCTATAGATAATATTTTTATTACTAACCTAACACATAATTTTACTAAGATTTAATAACATAAAATAATAATTTTAACACGTAACTTGACACTATAATTTAAAAAAAAACATACCATCGCCGACCGCCATTAAACTCATCTCACAGAAAACACAAACAAACTGACAAAACCTGGCGATCGATTTAAGCCAATCGACATTTAACCATAAATCGCAGTAATAAAAATGAGCCTTGCATCCTTCGTATATCACGGGTTCATTGACCGCTGCAGGATCAAGACAGACAATAATACAAAACATACAACCTACGCAAACGCGAGGTTAGTGATTAATTATATAATTTCTTATTAGTACTAAAAATTAAATGAAATGGGTTCTAAGTTGGATCCTTGAGCTACCTGCGCACAAGATGACCGCGAGCAGGCGCATGGCGGCACGACCGGCTTGTGTTGCGCACGCGCGATAACTGGCCTGCGCGTCTTCTGCAAAAACTTTGGAAACTTTGAAACAATGTTGCAGATTTGTGGCGCAACTGTTGATGCTTGGTTTATGGGTTGGCCTGGAGGCGTGCTTTTTTGTGCCTGCGATTAAAGTCCATCAAAAATGTACCGTAAAACGGGGGTACAAGGGCGGCGACGATAGGTAGTTAGGTTAGCTTGGGACGGGGGGTGGATTAGGTTTTTATAGGCTACTTGGTCATGTAGGTAATATTATTTATCTACGTACATATCATAAGTGCTCTAAAATGCGTCCAGAAACCGTAGGCAATGACCAGCATTACCAACCATCAGAAATGAATGGAGACGACCGGTCTGGCCCAGTGGGTAGTGACCCTGCCTATGAAGCCGATGGTCCTGGGTTCGATTCCCAGTCAGGGCATTTATTTGTGTGATGAGCACATATATTTGTTCCTGAGTCATGGGTGTTTTCTATGTATTTAAGTATTATTATGTATAGTCGTCTAGTACCTGCAACACAAGCCTTACTGAGCTTACCGTAGGACTAGGTCGATTTGTGTCAGATTGTCCCGAAAAAAATAAATAAATAAATAAATAAATAAAAAATGTAATGTTAAAATTACCTACTGAAATCCGTAGGTTATGAGTTTAAATTTGGAACAGCTGTCAAATTCAAGTGGGGTGTCTATTCTAGTATAGATACTAGATATTAGGCTAGATATTAAAACTGTCATTGATACGAAACACCAATTCGTTATGTTTTTTTAATATAAATCGAACGACATAAAGAACTCGAGTGACAATAGAATAGGGAGTTCATTCGCTTGTCTATGGTTTAAAAAAATATTTGACTGAGATATGAAATACGCAACGCCGCCATTCCAACCTGTCATTTGTTTTGTTCGTTGACTTTTTAATGTTTCAAGTAACACTAGTAATACTGCAGGTCATTTCCCTACGGTTCCTGAACCCATCTTAAAACATTTATGATATGTGTGTAGATAAAGTAGTGTATGTAACTATACATAATTAGGCATTACAACAATCTTGTGATATTATTATGACCCACACTCTTGTTGTAATGTCCTTCATTATGCACAGATACATAAACTACTATTATAATACAAATCAAGCTGTTGTTGCGGTCTTCTCTAGTCAAAGGTGTAGGGCTACAACCCGTGGTAGAAGTTTCTTTGAAGTTCATAAGTCCTTGTAATGTGCCTAAATTAAACAATTTTTTTTAATTTCCTAATCCAAAAGTAACAATAAAATAATTTAACCCCTAGTACGGGATCAGATGGGTTTCCTTATTATTTTGGGGATACTGGTTACTGTTAGCGCTGGTAGCCCAGCAGTAAGAGCGTACGACTTGCAAAATTCATTGGTACTAGCCGGGGTTTGAACCTGCGACCTCCGGATTGCAAGTCGCGCGCTCTTACCGCTAGACCACCAGTGTAAGAAAATACATGCACCTAAAAATATCCTAAAATGTATTATGATAATATAATATTTCTGTATTACTTTGGCCTACCGAAGTACTTACCGGCACTTGCTCGCCATTTAAGACCTACCGCCATAATCTAAATTCTAAAATTGACTAATGTATACCTACTTACAGAAGATGTAGTGCAGAGCTGTTTCACATCGGGAAAATTTTGTTTAATATGAAAAATTATTTTCCTCTGAAGTTTGATCACAAAAGTAGAGTGCGGAGTTAAACTCCACGGTGATAAGACGCGTCCACGCAGTGTACGGAGCAAAACCAGTGAAGTGTGACCCCTTTCTTACGGTGTTTTTACGAAGCGCCAGTGTCCAGGTCCGCTGGGCGCTCGGACGCAAGACCAGTAATCGAGACCCATCGCTTACGGCCGGAACACGGGCGGCCAGTGTCTCGTACGATTGGAGTTCGACGCGCTACTATACCCACTAATTTTGCTATATTTTTCGGTCCGCATTAAAATTACATAGATAAAATGGCTAAAAACTGTGCGGATTGCTGCAAAGCAATAACAACTGCGCAAAGCATGCAGTGCACTAAATGTGAGAGTGCATATCATCATATATGCGTTAATATTCACGACCCGCGCAAGCTTACTGACAGCATGAAAAAAGAATGGGTATGCCCAGTATGCACGAGCAGCCTGCCAAAAAAAGGCAATTTTAAAACTTCATTGCAAGCAGCCGCCCCGGCTAACACCACAACAAGTAGTGATAACACAAGGGCTAATATCACACTGCGCCCCCAGAACATGAAAACTACCTCGCCCTTGATGTCTCCCGAAGTCTTGGTGCCCAGAACAGACACGGATGTACTAACATCGCTTGCAACAGAAATTAAATTAATGCGCCAGGAAATGAGGAAAATGAGCGAGCAAATGGAATCTCTCACCGGATCTTTCACGCAGTGTAACGCGCGCTTAGATGACTACGAAAATCGTGTTAGTGGGCTTACCAAACGGATCAAGGTGTTAGAAGATCGTGAAATGGAGAATGAAATTCTTCGTCATAAGGTAACAGAGCTAGAGGAGCAACTCAACACTCAGGCACAAGCGCGACTGAGCAATGAAATTGAGATCGTCGGCGTGAATGAATGCCCTAACGAAAGTAAAATGCACCTAGTTCTTACCGCTGCGCAGAAGATGGGGATCCAACTGTCGGAGGCCGACGTGGACCACGTGTCCAGGGCTGGCCCAAAAAAGTCATCAAGTGAAGACGGCATGCCACGGCCGCTGGTGGTCAAATTTGTTAGACGTGCCAAGAGGAACGAATTCCTCAAAGCAGTGAAGAGCAGGCGCAATCTGACCACCGCATCAATCAATGTAGATGGCCCATTGAGGAAGCTGTACTTCAATGAGAGGTTGACTAAGCAAAACCGCCTGTTATTTCGTGAAGCAAGGATGCGGTCCAGTGATGCCGGATACAGGTACTGTTGGACAAGAAATGGTACAATCCTCATCCGCAAGAAGACGGGCAGCGCGGAATACGTCATCAAGACCACTGCGGACCTTGACAGATGTAAGAACACAACCAGCCAAGAGGAGCCTGCCCAGCAGTCTATGGTCCCCAACACACCCGAGGCCCAGAAATAAGCGACGACTTAATATAAGGCACATTGTATTTTTACTATCTTCTTATTTTTACTTCATGTCTTACAGAATATTACTATATGTAAGCTCACTTAGCCAAATAGTACCTGTATTTCACACATCATTACATAAACTTCACACGCAAAACGTAGTATCTCACAAAACGATGCACACACAACACACAAATTATCATATTCGACCTTCGAGATTGGGGTTCCCCGAGGTATGTAAAAGTAAATTATTCAGATTTATAGACTATGTTCTTGAGAGATTTGGGACTAATTATAATCATTTTGAATTTATTGCTCCTTCTATTAACTACGTGAATGGCATTACCTGATCTCTCAGATAGTATGGACCAATCTTTTGTGATTGACTGTCATAAAATAACCTCATTAGACCAATGCAACAATTTTTTTTTCCACCCAGTACAAATTCAAGGTCATTACTTTAAATATAAGAAGCTTGCAACGTAACTTTGATGCATTTGCTGTAGCCTTAAAGAATATAAATATTAATTTTGACGCCATTATACTTACGGAATGCTGGCTTAGGGATGGATCGGTAATTGACCAACTACCTGGGTATAACTCATTTAATACTTCTAAGGTTATTAACAAAAGTGGTGGGGTTGTCGTTTACGTAAAAGAAAGTCTTAAAGCCACAGCAGTTGAACCCGCATGTGAAGACGCTAACTGTCTGTCAGTAACTATATCCGACCGAATAATACTCCATGGAATTTATCGATCTCCGTCAGTGACAAACATTGAAAAGTTTTTGAATTCCTTAGACTGCATATTATGTCAAGTAAAAACTAATCACCATATAATATTGGCAGGAGATATAAACATCGATCTGCTGCGGGACTCTACAAACAATCAATCAAGTTACGTTTGTTTATTGGCGTCTCATGGGCTTCTCCCCGCGATCACCAAACCCACAAGGAAGAAGGCATGTCTCGACCACATTTTTATTAAATACAACCGAGAGTCTGTCGGTGCTGTCTGTTCATGCTCTGTGTCAGATCATGATTTTGCTATGGCTGGCCTAGTAAACTACGAATCCGAAAAACGTAATCGGCATGTCGTCAAAACTAATTATGTCAAAATAGCAGAAGAGTTGAAAGTGGTTGATTGGTCAATTGTTACAAGCGCTAAAAATGTAAACGTGGCAGCTGCGAATTTTCTTGACTTGGTAACTCAATCGATTCAAAACAATACGCGGACTGTTCAAGTGAGTCGTTCTAAATTTAATATTAAGCCGTGGATAACGCCGGGTTTAATCAGATGCATGAAGAATAGGGACAAGTTACACTTACAAGTGAGGGCATCCCCAGACAATCAGATTCTTCGTCTAACATATACCAGGTACAGGAACTTTTTCGATAACTTGTTATTTAATCTCAAAAATGAATATCAAAACAAGCACCTGATCGACAATAAAAATAACCCCAAAAGACTCTGGCAATCAATTAAACACATCTGTCAAAATTCCACTCGCAAAAATGATGCAGAGGATCTAATTTCATCAAGTGACAGACCTCCCTTAGAACTACTTAATGATTGTAACAAATACTTTTCTACCAATGGCAAGAATCTTGCCGACAGTATTTTAGCCAAAATTTCAGAGTCAGAAGATTCCTTAGCCAAAAAATTTAGATCCAAGCGTTCGGTTCCCAACTCCATCTACCTACACCCAACCAACACAAACGAGGTGGGTAGAATTATAACCCAGCTCAAGAAAGACAGTGCACCCGGCCTAGATAACGTTAAGCCGCTACTAGTTAAAGATTTAAAACAAGTTATCCTGGAGCCCCTAACCTTCATCTGCAATCTCAGTATGAGCTCAGGGTGCTTCCCTGATGTCTGGAAAGTTGCTTGTGTATCACCTATTTACAAAAGTGGTTCAAAAAATTGCCCAATTAATTTTAGACCGATTTCCCTGTTATCAGTTTTTTCTAAAATACTAGAGAAAATAATTAAAAGTAGACTCTCAGATTTTACAGAGAGTAACCGCTTAATCTCAGATCATCAATTCGGTTTCAGGGCTGGGATGTCGACTGAGGATGCCGCTGTCCTACTAACAAACCTCGTTTCTGGTGACCTAGACGGTGGTAAGAAGTGCATTGGTATTTTTCTTGACCTTGCTAAAGCTTTTGACACCGTCTCGGTCCCCATACTCTTAAAAAAGTTGGAACACTCAGGGATCAGAGGAGTGGCTCTTGACTGGTTCACTAGTTATCTTTCGAATCGTGTACAAGTATTGAAAATAGGTGATCTGGTTAGTGATCAACTTCCAGTGAAGTTTGGAGTTCCGCAGGGAAGTGTGCTTGGCCCATCTTTGTTCACCCTCTATATCAATGACATCTTTGATATAGCCATTCCGAACGTTAGCCTTATTTGTTACGCGGACGACACTGTCTTACTGGTGAATGGTAAGTCATGGGATGATGTCTTCTCGAAGGCTGAAGGCGCGCTGGCAAAGGTTGGATCATGGTTGAATAATAATCTTTTGACACTGAATGTAGATAAAACAAATTTTGTAGCTTTCTCTAAAACCTCAGCAAACACGCCTCCAGTAGAAAGAAGCTTAAAATTTCATACTTGTTCGTTCAATAATGTGCCGGGCCCAGCCCCTGGGTGCCACTGTCAAATAATCCAAAGGCAAAACGTTGTCAAATACTTAGGCCTCTCGTTTGACCAACACCTCTCTTTTCAACAGCACATCACCATTCTCGCTGCCAGAGTTAGGAAAATAATTTATGTAATGAAGCGATTGCGGAACTGTGCTACGTATGAGATACTTAAACTTGTTTACCATGCTATGTGTCAATCCATCCTGCAATATGGAGTGGCAGTGTGGGGCTGTGCTGCAAAGAGCCATATGCTGCTCTTGGAACGTGCTCAAAGAGCTGTAATCAAGGTCATGCTCAAAAAACCATTTCGGTATTCCACTAATTTGCTGTTTCATGAAACGAAACTATTAAGGGTAAGACACCTATTCATTGTTAAAGCGGTAACTCGTGCCCATAGTAGTATCCTTGGCTCGGATCTTCACGAAAAAATCCTTCGAAAACGTCACTATAGGTTGCCGCTCCCTCCATTCAAATACGCTCTTGCTAGGAGATCACCCGCTTTTTCGCACTGCTGTATTTATAACTACATTTGCAATAAGTGCAACATTAAAAGTCTATCGGTTCCCAATGCACTAAAAGTAACGAAAAAATGGTTAATGTCACTGAGTTACTATGAAACTGAAGACATTATAAAAGCCATTAAGATAAAATAACCCCTGCTCAATAGTACCCGGACACACACGCATACGCACACATTCACACACACACACACACACACGCGCACACACACACACACGCACACACGCACGCTCGCACACACACACACACGCACGCACACACACACACACACACACACACACACACACACACACACACACACACGCGCGCGCACGCACACACTCATTTAGTTATAGTTATAATTTACTTAGTAAGAATATCATAGGAAATATTATTAATTACCTACCTTTGTATACCGCACTCGCAGAAGGCCAAGATACAGGCTCAGCCTAGTTTGGTCTCTGATAGATATTAATGTTTGTGTTTGAATGTTCTTTTGTTAAATAAACTATTTTTCATTTTTCATTTTCATTTTCAAGTACAAACGGCAAAAGTAAAAACCAATTTTTAAAAATGACATTTTAATAGATATGAAGATGTCTTCTTCTTCTTCTTTAAAAAAAATATAGCTTCCATCAATAAATCAATCGATGATTTCGCCAGTGTCAAGTAGAATAATAAATAAGTAAAATAACATAATTAGTTTGCCCTTAGAGCAAGACGTCGTTCGGCAGTAGGCCTTGCGTTTTGTAAAGTGGTAGCTGGACTGAAGTTTTTTTTTATGACATAGGCGGCAAACGAGCAGACAGTTAAGCAATTATCGTCGCCCATGGGCACTCGCAACACCAGGGGAGTCACAAGCGCGTTGCCGGCCTTTAAGGGGGGTTGGAGCTCTGGGAACCTCACTCACCATCAGGAACACAACACTACATACCTGAAAGGTGGCAGTGCTATTATGCCTGTGGTCTTCAGTAAGGAGGAGGTACTTCCCCAGTTGGGCTGCCCCAGATTCAAGCGTGATGGTCAAGATGTCACTAATTTGATACAATCATTGATTGACAGTTCGGAAGCCGTCGTATGTCGATCGAGATCCGAGTTTTCCCGGTGGAAAATAGTGTTGCACCACATCTGTAGCTACTCTCTGCTTCCCAGTGTGTCCTGTGCACCGGCCAGTGCGACTTATTGCGCACAAAAAATGTTACAATGTAACTCCCAACGGTACGGGGATGCGATAAAAATGCATAGCAGTGTGCACTTCGTGCGCAGTTAAATAGTGATGTTAGGTGTACAGTTGCGCGACTGTAATTAATAAATAAAATGTAATTAAAAATAAAGGACAATATATCCCCTAGTCTATGCAAAACTCTTTATAGAGGGCTCCACTAGCGCAAACAAAAATCAAATTGAATATTAACAAGATTACATGTACTTGATTAATTTCTTCGGGTTTCGCTGTATTCGGGTGGCCCAATTGGTTGAGGCGTCAGCCACAATAGCTGGAGATGCGGGTTCAAATCCCGCCTCGAACGCCGGAGGCCCTCGTCGCTTTTTCTTAAGTATATGTCATCTCTTTCAAATTTTTTGTACCTATATACTTGGAAGGTCAGATGGCAGTCGCTTTCGTAAAACTAGTGCCTACACCACATCCTAGTATTAGTTGCCAAGCGGAACCCAGGCTCCGCTCAGCGAAATCCAGGCTGATGATACTTGTAAAGAAATAAATGTACCTACTCAAGTGCGTAAAAAATAAAGAATGTTGAATCAAATATAGTATATCGGTAAATAATGTATTGTCGCGTAATTTCAGTTGTTAATGATAGATTCTGTCTGCCCTTTTAAATTGGCAGACAGTGACGGACGGGTCCAACCACCAAGTCCAACAGTAACTTGAACGGCTTTCTGCATTCCATAAATAAATAAATTTTCACGTTTAGAAGTTCACGTACTGCAGTTGCGTAGACTGCGGCCGCGGCGCTGCGCGTGCGGCGGTGAGGACAAACGGCCCATTACAGCTAATCACACTAGTAATTGGAGTGCGATATTTTCACTAGGCCTTCCCGGAACATCTGTCCAGAGCACTAACCTGTGGATGAGACGGGCGTCATTTTCCTATTTCTATTCGTTTTCCTTGTCTGAAAATGAGCGAAACACAAAAAAAAGCTAATATAAAATACATTGATTTCGTCGAAGAATTTACTAGTTGCGCTATTAGTTTTCTACTCAGAATTACCAAAGTACCATTTTTGTGACGACTTTCTATTTTATCAATCACTGGTCTTGGAATATGTAAACCCGAACAACAAATCTGCCCAAAACTTACAAAAAAAGTACGTATCAGTACATTGTCTTCTTCTTTCTCGTTTCCTCATGTCTGAGGGTCGCGACCACTTGAGGTCGCTGCTTTTAACCACGGCTCTACACTGTGCACGGTTCTCCGCCTTTCGGATAGAATCTTGGATAGATCGTTTGCAAGCTTCCTTTAGTACATCAGTCCAGGGGGTCGGCGATTTTCCACGTCCCCTTTTTCCATCTAAGTGGCCAACTACAATGAGTTTTTCCAAACTGTCTGGTTCTTGTCTGGCCATGCGTCCGAAGTGCTGCAGGACCCGCTGGAAATACGTGGTAGACAATGAGTACATTGTTGCAATTGAAAAAGGGCTTCAGCCGCGACAGCTGGAGATGCGGATTCAAATCCTGCCTCGGACGCGGGAGGACCACGTCACTTTTTCTTAAGTACATGTCATCTATTGCTATTGCTGATTGCTGTCTAAAATTAAGCTTTTAAATAAATAAGTTCTATTGCCAAAACATACACAAATGACAACATTACACAATCGACTGAGCCCCACGGTAACCTGAAAAAGGTTTGTGTTGCAATACACAAATACTTAAATACATAGAAAAAATCCATGACTCAGGAACAAATATCTGTGCTTATCACCAGGGTTCGGACAAGTCATCGCAAAACAATCGCAAGACGGCTTTAGAACAAGATCAATAGAATCGTATTATGTACAATGTTATTTAATTCTATTTTTCAATGACATTTATTACTGCAACCCAGAATTCACCATGAAGCGTGAATTATTGAGTTGATGCCAGGGAATATTAGCAGAAATTAGGAACATCAACAAATCGATGCAAAAAGTTTCATAAGAAATTTCTTGCGGAACTGTCTTCAATTTGTGATTTTTTGACCTTATATCAATATTATCTTTCTTTAACTGTTTAATACGAATGTCACATGCTGTACACAATATTTCCTTGACATTTTCTTGATAACAGAGTTCGGGGTAGTCCTTAATCCACTTGTTAATTGTATGTATTTGCACCATATTTAAAAGATTTATAAATAACCATAGAAAAAAAACAAATAATTGTATTAGTTTAAATTATCACCACAAAACTGGAGCGGTACCGCGAACATCGAAGTTCGTATATTTCGGGCATCTTTCCCTTTTACTCCAATTAAGGTGTCATGAGAGTGACAGGGACAATCGTCCGAAATTTACGAATATCGTTATTCGCGGTAGCGCCGCTGTTTCAAGCATGCCACTTTGACAAATCTATGACAGACATGCGACTAAAAAGGTCAAATTTTATATTATAACTTACGATAATAATATATCAGCTTTAGATAATAACAATCTTAAGTCGCGACTCTATAATAGTCTTGTCCCATGTCCATATCAGTTTCTGCGATGACTTGTCCGAACCCTGCTTATCACACAAATAAATGTCCTTACTGGGATTTGAACCCCTGGATTCAAATATAAAGCCGAGGGTCCTGACCGATCCCGTAGACCTGTCGACAAAACTGACTGAGAAAATAGAACCATTTTTCTTCTTGCAGCAAAGCCTTCGTACGCACTGGCCAACATTAATTGGATTAAGCCAATGTTTATTTAATTAACGCCGCTTAGAGTGAAGCTCGGCCCCGCTCGGAATGTAACGGGCGCGTCCTGCGATTAAAACAAAAACTATTGTCTAATGAGTCCCACGTAGTGATGGTCCCCGCACCACTCGAGTCTCTTATATGATTCAGTTCATGAGACTCGATGCTTGACTTTCGAGAATATTTTAATCGTTTTGCAGGCCTTTGTGTAGTTTTATTAAAACAATTTCACGTAAGTCCCGGCTAATTTGTAATCATGATAACCATTGAAATAAAACTATTGGTAATACCGCGTGTCTCCGACATTGGGGCTTTAAATTTAAAGATCAAATTTGCTCATAAAATTGAGTCTACAACTAGTCGAATAAATGTTATTTGATGATATAATTTTTTTCATACAAACGAAATACTATTTTCAATGTACGACATCAAATTACATTGTCTATCCCACTTCAAAAACTGATGATTTGCAATACATTGCTTGGTCAAATAAGTTTTCATCAGTATTTATTTACAAATCCAGTAATTTTCAAAATTTATAGACGATATAAGTAGCTCAGTTTTGTGCGCGTAATTGATGCTTAATATCGGAAACACGCGGTATATGCTCGTGTCATGTAGTTCATCAATCGTGGTGGAAGATATATTTAAACAGCCTATTAACAACGAAGTGTTTGAATAGTGCATTTATGTTTATGTCAGTCAAAAATCGAGTCCCACAGACTTGAACAACAGACTCGACTTGCCAACACTAGCCCCTCGAGGTGTCGGCATCTTTCATCCGCTTTCTAGAATTAAGGTGAAATTAATTAAATTATCGCCCTATCGCTTACAGTTACATGGTTTTTGTTCTTAATACCATTAGCATTGCTTAGTTACAATTAACTAAACATTTGTGGACCTTACTGGTACGAGATAAAGTCTAACTACGAATAGTAGAATATGTTGGTACAGTTAGGCTTTAGAGGTGTCCGCTGTCGCCATTGCTGTTAAGTAGCATAGCAATTAGCGAGTGAAACTCTATCAGAAACTGTTTACAGGCCTGCTATGATGAATCAACTTGCCTTTCGTCGTCTAGCAAGAGCGTAAAGGAACCTAGCTAATCTTCGAATTTGAAGGTTGTAATTGGTGGTAGCGCCTTAGTAGAGAAATACGTCTGCTGTCAGGGAAGGAGATGTTGCTCTCCTGCTGATACGCATGAGACAGTAGCATAAGCATGTTATCTTTTGTGTAAGTAATATTATCCGTCTAAGTCAAAAAACTCCGGATCGCCAAACTTAAGTGGCAGTGGGCGGGGCACATTGCGCGAGACCCGATGGCCGTTGGGGCGGAAAGGTTCTGGAGTGTCGACCACGAACTGGAAGACGCAGCGTAGGTAGGCCTCCCACAAGGTGGACCGACGACCTAGTTAGAGTCGCGGGATACCGCTGGATGTGGAAGGCGCAGGATCGGTCTTCTTGGGTCGTTCTGGCGGAGGCCTATGTCCAGCAGTGGACGTCTTTCGGCTGACATGATGATGATGATGATGAAGTCAAAAAACATATTAGATGTGGAATGAGAAGGTCTGTACAAAACATGTATACTATACGTACGAAGGAAGTACCAAGTTCAAATCCAGGCGTGGCATTTATTTGTGTGTTTATCACGAATCGTTCCTGAGTTACGGGAATTATCTATATATTTAATTTTATATTTAAACTTTCGCGAGGCAGTATAATATTCATTTGTATAGTGTCAGTTTTATTCTAAAGATGTGTTTTGTCTGAATATGTTGTGTCATGACGCACAACAGAACCACCTTTTTATTAGTGATGCAGGGAAAATGCATTTACGTGTACGGGGAAGGCCCATAGTGGGGAGTATGTGGGAATCGCCTCTCCATAGGGAATGGGAATACCCGCTAAAAACCTAGCGGCGTTTCTATCTTTGCCGTTTATGGAGGATGCCATGGGTTCGCAAGCATTTCACCACGACATCCCCCCAAGAACTGCTACTGCTACCTTTCAGGTATGTAGTGTTGTGTTCCTGATGGTGAGTAAGGTTCCCAGAGCTCCAATCCCCCTTAAAGGCCGGCAACGCGCTTGTGACTCCCCTGGTGTTGCGGGTGCCCATGAGCGACGGTAATTGCTTACCACCAGGCAATGCGTCTGCTCGTTTGTCGCCTATGTCATAAAAAAGAAAAAAAAAAGAACACCTACCATGAAAGTTCAAAACCTTCGGTCTTTCTCTTTTACTCCTTTAAGGCCTACTTAGAGTGACAGTGTAAATTTGTGAATATGTATTTTCCCGGCAGGACTTCAATTCGGTTTCATACCTGTGCAGAATAGGCTTTAATTTATTTTGACGACCGGTCTGGCCTAGTGGGTTGTGACTCTGCCTATGAAGCCGATGGTCCTGGGTTCGAATCCCAGTCGGGGCATTTATTTGTGAGATGATCACAGACATTTGTTACTGAGTCATGGGTGTTTTCTATATATTTAAGTAATTTATATGTATCTATCTATTAAATATATAAATATATCGTCGTCTAATACCTACAACACAAGCCTTACTGAGCTTACCGTAGGACTAGGTCGATTTGTGTAAGATTGTCCCAATTTTTTTTTTTTTTTTTATGAGTAGAGGATGAAGCAAGGGCTTCAGCAGAAGTCCGATAGACCTAGTGCAAACAAGTTGTCGTGCTGAACATGCCTGATGCACACTTTGTAAGGTAAATGTGAACCGGGCATGTATTGTAAGTTATTTAAGGCTCTTTGAATAACTATTACCAGCCGGAAATGGCAATAAGCACTAAACATAACTTGAATAGCATACGGGTGATCGCTGTTATGACATTGCATTATCTGTGCACTTTCTCATATGTTGTTGCTCTAGCTAAATCAATAATAATAAAAGTTGATTTTTCTAACCTAGCTTAGGCTCTATAAATCGTTCTTATAAGAGTGATCGGACTGTGTGCGGGGAAAGTAGCCTAGAGAAAATCCAGGACCCTACAGCATCAGACTTGGTTTGTACTACTGGAATACACCTACTGAGTTTACGCTCCCAGCTAGATGGTTAACTGGTCTTAATGATGAATAACATTATAGCGACTCTCGGTTGAATCTTGGTCTGTAAGTTTATGTCATCCAAACCTTCAAGAAAAGAGCGTACAGGGATCTTAAAAGCCGGCAACGTACTTGTGACTCCTCTGGTGTTGCGAGTGTCCATGGGCGGCGGTAGTTGCTTACCATCAGGCAATCCGTCTGCTCGTTTGCCTCCTATATCGTAAAAAAAAAAACATCTTAAGTATACCAGCAGCCTAGTTTGCGTGCGCCTGCGCGTGTGTATGATTCGTTATTTAGATACTATGTGACCCGAAAAAGTTGTACTGCCGTTTAGCAAATTAGTTTTCCCAGATATGACTTCCCAAATATCTATCGCATTAGTATTATTTCCCAAATAAATTCTTTTACATTTTCCATTTGAATAATTTGGTCAAATTATAATTTGGTAAAATTTCATTAATTATTAATAAGGTAATAAAACTAATAAATTAAGCAAATATACAGTCAATCGGGTCAAGTCGGTTGGGTTAGGTTAAAACTGCGACCATACGGTCAAAAACGAGCTGCCCATAGTTATTAAGGTATTTCAAATGTTGTGATTTTGTATTTATATTAATCAAGCAATTCACTAAACAATCAGCTACTAAAATTGCATTTTTTCAATTGTTGTTTTTATTTTAATTTTTTTTATAACCTACACTAATATTGTAAAGGCGAAAGTTTGTGGATGTGTGAATGTGTATGTTTGTTCACGTCTAAACGGCTGGAGCGTTTTTAATTAAATTTGATTTGGAGTTAGCTGACACCCTTGATTAACACATAGGTTACGTTTTTTTTCCTAATAACCCGCGGGTAATACCGCGGGGCACAGCTATTTAGTCTATAAGAGTGCCCCAAAAATTTGCGAAAAGACCTCGGAAAAAGGACTAGAATAGGAAGGAAAATGATAGTACTAATATCAATAAACTCATCACATTAGAGGGTCAAAAAGGCTAAAAGATCTTTTTTTTTTTAATTTAGACACATTACACTGCGTTTGTGAAAGTAAAAAAAAATCTACAACTGATTCTAACCCTACACCTCTGATCCGACAAGATGACTACCGGCAAGAAACTAAGTGGGACTTATTTTTTCAACAGTTATAAATAGGTACAACAAATCTTAAAGTACAGTCAGCGTCATAATCAGTTAGTTACAGTCAGTATGGCCAAATATATCGATACAGATCTTTATTTTTATCGATTTGTATCGATATATTTAGTCATACTGACTGTAACTAACTATAATGACGCTGACTATACATAGTACCT
Organism: Grapholita molesta; assembly: GCA_022674325.2. Classification (NCBI taxonomy): domain Eukaryota; kingdom Metazoa; phylum Arthropoda; class Insecta; order Lepidoptera; family Tortricidae; genus Grapholita; species Grapholita molesta. The sequence goes on from CP053130.2 coordinate 338,933, forward strand.
AATGCCTAATAGTGCCACAAAAAATGATGCTTCGCCTAAAACTGTTTGCTATTCTATTTCATGTAGGCGTTTTATTAATCACAAATGGCTTAGTACAGTCGCCCTCAGACATATCGGAGCTATGGAGGTGGTCACAAATATCTAAAAATGCACTTAATCGCCTTGGCAATATAGGTGTTGTTCAGATATTAGTGACCACCTTCACAGCTGCGATATATCTGATGGCAACAGTACCAATTATATGCAGACGCAGTCGCAAGCAAAATTAAGTCATTTACTTAGTATATGAAATTAATTAAAAAAAAATGTCCATACAGAAGTCACGTTAATTGGTGGCACGTTTTCTGAAAATTACTATAGCTCTAACACTAGCGCCATCTGTTGATAAGGCCGAAGCTCATAATGTTTCCAAGTAATGCCGCGCAACTTATATGATTCTGTATTCTGTAGACACATCGTCTACGGTACAGTAAGTCCATGAAATTGCTAGAGATGGCGTTGTTCTCGTTCTATGAACTTATGATTTATGATAACATGGTAACAAAATAAGAAAGTAATAAAAAAAAGAATGAAATAACAATATTGCCGTAAAAGAAAGTCTGTACTATTCTTGTATATAAGAGCGATAAAGATGCAATCAGACGATCGAACACATTACGTGGTTTACAGTACAGTCAGCATCAGAAGTGACTAAGCGTTTGAGGTGTTCAAAATGAGGTCAACACATGTCTATTGTGAAGAGAATAAGAGTGCGTGTAGGTCATTTTGAACACTTCAAACGCTTAGCGATTTTTGCTGCTGACTGTACATAGGTAAGTATTCAGCTTTACGAGCGACTTTCGCGATAGTAATTAGCAGACAGGGGAATTTTCGTAGCATTATTGAAATTGTCATAGTGTCATAGTGAATTCTATTAAACCCTCTTCCCACTTGTATCGCACATATATATCAGTTAAAGAAACTGCTGGTTCTATGTATAGCATCTGACGTTTTGTCACAAGTTTGCCACGAAAATGTCCGGTAAAACCTGGGGCGCTACCCTGAAAAACGATATTCGTAAATTTCGAACGATTGTCTCTGTCACTGTCATCACGCCGTAATTGGAGTAAAAGAGAAAGATGCTCGAAATATATGAACTTCGATGTTCACGGTATCGGGCCTGTGCTGAAACATCGGATCTAAGGTGCCATAGTCTAACAGTCTTACCTTGGGCTTATAAAGAAAAGGCAGAGCCGTATCACATAATATTTGTGGTCATAATTTAAGTAGGGTCCGTCATCCCCCCGAAGAGGATCAAGGACACTAGGACCTCATAAGCCGAGGGTCTGGATAGTCTCGACGCCGAACGCAAGTTCTATTAAGCGTCGAGAAATATTTTTAGTTTTTTTAGAATTTACGTTTAGAAGATATAAAGTCGTAATAATAACTGACTCATTCTGTGGAAACCTAAGTGGCGAGTTGGCTATATGTTTAAAGTTCAGTGACACCTGGGCAGAGGTCCTTAGCCCTTTGCACCGGTGTTGCCCTTGAACCATCTTTGATGTCGCTTTTTGTGGGGGCCCATCTCGCATAGGGCGAGTCACCGTCTGCCAGAAATAAAATTGTATACCATTTTATTAGGCAGGCGTCCGGTTTTTTATCCAATAGCCCCGTAGCTAGTCCATCATTTTCACCCAATAGCTTGGTACATTTTAGATTCCATTAAAAGTCAATAGTCCTTATGCATCATGGCGGGTGCTCTATGTATTCGCGTCCCATGATATGGACAGGGACAACATCCGCTTAGACCCTTTGCATTAAATTCTCGAAAGGACCTCTGCGCGTTGGTTCGATCCGGCTCCACATAAGCATCCCAAATGTCCGGAACACCATTGTTCCGTGTACCTACGACAAAGATATCATTCAATTGTAGCCTGTATTCACTTGAAATTAATTCCATGAACGGCTATTTGTGAAATAGCTGTGAAACAGAGAATTTTAAAAGACTGTTACGCCTACGTGTTATTGTGTATGGACGAACCAAATTGGCACACATATAAAATTACGCAATGCCTTAATCTCGTTTATATTAACACGCAAAAGCCTACAAGATATTAGCTATAATATTATAGCATCACTTTCTCTCACACGAGCTACTTATAATTTCGAACGCGCCGCCATTGCTGTGATGCAAGGTTGTGTCGCATATTCTTACGCACCGATCGTGTCTAATAACTTTTAAGCCTATGATCAACAGTATAAGTAGATATTAATATACAAAATGTATAGGATGATTAAGGGTACTGACAGTCGCCACCCCACCAGAGATGTGGTGGTGTCCATAAATATCTGAACATGCTTTTTATCGCCTTACAATAGAGGCGTTGTTCAGATATACGTGACCACCTCCACAGCTCCGATATATCTGATGGTGACTGTACCAAGGCAGCGTTTTTTTTTACTTTCGGGCGTTCGAAAACCTTTGATTTTTTTTTTATGATATAGGAGGCAAACGAGCAGACGGATTGCCTGATGGTAAGCAACTACCGCCGCCCATGGACACTCGCAACACCAGAGGAGTCACAAGTACGTTATGTCAGAAATTATCGCACATAAAAGTTTCTCGCCATTATATTTGCAAGAAATCTATAATTTTAAAAACTTCACTCATTGCTCTGGTCTATGTAGTAGAACCGTTTGTGTACACGCATGTCGGCATTCTATATTCAAATTGTGACGTAAGTTCCATATTAATTCTTGGCACTAGTCATAAAATGGTCCTTCAGTAAAAACAATTCTGCTATACCCCTATACCAATATATTTGACGCTGACTGTACACACCTAGTTTTGTTAAGAAATACAATATGATATGTTTACAGATAATAGACATATAAGAAGTTAAGATGTTCATCTGAGCACGAACCAGTGCAATTATTGCAATGCAAATTATAGTTTACTTTTTATACTTCCAACATGTGTAAACTAGCATTAAGGTAGTTACATAAAATTAGATACGTTAACTAAAGATTAAGAACTAGGAAAAACCCCAAGAATGATGCTAGTAGATACTTTACACGAAGATCTCTTGAAGATAATGTAACTGTCAAGTTTTCCTTTGTCCCAGTGTTAGGTTGCGCCCCCGGCGGGCACCCCCTACCGCTCTCGACCCCGATTTATTGAACTTTCTTGATGGGTCTAGGATGTCGCCTAACAACTCTTGAGTGGACACAAGTTTTTGGAGAGGGTATCATTTTGTGTTACATTATGTATAGTCAACCAATTTGATTTCTAGGCCACTTCGAACCTTGTCACAGTGACGTTAATAAGAGATCTTTTGCGTCTTTCATATAGATTTTCACTTTGACAAGGAACTAAGTGGCCTATAAATCAAATTGGTTGACTGTACATGTAAATATGTGTGCAATACTCTTTTCCATCGGGAAAACTCGTATCTCGATCGAAATACGACTGCAATGATTGTATTTATAATGAGTGACATTTTCATATCCATACATATATTTGTGTCGCTTAACTTCAAACTCGGGTAAATCCATTCTGCTTTAAGGTTGATTATCTAAAAAAAATGTATAATAATCTGAATGCTTATCAACCTTAGAGCAAAATGGATTTACCTGAGTTTGAAGTTAAGCGACACATTTGAACTTTATCGATTGAGACTAAACAATAAAGTTCCATATTAATGGATGAAAATGTCACTCATTTAATACGATCATTCATTGACAGTTCGGGTGTCATCGTACTCCGATAAAAATCCGAGCTTGGGGGGCTTCCGGTTGAACTTTAAAATGGCGAAGTCGTCTTGAGAATATATTTTTTGTTTTTTGTTCATTAACGTAGTGTAGGTATGTGTAGTATTGATAGCTTACTATGCAGTGATCTAACGCAAAACTGTGAAGCGAATGAAGAATACATTTCAAAACGCGTTGCACCACTATTTTGGTCATCACCCGGCAGTCCCGGGGTCACGGCCGCCTCTTAGCTTTCTGTAAAGTTCAGCTACCACTTTACTGCTAAACGCAGTGTTTACTACCGAACAACGTCATGCTCTAAGAGCAAACTTGATAATGTTATTTTACGACGAACTTGGACGACCGGTCTGGCCTAGTGGGTAGTGACTCTGCTTATGAAGCCGATGGTCCTGGGTTCGAATCCCGGTTAGGGCATTTATTTGTGTGATGAGCACAGATATTTGTTCCTGAGTCATGGGTGTTTTCTATGTATTTAAGTATTTATATGTGTCATTATCTAGGAAAAGGGACCTTATTGTCGATGGCACTTACGTCGAATTGCGTTGCGTTTGTATTGTATCGTCTTGAACAACGACATAAGCGTCATCGACAATAAGGTCCCTTTTCGTAGATAATGTCACATATGTATCTATTATTATATATATAGTCGTCTAGTGCCTACAACACAAGCCTTACTGAACTTACCGTAGGACTAGGTCGATTTGTGTAAGATTGTCCCGACATATTTGTCCTGACATATTTACTTATTTGTTATTTTACTTGACATTGCCGAAATCATCGATTGATGGAATCCATATTTGAAAAGAAGAAGAAGAGGTTTCCCGAAGTAAAATAATTCCTCACTATATCTGTAATTATGTCAATAAAAATAATGTTTATATAATAAAATTTTCGGTTGCCGCGATGATCATTCATGAAAAAAAAAACAACTGAAACGGATTTGGCTCATAAGGCTTGTTCACGAAAAAAATAACCAGTTATCATAAAAACCAACTCATATTCTTTCGTTTTAGGTAATGTTGTGGATATTTTTATTGGTTTGACGACCGGTCTGGCCTAGTGGGTAGTGACCCTGCCTATGAAGCCGAAGGTCCTGGGTTCGATTCCCAGTCAGGGCATTTATTTGTGTGATGAGCACAGATATTTGTTCCTGAGTCATGGGTGTTTTCTATGTATTTAAGTATTTATATGTATCTATTTATTATATATATCGTCGCCTAGTACCTGCAACACAAGCCTTATTGAGCTTACCGTGGGACTAGGTCGATTTGTGTAAGAATGTCCCGAAATATTTATTTATTTATTTATTATTTATTTATTTATTAGGTGTTCAAAATCTATGGCCCATTAAAAATAACATGCATTTTGGGAGTTTTTTTTTCTAATTTGAACATTTGGATCATTAAGCTTGCACTATGCTCTGTACTCAAACAAATTATCTATACTAGAATGTCCCGTGATATCGTAAACAAGCCGGATATATTTGTAATTCGACTCAGAAAATGACGAATTTTTGTAACGTTCATTTTTGTTTTAGCACTTAATGGCGTTATTATGATTTTTAGACGGTTGAGGCTAGATTTTTTCCATTCTGACATCCTAAACGTAAAATAGACAAGCAAATTCGTAATTCTTTGACTATTTTCACTACATGGGCCCACCAGTTAACGGTGGAGACTCAGACAACGGTGGCTACTATATTTCGTGAACATGCTTTACTTACTTGTGTAAATTTTATGTTTGTGCATAATCTAGACACGCTATCGAGTCGTGTCAAGCTTATTTTGAACACCTCGCCCGCTTACCGACCTCTGCTGCTAACTGTACTAGGACGTTTACCTTATTGTTTAATTAGTATTTTAATGTGAAAGCAAACACGAGTTGCTATTTGGTGGTAACAAACTATGTTTTCGAGATAGCTATGAGATCACTCCGACACCGGTTTGGGGTTATGTAGCTATCGAACCACTGGATCTTTTTATGTGACTCGGAAATATGTCAACAAGCCTCCTTCTCAAGAATAAGAAATAATATAAATTAGGATAATCTTACGCAAATTGAGCTAGACCTAATTTAAGCTCAATAAGGCTTATTTTTAAATGATGATGTGGAATGATAAATGGTTGATACTATTAGTGAAGTGAATTTTTTTATGTATCACTCGGCAGCACAGTTTGTTCCTTTCTTGTACCTTAAAACCCTCCCAAGACTTACAATTCCACTCTTTGAACCACTCGCACTACTCGTAATTTAATTTTGGAATCTTTCGCTAGCTGGGGTTTCAATATTAGCACGAGAAGATAAACACAAACTTTGCTCCCTTGTATAACAAATAACAATTTTTATATTGGCCACAGAACTCTATTGTCAACGGCGTGCCTAGAAACGAACGGACATATCATATAAATGCATATTTAGCGTCATTAGGTAGATGCCATAAGGCGGTGGTAGAATAAGAGTGACCCAGACGACTATAGGTAGGGTAGCCATGGCAACTAGTGACAAAATAATCGATTGAGCCACCTACATTTCGTAAACTAAACAATATACTTACCGTTTTACAGTTGTAAGCATTCTAACTCAAACAAGGATGTTTTGATTCTCAGTAATTTGACAGCGCGCAGCGGAGCTATATTACTGGCCCGGTAGGTACCGCGAACATCGAAGTTCGTATATTTCGAGCATCTTTCTCTTTTACTCCAATTAAGGCTTGAGAGTGACAAAGACAATCGTCCGAAATTTACGAATATCGTTTTTCACGTTAGCGCCGCTGTAGTCTGAATAATCATTAACACAAAAATGTATTTGAATATTCAAAGAGAAAACATACCTAAATTTTTAAGTCTACCGTTATGCTGGGTTAGGCGGGCCTACAAGGATATTTGCATTGTTTTAATATTCATGTTTAGAAAACTTAAAAATCTCTGATGATTCACAAGCAGGAAAAATAAAGTTATGTGCCATCTTCATATATTATTCATACATACATGACTATACAGACGCCGGGAAGTAAGGATTCCGGGCCGAGTACCAATGTTCCTAGTTGTAGATTGTTACGAGGCCAACAACCCCTTTTCACGCCGAGGTACAGGTACCTTATGTATAGTGCTTTTCTCAAACATCCAATGTGAGTATGATAAAATTATCTTAATTACTTAGTTAAAAGTATATAATTCAGTTAATTATTTACTTAATTAAACAAAATCACAAATGAAGAAATTAATTATTTAAAAAAATCTAAAATACCTACTAAGGACCGGAACACTTATTTAATATTTAAAATTAAGTTTTTATAAAATGTTAAAATTACATTATTTTTATATTAAGCAGAAACGTCTGCTAGCATAACAAGATATTTAAGTCGAAAGAAAAATAGAAAAATTTGACACGTCTAAGCGGCGCTCGTATAGCACAACTGGTAGTGCACTGGGCTAGTGATCCAGTGGTTGTGGGTTCGAGTCCCGCTGCGAGTTAAAATTACATTTTATCTGGGTTTGAATGTCAGTATTATAGCCTTACACACCCTGTTTTACGTGTACTAACTAATTTAACGGATCTTCACGTTCAAACTAAGACTACTTAGGTTTAAACGCCATTGTTTTATAATTAGATCTGAATGTAGTTAAATATTACTCAAACTCAAACGTATATTCACTAAGTAGGCTACAAGGGCACTTTTACACGTCGAGTAACTATACAAAAGAAGAAAAATAAAAACTACACCGGTTCTAACCCTACACCTCTGACTCACTTTGACTCATGACCGGCAAGAAACTCGGCGGGACTTATTTTTTCAAAACAGTAGTACAAAAGATATCTTAAAAATATTACATAAAAATGGGGTATTCTATAAGAAAACATTCGAAAGTGCTTATTGCTAGGCCTACTTGTACCTATATATCCAACAATTACAAAAATTTACTGCCAAAGAAAAAATAAAAATAATTACTTATAAGTCCAAATCTGACTGCTAAGAACGAAGTTAAGAAATCATTTGATATGCTTTGTTATCTGAGTTGTGTCCTTTGCTCTAATTTCCAAATTACATTACTCAAGACGTTCCTGCCCTGTCAGCTCAATATGTTCCAATGTCAGCGCTGCCCTGTCCGCGCAGTCCCGCACGCGCATCATATGGCGCAAGCGCATTGGGCAAGCCGCTGTGTTTTCTACTAGCATGGACCTCACCTACATAGCGTTCTGTGCTGGTCAGATACATCATCATCTCAGCCATAAGTCGTCCACTGCTGGACATAGGCCTCCCCCTTGGACCTCCACATGTGCCGGTTGGAAGTGACCTGCATCGAGCATCTTCTCTGCGTGCAATGTGGCCTGCCCATTGCCACTTCAGCTTGCTAACCCGGTACCTAGTCAGATACAAATAGAAACAAATACAATAATTTTGTATTTTTATAATTTTTTTTTTAAATGACCGCTTTTATCATCTTCCTCGCGTTGCCTTATTAGGATTTGTCGGGTTTCCTCACGATGTCTTCTTTCACAGAAAAATGACGGCTTTTTCTCACGTTTATGTAACACGCGACATCTTTTGGAGAGTACCTATAGGCCTCCATTTTCAAGCACTAATAGTGCCGACTGTCCTCTTTACTGAAAAGCAACTGTACCCTTACCATGAGCTGTGACATTGACGTTTTCGATAACGAATATGGAGTTTACTATCTGTGCATCTCGCTTGTACTATTTTAGTGCGAACTAGATGCACAAATAGTAAACTCGATACTCGTTATCGAAAACGTCAATGTCACAACTCATGGTAAGGGTACTGGTGAATATCAAACTTTTCGTACATAACTTCTGAAAACTCATTGGTACGAGCCGGGGTTTGAACCCGCGACCTCCGGATTGCAATATGTGTTTTCCACGTGTGATGTTAGTTGTCGTATGTAACAATAAGGCTGCAGCATTGCATAATGAATGCCTAGGCATTAGCTACTTTGTAACATTCACTTCGGTGCTCGTTGCTAAACTGCGAAATGAAAGTAACAGGTACCTTCTAACTGCCTGCTGTTAACGTGGCTTTGAAGTTTCTTAAACATATATGAAAAAACATCTTTATCTACACACATAACATAACCGCTCTGTAATGCGTTCAAAAACAGCGAATAACGACCCACATCATAGTATACTACTTTGTTACAACATATTTCTTATCTGTGTGAGCAATTCTCAAAAAGTTTGTACATTTGGATCACGTCTTCGATTTTTTGAGAATTGCTCGTAAATGTTATAATTGTTTCATTAATCATTACGAGTATTATATAAAATCGTTATGACCTATGAAGCCGACGGATGGTATATCGTTTATTTTATTTATTTACTTTATTCGAGAAACAACATAAATAAGTACATGGATTATTAATCTCTCACTAAGACATAAAATGAAAGATATTTGATTTTTACAAGCTATATGGTAAACTTAGCCTAGTACCTACAACACAAGCCTTCTTAAGCTTATCGTGGGGCTCAGTCAATTTGTGTAAGAATGCCCTGTAATACTTATAATTATATTTATATACTTAACACGTTAACGGACAGTACGTCGACAGCCGTGCCGGAGTCGTTGTTACTTGTTTCCTTCGACCTATGACAGATAACCACTATGTGCGTGAACGTGTTAAACTTTGAGTACAAGAAATAGGCATGCTTTTGATATGCTATGCTCAGCTATATCCATTTATTTTTAACTAGTTTACATATTTTCGAAATATTCATTTTGAGTAGGATACTGGTTTGAGTTAACAAAATGCCGGGACAACGCGAGAGAGATGACCGGTTTGAGTTAATTGAGTTATATCTAGCGAATTTATAGCTATTATGATAATTAGAAAAGATCAGAAACAGGATTCCACAAGAAATATTGATCAATCTATAATTTAAGTAGTTATTTAGCAAAAACGTCTGCTAACGAAACACATATTTCTTAGAAATAAAGGAAAAATAGACAAATCAACTACCTCGGGCATTAACGAGTTTTGCCGTAAGTTTGAGTTTTGCCCGAAGCAGTTACTTTTTCCATTGTTTCTTTTATTTCTAAGATTTTATTTACAAAAGTTTATTATTACAAATTAGCGTATATTAACTTTAAAATGACCTCCGTCGAAGTTTTTAATCCAGGCATAATATAGGCAAGATAATTATACAAAATGATTTTATTATAGCTCTCTCTCTCTCTCTCGCTATTACAATAATAAACAATAGTAGTTTATGCATCTGTGCATAATAAAGGGCATTACAACAAGAGTGTGGGTTTTATCACACGATTGTTGTAATGCCTAATTATGTATAGTTACATACACTACTTTATCTACACACATATCATAAAGTGTTTTAACCCTACAATGCATATAGTTCCACATATGGTACAACCATGATATTAGCGAAGCATGACAATAAACATTAAACAATAGTAGTTTATGTATCTGTGCATAATGAAGGGCATTACAACAAGAGTGTGGGTTGTAATGCCTAATTATGTATAGTTGCATACGAGTACACTACTTTATCTACACACATATCACAAGTGTTTTAAGATGGGTTCAGGAACCGGAGGTAAATGACCTGCATTAGTACTAGTGTTACTTGTAAACATTAAAAAGTCAACGAACAAAACAAATGACTGCTTGGAATGGCGGCGTTTCGTATTCGTATCTCATTCAAATATTTTTTTAAACCATAGACAAGCGAATGAACTCCCTATTCTATTGTCACTCGAGTTCAAATGTCGTTCGATTTATATTAAAAAAACATAACGAATTGGCGTTTCGTATCAATGACTGTTTTAATATCTATAGATACTAGAATAGAAACCCCACTTGAATTTGACAGCTGTTTCAAATTTAAACTCATAACCTACTGATTTCAGTAGGTAATGTTAACATTACATCTCCTTTCATTTCTGATGGTTGGTAATGCTGGTCATTGCCTACGGTTTCTGGACGCATTTTAGAGCACTTATGATATGTACGTAGATAAACAATATTACAAAATATGTAGACTACCGCGCGTACATCAACTGTACATATAAATGAAGTTTATAACCTGACTATCTTTTATATAACATTAATTTATATAAAACTAGCGGCCCGCTTAAGCTCGCAAGAGTAAATGAGAGGTATGACTGAAATTTTCGAGTATGAAATTGCAACTAAGAACACACACTTTACTGATCTATTTTTGTATTGTGAATTTAAAAAATACTGTAAATTAGACAAGTTTTAAGACCTTAAAGTTTAATCCTGAGGTCTGTGTATCAAACATTGCTATATTATGGTTACCTCGTTTTTATATTTGACGTTTCTTAATAAAGAAAAGAAGCAGTAAGTGAAAAACTGAACTGAAGAACCATATCTATGTAGTTGTGCAGAGAATTAATATGGAACTTACGTCAAAATTTGAATATAGAACGCCGAAATGCGTGTACACACGTTACTACTACATAGGCCAGAGGCTCTAGTGTAATTTACTTTTGAGGTAAAAAAACGTTTACGGACGCGTAAGTGATAATGTTATTTATATGGGAAACGCAAACGCGTTCGTGACGTAAAGTTACGTTAAAAACTTACACTCAGGGCTCAGGTGTAGTAAGTTACTTAAGCGATGTGAAGGTTTTCACCTATAGTATACCGTCAAGTTTGTGTGTGTTGTATACATGGAAAATAACGCTTAATTTGTATGATAATAATAAATCTAAGAGTGAACGTAACGTTTTTGAAAAGTTGTAGAACAAAATATGCTCAGTTTGGGGAGTCAAATCAAACCTTCCATTTGTGTCATTACTTATCTAGGAAAAGGGACCTTATTGTCGATGGCACTTACGTCGAATTGCGTTGCGTTTGTATTGTATCGTCTTGAAAAACGACATAAGCGCCATCGACAGTAAGGTCCCTTTTCGTAGATAATGTCACATTTAAAGCCCCATAGTCTAAGACACCCTTCATTTTCACAGTAGCGCCCCCGTTCAAGTTTGTGCTTTAGCGAGAAACTCTCATATCAAATATTATTTATTTATTTTAACTTTATTGCACAAAAAACATGTACAAATGGCATTTTCTACCAGTCCACCATTGGGCTAAACAGAAACATTCACATTGGAAGAAGCAAAGCGAAATAAGTAAGAGAATCAATATTCTACTACTAAAATAAAGAAGCGAACTGAAAAGTGTTATAATACAAGATATTTATGTAGGTATGTTGATACCACAATCCCATGTTTCTGTATATACATTCACTGAGATGTTTATTGTGCTATTAAGTTTTCGTGCTTTTTTTATTGGGCAATTTGATGTGTTAAATGCGTTGTGTTGTAACAATGGCAGTTGAAGTCAGACTTGTGAAATTTTGTCGGTTTTTTGTATTTAGATTACTAGAATAATTAGTTATCTAAACATAGATGTCTAGTTACAGGAAACATGTTACCGGAAAACGTATCTACATAATTACTCTATGATTCATAAGACCATCCATAAATAATTGGTTGTTTGCAGTATTGTGGTACGTGGCTGTTTATACATAAAGATATATAGACTTGGGGGACCGATTCTTTAGAGTCCTCTATTGACTTTGACATTTTAAACTCTATCAAAAACGAAGAAATAGATTTTTATACTTAATTAAGATGAATAACAGAAAAGAACGCTGTTAACGGGTTCAAAACGTCTGGATAATATTCAAAAATTGTATTCGATCTTCTATTGTTATAGGCATTATAGTCTACTACACGTAAATCAATGATTGTTTTTAATGAGTAAGTATCATTTTCATATTAATTAATATGGAACTTTATTGCATGTAACATTTTTCACTTTGACGTTTAACACTAAACAATAAAGTTCCATATTAAGCAATTTTATGATATATGATATCCCGATGGAAAATAGTTTTGCACTACATCTGTAAGATATAATATTATATCAGACCGTATTATCTTAAGTGCAATGTACATCATAAATAAAAAAGCGAGACAATCTGGTCCACATCTCGCTTATTATGTGATGTTACGACTAAAGCCTTATGACTTATGACAGTCGTGAATAAAAGTGCGGCTATAACTCTCTCTTCTCATCTTGTCAATGCTGCGCGAGCGCTGGCGACAGGTTTCTTGTAAACTAGAGTAGTTCCTCCTTAGGAAAGGCCTTCCTCTCCTGCGCAGGATCTATTAGCCATGGATGTCCACTGTTGGACATAGGCCTCTTCCATGAACCAACAGCGCTCCCTGTGGCGGTTTATGGCGGTGGATGCAGTATGCGATTAAGCTATCTAATTCCAACGCCCGTATGATGTCCGTCCATCGTATTTGTAAACGTCCTACATTGCGCTTTCCTGCCATGCTTGCTTGGGATGATGGTAACGAAAGATACTACTACTACGCCTCTGATAGGTATGGTCACAACCGACTAGGCAAGGAGGCCGGCAATTAATTCGGGTAAGACCTATAGCACAGCGAAGCAAAACGACGCTTGAATCTGTAGTTGCCCTACTGGTGTAACACACTCCTTACAGAAGACCATAGCCATAATAACACTGCTATTATTTTGTTTTGGTATGCAGTGTTGTGTTCCTGGTGAGTACGGTTCCTAGAGCCCCAATTCCTTAAAGGACGGTAGCGCGCTTTTGATCTCTCTGGTATCGCTGTCCATGGGCGGCCATAATTGCTTACCATCAGGCGATTCGTCTGCTCGTTTGCCTTCTAATTTAATTTTTTTTTTTATACAAGACTGACCAGCGTTTGACCTCAGTCACACCTGATGGTAAGTGACGACGAGGTCGAGGGTGTAGCACGCTGGTTCAGTAACAGCCTATTCACTCTTGCCTTGAAAAGACCCAAATTATATCTTTCCGGGAATACAGACGAAGGAGCGAATTCCATTCCTTAGCAGTGCGCATTAGGAAGGAAGAAGCAAATCGCTTCGTGCGACTGAATGGAATATTCATAACACGTAAGGATGAAACCGCTCCCCTCTCATGGACGTGGGGTGGGGGTGGTGAGGTTGGATGAACGGTGATGGCGGACGCAATTCCAGATCAAAATGCTTTCTTTCGTAGGCTAAGAGTTCGATTCGGATAAACCTAACTTGAGCCTTATCACCTCTCTAACTTGAGCCTTATCACCCAAGCTCTGTAAGCAGTTGGAGCAACGTGTGAGCGTATTAGATGCTCGGACACGGATGTGTGACTTGATAAGTGTCGGTTGGCGACGTATCGTTATATCGTCGATTGATCCTATGCGTGTGGGGCCATGAGAGCAGCGAGACAAATGGATCAGTCTAGAATGTTACCATTAACATACCAATATAACTCATTTCATTACACATATTGACCTTAATGTAAAAGTTGTAGAACATTCTCAATTTTTCTGAATCCAGTTCTATAAAAACTACAATCCTTTTTTTTTTTTATGACATAAGGTGGCAAACGAGCAGACGGATTGCCTGATGGTAAGCAATTACCGTCGCCGATGGGCACCCGCAACACCAGGGGAGTCACAAGCGCGTTGCCGACCTTTAAGGGGGGTTGGAGCTCTGGGAACCTTACTCACCATCAGGAACACAACACTAGGTACATACTTGAAAGGTAGCAGTGCTATTATGGCTGTGGTCTTCTGTAAGGAGGAGGTACTTCCCCAGTTGGGCTTCTCCAGACTCGAGCGTGATGGTACTTCGCTGTGCCCTACCGGGTCCAAAATCCTTTTTGTTATACAAGACTGACCAGTGCTTGACCTCAGTCTCACCTGATGGTAAGTGTCAACGAGGTCGAGCCAGGGAGTAGCACTCTGGTTCAGTAACAGCCTATTGATGCTTGCCTTGAAAAGACCCAAATTATATCTTTCCAGGAATACAGACGAAGAATCCCAAAGTTAAAAAAACATACAGGTGCAGATAATTAATATGGAATTTACGTCAATTTTCTTATGTTTAAGTGTGTGTTTTCTTTGTGCTAGAACGCCGACGTGCATGTACACACACGTTACTACTACATAGACCAGGCAATTACGAGTCAGTAACCGAGGTCTACACTCTGACATTTGTCATCTTGATCTTTCGTCTGTTGTCTAGCTTGCATGCCTGACTTTCTCTTTGCAATACCTGAATTGTTTTTTGGCCCACGGATCATTGCGTTTCTGACTCTCTCCTGAAGCATTATACGCTCCATTTTCCGTAATTCTAATTGGCGAGGTTCCTCCTGCTCCCTGCTCAGTAAGTCATAACTGCCAAGACATACATTCAATCACACTTATGTCTTCCATTCTATGATCTATGAGAAAGGCCCTGAAATGGTTGAGGCACGCGGATGCATTCCTATTTAGGTAATGTACACTAATTCTGCTCCATCACTCATCCAAATAACAAGCCAACAATCAAAGCAAAGTGCTGTCAAATTTTTCAAAGTTGACATTTGACCCGTCAGGCGGGATGCGCCTGCGTCGTGGCCACTCAGGATTGCGCGCAGCGGTGAAAGTGCAGAGCGGGGCGCGCCTATATCAGCGGCGCGGAGCCGCGCGCACCACTCCTGCGCACGAAGCAGGTGAGAACCTTTATATTTTTTAGAGTGAAGAACATTAAAAAGACGCTTTTTTTACAATCTACAAAAAAAATGTAAGTTTAAGAGATTGCAAAGCGCTTTTTATTGGTCTTAAGTGATGTGTAGTGTTGTTTGGTGTTTGCGGAAAAGTATCATGTTACCGTCCTGTGTTGTGTTTCTTGTTGATGTTGCGTTTCGTAATATGAAGTCACGATTCTCAAAGTTTTTCGTTATTGTGTAAAGGGCCTCTTTATGAAATTGTTGAATCGAGCGTTGTTCGCACTAGAAAAGCCAGACTTTAGCACCTAGAATTTACCAAATTCTATTTCGCTATATCCATACAAGTACTCGTATCTATTGAAAAGTAGTGTTGGTTCATTTTTTAATATTGTGACACTTTTTATGTCCTATTAAAATCGATTCTACTTATGATTCTAATAGCTTCACTCGAAAGATGACCAACCCTTGACGGTTCGGTCCTGCGTCAGATTGCAATCACTACGAGTGTATTGTAGGTAGACCGTTGACGCGCAGATAATTATATTACATAATATAGATAATCTTGTTTGGACTGCTTGAGATTTTGTGGATTTTGCAAGCTGATGAATAAAAGGCCAAAGTGTATTCATGTAAATCTTGAATTTGGAGAATTAAACATTCGTAAAAGCGAAAGATGCTCGAAATATACGAACTTTGATGTCCGCGGTACGGGGCCAGACCGTTTACATCATTTTTAGAAAGAATACTGTTTCATGAAAAAGTCCTTTCTATGTAGTTTCATGACAGTGTTAATGGTATTCAAGATATTCACTTCCACATCTGTATTTTTTTTACTACACAACGAAAATGCTATACCTAGCATTATCAATTAACAGAGTAACTTTAAGGTTTAGGTATAATAAAAAGATGTGGCTACCCGGTTTATTCGCTAGCCGGTTCGGTTGCTGGCTGGGTAGTACACTAGGCGGGTTAGTCGCAAGCAGGTTTTTATGACAAATGTGACAAACGAGCAGACTAATTGCCTGATGGTAAGCAATTACCGTCGCCTATGGGCACCCGCAACACCGAGTCACAAGCGCATCGCCAGAAGTCACTCCCAAGTAACAAAAGGTTCTATAACTAAGGCATTTTATCACCAAACAGTGATATAGTACGACTATAATGGTAACCATTGTGGCTGCTTGTACTATAAAGGTTTTTAACACAGTGTTTTGGCTCTATAAAATTAAAGAGCATTTAAGTTCTATAATTTAGCTCTTAGAACGCTTATAGGAAGAAACAAAAGAATCTTTAAAGTGCTGCACTGTAATAGATATGCAAAAAGCGATTATGGTACTATTTAATACTATAGACAACTTTACTGACGCTTTTATGTAACTATTTTGCACTAATAATGCGTCAGAATATACAGTTATAGTACTAGTACTGTAGCAGTATCGTAAACACTATTAATGGATCAATCTGCACTATAAAAGGACTTTGCACGTCCATTACGTAACGTGTTTGCGTTTTAGAAGCTCTCTTGACGTCGCTATGAAGCTAGAATTCTGTAAAAGTCATGAAAGATTTTCTATAGTGCTATATAGTACCATAAAAGTTATCTGGTACGTTGCTAAATTACTTAAATTCTAAATAGCTAAATATCTTTTATAAGTGTGTTTATGTTACTGCTACGAGACTAAAGCGTGACATGACAGCGCTAAAGATTACAACTAATGGACTAATTAGATCTATACTAGCTTTTCAGTATCAAGTATATCACTAGTATTTTACAAATGTTTTTTATCGTCAATACAAAATGGAAATACTGGTCTAGCGGGTCCAGAAAATATAGCATATGGTTCCGCACAAAATATTTGTTTTGCACCACAGCCGGGCTGTAGCAATGATTTTCCGTCTTGTCAAGCCAGTAATGCAGATAAAGAATATGCGAGTGAAAATACTTCAATTCAAAGTTCTCAACATCAGAATGTTCAGATGAAGAGAACACTAAAAACGAGCGGTTACGCAGTGACTTACGAAAATGGTGCGTCACTTATAATATACCTCATCTAGCAATTAAAAGTTTGTCAGAAATAATAAATAAGCGCATTCGTAATGTGTTATTAAGATCCAAGGACACTTTTGAAAACTGATGTTAACATAAATATCAAATCAGTACCTGGTGGATATTACTGGAAGGTCCAATCGGTTTGTTCACATCAAGAAAACAATTTGTCCGTGTGAAGTGTGAACGAATCAATGTATACATAAGCGCTAAATGAACAAAATCTCGTATACAGTATACGAGAAAATTTACGCTGTGTGAACGTAGACAACCGGATAGAGCTACAGTCTTCAAATTTTATATTTTTTTATATTTCACTTCATGTTTGAGAAAAACACTATACCTACCTACAAGCCTCGGCGGCAACGTGGGGTGTATTTGCCCAGTGTGTATTTATTGCAACTCCATTCAAAGAAATATATTTTGTATACACTATTTTATATTTGAACAACGGAACCCTAATCCGTTAAATATGGCTGCTGTTTTCTGTCATACTAGCACATTAACAGCACGACTGGAGCCTATATGTACTATAGCAGCCCCAGTTGGAACAATTCCATATTTTATTAATTAAAATTCAATTAAAACATGAAAATTATGAAAGCGCATTGTCAAATTTGAAATCAGGATAATGATTTTATCGATACAATTATTTTCCCATGTATAATCTACTGCCATGTAACGGTCCACGAATATTTTTAGTACGTCCTTATTGTTACCTAAATACAAATGTCACTTTAAGAAACAATGGCGAATGAACTTCCCGTATTTAATATTTTAGGCACCTCACGCAAAATGCGCAAAAGAAAGTGTACTACAAAAGATCACTGGAATCGTTTATGGTGCAAAATAGCACCATAAACATGTTTCCGTTACTATTATAGTTGCAAATTGCGACATAAACGTTACAGGCAGCACTATTTTAGTACTAAAAAGCGTTTCTCGTCGCTTTTACATTTCAACCATAGAGCTGATTAATCATCGTGAGAGCTTTTATGTAATGCTTATAGTATAAATCAGTGATAAAACTAGGGCCTATTCGGGGTTTTGTAACCGTTTACAAAACCATTATAGTGCTAATCATGAACACTAATTAGCACGCTCCAAAACGTTCTCAGGACTTTTATAGAACCAAATTTTGTTACTTGGGCTGTGGTCGTGCGTTCAAGCCTCCTCGCGGCTCGATTGTCCTAATGATTCTTGTTAAGAAAAAAATACAAAAAGACTATGTTGTTGGGTGGTCATTTTTGCATTACAATTTTGAAGTTGCCCTATAAAGGGTTAAGATAGTGACGTGTATTCAATAAAGTCATCCCCTGTCCGCAGACGTGACAATCTCACCAAAATGCAGACCTTCGTAGTATGCCTACTGGCCCTGCTGGCGTGCGCGGCCGCCGCACCACAGCGGGAAGGAGCAGCCTTCTCGAACGAAGCCATCAAACAGGCCCAGAACACCTTCCTCATTCCTAAGGATGCTGAAATCCAGAAGGTAATGTAACCAATGTGCTTCAGATCAAGAACATTCCTACAGGATCTTTTATGGGAACCAATCATCAGTCCGCCCAATCAACACTTCAACCAAACTAGGTATATATAAACGTAGCGTAGCCGACCGGTTTGGCCTATAGTGGATAGTGACCCTGCCTATGAAGCCGATGGTCCTAGGTTCTATTCCCAGTCGGGGCGTTTATTTGTGTGATGAGCACAGATATTTGTTCCTGAGTCATGGGTGTTTTCTATGTATGTAAGTATTTATATGTATATACCTATCTATTATATATATCGTCGTCTAGTACCTACAACACAAGCCTTACGGAGCTTACCGTAGGACTAGGTCGATTTGTGTAAGATTGTCCCTAAAAAAATATTTATATATTTAAAGATTTACCTACAACATAAGCCTTACTGAGCTTACCGTAGGGCTAGGTCGATTTGTGTAAGATTGTCCCAAAATATTTCTATTTTTATATTATATTATAATAGTGACAACAAGTATTGTCAAATATAACATACCTACAGCATAATCAATATAATATAAAAGGTTATATTTTGCACTTCCCTCGAAGACACGACAAAAATATAAAAACATTTTTATAAAGAATATCAATTAATCGCCGATAGAAAATTTGGCAGGATAATATTAGTATTTTTACCAAACCATCTCGTCTCGCGGGTGTCGTAAGAGGCGACAATAGGAAAAAACCGGTGGATGGGCAGCAGCGTCCGTCGAAACCCAATCTGTAGCTACTGCGGAATGGCAACTACTCCTCTTGTGTGTTGGCTTTTAGCTTAGCCGACGAATCACGAGGTCTCGGCTCGGGTTCGACTCCTGGCATGAGTTTATATTGGTGTGTTTATCGCAAATCGTATTTCCTGGGTTACAGTTGTTGTCCATGATCGTGTACTTAAGTATGTATATAGGTAGGTACCTATCAGTGGCGGTGCGTTTATACAAGCCGATTCCCGCCGGCTTCCCTAACTTACTGCATTTCAACGTTTTTCCTTGGACTCATGAAGAGAAGGCTAACCCATATTGGCTCCGTCTTGCTTAAGATAAAAATTAACGCGCCGCCACCGGTACCTATTATAAAATATATCGCCGTATAGTATCTACTACTGAAGTCTTATTAAAGTTATTAAGCTTACTGTCTATTTTAGTAATATTGTGGCCAAATATATATTTATTTTAGATAAATATTAATATAATTTATTGATTTAGTGCTATAAAATATTGCTAAAGAGTGCTTAAACAATATTTGAGTGCATTCAAAGGTCACTTGGTCTATTAAAAGGCCATCGTGGATATTTGCGAAACGCCGACCCTGGGCAGGCCGCAAGCTATCGTAGTTACCACACAACTACATAATTTTATAGCTCATCCTACCCAATACAACGATCTAGGAAGGCTTTAATAATTGCTTAATGTTTCCTTTACTTAAAAAAATCGTTTACATACAAATTGTTCAACTATGCTATAAAGCTATGTTTTATTTGTATATAAATTTAAACGTAGCGCAGTAAAGCTCTGTTGGAAACGCACCCTTAGTCTCCTTATAAGGAAGACATCCCCGACACCCTTCGGTATTTGATGACCACGACTTTATGGGCACATAGCGTTTGTGCGTTTTCTCGGCGTTCCATTATAAGTATAAAGGCTTGGGCACATAGGCGCGTTGTGAGCGTGGCGCAGCGGGGGCGACGCTGCCGTTCAAATATGTGCCTTATTTCGTTACATTAACCACACCGATGTCACGCTGCGCTACCGCCACGCTCACAAAACGCGCCTATGTGTCCAACCCTTTAAATTGCACGCTGCGGATACGCGAAAACATCGAGTGCTAGTGTGCACACCCCCTATTTATCTACGCTGTGTTCTACGCAATCCGGAATTCTGTCTTGTTGTTCATATTCCTAGGTACCAACCTCAACGACATAATACATTTAAAAATACATTGTCTGCTTTTAAGTAGAGTAAAGTAACGATGAGATAATGTATATTAAATATGGGATCTTATTGTCGATGACACTTATGTTGAATCGCGTATCGCTCCAGTTTGTTTGAAAATCGAAAGAAACTCTTTTCCAATTTAATGAATTCATATTTCAAACAAGTAAGTGGTACAGTCAGCAGCAGAAGTTACTAAGCGGGTCAGGTATTCACAATGATCTCAACACGCTCTTCGTTATCTAAACAATAATGTCTCAAAGTCATTTTGAACATCTCCGCTACTTCTGCTGATGACTGCAGATAGCTACTTAAGCCTTAAGACTTGGGCGCGTTTTGTGAGCATGGAGGTAGCGTAGCGTGACACTGGTGTGGCTAAAATGTAACGAAATAAGGCACACATTCGGACGGCAGCGTCGCGCCCCACTGCGCCACGCTAACATAACGCGCCTATGTGCCCAAGCCTTTAAAAGGTTATTAAACATTATGAAACGGAATTGTTACCGAAATTCCATTTGTCCTCAGGTCCAAGAAGGTATCGAGCTGGCGGCGTACGAGTCGATCCCCGGCAACCAGAGGATCAACCTCTTCGAGATCCTCGGCGATCAAGTCCCCTCCGAAGTGATCAACAACCTTCAAGGCCAAATCGACCAGGTTGGCCGTAACTAGGCCACTTCACCAGCATGGACATGGCGATTCGAAGTGATAGCGTGATAATGACACCCGTCTCTTTCTATCACACGGATAGCCATGTTAACGCTGCTATTTGAATTTCAAATTTGTATTTCGCCGTCCTTGTTACATCATTGAGACGTTATTTATTGGTGACGCAAGTACAATACAGTGGATGTGATATTGTGCAACATCTTTTATACATTTGTACATAAATTATATTTAAATAAAGTGGTCGTGAGACGTCCAAGCTTGTTTTGCTTACATAACTCTCCAGGCCCGGTAGCGCGAACATCGAAGTTCATATATTTCTAGCAATCTTTTTCTCAGGCGTCATGAGAGTGACAGAGATAATCGTCCGTTTATGAATATCGTTTTTCGCCGTGCCGCCGCAGAGGCATCATCTTTCAACCCAATATAAGTGCAGTCTTTGATTGCATGTGTTGTTACGCAAGTTAAGATCAAACTTAGTTACAAACGAATGAACTCACGTGTACTTATATCGCACTAGGCGACACGTTTCGGCGACACGAAACGCGTTGGCGGTAGCGCCTTTATAAAAAATTGCAAGCGCGCCGCGCTCGCTGAGAAATTGCTTACACTTTTTGTAAAGGCGCTACCGCTATACTCGTCTTTGGTGTATTATTACATTTATTACCAAACCCGGCAACTGATAAGCACACCGAACTAACTGTATCCACTTTGTGGCGGTAGGACCCAGCCGCTATTTCGATTAAAATTAGGACGTTGCTTGATTTTAATTGCCACTCGGATCGTAAGTAGGACAAAATAGTTCTCTCGCACCAACATCTACACTACTGCAATAATATAATTAAAAAAACTTGATAGATGACGGTCGACAAAAGCGTGTAGGCAATTACTCTTGCCTCTAATAATAAGCCCAAAAAGGACCAAATATGAAAGAACATGATTTCTGTTTTTTTTTTCGAAAACGCTCAAAAACTAATAAATTTAATAGATGACCATATTTATACTTCCCCGTGTTAAATGTCTGGTAAAACACATTTTTTTTTTGGGATTTTCAGCAATATTCTAGGCCTCCCGCACGATTTTCTAGCCTTCACTGAGCCTCCATCGTGCATCGGTGAGAAGGCGTATATTTTTAACAAAACATCTTCGGTTAGACTTTTTGCTTCCCTGCTAGAAGGGATCAGGGTGATATTTCTATGTGATCTGATCGGTAACATTCTTTTTTTTTTTCATGTACAAACAGGCATTTTTATTATAATCGATTATGTTTGACGACAGGTCTGGCCTAGTGGGTAGTGACCCTGCCTATGAAGCCAATATGGTATGGGTTCAAATTCCAATAAGGGCATTAATTTGCGTGGTGAGCGTAGATATATATTTGTTCCTAAGTCATAGGTGTTTTATATATGTATTTATTTACGTACTTGTGTATTATATATAACGTTGGCCTAGTACCCACAACACAAGCCTTCTTGAGCTTATCGTGGGGGTGGCAATTTGTATCAGAATGTCCTGTAATATTTATTTATTTACTTATTTGCCACCTTCCCTGTTTTTGTGGTTCAAAATAAGAAATAAAAGTCATGCAGAAGAGGCTTTAAGAAGTACTTTCAATTAAAACTATGCATTTTAATAAATGTAGATGCGCCATTATTGAGTTATTACAAAAAAAGATCGAGCTATGGCTCCATAGGGGCCGAATAGCTATTCGCATCCCTAGGGATCATTCCATAGCACAGAATAACTAATAGTACTATCGTAACCATAGCACTGCGCACTCTTGGCCGTTTAGTGCTCTCTATAATACATTGATATCTAAAACACAATACTTAGTATAGGTATAGGCAGAAAGTATATAGTATATAGAGTGCCTAAGCCAAGTTAACAATTGTAAGCCACTATTTAAGTTTGGATCAGTTCACTAGATGGCGCTGGTAGTCTAATTTTCTATGTGAATAACTTAACTGAAAAGACATGTCTATGTAGTGGTGCAGAGTATTTATATGGAACTTACGTCAACATTGGAATATAGAACTCAGACATGCGCAAACACCCGTTACTACTACATAGGCCAAGTGCCTTAGCTAAGTTTTTCACCTATCCTTTTTTATCAGGATCTTACAGAAGGCAAAATAAAACATAAAATTATTCAATATTTATAATACCTAACTAAACTGACACTCTCCGCTGATCAAATTAGATGCAATCTTACAAGTCATGCCAACGCAACATTGTCCTCTTAGCAAATAGTTGCATTTCTGTCCGATGATCTTGCACTGGGCGTCGGCGAAGCTGGCCATGGCCACCAGCAACATGGCGACCAAGAGACACAGCAGAAGACGCGAGTTTAGTGCCATTCTTGTTTCTTGTCAGCTTCACGGCTAGTCCTGTCTTGGGGCTGTCATCAAAATAAAGAAGATAAAGATGAGCACGAATCAGCGAAAAACCATAAACGTAAAATTCGGTCTCTGTTAGTCTCATGACGCCTTAAGGTGACGGCACCAGTAATGGACAAGGAACCAATCATGAACATTAGTGCTTATTTCGGGTTCCCTTTATTTGGCATAATCTGTTTTGTCCGAATCTTAATACGCATACCAAGTTTCGTATAATTTTTTTTACGCTAAATGTTATTGCTGCCGATTTTTTATTTAGCATAATTCTATATTAGCCGATACTACTTTGTCCGAAAATATATTGGCATACTATTATTGAGGTCGAATGTCCGAAATGGGTTAGGTTAGGTTAGAACTGTGACCACAACAGAAAAACAAGGTGGGTTAGGTTAGGTTAGAACAGCGACTACGACAATAACGCACTTCCTGGGAAAAAAATGGTCATAACACCATTCGGTCTTTCCAAATGATGCGTACCAATCATTCGACTTATTTAAATTCTGCGTAATAGAATTTGGCGGAAAAGAATTATGCGAGATCAGTTTCTGCTTATATACAATTATGCCAACACTGGGTATGCGATTAAAAATTATTACAAAACAAATTATGCCTAAACAAGGGGAACCGCTTATTTCAAAGGAGTTAAGTGTTGTGCATTTGTTGGGACATATTCAATTTATAACTTTATGATTTTTGAAATAAGAACTAAGTGTCCGTCATTGGTGCCTTTCAGCTAAAAGTGTCCAACATTGGTGCCATTACCTTAATTGGAGTAATAGAGAAATATGCTCGAAATATACGAACTTCGATATTCGCGGTACCGGTTAATATTAGAGGAGCTATGAAAATGGTAGTTGCCAACGACTTGCCGGGATCACATGCTTACCTACTTTTTTCGGGCACATATTGACAACTATTACTTAAAACCTTAAAACGAACTAACTAAAGGGATATACGTAGTTACCATTCCAGTTAGGTACGGTTTGATTATTCCGTGAGGATGACGCTTGCAACTGTATCGAAATATCGGAAACTTGTTCAAATTAATAGCAAAAGTAATTATACCGTTTTATTTAACTGCTCTACGCATAGTAAAACCATATACTGCAGGCTATATGTGACCAAATTACTGCTTCCATGCAATTAAAACTAGTTTATAAGGGAACCAGATAAAAAATGCTAATCCAAACATACTCGTACATTAGCTATAAGATAAGGACGCCTATTTGCCTCTTTTTTTCTTTCTTCTTTTGTATCTTTTAGGTTCTTTTAATTTTTAACTAGCTATTTTTGAGGCGTATTTAGGAGTATTTATTCATAAATGTATTCAGTCAATCATTCACCAATATACATATTAGATGTGTAGATTCATTTTTAAACCGTGGTTTTTGATATAAGAAGTACCAACAGCTATTACATAAACAATACGCATTAAAAATAAAAACAAAGAGCCAATTACAGGAACACACATAGTGATGGAATAAAATAAAAATGATTTGTTCAACTTGAAGGTATTTTCGGGTTTATCTGTTTATTTTATTTTATTTGATGTGATCAATACAAATATTCGGCAGATCGGCATTTAATATTAAGTAAATAAATCGTAACCCTCCGCTGGCGATCCTCGTCAAATTTTAATTTTTCTTACATCTATTTCAATTTATAATTTATGTAGTAGTTTTACTTAAAAACAAAGCAAATCAAAATATTTAATAAAAAATAATTTGCATTGTTTTTAGTTAAATTATTATTTTATTTTATTACTTACCAACTGGAATGGAGCGTGTGGGAGGAACGAGTAGAGTCACTACAGTAACTCGAATGATAAAGTATTGTTGATAAATATTATTCTGGACAAGCTTATGTCATTAGAGCTTCACAATAACATCAACAACCCAGTTAGCCTATGATGGTCTGATTTTTATCTTGTCACCACGGCTGTCACGTTTTAACAAGTGAAGTGCGATACTGACGCAAGACACGAATGGCGATAGAATTGCAACCATACTAGTTTTTGGTATCAGTAAGTATTTTACTTGAAGAGGCCGGCAAGGGCAGGGGTTTTTTTTTAATAGTAGGTATTTAGTTTTTATAATTGTTTGATATATTTTCTTATAGAATAACGCATTTATGTGTATGTTTCAGATTTTTTTTTGTAATACTGTTTTGAGTTTCTTGCCGGTCATAAAAGTTAAAATGCTTTTCGGGTCAGAGGTGTAGAGTTAGAACCGGTGCACGGTGTAGTTTTTATTTTTCTCTTTTACTTTTTTTATACCCGACTTGTGAAGTGCCCTTGTGGCCTACTTACTGAATAAACGTATGAATTTGAGTTGTCAGAGTTCTATCCTATGAGCCACGTGTTTTTTTAGATGATTTATGAAAATTACAAACTTAATACTATCGTAAGATTCATATATTGATTGTATAGAATCGGATAACTCACGTTATATAAGTCAAATATTGCTCGACATATCTGCGTCAGTCATCCAACTCGAACGGCTCATGATTGTGCTCCTCGTTATGGACCGAAACATGTCGAGCAATATTCGCCTTATAAAAAATGAGTTACCTGCTTATATACAATTAAATTTTATTTTTTTTAATTATTATGTAGGTAATTAATTAGTTTTTGTTACTAAATTTAACATGTGGAAATTACCCTATTTTGTCGCGGGCCGTAAGGTTATCGGGTGATACGACGTTCTCATTGGCCGACTAGTTCAAAATAAAGTCACGTTGTGTAACGCGTGCGTGGACAATGTGTTCGTTGAATATTTTTGTAAACAAATATTTTTTTCCTCAAAGTATAAGCCAACACCGACACGTTCAGTCCCTTATCAACCCGGTACTGCCGCGTACCGGATAGTCACTCCGACAACGGTCGGGCCTAGCTGAGTTTCTTGCTGGAGTCTTCTCAGCGGGCTTCTAGCGAACCAGCGACAAGACTCCCATTAGTTCTATACCATCACACACCACTCATATTCGGTTGAGCCTCAAGTAACCAATCTCGCTGCAAGCGTTAACTCAGTAGGAGTATTCCAGTAGTACAAATCAAGTCTGGGGCGGAAGGGTCCTGGATTTTCCCCAGGCTACCTTCCCCCCACACAATAGCTCTAAAAAGTGGAACGGTATATATTTAGCCTAAGTCAGGTAGGGTGAATAGGCTGTTACTGAACCAGCGTGCTACATCCTCGACCTCGTCGTCACATACCATCAGGTGTGATTGAGGTCAAACGCTGGTCAGTCTTTTATATAAAAAAAAAGTTAAAAAAAAACAATGAATTTGCTAATAATCTTGCTAGCGTCATCGTCGAATATTTTAGTATGGAGAAATTGTAAAGCCTAACAAATCGACTTGACTTGTTACTATTGCTAACTGTACCTAACGTAGGTGTCAATAAATAATAACAACAGTTTCAGTCTGTTCTTTTATTTGTAAAAAAAAAACAATAATTATAAATAATACAGTCAGCACTTGCTTATTGCTCGGGAAAAGGCGACGTCTTCCGGAGCAAGAAGCGTCGCCCGCGCACGCCGCGCTCAATAACATGTACACATTATTGCTCCTTATTCCATTGTCATAAGATACTAAATTGCGTACATGTTTATGCTATGCACCGCGCCTGCGCGGGCAGGACATGATCGGTCTCCAGCGCACCCAAGAAACATCATATAGAACCGGACCTATTTCATTTATGATAAAAATACATCGCAATACAATACTCAAGGTACACTTTTACCTACAAACTTAATATACATGTTTGCGTCTTGTACCAACGCCTGATGTAGGTAGGTACATATAAGATTATTATATTCACATAAAAACAACCTTATTTTATTTAAGTTCAAAGTTTCATTTCGTGTGTACAGTAAGAGTGGTTATGACATAACAAAATAAGAATGGGATGTTGATATAGCAAACGAACCGCGTGGAACTGACAGTCAGCAGCTAAAGTGGCTGAGCGGGTAAAGTGTTCAAAATGACCTACATGCGCTCTTATTATCTTGACAATAGAGATGTGTCCACCTCATTTTGAACACCTCAACCGCTTAGCCACTTCTGCTGCTAACTGTACAAAACATATACGTTATAATTTATAATGACAATGT
The DNA here is from genome assembly GCA_022674325.2 of Grapholita molesta. Taxonomy (NCBI): domain Eukaryota; kingdom Metazoa; phylum Arthropoda; class Insecta; order Lepidoptera; family Tortricidae; genus Grapholita; species Grapholita molesta. The sequence goes on from CP053130.2 coordinate 366,879, forward strand.
CTACATAGTCTGATGCTGGCTTTTTCTCTCTTTTCGGTACTATGTAGCACAGTGCCATCTATCGATACACGTCGAGTCCGAGACATCTGCATAAAACTAGTAAACATTGAGACGTACTGCTTGCTGTTAAACATGATAGATGTCGCCATGGAATATACAAGATATGGCAAACAGATTAGTGCTTTTGTGTTCTTGGCTTAAGCAGTATTAGAAAAACACATTTTAAGTGTTAAAAGTGTATCTTGAGTCGATGTAAACATTCTGTTCTTAGTATGAACATGTAGATCGAACTATAATAAATCATTTAGAACATAAGCTGTTTGCTGTTTCATAAATTATACGAAGAACATTCAAAGAGGTGATGTTTAATTGTCACTCTGAGTCCATAGATCCGGTCTATAACGATGAAACTATACCTTACACTAGCATTGAGCCATCCTTGAAGCAATCCTTCAACACCGACACAGTGCATTAAATAAAAACTGTGCAATCACATTCATGCTAAACCATCTAGGTTGTACAATCGTTCATAAGGTTGATTATACAATATCAAATTCGTTTTGTACCAAATAGTCCCGTGTCGCCTCTGCGGCAGCTCACCGAAACTAAAACTAAGCCCGGAATGTCCATTCGAGGTTTGTCATGTTCTTTAATGCTAGCAGAATGGCAACGTGGCGCGACGCGCGCAGTCACAGGTTGACTAGCTTGGTTGCTTACCTATCATCACTTACTCACCCTCACTAACAAATAAATAACTAACGCTAATACAAGGAGCTAGACTACAGCCCTCGTTTGACACATCGCCGCGCCCTCGCGCCCTAACACTACGTTATAAATAATTTGTCCAGCTAGTACACATAAAAATTCGGCCGGATACTCCGGCCGTCTACTTACACGAGACTCGGCGGAAATTGTTCCCGCCTAAGAGAATTGACAAAGAATAATTAATCCTTCTGACAAGGTTTTCGTATATAGTCCTATTAGCCTAGTAGTCTCTACGTTAACTTAGTTTCAAGAACGAAACTTACTCTAGAAATGCTGACAAGCTGAGGTTCCTTCGATCGACATTGCGAGGTGCTCACTGCGGCGTAGTTGAGGATTCGACGAATGTCGGATCCGCTGTTGTTTCTGACTCTCCAGACAACAAAACACTCTCGGCAGTCACTACTGGAGACGCCTTCGTCTCTTCTGAAGTTGTCAACTCTGAAGTCGTAAGAGACTGTTCAGTTGTAGCTTCAGAGATAGGCTTGTCGTTATTCTTCTTCATAACGACTTTTGTCGGTCGCCTGCTGATCGTTGGGACGTAGGACTGGGAGATGATCTCAATATCTTTCTCTTCCGTCTGGTTCTTATGCATAGAATCGGACACGTTATCGATGATGGGCCTGCGCGTGGTCGGCTCCACCTTGTCGTGTGGCGGCGGCGCATCAGCAATGCTGTCAGTATCTTCACCTTCTATTTCCACGGTTTTCTGCTTTGTAACTGGAAGTTGACTCTTAGTTTTCAAAGGGATCTCGGTGATGGAATTTAGGTTAAAGTTGCTATTTTTGCTCTTGTAGCCAGCGTTGACTGGCATCAGTTCCTCTGAGTCGCCAATGCTGTTAGATGTCGTGGTTCGGAGCACGACACCGGGTTCTTCGGTGTGATCGCTGATGGAACCCAAGTCTTTTACCAAATCGCTCAAGTCTGTCAGCACATTATTCTTCTTTCTTAGCGATGAGTCAATGATAGCAGCATTTTTTACTTTTTGTGTCGGATAAATCTTAATGAGTTCTACAGTATCAGTACTACTTTCTGAAGATCCGAAAGAAGTCATAACGAATTCAGTAGTTTCAATATTCTCAAACGAATTACCTCCTGGATAGAGCAGGGATGGACTAGTGGGGGTACTCTTAGGGGTAGTAACCTTCTCGGGCTCTATTGTCACTTTACCTGTTGTTATTTCTACTATTAAAGGAGCTTTAGTTGTTGACGGACTTCTGTCCTTCAGAGCGTTTTCAAAGGAGTCATGCGGATTTTGGTCACTAGTCTCAATCGGCAATGAGCTGAACTCAGTTTGAGCAGTGATCTCAGTCGGAATGTTTGATTTAGAGATAGTACTCGTAATAATTTCTTCTGGTACCTTAGTTGTACTGGATATCTCTGGAGCATTAGTTATTCTTTGGACAATCTGAGTAGGTGCGTCGAAGGGAGTGTTAGTTGCTTCAGTAGATCTGGGTACAATTTTCTTGTTCAGACCTGTAGTTACATCTACTATTTTAAATGCAGATTCAGTTGTAGATATCACAGCTTGAGTTGTTTGAGTTGTTTGAGTAATTGATGGTTCTGTAGTAGTCGAGGTAACGGTTTGAGTAGTTTGGACAGTATTAAAAGGTGTATTCGTTACTTCTTCAGACCTAGGTACATTGGTCTCCTTAAGAGTAGTTCCCACAGTAGTTTCATCAACTATTTTATTTACTGGTCCATTAGTAGTGGATGTGAAGCTTTGAGTAGTTTGAGTTGTATCTAATGGAGTACTCGTTATTTCACTGGATCTTAGTAGATATTTATTTTTTAATACTTTTTGTGAAACAGTAGTAGTTTCATCTAGTTTGATTGTAGGTCTAGTAGTAGTCGACGTGACAGTTTGAGTAGTACCAAAAGGTGTATTTGCTTCTTCGTTAGATTTAGGTAAGATTGTCTGTTTGACTATTTGTGGAGCAGCACTAGTGTCATCTACCACTTTTGCGTCAGTTGTAGAAGTTGCAATATAAAGAGGTCCCTGAAAAACTGTCACTGCTTCTTCAGGATCATCTAAATCACCTGTTATGTCCTCTGGAAGCGAGGATGGCACGTTCAATATGTCAGGCGCAATTTCTGACCAAGGATTAAGCATAGGACTGCCTTTTATTAGAGGTTGACTTTGTGTTGTAGTAGATGTCAATACATATGTACTTGTTTCTACTGCCGGAGCTTCAGTCGCGGGGTTTTCAGTGGTTGTAGTCGTGGTAGAAATATCTTTTGGTGCAGTAGTCGTAGAAGTGGGTGGTAGCGTACTGGCAACGTGTTGTTCCCCGTGCACGTTCGTGTGTTCATTATCTGCAGTTTGTTCAGAAATTTCGTCTTCATGAGTTCCTACTGGGGATAAATCATCGGGTATCGGCGGGAAAGCGGGGTTGTGATCGAAAAGGGATGTGTCTTCTTCTTCAATAATAGTAACCTTAGTTGTGCTGGCTGCTGGGGTGCTATCTGGTGTAATAGTCGGCCCACCCTTAGTTGCAATAATTGTAGGAATATGTGATGGGTAAATTTCACTGTTTATCGAATCCTGAGTTGACAGGCTAATTTTTGATGGAAGCAAGTCCTCTGTACCCTTAACCTCAATTATTTTTTCCACCGGTTTTGAGGACTGTTCGGTAGGAAGAGGTGAAATTAAATCGACCACATAAGATTCTTTGGGCTTGGGTGATGTTTCAGCGCTGCTGGTAACTGTTTTGTCCGGAATTGCTTCACGTGGTATGAGCGGTGACTTGGATGATGGGTACTCTGGTACTTCGATGCTGGGAGATGGAAGGATCTCCTTGATCTTGACGTCGGTGATGACGGGAATTTCCGAGACTGGAGTGATTTCTTTGATAGTAATTTCTTGTTTGATGTTTTCCTTTGGGGGCGTCGGACCGGCGCTGAAGGTAATGTCATTCGTGACAGTACTTGTAGCTGGGGGCGTCAGTCCAGGTATAGCGGTGACTCCTGGAAAGATAGAATCGTATTATGCAGGCTGATATGTTTCTCACTGCTAGGCACTGTATAGCTTCCTCGCACACATGGCCAAAGCGGATTGGAAACTTGATAAGGGGGAATAGTCATGAATCATGTTAAAATAAAGTTATCTTAAATCACAAAAAGATTTGAATGAGATTATTTAAGTAATCAGACAGGTGAAACATTAGATGAGAGACTCTCATGGTCATCATGTCATCATGGAGATCCATCTGTGAGCGATTAAAAAGTGCCTTGCACGAATACTTTATACTTATATGAGTATGTATTTATATCAACCATGAAAGTCCACTGCTGGCTAGTCCAGGTCTACTCCGTAGACCGCTACAAGAAGCAATTTCCATTGATTTATAGACACCTGGTCCTAGTTGGCGTATTCAAACGGCACAGGTTTTTCTTACCTCTGAGAGGGCAGTTGTCGTACTCCGGACAGCAGCGGCCTGGCACCAGCCTCGGTTGACAGTCGTCGCGGAGGAAGCAGGCGATGCGTCGACACACCACCTCCCCACCCTGGCAGTAGCAGACGCGGCACGGGTCTGCTGGGTCCACCAGTTTCTCACCGTTACCGTACACGCGGCCTTCTTGCTCGCATTCTGGAATGTGATAAGTTATTGTAGATTATATTGAAGTTCGTTGATTTAATAATAATGGTTACTGTGGAACCAAAATTTCGAAAGCCCTCTAGACACACGATTTAATGTACTCAGCTCGGCCGTTCCGACTACTGGTATTAATGTGCTTGGGCTGCTCTCCTGATCACCGTATATGCGGCAGTCAAGCGGAAAAATGGTGGAGGGGATAGTAATGACACCACAAAGATGGCGGCTACATTTGATGTCAACTGAACCAGTCTATCCCCCGTGGATATCCCACGAGGACATCGTCGTTCTCTATACGTCCAGGGTAATTTTTCAAACTCATTTATTTATTTATTGTATAGAAGCGGGTAACCTAGGTAGGTTTTATAAGTGGAATGTTGCCCGACAATTTTCGCTCCGTAACGAGTAGCGTCATAATGAGCCGGTCACGTTAGCTGACCGACGAATCATCATTTTATCTATTTAAACTTTATTGCACGAAAATAAAAATGTACAAACTTCGGACTTAATAGCGACAGGACTAAACACCTCTGTTTAGTATCAAAGAGGTAGAAAAGAAAGAAAATATTAATTACAACCACCTAATTACAGAAACAACGAAAAAGCTTAGTCAAATACTACATACAACTACACATATAAAATAAAAGCAATATACGATTTTAAGTTAACATGGTCAATCACATTACAACTATTAATTAAAACAGGATATAATGTTTATTAGTTTGAATGAGTTTCCGATATTTTGGCACTGTTGCAACTTGCAAGCGCCATTCTCACGGAATAACTCTACTCAACACTCTAATTCGAAATAAGACGAGCAGTTAAGCATTTAATTTTAATAATGTAAAGATTATTTTTATTTTTTTAAACAATACTAACCGCATTGATAAGTCGGGCAGCAATGGTCCGGGCGGTGCAGCGCCTTGCAGCCGGGCCGCGGCTCGCAGCGCTCCTGCGCGCACTGCACGCTGCCCGCGGCGCACGCGCACCGCTCGCACGGCGTCGCGCCCGTGAACGTGTCGCCGGCCATGTACACCACGTCTCCTAGGACGCAGCTGCCTGAAACATTAACAACCTTGTCAGTACGAGAAATTAACCTATAGCATTAATTCATATCATCTTGGGGGGTAGTTGCCATAATCGCAACTACCCCCTAAGATGATACAAGTCATATTTGTGGGAGGCCTTTGTCCAGCAGTGGACTGCATACGGCTGAAATGTATTTACATATGTATTCATTCATATAGAATAGCACCACCCCATCTCCCGAGGGTTTCATAAGAGGCGACAAAACCAGCGAGCAGCAGCGTCCGTCGAAACCTTATCTACGGCTACTGCGGTCGCCAACCCACTAGCCAAGCGTGGCTACTATGGCTACCAAAGATGATACAAGTCATATTTGGGGTGGCCTTATAGACTTACGGCTGAAATGATGATCATGATTACTCGTAATTCATATAAATTTTGTGTCTTGGTGTATAGACCACTTTGTTAACAATACGGCGGTGGCAAACAAGCATATAGCCCGCCTGATACGTTGTCATCGTAGCCTATGGACGCATGTAACTCCCAGAGCACTCACACGCACGTTGCTCCTTAAGGGTCTGAGATCTTTAGCGATCTTACTCACCGTTAGGAACACAACCATAAGTAAGTCTAGGGCTATTTGGCTGTGGACTTTTCCTCAAAAACTGTCCCGTTGGAAGGGCCCCGGGCCAGTGTGCAAACGGATAACTAATGACAGTGCAATTTTATTTATTGATATTTAGGATAATAACAGCCGTAGATACAACTTAGACATAGTAATACTTGCATAAAACATGCTCGTTACCTAGATAATATATAGTATTTTCATATTGAAGTTTAAAAAAAAAACTATAAAGTACAAAATCAAGATGCTGCATACTTAGCATTAACGAGGGTTGCGTGGTCAAACCCGATAATTCGATATAATATGTCATTGAAGTAACAATCTTACGTAATTCACGTATAGTTCTAAATTCAAAATGCCATTTACTCGACTTATCGGGTATGACCACTCAACCCTCGCATAGTAAGGGCAATTTAACTTGTATGACCAGTTGAGCACTCACCTTCCTTCAGTCCGACGTCCTCACTGGTTACATTCGGAAGCGGCCCCAGCGGACCTGTAACAATAAACAAACAAATATTTAAGGAAAATGGCATAAAAACGACTTAATGTAGTAAGTTCAATTAAGGCTTTATTGTTGGAAACGGACTAGACAACGATATCCAGTTTAGAAAAACATACGCCAGCATCTCGGATTTACAAATTAACATCTGTGTGAAACGCTACAAGCTTCGTACCAATTGTTCGTCACTTGTACCCTTCTTCGCTAGAGTTACAGATACACACTGTTGATATTACCAGGATGACAGTCTAGGCTAGAAGACCATACAACAATAAACAGATACGTCACTCATTCCCCCCTAAATACCTCTGGGATACCATGAGCCATGGACCCCTAAATTATTCCGGAATCCTCAATTGCCCCCACCCGACCAATCAGGCTAATGGAGGCTTATCCTGACTGAGCATCACATTTCGTCAAAGTGGAGAATTGTAGTAAATCAGCATAACCTGACTTCGTAAGAAACCGAGTGCTTTGAAGTATAGTCAACCAATTTGATTTCATGGCCATTTCGAACCTTGTCACAGTGACGTTAATGAGAGATCTTTAGCGGTTTTCACACAGATTTTCACTGTGACACGGAACTAAGTGGCCCATACATCAAATTGGTTGACTGTACGATCTTCGAAAATTGTCATTGAGTTTCCGCTAATAAGATGCTACTCCTTACAGCTCAAAGACCAGTACACTTAGCCCTTTGCGTACGTGGCTTGAGCCAATATAGAAATTGTCATCGTGATAAACTCCCGACTCATCCTCGAGCGATTGTAACTAAACCCTGAGCCTCCAATTTGCATCGGATTTAATCAAAATGCGCTAGCGATTGGCGTTAACTGAGCTCATTAGCGTCAGCGGACCTTTTTCCATGCCCGAGCAGCTTTATATAACAGGGCTAAACGCCTAATGGAAAAACTTTTAGCAATCTAAAACGGCCCGAAACTCATTACTTTAAGTAGTACAGACTTGCAGATTTATACTTTATTTTTCATCAAATACTTGAGGAAATGTCATGTGACAGAAATAAATGTATTTATAAAATAAAATAAAAAAACACTTACATGTATTAAGTCACTCACGCGACATGTTTCGGACAACTAGTACTTAAAATAAAGACCGAAACATGTTGCGTAAGTGATTAAAACACAAAACATGTTGCATGAGTGATTCAATAAACGTTTGTGGTGTTTTTAATTAATAATAGAAACACTGTCGTACTAATAAAAGTTACATTAACTTAAACTTTGTTCTTCGAATACCAGCCTTATTTTATATTTATAGTTCTGCGTGAAACTACCGTAACCCAGGTTTCGGATGAATATCAATGTTTTGCTCATCTAGCTGAGTTGTTTATTATTTAAGTTTGCTGCAAACCACACAACCCTAAAAGATCAAGCAAGAGTTAGAGGCAAGAGTGAATAGGCGTTTCCTGAACCAGCGTGCTACACCCTCGACCTCGTCGACACCATCAGGTGCGACTGAGGTCAAACGCTAATCAGTCTTGTTTAAAAAAAAAACCTTTCTAAACTATTGCACCTAAAAAAACATTTTCTTTTTTCTTTTTGTTGATTCCTTTCTCTCACAAACTTATTATGTTTTATTTTATTGTTTCCAATAATGCTGTTTTTGATAGTGTGTTATAACAGTAATTTAATAAACGTATAGTATATATAATATTTACCTAATAGATATAAAATAAAGAACTGCAAACTAACACTATTTAAACGATGCGCACGTCTGTTCCAACTTTCAGAACCGCGCAATAAAATTTATGAAGATGTCTATGACCTTACGATTAATATAATAATAGCAGAACAGGTGTCGAACAGTGTGCACTTCGCAAATAATATTACAGCCACAACAAAAAGGCCTTCAGCCCAGTTTCGATGTTTTGTTTTATTGATAATATTCATAATGAACACTAACAATTGTAATGCTCCAATAACCCGTAGGACCGGAAACTACAATAAAATGATCCAATATTCGACTTACCATTGAATCTGAATTATTAGCTTAAGATAATTTCTGTGTTTGTTCAATCGCTTGTTTAATAGCCTATTTAAATAATAATTGTAGCGAAAATAAAATTGATTTGTCAGCTGTCTCCGAAGGTGAATTAAAAGGTTTTCAAGAACGCATTGACATTTCTAATTATATCTTTAGTTATATTTATAAGTTAATTGTTACAGTTAGAATTATATTCATGTTTGTTATCTAAATGACGAAGTGGTTCTGTTACTATCACGAACAGCTGATCAACATTCATATTTTCATGGTTAATAAGGACATTTGGATTTATTATTAGGATTGGTTTAATCTGTAAATATAAGTTATTTCCTACCACTCAACAGTTTCACACTCATTTTGGACTTTATGAATTTACTTATATGCTTTTTGGTCTACGAAAGGCACCAGCATGTCATAAAAGCCACTGCAGTCTCTGCGACATCTGATTCCAATGCAAACAGTTTTTAAATGTTGCTTGGTGGCAAACAAGCATGTGGCATACCTACCGGACGTCCAAGCGCGTTACCAAACCGTCAGAAACTCCAGGTTATCACGAACGCTACAAGGTGTTCAGAACGTGTATAGTACGCGATATAGTTGTTTTATTTCATGAATATTCGCGCAAACACAATATTACTTTAGAAACTCCTTAGCTGGATCTACAAACTAAATTAAAGTGCACCGCGTCAAGCATATCACTAGCCGTTATTAAACCGTCAACACGACCGCAGAATGATTGAGCAGCTAACCGTAATTCTAACCTCAGTCGCGTTTATCGGCAATTTGTCAAATCGCTTGAAAGTGTCGGCGCGAAATGCAACGAACATAATCCTAGCACTAACTCCATTTAAGTAACCATCGTATTATTTACTTAATGTCATTGGAATAAGGTGTAGATTTGAGTGGATTTTGTATGCGGTTGCTGCAGATTATGCATGGCCGAGGAATCGTGCGCTCGCGCAATGTGAATGCGCGTTATGTCACAGCCGCACGCGCTAGCGCCGCCGCGCGCCCCGAATTTTAGTCGGCGTTGTTCCACTAAATGCGAAGCGGTACGGTAGTTTTGGTGCCGGCTGAGAATGGCACCACCCCATTTTCTCCCGCGGGTGTCGTAAGATACGGACAAAGGGAAACAACCGACGATTGAGCAGCAGCGTCCGTCGAAAATGAATCAACGGCTACTGCGAACATGCCTGTCAAATTTGACGACTATGACAACTCCCCCCAAAGATATAAGTCTGGGAGAGACCTGTTGTTTTTTGTTAAGCAGAAACGTCTGCTAGCTAATATTATCAATATTTAAATAGAAAGAAATATAGAAAAAATTGATTCGAAGCTAGACTCGAATAGCACAATTGGTAGTGCACTTGGCTAGTGATCCAGTGGTTTTGTGGATTCGAGTCCAGATTATTTTTTCTATTTTTCTTTCTATTTAAATATCGATGAACTTCTGATGTTGATGATGATGTACACAGTTCGTAGCTAGTCGTTAAATAATTCGTTAAAAAAGTCTCATTAGGTATTCACTCATTGTTTAAACAAATTGACCAACGCTTTTAGTGTGTTAAGGCTTTACATGCACTTAGTATGCGAGCGATAAACTACCTACTTTATTTGCAAATTACGCGGTGCAAAGTAAAAGTACAATAACGCCGAAACCCGAGCCTTGGATCCTCGCCTGGCATTGTAGGCTCGAGTTAGTTTACATAAATTAGCTTCACATTTCATAACTTTTATCAAAGCATACCGGCCGAAAACTCTAACTATTGTACGTCAACCGTACTTATCAAATCGCATAATTATTCAAAATGGTGTTTAAAGATGGGAGAAGGCCGTTTGAAAAATATTTACATAAAACGACGATTTAAATCTTTACTAATAATATAAATGCGAAAGTAACTCTGTCTGTTACCTCTTCACGCTTAACCCACTGAACCAATTGGGATGATTTTGGTATGGAGAGAGTTTGAGCTACAAGAAAAGATATAGGATAATTTTAGCCCTCAGCCATACTTTCAAGACGGGCTGACTGGCCGACGAAGTCGCGAAGAAATGCTAGTAAATAATAAATAAATAAATATTACAGGACATCCTTACAAAAATTGGCTGAGCCCCACGGTAAGCCCAAGAAGGCTTGTGTTGCGGGTACTCAGCCAACGATACATATTATAAAGTTACTTAACTACATAGAAAACACCCATGACTCAGGGAAAAATATCTGTGCTCATCACAAACTAAATGCCATTACTGGGTTTTGAACCCGGGACCGTCGCCTTCATCGGCTGGGTCACTACTGTAATGGGGGTTCGCGCCTAAATGGAGAGTTGATAATAAAGATAACTTGTATGATATTCTTTTATTGGGATTATTTAATACAAGACAAATCGACTACTCGCTTTGATTGTCTCCTGCAGAATCATCTAGAAACTCTCTTGTTACATATTCGAAAGAGAATTTAAATTAAGAACTGACACTAAGCCAGCCCTTAATCTCAATCATCAAGGAATCTGTGAAACTAGGTACCCAATATTAGGCCGGACCTGTTGTCAAATTCTAATTCAAAGACTATAAATGTCTGGCCGTTCTTGAACAGAATACAAGTTTTTTTATCTAGTATGTCTGTTGTTTATCTTGTCCCTAAAATTGATAATTTGTCACCTATAAACAGACATTTGTATATTTAAAAGTTTCAGATTCTCGCCGATTTCATTGGGTTTTCCTGTATAAACAATATTTACAGTTACCTATCTGAGGTCCCCGAGGTCGAAACCCCGAAAGGGTTGCCATCTACTTGTATATTAGGTTTTAAGCCAATAAAGATTCATCAATTCAGCCGTAAGACATCCACATCTGGACAGATCTCCCAAACTTATATCTTAGGGGGTGTTACCAAAAAGAATCAATAAAAGATTCAAAAGAAAGATTACTCCTATTATCATTATTTGTATATCAGTGCATACGCTTAACACGCCGTAAACACAGCTTCCAACGAAACTGTGTAAATCTCGTGTTTTTAATTAGGGGAGGGAACGCCCGCCCTAATTGCCAGCTCGCTAAGTAACCGTTTGAAAGCGAAAAATAATGTTCATTCATCAAAAATCACAGAGAAAACAGAATAGGGGCAAATTTTTGCGCAACATCAATCAGGGACGGGAGGCATTAAGCGCCCCCCGGGGCTCTGATACGCGTGTCATCGTGATAAGTGCTTATTGCTTTGTTCAAATTCCTCAGTAAAAAAAAACACACATAAATTAAATTTCCCGCAGGAACGAAGGATATGTTGATCCCATATTGAACATGTCACTCGTTTCACTTCTGCTGACTATACTAACTCTAATGACTACATGATTTTATTGACTTTTTGAGTTGAAGACCTAACTGGTCTAAAGTTTTAGTCTACTTCAAAAGTGTCTCTTTACATTAGAAGCAAATATGTTAAACTAAAATCTTCAATGTCAAAGATGACATTTAAGTTAGTGTGTGTAAGGAAAGTTCTAGAAAGGCGATTTACAACCATTACTTTACTCAGCAAATACTGAAAGCCGACAGCTTGTTATTCTTTAAGAAAATATGAGTCCACAAAGCCGTGCAAACAAAGGGAAAACCCTTCAAAAGCGAAAACACTTGGGTTTTATCAAAAGAAGGGAATTAGCAGTTGCCCAAAGTGTTTGGTGATAGGCGGAGCGGGAACATATAACAAATACATCTGAAAAAGGCCGTCGGCATCGTGCCTAGAAGGCTGGCAGCATACCCTGGCTGAATGGCAATGCTAATACACTGCGAGAGACAGCTGCCAGTCCTCTGTTCTCCTGTGTTACTATTATTTTTTCTTATATCCTGAAATTATGATACTACCATATTTCTTATTTATTTATTTAACTATTACACAAAACAAAAAAGTACAAAAGGCAGAATTAATGCTGCAAAGCTTTCTCTACCAGTTAACCGTAACAATCATCAAAAGTTTCTTTACAATATTACACTGCTTATAAAAGTAAAGTTTTATGAAGGGTGGGCAAATATAAAATTGCTAATATATTTATTTACAGAAATTAAAATCGTATTATGATAAGTAGTGCACTGGGCTAGAGATCCAGTGGTTGTGGGTTCGAGTCCCGCTTCGAGTCAATTTTTTATATTCTTCTTTCGATTTAAATATAGAAGTACCTACTTAACATTGCAGTATAAAATCTAAAAAAGGTCCTTGAGTATAAAATTATATGTTTTAAAGTTGTTGGAAGTTAGAATAAATCATCACTAAGAACACTCCCTAAGGTTGAAAAGAACCAAAGAGCATTTCTGCGCAAGCTGCCCAAATATTGAATACGTAATATTTTTTTATTGCGAAACTTCCCGTAGGGTGCAAAGTGAGCACTTTGGTGCGTTGTTCAACAACACGATGAATATTGATGAGACACTTCTGCCGAGTTAGATTTTATGGATCAACGCGAAATTAATGTTATTTTTGAATCAAAATATTATAAAATTTACTAAAATAATACTATCGTTTAGCGTAGAAACGCGCGCACAAACTTTTTTCAGAAATTGTGAAGCGGCTTTGACGTAACTGGTGACCAAAGAGCAGGCGACTTCCTCGCATAACGTATCAGCATTGCGATACAACGTTTGCCGCCAGGGTTCTTAGTACAGTCAAGTGCAAAAATACGTACCGAAAGAATCCTTTCATAAATACGTCCTACAACCTTATTTACTGTACAATAGAGTTGATCGGTACATATTTTTGAAACTTTGGCTGTGAACGAATTTTTACACTTGACTGTACAATGCCTCAAGGGCCTTTTTATATTCAATGTAGATATTTTAAGTAACTATTGTATTTTTTGGTCCATAAAAAGCCACTTAATACTGCCTTCATTACATACATCTAGCTTAATAAAGACAGATTGAACGGCAAGGGATAAAACATGGTTTACTCTATCAGAAGCCGTACTGGAAAAATATATCTCGAAAATTGTCTATCTTCGTCTCTATCGCTCTTGCATATACGAGCGATAAAGAGGCAAATGGACGAATGAACTAACGACGCCGTTTGTAGCAGGTCTACTCTTTACTAAACATATTGTTTTGTGTTTCCAGAAGCCCTAACGTGAATATCTCTGGTCTAATTGCCTCTTTATTGCTCGAATATTCAAGAGCGATGGAGATAGTACATTTTCGAATTTCGATTTGTTCCGTAGTGTTAATTTTTTTCTTTAATTTAGGAGGCAAACGTACAAATTCCCAGATGGTAAGAAATAACCACCACCCATGAACATCTGCAACACCAGAAAGGTCACAAGCACGCTGCCGACCTTTAACCCTTCGTATGCTTAGGCCGTGCTAAACATTTGAATTCAACGGAATTAACTTCAAGGTCGTTTTTTTATTGGAGAATTTTGACATCCGCATACGAGACGTTAAGGGAGGCGTGGAGCTTTGGGAACCGTAGTCACCAAGTAACACAAGACTGCATATTAAAAAAAATGTAGCAGTATTATTATGTCTGTGGTCTTCATCATTTAATATTCGGTTTCTGTGAAGAAAAACTCTAGGTTAAAAGGTCAGATGGCAATCGGTTTCGTAAAATAAGTGCCCACGCCGCATCCAGGAATTAGTTGCTAAGCGGACCCCAGGTTTCTATAAGCCTTTGCAAAATGCCGGAACAACGCGGGGAAGATGATGATGACATAGAGGAAGTAACTCTGTTAATCGACTTTACAAAAATAAATTGACATTTAGATTTTGTTCTAGACTAGTATTTTATACAATTTTATTTTTAGTTTTATGACGTTTCTATAGTAAAATGATTATGTTTTATAGCACTACAACGTCATATCATATCATATACATTTAGTCATAATAACTGCCCCACCGAATTTCTTGCCAGTAATAATTTTTGGGTCACCATATAAGAACCGATATCAATAAAAGTTGCAAAGACCCTAATAACTTGGGCGGATAATAAACAGCCCGGGACGGTAAATACTTCGGACCCCTAACTGTAGACCCCGAACAAAGGGGCTTGGTTAATTAGAGGCCCCTTCACACCTAAAATTAAATTGGGCCAGATAAGTGTAGTGATGTGAAAATTCCTTTATATTCGATATGACCGCAATTTTTTTTTTTCTTTGGTTTTTTCTTCGGTTTTTTTCTTTATTATTTTGGGTTTTTGTTTCTTATCTATTGTATTATGGTATATAGGTAATAAAAAATATCATAATTATTACAGGTCATCCTTACACAAATTGACTGAGCGCCTAGTTTTAAGCTCAAGAAGGCTTGTGTTGTGGGTACTCAACCAACGATATATATAATATACAAATACTTAAAGCAAGTATTTTTATTTATAAACCACAAAAATATAAGATAAAAACATAATAAAGATACTAACTAAAAACTTAACTATAAATAAAAAAATTGACCTAGGTCCTGGTCATTAGGTAGGGTGCCCAGAATGCTGGCCGCGTTTTCGCGTTGGATAGCAATGCTAATCCGTTGGGCGAAATAGTGGCCAGCCCTCTGGTCACCAGAAACCTCTATAAGACGCGCCGATATCTCCCTGTAGAGTCGGTCGGCGCGCACGTGGGCGTGGGTTTTTTTTTTTATGTCATAAGGTCATTACATAAATAAGTGCCCTTACTGGGATTTGAGCCCAGTACCCTTGGCTTCATGGGTAAGGGTCACTTGCCACTAGGTCAGACCTGTCGTTAATCCAAGTTATAGGTCATTGCATTTAAATTGATTGTACAAAAGTTTTTTGATATTCCCACTTATCCCCTCAATCAAAATGTATATAGAAATGTCTTAAGACAATTTAGTCATATGATTTTGGTACATTTATAAATGTTATATTTAATTCAAATGTAATAGAAGAAACCTACGGGGTATCTACCTGTCTCTCTCTTTCTTCTGTCTAGTTCATTCCAGGACTAAAGGAGCGGTCACCATGAGATGCGATTTGGGAGTTTCGGACTACGGAACGCTCCATACGAGTTCCGTGAACACAACACTTCATTAGCAACGCGTGGACTTGAAATCTAATCAGGGTACAGTGCTTTTGTTAGTTGGAAATTCATTTAAACTAGTGAACAATAGGGTAGTTACGTTAATGGCGAACCTAACTTATGCTCCAATATTTTAAGGGTAATTTAAAAGTTCTCTGGATAAATATATGTAACTAGCGGACGCAAATCGAAGCATTAAGCTTAATAAAGCTTTTATCATGTAACTAAAGAAGCTTCGTAGGTAGGTACTATATACTGAGGCTCTAGTGTACGTTTCTTTTGACGTAAAAAATCGTTTACGAACGCGTAAGTGATAATGTTATTTATATGGAAAACGCAAACGCATTCGTGACGTAAAGTTACGTTAAAATCTTACACTCAGGGCTCTGACTTTGGAGTTAGTTAAACTATGCACACTGTTTTAAGAACCCTGTTTTTGTTAGCTATGTACGAAGACTACGAACTTATAAATATCTGTTTCCTTTATACCTACAGGCTAAAAGCTGAAAGAATCAAAGCCAGTTTTTAAATTTGGTCTTTATTTCTTAACAATACGATGGACAATTGAATATAAAACTCATGGTGCTTATGACTTACGTCGTGAAGACAATCGCAATAAGCGAGATTTGTTTAAGGGCTGTGTTTCCATCAGAGATGACCGACGATTTGTACAGTCAGCAGCAAAAGTGGCTAAGCGTTTGAAGTGTTCAAAATGACCTGCACGCGCTCTTATTCTCTTGACAATAAAGATCTGTTGACCTTATTTTGAACACCGACAACGTACTTGTGACTCCTCTGGTGTTGCGAGTGTCCATGGGCGGCGGTAGTTGCTTACCATCAGGCAATCCGTCTGCTCGTTTGCCTCCTATATCATAAAAAAAAAAAAAAAAAAAAAACCTCAAACGCGTATCCATTCTGCTGCTGCCTCTACCGAGGAATGTTAGTGTTACACGCCACCCGCAACGACGTAGACCAGGAAGGATAAAGTAGAAAAAATTGACAAGTCAAAGCGGTACTCGTATAGCACAATTGGTAGTACACTGCGCTAGTGATCCAGTGGTCGTGGGTTCGAGTCCCACTGTAAATATCGTTTTTCTATTTTTCTTTTCTGTTTAAATATTGTTGACGTTGACGTATGCTAGCAGACGTTTCTGTTTTCCGAGGTGAGGAATGTGTTTAAAGGAACAAATAGAATCACATTATTTACGGACGATAGGGAAATTAAGCAAATATATTGATTAAAAGTAGAAATAGATGACATATACTTAAGAAAACGACGAGGACCTCCAGCGTTCGAGACGGGTTCCGCTGTGTACGGGTGGCCGAATTGGTTAAGGCGTCAACCGCGATAGCTGGAGATGCGGGTTCGAATCCCGTCTCGAACGCCCGGTCTTCGTCGCTTTTTCTTAAGTATATGTCATATATTTCTACTTTTAATTTATATAGTAGTTTTACTACTTAAAAATCAAAGCAAATCAAAATATTTCATAAAAAATAATCTGATTTGTTCTTACTTTCAAATATATTGATTGTTAGTAAACACACCCCTCGCAATGCATGCTCGCTCATCTCCAGTGGAAACTCATCCTTAGAGACGTATGTAGAATTGTTATCTTCTTAGCTATCGTATCTCACATATATTATATGCTATACTTTAATATAAATACTCACATCCGGGAAATATACAAATTGCCGACACGTTACAAGCTAACTGTAAACTGCAAATGAGTTTATAAATAGCATAACACTGCCGTGAGATCGTAGCATGAGTCAATGAGTGGCAAGACAACTATCGCGGAGACTTGTATAATACAGACTGTTTTAATTAGCAGCGTTCATCATTAATGTAAATTTTTCCGGGTATAGTAAGGTCCACCGCAATTGGACGTCCAGGCGAGGGAAGCGGTTTCATCCTTACGTTGTGAATATTCCATTCATTAGCACGGAGATATTCGCTTCTACCTTCCTAATGCACACTGCTAAGGAATGGAATTCGCTTTGTATTCCGGAAAGATATAATTTGGGTCTTTTCAAGGCAAGAGACACCCTCGACCTCGTCGACACTTACCAGCAGGTGCGACTGAGGTCAAACGCTGGTCCCTCTATTATAAAGTAAGGTTTAGTCATAGGACGTCAAAATTTGAAAATAGCTCGTTTATATGATATCGTTAAAAATATATCGTTTATAAGTTCGTGCAGGTTACAAGTCTTTATTACTAAACTGTCTCTAATTATAATAAGAAATCGACGACACCTTGCCTAGCATTGTTTCACATAATCGCTGTTTACCGCGACACATCCGGACAAACAAATCTAATAACAAACACCACACATTATATACAGCCTGCCTGATGTTAATTAGTTACCGTAGCCTATAGACACTTAACATTTCAGAGGATTCACGCGCTCGTTGCCTAAGCACTTTATTGGCAGGAATGCAACACTAGGGATTAGGATATATCCCGGCAAAGGACATAGATTCCAGGATATGAATGGGTAGCGCAAAACCGGTTATAATAATAAATGAATAACACAGGATATTCTTACAAAATTTGACTGAGTCCCACGGTAAGTTCAAGGTTTGTGCTGTGGGTACACAGCCAACGATACATAAATACAAAAACACCCATGACTCAGGAACAAATACCTGTGCTCATCACACATATAGATGCTCTTACTGGAATTTGAATCTAGCAGGGCCGTCGGTTTCATAGCCACTACCCACTAGGCCAGACCTGAGTCAAGTCATTGTGGGCCGCTTTGGGCCTATGTCTAGCAGTAGACGTCCTTAGGCTGCCTTCGTCATAGGACAACTTTCCGACAGCCGTCCATTAAGTATGAACAATCTACGCAGATGATCGCGTGATAAATTAGAGTAGAGTCCCACTTCGAGTCAAAATCTTTCTAATTTCCTTTCGATTTAAATATCGAAGATATTCGAAAATAATTTAGAATGGGGTAGCACATTGTTATCAATGAATTCTCAATGTAAATTGAGACTTCGATGCCGTTAAGTGTTCAAAACGCTGGCGGTAGATGTGACTACACGTCAGCCATGATGACGTATACCACGAAGGATAAGATAGAAAAATTCGATAGGTCTAAGCGGTACTCGGATAGCACAATTGGTAGTGCACTGGGCTAGTGATCCAGTGGTTGTGGGTTCGAGTCCCGCTTCGAGCCAAATTTTTCTATTTTTCTTTCGATTTAAATATCGAAGATATTCGTTAGCAGATGTTTATGCATAATAAAAAATAGTATACTTTTTGTTTTAAGTATGCATAGTTCTCGTATAAAGGTGATAATTGTGATAGAAGACCGCTGAGCAAGCGTGCTGGGAAACGTGACTGTATGCAAGAAACCGGTTGTATTGATAAGACTTGTAGTTCATAAGTTGCGTGACATTAGTGAGAAGATTTGCTACAGAAAGATTAGAGTTTTATTAATTTAGGTACTTATTACATACATAGTTACAGTCTTGGCGAAAAGTATTTTAACTCTAGAGTTAAAATACAAAAACATCTAGAAAACATCTCTTTCTAAATCATCATCATCATGTCAGCCGAAAGACGTCCACTGCTGGACATAGAAGCCTCCCCCAGAACAACCCAAGAAGACCGATCCTGCGCCTTCCAAATCCAGCGGTATCCCGCGACTCTATCTAGGTCGTCGGTCCACCTTGTGAGAGGCCTACCTACGTTGCGTCTTCCAGTTCGTGGTCGCCACTCCAGAACCTTCCCGCCCCAACGGCCATCGGTTCTGCGCGCTAATCTTTCTAAATACGATTAATCAATTAATTTTCTGATATTTCAACGTTAATATACCTACGTACAACTTGTGTATTGTAATCTGAATTGACTAATGTAACATTTATAATTTCAAAAATGTATTTAGTCCTGTTCCTATTTAAAAAGATAAAATAAAATAAATAAATAAATATTTCGGAACAATCTTACACAAATCGACCTAGTCCTACGGTACGCTCAGTAAGGCTTGTGCTGTAGGTACTAGTCGACGATATATATAATAGATAGATACATATAAATACTTAAATACAAAGAAACCACCCATGACTCAGGAACAAATATCTGCGCTCATCACACAAATAAATGCCCTGACTGGGAATCGAACCCAGGACCATCAGCTTCGTAGGCAGGGTCACTACCCACTAGGCCAGACCGGTCGTCAAAAAGATGAAGAGGAAGAGACAATAGAACACATAAAGTGTGAATGTCATGCTCTCGCCTCGAATGAAAGACTTGGGGCAGGCTACCTGGATCTGAAAGACTTCAGAGCCCTGAGTTTTTAACGTAATATTACTTTACCATCGCGTTAATGTTTCCCGTATAATTATCACTTACGCGTTCGAAACGTTTATATCAAAAGAAACTACACTATAAAAAAAAAAAGAATTATAGAGTCTCAGAGCACCATCCCTGAGCTCCATTACTCAGATATACTAAGTTATGGTTAAAAAGACTCTGGAATAGGCGCAATGGGGGACAACTACACAAAAGATTCCAATAGGTCGAAGTGTATCCAAAAGGAGCCCTTATCATATAAGATAGTATTTAAAAAAATAAATTCAAATCAACTTGATTTGTTCCTAGTACACCCCGTTATCTAATACTCATTTTGGGGGCAATCTAAAATAGTGTTGCTTCACATAATTAGTCGATTCACTTTTATCTATAAAAGTTATTTGTCAAGCTAAAATTCTTCTTTAGTGAAAGCTATAGAGACACATTCATACCTCTTTTTAGTCAAATCGGAGGGCGACAATTATAAATATCGAATATCGTCAATTTGGAGTCCAATTTTTGAAATAGTCACCGAGTAATCTTCATAGAGATTCTCATTCATTCTCTATGGAAATCACTTGATGAATATTTCAAAAATCGGACCCAAGACCTTTTGACATGTTATTGAGTGAGTAAGTCAACATAATTTTTTATCGACTTAGATTATCGTAACTGCCCAATTACTTGCCCCTAAATTGAGCATAAGATAACGGGGTGTAGTTCCTAGTTATGGCGGATAAGCCTAGGATTGCCCAATTGTTGATTGAGTCTCATAGCAACCGGCCGGGAGCGGCCCTCATGTCACCGCGATCAGTTATTCGGGGCGAGTGCGATCGATAACCGCGCCTGTATCACTGAATGTTCCAGAACCGGCTTCCGCCAATCCATGTGGAGCCATTTTGCCCAAAAAACTGTAGAAATTGGAATTTAGATACAACACGTACCGTTTTTTTGTAAATAAAGTTTGAAAAAATTGTTGTATACTGTTTTAACATGTATAATGTTTTGTACTCGTTATTTGACTAATGGTCTGCTTGCACACAGTTAAATTTGGATATATAACTATTTGCTCTATTATATTGCTCTTAAATAATAAATAAATATTACAGGACAAATATTACCCTAATTGACTGAGCACCACGGTAAGCTAAAAAAGGCTCGTGTTGTGGGTACTCAGCCAACGATATTAATATATAAGATAATGATAAAAAAACATTTATTTGTGACAACACATACACCTAAACGATGACAGACAAAGAAAAATACACCCGGTGTGCATCACAAAATGGACTCAACTCAGCATATTGCCAGCTTAGGAGCCTGCGCTGATATATAATATACAAATACTTCAATACATAGAACACACCCATGACTCGAGAACAAATATCTGTGGTCATCACACAAATACCGGGATTTGAACCCAGGGCCGTCGGTTTCACAGGCAGGGTCACTACCCACTAGGCCAAACCTGCCGTCTTAATAGTTAATATAAAATAGTGTATAACAACTTAAACGGGTTATACGAGTATCGCTAATACTTAATTAAAATTACATTCTTCCGTTTGGCAGTAGCTGCAAGTTGATCCGACCAGGATATCCGATATATAGTCGATATATTTTATTAATAAATATTGCGAGCACCAACGACATAATTATGTAAATAAAGCAATTAACATACTTCCCGCAATATTCATAAGCTATGTTGAAAAAATACTGCAGTCCAGGCATCGTAAAACGGGGTGATCGGGTACAAAAATGCCATTCAAAATTTAAAATATAATGGGTACCAAACGGGTACCAAATTAATTTTACTAAGAAGTTTTCCGGACGTTTGTATATTAGTTTTTTTTTTTTTTAAGTAGTTCTCTTTCATAACTTTAAAGATAAACTCAAAATTGTGAGAAGGTGACTTTGGGAAAATTGTTGGTGTCTCACAAATTTTGGATCATGTATATTTTTTACTATAGCTCCATTTGTAATAAGATTTTTTTAGTGCAGGCTCGGTACCGCGAACTATCTATGGTATCTTTCTCTTTCACTCCAATAAAGGCATAATTAGAGTGATAAAGACAAATGCTAATTGCTTGAATTTAGATTTTTGTATTTGCCTTCAGCATAGTTCGATTTGCAAACAAAGCTACGAGTATATATAATTTAGTTCTAAAGTTCAACAAGGCATGTGTTGTCTCATGAACAAAGTCGCTGTTGGAAGCTAGTTCCTCCCAAACCCTCGACTTGTGTTCTGGAATAAGTTATCCTGTAAAGCCATCAAGGAAACAGCATACAGGAAGCAGTTCCAATAATGGGCGAAACGTGTCAGAGCGGTCGGCGCGCTATCTCCATCTTGCTCTTATTCCCCTTGGTGGCAAATCGTCGCCGTTTTCTGGAATACCAGTATAAGTAGATCCAAGGACGACCGATCTGGCCTAGTGGGTAGTGACCCTATGAAGCCTGTCCTGGGTTCAAATCCCAGTTTGGGCATTTACTTGTGTGATGAACACGATATTTGTTTCAAGTCATGGGTGTTTTCTATGTATTTTAGTATGTATATGTATCTATCTATTATATATATCGTCGTTTAGTACACAACACAAGCCTTACTGAGCTTAACGTAGGACTTGGTCGATTTGTGTAAGATTGCCCCAAAATATTTATTTATCACGTTATTTACGTTACATTACATTATTCACGTTACAAGGCAAGGACTATACAATATGAACCGTTATTAGTTATTATTGCTCTTAGCTCGTAGGTATGGCTTATTTTTCAGTTGGCATTGTCGATATAGAATTCGTTATCAATGGTCATTGATCGATTGATAGGTATGAAACATCCAAGAATTCTGCCAATTTGCTATATGAAACCCGCAACAATATGAAAGCATCTTGTATAGAATCGGTAGCCAGGAGGTTCGCTGTTGTCTTGCAGATAATTTATTGTCATAAATTATTCTTTGGATCAATGAATTATAATATAATAATAACATAATTCATCATTACGCATAATGTGTTTTTCTGAAACTGTAGACTTTTCAGTATTATTATAAAAACAAACCTAACCTAATATAATTAACACGGTCATGGCTTCCAAAGTTCCAAAGTTATACAGTTTCAGAAAATAATCCCTTCTGTGACATGATAAATTCTGACGGATGACGGATAACCCGAGGGCCTAACGCGAATCAATTCGACCGATCGTCTACTTACTTCCCCATCGCTTGTATATGCAAGAGCGAAAGAGAAGAAAACAATAAGATTTCGAACTTTAATTGTAAATCCTTCAGCTCTTATAGTTTGGCAGGGAGGAAGGCGGCGTTGGTACGAACAAGGCATAATGGGCTCAAGAGAGTCCCGGCCCCCCAGAGACCGGAATTTGCTTAGAGTGCCAGGAAAAGGTAAGAAAACAAAGATTTATCACAGTACTATAGTTATTTATGCAAAAGTGACAAAGTCAGATATCGAGTCTTGAACGAACAAATAATAAAATATTAAGCACTTAAAATCTCTATAAAAAGTCGCTAGTCACAAACTATGTAAATATTTTTTTTTCTTCTAATATATATATAAATAAAACAAATAAATAAATAATTACAGGACATTTTGACACAAATTGAATGAGCCCCACGCTAAGCTCAAGAAGGCTTGTGTTGTGGGTACTCAGCCAAAGATATAATACACAAATACTTAAATACATATTATATAAAACACCCATGACTCAGGAACAAATACCATAGTGCTCATCACACAAATAAATGCCCTAACTGGGTTTTGAACCCTGGACAATCGGCTTTATAAGCAGGGTCACCCACTAGACCAAACCTGTCTTCGTATATGGCATAAACCAAGTATTAAGTGTCATGATAGAAATTTGGTAACAAAAAAGAAAAGTTCCATACAAACTTTATGGGACTTTTTGGGAAATATGGTAGATCTTGCTAAGCATCATTTGCTCTATCAGTCTACCGCTTTTAATCAAAATCGAAGACGTGATCCAAATGTACAAACTTTTAGAGAAATGCTCATTTACACACATTATACTCATGATCCCTGAATGCCCCCAGGAGTATTAAAGCAGCTACTTCCATCCATTAAGAGTTACGAGTACTAGGTACTCACATATACATACATTATTGAGTTACGGCTTTTGTCTCTGGGGAGACAACACCCTACGTGACAACTGAACTATACTGCCATTAAACAGACTATAACTCTTATAGTCTAGGCCATAAAGCTTCTATTCCCCTGCGTACTGAATTAGGGACAGGGCGAGGTTTCCAGTGACCTTATTTTCGTGTTTCTTGGAATATATGACTTGTACAGACAGTTCTTAGAACGGGGTGTGCGAATATGCGACGGAGGAATTTAGGGAATTTTTAACTATGGTTTTCATGTTATGCGTCATCACCATCACCTACACGCTGTCCCGGCATTTTGCCACGGCTCATTAAAGCCTAAGTCCGGTTGGCAAGAATCCCAGGATTTGGCGTAGGTACTATTTTACTAAAGCGACTGCCATCTGATCTTCCAACCTAGAGGTAAATAAGGCTTTGTCCTGATTCCTCACGAATGTTTGCTTCACCGAAAAGTTAGGTACATGTAAATATCAAATGATATTTCGTACATGTTTCGAAAAAATTTTTGGTACAAGCCGGAGTTTAAACCTGTGATCTCCAGATTGCAAGTCGCAAGCTCTTGCCTCTAGGCTACGCTTCTCATCATCATCATATCAGCCGAATGACGTCCACTCCTGGACATAGGCCTCCCCGAAAGCGACCGTCACTAACCGGATTTGCGCCCCTGTGGCTTCCCACGATCTTTATGTCGCCGGTCCACCTTTTGGTGGTCTGCCCACGCTGGTACGTCACTAAGTGTGAACTGCAGGAATGTTAAACAATGATGAGTTTGAATACATGGTTGTGTTTGTATTCCACAGCTGTGTTATGATCTAGAACTTAGATAATGCAAACGTTAAAGGCTTGGTCACATAGGGCGCGTTTTGTGGCGTGGCGCAGCGGGGCGCGACGCTGCTGTCCGAATGTGTACCTTATTTCGTTACATTAGCCACACCGCTGTCACGCCCCGCTGTGCCACGCTCTCAAAACGCGCCTATCTGCCCAAGCCCTAAAGGTGAGTACATGACATATTCATAAGAAAAAGTGACAGGGGCCTCAGGCATGCGAGACGGGATTTGAACCCGCATCTCTTATTATCGCGGCTGAGGCTGAAGGGGATAGCTGGAGATACAGTTTCAAATCTCTGGCTCGGATACCGGAGTTCCTCGTTACTCTTTCTTAAGTATCTACACTAATATTATAAAGGCGAAAGTTTGTGAGTGTGTATGTTTGTTACTTGTTCACGTCTAAACGGCTGGAGCGAATTTAATTTGGTATAGACTTAGCTGACATGACACCCTGGATTAACACATAGGCTACGTTTTTTCCCTAATAAACCGCGGATAACACCGTTGGCACAGCTAGTATGCCACATATTCCAATTTTTAATTTATATAGTAGTACACCTACTTAAAACAATCAAAGCAAATCAAATTTATTTAAAAAAAAAAAATTTGATTTGTTAGTTGCTTAGATAATGGAGATTCACTTAACTAAATATTAGTGGCTTAAAAGTAGGGGGCGTGGGGGCCAAAAGGGCCAAAGGATCTCATGGTAATGTTAACTAGTTATTATAGGACTATTGTAACACCAATCTGTCGAACCTGAACGCTGCCAGGTGTTCGAAACGTCGTGGTCGAAACCCATTTTTATATATTTGTTTTATCGTAGTCAATTATTATGGTAAGACAATAATTTTAATTTGTATATATCCATTCGATATGGAGATTTTTATTGCTTGTACGGTGTGTCGCCGTCATAGGAGCTTTAACTTTGGGGATCGCTTCTGCACCACGAACGTAGCAACAACGTACGACTTTTGAAAATTACTTATAGTTTACTTAATATTAAACAAAAGAAGATTTTTTAAGCACGCAATGTACATGCGAAAACTATGAAGTTTGTAGGCTGACAGTAAATGTCAACTAGACTATTGAATGCTGTCCATTGAAAATATTATTTAGTTTGTTCGAAAAAATCACAATTAATAAAACTAAGAACAAATCAAATTATTTTTTAAGTAATATTTTGATTTGCTTTGATTTTTAAGTAGTGAAATATAAATTAAAAGTTGAAATAGATCGGTAGACGGTAATCCCGTCTCGAACACCGGAGGTCCTCGTCGTTTTTTCTTAAGTATATGTATATATATTCCAACTCACAATTAATAAATTAAATATTTTTTTAAAGTTGTAAAACAAATCCTATGACGGCGACACACGATATATCAGATCTCGTATTCACGTCGGAATAAGAAGATCTATCTGACGCAATCGGCTATCTGTATTATGTGAGGAGAAAAAAGTGCAGCATCGATTGCATTGGCATGCACCTGCGATGACATTCCAAAGGTTCGCCAACCCGCACTGATCCGGCGTGTGGAGTTTTTTAACCGACGAAAAAAAAGGAGGTTCTCAAGTCAACGCGTATATAAATCTTTTTTTTTTATGTATTACTAGCTACGGATTGAGTGAATCGCTGGATGATAAACGCTTACACAAACTCTAATATAATATCTAATGAGCTTGTTATACATGTATTTTTATTTATATATACACTTAGGGCCGATTTTTCAAATGTCAGATAAGCAGATACCTGATGGATACCCATAGAGTTATTCATCGAATAGTGCTGACAATTTAAAAATCGGCCCTTAGCCATCAATATATAATATATTAAGTATGTATTGTCAACCAATTTGATTTCTAGGCCACTTCGAACCTTGTCACAGTGACGTTAATAAGAGATCTTTTGCGTCTTTCATATAGATTTTCACTGTGACAAGGAACGAAGTGGCCTATAAACTTAAATAGGTTGACTGTACATCCGTTATTGTATAAAAAGGTGAAAACTTAACTGAAAGAATACATCTATGTAGTTGTTCGGAGGATTAATATGGACTTACTTAAATATTTGAATTTAGAACGCCGACACGATGCGTGTACAGTCAGCAACAAAAGTGGCTGAGCGGGGGAAGTGTTCAAAATGACCTACACGCGCTCTTATTCTCTTGACAATAGAGATGTGTTGACCTTTATTTAAAAATAAAATACACGTAAGTTCACTTACAAATTTTTATATTTTTAATTCTGTAATTTAAAACCTCTAGAGGTATATATATGTGTTTTGGATGACTTTTGCAATATTAACTTAATCTTCTTGGCACTCGTTTTTGGGGCTAACAGTAGTTTATTTACTGTTAACTTTTTGCTGGCAGTATTTTTACACCGCGGCTTGTTTGGCACGCGTTTTGCGCAATACGACACTTTTTTTTTGTTGTAGGCAATTTTAACCAGAGTCCTGAGTGTAAGTTTTTAACGTAACTTTACGTCACGAACGCATTTGCGTTTTCCATATGAATAACATTATCACTTACGCGTTCGTAAACGTTTTTTTACGTCAAAAGAAACACTAGAGCCTCAGATTATAGGACTGTTACATGATTGGACTTATGATAGACACGTGGGTCATTCTTAGTTAAATGTTATAATTAAAACTGTTGTCAGCCAAAATAATAATAATACTTAGTTACAAACGGTAAGGGCGGTATAATTACCCATGTAAATACTCTAAGATTATTATTTACTTGCAATTTATGTTTAAAAACGAAATGAAATTAATTTATTCCAGACATGATGTCCATATGTTTGCCATAAGAGAAATGTCTAAAAGGTAGGATCAATTTTAGTGAGTCCCATTGATTTTCATTGTCAGTCATTCCTAGTTTGCCGGGAGACGAGACAACGGGGTCAGAAGGCCGACCGCAAAAATCGAAATTCCCAAATTTCGAAAGATTGTCCCTGTCACTTTAATTACGACATAATTGGAGTAAAATAAAAAGATGCTCAAAATTCCAAACTTACATTTCCAGAGTAGGCCCACAGAGAGAACGACCAGAGGCTCTCTGGTCGTTCTCTCTAAGTAAGTTTCTTTTGACGTAAAAAAACGTTTACGAACACGTAAGTGATAATGTTATTTATATGTATAGGAAACGCGAACGCGTTTGTGACGTAAAGTTACGTTAAAAACTTAGGTACACTCAGGGCTCAGGCGCCATGTTCGCTAACTCAAACCAGAAAAAGACTTAGGTACTTAAAAGTTCAAAACCTAATGTTTTAATAGGTTTTCCAATCGCTTATTAATTTATCATTTGCAGCTAAGAGGTTCTCTTTCCCTCCCGTACAGAAAGAAGTGGACGGCATGTGATCAGTACCCCAGCGCCCTGGAGCTAGCCGGAGCGATTTGGCAGCGCGCTGCGGCTAGCGGGCGCGCCAGGCGGCCCGACGGCATTCCTCGCGTGACTCAGCCGCGGACGCGCGCAGGTAACTTACCGTTCTTACTATTACTCGATTAATTTTATTATATGGGACTTTTCAGAAACAAGTGTCCAAAATTAGCGTCACTTGTAGAAAAGTTTACTATACTACGTAGGTACATACTTCGCCATCGGCAACATTTCCACCCCCACCATCTGAATAGTTGGAAATCCTCTACTCTGCGTTTCTCTAGAAATGTCCTACCTTGCACATCAAAATTGTGGAATAATTTGCCGTCAGCAGTATTTCCGGACCGATACTACCCTCATACCTTCAAGAAAAGAGCGTATTTCTATCTTAAAGGCCGGCAACGCGCTTGTGACTGGGGTGCCCATGGGCGACGGTAATTTCTTACCGTCGACTACCGGTCTGGCCTAGTGGGTAGTGACCCTGCCTAAGAAGCCGATGTTCCTGGGTTAAAATCCCAGTCAGGGCATTTTATTTGTGATGAGCACAGATATTTGTTCCTGAGTCATGGGTGTTTTCTATGTATTTAAGTATTTATATGTATCTATCTATTATATATATCGTCATCTAGTACCTACAACACAAGCCTTACTGAGCTTACCGTAGGACTAGGTCGATTTGTGTAAGATTGTCCTGAAATATTTATTTATTATTATTTATTACCATCAGGCAATCCGTCTGCTCGTTTGCCACCTTTATCATTAAAAAATGATGATGATGATGGCTACAGACGGCTACATACGCAGCGCGGCCGATGACCGCGCGTCTCAGGGATGGCCCTATCAGTGGCGGCTCACATGTCGACATACGACGAGTTTCGCACGTCGTGGTATATCTATAGACATTCGTCGCTTCTATGGTGTTCCGTGGACTTTATGGTTAGGGTTACGTAGTCAACTAGGAAGCCACAGTTTCGCCATGTGTCTGTCCCCGGCTTTCCTCAGTGGCTGTTAGTAATAGAGAGCAGGCCCGGTAACATCGAAATTAGTATATTTCGAGCATCTTTTACTCCAATCGGCGTCATGAGAGTGACAGAGACAATAGTCCGTATTTACGAATATCGTTTTTCTCGGTAGCGCCATTAAAATTTGGTATGATTATGTACGAGTAAGTTATTCTTATTAAGGCGGGTACCTCCTACACTTTTATGGAAAAAAGGCATAGCCAGCTAAATAACTAAATAAAAAGCTATCATACCTAATAAATTAATAATTGCGAAAGTGTAAACAATATATTTTCTCGTCTTTGTGACTTAGTACAATACCGTCAGCCTTCAAGTCTTATTTACTTAAAGTTGACTAAACTCAATAATATCGTATTTCAAAAGAAATTAGATATTTTGCGCAGTCTAGACGATACGATGTAAGTAATTACTTATCTTTCTTTTAGTAAATTTGTGTAAGGATGTCCCGTAATACTTAACTTTCTCGACAGCGGCGCTACTGCGAAAAACGATATTCGTTATTATTTCTGACGATTGTCTCTGTCACTCTTAGGACGCCTTAATTGGAGTAAAAGTAAAAGAATGCTCGAAATAAACGAATTTCGATCAATGCGGTACCGGATCAGTCCTTAGCGGACGGGGAAGTGTCGGGGCCGCCGGACGAGAGACACTCCCACGTGTTGATTGTACGTTATGTATATACAGTCAGCACTTAACTAGCCTCCTCTGTAATGACTATAAAGCAGGCCTGTTACCGAAAAAGTCGAAGTTCGTATATTCCGTGCATCTTTCTCTTTTACTACAATTACGGGGTCATGACTCATGATACTCATGATAGTGACAGAGACAATCGTCCAAAATTTTCGAAAAATTTTATTGGTATTTTTTTTCGGTAATGATACCTACTTTTAACTATAGAAGATGATAGATTATTAATACACATGCACGAAGATGGCCATCAATTCCAAAAACCTTACTATCCGATACCTACTTACTTATTAAATTTGCGCGACTTGCGCAATACGTATAAACAAGAAAGAACAAACACGAAAACAACAAAGATGTTTAAGGAAAATCTCTTAAATTATGAAATGCGTGAAATTATACACAGTTGCGGCCTTCGGTTTCCAAAACCATTTGAGTTTACCGAATGACTCAGTCGTATAAACGCCCTTCGATCATTTTGTGTCACACTGTCTGCGCCGTTTGCGCAGACGTAACAAAGCAGTCCAAGGTTACCGTTCATTCAATTTCATTCAATCACTTCATTCATTCAATTACTTGGAATTATTCAATTATGGAATTAGTTATTTGTGTGACGAATACGATAAAAAAATCAACTGTTACAATTGAAATAGTTATTTCTTAAGGGAGCAAAGTTAGTGTTTACCTTCTCCTGCTGATATTGAGACCCGAACTAGCCAAAGATTTGAAGACTAATCTGAACCTTTGCTGCCGAGTGAAACACAATTTTTTTCACTTCACTATCGCTAGGAAAATAATACTTTTACTCCAAATTAATCATGTCTATCAATCATTAACATTTATGCGAACGGGCGCTCGGCATGCAGTCTTCGTGCAAAATGCTCCATTTTCACGAAGACCTATGCTCTCCGAGACGTGCGAACGAAAAGAAAATTTTTCTTTTTTATATTCATGTATTTAAATTGATTTAATAATTATAATTTTCGTTATTTCAGTGCTATGCTGTAATACTATTACTTCAAAAAGACAGCGTCCAGTCTGATGTCTTAGCGTTGTCTCTGCGAGGCAGGCACTCTTGGGATTCACTGGGTAGACAGCTGGCTTCTCTAGCCAGGAACGAATTCAGAGGGCATGAGGGCGTTTTCGCAGTTAAACACAGAGTTCAAACAGTAAATAACATCAGATAATTCACTTACCGGCATTACTTAAAGCAATCAAGCTGAGGATAGTAAGGACTGCGCCCGCACTCCGGCGAGGCGTCATCACGGGGACGCCTTGCATTCTGGAACAAAACAGAATAAAATTAGATATGATCTCTTGATTATAAAATCAATTGGCATGTGGTACCGGCTGATGGCACTATCCCATCCCATCTCCTCCCGCGTGTCGTAATCGACAAAGGGAAAAATCCAACGGATGGGCAGCAGCGTCCGTCAAAACCGAATCAACAGCAACTGCGGATGACACAAGTCATTGGGGGAGCAGTGGACGTCTTATGACTGAAATGGTGGTGTTGATACAATCAACTAAGCTGTCTATGTACAAACACAGCGGAGCAGAGGCTAAAATTTGACAAAAATCTAAACAAAAAAGGCAAAATAGTCCGATACAGCGGCGCTACCGCGAATACAGCGATAAACGATATTCGCTTTCGGACGATTGGCTCTGCCAGTCTCATGACGCCGTAATTGGAGTAAAAGAGAAAGATTATCGAAATATACGAATTTCGTACGCGGTACTGGGCCAGATATTAATGTTATCAATATGTGAGGATTTTTTTTTCTACAGGGTTAGAACCAAAATGGCAGTCCAGTTGCCTCATAAGCAACTCTTTCTGAGACAAATACATTAGTACAAGTCCGTGCCGTCGAAATGCGTATGTATAAAGGAAAAATGGAAAGATCCACTGCCTCAAGCGAGACTCGAAAGCGCAACTTTGGAACACCAGCCCGTCGCTGTGCAAAGCTACCTGAAGTTACCCTTTACTTCCGACCTAAGCTAGAGAAGCCCCTATAAAGTATCCTATTCTGTTAACCTAGGACATCCACTGTTGGACAAAGACCTCCTCCGTAGCCCGCTACCAACCCGCTACAGCGAGTAATCTACTGAGCATAATCGTCAAGTTTCACCACTTCAAAGATACGCGCCAAAATTATTACGCAAGAAAAATATCCATAAATCAATCATGACAAATTACCAAGAATATTGACATTAATGACATTCTTGGGATTTGGGGTTTACCCAGCTGCCTCTGAGTTGTCACATGTTTAAGTGCAAGTGTTTACAAATACGCTTGTGAATAATCGTTTGTGTACACAGTGACTCAATACTATAATATATGGCGACATAATTAAAACTTATTTCAGAGTAACGCGTAATCGGCGCGGCGCTAATGCGAAAATCAGTAAATTTCGGACGAATGTCTCTGTCACTTATGAAGCCTTAATTGGAGTAAAAGAGAAATATGCTGGTTTACGAACTTCGATGTACGCAAAGATTTTAGAACGATTGTCTGTCACTCTAAAATTGGAAAAAAAGAGAAAGATGTACGAAATATACAAACTTCGGTATTCGCAGTACCAGGCCTGCTTCCAAGCGTGGGGATTACGGAATTAAATGCGCCCTCCATGCGCTCTCAGTGGCGGTTTCTGGTAGCCTATGTCCAGCAGTGGACATATGATTTGGGTATTTTCAAGGCAACAGTGAATAGGCTGTTACTGAACCAGCGTGCTACACACTCGACCTCGTCGACACTTACCATCAGGTGCGACTAGGGTCAAACACTGGTCAGTCTTGTATAAAAAAGTGGACATCCGTTGTTGCTGTATAGGATAGGATTGTAAAACTAATAAGTCGACTGTGTAAACGCAGACCTAAGTTTTAAGTGGCTTAGTCTCTCGTCCCGTTACTGGGATGCAGAACAGCCAATCGCTTCTGCAATTTAAAGGCCAGTATAATTTGAAACGGATTTATTGTATAACAGCGTATAAGCACGGTCAGGTATATGCTGGACGTTTGCTCTTGCAGTGTTCGAAGTTATCTGGAGCCGCGGGATCGAGGTCACTGACTGCGTGCACCTGTCTTTTTGCTAACATTTATGCAGTACCAATCGGATGTCGAATAGTTGCGTCTATTACTAATTATATGTGTCATTATCTAGGAAAAGGGACCTTATTGTCGATGGCACTTACGTCGAATCGCGTTGCATTTGTATTATATTTTCTTGAACAACGACAAAAGCGCCATCGACAATAAGGTCCCTTTTCGTAGATAATGTCACATATGAGAGCGTAAGAGTTAGAAAATCTTTAGTTTTGAGGTGTGTTTTAGTGCTTAGATTTCTTAAGGACTATAGGAGAGAGGAAGAGATTCAGGAGAATTATTTTACTCTAATTAAGGCGTCATGACAGTGACAGATCAATAATCGTCCGAAAACGAATATCGTTTTTCGAGGTCGCAGGAATGTCACAGATGTGGTTGTATCGGAACCGAAAGAAGAATCGGATGTTTTACATTTAGTTTATCGGAACCAGAATCGGAGTCGGAACCGAAAACGGAAGCGGAACCAAAATCGGAGCCCGAGCAGCACGTTGTCACCTGTTCGTTTTTTTATGTACGCCTCTCATTTCTCCGCTACGTTACTGTGACATCCGATATAACGCTTGTTTTGAACCGGAACCGGAGCGAATGTTTAAAGCCAATCAGAAATTCCGACTTAACGGAACCGGCGGAGTTCGTCGCTAGCTGCATGGAAGTTGGGATAGTGACTGAAGTAAACAACTACTCCGAAGAGACGACGCTGACACAACCTTCGATGGTTTTTGATTGCAGTTTAGGGTATCGTCCCGGTGTCATGGTGTCATGCAGAGTCAACAGACGGTCTGCTGAAGGTGTTTTCAAACTTCTGGTACGTATTAGACTTGTATTAGATCGAGTTTACAGTTTAGTTTTAATCATTTCTTACCATACACAACTGACACTTTCTATTTACGCTTCATCCGACATGCGAATTTATTTATATTTACAAATAAATTGCTAACGACCTGTTTCCGCCGCTGTCAGTCTCATCGCCAGTTAGAAAGTTCTACAATCAATCAATTGAGCGAATTGACAATGGACACCCATTTCGCTTTCAAATTGAGACGGACTTACTAATCTCACTACGAACGACCCCGATATGTCGTGTTGACGAAAATAAATGCGACCAAGTTGTTCCAAACGGCTTGGATGCTCTGGCGATTATCATACCGGTTCGGTTTGCGCATGCATCGGGTGTGGAACTGAGAGTCCACATCTGAGTCCGCTCGACTCTTCAGAAACTTCTGAGAGCTTTTTCGCATTTTTGGGAATGTTCTGCATCTTGCATTGCTAGGTGTAACTTGCATTGCTAGGTCCCTGGAGCATTTTTAATCTTCATCTTATCTTCTCTTTTCTTAGTCTGTCCTGACAGACTTATCAAAAAGGCACAATCGCTCAGACATTTAATCCTTACCACTTTGACAACAGGTTAGGCCTAGTGCGTAGTGACAGTGACCCTGCCCTATGAATCCGACAGTCCTGAGTTCAAATCGCAGTATATGCATTTTGTAATATTCACAACGTAGAGATGATACGCTCCCCTCACCTGGACGTCCGGTGGTGGAACGGAGATGGCGGAATGAAATTGTGCCATTTCTGTGCACACTTTCCAAAATATGTCCTGTAAAATACAGACAAAGCTCAAGACTGTAACCTTACACTCGCCAACTCAGGATCACCAATGAGTCTGAGCTCGGTGCTCTATTGAATCCAAAGCAACTTCTCCCTATTTATACAATTTGTCCCTTCAAATATTTTACGGAGACACTAGCGACTAAGTTTTTGCTCATGGCAATCCATATTTTTGGTCTCGAATTTTTTCTCAGCTCTAAAGACCACTCTACACTGGATGTAAGCCAATGCTCTCGCAGCCAAAACTACGGCTGGCTAAACGGTCAAATGTCAGATGTAAAGATAATTTGATGTCATTACGTTCTATCTTCCAATCGTGGCGTTCTCAATACTCTCAATAGGATAATCTGGTCGGTGGCGTCCGTGTGAAAGTTTTCATAGGAATAGACCAGCGATCTTGGCTATATCATTTCCTTGTACCAATTCGGAATTCAGTATTATTGTCATGGCAGATGTGGCAGCCAGCGGCACCTGGTCGTGAAATTGTAGCGTGGATTTAAATAATAGGCTTTCCTTTTTTATGCTTCTAAGAAGTATTCCTTCAGAGTTTTTAATACATAGACGGTTTTGTTTAAAGATTTTCTTGATGGAATCTTCTCAGCGGGCTAGGAATAGCGAACCGGCGACAAAACTCCCTTCATAGACCACTCAGATTCGGTTGATACCTCAACCAAACTCGCTGGAAGCGCAAAGTCAGTAGAGGTATTCCAGTGCAAATTAAGTCAGGTGCGGAAGGGTCCATCCGCACAGTCCGCTCGCTCTAACATTCTGAACGGTGTATAGAGCCTAAAAATGTCGAGTAGGTTATACGTATGGCTCCATGGCATTATAAGTGGCAGGACAATCTCGCCGACTCTTCTCAACAATGTATTTATTTACAAAGCAAAACAAGATAGTATTTGCATTTGAATGACTCGTTTGTTTGCAGCATAATCTGCGTGTGAGTTTATGTTTCTAGAACAGACATTATACTTTAAATGAGCTTCCCGCCGTGCTGCGCACGCGGCGTCACTGTGGGCCCGCGTGCGGGGCAGCCCGAACTCTCCTAAAGCTGAGTGCTAAGATGACGGACAGTCCGATGGTCACACACTGGTTGTCCATGCATGTGAGGCCGAATGTATAATTTTCTCCCAACCATCCATAACCCAAGAACACCTAAATGCCCACGTCAGTATTCGAACCCAGGACGCTACAGTCTAAACTAGCCCGTTAACGTAATCTGACGTGCAAGATGATTAACAATGACAGCACAGATCGAGTGCTACCGCAAAGCACGTTGTTCGTTCGTACGTCAATTTGCCTCTTTATCGCTCATATACGTAGTGATAAAGAGAGAGACAATATTCGAATTACGATTTCGCGGTAGGCCTCCTGGTCAACGCTCGCCGCGGCGCCGGCGCCGGCGCAGGAATGCGGCCAATCAGCTTTTTACTTTCCGCCATTACAACGTTACGGTCGTTTTTGCTCAGCTGAGCTGTTATTCTCATAGCTTGACTTAGAAACCAGTATAATTCTGAACTCCGAATATTTACCATATTCACGGACACTGCGTGATGCCATCTATCGCAGCCCAAAGGAAACAAACGATTACGCCACGTCTGGCAACGAGGTCGAGGGTGTAGCACGCTGGTTCAGTAACAGCCTATTCACTCTTGCCTTGAAAAGACTCAAATTATATCTTTCCGGGAATATAGACGAAGGGAACTATGTAGTCATTGTAAATGTTATCACTAATAATTTACCAATTTTAGCTTGATGGGCATATTTTTATTCTTCCATTATAAAAAGCCATGTATTATTATAATTACACGTGAGTTTATCCGTCTGTAACTAATTAGTAGCATCAGCTTAATTTAACCTATATAAAATCTAATTGTCTAATCACAATCACAGATAGATGTAACTAAAATCCAATATCGTAAGGCAAATTAGGAGTCTCTCCAAATCGGTCGACACAGATTCGCCTAAAACCGGTAATAGAACTCATAGAAGCCCCTTGTTCCAGTACCCTAATTAACCAAATTATCGACAGGTCATGTTACACTAGACAACTAGTCACAGTTGACACAAATCATTAGTGAATAGCTTCTTGACTCATCATCTGATTCATTGGTGATTCATCCTTCTCGCATGCGTCTAACGGGGTGAATTTTTAGAATCCAATTAAAGTTGAAACTCAAGTTACTTTAAGGCTCTGGGCACACTTGCGGCGACCACGCGACGTCCTCCTGGCGATTCAATTGTAATCGGCACGCATCTAACTCCCACATGTAATTTTCGCAGTGTACCTACATGTGGGAACGCCGAGAAAACGCAGGACAATAACGCTAATGTGCCCATGCTCTTACATACTCGTATTAATATTTTATTTATT
Organism: Grapholita molesta; assembly: GCA_022674325.2. Lineage (NCBI taxonomy): Eukaryota > Metazoa > Arthropoda > Insecta > Lepidoptera > Tortricidae > Grapholita > Grapholita molesta. The sequence goes on from CP053130.2 coordinate 403,825, forward strand.
TTTTATTTTATTTTATTAGAAACAAACAGTCACATATGGTTAAATCGAAGTACAAACAATATTATCATTAAATCTAGACTTACAGTTTCCTTTATTTAAATATCAAGCCTAACAACATTTAGTGATATAGTACTGTTAAAGTACTAGCAAAGGTAAAAACAAATTTAAAAAAAAAGAAGAAATTTTAAACTTTTTGCCATACAGTGAAAATGAGACAAGAAACAAACATCTAGTGATAAGGAATACATTAAGTAAATCCACATCATAGCCTACTGAGGTTCCGAGATACATTGCAAGGATAGCCTTTTGAAACTACTCAAATTATCAATGAATATATCTATATTTAAAAATTTATCATTGTACAGCCTGCAAGCTCTCTTTAAAAAACTGTTGTTTGCATATGCTGTTCGACTACGAGGAACATGGAAAACACTTTTCTTTCTACAGGTTCTCTCACGACAACGGGGCACTCTAAAGGAAAGAGATTGTAACAGCGTAGGAGCATCAATATGATTATTGACAATTTTGTAATTTAGTGTGTGTCCTTCATACCCGTAGACACGACAGCGTGCGGAGTCTTCATAGTTCAACGAGCACAGGAATCCGAAAGAAGTCTCGCCGCATCGGTTCCGGTATTATACAACAGACTTGTGGCCATAATGAGGTCGAGGCCTAAGGCCTAGGCCGCACGCTTTAACGAATAAAACAAAAGATTGACAATGTTTGTACACTTAGAGCATTTTAACCGCAGTATCTATACAGAAAAGTCTGCTTTCTTGCGTGGGGGCGGCACCTCAATTTATGACGTGACTTTCGTAGTTTTTTTCGTTTGTGTTTCGTTTTTACAATCTTCAGCTCTAGTGTAAGTTTCTTTTGGCGTAAATAAACTCCTCGAAGGCGTAAATGATAATGTTATTTATATGTGAAACACTAACGCGATGGTAAAGTAATATTACTTTAAAAACTTACACTCTGGGCGTCTAGGTCGCTCGTATTCCGCCTCCGAAAAATTGTGTTTACGCTATCGAAACCCAAAAGCAAGTTGGTATTTTTGGTATAGTTCATATCAGTTGCAATATGATGTTTGATGTCATACCGGTATGGTTTCCATTCAAGCCTGGCAGAGGTGTAACGAAATAGACGGTACTAAGATATTTTGTAAATATTAACATATACTTAATCAGTGACCAGACCCATCGTTGTCCGAGGCAAGATTTGAACCCACAACTTTAGTAATAGCGAGTGACGACGACGCTCTGACTAATTAGGCCACCCTAACACATTTTTTTTTATGACATATTATGGTGGTAAGCAATTACCGTCGCCCATGGGCACCTGCAGCACCAGGGGAGTCGCAAGCGCGTTCCCGACCTTTAAGCCCCCTTAAAGGAGCATCTTTTGAAACCCGGTCCCATACTAAAGTAACTGACGTTGTATAAGTATACATTTCTTGCATAATTCGTCCACGGCCGCAAGTAAACAGTTAAACAGTTGTTTCCGATGGTAAACTGCGTTTTTTGCCATCTGCGACCTTCCATCGTATTTTGCCAGTAATCGTAATTAAGCAGAGCCAATCACCTTCGTGGTTTGTTATTTGTATGAACATTTTTATCAGATATTTGTATTTCTTTACTTTTTTGAACTTGACTTAGGCTCTAAAAACCGTTCGGAATGTTAGAGCGTGCGGACTATGTGGGTGAACGGTAGCCTGGGGAAAATCCAGGACCCTTCCACACCAGATTTGTTTTGTACACTAGAATACTCCTACTGAGTTTACGCAAGAGTCTCAACCGAATTTGAGTGCATGCAATTTTGTCCTTAATATGGTAAATGAAAGTGATGCATTAACACAACTCCTAGGTACACACCTAGGAGTTAATGCATCACTTTAATTTATATGTTTGTGTGTTTGTATATACCGTGTTTTTTATTAATTGAATATTTATCTATATAAACATCAGCTACATGTTATATCGTTTTTAGTTAAATAAAGGTCGTTGGTTCAAATCCCAGTAAGGGCATTTATTTGTGAGATGAGCACAGGTACCTAATTGTTCCTGAGTCATGGGTGTTTCTATATATTTAAGTATTTGTATATTATATATATCGTTGAGTGCCCACATCAAGCCTTCTTGACGTTACTGTGGGCTCAGTTCATATGTGTAAGAATGTCCTGTACTATTTATTATTTATTTAGAAATACACCAATGTCAATATTTATTCGATATTTTCAAACATGAGGTAATTAATTAAATCTGTCATCTTAATGGAATTAATCGATTATAAAAGCAATTTCGTGTAGTTAAATGTTTTACCGACAGTTAGTCATGTTCTGATAATCAGTACTGAGCAATGTCAATAATGCAAATAGAACAGATTCATTAGAAAACGATTAGGGCTTCTACAAACGTCGCGCGTCGTTTGACCGCGATTCTGATGCCATTGATGCCATGATTAGAATCTATTAATACTGAGTTATAAATATTTAAGTATTGTAGGACAATGTAATACACATCGACCCAGTCCAAGGACTCAAGGTTTGTGTGCCAGGTACTCGACGACGCAGGTATATGTATTCGTAATAGTTTTCGGCCATTTATTCGAACACAGGTATTTGTCGCTGAGTCATGAGTGTTTTCAATGTATTTAAGTATTTGTACTTTATATATATTGTTGGCCAAGTAGACCATCACAAGACTTCTCAGTCCATTCATGTAAGGGTTATCCTATAATATACCAGTGTAGTTTTTATTTTTCTCTTTGACTTTTGTATACTCGACGTGCAAAAGTGCCCTTGTGGCCTACTTACTAAATAAACGTTTGAGTTATATATTATTATTTCATAGATCCGTATAAATATTTAAAAAAAAGTAATGTCCATAATCCAAGAACACATATTGTGATAAACACACAAATAAAATGTTTATAACAAATGAAATTAAGTAAACATGTCAAATGTAGGACATTTTTTAACAAAGAATTAAATGTACTCTGCTCGCTGTGTTCCAATTAAGAGAGTTATTGCTTTAATTTGTAGGTAGTGACCTGCAAAATCACTCTGGAAGTTAAAAATATGTTCCCCTCCCCTCCCTCTAATTGTGAACCACCAGGACAACAGCTGGAATACCCTGAAGGCTAACCTTTGAAGGCTTTGACATTGACGGAGTCCTAACACGTATTCGATGTGGGCGTACGTTGCAGACTAAAGGTTGTCGCACACGTAACCGCTCGGCACCAGAACGGCACCACCTCGCCTAATCGGCTCGCCGTCAACCAGGCGTCAAGCATACGCAAGCACATAACGGAACCGGCTGAGCACCTGCAAGGTGCGCGGCTGCGGCTAGCTGCTATCGCGCTTACAGCTGAGTGACATCGACAGCTCGCTTACGGCTTGGCGACAGTGCGCTTACAGCTGGGCGACAGAGCGCTTACGGCTGGGCGACATCGCGCTTACAGCTGGGCGACAGCGCGCTTACGGCTGGGCGACAGTGCGCTTACGGCTAGGCGAAAGGATTAGCAACTGCAGTCACATGAGGGCGCATGCCCGTCGGACCAACTGAGTTCCCATGTTTAAGGTCTCACGCGGATTCGGCTAAAGCCGGTCGAAAAAAGCTCTATAGCTACGCATTAAGAGCGAAACAAACATCAACTCGGCTCGCATCGGCTCAGCTGACGCATCCCAACGCCGGCCGAAGGTTTTCGCTTATGCAGTCGGATGAAATCGACTAGGAGAGGAAAATAAAAAACTTGATCGGTTGAATCATTTTTGAGTTACGTTGCGGAACCTTCGGAAACAGACTGAGCATGGCCCGACATGCATCTTAAACGGTTTTTTCTCTAATACTTTTCTTCTGCAAACCTCCACTCGGACAAGGCAGACAGTCGATGTCAAAGCGCTCGTCCGTCTCCACGCTAATATTTGTCTCCGCTGCTTACTTAACGTGTTCACAAAACGCGCCCTCGACTTTAAACTCGTCTCAAAACCTAGGCCCCTGTTACGAAACAGGCCCGGTACCGCGAACATCGAAGTTCGTATATTTCGGGCATGTTTCCCTTTTACTCCAATTAACGCGTCATAAGAGTGACAGAGACAATCGTCCGAAATTTACGAATATCGTGTTTCGCGGTTGTGCCGCAGGGGGCCATTGAAACACGATCGTAGCGTAAAGAAAAAATCACGTGTCTTGTCCCTCCAATACTTTGTCTTTCATTATATTTATCAGTAGTGAACATCAGGAGCGGTACCGCGAACATCGAAGTTCGTATATTTCGAGCATTTTTCTCTTTTACTCCATTCAAAGGCGACATAAGAGTGACAGAGACAATCGTCCGAAATTTACGAATATCGTTGTTCGCGGTAGCCCCGCAGAGGCTAGTGAGCATGTCCTTCTGTTGCGAAAGAGACGACGGCGTGGGATAGAGATAGCGCTGTCTTGTTCACATCCATTGCTGGACAAAGTCCTCCCCCAAATATTACATCAATTTGGACGAGGGGGAGTTAATTCGATTTCGACGGGCGCTGCTGCCCATAAGTTTTTCCTATGTCGCCTCTTACGGCACCCGCGGGAGACGGGCTGGTGCCATTCTCAACCGGCACCACACGGCACAAATATACGTCAGCGGTCATTGACCTTTTTCAAAAGCTTTCGGAATTCTAGAACTTGCTATAAGTGTTAAACTTAGTTACTTTATTAATTCTTTACAACAAGCAAACTTTGCAATTGCTTTGACACAATCAATATTGGATCTTCTCAAACAAGACGTGCGCAAGACCGACGTCAATGAACATCAAATAAATCTGCGCAAAGAAATATTTACCTAAATCATGGAATACCTAGGCATGAGACAACCATTAATACATAAATATCTATATACTCGTACGTACATAAATACCTATATATATATATATATATAGATAAATATAATATGATCGGCCGTGTGGTGCCGCCTGACAATAGCGTCACCCCATCTCTTACCGCGGGTGTCGTAATAAGCGACAATCAGAAAAACCGACGGATGGGCAGCTCGAAACATACAGCTACCTACTGCGATCGGTAAACAGCCTGCCAAGCGTGGCGACTGTGGCAACACTCCCTAAGATGATACAAATCATTTGGGGGAGGCCTATGTCCAACAGTCGATGGTTTAAGGCTGAAATAATGATACTGATTTTGGCATTTTCGTCTCGTATTTATATTTGCGAAGAATGCAAACCGTTCATAGTTAAAGCAATAAAAATACTTATATGTAATAACGAGTGCGAAACTGGCTAGTCAGAGAGCAATAAATCATGAGGCGGGTATAGTGGACATCAATCACATGAGCGACTAATGGAAACCGCTCCCCGGGGACGGCGGGCTCACAGAACCTAAACGGTGCACGTTTTAGCTCCAGAGATTCCCAACTTATATCATGACAATTACCATTACATTTAAACTAGCTTTCATATACATAGCTATACAGGTTGCAATTTTTTACATTATAGAAAATATGTTTCTCTAACTCCATAAACAATTTGCAATTGAATGCTACTACTCTCGCTGAAATCAAACAAAATATCTTTTTTTTTTTTTTTACTTTTAGCAGCTGTTTCTGGATATTATACCGCTATTTAAATTAGTAATTTGAATGGACTGTATTTTGTGATTTATGCTAGTTTAAAAAGTAATTGATTCAAATTTACATTTTAAATATCTTACAAAAGCAGTTTTAATCATAATATCATTTAGAAGAAATAAGATTCAAATAGATTTAGAAAAATACAAATAGAAAATGTATGAAAATTAAAAAAAATGTGTTTATCTTAATCAGAGTTACCGCTTCCACTTGCTAGGTGATTATGAAGTTCGAAAAATATATTTTGTATTTTGTAAAAAATTACACCCTGTATGATTTAAAAAAAAACTGTCGTGAGATTCAAAGATTAATTGTATAGAAGCTTTATAGTTCACCGGATCGCTGTTACTAACTTTATTACGTTGACTATGTTACTTTGGGGGTAACTCACGTTTTAATTAACAGCAATATTCGACTCATAAAACTTGAGTTATCCTCTTCTTTATAATTACTATATAAGTATAATATGATAAAATCAACATAACATGATCTAATTGCTTTTAAATCATACCGTAAACTGGTAGCTGGACTTAACACAAAGCGATGCAGTTATAGAATGTGTGATATATATTATTTTTATTTTAGTGCCGTTTTAGTGCCGGCGGGTGTCGTAAGAGGCGACAAATGAATGGGCAGCAGCAAGCAAGCCTGGTCTGAAGGCAATGCTGTCGCCAACCTAGACCCGCTTGCCAAGCATGGCGACTATGGCAACTACCCGCAAGATAATACAAGTCATATTTGGATTAGCACCTAGTCGAATTTAATAAAAATCTAAATGTTTATGTTATAGCAAATTTAAAAGTGACTTAGGACTCAGGAAGTTAAATACGCGTTCGTATCACATTATTCTTTAGGTTCAGTATAAATGCTTATAATAGTGATTAATTTATTTAATTTATATAATAGTGATCCTTGGCAAATTATACTTGAATCTGGGGCAGCCCAACTGGGGAAGTACCTCCTCCTTACAAAAGACCACAGCCATAATAGCACTGCTACCTTTCAGGTATGTAGTGTTGTCTTCCTGATGGTGAGTAAGGTTCCCAGAGCTCCAACCCCCCTTAAAGGTCGGCAACGCGCTTGTGACTCCTCTGGTGTTACGGGTGCCTATGGGCGATGGTAATTGCTTACCATCAGGCAATCCGTCTGCTCGTTTGCCACCTTTATCATAAAAAAAAAATACGACATTCATTACAATTATTATCTGACTCTCGATTAATCACCAACGATCGGTAACCGTTCTACACAAATAAATTATTGAACCAAACTCATCGGTTAAGCTTTGGAAACCACCTAAATGTTATTTACTTTTTGCGGCAAACAAATTATGATTGACGAGCGTCGAGATGGACTGAGACAAATCACAGTCGTATTTATGAGAGCAAGTTTGGACGCAAAAACTTTTACGACACTTTAAATGATTATTCATATCATATGTTTCACTTCCAGTGATATTTCGTTGGTGACAAGAATTACAATTTTGTAAAACTATTACTACATTAACAGCGGATTGCTAAGGAATGGAATTCGCTTCCTTCGTCTGTATTCCCGGAAAGATATAATTTGGGTCTTGTCAAGGCAAAAGTCAATAGGCTGTTACTGAACCAGCATGCTACACCCTCGACCTCGTCGACACTTATCATCAGGTGTGAATGAGGTCAAACGCTGATCAGTCCTGTATAAAAAAATCTAAAAACGGCCCTTGAGGCATTATACCAAGGATGACTTTGGTTCATTCCTATATGACAATGAGATTACTTTAGCACTAGGTCGTTTTGTGTAAGATTCTCCCTAAATGTATTTAAGATGGCAGACCCACGCCCGCGTTACTAACAGGTACGTCACACCCTTTATACAATTGTATGTATAAAACTAACCCTATTTTCTGAATCACTAACGTATGTTACGAAACTACGCGATCCATACGTGTTCGCTATACCGTCGCTCCTAGGGTTACCGGACAAACGTTCGCGGGTTTCCAAACAATCTATTGTGTCTCGTATCCTATAACAAGCATGGCTGCTGGTGTCAGGTCAACCGCAACTATAAACTCTTCATCAGTTCAGCACCATCAGGCAATCATTGATTTATTAAGCCTTTCAGGTGAGCAATCTCAATTAAGGTGTAGTTAAGAAGTATAAGACGATGTTAATAGACGTTGCTCACTCGAAGGAGTTAAAAAATGTATATTTTATAGAAGTTTTTGATGGTATCGACCAGACTAGCAGAGGTTTATATCTGCAGACATTGAGTGTGCCAGACATGTGCCGTGGCAGATATAAAATAACACTTTTCTATACATGACGATGTCTATTGATGAATTCATATCCTAACAAGGTCGGGAAGATGGCAAGTATTTGTATATTATAATATATCGTTGGGCATCTTGAGCTTACTGTGAGGCTCAGTCAATTTTTAGACTCCACTTTCTGAGGAAACATTTTCGTGGTGTCATTACGCAAACTTAATTCGTTATCTATGTATATTATCAATCGCTGAGCAGGGCCCTTAGCCAAGGTGGCCAAGATGACAATCGTTTACAAAATAGGAAATCGAAATGATAACAACTTGACTTTTCGATTGATCTGTCATTCTGATACATCTATTTTCGTTTTCTAGAAAGGCATTTTATCTTTACGGTCTGTCTTTATAAGTTTGTTTCCAGACACGCAGCCCTGATGACGGGACCCCTCGCAGACATCCTGTGATTTCTGCGGAGCTGTCGAGTGCAGTACACTTGCCTTTAACCCAATTGGAGCGCTTAATGGGCTAGAGGCGAATGACCGCAGTCCTTGTTAAGAACCTCAAAGAATCATTCTCATTCCTAAGGAGATAATAAACTAGAAAATCGATTCCTGGTTTAATGTTTATTGCTGAAATGATGATAATCATGTTGATTACTGTTCTAAGACTTATGACACTTAGCACAACATCAGACAACACATGTGAATATAGTGAACCCGTTACACAGTGAACATACAAACATTTTCACCGTCGTAGAGTTGCTAGTTTGTCTGTTTTACATGAATTTTGGTGAGTGCGCGCAGGAATTGCTATCTCCGTTCCACCACCCAGGCGTGGGGAGCGGTTTCATCCTTAATTCGCGAATATTCCATTCATTCGCACGTAGCGATTCGCTTCTACCTTCCTAATGTGGACTGCTAAGGAATGAAATTCGCTCCCTTCGTCTGTATTCCAGGAAAGATATAATTTGGGTATTTCCAAGGCAAGAGTGAATAGGCTGTTACTGAACCAGCGTGCTACACCCTCGACCTTGGCGACACTTACCGTCAGGTGTGACTGAGGTCAAACGCTGGTCAGACTTGTATAAAAAAAGGCAAGAAACGGCCCTTGAGGCATTATCCAAGGACGACTTTGGTTCAATGCCAACATACGAGTATATGATAATGAGATTACTTTAGGAACTAATTGCTTATTGTTTATTAAATAAATAATTAGCACGAGGTCAATTTGTGTAAGATGCTCCCCAAATGTATTTAGTGGCAGACCGACTCCCACGTCACTTAGACTGAAGTCAAACGCTGGTCAGTCTTGCATAAAAAACAGACTTTCACATTTATAATAATTTAGTTACTTAGTAATATACTTCCATACTATTTAGGTATAGATAGTAATTAGGTCCAAAGGCCACACGCCAGCGGGTTTTCAGAACACTTTCGCTGCCCCCGTTGAACTGTGCCTTCATTGATGCCGTAACCTACTCCAATTTTCGAGAGCTCCGTCGGCCGGCCCAGATCTCCATGTGCTTTTAAGACCTAGTTTCATTGTGTGTTTGACTCTAATGAGTAAAGTTTGGATGTACGTTTGATCTAGATGGATGACCTTGATCGCTAAGAGTAAGTGTAGTTTGCTGGAGCGCTACCAGTGGCGGTTTATGCGAGGCCTATGGCAAGCAATGGACGGTTAGTGATCGGTACCTACCTCTACGTACGAGCTATGCTCGAATTATCTACGTGATATAATCAGAAATTAGGATATCCGTAATTTAGAAAGTTTCGCGAAAAATTAGGTAATTTAAGAGTAGTTTCTTTACATTACGTTAAAATATCTGAGAGGGAGATAAGAGGGTGTACAATAAAATCCATAGCGCATATCTCGGTTAATTCGTAGTCTATACTAATATATTAAATGCAAAAGTAACTCTCTGTCTATATATGTCTATATATGTCTGTTACCTCTTCCCGGTTAAACCGCAATTGGGATGAAATTTGGTATGGAGAGAGTTTCAGCTACGAGAAAGGAAAGGACACATGAACACAATTTTTATCCCGCAACCATACTTTAAAGACGGGCATGGCTGGCCGACGAAGTCGCGAGGAAAAGCTTAAGTTACCTATAACTAAAGTTCGATTAATTTGTAAAATAATCATACTATTCAACAAAATATCTTATTCACTAAGTACACATAAACTTTGTACGTTAACTTTTGTGTGACATTTGGAACCGTTATTTCAGTTCATAGAAATCACTGTTTAAAAAAATATTATAATTTATGAGCAAATTATGCTAATCGCATCGACATTATCAGTAAAGTGTTAACGTCCCCGATAACACGACAATGTGTGAGAGAAAGGTCACAGCAATACGTTTCTTTCTTGGTGGAAAAGGGGCTGTGAAGGGGCTGTAATAAGAATAACCACTCGAAACTGCGTGGTAGGGGTTTAGGAAAATCACAATATATCACAAGAGGGAAAGTCATATTAAACATTCGCGGCATTAGGGTCGAAACGATGGGGTCGAGGGGACCGAGTGCCCTTAGGTTGTATAAGGACTTGGCGGCGCGTCTAACAGAGCAGATCACCAGACTAGACTGTTTGTTGCAGCGAATAAGCATTGTTATCCAATAAGGCAATGTGGCCAGCCTTTTGGGAACACTATTAGCAGAAGATTTGGGAGATATTTATTTGTAATTTTACTTTTGAAAATCAGCGTGAATATCATATGATATTTCGTAAGTAAATTCAGAAAAACTCATTGGCACGAGCCGGGGTTTGAACCTGCGACCGTTATCCGGCCACCTGTGCTCTGACTTTTGTTTCATCATTGTTACATTTTAATTATAGTATTTTTTATTATGTAAACTTTTTGGGTCAAAAATAAAAAAGTGGACTAATAAATCATTTGGCCCAAACAATTATTTTCTGTTCATACATTCCCCTGGGCCACACTCACTCAAAAAAAAGACATCTTAAAACACAAAACATGCATATTTGTGGTAGCTATGTGTTCCTTCCATAATGGGTCACCTGCCAAGCCTGTTAGTAGAACGTGCTACATTTCCTCTAACAAACTATGCTTCAGTTGTCCTTCTGGTTAAGAGTACAGAATAAGAGCAATAGTTAATTCACTTATTTTAATGCAGACACATAAGTCTTACTCGCGTATATCGTAAAAAATACCGAATTTTCTAGAACAGTGTGGACATGAGAACAGAAAACCATTCCCAGTTCCGGGACCAAATATAAGTAATGCATCAGCTGGCACGTACGACGCGTCTCTAACTGGTGCTTCCTAAATGGTTTTTCCTACGAGTTTTCCTCCATTAATATTAATTTGAAACTAAGTTCATAAGCAGCCCACGTCTGCGCGCGCAAGGCTGTCTGTTTTCCTTCTTCCGACATAAACACATACGTACATACATATATTTCAGCCGTAGGTATGCAATCCACTGCTGGACATAGGCCTCCCACAAATATGACTTGTATTATCTTGGGGGGTAATTGTCATAGTCGCCACGCTTGGCAGGCGGGTTGGCGACCGCAGTAGCTGTAGATTGGGTTTCGACGGACTCTGCTGCCCGTCCGTAGGATTTTTCCCTTTGTCGCCACTTACAAAACCCGCAGGAGGAGATGGGGTGGTGCTATTCTAGTCAGCCGGCATCACACGGCATAAACACAAACAAAGCTTATTTTCTGAATAGCTTCGGACAAATACCTAGTGCAGTCAGCAGCAAAAGTGGCTGAGCGGGTGAAGTGTTCAAAATAACCTACACGCGCTCCTATTCTCTTGAGATGTGTTGACATTTCTGCTGCTGACTGCACTATAACCAACCAGGCCTGGTGCCGCGAACGTCGAAGCTCGTATATTTCGAGCATCTTTCTCTTTTACTCCCATTAAGGCGTCATGAGAGTAACAGAGACATACGTCCGAAATTTTAATTCATTTATCAATTTCAAATCTTAATTCAGACAAATCAATCGCAACTATTAGGTATGTAGTGACATTTTTTAATTGTCGATTCGTCAAGTCTAATTTATATCAGCATCATTTCAGCCTTAAGCTTAAGACATCCACTGTGGAGCATAGGCCTTCCCACCATGACCCCACCGTGACCGTATCACATACAAATTTCAAACAGCAAAATAGCCATAATCAACTTCAGACAGAAAACCTTTCACTAAGTTTTTAAAAAGGGGCGAAATACAATATCGGGAGACACAGGTTATTAATTACGTAGCTAAATTACGAATATTGACAACTGGCTCAACAATACCCGTACGTATATTTAGAACATCCGTGAGCCTTGTGTCATAACGTCCAATGACAACGCCAAATGACGTCGCTCACCCAGAAAGCAATATGAAACAACCCGTCCACGGAGAGACAGCAAGGCCATCAGTTCGCCATCTTAAAACACTAACAATGCACATCAGCCTACATTGCTTCTTCCTATTGTCCGGAAAATGATTTGAAATTGTTTACGAGTTTGAAGGATTTGAGGAAAATTATGTGACTAACTAATAGCTTCCGTAAATCTTAGAGATAAAGGAAAAAATAATTGCCCAAGCGAGAAAAAAATAATAGCTTCCGTGTACTAAGCTACGCGCGAACTATAGAAAACATCTCATATTTAAAAAAAATGCACAGGATCGCTGATACTTTTTAATACACCACAACTTGGATAGTTGGAAATCCTCTAGTCTGCGTTTCTCTAGAAACTTCCTGCCTCGCACATCAAAACTGTGGAATGATTTGCCGTCAGCGGTATTTTCGGACCTGCGTACTTCTATCTTAAAGGTCGGCAACGGCAACAAGACTTGTTTAATACAAATAGTTATTAATGGTAAGTACCTATATACTTTTCTTTTAAGGATTTTCGTGATCCCAGCTGTGTGGTGCCTGAAAATAGTAACGCACCAACCAACGTTCCAACGGCTGTCGTAAGAGGCGACAAAAGTCCAAAAGGCAAAAACCGACTGTTACGGGCAGCGACATCTGTCGAGACTGAATCAACTCGGCGGTCGCTAACCCGCCTGCCAAGCGTGCTAACTACGGCAACGAAAAAGATAACACGAATCATATTTGGGAGGCCTATATCCAGCAGTCGGCGTTTCACGCCTCAAATTATGATGATGATATCTATGGAACCCTAGAAAAAAAACTTTTTTACTAATCTATAATTACTGAAACTCTATTTACTATGCAAGAGTTATTTTTAACCTGCGCCAGCCTTCGTTGTTTAAAATAAAACCTGAAGCGTAATGAGATGGTCGCAGTTATGCGGGTATACTAGCAACACTAACATACAATTTTGAACCTTACGACAAACTAATAAGGTACAAAAAAGGAAAAACATTTGTTGCCGATTGTACCTTCAATTTTCAACACAATTTCTCCCTTAACCCGTTGCCTGAAAGTCGGAATTTAAGTGGCTAATAATTATCGATACTGTACGTATCAAAGGTGGATGATATCAGCTTCTTATTGTGGTAATATCCGGTGAACACATGGTTGGTTTAGTAGAAAAAGGTAATCCGAATGTGTGGGTTCACAAGAAAGGGAATCTAAGCAACACAGTTTTTTTTTATAATCTAACTTTAGTTTAAATATTTATATAAATTGTATAGGTTATTTTATTCTTGAATATATGTTCCATATATTTTATCTTCGCCCTAAACTTACGAATTAAAAAAAATGTTATAGCCTCGATTGCAACAAGAGGTCAAAAATGTGTACCTATGCACAGACACTGCTAAATGATGGGTTATGATAATCCAATTAAAACTGTTGTGAGCCATGTTACTACTACTTACTTACAAACGGATAAACTCACGTGTAATTATATCGCACTAGGCGACACTCAGGGAGTGAGCGATACACCCTCAACGCGATCGGTGTGACCTGACTCGGCTTGAAGATGAGTAACAGAGCTTACGCGAAACATGTCGCCTAGTGCGATATAATTACACTTGAGTTTATCCGTTTGTAACTAAGTGGTTATGATAATGTTTTGAGAATGGCAACCTTCTTTATAAAGTAACTAGCCAGTAACCAATTTATTGATTATGATTATTTTGACCTAAGAACAGATCAAATTATTTGCAATAATGGTTTTTTTATCGAGTACCTCAAAAACTGTTAGAAAAACAGGTTGCATATTGTATATACTTGAGATATTTCGATGGGTTCCGCTGTGTCCGGGTAGTCTGTTAGGTTAAGGCGTCAGCCGCGCAGAGAGAGAGAAAGATATGGGTTCAAATCCTGCCTCGGACACGGGAGACCCTGGTCACATTTTTTTAAGTATATGTCACCTATTTCAATTATTAAATTAATATTAACCTATTTTATATGTTACCTTTATGAAACTTTGAATAATCTTCTGTAACCTTTTTTATTTCAATTCACATTTGCATCTACGTACCTGCAAATAAAAAAAATAAGATTAGTAAATAATTTAATTATATAAATATAACACTAACTCTCGACGGGAATGTCAAGTAAATATTACAGAATCGAACTCAAACTCAACTTTTTCGTTTCCGTTACCACCAATGAAATCCATAAAATAAAAGTAACGGAATGGATTGAAAAAGTTTATTTTTTTGAGTAAAAGGCACAAAAAAAGTTTGCTTGTTACTCAACACAATTATAGAGCTTTAAAAAACATAGCCAACTAATTATCATACTTTTTTTGCACTCAACTCGACACGTTCTTACAGCTTGTTATGAAAATATCTACACAGCTTAACGAGCGACATCGGACTAATTGCATAATCACGCGAGTTATGATTTAATTTCGGAAGTTGGATCAGATGTCGATACATAAAAGACAGCAGCGCTACAAAAACTGACGGCTGTGAAACTTGACAAGTCGACTTGTGATGCAACTTGACAGCAGGATACGATTTGCAAATGTATTCAAAATTATTCCAATAAAAAAATATAACTAGTACATTCTATAAACGAAAATAATAGCTATACTCACGATTATCTAGTCACTCGCGCGCCATGTTTCTAAGAACATAGGCCTCTATTTTCAAGCACTAAGAGTGCTGAGTGTCTGTTCGCTTTGCCGCTCGCGTCACCCGCCGTGAGTGCGTTAGAAAATGGAAGCTTGAAAATCGAAGCTTATGTTCTCCGAAACATGTCGCTTAAGTGACTAAATAAACGTGAGTATTTCTTTTAATAAAATATTATAATAACTTACGAAAGTTTAAATACAAATTAGTATATTAATTAAAAAAGTAACAATTTTTTGTTCCGTTCGAGTCACCCAAGTCACCCATCGAGTCACAAGTGCCGATACAGGTTAGGCGTGAAGTAAACGATATAAACGTTGGTGGTCGGTTGACGGGTTCGAACCCCGGTCGGTAGGTACTATTCAGTTTACCAAAAACCTATAAATATCTACTCGTCTCTTTTCACCGAAGGCAAATATCCCTAGGAAACAGGATATAATCCCGATAAAAACTATTTACTTTCGGGGTTGAGAGGTCAGATGGAAGTCGTTATTGTAAAAAGTAGTATCGAAAACATCAGAATTCAATTTAATTTAGTATACGCGTAGTTATTTTTTCTTCAACCCGTTTTTTCTAAACTAATATCAGAGCCCTGTAAATTTTTTACGTAATACTCGTATTACTTTACCATCGTGTTAGTGTGTCCCATATAAATAACATTATCACTTACGCGTTCGAGACGTTTTTTACGTCAAAAAAAACTTATACTAGAGCCTCTGGTTCCTTGGAAATCACAAAAAAACATAGTAAAGTAACCACCGCAACTTCAACAGCAATAAATTGAACCTCGAGCAAAAAGGGAGAAAATCTAATAATGCAGAAAAGTTTGCGTTTGGCGAACGGCAGAAACTGAAGCAAGAACAATATTCCTGGGGAGCGGACATTAAATTAGCAACCGAGAATTACCTTCGCCACTTCTGTTGTAGACCTCACTTTTTTATACAACCACGGTGGCAAACAAGCATACGGCCCTCCTGATGGTAAGCAGTTACCGTAGCCTATGGACGTGTGTATCTTAAGAGGATTCACATTGCCTACCCTTTAAGAACCTAAGGAAAACTTCGGCGATGTTACATAGGTATATTCCTCCGGTTTCACTAAATTTCCCGCCTGTATTGCCGAAGAAAACAATTTGAACTTCCTCCACTGAATATAATATATAATATACATTTGTTGTCCGACTCGCGTTTTGAGCACGCTCATAATCGGTCCGTTTAATTATTTCTAAACTGAGCTGTCAGCACTGTTAGCTCTGTTAGCAGTACCCTTACCATGAGTTGTGATATTGACGTTTTCGATATCGAGTCTCGAGTTTACTATCTGTGCCTCTCGTTCGCACTAAAATAGTACAAGCGAGATTTACAAATAGTAAACAACTCAATGTCACAACTCTGCGAGTATTGTGAGCGTGATTCGGATAACAGCTACTGATACCAGTTTGCGAAAAAAAAATGAACAGAACAGCAACATCCTTAACAGAAAGCCTACCGCGAAAATTCGCAAATTTCGAACTATTCTTTCTGTCACTCTCCTTAAATGAAGTAAAAGAATAAGATGCCCGAAATTTTCCAACTTCGATACACTTACCGACTGGCGTAATACTTAATAGGGATCGCAAATAGTCGAAACTGAAATTCTAAGCCACTTATTGTGAAGTGAGGTAGGCAGTAAACGTCATAAAAAATGGCATTAATATTCAAAGTTCGAACTTTGCTCCGACGTGCGAAGGTTCAGTGAAACTTCAGACAATGACGCTGATTATCTTCGTGGAGACAATGCTTCCTGAATCTAATGTGTTGCTATAATTGTTACTTATAGTTCAAAGTGAGTTACAAATCAAATTTTACAGAAATTACATTAATAATTATGATAACTACAAGTACTTAACTAGTTACTGCATAAAATCTAAAAAAGGCCCTTGAGGCATTGTACCAAGGATGCGGGCGGCATTTCCTCGTTGAATCGCAATGCTGATATGTTGTGCGACGAAGCCGCCAGCTTTTCGGTCACCAATTATGTCAACCAGACGCTTCGCAATTTCTGCAAAAAGTTTGTGTGCGCTGAGACCCCATGGACATGGACCTAGCGTCTCTACGCCAAACGGCACAAAATGGTACTCTCTGCCCAGGCTCTCAAAATTATGATGTATTTAACTTAACATAGACGTTGTTAACTTTGTGTACCTACATATTCTAGTAATGAACCTCCACGTCTATTTCTACCCTACATTTGTTTTCGAACCTAGTGTACAACATATGTATTTTTTGATTATGAATGTTTGTGTTCTAAATATAAAAACACATGTTACTATTATACTTTAGTTCGGAAACTTCCAAGTGATATAACATTGACAATAATAAAACGTATTGTCTAATGTAGTGTTATTTTAATAAAAATATTACCATTATAAAATAATAGTACCGTAATTGTGAAGCTTTAGTTACCATATTTTAAAAAGAGAAAGAATAAAATAATACTAAAGTTCATTAAAAAATTATCGAAGTTCGCAAATTTCGTGCATCTCTGCTCTTCTAATCCAAATAAGATATTAGAGTGACAGAGGCAATTGTCTGTATGCGAATTACGGTAGTTGAGGAAAACCAGACATTTCTGTGAATGTCACTAATGTTCCTCACAGCCCTAATTGCCAGTGTCACGAGTGGCCTCGTGAGACATCACGCCGAATTATCTGCAGACATAACTTCTGTAATGTTTACTGTGCGAATAGGTCTACAATCTATGATTGGAAGACTTCACGGCCACAGACTACAACTACTATTGGTGTTTATTCGCAATGTTATTTTTCAAAAATATACATATTCAGCTAAGTATAACAATAACTCATATACTCTGTCGGAAATAAAATTGTATACTATTTTATTATGCAAACGTCTGGATTTTTTTATAAAATTGTCTAGTAGCTAGTCCATCCTTTCCACCCATTAAGGCTAGTACATTTTAGATTTCATTAAAATTCAATAGTCCTTACACAATTTCCATTTTCCGTTCCATCAGGAACAACATCCGCTTAGTGGACCCCTTAGATATCATTAAATTGTCAAAAGCTTTTCGGTCACCAGTTACGTCAACCAGACGCTTCGCGATTTCTGCAAAAGTTTGGGCGCGCTGGGACCCCGTGGAGCTAGTGTTTCTACGCCAATCTCCAAATAAACTATTCTTAACTATACTTATAATTTGACTCGTCAGGTTTTAATGGTATATTATGATATATGTCCATCAGATACATCTGCAAGGCAGGTATTCCTAAAACTCATATAAAACGAGCATATATTGCAACTGCGGCGCTACCGCGAAAAACGATATTCGTAGATTTCAGACGATTGTCTCTGTCACTCTCATCTCATCACAACTTAATAGGAGTAAAAGAGAAATATACGAACTTCGATGTTCGCGGTACCACTCCTGAAAGCTAACTGGATCACACTATTAATTACAATGAATTAAAAAAAAATACAAAATGATATTTTATTATACCCTACAAAATAAACAAGTTGGAGTTTAAAAACTGTACCACCCACCACACCAATTATGGTTTACTGTCGGCATCTTTACCCGGCTTCCATTTTATTGAGCATCTAGCCAAATACGAGTACGTCTTTTGCATACGAGTGAGTTGGTGACGTGCGATGCGCTCGCGGGAATATTCCCGGGATTGTTTGACGACCTTGGCCTAGTGGGAAGCCAATTTTCCTGGGTTCAAAACCCAGCAAGGGCATTTGTGTGATGAGACACACAATTGTTCTTGGGTCATGGGTGTTTTATATACCTATGTATTATGTATATTATTGCCTGAATACCCACATACAAGCCTTCTTGAGCTTACCGTGGAGCTCAGTCGATTTGTGTAAGAATGTCCTATAATGTTTATTTATTTATTGCACCCGGAAACATGCAGTTGATGCAGTTGACGCAACACAATTAGTTGTTCTTTTTTATGATATAGGAGGCAAACGAGCAGACGGATTGCCTGATGGTAAGCAACTACCGCCACCCATGGACACTCGCAACACCAGAGGAGTCACAAGTACGTTGCCGGCCTTAAAATAGTGGGTTCACCACACTACCTATAAAAACGAATAGGAAAGTCCGTTTTTATTCTTTAAAAACAGATGGCAAAACTGCATTTTATTCACAAGGGAGCCAAGTAATTTCATAGTAATTATAAATAGTTATTTGTTATGCAAGGCTGCAAAGTGGTTATTTGGCGCTAGTGTTGAAATTGAAAGCTGAGCAAGCGATGGAAGCTAAGATTGAACCATGAGCGAAGCGAATGGTTCAAAGATAGATTCCTGAGCGTAGCGAGGCTTTCAAGACACGAGACGCCAAATAATTTTGCAGTCATGCGGAACACACAATTTTTCACCTCACTACAGCGAAGAAAATTCGAGCGGCAAGAGAAACAATAAAACAAAACTTATCGCGCGATATTTCAGGGAAATCATATCGGCACGCTACTAGAATCATTCGTTTTTATAGTTCAAACGTTGAGTTCAAAGAGCATAGCACAGGACAAATCCGACAAATGTACGTGAATTGTGATAACTTAAAACTTTAAAAAAAATTAATCGGTGGCATTCAGAAATTACAATATTAAGTACTTGAACCAATATTTCAATTTCTTTATCAAATTAACATTGAAATCGTGTTTTATTTAAAGGATTAATTAGTCAAAATAAGTAACTTAAACTGAAATACTATTAGTATATATAATAAAACCTATTTGACATAAAATAAAGTGTAGGTAAAAATAAAAAAGTTAAAAATCTGTAATCAAAAAAATGTTTCTGATTGGTTATTATCTATGGTTATTATGAACTCACCGCGTACTGCATACATCGAAGTTCGTATATTGCGAGCATCTTTCTCTTTTACTCCAATGAAAGTGACAGAGACAATCGTCCGACATTTATGAGTATCGTTTTTCGCGGTAGCGCTCCAGTCACGCGTTGAAGGAGTTTTATACTTAAAAAAAGTTACATGCACCACAGAGAATTACAATCATCGGCTTCGAAATTTGAATGACTTTTCCACGCTAGCGGATAAAATAGGCTTTTCCACGCAGATTTCGCACTATAAACTAAGGTTTTCCGAGCGAGTGAGGTGAAAAATGTTTTTTGCTGCTAGCTAGGTTGGGGGTAATTTTAAATGATTCATTTTGAATGATCAATCAATTTTAATTTTGTCATTTAAATCATTTTAATACTATCTTAAAACCTCGTTCGAGGTTGTAAATGTATGAAAATGTCAAATAACATTTTTCACTTTGACGTTTGACACTAAACAATAAAGTTCCATATTAATGGGTATAAAAATGTCACCCATTTAATACAATCATTGATTGACTGTTCGGCGTGCCGTCGCATTTTGTGAGTTTTCTCGATGGAGAATAGTTTTGCACTACACCTGTACTTACTAGAAACATATTTCTGGGAATATTCCCGCAAACATACTATGCTCAGACATCACTTCAACTATCGGGTATGAAAATTGTATAAACTCATTGCGGGTATCTTTTATGTAAATATAGAATGAATAAGTTATGAGCTCAAGATATTTTGTTCCACATTTTGTGACTTCATAGCATTTGACGACCGGTCTGGCCCAGTGAGTAGTGACGCTGCCGAAGGTCCTGGGTTCAAATTCCAGTCAGGGCATTTATTTGTGTGATGAGCGCAGATATTTGTTCCTGAATCATAGGTGTTTTCTATGTATTTCAGTATTTATATTTATCTGTCTAATATATATCGTCGTCTAGTGCCTCCAGCACAAGCCTTACTGAGCTTACCGTAGGACTAGGTCGACTTGTGTCAGATTGTCCGGATTGTCCCGAAATATTCATTCATTCATTCATAGCATCTCAAAAAAAATACTTCATTATATTTTCAAAAAACAAAAATCTGTTAGCGCGCCTGATAGAGGCCTCGGGTGACCAAAGGGCTGGCTACTAAATATTTTGCACAGCGGATAGCCATCGCTATCCAGCGTGGGAATACAGCCAGCCTTGGTACCCCGCCCGTTGACAGCGATTTGGGTCAAACCTTACATTTCTAGTTTTATTTAAGTATTAAGTATACTTTATTATGTTTTAATTCTTATATATACAAATATTGTTTATATATAAAAGTAAATAAATCGCGAAGCGTATAGTTGACGTAACTTGATGCAATGCCTCAAGGGCGTTTTTAGATTTAATGTAGTATGTAGTAGAGTAGTTGTTACAACATTGTAATTCTTGTATATTGAATTGAAACAAACAATATTTTTAAAAGTAAATATGAGAGTGAAAACATGAGTCAGTAAAAGTCAAGTAAAAGTGTGTCGTATAGCGCATGCGTGAATCAGAGTAACGGCAATTACTGTGTACAATCATATATTATGTTTAGATAGAACACCTTACTTACACGACCCTCCTTTGTGTAGGTATTATAAAGGAGTCCATGAACTGACGACAGGGGTAATAATGTTATTAGCCTTCGTCTCGTTCATATTATTATTTTTTTTTTTTTTTATGACAAAAGGTGGCAAACGAGCAGACGGATTGCCTGATGGTAAGCAATTACCGTCGCCCATGGGCACCCGCAACACCAAGGGAGTCACAAGCGCGTTGCCGACCTTTAAAGGGTGTTGGAGCTCTGGGAACCTTACTCACCATCAGGAACACAACACTACATACCTGAAAGGTAGCAGTGCTATTATGGCTGTGGTCTTCTGTAAGGAGGAGGAACTTCCCCAGTTGGGCTTCTCCAGACTCAAGCGTGATGGTACTTCGCTGTGCCCTACCTCTCATTGTTGGACGTAGTTTAAGGACATACCACGAAGCCGATCGATAATCGCAGATGCGATAGTAATCATCATTTCAGGCGTAAGTTGTCCACTACTGGACAAATGTGACTTAATTGTATCATCTTGGGGGGTAGTTGCCATAGTCGCCACGCTTAGCAAGCGGGTTGGCGACCGCAGTAGTTGTAGATTGGGTTTCGACGGACGCTGCTGCCCACCCGCCGGTGTTTTCCCTTTGCTTTAGTCGGCTGACTAGAATGACACCATCCCGTCTCCTTGCGCGGGTGTCGTAAGAGGCGATAGGCGACCAATTTCCTACATTATCTCATAGGTATTTAGTGTCATTATATGACGGAGTTCCCTTAAAAATAAAGTATGCCCGTCTTACCCACATTGACCTACATATACTTGATACATTTCGACGGGTTTTGCTCTGCTAAGTGTGCGGGTGGCCCAAGGTTAAGGCGTCAGCCGCGATAGCTGGAGATGCGGGTTCACATCCTATATCGGTTGCCGGAGGTCCTTCCCTTTCGTACATATCATCTATTACTCGTAATTTAACAATCCACCCACGGCACTTTCATACTTAGCTACAGAGCCCTGAGTGTAAGTTTTAACGTAACTTCACGTCACGAACGCGTCGGCTACTAAAATCGGCTACCCACTAGGCCAAGGTCGTCATACAAGCCCGGGAATATTCCCGCGAGCGCATCGCACGTCACTAACACACTCGTATGCAAAAGACGTCGTACTCGTACTTGGCTTGATGCTCAATAAATAACATTATAACTTACGCGTTCGTAAACGTTTTTTTACGTAAAAGAAACTTACACTAGAGCCTCAGGACTAAACCAACAGAATAACCCAAGAAAGCAAAGACCCTTGAGTTTAGTATAAATATCCTTTGCGAATTATAAACTTGGTGACATTGAATGAGTGAGTCACGCGGCAGTAGGTAATTTGCGAGTAGACGAACAAACATACGTCATGACGCACGAGATGTGTAGTCTTTCAGGTTAAGAGGCCGGCACCGGCGTCGTATCTTTTTCAATTCATTCGTTCAACTTTTAACTACCTAGCAAGAATTCATTTTCAAATAAATATATAAGAATTATAGTATTATAATAACTACTTATTAAATCAACAAAAGGTCCTTAAGGCATTGTAGCAAGGATGCTGGCGTTTCCTCGTTGTATCGCAAAGCTGATACGTTGTGCGAGGAAGCCGCCAGCACTTCGGTCACCAGTTACTTAAACTGGACGCGTCGCGATTTCTGCATAAAAGTTTGTGTGCGCTGGGACCCCATGGACCTAGTGTTTCTACACCAAACGGTACAAATATTAAATTGATTTTATTTGGCTATATGTACCTACAAAAATAGCACTATATCTTAGAGCCAGAAAACAAAAACAATCTATTGTAATTTACTCAATGATTTCAATACACCAAAACAATGGGAACAACAAATAACTAAGTAGGTATAATATTACCATTTGATTTATCACATTGCACTGAAAAATGCATTGTATGGCAACTATATACATAAACACACGAATTTCACGGCAAAAGAAATAAATATGTGAACATTTTGGGACGATCTTACCCAAATCGACCTAGTCCTAGCAGTTCAATAAGACTATGCTGACTAGACGACTTATTTAGTTGGACTCTTCTGTTTGATGACGGCTAATATATTATATATATATTATGAGTAAAATTCAGCTTCTCAAACATTAATATGTGCGTAGTAGAACAATTTTCTGTCAGAACTTACTGGTTCACTCTTTACAAATCGCACATTGAACTGTTCATTATTTTTACTTATTATTGTAATTTCTAGATAATTATGCGTACAATTCTTAAATATTATACACACATACACGTCATAATAAAACCTGTGTGTATATAAAACGCTGTGTTATCAGACTTTTTGTGTACTTACTGTTATTAGCTTATATATTGTCTATGAAACACAAACGTTAGCTAGTTTACGCTGGTAACAACGACATCTGTAGGATAATTGAAACAACCTACCTGATTTATATGGCCACCATTGTTTCTTTTATTTCTTTATGCCTAGTGAAATGTCTATCAATAGATATCGTAATCCATGAGGAATTAGTATGTAGGAAGGCAAGCCGACGCCGACGTGCTGTCAAGCTGTCGCGCTGGTGGAAAGTGACGAAGGTTAATAGACAGTAGAAATTTTGATGTCGAAGGCATTTTTTTAGTTTTGCGAGTTATTCTTTGGTCGGACATGACATGGCAGAAACTTTATATAAGTTAGCCTACAGACAGAGAGGATGCCAATTTTAGAAAGTTGTGTACCTGAATTTACAAACTGGAAAGTCAAAAACATGTAGGACATATTTTCTTAATTCTTCATTCTGTTATGTAGGAAGTATTTTCTTCATTCACGGATCCCGCACCTCACATTAGGAAAGTGTGATTAGGAAACTACTCGAGGTTGAAACCCAGTAACTGTACAGATACTTGGTTTCGTGTATCCTAGGTATAATTGACCACTACTATAGTCGGTAAAAGATACGAGGTTTTTACAAGTTTTGTAATAACGATATTTGTTACATCTCAGGACTAGACTTTACAGATTTTGGCAATTTTGGCCTTGATCGCCCGACGCTAAGTCCGCCAATTAATATGACATTACGAAATAATATCAATGCCAAGAAAGCCAAATAAGTGCATAGTTTTTACTTGTTAATTTTACTAACGTAAGTAAGGACGCAGCTATATGCCAGAATAAGAGATGAATATGAAATTGTAAACACAGAGTCCCATGCATCTTGTTGGCGCTTCCTGAAGTTTATTGTACTCAAACTCAAACTCAAACGTTTATTCAGTAAGTAGGCCACAAGGGCACTTTTACACGTCGAGTATACAAAAGAAGAAAACATAAAAACTACACCGGTTCTAACCCTACACCTCTGACCCGAGAAGCATTTCGACTTTTATGACCGGCAAGAAACTCGGCGGGACTTATTTTTTCAAAACAGTAACTGGCAAATTTGCGAATCACATTGAAAGCACAGTCGGTAGACAGATCTGTACGTATGTGTCTAGTTAATAAATTGATAATATTGTCACATATGGTTCGATAACATTCTGCCACTACGGCTACTAAAAATAATTATCAAATTTTGGTTTTCTAAATATACATTTCTTGGAGTTTTTTTTATTATTGTATTGCATGTTTACTTCGGCGTGAAAAGGAATTGTCGGCCTCGTATTAATCCTATATAAACTCCCCGGCCTCTGTAGTAATGTAATGTATTATTACATATTGCAAACAATGAATGCGTTATCAACAATAAGGGTTTGGCAATACTTCAGCATTACAGACCTGGGTATCTAGACTATCTAAGCCTTTAATCGGTGGCGCAATGAACTTTCTCTAGGCATTCCAGGTTTTATGTATACGAGGCCTTACAAACAACCACAGGCTATATGCTAGTCTAGGCATTTGTGGTTATACATGATACAAATTATTAAAACTAAAACTGAACTGCGTAAAGTGAAAAAAAAAACGTCAGAAGTAAATTTACTGTATAATCTGATACGTTCCGTTCCATTTTTCGTGTAAAAAATCGTAGTTTAAATTATGGTATCGTAAACAATTACAGTCAAGATTCAACATTTTGTTTGCGACACTGCTGGTTTCAAATTACAACTATCATAATATGGTTATGAAAACTTTTACTTCAAAGCGTAACATTCTTATTCTTATTCTTGCAACCAACTTATTTAAGAAGTTATGTGTTTTCTCGTCTGCGGCCCGAACCAACGGCAGCCTGAGCATTGTCCTGTTGGCGGTTTGTGTTTTGTATTGTTTTGTGTGTGGTATATTTTACTTCTATATTACACAAAATAAAATCTAAAAGACAATACTTATAGGTAACGAATAGGCACAAAAACAAATCCGTAAATACAGTTTGTACACATTCAACCAAAACAAAGGCCGGATACTCGTATAAAAATGACCCAGTCAGAAACACGAGTGCTCGATGATGCACAAACATAGTATTTGGATTAATATACGTCAAACATCCACGCGTGCTCCTTATTCCGTTGCAATAGGGGCGAAGTGTGTTTACATATTATTGACCATGTGACATGTCGGTACCGTTTGACAGCGGTATTTGGAGTGAACGAACTGAGTCATATGTATGCTTTACGGTTAGCATTAGCACGATTTCGTTTTAAATCATACTTCCCCCTGCAGCATGAGAGGAGTTTAAGGAAATCTTGACAAATTTGAAAGGTACAACTGTTTATAACCCTCTGACCGCGTACAAAACGGAAGCTCCTAAATGATGACACAGATGTGGGCCAACGATGGTTGGAATGCCACTACTTGATGGCGAGATCCAGTTGTGATATATGGGCGTTTTGGCCCACTGCCTTGATGTGAGGCCGAAAACCGAAACCGCGGGCATCTCATCGTGATCCCGCCGCGCCATAAGCCAGCTAGTGGGCCAGCATGATGGGCTATCATATACATGACCCATAACAATGTGAAGTATTCAGAGTCTTGACAATATTCAAAGATCCGAAGGCGTGAACTACGTCGTTCGTCCATTTCTCTATTAGCTTCTTCATCACTGTTATATGCAAGAGCGATAAAGATGGACATATTTAAGCCCTTCTACCTTCAGTTTAAATACCTCTGGTTACTAGTTTATCTACTGCTACTAAATGTAAAGCCGAATGCCGTGTTTCGCAAAAGTTAAAAGAAATAAAGCGCGTTACTTAATATTTTCGGAAACCTCACCCTCTTGGCTAATACAGCCGTTCACTGCATATTTTCAATAATTATGCAACATGGCGTAATAGATTTCTAAATATGTGCTTTATAGACGGGTACCACTTAGTACGTACTTTCTAGGGAAGAACAAATACTTTATTACGGACATAAAATTTATAATCCATATAGCTTGTCCATAGATAAATATTTCCGCTAGCACATAAAATCATAATTTAATTACGCGTACAGAAAATAGCAGACTTCAGTGACGCGTTTAACCGATATTATATAAAGGATCGTTTTATGATACGGTTATGCTAATATGGCCGGCGGTGCGGCAGTTAATATACCAAGCTAATAGGAAATAAAATGGCCTCATCTCATTTGATAGCTGTTTCTATTACATGATGCAATTGATGCATGTGCTATACTCGTAGTTGTGGTTGTAGACGACCAGTCTGGCCTAGTGGGTTGTGATCCTGCGTATGAAGTCGATGGTCCTGGGTTCAAATCCCAGTCAGGGCATTTATTTGTGTGATGAGCACAGATATTTGTTATTGAGTCATGGGTGTCTTCTATGTGTTTAAGTATTTATATGTGTCTATCTATTATATCGTCGTCTAGTACCTACAACAAAGCCTGGGCTTAACGTAAGTAGGACTAGGTCGATTTGTGTAAGATTTTCCCGAATATTTATTTATTTATTTAAATCGGCAGACGTCAGGTAGACAAAATGCCTGAACGATTGTATCTGTCAGCTCGGTAAGCTGATGGTACCCATTCCCATTCCATTTCGATACAGATCTGGACGGGAGCTTACCCGAAACGTGTCACCAAGTTCAATCAGAAATACACATAAGTAGCAGTAACAAATATGACTCACAACAGTTTTAATTATTATGATTGTCTCTGTCACTTTAATTACGGTTAGACTGTAGTAAAAGAGACAAATGCCGAAATTTTTGAACTTCAATTTTCGCTGTAGACTCTCAGGTTTCTGTCGATATGACATGACATGCAGCTCAAGTCTAAAATCACAGCTACATTTTAGATGCATAGTAGGTACAGACTGCAGTTGGGTGGCGTAAACTAAGACGATGATATCAAGCAGTCGAATCACTTCATCAGTATTCAGCTTGATACATCCTATTCTTAGAGTTCCGTAATTGAAAAGAAACGGAATCTTTATAGGATCAATTTATTGTCTATCATGATCTCGTGGAGGTATGGAGCTGAAATTAAATCCATGTACGAGTCTACAGTCCCTTGGATATGTAAAGAAATGTTTTAAGCTGAAGTAAAAAAGATACGTCCATTTGTGCCAAAAAATGCCGTATACCGTCGTAGTGTTTTCCTACTCTCTAAAACCAATACCATACTACGAGTATGTACAGTCAAGCAATTTGATGTAAGGGCCACTTCGTACCTTGTCACAGTGAAAATCTATATGAAAGACGCAAAAGATCTCTTATTAACGTCACTGTGACAAGGTTCGAAGTGGCCTAGAAATCAATTTGGTTGACTATACGTAAGAAAATATTGATAGATTTAATTATATCCAAATCAAGGCATTATAAAACAAGTCGTGGGGTCGTTCTCGTCACATCTTTTCATCATAGTTTTCACATGAACATAAAAATATATTGAAATATATAATATTGTCTTCGGTTGCCGCGATAATTACTCATGAAATAAAATAACTAAAACGGATCGGGATGAAGTTTAAATTAGTATACGCGCAATTTAATCCGTTTTAGTTGTTTTATTTCATATTGAAATATAGTCCATAGTTAAAGTACCTACTAACCTAATCAAATATCGATGTTATTACGGAACCCTCGGTGTGCGAGTTTGACTCGCTCTTCGGTCTTGTTCTCAACGACCGCCCAAGGTTACTGGGTTTACCAGCGTGACTGTATTTGTAAATATTCGTCATTTTTGGCATGCGGACCAACGGGGAATCGACCAGAATTTTAATTTTATTTGAATTATTCTGGTGATAAGTATGTAGTGAATCATCTAAGTTTTTTTCTTATTCTAATGTAGGTATAGTTCAGATCAATGTGTAAATATAAAGCATCTTATTTCTGGAGTTAATTAATCTAAACTTCCTCGCTTTGTCCCGGCATTTCGCCTCGGCTCACTGGAGCCTGGGTTGGCAACTAATGGCAGGATTTGGCGTAGGCACTTTTACGAAATCGACTGCCATCTGATCTGACCTTCCATCCCAGAGAGTAAACTAGGCCTTATTGGGATTAATCCGGTATCCTCGCGATGTTTTCCTTCACTGAAAAGCGACTGATAAATGTCAAATGATATTTCGTACAGTAAAGTGTAAAAATTCGTTCATTGCCAAAGTTTCAAAAATATGTACCGAGCAACTCATTGTACAGTAAATAAGGTTGTAGGACGTATTTATGAAGGGATTCTTTCGGTACGTATTTTTTCACTTGACTGTACATAACTTCCGAAGAACTCATTGGTACAAACCGGGGTTAGAACCTGCGACTTCCGGATTACAAGTCGCACGCTCTTACCACTAGGTCATTGCGCTCTCCATCATCATACCCGTAGTTAATTAATTCTACACGAAGTAATTATTATTTCAGTGCAGACAGTTATTAGTTTACATAATGCATAGCTCTGATTCTCTTAATAATTGGAAGATTGCATCTTTAGCCGGTTGTAGAACATTTGTAAATAGTACAATTGTAATTTGGCCTTTGTTTACTAGTCCGTACTAAAATTATCTACAGGCCACGCTTCAAGGTTTCAAGGGTCTTTCTCTTTTACTCCAATTAAGGCGTCATGAAAGTGACAGAGACAATCGTTACAAAATTACAAATATTGTTTTTCGCGGTAGCGCCCCACATACACCACAACACCAACCGACTCAACCAACCACTCAGCCAACAATATATATAATATACAAATATAGATACATGGTGATTGAGGGCGCTTGTAATCAAGAGGTCGCAGGTTCGATTCGAACCCCGCTTCGTACATTGAGTTTTTCGGAATTTATGTACGATATATCATTTGATATTTACCAGTCGCATATCGGTGAAGGAAAACATCATGAGGAATCCGGACTAATCCTAATAAGGCATAGTTGTACCCACTGAGATGGAAGGTCAGATGGCAGTCGCTTTCGTAAAACTAGTGCCTACGCTAAATCCTGGGATTAGCTGCTAAGCGGACCCCATAAGAGGTGGCAAAAAGCCGGAACAACGCGAGGAAGTTGTGACTTAAAAACAAAGATAAGTAAGTAAGATAACACCCACAACTCAGGAACAAAAATCTGTGCCCATCACACAAATAAATGCCCTTACTGGGATTTGAACCCAGGACCGTCGGCTTCATAGACAGGGTCACTACCCACTAGGCCAGACCTGTCGTCACATTAATCATAACTAATTCCATAATATTAAATATCATTAACTATTCAACAGTAACATTTAAAAAGCTATCCGTATAATATTAGAAGGCGTATAAGACCTTTTTAATATTCTATCCGTGAAATTAGCGAATAGCGATGCGTTTGCGCAAGTATCCGGCGCGTGCGGCGTCTGCGCAGCCTAGTGTTACGCACACTAGTTCTTACACCGTTTTGCAATAGCCAACCTTATACTAACGAGTTATGGTTGATTTTTCATAGTAAAATTTCAGTTATTTATTTATTAAGTTTTTTTTAATTTGCAACCTTAGTTGTATGAAGTTATAATTGATTTTTGAATAAATGTTTTTTGGCAAATGACTTTGCTGCAACGTTTTGTAGAGGGTCACTGGATGATATGCTTTTACTGTATTTTTATTGTTTTATTTGTGTAAGCTATTATTTTATTAATAATATGTGCCTGTTAATAAAAAAAATAATAATAAATAAATAGTCATAGTCAAAGTTAGCATCATATTTATATATTTGAGTGTGTTTAAGTGAAAAGGACAACCGACGGATGTGCAGCAATACGTCGAGACCCAAGCTACTTCAGTCGCCAACCCGCCTGCCAAGCGTGGCGAGCTTGCGACCGTGGCAACTCCCCCCTAAGACGAAACGAGTCATATTTAGAGAAGGCTTATGTCCCTAGTGGATCATCATGATACGACATTAAGGACCGAATACACAAAGCTAACGATAAATCGATTGTCTCTGTCACTCCAGTTACGCCGTAATTGGAGTAGCTAAATAAGAAAGATACACGATCTTTCCGAACTTCGATGTTCGCGAAATATTCGAATCGTGGGAGTTCGTAGATTTGAACGTTTATAAACCTTATTTCAAGGGCTCACATATCAATCATAGGCATAGTTCACTTAATACGTTTCGCTTTTGTTGATATATTGTTCTGAAGGCCTCTAAAACCATCAATTGGTTATCTGCATCTCTATTGCTATTGGACACACCTACGAATGATAAAGAGGTAAGTAGACGAATGAATAAAGTGGTCCCTTCTGACTAGCGAAACTTTAGCGGCGTACTGCGAAAATCTAAATTATAAAATTGAATCTCTCTATCGCTCTTGCGTATGCGAGCGATAGAGGCAAAGTAGTAAGTAACTACTCTCATCTGCATACAATGACAGTAAACGTTGGCCTGTCTACATAAAGGCTGTGGTACATGCAGATAGATACATGCTTGTGCCACAGGATACCTAAGCTCAGTTGTAAGTTACTGTCCTCTGGCATAAAATTGATTGTCATAATTCAGAATTTGGCATAATGTGTTTATTTCTAAAACTAGAATTTCAAATAATGAGATTATGTTAGATTTATTCCACAATAATCCAAAAAATTATATACTTTCAGTAAGCACACAGTTGTATTTGTCATGAATAAACCATTTCTATTTCTATTTCTATTTCTATTTCTATTAAATTCTAAGTTTTAGACGATATTATTGTGATAAATACTTTTATAATAATTATTAAGTATACCCATAAAATACAGTTAATCATTAGAATTAAGACTTAACTACTCTAGATTAAATCTAAAAACCGGACTTAAGACGACCAAGAACCTGGCGGCATTGCCTCGTTGTATTGCAGTGAAATTAAGTATACTCAACCGATTAAGCAGTAGCGGGCATAAATATGAATTATTAAGGTGATATTTGTACTCGACTAATTGAAAATGAAATAGTTACTTCCGTGATCCACTTCCTAACCGTTTTGAAACCGTAAAGCCTCGCTACCAGTGCGACTCAAACTTTACTAAACCAGATCAACTTGAACTAGTTCACTTTTGACATACATTAGTGAACTATAATGTATAACTTTGTTCTGCTAACTTAATAGCACTGTTATATTCAGGAGTTGATAAACAATAGGCTTATATTTGCGGCCGTGTAAGTATTTATCTAGATTTCTTATTCACAGAAAGCATCTCAGTTGCAAATTCCTACTTAAATATGTATAACGCTAGATTTTTTTGCATCTATGGTATCAATCGATTGATTTCGTTGTAAATGTCAAAGGTCGTTTTAGGACCAGTTGCGTAAAATCTACACAAAATGGCGGAAACGAGAGTAAAAGGCTAACAATTACACTTTCCGCTTCTTAGAAATTATATATATGTACATATGTGACATTTATGATAAGGGACCTTATTGTCGATGGCGCTTACGCCGTTGTTAAAGATGCCGCAATAGAAATGCAACGCGGTACGACTTAAGCGCCAATAAGGTCCCTTTTATTAGATAATGTCACATTATTATATTTGAAATCATACCTAAGTAGTCGCCATAAGTTGGGGATAATAAACATATTATTATGATATAATATTACCGAGAAATTCGTGCGTTTATGTAGTACCTGCTTTTCCTCGCTACTTCGTCGGCCAGCCGTGCCCGTCTTAAGTATGGTTGCGGGATAACAATTATCCTATGTCCTGTCTCGTAACTCAAAGTCTCTCCATAGAATTTTGTAACCATTTAACTACATTTTTAATGCCCACGTCTCCGTTTTCAGATATACGATAGCGGTTACTGTGATCATGTCATCGATTCAACAATTTTAACCTGTTATAGGAAAACTTGGCTAAAGCACCTGACCTATGTAGTAGTAACGCGTGTACACGCATGTCGGCGTTCTATATTCAAATGTTGACATATATAACTCAAAGGTGACTGACTGACTAACAACGCACAGCCCAAACCGCTGAACGGATCGGGCTGAAATTTGGCATGTAGGTAGATGTTATGACGTAGGCATCTGCTAAGAAAGGATTATGATCAATTCTACCCCCAAATTCATAAAATAGGGGATGAAATTTGTATGAAACTTTAATTTTTATTGCATAATAAAAAATAATTTAGAATGGGTAGCACAATGTTATCGATGAATTCTCAATGTAAATTGAGACTTCGATGTCGTTAAATGTTCAATACGCTGACGGTAGATGTGACTACACGTCACCCATGATGACTTATACCACGAAGGATAAGATAGAAAAATTGACAAGTCTAAGCGGTACTCGGATAGCACAATTGGAAGTGCACTGGGCTAGTGATCCAGTGGTTGTGGGTTCGCATCCCGCTTTGAGTCAAATTTTTCTATTTTTTTTCGATTTAAATATTGTATGAAACTTTGTCAATTTTAAACCGATCGGGCTGAGACTTGCATACAAAACTACGTTTTGAACGATAGTGTGCTAAAAATAACTACCTGAGCGAAGCCGCGGGCAAAAGCTAGTGTTGACATAAGTTCCACATTAATTCTCTGCACAACTACATCGACATGGTCCTTCAGTTAAGTTTTTACCTTACATTTATAGCATCAATGGTGCATGTCTGACATTGGCCGATTAGGGTAGAGACACACCCACCTGCTCACTCGCGCGTGATACTTCAATGCGCCCGCGCCGGACTCCATGCACAATGTTATGTGAGCCAGTGCCTTTATCTTACGTCAGATAAGTTAGAAATCACTGTCAACCCTACATTTGTCAGCGTTTCTAATAATGTACACATTATATTACCCATTTTTCACAAATTTATTTTTATTACATTCAAGTGAGGCTGTAACTCTCGTTTTCTTTTAATTTGGGATGGTTATTTATGACTTTATTTATTTTAATGAGTCCGAAATGCAATATTATCATCATAGCAACCAAAGTACCCTTACCATGAGTTGTGACATTGAGGTTTTTGATAACGTGCATCGAGTTTACCATCTGTGCATCTCGCTTGATAGTACAAGCGAACGAGATGCACAGATAGTAAACTCGATACTCGTTATCGAAAACCTCTAAGTCACAACTCGTGGTAAGGGTAAAGGATGTCCACTGCCGCATAACCTGGGAAGGCCTATGTCCAACAGCGGACGATTTACGGTTAAAATGAAAAATTAATGAACGAAATGCTTAAGTACTAACAGAGACATCAGCGGCGGATATTCGTAAATTTCGGACGATTGTCTCTGTCACTTTTATGATGCCTAAATAGGAGTAAAAGAGAAAGATGCTCTAAATATACGAACTTGAATGTTCGCGATACCGGGCCAGATTTAAAAAACCTATTACACGTCCATCTGTCTGAGCTAGAACGACCCGACCTTCGACTCGGGCATCTGAAGGATCTAGGGACCAGAATACACGCCATCCTGATTCACCATGGTTGATACGACACCTGAGGTCACATTACACTGGATACAGCTCCAATATGTGACCCTTTAGTCCTTCGACATATATGTACTAGACAGATCTTGTAGGCTTTGCGATTGATAACATGAGATTACTTATCACTATTAGTCACGTCTAATAATATGTATACGTTTGAGAACGTATGTCTGAGGCATAAGGATCGAAATCGTTAACATATGTATATATAAATAAATAAATATTTCAGGACAATCTTACACAAATCGACCTAGTCCTACGGTAAGCTCAGTAAGGCTTGTATTGTAGATACTAGACGACGATATATATAATAGATAGATACATATAAATACTTAAATACATAGAAAACATCCATGACTCAGGAACAATCTGTGCTCATCACACAAATAAATGCCGTGACTGGGAATCGAACCCAGGACCACAGGCTTCATAGGCAGGGTCACTACCCACTAGGCCAGACCGGTCGTTAATATATGGAGCCGACCGTACAACTTTATAGGCTTCAGTGACCGCTTACTATCAGACGGTCCGTATACTTCGCCACCGTCGTAGTATTAAACGCACGATTATTCTCCGCAGACGCCACAGTGGGATCCTAAACGCTCGAGCGTCGAGCGTTGACGCTCTGAGCGTGTTCACGGCCGCGCCGAGGTTGAAGGTGAGACTTTGTGAGGGTCGTGACGCTTGATGAAGCCGCTAATTACTTCTAGTCTAGTAGACATCATTGCGTGTACAGTCGCCAATAAATACCTGTTATGTACAGTCGCCATGAGATTTATCGAAACGGGCAAGGTAGTCACAAATATCTGAACGACGCCTCTCAAGGCGATGACAAACTGTGCTTTCAGACATTTTTGTGTACAGTCGAGATCAGATATATCGGAGCTGTGGAAGTAATCATAAATATCTGAACATGCACTTATCGCCTTGACAATAGAGGCGTTGTTCAGATATTTGTGACCACATCCACAGCTCCGATATTTCTGATAGTGACTGTACCTTGACCGCCTTATGTTTCAGGTACTCGGCCAATGATATAAATAATATGCAAATACTTGAATACATGGAAAACATACATGACACAGAAACAAATATCTGTGTACATCACACAAATACATGCCCTTTCCGGTATTTGAACCCAGGACCGTTGGCTTCATAGGCACTACCCACTAGGCCAGACCTGTCGTCACCCTCTCCTTATTATATCCCCTCCATAATCAGCAATTTTAAGCTAACCATGTTCTTGATCTCTATTTCAATCTGTTACTGGCACATTATTTTTAAATTTAGAACATAATATTAAGAAAATTAATTGTATTCCATTTTTGAATGTTTGACAATTAATTTAAAACAAAAAACAGTCATTTGCTGCGATATCTGTGTAGTATATGTAGCTATTTTTACCTAATATTGTTGCTTCTTATATATTTTTTCATTTTATACAAAGACGGTGGTAAACAAGCATACGGCCTGATGGTAAGCAGTATGGTAACGTATTAGCAACAATGCAAGTATTAGTACTATGTTTTTTAAATGACCCATAAAACAAACGCGTGAAGTAAACAAAACAATTTGTACAATTAAAGCTAATATTTAATTAATTTTCATGTCACCTGCTCTACGCCGTCACCCAAGGAAAACTGGTGTGAGTCAGATTTTTTTGCGTTCCACGACCGCCAACCGGTTATTGCATTGTTTTTCGTCGTTATGCAAAAAATCTGAGCTCGTTGCGTCAGTGAGCGATGCTATGCGCTCGCGCAGACTCGCCGACGAGTGTGCGCGTCGACGCTTATGTGGCGCTGACAATAGGTTTTTTTTTATACTCGACTGACCAGCGTTTGACCTCAACACCTGATGGTAAATGTCAACGAGGTCGAGAGTGTAGCACGCTGGTTCAGTAACAGCCTATTAACTCTTCCTTGAAAAAAACCCTTATTATATACTTCCGTGAAAAACTTGGCTAAAGCACCTAGCCTATGTAGTAACGTGTGTGTACACGCATGTCGGCGTTTCATATTCAAATTTTGACGGAAGTTCTATATTCATTCTCTGCACAACTACATAGACATGGTGCTTCAGTTAAGTTTTTCACCTATAGTACAACTAGGTTCAGGTCAGGAAGCGAAGGGAAGCTGGTCCATTATGGCTGCTCTAGTTGATGGTCCAACACTGTGGACCATGGACCAGCATGTGGCGACATTATGTAGAGGAACAATACAGTGCCTATAGGGTATCCTTTCCTCGGATCAAATAAGCCGCAAATAGGGCTCATTCTAGACCTTTTCTGGAAACGGCCATTAACTTTCCAGACATTTCATATCAATATATTTTCATTGGATCTGATTTACAAATATTAAGGGGTCAGTGCCCTCTACATCTCAACAATAGGTTTCCACAAGATGTAGAGGATTTTGTCACTAAGACGTCCTTATATATCAAGGTCGCGTGTTACAACGGAGCTACAATTTCACTGTTTGCCTTGCTTGCTAACAAATTAGAAAGACAAAGACTAAATAAATAGCTGATAGCTCATAGCTATACCTAGATATTTTTCTAGCAGGAACGGCATTTGTTTTGTGCTTGCCACAATAAAAATATCGACAATCCTGCTATCGATAAGTACATACTACTTCAACTTCAAGATGTACACACAGTCTTATATCGGCTACCTACCTAGACGCCGCGTGTCACCGATCTTGAACAAATTAAACGTAATCCGTATACTTTTGATCCAATTTACGTTTATAATTTGCAATGAATAGTTCCAAATTGTTTTCTGAAGTAGGTATTTAAATATAAATAAATTGACTTTTATTATTGTTAGTTATTTTTAACCCTATTACCCCATATTTGTCTTTGTATTACCTGTATGGAAATTGAAGGGGTACTTATCGATAACAGGACTGTCGATGTTTTTATTTTGTCAATCACTTACAAGAAATCGTTCGTGCTAGAAAAATATCTAGGTATACTCATAGCTTACTAACTCGCGGTGGGACCAGTGCCTTAGTGAATTATTTATTTTTGAAACAAAATCCAGACTTAGGCAATTTCATTTAACAACATGCACCCTAAACTTTCTTGCAGCCATTCGTCGGGTAGTCACAGAAATTCTGACCCACACCTATGATTTGACGTTAGCTGGAACCTCAGTAGTCAGTTGTCCACGAAAATGGCCGGTACCACACGCGTCTAAACGTCAAAGTAAATAAATTTTAATTCACAATAGTTTTTCAATTTTTACTTCATATGTGTAGAAAACGTGAAACTTTTGAATCCAAACAGTTGCTAGCTTGTAAAATCCTGTTCTTTCATAGTGAGAGCTGTGGTCTCTTCAGACTTCATTTGTCCCTAAGGTTCACCGACGCGACGCTACAAAAATCTTGTCTACATTTTCACAAATTTCGAACGATTGTGTCTGTCGCTCTCATGACGCCTTGATTGGGGTAAAAGAGAAATATGCTCGTAATTTACGAACTGCTATGTTCAAGGTACTAGTCTAGCTCCCATTTTTTCCGGTAATCTCAATCAGTTCAGTTATTCAGCCGGTGTAGGGTCATTGTTTTACGACCGGCCTCGTACGAACGACTCCTAATTGCCCATGTTTAACCCTTATTACAAAGACATAGAGTGCATCGACGGTCAGCAGAGTTTTGTTACTATATGCAAATCACGTAAGCTATGGCCAGTGTCTATCCTACCGCAATAATTGCACACCTCTCTCGAATTTACTTTGAACTCATGTCTCTGTCACTCTCTTGACGTCTTAATTGGAGTAAAAGAGAATGATGATCGAAATTTTCGAAATTCAATACTTTATGACGTCTGGCCCTCTGTAATTTCTATATCTTTCTGGAAAATTGCCACTGCTTTTTGTTGCAATGTTTAAAATAATAATGACATAATATTGTTGACAAATAAGTATCATGACGGAATTAACGGACAGAAAAAGTTATATAATATTAATATTGCAAAATATCTTAACAAATTTTGATGTTCTCAGGTCATTTCCTTTTTTATCTCGCAACTAGACAAAAAGCTAGTCTATTTAACAGTATATTGTAACTTCCGGGTAAATGTGCCTTTGATAAGTTTTATAGTAACTGTGCTAAACAGATGATCGACGCCATCGGGGATAAAAGTGTTGGCAGCATCTCTACCAAACACTTACCAAAGAAGGACGCAGCAGAAAATTCAGAAAACGCTGCCAGCATCCTCAGGACTATGGCAGACGCCAACATAATGATGAATAAATGAAAACATCACGATTGAGTATTTTTTATCAAAATTAGGATACGTATATTACTATTGTGTCTGTCATCTCTATGTCCCGCTTTTTTTTTACTTTATAAAGGGAAAAAGGCCTACGTGCCTAAGCTGCATTAAGTTGTATGCCAATGCAGTCATGAAGTAGCAATTGAAAATTTTTATTTTACAAAACAACCTGGTTCGATCATATAACAGAGTATAAGTTTTTTATAAATCTACGCAGTTTTTCTTGTCCCTAAAATAGATGACAAGGGTTCCCAAGAACAGATACGACAGACAGTATACGTTTTATAGTTTCAGATTTCCCCATACTGACCGATCTAAATGCATTACCCTGTATATGGGTGCATACAACGTCGTGTATCTTATAAGTCTTATGTGATAGGAAAACGCGAGCAAATTTGTTTGAATTGACATACGACAACAAGTGACGACCTTAGGCACTTCAATGAATTTTCCTCGCACTTTACGATCACTGTTTATGACCACAAATTAATTTAGGATACTTACCTATATCAATGACGGGATAAACTGTGTCATTTCTTAAATACATAGTGTCATCATATCATCTTCTTCGCGTTATGCCGGCATTTTTGCTACGGGAGCCTTGGTTCCTATAGTAGTATAGTACTTATGCCTAAAATATTGATATTTCTCAAAACTGCAATTTATTTATTTAGTCGTATGGCAAGTCTTGGTCGCTTTACAAATTTACAAATTAATATTAAGATTCTTCACCCGCTGGGCTGCGTTTTCACTAAGAGATAATAAGTCCAGGGGGCAGTCACCGGTGTATTTCCTCATCGGGCAGTCGAGTCGTGGACAATGTGTTTATTGACTGTATCGGAGCCCCACAGTCGCATTCTGGACTGTAATAATATGACACGAAAAAAATCATGTCTGTTGCCTATTGAAATGGAAGTAAATAACATCAAACGTGGGGTGATGGAGGGATTGGAGAACGAAATTGAATCGAAGGGGAGGACGGGGTGCCATTCTGGAAACTCGCGGGTCAACGGAAATTATCGACACGTACTATACTAGGTTCGTAGCCTTTTTCATTACTGTGTCGAGTTTGCTAGACTGTGTTTTGTTCAATGTAGTTTTGCAAACATGGCATTTAGCAAAAAATATGACAGGTGAAGTAACGGGGCAGATTAATAAATGCCTAGTGTCGCAAAACTCCTGGACGGCGACCTAAAAATTAATTTAATACAAGTCTAATTTTAGCTTAAACAATTCATGAAGAATTTACCTACAGCTGACATAATATTGTCAATATCTAGAAATTCCTGGAATTACACACGTGCGAATTAAGTCATAGATCGGAACCGGCGCAAAATGGATCCTCGTAAAACAAACTAAACAAATCCATTTATTTGGAAACGTGCTCTAATTGGCACACGCCGTTTCATGCAAATGACTTGATTACATATTGCAAAAAAATCGCGAATTTTCCGAAAAATCGCCGAAAATCACCGCCCACTCCGCTGAGAGCGTTAGCAAATTTTCTTCGTATCAAGGACTTACTTGAAGGATTCCTTAGAGATCACCACGTCACACTGCAGTTGTATCACAGCACACACGTTATATTCGAACAGCGATTCACCGCGCGACGGCCATTGCGTGCGTTCAGTACGGAGCGCAGGACGCGAGTGTGCGGCGACGGGCCGCGGGCTCCGCGCCCGGCGGCGGCGCGGTGTGCCGGCCCAGAACCAAAACGATACAAGCGTTACCAGCCTGTTACGATTTTCAGCGTTTGTGTATTAGGAATTAATAAAGGCCGTTTGCACGCGATGCCGCTTTCGCAGTCAGGATCTTGGCTCGTCAGCGGTTCCGACGCTGAAATTGTAGTGTTTGCTATTTTATTATTTATTTGCAGTTTTAACACGAATAGCAGACAATACGATTCTAGGCCTGTTAAGGCTATATTTGTGTCATTTTATTTGTTGTAAGCACTTTTTTTATTTGAAACTTTTTTTTTCTTATTTTATCACAAATTAGAGTCACGAGCTTGTTATCTGTGATACGCAAAACTCGAATTTTCTTCCATTTTTTTATCATTTTTCGTACTCACTTAATATAAAGGAATGGAATTAACAAAAAAAATGTAATCATTGGATTTTTTTGACTCTTAATATTATTAGCATGGAAAATTCGTTGTGGAAAGCAAAAAGCGCATAAAGTAAAATAGTTCTTAGTAAAATAGTAGAGCACCTATACAAATATAAATACTTTAAAACAAATTACATCAATAGGGTGCCTTTACAATTTCTAATAAATAAATTGTATTTTACTACAACACGTCTTCGATGATATAATAAAAACCCCCATGTGCTAAATATCTTTACTTTATTATAATTAGCCTAAAAACAATGTAAAGGTGTCGTTTTACACGCAAGTGTATTGAAAATTATATTTTGTAATTCATAGATTCGGTGGAATCAAATATTTTTTTTATCTATAATTTTTCTATTTAGTACCTACTATTACTTTATAGTAGTACTAAATAGATTATAAATTGCCACTAGGCCAAACCTGTCATCAAAATATCGTGAACATAAAAATAGATACATTCTATTCTATTCTCTGGGGCCCAGCAGTGGACACTGGATGTTTTTATTTTACCGAGAGGTACTATAGGTAGCGGTAGGGTCTACCGTAGTCTCTACCTATCGCGTCACCTACTACCTCTAGGTATACTGTAGGTGGCGCGTTCGTATAAGCCGATTCCTGACGGCTTAGCAAAATTTGCCGCAGCTCAACAGTTTTCATTGGGCGCGTGAAGAAAAAAGGCAATAAGTTCCGACTTACCTTTAATTTCTCCACCGCCACTGATAGGTATGTTATACTCTTATATATATATATATTTTTTTATGGCATAGGCGGCAAACGAGCAGACGGATTGCCTGGTGGTAAGCAATTACCGTCGCCCACCAAGCAACACCAGGGGAGTCGCAAGCGCGTTGCCGGCCATTAAGGGGGGTTGGAGCTCTGGGAACCTTACTCACCATCAGGAACACAGCACTACATACCTGAAAGGTAGCAGAGCTATTATGGCTGTGGTCTTCTGTAATGAGGAGGTACTTCCCCAGTTGGGCTGCCCCAGATTCAAGCGTGATGGTCATCGCTGTGCCCTACCTCTCATAAAATATTATATTGCTAATATTATTATTCGCGGTCGAGTGGCGACCACGTACTGTCGGCGTGTGGGTAGACCCCCCACAGGGTGGACTGACGACATGGTAAGGATCGCGGGTGGCGCAATACCGGTCACTGCGGGTTGCTTTGGGGGAAGCCTATGTCCAGCAGTGGCCAGTCCAGATATTACTTGCTTTAAATTAAAAAATGTACTATTAAGTACAGTCAGCAGCAGAAGTTGCTAAGCGCTCTTAGTCTTACAATAAAGTCGTGTAGCTCATTTTGAACACCTCGTCCACATAGCAACTTTTGCTGACCGTACTAGAAAGCAGTAAAATAAGAATCGAGTACTAATGAGCACGTTTTATGGCCGCAATTTGACTTACTCAGGGAATGCGCGGCTTAGCTAATCGTCGCCAAGTAACTACCTCACAAATAGTTACCAGTTATCGTCTATCACGTCATCACTGTCGCACTTACGTATTTAGAACGGGACAGCTATAGTGACGGATGACCATACCTGTGTTAATTTGGGGCACCCATAAACGTAGCAAAATATGTTATCAACAAAAATTAATGATTCATACAGGGTGTCAAAACCAAATGAGGTTAAGACCGTTTTCCTCGTAGAATTTGTCGCAGCATTTTGATACGACTCTAATGAC
Organism: Grapholita molesta; assembly: GCA_022674325.2. Lineage (NCBI taxonomy): Eukaryota > Metazoa > Arthropoda > Insecta > Lepidoptera > Tortricidae > Grapholita > Grapholita molesta. Next base: position 445,953 of record CP053130.2, read on the forward strand.
TCTAATGAGCTTGGGGTCAGAATGATGGGAGTCGTGGGAAAAATACCGTGCAAAATTAGGGTTTATCCGGATTTTTCTGTCATCGGAAAGTTACTCGTAAATATGAAATGATAATTGTATTAACATTTCTTGTGTCATTATCTTCTATGAAAACTGACGGCTTTACTTATGTCGAAACATGTAGGTGAGTGACTAAATAAACTATAATTTAAACAAAATATTAAGTTATATTATGATTTTATTGGATAGTTTTGACAATTAAAAGTATGTTTAAAGGCCGGCAACGTGCTTGTGAATCCTTTTTTGTTGCGGGTACCAATGGGCGACGATCATAGCTTACCATCGTGCAATCCGTCTGCTCGTTTGCCATCTTTGACATAAAAAAAAACTATTTCAAAATATGTAAAATGTAAAAGCTATATTGTTTTTACGATCAACCTAAGACTACGAGATAAATAACAACTAACTAAACAACAGATTCGTCGTATCAATAACATAGGGCTTCCAGGCTCAATTTTTGTTCTCTTTACTTATATCATATTTCATAGGGGAGCTCTATTCCGATGATTGATAGTTATGCAAATTATGCCGGAGCCATTCCAGGAATGTTAATGCGTTCCAGCAACGTCATCCGAGACATAATCATCATCGGACGGGTTATGAGGCGCATTCCTGCACGATGTTCCAATTGGCCTTATAGAAGACAAGCGTTCTTGAGCTAGCCGGCGTAAAAAGATCTCGATACACTGTTCACCCTGTATGAAAACTGGGTTTAACTGAAGCAGTAAAATCGCATGTCGATGATGATTTCGACAAAGGATTGAGATTACGTAGCAGGTTATTGATAAAAAAAAAGTTAGTTATGATTAAATTCGGTTTTTTTTCAGACTTTATTATTAAATCACCATATAATAGTAGGGATGCTTTCTTTATTCATGACTTAGCTTCTAAATATTAATTGCTATGACAATTATAAATTACCATTGTAATAGGTACACAATATTTTGTTTAACTATTCTGTCAAACACAGGAATCATGTTACTATAAAAAAAAAAATATTCTGATCAATTCTTCATTACTAAATTTTTTTGAGGTTAGTATTATGGCTTTCTAATTCCATAAGGAAACATTTGAAATAAAATGTTTTTGTTCACGATTAAAGCTTTATCCTGTATAATATGGTCTTCGGTTGCCGCGATAATTACACATGAAATAAAACAGCTAAATAAATAAATATTTCGGGACAATCTTACACAAACCGACCTAGTCCTACGGTAAGCTCAGTAAGGCTTGTGTTGTAGGTAGCTACTAGATGACGATATTTATAAATGTAAATATGTCCTTAAATACATAGAAAACAACCATAACTCAAGAACAAATATCTGTGTTCATCACACAAATAAATGTCCTGACTGGGATTTGAACCCACCCATATCCATACAGATATGTTGGGTTAGTTATTGTGGTAGCCCCAAAGCCCTCGACTCGCTCGTTGTGTCAACACAGGAATGTCGAGCTGCCCGTGCTGGCTGATGGCTTTCTAGCTAATAGGGCCATTACCCTTCCTTAATGGCTTTAGGAAGTCGGCGTATTAAGCTTATCTGTGGATGAGTGTGCGAAACTACGCTGGTAATAAACTATTACACTTTTTTTGTAAAGAATTACCTACTTTATTTTATGGACCCGGGTATGTCCTTAAACTACGTCCAACAATGCGAGGTAGGGTACAGGCGAGCCTGCGCGCCGCTGCCCGACCCGCCGCCCCGGTGTCATGTCCTACATCGGAAAGGATCTTGCTGCCCTGAGCTGCACTGTCCTGGTATGTGATTTACAGTAGTCTTTACCTTCACGTCACAACCGGCGGGGCTAGACGGCGATTTTTTTTATTGTTGACTTCTGTATAACTGGATAGTATGTCCTTAAACTACGTCCAACAATGCGAGGTAGGGCACAGCGAAGTACCATCACACTTGAGTCTGAAGCAGCCCAACTGGGGAAGTACCTCCTCCTTACAGAAGACCACAGCAATAGCACTGCTACCTTTCAGGTATGTAGTGTTGTGTTCCTCATGGTGAGTTGGGTTCCCAGAGCTCCAACAACTTTTAGGGTAGGCAACGCCCATGTGAATCCTTTGGAGTTTCAAACGTCCATAGGCTACAGTAACTGCTTACCATCAGGCGGGCCGTATGCTTGTTTGCCACTGTCATTGTATTAAGGTAGGTAGGTACTCAAATAGTTACTATATTGAACCTAAAAAGGCCGTTGAGGTATTGTACCAAGGATGCTGGCGGCATTTCCTCGTAGGAAGCCGCCAGCTCTTCGGTCCCACAACCCCATGGACCTAGTAGTAGTAGTATTACCGTTTCTACGCCAAGTGGTACAAAATGGCTCTGCCCAGGCTCTTAATATATATTACGCTTAAAAATTTCGGCTATTTACCGTTGGCTTACAATTCAAGCCTTCTTGAGCTTAGGCGGGACTTAGTAAAATTGTGTAAGTATGTGCTGTAATATTTATTGTATAACTATTACTGAGATACTTGCGGTAGGGATCATGAGAGACCACATTTAATTTATTTTCTCTGTGGTAGAGATGGATTCAATGAGCGAGAGCCTGCGGTGCTACCGCGTAAAACAATATTTTTAAATTCCCGAAAACGACTGGCCCGGTACCGCGAAGGTCGAAGTTCGTATATTTCGGGTATCTGTCTCTTTTACCCCAATTAAGACATCATGTGAGTGACAGAAACCATCGTCCGAAATTTACGAATATCGTTTTGGTCGGTAGCGCCTCTGTTTCTTGCACTCTCATGCCTTAATTGGACTAAAAGAGAAAAAAGCTCGAAATATACGAACTCCGATTTTCGGGGTACGAGGCCTAGATCGCGAACCCTTGCGGTGGTCTGCATCACGCTCACAGAGCCAGCAGTGCTGACAGCTCAATCCAGAAAAAATAGGCGAGATGAATGATTTTTAATTATTGTATCTATCGATTCGTTTCGTTGTGGGGATCAAATATCTGTATGGGACCTATGGCGTAAAAGCTACCCAAAAGTCGGAAATGAGAGTCAAAGTCTTACATTTGCACTACCCGCTCGAAACGCTCCCTACAAAATGATACTCAACGGTGACGTCACGGCTACGTTGTCGCCCCCTTTAAAGTATGGAAAAGTAATGATTTTGCTATTTTGACCGTGAAATATTGCGTTTATGTATATAGTTGTCATACAATTTTTGTTTAAGTATAATGTAAGAAATTAAATGGTACTATTATTTTTTTAAATTTTGCCTTTAATAAAATCTAAAAAAATTGAAATTTTGAGGTCTCGTATTTTTGGATCATTTGAATCGATTCTTCCAATTTTCACTGTTTTAAGATACATTGCACATTTTCTATCCATTTAATTAGAAATCGTAGGAAATTTCTACATGTGTCATCATCCCAATTAATCAGACCGACTGGGCCGCTAACACGAATCGGACCACGGTATTGTTGACATTACATATCTCATTCACCAGACAAGATATCCATCGATGTGACACTATACTAAACAATATCAGGTACATTTTTATTCTAGTTTGTCTACAACCTGATTAGCATACTAGAAACCAGTGTTGAGCAATCTTGAATTTCATTGAATAAGAAAAATCATGTCGATTTAATTCGCGCGAAAACTATTCAATTGATTTCGGATTGAAATTATGCCGAAGGTAGTAAAACTTACTCAACTCATGACAGAAAGATGAATGTACTCTTTACGCGAAATATACCTATGGACACCGCACGCATAGTCCAGCAGCGGTGGTTCCTTTCTCTGCAGCCCTAACCACCGGCAGCCTGAGCCTTGCCCTGTTGCCGGCGGCACCCTGGGCCTTGCCCCGTTGCCGGCGGCGGCACCCTGGGTCCTGTTCCGTTGCCGGCAGCACCCTGGGCCCTGCCCCGTTGCCGGCAGCACCCTAGGTTAGGTTTTATATAATATTTTTATTGTTTTGGTATGATTTAGATGTATTTTTATATTTTACTTTTATAAAAATAGCATATAAGAGTAAGCCTAAGATTTAAAATGAATAAAGAGAATAATTGATGCTGACTGTATCAAGACGAGATGTGTAAGTAACAATGCAAAAAAAGTCAATCATAATTAATTACCTATTACTAATCGGTTCCTAATGATGTATTAATCACTTTTCGAACCTTCCACAAAATCTTTCCGGTTTCCTTTCCGCCACTGTGACCGTCAGTCATGCTGGCCGATTTTCGACCTTAAGCCAACGGATTATAGACCATCACACCAACAATAAGACGGTCTACCATGTAAATTTAAAACAGTCTATCTCTGACTCTATCGCTCTTGGGTATACGACTTATACGAGCGATAAAGAGGTTCGCGGGAAGACTGGTTATTGTTGGTCTGTAACTCGTTGCAGTAAGGTCGAAAGTCTGTCAGCTAACCATGTCGTAGCGGGAAGGTAGCCCTGTAGTTATACAATTTGCTGACACGCAACCCAATCGCGTCTAGGCTGACAACTGTTTTTGGGGAAATTGCCTTGACAAATCTGATGTTTTGTCACAGTATAAGTTCACTAACAGTAGTACGCACTTCTGAGGAATTAGAAAATGTAGGTGAAAAACTTAACTGTAGCTTAAATTTGAATATAGAACGCCGACATGCGTGTACATATGTTACTATTACACATGCCAGGTGCTTTGGCTAAGTTTTTCACTTATATGCATCGTGTTTTTTTTTTTGTATTTTATAGCCGTTTATTTTGATACTTGATGTGCAGAAGTGATAAGTGTTCTGCGATATAGTGAGTGTAAATGAATAAAAGTGCCGTGAGATTTTCCACAGGTAATTAAGACCCAGGATTTTCACTGATAATAACAAATTCATTACTTCTTCAGCTTATCGTGGCGCTCAGTCAATTTGTGTAAGAATGTTCTGTAGTTAATATTAATTTATTTTTTATTTAAAAGATATGGATACAATATTTTTTTTGTGTAAATGACTTTAAATGTATAAAGTTAAATACAATGTTTCAAAATAAACAATAGTATGTAAGTATGTATGCAAAGAGTAACAATGCAGATTGCGCTTGCAATCTGCATCGTTAGTGAAACATATTCATTACTTAAGTGCCTAAGTAGTAATTACTACAATTGGTATGTTATTTTGAAAGAATAAAAACTGTTCCATATTAACTTAGAAATCAAATTATCGTGGGCGTACCGTAAAGCCGACCATGTGAGGCTAGTAGGACGGGTAGCGATATCTCATATCTCACTTCATATCGTCAATAGTAACTTTCATATAAATGTATTACGATAGATGGCGTTGTACTGAACCGAGTGTTCTATACATCGCGCTATTGAACTATTTTAGTATGATAGTATAGAACAGTTTTATATTGTGATTTGTTGTTTTAATGTCTTATTTTTTCACAAGTAATGAGCACATTATACGCCACCTTTTCATTGTTTATGTCGAAAGGCAATGACAGACCAAAATGTCTCCGATTTTGTTGTGAACTTTATAAACTTTTGTGTGCATATTTAAACTTCCGTGAGTCGACAACAATTAATTAAAAAACACTTAATTCACATTTATAATCAGTTACAACTACAACATATTTCGGAGAATGATTAAATAAACGTATATTAATCCGTGTTTTTATAAAGTTAATACATTATTACCGATATAAACGGATAACTCAAGTTTATAAACTCGAATATTGCTCGACATAATCGAATATTGTCCGCAGTCTTCGTAAGTCAGCCAACGCGAACATCTCGAGTGATACCCGACTTAATAAAAGTTTTATTAAATACAGTTAATAGACTGTTCAAATATTCTAACTGTGCTCTCTGAAGGCTGGTCACAGTCACGCGTGTCACCGCCCATTACAAACAATTGACTTCTTATTATCCGTGTAACAGCATAAATCAACAACTAAGTAAACATTAGCATTGTTTAGCATTTCCTTGTCTGGCTGAGAAAGTTCCATATGTTTTAACTGTGATTTTCATAAGTTATTTTTTATTTCAGACGCTCCTGTATAATGAAAAATGATTTAGAAAAGGGTAGCACATTGTTATCGATAACTTCTCAATGTAAATTGAGACTTCGATGCCGTTAAGTGTTCAATACGCTTACGGATGTGTCTACACGTCACCCATGATGTTATACCACGAGGGATAAAATAGGAAAAATTTGACAAGTGTAAGCGGATCCAGTGGTTGTGGGTTCGAGTCCCGATTCGAATCATTTTCTTTCTATTTTTCTTTCGATTAAAATATTTTCATAATTGAAATAGCAGCCACCTTAGAGTAAGGTATGTAATTTTTAATAATATTGATTTATTATAAATAAACGGGGCTGAACCACGTTGACCACGTATATTATATTTTAAAATTTACCTCCGAAGTTAAGAGAATGACGTTCTCTTCGTGATTCCGGGTGAAAAACATCAATAATAAATAATCAATAATAATAAATATTGATTTATCGTAAGTTATCATAATTGTCTGCAACTAACTATAAATCAACGTCATATAGTGTATCGTATATAGCGATTCGCTTCTACCTTCCTATTGCGGACTGCTAAGGCATTCCTTCCCTTTTGGGAATTCGCTCCCTTCGTCTGTATTCCCGGTAAGATATAATTTGGGTCTTTTCAAGGCAAGAGTGAATAGACTGAACCAGCGTGCTACACCCTGGACCTCGTCGTCACTTACCATCAGGTGAGACTGAGGTCAAACGCTGGTCAGTCTTTTACAAAAAAATATATTTAGCCTCACTGACTGTTACTGACTATATGATGCTGACTGTACGTTTTACAAAATGTTGTATGCAATGACAATATAATAAATAGTCGGCACGCTTCTCGCTTCGCTCACGAGTTGTCTGCGTTGCTTTTAATCTAGCTGCCCGACTGACTATCATAGTAATACTACTATTGATGTCATTCGCAGCAGAACGAAAGTAACAGATAGCCCTCCGGATCCCTAACCAGGAGTGAACGACCTGATATGATGATGATATTGTCCAACTGAGCATCCCCTGAGCCTTGTAAGTATAGGCAAGTTACCCCGCTCACGATCCTCATACTTCACGTTTCGCTCACGAGTCGCCTGCATTACTTTTAATTTTGCTGTCCGTTTATAAGATCTAGCTGAAACATAATATCTAGCTTTTTAATGTTTAAGACTGGTTTAAGACAATGCTACACCTTCGACCTCTTCGACACTTACCATCAGGTGCGACTGAAGTCAAACGCTGGTCAGTCTTGTATAAAAAAAAATCTTACACAAATTGACATCCAGTAAGCTCCTAGCTGACAGACATAATTATACTGGTCTGACAGAGCATCAGCCTGAGTTCTGTAAGTAGCACAATCCTGCTCACACTTCACACTCCGCTCAAGCCTGCATTACTTTTAGATTTGCTGCCCGGCAGTGTGACAGTCATAGTTAAAGTGGTCCATATAAGCATTCGTCTGAGTTCTGTCAGCAACGGGAATAGCCGCTCACGCTTCACGCTCGCCGTATCTATCTATTAAATATATCGTCGTTCAGTACCTACAACACAAGCCTTACTGAGCTTACCGTAGGACTAGGTCGATTTGTGTAAGATTGTCCCGAAATATTTATTTATTTATTTATTTATAACGTATATTTGACGACAGGTCTGGCCTAGTGGGTAGTGACCTGCCAATCATGCTATCATGCCTGAAAGTCCTAGGTTCAAATACGGGCATTTATTTGTGTGATGAGCACAGGTTGTTCCTGAGTCATGGGTGTTTTCTATGTATTTAAGTATTTGTATATCGTTGGCTGAGTACCTACAAAACAAGCTTTCTTGAGCTTACCGTGGGACTCAGTCAATTTGTCCAAATAATGTCTTGTAACATTTATTTATTTTACTTTAAAAGTCACGATTTTACCACATATTATTTTCGTTTTCTACAGTGTATCAAATGTTTGTGTACAATTCTTTGATCTGTACTACAATGATCAAATTACGCAGTAGGTTAGATCACTGATTAGAATATTAGATCACTGATCTTAAAGAATTGGAACAAGATAGGAGCATTCATGTAAATATTGTTTAGGCCGTAAGTTTCTCAGTAAAGGCATATAGAGAAATATAGTACCTTTTTAACTCAATAACTATTATTAGTTATTTTCTTCTATTACTACAAAAAACTAGCTTCGTCAGACAATTATTGCGATATACGACTATAGCGACAATTGTCAAAACATGCCATAATTTCATAATTTCAACGCATGCTCACCTGGCTCTCGTGCCGTCAAGGGCATAAATATGTTTACATATATAACCCCTAACCCATTATCATAAGGTGTAGAATTGTGTATATATTAATGCCTCCTTACGTTGCTGACGGAGCACGCGGTCAGGTGCGTCGAACTGCGGTCTGAGTCAGCAACGCGCAATCATTATGACTATGACTGCCTTTAATTACTTAATCATCAAGTAATCTATTGTGGACATTACCTGTGTTTATAAAATACTAGCGATCCGCCCGGCTTTGCATGACATCCTTCCTTGAATCACTATTGAATTCGCAATCAAATCCTTTACGTAATAATTGTAATAAATATTGGCCTTCTTATGAAATGTCAAAAAAATCGGTTGTAATTATTTTGTTTTACTGGAATGTTATTAACTGCAAATGGCCATACATTTCATCGCTTTCTTACTTATATTTTGAGGCAAATAATTTTGTTTCTATTTATTAAAAATACATTTTGGCCCCTGGGGTCCCAGCGCGCATAAGCTTTTGCAGAAACCGCGAAGCGTCTGGTTGACGCCGAAGAGCCAGCGGACAACGCATTGCGATACGACGAGAAAGTGCCCAGTGTTGCCTTTTAGTGTATAAAATGGTTCAGTTATATTTACATTGTATAATATTTCTAAGAAGAGGATCCATGATAGCTCAACCTAGTAAATAAAAGCTCAGCATATTAACCTCGTGCAGTACTGAATCAGAATTTAATCGCCTGTAAAATATTAGACTAATACAAAAAGCAACCTTGCTTAAAACATCGTACGATGTGTAACTAGGTTTTAGGACACTTCGTTTTGTTTATTAAGTCTTGTTTTCATCTGCAATCATTTCACAATATCACGCTTTATAATTTTTTCCGCCTAACTTTGTGTTATTTTTATAAGTGTCGTCCTAGTCAGACAGGTCAAGCCTTATGATGATCCCAACAAGCCCCCATACTGGCTCGGGGGAAGCCTAGCTCTGTGGCCAGGCCTAGTACTGTGAACATCGGAGTTCGTATATTTCTAGCAACTCGCTCTTTTACTCCAATTAAGGCGTCATGAGAGTGATAGAGGCAATCGTCCGAAATTTACGAATATTATTCTTCGTCGTAGCACCGCAGCAATGAAATTCCATGGCTTATTAATAGATGGATGTAGCTACTGCCAGTAGCATAAAGCTGCAATTAAACACATAACTATCGTCACACTCAAATAGGTCAATTTTTCTTAGTCAAGTATTGCTCGACAGCCTTCATAATAGAACCAACCCTGAAGCCTTTTAGTCCTCTATTTTATGCTATAAGCATATGCGTCTATCCTCAGTGTTAACTTTCCTGAACAAAACCGACACCTACATCGACGTGTGAGAGACATCAGTACGTCTCTTTAACCTCTAGCCGCCCGGAGGTCTATGAAAAGGCCTCTCATTGAATGCCATTTTAAATTTTAATTATGACAAACCAGAGTTGCATTTGGCCTGGCAAATTTTGATCTCTGGCCCGGTACCGCGAACATCGAAGTTCGTATATTTCGGGCATCTATCTCTTTTACTCCAATTGAGGCGTCATGAGAGTGACAGAGACAATCGTCCGAAATTTACGAATATCGTGTTTCGCGGTAGCGCCGCTGGGCGGTTAGAAGCATTGTAACGCACATGCGTTGCCCACTCAGATACGGTTGAGACCGCCTAGACCAATCTCGCTGGAAGCATAAACTCATTCCAGTAGTACAACTCAAGTCCGGTGTGGAAGGGTGCTAGATTCTCCCCAAGCTACCTTACCTTCCCCCCAGTCCGCTCGAGAGCTTCAAAAAAAGCTTCAGGACAAAAAAAACAGAAGTTCCCAGCGGTCGATTAGTTGAAGAAAAAATAAGTTAAGGCTTGGGCAGATAGGCGCGTTTTAAGAGCGTGGCGCAGCGGGGCGTGACAGCGGTGTGGCTAATGTAACGAAATAAGGCACACATTCGGACGGCAGCGGCAGCGTCGCGCCCCGCTGCGCCACGCCACAAAACGCGCCCTATGTGACCCAGCCTTTAAAGAAAACAGCAGCATTAGTCTGGATTGAGGACACGATCAGAAGGAACTGGTTCGCAAAAAGAGGACGGGTCGCGTATCAATTATTTACTGTTGTATTTAATCTCCGGCTTATCGTAAAAGGTTTTATGACAACCGGCGCCAAACGCGAAACGGTTTCCGCGCGATAAAATAAGTCTCGCTACTCTCGCTTTTGTTTTTTTTCTCTTTACATTTGGTTAGTCATGTACGGGTGTGGCCTGTAATAGGAGCAAACATTTTAGGGATCGCTTCTACACCACAAACGTAACAACATTTGTTCTACAACTTTAAATAATTGGGTAATATTACTTGAGATTTTTCCGAACAAACTAAATAGCTTTTCAATGAACAGCATCCAATAGCATAGTTGACGTTTACTGTCAGCCTACATATTTTTCGCAATACATTGCTTGCTTCGAAAATCTTTTTTTATTAATATTTATTAAACTATAAGTTATTTTCAAAAGTCGTAGTACAAATGTTGCTACGTTTGTGGTGTAGAAACGATGCCTATAGTTAATGCTCCTATTACAGGCCACACCCGGTATACTCATCATCAAGGTGATAAGATGAACTTACCATCATCAAATGATTAGTTAATGCGGGGTTGGTGCTGAAATAATATATAAATATTTTAGGACGACTATCCTGACGAACGGTCGGTACAGTCGTACACAAATCGACCAAGTCCTACATTAAACTCAATAAGGTTTGTAGAGAAAAAAACCTGAGCATAAACGTCATTTTTAACAAATGTAATAGGTATTATAATGACTCACGAAAGTTCAAATTCAGATATGAATTTGAATAAAATTAAAAGTATTTAGCTGAATCTAATGTAAAGAAGAATCAAGTTAAGCTTGGTAACAACAAAGCCCGAAGTAAATATATGCATTCTATTGTAGTGCGTCAGCTGCGCGTGCGCTGATACAACGCCATTGTTACACTTGCATAACATGCTGAATACTCACTAAATCATAACAAACGGGACTCCTGGCCACAATGTCAAAAACAATAGTAGATAGTTGTTTGGTTGGTTTTGGTACCAATCTCTGATGAGTTAATTTCGATAGTTTTAAAAGTTAAACTCAGAAATTTGGGCCTTTCATCTGAATTAAACACATTACTTTTCATTTTGAATACGAAAAAAGATAGACATGATGGTATGTAATTTTTATTATGCACGAATGAACGTACAGAAAATTGATGTTACTTTTATGTTAAAAATTAAGTACTCTAGTTATGCAAATTACAGTAAACGTCCACACAGGATTTTTTTTGTATGGAAACTAACGTACGGTATTTTATATTACCGTAAAAGTTCTCGGATTTCTCGAATTTATGAGAAAGTTGTGCGGCTTTTACTGCTAGTTCCAACTTTATTTATTTTGGGTTTGTACTTGTCTTCAAATACATATATTTATATATTTTATTGAATAGCAAAATAAATATAATCGCATGTGACATGAAATAGCTACCCACGGCATAATTATTTCAACATATCGATCGAGCGCCGAAGTTTTTATTTGAGAATCATCGTTTTGCAAAGGTCAGATGATGTAATTGATTTTAAATGTTATCCTAATTATATCATTCTGCAGCCATCTTGCGTAAGTCGCGACTTTAGGTATTATATAGACTAAGCTAAAGTCAGTTTATAGCTACATGAAATACCGCAAGAGAGCTGTTGTAACTACATGGGGTTTAATAAACCACAAATAGTTTTAACAAGGGAGAACTGCAACTTACTAATATGTGACGTTCCGCGGCAAAAGGTACCTTATGGCGGTTGGCGCTTACGTTGCGAAGCATCACATTAGTATTGAAGCGTCGTTAACAATAGCGTAAACGCCAACCGTCATAAGGTACCTTTTGCCATGGATCGTCACATATAAATATATATACACACACAACACACAACACAGACCTATTAAGTTTAATGTGGAAACAGGTTGTTTTGTGTACCATTGTCCCAAAGTATTAATTGTTTTTTGTTTTATATAATATTTATTTAGAATAACCAACAATTTACAGAAAAATACAACGTGAACAATAAAACTAAAGAAAAAATAATAATAGAAATTTAAAAAACGTCGTTAAAATTGGGCCCCTTTGGCATGGTGCCGAGTATGCTGGCAGCATTCCCCCGCTGTATCGCGATACTGATGCGTTGCGCGAGAAAGCTGCCAGCTCTGCGGTCACCAGTGGAGTCGACGAGCCTTTTAGAAAGGTCTTTGAACATGATATGGGCGCTGGGAGGGGTCCCAGCGCCCATATCATGTTCGATTCGGAGCCGAGACCCCGGTATTTGTAGTGCTTAAGCTTTTCGGCCGCTTTAGCCGCCGCACCAGCTTCTCCAATGGTTCCAGTGAGGTGAGAATTAATTATTAATTGTGTATATATATATATATATATATATATATATATATATATATATATATACTCTTCAAACACTAAAAACTGCGCTGGCGCAACCAACTATGCCTAAGCTGTCGCTCTTGGTACGGACATAGCTTATGGCACGGTCATAACTCATAATTGGACCCGGATATGTCCTTAAACTACGTCCAACAATGAGAGGTAGGGCACAGCGAAGTACCATCACGCTTGATTCTGGAGCAGCTCAACTGGGGAAGTACCTCCTCCTTACAGAAGACCACAGCTAATACCTTTCAGGTATGTAGTGTTGTGTTCCTGGTAGTGAGTTTAGGTTCCCAGAGCTCCAACCCCCCTTAAAGGCCGGCAACGCGTTTATGACTCCCCTGGTGTTGCGGGTGCCCATGGGCAACGGTAATTGCTTAACATCAGGCAATCCGTCTGCTAGTTTGCGACCTCTGTCATAAAATAATAATAATAATAAGTCGCAAACTTTATAGATCCAGCGAAATATGGAGACACTAGATCAATCCAATTAATAATATGCTGAGTTGAGTCCATTTTGTGATGCACACCAGGTGTATTATTTTTTTTCTTTCTTTGTTTGACATTGTTTTTGTGTTGTCACAAATAAATGTTTTTTATCTTTATCATTTATCAATCCTAGCTACTATTATAATAAATGTGAAAGTTTGTGAACTTGTTTGGATGTATGTTACTCCTTCCCACAATTATGACTGAACGTATTTACATATAACTTGGCGTACCTACAGATAGACAAAGATCTGAATATACATAGGATATTTGATATCGTCTCGGGGATTCGTTGCTGTAGGATCTTACGCGGATGGAGTTGCGGGCAGAAGCCAATCTATACTAATAATAATATACTAAAATTGGATACCATTTTATTAGGCAGACGTCCGGTTTTTTATCCAATAGCCCAGTAGCTATAGTCCATCCTTTCCACCCAATAGCCTGGTACATTCTAGATTCCATTAAAACTGAATAGTCCTTACACCATGGCGGGTGCTGTCTCTGTGCGCGTCCCATGATACGGATAGGGGCAACATCCGCTTAGTGTACCCCTTACATTTCATTAAAATTGTCGAAAGGGCCTCTGCGCGTTGGCTCTAACCGGCTCCGCGTACGCCTCCCAAATGTCCGGAACACCATTGTTCCGTGTACGGAAAAGCTATACTAAATATATGCGAAAGTAACGCTATCCATCTGTCTGATGAAATTTGGTGCACACCACCACCACTGACCATGACAACTGGTTTAACCTCTAGCCGCCCAAAGAACTTGCCAGGCCAAATACAACTCTGATTTGTCATAGTTAAAATTCAAAATGGCATTCAATGGGAGACCTTTTTATAGGACACTGGGCGGCTAGAGGATAAAACAATGACAGAAATAGAATAAACGCATAAACAACAATAAAATAATAATAATCTTAAAATTCAACAGATAGTTCTGTACCTAATCAAAATCGATGATTTTAATAAAACTTTAAAAGATTGTCGACGCCTGGATTATGAAATTAATTCTACTCAAATTAATCTTTAATGTCAAACTGTCAAATATGTTGGTTTAAGGCCCACTTTCAAATATCTAAAAAAAATGTTTGACTCTTGTTATCTTCGAAACCTGACTCTTTTAACTCTGTTGCAATAAATAAAGCGTAAAATTCCGCGTGGACAAAAATCGTAGTTTCTGTGGTCAATATATATAATTAACGGCTTATGTGATCACAAGCCGTTTTTGTGGTATAGTGTTATGTTACGTTAGAGGAGGGGCGGTTTATGTTGATATTTCATAGAAAAAAAATTGGCTTTATAATTATAACCCTTAATTTTCACAATATCCATACGGTAAGTCGCGAAAAATCGCTCGTTATTTTAGGATTTCAGGTATGTAGTGTTGTGTTCCTGGTGGTGAGTAAGGTTCCCAGAGCTCCAACCCCCCCTAAAGGCCGACAACTCGCTTGTGACTCCCCTGGTGTTGCGGGTGCCCATGGGCGACGGTAATTGCTTACCACCAGGCAATCCGTCTGCTCGTTTGCCGTCTATGTCATCAAAAAAAGGATTAGAAAAATCGTGCGATTTTTAGGAAAACAAATTAAAAAACTGTCACATTTGCCTCTCATTCTCTTCACCATAACGTTATTAATGGAATCTTAAATATTATTTACGAGTAAACTGAAATACGACTGGAACCACCAACTGGAAGACGCAGCGTAGGTAGGCCTCCCACAAGGTGGACCGACGACCTAGTTAGAGTCGCGGGATACCGCTGGATGTGGAAGGCGCAGGATCGGTCTTCTTGGGTCGTTCTGGGGGAGGCCTATGTCCAGCAGTGGACGTCTTTCGGCTGACATGATGATGATGATGATGATGAAACTGAAATAATTAATGAAACTTAGGCAAAATGTTGGCGTGTGATGCCAGCTGACTAGAATAGCACCACCCCATCTCGGCGCGGGTTTCGTAAGAGGCGACAAAGGGAAAAATCCTAGAGATGGGCAGCAGCGTCCGTCAAAACCCAATCTACAGCTGCTACATGTCATATTTGTGGGAGGCCTATATCCAGCAGTGGGCTGCATACGGCTGAAATGATGATGATGATGAGGCAAAATGACCGTTTTATTTCTAATCTTTAAATAAAAACGAGACATAATTGATCTGTATGCCCCAAATATTTTTTACGAAGAACTTAAGCCGAATCAGCGTCCACTGATTTAAAAACCACAGATTGTCGAAATAACTTTCATATTGTACAAGGAAAACATGAATTTAAAGCAGTTAAGATTCCAAAATTCTAGGAAGAATAAATTTAAAACACAAAACTATCGTAAGGTTGAAACATATTGTAAAATATCTCATAATTTGATTTCGGTTTGTTAATTTATTTTTAAGAATGTAATAATCTAAGGCCTCCTGTCAGGCGTTTTAAAAAAAAAGAGGAGATCAGTGGTAGTCTGTGGTAACGCCGGCGTACGTGACAGTTGAAGTTGGCGCCGTTTGGCGGTCTTAGCTCATATAAGATCTCATATAAGTTCAATTGTGAAATAATAAAGTTAATGGAAGAAATACTGATGCGCATAAATTGTATAGTTTCTAACAGATCAGAAGTGAAAAACCCAACCTTACAAAAGTGGTTGCTCGTAAGTAAATTCTCACCGAGAGTCTGGTAAGTGAAAATTGTTTCGTCAACTCATCTTGGTTGGATGGGGATTAATTTCTGTGATTCGTTTTGTATTTCGTATTTGTGTACCTTGAGCGTAATTGTATTATTGACATCGAATAATACCACATTAAAGTGATATATTTTTAGACGAAAGACTTCTGGAAATTCTTGTAGACGTACCAGTTTCGGTACTTTATACCTACTCGAGTACTTAGTTCTTTTAAATAAAATCTTTTCCTGAAGTCCTATTTTAGAATAAAGTTTGGACTTGTTATCAAAGATGTATCGGCAAAGCGCCAATACCTATAGTCATTTATTTTGTGACGACGCTAATCAAGGTCCTTGATAATTTAAGTAACAACACTCAAAACAACTTTTAAACACCTACTGTTTTATTATGTGTAATAGATTCTTATAAGGATCTATTTTAGAAATCTTAAATACTGCTAATTGTTTAGAATGAATTTGCTATAACTATAAATGCCAAACCACACAATAATAAAATTTAACCCTAAGTTTACTCCCTTGGCGGTTGAAGTCCCGCAGTGGTTGCCTATTTTATAAAGCCGGCTATGGTCATTCTGGTGTTCTGTGTACAACGGCTTGGAACAGGTGCAAGTAACTCAGTCAGGTCCTAATCTGTTTTGTGTTAATTGTTTAATATAATTATGTATACTGTAAGTAAACTACTAAGTAGGTGAGTATGACAATTATTTAACTAGTTTTATTGTCTTTGCCTTTTTTTGGAAATTGTAACAATGTTAAGCATTGACCACAGTCAACACAGTTCTCCATGCCTAACTGATTCTTATGGGAATTTATGATAAACAAAACTTAATTTTGTTGTATGCCCTTTTTGATACAGTTAATCATGTTTCTGGCAATGCAAAAATCTTGTAAAAAATACCTATACACTTCTACAAGAAATATAAAGTTTCAGTTTACATTAAAATAAAATAACAAAGGATTCTATTCTACTATACTAGTTATACTACATACATAAGTAAAGACCTTAAAGTTTAATTGAAACTTAAATCATACATATTTACATCAATAATAAATAGTCTTGTAAAAGAATAGGATACTTAAGTGATTTATGAATTTGGTTTGATGTATACCATCACACACTCACTTCAGATAACATCATGAAATATGTAGTAAGTTTACCATTCCCTGAATATCAGCATAACACTATTAGAGATAACATTTTTAGTTTGTTGTATACAAAATGACAACAAATTATATTGTAAGTATACAGGAAGACCTGAAAATAAATGATATTTTGGGCATGCACCCACACTTATCACTTCCTTGTACAGATGACTTCAAGTGAAATGATGTTTTGATGCAATTATGGGTTGATTTAAAAAAATATATAAATCTTAACTTCCACCTGGATACCAAGATATGCACCTCAACAATGCATAGGAATGTGAAACAAAATTAACTGAGAGTATATGCTATCTATCATAAGTTAAAATAAATGGTTTTCTTTCACCACATTTATTTCTAATTTCTACCACACTAAGTAATAAATAAAAAGGTGAAACAAACATATTTATTTAATCCACTAAGTAACTACCTAAGAGCAGGTTATGTGCTTTTGAATTCTAGATATGTTATATAAAAATTAAGTTTTTTGGCATTAGTACTTTATAAGTAACACTTTTTTCTATATTAGTGTTATTGCTTAGGTACCTATTATTTATGTTAGGTATGTTAGGTTAGCTCTGTCCACAGTTGGCAGTGTTTTCTTTTTCACCTTTGCTGCCATAAGGTTAATTTATCTAATAAATTAATAATCGCCTTTACATACTGAATAAATAGTCACGACAATTATGAAATTTCCATGAGTGTGAGAAGGAAAGATGACAAATCTAAAATGTTGCCAGCCTTGAACTTCTGTAAAATCCCAGCGTCCTGCCATGTCGCTGCGTATATTTCAATGTGTTAAATAAACAGTAATCGTAAATAAAAACACATTCAGCTAACAAAAAGTTATATAGTGTTGTCTACGAAATTGTGTCAAAAAGTAACATAAACCGTGTACGTAGCTGCAGGATAGGTATAGTTGAATACTAGTATGTTTTTGCAGAATAGTAAATATTCGAATTTATTTTAGTGTAAAAAACTGAAATTGTAATTATACGCTAGGGTTTGACAAAATGTCGAAGAGACAAATATCGATAATTTTATTATTCCATATAAATAGTTTAAAATGATTGTTTCCTAATCTTCCGATCAATAATTTTGAATAAGAGAACTTGCATTGACAGTATTTATTAAGACGTGAAATTGCTCTCCGAAACATGTCGCGCGAGTTACTAATTATCGCAAGTGAAGTCGTCTTTTTTTTTAAATATGAACATGTATTATGTATTTGTCACATATAATAATTGTACGATCTGCATATTATTTTTATTTAATCTGCATTTTATTTTTAATATGACTTAGACAAAGACATAGAAAAACTTTATTTAACAGACAGTATTCATCACAACAATTAATGTTAACATCATTAAAATAATATGTATCAATATGTATAATAATAACTCAAAAACACTAGTCGTGTATCATAGTTTGATGTTAAAATGGACTCGACTCATCATAAAGATACAGTTAAACTGCAACACTGGTTTTCAGTTGGACCCTAATATAAGTTCATAAAAAAAAATTATGAACTAAGTCAGAGTTTATATTGGGTATATGTATGTATACATTTTGCCTCAGAATAATATATAGTTGTGTAGACTATAATGAATGTGATATACATGTCCTACGATATATTGGTATTGTACGTCCGCTATGAGGTGGTGAACTATAGAAAATGTAGCTCCAACCATTTTCAAAAGTCTTCTGACATTTTGAAATAGTGGGAGTATATTATTCCAGCATTTGGTTGTTGCGAATTTAAAACTACCTCGAAAGGCGGTAGTGCAGTGATGTTGAGTTATTAATTAGCTGTTGTTGTACACAATGGTAGAGTTTGAGCGCTAGATGAGCTCATTTAATAGATGTTCTGGTTTAGACGTATTTAATATGCCAAACAGCAAAGTAAATAGGTGAAGTCCCCGTCTATAAGCCACTGTGGAATATGTGTTAAATAAGGTGTTTCGTGCGCTTGCGAAGGAATTTTAAAACAAAGACACACATTCGTTGTCGACTCCTTGCACAATTCGATCCATCCGGGATAATAAACGTAATTAATAATAACGTAACGGGATAACAACGTTTGAAGCATTACAACGCTTAACACGTAGAACTATACTGAGGAAATCTCGACTATATATAGAATCTTGGGTTTATAACATGCGTTTCTAGTTTCTTGCTAATTCTGCAATGTAACTCTCTAAACGTATTGACTCGAGCAATTTTGTTGTCGAAGATAGGTTTGTGGTTATTAATTTGAATTGTTTGGTTTTTGGAACCTTAACTACATAAATTTGGATTCGCTGGGACTAAGCATCAAGAAGTTTGAAGATGACCGTGAAGTAATATTTTGTAAATCTTCGTTTAGTTTGATTACAGCTTGACAACACTTGAAACATTGGTTCTGGGATGTAAATTTGGATATCGTCAGTCATAAGGTGAATTACAATGTTCCATGACATCACAAATATCAGAAATATATAATAAAATTATAGTGGACCCAGAATCGATCCCTGGGGTACTAGTACGAGATAAATAATCATGAAAGGTACCGTTCATCTGACAATTTGGATACGACCATTAAGGTAACTTGAAAATAATACGTTTTTTTATTACAATATTTTGGCATCCAAAAAGTTTAAGTAGACCTTGTTGTCGTTAGAGATGATTATAGTTCCCTTGCCTATGTCAGAGGTAGATAGTATTTTGTCGATGCGAAATGATATATGATAACTTATGTTATCAATAAGATATTAAACATCGACACGTTATTATCGTGCTGTGACTGGGCAACTCTATTTATTGTCTGCGCTCACAAAGAAAATTTACTCACAAATTGCATTTGAGTTTCGGTCACGTATTTGATCACTGTCCAGCTATCTTGTACATTATAGCACTGACGGAACTACCGTGTTCCAAAGGAAGTTCCAAGCTGCTGACGAAGGCGATGAACTTACATGCTTGGTTGTGAATACTGGTATCTCGGTAAATCTGTTGCTACTTCTAAACTGGAAAATATATGTCTGCCAGTAATTGTATGCTTAAATTCATTACTTGTGTGACCCGATTGACCAGTCTCCATACAAATTTTATTTCAAGAGGTTGTAAAACGTGCTGCACCGCCTACCATGATCGATTTAGAGCTGAAAATTGCGTTATAATGTTTAATAATACTTATTGATGTTTGTCTGAGCATTTTGATCGGAGTAGGTCTAGTTATGAAACGACACGTTACATCCGATCCCTAAAAGCCTAAACATAATTTCATAATAAGAATTCGATTTTTTTTCATTTTTGTTACGTGGAAAACTCAGCAGACTTTTATTGCCAAAAAAAAAAAACAAAATAAAACATTGGATTAAACTAGTTATTCTAACTAGCCTAATAGTTAGTTTTAGTGCAACATGTAATTAATGGACTTAAGACTAGTTTGCCAAGTTGTCATCATAATGTTGTAGCAAAAAATTTGGACGTCATCATAATGCTGACATTGTCGTCGTAAGTGCAGCACTTCAGCCCAGGTCTAGATAGGAACTATTGTTCCACTCTTAAAAATATCTTATTAATAATGCTAATAATTATCTGTTCTTCCTTAAGTTCATACTTAAATAAAATACACAAAAAAATATCAGCGCGCAGTTTGTTATTATTTGGGTTATTCGTGATTATTGTTGTTTGTATTCCTTGAATATTGCGATATACTTTTATGAACCTGTCTATTGTTGTAAAATTAATTGGTACGTTTGCCATTACTGATTGAATAAAAAATAAATATGAAATATATTTTACAAAATTGAATAAACTACAATATATACTACATGACATAACTAATACTAGAGTAGAATGATAGTGTCAATTATTAGTCACACAAGAAACTGATACACCTACTTGGTGGAAACGGCAGTTACCTACCCTTTTATGTTATTCAGGATGTGGCCGATGCACCTAGTGAGTGCAAGCGGTAGCCAGATCTACTGTTACACTGGACGAGGCCGTGCACCTAGTGAGTGCAAGCGGTAGCCAGAACTACTACTGTTACACTGGACGAGGCCGTGCACCTAGTGAGTGCAAGCGGTAGCCAGAACTACTACTGTTACACTGGACGAGGCCGTGCACCTAGTGAGTGCAAGCGGTAGCCAGAACTACTACTGTTACACTGGATGAGGCCGTGCACCTAGTGAGTGCAAGCGGTAGCCAGAACTACTACTGTTACACTGGACGAGGCCGTGCACCTAGTGAGTGCAAGCGGTAGCCAGAACTACTACTGTTACACTGGACGAGGCCGTGCACCTAGTGAGTGCAAGCGGTAGCCAGAACTACTACTGTTACACTGGACGAGGCCGTGCACCTAGTGAGTGCAAGCGGTAGCCAGAACTACTACTGTTACACTGGATGAGGCCGTGCACCTAGTGAGTGCAAGCGGTAGCCAGAACTACTACTGTTACACTGGACGAGGCCGTGCACCTAGTGAGTGCAAGCGGTAGCCAGAACTACTACTGTTACATTGGACGAGGCCGTGCACCTAGTGAGTGCAAGCGGTAGCCAGAACTACTACTGTTACATTGGAC
Organism: Grapholita molesta; assembly: GCA_022674325.2. Lineage (NCBI taxonomy): Eukaryota > Metazoa > Arthropoda > Insecta > Lepidoptera > Tortricidae > Grapholita > Grapholita molesta. The sequence goes on from CP053130.2 coordinate 467,578, forward strand.
GAGGCCGTGCACCTAGTGAGTGCAAGCGGTAGCCAGAACGATTACTGTTACACATGATTGCTGGGCCGATGCACCTAGTGTGTGCAAACGATAGCCGGAATGCGACGATTTTGTATGGTATTGTTGTTTCATATTTTACTTTTTTTGTAATAATGGTGAATATTCGTTTGATGAAGCTTTCGTTATACTGTAATATCATGTAAACGTGTTTTGATTAAATACACAACATTCATTGGACTCTGCAGCATTTAGCTAGTGCAAGCGTTAGTTTGTCTACTAGGATCCCCGATACTGCCTTGTCTACTAGGATTATCTTCTGGGATTTATCTACATTGATCATAGATCGGATCTTTTGAAGTTTATGTTTGGTTTTTCTTTTACAGGAACCGCTTCTTTTAATCTTTTCCATGACTGTAAATCCATTTTATCACCATACCATAAACTACATTAGAAATTATATAGTTCTTACAACAAAAAAATAATTGCAATATATAAGTATAATTCGTACTCATTAACAGCATTTTTATTCCAAAGTTAAAACCCACGACTATGTTACATTTTAGCTCTATATTGAAGACTAAAACATTAATATGTAACTGGGGTATATAAAGTGATACAAGTGTACAACTAAATAGTGTTAGACTAGTTACCGGTGTTACTGTTATGGTGCTGTTGTTAGGTTGTTACGACTGGTCTGACGTATATACCTAAGCTGTAGTAAATGTTTATATAACACAAATCAGCTCCATTGGTAACAGATATATCATCAGTGATACTGCAGTGACTTAGAAGCCACAGTAGAGATACATAACAAAACTGCCTAACTGTGCCGGTTATATTTGATATACAACTGATTTGCTATTCTGTTAATGGGATGTTGTAGTCTCACTACGAGGGACATCCATATGCCTTGTCCTAACCGTAACCGTATCATATATAATATAAAATCATATTGTTTTATTTTTCTCTTTGCACAGGTCAATCAGCACAATATTACTAAAGTTACACCAAGGAAATATCATCACCGTCATCTGGTGGAGCTGTTTGCTGGCATATAAAGATGAGGCGTAGAAACTGTAATCCTGTTGACTACGGACGTCGCTCAGCTATAAAGCTTTGGTGGAAATCTAACTTTTTTTAATATATATACGAATGAGGACATTCTTATACGTGGGATGGCCGAGAGAAGAAGACACTGAAGCAGAAAATCTATTTGTAATGCGTATTATATATTGAAATAGACTGTAAAGAGTCAAGTGTAAAAAGTCTCAAAAATATGTACCGAGCAACTCTATTGTATTGTAAATAAGGTTGTACGACGTATATATGAAAGGATTCTTTCGGTACATATTTTTTGCACTTGACTGTACACGATGAAGATGATATTCGTTCACGGTCTGCCATGAAGCTGCCATACTTTTGAAACCGTTTTGGCTAACGCTGCAGTTAAGCTCATTTCAACAAGTACACCTGGCTAAATAATTACTTAATGTAGTCATAAGATTAATCTTAACTGGTGCTAATAAATAACATAATATTATTTTTTTGAGGGTAGCAAAGATCTCATTTGTTGTTAAGAGTACGTAAAACTATGTTAAGCTATATTCGACGAGCTATAAACGATATTAACTTATTTAATTATATTATTCTATTATTATATTTTGTTGGGCCAAGATGTTGAGGCAAATGGTTGTTAAAAACTAGAAAATTACTCCGGTTGCTTGTCGATGCAGCAGTTATATTTCTTTTTAACACATGGAAAAGCAGATACTGAAGTTTATTTATAAGATTGATCTCAACATCTTGTTAATTAATATTATTGTGCCATGTTGAAGCAATGTTTAAGGCTAGATTTTGTATTTTGTGCCTGGGACAGGCACTTGCTCAGGATGGCCGACTGTAAAATATCTCATAATTTGATTTCGGTTTGTTAATTTATTTTTAAGAATGTAATAATCTAAGGCCTCCTGTCAGGCGTTTTAAAAAAAAAGAGGAGATCAGTGGTAGTCTGTGGTAACGCCGGCGTACGTGACAGTTGAAGTTGGCGCCGTTTGGCGGTCTTAGCTCATATAAGATCTCATATAAGTTCAATTGTGAAATAATAAAGTTAATGGAAGAAATACTGATGCGCATAAATTGTATAGTTTCTAACAATATTAATTGCATAAAAGCTAGTAAGTCGAATATTGCTCGACATGTTTCATTCCGGGAGCATAATCATGAGCCATTCGCGTTGGCTAACCGACAAGCAATATTCGACTTATAAAACGTGATTTACCCGCTTTTATACAATTAATATGTTCTAGGAAGGATATAGAAAAATTGTAGAGTTATGAATCAGTTACCACGAAGTCAGTAGTTGCGGTAAAGACATTGAAAAAGATAGAAAGCATTTATTTATGGCTCCAAAAAATCAAACATTACAATTTACTAGTACATTAACACAACAGAGCCACAAAATGGTCCCGACTCAGCATTGTACTAGCCGGGGAGCCCAGCGCTGGTCTTCCGTCGGGGCCGGTTGCGAGTGACATCGCGGAATGTGACACATACTTACTTACTACTTTAATACTTTAAACGACATTGGACTAAGTAATAAGTTTAATAAGTTAAAGTTGTATGTGGTTAAAGGACTGTGAAGTTGCAGGCGGGTTGGCGACCGTAGCAACTTTACGTAAGCTACTACGTTCTTTCCCTTTGTTTTTGTCGCCTCTTTGTGTTAATTTATAACTTGAAAATTTTCGGTGTCGCTGACCTCCTGAATTTTCATCACAAATGTTTTAGAATTTTCCTCCTACTTCTCAAGCTAAAAGCTATCTTAAATCATGTTGTGAAAGTTTAAATCCGTTCATAAGAAATGCTATATTTTCAGTTTTGTCAAAATGATTTTAAAGTTAATGGAGTAAGGTTGAGATTTGGGTGTTGAGGGTAAGTAGGTTAAGCAAAATGATCTCGGTAAGTCGCTGAAACTTGTTTCAGCAGGGTCGTGTAATTTACACGGGCTTTGTGCTGCGGTTTAAACAGCTTTGGTTTCATTGTGATAGCTATAAGAAAAGAAAATATCGATAATTGACGAACCAGGATGGGGTTAGAGCTACCGAGAACATCGAAGTTTGAAAATTTCGTGCATTTCACTCTTAGTTCTCAGTTTACTCCAATTAAATTTTAATTAAAACGACAGAGACAATTCCAAAGCGAATTTGGATTTTCTCTGCAGGTGTAAGTAGCCATCCTTGTGAAACCTGGCCCGGTACACACAGCAACACTCTTAACTGTACATCGGTGGACTTTATGACTTATATAATAAGATCTACCAATGTATAGCTAGGAGTGTTGTTGACTGTACCACGAACTTTGAAGTTCGTATTTTACGAGTATCTTTCTCTTTTACTCAAATTACGGCGTCATGAGAGTGACAGACACAATCGTCCGAAATTTACGAATATCGTTTTTCGCGATAGCCCCGCTGGTGCTCTGCAGTACCCTTACCATGAGTTATGACTTTGAGGTTTACGATAACGAGTATCGAGTTTACTATCTGTGCATCTCGATCGCACTAATATAGTACAAGCGAGATGCACAGATAAACTCGATACTCGTTATCGAAAACCTCAATGTCAAAACTCATGGTAAGGGTACAGACGCGTAGAAAACAAGTCGGGTCCTGGATCCCCCGGCTACCTTCTCCCCACACAGTCCGATCGCTCTAATAAGCCGAACGGTATATAATAGCCTAAGTCAGATTTACAAAAAAAACCGCATTTGCTTTAGTCCCATTCTTAAAGTTTTAATTTTATATGAGATTACGAGATTAAGTATTCATTCCAATTTACAAAAAAATATTGATAATATAATATGTAATGTAACTCGCGTGGCCTACATACAGTATAGCTGATTTGATGCTTTATACTTGTCGGGGAAGAACCGCAATTTAACCGTATTAACGTAATAGAATATTAGAGAATTCACGGGCTATTGACCTGTGGCATATCCGATATTGTGTAACAAACAATAATTAATAACACTTTTCAGGGTTCAGTACTTAGTCAAAAATCCCATCTAATAAGAGCATAGACATAGACTATTTAACTAGACGGAGCGTGCTAATAATAATACCACAATCGAAAGTATTGTCTTATGTAACTTTCCACAGATATCCGTCCGTCCGTCCTCGTGTCCTCGTCATAGTCACACATATTTTTGTTCCCCATCAAACTGGACCCTTCAGAACTGTCAAAGTTGGAGGGGAACAAACAAATACAATTGGAGTTTTCTTGGGTTTTCAACCAAAGTTGCGGTAATTAATACAGAATAAGCTATAATATTAAAGAATGTCCTGTAAAGCAAAACTATAGTGAATTGTTACATTTTGGGCTACAAGAGCCAGCTAGAATATCTTTGTCCCTTACTGGCGCTCGCTGATGCGTTCTCCAGTCATTATTCCTCCTAGAATAAGAGACATTAAAACAACTGAAGTGATTGTGATAAAATATGTTATGTTATCTAGGATATGCTAGAGGCGACCCTCGCGCAGGCAGCTTTCTCGCTCAAAGGACTACAATTGCAATTCAGCGCGGGAATGCTGCCTGCGTAATGGGCACCCCGCCAAGCCTAGGTTTGTTTTAGATGTATAATTATAAAGTATATGTTATAAGTTGATATTTTAATTTACTTTATCATCATCATCATCATGTCAGCCGAAAGACGTCCACTGCTGGACATATGCCTCCCTTAATTTACTTAATTTTAGTCAACGTAATAATTAATATTGCCGTGTGATGCTGGCTGACCCGAATAGCACCACCCCATCTCCCGCGGGTGTCGTAAGAGGCGACAAAGGGAAAAATGCTACGGACGGGCAGCAGCGTCCGTCAAACCCAATCTACAGCTACTGCGGTCGCCAACCCGCCTGCCAAGCGTGGCGACTATGGCAACTACCCCCCAAGATGATACAAGTCATATTTGTGGGAGGCTTTATGTCCAGCAGTGGACTGCATACGGCTGAAATGTATGTTTGTAATAATTAATATAAATATGTTCTATATATTTAATAAATTATTTGATTCCTAAAGAGGGAAAATATTTTTAAATGGGGCCTTATTGTCGATGGCACTTACGTCGATTCGCGTCGCGTCAGACGGCACGTGTTAAAAGAGATGCGTTAGCGCAAATAAATCTAGCAATGAGAAGTAAATAATTACTCGTATTACTTGTATGATATTCGATAATTAAGGTGAATCGCGGAATCAGTGTGGATAAGTATTACATTCGGACATTCTGACACAAATTGACACTTTTGAAGTTCTTGATTTTTATTTTTTTATGACAAACGAGCAGACGGATTGCCTGATGGTAATTAGTAATTAATTACCGTCGCCCATGTGCACCCGTAACACCAGGGGAGTCACAAGCGCGTTGCCGGCCTTTAAGGGGGGTTGGAGCTCTCTCGGGGGGATGGGGGATTGTTTCTGAAATTGAAGTTCTTTATTACATTCCAATATGAATGCCACTTGAAAACGGATAAATAAAAATATTCCAGTCAGATATAACACATAGCTTTTGTTAATGTGCACTCAGTAAAAGTAGCTGAGCGGGCGACATGTTCAAAATGAGCACCACACGACTTTATAGTTAAGAGAATAAGAGCGTGTCCACATAATTCTGAACACCTGGCCCTGGCAATTTCTGCTGCTGACTGTACCAAGAACTGATGAATTTAAAGGAAATAAACAAAACACGGTGTATACAGGCTTGGTACCGCCAACATCGAAGTTCGTATGTATATTCCGAGCATCTTTCTCTTACTCCAATTTAGGCGTCATAACTCATGAGAGTGACAGAAACAATCGTTCGAAATTTACGAATATCGATTTACGCGGCAGCGGCGCAGGTACGCTGCCATACAACCTTGCAATTTCAATGAAATCTTGTAAAAATATTTGGGGATTAATCTTACACAAATCGACTCAGTATTAAGGCTTGTGTTGTAGGTACTAGACGACGATATATATAATACATAGATACATACTTAAGATAAATACTTAAATACATAGAAAACACCCGTGACTCAGGAACAAATATCGTGTTCATCACCAATGCCCTGACTGAGATTTGAACCCAGGACCATCGGCGTCATAGGCAAGGGGTCATTTACCCACTAGGCCAGACCGTTCGTCAAAAAAGTAATAAGAATTCGCTTTTGGAACCGGCGTGTGTAATTGTGTATGACGTGTGTGTGATCAACTACCAGGACGGACGAGGACGGATCGATGCACGCGGACCGCGGACAAAGTGTAAGGACACGAGTAGACTCAATGAAACCAATTTTTGGACCCGCGTATGTCCTTAAACTATGTCCAACAATGGGAGGTAGGGCGCAGCGAAGTTCCATCACGCTTGAGTCTGGACCAGCCCAACTGGGGAAGTACCTCCTCCGTACAGAAGACCACAGCCATAATAGCACTGCTACCTTTCAGGTATGTAGTGTTGTGTTCCTGATGGTGAGTAAGGTTCCCAGAGCTCCAATCCCCCTTAAAAGCTGGCCACGCGCTTGTGACCCCCTGGTGTTGCCGGTGCCCATGGGCGACGGTAATTGCTTACCATCAGGCAATCCGCCTGCTCGTTTGCCACCTTTGTCATAAAAAAGTAAAAAAGAACATTGCGCGACGCGCGTAGTCGCAAAACAAATTAACGCTATTGGAACGATATTGACAGATAATAGATATATATGAATAGTGGTTCCAAGCCCTTGGCGTAATGCGTGTAGTGGTCGTGAAAAGATCCCAGTATACGTGCACCCCGGCAGGATCACCATGTAAGGATGACGGAATTTTAATAAAATACGATGATTGACTACTTAACATCTGTTTTCGTAGAAACTTGTAACATATATAGATAGTTGATTGAACCAGGTATGCAATAAAAAGTTAAGTAAAGCTTAACTTTATTGCATACCTTTCTATTACAAAATCCTTCAGTCCTGTACGAGTACTGTGTCCCCTACACTTGAAACCCCGAGCATGTCCCACGTGATTGGATTTTCAACTCAAACAATGATATTGAATCCGCCTTGTCGGTAAAAACCTTCTGCTGTAGGTTATTGCGTTTGGAAGCCCCTTGTGACCGTTTAGCGATGAGAAAAGTTGTGGGTAATTTGATATATATTGTTGAATCAATATTAGATTTCATCGTCATCTCGGTCATAGACGTCCACTGCTGAACATAGGCCTTCCCCTTGGACCTCCACATGTACCGGTTTGAAGCGATCTGCATCCAGCGTCTTCCGGCGACCTTAATGACGTCTTCTGACCGCCTTATGGGTGGACTTCCAACGCTTGCTAGTCCTTGGTCTCCACTCGAGCACTTTTCGATACCATCGGCCATCTTCTCTGCGTGCGTGTGGCCTGCCCATTGCCACTTCAGTTTGCTAACCCGGCTATGTCGGTCACTTTAGTTGGCCTACGGATCTCCTCATTTCTGATAATTAGTATTAATATTAGATTTATAACTGTAAATAAAGGATACGGCGTTTGATTTGATTCCCTTTTTTAAAGTTTTAAGATTAACTAAAGTTAGTTAAGGTTCATGTCTCAATTCTTAGATAAGTATATATCCAACAGATTCCCATGAAATATAGGGAATTTTTCATGAGACTGAATACATAAGACTTTTTTTTAGTAGAAAAATATTCAGCGGCGCTTCCGCGAAAAACGATATTCGTAAACGGACGATTGTCTTTGTCACACTCATGCAGTCTTAATTGGTGTAAAACAAAAAGATGCTCGAAATACACGAACTTCGATGTTCGCGGTACCGGGCCTAGACTGCTAAATATTCTCTTGCTCTATCGCCGGAAATTTACGAATATCGTTGTTCGCGGTAGCGCCGCTGTTATATTGGAATACTCAATAATTACGTATGAGAATATTTTAGAAATTACCAAAAAGTTAGTAGGTAGAGTATGTTAATCTACAAACTAAACTTTATCACGAAATTTACTGAAAAAAGAACTTGATGAAGTGATACCGATTTGGGGATTAAAGATTTGTAGTCACAAAATATGGCTGTGTCATCTTACACCTTATAGCATACTATAAAAAAGTCTACATACCTACCTGCGCTGCAGGTGTACATTAAACGGAACATATGATACGAATTTAATAAATAAAAAAACTAAAAGTCGCTGAGGACAGGATTCGAACCTGCGCGGGTATAACCCATTGGATTTCAAGTCCAACTCCTTAACCACTCGGACACCTCAGCTGTGACGGGGCCGGCGAAATAGCGGTCCACGTTCTACAGTCAATGACGTCACACAAACAGCTAGGCAAATCATAAAGCCATCTTTAATCGACTTATAAGCTAATATAACTTGATCCTCATATTTGTAGCGATTGTGTATACGAGTCTGAAGTTATACTGGTTCACAATTGTACTATTTATTATCAATAGCTAACTGATAAGCGACGTAAGATACTGATTGTATGAAAATTAAAAATAAATTGTAATTGCTCTGAAATTAATTACGAGTTATTCAGAACTGTCGTCACGTATTTACTTCTACGTTTTGGTTTCTTGAAATACAAACTGGGATTATAGTATGCTGTTTGCAAAGATGGATGAGTTGTTTACAAGCTTTTATTTAACTAGTAATAGTTATTTGTTATGCAAGGCTGCAAAGTGGTTATTTGGCGCTAGTGTTGAAATTGAAAGCTGAGTAAGCGAAGGAAGCTAAGATTGAACCATGAGCGAAGCGAATGGTTCAAAGATAGATTCCTGAGCGTAGCGAGGCTTTCAAGACACGAGACGCCAAATAATTTTGCGGTCATGCGGAACACACAATTTTTCACCTCACTACAGCGAGGAAAATTTGAGCGGCAAGAAAAACAATAAAACAAAACTAATCGCGCGATTTTTTAGGGAATCATATCGGCATCGCTACTAGAATCATTCATTTTTATAGTTGAAACGTTGAGTTCAAAGAGGTTAGCACAGGACAAATCCGACATATTTACGTGAATTGTGATAACTTAAAACTTAAATAAAAAATTTTTTTGGTTGCGTTCAGAAATTACAATATTATGTAAACCTATATTTCAATTTCTTTATCAAATTAACATTGAAATCGTGTTTTATTTTAGGGATTAATTAGTCAAAATATGTAAATTAAACTGAAATACTATTAGTACATATAATAAAACCTATTTGACATAAAATAAAGTGTAGGTAAAAATAAAAAAGTTAAAAATCTGTAATCAAAAACATGTTTCTGATTGGTTATTATCTATGGTTATTATGAACTCACCGCGGTACTGCGAACATCGAAGTTCGTATATTGCGAGCCTCTTTCTCTTTTACTCCAATGAAAGTGACAGAGACAATCGTCCGAAATTTACGAATATCGTTTTTTGCGGTAGCGCACCAGTCACGCGTTGAAGGAGTTTTATACTTAAAAAAAAGTTACATGCACCACAGAGAATTACGATCATCGGCTTCGAAATTTGAATGACTTTTGCACGCTAGCGGATTAAATAGGCTTTTCCACGCAGATTTCGCGCTATAAACTAAGGTTTTCCTCGCGAGTGAGGTGAAAAGTATGTTCGGGTGAAATTATACAACTCAATTATAAAGCAGGTCTTCCACCGAGTATGCTATTCAACACTCTTATAAAAGTTTAGTAACAATGCAATATTATGGTATAGTTAGCGTCATGTAGATGGTAACATCCAAAGTACTCATAAAGTTTGGTACACTATAGAATTCATATTGACTGCGGCCAACTATATGACGCTGACTGTACCTACCACTGATCTGATCTGATGGTGGAACCAGAAGGTAGCCATAGCAACTCCTAAAATACACAAGATAAACCCGTGGTGTTTAGACGCGTTAGAATCCTCTCTCTTGGTGATTGTACAGTCGGCTATAAAATATTGTAACAAACATTACATTTTTGACAGAAACTTATTTTTTTATATCAAAAAACGAATTCAGAATGTTATCCTTCTGTATGATATGCAAAATGTACATCTTATCATCTCGCAATCCTATACCTATACGCAATATATAACTGCTGTTTACCGTCGTATTTATAAACCTATACAAAGTACTAGCGTTACAACTTGTATGTATACGACTAAGAATAATGTATCATCATCATATCAGCCGAAGGACGTCCCCCAAAGTGAACGAGTGGATTCCCGCGATCTCTATCAGGTCGTCGGTCCATCTTATGCGGGGATCTGCTCACTCTGCGCCTTCCGGTACGTAGTCGCCATTCTGAAGGTTCTTCACTCCATCGGTTCTGCGTGCAATGTGCATCATATGTATCAGTAAATATCTAATAATAAATTAAAATACCATTTGTCACGTGCCACGTGATCCATGTCGAACAATGTTTATTTTCTCTTTCAGCACTATTGCTTTGCATGAATACTATAAATTTTAATTTACTACAGACTAGATACTCTACGCTACACCAATTAAATATAAATCTATTGTAAAATTGCTTATTAATAACCTCTCAATGCCTCCGACTCCCACGCAGCTGGGTCAACAAACCACGTGACGTAGTTCACGAGGTAGATAGTCAAACATACACTACACAATTGTTCAGTGAAAGGTAAGACGTAAAAGCAAATACGATATGTTGTCATTATTAATTATATTTGTCTCCCAACGATACATACGTACGATTTGGAAGCCATTTTGGAGTTATGCACTCGACTTAAAACTTTGAGGACTAAAATAACCGAAAAGTTGCGTGACATTTTTTTGCACGAAATGTATAATTTAGATATCCACAATTATTCATTTCTATCAATCATGTTTCTATACATACATCATACATACATAGGTACATTTCAGCCGTATGCAGTCCACTGTTGGACATAGGCCTCCCACAAATATGACTTGTATCATTTTGGGGGTAGTTGCCATAGTCACCACGCTTGGCAGGCGGGTTGGCGACCGCAATAGCCGTAGATTGTGTTTCGACGGACGCTGCTGCCGCTATGCACTCGAAATAAAAACGAAACATACCAAAGTCATTAAAATTATAAATAGCCTGATTCCTGTACCTACCCGTTCGTTTCATTTTAGTTTTAGCTAATATAATGTATTCGCCAATGTATTCGTATTTCATCAGCTTCACAACCGTATGCAAGGAATATGCACAAATATCCTGAATAAGAGAATAGAGTGAACAATGCACGGGCTCGGCACGGCAGCTAGGAGAGAACATTTGCCATTCAGCTCTGAAACGTGTGAAACGAACGCGGTGGAGCGTATGTTCCCCTACTATTGGATTTAAAAAGATATAATGTTCAGCAACACATAAAACGTTTCAAAATTGTCTAATTGAAAGCTTTAAAAGTTTGAGAGAAATGGATGATTCACCGTCGTAGGTATATTTCATTTCGAATAGGTACCTAAGTTATATTAATATTGTTTTTGTATTTTAGATGTCATACCAAATATCCATTTTGGACTTATTTATTACATATCTGAATCGGGTGTGATTTTAAAATCCATGTCCACCAGAGCACAAAATCACATGGGTAGGGCCTTTTTCAGTACGTAGTAAGTCTGTCAGCTTAGACAAAAATACATAAGATATCTTTCGCATATCCCAGCCGAGTTATTTCCGTGATAAAACTGATTCCATAGTAGCCTGTAGGCTCGCTGTCATGAGTGCATAATGCCTTTGTGAGCAAATGCAGCGCTCGAGCGCCTGACCCCGCCGCCTCGCGCCACCGTGTCGCTTTGCTCGTGTATTTTTAACAGGCGCATACAAATTATCAAATGTACAAGCAAGGGGAGTCAGCTATTAAACAAAAAGTGAGGCAGACAAAGGAGTCAAAGTAAGGGGATGTATCTCGTTTTTTTGAGTGACGTCGTTTGAGCAGAATTTCAATATTGAATATGCAATATTACAACGAGTGCAAGTGAGACACTCTCGAGTTAACTAGATGTTTTGGACACGGACCGTTTTCCTAGAATTTTATAATTAATCGTGCTCTTCAATAAGATTAACAAATAAAACACGGAGCATTTTGATTCCTGAATACAATTTTACTCATCATCATTTCAGCTGTAAGACGTCCACTGCCAGACATGGACACATAGGCTTCCCCTAAATATGACTCGTATCATCTTGGAGTTGCCACGCTTGGCAGGCGGGTTGGCGACCGCAGGGGGTCATCTATCAACAGAAAAAGTGTTTTTTGCTTCGAATTTGGTACTTGATTTTCCGAAATATCTGAAGATGCACATTATCGCCCTGACAATAGAGGCGTGTGACATCCTCCATATTTGATGGTACTAGCTGTCTTCTTTCGCCCAAATTTTATTCGGCTTTATATCCAATGACTCGAACTCTTGACTGGAGAGGCAAATACAAGTAGCGAGGGGAAGATTTAATTTCGGAGTTCTCAGTAATATGACCGGTGCGGAGTAAACAAGGGGGAGAACTTTATTTGATGACACCATAATTGCAAATTTGGCATATTTTTTTCTATTTATCTCGTCCAGCTATGTACATTCGATCTTAGGCCACTTTTTATTTTGTTTTTGTCGAGAAAATAAGATTTTTAAAGTATAATATGAATAGGAGAACCGATATGATCACAGTAGCGATTTACAATGCATAAAATATAATATTAACTTTATAAAATACTACTTTTCCTCGCGACTTCGTCTCCTATAATCGCCGTCGGCCGCCTACACCGTCTGCGTCACAATGTTGCCTATAGAGATGTACACACAGCAAAACTCTTAACTGTACATCGGTGGACTTTATGCCTTATATAATAAGGTCTACCAATGTACCTATAGCTAGGAGTGTTATTTTTATATTAAGCAGAAACGTCTGCTAGCATATCAAAGATATTTAAGTCGAAAGAAAAATAGAAAAATTTGACTCGCAGCGGGACTCGAACCCACAACCACTGGATCACTAGCCCAGTGCACTACCAGTTGTGCTATACGAGCGCCGCTTAGACGTGTCAAATTTTTCTATCTTATCCTTCTTGGTATATACGTCATTACGGGTGACGTGTAGCGACATCTACCGAAGAGTATTGACCCTTTTTACGGCATCGATGTCTCAAATTTAGATTGAGAATTCATCGATAACAATGTGCTACCCCTTTCTAAAATTATTTTTATATTAAGCAGAAATTTGACACGTCTCGTATAGCACAACTGGTAGTGCACTGGGCTAGTGATCCAGTGGTTGTGGGTTCGAGTCCCGCTAGGAGTGTTGTTGACTGTACTGTTGTGGTCTCTCTGGCAAGCCGACATCGGCGTCTTTTTGTTCAGGAACGCTGACGTTGACGTCAGACGTTGCGTCTAGCACAAAATAGGAGACCAAAGCCTCAAGCAGGTATGGTTGCGGGATAAAAATTATCCTATGTCCTTACTCGTAGCTCAAACTCTCTCCATACCAAATTTGATCCTAATTAGTTCAGCGGTTTAAGCGTGAGAGGTACAGGCAGACAGAAATATCGAAATTTCGCATTTTGGAGTACCTATGGATAACCGTGGTCAAGTTGCCAGATAACGTATAGAGGTAGATAACCATTTTGCATTACTCTATGATTAACAAAAATTAAACAAAATAATGCTAGTTCAGTATTATTTTAATATTTGGGCTAGTTCGAGGTAGGACTGGGTAGGATGCGCAAATTGCGCAAGTTACCTTATACAGACTTTCTTACCAAAACATACTTAATGGAAAATTACACGACATCCGCCTCTTGTTGACCCTACATCACAATACAGTGTTTATTTATTTATTAATTTAGTTATAATTGTTATTTATTTTATATCCATAAATGCAGGCAAATGTACGTGGCTCGTGTAAATTTTAAAATAAAAAATTACGAACGCATCTTGAAAGCATTCATTATTTGCTCCCCATTACACGCAAAATCTTAAAAGCTTGTATAGGCTTCGATTATCTATACTCAACAAAGCGACGTCTGAAAGAAACTTTCGTGTAACGAAACGCTATCTTCCATGATGGCAGATGTTGTGTGAATGTTTATTTTTTTTTATAAAATTATTAAATGCCCGTTCATTTCTCAAGTAAAACCGCGTGCAGCTTATCAAAAACTCTGGTCATGAAACTGTGATAATAGTAAACCAATCGGTAGTGGAGAGCAAGCTATTGAACATGTTAGATGATAGTGTGAGGACGCGGTAATAAGATGCCGTGCGAAAGTTGTGCGGTGCAGTTCAGCGTGTTCCGTCGCAAGCGGGCATGTTCCGAGTGCGAGAGGTACTACTGCGCAGGGTGCCTGCGGCGTGGCGGCGGCGCTATGTGCGCCCGTGCCGGGCGCTCTCGACGCGCCCGCTGGCGCGACCAGCCATCGCTCATCTCAAGGTCCGGGACCTGCAGTGCTTCCTCCAGCGGCAGAACGTTTCCACACGCGGCTGCGTCGGTGAGTACCTCCGTACCCTCGCACACACGGGGTAGGCCGCGCGGTAGGCTCTAGAACAATCGCGCAAAATACGCAGTTGGCGTCATGTTTACATCATGTTTTATCAGTTTGACATTTTGGGGAAACCCCTGTGGTATACTGCATTTGTTATTCTTGGAATTATGAGAGATATTATCTAAAGTTACACACATATATCCTGAAGAAGAAAAGGATTTTCACATCCATTGAAGGCTAAGAAAAGAAGTAAAATTTTGTGTAGTATTAGAAACTCTTAATATAGAATAGGTAGAGTGAGCTGATTTTAACCAGATTATACCCATAATCTGGTTAAAATCAGCTCAAGATAGGGCTTAATGGAAAAAGCATGCGAAGGGTTTTCATAGGGACCATGGTAGACATATACAGTCTTTGGTTACCACAATAATGATTAACACCTTTGCTGTGGCAGTTACTTAATATCGCAGTTAACCATACTTATTGGGGGGTAAATCGGCCCCATAACGCTGTGAACATGTTAATAAAATATAATGACTAAAACACATTAATAAAATAAATAAAAATAAAAAGCCTTTTATTTCATTTCATATACAATTTGTTCTCAATGAGATTCATATAAGGAAACTACTTTATCCAATATTAATACCTATATTTGTTTGTATAATGCAGTAACATACAATGATGTTTCTGTGTAATCTCCTTCGTAAATAAATAAATAAATAAATAAACAAAGTATTACATAATTTAGTTTTATAATTCAATTTGTAGGAATCCCTTAGGTGAAGGCCTCTTCCAAGGATGTCCATTTTTCACGGTCTTGTGCTACTGTTTTCCAGCTTGGCCCAGCTATTCTTTTGATGTCTTCCTCCCAGCGCATGTTTGGTTTGCCTTTCCGGCGTTTACCATCTGGGCCTTTCCAGTTTGTGACTATGGTTGTCCATCTGTGGTCTTTAAGACGAGCCACATGTCCAGCCCATCTCCATTTTAGCTTTCTAGCGTGTACTAGAGCATCTATTGTTTTTATTTGTGCTTTTATTTTACTATGTCTTATCTGTTGCATTTTTTTATGTTCAACATGCTTCGTTCCATTCTCCTCTGGCAAGTAATAATTTTATTTTTTATTTTTTCAGTAAATAAACGACTAACTATTAAACAAACTAAAACACATTAACAACTAATAACTAAATAGGATAAACATATTGATGAAAATTCAGTATATTTGTTATATTTATAATTAAAACTAAATATAATAATTACATATGTTTTACAATTACTTTAGTAACAGTATGATGGGCAGGGCAGTTTTGTTGCAGTATGGTGAATTATTATAAACTCAAAACAATTATGGTAAAATACCTTGTTAACAGTAGTACTTTATGAATTATGACAATAAAAAGTACATTACGACAAAGGCCGGGAAGAGTGAGGATAGATATGAGGCCCACAACCTCTTTTCATGCCAATATATGCATACTTAGTGGTTTTACTAAACATGCAAACAAAATCACAATGGTTGAATGCCATGATGTGATTTTAATTGTAAAAACACAATGGTTAAATGCCATGATGATGTGTCACAAATACAAGTAAAATGGATATTAACCCGGCGAACATGAGGCGGGGTACCTCGTACCACATCAGTCTCTAATGTCAGTAATGACAAGGTCTATTTTACTGTAACATTTTTTCACATCTTGCTCCCCAAGTTAAAAGTTTGTACAAAATTTCATTACAGACCTCAAGCTAGTTGCATCTGAGATAGGATACTTCCCACCCTAATATGTATTTTATTTTTTTATTAAAAGCTTCATTTGTTCTACAGTCAGGTTAGGTAAGTTTAAATTTTTTTTTTGGGGTTTTAGATCCCATCCCTGGTTGAAAGCCCCCTCACTCTTTCTCCACTCATTCCTGTCTTGGGCTTTTTGGAGCCAGTCTTTTCATGCTATAGATGAGATGTTGTCTATAGAACATAATATCAATGCTAGTTGAACATGTTTAAGAAAATAGGTAGGTTTCTATAGATACTGGTGGAGAACAGGAAGTTATGGGAAAAACAGGGGGAGGTCTTTTCTGCACTCACGGCATGCAAATAAACATTCTGAACTGTAATTTTAAACTGTAAAACAATGATAATGCATGAAATAAAAGCTATTACTATTACTAAGAAAATAAGTACTAATTGTGAATAAGTCCAAGCACACTCAACCTTTAGCCTTTTTCTAACTATCAATGACCATAACATAGCATTCCATAACCTGCCTACTAGCTTAGGTCAGTGGCAAAGCAGGCAGTCCCAGGTTCACAGTAGGTAGCTGTGGTGTCGATTTTGATTCAATGGATGCTGCTTTTCTTTGTCACCTCATTTTTTTTTTTTTTTATGACATAGGCGGCAAACGAGCAGACGGATTGCCTGGTGGTAAGCAATTACCGTCGCCCATGGGCAACCGTAACACCAGAGGAGTCACAAGCGCGTTGCCGGCCTTTAAGGGGGGTTGGAGCTCTGGGAACCTTACTCACCATCAGGAACACAACACTGCATACCTGAAAGATTATGGCTGTGGTCTTCTGTAAGGAGGAGGTACTTCCCCAGTTGGGCTGCCCCAGATTCAAGCGTGATGGTCATCGCTGTGCCCTACCTCTCATTGTATGACACCTGCGGGAGCTGGAGTGGTTTTATACATATACTTAGCCAGTACTACACAGTACAGCTGGTACACACAGCAACACTCCTAGCTGTACATCTGTGGACCTTATGCCTTATATAATAAGGTCCACCACTATTGCTGTGTGTACCACATGGTGTAATAAAAAATAACGGCTATTAACTCAACAATCCTTACGCCATGGCGCTATCTCTGTTCCTGCCCCAAGATACGGACAGGGGCAACATCTGCTTAGTGTACACTTTACATTTTATTAAATTGTCCGATGCGGGTCGGCATACGCCTCCCAAATGTCCGGAGCACCATTGTTCCGTGTACGGTAATCTTAATATATTATTTATTAACTTATCTATTTCAGAGAAAGAAGAGCTGGTCTCCCTCTGTGTGTCTCACGTGAACAGCTCAGCGTACCGACGGCGCCCGCCCCGCGCGGCGCCATTCCCCTCCCTCAAGGGTATCACCAGCAACATCAACAACTTCTTGAACTCCACATTCGACCTGCAGCCGCCACCACCTAGACCCCAGCAGCAGAGGCCGCAGCCTAACACTAATGGAGGTAAGCTTACATAATATTTATTTATTTATTTATTAAGAAACAAACAGTCTTAAAAAACATAATTATAAGTAAATTAGAGAATTGATTGAATTATTAACCTATAGCTTTCTAATTTACTCTTATTTTATCTTAGTTAAAGTGAACATAAATAAAAATATAGAAATGTAAACTTGTAATAGGTATACAAAGTTAGGCGTGAAATACACACAAGGGACGTAAGGCATAAGGCACGATGTCGCTTCAAAACGTTTGTATACAAAATGTACTTAGGAGACGTATTTTGAATTACACTCGAGCGGCGCGGCATCGCTTGCGTGCCTGATGTCGCTTCAAAACGGTTTCATACAAAATGTTCGAAGACGACGTAACTGTGAATTACAGTCAAGCGGCGCGACGCAGGCGCGGCACCGTGCCTTATGCCTTACGCCCCTTGTGTGTATTTCATGCCTTAAGAATAGAAAAACATTCAGTAAACAAACTTAACAAACAAGTGATGGGTTGCCTGTAATAATTTATACTTTATTTTAATAATGAGTACAGTATTTTTATACTGAACTAATGAATTGCCAAACAAATCCGCATCCATAGATTTTTCTTTGTATTGCCTACATACGCGTCCAATAAACGAATGCTCTGCGTGTTTAGTTCTACTGTTGGAAACGCTAAATAACGCTTTACTGCGACAACTACGTTCCGTCCTGCGGGGGACACAGAAACCAATTCTGTGTAACAAGTCGGGGGCATCAACTAAAATATTAAGTTATATTTATAAGAATGTCAAATTTTCACAGGATCGTCGAAGTGAAAGAGACTGGATACTATATCAGTACATTTTAACCATACAAGTGCTCTATCACACTTGACAGCGCCCTAGTTCCGTTGCCAGTGTGCTCCATTTTGTATTAAAATAGTAGTTTCCGATACAAGGTTTCTTGATCCTCGCCTTTCTTGACTCGCGACTACATAAGTTGACACTACCGCACGTGTTTTATTAATAACAATATTCGGTCGAACAATGCTCGCGCTAAACCGATACGCACCTTAAGACACGCCACCAGTAGGCAGTGTGTCCAACATAGACATACCATTTAACTAGACTTCCTAATAATAGTACCACGATCGAAAGGGATGATCTTATGTAATTTTCCATAGGTATGGCAGAGACGGCGCTATTTTCGTCCGTCCTTGTCACAGTCTCACATATTTTTGTTCCCCTCCAAACTGGACCCTTCAGAACTGTCAAAGTTGGAGGGGAACAAACAAAAACAATTGGAGTTTTCTTGGGTTTTCAACCAAAGTTCCGGTAATTAATACAGAATAAGCTAATGTATTTGTTACAAAGAATGTCCTGTAAAGCAAAAGTATAGTGAATTGCTACATTTTGGGCTACAAAAGCCAGAATATCTTTGTTCCTTACTGGCGCTCGCGGATGCGTTCTCCAGTCATTATTCCAGGTATCCAATTTTTATTCCTATTTTTTTATTCTGTGCCAGGGGGGTGCTACAACACGGCGCATCAGCACGCGCAGGCCGCGGCGCCCGCGCAGGC
This sequence comes from Grapholita molesta, assembly GCA_022674325.2. NCBI lineage: Eukaryota > Metazoa > Arthropoda > Insecta > Lepidoptera > Tortricidae > Grapholita > Grapholita molesta. The sequence goes on from CP053130.2 coordinate 486,786, forward strand.
GTCCCAACACGAGCGCTTCACGCCCACGCCAGGTCAGTGCTCTCGGCTCCACGGTGCCATCAGCATTATCAGGTCGAATCAACCCTTACACCAACAATCTGCTCGCAACCTTGAAACTTCAATAAAAAAATCACTTATTAATATTATATATACTTTTTATTCAATGTATAATATATCATAATATATGTTAAAACATTCGCGTCGGTTTCTGTAGACCTAGCACATGATTGTACTAGCACGCGACAGTATCTCGTGGCGGCAGATGATAATAATTAAAGAGTGATATAATTGAAGGAACCATGTGAGGTACTGTGTTCTACAATACAAATATTCTGGATATACAAATACTCGTACTTAAATACATAGAAAACACCCATGACTCGAGAACAATTATCTGTGATCCTCATCACACAAATTGGGGTTTGTACCCAGGACCGTCGGCTTCATAGGAAGGGATGGTCGGTGACGTCAGGTCTGGTCTAGTGGGTAGTGACCGTCAATGACCATGTTAGCTATAAGGCTTGTGTCGCTTATTGTGTGTCAACATGCAGGCGGGCAGGAGCGCATTACCGTCCCAGTGCCGTCGGCAGCCACGCCCGGAGCCGCCTCTGACTCGGGACACGTTGACACGGCCGACTGCCTGGAGGTGGAAGACCTGGACGATTCCGGGTGGGAGTTTGTGAGGAGGCCTGCTGATCCTCTGCCTAACGGTATGTTTATTTTGTCATTTGTCGTATCAGCTCCATGTGTAGCCACACAGGCAGCCAGGTCCGGGCCCGCCTCCGACTCGGGGCAGTTGGACCGGGCAGACTGCCTCGAGTAGGAAGATTTGGATGACTCTGGATGGGAGTTTGTGAAGAGACCTGCGAATCCTCTGTCTAACGGTATGTGTAATATTGGCATGTATCATATCAGTTCCATCAGCCGCCACTGACTCAGGGCATGTGGAACATGGCTTACTGTCTTGAGGTGAAAGATCTGGATGACTCCGGCTGGGAAGTTATGAGAAGGCCTGCGGATTCTTTGCCTAACGGTATGCTCATTATGTCATATGTCCATCAGTAGCTACACCTGTAGCTGGACACAATGGCTTGCTTGGAGTATAAAGATGTCTGGTAATTTATGGGTTATAGTCTACTTACTTCTTCCAATTTTATGTCAGAGTGATTTGCCAGGTTTATTCAAGTTAATCTGGGCTCATTCCACTTGGTAGCTACCGTCGTTAACAGACTCGTTATTAAGGCGTAAGTAAGACTATGGTCTTCTATAAACACCGTCGGCCGCTTACAGCGTCTGCGTCACAATGCTGCGTATTGCGTGTACTGTTGTGGTCTCTCTTGCACGTCGATGTTGGCGTCATTTTGTTTAGGCTAAGGTCTCCTATAAACGTCATCGGCCGCTTACAGCGTCTGCGTCACAATGTTTACTATAGGAATGCACTGCTGTGGTCTCGTTCACACGTCGACGTTGGCGTCTTTTTTGTTCAGAAATGTTTACGCTGACGTCAGGCGTCGCGGATAGCATAAAATAGGAGACCTAAGCCTTAGGAACATTGACGCTGACGTCAGACGTCGCGTATAGCATAAAGCTTTCAGTCGACAGCGTCTGCATGTATACGGATGGTTGCAGACTCGGAGGTGCTGCTGCTGTCGCCGGGCACGCCGGGCAGCCCGCGGCGTCGTCGCTGGAGCTGCGCTCCCCGTCGGCCGCCTCGCGCGACGCCGACAGCGCCTCGCTGCAGGACGAGCCCTGCCCGCCGCGCCCGGCCTCGCCCGTCGCCGCCCCGGCCCCGGCCTCCCCGCCGCAGCCCCGGCCCGCGCCCCCGCCCCGGCGCCGCCCGGCGGGGAGCCGGAGCCCCCGACGCCGTCGCTGCTGGTGCCGCCGAAGCAGGATGGAAACGACTCTGACTCTAATACAGGTATAATTTCAACATTATTAGATCATCATTAATAACGTGACTCTGTGTATGCCTTGACCAGTCAGCAGCAAAATTTGCAATTTTTTCTTTAAGTCGAGTTCGTCTCTCCACTTATTTTTATTAGTAATCCATATCAAGAAGAGAAGAGCCGCCTGGGGCTCGCTAACTGGAGAACCTCCAAAGAGCCGTGTTAACCCATGGTGAATCCGCAGGCGGCTCCATAGCCCTGGAGGACCTGCCGGAGCTGTCGGCGCTGGAGGCGCTGAGCGCGCGGCAGCTGAAGCAGCTGCTGGCGCGCAACCGCGTGGAGTTCCGCGGCTGCGTGGAGCGCCACGAGCTGCTGGCGCGCGCGCAGCGGCTGTGGCGGGAGCACGCGCGCTACAGGGACGGTACGTGTGTCATCAGCTGACCCACTTCCATCCAGCAGATCCAGAATCAAGACGCCATACAATAGTAAAATAGTCATGATTGACAGACGAGTTTATACTGGTAGCCGGTAGAGGCTAGATGCAGGTCCTTCCAGCCGATGCCTAGGTCCAGGGGGAGGCCTATGTTCAGCAGTGGACGTATGGCTGAGATGATGTTGATGATGAAATTTTTGATGCACCTGGTGCCGGATGAGACTAGCACCACCTCATCTCCCGCGTAGTAAGAGTCTAAATAGTAAAAATTGTTTCTTATCGACAGAATTGGAAGGGCTACCCATAGAAGAATGCTGCAAGATCTGCATGGCGGCGCCGCTGGAGTGCGTGCTGCTGGAGTGCGGCCACATCGCGGCCTGCACGCGCTGCGCCAAGCAGCTGGCCGAGTGCCCCATCTGCCGCCAGTACGTCGTGCGCGCCGTGCGCTTCTTCCGCTCCTGAACTGTCTCCGGCACGTCAGCTCCACACGGCTGAAGGTCGCTAGTGTTCTACATTGACACAAGCGGTTCCTCCGCTCCTGAACTGTCTTACCTGCACGTCAGTTCCACACGGCTGAAGGTCGCAAGTGGTTCTTCCGCTTCTGAACCACCTGGTCTCACCAGCACATCAGTCTCATGGCCGAAGGTCACAGTTCTTAGTGTATCAGCCTGAAGAACATGAGGTATGATGGAATAGCCGCCCCAATATGTAACATGAAGCGTGCCGTGCGCTTCTCCAGCTCTTGAACCACCTGGTTCTACTGGAACATCACCAGTTCCACATGGTCAACCAATTTGATTTATAGGCCACTTGGTTCCTTGTCACAGAGAAAATCTATATGAAAGACGCAAAGAATCCCTTAATAACGTCACTGTGACAAGGTTCGAAGTGGGCTAGAAATCAAATTGGTTGACTATACCATTGTCATAAAAAACCCGTATATGGTCAACGGTCCAGTAGTTAGTAGATGTGGTCTGACGTGACGTGGCCATCAGCCTTAAAATACATCATCAATAGTGGTATGTATCAAATATATCGGAGTAGCTAAGGCATTCAAAAATATCGGAGCATGCACTGTATCGCCTTGACAATAGAGGCGTTGTTCCGATCCGATATTTGTGACCGCCTCTACAGCTTCGATATATCTGATGGCGAATGTACAGTAAGCGTCAAATAGTGGCAACCAAATTGGCCGAATATATCTATACACATAAATAAATAATAAATAAATATTACATGACATTCTTACACTAATTGACTGAGTTCCACATTAAGCTCAAGAAGGCTTGTGTTGTGGGGATTTTTAATTATAACCTGTATATATAGCTGTAAGGATGTGTTAGGATATATTTGGCTACTGACTGCAACTAATCATATGATGCTGGCTATGCCTGACACACACAAGGAAAGTCACATACACTGGTTTGTCACAAAATTGAACATGGCTGCGTACCCGTATTTGCCAATACAAAGGGCGCAAGTGTTGTTTTATTAGGAGTGTGAAAAAAAAATCCCCCAAGATGACATGTCTCGTGCTCCAAGAACATACAAAGTCAAAAACCTAAAAACACCTACAAAAAGGTTTTGCAAATTTTCTTGAAATAATCAGCATTAAATCTAGTTCTCCGTTTTTTTGACCCAGTGACGTATACCACTACGTAACAAGAGGTCCCCGGAATGGAGTCGGTTATTACGTATTGGTTATGTGGGCCTACCCACTAAAACACTGGAATGTTCCCGTCACCGTGGCTGGTGGTGTCACGGGGTCGCAGAGCATTTCACCGCGGCACCAGCGCCCTAGGCCGCACCCTCACCGCTGGTATGCCACAGCGTACCTTCCTGCACCGGCTTCTCTGTAAGCCTTCCCCGGAAGGCTTTCCCGGAAGGCTTTCCCGGAAGCCACGGCCCTCGAAGGTACCCTCACCTCGCCACTCCGACCTAGGTATAGTTAGCACCCCGCCCTAGGATCGGAGTCCACCACGCGACAGCACAGGTCTCCCGTTGCCCTGTCCGCAGTGCCCCCCAGAGGCCGCAGGAGGCCTGAGGCCCAACCTGACAACCCCATAGGACAGCAGCACCGGTGAGCGATCTCTTGCCAACAAAAGATCACTTACCGTTGCCCCCAGGATGCACCGTCCAGAACTCCCTAACCTTCGGACCAAAATCATGTACCTAACCTTATGCAGTCATACAGTTTTGACGACATGTATGGCCTAGTGGGTAGTGCCCCTGCCTATGAAGCCGACGGCCCAGGGTTGAATTTCGGTAAGGGCATTTATCTGTATGTCGAGCACAGATAAATGTTCCTGAGTCACTTTACATTTAAAAAAATGTGTTATATATAACACAAAATGAAATAAAACATAGTTTACATTTTCATTGACCAAAAAAAATGAAATACTATGTGTTAATAATTAATATTTAGCTAAATGTGTATAATAAATACTCGTATATATAATATATGTACCTATAACTTAATCATCATCTTCGTTGTCCCGGCATTTCGCCACGGCACATGTGGGCCTTGTGTCCGTTTGACAACAAATCCCAGGAATTGTAGTAGACTGTTATTCGTAGGCACTGTTACGAAAGCGACTCATTGGTACGAGCCGGGGTTTGAACCTGCGACCTACGGATTGCAAGTCGCACGTTCATACCGTGAGGCAGCGCTTTTTCACATAATTTAATATTGTTTAAATAGTGACGTGTAAAAATAAGAATCCCGCCATATTGCATTAAATGTTTAGGCCTCCATTTTCAAGCACTAAGAGTGCCGAGTGCCAGTTCGCCTCGCCGCTCGCGTCGCTAACGTGAGTAAAGCCGTTATTTTCATTTATAATATATGTGGCCCTAGTGAAAAGGGTGTAAGTCAAATTGGCTCAGTAAACAAGGCAACAAGTCCTATAAGATGTACGGCACTTGTACCCTTTTTCGCTGTGCTAATTTGATTTATACCGTTTTTCACTAGGGCTACAGATCAGTCGCCGTCAGATATATCGGAGCTGTGGAGGTTGTCATAAATATCGGAACAACGCCTCTATTATCAAGGCGGTAAAGTGCATGTTCCGATATTTGTGACCACCTCCACAGCTCCGATATATCTGATGACGACTGTAAAATGCTCTACTAAGCATAAGTGCAGTAACTCCATTTAATTTTTCATTTCAATGTGTATAGTCAACCAATTTGATTTCTAGGCCACTTCGAACCTTGTCACAGTGACGTTAATATAAGAGATCTTTTTCGTCTTTCATATAGATTTTCACTGTGACAAGGAACGAAGTGGCCTATAAATCAAATTGGTTGACTGTACCTTACTGTTTTACGGGAAAGTAATTGTAAGAGATTTCAAGATAGCCTTATGCTTAGTAATGCAGAACTCACGAAAGTTTAAATACAAATAGTTCTTTTTTTTTACAATCAAATATAAACTTAAAAATTATTTTGTGCTATGGTATGTTTTTTGGTGAAATGATGCATATATGTTTTATTTTTTTATTGTATTCAGCCAGTTATGGAAACATACGTAATATATAATAAAATATCAGTTTAATTGTCACGGTGACATTATTTTGCTCATGTTTGTATATTATTCTTAATTAAATGTTCGCGGGGAATGTAACTGATGAAATGAATGGTATTTTGATTTGTACATAATTTGTTTACTTGTTTATGCTACATGTATATATGTGGGTCGTACAGGTCAATTAGGTCTCTCCTGTGGACATTGTTGACAAATTAAGGTCTCTAAAGCCAAATTTTTGATTTTATGAAATATTAACATAAACCGCACCCTCTTACGTAACACAATACCACAAAACGACTAAGGAGCCGTTAACTGTTGACCACAGAAAAGACGATTTTTGTTTTAATCTGTATGACCCCTATATCTTTAGAAAATTGTTTTAGTGCTTCTCTTTCTCTAGAAAATGTGATTTTAAAACATATTTTGTAAGATGTGAATACAAAATATGAAAAAATTAAAAAGCGTCACTAATTTGAGGAAATCTCGTAACGTAATATGTCTGTACGCATGCCATACATAGTTACGACCTTTTTCTTTTGTCGACAGAATAAGATACGAGTTTTCTAAAAGTAGTGATGACATAAAAAATTGCGTAAGTAACATAAATGTAAACCACATAACATACAATACATGGAATGGGTTAGTCTTACACAGACTGGAACATAAAATGACCACATCAGCTCATAGTTCAAAACTCAAAATGGCAGAAACACAAAATGACTAACACAATTTGTCGACTGCCCTATTTTTGGGTGCATTGGCCTTACGGACCGACACAAAACGAACATAACCTAAACCTACCTATAGGACAGTGGGTGGGTTTTTCCGCATCATGGACCCGGGTATGTCCTTTAACTACTTCCAACAATGAGAGGGAGGGCACAGCGAAGTACCATCACGCAACTGGGGAAGTACCTCCTCTTTACAGAAGACCACAGCCATAATAGCACTGCCTTTCAGGTATGTAGTGTTGTTCCTGATGGTTGGGTGGCTTACCATCAGGCAATCCGTCTGCTCGTTTGCCACCTTTGTCATAAAAAAAAATCATTCATCATTTTCATGTGATTAATTGTGTTGTAGTCATTTTGTGTTTCGGTCATTTTCAGTTATGGACTGTGAGCCGACGTAGTCATTTTGTGCTCTGGTCCATGTGAGACCTAAGCCATAGAATTACAATGTCTATACAAACGCGTTCTCTACATCCTGGTAAACACATTAGCGACATCTATCATGTTTAACAGCAGTACATCTCAGTGTTACAGTTCTACGGAGATGTCTCGCTCTTAAAATAACACGATATGTATCAATAGATGGCGTTGCGCCACATAGTACCGAAAATAGATAAATCGCCATATTCGCCATCATGTCCGAGGAACGAGACTTTATATAGACATTGTCTTTAAATGTCTTTTTCCTAACTAGTGCGTAAAAAGTGCACTTTTCGCACGCTTCGCGTACGTAAATTTCACTTTTTAAGGCACTTGCTATGAAAAATTAGGTTCGTTACTCGTGTAAAAACTTCTTTAAGACTCGGGTGATTGTCACCCTCGTTTCACTCGGGCTCCAACGTTCACCCTCGTCGAAAAAAAATTGTTTTTCACTAGTATCGAAATGTACTATTATATGTTACTTTATATAAATACTCGTTCTGAATACTAAAAATACCCTCTTACTTGCAACAAAACACGTTTCAGTTATAATTGTTTTTAGTGTTCGTCCTTATTAAAAACATTTTTTTTTTATTCCTCGTTCACATATTTATGACGTTTTGTGAGCTCACTGAGTAAATTGTTATTTAGGTTTTAAATTATTGTACAGTTATTGTATAGTTTACATTTAAACAAACATTTTTATTTTATTACATTACACTGAATACACATTATATTTTAAAAACGTGTTTAATTCGTGTTTATGCAAAAATAGTAATATTAAAAATGTACGAATGTATATTTTTATTTATCTTTCTAGAAGGACCATAGTTCTGATGTGATGTATAAATAGGAACCTTATTGTCGATGGCACTTAAGTCGAACCGCGTTGCGTTAGTATAATATTGGGTCTTAATGCATATACGCCATGGACAGTAACCCTTTTCATATATGTCACATACGATATACAGCCTTGGCAAAAGCTGTTAAACACACACTTTTTCTTCTAACTCTAAGAACTATCTCATTCTATGCATTTAAACAATTTTCTGATATTTCTAACATTAATATATGTATTAAACAATAAGAGAACATCAGTTAATAATACTTAAAAATACGTATTAAATAAGAAAACAAAAAGCATCAAAAATTCGGATCTACAACGAAGTGACTTATTACAAATTTTCTATGCAATCACCAGTCACCGCAACGACCAATACCTAATCAGTTTAAATTAATTGATAATATGTCATCAAAAAGATGTAAATACTACACTAAAATATCGAGTTTTCATATAAAAAACATGGGTGCTCAATACCTCTAGCCAAGGCTGTATATTAACTAGGAATTATTTTTGACATACATATTTCAATTTAACCCATACATGTCCAGTGGGCTATTTTCGACCATGGTTTATTAAGACTCGCTCGTTTTCAATTCTTTTTTTATGCAACACTGACCAGCGTTTGACCTCAGTCACACCGGATGGTAAGTGTCGACGAGGTCGAGGGTGTAGCACGCTGGTTCAGTAACATTTTATTATAATGAGGGATTATCAAATTAATTGAATCAGGCGTTACTTTGCGGAAGTCCATATTATTAACAACAATAATACCAAAACTCGACACGTGTTTCGCCTCTCTACGAGGCATCCTCAGGATGCCTTTTGGTATTATTGGTGGTGGTTTGTTATATTTATTTGCGTATTTAATTTTGCGGTGGGAGGGAGGGAACATTAATGCATGAAAAAATACGCAAGAAAATATAACGGGTTGGCACTGATTGCCTAGCAGGTTATTAAACAGCGGAATATCAAAGTAATATTATTGTTGTTAATGAGGGATTAGCTTCAATGAAGTTGTAGCGTCGAAACATTTGTAATTAAAACCCTAGTGTAATTTAAATCTAATCGTACGTAAGGAGAAATCGCCAATAACTGATCGCATTTCAAAAACTGGCCTACTAATTCTGTTTACGTATAAATATAACATTTTAGTATTAGGTGGCCAGTGATTGAAACTCCATTTGAAAATGTGTTCTATTTATAGGTCAACTGAGTTCATTTTCAGTATAAAGTGGCCATATATTGAAAAGTAGCCAAGTACTGGCGATTTAACTTTCATCGTTGTTTTATATTGTAGAGATACAATTCATTGCCATTTAGTGTACATAAAGAAAAAAAAAGCGAATTGGATATCAGTCAGCAGCAGAAATACCTATTCGGTTAAGGTAAGCGTCGTAGTACATCGTAGTTTCTAAGCGGTTTCTCTTGGAAATAAACATGTGTTGAGATCATTTTGGTCACGTCACTCGCTTAGCTACTTCTGCTGCAGACTGTACTTAGTCGAACAAGTTCAGTCTACAGTTAACCTTTTGAACGCCTTTCCTCTCGCGTTTATCAAAATGGGTCGTGTACGCCAACGTCTCGACAAATGAAGAACAAAGATAGGCATTATCTGCCCGCAGGACACTTGCTGTGACAGCGTCGGCCATAGCCACTTTAGGGGTCGGTGGCGTGGTAGACACGAAAACGCGACCTCTTTGGCGTTCAAAGGGTTAATAAACACTAGCAGTAGAGAAACCCCAATTGTTTCAACTCGTTATACTAGATTATAAAGAGTTTTTTGATACAAATTGGCCAGAATTCGACAATAATCTAATTTCTGTAGTTGAACTGAATTATTACTTTATCCTTTTCAGAGCTTTAGGTGAGCTTAAGTTAGTTTAAATGAACCTTAGGACATTACAATACGATTCACTATAACGTGTTATGGGAGATTACAGAAAAAAGTGTACCCAAATAACGTGATTATTATAAAAGTTAAATTATGTCAGTTTTGTGACGATAATTAAGCATAATAGTTATTTGTTATACAAAGGGTGCGAAATTGTATTTTAACTGCGAGTGTGGGATTGAAACTCGAGCAAGCGAATGGATTCTATAGTTTAACCACGAGCAAAGCGAGTGGTTTTAAAATAGAATCCTGAGCGTAGCGAGTGTTTCAATACACGAGAATTAAATTACAATTGCACCCGTGTGTAACAGAAAACTTTTCCCCTCACTACAGCGAGGAAAGTGAAACATACAAAAAAACGTTTTGAAATCGCATTGACTTTTTCTTTGTGTTTAGATACATTCAACATTTTTACAAAAGGTGCCTTTAGCTTGGTTAGCTTGTGGTGGCCAGTACGTTTTACGAATGTTCTACTTCGATTTTCAACTTGGTGCGTTAGCGAGGCTCGCCCGCGGCGGCGGCGGCGGCGGTAACTCGCACTCGATAAGCACCGAAAGGATAACAGTTGAATGCCACACGGGTCTCGTAATGTGACAATTTCGCTGTTTGCTTCTTTGTAAGGGATTTTAAGGCAGGTTTATAGCCATGGAGTTTGCAGTCTTCCGTCTCGTTCCGACAATAATAGTGTACGGGAATTGAGCGGTCTTTTATCTCACTGCAATACCAATGAACTCAAAACCAGCATTGTAGGTACTGCAAGCGAAATGTGGGTTATACCTACGCGGATGCCTAGAACGCAAAACGACTAGTGCAATATTTTGCCTATATCGCAAACGGTTTAGAACGCAAAATGCCTACATCACTTTCGTTTTATCTTTAAGTTAGCGATGTCAACATCGCGGGGCTTCTATTCTGTACGGTTTGGTCTTCGGCCATTTGAAGAAAACTAATGAACCTAACCTACCTAGTAATATAAATAAGAGGTCATTTAGCGTTCTAGACCGTTTGCGATGTAGGAAAAATATTATAGCATCGGGCGGGACACATTGGATGTAGAACCGCTGGCCGTTGGGGCGTAAAGGTTCTCAGGTGGCGACCACGAACCGAGAGGCGCAGGGTGGGCAGACCCCCAACAAGGTGGACCGCCGACATGATAAAAATCTCGGGAATCCACTGGATACGGGTGACGCAAAACCACTATGGGTCTATGTCCAGCAGTGGACGCCCTTCGGTTGATATGATGAAGATTGACCAAGACAATCATTCGAACGAATATCGATTTTGCGCTGCAGCGCCGCTGACTAGAGTATGGCCTAGCCAAGATTCTAATCGATTCTAGAAAATTGACCACATGGATCGTTCGATCCGTCATCGATACATTTACTTTTGGTTTCCGTTTCAATGGGAGACCTTTTTATATCTAAAAAGGTGAAAATAATATGCAGTGTTATCACTTATCACGATAGTTTAAGGTATTCGTTAGTCCGCTAGTAACAACGGCTGTGTTGATATTACTATCATATAACTTAAATGTTCATTAGTGGTATATAGAAAATCTGGATCTTTTTTAACTTTTTCACGCCATGTTAAACGCAGAAGGTACCGCTCCGACGCCACGTCACGGAAATGTCAAATTTTGAAACTTATGCTTGTGCATGTACGATAAGTGTTTATAACGATACGATAGGTGGTTTGATAAGTCAGTGACTTTTTGCAGAAAAAAAAATCTTTTTGACTTTTTATGATTTTATTTCTCTACATAATCTCCTTTCAACTCCATACACTTCATCCAACTATGTTCCAGCTTTTTCAACCCCTCCAAAAAATATTTTTTATCAAACCCTGAAAAATATGCTTCAGTTTCAGCTATGACTTCCTCATTTGATGAAAATCTTCTCCCACCGAGCCATTTCTTCATGTTTGGGAATAAAAAAAAATCACATGGGGCCAAATCTGGAGAATAAGGTGGGTGGGGCAGTATTTCATAACGCAATTCTACTAATTTGGCTGTTGCGACTGCCGACGAGTGTGCAGGGGCATTGTCGTGGTGAAAAAGGATTTTCTTCTTTGCCAGATGTGGCCGTTTTTTCACTACTTCTGCGTTGAATTTTTCCAACAATTTAGCATAATAAGGGCCATTTATTGTTTTACCTTTCTCCAAAAAATCTATCTAATATAACCCCTTGGCTGTCCCAAAAAACAGTGGCCATTACCTTTCCTGCCGAATTAACGGTTTTCGCTTTCTTTGGGGCCCGTTCGTTAGCAGAAGTCCACTGTTTTGACTGATTTTTCGTCTCTGGCGTATAATGGTGGATCCACGTTTCATCTACCGTCACAAAACGACGTAAAAATTCATCGGGATTACGCTTGAATTTGGCTAAGCATTGCTCGGAAGTTGTTTCACGAAGTCGTTTTTGATCGGCTGTCAGCAAACGCGGCACCCATCTTGCGGAAAGCTTTTTCATATTCAAAATATTGTGCAAGATATGAAAAACTCGTTCAGATGAAATGTGTACAGTCTCAGCTATCTCACGAATCTTAACTCGACGGTTATCCAAAACAATATCGTGAACTTTATTCACGACATCATCAGTGGTGACTTCAATTGGCCTACCAGAGCGTTCTGCGTCATTGGTAGTGGTACGCCCAGAACGAAATTCTGTAAACCACTTATGTACCATTCCATGAGAAGGAGCAGATTCCCCATAATATTTTTTTAAACAGTTTTCAGTCTCTTTAATAGTTTTTCCACGTAAAAAGTAATGTAATTAACACACGAAATTCGCTTTTCTCCATTTTCCAACAATGTGCCTGTGTCGTTTGACATATATATCAGTCATTGGAGTTTGACTTACGGTGCCGGTATAAGTAATTGGCGTACAAGATATTAAACTGGATTATATAAATTATACCTATTCGAAAAAATATATAATTTTGAAACAGTTTTAGTCATATATGTTACTGCTTACTCTCCAGCTACCTATATATTAAATCTCGTATGTAAATAGTTATTCTATGTATATTTTTGTATGTAGTCAAATTATGTTAGGTCGAGCATAAGTTGATTGCGTTCGTATATGCTCTTCTAATTAATACAGATAAAAAGAGACCTATTCTTGGTCGCGTGATACTTGTGCTAGACTTAAATATATCCTCGCAAGGCCCACCAATCCCACAATACAAGTAAAATGCTACTCGAATTCGTGCTTTATTGTGTGGGAAATAACGTATAAAAAAAAAATTAAAAAAATTAAAATTCATTTATTTCAGACTCTGAGATCCATAAAGTTAATAATAATTACAACTAACTATTCTAAGGCTATACATAAATATTTAAGAACTTAATTAATGACGGCGGGCCGGAGCACGCACTGGAGCGTGTGCATTCTCCCAATGCCGGATTATCGGGCAGTCTACCCGTTCAGCAAGCGTACTCAGGATGCTGTTAGTACTACCCTGCACTCTAAGCATAAGTGACGCGATTCTGCTGCGCAATATTGCGTGAAACCCCGGCACGCCCGCCGCCGCGAACATGCCGGACGCGCTGCAATAGCGAGGCAGGCCCATCAGCACCCTGAATGCGTTGTTATACTGCACCCTTAAGACATTAACGGCCCGTTGCGTATACCTAACCCAAAGTGCGCACGAGTAGAAGGATTGACAAAACGCCTTAAATAAGGTAATCTTGACACCCTTACTACAACGCGCAAACCGTCTAGCCAGCATATTACACCGGACCGCCAATGCCCGGCGCTCCCTTTCAACATCAAAGTCGTCACATAAGGTCTCCTCAACCCAGTGCCCCAAGTACTTAAACCGTGACACTTTTTTCAAAGGGGAACCATCAAGCAAAACTGGTGGGACAATGTCATAGGTTTTGTTGCCCGCTTTAAACACCAAGAGCTCGCTCTTTGTCGCGTTGTACTTGAGGCCATGGGCAGCAGCGTAACGCTGACATACAGCCAACATTTTTCTCAGAGCACTGATCGAAGGGCTCAGCAATACCATGTCGTCCGCGTAGCTGATGTTATTAATGACTTTCCCACCAACGGAGCAACCGACTGGCATGTTACTAAGCTCCTCGATCAGTCGGTTCATATACAGGTTGAAAAGCTTAGGAGACGTCAATCCACCCTGTCTCACTCCGCAATTCAACCTGTATACATCCGACATACAGCCAGACCACCTCACTACATTTGTTTGATGCCTATACCAATATTTAAATATTGATATAAGCTCCCTGGGCATGCTTGTGTCTTCGGATAATTTTGACCACAGAATATCATAAGCCACTAGGTCGAAGGCCTTAGAGAGATCCAAAAAACAAGCATAAACAGGAGTTCGTTCCTTTGTATAATCTCTTTAGTCTCAAAATCGAAGTAAACAAATAAAATTCAACTCTGTTCCAATTTCATAAAATTCATATTTCTTTAAAGTAATTAGTAGGTATACTACATGTAGGCCCGTGGGCCTTGGGAGGATATGACGTAAAGTAGGGTAAATCGCCAGTTACTGGCCACCGTATACTTAAATGAATTCTGTTTATAGGTAAATAGAGTCCATTTTCAGTATATGGTGGCCAGTAACTGGCGATTTACCCTACTTATTCAGTATATCTTAAATAACTAGTCTATTGTATGTCAAATATCTATACTCGTTGTGTACCTATATATATATATATATATAATATATATTGATGTTTATTCCATTTTAATTTTATTTCACTAGATATAATATTCGTTAAGTATTTTGTATAAAATTCCGAAGGAAATACTCGATGTATGCATTATTTGATGTATTTGCTTGAATAATACATGGTGAAGACATTTTGTGTTTTATTTAATTATGAATTCCATTTATACGCCCTCGTCGCCGTGACGTGCCGGCTGACTAGAATAACTTTAGCTAAGTCTTTCACCTACAGCTGTGGGTTAGTAATGATTGATGCGTCCCAAGTAGTGAAGGAAGTTACGCATCGCTCCCATACATAACCCATTTTTTTTTTGTAGAGCTATGTGCTTCACCACATATATTCTTTGAGTAATTCTAAGCATTTCTAGTCCGGGAGGCAAACTTGCCCTTGTACCCACCGGGATGAGAGTAGATTTTTTTTAAGGACAACGGGTGGCGGCCATCTTTGAACCCCCCCTCCCCGACTAGCCGCACATTTCGGTTTGCCTCCCGGACTAGAAATGCTTAGAATTACTCAAAGAATATATGTCGTGAAGCATATAGCTCTACAAAAAATTTTTGGGTCAATGACGTAACTGCCTCCACTAAAGACTATGGACATCGAGGGTAAGTACACTTTAAATATAGTAGATAGGATATAGTGGATTTTTTCTTTATTTCAAAATTTTTGTTTTCTTAGCAGTCGTTTCAGCTTATAAAAATAATTTTGGTATCTAAATATTAATATAAACTCGTTTCACTCTCGTCAGACGCGGGTTTATAATACAGTCAGCGTCATATATATAGTTAGTTGCAGTCGGTATGGCCAAATATATAGATACACATTCTTACTGCTATACAAATAGAGATCTGTATCGATATAATTACCTTATGACGCTGACTGTACACTGTACAACGATAATAAGTTTTATTAAAAGAAACACTTATTTCAGAAGTAGTTTATATTTTTAGTTTGCAGTTACACCAAGGACGACATATAAAAATATTACGTTTATTATTTACAATTTGACCATCTACTCCACTCACGAATGTCAAAAACCCTTACAAAATATCCAATACAACAATTTTGTAACAAGAATTATTAAATTGAAAATAGATGACATATTTGAAATTATCTAGCAAAAGGGACCTTATTGTTGATGGCGCTTACGTTGAACCGCGTTGCGTTTGTATTGCGGCATCTTGAACAACGGCGTAAGCGCCATTGACAATAAGGTCCCTTATCATAGATAATGTCATATAAGTACTTAAAAAAAGTGACGAGGTCCTCAGATTTCTGAGACCCGATTTGAACCCGCATCTCCAGTAATCACGACTATTTTTGTTTCTATATGTCATTTATTTTCATTTAACAATTTATATAGTAGTATATGTTACTACTTAAAAATCACAAATCAAAATATTCAATAAAAATAAATTGATTTGTTCTTAGTTACAAAGACAATGACATCCATTGTTTGGAAGCCGGATTTCTCCAGCTATTGAAGTCGTGCATTTGTTGAACAACAGTACTTATTACAGAATCTAGTATACTAGGTATGAAAATATTTTCATATTTAGTGCAGGTAACAAACTTGACAACTTATTAAATGTATCAAGCTGCCTAAGCCCAGCGATAATAAAATAAAATACCGCGATAAACGATGTTCGTAAATTTCGGACGATTGTCTCTGTCACTCACATGACGCCTTGATAGGAGTAAAAGAGAAACTTGCACGAAATATACGAACTTCGATATTCGCAGTAGCGGCCCAGTGTGGAATGGGCGTGCGGTGTTCATGTTTAATAAACAGTAGGTACAGTCAGAAGCAGAAGTGGCTAAGATAAGAGCGCGTGTAGGTCATTTTGAACACTTCAAACGCTTAGCCACTTTTGCTGCTGACTGTACAGTGTACAGTCTTTTTCTGAAAACTCCATAAATCAAAAATCGTATTTTTGTTAATAGTTCTAGCTCATGTGATTAAGTTATGTTTTTGTGGTTCAAGCAAAGCAAGGCAGCAGCACAAGTGGAGTGGTTTGAAGTGTTCAAAATGACCTACACGCGCTCTTAAGTCCTTGATAATAGAGATGTGTTGACCTCATTTTGAACACCTCAACCGCTTAGTCATTTCTGCTGCTGACTGTTCCACATTTCAAGGAATCAAAAAGTTGACTTTAAAATCCTTAATTACCACAATGTCCAAACACGCGAACCTCATTGATCAGTAAGACCTGGCTATAAGGCTAAAATTGCTTGGCAGACAATACAATATAAACGCATTTTTATCTTTATTTGTTCCTGCAATGAGGTAAGATGCAGTTAACTGCAACCGGGGGCTCACACACAAACTAAAATTAAACTAGAAACAAATTATTGCTCTGTTAACAGCGAAGTGCTATTGAGCTTACTTATTATATTATAAATAATTCAAAGGACAGATTAAAGACGGAGAGCGTGGTTAGGTACTTGTGCTCAGTTTCAGAAATATGCCAACGCCAAAAACGCCTAACGTCGTCATACAATAAAATAATTACCAACCGTTTTCGGATTCGAATAGCTCTCGTATATTATCTGAGTATCTATGCTCTTCTCAAAATCATGAGCTTTTTAATTTTAATGAAAAAGAAACTGTAGGGTAATATGCTAGTAACGGTTACATCATACTAAAAATGAACTCTGTTTATAGGGGATTCGATTTGATTTTAGTGTATGGTGGTCAATTGTAATCCCATTAGAAAATGTGTTCATTTATAGGTAACTGTGTAGCTATTCATTTTCAGTATAAGGTGGCCAGTTTTTGAAAAGTGGCGAGTCACTGGCGATATATCCTACCTAAAATTGTACATAACTGTTTTTATTCCATTCTAATCGTAAATGAATCTAATTAGAAATAATATTAAATGTAAAGAAAATAACACAATTTATCATTGTATTTTTTTAACACAAAAATAAGGTATACATTTGCCCGCTAGTGTAGTGAAGTGACGTTTTCCAAACTGCGTTTTATTACTATTCTACTTTAACACTTTCGCAACCAAGAACCCGCCTGTCGGGTACGCCGCTCGTAGGCGCGTATCCGATTACACGGGTTTCCCCGTATGTAGCGAAAATGTCGGAGCGCCGCGTAGAGCCCGGTTTCGAGTGTTAAACCAGAACAGCTCCAGCGTTTTCTGCAACTGAGCGTCAAGAACCTATTTACCGGTCCGATACGACCACAAGACCGCCCAGCTTACTTAGGTTGAGCCACTGCCTCACGCAGCGCGGCTGCACCGCCGGACCCTCGTACCCCGAACACTTGCTAGACTCAAACAGGTCAGCGTACCCGTCCAGCTGTTCCAGCCACCTCTGGACCGGGTCCACGAGCGAGCTGCGGTACCACGCCAGGTCCACATCAAACCAGGGTTCGACGGGAGTGTGGACCGGGGGAGCTTTAACGGAGTTGTAGTTGAACCAGTCGGTGCAGCAGCGCGGGGCCGTCGAGTAGGGCGTGGCGTTCAGGTGCGGCAGCGGGGCGGGCGCGGCGCGGGGCAGCAGCGGCAGCGCCGCCGACACCAGCAGCGCGGAGGTCACCAGCGCGCCCACGGCCGCCATGTAGGCCAGAGCCACGCCGGCCGCTGCGGCGCCGGCCACCGCCACGCCTGCGTCTGATGTCAAAACATATGTCAGTCCTCTCTAAGGGCGTTTTCAGAAAATAGCAGAAGCAACGGATATCCGGCTACTATTCGGTATCCGGCTTATCCGGCCACAAATTTAATATTCGACCGAATACCGGATAGTGACCTAGTATTCGGCCGATACCAAATAGTATGTTAACGTGAGTTTTCAGAAAAATAATATTTACATAAGGTGACAAACTTTAAATTATATCAGTCTTTTAATTTTGTGACGATAATTAAGCATGAACTCTGTCTGGAATTTTTTCTTTCCTTTCCTTCCTTTTCGCGTAATGTCGTACCTACCACGCCATCGACCTCTATAGCAAACGCAAACACTGTCAAAGCCATTAAATATATATTTTTTTCCAAATATAAGAAGACCATGAATTTTTACATTCATTAACTTACACACCATGCGAGCATGAGGCAGAGTATCTACCCCATCAGTCTCTTATGTCAATAACGACAAGGTCTATTTTACTTTAACATTTTTTCACATCATGCTCCCCTGGTAAAAAAAAATTTAATAGAGTAGAACAAGAGTTACCTCCTCCCGCAGCTGCAAGGTCGCTATACGTGAAGAACCCTCGCTCCTTGGCCTGCTTCAGCGCCACCTGACTCTCCAGCCACGACAGGCCCGACTCGAAGCTCTCGTTATTTACGTACACGTTCCAATCCTGCAAACATTTTTGAATAGTGATGTTGACACATATATTACACTTTGCAACAAAAATAAGTGAAATTGGTTCACAATGACGAATATTATAAATAAAAAAATAATTGAATATAAATACTTATTTGATCTAAATTTAAAAAGCAACAGCATTTTAAATTTGCAATATTTTAAAAAACGTGTTACCCATCAAATTCTCGCGGTTTACTGCAAAATAAATTGTAAGGCAACTACCTATATACATAAACGCAATATTTCGCGGTACAAATAATAATTTAATTATTTTTCCATACTTTAGAGAGCGCGGCTAGGAATAAGTGACGTCATAAGTTCTCATCATTTTATAAGGAGCGTTTTCGCGGGAAATACGAATGTCAGATTTTGACGCTCATTTCTCATTAACGGTTTCCCTAATTGGGTTACCGCCACTGTATTTTAGTATAATAGTAAATAAAAAGCAGAAAATACTAATATTTCAAATTTTTAATATGAAACTTATCATGAAAAATTAAATAAATAATAAACAAATAAATATTTCGGGACAATCTGACACAAATCGACCTAGTCCTACGGTAAGCTCAGTAAGGCGTGTGTTGTAGGTACTAGACGACGATAAATATATAATAGATAGATACATATAAATACTTAAATACATAGCAAAACACCCATGACTCAGGAACAAATATCTGTGCTCATCACACAAATAAATGCCCTGACCGGGAATCGAACCCAGGACCATTAATTAATCGAACCCAGAAATTAAAAAAAAATATTGCTAAGAGTAGGTAAGTAATCTTCATTCAAAATAACAGAGTCGAAATCTAAATCTGTACTAAATATGTTTTCATCTTTCCTGTAGTAAAATATAATGGAGATGGAAGTTGCTTATCAAAGAGGTCAAATGTTACAGAATAATCTTTTAAGTTGATTATGGATACCTAATGCGATATTATTCCGTAACATCGATAAGTCGATAAAACAGTTTGGTCAATCCCTCTGACAGTTTGGGTTTTGCTATGAAGAATTCCGCTCATGGGTCAGTACTCACAATAGCGTTCAGGAAGTCTATCTCAAGCCGCTTGAGGTCTGCCGGGGCGAGCCCGCCGGCTGCAGCCCACTCCGCCACCAGGGTCTCCGCGTCCTCGCCGTCGTCTTGAAGGAACTTGTTGCCAACCATCTGCAACAATATCAGCCAACTAGATGAGAACCACGCTACGCTCGGGTAATAAACCTTCACGGGCCAACCGGCCTTCTCAAACAAAAGTTCCTGAACGCACCCCACGCATCCGTCATTGTCAAGTTGTCAATCTATTAATTAAACATGGCCGACGGAATATGTCATTAAATTCAACATTTTTAGACGCAAAATACGCGACAATACGAATTTTACCCATATACATATGTCTTCAATTCAAAACTTTTAATTTTTTACGCTCTCTTATTTGAGTACAATTTCGTACGGGTCTACCGTATCCCTCGACGGAATTGTTAATATAGATTAGATATATAGGAATGTTTAGGTTCTTAAAGGGTTAGGCAACGCGCATGTGAATCCTCTGGAGTTGCAGGCGTCCATAGGCTACGGTAACTGCTTACCATCAGGCGGGCTGTATGCTTCATATGCAATACTATAGTCGTTAGTGTGGAGAATGACTCCAAATATCAGGATGCGGTGGCCAAGAATTTCAGTTCTTTCTGCAAGAATATGTCTGTGTTGGGGTCAAATAGAAGAATATTATTGAACCATTAAGCTCACCAGAGACACGAGGAAGAGATCAGCGGGCGCGGCGGCGGCGACGTAGGCGGGGTTGCGGTGCCGCAGCCGCTCCAGGTACAGCAGCGCCAGCACCAGCGCGCACGGCGACACGCGCGCGTCGTACGCCAGCCGCGCCGCCGCGTCGCCGTGCAGCCGCCGCAGCGAGCGGCCCTGCTGCGCCGCCGACCACAGCGCGCACGACACCTCTGCAACGCATCAGCGGGGTGTAATACCATCTGAAGCTAGCTACCAAGATATCTCACAGGTGATCAGCTGACAAATAGATAAATTACAATTATCTTTTGTTGGAACGTATAAAACTACATGTTCAATATCGTAAGTTATGTATTTTATTGTTGTTTGTATAGCAGCGGTTATCAAAATACTCTGACGTTCTTAACAGTACAACAATAAAGTATCTCACGGAATAAAGAGTTAACTAAATCAAGTGGTACAGTGGTCTCGGCGCAGAATACAATTTTAACCCATTCGGCGTCGAGACCCTCGGTCCGTGGGGCCCTGGCTCTCTGAATCTCTTTAAGGACCTTTCAAAGAGACTCAGAGACGCCACTGGAGATCGAAGAGCTGGCAGTTACCTCGCTCAGCGTATCAGCCTTACGATTTAGCGAGGGAATGTTGCCAGCGTCTCCGGTACCATGCCGCAGGGGCCTTTTTTAGATTTATGTTAGTTTTAGTGAAATTTGATTGTTCGTTTTAATTATTAATTAGACACAATAAAATAACATTAATATTATTATGATTCTTTCTATTTTCCATATAATATAACTCAGACAACAATTGTAATGTATTTTGTCATCTGTTACTTTCTACCGTTCATACGTACTGTTCTATAAGGTATTACTTTCTACCCTTCCACATCATACTTCACTCAAGGCTCAAAGTCACCCAAAGGGCAATGGAGTTGACTATGCTCGGAGTGCCGCGATCGCGTTAGAAATGATGTCATTAAAATTAACCGATATAGCCTGCCGGATCTTAAATGGCAGTGGGCGGGACACATGGCACGATGGACGAGTGGCCACCACAGACCAGAAGGCGCAACGTAGGTAGACCTACAAGATGGACCGACGTTATGGTAAAGATCAAGGGAATTCACTGGATGCAGGTGGGGCAAAACCGGTCACTGTGGTATATTTTTGCATTGTTATATCGCTTATAGTTCATACGACCACCAAATCTAGGAAATTTAAGCTTAACTATCGTCACAAAACTGACATAATTAACTTTTGAAGAAGTCACTATAATTGAGTGCACTTTTTTTCCAAAAACAATCACACGATTCGTAATCTTTTCAGGTGTATCAAAGTATAATCGGTCATTATAATTTTTTGTCACACATATCAATAAATATCAGAGTTGAAAACGAGGAAAGAGTTTAACAAATCACATTTTCCAATTGAGAATGTTGGTCACGGCACCAATTGTGACGAAGCTGCATGTACGGGACGAATCAGCTCTGAACTCTGAACATAAACTTCATTATATTGACTAGTAGATAGATTGGTCAAGCCAACTGTATAATTATATATGATGCCTGTAGCGAACAAAATTGTTTAACATTTTTGTGTGTTTTTTTTTTATACAAGACTGACCAGCGTTTGACCTCAGTCGCACCTGATGGTAAGTGACGACGAGGTCGAGGCTGCAGTACGCTGGTTCAGTAACAGCCTATTCACTCTTGCCTTGAAAAGACCCAAATTATATCTTACCGGGAATACAGTTTAAAACGCCAAATTAGAATACTAATTCTTAATTTAATAAGCTAACTTCTAGTATTTAGCCTATATTCAATGTGGTAAATGTATACAATATCGTTATAAACTATATAGCCTAACTTCTTGTAAATTACATTAAATAATTAGTTTTTCGTGAAAGAGTAACAATTGAAACAAACATCCATACATACTCACAATCTTTCGTTTTATAATATTAGTAGGTAGGTCGTATCAGTAATACGTCCACTGCTGGACATAGGCATACCCCAAATATAACTTGTATCATCTTGAGGGGTAGCTAGCATAGTCGCCACGCTTGGCAGACGGGTGCTTGTTGATTCGGTTACGACGAACGTTACGCCCATCCTTCAGTTTTTTCTCTTTATCCCCTGAAGTACAGGTCGATTCACAAGAGTTGGTACCGTATGTCTATAGAAATCTTGACAGTTGAGTACAAAACTCACGCCAACTCCTGTGAATCGACCTTTTTTAAGATGGATTGGTGCTATCTGGTATTTTGGTGCTTCTCTGGCACCACAAGGTTTTCCATCATTAAATCTTGTCATTTCAACATTTTTCGCCATTTTAATGAAAAAGACACAAATTTCAGTACAGTAGAACTACTAATTATTTTAATAAATACTTAAAATGCTCTTTTTTGTCTCATACTAACAAATAATATTTTTATGCTCATTGAATATCACAATGTAATCAACATATGTGGTAAACACTGATAATACAAACAACCCGATTGTATTTTAACAGTATGCAAGTGTAGCATTATCAACACACATTTGACCAATTGTATACCTTAATGCAGCAAGATAAGGTGTACCAGAAAACAGTTGTGCTGCTTTTATAAACACCTGTAATATATTTATATGTCACACATTATTGTCTTTTTTTAGATTATTATGTTACACCTGTTTGTCAAATGATGTATACTTATATCCTAGAGGTGAAAACTAAAGTGTGGTGGAGTGGGAGCATGACTTTTTAATTATTAAAGAGAAAAATGTCCCCAATTAGTGTGACTTGTAAAATAGTTAACTATGTCAGTTATGCGACGAAAATTATGCAATAAATTTCTAGTAATACTCAAATTTGGTGCTCCTTTCATTAACTTGAAGCAGTAATACAATGCAAAAAAATGACAAAGAATTTATGTCCAGTCGCCATCAGATATATAGGAGCTGTGGAGGTGGTCACAAATATCGGAACAGCACCTCTATTGTCAAGGCGATAAAGTGCATGTCCCGATATTTGTGACCACCTCCACAGCTCCGATGTCTCTGATGGTGACTGTCCATGAGTTCATGCTTAATTATTATCACAAAACGGACATAATTTAACTATTTTCACAACATGTTAATTGGGGGCACTTTTTTCTAAATACTCCCTTATTAGGCAGAAAGAAGTGAAGAACTCTAGAGGAAGCCTATGGCAAAAATCAATGTCACATAATTGTACAATTAATTATTGAAGTCTGAAAAGGATATATTATTTTAATATTCTGTTTAAGTGTTATAAATCAAATAAATAATGTTTATTAAATATTTCCATTTTCCTTTATACATGTTACTGCAAATCCCAGGTTAATATAAATGTAATGTATTATATTTGAACATTGCCTATTGTTTTTTTTTTATTTGTCTACACAATGTAACAGCTGATAAAATATATGTTGAGAATAAGAAGGTATTTGCATTATCTATGTATATGACAAAGATAAGATCAATAGAGATATTCAAGATTAAGAACTTAAGATTTGTTAAATATATATAAACAAAGACTGCTAATAAAATTTGGCAGTAGTAATAAAAAAAAAAACTTGTATTTAACTTTTTTTCATCATCAGCACCAGTGTAAGGTCCACATGCACCATTCAGACTTAACAAACTAACCCAGAACAGGGTTAACAATGTAACCACATGTTAACCTTGGGTTAGGTGGCTAACCCTGGATGGTGCAAGCAGGCCTAGAGGTTAACAGATCACTATTTCTAATTGATCATACTGGTCACAGCACCAATTGTAACCAAGTTGTATGTACAGTCAAGTGCAATAATACGTACCGAAAGAATCCTTACATAAATACGTTCTACAACCTTTGTAACATCGGCAGTGAACAAATTTTTACACTTGACTGTACAAAGATTTTATAAGTTATTTCATAATGTTCAGCTAAGGGCATAAATATATATACCATATTCAGCCTATGCCATTGCAATAAGGTAAAACAAAGTACACATATTTATACTCAATGTAAAAAAATATTTTACCAACATACCAGTGACAGGCAGACTCAAACAGGGCAGCATGGGCAGTTCACCGTAGTACAGAGTTTTTGTGATACGGTTCAGAAACTCCTTGTGGTCACCCATAGTCTGTGTATAGCAACTTGTCATTACACACAAAATTATGTCAATAAAACTATTAGAAACATGTATAAAAGTCTGTCGGCTCATGAAAATGTATTTATCGCGTTATTAACAGCAGTTAACGCGTCACGCTATAGGAAGTTACGACTCGTTTACCGGCGACGATAATGAAACCATACTTAACACGTCAAATATTTCATACTACCCACTTCGACGCAGCAGTATAGCTTTTATAAACAATCCATAACTATTTATAGTGAACACAATGTGTTTATTGTTTACTACGTCAGCATAACAGTGGTCAATGTAAGAAAACACGCGGCCTGTGCGATCCTAATAAGTACATACATGGAGCATGAATCGGCCACGCTGTGACCTCTTTTTCTTACCTTGATCTTGGACCGCGAGCCTTCTCGCCTCCTTTTAGATATGTTGGACATTGTCTTCACTCTACTGATGACCTTAAATGGTTAAAATAAAATGAGTAACAACATGAATCAAACGCGTAATATTTTTTAAATTTACAATTAACATTAACAGCGGTACGCACCTTCTAAACAGAAACAATGACGTGAATGAAAAAATGAAATGAATGAATGATTTTTTATTATGACACTGACAGCCATGTGACATGGGAAAACGGTAATACGCAAAGATCGTTTAGAAGCAGGCTGCTAATAAATTATAATCGAAACGAAAAACTATGTCCCTATTACTAACTTTTAATTATTATTTTCGCAATTTTTAACTTATAATAAATTAAATCAAAAACTTCATAGTCTATAGCAAAAACTCTTATCTTTTTAGTGGCTTTCTATTTCGTTGTAGTATCCAATAAAATTAATACAAATCCTTCATATCCATTCATTCGTATGTTCATTCCTATATACTTATCGTTCACTCATCAGACCAACCAACCAATCAATCAGTCATCTTTTTTTGCCTTTGCGGGAGTTGTCTGTCTAGTGCAAAAATATAATAAAAAATATAAGTAATATGATATTCAATACTATGTGTAATCGGTTATGGCTGTGAATGTTGTTAATTATTCCATTTTCCTCTTTTAATAAAAGGTGGATATTGTGTGTGTTTTTCAAATAAATGAGCGGGGAAGCGGCTGTCAGTGATATTGATTTATTTTTCGGAGAAGTTCAAACATGAGTGTAGTCAGACGTTTTATGAGTGGGAAGGAGTCAGTGTAATGAATTAAATGACATTCTTGAAGAGAAGGATCTTGTGGAAATGCCGGGTAGTGAGAGAATGAGCGGACAAGATGAAGACTAAGAGTTTCCTGCTGTTCTCAACATCGGTGTTCGCCACCAGCCTGTTCCTCATCGTGTTCCACTCGCAGCAGCCGCAGTCCATCCAGAACATCGTCTCGCAGACGCACCAGCACATCAAGGACTTCCAGGTACAACATGTAACTAACATGTACACCTTCAGGCTTTATAGGTACAGAGTTATTTTATTATTAAAGCATGACTTTCAATAATGAACATAATTACAGTATTTAAAAAGTCTGAGACAACAGCAGGTTTTGCTGCTCAGATACAGGGATTTTATGTACATACTCTAGTTTCCTGTATGAAGTTAGAATCTTAAAAGTAGACAAAAATACTAAAAGTTTTCAGCACTAAACATTGAATATGTAAACCATTTACCGTTATTATTCATTATAACTAAATGATGCAGACAAATAATGAACGTGATTTCGGAAATTCTAAATCCTTTATTTGAGATCCACATCCATGGGTTAGTGACACTACTTAATTTTACACCTATTTATTATTCTTGAATTAATTTAAATTATTAGGTACATTATACAGCAAAAATAAATAAAATAAAATTGTATTGTTTAATGGGACAATTACCTTGATTGTAAATAGTCAAGCATTTAGTATGTGAATTCAAATCTATATGTATTTATGAAAAATTATCACCTCTGTAAAACTGTTCCAGGAACAAATCTAGCCCTCATAATGATGATACAGTAGGGACACTCAGGGCTTGGAATGGTATTCTCCATATTAAAAACATGGGTATTATTTTGTTTCTTTTTGTTATTTACTTTTCTATTTAATGTATTGTCATAAAATGTATACCAGAGCAATAATACGTTTTTAAGTCACTAATAAAGCAGGAACTAATTATAAATATTGGGCTATATCATTCCTATTAGAATACCCATTTAGATCTCTGGGGACACTAGACTGGGTAGATAAGTATCTTGATGTTGTCTCAGGGCACAAGTTTATTTAAGATTGTGGGCATGCACATTGCCCACAACAGCACACAAAAAAGAAAGTATTTTAGATTTTCTTCATTAGGTGGCTTTTACTCCTTGCTGATTTGTGTCATTATCATCTATGAAAAGGGACCTTATTGGCGATGGCACTTACATCAAATCGCGTTGCGTTTGTATTTTTTCATCTTGGACAACGACATAAGCACCATCGACAATAAGGTCCCATAGATAATGTCACATTTTAGCAAGGTGGATTGTGTTTATGGCTTTAGACTTTATTTATAGGAAGACTGACAAACATTTGTGAATGAATAGTCACATCCACACACAGTGACAGTCACAGTTATGACTCACCAGTTGCAGTTAATTCTATCTACAGATAACAGTTTATTTATAACATATTGTTTACTTGTTAGTTATTACATTAAACTTTCATTCCAATTGGTTGTCTGGAAGGGATTACTTAACATTAACAGCAATAACTGCTAACCATCTGGCGGGCCGTATGCTTGTTTGCCACCGTCATGTATATAAAAAAGGCCACCTGTTGTTACTTTAATCATCATCATTATCATCTCAGCCATAAGACGTTCACTGCTGAACATAGGCCTCCCCCTTGGACCTCCACACATACTGGTTGGAAGTGACCTGCATCCAGCGACCTTAATGAGGTTGTCTGTCCATCTTCATGGCAGATGGGGTCAAAAAGTGCTTGAGTGGAGACCGCGGACTGGCAAGCGCAGCGTAGGACGTTCACCCACAATATTGACTTTAATCATAATATTATATGTAATTTCTATTACTGCTCATTTTGATGCAATAAAAAGTATGCACTTCTTTAATTCTTAAAGTGTACCCACTATCCATGATCTCACTATTATTAGAATTATTGGCAACAAGTCAAATTAGTCCATTTTTAAAATGTAATAATGTACAGTCAACAACACTCCTAGCTATACATTGGTAGACCTTATTACATAAGGCATAAAGTCCACCGATGTACAGTTAAGAGTGTGGCTGTGTGTACAGGAACTTGATTGATATTATAGTTTAAATTAAAATTACATTACCCTTTTTTATAAAGAACATAATTGTGGATGTGCTTTATCATCATGATCATATCAGTCAAAGGATGTCCACTGCTGGGCATAGAACCACTATGACCGGTTTTGCGTAAGGACATAGGAGAGGGCTATGCAATCGCATCATAAAGGCTTGGGCACTTAGGCGCGTTTTGAGAGCATGGCGTGAGCGCGGCGCGGGCGGGTGCTGTCCGAACTGTCCGTTCGTTACATTAGCCACACCTGTGTCACGCTGCTCTACCGCCGCGCTCACAAAACGCGCCTATGTGCCCAAGTCTTAAAGGATGTCATTTGCAGCACAACCGAAGTAACCAATATTAGGGTTAAACTTTTGACTGAAAAGTTTTACCCGAAGTATTAGGCCGGTTTTAGAGTATCCGGTATCCAGCCTATCCCCTATTCGTTGTATCTCCAATTTAAAATAGTACTACAAGACAGATCTTGTAGATTGTTGTAGAGCCCGGTACTGCGAACATCGAAGTTCGTATATTGCGAACATCTTTCTCTTTTACTCCAATTAAGGCGTCATGAGAGTGACAGAGACAATAGTCCGAAATTTACGAATATCGTTTTTTTCACGATTCTCACAATTCAATTCTCTTCACAAAACACATACCTAATTCTTCCATGGTCAAGCTTGCTGTGTTTTGTGGCCTTAGGAACAAAAGGAATAAACCATGAGATCTGACTGACTTCATTCTTGGCTCTAAAATCCACGTTTTTATTGTATACAAATATCTAAAGGTGTGAAGAGTCATCAGCTGATCGTGATCAAACATCTGTTAACAATTGCTCTTTCAAACATCTGTTATAATCCAAAGAACTATCTTATAATGCAGCAGATCGTCTCCCCACAGGAGAACCTTCGAGATGTCGAAGAGAACCACCTGGTGGAGGAGGAGCGGTACCTCAAGACCCTGGGGCTGTCGGGGCACGTGGAGACGTGGCACAACACCACGGTGCCGGTTATAGTGACACACGCCCGGGGGGATGACCACGCCATGGCCGTGAGCTTCGTCAGGGCGGCTGCCAGGCTGCCCTACACCGTGTTGCTGTACAACTTGGGATTAAAACCCAACTCGTTGGCTGTGGTGAGCAAAAACATTTTTGCTAAGGCTAAGTGTAGTTAGCTTTGAAGCTGGTCCTAACGGCCCGGCCACGGCATTGTGCGAATTGCGGCGCAGCAAGCGTTTTATCTGTTCATTGCGTGTGATCCCAACTAACCGCAGTGCATTGCGCGTTTTGACCGCGCATCGAACAGATAAAAATGCTTGCCGCGCCGCAAGTCGTGCATTGTCGTGGCCGGGCCGTTAGGGCTAACTTTTTTTTTTGTCTTTTTGTCTACATACATACATACACTTCAGCCAAATGCAGTCCACTGTTGGACAGTTGCCTCCTACAAATATGACTTGTATCATCTTAGGTATGGTATGGTAACTACCCACCATAGTCGCCACGCTTGGCAGGCGGGAAGGCGACTGCAGTAGCTGCTGATTGGGTTTCGACGGACGCTGCTGCCCGTCAGTACGATTTTTCCCTTTGTCACCTCGTACAACACCCGCGGGAGGATAAGGGGTAGTGCTATTCTAATCGGGCGGCATCACACGGCTTTTTGTCTAATTTACGAACAAGCTTGTCCAGACATTTTTGGGCACCAGGCTCATAGCTGCCGCTGACTGAGCTGGTTTGGTTGCCAGGTGTCGAGCTACTGCAACTCCTCGCGCTGTGCGGTCATCGACTTCGACCTGGATGCATTTCCCTCCCACGTGGGTGACGAGAGCATCACAGCGTTTCGTCCGCTCATCATACAGGTTAGTTCTTTTTATTTATTTACATGACAAATACGGTAAGTTTATTCAGTGTCATAGTAAGTGAGACACCGGGAACCCAAGCAATATTTTTTTTACGTTTATCCATTCGAATGAATTTAAATTTCACACCCAGGGCCATGTACAGTCAGCAGCAGAAGTGGCTAAGCGTTTGATCAAAATGAGGTCAACACATCTCAATTGTCAAGAGAATAAGAGTGCATATAGGTCATTTTGAACACTTCAAACGCTTAGATACTTTTGCTGCTGACTGTACATGGCCCTGCCGAACATGGTTGTGAAATGGGCCATCTTTGGCGCAGGCCGGATAACGCGAACATCGAAGTTCGTATATTTCGAGCACCTTTCCCTTTTACTCCAATTAAGGAGTCATAAGAGTGACAGAGACAATCATCCGAAATTTACGAATATCGTGTATCGCGGTAGCGCCACAGGTACCTTAATCACATTAGGTACTTTGTTTAAATGATTTATGTTATGTCTAATTAAGTGCACGCCGTAGGTATCTGTCGTCGTTATCAACACTATAAAACCACGAGTGCCTTGTTTACAGCCGTTAAGCAGATTCCTTGCAATCAATACTTGGTGGTTAACCGCACGGAGTAGGATTTCATGATAATAATTAACACGTTCGCCCCCGTTACTATTTTACTAAACGCTTACGATATGCCGGTAGAAATTATCTCGATCACTTAAAGCATGCCACTGGCATTATACGAAATTTTTACTCTCATGCCGCTGTCATAAGTCAAGTTCTTACTCCTATGCCAGTGGTACAAGAATACGAACGTTTTTAACACAACTGTTGTGTCGCCGGCATTGGACAGTTAATTTATCTGAACACACTTTACGTGTTACCGGCATAGGAGAACTATCGTTTTAAACACAAATACGTGTCATTGGCATAGGAATTCAATATTTTTTTGACACATATGTTGGGTTACTGGCATTGGAGAAGGTTTAATAAGATCACAGACGTTGTGTCGTCGGAGCTGAACGTGTTAACTTATAATTCGTTTTAACCCACGCCTTGGTCTGCGTTGTTTCCCTAAAAAAAACACCATCGTGTCGTGTCCACAGCCCTAAAGGATTTATGGTATCAAAACTATACTACGTTTTTCTCCGAATTTAAATCTACCGCGTACCTACTAAAGTGGCGACCACGTTTCGGTTCTTTCTATCTGTACGCCACGTTCTGTACGTATAGTCAACCAATTTGATTTCTAGGCCACTTCGAACCTTGTCACAGTGACGTTAATAAGAGATCTTTTGCGCCTTTCATATGGATTTTCACTGTGACAAGGAACGAAGTGACCCATAAATCAAATTGGTTGATTGTACCTACGCTAACTTCCATGTGAGGCGATAGGTCGACACCATCATACAAGGCCTGTCCATGTACGCTTGCCGTGGTCGCCACTCGCCACCTTAATACTTTTCTGCCCTAAAGGCCATCGACTCCGGGCTATACTGAGGCATTACCGCGAAAGACGATATTCGTAAATTTCAGGCATCTTTCTCTTTTACCCCAATTAAGACGTCATGAGAGTGACAGATACAAACGTCCGAAATTTACGAATATCGTTTTTGGCGGTAGCGGCTTTGCCTCGCCACTTCAACTTCCTGCAGCCACTATGGCACCTTCCCAAAATATGACTTGTATTATCTTGGGGGGTAGTTGCCATAATCGCCACGCTTGGCAGGCGGGTTGGCGACCTTAGGTATCTAATTAGAATCCATTATCACTGATGATTCAATTGTCTTTCTTTCGAAATTCTAGTGATATGACTGATAACGCATAGTACTTCGTCATTGACAATCTATTTTGGTACAAAATCATTTACGTTATCACACGTTTTAGATTTTACCTATTGCCTTCGGCAAATTGGTTTTTAACTTATGGGGCAATTCTTACGCTAAATGAATGGAATGGTGGAACTACCGGTCTGGCCTAGTGAGTTACACTGTAGCCAAACTAACTCATGTGCTGAGATATTTTAATTCTGTAGTGAATGTAATAGAAATTTATGTTACTGCAACATAATATCACACTTGCGATTTGCGAGCGAGTTTAGTATGGAGGCGAATACGCAGCGAGTTCGCCGCGTACGAGTTTTGTATAGAAATCGCTTGCATAACGCCCAAGTGTGATAACGTCCTAAGGCATAAAAATACAAGTTTGGTTTTATGAAACAAAAGGAATTTCATAATAATATATAGGTATTTATATTTATTAATATCTAACCGAATATTTTTATGCCGAATTATGTACATTAACAGACACTGCTTTATCTACACACAATATAAGATAAAATAAAAAAAAATTGAAACCGCAAACTAAAAGCCTAATGAATATTTGTAATGGCGGCGAATATTTTTTTTCAAGCAACCGTAGTTTTTTTTTAATTGAGAGACAACATAGAGTCAATCATAATTCTCATTTCGTTTATATAGTAAGTCATCAATTGCTTTATTTTTCAGAGACGTTCGAAATATGTATAAATTAAAGAGATTCTGATAAAATAATGAAGCGATTATAATATTTACGCAAACAAGAAATATGTTGTAACAAAATAGTGTACTATTATGCGGGTCATTATTTGCTGTATGTTATGTGTTATTTTGGACCCGGGTATGTCCTTAAACTACGTCCAACAATGAGAGGTAGGGCACAGCGAAGTACCATCACGCTCGAGTCTGGAGAAGCCCAACTGGGGAAGTACCTCCTCCTTGCAGAGGACCACGGCCATAATAGCACTGCTACCTTTCAGGTATGTAGTGTTGTGTTCCTGATGGTGAGTAAGGTTCCCAGAGCTCCAACCCCCCTTAAAGGTCGGCAACGCGCTTGTGACTCCCCTGGTGTTGCGGGTGTCCATGGGCGACGGTAATTGCTTACCATCAGGCAATCCGTCTGCTCGTTTGCCACCTTATGTCATAAAAAAAAATAATAATAAGATAAAACAAAAATAAATGTAACCGCAAACGAAAAGCCTAATGAATATTTGTAATGGCGGCGAATATTTTTTTTTCCAAGCTACCGTAGTTTTTTTTTAAATTGAGAGACAACATAGAGTCAATCCTAATTCTCATTTCGTTTATATAGTAAGTCATCAATTGCTTTATTTTTCAGAGATGTTCGAAATATAAATTAAAGAGATTCTGATATAATAATGAAGCGATTATAACATTTACGCAAATAAGAAATATGTTGTCACAAAATAGTGTACTATTATACGGGTCATTATTTGCTGTATGTCATGTGTTAGATACAGAAATTTATGATATTGCACTCGAGAACTACACTTCGGCGGCCAATATTTTAAAACTGTTAATGCACTGCTATAATTTATAGTATAACACGCCACTTCACCTCCACTGAACGACGTAAACATAACACTTGAGAGCTGCACTAGCAAGGGTGTGTTGTCGCTTATTCCAAACATTCTAGAAACGGACGGAATGTTGCTTTACAATTGTATGTCCTACTGCCATGCCCCTGTTTCACCACAGCGACAATTGTCACGATTCCCGACATATGTAAATTTCTGACGTTGCAGGTGTCCATTGGTTACATCGACCGCTTACCATCGGCTGGGGCGTGTGCTAGTTTGCCACTAACACGTTAGTTTTAATAAAATGCTGTTATTTTTTATTATATCGTCAATAAATCGGTAGTAGTTAGATAAAAGGCTCTTGACAATTGTCACGAGAAATACGACAATTGTCGCGAAATTCCGACAGAGGACTAATCACTTGTCAAAAAATATCGAAATTTCTTCTGAGAATCGTGACAATTGTCGCTGTGGTGAAATAGGGGCCAGACCTAGGTCTACAAATTTCTGTTTGAATCGAATCGTGAACATTTTCGATACTCTTTCTCATACAAAATTTAACTGTCCGCACCAAAGGTCAAAAGCTTTCTAAGGCAAGCAAGAGCCTATTTGGCTTGCCTTTTACTCGCGTCCAAAGAAAACACTGTTTGAAAACACGGTTTTTTTTTATGACATAGGCGGCAAACGAGCAGACGGATTGCCTGATGGTAAGCAATTACCGTCGCCCATGAGCACCCGCAACACCAGAGGAGTCACATGCGCGTTGCCGGCCTTTAAGGAGGGTTGGAGCTCAGGGAACCTTACTCACCATCAGGAACACAACACTACATACCTGAAAGGTAGCAGTGCTATTATGGCTGTGATCTTCTGTAAGGAGGAGGTACTTCCCCAGTCGGGCTGCTCCAGACTCAAGCGTGATGGTCATCGCTGTGCCCTACCTCTCATAAACGGTAAAAAAATTAGTCAAGCCGGCGGCAGAATGTATGTATGCTCCGCCACTGGTCCATACTACGTCACGCTCATAGGAAAACGTTCATACTAACATATGGCAGTGGCGTAATGGAACGGATGATTTTTGGACATTTTTTGTTGGTAAAATAGAAAGTGGCTTTTTTGAATAAAACGCGTCCAGTAGACCAGTTCTATTCTTGTCTACGAGTCGTGATAATGACTATCTATTTTTTTAAGTGACAGTTGCTCTGTCTCATCATTGACAGTGACAACGTCCATGATTGACCGTCTGAGAGCCTACCGCGGAAATCAAAGTTCTAAAATTCCGGTATATTTTCTAAATTAGTCCAGTTAAGGCGTAATTTAGAGTGACAGAAGAAGTTAGAATTTTGCGATTTACAATATTCGCGGTAGACCATGGAGTCTTCGATTCAGAAGTGCGGTAACACCCTGACTATTCTGTACGTGAACTTCAATTCTCAATGATATGTGACATTATCTGTTATAAGGGACCTTATTGTCGATGGCGCTTACGCCGTTGTTCAAGATGCCGCAATACAAACGCAACGCGGTTCGACGTAAGCGCCATCGACAATAAGGTCCCTTTTGCTAGATAATGTCACACATAATGTTTGGCTGCGTTGTCACCAATACTATTTAGTATACTATGGCCTTGACATAAGGTTGGTTATCGTGTGACGCGATGGAGTGGCGCGCGTCACGCGTTGACAATTAGGTTCCGTTTTAGGCTCATTACTCATTAAGTATGTAGGTACTATGTGACCTCGACCTGATGACTGTCTGTTAATTTACAGAAACCTTCGTCGGGTAAATCATCAATTCCAATTGTTTATTTCTTATGTGTTAGTACAAAATATCAAAATAAAAATTTACAAAAGAAAGTGTTACAATAATAAAATTTGGTAGAGTATTTATACTTGGCTCACGAGGTAACCGCCGTTTTTGGACCCGGGTATGTCCTTAAACTACGTCCAACAATGAGAGGTAGGGCACAGCGAAGTACCATCACGCTTTAATCTGGGGCAGCCCAACTGGGGAAGTACCTCCTCCTTACAGACGACCACAGCCATAATAGCACTGCCACCTTTCAGGTATGTAGTGTTGTGTTCCTGATGGTGAGTAAGGTCCCAGAGCTCCAACCCCCCTTAAAGGCCGGCAACGCGTTTGTAACTCCCCTGGTGTTGCGGGTGCCCATGGGTGACGGTAATTGCTTAACACCAGGCAATCCGTCTGCTCTTTTGCCGCCTATGTCATAAAAAAAA
The DNA here is from genome assembly GCA_022674325.2 of Grapholita molesta. Taxonomy (NCBI): domain Eukaryota; kingdom Metazoa; phylum Arthropoda; class Insecta; order Lepidoptera; family Tortricidae; genus Grapholita; species Grapholita molesta. The sequence continues at coordinate 522,109 of CP053130.2, forward strand.
AATTACAAAAAAAGTGTTACAATAATAAAATTTGGTAGAGTACTTAGACTTGGCTCACTAGGTAACCGCCATGTGGCCATTCGGCGATCATTGTACCGATAGTTGTTTCCGCGAACGGTCTCATAGCGAAGAGTCGCGACCAACATCTTGAGAGACTCTCGCTACGTGGTTGTGGTTGGATCAAGGGCCAGATTCAGAAGGCGGTAATCCTGGTCACGGCACGCATAGTCCGGCGGTTCCTTTCTCTGCAGCCCTAACCACCGGCAGCCTGGGTCCTTCCCCGTTGCCGGGGTTAGGGTTTTTATAATATGTTTATAGTTTTAATATGTTTTGGATGTATTTTTGTATTCTACTTTTATAAAAACATTGTAAAAACACCTAGCCACCACTGCTATACAAATAAAGATCTGTGCCAATATATTTGACTACATCAGTTGCTACAAATTTAACACTGGCTCGATACCTAAGGTTGTATATTTCGAGCATCTATCTGTTTTACTCAAATTGAAGCGTCATGAGAGTGACAGGGACAATCGTCCGAAATTTGCGAATATGGTTTTTCGCGCTAGCGCCGCTGAGTGTACCGTGAGTACAAGATACATATTTACGTATTACGAGGATCTGTTTAACAAGGAAAAACCCACGCTTATTGAGGCTTTATTCAGGCATTTGATGAATTATTAAACGGGAGTCTTATTTTATTATAAAGCTAACGATAGACATCTAAGGTTTTATCTTAATGAAAGTAAACATAATAAGCTCTTTAGGAAGATTACAATAATGAATTATAAATGAAAACTACGCGTCTTGGAATTTATGCTTATTCAATTTCCATAGAATCGAAATAACCGGATAAAGTGACCAAGCCTTTTTGATGCAGTGATAAGCACATACGGTTTTACTTAACAATAGACAATGCTAGAAACCTAAACCCTATAGGTATCTATGTGCGTGAAAGTGAAATCTATACATGCATACAAGTCCATATTTTTTTTGTAGTCATAAAGCCTTAGGCTCTATAAATCGTTCGGCTTATTTAAGAGATCGGACTGGGTGGAAGGTAGCCTGTGGAAAATCCAGGACTGTTCCGCATCAGACTTGATTTATTGTACTGGAATACTCCTAATGAGTTGACGGTTTCAGCGAGATTGGTTGAGGCGGTCCCGGCCGAATCTGACTGTTATATATTATTAGAAATGGTAAATAGAAATTGATAAATTTTTATCTTCATGTTACCAATAGCCATCAGCGTTGGTCTTCCGAAGAAAATAATTGGTGAAACAATTCAACGATTCAACACAACAACAGGACACAAAAAGTTAACAGTACAATATAAAAAAAAAAACAAGTAAAAATAAAAACAAAGTCCAGAAAACGCTAGCCACTTGCCCACGTATCTTGGTCGAACGTTGGCGTAAAAAAATATATATTTTTAATGACGTATACAGTATGCACTCATATTTTTCCACGCCATGCTGCATACAGTGTGGCAACAAGGTAAGGCCATTGCAAATAGTTACCGCGTTACTAACGTGTACACATGAGATTATATCAAGTTTGCTGAAGATAACGAATGTTAACTATCTGTTATCCGCCGAGTGTACTCGTACTGTAACGATTTCAAAGAATGTAGAATATTACAGGACATTCTTACACAAATTGATAGGTGAAGGCTTGTGTTGCGGGTACTCAGCCAACGATATACATAGAAATAGAAAACATTTATTCAAGGCAGTTTAAAACAAAAAAAAAAAAAAAAACTAAAACATATTCGACAAAACTGCCTCGAAATGGTCCCGACTCAGCATGATGCTAGCCTGGGGAGCCAGCGCTGGTCTGCCGTCGGGGCCATTAACGAGTGAGGTCACGGAGCGAACAGACTAACAACTAATATAAAACAATAAGATATCAGTTCCCAAAATTACAAATAAAAAAAAGAAAAAAATAATATACAAATACGTTTTATGCCGTTAGCTGAGTTGGGTGTAATTTTAAATGATAGTTTGGACCCGGGTATGTCCTTAAACTACGTCCAACAATGAGAGGTAGGGCACAGCGATGACCATCACGCTTGAACCTGGGGCAGCCCAACTGGGGAAGTACCTCCTCCTTACAGAAGACCACAGCCATAATAGCACTGCTACCTTTCAGGTATGTAGTGTTGTGTTCCTGATGGTGAGTAAGGTTCCCAGAGCTCCAACCCCCCTTAAAGGCCGGCAACGCGCTTGTGACTCCCCTGGTGTTGCGGGTGCCCATGGGCGACGGTAATTGCTTACCATCAGGCAATCCGTCTGCTCGTTTGCCACCAATGTTATAAAAAAAAAATATAGTTTTACAGTTAGTGTTATCCTAATACTGATTTAAACTTTTCTTGTCGTGAGTCTATCCAAGACCACGAGGACAAGGTCGTTCTCGAAACGTCGGAGGCAATTTTTTCCCGTTCATTTGTAATAATAGTGTCATCCTCGCGGTAGTTAGGTAAGAATTTTTGTGTTTCACTGTGCAGAACTTTGTCCCTTTTTCGTACATTAAAACCCTCCCAACGCTTAAGATTCCACTATTTTAATCCCTCGTTATGATTCGTGGTTCAATTTTGGAATCTACGCTAGCTCGGTCTCAATATTCGCACGAGAAGGTTAAAACTAACTTTGCTCCCTAGTGTAACAAATAACTATTATAGTATACATAGCAGTTACAACATGGAATATTCCTAGGTCGGTCGATACGTCCTAAACTCGGCCTGAACATAACCTAATAATTAACGATGTAAAATGCCAACTGCGGTAATGACATTTGATGTATACTTCATCACAAGCAAGCTGGCGTAAGTCATCACCTAAGTGTTTTACCAATTTTGAACCTTAGAGTTAAAGTTATAAAGTGTAAAGTGGATTAGTGTGATTCCTGTATTGTTTCTAACGTGTCCCTATGTCAGAGTAGAGCCATAACTGCATGGTGGACTGTATAATTACCGTCACGTCATACTACTGTTGAATCCTTAGTATAGTCAGCAGCAAAAGTTGCTGAGTGGGTCAAGTGTTCAAAATGTTCAAAATGACCTACACGCGCTCTTACTCTCTTGACAATAGAGATGTGTTGACCTCATTTTGACACCACTTAGATGGTTCGCAGTCCTCAACTGTGCGTTTTTCTAGAAACTTCCTGCCTCGCACAGCAAAACTCTGGAATAAATTGTCGTGTGCAGTATTTCCGGACCGATATGACATCAAAACCTTCAAGAAAAGAGCGTATAGGGATCTTAAAGGCCGGCAACGTACTTGTGACTCCTCTGGTGTTGCGAGTGTCCATGGCCGGCGGTAGTTGCTTACCATCAGGCAATCCGTCTGCTCGTTTGCCTCCTATATCATAAAAAAACCTCAACCGCTGAGCCAGTTTTGCTGCTTACTCTACCAAGTCTTTAATTTTCTACAAGGTGTTACCAAAATAGAAGGGGTACCGTTTAGAGACATTCGGTAGGATGTTCTGATTAGGATAACGCGGTAGAAATTTTTTTTGGACACGAAGATTTTTTTTTTATAAGGACGGTTTAACAAATCTGCTTTATACAAAGGCCAAAAATTTTTTCATGTCAAAACATTTTTTCTTGTGTTTTTTTCCCAATCAGAATATGCGTTACCCAATATGCCCTTAAGTGGGTCTATAACCTCTTAACATCCTAATCCTCCGTAAGGCCCACCATACAAGTTAAATGCTACTGGAATTCGTTCTTTATAGTATAGGAAATAAAATATAATTTCTTTTGTGTCAAAATCGAAAGAAACAAATCAAATTCAACTCTGTTCCAATTTATAATATTCAAATTTCTTTCTAGTATGAAACAAGTCTGCTGATTTTTGCTGGGAAGGGATCTCAAATTTTATACTTTTTACTATTCTATGATGGGTGTTAACTCTTCTCCTGGGATGACCTGCTCCATGTGTTGTGCTCGGAACTCAATTTTAAGATTTTTAGAGGAAATGGGTTCTTTGCACAGTCGGCAGATTAAATTAGCGATTGCAAATCCGTAAACATTTGACCAAATCCGGATTTTCGGATTTTAGTTTGACCGAAATCCGAAGTTCGGATTAAATCCGGATTTTAGTAAAAGTCAATATGTGGCATAAAGCCAACGTGAAACAAACTCTCTCTCAAATCTCTCTCTCAAATTAAGTTATTTCCATTTAAAAAAAACAGAATTCGTACACTGCTACGCCAGTAACAAAATAAAAAAAATAAAAATAAAAACAAAACACGTACACTGATATACTAAGTACGCTATTTAATAACAAAATCATCTATTGGAGTTCCCTTTATTTGGCATAATTTGTTTTGTCCGAATCTTAATACGCATACCAAGTTTCGCATAATTTATTTACGCCGAATGTTAATGTCGCCGATATTTATTTAGCCTAATTCCTTAGTAGCCGAATACTACTTTGTCCGAAAATATATTAGCATACTATTATTGAGGCCGAATATCCGAAAGTGTGTTAGGTTAGGTTAGAACTGTGACCACAACAGAAAAACAATTTCGGTTAGGTTAGGTTAGAACTGTGAACACAACAGAAAAACAATTTCGGTTAGGTTAGGTTAGGTTAGAACTGCGACCACAACAGAAACGCACTCCTGGAAAAAAAATCGTAATAATTCGGGTTTTCCAAATTATGCGTATCTACCATTCGGCTTAGTTTAGTTCTGCGTAACAGAACTCGGCAAAACAGAATTATGCGAGATCAATTTCTGCTCATATTCAATTATAACAACTCTTTAAATTATGATAAAACAAATTATGCGTAAACAAGGGGAACCCATCTATTGGTTGATAACATGATCGCAAAATACAATTTTTATATTTTGTTTCCACGTTTTAATAAAAAAGAAAACGAAGAAACATCACATCAAGAGATTCGTCACTTAATCTCGTCCTCATACGGTTACAGAACACCCCAACAGCTGAAAATGCCCTTTCCCACTCCACACTTGTTGGTAGTATTGATAGCTGGTTGTATAAGGAGGATAAAATGCTACCGATTTTTCCTCCGCCCTCGTGGACGGCCATTTCTACTCGTTTGTGGATTAGGGTAGCTAAATCCGGGGCATCTGGTGAAGCAATCTGGGCAACTCCTGGATTATTTTGGTCGAGCAAAGACAGCTGTTTTTTTATGACATATTCGGCAAACGAGCTGACGGATTGCCTGGTGGTAAGAAATTACCGTCGCCCATGGGCACCCGCAACACCAGGGGAGTCACAACCGCGTTGCCGGCCTTTAAGGGGGGTTGACGCTCTGATGGGAACCTTACTCATCATCAGGAACACAACACTACATACCTGAAAGGTAGCAGTGCTATTATGGCTGTGATCTTCTGTAAGGAGGAGGTACTTCCCCAGTTGGGCTGCCCCAGATTCAAGCGCGATGGTCATCGCTGTGCCCTACTTCTCATTGTTGGACGTAGTTTAAGGACATACCCGGGTCCAAATGTTGATTTAATTGCTCTTTAAAACTTAGCTCTGGTTGGTCTTGTCGCTGTTGATTCCCATTAACAGTTGTCATTGCACTATTGGAAGCCACCGAGGGAAGAGGGGAAATCGGAGTCGATGTCGCGGCCGTGGTGTGGATCAATTCTTCAATCTCCTGATGATGGGTTTTCTAAATACTTCATCATAGGTGTGAGCGAGTGCGCAACGCAATAGCTGTACCGCGTTACCGCTTCATATGCAGCGTTTATTATTTCGTATCAGCATTAATTTTATGCAATTTAGTACTGGTGGGGAAAAATCCGAAAAACCGGTTTTTTCTTTTCAAAATCCGGATTTTAAAACGGATTTTGAAACGCTCTGAAATCCGGATTTTTGAACTTCGAATAATCCGGATTGCAATCACTAGATTAAATGCTGGCTAGCAGAGCCTATGGCAGACGAAGCAATTAGTTTATATAATTTTATCTACACAAAACATAACAGTTCTATGATGCATTCAAACAGCAAATAACGACTCACATAATACATACTTTGTTACAACATATTTCTTATCTGTGTAAATGTTATGATTGCTTGCATTATTATATGAAAATCGATATCATAATGACATATAAATTTCGAAAGTCTCTGAACAACAAAGCAATTGGCTACTTACTATAGAAATTATATGAGAGTAGGGCTTGCTTCTAGATTGTCTTTGAATAAAAAAAACTTCGGATGCTTGGACAAAAATTTTCTTTCGCGCCATTACAAATGTTCATTTGACTTTTCGTTTGCGGTTTTAGAAATTATTATTGGAAGCTTATTGTGTGTAGATAAAGCAGTGTATATCACTGTACATAATTAGGCATAATACTCGTTTGCTGTTATTAAGAAACTCAGCTTCGATTCGTTTCTTAAAGCCAGACTTGTGCTTTTATGCCTTACATTAGGAGCAGTAGCGTAAACTGCTATTATAGTCTAGTCACTCTAGTCAGAAAGAACATGTGTTATTGGTCGAAGTGTATCCGAATGTATCCCTACGAGTACAATACAAAGATAAGATAAGAACATGTGTCATATATACATGAGACTGACATGATCATGACCTAGTGTGTTCAAAGCCTAGATAAATAAGAAAATCTATCTACTGTTTACTACAACCGTATTGTCCAAAGGTCGGCTGGTAAATTATCTCGATTCTCGTTTTTTATCGTTCCGCTCATTAATTCAGAACGGCCGAGCACCAAGGCTGGCAGACGGAAGCGAGACGGTGAGTCTCGCCCGCGAATCTTGTGGGTCTTTTAGACGATGCGTCACTATTTTGAAATAATCTATTACTTAACACATACAAGCTGGCGAGCTCTCGTTTCGGAGGCCAAGATCCTTTATAGATCGCTGAGCCAAACTAGTTAGTTTAACACATACAAATACTCTAATGCGTAATATAATTAAATTGTTGTTGAGTAATGGCACTACTCCATAGATATACCATTGAACTAGACGGAGCATGCTAATAATATTACCACGATCGTAAGGGATGATTTTATGGAACTATCCATAGGTATGGCAGAGACGGCGCTATTTTCGTCCGTTCTTGTCATAGTCTCACATATTTTTGTTCCCCTCCAAACTGAACCTTTCAGAACTGTCAAAGTTGGAGGGATACAAAAGAAAAATAAAAAATAAGATAAAAGTTGGAGTTTTTTTGTGGTTTCAACTAGGGCTTCTGGTATCCGTGATGTACGCCGACCCGTAGCTACGTGTTCTTAACACCGCCGGTACTAAGATCACGAATTTCACGAACACGGCCAGGTGCGTGTCACGTACCTGCGTTCGCATCCGGATTCACGTGACACGCCGTGACACGCCATGATACGTAGCCCTTACCTGCGTCCGTGTGTAGAGCTTCGGGCTCGATTCCGTTGGATACTTATCGCACGTTTCGTAATTTCGCCACGCCCGGGAGAAAAATAAATAAGGACTAAGTTTTATTGACTTGAGTTACCACTTAGTATATATTACGGGCGGACCGAACCGGCGTGTTCTTAAGATACGTGAAGGCGTGATCACGCCTACACGGATCTACACGGATTCACGTATCCTAAACTCACGTAACCGAATGTCACGTGCGGAACGGACCAGAAAACCGTTGCCGTGATTCACGAAACCGGGCGCACGGCTACGGGTTCACGAATCGCGGACACGACCGCGAGCCCTAGTTTCAACTAAGTTTCGGTAATATTTTTGCTATAAAGAGTGTGCCGTAAAAGTAAAACTATAGTGAATTGTTACATTTTGGGCTTCACAAGCCAAAATATCACTGTCCCTCTGGCGCTCGCGGATGCGTTCTCCAGTCATTATTCCCCCTAGTACTACTCAGTTACAAAGGATGGACACGCGTTTTATATCGCTCTATCTAGGTGACACCCCGCTCGGTGTGTCCTGACTCGGCTTGAGAATGAGTACAGTCAGCAACAAAAGTTGCAGAAGGTGAGTAGTGTTCAAAATGAGCTTGACACAGATTTTATTGTTAAGAGAATAAGAGCGTCTCACCTGGCCCGTTAGCGAGATGAGAGCAAACGGAGATAAAATTCCAGATACCCTAAGTGACTCCGGAACGTAAGCCTGACTTAATAGTTTTGTCTGCAAATACACAGTTAAAAAGGCGAAACCTCCAGCCCCTACGGCCCGGCCTTTCGGATATTGTACCCTTACCACGAGTTGTGGCTTTGAGGTTTTCGATAACGAGTATCGAGTTTACTATCTGTGCATCTCGTTCGCACTAAAATAGTACAAGCGAGATGCTGTCGCTATCGCTATCGTTTACTAAGGAGTGTAGGTGCGTGAGGTTTCTGTCACTACTGCCACCAATTTATCCTCATCTAATTTTGCAGGTTCCCTTGTTTACGCACAATCTGTTTTGTAATAATTTTAAATCGCATAACCCGTGTTGGCATAATTCTATTTAAGCAAAAACTGATCTCGCATGATTCTTTTTCGCCGAATTCTATTACACAGAACTAAACTAAGTCGAATAGTTGGTACGCATAATGTGGAAAGAAAGACCGAATGGTGTTGTTACGATTATTTTTCCTAGGAGTGAGTTTTTGTTGTGGACGCAGTTCTAACCTAAGCCACCTTGTTTTTCTGTTGTGGTCACAGTTCTAACCTAACCACTTTGGAACATTCGGCCTCAATAATAGTATGCCATTATATTTTCGGACAAAGTAGTATTCGGCTAATACTTATAGCATTATGCGAAACTTGGTATGCGCATTAAGATTCGGAGAAAACAAATTATGCCAAATGAAAGTACCCACTTTTGCAGTATTTGCCACTATAATATATGTTATTATCTTTCATAAGAAAATGACTAGTGTAAACGTGTAAAGGACAAATACCAACTGAAGGAAAACAATTAATATCTTTATTATTTAGTTACAATGCGGCAACCTTTACGTTTATGTAAATTGTAGGTTACAAGGTTTGTTTCATTTGCATCGCTTTACTAAGTAAAAGTACTGAATGCACATTGTTTTGTATCGTACCCTACAATCGTAGTATCATTATTTCATATAAAAAACATATATTGTAAATTAGAGTAAAGGATACAGTTCAGATAAGAAAGCATATCAAATGTTTTGTTAACTTCGTTCTAAGCAGTCACATTTGGATATTGGTAATTAATTTTCATTTCTCATGCTCGGAAAGTGGGTCATTGTTTATCTACTATGCGGGTGGAAAGTGTTACGTTTCCGCCCTAGGGTCGCAATTTGGCATGTTCCTATTAGTTCTCCCCTTGTGAGCACTCAGTAGAACAAAGTGGCGAAAATAACCTTATTTACCGACGCCAGAAACAAATACATGAGAATAGTTCTTTCTCTTAAATTATAGGAATTTATTGTAGCGATTATCATGCCTAAAATATGTCAATTAATTCAAATATTTATATTATTCGGTTCAAATTTTTAAGTGTCTTGGATCTATATTACAGTATCAAAAATGAATAAACCTACGAAGTTTTTTTATACTTTAATATGCGCAGCTAAGCAACGGCAGTAACTTATACAGCCAAACATGAATGTATAATTACTTATTGGAAATATTACCTTCTTATTAGTCATTATTACATTGAATAGGACCATTTTATTACAAATTCTATTACTTTATACATAAAACAAGCCTTAAATTCTGAAAATAAAGGGTTGGGTTTTTCTATAAAACTAAAATGCTGTTTAAGACACCCATTAATTCGCCAATAACGCGCGCGAAAAAAAAAGATTCTGTGCGTTATGACAATTATCTGTGGACAATTATGCTGCAAGAAAAAAGTTAGAGGCTGGATTCCGCGCAACTATTGAAAACACTTGGATAGTAAACAAAGTATAGTTATATTTTGAAATAATAATTACGGGTTATTCAAGCGATTCTAAAATCGACCTTACACCTGACGGAATTAGAAATAAAGGGCAAGTTATCATGGAAAGCCTCCTACCGCAAGTTTCAATAGAAAATCGTATCAGTATTGTTATCCTATCAGTTAACTTGTATGAAATGGCGGTCCGAGAAAATAGTGAAATCTTTGTCAGAATGTGTGCTGATCCTTTATAAATATATTTCAATGATTAATCGATACAACTTAAACCTTCAGCTCCATGCTTCAACTTAAACAAGCTGATGCGGTAAGATTAGTTTTTTAGTCGGTCATTTTATTATCTAAGAGACATTTTTTTTTTACTTTCTTCTTGCTCTTATTTTACTTTCCTCGCATTCGAAATAAAAAATAGTATGCTTAACTCTGGTAAAAATCACTCATTTCCGACTCGGACTATTAGCGCTCTCACTTCGTTCGAGCGCCAAACTACCTCGTCGTCAATGAGTGGCTTTCTACCCTTGATTAACAATCTACTATTTTGTAAGTGTTTTCGTATAGAATAAGGCATTTTTGCGTATGTTAAGTTCTTTTTGTAATACTGTTTTGAAAAAATAAGTCCCGCCGAGTTTATTGCCGGTCATAAAAGTCAAAATGCTTCTCGGGTCAGAGGTGTAGGGTTAGAACCGGTGTAGTTTATTTTTCTCTTTTACTTTTGTATACTCGACGTGTAAAAGTGCCCTTGTGGCCTACTTACTGAATAAACGTTTGAGTTTTAAGTTTTAAAAACATTTGGTCATGTTATGGTATTAAACTGGTGTTTGACAACATGTCTAGCCTAGTGGGTATAATGACCCTGCTTATGACGCCAAATCTCCTGGGTGAAAGTCCCGGTAAGGTCATTTAATTGTGTGATGAGCACAGGTTCCTTAGTCATGGGTGTTTTCTATGTATTTAAGTATTTACATATATTTTTATTAAAAAAAAAATCAGTCATGAAGTGATCCATAGAATGTTAGTACAATTATTAGTAAAACTATGTTAGTCGTTACAATTTATAAATGTAAAAACTAAAACAAACAAACATCCGCAAGTTGTCCACTGCTGGACATAGGCCTCCCTCAAATATGACTTGTATCATCTTGGGCGGTAGTTGCCATAGTCGCCACGGCAAGTTGGTGACCGCAGTAGCTGATGTAGATTGGGTTTCGACGGACGCTGCTGCCTGCCTGTTTTTCATCGGTCGGTTCCTTACACACGCGGGGTGGTGATATTCTAGTCAGCCACACACACCACACGGCGAATACCAATTTTTTTTTATACCTGACTGACCAGCGTTTGATCTCAGTAGCACCTGATGGCAAGTGACGACGAGGTCGAGGGTGTAGCACGCTGGTTCAGTAACAGCCTATTCACTCTTGCCTTGAAAAGACACAAATTATATCTTTCCGGGAATACAGACGAAGGGAGCGAATTCCATTCCATTAGTAGTCCGCTTTAGGAAGGTAGAAGCGAATCGCTTCGTGCGAATCAATGGAATATTCACAACGTAAGGATGAAACCGCTCCCCTCGTCTGCACTAGTGGTGGAACGGAGATGGCGGAGTTAAATCGTGCAATTCCTGGGCACACTCTCCAAAATGTATCCTGTAAAACGCAGACAAACTAGCAACCCTGCTACGGTGCTCAAGGCACGTATACCTAATCGATAAATCGACCGTTTGCCTCGCTATCGTTGGCCCTACATGTGTTAAAGCTGTAACTACTTCCTCCGTCCCCAGCACGCGCTGTCCCGCGTAGGCGGCGTCATCTTCGCCGAGCCCGACCAGCGCTGGACGGGCTCGCCGGCGTCGCTGACGGCGCTGTGGACGCGGGCGGCGCACTCCGGCGTGCTGGCGTACCCCCGGCGTGCCGCGGTCACGTCCTTCACTCATCCCCGCATGTTTCACTACTTGAACGCTGCGCTGGATGACTTCCTGTTCGTGCAAATGTTAGAGCTTACAAGGTATGTTGACTAATGTTTCCAGGTACTACAGGTTTAGCCTAATGGGCAGTGACCCTGCCTATGAAGCTGATAGTCCTGGGTTCAAATCTCAGTAAGGGCATTATTATTTATTCCTGAGTCATGAATCTATTCTATGTATTTAAGTATATGTATATTTTAATTTTATATATCGTTGGCCGAGTACCCACAACACAAGCCTTCTTGTGCTTACCTTGAGACTCAGTCAATTTATGTAACAATATTTATTATTTCGTTTTTTATCAATACGTTCCCGGACAGTGCGTCGACAGATATGGCGTTGACATTTGTTTGCCCTATGACACTTGACGTCACACTGTGTCCTTGAACTGTTAAGGTGTGATCCTGGTCACGGCACCAAAATGTAAATTGTAGCCCACTTGATCAAACTATAAATACTAATAATATTAAAATTAAATGCGTATTTTAATATATATTTATAATCGAGATGTGCATTGTGCATGCTTGACCAAAAATCCTGCGAAGATCTTGATCTCGACGAATGTAACGTCGCAAGATCGGTATATTTCAATTAATGTTGATGTATGATCTTGTTTATCAACTAGAAAGTTTTGCGCATTAGGGAGTCCCGTTTTTTTGTAATAATGTATAAAACCGTGATAGTTTAAATGCGTACTATGTGTTTTCCAATACAAATAGTTTGAAGCAATGACCATTGCAGGTTGCTAGTAGCAGACACGCCAGCCGTGAAGGAGGTGATGCGGCCGTGGGTGCAGTGCGCCCTCACGCAAGACTGCATCATGCCTATAGGTAGGTGAACACGTGAAACGTGAAAAACTTAAATGTAGGACCATGTCTATGTAGTTGTGCAGAGAATTAACATGGAACTTACGACATTTGAATATAGAACACCGACATGCGTGTACACACACGTTACTACTGCATAAGTTTTGTCACCTATAGCATTGGTGACTAACCTAAAACATATGGCACCCAAAAAAAGTCAGAAATGAATTTCCGATATTATTTTTATGCGATGACGAATTTACGTATGTGATGTATAAGATTCAAGTTAGTCATCAGTTGTTTTTAAATGTGTTATGTCATGTCATGTCACTAACAAACGTGATTCCGAAATAAATTAAAGAATTTGAATTTGAAAATATCAACAGTTTTATTATTTGTGCCTTCTTTAGCCTAGCGAGTATCTACGTATCCTTCGATTACATTACAAAAAATTATCATCCTTTACAGTGTGCTGTCAAACTAAACTATATAAATGTATTTAAAAGTACAAAAGAAACCAAAATTTCATGTTACAGGTGCCCAAGCAGCAGGTGGTTGTCGTTTTGACAAGAAACCCCAATACCGTTACTCGGGCTGCCACGGCCAGGACGCCTCCGCCCTCAGCATCATCCTAGGCCTCCGCTCGGGCTTCGAGGAGAGCTCTTACGCCCCCCGGGGCACCGTGGCCTGGAGGAGAGAGGAGCAGGCCAATGCCAGACGGGCGCTGGCTGCGCTCCAGAAGAACGCCACCGAAGACGCGAGGACTGATCGTAACGAGCGGCAGGTCAGCTTACCCCAGCAGTAGGAAGGTTATGGGGCTCGTTGATTTAGGAGCCACAAGCCACTTGAATTCCAAGAATCAGCCTATCTTTTATCTCGACACTATGAGCTTCGAAGCAGAGACCGGATTCCATAGTTAGGCCTTCGTTTTGCAAAATATCGTAGCGTTCTGAAGTTTGACGAGTATGCTACGGACAATAGTAGTGAGAGAGTTAATACTAAGGGTGAACATACAATCGGTTGTTCAGATGATCAAAATATCAGCTTCAAACAAATCCGAGCCGTGCTCTGATTTGCGTTTTGAGCACTTTGAGCACGCTCACGGAAGGTTCGATTCATTCTTTCGCGACGATTCATTTCATATTAGTTTGTTATGTTGATACCCTGTGATTTTAAGGTAAAATACTTTTTAGTTGGTATTGAGTACAAATGTGAGCACAGATATAGTGAGAAATGATTTTCTTTCGGGAAAACTCGGATCTTTATCGGAATACGATGACACCCGAACTGTTCCTGTCTGTCAAGAATGATCGTATTAAATGAGTGACATTTTCATATCTGCCTCAATCAACTATTCTTTATCCCTCGTTGTATGGTAACGTTCCCGTGGGTCACTTTTCAAACTACAGTTTAATTGCATCTATATACACAAACATAGATATTTGTAGAAGCTATATGTCTCTTCCATAATGGGTCACCTACCAAGCGTGTTAGTAGAACGCGATGCCACATTCCTTGTAACAAACTATACTTCAGTTGTCCCCTGGCTGATGGGACAGAATAACAACAACAAATAGTTGATTCACTCATCTATTAATATGGAACTTTATTGTATAAAATCAAATGTAATTTTTCACTTTGACATTTGACACGTAAAAAATAAAGTTCGATATTTATATATGTGAAACGGTCAGTCATTTAATACAATGATAGACAGTTCGGGTGTCGTCGTATTTAAATATCCGACTTTTCCCGGAAGACAATCATTTGTCAATGTATCTGTAATGTTACTGAGAGGAGGTTAAGAACGGCCAGGGGGTATAGGCACATGTCCCACAGCGACCTAGTAACCTATGAGCTATCAGCTATTTCAAGGGACAAAAGATAATCGCTCCCGTGTAAATAAAAGAATCATATATATATTTATAGCTCATCGCCCGGGTATGACATATATGTCTCTTTTTATTTACACGGGATCGATTATCTTTTGTCCCTTGAAATAGCTGATAGCTCATAGCTTACTAGCTCGCGGTGGGTCCAGCGCCAAAGACGGTTTTCACCGGTTAAGGCTGTGAAAATGAGCATTTAAAGATGGGATCGGTATGGTAAATTAACTTATGTTGTGAACCCAAAATTTGAACGAGAAGAGTGGACACTTGTGACCTCGCAAGGCCCAATCCATTTTTAGGACAAATGCAACAACCCATGTCCTAAGAATTTTCGACGACAGATCTGAAATATGTATACATGCACCTTTTTGTCTTAAGGCTTGGGCAGATAGGCGCGTTTTGAGAGCGTGGCGCAGCAGGGCGTGACAGCGGTGTGGCTAATGTAACGAAATAAGGCACACATTCGGACGGCAGCGTCGCGCCCCGCTGCGCCACGCCACAAAACGCGCCCTATGTGACCAAGCCTTTAAGCACATGTATACATTTTTTGGAACGTATTCCGTATCGATATTTTTTACCTTGACTGTACACAGTCTAACAGGTAGGTACAGTCAGCATCATATAGTTAGTTGCAGCCAGTATGGTCAAATATATCAGGAAGGATAATAATAAATACTTAAATAAATAAATAAAGAAACGAACAAATACAAGCTATAAGAAAATAGCCTTTATTGAATTAAAATAAGGCTTCACTTTTTAGTGTGTCTTGGAGTGTGATGCGCAGACGATTCTTAGTTTTATTCGAATGGAATAAAGTTTAAAATAAACTTAGTCAAGTCAATCGAGGAAAAATGTCGCGGCTGGCCCGAGACGTCACTTTTTATCCTTCAGTTGTAAATAATTTGAAATTAGAATGATTAAGCAATTAAATGCGAATTTATCATCTCTTTCGCTCTTATAAAATTAGAGTGGCAGGAAGATACGCAAATGTTTATCAAGTTAGGTAAGTATGTACAGTCAAGTGCAAAAATACGTACCGAAAGAATCCTTTCATAAATACGTCCTACAACCTTATTTACTGTACAATAGAGTTGCTCGGTACATATTTTTGAAACTTTGGCAGTGAACGAATTTTTACACTTGACTGTACTCGCCAGAGTAGAAAATAGATTAGCTTCTGAGAACAACCTCATTAACTTAAATTTTATTGTTGGTACGAGGGAGAACACTTTCATTTGATAAATAACAGTTTCTGATATGACATCCATTTTGCTTCACGTATGTTGTAATGCGAGAATTCTTATTAGAGTAGCCACACCGCTTCCGTTACGTGTGCGTCCCGCGGTGTGACGTTTCTTATGTAAATTCGTGCATTGCAACGATTTCGTACTTATCCTGTACGACGAAGACTTCAACAGCTATAAAGTTTAGTTTTAATCCTATCATAATATATAACTATTATATTTATTAGTGTGCACAACATACTGGGAATGTAAATATGTGTATAAGTGCACATATCTGTGGGCTGTGGCAGTATTCTTTACTTTGTAAATATATTCAGTATTGTTAACCTATGTTTACATATCTTATCTTTTTATTTACACGTGTCACTTAAAATACGCGACAACACAAACATCTTATTATCTACTGCAAGGGCATAAGCATCTTAATCTTACCTCATTTAGGTAAATTTCCACCAGTAGGCTCGCGTCGGATCGGATCGGATCCGAACGGACGCGGCAACGAACTTACACGAAAATACACCGCCATGTCACAACCTCAATCGTACGTTCGTACGCGACGACGGCCGAAAGGATCCGACCGCATACGGGCGGCGTCGATCGCGGGTCGCAGCATACTTTCGGCTGCGCTCACATGTAGCGGAAGAACGCAATACACCTACAGCTTATGATATAATTAAAACTGTTTTGAGCCATGTTACTACTAGTTAGTCACAAACGGATAAACTCACTAGGCGCGCTGTTTCGGGTAAGCTCTGGTACCCATGTTCAAGCCGAGTCAGAAAACCCTCACGGTGTATCACGCACTGCTGTCCGCTGGTTAAAATGTCGCCTAGTGCGACATAATTACACGTGAGTTTATCCGTTTTTAACTAAGTAGTAGCTTATATATGATTCAGTGTCGTTTAAAATTCGTAAATTTATTTCCGTTCCGATCCGATGCGGGAAGATTAGTGGAAATAATCCTTTATAGCAAGTACGATTTGGACTATACTTACAAAAAGCTCGATATATGCTACGCACTTCACACTGTAGTAATTTTGCTTGTAAAATGATATGACTCAACTACACTACGCATGAAATAGTAACTGTCAAAGACATGGGTGGCACATTCAGATCTACCAGTACGGGCAAGTCTGACAATATAAGCAATTCTGACAGTATGGGCAAGTCTGACAGTACGGGCGAGTCTGGCAGTACGGGCAAGTCTGACACCATGATCAAGTCTGACAGTATGAGCATTGTGAGCAAGTCTGACAGTATGGGCAAGTCTGACAGTACGGGCGAGTCTAGCAGTACGGGCAAGTCTGACACCATGATCAAGTCTGGCAGTATGAGCATTGTGAGCAAGTCTGACAGTATGGGCAAGTCTGTCAGTATGGCCAAGTTTGACAGTATGAGCAAGTCTGACAGTATGGGCAAGTCTGACAATATGAGCAAGTCTAACAGTACGGGCTATTCTGCAACTAAGAGTCATGCAAAGATCTGATCTGTTAGTGGCATACATGGCAACTAGAAAACTAGCGTTAAGTGCGAAACTTTGTATTACAAGGACTGATTTCATTAAGAAACATCATACTGTTAAAACTTATCGATCCGCCATTTTGAACACCTGCGCGCGCGTCCCGGTGGTAGCGTCACTAGTGCCGTCACCATGTCGACATAGTGATATATAAATCGGTAAAAATCAGCGCAACACTAACAATAATCGAGATTACCTAGAAACGAACGGTTAGTGTTCATTTAGTTTGTTATGCAACTCCTACGATACTTATTTATTCTGTACATATTATGTACATAGCAAACCTAGGCTAGCAATACTGCATATATCACGTTAATTTTGTTTTATATGCGTGCAGACTCGAAACGTAGAGGTCTACGAATAATGTTTTGAGTATCTATTTGTAAGTTTGTACCTCAATTTATATTTTTCGAGATATTTTGAATGCCGAACCAATTTTCGCCTGTGCGTTGTGAACGATCTCATCATTAGATACTTACACGCAAGGCTCGGATACCGGTTAAATTTCCAAATCATGTACTTGGCGCAAAACCTTTTCATTACGGTTTCACTCGCGAAACCGTTGTTTTTAATGTTTTTAGAGGAACGTTTTCATAAAATTCTTGTCAATTTAACCGGTTTGGAACATTAAAACCGGTTTATTCCAAAAAATCATAAGTTGCTAGTAGCAATTTGCTACGTGTCTTGCCGCGCGGCATGCCGGCCATCGTCAATCGTCGAATAAACGCGACTTCATTCGCGTTCTCATAACATAATAGTTCAGAATAAAACCAAAATAAACCGGTTTTAACCGCTATTTTTGAAACCGGTTCCAAGCCTTGATTACATGAGTCCCTTAAATGTAAACTTATTTAAATTTCAACTCATTGGTTTAAGACTAAGTACGCTAAAGATGCCCCAGTTCCTAAAGGCCGGTTTACACTTGCAAGTTTTCTTGAAGCAAGTAGGAACGCAGCTATAAGGAAGAATGAGACATAAATATCGCTATTTCAGTTTTGCATATAGTTGCGTCCCTACTTGCTGCAAGAAAAATTGCAAGTGTAAACTTCGCTTAAGACATCTTATATAGATCAGGTGACAACCGAAACTCACTAACTACTAAAAAATTATTAAACAAAAATCAACCTTATTTAGCTACCCATAGGATACACTATGGCTATTAACTTGTGGTAGTAATTAGTGAGTTTAGATTGATACATGTACCGAACATGGGTGCGAGATTTTAACTCGTGTAACTGGGCCATCTTTTACGCAGTTACCTTATTAGGGCCTACGCTACCTGACGCGGACGCCCTCCGCGTGCCATATAAAAGTCGCCCGCCGCCCGCCGCGCGGATTAACATTTGTATGGACACGCGGCGGGCTTCCGCGTCAGTTAGCGTCGTAGGCCCTTAACCGTTAACCGCCTGTGACCACTATAATATGACACTAATCAAAATTTACGACAGTCATAAAAACGTTAATCGGATGGACAAGAGAAGTCGTAACCAACTTGACAATCGTTTGTAGAAAACGCAAACGAAATGGAAGTAATTCATGAAACAAATCACAGATGCTTATTTTCAAAAAAAAATTTTTAAATACTACGACGGTGGTAAATAAGCATACGGTCAGCTTGATTGTATTTTTTTTAATAAGCAAAATGCTAATGAAACTACAATGTTTATATTATAAAGGGAAAATTGAATAATCCACAGCCTCCAGTTACTGCTAATTTATATTTCTTTTAAATATACCTTATGTTCGTTTTCATTATGATTGCGTTTAATATAAAAGATTCATCTTGGTTAGTTCCAGGGTCCGCTCTTGTACAGTCAAGGTAAAAAATATCGATACGGAAAAAGTTACAAAATAGGTATACATGTTCTTTAATATTGAGACAATAAGGTGCATGTATACATATTTTGGAAGTATATTCGTATCGATATCTCTGACCTTGACTGTAACTCATATGAAGGTTTTAGAGGGTATTTGTAAAGTCGCCATCAGATATATCGGAGCTTTGGAGGTGATCACAAATAGCGGAACAACGCCTCTATTATCAAGGTGATAAAGTGCATGCTCCGATATTTTTGAATACCTTGCCTGCTCCTATATATTTGATGGCGACTGTACTAAACAGTTAAATATGACGCAAAGTGCTCTCAGTGTTTAAACCTGGGATCCATTGCGTAATAACTTGTAATATTGCAACTCTTTCTAATTGCTGTTATCAGTAAGAGAGTTCCGCTAATATTATTAGTTATAAATTATGCAAGTCCGTTGATATAAAAATGCTTTTAGATAATAAATCTAACTCAATGAGCTTTGTATACGATAGACCAATTTTAACTAATAATATGGCTACGTTTTACCGAAAATATCTTCCCGTGAGTGATAATGGGTAAATCAAAATAACTAGTTTTGATTACAGTCGCCATCAGATATATCGGAGCTGCGGAGGTGGTCACAAATATCTGAACATGCACATTGCAGTGACAATAGAGGCGTTGTTCAGATATTTGTGACCACCGTCGCAGCTCCCGTATAGCTGATTGCGATTGTACATTAGTGTACTGAAGATCAAACGAGATGGAGAAAACTATATTCATCCCTTTTAGCTTAATAGTTCTAGCGTAAGGAAAGAAGACAGTATGATGTGTCTATGCTCTAATCGAGTAGCTCCCTGACCGAACTCTAACTTAACAATAATCTTAAATCAGTAAAAATACATAAAGTGACTCGAAAGAAAATAAAACTATTTTGAGAGCACGGCTTTTCTCTTACGCCCGTAATTCAAATTTTGTTTGTTCCTAAATTAGTATAATAGCCAACAAGCAATTGACACACCGATTGGGGCGGAAACGAGAGGAATCTTTTTCAAAAGACAAAAATATGACATTATCTTTGATAAGGGACCTTATTGTCAATGGCGCTTACGCCGTTGTTCAAGATGCCGAAATACAAACGCAACGTGGTTCGACGTAAGGGCTATCAACAATAAGGTCCCTTTTGCTAGATAATGTCACAAATACTTGTAGATTCTCTGATGACAGTGATGACTGATGACCAGTGATCGGCTATTTGGATTCTCCCTCGCGGGATATCATTGATATAAAGTAGAAAAGTTAATATAGGTACAAGTTTCACGTGATACCGAAAAAAACGTTCAAAAAAAAATTTACTGTCTGTAAGGGATTTTTTATTCTTAAATGTGACATTATCTATGAAAAGGGACCTTATTGTCGGTGGCGCTTACGTCGAACCGCGTTGCGTTTGTATTGAGTCCTCTTGAACAACGACATAAGCGCCATCGACAATAAGGTCCCTTTTCATAGATAATGTCACAAATAGCAACCAGTTAAGAAAAAGCCGCGTCTAATCCAAATAACCAATCCTTTTATTGCTGATGATCCTTATACTAATACTTGCAGTTAATATACTTAGATGGCAACCCGCCTCTGTCCGCCATAAATATAGTTTGATAGACGTTACGGCATAAGATAAATGATCACATTGTATAGTTTATGAGATCTAGTCGTTAGTACCAAATAAGTGGACGCTGCCGGCTGCGCGCGCGGCGATTTGCGACTATATTTAGTTGTATTGAGAACAATTTAGATCCCATTGTACAAACTAAATTGCAATGAATCTTTACTAATCTTTTTTTAGCCATCGATCAAACAGAGAATAGGTATTTGAAAAAGAAAATCTAAGTTTTAGTGATTTTCACGCTCTTCTTATGCTTACTACGCCATCTATGGCAAAAAGCGCGAAGCTTTTTACACGACACTGATATTTTAAATCACAAAAACAGAAAAATATGCTCAAATGTGCACAAATGTTATGATTTTATTATAAAGATATGATTTCAATTTTAAGAATTATTTGATGTTTCTACGAAGCCCCGCGCCCAGCTGACAGCGCTAGTGTTAAGAGAAGGCAGCTAGTACATTTAAGCGAGCAAGCTTATGCAATATTGTAGGATATCTTAGCAATACACAGCCAGGGTGGTGAGGTGTAATGGAAAACATCTCGCCTAAGTGGGAAAAGGATGTCTAGATCTTGCAAATATCGCTATTAGCAACTCGCGAACTTATAGTGCCGTACAAATAGAAAAAACACGTAAGTTATTTTTTTTTGCAAAAAACATTTGATCCGGTCAAAAATATATCTCTACACTGTTTTGCTGACAGATTTACGGGGCGTATATTTACATACGTTGTACAATCAGCAGCAGAAGTGGCTAAGGCGTTTGAGGTGTTCAAAATGAGATCAACACATCTCTATTATCAAGAGAATAAGAGCGCGTGTAGGTCATTTTGAACACTTCATCTGCTCCGACACTTTTGCTGTTGACTGTACGCTGTTCTAGTGGCGGATTTGATAGATTTAGAGAAACCTAATGCCTGATATGATATTTTTTTGCGGGCTTGACATCATAACATATTATTGGTGGTGATTGAATTGGGCATCAAGGTAGCTAATGATTGAATAGATATGTACTCAGTATAATTTTAATCACGTGCTGCAATAGCGTACAAAAATGTTGGTACAGTCTACTTCATAAATGTTTATACATATATTTACCATAATCCATATTGCGTACGTAATTGTGAGCCTGACTGTACTTAGAAAAACATTTATGTTCCATTATTTATTGAATTGGTTTCTAAAAGGAGCTCTAATTTGTTTGTAAAAAGGTTGAAATTCTACTAATTAGTAGCAAACGGATAAACTCACGTGTAATTATATCGCACTAGGCGACACTATGTTCAAATTCTGTCAAAAAAGGATGTTTTTGATATTAAATATTAAGCGGTACGAGTTTATAGTTAAAAAGTTGTCAATTTTTAATAAATTCTTGGCATAATAAATGACCAAAAAAACAGCATATGAAAATGCGTCTTTTGTCATTACGTATTGCTATATTTAGATAATGATCGCTGAAAAATATGCTTTCTGATAAGTATTTATTGTAAAAATTGTAAAATATGCACATAATATATCTAAAGTCGTGCGAACCGATTGGATAAAATAAATATTTCGTAATTTAATTATTATTAGATATACCAGTATTTGTACATATAAATATTAAAGTCATATTTTCAGAATTTTACGCTGTTTGGTCATAAATATGTTTACAATCGTACACTTTAAATTATCATAGTCAGGTATCGAATAACGGTATTATTCTTACAAATACGTTAAGACTATCAGAAAAAAATACATATTAACGGCTATATTTCAATTATTCTTAAAAAAAAATGGGAAACTCAACTGCCTCTGTCGAGACTCGAACTCGATACATGCCCACTCTACCAATTGAGCTACAAATAAATAAATAATAAATAAATAAATATTTCGGGACAATCTTACACAAATCGACCTAGTCCTACGGTAAGCTCAGTAAGGCTTGTGTTGTAGGTACTATAGGTAGACGACGATAAATATAATAAATAAATACATATACATACTTAAATACATAGAAAACACTAAAGACTCAGGAACAAATATCTGTGCTCATCACACAAATGCCCCGACTGGGAATCGAACCCAGGACCATCGGCTTCAGAGGCAGGGTCACTACCCACTAGGCCAGACCGGTCGTCAAATGTTCGACAGATGGCTGGGAATTTCTCCACCATATTCTAGGAGGCCAATTTTCCTTTGTATCTAAGAATTATGGTTCCGTTAGCCGTAGTTTCTGCTTAATATAAAAATATATATTTATGTTTCGATTTTGCGAAATACCGTTAACGATCCCTGATTATAATACATACATATTGTGTACATGTTTATGCCCACGACTGTACTCTAGGCACATGTATCAAAAATAATGGTGATTCGGTCATAGACAAGTACCGTCGACGTCAAAGATATGTTTACACTTTTGAACCTTATTACAATGGAGTAAGGCGTCGACTGTACATACAAAAAAAAAAACATAAAAAACCTTAATATTATTTTAATGATATGAAACCTTTGAACTGATCACCACAATTCATCCGCCATCAGATAAATCGGAGCTGTGGAGCTGGTCACAAATATTTGAACAACGCCTCTTTTATCAAGACTATAAAGGACATGTTCAGATATATGTGACCACCTCCACAGCCCCGATGTATTTGATAGCGACGTTCCTACCTATAGGCCAATCATTTATTTCTACATTTTATGAAAACATTGTAGAACTGACATCCAACTTTTTTATTACGTGGCCTGTACTGTGTGCTCTAGCTTTCGCATTGTTTATATGCCGTGTTTTTCTATTTCCGCTAACTTTAAGAGAGAAAAATATGTTGTATAAATAAAAAACTCAACAGAAGAACTATGCCTATGTAGTTGTGCAGATAATATAAATGTTACGTCAAAATTTGAATATAGAACGCCGACATGCGTGTACACACGTTACTAACTACATAAGCAAGGTGCTTTAGCTAAGTTTTTCACCAATAGTGTTCTAATTTTCGTATTTAAACTTACATGAGACATATTTAATAATTAACGATTAACACGGTACTACTCACGTTTATTTAGTCACTCGCGCGACATGTTTCTCCGAAACATTTCGCGCGAGTGACTAAATAAACGTGAGTAGTACCGTGTTAATCGTTAATTATTAAATAGTGTTCTAACTCTAAGCAGAGACGTCGAGACGCGAAAAAAAGCCAGTGATCTATCTCTTACTATTTTTGTGATATTAAATAAATAAATTGAATCGTTGGATCTTTGTGTTAGGTTCCTTATAATATAACGTGCTAATATTATTATTTGAGGCGTTTAACTTGAAACTCGGGTAAATCTTTGCTTTGCGTTCTGCTATAAGGTTTCAGATTATTATACATTTGTTTTAGATACGTAATCAACCTTAAACCTTTTGAACGCTTTTCCCCTCGTGTCAAAATGTGACGTGTAGGCCAACGTCTACACTAGTGAAAAACCAAAATAAACCTTTTCCGCAGGAAAATTTCTTTGACAACGTCCACCATAGCCACTTTAGGGGTTGGTGGCGTGTAATCGCGATATCACGCGACCCCTTAAGGGGTTCTTGGCGTTCAAAGGGTTAAGCAGAGTGGTTGAGTTTGATGTAAAGTGACAAATTCTGTCGCTTCAATGTCTTAATACTCAACTTTTACATTGAGTTCTACAATGTAAAATAAAGAAGTAAGAACAATTAATTTTACAATGTAATAATATAATATTATAATATATAATATAATATTATAATATTATAATATTAATAATTGATGCTTAGAATTGACATACTATGTAGCTGCTAATGCTAATGTATAGTCGCCATCAGATATATCGGAGCTCGTGAGGTGGTCACAAATATCTGAACGACGCCTCTATTGTCGAGGCGATAAAGTGCACCTCCAACTCCGATATATCTGATGACGTCTGTAAAGTGTCGAATATAACGGAAATGAAAACATGGTATATATTTGTTGAAATATTATATATTTCAAGCTGTGTATTGTCTAGGTACTGTGAATGCCATATTACAGCTGTAGTTTCGGCGCTGGTCTTGAAGTTTTTATATTGTACGTGTAAGATATCATGGATGGTGATAATTATTTATTAAAGTATGATTATTATGAACGAAACTATGTTTTTGTTTATCCTTTTTCAGCAAAATTCACAATACAGTCCTTTTCCTGTCTTTATGTTACGGTAAAACTTCACAATTATAGTCCAAAATTTCCCAATTATGATCCAAAACTAAGTTGAACATCTTGGTTTAGGCGTACGTATTATTTAAATTACGCAGTTACTAGACAAAGGTTGATCCTAAGTGAATGAATGAATAAAGAAAAAACCAAAAAGAATATTTAGATTGATACTTACCTAATTACGATTAAGTTGTGGACCATAGTTGCACTGTTGGGCTATAGTTGGGTAGTTTCTACGGTATTTTTATGGGGGCATGTAAGTAGATTCTCGAAGCTGCGGG
The DNA here is from genome assembly GCA_022674325.2 of Grapholita molesta. Lineage (NCBI taxonomy): Eukaryota > Metazoa > Arthropoda > Insecta > Lepidoptera > Tortricidae > Grapholita > Grapholita molesta. The sequence goes on from CP053130.2 coordinate 547,299, forward strand.
ACGTGTAGCGTTGTCGAGCTTCCAAGGAATCTGAGCAGCGTGCGGTCGCCTCCGTACGTTTCTATTGAAACGCTATTTATTTAATGCTCGTTTCACACACAGGCGGGCGCGGGTCGGGCGCGTGTCAACGCGGGCCCACGTCGGCCCCGCGGCGCGATCGTTCAGCTAGTTTTAAATGAACACCTTCACACAGCCGGCGGGCGCGGGCGTGCGCGGGCGGGTGCGTGTGGCGGAGGCGCTGTGTGAAGGTGTTCATTTAAAACTAGCTGAACAATCGCGCCCCGGGCCCGCCGCGGGTCCGCGTTGACACGCGCCCGTTCCGCACCCGCGCTGTGTGTGAATTGACCTTAACATGTACGCCTCACGCCCATTTCAAACGTCCACTCAAGTCTACTTTTAATAGGCGCAAACAGAGATGTCGAGATGCGAAAAACAGTTCTGTCTCTTATTATTTTTGTATTCTATAAATAAAAGTGGCCGGAAGCTGCATTGTCTAATGACGTCAGTCGTCATACGAATCATAAGAGATATGAGCCTAAAGTCTAGGGATCCTGCTGGCTTCATAATCAAATCATGACTGTACCGAATTGATGAATTGTCTGATATATATTTATGTTTTAATTGATGCGACCCTAATATTTCGCAATGTGTCGAAAGTCTGACCGCTTAGGTTTCATTACACCTTAATTTCATTTTACCCAGTTCCTAAAATATCCATAAAATTAGGCATTAAGCAATTTAGGTAGAATGAAACCAAAGCGATGGCTCTGAGATGGGAGTGTCTGCGCGATCGATCAGAAATGATGTAATTCGTAGCAGAACCAAAGTAGGTAACTGATGTAGCTCTCCGGATAGCTAAACTGAAGTGGCAGTTGGCGGGGCAAATTGCACGTAAACCGTTGGGGCGTAAAGGTTCTCGAGTGGTGACCACGTATAGAATTAAAATAAACACCATATAGTTGCATTAAATATAATTATATTCATCTAAATTATAATCACAAAGTCATAATATAAAACATCCACAATAAATAGAAAACTTTGATCTCAATATAATATAGGTAACATTTTATAATTTTATATATGACATTTACTTTTAAATGCTTTCAGAATACTTAGCAAAAAAATACTTAAGCAAAATAAAAAAGATCAAAAGTGAACTCTAATAATATGCACAGAAGGATTAAACTTGAATATAATTGCGATCTGAGATTATTTACAATAACACCATCTACACAGGAACTTCGTTACTGCTGAGACTTGAATAGGTACTCGTTTGTACTAACATTTACAAAATTAATAAAACTATATACAAAAACTGTGGTCAAATATCAGATAGGTATAAGAGATGGGCATATTTGACGACCGGTCTGGCCTAGTGGGTAGGGATCCTGCCAATGCAGCCGATGGTTCTGGGTTTGATTCCCAGTCGGGGCATTTATTTGTGTGCACAGATTCATGTTCCTGAGTCATGGGTGTTTTTTATGTATTTAAGTATTTATATGTATCTATATATTATATATATTGTCGTCTAGTAACTACAAGACAAACCTTACTGAGCTTACCGTAGGGCTAGGTCGATTTGTGTAAGATTGTCCCAATTTTTTTTAAATATATTTATTCACCACCGCGCGGACAGGACCAATAGAGAAAATGTTACTTTAGTGAAAGTGATATTATTTTGTAACTGACAGATATTTGAATAAGACAAAAATGGAATTTATTATTGTCGGTATGTTAAACATCATACCGCCTGTGGAATGAGCTGCCTGCCGCGGTTTTCCCGGAGGATTGCAGTATGGGGTTCTTCAAACGAGTGTATAGATTTATAAAGGGTCCGCAACGCGCATGTAACACCTATGGCGTCAGTTTCAGGCGACTATAGGCTGTGGTGCTTACCATCAGGCGGGCCGTATACTTGTATGCCACCGACGTAGTAAAAACAAAAACAAAAATTGGAAAAACGCAAAATAAAGTGGTTATAATGACATTAGCATTCCTTATACCTATCTGACCATAACAATGGCGGGGAGTCAAAAAAATCTTAGGGAATCTAAATTTAATTGCCTTTTCTGAAAGTAGGTAGTAGTAGGTACCTACAAAAAGCAACTGTTAAAAAAACAAGCCGGTGAAAATCGGACTCTCTGCCACCGGACCATATATCATAACAGCAAGCGAGTGGGTGCTTTATCTTACATAAATATACTACAATAGAATGTGTCGACACATCTCTATATATTGCTACCTATGGGACAACATAAGCGTATAACTAAAGCCCCGATTACACTAGTGTAGTGCTTACTCCAGTCACTACTTGTACAGTGTGAACCGAATATTATATGACAACACAGGTCAAAAAGGAAATTTTATTGTAGCTAACCAATTTTACCTTGGACCCTAACATGGTCGTTCACAATGCGGAACGAAGTGACATTCTGCAACAAATTGTATCAGAAACAGAGGGTTGGTTGTTGGATCACGACTGGTACCGAAATATCTGAAACTCATCAAAATATGGACCCGGGTATGTCCTTAAACTACGTCCAACAATGAGAGGTAGGGTAGTGTTGACCACCACGCTTGAATCTGGGGCAGCCCAACTGGGGATGTACCTCCTCCTTACAGAAGACCACAGCCATAATAGCACTGCTACCTTTCAGGTATGTAGTGTTGTGTTCCTGATGGTGAGTAAGGTTCCCAGAGCTCCAACCCCCCTTAAAGGCCGGCAACGCGCTTGTGACTCTCCTGGTGTTGCGAGTGCCCATGGGCGCCGGTAATTGTTTAACACCAGGCAATCCGTCTGCTCGTTTGCCGCCTATGTCATAAAAAAAAAATTAAAAAAAATAAACATGCATGGTAACTATCCAGTTTAAAATTTAAATAGCTGTAACATTATATATACACAAGTTTAAAAAATTGACCACAAGAGAGACCATATACAATTAGACCGAGTTGCGAGTTAAAAGTTTTAACCGGTCTGGCCTAGTAGATAGCGAACCTGCCTTTGAAGCCTATGATCCTGGGTTCAAATCCCAGTAAGTGCAATTATTTGTGTGATGAGCACAGATATTTGTTCTTGAGTCATGGGTGTTTTATTTAAGTATTTATATGTATCTATCTATTATAGCCTTACAACACAAGCCTTACTGAGCTTACCGGACTAGGTCGATTTGTGTAAGATTGTCCCGAAATATTTATAATATATATTTTTTTAAATAAATCAAAATCAGGGCTTAGCGGTGCTGTTTAAAGCTGTCGTAGTGTAAACGGGGCTTATATGATAACATTCCAGTTCAATATAGTTTGAGAAATAAGATTATTCGATGCTAATAGCCGCAGGCACTGCCCAAAGGACTAATTAACTAATTATATATTTAATTACAAATTAGACGAGACATATCTAGTTAAAGTTGAAAGTATTGTTACCTAGATTTTGAAAATTAAAAAAAAAATTAATTACTAACAAATAGGATGGCTTTAATATATATAAACATCATCAAATGCCCGTAAAGTAAAGAATGTCGTAAGTGTTGTGTGCCAGTCCATTTTGTTTTGACGTTTGACGACCTGTCTGGCCTAGTGGGTAGTGACCCTGCCTATGAAGCCGATGGTCCCGGGTTCAAATCCCAGTCTGGGCATTTATTTGTGCGATTATTTTTATATTAAGCAGAAACGTCTGCTAGCATATCAAAGATATTTAAATCGAAAGAAAAAATAATGACGTATACCAAGAAGGATAAGATAGAAAAATTTGACACGTCTAAGCGGCGCTCGTATAGCACATCTGGTAGTGCACTGGGCTAGCCCAGTGGTTGTGGGTTCGAGTCCCGCTGCGAACCAAATTTTTCTATTTTTCTTTCGATTTAAATATATTTGTGCGATGATCACAGATGGTCATGGGTATTTTCTATATATTTAAGTATTTATAATTTATCTATCTATTAGGTATATATCGTCGTCTAGTACCTATTACAACACAAGCCTTACTGAGCTCACCGTAGGACTAAGTCGATTTGTGTAAGTTGGTCCCGAAATTTTTATTTATTATTTATTAGTCCCTAAACTTGTGTGACTTATGAACACCAAGTGCGGGTAGTTGGATCTCGCACAGCAAACAGACGTTGTTGCCCGCCTCAGTCCGGCCGCGGACATAGAAGCCTCAGCACTTCCGAAACTTCGACAAAATTCTATATAACAATACCTCCAGTTTTAACGCGATGAAGTTTATTTTTAATTCATTATTATGTGTGAAAGTCATGCGAGTTCAAATCAATGTTTTACAACTATTTCTTTATAAATGTATTTTGCCCGCTACTGGCCATTACTTTACCTGCCAGAGAGCTGCCATGGCAAGAAGAAAAAAAAAACATAAAAAAATCCAATTCAAATTAACTATTAAAATTATAACACTTAATACAATGACTAATTATAAGCAATTCTTTACTTACATAAGAAATATGCGTGTGATCGTGACGGTTAACCCTTTTCCAGACATAGTACGGTTTATCATTATCGGTGTTAGTTGAATTTCGACGTAACCCTCTACTGCATAACGTAAAAAATATTTGAATTTGAACGCTCACTTCCAATAGAGTTGAAAACTATAACTGCCATAGATAGCTTCGTATGTAGATTAGAGTAACGCACAAAGCAGGGTAATTCGCTAGTAACTGGCTACTGCCCAATAACTGGTCACATTATATTAATGAACTGTATATAAGCGATTAGAATTTTAGTGTGAAGTGGCCAGTAATTGAAAGCCCATTAGATAATGTGTTATTTTTATAGGAAAACAGAATTGATTTTCACTATAAGGTGACTACAAGCAGGATTTGAACCCAACTGACTGAAATGTCTTAAGTATATGCAATTTCTTAATTGATTTAGGCACTGTTGTTTATACTCTAGTGCAGGGCTCTTAACCGGTTTAAAAAAATAGCAATAGGCTAATATTTACCATCACTACCTGCCTTTTTATATAGATCTCAGTAATTTATCTTATTGGTCTAAAAAGTTACATTTTCTAATTAAATATGAAATAGGAAACTAAAAAACAAAAAGGAACTATAAAAATACCGGTTTTATGGAGAAAATACCGGTTTCCTACGGTGCTGCCATCTATGCAACTCTATGCAAAACATAACTATAAATATATTTGTGATTTACAGGAATACCATTTGCGGCCTGGAAAAGGGTTAAGTTGAAATTATATGAGTATAACAAGTCTCAAGAAAATTATCCATTTTAATATAGACCTTACCGTCTAGGTAATAAGACTTAGTTACGTCTTTCGTATACACGTCTCTCAAATAATTCCAACGATGTAGCTTAAATGGAAGACAAGAGCTCACAAGAAATATAGACTCATGAGATTCAACTTATTAGAACCTTATTACAATGAGAATAAGGTCCATAGTTAAGTCAATTTCAAGTGTTAGTAACTTTGAAGTTAGTATGTGATTTTAAACTAAATGCACACCACATCTAAACTAGGGAATGCAACCGGTTTTGATTAAAAACAGAATTGAACTGAAAAAACCGGATTGAACCTAAAAACCGGATTGAACCAAAAAACCGGATTGAACCGAAAAACCGGGTTGAACCGAAATCCGGTTTTGCATTCTATAATCTAAACCTAACAGTGCGCGCATCATATGCAAAGTCAGACTACAGTTTACACGAGACAAGTCAAGTCACATTATAAGTCGCATAGAAAATTCATTTAAGCCTATATTCATAAACATATCCTGCATTTTAGCACACATTACAATTCTAGAAGTGAGTTGTGCCCCTATTTTTACTTTTAAAACTACTAAGAGCTTTAGACCTTATGTATTTGAGTGACTATAAAAAAAAGCCACTTTTGACAAATGTTTTTTTTTTGTTTCCTACTCAGAATCACGAACTCTATCCAGTCCAATAGACAATAAAATTGTTCCAGTAATATCCAGAACTTTTAAAATTTGACGAGTTTTAGTGTTAACCACACCAGGGAAAAAAATTTTTTGGGACAATGTTAGAGATTTTGAGTAGAAAAAACATAAAAGTGAAAAACTTCATAAAAGTCGCAATTTTGTAGAGAAATGCCCAATTTAACATAAAGTTTGAAATGATGAAGTTAGGCCGATTTTGTCTTATTAGTGAAATCACACTACGATGAAGATGAGATTGCAATTATTGTGTCTTAAAATGTGATGTAAGTACATTACTGTATCGGGTTTAGGGGCGGACGATGTTTGCAATACCGGTATTTTTACATGAATAGTACCGGAATACCGGTATCATCCTTTAACAACCCGATATAGAAAACTTTTGAATTATTCATGGATCTGAAGGCTATGGTCTTGTTCCACAGACATTTTATTGTTGTAGAGTAGGTATACTTTTATCGCCATCAAATATATAGAAGCGGCCGAGGTGCCCAAAAACATCTGAACTTGCATTTTATTGCTTTGACAATAGACGCGTTGTTCAGGTATACTTGACCATCTTGCCCGCTCCAATATATCTCATGGCAATTGTACATAGCGTCGATGCTATCGTGTATATGTTTATTTATTGCAAAATACGATTTCTTTTAGCGGTTAAAAGTTATTCTCGCATTCAAATTATTAATTACTTTAAATAAAATTTGAATTTTATAAAATTGCAACAGAGTTTAATTTCATTTGTTTCTTTCGATTTGATACAAAAGAAATTATATTTTATTTCCTACACTATAAAGAACGAATTCGAGTAACATTTTATGGTGGGCCTTAGGAAGGTATTTATGAAAAACAACAGTAAAATATCTGTAATTCTATAAGCTCGTCAGTCATCCGCCCCTATACCTTAACCCTTTCACCGCCCAGCTGGTCGACGGAACACCGCCTTTAACCCTGGAACAGCTTACGTGAATTCAATGATTAACTTTTCTTCAGCTCGGCCTTCGCCTCCGGCTTCTGTTCCGCTTTGGGCTCCTGTTTCGAGTCTGATTTGGTGTCCTTGTCTTTCTTGTCCTTCTCCTTGTCGTCCTTGTCGTCCTTGAAGAGCAGCGGCGTCATCCCGAGGAAGCAGCCTAGTGTGATGCCGAGCACGCGACCCTGAGAACAACCAACGGGAGAATTTATCTAATACTTAGAAATAAAAGAAAAATCGGGTGTCGTGAGAGGCGACAAAGGGAAAAAACCGTCGGATGGGCAACAGCGTCCGTCGAAACGGAATCAACGGCTGCTGCTAAACCGCCTGCCAAGCGTGGTGACTGCAGCAAGCTATACAAGTCGTATTCAGGGGAAGCTATGTCCATTGTCCAGCAGTGGACGCGTTACATTTTGTATAGAATGATGATGATGAAAGGAAAAATGGTCAAATCAACTGGCAATTTTTTTCAATATAATTAAAACTGTTGTGAGCTATGTTATTACTAGTTAGTTACAAACGAATAAAGTCACGTGTAATTATATCGCACTAGGCGCATGTCTAGGCGGCACTATGGCGGTTAAGCTCTGGTACTCATTTTTAAGCCGAGTCAGGACACACCGCTCGCGTTGAGGGTGTATTCACTCGGATTGAAAAGAGCTTAATCGAAACATATGTCGCCTAGTGCCATATAATTACATGTGAGTTTATCCGTTTACAATTTTTTTCACCATATATTTCAATGCGCCGGAGAGTCAGCGTCAGCCGCGATAGCTGGGATCCGGGTTCAAATCCTGTCTCGGACGCCACTATTTCTTAAGTATATGTCATCTATTTTCAATTTCTTTCATTCATTAACAACAATAATATTACTTTGCTATTCCGCTCTTTAATAACGTGCTAGTCAATCAGTGCCAACCCGCTATATTTATTTACGTTTTTTTTTTCCGGAACGGAATTCCGTTGTCGGACGTTAGACCGACAACATGTCGAGCATCTCCTGAGGATGCCTCGTAGAGAGGCGAAACACGTGTCGATTTTTGGTATTATTGGTGGTGGTTTGTTATATTTATTTGCGTATTTAATTTTGCGGGGGGAGGGAGGGAACATTAATGCATGGAAAAAATACGCAAGTAAATATAACGGGTTGGCACTGATTGACTAGCACGTTATTAAACAGCGAAATAGCAAAGCATAATACGAGAGGGTAAAAACATATTTTATCCACTAGTGATTAAAGTAAGTTGACTTCTCATAGCTCTTATTGCTATGGTTTCAAATTCTAAACTCGCGAAGTACACCTCACTTGCCCCCGTGGCGGCGGCGGTAACTCGCACACGCACCGAGTTGGAAATCGAAGGAGAACATTCGAAAATCGTACTGGCCACCACAAGCTAACCAAGCTAAAGGCACCTTTTGTAAAAATGTTGAATGTATCTAAACGCAAAGAAAAAGTCAATGCGATTTCAAAACGTTTTTTTGCATCTTTCACTTTCCTCGCTGTAGTGAGGGGAAAAGTTTTGTGTTACACACGGATGCGATTGTAATTTAATTCTCGTGTATTGAAACACTCGCTACGCTCAGGATTCTATTTTAAAACCACTCGCTTTGCTCGTGGTTAAACTATAGAATCCATTCGCTTGCTCGAGTTTCAATCCCACACTCGCAGTTAAAATACAATTCTGCACCCTTGTATAACAAATAACTATTCTTTCATTCATGTTTCTAAAATACCACTTTTTCGTTTCTGACCGTTCAAAATATCACAATGTATATTCGACGCTCAAGAATTTCCCTCCGGATGGATATTCTAGCGATTGGCGGGAGCAGGCATTAACCTTTTGAACGCCAAGCACCACTAAAGTGGTCGCGTGATGTCGTGCCTGCCACGCCACCGACCACTAAAGTCGCTATGGCAGACGCTGTCAAAGCAATTGTCCTGCCGACAAATAAGGTTTATATTTGTTCTTCACAAGTCATACCATGGCATTGTACACGTCACATTTTGACGCGAGAGGAAAAGCGTTCAAAAGGTTAAGCAGTGGCTTGTAGCAAAAGCGGGGGAGGCCGCTGCCCAGCTGTGGGACACAATATAGACTACGGAAAAAAAATAGAGACCAGGTTGGAGACCCTGCGGCACACGGGCATGTCGAGCTGCACGGGGGCCAGCGGCGGCGGGGCCATGCCCAGCATGGCGGCGGCGCGCTCCACGTAGTACGAGGAGCCGATGCCGATCACGTCGCTGAACGTGTTGCCGAGCGCGGCCGCAGCCATCGTCGAGATGGTGATGAACGCGCTCATGCTGCTCTCGATGCTGTCACCCTGAAACAAAGTTTTTCTTTTTACCTTCTAAAGTCAGCATCGTATACAAGGTGTGGCCTGTAATAGGAGCATTAACTTTAGGCATCGTCTCTACACCATAAATGTAGCAACATTTGTTCTACGACTTTTGAAAATAACTAATAGTTTAATAAATATTAATAAAAAAAGATTTTCCAAACAAGCAATGTATTGCGAAAACTATGAAGTTTGTAGGCTGAGAGTAAACGTCAACTAGACAAAGGGATACTGTTAATTGAAAATACTATTTATTTTGTTTATAAAAGTCACAAGTAATAAATTACCCAATTGTGTAAAGTTGTAGAACAAATGTTGTTACACTCGTGGTGTAGAAGCGATTCCTAAAATGTTTGCTCCTATTACAGGCCGCACCCATTATACGTTGAAATCTGGGTCGTGATCCAAATACATTCGTGGTGTAGAAGCGATTCCTAAAATGTTTGCTCTATTACAGGCAGCACCCAGTATACGTTGAAATCTGGGTCGTGATCCAAAACGTCAATCTCGCAATAAGTCCCAGTATGCATGGAGTAGGAGATTTTTTTTCTCGAATACAATATTGGTCCCATGGGAAAAGTTGTTAAGTATGATCATATTTATCACTTTTTGACATTTTGCATCACCAGATTTCACCCAGTAGTTAGTTGCAGTCAGTATGGCCAAGTATATCGATACACATCCTAACTGCTTTTATATAAATAAAGATCTGTATCGATTTGGCTACTTTAGTTGCCACTAAAGATTTGAGGATGATTGTACAGTCGCCATCAGATATATCGGAACTGTGGAGCTGGTCAAAAATATCTGAAAATGCATTTTATCGCCTTGACAATAAAAGCTTAAGGGGTTCTTGGCGTTCAAAGGGTTAAGCAGAGTGGTTGAGTTTGATGTAAAGTGACAAATTCTGTCGCTTCAATGTCTTAATACTAAACTTTTACATTACTTGAGTTCTACAATGTAAAATAAAAAAGTAAGAACAATTAATTTTACTATGTAATAATAATTGATGCTTAGAATTATAATATTAAAATGATTCGAATTTCAAAAAAGTGGCATACTATGTAGCTGCTAATGCTAATGTACAGTCGCCATCAGATATATCGGAGCTGTGGAGCTGGTCAAAAATATCTGAAAATGCATTTTATCGCCTTGACAATAGAAGCGACTGTACGAATAAGTCAGTAAGTCAGTATGGAGGCTATTCTATGAAAAATGTAGCAATGCAGTTGAATGCAGAAATGTCAGTACTTACAGCGACTATCATTACAAAGTTGTCCAAGAATCCAAAGCCGATGAATGGAACTGAATTTGCTAGTGACACTGTAAACAACATACATATAATTACTTTCAAAAATCAAATCAAAATCAAATCAAAAATTCTTTATTAAATTGTTACCTCATATTCACAAATATTATTCCCTCAAAAAAGGTTGACATACTAAGCTACCCTATACCCTAGGGGAGATCCATATTCGGAGTCTATAGAAAACAAACATTATTTTAATTTGAAACAAGACAAGATATATTAGTCATATTCATAAAAAAATATTTATAGTATCTAATTTTTTTTATATATAAATGACTGGCAAGTGTTTGATCTCATTCACACGGCACACCAGACGGTAAGTGTCGACGAGGTAGAGGGTGTATCACGCTGGTACAGTAACAGTGTATTCACAGCCTTGTAAAGACCCAAATTATATCTTTCCGGGATTACAGACAAAGCAAATTCCAATTTCCGAATTTCCTTTTGTTAAAATTTAAACAAAACTATTTTTTTTAATAGGTCCCCTACAAATATGGTTAACTGTTGAATTGTTACTTACAGTGGACTAACTCCCTGGTTGTAGGCTTGGGTACTGTTGCCGCTGAAATATAAACAATTTATATAAATAGATAATATAAACGAGGCTGAAATAACATGTAATTTATGACTTAGGTACATTTATTTCTATGAGCATTTTGAGTTATTATCTTGACATAATAAATTTATCAGAAAAAAGTTTCATAAATTGTGTAGATGAATATTTACAATATTTGGATTTATTATAGAAAAGGAAAATAATGTAAATAAATATTGCTGATTAACAACTGAATTTCTAAGTTAAAAATTTAACACAAGATAAAATAACATTATAGAAGTTTGTTTTTACTCAATATATTGGTAATTATCGCATATTCAAACTAAGCAAGAATGTAATTAACAAATATACAATGACAATGAAGACATGGTTGTTTTTAAAAGTGCATGATTGCAAAGATATAAAGGTTTTGGGTTTGTTTATATATATATTTTTTATTGACCCTGAATATAACATATGGGAACTTCCTACCTGTGATAAAATATTACCCTATAAATATATTTGGATGGTTTAACATATTGTTATACAACCATGTAAGGCCCAGTATGTAAATAAAGGCAGGATTGGAAATTAGCATTTTTTTTTTACTGTAACTAGGTATTATAAGATTGATAATTCCTTAAAAGACTTTTCACATTGCAAGCCTTACAAGGTACAAGTATAAGAAGACAAGAATTCATACTTTTAGTTTTAATAGCCGAAAATTACAATAGGACTTCTAGAGAGATCATAAAAAATAATAACATACCCAATAGTAAATCCATTATGAATGCATAAAGAAAAAAATAGACATTACATTAGCTTTTTAAATTCAAAAACGCATTAAGCTCACTCAGCTGTAAGATAAACAATAGTATCCACAACCAGTTAAATCCAGAATTAACCGGTTAATTGAATTGTTATATTTAAAATAAAGTGACTAACCATATTTTTTCTTGAGCCAGTCCTCTGGGACGGGGCAGTAGGTGCCCGTGGGGTCAACGTCGCCGAGTGTGGGCACTTTGCTGGGCCTACCTAACTTAGTCCTCCATCTCTGACCTGCCAGTTTATCTGAAACAACACATTATTTTTAGTCTTCCTCTATATAATTTTACAACTAATATATATGGTCTTACCTTCGAATTCCTCTTTGATCTTATTAGATTCGTATTCCTGTAGCGCTGTTAGCAACAACTTCCTTTCGTCCGTTTTTAAGTGTAGAACGAGCTCTGCCGCATGTAGTTTTGTTATAGGCCCCGTTATCTGTGTAGGCTCCTCAAAATCCTTTGACGTGGGCCCGAGTCCCAGGTGACGAGCTTTTATAAGCGCTGGGGCAAATCTCTTCGCAGTAAATCCTAAAGTAGCACTGTATCGGACTTGTAATTTTGTCGGCTTTTTATGACAGCACATTTTACCTAAAGGAGCACCAAACCTTACAACGTGTACTGCCGTCATATTAATTAAGATTTGTGTATTGATTTAAGTTAAACAAAATCTAAAATAATATAGTAGAATCCGAAAAATTCCTATTCCTTTTGCGAACGTTTCATTTCACGATTGTTGATGACTATTAGCTGTCAAAACATGATGTCATCGTGAAAAAGACTTTCATGCATTGAACGGAACGTGTTTTCGTTCGGAAATAATAAAAATGATTCCACATTGCGCATGTCGTTGGTAAAAGTATGTAAATTGTCAGTTAACTTGTGAGTTACGTGTGAAATTTATTCTCAACCTATCTAACTTTTGAATTTTTTGCGGCTTTTTCTCAAGGTTGTACGCGTTTTTTACAGGATTAACGCATGTTTGATGTTTTTGAACGTAAGTGCAAATGTCAAGTTTAACAGCTGTCAAGTTAGGTCATTCATCCTCTCGTGCTGTCACTTTTTTTCAATGAGATCTCACAAAAATATATGAAAACATAGATAAATTTAAACCATACATGCCGAAATTATGGTTCAATTGCGCAATTAGAAAAATAAGCTTGATATTCAAAAGCGCGATGTTAAGAACAGTTTATAGGACTCGAAGTGTATGTTATTGAATCGTATTAGTGATATTGTGATAGAAAGTGACCTGAAAGAAGAAGTGCAGTGCAAAGGTAGTAGGAGCGATCATGCACGATGTTGGAGGGGCTGGTGGCTTGGGTCTTGAACAATTATTTGGGGAAGTATGTGGAGAACCTCAACACAGACCAGCTCAGCGTCGCTCTGCTGTCAGGTTTGCTATGTTTATTTACAGTCAACTTAAGTCTAAAGTTCTTTTAAAGCTCTTTAACAGGAGTAAAAATAAAATTGAATTATTTTTACGCAGTAGTTATAATTTTCTAGTAAAGAGTCATTGAAATTGATCCTAAAAGCCAAAATCACGTCTGTAAGCAGCCTACACGGTTTTACTGCGTGATAGAAATAATTAAATAAACATTCGCACGAACCACTCTAATCCTGAATGAGATGGTCACATGACGTGTGTGGGTGCAGCATTATTCAAACCAATAACAATGCTTGACCTCCAAATATTGGCAGTTGAAAACAATTGGAAGCTATTAATTAAATGCATTAAGCTTTCCAAAATGTTTATAAATGTTTTTACACTATACGAATAAATAAATGCATTTATAATTAATATTATATGAATAAGTTAGACCCTTGGGTCAAACATATATTTAGTTAAAAATTTAATGATTATTTATGTCTATAGAATCCATAGCTTAAGAATTTTCTTTTTGTTGATATTGTTTGATGTTGAATGAGTTAATTTTTACTGTACTTGTCTTTGATCCATAGTTTTCCAAGTGCATAGACAATTACTCTTATCACACTTTATATCCTGGATCATAGAGTGATTTTCACTTAATATGGAGTTATAATATAAAATACATTCATAAAGTATAAAAACCAAGTAATTTTATTATTAGTCTTTACTAAAAATGCTTTTTCAATTAATATTTTTTGCTATAATCAAATTACTATTAAAGAATCTCAAAAATCTTTAACTACAATGGCTACATTTTCTAAAAAAATATGTTTATGTGTTTTGCCAACTAAGAACTAAAAGATCTTAAAATTAAGAACTCACTACTAACACAAAGTATTTGGGTGTTGGGGGTCACAACACATTGAATCAAGTGAAAAATAACACCCTATGTCCAATCAAAATTGAAAGCAAAATCCATTTTACTAGGACACTTTGTCCCAATATTTTAAAATCCACTTATGCTACTTTTCCTAGAAATTGTATGGAAGTAGCAAAATAGTATAGCCTCCTTATAATAACACTGCTACAATTTTTTTTGATATGCAGTATTGTGTTCTTGGTGGTGAGTTCGGTGCCCAGAGCCCTAACCACCCGCACTTGTGACCACTCTGGTTTTGCAGGCCATTGTAATTTATTTATATATATATTATTTATAAGTCTATAGAGTGTCCCACTGCTGGGCAAAGGCCTCCCCTCTTGATTTCCACTCTTCCCTGTCTTGTGCAATCTTTGGCCATTTTTTGTGGAATCCAAGTCATCTCGCCACCTCAGTCTTGGCTTCCAGCCTGAAATGGGAGTATGCTGGCCATGTCTGTGCATGCATTCACAAATGTGGGCCAAAATAGCCACAGAGGCCATTGTAATTATAAAAGATAAAAATTTAATTTTGAATTACTACATTAGGCACTTTGCATTCTATTAAAATGGATTCTCCTTTCGATTTAGATTTGAAATAGTATGGTTTTCTCAAAACGCGACCAATGTTTCGAAATGCCCATTTTAAAATTTGATGGATATTCTTCTCTGTAAACTCCAAAACAACAGGAAAGGTAGAACTCGAGAACCTCCCCCTAAAGAAGGATGCTCTCCGGCACCTGGGGCTGCCGGTGGAGGTGCGCGCCGGCTTCATCGGCAAGGTGCAGCTGCAGGTGCCCGTGCGCCAGATCCGCTCCGCTCCGTGGCTCATTGCCATCGAGAAGCTGTACTTGGTGGCTGCGCCCGTCAACTTGGATGAGGTGTGTTGAGAAGGGTGGAATTGTAATTAGTAACTAATGTCGCAACTTTGAAAGTCTGGTAACTCATCCATTTCTAAGTCGAAACGCAGTAATTTTGTACAGTCGCCATCAGATATATCGGAGCTGTGGAGGTGGTCAAAAATATCGGAGCAACGCCTCTATTGTCAAGGCGGTAAAGTGCATGTTCCGATATTTATGAGCACCTCCACAGCTCCGAAGTGTCTGATGGCGACTGTATGCATTATAAATATAATTACGACCTTTTTGTTATGGTTGACAGAGTAAGATAAGTTTTTTTTTGAATAGTGACAATATGTCGACTTTGAATAAATATTGTATCACACTGCTACTCTAAGTCAAAACGAAATAACTCTGTATATTATGTTCCATATGTATTTACATCGACATTTAATTTGGTTGACAGACTAAGATACGATTTTTTTTAAAGTAGTGACTATATGTTTAAG
Organism: Grapholita molesta; assembly: GCA_022674325.2. Taxonomy (NCBI): domain Eukaryota; kingdom Metazoa; phylum Arthropoda; class Insecta; order Lepidoptera; family Tortricidae; genus Grapholita; species Grapholita molesta. Next base: position 562,833 of record CP053130.2, read on the forward strand.
TTATTTAGTATAGTTGTTATTTGTGTTAAGCAAAAAGTATTATATCTACCAAATAAAGTCCTAGCAAAAGAATTAATTTAAGTATGTAATCTTTTTTATGAGAGTGATATTTATCGAAAATATCTTCCATCGTAAACTGAAAACAGACATTATGACCTCATTTACATTGTCAGACAGATCATAATATTCATAATATCTAGGGTCAAGTAAAAACTGACCTCTCTCAGAAAGCACCGAAATTATTTCGATAACTCCAAGAGCTTATCCTTTACACACAATTTTTTGTCAGAATGGACTAGAATAGTCAGATAATGTTCCGTAATTGACACAATTAACTGTCAATCCGTGAATCTTATTACCAAGGCATAAGGTTCACCGCTGTTCAACGTGTTAGGACTTTGCGAGCGCACGTAATACCATGACGGGTCTGATAAGATTAGTCTGTGATATTCCTAATATGTAAATTGTACAAGCAAAGATTACATCACGGATCATTTGTTTTGAACACAATGAATCATGTTATCTGTCGAAATGCCCTTGACATTAAATTGTCGCGTGATAATGCTAACACGCGGTGAATGCCCACCTTAAAGGTTTTGCCAACAATAAGGTAAAAATGAAAACTACTCGGAAATTTGGCCAGCATATAATGACAAAAGAATTTCACTTAAAAATATGTATTTGAAGTTCAAATACGTATTTTTATTTGAACGCCACCACCGTTTGATAACATTTTGGGGCTGAATCAACAATTCCTATATAGACAGCTAGTTCCATGACATGAGATCTCCTTCCTTAGCTCAAATATAGGTCCATCTGGGCCTATATTTGAGCTAAGGAAGTGGTCTCACTATTGCTATCGTAAAATTTCATTCTGCTACATGATATGAATTGTGTTTTAGGAATTAGGATATCGACGTACGTAAAAGTTGAACGCGACAGAACTTTGCAGAGCCTAGCCGTAAAAATATATGATGTTCATAAATTAATATAGTATCTACATAATATATCCTTTTGATTTATCCTTTATGCATCTGTAGGTATATGTCATTTCATCCGCAAATCGCCCATTACTGGACATAGCCTATGACTTGTATCATCTTGAGAGGAGGTGCCATAGTCGACATGCGTGGCAGGCAGGTTGTCGACCGCAATAGCTGTAGATTCAGTTTCGACGGACGCTGCTGTCCATACGTCGGCGGTTGTCTGTATTAGTAAAGTTAAATCTTGAGTGTTTGATTTGTTTTTGGAGAGTGTGCACAGGAATTGCACGATTTAATTTCGCCATCTCCGTTCCACCACCGGACGTCCAGGCGAGGGGAGCGGTTTCATCCTTACGTTGTGAATATTCCATTCATTCGCATGAAGCGGTTCGCTTCTACCTTCCTAATGCGGACTGCTAAGGATTGGAATTCACTCCCTTCGTTTGTATTCCCGAAAACATATAATTTAGGTCTCTTCAAGGCAAGAGTGAATAGGCTGTTACTGAACTAGCGTGCTACACCCTCGACCTCGTCGACACTTACTGAGGTCAAACGTTGGTCAGTCTTGTTTAAAAAAACAAATCAACACCCAGTTCACTAGGAAGGGATTTCTAGAAATTCAACTGGGCGATACCTACATTTGAGGGTTGAAATTTTATATAAGACATTATTGTCCATGTTTAAGATGACGCGATAAAAACATAACGTGGTTTGACGTAAGTGCCATCGACAATAAGGTCACATGTGGCAGTATGAAGATCGCGAGGAAGAGGAAAGGTCTGATTATTCTGATGGTTTGTTAGTTTGTTTGCATTGAATATTTAGGCTCCCAAACTACTGTACTGATTTGAATAAATCTTTCACCATTAAAATACTACATTATCCCTGATGGACATTGGCTTTGTTTTGTTTAGTGGGACAGCGCCGCCGAGGCGCACTACGCGCACGAGCGCAAGGTGGCGCTGCTGGACGCGCTGGAGGCGCAGTGGCGCGCAGCGCAGGAGGCTCTGTCGGCGGACGCGTCGTACTACGCGGCGTCCTACTCCTCGTGGCTCAGCTACGGCACCGGCCTGCTGGCCAACATCGTGGAGAACCTGCAGGTGAGCAGACCAGGTGGCGCTACTGGACGAGCTACAACTTCATATGATCTTAGGAGGAATAATGACTGGAGCACGCATCCGCGAGCGCCAGTAAGGGACAATGATATTCTGACTTTTGCAGCCCAAAATGTAACAGTTCATTATCATAGTTTTGGACCCGGGTATGTCCTTAAAGAAGCCCAACTGGAGAAGTATCTCCTCCTTACAGAAGACCACAGCCATAATAGCACTGCTACCTTTCAGGTATGTAGTGTTGTGTTCCTGATGGTGAGTAAGGTTCCCAGAGCTCCAACCCCCCTTAAATGCCGACAAAGCGCCTGTGACTCCCCTGGTGTCGCAGGTGCCCATGGGCGACGGTAATTGCTTACCATCAGGCCATCCGTCTGCTCATTTGCCAGCTTTGTCTATTAATTGATATACTGACGTCAAAAAGTTACACCTATAACAGTACTTGTATCGTTGACAGTTGAAACTCAACGATGTCCACATCCGCTACGAGGACGCCGTCACGTGCTCCCCGCGGGCCTTCGCCTGCGGCCTGACCGCGGCGTCGCTCTCCGCGGAGTCCTGCGACGCGAGCTGGAAGCGGGGCTTCACGCTGCTGCCGGCCACCGGGGACGGGTGCTCGTTCAAGCTGCTCGAGCTGCAGAGGCTGGCGGTCTACTGGGACGCCATGCCGCCGCATGAGATGATGGCGGATTGCTCTGTGACGGAACTCACGGTATGTAGCAGTATCTCTAATTGTTTGCTAGGTATCACGTTTTCATAAATTGAAAAATGAAGGTCTTTTATCTTTGAGATAGTGAGTTGAACCTCTTCCTTGTGTGATGTTGCTCATTTCTAAAGGCCGTGACTTCCATGAATTATTTTGTAAAACACCGCCGCCTTCCACTTTTTATGATCTTCAGCTGTGTGTAACAACGTCGACCCTTGTTTTTATACCGACCGGATCTGATCTGTCCGACGCATTGGGCTTCCTCTCGGCGACCATCCCTGAACTTTCCTCGTGACAAATGCTTTAAGTCCTTAAAGCCGCCATTTGTGTCAATTTCCTCCCGCGAACGCTCTAGCTGGGGAATGAACTCCCTGGCGTGGTTTTCCCTAGGGACTACAGTATGAGGTTCTTCAAAAAAGGAGTGTATAGGTTCTTAAATGGTAGGCAACGCGCGTGTGAATTATCTGGAGTGGCAAGCGTCCATAGGCTACTGTAACTGCTTACCATCAGGCGGACCGTATGCTTATTTGCCACCGTCCTTAAATCCGCCTTTACAAAATAAATGACTTTTACAATCATGAATGCTGGTCGTGCGCAGGAGCGGATGTCGCAGACGTGGCAGAGCCGGCACTCGTGGCTGCTGGCGCCGGCCACGGCCACGGCGCGCGTGCGGCGCGAGCGCACCGAGCAGCCGCTGCGCTCGCGCACGCGGCCGCGGCTCACCGCGCACCTCACGCTCGACACCGTGCTGCTGACCCTCGCGCAGGTACCCTCGTGGCTGCTGCCACCGGCAATGGACTGCACATGCACTTTACTTTCCGCAATAGCGACTGTACAGACACTAACAAATTTATCTGAACTTTGGAGGTAGTCACAACTGTCACAAGTATCGGAACATACATTTCATTGCCTTGAAATATATGTGTTGTTCAAATATATGAGACCACATTCGCAGCTCCGTTATATCTGATGGCAACTGTGCCCTTGTTCTACATTTTATATTGGCACATGTAACGTTGACATATTTTGTTCAACTCTAGTTTAGGAAATGATAGCTTTAACTTTTATATTAACAACTCAAAATGTCAGTACATAATGTAACAATTCTAGTAACATTTTGTAGCCCCTTGCCTTTACTCTGTCACGGCCGCCATGGTCGCCATGTAATGTGGCGCGACTAAAAAGAAACTCAAATTACGCTCACATAAACTACAGTAATGTACCGAATTGACAGGACACAAACTAAGGCCAGACAAGCTTCTAGCTTTCATTAAGTAACTCTAGACCTGCTGAATCAAATTTTGTCTACATGCACTCCATGTGGTATATTCCAGTTGTAACTTGTCCGGTATGTGTGCAGAGACAGTACAGCGAGGCAGTCGGCTGCTCGCTGGGGCTGGAGCGCGTGGCGCGCCTGCGCGAGTTCCGCGCGCTGCGGCCCGCCGCGCCCGTGCGGCAGGCCGCCCGCCTGTGGTGGCTGTACGCGCTGCGCTGCCACTACCCCGAGCACACCTGTAAGTACATACAGCTACAGTTCCGCGCTGCGGCCCGCCGCGCCCGTGCGGCAGGCCGCCCGCCTGTGGTGGCTGTACGCGCTGCGCTGCCACTACCCCGAGCACACCTGTAAGTACATACAGCTACAGTTCCGCGCTGCGGCCCGCCGCGCCCGTGCGGCAGGCCGCCCGCCTGTGGTGGCTGTACGCGCTGCGCTGCCACTACCCCGAGCACACCTGTAAGTACATACAGCTACAGTTCCGCGCTGCGGCCCGCCGCGCCCGTGCGGCAGGCCGCCCGCCTGTGGTGGCTGTACGCGCTGCGCTGCCACTACCCCGAGCACACCTGTAAGTACATACAGCTACAGTTCCGCGCTGCGGCCCGCCGCGCCCGTGCGGCAGGCCGCCCGCCTGTGGTGGCTGTACGCGCTGCGCTGCCACTACCCCGAGCACACCTGTAAGTACATACAGCTACAGTTCCGCGCGCTGCGGCCCGCCGCGCCCGTGCGGCAGGCCGCCCGCCTGTGGTGGCTGTACGCGCTGCGCTGCCACTACCCCGAGCACACCTGTAAGTACATACAGCTACAGTTCCGCGCTGCGGCCCGCCGCGCCCGTGCGGCAGGCCGCCCGCCTGTGGTGGCTGTACGCGCTGCGCTGCCACTACCCCGAGCACACCTGTAAGTACATACAGCTACAGTTCCGCGCTGCGGCCCGCCGCGCCCGTGCGGCAGGCCGCCCGCCTGTGGTGGCTGTACGCGCTGCGCTGCCACTACCCCGAGCACACCTGTAAGTACATACAGCTACAGTTCCGCGCTGCGGCCCGCCGCGCCCGTGCGGCAGGCCGCCCGCCTGTGGTGGCTGTACGCGCTGCGCTGCCACTACCCCGAGCACACCTGTAAGTACATACAGCTACAGTTCCGCGCTGCGGCCCGCCGCGCCCGTGCGGCAGGCCGCCCGCCTGTGGTGGCTGTACGCGCTGCGCTGCCACTACCCCGAGCACACCTGTAAGTACATACAGCTACAGTTCCGCGCTGCGGCCCGCCGCGCCCGTGCGGCAGGCCGCCCGCCTGTGGTGGCTGTACGCGCTGCGCTGCCACTACCCCGAGCACACCTGTAAGTACATACAGCTACAGTTCCGCGCTGCGGCCCGCCGCGCCCGTGCGGCAGGCCGCCCGCCTGTGGTGGCTGTACGCGCTGCGCTGCCACTACCCCGAGCACACCTGTAAGTACATACAGCTACAGTTCCGCGCGCTGCGGCCCGCCGCGCCCGTGCGGCAGGCCGCCCGCCTGTGGTGGCTGTACGCGCGGCGCTGCCACTACCCCGAGCACACCTGTAAGTACAGACAGCGACAGTGCCGCGCTGCGGCCCGCCGCGCCCGTGCGGCAGGCCGCCCGCCTGTGGTGGCTGTACGCGCTGCGCTGCCACTACCCCGAGCACACCTGTAAGTACATACAGCTACAGTTCCGCGCGCTGCGGCCCGCCGCGCCCGTGCGGCAGGCCGCCCGCCTGTGGTGGCTGTACGCGCTGCGCTGCCACTACCCCGAGCACACCTGTAAGTACATACAGCTACAGTTCCGCGCGCTGCGGCCCGCCGCGCCCGTGCGGCAGGCCGCCCGCCTGTGGTGGCTGTACGCGCTGCGCTGCCACTACCCCGAGCACACCTGTAAGTACATACAGCTACAGTTCCGCGCGCTGCGGCCCGCCGCGCCCGTGCGGCAGGCCGCCCGCCTGTGGTGGCTGTACGCGCTGCGCTGCCACTACCCCGAGCACACCTGTAAGTACATACAGCTACAGTTCCGCGCGCTGCGGCCCGCCGCGCCCGTGCGGCAGGCCGCCCGCCTGTGGTGGCTGTACGCGCTGCGCTGCCACTACCCCGAGCACACCTGTAAGTACATACAGCTACAGTTCCGCGCGCTGCGGCCCGCCGCGCCCGTGCGGCAGGCCGCCCGCCTGTGGTGGCTGTACGCGCTGCGCTGCCACTACCCCGAGCACACCTGTAAGTACATACAGCTACAGTTCCGCGCGCTGCGGCCCGCCGCGCCCGTGCGGCAGGCCGCCCGCCTGTGGTGGCTGTACGCGCTGCGCTGCCACTACCCCGAGCACACCTGTAAGTACATACAGCTACAGTTCCGCGCGCTGCGGCCCGCCGCGCCCGTGCGGCAGGCCGCCCGCCTGTGGTGGCTGTACGCGCTGCGCTGCCACTACCCCGAGCACACCTGTAAGTACATACAGCTACAGTTCCGCGCGCTGCGGCCCGCCGCGCCCGTGCGGCAGGCCGCCCGCCTGTGGTGGCTGTACGCGCTGCGCTGCCACTACCCCGAGCACACCTGTAAGTACATACAGCTACAGTTCCGCGCGCTGCGGCCCGCCGCGCCCGTGCGGCAGGCCGCCCGCCTGTGGTGGCTGTACGCGCTGCGCTGCCACTACCCCGAGCACACCTGTAAGTACATACAGCTACAGTTCCGCGCTGCGGCCCGCCGCGCCCGTGCGGCAGGCCGCCCGCCTGTGGTGGCTGTACGCGCTGCGCTGCCACTACCCCGAGCACACCTGTAAGTACATACAGCTACAGTTCCGCGCGCTGCGGCCCGCCGCGCCCGTGCGGCAGGCCGCCCGCCTGTGGTGGCTGTACGCGCTGCGCTGCCACTACCCCGAGCACACCTGTAAGTACATACAGCTACAGTTCCGCGCGCTGCGGCCCGCCGCGCCCGTGCGGCAGGCCGCCCGCCTGTGGTGGCTGTACGCGCTGCGCTGCCACTACCCCGAGCACACCTGTAAGTACATACAGCTACAGTTCCGCGCGCTGCGGCCCGCCGCGCCCGTGCGGCAGGCCGCCCGCCTGTGGTGGCTGTACGCGCTGCGCTGCCACTACCCCGAGCACACCTGTAAGTACATACAGCTACAGTTCCGCGCTGCGGCCCGCCGCGCCCGTGCGGCAGGCCGCCCGCCTGTGGTGGCTGTACGCGCTGCGCTGCCACTACCCCGAGCACACCTGTAAGTACATACAGCTACAGTTCCGCGCGGTGCGGCCCGCCGCGCCCGTGCGGCAGGCCGCCCGCCTGTGGTGGCTGTACGCGCTGCGCTGCCACTACCCCGAGCACACCTGTAAGTACATACAGCTACAGTTCCGCGCTGCGGCCCGCCGCGCCCGTGCGGCAGGCCGCCCGCCTGTGGTGGCTGTACGCGCTGCGCTGCCACTACCCCGAGCACACCTGTAAGTACATACAGCTACAGTTCCGCGCGCTGCGGCCCGCCGCGCCCGTGCGAATACTTATTATATAAACTGGTGCGTAATCCTGGTCAGGGCCCCAAATTAGAAACTGTAGACGCTTAACTACAATACTTACATAACTCAACCAATCAATCCGTGACAAAGTTAACTGTTGATTTATAGTCGGCTAATATTGTCAACGACGTTACATGAATCTTCTTCCAGGGATGGAGCCAGCACCAACGTGGGGGTCCTGCTTAGCACAAGCGAGAGCGGCACGGCAATACGTTGAAATTTGTCTCAGTCTTCTATCTAACCCCGCTGCCACGCTACCGCCTGATAAAAAGGCGGCAAAGGATGAGTTTGAGTGGAAAACGCCTCTGCATTTGCTTAAGCCGCTGAGAGAGGTTAGTTGAAGATGAAGTCAGTTATGAACCAAATTTTATTATTTTGAGCACTACTACTTAGTATGTAAACACATTATTATTCCGAGAAAGTACATTCGGGTAATTCCGAATGTAAAACATTGGCGCGTTATTCGGAAAATTAATGAAATATCACCTTTATTCCATCTGGAACTTACCGCGGGGCTCAGTCAATCTGTGTAAGAATATCCTGTAATATTTATTTATTATTTAATAAGTGTCCATTTTCGGATTTACCGGCCATAGTTACAATAATTGAATTATCCGAATAATACAATAAAGGATTGAGATATTAATATAAACAGAGCAAGGTCGCCATCTAACGTATTCACAAAAACAAAACTAGTTGCTTTAATCATTCTCTGATGTTTATTTTCTGACTAAATTATATTAATTGTATAGAAGCGGGTAACTCACATGAGTCGAATTTCGTTCGACATATTTCAGTCCGTAACGAGGAGCATAATCATGACATATTCGCGTTATTCGCGGAGACTAATATTTCAATACAATGAATGTGGTATAATCTCATGAAAGTTTTGTGTTTAAAGTCTGACTAAATTACTCAGCCTGTAATGCAGATTGAATGTCACTCTTCATCGAAATACGGTTTCAATTTGATTACTTCACGAACAGATTGCAATGCGAAAAGTCCCCCGCGCGACTCCCGTGTCCACACCAGACAAGCCTGGCGCTTCCGGCCGCTCCATGCTCGTCCAATGGTTCCCCCAATGGTGGGGCTGGTACAGCTCCCCCGAGCCCGGCGCCCTGGAGCCCACCCAGGCGCCTGGCGCCCAGGCCCCCGCGCCGCCGGAGCTGGAGGAAGAGATATTGGATGTGATAGCGGACTCGCTGGAGAATAACACGATGTTGAAGAGGGACACGGTGTTCGGGAAGTTTGAGTTTGTGCTCAATAAGGGCTGCTTGAATCTATGCATGGAATCGGAAATAGATAATAAGTGAGTGTTTATATTTATTACATAGACATACCATTTAGGCGACTAACACACTGCCACGCACCACGCTGCATCATGCGTCTCGCCGCAACTAAAGTGATCTGCATGAACGCGCGTGAATGCATTTTCTGTGTGTTGGACTGTGCGTGTTTTCTATACAAACGGAGATACTTACAACTCTTACAAGCAACGTTAGATCACGCAGTGGTGGCAGTGTGTTAATCTCCTTAACTAGACGGAGCGTGGTAGTAATACCACGATAGAAAGGGATGGTCTTACGTAACTTTTCATAGGTATAGCAGAGCCCTATTTTCGTCCGTCCTTGTCATAGTCACACATATTTTAGTTCCCCTTCAAACTGAACCTTTCAGAACTGTCAAAGTTGGAGGGATACATACAAATATAATTGGAATTTTCTTGTGTTATCAACCGAATTTGTGGTAACTACAGAATAAGTTAATGTAATATTTTAGCTATAAAGAGTGTCTTGTAAAGCAAAACTATAGTGAATTTGTTACATTTTGGGCTGCAAAAGCCAAAATATCATTGTCCCTTACTGGCGCTCGCAGATGCATTCTGCAGTCATTATTCCTCCTACATTTATTACGTCAACATAGTTTCTTATTTACGTATATTTTTAAGGAAATATTTTATTATATATATTTTTTATTATTTTTCGGTTGTGACCCCAATAGTAAAAATTGATCGTAATCACGAATAGATCCAGAATAGTAGTTTATGTATCTGTGCATAATGAAGGGCATTACAACAAGAGTGTGGGTTATTCATAATAATATCACACGATTGTTGTAATGCCTAATTATGTATAGATACATACACTACTTTATCTACACACATATCATTAAGTGTTTTAAGATGGGTTCAGAAACCTTAGGGAAATGACTTATTACTAGGGTTACTTGTAAACATTAAAAAGTCAACGAACAAAACAAATGACAGCTTGGAACGGCGGCGTTGCGTATTTCGTATCTGTCAATTTTTTTTTAAAACCATAGACAAGCGAATGACCTCCCTATTCTACTGTCACTCGAGTTCAAATGTCGTTCGATTTATATTAAAAAAACATAACGAATTGGCGTTTCGTATCAATGGCTGTTTTAATATCTATAGATACTAGATTAGACACCCCACTTGAATTTGACAGCTGTTCCAAATTTAAATTCATAATCTACGGATTTCAGTAGGTAATGTTAACATTACCTACTGAAATCTTTCTGATGGTTGGTAATGCTGGTCATTGCCTACGGTTTCTGGACGCATTTTAGAGCACTTATGACATGTACGTAGATAAAATATATTTTTGTATTACCATTTTGATTTCACTTAGTACATTTATAATCTACAGTATCATCAATTACGTAACTGCTAGTGCCATACAAGCCGATTCCCGCCGGCTTCCCTAACTTACTGCAGTTCAACGGTTTTCCTTGGGCTCATGAAGAAAAGGCTAAGCCGTATCGGCTCCGTCTTGCCAAAGACAAAAATGAAGGCGCCGCCACTGGTAACTAGCCTCGTTTCTCAGGGAGCCCTCATCGCCCAGTTCGGAAGCAGCCGTCGGGCTGGAACTGCAGTTCAGCGCCGTGGCCGTGGGCCTGGAGTCCCGCGTGCGCGCCGGCTCGCACGCGCTGCACGTGTCGCTGGGCGGGCTGTCGCTGCGGGAGCGCATCACGCCGGGCTCGCTGTTCCCCGTGCTGGTGGCGCCGGCGCCGCTGGGCACCAGGGCCGGCGCGGGCGCGCGCCAGGCGGAGCAGGAGCCGCTGTTCCAGCTGCTGTACGAGAAGAGGCCGTTTGGATTGAACGCTGATTATAAGTAAGCACGCAGGGTTCCTAGTCTGTCTGTGTTTTGTTTTATGATTTTACTTTTATCATGAAGTTTTTTAAAAAATACAATTGTATGGCATGTTTGAGAAAAGCACTATGCATACCTCGACGTGAAAAGGGGTTGCCGGCTTCGTAACAATCCGTCTACATATACTCGGCCGGCAACCCCTTACCCTCCTCTCTGTAATTTCCGGCTTCTGTAGTAATGTGCTATAATATGGATATATGTGTAAGGATGATTGGAGATTCCACTCTGGCTTTACACTTGACAGTCACAGACTTGAACGTTGAACAAGATAAAGATGAGTGGTGGTCCGCAGACTGTGGGTGAGGTCGGCGCCGCTGGAGGTGGTGTACTGCGCGGCGGCGACGCGCTGGGCGCAGCAGTTCCTGGCCGAGCCGTGGGGCGGCGCGCGGCCCTACGTGGCCGTGCGCGACCACACGCGCGCGCGGCTCATCACGCAGTGGGAGCACATGCTGCACCCCGGCGTGGTGCGTATGTTCCCGCTGGGCGCAGCAGTTCCTGGCCGAGCCGTGGGGCGGCGCGCGGCCCTACGTGGCCGTGCGCGACCACACGCGCGCGCGGCTCATCACGCAGTGGGAGCACATGCTGCACCCCGGCGTGGTGCGTATGTTCCCGCTGGGCGCAGCAGTTCCTGGCCGAGCCGTGGGGCGGCGCGCGGCCCTACGTGGCCGTGCGCGACCACACGCGCGCGCGGCTCATCACGCAGTGGGAGCACATGCTGCACCCCGGCGTGGTGCGTATGTTCCCGCTGGGCGCAGCAGTTCCTGGCCGAGCCGTGGGGCGGCGCGCGGCCCTACGTGGCCGTGCGCGACCACACGCGCGCGCGGCTCATCACGCAGTGGGAGCACATGCTGCACCCCGGCGTGGTGCGTATGTTCCCGCTGGGCGCAGCAGTTCCTGGCCGAGCCGTGGGGCGGCGCGCGGCCCTACGTGGCCGTGCGCGACCACACGCGCGCGCGGCTCATCACGCAGTGGGAGCACATGCTGCACCCCGGCGTGGTGCGTATGTTCCCGCTGGGCGCAGCAGTTCCTGGCCGAGCCGTGGGGCGGCGCGCGGCCCTACGTGGCCGTGCGCGACCACACGCGCGCGCGGCTCATCACGCAGTGGGAGCACATGCTGCACCCCGGCGTGGTGCGTATGTTCCCGCTGGGCGCAGCAGTTCCTGGCCGAGCCGTGGGGCGGCGCGCGGCCCTACGTGGCCGTGCGCGACCACACGCGCGCGCGGCTCATCACGCAGTGGGAGCACATGCTGCACCCCGGCGTGGTGCGTATGTTCCCGCTGGGCGCAGCAGTTCCTGGCCGAGCCGTGGGGCGGCGCGCGGCCCTACGTGGCCGTGCGCGACCACACGCGCGCGCGGCTCATCACGCAGTGGGAGCACATGCTGCACCCCGGCGTGGTGCGTATGTTCCCGCTGGGCGCAGCAGTTCCTGGCCGAGCCGTGGGGCGGCGCGCGGCCCTACGTGGCCGTGCGCGACCACACGCGCGCGCGGCTCATCACGCAGTGGGAGCACATGCTGCACCCCGGCGTGGTGCGTATGTTCCCGCTGGGCGCAGCAGTTCCTGGCCGAGCCGTGGGGCGGCGCGCGGCCCTACGTGGCCGTGCGCGACCACACGCGCGCGCGGCTCATCACGCAGTGGGAGCACATGCTGCACCCCGGCGTGGTGCGTATGTTCCCGCTGGGCGCAGCAGTTCCTGGCCGAGCCGTGGGGCGGCGCGCGGCCCTACGTGGCCGTGCGCGACCACACGCGCGCGCGGCTCATCACGCAGTGGGAGCACATGCTGCACCCCGGCGTGGTGCGTATGTTCCCGCTGGGCGCAGCAGTTCCTGGCCGAGCCGTGGGGCGGCGCGCGGCCCTACGTGGCCGTGCGCGACCACACGCGCGCGCGGCTCATCACGCAGTGGGAGCACATGCTGCACCCCGGCGTGGTGCGTATGTTCCCGCTGGGCGCAGCAGTTCCTGGCCGAGCCGTGGGGCGGCGCGCGGCCCTACGTGGCCGTGCGCGACCACACGCGCGCGCGGCTCATCACGCAGTGGGAGCACATGCTGCACCCCGGCGTGGTGCGTATGTTCCCGCTGGGCGCAGCAGTTCCTGGCCGAGCCGTGGGGCGGCGCGCGGCCCTACGTGGCCGTGCGCGACCACACGCGCGCGCGGCTCATCACGCAGTGGGAGCACATGCTGCACCCCGGCGTGGTGCGTATGTTCCCGCTGGGCGCAGCAGTTCCTGGCCGAGCCGTGGGGCGGCGCGCGGCCCTACGTGGCCGTGCGCGACCACACGCGCGCGCGGCTCATCACGCAGTGGGAGCACATGCTGCACCCCGGCGTGGTGTGTATGTTCCCGCTGGGTGCACCAGGACTCGGCCCCAGCCCTTTGTCACTCTACTGGACACTGGACTGGGTAGACAGTTATCATGCTGCTGTCATCGGAAGATAACATCACAAGCCTTTCAGGGTGGTTTTGCCCTTGCCATTACAACCACTCTTCTTCCCTGATCCCCATTTTTTCAGACATAACCATACGTTAATTTTCAAGTGACCACACTGTTTAGTATTTTTGACAGCAGCTCTCAAAATCCATCAATAATAAATTACACCTTATATATTTTCTCTACTACGGTTGGCAAGCTAGTGTTATGAACATTCATCATCATCATCATCATGTCCGCCGAAAGACGTCCACTGCTACACATAGGTTTCTTCCAAGATGACCCAAAAAGACCGGTCCTGCACCTTCCACATCCAGCGGCATCCCGCGACCTTCACCAGGTTATGAACATAAATTGATTGATGCAATGTCCCGTGAGATTAGGAGAGATCAAACATTTTTTTCTCCCAGGGCGAGCGAAGATCCTGGCAAGTGGAGCTAGACATCTCAGCGCCGCAGATTCTGTTCGTGGAAACCCTGACCGACCGAGACTCGTCCGTGCTCGTGTTGGACTTCGGCCGGCTTCGGCTGGCGAACGCGGACGCGCTGGACCCCGTGCCGGACAGCGGGAGCGTCGATGATGATGGTGAGGACCCTATGTCTTGGCGATTAGGGCGGAATTGGCTTGTCAGATATAGCTGGAGGATATTTCAAAGCGATGTTATTTATGGCACTAACTGACCGAGATTCTGGCTGCCGATGGTTGAACTAAGTGCCGTAAACTACCGACTAGGAGGGTGTGACGAAAACTAAAGAAAATAAATCGACCTTGTGGTTCTGACCCTACACCTTTGACCCGAGAAGATACTCGGCAAAAAATTCGACGAGACTTATTTTTTTTTTCAAAACAGAAATATGTACATCAAATCTTAAAGTACATAATTATGCATGGTTCCACAAGAAAACATCAAACAGTTTAATAATATCATTCTTCTTCTTCTTCTTCCTCGTTTCCTCATGACTGAGGGTCGCGACCGCATGAGGTCGTTGCTTTATGCACCATTTTACGTAAGTGTATAAGCGACCAGAAAATTACATAAATATTTTTGGTGTCATTGATGTACTTGAATATGTATTGATGGTTTTAATTTGTTAAATACACCATATGCATTTTATTAATATAAATTCGGTTTTTGTTTGAGAAATATTCAATTCGATAGTATATGTTTTATACTCGATTGAAAATATACACAATCGAGAAAAATGGAACACGTATTCTAATAGATATCAAATCACTATATATCATTTGACATTAATGTCTATTGTGACCGAGAATACTAAATTTAATCATCGTATTTTTTTTGCATCGTTCGACCTTTTGGTAAAATTTTTCAATAGACATTATCACACTACGTGCTTGGAGATCATCTTGAAGAGTGATAATCTCGAACGGCCCGAGAATTGGCCTCCAGGTGCTTTAGCTTATTTACCGCGTACAACCGACTTACCGCAGAGATGTTCATGACGCCGTGCTCGACGCCGCCGGGCAGCCTGCTGTCGCCCGCGTCGCCGCCCGAGCCGCCCGCACAGCCCGCGCAGCCCGCGCTGCTGGCCATGCGCCTGCACAACAGGTTGTACGATAGGTATGTTTGACGGTCATTTCATTAAAAAATATGCATTCCAGTGTTTTGGTGCCGTGACTAGGATTCGTCATAACCGAGTGATTGATATAGGAATTTAGTTGTAACGTCATTAATTTCAAATATTGTATAAGACATATACATCATCTTCATCGCGTTGTCTAAGTCTAAGATACATATTTATACATAAGTTCCAAAAAACTTAGTCCCAACCGGGGTCTGAACTCCATTGAAAATATTATTATATTTCGGTGACGCAAACTTCGTAAGGAAACCGGATTAATCCCCAATATGGCCTAGTTTATCCTCTGGGTGGGCAGCTGCTTTCATAAAACTAGTGCTTACGCCAAATCCTGGGATTAGTTGCCAAGAAGACCTCAGGCTCCCATGAGCTATGACAAAATGCCGGGACAACGCGAGGAAGATGATGTCCATGACCCGAACAGCCCCGTTCAATATTTTAAATATAAATTATTGTTCATACAGGTACACGATAGAGTTCAGCGACCTCCAGATATTGGTCGGGCGTGCGCGGGACAACTGGAAGTACGCCCACACGAAGACCACGTCGTCTCTGCATCTGCTGGACAGGTTCAGCATATCTCTGCAGGTGACTGATTTTTAAAAAAACTTCCCATCGAGGGGAATTCAACCCTAGTTACCCTTTCCCATGGCACCTTCACAAATTCCCATGGCAGCTTCACAAATGGCAAAGAGGGAGAAACGCCGGAGTGGAGTTTAGTGGGTAGGGCTGAGCTCTCCCTCCTCTCACTAGGGGAGGGGGATTAGAGCGGCGAGCCAGACATACCCTCCCAGAATAGCCTTCCAGCGGTCGGGGGACGATGCATAAGTGTATTCCCCACTCCGTCAAAAAAAAAACCTAGTTACCCTACCCTACATTTTGTTTAGGTATACAATGCATACCTATATTTCTAGCATGAACGATTTCTTGTAAGTGATTGATAAAATAAAAACATCGACAGTGCTGTTATCGATAAGTAACACTTCAATGTCATACAGGTAATACGAAGACAGATGTAGGGTATTAGGGTTAAAAATAAATAACAATAACAAAACTATCTATTTATTCATATGTAAAAACATAGTTCAGAAAACAATTTGGAACTATTAATTGCAAATTATAAAAGTAAATTGGATCAAAAGTGTACGGATTACGTTGAATTTGTTCAAGATCAGTGGTACGCGGCGTCTAGGTAGGTAGGCGTTATAAGACTATGTGTACGTCTTGTCGTTGAAGTAGTATGTATTTATCGATAACAAGATTGTGGATATTCGATATTGTTATTGTGGCAAACATTAAGCAAATGTCGTTCCTGCTAGAAAAATATCTTAGGTATAACAATGACGCACAAAAAAATGTTGTTTTAATCTCACTAGCTAGGATTTTTTTTAAATATCAGATGCCTTTAGCTGGTTGGAAGTAAATTAAAATGATGATTTCGTATATGATAAATTATTGAGATTAGTAATTTAGAGTAAATTGGTAATGTATTAGAGTATTTTGCTCGCGTTAGTGAGTTGAAAATTTTACACTCGGCATCGTTCGTTCCCTTCTCGTGCCGTGAAATCTCCCAACGCTCCAGATTCCACTTAAATCGCAAGCTCGGGTCTTAATATTACCACGAGAAGGTAATAGTTATTTGTTATACAAGGGAGCAAAGTTAGTGATTACTTACTCGTGCTAATATTGAGACCCGAGCTAGTGAAAGATTCCAAAATCAAAGAGTGGAATATTGATCATTGGGAGGGTCTCAACTCAAGCCACGAGAGAGGAACACACTTTGCTTTGAAGTGAAACACACATCTTTTCACCTCACAACCGCGAGGAAAGAATCATCTCGAAAACTTTACAAATGTATTTTGGAAATTATTGGCATCCATCATTTATCGTAAAAAAAACACTCAATTGGTAATAACTAATTTATATAAAATTACTTTGCACTCTTGTGAATACAATGCAACTTTGCTATCTGTTTTTAAAGAACAAAATAGTTCATTCAGACCTAGTGGGGTGAAAACTAACTTTGCTCCCTTGCATTTGATTCACAAAGATAGTTATAGTTTCTCTTTTGCTCTCGTGGAATCTGTGGTGATAGTACACGTGTCGCAGGCGGAGCGGCGCGTGGTGCACACGACGGACCCGCAGTACCCGACGGCCACGCTGTGCGGCACGCTGCCGGCGCTGGTGGTGCACCTGAGCGAGCAGAAGGTGTTCGCCGTGCGCTCGGTCCTCGCCAGCTCGCCGCTGTTCGCTGCGGACCCGTGAGTGCTCGGCGTGTTACGACTTAGTGCCTTCAACATTCATTAGAAAAACGTTTTGAAAGTTAAATTAAAGTCCTCAAGGCACCGCAGGGAATAAGAATATTGTTAAAAATTCGTAAGTAATTGAAAATCATAGGGAGAAATATGTGAAAATAGGTTTTTTGAACTATTCACTTGTGCGCGTATCCACGCGTGGAGGTTTTGTTATAGCACCTTTAATTTCTGGGTTTCTCGCCAAATTGATTGAGTGGGACGGCGATACACAAATCGTGTGCGTTTGCAAAGGAAAGGAAGTTTGGGGAAGTTGAAGCATTCTCACGAGTACCTTCTTGTTTTATTATAAAAATAAAGTATACTAATCTATGATTGTCCATTTTGCAACTCGCCATAAGGTGACGTGAAAAAAGTTGAATTATGTCAGTTTTGTTACGATAATTAAACATGTTTTTTTTTTCCTTTTTGTATTGTATTACTGTTTAAAGTTTATAAAACGAGCACCAAATCTAAGTATTTAGTGAAATTTAATGCTTAATTATCGTCACAAAATTGACATAGTTACCTTTACTACAAGTCCCGCTAATTGGGGACATTTTTTTCTGAAAACTCCCTTAGGTGAAAAACTTAACTGAAGGACCATGTCTATGTAGTTGTGCGGAGAATGAATATGGAACTTACGTCTAAATTTGAATATAGACCGCCGACATGCGTGTACACATACGTTACTTCTACACAGGCCAGGTTTTTTAGCTGTTTTTCTCCTATACCGATGTGTATAAAAAGCAAAAACAGGTGGTTATTATACATCAATGGTTCCATTATTCTCTTTAACCTCGTAAGGGCGAGGCAATTTTATAGTTTTTAAATGTAAGAGGCAATTTTATCGTTTTAATTTCCATAAGAGTTGAATTAAAATTCTCTATGAAACAAGAGAATATTTTAAATTCAAACACTAAGGTGACGGCACAAGGAACCAATCATGAACATTAGTGCTTATTTCAAAGGAGTTAAGTGTTGTGCATTTGTTGGGACATATTCAATATAACTTTATGATTTTTGAAATAAGAACTAAGTGTCCATTATTGGTGCCTGTCAGCTTAAAGTGTCCGACATTAGTGCCATTACCTTAACTGGTTATTGCAATTTATTTATTTCACAAAGGTCGCGCAACGACAGAGCGGAGGGCTCAGGCACCGACGAACCGGACGGCGCCGAATCTGAGACCAGCGAGAGTTCCGACACCGAACCGTCGTCCTCCTCGCACAAGCACGCTACACTCTTCATGCTGCAGTTCGCCATCGACCAGATGTCGCTCGAGGTACGTCACAGTGTCAAAATCTAAGCGAGAGTGACGCAAATCATTCGTAGAGTGAGGACAGTAGACAATATGGACGACAAGTTACAGTTTGAGCTTGTTAAGAATGTTGAATATCCTGGTTATGGCACCATAATGTAAAGGGTAGCTTAGAGTAATTTCGTATTGGAAAAAGAACAATTTTAATAATTGGAACTGCAGAAGCTAACGTTAACTAGTGACAACATAATATTGATTGATGAAACTACACATTGCTAGAGTATAATTTTAACAAATCTATTATACAATATTCAAGTAAATTGATTATATAATATTAATTAGATAAATATTACAGGACATCCTTACTCAAATTGCCTGAGCCCACATTAAGCTCTAAAAGCCTTGTGTTGTGGGTACTCAGCCAACAATATATATAATATACATATACTTAAATGTATAGGAAACACCCTTGACTCGGGAATAAATATGGGTGCACATCACACATGATAACGACTAAGCCAGAACTGTCGTTCAACTGCAAGTGTGTGCAGCAACGGAGTATTTAAACTTTCGTAAGACATGGTACAATAATTAACGTATAATACGGTTCTACTCACGTTTATTTAATCACTTGCGCGACATGTTTCGGAGAACATAGGCCTCCATTTTCAAGAACTAAGAGTGCTGAGTGTCCGTTCTGCTTCCGTACGTTGCCGGCCCGTCGCGCACGCGTCGATCAATGCGTGACGGGCCGGTGACTCGATTGACAAACAGAACGGGCACTCAGCACTCTTAGTGCTTCAAAATGGAGGCCTATGTCCTCCGAAACATGTCACACGAGTGACTAAATAAACGTGAGTAGAACCGTATTATTCGTCCGTATTAGTTAACGGAAGACTTATTGTGTACGGTGGCGCAGGTCCAGTCCCGCGGCCGCAGCATCGCCGAGGTGCAGGTGTGCGGCGTGCGCGCCACGGCCACCGCGCGGCCGGCCGAGCTGGCGCTGGCGCTGTCCGTGCACTCGCTGCTGCTGGTGGACGCGCTGCAGACCTACGGCGCCGACTTCGAGCTGCTGGTCGCCAGCCACAAGCACGTGGGGTCAGTACTGATCTTGTCAATAAAGTACGCATAGCCGCCGCTGTTGGCACTAGTATCTTTCGCGTAATGAAGTAATGATAGGCTAAGAGAGGAACGGTCGGACGAGAGTGATGAGCTGATGTCTGTTTAATGTTTCTTTGTTTTTTTTTTTTATTTCTATTGCGTTTTTATTTTTAATATTTTGATTAATCTGTATGTTGTTATTTGTCGTGATGTCTCCACCTGATGGCGTCATCGGAAGACCAGCGCTGGCATTTCGTGGCTTTTCTTTTAATGTTTAGACGATCATAGTCTGTTTCATATTTTACATATGACGAACAAAACAGTTCTTTTCGAGCTAGTGAGGTGATAAAGTATTTTACGTCAGACTGGGCGGTAAGCGAGTTTTACCGCCCGAGGGCGCGACGGACAATAACACTTTACACCCAGATGAAGACGTAAAACTATGCACCACGGGCGGTAATAAAGAAGGCCTCAAATTGCTTGTTACCAAAATACCCGCGATCTGAGCCATTCTTTGTTTTACCGCCCTAGGTACGTAATATACTATTCCTCCCCTCGCAGCATGGACACGGCGTCGGGCAGCATCCGCGGCTCGGAGCCCACGTCGCCCACGTCGCCCGCCTCGCCCGGCGCGCGCGCGCCGCCGCCGCACGCGCTGCAGGCCGCGCTCTGCTCGCTGTCCGCCAAGAGTGAGTTGCACCACTTTCTAGGGTTCCCTAGTCGACTAGGAACCCTTGTCGTTTCACCATGTCTGTCTGGATAGTTATGCTCAGTGACTGTTAGTCCAAGTGAGCTGTAATTTGTTGAATTTGTATTTCAATCTCGCGTGAATCTCCACTGTAAAGTGGGAGGGAATTTTTTTCGGTTCAACCTTGAAGTTTGAGTTGTAGTGAAAAAAGGGTTTTGCCTGAAATACTTTTTGATAATACATATAAATATTTGTAGAAATAACAGCTCTAGAAGTTAAATAAATATGTCACAGGTATAACTTTTGATTGAACTGAACCAATAAAAAAATATGAAAGTACAGCTTAAAAAGTCTTTCAAGGTAAATTAATTTGAGTTTCATCGGTTGAAGCGCTTTTGAGTTACGAATTGAAACTTGCAGCAACCCTACACAGACTCTTAGTCCGATTTTTACTCGTTCACGAACAGTACGTCGACATACGTGGCGTAGTCATTTCCTTTGGCCTATGATAGGTGACCTCAGGCAGTGTCCTTGAACATGTTTACTTTTGAAACCAAAGAAAACTGAAATAGCATTAAAAATGTTGATTCAAAACTCACTGTCTTGTTAGAGGTTATTTTTTATTACTCTCTATTTTAGCCGTATTTTGAATAGACCCCTCAGAAACCGACCGCACCAGTCCCGGGCCAGTCTGGCCGCCCAACAGCTGGGGCACAAGCTACAACACCGCCTGGGGCTCCACCAACTGGCAGACCCAGAATCCCTGGAGCTCCAACTCTAATTGGAGCGGCAACTGGGGTGGAGGTGTGGACTCGGAGGCTCTGATCGCTGTGGAGCTGACGCTGGTGAAGGGGGAGAATGGGTCAGAAGACTTGAGGATCGCGAATATATTGTTCAACAATTTGGATATTATTGGTAAGTATTCACCACCACAGTATTAGTAGAAATTATTTACACACAAAATTAAAAGTAGTAATTACTGATTTAAACTTTCACGGTTTTTACACATTATTACACATAAACGGGACTTAACCGCGTATATTAACTTTAAAAATTACCTTCGACATTTCGAAGACGACGTTGTCCTCGTGGTCTCGGATTAAGACTGGCTAAAGTTCACATCAACATCTTCTAGCAGCGCGAGTTTTTCGAACTACCCGCACTTGATCTTGTTTATCAACTTGAACGTTTTGCGCACTACTGATGTCACTCGGTCGACTCACTACACTAACGATATCGGTATTTTTAACTTGTGGCATTTGCCGCCTGCATTTACTAATGACTGGATTCCAAGAGGATGCGCGGTTAATAATTTCATTTTTCGTCTCTTTTATTGCCGACTGTACTTTATATAATCATCAACTACTCATCGAGATGATTATAACTAAAGGGCGGACAGTGGATGCAATATGGTGACGAAAGCACTTGATGGATAAGACTT
Organism: Grapholita molesta; assembly: GCA_022674325.2. NCBI lineage: Eukaryota > Metazoa > Arthropoda > Insecta > Lepidoptera > Tortricidae > Grapholita > Grapholita molesta. The sequence continues at coordinate 584,393 of CP053130.2, forward strand.
TCATTAAATTTTTAGTAATATTTATGTAAGCAGTTTTTGTTATAAATATATAAGTGAGTACAAAATAGCCCTGTCCTCCTTAACGTAGAATATAATTAGGACATTAAGAAATTAATGGCTAATACTGTCCAATTGTAAATCACCCTCTTGAGAATCTTAAGACTATTCAGTATTTATATCTATTACGTTTTAGACTTTTCAATTACATTCACGTTTTCACCTGTGATACCTTAAAAATGTGATTTTCCTTCCATATTCATATTTAAACTAGTTATAGCAAATAAAATCATAAATTGTACCTAAATGGTTACTTGTTAAACCGTATCTTAGTCTACAAGGCTTGATCTACAATTCTAAAGTTTAAATAAAAGTGTCATCAAAATGTATAACTATTTCGCAATTATGTTCGCCTATTTAAACCAATTGTAGTCATATCCATATTATGTATATCGTTTGACGTGATTTTGACGTATATTGCATCCGTCGTCCGCCCATTAATTATAACAAGCCTCACACCACACACCAAACACCACGGGTTTATCTTGTGTATTATAGGAGTTGTTATGGCTAACTTCTGGAACAAGTATCAGATAAGATCATTGGGGCCATAATATTGCATCGTCACCGAACTTGCATAAGTGTGTTAAATTTCAGCTCAATCGGTTAAAGATGTCTGCTTCAAAATTGAGTTGTAAGATTTCACCCGAACATACTTACATTGCAAAAAAAAAGAAAAATATATAAATATATTTGTGCCATGAAATAGCCTCATCTCAGTTTGGTGCTAGCGGCAGCCAGCGCTGATCTTCCGATGAGATTTCTTCACTTAACACTGCTGGTTTTACTGACCTGGACGCTTTGGTTGTCTATAGGGGAGGGCTATGTCCAGCAGTGGACGTCTCTGACTGATATATGATGATAGCACTAGCTCTATTTCAGTACCCACAAATATTACCCTTCTTCTGCATCATCTTTTCATCTGATTTGTCACGTCACGTCCACTGCTGGACATAGTCCTCTCCTAAGCATCTCCAAAACTATTCCTGCATTTTTTGTCTCAAGTAGGTTCCCACAACTCTGCCCAGGTCGTCGGAACGCTTTGTGGGAGGTCTACCCACACCGCTTCTTCAGAGTCCAGTAATTTTTGACCCCATAGACCCTCCGTAATGTGGCCTGTCCACAGTGCCCACTGCAACCGGCTTTGGTTAGCGTATCGCCTCATTTCACATGCGATCTCTTGCTTTTATTCTCGCAGCTAACCAAGAAACCATAGTGGAGCTAATAGGTTTCACTCAGCGAGTGTTTGGCAGCAGCGGCGCCAAGAAGACCGAGCCAGCGGAGCCTCCCACCAAACCAACACCCTCCACTGAAGATGAAGTCAAAGTAAGTTTACCAATGCTTGTAACTCACTATTTATTTAACCGTATAGCGTATTTTTCAGCTTTGATGGTTTTCCCATACATTTTCAATATGTTCCAAACTATTAGGTTTTTCTCGCTTCGTCGGTCAGCCACGCTTGTCTATAAAGTATGGTTGCGGGATAAAAACTTGTCGTAGTTTAAACTCTCTCCATACCATATTTCATCCCAATTACGGGGTGTAAGCGTGAAGACAGAGAAAGTTACTTTCTCATTTATAATATTAGTATGGATAGTTACGCTTAGAGTATTTATGTTTTATCAAGTTTTTATTGCGATTTTACAACCTGATATGAACCTTAAAGTGGATAGCTGAGGTTCAATTGATTTATGGCGGGATTAAAAATGGGGTTTTTGCGTTGTATAATTGTGTTTTGAGTCCCCAAAAGTATTACAAAATAGATGTTCACGTTTGGTACTTTTCGTTAAATATACATGAAGAAGTTTTTGAAATACAAAATGACTTGAATCTTAGTCAGCATTCCGATTGAAAAAATATCCATAAAGTTATCCATTTACATTCTATCATTCATATCATAAATGTATTGACGCTATACAAAGTCGCGTTCTTCCAGAATTCAGACGTTTTTTTCTGTATTCGGTATAACGTGGCAAGCTTCATCTTTTGAATTTAACTCGAGTTATTTGGATAAAGATAAATCACTGGACAAATACTTAAACGTGATAGATGGTGTTAATGCGTTTGAATTACACGATTTTGTGTAGATTTTCTCACGAGGAGCCACAATTGACTAAGTTTTTTTATCGATTTTTTGGCTATGTACAACTTCCCTATAAAAATGATCTCCATATGAGGCAGACGCTAGCAACTCTAGCGAGTACAATTTTGCCTCACGGGTGTTCTAAGTTTTTTTCAAACGGCTGAAACGAGTACCGTCCTCGCAGGTGGTCCGCACGGAGATCACCTTCGACTTCCACCGGCTGGGCGTGCTGCTGCTGCGCGCGGCCGTGCACGACGGCACCGTCGTCGCCAAGAAGATCGCCACCGCCACCGTCAGCGAGGCGCGCATTCAGGCCACCGTCGGTGAGTGGACGGCAGTCGGCCATTGCCGTGCCAAACGGGACCATCGACTACATTTTCTCAAACATGCACTACAATGTTGACATCATCTTTAAAGTATGTGGTTGCAGGTTTTTCTAGACGAGAGGCACGAGAGGTCGTTAAGGTTGACATTGCCGGCCTAAGGCCGGTAAGATCCTCTTTTTTTAAATGACATTTCACATAGATTTGTGACACAGCATCATTGAGATTGGCCATTAAAAAAATATTGGTTATTTCATGACATTCTGCCGCTACGCCTATTAAAAACAATAATAAAATTTTCGTTCATTTTGCTGTTTCATTTGGCATGTTTACTTGAGTTTTTTCTGAAAATTAAACTTTTATTTCTTGGAGTTATTTTTACTTATTGTATTGCATGTTTGAGAAAAGCACTATATATACCTCAGCGTGAAAAGGGGTTGTCGTCCTCGTAATAATCCGTCCTCACTGCGTTCGGCTGTCTACATATCGGCCGGCAACCCCTTACTTCCCGGCCTCTGTAGTAATGTACTATTTTCAAACTGATCATCTGCTATGCTATGCTAGCTCTAAGTGACGCGTGTGTGTGCAGACGCGTCCCGCGTGGAGGTGGACGGGTCGCTGGGCGGCGTGCAGGTGGTGTCGCTGTGCGAGGGCGCCGGGCTGCACACGCGCGTGCTGAGCGCCGGCCGCGCGCCCGCGCCCGCGCCCGCGCAGCCGGACCAGCGCGCGCTGCTGTTCACCATCACCAGGCGGCTGGCGGCCGACGGTGAGTGCTGCAGGTGGTCAGGTCCGTAGTGTGTGGGCCCGTGCTGACGGCGCGTGTGTTGCAGGCGTGGAGGCGGCGCTGGCGCTGCACGTGGCCAGCGTGTGGGTGACGCACTCCAGCGCGCTGCTGCGGGAGCTGCGCTCGTGCCTGACGGAGTTCAAGCAGTACCTGGCCAACCTGGCGCGCTCCATCCGCGCCGCCGCGCACGACATGGCCGTGGGCTTTGTGGCCAGGTACCGAATCACACATTTTTATTCTTGATTATTTATATTAGTCCATTTGAATATGTAAGTTCCTTAAATGACTCTGTATTATTATCCATTTCTATATATTCATCATTACAGTCGTCACTGTTGCCTCCCCCAAATATGACTTGTATCATCTTGGAGGGTAGTTGCCATAGTCACCATGCTTGGCAGGCGGGCTGGAGTCTGTGTACTCGTAATGTTTAATTCGAAAATATATCTAACACTTGAGAAAAGGTGCACCGGTTTACGAAGCTGGGTTTCGTCGCCAACCATACCTGCAATCTTTCAAACATTATTTTTCTTCAGTTTCAACTTCAGCATCTTCGACTGTTTCTTGATCAAGGCGTCAGCAAAAGACACCGGTTGAAATCCAGTCTTAGACACCGATGCGCTTGGTCTTTTATTTTATTTTTAAATGTATAGCTTTGAGGTTGTTGATCCAGGAAACCAATTCAGGTACGATAGGCTGAATCTTCAGCTGAAGATCAGAATTGAAGCCTGAGGAAGGTGAGGGTAAGCACCTGAGGGCGTGTTTAATGGGTCTTCATCTACCTTCCATAAGGAAAACATTCCAGCTGTACGCTACAACATGTGCTCTGTTGTAGGGGAGACACATTGTACGCCAATCCCAAGATCTCGACGTCCATGGAGGGCGTGTCGCCGCGGCGTCGCACCACGAGTTTGGGGTGTTCTATCGACGAGCCCGCGGAAGAGATCAATTTAACGTAAGTTTTCTATTTTTCTCAAACATATTTTTCTTACGTGTTTCATAAGCGGCTGCGAAATATGTCGTTACAGGCCTAAGCCGGAAATCATTTTTCTCAAACATGCAATGAAGTATTGTCTTTTCATTCCTTATAATAGACTGGGAAGTATGGTTTTTTGGGCGCGGCAACTGAAGGGGGCGGAAAACTTTTCGACGATTATCATCATTTCGATTTCATTGCTAGGTGTGATTTTGCAAATTTAATTTTTTGAAGCATTTCTTTTATTTCATTGTATGTTTGAGAAAAGCACTATACATGCCTCGTCGTGAAAACGGATTCCCGGCCTCGTATCACTATCCGGCCCACCGGTATCCGGTATATACCCACTTGGCCGGAAATCCTCATTTTTACGGCCTCTGATGTAATGTACTATTGCTCAAACATGCAATGAAATATCGTCCTCACGACTTTCATACGCGGCCGAAAAACATGACGTTGCAGGCCTAGGCTGGGATTTTTTATTTTTATTTGAATATAAACATGGTTTCTGTGTTCATAAACACTAAACAGGTTAAGCAACAGATTTTTTTTTATAGTTCCGAACTTTATCGTATAAAACATATTCGCGTTAATGCCTAGGTTAGCAAACGGTCTAGAAAGCAGAATGCCTGCAACACTTTCGTCGTTTTAACTTTAGCGATATCGACGGAGCCCCGCTAACGTGGTCGCTTTAGCGAAGGTCCTTCGGCTGATATGACGGTGCCCCGCCCTGTCCGCAGGGTGAACATCGAGCTGGAGTCGCCGGTGGTGGTGGTGCCGCGCGCGCCGGCCTCCCCGCACGTGCTGGTGGCGCACCTGGGCCGCATGAGCCTGGCCACGCGCCCGCGCCCGCGCCGCGCCGCTTACCGCGTGCGCGTCACCGACATCTCGCTCGCCTCCGTCAGTACTCTCCCCCTCCTCCTGTCTCTCGCACACCCTACCCCTTTTCCTCACACGTGTTTGTATAGTCACTGTCGAAATGTTTCGGGAAACCTCGGCCGGTACTCGACTATCATCATTCATAATTCTTGAAAATTTTGACTTTGGAGAAAAGGGAAGCTCTTCAAAATATGTCTTATTATGAATTATGCAAAAGTCATAATTCATAATAATTTCCACCATAAGTCGCCCACTGCTGGACTAATCGCCATGCTTGGCAGGCGGGTTGACCACCGCAGTAGATGTATAATGCATTACGACAGACGCGCCTGTCGTATATATAAATAGCTTCACCAAGAAGATAAAAATATTAATAATTCTTATCTACTACTTCTTACAAACGGATAAACTCACGTGCACTTATATCGCACTAGGCGACATGTTTCAAGTAAGTTCTGATACCCACTTTCAAGCCGAGTCAGGACACACCGCTCGGGGTGAGAGTTCATCACTCACTACTGTTACACCGGCCTTGCACGGCGTTCCGCTCGCCGTGCTCGGGCGCAAGTAGACGTGAGTTTATCCGTTTGTAACTAAGTAGTAGTGACGTGGATCATATTTTGTATCTATCTCAGGTGGATGTCAGCGCCAAGCTGAAGCAGACGACGCTCAGTGCAGAGAGCATGCCGTCCATCTACGACGCCAGCGGTGGCAAGCCGGTGCTGCACAACACGGCGCTGCAGCTGGCCGTGCACTACGGACAGCTGGAGCCCAACGCTGAGCCGCAGGTAATGCTCTTCTGTTTTTTTATAACATACCTTACTCACCATTAGGAACACAACACTACATCCCTGAAGGGTAGCAGTGCTATTATGGCTGTGGTCTTCTGTAAGGAGGAGGTACTTCCCCAGTTGGGCTGCCCCATATTCAAGCGTGATGGTCATCGCTGTGCCCTACCTCTCATTGTTGGACGTAGTTTAAGGACATACCCGGGTTTAACGGGAGGGAGAGAGCTGATATGCCATCAACAATTCTACTCTGACCTACTTTTACAGAAATTATCCTTTTAATACGGATCAAGGTTCTGACCTAACCCACTTTTCTAACAATAGTTTGTTTTCGCAAGGGTCGTAGTTCTAACCTAATCTAGCCCACTTTTCTGTCAACAGTTCGTTTTCGTGAGGGTCGCATTTCTAACCTAATATAACCCACTTTTCGGGCAACAGTTCGTTTTCGTGATGGTCGCAGTTCTAACATAACCTAACCCACTTTTCTGACAATAGTTCGTTTTCGCGAGGATCGCAGTTCTAACCTAATCTAACCCACTTTTCTGTCAACAATTCGTATTCGTGAAGGTCGCAGTTCTAACCTAACCTAAACCACTTTTCTGACAACAGTTCGTTTTCGCGCGGGGCGCAGTTCTAACCTAACCTAACCTAATCTAATCCACTTTTCTGTCAACAGTTCTTTTTCGTGAAGGACCGAATTCTAACCTAACCCACTTTTCTGGCAACAGTTCGTTTTCGCGAACGCTGGGGAGTAAGACAAAGTAGTGATTTTAAGACAAACGTTGTTAGGGATAGCGAGGGAGACCAAATTTTCTTGTATTATGGGATTTACGTTGAAGAATCATTTATTGCAGTGCGAAGTCACCGGCCAAGTGGTGGGCGGTCTCCACGTGTCAGCTCGTCGCGAGCAATACGAGCAACTCCTGGACACCATCAGATACTTGAGCGCGGCCGACGACCCCGCGCCGGCGCCCGTGCCTACCCATCAGCAGTACCATCAGGTATGTGCCTTAACTGGAGGGATGATGGTTGACAATCGCTTGTAAATAGTGGGTGGTTCATGTGCAAACAACTGGACCTACTACCGACCTGCTGGACGTGAAGAAACAAACTAGGCAGTGGACTAATCGCGAAGAGCTAGGGAGAACAGTTATTGTGTAATTTCGAAGACTTATTTACTAACTTAGATTTTTAGTGACGTCTCGGTCTGCCGTGACTCCCTCGCTGCGAGATTGCAGACTAATGTGCAGCTGTGCCGGCAGGAGTCGATGGCGCGGGAGCTGGAGCCGGCGGTGCCGACGCTGCGCCTGGACCCCGCGCTGCGCGCCGCCGCGCTGGCCGCGCCCCGCGCGCCGCGCCGCCTCTGCCTGCGCCGCGCCCGCAGCACGTGCCGCTCTCAGGTACTCGTGTACAGCTGTGCCGGCAGCAGTCCTGTTAAAATTTGCATTTTATTCACAAGAGTGCAAAGTATTTTCATACAAATTGCTTAGTACTAATCAAGTGCTTTTTTGATGTTAGCTGGTTGGATGTTCTTTTATTTAATATTTTTAAATGATAAATGAAGGATGCCAATAATTTTGAATACATTTTTACAGTTTTAGAATTAATATTTTCCTCGCGGTAGTCAGGTGAAAAAATGTGTGTTTCACTCGGGAGCAAAGTGTGTTCCCCTCTCGTGGTTTGAAACCCTCCCAATGCTTAAGATCCCAAAATTTAAAGTGTGGAATCTTTCGCTAGCTTGGGTCTCGGTATTAGCACGAAAAGTTAAACACTGACCTTGCTCCCTTGTATAACAAATAACTATTAACTTGCTCGGTTAAATCGTTTTTGGCCGGTTTCGTTTGAGGACTGGATTCACTCCTTAACTAACTGTGTTACAATTGGCAGTCCACTTCGAGCTGTCGTCCTTCACGGTGGAGCTGCGCGCCGACCTGGGCCGCGGCGAGCGAAGCCTGGTGCAGCTGGCCTTCCGCGAGTTCGCTGTGCGCCTGCGCCGGCCGCGGCCGCACGAGTCCGACCTACACGTGCGTACACACCGTGATATAACATTCCGAAAGTGGAATATAGAGCCTAAGTTTAAAAAAGCTCAAGCTTCCAGAACAATCAGTGAAACGGCAGGGTCGCCATGTAGTGTTGGAGTAATTCTACTAATATCATAAATTTGAAAAGATCTTTGGATGTTTGTTACTCAATCATACAAGAGCCACTTAACGGAGTTACATGAAACTTGGCGTATACATAAACACAGATCTGAATTGAGACTTAGACTGAGACTGGGTGTCCTTTTAAGCAGGCGAAGCTAGTATGTAATACAACAAAAGATTATGGTACGTATATAATGTGTGGAATGCACGGAAATATACAAAAACAATGTATAAAGATTAACCAAATCTATAATTCACAAGTCATACATACTTTCAAATTGACTCGACAAAATTTTGGATAAACTTATCCGCTGATTTTCTCTGGAGAGGGAGCGCCCTTTACACACATTACATTTTTTTAAATATAAGCTGTAATTAAAACTAGCTCACACCACCATTGTTTAATTCACAAAACATGTAACCAAATAAAATGCAAAAAATAATACTGTTGTGAGTCATGCTACTCAGTTACAAACGGATAAACTCGCGTGTACTTATATCGCACTAGGCGCATTTCAGGTAAGCTCTGGCAGACATTTTCAAGCCGAGTCAGGATTCAGCACATACCGCTTGGTGTGAGCTGACTGCTGTCCACTGTCTGACACGCTAAGAAATCGCTTCAAGTAACTAATTAGCAATGATATTGTTCCAACAGGTATCCCTCCACTCCGTAACAATGGAGGACTTGACGCAAGACCCGGACTCCAAGCACCGGATGCTGCTGGTGTCGCACGCGCCGCACGTGCCCGCGAAGGCCGTGTTCGTGTCCAAGTCGTGTCCGGACTTCGGGAGGCACGCGGCGCCCACCGTCCAGCGTACTAACTCGCTGCCCAGCGGGCTCAATGTTGACAGAGAGGTATGTGTGCCTATAAAATTGTATCTAGTTGAGGGTAAGGTAGGTTTAGATACCAGGGGCCTATTTCTCGAACAGTTGTAACTTGTAATACAAGCGGAAGTCGCTTTTTGACACCTGTTGTTACAAAGAGACTTTAGAGAGCGAGACCGGATAGTGACACGAGGTCGGGTATCCGTTTTCACGACGAGGCATGTATAGTGCTTTTCTCAAACATACAATGAAATAAAATAAATGCTTCAAAAATATAAATTTGCAAAATTACAACTAACAATGAAATCGAAATGTATTGAAAATTAACATCAGCTGTTTGCTATGACACCCGCCATCTTTGCCTGTGTATGGATAATCGTCGAAAAAAAATTTACTTTGCAGAAATGTAATTCCATTTCCGTCCCCTTCAGTTGCCGCGCCCAAAAAACCATACTTCCGAGTCGATTATAAGGAATGTAAAGACAATATTTCATTGCATGTTTGAGAAATAGTTGCATTGCATATTTGTTATACAAGGGAGCAAAGTTAGCGTTTACCTCCTCGTGCTAATATTGAGACTCGAGCAACTGAGTGGTTCAAAGAGTGGAATCTTGAGCATTGGGAGGGTATGAAAGCAGGAGCAGGGAACACACTTTGCTACCGACGGATCAATTTTTCACCAGGAAAAAAAAAACTCTAAAACTTTAAAATTGTATTTCAAAATTATTGGCATCCAACCAGCTGACATCAAATAAAAACTCGATTATTAATAAACAATTTGTATGAAATTATTTTTCACTCTTGTAAATAAAATGCAACTCTGCTATCTGTTAAGAAAACAGTTCTTATTTGGGGGCGGCCTATGTCCAGCAGTGGACGACCTACGGTAGAAATTATTCATTTATGTACATATTTGTGTAATTTGTTTTTTCTATCTATACAGTATCATCGCAATAAACGCGACAGTAAATGTGGCGCGACGCCGCCCTGCTCGCCGGAGCTCGGTGTGACGGTTGAGGCGGAGGCGGCAGCGGACGCTGAAGAGGAAGCGGACGATGGCGCGGGCGACGGGCTCGTCAACGTCACCGTCCGGATGAGGGATCCTCAGCATCCGAACTTCCACGATTTATACAATCGGGTTAGTATGATGATATTTGGACCAGGGTATGTCCTTAAACTGCGTCCAACAATGAGAGCTAGGGCACAGCGAAGTACCATCACGCTCGAGTCTGGAGAAGCCGAACTGGGGAAGTACCTCCTTCTTACAGAAAACCTCAGCCATAATAACCCTGCTACCTTTTAGACATGTAGTGTTGTGTTTCTGATGGTGAGTAAGGTTCCCAGAGCTCCAACCCCCCTTAAAGGCCGGCAACGCGCTTGTGACTCCCGAGTGCCTGATGGGCACCGGAAAATAGTTTTTATTTCTGTCTCTTTTCACCATTGTGAAATTCCTGATTTTTCTCCTTTTCTCGCAGGTCTCCAGACACACGCGGGTCCGATTCAACTGCCTGAAATTAGTCGTCAGCATCGACAGCTGGGTGGCGGTACTGGACTTCTTCGGGGTGGCCGGGGAGGAGGCGGACGAGCTGCCCGAGCCTCAGCCGAGCGCAGGCGAGTTGATCTCTATAGCTGTAACCATAAGGTCTATTTTAATTTAGCAAATAAGTATTTGACCTGATGAGACGTCAACCGACTGGTGGTTAAATACAACTTTATCCTTGTAAATGTATCATCGGTAAATAGAACTGTCACAACATTGCAGTTTTCTAGTATACAAGTTAAATCATTTATATATACCATAAATAGGAAAGGGCCTAAAATAGAACCCTGTGGTACTCCTAATTTTACTAAAGCTCCTCTAGACTGGGTGTTATTTACAATAACTGTTTGTTTTCTATTGCTAAAGTATGAGGACATAAGGCTTAAGGCATTTTCTGACAGGCCGTAATATTCTAGTTTTTAATGAAAGTTCCATGTTCTACACAATCATAAGCTTTAGAAAGGTCACAAAATATTCCAATGGCATCACTAAAATATCCCAAATAGTGTAAATATGTTGAATGAGGACCGAAGCAGCATCAGTTGTAGAACGTTCCTTTGTAAAACCGAGCTGATTACTTGTAAGTAATCTTTGTCTGTCAAAGTGATTCAATAGACTATTTAATATTAACTTATTAAAAATTTTACTTAGTACAGAAATTATTGAAATTGGACGGAAATTGGTTAGATCATTCGAAGTAAGTATTTGGCTTGATGAGATCTGTGAGTCAGCAGGCTGCACTCAAAATACGGTTTAGCCTAGTAGTGATCCTGCCTATGAAGCCGATGGTCCTGGGTTCAACTCCCAGTCGGGGCATTTATTTGTGAGATGAGCACAGATATTTGTTGCTGAGTCGTGTGTGTTATCTCTGTATTTAAGTATTTATATGTATCTATCTATTATATATATCGTTTTCTAGTACCTACAACACAAGTCTACTGAGCTTACCGTAGGACTAGGTCGATGTGTAAGATTGTCCCGAAATTTTAATTTATCACTTGTTAAACTGACTTACAATTAGCATTACCCCTCCAGAAACCAGCATATCCCCATCGGAGCCGGAAGAGGGCACGACGGAGACGGAGATGTCGATCCGCTCGCTGGGCGTGGTGCTGGTGGGCGCGCGGGGGGAGGTGTGCTCGGCGCGCGCGCTGCGCCTGCGCGCGGCGGCGCACGCGCAGCCCGCGGCGCACACGCGCGGCCTGCGCCTGGCCGTGGGCGCGCTGCTGCTGGCCGACCTCACGCCGCGCGCGCCGCTGTGGCGCGACCGGCTGCGCACGCACGGGGAGAAGGCGCTGGAGATTGACTATACCAGGTACGACCTTCCACCCGATATTCAGCGGGTGTCGTAAGTGGCGACGAAGAGAAAAAACCGACGGATAGGCAGCAGCGTCCGTCGAAACCCAATCTACAACTACTGCGTGCAAATTATTAAAATTCAAATTGTTTTATTCGTGATAAACCACATTAAACTACAAACATGTAACGTAAAAAACAATTACTTTATAAAAAACAATGTAAATTAAAAAGTTGATCACGAAATATATCGCATAAATGTTGAGCCGAGAGTCAGCGCAGATCTTCCGGCGGGACCATTTTTGTGTGCCACGATCGCTGCTGTACAACACTTCCCGACGGTAGTTGCCATAGTCGCCAATGGCAACTACCCCCTAACTAGTCATATTTGGAAGAGGCCTAGGAGTGACTTACGGCTGAAATGAATGAGATATGATGAGACACTTTCTTGTTCCTTCCTTCGACCCGCGTCTGGCCGTATCATCTATCCAATCTTTCCCAAATTAGAATATTAGTTGACTAAGCAATTTCTCCAGTACCTACCACCTTGCACTACACAATATAAGTACGTTTAAATAAAGCATCGTTCCAGACTGAGCGCGGCAGAAGCGGCCGAGGCCGGGTACGAGACGTCGCTGTCCGTGGCGCTCGGGCCGGCCACTTACGTGCACACCAAGCGGTTCATACACGAGCTGTATGCGTTCGCGCACGACTTCCGCCAGCTGCGGCGCGTCATCGTGCAAGCCAGACAGAAGGTACCAAAATTTAACTAACCTCAATAAGGTGCCGCCGATAATGGGGCAGGGCTCAGGCTACCGGTTAGGGCTGCAGAGAGGAACCGCTGGACTATGCGCGTACAGTTAGCAGCAGAAGTGGGTAAGCGGTGAAGGTGTACAAAATGAGGTCATCACATCTCTATTATCAAGAGAATAAGAGCGCGTGTAGGTCATTTTCAACATTTCACCCGCTCAGGCAATTTTGCTGCTGACTGTATCGTCTTCTAAATCTGAACTTTGATCCAACCACAACCAGGTAACGAGAGTCAGCTCGTCCTAAAGGCATGTTTATCCTAGATTAGCAATTATTATGTATGGAAGTGTAAACAAAAAAACATAATTCGACCTAGGTTCATATAACATTTATTACTCCTTATAGCCTCTAGTATTCGTGATTAAAATCTCTCGCAAGCCTCGCGCCCACCCTGTATATATCGTCGAAGTACACAATATAAGCCTTACTGAGCTTACCGTAGGACTAGGTCGACTTGTGTGAGGTTGTCCCGAAATATTTATTTGTCATTTTATTTATATAAAAATTATACATATAACAACAAAGACCAGAGCTCTAACCCCCCTTAAAGGCCGGCAACGCGCTTGTGACTCCCCTGGTGTTGCGGGTGCCCATGGGCGACGGTAATTGCTTACCATCAGGCAATCCGTATGCTCGTTTGCCGCCTATGCCAAAAAAAAAAAAAAAAAAAACAAAAAAAAAAGAGTGTCACTGAAATGCCCTCCACTCCGCTTGTGTCAAGTGTGTGGAGACTGCATATATCGCCGAGATGAGAACAGCCGGAAATCATATGTTTCTGACTAATATTCCAGGTGTCGGTGTCAGTGGGCGTGTCGCCGACGAGCCGCCAGCGCCTGTCCGTGCGCTGCGTGTCGCCCGTGATCGTGCTGCCGGTGTCGGGCCGGAGCCGCGGCGCGCTGCGGGCCGAGCTGACCGAGCTGACCATCGACAATTGCTTCAAGATGGCCGGCGACGCTGACACCGTCAGCACTAGGACGGACCCTGACGCCGGTGAGTCTCGTTTTGTGTGCAGTCTGTGTCTCCGTGCGCAGTGCCGGTGTTCAGATAGTTTGAAGACAGCTGACCGTTCAGCGGCGCTACCGCAAAAAACGATATTCGTAAATTTCGGGTGATTGTCTCTGTCACTCTCGTGACGCCTAAATTGGTGTGAAAGAGAAAGATGCTCGAAATATCCGAACTTCGTTGGGCCAGGTGAGGGGAGCGGTTTCATCCTTACGTTGTGAATATAGCTTTCATTCGCACGAAGCGATTCGCTTCTACCTTCTTAATGCGAATTACTAAGGACTGGAATTCGCTCCCTTCGTCTGTATTCCCAGAAAGATATAATTTGGGTCGTTTCAAGGCAAGAGTGAATAGGCTGTTGCTTAACCAGCGTGCTACACTCTCGACCTCGTCGACAGTTACCATCAGGTGCGACTGAGGTCAAACGCTGGTCAGTCTTGTTAAAAAAAACCATCGAAAGTGTCTAAGTTTATCAAGCTTCGTACAGCAGCTTGATCTAGGACGTATCCAGCAAGTATGCTGCGACGTGCATTTGGCTCCCGACTGCCCGATCGTATACGTCAACATCCTGCCGGACGCGCTCGGCTGTTGCCGCATTCTTTTCGATGCGGGCCGATTAGTCGCAAACAAGCAAGCTTGTTTTCAAGAGATCTCATAACATTCTCCATCCTAATTGTTGTATTGGTTTCTTTTGTTGAAAATTAAAGGTCTTTATTTATATATCGTAAATTCAAATCTATTTTTAATATGGTTTTATTAACACTATTTTTTAATCATTTAATTCTCCTCCTACACCAACTGTTATGGCTGTGTTTAGCCCAATAGTTGACTGCTAGAGAATGCCATTTGGCATTTATTTGTTTTATGCATTAAAGTTGAAATATAACAGTGTTTTCATTTCTCATGCTCGTAAAGTTCTGATTAAAAATAATATTGTATTATTAAAATTGAATTTTCCTTGCAATCGAAATGAAAAGCAGAGTGTATAACTCAGGCATAAGTATCTAAATATTTATATCCCCTACTATATTGGCCTCGGATATAAAATAGATCACTTTATGCCCTTGTTGTACAAATCTACTATGTTCGTCGCAGGCTACCGCGAGCTGCTGGACGTGCGCCGCATCCGGCTGGAGCAGCTGCGCGTGTGGTGCGCGCGCGGCGGGCGCGGGCTGCGCGTGCGCCGCGCCGGCGCGCCGCTGCTGCCCGCGCCCGCGCGCCTGCTGCTGCTGGTGGAGCGCAACCTCAGCGACACGCGCAACGGTACCCACCTCGCATTACTAACAGACAGACAACTGGTGTCCCGCTCAAAATTACCATTTGCAAGAAATCCACTGGATGCGGGTGGCATAAATACGGTCACTGGGTCGTTTTGGGGGAGGCCTATGTTCAGCAGTGGCTTAAATGATGATGATGATTGATAATCTCGCAGTTTTCACACATATATATTTTTTAAGACATAGGCGGCAAACGAGCAGACGGATTGCCTGGTGGTAAGCAATTACCGTCGCCCATGGGCACCACCAGATGAGTCACAAGCGCGTTGCCGGCCTTTAAGGGGGGTTGGAGCTCTGGGAACCTTACTCACCATCAGGAACACAGCAATACATACCTGAAAGGTAGCAGTGCTATTATGGCTGTGGTCTTCTGTAAGGAGGAGGTACTTCCCCAGTTGGGCTGCCCCAGATTCAAGCGTGATGGTCATCGCTGTGTCCTACCTCTCATTATAGGACGTAGTTTAAGGACATACCCGGGTCCAAATAATACAAAAACTAAACGAAATGTCTGCAAAAATCTAAGTAACCTTTAGTTTAAAAAAAAACGCACGTTGATTTGACGTTTGTTTGTACAGTACCAGACATGACCGTGCACGGCACGCTGGCCACGCTGCAGTGCGCGCTGGACCCGGCGCAGTACCGCCTGGTGCGCGGCGTGCTGGCGCACAACCTCGGCGAGTGCGTGGCCGACCTGCCGCCGCACGCGCCGCCGCGGGCCGCCGCCAGCCACGACCAGGTACCTAGCCGTTTGAGGAGTGGGTTCGTTTTTTTATGAGGCAAAAGGGCAGGTGAATTTCCTGGTAAGTAACCACCGCTACCCATGACGATCTGAATCACCAGAGGGATCACAACAGCGCTGCCAGGTTTTAACGTGGCCGTAAGCTCTTTTGCTTGAAGATTTGGGACATTTCAGGACAGTTCATTCCACAGGATGGCGCAAGCAACGGTGCGGAAATATTGGGAACTTAAATTACTAATATAAAAGGGTAATGCCGGCTTTAAGCTACTTCTAACTCGCATTTGATTAGTCCAAAAATAATCATTACTTTTTATTCGTTTGACTTTCATGTTCTGTATTGACGATTGGGTCGCCATGTAATGCTGGCAATCACACAGATTTTTTTGAAGTACGCGTATAATGTTAGACTATGCCTGTGCTTGTGGGAAACTGGGGTCAATTGGGACGTTCTCAATATTTTTGATTACTACGCTGTCTACACTGTCATCTTTTGTCTTAATAATATGTTATAGTTGTCGATGGCAGCCAGGTTAACATTTCGCTTACATAATACTTCTACTTAGTAGTTTCATAAATATAAGCGATTTATAAAACCTCTAATATTGTGTCTATTGACCCACCTTAAGGGTCAATTGAAACATCTAAGATATTCATATTTTTAATATTATTTTTTTATTATATGCCTACTTACGTGTATTTACAATTATGTACTTAAAATATAAAGGATAAATATGTGTGTGTGCGTGTCGTGAACATGAGAGACCTGTTCTTGTACTCAGACGACATGTTCTGACTGCCAGGTGTGGACCACGTCGTCCATCAAGCTGGACCTGCTGGACGTGACGGTGGAGCTGGAGCCGGAGCACGGGGTCTCCTCGCTGGCCTGCATCAACTTCATCAAGTCGCGTCTGCTGCTCGAGACCTACTCCGACCTCAGCCAGGATATCGACCTCGTCTCCCAGGTCTGTCTGAACACCAGATTGTTTTGATAAATTTTTGTTCTTGACTAATATGGCGGTACAGGGATGACTCATGAATAGACCCCGGATTGTTGCGATGACGTAACAATAGCGTAACTTGGAGAGTAAATGGAACAGTAGTAATTAATATGGATTTCTTATGATAAGATAAGATAAAATAATCAGGTGTTAATTAATATTAAAAATTACTTATTATTTTTGGTATATTACTGCGAAATTTCCTATAAATCAATTGTTTAAATTATCGACGTTGTCCTTTCATTAACTGACCAATTTTTATTGTCAATGATTAAAATTTGTTTTATTTTTTTTTTTCTAGTGCGATGAATATATTTTTAGCGTATCTTATTTTTTTGTTTATTTTTTTTTTACCGTTCCATTTACTCCCCAAGTTATCCTATTGTGACGTCATCGCGACAAGAATCCGGAGTCTACTCATAAAGTGGCTTTAGGTTTTTTTTTATACGATTAACGAGACTCTTAACCACAAATGCAGCCACTACTGCCTTGACTAGGAGGCTGTTTATCGTTCTAGTGATTAAAGAGTATGGTAACCCGTGTGCTTCCCTCAGGAGATCCTGGTGAGCGACACGCGCTACGTGAACGAGCCGGCCAACCGGCGGGGGAACGTGTTCACGCACATCGTGCAGCCCATGGCCGACCACCGGCACAGCGTGCAGGCGGAGGTGCACGCCAGGTACACCAGCGCGGGTTGATCTCTATCCACGTCCTAGGTCGCCGACACGATACGTGAACGAGCCGGCCATCAGGCGGGAGTCAGGTGGAACGGCGTCCTCATGACGCTGGAAGAGCGAGAGGTTATTATAGCGTATATGGTCGCGGTGAGCAACACGGGTGAACATCCCTGGAGACTGCGGTGCAGAGGTCCTTGTCACGCTGAATGGTTTACGACAGGGAATGTAGATGTAGCGTGGGAGACGCCCGGCTAGAATTAGGTGGCCTGTCGATACAATTACTGGGTTCAGTGCTTAGTAGATGTAGTTGTTGTGTAGGGTCGCCCGGTCGGTATCAGGCGGGCTATCGATCGCCACATACAGATATTCAGCCCTGTAGCTGGAGCTGCAGGTTTTCTTAATTTTTTTTTTTGCAGCACACAAGGCCCTTCTTGTGATCGACATCTCTCAGTTCACTCTGCTCTATAACATATTTACCAAATACATTATAACGCCAAAGTGTGGGACCATTGCACGTTGGCCGTTCGGGTGTAAAGGTCCAAACGCCCCTTAATGTGGACCGACGACATGGTATAGATCGCGGGAATCCATTGGATGCGCAGGTGCGGAGGTGGCACAAAACTGGTCACCCTAGGTCGATTTGGGGGAGGCCTATGTCCAGCCATGGACGTCCTTCGGCTGATATGATGATGATGAAAGTGTGGGAACTACGGAGGATACATGTTGGCACGTTCAGACCACGATCTTACAAAAACTTTCCTTAATTTCCTCTTTTTCTTTCAAATGTTGTCTTAGCTTTAAATATAATTGTGGTGTTTTAGGAAACGCGGCGACTCTTCGGCTTACACCATCTTAGTGAACAACATGAGACTAATGGCCATCTTGGATTGGTGGGAGGCGGCTAACCAGTTCATCATGCAGCAGCCTCTGCCCCCCTGCGATCCTGATCAACAGCATCTGTAAGTGTCCGTCACCAAAGAAGTGGATTCTCGTTGAAATGGGTCGATGTGACATTCTGGAGTTTTTTGTTTTATTATTGTTTATGGTTTTTGCAGTGAAGAGGCACTATCTGCAGCGCTCGGACAACTAGGAGCAGGTGGAGCCCCTGGCGCGGGGTCAGAGAGCCAGGTGGAGCTGAAGCTGAACGTGACCGACTCGCAGCTGGTGCTGGTGGAGGACGCCTCCGTCTGGGACACCAACGCCGTCATACTCAAGGTCAGAGACGCCATCACCAGCGATGGGGCTGGCAGCAGGTGGAGCCTCCTGGAGACATTTTTGTATCTTTGAGCGTTGCTTTCTGATAATAAAGATATCCAAGAGCAGAAATAACAACACTGTATATAAATGCAGCATTTAGGGTTTAAATCTGACGTTGTATAAAATCAATCACCGTGAAGTCTGTGCTTATCAGAAACTTCAATGTACCTCCAACTACATGTATAATTATTATCATTCCATCATTATCATCTACTGTTGGATATGCTAAAGCAACCCACAATATGCCTTGCATATGCTGGTAAATGCCATAATCGCCACGCTTGGCAAGTGGGTTGGCTATCGCAGTTCTACTTGTGTGTGTCTTGGCACACGGATATATCAGCGGCGTATTGCGTAACAACTTGTAACTTGTAATATTAGCGGAAGTTCCTTTCCAATCCCTTTATTACAGAGTTTCACTAATAATATTAGTTGTAAATTGTTATGCAATGGGCCCCAGATTACATAAAACTAGCTGTGTACCCGCGGTTTATTAGGGAAAAAACGTAGCCTATGTGTTAATCCAGGGTGTCAGCTAGCTCCATGCCAAATTTCATTAAAATCGCTCCAGCCGTTTAGACGTGAAGAAGTAACAAACATACACTCACAAACTTTCGCCTTTATAATATTAGGTCCTTACATATGAGTTTTTTCGAACTAACTGTTTGACAAAACGCCAAATTTAAAGGTAAGGACCCAATATTAGTGTGATAATTTTGTAGCTAAGTCGCGTTACATGTAGCTGATGATATACGTGTCGTGTCCAGAGCACGACGGTGATCACATACCGCGTGGCGGACGCGGCCAAGCCGGTGTCGTGCGAGCTGAGCGAGCTGGAAGTGTTCTCGTGCGTGCTGGGGCTGGAGGAGGAGACGGCGCTCGCCATCGTCGACCCCGCCGCGCTCACCGTCGCGCTGCACGCCGACCGCTCGCTACACGTAACTATACTTTATTTTTCAATTTAGGCACATTACATGCACTTATGAACGTCGAAGAAAAATCTACACCGGTTCGAACCCTACACCTCTGACCCGAGAAGATACCCGCTTGTGGTAGTGACCCTGCCTATGAACCCGATGGTCCTGGGTTCGAATCCCAGTCAGTTCATTTGTGTGATTAACACAGTTATTTGTTCCTGGATCATGGGTGTTTTTGTCAATTTAAGTATTCATACGTATTTTTTATACTTATATGTATCATCGTCTAGTATCAACAACACAAGACTTACGGAGCTTACCGTAGGACTAGGTCGATTTGTGTAAGATTTTCCCGAAAAAAAAATGTCTATGCATTCAATAAGGTCTATAGAATTATACTTACATATATGGAAAAGAGAACGCGGCAGAGTGTGCGTGGTGAGAGTTTAATCACTAGACCCCGGATTCTTGTCGCGATGACATATTGTATGATAGCTTTTTGAAGTATTTAGGTTGATTTTTAACAAGTAAACATAACTCTAAAACCTTTTGCCTAAACTGAAAGCAGTTACATTGACATTATCAATTCAGGTATTTTATTCTTGATATTAGGTTTATGAAACGCGCCTGAAATCTTTAATCTTTAACACTACTTCGTTTCAGATATCTACTGGAACTTTGAATCTGCGTTTGTCGTACCACGATATGCGCATGTTCGCGTCGATGATACAGTCGCTGCCGGCACAAGTTCGCGCAGCTTTGTCAGGTAATTTCATCATTCTCGTGGTTACAATTTAGTTTAAAAAAAACTCTTCAAAATCTAATATAGAGTTTATTTATTTTTGGTATTGGCTGAATATCGTAATCGGGTATACAAACTATTTGTGTTACTAATATTACAGTCAGTATGGCCAAATATATCGTAACACATCCTTACTGCTATATAAATAATAATCTGTATCGATATATTTGACCACTTTGGTTGCCACTAACTATTTGAAGCTGACTGTGCCAGGAAAACTGTCGAATTGTGGAAAGTTTATTAAAGCCAACGGCAGCAGCTTGTACACGTGTTTTTGTGATTGCTTTATGTTTCGACATTTCACCTCATGTTTGATATGTATTAATGATGTGTTTTCATAGGCAAAACGGAAGAAGAGACAGCGGAAGCGGACGCGCCGGCGAACAGGCTCCACATGCGGGCCGGGGCGCGCCTGCTGCCGCCGCGCTGGCTGCCGCTGCGCGCCGCCGCCGCAGCCGTCCGCCGTGTGGCCGCTGCGGGCCGTGCAGGTAACGCTACCATTTTTAGACGCTAAGTCGTTGTAATAAGGTCCACGAATAGTCAATAGCATGCCATAAGGATGATGGTATAGGAGCGTTTTGTAACACGAAAGGTATTTTTTTGAATTCATACTTACCAAATATGGTAGTGAAAGTGTTAAAATTTTTGGGAGACTGTTTCACAGTCATCAGTTTATGAGCCGACGTTGAGAAGACTTGATGCTTATCTGAAAAAGTGTCGTATCTGATTTTTCTTACTAAGTATGGGTTTTAAAACTAATTAAATTAATATAATGGAACCACAACCAGGTTATACGTACATGCGAGCGGGAGGAAGATAAAACAAGCTGTTTATATTTTTTAAGTTTTTATGATTGACATGTAATCATTTGTAACTAACCCTTTCACAGGTGAGAGCGGAGTGCGTTACACTCTGCGTAATCGACGATTGTCTGGACTCGGACGTACCACTTCTGGAAGTCTCCTTGGCAGATCTTAACGTGGAACAGGTATTGTACAATAAAACATTTTCTGTATATTAATTATTATGTTATTTCAATATCGATCTTAACGTTTGCGTATTATGCATATAAAATCTTCTCGTTTGTCCCAGGACCTACGTAAAATAGAAGAGTCATTTTCTGACCCGGTGCTGGTATCTACGCCATGCACGAGCGCCGGGACGCCGGGCGCCAGCGGCGCGGGTGCCGGGCGCCTGGGCGCCGCGCTCAGCGTGCACTACTACAACCGCATGCTGTCCGGCTGGGAGCCTGCCATAGAACCCTGGAGGTACGATTTGTTATGTTTTTACTTTATGCTGAAGTGACTTTGGTATACGTAGTTTAGAAAGGTCAACTTCAAATCTCAAAAATTCAATTTTAATTATATATTCTAACGTATATCCATATAAATAAAACGGTTTCATTATGCACAACCCTACCAATCCATACATTATTCAATGCAGAACTAAAATATAAATTTAGAAGTTATTTACTTACGAGGTAATATTAAAATACTTGCTTTTAAATGTTAATGTGGCCAAAGATTATAAGTATTAACAGAAAAAACTAGCTTAGTAACTTTTTTTAAAAAAAACTTAATAGTTACATAAATAATATTGTCTTCGATTACCACTACGATAATTACTCATGAAATAAAACAACTAATACGGATTATGTCGCGTATACTACTCGAGTGATCCACCCGATGACCGCGAACGCTGCTAAAGGGTACGAAACGTCTGGACGTTTAAATAAGTATACGCGATATAATACGTTTTACTTGTTTTATTACATGAGTTACGTAGTAAATCATAAACTTCTTAAAATTTACAAAAATTTAATTATGATATTTTTATTAAAAAAAACCTTTTTGTTAAGATTCGAAACATCATGGGAGTACACCCTCACCAGCGGGCTCGCGCTGGGCCGGCTCGCGGTGTCCGTGCGCTCGGCGGAGGTGCTCAACACCAACATCACGTCCTCGCTGGTCGAGCTGGCGCAGCTGGTGCGCGCCAACTGGACCGCAGACTACTACACGCAGGTGCGCTATCGTTTCAACCCATAGCAGTCTACATCTAGAAATTAACGTCTCCCGTCTACTGTTGGAAGTCTGGTAGCTGTTGCTTTTGTAAGTCTACGAACCAGGTTACCAAGTGAACCCCGGACTCCATTAAACCGGATTAAAGAAATGCTTTTATATATTTTTTTTTTATTTTTTTTTTACAGAAATTACAATCGTATTATGATAACTACGAGTACTTAACTAGTTACAGTATACAATCTAAAGGCCCTTGAGGTAGTGTACCAAGGATGCTGGCGGCATTTCCTCGTTGTATCGCAATGCTGATACGTTGTGCGAGGAAGCCGCCTGCTCTTCGGTCACCAGTTACATCCACCAGACGCTTCGTGATTACTTTTTCATTTTTATTAATTTATTTTTCTGTCGTCAAAATGTCAAGTGCTTAATAATCACGTTATTATTATTGCTAACAGTGGAATTACATGGAACTTAGTATTTTTAACATAGAGGATAATTTCCAGCCGGTGTCCCTGGATGCCTCGCCCAAGGGCAGCCCCGCGGGGCATAGGCGGCGCTCTCCGTTCGTGCCGTACGCTCTGCGGAACCACACCGGGCACAAGCTGTGGTTCACTACGCTACTGACTACCTGCGATGTGTAAGTTGACTTGTAATTTGTGATTTTTAGTTTAAATTTTTTGATAAAAAAAAAAACAATGACTTTATTTTAATAACAATGTATGTCTTGTTTTTTGGAAACGTTTGAAATTTAAATTATTTTTCGAGAGATATTCGAAATGTGTATGTCATATTATGATAACTACAAGTACTTAACTAGTTACCACATAAAGTCTAAAAAGGCTCTTGAGTTATTGTACCAAGGATACTGCATTTCTTCGTTGTATCGCAATGCTGATACGTTGTGCGAGGAAGCTGTCAGCTCTTCGACCACCAGTTATTATATCGATTGTGATATATTAATGAAGCAATTATAACATCTACATAGATAAGAAATATTCTGTGACAAAATAATGTACGGGTTTTTTTAAGTCAATGTAGTTATGCGGTTCGTTCTTTGCTGTTTTAACGCATCATAGAGAAAATAGATGATATGAGGTCTGTTTGGGGGCAGGCTGACGGAGAGCCTGGGCTGGAGCGGGCCGGACGACTCGTGGGTGGCGGTGCGCGGCGGCGACACGGAGCCGTTCTCGTTCGGCGCGCGGCGCGGGCGCGGCGCGCGGCCCGGGCCCGCCGTGCTGCACCAGCTGGCGCTGCGGCTGGACGGCTGGGCGCCGCCCGACCCCGTCTGCGTGGACCGCGTCGGCGTCTTCTTCCGCACGCTCACGCACGCCGTGAGTGCCTTACGTACTCTCGCCGTCAGATATATCGGAGCTGCGGAGATGGTCACAAATATTTGAGCAAGGCCTCTATTGTCAAGGGGACAAAGTGCATGTTCAGATATTTGTGACCACCTCCACAGCTCCGATATATATCTGATGGCGATTGTACCACCCTTCATACAACCTTCTCTCTCTCCACCAACCCTCTAGGCCTCATAGATCTCTGAGCATAAAAGGCTCAATAATCGTCACCCTGGGTGAATGTGGGTGGGTGGGGAAAATACCACTTTGTTACTAGACTCAGATTCACTTAACAAAAATTTACATTCTGTTGCACGTTAGTCATTTTTGCTATGGTGTGCTTTGTTTGCCCAACTTTGTTTGAAAAGTTGAAAAATTTGACTCGAAACGGGACTCGAACCCACAACCACTGGATCACTTCTAGTGTTCCGCTTAAAGTTATCAATTTTTTATATTTTATCCCTCGTGGCATACGTCATCATGGGTGACGTGTAGACATCTAAAATATCGAAGATATTCGCTAGCAGACGTTTCTGCATTATAAAAAAAATGTTTCAAAAGTTTAATAAGTAATAAAAATAGTTGTCTTAGTATTACATAGTATTAAATTACATTAATTTTTTAAGCTATTAACTAAGAAAATTTGTATTCTTTTTTGGCAGAAATCTGGTGCCGAAGCCCGCCTAGTGCTGGAAGTGTCACTAGAAGGATCGGCGAGGAAGCTGGTGACGGTGCGCTCAGCACTGACGCTGCACAACCGGTTGACTATACCCGTAGACGTACGACTGGAACCTGCGCCAGGTAACCCGTTAAAGTTCTTAAAATACAACATATTTCTCCTTAAAATTAACAAATTAATTTAGTTTTCTAGTTGACAAGCCATCTTTTTGAATTCATAATGTCCAAACTGCATTCTAAAAGTTCTTTTGGGATTTACCCGCGCGCCGCGCCCCGTAGTCTTCCAGCGAAATAGTAGTATAATGGCATGTAGTGGGCTCGATTTGTCTTGGTGCTAATTGCACTAAGCATTTATATAGTTCAACCGTAAAACCAAATGGTTTTTTTTAAGTCGTGATGCCCTAAAGTCCACCTAAGTAGAGTGCGTATAAATTTAGTTTGGGTTTTCAGTCTATGTCACACGATGATAGCGCAGTGCCCTATACCCCGTAATTACATAAAGAAATGAAAATAAGGTGCCCCTTGAATCTGCATAACCGCTTGTTTCTTTCGCCGTCAAACCAAACGGCATGCTTGTGTATTCATAATGGCCAAACTGCGTACCAAAAGTTCTGTTTCATTTATTTATATCTCATTGATATATGTAACTCTACTGTCTATAGTCACATGGTGACAATCTAGTACGCGTAGACTCTGCTTTTACTTGCACCAGCGCAAAACTAGGGTAACTAGGGTGTACTTGTAGTGGGCCCCGTGCTGTGCTGGCCGAGCGGGCCGCAGCGTGTACATGCGTACTGCGCGGCGCTGCAACGCGCGTATGCTACGCGTATTCCTGCGTTGCCGCGGCCGGTGGCACGTGAAGTGCTCGCGTTACACCCTGTCTCACTCTGCGGTACTATTGTCGTAGTTCAGTTCCCTTTTGACATAAATACATATATGTATTGTTGATTCTGTCGTTTAACTTGTAACGTAGCTTGAAATATAGATATCATAGAAAAATAACGTTCTTTGATCTTCTTGACACTTATTTTACTAGTTTTTTTTAAATTAAACATTAACACGGCTCTACTCAAGTTTATTTAGTCACTCGCGCGACATGTTTCGGAGAACATAGGCCTCCATTATCAAGCACTAAGAGTGCTGAGTGTCCGTTCGATTCGGCAATCGCGTCGCCGGCCCGTCGAAACATCGAAACATGTCGGGCGAGTGACTAAATAAACGTGAGTAGAGCCGTGTTAATGTTTAATTTATCTGATATTTCTCACGAAAGTTTAAATACAAATAGTTTTTTTTATTAAGAAAAATTTAAATGCTCCATAACGTTTTTGTATGGTGTAGCTTCACTTGGATAAAGTTCCTACTTTTAGAAATCCAAAAACAGGGTGTAACGTTAGAGTATGTAGATACGTGTGTACTATTAATAATTAGTAGCTTATTTATTTGTATAGTAAACGTTGATTCATTTGAATCGCATAACCTTTATTTTGGTGAAAAAGTAAAGTTGCGTTTTACTACGTCATAGAGAAATTATTTGTTTTTGTCAGAATATCAGAAACTGTAAAACTATAATCACAAACTGGACCTGGGGTGGCGGTAAAGATGACAATCGTTAATCGACAGTCATCTGCTGCTTAGCTACTCTTCTGGGAATATATTTTAGTTATTTTTCTTTCTTTACATGTCTTTATTTTTACATTGCTTTATGGTGTTACCCGAGCAGCTAACGGCTACATGAGCTATATGTTTCCGCCACTCCGCCCGCAGGCCAGTGGTCGGGCGGCAGCGGGCGCTGGAGCTCGGTGGGCGCGGGCGGGCTGTGGGCGGCGCCGCTGTCGCCGCAGCCGGGCGGCGTGGCCGTGCGGCCCGCGCTGCGCGGCGCCTGCCCGCCGGCGCCCGCGCACGTGGACTGGCGCGTGCACGAGCGCGCGCTGCTGCACCTCGAGTGCCGCGCGCCGCCGCTCGACGTCTACAGGTTTTTGATTCAAATCTTTGTTGTTTTTTTATTATGCACTTAATAAATGGATTAATTTAAGAATATTGTACCTAGACAAGGACCTAAATTTAGTTCTTATTCTTAAGTTAATCATTTAGATTATGTTTCGATAATTAAAGACGTACATTGTATTGGATCGTATTTTGTTTTTTTTTTTGTTTTTAATTATGCCTTATACTGATTGTAATTGTAGTTTTTTATTGGCAAATTGTGTATTTTTGATATACAGAAGACCGTGGAGTATAATCAGGCCCTGTGTCTAGCATTTGTGGACTATGAGAAGTTCTGGAGTCCCTGCAGCGATGCCAAGTAGATTGGCGATACATCCAAGTGATGAGATGTCTCTACGAAGCCGCCACCATGTCCGTCCAAGTACAGAATCAGCAAACAAGTCCCATACCATTGCATCGAGGTGTTAGGCAAGGGGACGTTATTTCCCCGAATTTTTTTACAAATGCAATGGAGGATATGTTTAAGACGCTGAGCTGGAAAGGACGTGGCATCAACATTAATGGGGAATACATCTCTCAATTGCGATTTGCTGACGACATCGTCATCTTGGCAGAGACGCTGCAGGACCTACAACGGATGCTGAACGACCTGGCTGACTCTTCTGTGCGCATCGGCCTACGGATGAACTTGGACAAAACCAAGGTCATGTTCAATGAGCATGTATTACCGGAACCGATCGCAGTACACGGCGCCGTTCTCGAAGTTGTTCAAAAATATGTTTACTTCGGGCAGACATTGCAGATGGGTAGAAACAACTTCGAGGACGAGGTGAATAGAAGAATTCAGCTAGGTTGGGCAGCATTTGGGAAGTTACGTCGAGTTTTCACATCTTCGATCCCACAGTGCCTAAAGACGAAAGTCTTCAATCAGTGCGTCCTACCCGTCATGGCGTATGGAGCCGAAACGTGGACACTGACGGTACGGCTGGTCCACAAGTTGAAAGTCGCTCAGCGGGCTATGGAAAGGGCTATGCTCGGCGTTTCTCTGCGGGATCGAATCAGGAATGAGGTAAACCGGCAGAGAACTAAAGTCATCGACATAGCCCACCGTATTAGCAACTTGAAGTGGCAGTAGGCTGGCCATATTAGCCGTAGAACCGATAACCGTTGGGGTAAACGAGTTCTTGAGTGGAGACCGCGTCTCGGCAAGCGTAGTGTAGGGCGCCCTCAGGCTAGATGGAGTGACGACTTGCGCAAGATGGCTGGCAGGAGCTGAATGTGAACAGCCGAAAATCGAACACGATGGCGTGAAATTGGGGAGGCCTATGTCCAGCAGTGGACTACGATAGGCTGATGATGATGATGATGATGATGACGATGATGATGATGTATTTTTGACATCAAAAACTTTGAATTGAATTGATTGTACTTACATAATTCATATTCATGTATGTTTACAGGATATAGTGTCACGTTTTCATGCATTTAACTTAAACAGCGATTGCTTAATTGTCGTAACACAAATTAAATTATTAACTTAAGAATCCCCCTTAAGTTCCATAATTAGGTACAATGCTTTTGCAATTCACCCAAATGTTTTGACAGTCTCACACATGATTTATGCGTCACTTACACACTTGTTTGGACGTCACAGCTTATCTTAGGCTAGCAGAAATCAATTACAAACATTAACGAGTGGTTTATATCCCAGGTTCTGCTGCGTGGTAGTCCGCGAGCGCTTCCCACCGAGCCGCGAGCCGGCGGCCGGGCACGCGCTGACGCTGGTGCCGGCGCTGCGGCTGGAGAACCTGCTGCCGCTGGAGCTGCAGTTCCGCTGCTCCGGCCTGGACGTGCAGAACGTGGGCGGCGCCCTGCCGCCCGCCGTCACCCGCCCCTTCCACGAGGTGACCACCATGTGACCATTTCTTGTGATATTTCATTTACATAATATTAAAGACCGGAAGTCTTAGCTTATTAAAACACAAATTTATCGATGTCCGATAAGTAGAATGATTTAGAAATTAAAGACCTATTTGCATGTAATAGTATTATATAAAATGTAAATATGCAATATATGTTAGTATAGATGTAAAACTTATGGTCTATGCGGTAGTAACGTATGTGTACAGGCATGTCAGCATTCTATATAAATTTTGACGTAAGTTCCATATTAACTATCTGCACAACTATATAGACATGTTTAAATCGAAAGAAAAATAGAAAAATTTGACTCGAAGCGGGATATGAACCGTCAACCACTGGATCCAATTTTTCTATTTTTCTTTCGATTTAAAATATTCGCTAGCAGATGTTTCTCCAAAATAAAAATAATTTATATAGACACGGTCCTTCAGTTACTTTTCACCTATAGGTACTAGGTTTAATTAAGCTAAAATTTTGTTAGCAAAATATGTCTCAGTAAAGAAACATGCTATAATTGTCACGACCTAAGTCTACCATATTTTTAGCAAATAATATAAATATTTTAGAACTGGCCAATATAATATCAAAACAGAAGCAAAAAGTTTTATACCCCTAGGTAAATCATGCTCATCTTATGGCCTTCGACATGTCACATAATCTATATATCTTATCTAAAGGTGAATGTGGAAGAAGGAGTAGAGCTGAGCGTGAAGATAGAAGGCTTCGGGTGGTCCTCGACGCTGTCGGTAGGTGGCGCTGGCGGCAACTCGTTCACCGCGCGCCTGAAGTTGAAGGACACGTGGGGTCGGCGGCTCTACCTTAACGCGAGGGTGGCTGTCAAGCCCACTGATGGGATCAAGGTCAGTGACACTTATAAACAATGAGTAATAATAGTGATAATAGCTAGTAGTAACTAGTAGCGGATTAGAGGGTGCAGATGTAATGCAAAACTATTTTTCACCGGGAAAACTCTGATCTCGATCGAAATTTGTGGACCCGGGTATGTCCTTAAACTACGTCCAACAATGAGAGGTAGGGCACAGCGATGACCATCACGCTTGAATCTGGGGCAGCCCAACTGGGGAAGTACCTCCTCCTTACAGAAGACCACAGCCTACTTTTCTTCAGGTATGTAGTGTTGTGTTCCTGATGGTGAGTAAGGTTCCCAGAGCTCCAACCCTCCTTAAAGGCCGGCAACGCGCTTGTGACTCCTCAGGTGTTGGGGGTGCCCATGGGCGACGGTAATTGCTTACCATCAGGCAATCCGTCTGCTCTTTTGCCACCTATGTCATAAAAAAAAAAATACGACGGCACCCTAAATATTAATCAAAGATTATATTAAATGAGTGACATTTTCATATTCATTAATATGGAAGTTTATCGTTGAATGTCAAATATCATTTTGACTTTGACGGCGAAAATAGTTTTGCATTACATCTGTATATATCTATGTAAAGTCTGTTATTATCGACTAACAAAAAGTTGCGAGTAAATTTTACTGTTATACTTAGTATTTTCCTCGTGTTATTGAACTCTCTATGCTCGTAGTTCTTTTTTGGAATCTTTCGGTAGTCCGAGTCTCAATATTAGCACGAAAAAGTAAACATAATTTGGGCTTTTGTATAACAAATAATTATTACACGTATATACTTCAAGCTTTGTACATGTACTTCGTCAATCGAGATTCGATTTTCTCGTGTTTTTTCCTGGTCCCACTTGATGAAGATTTTATCAACACTTTATAAGTTATCGTTCATCACTTATTCAGTTGTTTGTTTGGTTTTAGTTTGACTAAAGCTAAAACTTCTTCAGACACACACATCACTAGTAATGCATAATATGTAGGGTAATTCACTAGTAACTGACCACATACTAAAATGAACTCTATTTATAGGTGATTAGAATTCATTTTCAGTTAAGGAACTATTGTCATTAATTCAGAAACCCCATTAGAAAAAGTGTTATATTTATAGGTAAACAGAATGCAATTTCAATAAAGTGGGTAGTAATTGAAATGTGTTAGATCTGTGGTGTGACGGAAGTGGTGTGTGAACCGTGCAAGTGTGCAGGTGTCGATCAGCGCGGCGTACTGGCTGGTGAACCGCACGGGGCTGCCGCTGGTGTTCCGCGCGGAGGGCGGCTCGGCGCCGGCCGCGGGGCAGGGCGACGAGCACGAGGTGGCGCGCATGGTGGCGCCGCTGCTGTTCGCCTTCGCCGAGGCCGACGGCGGGCCCACCGTCACCGCGCGCCTCGGCACCGCCGTGTCGCTCAACCAAGAGGTAATGCTGCCATTATGAGTGCTGGATACAGGCGGTGATCTTTGAGCAAGGGGGGATCAATGCCGTAATTGCCAAGTTTGGCAGGCGGCTTGACGATCGCCCTTCATGACTCCCGGGACACAGTATTATATTGCGTTGTTATAATAAGTACTTAGATAGGTTTTTACTCGAAAAATATCCTGCCGACGGCGAGCGGTGATAGAATGCGGCCGTAGCATTATATCAAAGATTTCTGATCACAATATATTCTACAAGCGATAGAGCAGCACGTAAGGAGGAAAAGTGATTGGTCTACCATTCGTACTGCGCACCTTTGTACCGAGTAAGAAGCCCAAGCTGGTATCCAGGAGATCCTGTCCATAGGCGAAACAGTATTTCATATGGCATTTGTTGGAGGTGTGAGGTGCCAATTTCAATGCTACTGTTTCAGGGTTAAATGCTTTACAGAAAGAAACTTTTTAAAATCCGGTTTTTAATCATAAGAGTACGGAACTAAATACTAATTTTAAAATAGAATAGGATATAATTTATTTCAGTATAAGAATTACACAGTTATACATGTCATTTTTTGTCCAGTGGTGCTCCCCGTTCGGGCTGGGCCCGGGCACGACGGTGAAGAAGCTGACGGCCGGCGACAAGGTGTACGCCGTGGGCGTGTCGGTGCGCGCCGGCCGCGGCCGCTACCGCCACACCAACATAGCCACGCTCACGCCGCGCTACCAGCTGCACAACAACACGCCCTACCACCTGCAGTTCGCGCAGAAGTGCACTGCCACCACGCTGGTGAGTACTGATCAGATGTGCGTTCAACGTGTAGTTTTGGACCCGGGTATGTCCTTAAACTACGTCCAACAATGAGAGGTAGGGCACAGCGAAGTACCATCACGCTTGAATCCGGAGAAGCCCAACTGGGGAAGTACCTCCTACTTACAGAAAACCACAGCCATAATAGCACTGCTACGTTTCAGGTATGTAGTGTTGTGTTCCTGGTGGTGAGTAAGGTTCCCAGAGCTCCAACCCCCCTTAAAGGTCGGCAACGCGCTTGGGACTCCCCTGATGTTGCGGGTGCCCGTGGGCGACGGTAATTGCTTACCATCAGGCAATCCGTCTGCTCGTTTGCCACCTTTTGTCATAAAAAAAACGTGTAGTTTCGTCACCCATAATGGCGTACATTATCAGTTTACCTGAACGTGTTTTCTTAGCGTACGTATTTGATATGTCTTGCAGAACGACCCGGGAGCTCGCGCGACGCACGTGTCGGCGGTGGCGGGCTGCTACCTGCCGTGGCACTGGGCGCGCTGGGAGCGGCCGCAGCTGCTGTGCGTGCGCGTGCTGGGCGCGGGCGGCACACCGCGCACGGCCTGGTCCGGCGGCCTGCGCGTCGACGCCACGCGNGCCGTGCACCTGGCCTGCAGGTACTGTGCACAACCTGGCACCGGCCGCTGCTGTGGTAATAGGTTTTACCGAGTGGCATATTTCAATTTTTATTTTCGTATGAACAGAGAGAACGCTGGCGGCGGTGGCTACGTGTTCCTGCGCGTGGAGGTGGTGGCGCAGGGCGCGACGCTGTTCGTGGTGCTGACGCACGCGGACAGCGCGCCTCCGCCGCTGCGTGTCGACAACCACTCGCCCGTCGCCATCATGTTCCACCAGGTCAGTAACACAGCTTCTCCTGGTAATATTAGGTGGGAAATCTTTCAACTGGTTATAAACCGTTAATAACTCATTGACTCAATGACAACTATTGCGGTACTCCAAAAAAGTGTACAACATTAATGATTCTAGAATTTATTTTAAATTTTTAATTAGTAGACAAAGTCATAAATTTCTATTCGTTTGCATGCATAAATACGCAGATGTTTTGCTGTTTCCTTCAAGGCCAATTTAGCTAATATCGTTTTCAAATCTCTTGTGCAACAGTTTACATTTTGGTGCCGTGACCAGGATTTTTATAAGCGGGCTAATAAAATACTTAAATTTTACGATTTCGTATGACTAGAATTATGTGAGACTGCCCTAACCGATTGCGCTGGTTTCTTGGCACGGCGGGCAGGTGGGCTGCGGCGAGGAGTGCGTGGTGGGCGCGCACGGCACGGTGCAGTGGGCGCTGCCGGAGCCCGAGGCGGCGGCGGCGCTGGCCCTGCGCGCGCCCGGCGGCCCGCGCGCCACGCTGCCGCTGGACGCGCTGGGCTCCACCGTGGTGCTGGCCTACCAGAACTTCATCTACGTCGCCTTCGATAAGAGCGGCTCGACGAACGACGATTCCATTCTAGTCTTGGAAGTGCCTTTGAATTCTACGAGAGTCATTCTTGCAAGAAAGCGATACGGTGATAGGTCAGTGTTTCGACATGTTAATTTTCACTGCATCATTTCGCATGGCATTGAATATACAATTCCATCCCATAAGCCAGTAGATCATAGTACATATTTGTACCATTCCATTAACACTCTTGGTAGATGACCCGCAGAAAGCATACAACTGAGTACCATATCTATAAATATTATGTTGGTTTTAGGGGGCAACTGTGGCGCCGCGGACCCAACGACCAGCTGATCCACGAGGGCAGCTCGCCGCCGCAGCCGACCGACGCGCTGCTCACCGACGACCACATCTTGTCACCACATGCTATGGTAAACTTTATCTAATGTTTAGTATATTTAAAAATGTAAAAAAAAAAAAACCCAAAAAAATACATAATTCAATTGATGTGCAAGCAAACGATATCGATGAAGTGTAGCTTGACCAATGCGCTAAATAAATAAATAATTTAAAAAAAACACGCTGGCTGTATCGACAGGGTGGATGACTAATTTATATTTTTCTCTATTAGGTACATAAGACTCATATAACAGTGTTCCTTAGCGCTTGCTACTAGTTCTTTCCAATCGAGGCTAATTGAGCGAGCCTTCTTAATCTTAAACCGATGGCTTCCGTGTGGGTTGTAGGGCTAGAAAAGATCCTTGTAGTGTTTACATTTTGGTGCCTTGACCAGGATATTTATATCAGTATCAAAAATAAAATCCTATTCGTACTGACTGGTAGGGTTCAAATTCGGGAATTGAGTTGAGATTAAATGTGGACAGGTCCTGGACATAGAGGGCCCCGCGCCGCGGCCGGGCTGCGCCGCGGCGCTGGTGCTGCGGCGGGCGGACCCGCGCCGCGCCTCCACGCAGGCCTGGCGCCTGGCCGGCGGCCGCATGGCGTGCGCGCACGCCAACCTGTGCGTGCAGCCCGACGGCGGACTCATGGCGCTCACACCCGGTATGGACAGGGCAACTTGACGACAGCATGCTTAAAATTAGCTTGAATGTTCACATCATGAGAATAAAATGCAATTTAACTAATAAAACCGAGTCTTAAAACAGTATTTCAGGGGATTGTTGGCAACTCTGAAAATCATTATCATATCAGCCGAAGGACGTCCACTGCTGCACATAGGCCTCCCCCAAAGTGGATGTGGAATGGATTCTCATGATATTTACCAGTGCCCACGTTGCGTCTTCCGGTTCGTGGTCGTCACTCGAAAACTTTTACGCCCCAACGGCCATCGGTTCTACGTGCAATAATATATGTCACGTCACGCCAGTGTAATTCTATGAAAAATGTCATGAACTAGGTTTTCGGATCTCGCGCCTATATTGAGGTGAGCATCGTGTATCGTGTTGCAGGCAGCCGCGCGGTGCTGGCGCTGCCGGAGGCGGGCCGCGCGCGCGCGCCGCCGCCGCCCGAGCAGGCCGTGGCGTGGCCCACGCTGCGCCCCGGCTCCGGCCGCCTCAGCGTGGCGCTCTCGTGCGCCGGGCCCACGCGCATCGTCAGCGTCAAGGACTCGCAGGACCCGGTGAGTCTCCTTCTCGATGCGCGCTGCTTTGTCTATGGCGCTAATTACTAATGAATATTACATATACCTTAATATATTTATTGTTGTTTTTACTATGTACTCGGGACGGGCCTGGGCATGTCTGCCGCATGCCGAATGAGTTGTAGGTTAAGATCGCCACTAACTGGCAACCCGGTAGCTCGATTCGAT
Source organism: Grapholita molesta (assembly GCA_022674325.2). Lineage (NCBI taxonomy): Eukaryota > Metazoa > Arthropoda > Insecta > Lepidoptera > Tortricidae > Grapholita > Grapholita molesta. The sequence continues at coordinate 618,778 of CP053130.2, forward strand.
GATCCTGGCAGACCTCGCCGGTGGTGGCGAGACGAGCTTGACTTCTTTTTGAGAAAATTATCAGAGACTGCTATGCTATAGAGATTGACAGGAATGGAAAAGAGCCGACCACGTAACCCACGTGCTGGACATAGTTCCAGCAGTGGAAGTCTTAAAATTGAAATTGTGTTTTAGGAATCCGGTTGGATCGAAGGCGTGGAAACGGACTCGGAAGCCGACGAGCCGCCGCGGCGCGAGTGGGAGGTGCAGGTGGCGCTGGCCGGGCTGTCCGTGTCGCTGGTGGCGCGCGCGCCGGCGCAGGAGCTGGTGCACGCGCTGCTGAGCGGCGTGCAGCTGCGCGTGGCCGCCGCGCGCGCCGCCGTGCTGGCGCTGTCCGTGCAGGACATGCAGTGGGACAACCAGGTACTGTGGCGTGCAGCTGGGTGACAGTGGGAGGTGCAGGTGGCGCTGGCCGGGCTGTCCGTGTCGCTGGTGGCGCGCGCGCCGGCGCAGGAGCTGGTGCACGCGCTGCTGAGCGGCGTGCAGCTGCGCGTGGCCGCCGCGCGCGCCGCCGTGCTGGCGCTGTCCGTGCAGGACATGCAGTGGGACAACCAGGTACTGTGGCGTGCAGCTGGGTGACAGTGGGAGGTGCAGGTGGCGCTGGCCGCGCTGTCCGTGTCGCTGGTGGCGCGCGCGCCGGCGCAGGAGCTGGTGCACGCGCTGCTGAGCGGCGTGCAGCTGCGCGTGGCCGCCGCGCGCGCCGCCGTGCTGGCGCTGTCCGTGCAGGACATGCAGTGGGACAACCAGGTACTGTGGCGTGCAGCTGGGTGACAGTGGGAGGTGCAGGTGGCGCTGGCCGGGCTGTCCGTGTCGCTGGTGGCGCGCGCGCCGGCGCAGGAGCTGGTGCACGCGCTGCTGAGCGGCGTGCAGCTGCGCGTGGCCGCCGCGCGCGCCGCCGTGCTGGCGCTGTCCGTGCAGGACATGCAGTGGGACAACCAGGTACTGTGGCGTGCAGCTGGGTGACAGTGGGAGGTGCAGGTGGCGCTGGCCGCGCTGTCCGTGTCGCTGGTGGCGCGCGCGCCGGCGCAGGAGCTGGTGCACGCGCTGCTGAGCGGCGTGCAGCTGCGCGTGGCCGCCGCGCGCGCCGCCGTGCTGGCGCTGTCCGTGCAGGACATGCAGTGGGACAACCAGGTACTGTGGCGTGCAGCTGGGTGACAGTGGGAGGTGCAGGTGGCGCTGGCCGGGCTGTCCGTGTCGCTGGTGGCGCGCGCGCCGGCGCAGGAGCTGGTGCACGCGCTGCTGAGCGGCGTGCAGCTGCGCGTGGCCGCCGCGCGCGCCGCCGTGCTGGCGCTGTCCGTGCAGGACATGCAGTGGGACAACCAGGTACTGTGGCGTGCAGCTGGGTGACAGTGGGAGGTGCAGGTGGCGCTGGCCGGGCTGTCCGTGTCGCTGGTGGCGCGCGCGCCGGCGCAGGAGCTGGTGCACGCGCTGCTGAGCGGCGTGCAGCTGCGCGTGGCCGCCGCGCGCGCCGCCGTGCTGGCGCTGTCCGTGCAGGACATGCAGTGGGACAACCAGGTACTGTGGCGTGCAGCTGGGTGACAGTGGGAGGTGCAGGTGGCGCTGGCCGCGCTGTCCGTGTCGCTGGTGGCGCGCGCGCCGGCGCAGGAGCTGGTGCACGCGCTGCTGAGCGGCGTGCAGCTGCGCGTGGCCGCCGCGCGCGCCGCCGTGCTGGCGCTGTCCGTGCAGGACATGCAGTGGGACAACCAGGTACTGTGGCGTGCAGCTGGGTGACAGTGGGAGGTGCAGGTGGCGCTGGCCGCGCTGTCCGTGTCGCTGGTGGCGCGCGCGCCGGCGCAGGAGCTGGTGCACGCGCTGCTGAGCGGCGTGCAGCTGCGCGTGGCCGCCGCGCGCGCCGCCGTGCTGGCGCTGTCCGTGCAGGACATGCAGTGGGACAACCAGGTACTGTGGCGTGCAGCTGGGTGACAGTGGGAGGTGCAGGTGGCGCTGGCCGCGCTGTCCGTGTCGCTGGTGGCGCGCGCGCCGGCGCAGGAGCTGGTGCACGCGCTGCTGAGCGGCGTGCAGCTGCGCGTGGCCGCCGCGCGCGCCGCCGTGCTGGCGCTGTCCGTGCAGGACATGCAGTGGGACAACCAGGTACTGTGGCGTGCAGCTGGGTGACAGTGGGAGGTGCAGGTGGCGCTGGCCGCGCTGTCCGTGTCGCTGGTGGCGCGCGCGCCGGCGCAGGAGCTGGTGCACGCGCTGCTGAGCGGCGTGCAGCTGCGCGTGGCCGCCGCGCGCGCCGCCGTGCTGGCGCTGTCCGTGCAGGACATGCAGTGGGACAACCAGGTGCTGTGGCGTGCAGCTGCAACGTATTAAGAGAAGCCTATTTTTTTTAGAGGTCACTTTGGATGTAATTTTTACATCGCAAAATTCAAGTAATCGTGTTTCTGAATCATATGATTTATTTAGTTAATCCTAAAATATGTAACTTATGACGCATAAAGACTAAGATTAAGGATTAACTATACAAAAAAGGTATCTAAACAAACGAGATTCGCTGTGATCGTCGACGCAGCCCTAGTGAGACGTGTGGTGTCCGCAGCTGCTGGGCACGCCGGCGCCGGTGCTGCTGCACGGGCTGGGCGGCGCGGGCGCGGCGCCGGCGCTGACGGCGGCGGCCGAGCTGCTGCGCGCGCCGGCGCGGCGCTACAACGCGCTGTTCTTCAAGCACCTCGTGGTCGCGCTGCGCCCGCTCGCCATACGCCTGGAGGAAAGGTACCATTCCAGATACCTACCGTATCCTCGTAAGGCCCACGAGCCTACATGTAGTACTAATTACTTTAAAGAAATTTGAATTGTATACAATTGGAACAGAGTTGAGAGTTGAATTGCTTCCATCGATTTTGACACAAAATTAGTGTTATGTATAGTGTTATATAGTGAAGTGGATACAGTTAGTGTGGTGGGCTCATCGGTTACTGGGTTCGGTGTAACACGCCACAGACGAGTGTAGCGGTAGGGCCTTTACAAAAAGTGCAAGCAATTTCTCAGCGAGCGCGGCGAGCGGAATATACTCGGTGTCGGAATCGGTGTGACTCGGCTGGGACATGAGTATCAGAGCTTACCCGAAACATGTCGCCTAGTGCGATATAAGTACACGTGAGTTCATCCATTACTGTTAATAATAACATGACTCTCAACCGTTTTCATTATATTACCTACCTTTATCGTAAAACAGCATCGTCAGATACAATTTGTCTCGTTCTAACTAAAATTTCAAACAGCCATTGCTGTCCATTGACCTCAATAGATCGAGGCAAGCACGAGGGGATTCAATGACGACCGGTCTGGCCTAGTCGGTAGTGATCCTATGACGCCGATGGTCCTGGGTTCGATTCCCAGTCGGGGCATTTATTTGTGTGATGAACACAGATAAAGGGTGAACACTATTAAATTGTCGCAGGTCGAACATGCTACAGACGACAAAATAAAAATCCAAAGTGCTCAAAATTCTTTATATGACTAATTTTATACAGCGTAAAATCATTTTAAAAAATATTAGGGCTATTTCATCGAACGACGAGAAAATTTCCGGACATTACTTTTGACGTGATTCATTGAATTTCGCACGGAATCATCGCTTAACAATTTTGTGCATTTAATCCATTTTCGTTGAAAATCTGGTAATGAAGTGGCAGGTTGGCAAGTTTTTCGCAGTTTAGTTTTTATATTAGCCCAATATTTTTCGATGGGGCGAAGTTCGGGACAGTTAGGTGGGTTACTCTCCTTAGGCACTACCTCGACTGAATTCGCCTTATACCATTCCAAAGTTCGAGACGAATAATGGCAACTTGCTAAATCTGGCCAAAACAATGTTGAGGAAGTGTGTTTCTTTATGAATGGTAACAGTTTCTTTTTCAAGCATTCTGATATATAAATATCGGTGTTAATTGTCCCGGTAGTGATAAATGGTGAGCTCCTCATGCCGCACTGGCATATAGCTTGCCAAACAAGGTATTTTTGCAAATTTTTCTACCGGGATCACCTTTTCCGATTCGTCAAGATTCGAGATGTCACGAGAGGAATAGTACTGGTTACCTGGTAAAGACTTGAAATCTGCCTTGACGTAGGTTTCATCGTCAATAATTAGGCAACATTTTTTCTCAATCAACAAGGTATACAATAACCTAGAACGTCTAACCGCACGATTATATTGATCCACAGTTCTCTTTGGGAGCCTTTTGCTTCTTATATGTTGTAATGCCGCATTCTTTTTTAATTTTTTGGACATTTGCTTGACTAGTGCCTACTTTTTTCGCCACATCCCGGGAAGAGATACTCGGATTCTTATCAAATAGCTTGCACACCTTTGATTGTAACTTAACATTAGATTTTCTGGTGGGTTGACCTTCACGCCGCTTCCTATCTATAGTTTCACCTTGTTTAATTTTTTTTAGGGTTCGTTGAACCGTCCTCCGAGTTGTTTGACAAGATTTTGCCAGATCTAAAGTTGATAAATGAGGATTTTTACTGAATTCTTGCAAAATTAATTCGCGAACATTTTTTTCGTGTAACGCCATTTTCATAAATAAAAAACAAATGAACATTTTATGGTTGTCTAATATATTACGAGCCTTCTAAATTTAAAATTTTAAAAGAATATTCAAAAAAGGTTCGATGCAACACGCTAGCAAAGTAAAAATGTAGGCGACAATTTAATAGTGTTCACCCTTTATTTGTTCTTAAGTCATGGGTGTTTTCTATGTATTTAAGTATTTATATGTATCTATCTATTATATATATCGTCGTCTAGTACCTACAACACAAGCTTTTTATTTTTACTGAGCTTACCGTAGGACTAGGTCGATTTGTGTAAGAATGTCCCGAAAAATATTTATTGTATTTTTGGGAGCTATATGAGAAATGCCCCTCATCTCAATGTCATTACCCGGGCAGACTGATCCTGAAGCTGTGGTGGTGGGCGGCGCCGCCGGACGACGAGGCGCGCGAGGAGGTGGACGAGGCGGACTACGAGACGCGCCGCATGCTGGACGAGGTCACCGCGCTGCACGCGCGCCGGTACTACTTCGCGCTCATCAAGATCATTCCCAGCCAGGTACCCAACCCACGGTCCCACTGCTGTACACCTTAACCTACCTACCAGTGACGGGTGGCAATTATTTCGTTACAATTTTTTTTTCTTTAGCCTATAATGTCCCACTGCTGGGCAAAGGCCCTCCCGTGGACCCCCACAATTCCGGGCCTTGTGCTGTTTCCGGCCAAGTGCTGAGGAAAGCATTCAGATCGTTCCGCCATCTCTGTTTCGTGACATATGAAAAAAATAGTTATAATTCTTAAACATGAAGGGAAAATGGAAGAATAAACTGCCCCGGGGCGGGACTCGAACTCGCTACTCTGCGATACATGCCCATCGCTCTACCAAGTGAATTACAGCGGCTTGCCCAAAAGCTGCGAATTTCATCATTATATCCTTCAATGCGTCTAGGAGGCGTTATATCTTGAAACTTTTTACCGGCATAAAAGTTATACTTGAGAATTCTCCGAAACCGATGCGCTGCCCCATTACTAAACTTGAACTGCTAAATAACTGACAAAACTTCCCTTCCATAAACTGAGTTGTCAGTTGGATTTTTTTTCTAATCAGTAATACATCAAATCTTAAATTAGATACATCGCCGTGTATATGACTATGACATGATACTGTGATTGTACGTTGCGAGCTTTTGCACCTTATTACAATCGAGTAAGGTGAAAAAGACATATATTTACATACCGTATTAAATTATTTATACAAACTAAATACTATTTTCAATGTACGACATCCAATGAACCAAATGACATCGTCTGTCACTCTTGAAAAACTGATCATTTTGCAATGCATTGATTGCTCTAATAAGTTTTGAACTGTATTATTTTTTACCAATCCAGTTATTTTAAAAAGTTATAGACTAAAAGTAGTTTTATGAGCAAAATCGAACCTTACATTTAAAGCCCCAAATTCGGAGACATACGGTATATGTTTGACGTGGACTGTGCAGGTGCGGCTGTCCATGACGACGGCCAGCAAGCTGGAGCGCGAGCTGGGCGCGCTGAAGCGGCGGCTGGGGCTCACCATGATCAAGTTCGAGGACGCGTGCGTGGAGCTGGAGCCCTTCGCGCGCGCGCACGTGTTCGAGCCCGCGCCCTACCTCGCGCGCCAGATGCTCAAGCACTTCAAGGACGTGAGTTCTTTTTGTATGCCACCGGACTAGCCGTAGTCGCCACGCTTGGCAGGCGGGTTGGCGGCCGCAGCTGTTGAGTCGGTTCCGCCGAACGCTGCTACCCATCCGTCGGTTTTTTTCATTTGGATGGCGCTATCTCAGCCGGCACCACACCCGCCTATATTATTTAAAAGATTCAACTTTTTTTTTTATTTGGATTTCTGAGAATCTCGTGGTTTTTTAATCTTGATAGGTAAAGATTAGAATAGAATTGAATTTATTTGCCAAAAAGAAATTAATGCTATTTTAGTTCTTAACTATGGTAACAAACGGTTCAAACGTTATATCTTGTCGCTATGGATATGTCAGAAAACAGCGACCAGACCACCAAAACCACCAACACAAACCATACAACTGATGGTTGATCCAAAATCAAAACTACATCTACTCACAAATCTATCAGAACTCAGATATATACACCCTAAAGCACTAAATCCCAAACAAAAAAAAAATTCAAACCCTTCTACAAGGAAGGGGGGTTTATACAGGGGCCGCCTGCACTCAGGGCTTTTCCCTGAGCCAGGCGGCCGGCCGGCACCCCATCCCTCCCCACCCTCCCACTCCCTTAAAAACCCCAAAAATTTGGGTAGCTGGCCGCCCGTATACCATTAGCGGGGACCAGTTACCATATGGGTAACTGGTCCCATACACACACAACAACCAATCCACACTCAACACACACTCCAAAAACAAACGACACTCCACACGAAACGGGGGAGGTTTTAGTCCGTAGGCGACTGGGCACCATTCCCAGTCGAGTCGGGTATGCGGTTAGGTACGGACCTGGGTACCATGAGTATATCCTCCCTCGTCGCAAAAAAAACCTAACCTCTATGCCCCAGGAGCTGAAATGGCAAGCGGCAAAGATCCTGGGCTCCGTAGACTTCCTGGGCAACCCGCTGGGCTTCGTGGCCGACGTGTCGGAGGGCGTGTCCGGCCTCATCTACGAAGGCAACGTCGGGGCTCTGCTTAAGAACGTGACCCATGGCATCTCCAACTCCGCAGCTAAAGTCACCGGTAAAATATTCTTAAATATGTTTCTTCTTAAAAGCTATTCATGTTTATTTTTTCAGATTTTTTTGTGGTTATAGTTTTTTGACTCACTTGATGAAAAAATGTTTAGGCAAACCAGTTTATTTTTCAAATACCTATCTAACAACTCCTCACACTTTAAGGTTGAACCGAAATAGAGCTCGTTCCCACTATGTCGGATGTCGTGGCGATTCTTAATCGTGTGTCGTTGCCGCTGTTCTCACTATGTCGGATGTCGGATCCGGATTTCAATCGGGTATCGGCGGTTCTGTTCCCACTAGTCGTCTGTCGTACACGATCGCAGCTGGCGTGTATTTTTCGAGTGGCTAGCGAGGCTTTGTACAGGATGAACGTCGACGTAATGTTTGTGGTTTTGTATTATTTGCGAAAGAAACGATTAGAGGCAGTTAAAAAAAGGAGATATTGGGTACACCCAATTCTCAGGGAAAGATTTACCTTAGGAATATTTCAGAATTTGATAGCTGAATTAAGAAGTGATGAAGTGAAATTTTTCAATTATTTTAGAATGTCTATAAGTCCTTCCGCGCCAAAATATGTTTGCGCAATGCGAGCGATCGCAATTATCTGAAGTATCGCAACGACGCGGCAGCGACGCGCGGGTGTGCGAGGGGGTGCCGCGCGGTCGGCGCGGGCGAAATCGTTCCGACATCCGACAAAATGTGAACAGCGCTATATTCACTCGTACCCGCGCGAGACACGACACGATTTTTTTCCGGGCTGGGAGGGCTGGCAAAACGCACGACATTTTATGTCGTATCCGACACAAAATCGTTGTCGGACGAGTGTGAACAGCTTCATATAAAATGTTCTACCAGTGGAACGTACGATTAAAAATCGCCACGACATCCGACATAGTGGGAACGAGCTCGATGCCCTCCACCTCGCATACATGGGTACCTCCCAAAGAAATAAAAATAGATGATCAAACGAACTTCTAAAGCGAAGTTCGATCATTATTATATGAGTCGTTTCATTCGAAGATATATCATATACCAGGTAGTTCTTTGAACCTACAGGCGACTTCTGCACAATATTAAAAGACAGTCAGTTGACTATTGAACTGAATTTTTGTTAAATCATTCATTCCCTACCTTTCCCGGTCACCGCGCCCTCCTACTTGCTCATTATCTTTAGAGAGAAACGTAAAACTTTAAGTTATTGGGTTTTAAAGGGTGGGAGGGCCATTATATCTTCGAATGAAACGACTCATATAATAATGATCGAACTTCGCTTTAGAAGTTCGTTTGATCATCTATTATATTTCGTCGTTTCATTCTTCAGATATATCATATACCAGGTAGATGTTTAGAGTGTTAAAGTTTTACTTAAGGTGGAATGAAACAATATCTCGACACGAAATCATATATATTTACTTCGTAAAGTCGACATATTCGACTATAATCTTAATTATCGATATTGTCAACAAATCAATCTACAGATAATCATTTAAAGATCATTGCTAGAAATCGACAAGCAAACGGATCTGGCGAATAGCCCTTCCTCCGATAACGGTCGATTATAGAAGCGGGCGAACGTGGTGGACGCCGCGCTCCAGCCCGCGGTGCGGCGGACGGTGTCGACGACGTGGCGGCGTGGCGCGCACTGTGCGCGCTGAACACTGTCATGTCGATGCCGCTTTCGGACAAAACGTCTTTGATCCATCTACTGATGGTCTGCGATGTTGCAGGTCTGTGGGGCCTTTTATATGTCATTAAAGCTGCCCTTCACTGCCGGCTCTCGTATTTTTGTTACAAAAATATAATCTCTGAGAGCCGTAGCAGGGCAGATAGAGACATTATCTTTAAAATATGGTAGGAAGAGAACAGGTTGTTCTCGTCCCGCGGCAGATGTTTTGATGACGTCAGTTATTCCAATTTTAATGCCATTTGTGGAAATAATTATGTTTTCGATTTTAATAAGCGCTAAAGTTTGAACCCTATGCGCCGTACAGATGGCCAGCAATGTCACTAGTTTTTTCGACAGTTTTTCAAGCCCTAAGCTTGTATTGGGATACCAATGAGAGATGTGATTTAGAACCACCTGGGGGTCCCATGTATGATTATACTTCGGTCCACTAGGTTTCTGTTTGTACGCACCTTTGAGAAGACGTTTCACGCAATCGTCTGAACCCACATTGTTTCCCAATAACAAAGATAGGGCTGAACGATGACTATTGAGAGTGCCATATGCACATTTTTTGTTAAATTGTTCTGTTAGAAATGACAGTACTGAAGCTGTCGCGGGTTCAAACACACTAATATTATTTACAATACAAAATTGCCACCACAGCTTGTATGTAACATCGTATTGTTTTATTGTTTTGTCGGAAAGAGATGCCAACATCAGTGTTAGCGCGTCGGGCGGTGAGCCCCTCCGAGCGAAGGACTGTTGCAGAGCCTCGCGACACCCAGTGTAAGTCCCCTGTGTAGGGGGTGGCAGTCCCTGAAATGGGGATGAAGTAAATTTTTATTTGGGTTCAGAAACATTATGTCTGAATTAAGAAGGCTCTGCAATAGGGGGAACCATGGCTGCGATGGCCAGTAAGGAAACACCAAGATACCATTTGCTTGATCGTCTACAAGTTTTCTGAGACATTTTAAGACTAATGAAAACGGAGGAAAGGCGTAGAAATAATTTTCGCCCCAGTTAATTGTAAATGCATCAACTGCTACCGCATCAGGGTCAGGTTTCCACGACACAAAACATGAACATTTGGTATTGGAACGAGAGGCGAATAAATCTATCTTTGGTTGACCGAAGCGTTTCACTATTGACTCGAACGCTCTGTCTGACAGTTCCCATTCAGTGTCAGGGTTAACTACCTTCCTGGACTCGGGATCGGCAATATTTTCTTTTGTATTTATGTAAGACGCAAAGATAAATACATTTCGCTTCTCGCACCACTGCCAAATTGTTCGAGACAAATCGTTTAGGTGTGGAAACTGTATGCCCCCCATGCGATTTATATAACTTATTGCTGTCGTATTATCGACCCGCAACAAAATTGCACAGTTATTCACGTTCTGAGCGAAACTTTTTAAGCCAAGGTATACCGCCAGCAATTCCAAATAATTAATATGGAGATCCCGTTCAGAAGATTTCCACATGCCGTTAACCTTATTGTCTCCTGAAACGGCACCCCAACCTGTATTGGATGCATCACTATATATTTCAAGTTGAAATTTAGTGTGTCTCATAAAGTTATTTGACGTGTAAATATTATTTATCCACCATTTTAAATCATCTTGTATAGCAATATCAGGTTTTATTTTTGCCTCAAAGTTATTATTGTTTTTTAATAACTCTAAATGTTTTTGCCGTTCTAAGGTTTTTGTGTAAACCCAACCGTATTTTACAGCTGGGCAGGCTGACACCAAAACTCCTATCAGTTGTGCAAACTCCCGAATAGTACACCTCGGGAGCGCTAGAAATTTGTGAGTTAATTGTGCAATTTTGTTCCGCTTATCTTCTGGTAAGGCTAAGGTCAAATTTTGAGTATTAAATTGGAAGCCTAAAAATTTACAAGTTTGTTTTGGAAGTAAGGAACTTTTGTTGTTATTAACAACGAATCCTAGACATTGCAGTAACTTTAAGGTTTCATTAACATTATTTTGACAATCCTGAAAACTATCCCTATACAAAGGATGTCGTCTAAATATATAACCGATTTGAGGCCTCGAGATCTTAGGTTAGACACCACTTCTTTCATAATTTTTGTGAAGACTCTGGGCGCTACAGACAAGCCATATGGTAATGCGGAGAATTCATATGTCGAGCCCTCAAATTGAAACCTTAAGTATTTCCTGTCGTTTTTATTTATAGGTATAAGGAGGTACGCTTCCGTCAAGTCTATAGTGGCTAGAAAACCATTCCGAGGAATGAGTTTAGAGGCCGTGCGATAATCCTCCATTTTAAAATGACAGGGAGCGATAAATTTATTAAGGCTTTTAAATTTAGAATAAAGCGTTTTCCTCCGTTAGGTTTTGGGGCAAGAAATATCTTAGATATAAATTGGTTATTAACCTCAATGCACTCAGATATGGCTCCTAAATCCAAAAGCTTTTGTATAGCTAATTTCATATCAGTCACTTCGTCCTGAGCAAACGTATTTACTGGAATAAACGTTTGTTTTACGTCTGACTCAAATGGGATTGAGTAGCCATATCTGACCCAGTCTAAAACCATTTTATTCGAAGTTATTTTTAGCCAACAGTTATAAAAATAGCTTATTCGACCTGCATGTACCTGTATTACGGTGCCTGAGCATGTGCCTTGGTCGAGGTCGATGCCTTGGTTGGTTGCGAAGCTGGGAACTTCCGCTGCGGGTAGTTCGTCTGCCTGCGAGCTCCTCTCCGGCCCCCCCTGTTCGACGCGTAACGAGGGGGCGCTGACCAGTTTCCCGAGTACGGTGGTCGACTGCTCGTAGGCTGAGCTGGAGTAGGTTTCTTTGGTGACGCTTTCTTAATTTGAAGACCTTGTTTTTCAATGGTCTTTGACGCCTTTATTTTTTCTGACAATTTATTGCCAAATACGGTATCGTCGCGTTCCGAGTCCTGAATAACTTGTAGGAACGTCTTATCCAGACTAGGGGTAATGAGTTTTATGCGGCTCTGAGTGGAGGACGCATGGAGGTCACACAAAATGCGGCAACCGTTACTAAGGTGTTTCATAGCTTCGATTCCGTTGGTATCGGCCCCTTTAATTAGAATATCCATGGCCCTGTTCAGGGCCGTGATCCCGTGGCCTAGTTGCTGCTGAACTGCTGCCAGATTCTTATCCCTATTCCGGACCATATCGGGAACCGCCGCTGAAATCTCGACGTTCAATTTTGGTGCTTGTAACAAACGACAGTTGTCGGGCACAAGGTATTCTTTTTGAATCTTGTCCTTACTTTCCTTTGTCATACCTTTCTTTAGCAAAGGTAGCCAAAGCTTTGTTAAATTGTCGTGTATTTTGTTACTAAATTCGGGGGTGTCATCGGTTGATTCCCCAAGAGCCAAGAGCATTTCTGGATCGAGCTCAGGTTGGTCTAACGACATAGCTACGTCCGCCTGATTTTCAGGTGGCGAAATCGTGTTGCTAGGGCCTGGCGTCGATACGTCACCAGTATTATCTGGTGCGTTTGATTGTAATTCCGGTACAACAGGATCATGAGCCGGCATGGAATCATCTAGAATGTCTAGATTATGTTCCATTACACTGTCTACAACAATAAAAAGGTGATTAATATTTTATATGAAAATATTTTCTTTTGGGGGTAGGTTAAGAAAATATTTGTGTCGCAGAGTAACGCGCATCTACTGAAGATTGCGCGTGTGTTCTGCTTTATTACATCGTTGGAGACTCGCAGTCAACCCCGATGTTAATTTGATCATAGTTAGAGACTCGCGGTCAATCCCTATGTCGGCTTTTTAATCACTTCTCAATATAAAGTTATAAACCAAATAACTTACCTTCGTCTTCCGATGAGGACGTTGTATAAATTATTCTGTACCGTTTCTTATGATCTTCAAGTTTTTTAACTTTTTTACGGTAATAGTTTAACTTCTCCTTAGCTGTGCGTTTCGGCATGATTGTAGGCTTTGCCGGATAGCTAAAGAGGCGCGTGCGTTCGTCGCCGTGCACGAAAAAAGAATGAGCAAGTAGGAGGGCGCGGTGACCGGGAAAGGTAGGGGAATGAATGATTTAACAAAAATTCAGTTCAATAGTCAACTGACTGTCTTTTAATATTGTGCAGAAGTCGCCTGTAGGTTCAAAGAACTACCTGGTATATGATATATCTGAAGAATGAAACGACGAAATATAATCTTCAATTATAACTGGTTGCGAAAGTGAAAATTCTTAGTCGCCGCTGGTCACGAAAAGCAGTTGCGGCCGAGGGCGTTTCGGCACTTTGGTCTTTCGACATTAATTGTGCGATGATTAGTTGAAACTATCTGTGTGCTTGTGTGACAGAATCCCTGGGCGACGGCCTGGAGCGGGTGGTGGGTGACGAGGCGCACGAGGAGACGCGGCGCCGCATCCGCAGCAGCGCAGGCGGCGCGCACCTGTCCGCCGGCCTGCGCGGGCTCGGCCTCGGGATCCTCGGTAACTATAGCTCCAGGAGTGGGGACACACTGGGTGCAGGAGAGGTGGTGGCCGCCCAGGCGCACGGGGCACTTTCAGTTTAATAAATGATAACGTTATTTGCATTTAGGTGGTATGACGTCGCTGGTGAAGCACAGCTACGAGGGCGCGGCGGCCGAGGGGCTGCCGGGGCTGCTGGCCGGCGTGGGCAAGGGGCTGGTGGGCACCGTCACCAAGCCGGTCATCGGCGTATTGGACTTGGCCGCCGAGACTGCGTCGGCTCTGCGGGACTCCGCGCGCCGCGCCGACAAGTGGGTCAGTACTTTAAAAAAATAATAAATTGCATACATAATAAATTGTTTACATGACATATTTTACTCATGTCTGTTGATTTATGTCTTCATTTATGCTTTGAATCATGATTTCCTTTATTAAGGATGACCACCTGATTAGATCTCCTAAAATATAAAAAAAATAAGTCTGTTAACTAACAGTTGCAACTAAGAAATCCTGGTCACGGCAACAATTTGTAACACCCAACATAAATATGTGTTGTGTGCAGGTGCCGGCGAGGACCCGCGAGCCGCGCTGCGCGGCCGGGCCGGGCGGCCTGCTGCCGCGCTACGACGCCTCGCAGGCTGCCGGCGCCGCGCTGCTGCACCGGCTGACGACGGACCCGGCCGAAGGCTTCCTAGCTTACCGCGTCGTGCGCGACACGCCGCACGACATACGAGCGTTGCTGTCGACGACGCATCTGCGAATATTTACGTGCAAGCACACGCAGCCGCAGATTGTCATGGAGACGCATCTTAGGTATGTTACTTAATAAAATAGAGCTGCCCCGTTTTGATATATGGGAAAAGTTTTCGTTTGACATTTCATGTACCGTTCACACGTTGCAGCAACTTGGTGTCGTGCGCGGCTGTCACCTCAGGCGGCGCGCACTTCGTGGAGCTGGGCGTGCGCGGCGCCGGCGCGGGCGGCGGCGCGGGCGGGCGGGCGAGGCGCTGCGGCGGCCGCGCGTGCAGTGCGACTCGGCCGCGCTGGCCGCGTGGCTGGCGCGCCTGGCCGCCTACGCGCGCCGTCTGCACACCGAGCAGCGCCACACGCTGCCGCCCGCCACGCCCTGAGGGCTGCGGGGTGCCGCCGGCTCCCGCGGGTGTCGGGAGAGACGGATGGGCAGTGGCGTCTGTCGAAACTTAATCTACAACTCCCGCGGTCACCAAGTGTGGCGACTACTCCCCAAGATCATACAAGTCATATTTTGGGGAGGCCTATGTCCAGCAGTCGACGTCTTACGCTGGAATGATGATGATTCACACTTCGAGATTCGTGATAGATAGTGCGGTGACTTTTAGACCGTTACCAAAAATATATATGGGGTTACCAATAAATCACGTTTCCCATTTAAGACAGTGTGTGTATAAAATAAAATAGAGTAAATGGCCAGTAACTGGCCACTTTTTAATAACCAACCAAGTAGCTATCTTATACTAAAAATGAATTCTGGTTAACCTATAAATAGAACACATTTTCTCATGAGGTTTCAATTACTGGCCACCGTTCAATTACTGGCCACCTCACACTAAAATAAACATATCGCCATAAACAGAGTTCATTTTTAGAATATGGCCAGCTACTAGTGAATAGATAAACCGGCGCGCATATTGTAATATATATTATTTTTAATATGAGAAATGTATGTTATTTAATTAAGTAATTTTGTTTAAGTGTCATGGTTGCGGATAAAACTGTCGGTGTAAAAGTTGATTGGGCCAAATACCCGACCTTCTTGGAGTACTTGAAATACAGATGTGCAAATTGCGGAAAGTTCTGAATAAGAACGAAATATTTTTAAAAAATTCAGGAAACTTTTACAGGAAATATAGAAATTTTAAATTTTAAAATGAAAAAATTCAATTGCCATACAAAAATGTAAATAGTTTCCATTTCTTTTTAATGAACTTCCGTAAACACATCAGAATTCGCAGCCTAAATGTTTTGAGGACCAAATTTATTATATTTTTGACTAATTTGTCAAATAAGTTACGAGTACGTGGTTTATATGAACATTATACCTCACAGATTATTATGATCAGGGTTCGGACAAGTCATCGCAGAAACTGATATGGACATAGGACAAGACTATCATAGAGTCGCGACTTAAGATTGTTATTATCTAAAGCTGATATATTATTATCGTAATTTATAATTTAACATTTGACCTTTTTAGTCACATGTCTGTCATGGATTTGTCAAAGTGGCATGCTTAAAACAGTTTTGTGGTAACATTTTAAACTAATACAATTATTTGTTTTTTTATGGTTATTTCTAAATCTTTTAAATATGGTGCAAATAAATACAATTAACAAGTGGATTAAGGACTACCCCGAGCTCTGTTATCAAGAAAATGTCAAGAAAATATTGTGTACAGCATGTGACATTCGTATTAAACAGTTAAAGAAAGATAATATTGATAAACATATTAGGTCAAAAAATCACAAATTGAAGACAGCTCCGCCAGAAATTTCTTACGAAACTTTTTGCATCGATTTGTTGATGTTCCTAATTTCTGCTAATATTCCATGACATCAACTCAATAATTCACGCTTCATGGTGAATTCTGGGTTGCAGTAATAAATGTCATTGAAAAATATAATTAAATAATATTGTACATAATGCGATTCTATTGATCTTGTTCTATAGCCGTCTTGCGATTGTTTTGCGATGACTTGTCCGAACCCTGATTATGATATTGATAATTTGATTTTGGGTAATTCGCTAGTAACTGGCCACCCTCCAATAACTGGCCACATTATACTAAATATGAACTCTGTTTATAGGCGATTAATATTAATTTTAGTGTGAGGTGGCCAGTAATTGAAAGCCCTAATGGGCTCTATTTATAGGTAAACACAATTCATTTTCAGTATAAGGTGGCCAGTTAGGGAATAGTGGTAAATTACTGGCGATTTATGCTATGCTCATTGTACCTATATTTTTTTTACATTTTCTAGCGACATCGTATCAATTTAGCTTAATTGATATTCTTTCTCACATACAAATATAAAATAACATATATTCGAAATAACACGACTGACGCCATAATATCACAGTTGTACTGCCTAGAATTAAATATTTACAATATTACAAAACTTAATTTATAAAAGAACCTACGATTTATAAGAGAATACGTAAAAACTAACCCTTTGAACGCCAAACGACAAAGCTATACGCCGTGCCCGCGACGCCACGCTATCGCATTTAGTTGAGCGAAATTGGGACTTACCGAAACCTATGTAGGTCCCTATTGGAATAAAGCTGACACCTGTAACCATCATGGGTATCTATGGCACGACTTTTCAAAGGCTACAGTTGTCTTTGGCGGTCAAAGGGTTTATATTTCATATATACAAATGAAGTACTGGTCTAAATGAGACTGCCATCACAACAGAGCTACATATACAGTGTGTCCCAGGGAGAAGTGACCGGCGGAAGTAGGTCGATTATTTGTGAAAAATTATCGATAAAAAACATTACTTAGGGGGGTCTATCGACAGAAGTTAAATCAATCAGAATGACAAATAAACTCCAAACAACCGAAATAACTAGTCAGCCGTTTCTACAAAGAAATGCAATAAAAAAAAAACTTCTGTCGATAGACCCCGCTAAGTAATGTTTTTTATCGATAATTTTTCGCAAATAATCGACCTACTTCCGCCGGTCACTTCTCCCTGGGACAGACTGTATATGTGTATACTCTTCCTATACCATAGCTATATGGAAAAAGTATATATGTATGATCATCACTATACAACGAGACATCACAGACCTATTAGATAGTAACATAGGTTAATGCTGTTATTATATCAACAATGAAAGACAGATTCATTAATATATAACCGCGTATACTAACACACGTCAATGAGGACAAACATGTCCCGTTTATTTGTAATAATGTGTAAAACGGTGAAGTTTAAATGAGTAGATTCAGACAAGAGAAAGAAAGAAAACAGGAGGAATTCTGCTCCATAATAAGAGCCATAAGTACAGTCCAAACTGTCCGATCTTCTAATGTACAGTCGCCATCAGATATATCGGAGCTGTGGAGGGCACAAACATCTGAACATGCACTTTATTACCTTGACAATAGAGGCGTTCAGATATTTGTGACCTTCACAGCTCCAATATATCTGATGGCGACTGTACATTAGAAGATCAGACAATTTGGAGTTTATCGCGTGGGGATAAGATTAACAATCAAATGAATTTTGCATTAACTGGTATACACCATATGGCATAAAGATGAATGTATCAGTATTTACATAAAATAAATAGTTCGGTATATTTTATGTAAAAAATGCGGATTTTGAATATATGTACAGTCGTAACTTGTAATACAAGCCGACACAACAGGTATCAAAAAGTGACTTCTGCCTGTATTACAACTTACATGTGTTCGAGAAATAGGCCCCAGATATATCGGAGCTGTGGAGATGGTCACAAACATCTGAGCAAGGCCTCTTTTGTCAAGGCGATAAAGTGCATGTTCCGATATTTGTGACCACCTCCACAGCCCCGATATATGTGATGGCGACTGTATAGACCTAGCGTAATATTTATAATTTATACAAGTAGCCAGATATGTTTAAATTAGAGACAATTTAGTGCCTATGCCAATAAACTTGTATAAATATCCAGAAAATATATTATAATCGAGGTAGGGATGATTGTACATCTTTGTATTATATTTGTATTTACATATAACATAGGATACCGTTAAGTCGAATAATTTGATGATACAAATCCTCTGGCCGCCTGCAGTTTAAAATATGCCAAGCCGAATGCAATTTTGTTTTGACATACATAAGATTCAAAATGAAATGAAATGGAAGGCCGTTTTAAAGGCCTCTGGGCGGCTAGGGGTTATCTTATTTCGTATCGAAATACATTTTTCTTAACTAGAAAACTTATGTGAGAAGATACTCGGTTTGCTGTATTCGCAGTCTTCTATAAATTAAATGTAAAATGCTAATAATTAGCTGCCGATATTATACAGCTATATTAAGACTCGGGTAACATTATAGGTATTTGAATTCTTTGAATAACTTTTAGAAGCACTTTTATTTTTATTGGACTTATCTAACAATATAATATAACAACAATATAATACAGTATCTCTAGAGGTACCTAATTAAAATATTGGTAAAGAATTTGTTAGCATTTTGTATATGCGCGATATTTATGTACAGTCGACCAATTTAATATCTGGGCGACTTCGTTCCTTATCACAGTGGTATTAAGGGCCAATTTGCCACAGTGACAACGGCTTTCATATACAGTCGCCATCAGATATATCGGGGCTGTGGAGGTGGTCGCAAATATCTGAACGTGCACATCGCTTTGACAATAGAGGCGTTGTTCAGATATTTGTGCCCACCCCCACAGCTTCGATATATCTAATGGCGAGTGTACATTATCAACAAGATAAAGTTACGCTGTGACCCATTGGTCAAATAAAAAAAAAAACCTTGAACTTTATCCAGAGACTGGCTGGCAAGTAACTTGATATTCTGAACATTTATGTTACATTCTTTAAGTCATTTTTTTTATTTAAGTACTCTGACTCAGGATGGTATTATTATTATGTAGTTTAATACAAGTGTACAGTCAGCAGCAGAAGTGGCTAAGCGTTTGAGGTGTTCAAAATGAGGTCAACGCGTCTCTATTGTCAAGAGAATAAGAGCGCGTGCAGGTAATTTTGAACACTTCTAACGCTTGGCCACTTTTGCTGCTGACTGTACTGTCTTTATTGTATAAATGCATGATGTCGCGTACTGGTCGTAAATATAATTATAAATAAATGGGATATGGTGGTTTGTTATAAGGTGTATCCAGATTGCGAGAGCAAACATGTTATTAATTCTTGCAAGCTTGCAACCCGAGACTAGCTTTAACCTTGTGAACGCCAACGACGCATAAATATACGCGTCAAATTGATATCGTAAAATACACCTTCGTGAACCATGCAAGAATTAGCAATCGTAATATTAACTGACTGCCGCAAAGAATGTGTTAAATTTTGACGTACGGCGGGTAAAAGGTTAAGTCAATAGTCTAAGAGAACAATACTCTCTGCAATACTTACTGGCAAGTGGCATAATGCTCGCTCTTTTACACTACCTCTAGGTAGTTTCAGTTCTGCTCAGTTCTAACTGAGCAGCACTGAACCTGGCATTATAACTTTAGTCGCCAATTGATACTGTGGAAACTGTAGCGTGTAGCGTGCAAAGTGCAAATAGCGAATTCGACCAATCTGGACGCTTAATGGCATAAAATGCCTAATTGTGCATAAGAAACGCTTTATATTCCTCCTGTATCCGAAAGGCGAAGTTCATTCTACTATGAAGTCCATTAAGATTACATTATACAGGTAAAACTTGCCCTTTTAAACTTTTTGAACGCCAAGAAGGAGGTGTCGTGTGCTCCGCGCCTGCCACGCCACAGACACAAAAACTGTCATGGCGGACGCTGTCAAAATAAATTTAAATATTTGCTCTTCATTTGCCGAAATGTTGGGGGAAGAGAAAAAGAGTTGAAAGGGTTAAACAACAAGAGATTTCAACACGGTAAGCCTACATTGTGAAAGTGTTTAAGCTGAATTAGGGTGTAAACATATGAACTGATTTTTCTGATTCAGGAATGGAATTGTGTGTCAGTGACTTAAATGTACGTATATTATGAATAAAGAAAGAATTATATTTTGTGTACGCGAGGGAAATGGTGATGGTTGAATTATTAATGAACTGTTGAGTATGTGACGGGACTGTTACGTTCTTTCTCCTCAGTTAAAAACGGATAAAGTGACGTGTAATTATATAGCACTAGGCGACATGTCTCGGGTTAAGTTCTGGTAGCCATTTTCACACCCTCACCCCGAGCTGTATATCCTGACTCGGTTTGACATTAGGTACCAGAGCTTACCTAAAACGTCGCCTAGCGCGATATAATTACACGCAAATGCATCCGTTTGTAACTAAGTAGTAGTAATATGGCTCACAACAGTTATAATTATATTTTTTTCTCCTCGGTTGTAAAGCGAACGATTTGGGATATTGTTTTAACGAAATAATTTCAAAGAGATGTCCAAACTTTACTGCTGAAGACCAAGTCAAAAGTTTAATTCAATAATATCAGTTCTGAAGAAATATTTTCTTGAAAAATACACCTTCCGCAATAGTTTTCAAGAGATTTGTTTTTGAAGTTTTGGCCTGCCTACGAAGCGAAGGTTCCGAGTTCAAATCCAAGTAACTAAGGTCATTTATTTTTGTAATGAGCACAAGTATTTATTCTCGAGGTGTTTTCTACGTATTTAAGTATTTGTATATTGTTGGCTGAATACAGTCGCCATCAGATATATCGGAGCTGTGGAGGTGGTCACAAATATCAGAACAACGCCTCTATTGTCAAGGCGATAAAGTGCATGTTCCGATATTTGTGACCACCTCCACAGCTCCGATATATCTGATAGAGACTGTACCCAGAACACAAACCTCCTTGTGCTGGCCGTGGGGTTCAATCAATTTGTGTAGGTAAGGATGACCAATTTGATACAAATACAGACGTTTCGTTAAAACAATATTCTAAGTTGGTGTAGATAAGCTTTTAGGCTGTGATTATCGCTCAGTTGTATATGTTAGTGTTCGAACTAGCGGGGGCCATTGTTTCTCCTGTTAATATATATACTGACTTACTCTTAAGTTGTGTATAAGGTGTATCGGGGTAATTTTTGTTTTTAAGTGCCGAGTAATTTCGAAAATTAATAGTATGTAATTACCAGAGCCCGGAATCGTCACGTCACGGCAAAACGAAAGACAGTCGCTATACTGGTGTTAAAAACATTTTAGTACCGTTATCGATAGATGCGTAATAGGAGAAAAAGGGTCCACCACATAAACAAAATATTTATTTCTAAACATGTCAAAACTTCATTTTCAAAAAATACACCTACAAGCTTAGCTAAGCATTACAATAACTACTCTACCTTGTATCTAAAAAAGGTCCTTGAGGTATTGTTCCAAGGATGCTGGCAGACTCGATGTATCGCAATGTTGATATATTTTGCGAGGAGGAGGCTTTGTTTTGAGTAAGTTTTTCAGATATTTCTAGTAAAATTACGTCATTAATTTCGTAATAGGGACCTACTCGATATCGATAAAAATGGTTTCTATTCTAACACTAAGATTACGAATGTCTTTAGCAATGCCATCAAAATTTCGAGCTCTGGTAATGACCTACTTATATGAGTGATATTTTACTAATTTTCGTTATTACATACTACTTGTATACGAAATTACCCTAATATATTTTTATCAAGTTTATTTATTATTGGCTGTTCTTATGTTAAAGGTGACTGGAGCTATTGTGGTTAAAGTGTTGCCTTATTTTAAAGCTACTCAGTTGCGTACCTTTCTGTCTAAAGTTCGTATTGCGAACAATATGTATAGTTCATACACTGAATAAAACACATTCGTATTTCTTGTGGACAATAGTTAACCTATCATGAGAGTGCAAGTTAAGTTTTGAAAGCATGTAGTATCAGACTCTAGTAGTAGAGTCTGATATTATACTTATAACCAAATAAGCTTTAAAAAACTAAAATTTTGGTAATTATTAACGATTAACACGGTTCTACACACGTTTATTTAGTCACTCGCGCGACATGTTTCGGAGAACATAGGCCTCCATTTTCAAGCACTAAGAGTGCTGAGTGTCCGTTCGGTTCGCCGATCGCGTCGCCGGCCCGTCGCGCACTAATCTCGAGCGTGTTAATCGTTAATAATTATATTATGTAAAGTTTAAATACAAAAATTTTGGTAATGTCCACAGAATAGAAGCGAACGTAACCCATATGTTTAAGTTTGATCCAAACTTTGGTAAGGCATTGTAAAATTATATAAATGATAAACACGGCTATACTCACGCACTCAATGTGCGCGACGGGCCGGCGAACCGAACAGACTCTCGGTACTCTTAGTGTTTGAAAATTGCTTATGTTCTCCGAAACGTGTTACGCGACTGATTAAATAAACGTAAGTGGACGTGTTTATCATTTATATAATTATATTCGTTGAGAATTGTTTAGAACTATTACAGCTGTAAATATTGTTTTGTTTTTATTTCCAATTAAAGTCAAGGCCTTTACGTATATTTCTTATAGATACTTATTATGGTTGTTTGAAATTGTAGAAAATTAGGAGTTTTGTATGGAATGCTTCAATGGGAAAAGCGGCAGTTAATTTAATGGTCTATAAAATATTTTAATTTCTATACTAACCAGAGGCCCAAAGTGTACCAATTTGTAAACGTATATGGGCGTTTTCAAAAAATTGTGCACCCAACTAGTGAAAGTTGTTAAGAAAAGTTAAATCACTGTCAGTTTCGTGACGACAATTAAGCATTAAATATCGATAAAAGCTTGGTTTTGATGTTCGTTTTATAAACTTCAATCGATATTACAACATAATAGAAGGCAAAAAGACGATCTTCATAAAGATATAATGCTTAATTGTCTTGCTAAATGCTAAATTTTTGGAGGTGGTGGCACCGAATGCGTTATAGGAAAAAAATGACAACTCTTTTCAATAAAAATGAGTTGATAAGAGACTTGCAGATTTACAGTTATTTTGCACCCCATCTGTCTTACATAGCGTCCATCTTTGAAGAGCGCAAATGTATTTCGCCTCCCCCATTGTATGGCACTGTGTTCATAGATGAATAAAATTACTAGAATTTCTATATTTTCAGACTGAGCGGGTTTTTATTTCTGTACATTTATCCTAGTCGAGGCAGAAGGTATTTATTTGTTACATAAGTATATTGTTAATTTTATCACTTGTTCGCACCGACGTAGCTGATATTCTGCGAGGAATATCTCTTGTGGTAGCTGTCAAATAAATACTAGTACTACATTAGAATATTTCATAATTTATAACGTATTGGTTATGAATGTTATGATTGTCGATTGTAAAGAAAAAACAGCTCGCTCGGCGCGAACGAGACAAATTACATACGGATCTGCAATTTGCGGAAAGTTACTAAAACGCAGCAGAGAAAAAAAAAACAAAAATATTTATCATTTTTAAAATGGAATGGCTTCCTTAGTCCCCAAGCCTCATATTAACATGTATGATTTCTTTGCAAGTTTGGAAACTTTCCGTCGAATTTCAGAATCAATTCTTAAATTATGTTATGTATGTTATTAGGTCTCGAAAGACTTTAAGTAACCTCTTTGCCAAAGTTTTGTTCAGAACCTGGTTGTTTGTTGCATTGTACGCGCTTATTTATTGGTTGTATAAGTTTATTTGTAAGTTGGTAACAATAAACTATCCTTGAACATGAGTGTTATCTGTTCATACACTTGACCTTATCACTGAAAGCGCCACTTAAGTAATATTAGGTACTTACACATGACACAATCTTTGTTGTTACAAATTTGACACACTGCTTGATACAGTCAGCGTCATATAGTTGGTAACATCCAAAGTACTCAAAAAGTTCGGTACACCATAGAATTAGTATGGTGTACCGAACTATTTGAGTACTTTGAATGCTACGAACTATATGACGCTGACTGTACAATCAAGGTAAAATATGTACCTATAATTAAACACACGTAGTTGTGTGTTTACGTTGAAGAGGTTTTCAGTTATAGAAGGGTCAAAAGTGGTACCAAGTGGTTCGTGTAATATTACACTCGGGCGCTGGCTAGCCACTTCCTTTGCTTGAACTTGGTTTGACAAGCTGCTGCGTGTCTAGACCGATGCGGCCAAAGTGTCGAAATATGTACAGTCGTCATCAGATACATCGGAGCTGTGGAGGTGCTCACGAATATCTGAACAACGCCTCTATTGTCAAGGCGATAAAGCTCATGTTCAGATATTTGTGAGCACCTCCACATCTCCGATGTATCTGATGGCGACTACGTGAACCTTAAACTTGAGACAATAAAGTGCATGTATAGTGGAAGTTTGGTCGTGTATATATCTTTGACCTTGACTACATTAACTCAATTCACAAAATCTCAGTATCTCGCGGCGAGATAGATCCGTCCCTCTTCAATTGCAATAGTTAGAAATAGTACATTACATCAGCAGAGGCCGGGAAAATGAGGATTTCCGGCCAAGTGGGTATATACGGATAGTGATACGAGGCCAGGCCATCCGTTTTCACGACGAGGCATTATAGTGCTTTTCTCAAATATACAATGAAATAAAAAAAATGCTTCAAAAAAGGAAATAATAAAATATAATAAAAAAATATTAGCAAAATCACAATTAACAATGAAATCGAAATGTATTAAAAATTAACATCAGCTGTTTGCTATGACACCCGCCATCTTTGCCTCTGTATGGCTAATCGTCGAAAAAAAGTTACTTTGCAGGCCTAGGCCTGCAAAGTTATATGAAATTCCATTTCCGCCCCCTTCATTTCTCGCGCCACAAAAACATACTTCCGAGTCTATTATAAGGAATGTAAAGAGAATATTTCATTGCATGTTTGAGAAAAAGATGTTATAATCGATCTCGCTTCGAAATACTGGCTTGACAATCATGTGCTAGGCCTACTGGTTTCAACCAGTTCAACCTACCTAACTCAGCCACGGGCATCCACCATCCATTCTCTCAGATCGCCACAGGCAGCGATCTCTGAGCCTAAGGGCCTGCCACGCAAGTGGCTTGGTGATCGTAATATTTTGGGTCTCTATTTAGGGATGCTGCTATCCGTACCGGGATGTCCATACTGACAATACCCGGACCCGAATCCAGGTCTGGTATAATTATGTTCTGATAAGGCCAGGACAATATCTGTTCCTAAGGCAACGCAATGAATTCGTAAGTATCGATAGCTTACTTGGCAGCACACCAGGCCAACGAACTAATAAAAAAAAATTGGGATAGTGTGTTTCTATCGAAAACCCTTTTTAACATATATAGTCAATAGTCACTACTATTACTTACGAAAGCAAAATAATATAAATAATCATATGTGATTAATACTTGTTACATAAGTGCCATGATTTATTTTTCAAAAGTGATTTTCAATAAAAAGACATGTCAAATTGTTTACCTTTTTTAACTTCCTAAAAGTACAGACTATAGGCTCTAGTTATAGCTCAAAAAGGCTTGTGTTTTTTAACCCCCACCACCTGGATAGTTGAAGAAGCAGAAGTTTCTAGAGAAACGCACAGTAGAGGTACTCTGCGTTTCTCTAGAAACTTCTTACCTCGCACATCAAAACTGTGGAATGATTTGCCGTCAGCGGTATTTCTGGAACGACACTCACACCTTCAAGAGCGTACTCCTATCTTAAAGGCCGGCAACGCGCTTGTGACTCCCTAGGTTTTGCAGGTGCCCATAGGCGACGGTAATTGCTTACCATCAGGCAATCCGTCTACTCGTTTGTCACCTAAGTCATAAAAAGAATGTAGTGGACGATTTAGGTAAATAATACATAACTACGTATAAATAGTTAAATGCATATATTAATGTCCAGGATAGCCCAGGTACAAATTATACTTGTGATAACAGAGTCACCGACCAAGCTACGAGGAAAAGAGACGAAATGTATGAGAAGGAACAAAAATTATAACACTAAAGGCTTGGTCACATAAGGCGCGTTTTGTGGCGTGGCGCAGCGGGGCGCGACTCTGCCGTCCGAATGTGTGCCTTATTTCGTTACATTAGCCACACCGCTGTCACGCCCCGCTGCGCCACGCTCTCAAAACGCGCCTATCTGCCCAAGCTTTAATACAATAATAATCATCTGTCTTGCTCTCACATGACACAACAAGATAACCTCCGGAGCTGTCATACGCCGTGCAGCCGCGGCCGCGCACACATCGCGACGAAGCAACAAACACCGATAAAACAAGCCCCGAAATATTCGTCGACACAATCACATTTATAATGTACGTATTTATCAACTTTCAAAAGGTCAATAACCTTAACCTATAACTGTCTAAAACTTAATCAAAATGCAAGTAATTTTATTAGTTACTTTTGTCATACTTGTGAATGGAGCGACCTTGAAACGCGACGCAAGGTGAGTAAATATTAGTCAACAATAAATACTGTTGATAAAATTGGAGTAGATTGGTGTCTCCATGTTTTATGAATGTAATTATTTGTAGTGTATTTATTATGCAGGATGGCGGCTATTGACTACGCGAAGGTCCCGATCGTTGAGAAGGCTCTTCACAAGCCGCCCTTAGAGGAGATCGTCGAGGGTAAATGTGTTTTAATATTTTAAAGACCCACAGTTTAACTGATTTCTTTGAAGAAATGGTAAAGCCATATGACTCCGACTCCGACTTTCCTAAAAAAAAAAAGTAGACCCGACTGGTGTCTATAGACCGTGTTTTTTTTAATTCAGTTAAATATGACATGTTGATTGTTCCATTGATAAAAGCTACTTAAATAGGTTTATAGGTTTTTGTTAAATTTTAATTTTTTTGGTTAGTTACATACATAAAATTAAAATAACATATATGTATGGGTCATACAGATCAATTAGGTTCGCGTCTCTCCTGTGGACATTGTGAAAGTTAAGGGTTTAGAAGCCTAATTTTTGATTATTTGATGTATCAACATAAACCACTCCCCCTCTTACGTAACATTATACCACAAAAACATAACTTGAACTCATATAAGCCGTTAACTATTGACCACAGAAAAGACGATTTTAGTTTTAATCAATCTGTATGACCCGTATAATATGTTCTTACCTTATTATATAAGGCATTTAGAGTTAACGGACGAGTTACTATACT
Source organism: Grapholita molesta (assembly GCA_022674325.2). NCBI lineage: Eukaryota > Metazoa > Arthropoda > Insecta > Lepidoptera > Tortricidae > Grapholita > Grapholita molesta. Next base: position 645,985 of record CP053130.2, read on the forward strand.
CTCCACATGTTCTATAAGGCTAAAATAAAACAACTGAAACGGATTATATCGCGTATACTAATTTAAACTACATTCCGACGTTCCGAACCCTTTCGCAGCGTTCGTGGTCATCCAAAATTACCGTCCATGCTAACCTACCCACATATAAATGATCAAACAATTAGGGTGCTCGCAGATACGTGACTATAGATGGCGTATGCAAATAACGCCAGATATGGGCTTATTTATATTGTAAATGTCAAAATAAAATTTAAATTAGTATACACGATGTAATCCATTCCAATTATTATACTTATATATTATGAATAATTATCGCGACAACCGGAAACAATATTTTCACCTAAAGCCTTTTGATGCCTTTCAACAATTATGGATATAAATATAGCAGAGCTTACCCGAAACATGTCGTATAGTGCGATATAATTACACGTGATTTATCCGTTTAGAACTAAGTAGTAACTATTGATACTCTCGTAAAGGCCTTAGCAACGGAACCTATATTATTTTTAGTGCTGTCTCGTGCGCTGAAGTCGAACTTCGAGTCGGTGACCGTGACGGCGGAGGTCAGCCCGGACCTCACAAAGGAGCCCTTCAGCCTTACCTCGCCAGGTATCTCATACACTAACACATCATCATACCTAACTTACCTAAAGATCGCCTACATTTCAGCCGTATGCTGTCAATTGCTGGACATAGGCCTCCCACACATATGACTTGTATCATCTTGGGGGGTAGTTGCTATAGTCGCCACGCTTGGCAGGCGGGTTGGCGACCGCAGTAGCTGTAGATTGGGTTTCGACGGACGTAGGATTTTTCCTTTTGTCGCCTCTTAAGACACCCGCGGGAGAACAAGGGGTGGTGCTATTGTAGTCAGCCGGCATTACACGGCAAAGAAAGATCGCCTATTTCGAAGATATCTCACCATATAAATTTTATAATTGTATCATTTGTAACCGCTTTAATGAAATTGAATTTGGCACTCATGTCCGGTAGGCCCAAAGTACCGAATATCGTTTTTTAGGGTTCCGTACCTCAAAAGGAAAAATCGGAACCCTTATAGGATCACTTTGTTGTCCGTCTGTCCGTCCGTCCGTCCGTCTGTCAAGACCCTTTTTCTCAGGAACGCGTGGAGGTATGAAGCTGAAATTTATATCAATTACTCAGGTCTACTGTCCCTTGAAGCTGTGAAAAAATCAAACTTCTAAGCCAACGCAATCAAAAGATACAGCCGTTTATGCCGCAAATTTTCGACACTTGCAAGGGAATCAAAACCTACAGGGTGCTTCCCGTGAACTCAGAATCTTGAAATTTGGTACGAAGCAACGTCTTATAGCATAGATAAAGGAAAAATTACGAAAACCATAAATTTTTAGTTACATCACATAATATATTTTTTTAATAATTTTAAACTTACTACCCATTTCCTCATAAACGCGTAGAGGTATTAAATTGAAATTCATACCAAATACTCAGGTCTATAATACCTTTAAGCTGTAGCAAAATCAAACTTCTATGTCAACGCAATCAAAAGAAACAGCAATTTAAGCTGCATATTTTGAAACTCGCAAGTACTCGCAAGGGAATCAAAACCTAAAGGGTACTTCCAGTCGACCTAGAATCTTGAAATTTGGCATGAAGCAACGTTTTATAGCACACATAAAGGAAAAATTCCGAAAACCTTAAATTTTTAGTTACATTACAAAATATATATTTTTTTAATAAATATAAACTTATTACTTTACCCTAAAAATACCATAGTTATGACTCGATTGTCGTAATGAACGAACTTTGTGAACCTTGCAGGTTTGTACGGAACCCTCGGTGCGCGAGTCCGACTCGCACTTGGCCGGTTTTTTTTTACCTGACTTAGGTTCTAGAAACTATTTGGAATGTTATCGCGAGCGGACTGTGCGGGGGGAAGGTATTCTGGGGAAAATCCAGGACCCTTCCGCATCAGACATGACTACTGTACTACTGGAACGCTATTACTGAGTTAACGCTTCCAGCGACATTGGTTGAGGCGGTCTCAACCGAATCTGAATGGTAAAAGTCTCGAGCTATTGGGAGTTTTCGCTGGTTCGCTAACCTTAGCTCGCTGAGAAGACTCCACCAAGAATCTCCGCTAGGCCCGACTGTTGTCGGAGTGATCGAACTTGGATGTAAAATTTAATTTGTCAGCAGTGCCAATATTCTTGTAGCCTAGTCGGTAGTGATCCTGCTTATAATGCTGGACTTCCCGGGTAAAGGGTAATAAGGACATAGAAATAAGCCCGTTTGAAAAGACAGTCGTCAGTTATCTGCTTATTGTTTACTTATTACTGTTCTGACAAGATTCTGATAAGGCGTTATGGTAGCCGAGTAAATATAATTCTGTAATTAACTAATTATGTAATCGTCATTGCGTTGCGTAATAAATGTGTAATGATTAAGTATGTAGATACAGCATCACTCAGAATTGACTCTCCGTGGAGCTTATGCCTTTGTAATAAGGTTTACAAATGGTCAGTGAACAATTGCACTACATATCATATGTTTGTTTAAAATAGAAGTAATTTATTCGTTCGTGAGGTTTTTCGAGATTGAGACCGACGACCTGGTAAAGATCGCGCGAACCCACTGGAAGCGGGGGGCGAAAAACCGGTAATGGTAATAATCGCTTTGGGGAAGGCCTATGTCCAGCGCTGATATGATGATGATGATGATAAATACATTCCTTTTAAACAGAGACAGAAGAAAAAATGAGGAAGGAATCATAAAGCGATAAAGTGAGATAGTTACAGTGTGCTGAGATCAACACGATGCTCTCAGTAGTTGGCGCTGATCTTCCGATATAACCATTGACTTGTTTTTGTAGAATTTTAACACTTTCGAAACCGGGTTTTAACTTTTAAGCGGCGCTACGACATTTTCGCTACATACGGGTTTCCCTTTGTAATCGACTACGCGCCTACGAGCGGTGTGCCCGACAGGCGGGTTCATGGTTGCGAAAGTGTTAAGTTGCATGCATTGTCAGGCTTCAGGGTTTTTAGTTTAGCAGTTTTTATTGCTGCTGGAGTTAATATACTCGTATTGTGAATACCGGGTTATTATTATTAACGACACGAGCTTTTCATTACACCTACACTTTTTTGGTGCGACAGAATCTCGAGGTGACAATAGACTCTTCTTTGTTCTTCTGACTGCTGAGAATTGATATGGATCTTAGGCCAAATTTGAATTGTAAAACGTCGATATGCGTGTACTGTACACACGCGTTACTTCTACAATCCCTCTTTAGATAAACTTTTTACCTATAACTCCGGTTAACCGTTTAAGTCCATACGTTATTACCGCTTTATGTCTGGGCTAGCGGCCAAAAAAGTGGTGGTAAGTATTCGATTGGTGCCCTTCCAGGTCTATGCGGCAATGAGAAGCTGATAGAACTGGGCGGGCCCCCGTACCTGGTGCCGTCGGTGCAGCGCGACAAGGTGTACGACCTGGCCGCCCTGGCCAAACATCTGCGCCGGGACCCCGCGTTCCTGGCCGGCGCCGGCGCTGGCCCGTGGCCGTACATCGGGGTTAACTGTGAGGTGAGAGCTTAAACCGGTGAGATTCTTCCGATGGGTGGACAAGCTGTACTTTACAGATTTGATTTAGTAATAACTGTCGATTAACTGTAGCAGGTGCTTATAAATAAATATAACAGGATATTCTTACACAAATTGACTGAGTCCCACAGTAAGCTCAACGATATATACAAATAGGTACATATATAAAACACCCATGACTCAGGAACATACATCTGTGCTTATTACACAAATTTTCTGAGCGCCACGGTAAACTAAAGAAGGCTTGTTTTGTATCCACAACTTACCATGATACCATGAGCTAGACCTAAAAAATTTGCCTACCATTATTGATAAATAAATAAATATTTCGGGACAATCTTACACAAATCGACCTAGTCTTACGGTAAGCTCAGTAAGGTTTGTGTTGTAGGTACTAGACGACGACATGTATAATGGATAGATATACATATAAATACTTAAATACATAGAAAACACCTATGACTCAGGAACAAATATCTATGCTCATCACACAAATAAATGCCCCGACTGGGAATCCAACCCAGGACCATCGGCTTCAAAAAGCAGGGTCACTACCCACTAGGCCAGACCGGTCGTCCAAGTCGGCAAAGTTTAAAAGTGTCGAAATGACAAAATTATTTTTAACTATTCGGTGTGTGTCTGAGTTCCAGCGTGCGAAATATAGACAGAAGAAGGTAAAAATGAATACATACACACATTTCAGCCGTATGCAGTCCACTGCTGGACATAGGCCTCCCACAAATATGACTTGTATCATCTTGGGGGTAGTTGCCACGCTTGGCAGGCGGGTTGGCTAAATTAATATATATAAAATTAATACGAAACTTTAATTTTACAGGGTATAATTAATCTGAGCGTCCGTAACGGCAACGTGGAGCAGGGCACCCGCGTGGTGTCCGTGCACCCTGTGGGGGCAGCTAAGGGCAGCAGCGGCTACCTGCAGAAGAGGCTTCCCAACGAGGAGACCAGGACAGCGCTGCTGGGGAACTACCTCCTGTCTGATGGGAGTCCGGGCAAGGTGGGTGACTAAAGAGTTATGGATGGCTTACGCCAGAGCCATTGTGCATCGTTAGCTGAGATCAGCGGGTAACAGCAGTATGTAAGGATCAAGTCTCGGATTTTCTATCCCACGGTAAGATGACAGAAACTATAGAGTCGATATTAAGACTAAAATGTAACTCATATGTAGAACCGCCCGTGTAGCTCCTTACTCTTCCATACGGCCTTGCGGTCCTGGGTGCTTAGTACCACTGGTTTGCGCCAGTTCTCATTCATTTAAATAATGAGAGCAGAACAGCGCTCCTAGGGTACTAGATTACCTCCTGACGAACCCGGTATTGGAAGTATATTATGCAACAATAAATACCCTTAGTCCAGTAAAATTACGAAAATATAGTAGTTTATGTATCTGTGCATAATGAAGGCCATTACAACAAGAGTGTGGGTTTATGAAACGAGCCGACGGCGAGTTTCATAATAATATCACACGATTGTTGTAATGCCTAATTATGTATAGTTACATACACTACTTTATCTACACACATATCATTAAGTGTTTTAAGATGGGTTCAGAAACCGTAGGGAAATGACTTATTACTAGGGTTACTTGTAAACATTAAAAAGTCAACGAACAAAACAGATGACAGCTTGGAACGGCGGCGTTGCGTATTTCGTATCTCAGTCAATTTTTTTTAAACCATAGACAAGCGAATGAACTCCTGCTGTCACTCGAGTTCAAATGTCGTTCGATTTATATTAAAAAAACATAACGAATTGGCGTTTCGTATCAATGGCTGTTTTAATATCTATAGATACTAGATAAGACACCCCACTTAAATTTTACAGCTGTTCCAAATTTAAATTCATAACCTACTGATTGAAATCTTTCTGATGGTTGGTAATGCTGGTTATTGCCTACGGTTTCTGGACGCATTTTAGAGCACTTATGACATGTACGTAGATAAAATCAGTATAAGTACCGGAACCTGGACATAATTCGATAACTGTAATTTTCTTTATCTATGAAAAAAATATTGTTAGTTCTTTTTAAAATATGAAAAATTAAACATTTTAGGGTTCCGCGTCAATGTAAAAAACCCAAGACCGTATTATTACCGTAAGACCGTACTAGACTATGATCACGTTTTCTTCAAAACATAAGAAATTACAAATCTAATTCATCATCATCATCTCAGCCACAAGGCGACCACTGCTGAACATAGGCCTCTCCCTTGGACCTCCACATATACCGGTTGGAAGCGACCTGCATCCAGCGAAAGGTGTTAGAGTGGAGACGGCAGCGTAGGACGTCCACTCACTAGATGGACAGACGACCTCATTAAGGTCGCCAAAATGTAATTGAATAGATAATATTACTATTGTTGTACGTACTACACAACTACCCACGGTCTTGGGTTTTTTACATTGATGCGGAACCCTAAAATGTTTAATTTTTTTATGTTTTAAAAAGAAGTAACAATACTTTATTTCATAGAAAAAAAAAATACAGTTATCGAATTATGTCCAGGTTTTGGTAATTTTACTGGTCTACCTTGTGAAATAAACTTTGTGTTTTATGATCACGATTTTTATCATTATTCAGGTGATCAAAGTAGTGGCGAAGAAGCGTATTGGAGAAGCCAACTTCATCACCGCCATCAGAGAAGCACTCAAGAAGCATTACGGCGACAAAGTCGTTGGTAAGTATTGTCCCTGGGGCCGTAGCCGAGACGACAATTATTTATTTATATACTTAAATACATAGAAACCACCCATGACTCAGGAACAAATATCTGTGCTCGTCACACAAATAAATGCCCTGACTGGGATTTGAACCAAGGAAATGTATTGGATTCGGAACCCTATGTGTTAGGTCCGATGTTTGTCGGTTTCGTAATGGTGCCTAGGATAATTCCTGGAAATCGTTGACAAGGACCCTAGGCCGGCCAACAAGAGGAAAATGAACATTCGAACTCAAAGAATCAGAGGTCGGAAGAAATCGCTTACAAGAGTTACTCACCAATATAAATAAATATTTAAACATTTCGGGACAATCTTACACAAATCGACCTAGTCCTACGGTAAGCTCAGTTAGGCTTGTGTTGTAGGTACTATACGACGATATATATAATAATAGATAGATACATATAGTTACTTAAATACATAGAAAACACCCATGACTCAGGAACAAATATTGCTCATCACACAAATAAATGCCCAGACCGGGATAAGAAACACTGGACCTTCGGCTTCATAGGCACTACCCACTAGGCCAGACCGGTCGTCAAAATATGTTTATAAGAAACTAGATGATGCCCGCGGCTTCGCCCACATGGTTAGAGGAAAATGAAACATATTAAGTCTTCCCGTGGTAATGAGATGTTTTCCCGCTGGAAAAAGTAGCCTATGTCACTCTCCATCCCTTCAACTACCTCCACTTAAAAAATCACGTCAATTCATTGCTCTGTTTTGCCTTTAGACAGATAAACAAACACACACTTTCGCATTTATAATATTAGGCACTGGTCCCAAGGCAAGCTAGTAAGCTATGAGCTATCAGCTATTTCAAGGGACAAAACATAATCGATTCCGTGTAAATAAAAGAGACATATATGTCATAGCCGGGCGATAGTAGTTAATCGCCAGGCGATGAGCTATAAATATATAACTCTCTATTTTATTTACACGGGAGCGATTGTCTTTTGTCCTTTGAAATAGCTGATAGCTCATAGCTTACTAGCTCGCGGTGGGACCAGTACCTTAGTATGGATAGTATGGATTCATGACTGAAACATGACTCTTCACTCATCACCTGTTCTTCACCATCAGGTCTGGGCGGCACGTTCCTGCTGCGCGCGGGCAAGGTGAAGCACCACGTGATGCCGGATTTCTCCGGCACCCCGCTCTGCTCAGACTCCGACGTGGACAACTGGCTGCACTACTTCGAGATGCGCGCCCCCATCACACACGTGGGCACCCTGGTCACGGGGGACTTGGTATGCCACTGCTAAATCTGTGGCCGTAGTGAAAAGGGTATAAGTCAAATTAGCACAGCGAAAAAGGGTACAAGTGCCGTACATTTTATAGGACTTGTTTTTTGCCTTGTTCACTGAGCCAATTTGACCTATACCCTTTTTCACAAGGGCCACAGAAATACACCCCGTTATCTTATGCTCAGCGGCGCTACCGCGAATAACGATATTTGTAAACGGACGATATCCCTGTCACTTTAATAACGCCTTAATTGGAGTAAAAGAGAAAAATGCTCGAAATATATGAAATTCGATGGTTGCGGTACCGGGCCAGTTTAGGGGCAAGCGATTGCAATTATATTTGTTATGTTGCAATAAAAATAAAAATACTTGATCATTCCAACATTATCAATCAGTTGTAAAAATTTGTGGACACACTACATGGCCAGCGACCTACCTGAGTGCGGCCTTTTATGTCCTATTACTGCAATATTGACCTTGTGACTTAAATCAGATGGTTGCTATTTGTATGCATTGATTTGTTACTTGCTATTATTTGTTATTTGCGGTAGCATATAAGGGTCTTGAGTGCAGAACGGCTTAGAAAATAACAACTATACGATAAAAAATAAGTCCCGCCGTAGCTTCTTGCCGGTATCTTCTCGGGTCAGGCGTAGGGTTGGAACCGGTGGTAGATTTTTCATTGACGTTCAATGAAAAATTTACCACCGGTTAATTGAAAAAAAAAAGTTCCCAAATTATTTGTTATAAATAAACGTCTGCTAGCGAATATCTTCGACATTTAAATCGAAAGAATAATAAAAAGAAATCGACTTGCAGCGGGACTCGAACCTACAACCACTGGATAGTGGATTTTTCAATTTTTCTTTCGATTTAAATATCGAATAAAGATACCATTTTTTTTATCTTTTGCTAATATAAAGAATGGCATGTTGTGTCAGGACCTGGACCTGCGCGTGCAGCACTTCCACGGCTGGGGCGCGCACGGCGACGGCGGGCACTACCACTACGACACGACGCCGGCCGCCGCGGAGTACGAGGGGTACTTCGCCGTCGCCGGCAGCGTGGTGCGCGTGGACGCGCCCGCCGTCACCCACACCATGGGCCGCGACTAGGGCTGGCCTGCGGCGACGCGGCGGCCGGGCCTGACTGGTGCGTTGCTGATACCTGAGTGAATTCAAATTCAAAATTGAAATTCAATTATTCCTACATTAAAATTACAAAAATGTAACATAAAAATAATTATTTTATAATATAAAAAAGTGTAAAAGTTTACCACAAAATGGACCAGCCTCAGCATAAATGCTGACCCGAGAGTCAGCGCTGATCTTCCAGCGGGACCATTGTTGTGGGCCACGATCGCTGCTGTACCACACTGCCCACGATAAATGCGAAACGCAGCTATAATGGTTGCGGCCACGTCACAGTGACGTCAGCGCCATCTAGTCTGAATCGACTATTTGTTGTTGTTATTCTGTCCCATCAGCCAGGGGACAACTGAAGTGGCCCCGTACTACTGATAAAAACTACTGGTAAAGATGAGACGTAACGCAACGTATCGTATCAGTAGGGCCCGGCCAGCTTCGGCAATTTGTTTCGGATTGCGATGGGACTAAGAGCTCGTTCCCACTATGCCGGATGTCAGAACCGGACATTGATCACACTAATCCACTGTCGGCCATGATTGCAACTGATGCCTGTTCTCAGAACTTACCGTGATCATAGAAGTTAGAAAGTTGACTATTATCTATCTACTGTACAGCACCGTATTACCTACAGACTGCCCTACTTTTACAACTAGCGGTCATCGACATATTACGTCACATGATATTATGACTATTTGAATGACTCCACCCCCGCCGTTGGCATGTCCCCTCCCCCTGTAGCTATGACTAAATATGTGGATGGTCTTTTACTATAAAGCATTCGATTGATAATAGTAATTGTAATGTCAGTGACCTTCAATCTTAATAGAGTTATGTATATCTTACATCATTTTAAAATGTTTGTAAATAGCTGTAAGTATGTACATACACATACAACCATACGTACAAAAATACGAAATACGAACCGAAAGGATCCTTTCATAAATACGTCCTATCAACCTTATTTACTGTACAATAGAGTTGCTCGGTACATATTTTTGAAACTTTGGCAGTGAACGAATTTTTACACTTGACTGTACCTACCGTATAAGTAAGTAAACAATAAATAGTCTTTATTGCACCACAAATAAAATAAACACATGTTTTTAATTAATGTAAATAAATGTAATTAAATATATTATATCTGCTTTTATTTAACACCCCAAATGTGTTTAAGAAACTTATTTTAGGTAAACGTAATTTAATTTTTGCGACATTCTGATGATGTCATAACGAGGAGGTTTCGAATGAGCCACTCCTAATGCGAGTAAGGCGGACTGCTAAGGAATTGAATTCGCTCCCTTCGTCTGTATTTCCGGAAATATATAATTTGGGTCTTTTCAATGCAAGAGTGAATAGGCTGTTACTGAGCCAGCGTGCTACACCCTCGACCTCGTCGACACTTACCATGTCGACAGTTACCATGTAAGGTCAAACGCTGATCAATCTCGTATAAAAAAAAAACGTTTCATACGTTTGCGGTTTTTTCGTATAACTAGCAGAACTGAACCTTACTGGTTTGACTTCAAGTTCATTTTAACCTGATTTAAGTATTTTTTTCTGATCCAAACAATAATTTCATGCATTTTCCACTATAGTGTAAGAGCTAGCTACAGAATATAGCAGAGAACATAGAATGTACCTACGCCTGTTGAAGGTGCACGTTACAGCTGTATGAAAATCGAAGGATTTCCACTACCACCAAACACTATGTATGAAAATAACAATTTTTTACATACTTTATTTATTATTCCGGACATATTATTTAGCGAGTTTTACAGTCCCTTCCTCCTTTCCTCCTTGGTTTGTATGTCATTACCCCGCTGTTTGCGAGATAGATGGGCCCAGAAATAGCGTAGTGGAAATATTAATACTAGATTAGTAAACGCTTACATTAGACCAAGGTTTAGCGAATGGGCTTAAATTTCAAATAAGCGAATAATATGTAGTGGCTTAAGAACTTTGTATCCATGGTGTTAAAAAAAAATTGACAGCTGACATTGTGACATTGACAATTTGACAGCCATATGACAAAATAACCTATAAAAGTATACAAACAACACCAACTTGTGTTTTCAAAAATAAATAAATAATTTATGTTTTCAAATGCAGTTAAAATCAAATGAAAACATGGATCTCAATATCGAGGAGATCTACACGTCGGTGGCATGTAACCGCACGCCTGAAATAGCAGACTGGAATAATGAAGGAATAATCTGTTATGGAGCTACCAACGCTGTTATTATTTACAATACGGTAATTTTACTATTATAAGCTACTTAAAACACCATAATGCTTATTACTTATTGAACATACGAGTTATCATCGCAGATTTTTTAAAAGGCGAGGAATAAATACGATAATTGGCGTCACAACATATGTTTTTTATGATCATCTTGTGTCGTAATATCGGTATTTTAGTGCAAAAAATACTGTGTACTGTATATACAATATATATAATTTATTTATGTTTTAACAATCACATTGTGAAATAATTATTATTTATTACAAATGATATGTCTACAATATATGATTATTATTTTGTAATAAAAATTGCACCAAAGTATTGCTCTGAGTTAATTATTAGGTTCAGATTTTATTTGTATCTAACTATTCGCAAGTGCTTCTTGCCAGGTATACTTAAAAAAAAAAAAAAATTTAACATAATAATATATTTATGTAAAAAAATTTTTTTTCCAGAATCTAAAAGGCAATCCGATAAAAGTACTCACCCACCACAAGTCCAAAGTGAACTCAGTGAAATGGCTCCGCAAGCCAGATGGCAGCTGCAGAGAGCTGGTATCCTGCTCTGCAGACAAAACCGCAGCTGTTTGGAGCAATGTGGACGGAGTCTGGAAAGTGACAAGCATGTTGTCAGGGCACACGGACGGGGTGGGCTGTGTTAACGGCCTGTACACTAAAGATGATGATTTTCTTGTGTTCACCGGATCCATTGATTCTACTATTAGAGTTTGGGAGAGGAGAGAAGGTGAGAACTAAACACAGTTACAATAATAAAACAGACTGTTAAATGCTATTTACAGGGTAAACTATGAATACGCTATGCTAATAAGCCCTTTAATGCATGACATTAATAAAATAAATATTCAAATTAATTAGAACTTTAGCTATCTTTCAATAGAGTTGAAAATTGTTATTATATGTTATTTATTTTAACTTTATTGCACAAAACAAATAAAAACGATAGTTATACCTTATGGCATTAAATTCGCCTCTTGTACAGTCAAGGTAAAAAATTATGATATGGAAATAGATCTAAAACATTTATACATGTGTTTTAATATTGAGACAATAAGGTTATTTATTATGACACTTTGTTTGTATCAATATCTGTGACCTTGACTGTACAGTAAGTTTTCTTTTGTGCTATAGGATAAAATAACTAAATATTCAATATGCCTAATTCACAGGTACAACAAACCACAAGCAGACAATATCCCTCAATTCTGGGCTGTGCCTCACCCTGCACCCGCACCTGCTCGGGGGGCAGCCGGTGCTGTTCTGTGCGCTTGATGACCACAAGATCCATGTGTTTGCCGGGGAGGAGTTCCACAGGGTCCACACGCTGGTCGGACACGAGGACTGGGTCCGAGGACTTGATGTTATGGATATTGGTAAGTGATCATTTAAAAGTTTGACCAATTTGTCTTGTCAAATTCCAAATATCATAGCAACTAACTACGTTATTTATAAACGTACTTGGACTACACATAAGTCAAAATGGCGAAAAAGTTTTTGGCTTTATGCGTCACTCAGACAATTGCAGCTGTGAGAAAGGAATAATACACAACTTCAAATAGTATTAACACATTAAAGATGAATAAATAATAACGGGCCGTAACTAATTTAATTAACTATGTTACAAATACTAAATTATAATATTTGTAAGTTAAGATTTTTTTGTAAACTTTACCTTGCCCTCAAACTGCCCCCTATAGTCCGACGTATGCTTATATCGTGTTCATTCTAAGAGAAATATGTTCTACACCAACAGATTCCAGCACGATAATGTTAGCGTCCGCCTCCCAAGACACCTATATCCGTCTGTGGCGCATCCAGCTGCACGTGGAACAGCCCACGTCAGGGATCAGGGTGGAACAGAAGGTGTTCCAGGCGTACGGGAACTCGTGGGCGGTGAAGCTCGAGGCCGTGCTGGCTGGGCACGAGGGGTGGGTCTATGGGGTGCAGTGGCATCCGAGCCAACGCAAAGGTAGGTGATAGAGTTTTATAAAATCTTCAGATGCACATAAAAAATTATGTAATACGGGTCCACTTGGCCTGCCCACCAGTCCCAAGTATTATATTTTTTGTAGATGATATTACCGATATGTCTGTTTCACAAATAATATTGACTTTGATATTTAAATCTAAAGAAACATAGAAAAAATTGATCCGAAGCGGGACTCGAACCCACAACCACCGGATCACTAGCCCAGTGCACTACCAAAAAAAAACATCATTGACTTTGGACACGAATTCCTTAATATTAACTCTTCGATCCTGGACACGAAGATCAGTCTTCTTTTAAAATAAGTCACAAACGCTTTACTCTTGTCACACCAAATATCTTCCAGCACCACCACCGGGCGTCCAGGCGAGGGGAGCGGTTTCATCCTTGCGTTGTGAATAATCCATTCATTCTCATGAAGCGATTCGTTTCTACCTTCCTAATGCGGACTGCTAAGGAAAGTAATTCGCTCCCTTCGTCTGCATTCCCGGAAATATATAATTTGGGTGTTTTCAGGGCGAATAGACTGTTACTGAACCAGCGTGCTACTCCCTCGACCTCGTCGATACTTAATTACCATCAGGGGTGACTGAGGTCAAATGCTGATCAGTTTCGTATAAAGAAAACATTATTACGTACATTTGTTATAGACGGCACCACAACCACAGTCCACCGCCTTCTGTCTTCATCCCTGGATAAAACTCTGATCGTGTGGGCACCGGACGAAACCGGCGCGTGGGTGGAAAGGGTTCGAGTTGGAGAAGTGGGGGGGAATGGACTGGGATTCTACGGGAGCAGGTTCGGGCCTGGTGGCGGCTCGTTCTTGGGGCACGGGTACAACGGGTCTTTTCACATCTGGGAGCTTAATAAGGTAATAATTAATAATTGTTTAACTTTGCATTAACCCCACATTATAATGCCATATCACAATCACAAACGAACCTAAGCATATTAAGTAACAAGTGACATTTTAAGTGTACACACTCATTCATTCATTTTCCACCGATCTGGCCTAGTGGGTAATGACCCTGCCTATGAAACCGATGGTCCTGGGTTCAAATCCCAGTCGGGGCAATTATTTGTGTGATGAGCACAGATATTTGTTCCTGAGTCCTTGGTATTTTCTATGCATTTGAGTATTTATATGTATCTATCTATTATATATATTGTCGTCTAGTACCTACAACACAAGCCTTACTGAGCTTACCGTAGGACTAGGTCGATTTGTGTAAGTTTGTCCCGAAATATTTATTTATTTATCATTAATGGTAGGAAACATTTTAGGTCTACATTTCAGTCCACTGGTGGCCATAGGGGGTAGTTGTCATAGTCGCTTGCCAGGTGGGTTGGCGACCGCAGTAGCTATAGATTGGGTTTCGACGGACGCTGCTGCCTGTCCGTAAGATATTTTCCTTTGTCGCCTCTTACGACACCCGCGGGAGGAGATGGGGTGGTGCTATTCCTTTCGGCCGGCATCACACGGCAGGTCTAACTCATGTTTAGGTCAAACTCGTGGTATATATGTATATGATTCAGTAAATGTGACAGGAGAGCCGCCAGTGGGAGCCTCGGGTGGTGTGCGGAGGGCACTTCGGCAGCGTGGAGGACGTGGCCTGGGCGCCCGCGCAGTTCCTCGTCAGCGTGGCCGCTGACCAGACCACGCGGCTCCACGCGCCCTGGACCAGGCCCGACGGTACGACCCTGGGGACAACAAGCATCCACACCATGTTCACAATATTTTTTATTTTGAAGACCGTTTTGGCCCAGTGACCTTGAAACCGAAGATCCTGGGTTCGAACCCCAGTAAGGACATTTGTGTGATGAGCACAGACATTTGTTCCTGAGTGTTTAAGTTTTCTTTATATACAATGACGGTGGCAAACAAGCATACGGCCCGCCTTATGGTAAGCAGTCACCATCTATGGACGCCAGCAACTCCAGAGGATTCACATGCGCGTTGCCTACCCTAAAAGTAGTTGGCGCTCTGGAAACCTTACTAACCATCAGGAACACAACTCTACATACTTGAAAGGTAGCAGTGCTATTACGGCTGTGGTCTTCTGTAAGGAGGAGGTACTTCCCCAGTTGGGATCATCCAGACTCAAGCGTGATGGTACTTCGCTGTGCCCTTCCTCTCATTGTTGGACGTAGTTTGAGGACATACCCGGGTCCAAAAGTTTAAGTATTTGTATGTTCGCCAAGCTTACAGTGGAGCTCAGTAAATATGTATAAGGATGTTGTTATATTTATTTATTATTTACAAGCAGTTGTGCCCCGTGTCCAGGCTCGGTGGAATGGCACGAGCTGGCCCGGCCGCAGGTGCACGGCTACGACCTGGCGGCCGCGGCGCTGGTCTCCGCGCGCACGCTGGTCTCCGCCGCCGAGGAGAAGGTCATCCGGGTGTTCCACGCGCCCTCCAACTTCGCGCACAACTACCGGGCCGTCGTGGGCGAGCCGCTGGGCGAGGAGGGGGAGGACGCTGGTAAGGCCTGGACGCCCAGCGACATACCCGTCCTATCCTCTAGCCGCCCAGAGACATATAAAAAGGTCTCCCATTAAATGTTATTTTGAATTTTAACTATGACAAATCAAAACTCCATTTGCCTTGGCAAGTTTTGATCCCATGGGCGGCTAGATGTTAAACCACGTTAATGAGAGGGTTGGGTTGTCCATCTCACTGTCAATGTCAAATATATCTGAACCGTCTTCTTGTCTGAATCCACGCTACAGGTGAAAAACTTAGCTAAAGCACCTGGTCTACGCAGTAGTAAATATGTAGTAAGTAATAAAGTAGTGTGTGTATACGTATGTCGGCGTTCTATATTGAAATGTTAACGTAAGTTCCATATTAATTCTCTGCAAAATTACATTCAGTTAAGTTCTTCACCTCAATGCAACATGTCCAAACATGCCTCGGTGTCCGCTGTTCTTTCGGTGTGGGCGGTGGTAGTTTTGGCTCGAGAGCGCGATTACTTTTAAATCATTATGGCCTTGTAAGAGCTAGCGATCCGTTTGTTTCAATCCTGTTTTTTAAACTAGAAGCTACTGGAATAATAGCAGCTTCAGAAATAACTTAACTATCCATGCCGGCAGCAGAAATAATATAATCAGGCTGGTGAATACCTCGTAATACCAGTATCTCCGAGCTGATCGCCAAGCAGACTCGTCGAGACCGCCGCGCGAGCTGTGCGCTGGGTGGAGACATGGCTTAACGGGCCTAAAGGGTGTCAAAAACTGTACCTTACTGCTTTGAAATAAAGTTCAAATAATGCTCATAAATATTGTCCCTGCACCTTATAAAGCCTTCATGCAATACAACCTGCGACTTAAACTGTTGACAGGGACAGTTACGTTGTAAAACCAATTACTATGAGAGCGATATCAAACTACCGTTTTATACGCGCGTATAAACTCGTATTTTAAAGCGCGTGCACGGGCGTACAGGTGCGGATTTGTTTTCTCCGGGCTTTGACGCACATACATCGCATAAGCGCGAGCGAGTAACCGCTCCATTTCATGTTTCGAGCAAATACGCAGGAATACGCGTATACGCGTGTTCGATTTGATGTAGCGCGCGTGTAAGTGCGTATGCCAGAAGCGTATACGCGCAGAAAAAACCCTAGTATGAAATCGTTCTGAAATTCCGTGTCCAGGCGCGGAGGGTGCTTCAGTCCCGTCCCTCGGGCTCTCCAACAAAGCAGTGTTCGCCGGGGACGCGGCCGACGACGACGGATACTTTGTGCCCGTCAACTTAACAGGTATATCCAATCGTTTTTTGGACCCGGGTATGTCCTTAAACTACGTCCAACAATGAGAGGTAGGGCACAGCGATGACCATCACGCTTGAATCTGGGGCAGCCCAACTGGGGAAGTACCTCCTCCTTACAGAAGACCACAGCCATAATAGCACTGCTACCTTTCAGGTATGTAGTGCTGTGTTCCTGATGGTGAGTAAGGTTCCCAGAGCTCCAACCCCCCTTAAAGGCAGGCAACGCGCTTGTGACTCCTCTGGTGTTATGGGCGACGGTAATTGCTTACCACCAGGCAATCCGTCTGCTCGTTTGCCGCCTATGCCATAAAAAAAAAATCGTGTGGCAAATATTTTCAAATTATAGCCTGACAAGTTCGTTTTTAGCCCTGACATAGTGTCGCTACAAACAGCTTACATATAGCAACAATACGTCTACGTCATGAATACACGCGATAGCAAGATCGAACGGGATGGCTTTATTAAACTTTTGATAGGTATGTCAGAGAAGGCACGCGTTAGAAGATAATGTCTTAACTAAGTCGAGTGAGAAGCAGTATTTTAAAGTCTTTGACAGTGGCCTGACACGGTTACCGATATTACGTATATTACAATTAACGTGACGTGAAACTGAAAATCGTTAAATTATGTCAGTTTTGTGACGATAATTGTGACGAGCTCTGTAGGTATATTGCTTAAAGTTTATGTAACGAGCATCAAATCTAGGTATTTATTGAAATTTATTACCTACTTACTTATCGTCACAAAACTTTTTTCTATTAACTCTCGTATGGGACAGATCAATTAGGTTCGCGTCTTTCCTGTGGACGTTGTGACAATTAAAGGTTTAAAAGCCAACTATTTGATCCTATGAAATATCAATATAAACCGCCCCTGTTACGTAAAATTATATCACAAAATCGTAACATGTAATCACAGAAGCCCTTAACTATTGACCACAGAAAAGACGATTTTTGTTTTAATCACTCTGTAGGGACTTGGTTACACTGTGACGGTGGCGCAGTACCCTCACCATGAGTTTTGACATTGAGGTTTTCGATAACGAGTATCGAGTTTACTATGTGTGCATATCGTTCGCTCTAAAATAGTACAAGCCTCAAAACATAACTCAAACCTCAAACCTCAAAGTCATAACTCATGGTAAGGGTACAGATAACTGTGTCGACTCGTCGTACCAGTGAGAGACCTCATACCCAACACGCACCCGCGCGCCCGTGCCACGTTATCCACGTTAGTCACCTGAGCTCGATCACCCAGGTGATTGTATTGGCCGATTATGTCTTCTGAGATCCCCCAGGTGATCCTATTGCACCACGTGTCTGTCATGCTCCCCCGGGTGATTTCAGTGGACAAATGATATCCATTAGGATACCCCATGAAATAATATTATTCCACGAGTGATCCTAGTGGACAAACTTATCCAGCAAGATTACCCAGGTGATTATTTTGGATTATGCTGTATATTATAATCACCCAGGTGATTTTTATGGACATCATAATGTCCATCAAAATCACCCGATGATTCTGTAATTGTCCACTGAAATCACCCGGGGGAGCATGACAGACACGTGGTCCAATAGGATCACCTGGGGGATCTCAGAAGACATAATCGGCCAATACAATCACCTGGGTGATCGAGCTCAGGTGATTAACGTGGATAACGTGGCCCGTGCGGCCTCTTCTTGTGAGTTAAAACTGAGCCTTTCGTCGCGTACGTGCCACTAGTGTCATTAAACACCTCGTTTACAATGACACTAGTGTACATTGTCATCTCGCGTTATCCGTTTGGGTCCTTGAACAGAAACAGCGAATTAAGATTTGTTAGCGGCCCGGCCACGGCAATGCGTGACATGCCGCGCCGCAAGCGTTTTATCTGTTCGTTGCGCGGTCAAGACGCGCAATGCACTGCGGTTAGTTGGGATCACATGCAATGAACACATAAAACGCTTACGGCGGCGGCGCTGCACTTCGCATAATGTCGTGGTCGGGCCGTTATTGTATCACCGCGCGACTTCACATACGTAGCGCGATTTCGTGAGAAGATCAGTATTACATACATCATACATTTCAGCCGTATGCAGTCTACTGCTGGACATAGGCCTCCCACAAATATGACTTGTATCCTCTTGGGGGGTACTTGCCATAGTCACCACGTTTGGCAGGTGGGTTGGCAAGCGCAGTAGCTGATAGATTGGGTTTCGATGGACGCTGCTGCGCGTCCGTAGGATTTTCCCCTTTGTCGCCTCTTACGACACCCGCGGGAGGAGATGGGGTTGTGATATTCAAGTCACAGTATCAGCACTGATCATTTTGTGCCGTTTCGTGCACATTCACGTTTCCCTGTTGTTATTTTTTGTGTGGTATTTACGGATACCTACTTGTCCAGAGCCTCCGACGGAGGAGACGCTGATGCAGAACACGCTCTGGCCGGAGCGGCACAAGCTGTACGGGCACGGGCACGAGGTGCGGGCGCTGGCCGCCGCGCCCGACGGCTCGCTGCTCGCCTCCGCCTGCAGGGCCAGCGTGGCCGAGCACGCCGCCGTCACGCTGTGGTAACTGACGTGGGGACACTGTGGCCGCAGCGGCACCAGCTGTACGGCCACGAGAAATGTCCAAAACAACCATCAAATCATTTTCCTATTCGTGTTTTGTTTAAGACTGAAACAAAGCAAACAAAACTATATCGCTCAGCCAATTCAATATTGTTCCCTCGGGAAAGTTATTAAGTATGATCGTCTATCGCTTCTTGACATTTTGGATCACGTATCACGACCCAGATTTCACCCAATATATCTCTTCCATAATGGGTCACCTACCAAGCGTGTTAGTAGAACGCGGTGCTACATCTCTCTACTGAACAAAATTATCACTCCGTCACTCTTCAACAGGGAAACCCAGAACTGGCAGCAAATCCAAACCCTGGTCTCCCACAACCTGACGGTCACCCAGCTGGCCTTCAGCCCCGACAGCCAGCACCTGGTGTCCGTGTCCCGCGACCGCCGGTGGTCGCTGTGGTCCAGGCGGCCGGGCGGCGACACCTTCGAGCTGGTTGCCAGCACGGACAAGACCAACGGCGTGCACACGAGGATCATCTGGTGTTGCGCGTGGACGCTGGATTCGAGGATATTCGGGACAGGTTCTAGGGAAGGCAAGGTGAGATACTCTTTCTTTACTCTGATCTCAGGGGAAAAACCACTGACGTAGTCTATCTAACCAAAATCCTAAATGGAACCGTTGATATCCGACTGGTAAAAATATTTATATTCATAGCCAAGATTAATCTAACAAGGAAGGGTACCCAACTGTCCGACTCCGATTTGATTCATTTTGATATATGTTATAGAGTAGACTAAAATAACGGACACGTATTTTTTTAGCTGCCCAAACTCAACCTGTTTGGAGAAAATGTCCTTCAAAGTACTGAAAATTGACCAAACCTTCTAACTCCTATAGAAAGTGATGCTCAAGTAACTTGCTAATTAATGGCTGATTTAAGTATATGTTTGAGAAGAGGAAAAAATAATTGAGCAGCTAAAAAAAATACGTGTCCGTTATTTTAGTATACTCTATCAAAATGAATCAAGTCAAAGTCGGACAGTTGGGTACCTTTCCTTGTAAGTCTGTAAAGTAAATAAGTCTTAAGTCTGTCACACCCATAATAACACTACCATTATTTTGGTATGCAGTGTTGTGCTCCTGGTAAGGTTTCCAGAGCTCCAATGGTCAAAGTCCAATTGTTCAAATTCCTATTCCAGGTGTGTCTCTGGAGCAAGTCGGGCCCGAGCGGCAGCAGCCTCGGGGAGTACGCGCTCCTCAGCACGCTGGAGCTGAAGGAGTCCGTGACCGCCCTGGCCTTCGCGCCCAGTGGCCTGCTGGCCGTTGGGCTGGACTCGGGCCTCATCAAGTTCTACACGTTCGGTGGACAGTGGACGCTGGTGAAGGAGCTTGATCACAGGTTCGTCCTATCATTTCATTTAGCAGACGGATTGCCTGGTGGTAAGCAATTAACGTCACTCATGGGCAACACCAGGGGAGTCACAAGCCGGCCTTTAAGGGGAGTTGGAGCTCTGGGAACCTTACTCACCATCAGGAACACAACACTACATACCTGAATGGTAGCAGTGCTATTATGGCTGTGGTCTTCTGTAAGGAGGAGGTACTTCCCCAGTTGCGCTGCTCCAGATTCAAGCGTGATGGTCATCGCTGTGCCCTACCTCTCAATGTTGGACGTAGTTTAAGGACATACCCGGGTCCACTGCTGGACATAGGCCTCCCCCAAATATCATGTCATCTTAGGGGTAGTTGCGATAGTCGCCACGCTTGGTGGGTAGGTTGGCGCCGCAGTAGCTGTTGGCTTCGACGGACGCTGCTGCCCACCCGTCGGGATTTCGTCCTTACGACATTTGAAGCTGAGGGTCTGGTGATCAAACCCCAGTAAGGGTATTTCTTATTTTCCAGCGCCGCGCACCACTTGACTGTCCGGAGACTCGCGTTCAAGCAAGATGGCGGCTCGCTCCTGCTGGCCAGCGGCGGCGCCGACCACCTCGTCAGGGTCTACAGAGTCTCGGTGGCGTGAGAACACCAACCACAGTAATTACGGATCACCTTATGGCTCAGTTGCTCAATTTTTGTATGTAACTTTAACATTTAGGTTCGTTATTAATATTATTCATTGATGTGTATTAACTATTGAGATACTTATAAAATTAGAAAATATTGTCTTCATCAAGTATTCATCAAAAAAAATTACTAAAAACTGAGTTGGGTACAGTCAGCAGCAGAAGTTGCTAATCGGGCGAGGTGTTCAAAATGAGCTTGATACGAATTTATTGTTAAGAGAATTTCGAGCACTTTGCAGTTTATATGCGATCCGTTTAATTTAAGTACAAAAATTATGTATTTGAATATTATAAGGTGATCCGTTCTTATTGTCCATTAATATATTTTAAGAAATAAATGTATATACACATATTTTTGTCTTTTCCTAATATCAACGGTTGGGGAATGCGCACCAAAATCCTAGAAAACTATTAAATGTATTGAGAAAAAAAGATGACTAGCAAGCTTTAAGTTTGTATGTAAATTAAATGTTAGCCTTTTTTGCGTTGTAATATTGCTTAGTTTATGAAACTAGCACCGAATCTAAAGATACACATAATGCTAAATTAAATTATCGTCACAAAACTGACATACTTTAACTTTTCTGCAAGGCACGTTAATTAGGGACATTTTCACATTCCGTATATGGAATGAATGTGAAGACCTAGCGCGAAAGTCGACAATTGACTGTATCCCTCTCTATCGCTCTAGCATATACGAGCAATAGAGGCAAATATACGATCGAACGAACAAAATGGTTCGTAGGCCCTCTGTTCACTTGAGTCCCAAAACTGGATATCGCCTACCGCATTAGTCGATAATAGTTATTTGTTATACAAGGGTGCAAAATTGTATTTTAACTGCGAGTGCGGGATTGAAACTCGAGCAAGCGAATGGATTCAATAGTTTAACCACGAGCAAAGCGAGTGGTTTTAAAATAGAATCCTGAGCGTAGCGAGTGTTTCAATACACGAGAAGTAAATTACAATTGCACCCGTATGTAACACAAAACTTTTCCACTCACTACAGCGAGGAAAGTGAAACATGTAAAAAAAGGTTTTAAAATCGCATTGACTTTTTCTTTGCGTTTAGATACATTCAACATTTTTACAAAAAGTGAGCTGTACTTCGCGAATTTAGACTTTAAAACCATAGCAATAAGAGCTATGATAAGTCAACTTACTTTAATCACTAGTGGATAAAATGCGTTTTTACCCTCTCGTATTAAAGGATAAACAAGCGCTTTACGAGCTAGTGAGGGGAAAAATAAATTACCATTTCTAAACGAGTATTGTAAATATTTAAAAACAGTTTTCTGTGTTGAGACAGCACGACAATAAAACGAATATAAAGAATAAAATATATAATTCAAAACATCAATTATAATATTTATAATAAAAGGCATTATATTATAATCACAATTTTTGTTAAATTTCTCACTTCTTGGTAACAGGTACACAACTATTAATGAGTTTCGCACGCATTATGAATTTACAAATTCAATATTTAGCTATCCGGGTAATTTTATTTAATGTACAGTCGCATCAGATATATAGGAGCTGTGGAGGTGGTCACAAATATCGGAACATGCACTTTATCGCCTTGACAATAGAGGCGTTTTTCAGATATTTATGATCACCTCCACAGCTCCGATATATCTGATGGCGACTGTACAGCGGCGTAGTCTTGTATACATGGTTTTGTTAGTACAGTCGCCATCAGATATATCGGAGCTGTGGAGGTGGTCAAAAATATGTGAACAACGCCTGTCGTCAAGGCAATGAAGTGCATGTTCAGATATTTCGAACTCCACAGTTCCGATATATCTGATGGCGACTGTACACACACACAAGAACCAATATACATAAGCTGGTTGTGCCTTATTTCTAATATCTTTTTGTGTATAACATTCAATTTCACTTAACACTATGTACGTATGTACGACTTACACTATGACTAAAAATTATTCATAAAAATATATGAAAATGAATATCTACATTCAATGCCACTTTAATATTACATCAAAGTTCGAATAAAAATATTAAAAATGGCTTTATAGTAAGCGGCGTAAAACCGCTTTCCCATTATTTTGACAGCTTGTAAAAATGCATCTTGGAAGACAAAAAATAGACAGGTCAGAAAGATAAGAATAGCTCGTCATAAGAATCAGAAGATATGAAAAAAAGTAGCACCAAAGGCCGTTAAAACTATATATATTATCTATCATCATCATCATCATGATTTTAGCCAGATTCCGGCCTTAAGCCTCACCCAAATATGACTTGTATCATCTTGGAGCGGGGTTTACACCCCGTATTTTATATCTGTATCATATTCTTTTAACATCAATTCATCATTTGATATTAACATCAATCGATATATAGTTAAAGGTGAGGTTTGTATATAGATTTTATTAAAATTGTGACTTGTAAAGAACTTTTTGTAACAACCAAGCGCAAGCAAATGAGCCGCACGAGAGATATGCTACTTGCCCTTGTCTAACTATACAGGTTGAATTTTTTTACAAGATACAAAATATGTTTTAACTCCATAAACAACTTGCAATTGAATGCTCCTAATCTCGCTGAAATAAGACATAATATTTTAAATCTTTTCATTTTTATTATATGTTATTTATTTTACTTTTAACAAACTGTTTCTAGATATTATAACGGTTTATTAGGCTATTTAAATTAGTAATCTGAATGGACTGTTTGAATCATAACTGTGGATAAAAAAAATTGTGATTTGTCAGTTCGAGAAGTAATTTAGTTAAATTTACATTTTAAATATCTTTTAATTTTAGGATGTATTAATGTCATAATATCCTTTACAAGTAATAAAAATCAAACAAAAAATGGCGATCTTTATCATCATCGTTTTCCCTTGCTAGTTGATTATGAAGCTCGAAATAGTACATTTCGATACTAGTAAAAAAAATTTTTTTTTCGACGAGGGTGACAATCACTCGAATCTTAAAGAAGTTTTTACACGTGTATCGAACCCAATTTTTCATAACAAGTGCCTTAAAAAGTGAAATTTCCGCACGCGAAGCGTTCGCAAAGTGCACTTTATACGCACTAGTTAGGAAAATATATTTTGTATCATGTAAAAAATTACACCCTGTAGTATTAAAAGAGGGGGAAATTTATCTCAGCTCGAGATATTGTTACACCCCTCTTATGCTAGGCCTACAGATGGGCAAATTTATCTTAATTTATAGTTTAAGTCTAGTTTTTTCTGTGGCAAAAATATTCTGATCCTAAAGACCTAATTTAACTTAAGCCACATAGGTTTAGTGATGTTAAAGGTACACAGTTAAGCGCAAACGCTCATATCCATAACTAGACACTGGTACCTAGTTGGAATGAGATGATCTCTTAAGATTAATCCAACATATCAGCAGTCTTGGCACTCAGTTCGTAGTGAGCAAAGCTTCTTTTTTATTCCTCCTAGGGATCCGCAGCAACTTCTTAAAGAAACTTTTCTTTTTCTTAACACTAATATCGTTGAGGGACGCGCTCTCCGTCCGCCGCGAGTCGATTGAGGACAAAGATGTCACGGACACCGAGAGGGTTGCAGATGGGACGTCGGGCAGGGGGATGGTTGTGGTGGCCTGGGCTTCTGAAGGGATGGAAGAGGCATGGCTGCTGGGAGGTTGAGTGACGTAGGGCTTGCTGGGTTGCCCGTTCACTTGTATACTTGGTATTCCATTTGAGACCTGGCCGTTGTGTGTCGGACCATTGGTGATTTTCAGTTGGCTCCCGTTGATCTTGAGCTGGCTGTTGGTCACCTCTTGGATTCTCACCGTGTTGGTCGGATTTGGAGGAAGTAACCTGATGAGGAAAATAGTTTTATGAAATAATTTTCATTTGGAAAAAATCATTGTAAGTTTGAAAACAGACAAGGGCAATGAAATTTTCAAAAATTGGGTTACATGACAGAAAGGTTGTAATTGTAAATACTATTTTAATCATGCGAATGTGTTTCTTTCTATTAATGACGCCAATAAATAATAAAATAAAAAGACAATGACACCATTTGTTTACGTATATCTTTCTGAATAATCAATTTCATGGCAAATGTTTGCAATCAAGACATAATTTTTCTATATTTTAAACATTAACGCCACAGTTACAAACCAGTATGTAATTAATTTAAAAAAGTTTGAGCAAATGTCTGACTTTGACTTTCATTTCTTTTGTTTCAGCTTTACGCAATAGTTGCTATTAATGTTTCCTAAACTAATCGATTGAAAAATATAAAAATAGCACGAGTATCTCGCGGCGAGTAAGACTACCCGTCCTTTTGTAACTATATTATTTATAGAGGGATGGGTACTTTATCTCGGCTCGATATACTGTCGCGCCCCTCTTGTGCTAGGCATACAGGTCATAATTAGTGTAGTTAATTAGGACGCACCTAGGAGTCCGGCCGGCGTCGACGACCCTGGCGAGCCGGTCCCAGAAGTTGTAGGCGGTGGAGTTGACGTACAGCGCGAAGTAGTAGCGGAACTGCGGGGGCAGCGTGCACTCCTGGTACACGCAGGGGATCAGGGTGTGCTTCTTCTCTGGAAGGAACATAATAAATCAATAAATATTACGGGACAATCTTACACAAATCGACCTAGTCCTACGGTAAGCTCAGTAAGGCTTGTGTTGTAGCTACTAGACGACGATATATATAATAGATAGATACATATATATACTTAAATACATAGAAAACACCCATGACTCAGGAACAAATATTTGTGTTCAACACACAAATAAATGTCCTTACTGGGATTTGAACCCAGGACCTTCCAGGGCTTCATAGGCAGGGTCACTACCCACTAGGCAAAACCTGTCGTCAAAACGCGTGTAAAATCGATAAAAATGACGCATGACAACAAGTGACTGCTCTAGTAGCACTTCTCACTCTCATGGTATAATCACTGGCTACGACTTTGACACCCTAGCACAACGGGGTAGCAGAGAGTATACACCGACCTATGTTCCTCGCATGCACATAGTCGGTGTAGAACCGGTCGTCCAGGCTCTGGAAGAAGGCGGGGGAGTACACGAGTATGGTATGTCGACAGCGAGAGCTGATCAGCTCCGTCATGGGCCCGTACGGGATCGCGCCCGGACGCAGGCTGTGCTTTGTGAATAACTGCAACAATATATATACAACAAATTATAAACAATATATTTTTAATGCATTTATTTCTGTAAAATTACAAATTGCTTACAAACTTCAAGTAACTAACGTAAGCCTAGTCAAAAAGCCCCCCTTGAGATGTCTCCGGCGCAAAGGTACCCATAACGCTAGCCGCGTTGGATAGCAATGGAATGGATAAAGGAGTTTTCAAAATTTGAAACTATAGTTTTATGTAATTTAGTTTATGGAATTTTTTCAAAACACACCCAATTAGCGAAAGTTGTTAAAAATAATTAAATCACTGTCAGTTTCGTGACGACAATTGAGCATGACATCTTTATGAATATCGACTTTTTTCCTTTAATTATGTTGTAATATCTATTGAAGTTTATAAAACGAACATCAAAACCAAGTTTTTAAAGAAATTTAACTCTTAATTGTCGTCACGAAACTGACAGTGATTTTTTTTAACAATTTTCGCTATTTGGGTGTACCAAATTTTGTAAACTTCTATAAACTAAATTACATAAAACTATAGTTCAGGGACTTGGGCCAATGCCTTAGTGAGTGGACGCTGGAAGTGGAGCGGTTGACAACCTGGAGAGTTGTGTAGAACTTAGCTTGTTTAACATGAACATCCTCCCCCGCTGTGGGGTTGTTATGCTCACTCTGGATTGTATTTGGTTCAACAAATTTTTTGGCAATTCAATGTGGCAATGCTGCTAGTGTCTTAGAGACATCTGGGCTACAGTCCGGGTTCTTTGTAAGTATGGTTTTACTGAGGTTAAAAGCGTGTGGCTGCTTTCATCTTTGTATATAAAATTAAATCATCATCATATCAGCCAAACAACAATCACTGCCGGATATAGTTTTGAGCCACCCACATTGATGCACACCCAAAACCAACATTAACATAAAACTTTGCAAAAGTCAAATAAATATTGTTTCTTTACACATTTGAAAGTCAGCTAATACAACAGCTTCTATTTTGACAAAACAATACTTACTTTAAAGCCAATCTCTGCCATATTACTGATCATAATGTCCACAAAGTCCTGGTCAGCGGCCGCATACAACACCAGGGCATCATACTCCACTGGCGCCCCCTGGTCCACATCATCCATAGTCAACAGTTGGTCATTCTCTGGCACACTTGGCGTGTGAGGCACTATTCGGTTCTCTATGGTCCATTTTTGTTCTGTTGATATTAAAGTAGTTTAGTAAAACATACAGTTTTGTTTTTAACTCTTAGGAGTTTTGAGTTGTAATTGACACTAAGGGAATAAAATTATTAATATGAGTCTATGGAGCTGATTGAATAAATTGTTTTTTTTAATTTTCTTTGCTGTCCTGTGTTTCTTTTGTTCAGTTTTATGAAAGTGCCCTCCCTTTATCAGTATAATCACCCATGACCCCACCAACTTATTTTTATTTTTTATTTTATTTATTTATTAATCAGACAGGCAGTGGATGAAACTGATAGTTGATTTTCACAAAGATTTTCCCAACACACATTGGTAAAGGATTATAAATGAGAAATTCACTGAAGGACCATGTCTATGTAGTGTTGCAGATAATTCACATGGAACTTATGTCAAAATTTGAATATAGAATGCCATTACTACTACATAGACCAGGTGCTTTGGCTAAGTTATTCACCTATAAGTAACTCCATATTGACACCATTGAATATGGGGTTAATATTACAGCCAATTATGTGAATAGTGTTTACCTGTGTTCACAAGTCTGTTCCTATTGGCCAACTCCTGCAAGTCATCCCTGATGTCATATCTATCTATGGTCTCCAGGTGACGGAACAGCTGGTGCACTACCGCTGCATCTTTTTCATTCTGCAGCCACGTCTCCAAAATCCATTTCACCATGTTTTCTCGTCTGCCTTCTGCATCCTGAGCAGTTATTCCAGTTAAATTGGCTAAACCTCTGTAGTCTCTGGAAAAACAAACAGACCATGAACACTAAAAGTTTTATATATACTTGCTTCTTTCATAGGCAGGGTAAGTTTCTGTTTAAGAGGAAATGTCAACAACACAGGCTGTGACAAATTAAATTTTCAATTCAAAATATTTCTTAAAATGTTTAAGTTTTTAAACAAACAACTATTATTATCGGTTTATATAAGTGTACTGCTGGACAAAACCCTCTCCTGTAAGCCATTTTACCATATCCTAGGTCTGTAAAACCCAGCATCTACTAGCAGTTCCAAAAATCACCACTACATCTCGCCACTTATGTTTAAGAAGCTGGGATCTCCACTCAAGAACATGTCTATCCCAACGGTTGTCAGTTACTCTGCAGATATGGCCATACCAATACCAAAACCACTATAGCTTGCTAAATAATTTACGTTGACTAATCACAATTTTTCAGTGAAGTATGTTCAGCCAGAATTCGTTACCAGATCAGGATTTTCACAAAGAAATATATTAATTCGGAACGTACCTAGGCAGCTTGCTTGGCCCATAACTGGGGAATAATCTTTTCACATTCAGACGGCTCAGAATGTTTAGAGCGTCATTTGTGAAGTGAGAAACCGACACATACGATACGTCTCCGGCCATTTTATTGAAATCTAATTTTCAGGCACTCAATGGGATGAAAATTTGGCCTCATCCAGTTAAAAACAGCTGTAAACACTTTTATTTTCGCTATAAAAGAAACATTACTCATACACTGCGACTACGAATCAGAATATAAGAAATAGAAATGTCAGAAAATATCTCAACAAGTCAACAGGTGAAAAGTATTGCCAGGTTATAATTGTATATTTTAAGCGTATACAGCAAAACCCTGCGTCAAATAAACATAAATTTTGTAATATGCCTATAATTACGTCTGTATATTGTTTGGACATAAAATGGATTATAGAATTTTGATACCTATAATTTATTTACTAAGATTTATCTAAACTTGGCAATACTACCGCCGACTGTCATGGTGACATTAGTGCGGCTGTTTATAGAGTTAGCTAATCGCTTTATATTCAGTGTCGGTGCACTAATTACATAAGACACTAATTCACTTTTGCGGCGCTGCCGCGAAAAACGATATTGGTAAATTTCGAACGATTGTCTCTGTCATTCTCATGACTCCTTAATAGGAGGAAAAGAGAAAGAAGCTCGTTATATATGAACTTCTATGTTCGCGGTAGCACGCCTGTGCACATTCATGAATGAATATTATATTCTTTGCCTGTCTAGTTATTAGCCCAGATTATTGACAAAAATGAGTTTTATATATAACTTGGTCAAGTAGTTACAAAAATGGAAAAATCATTTGCCCCGGGCGAGACTCAAACTCGCGACTCTGGGATACTTGCCCATGCTCTACCAACTAAGCTACAGAGGCTTGCCCAAAGGCCGCGAATTTCTCCACCATATCCGCATAGGAGACGTCTAGCGTCATCTACTGTAAATGTGTTGACACTTTTTAGTGGCATCTAAATTATTTTGTCATAAGGGCGTTATAATACGCTTAAATTGAATTGAAAATATATTTTCCTAACTAGTGCGTAAAAAGTGTACTTTTCGCACGCTTCGCGTGCGTAAATTTCACTTTTTGAGGCACTTGCTATGAAAAATTAGGTTCGATACTCGTGTAAAAACTTCTTTTTAGACTTGGGTGATTGTCACCCTCGTTTCACTCGGGCTCCAACGTTCACCCTCGTCGAAAAAAATTTTTTTTTCACTAGTATCGAAATGTACTATTTCCTAACTAGTGCGTAAAAGTGCACTTTTGCGTAAATTTCACTTTTTAAGGCACTTGCTATGAAAAATTAGGTTCGATACTCGTGTAAAAACTTCTTTAAGACTCGGGTGATTGTTACCCTCGTTTCACTCGGGCTCCAACTTTCACCCTCGTCGAAAAAACATTTTTTTTTTACTAGTATCGAAATGTACTATTTTATCTTTTGTCATAGGTTCAAGTGGGATTAGGCCGGTCACGTCTGTCGCATGCATCCGGATGATGCGTAGCCACCAAGTGGATGCCACAAGAGAGGCGCGGACGGGGCAGGCCTAAACAGAGATGGCGGAACGATCTGGATGCTTTCCTGGGAATTGTGGGGGTCCACGGGAGAGGCCTTTGTCCAGCAGTGGGACACTATAGGCTAAAAATATATATACGTTCAAATATGTAAAGATCATAGTCATCAATAATTTTAAGTGAGAAACATACGAGTAAAAATAACTTTTCAGCGGTCTTTCAAGGCCATCCCAAATTTCAGCGCATTAGAAAATGTCACGTCTACAATGAAAAAAAAAAAAAAACAATTTTCACTAAAATTATTATAATTACACGATACAAGTTAAATAATTTAAGCTTCGAACATAAAGTAAAAATTGTGCTTGTCAGAATCAACTGGATATTGTCTTTAATTATAATACAATAAACGAACTGTACATATTGAGCAAATAATGTGAGAAAATTATTCCAGACTCGTAGCTCTTGCAATCTTGGTTCGATTTCGAAACAATCTATTCCTGACCACCCATGGATGTATGTTGCGGTACAATGTAGACAAATTATCCATGAGAGAGTAAGTAGAATTTGTGAGCAGGCTGGATTGACTGTCGAGCGATGGATCGCTGGAAATGCATGAAGTGGAGTACTCGTGTTGACTAGGTAGAGTAGATTCTTGATCGTTAGGATGTTCGCTGAAATGTTCGGTAACTAATTGTATTGTAGCGATATATTCAGGTTGAGCGGATTGCATAGTGATGTTAGCAGCGCTATCCGTGTCTTGTCTGTTGGTAAATGACTCGTTCGGAGTGTAGGTGGATTCGTAGGAGACTTGTTCAGCAACTGGTCCGTCAGAAGTTCCATTAGCAAACATGTTATTTTGCTGTCTGTTGACTTCGGTTCGATAGACAGTTTCGCTAAAAGCTTGGTCATTGATGACGAATGCTTGGGCGGGTTGACTAAATTGACTACTGATTTCCTTGTTCGCTGCAGCTGAGGAAGCTTCGGTGAAGGCTCGGCTATTAGCGACGAGTGGGTTGGTGGATTTGCTAAAATGAGCTCTGTAGACGTCGGTTCGGTAGGGAGTTCCATTGAATGCTTGGACATTGGTGACGAATGTTTGCGCGGGTTGACTAACTTGAGTACTGATTTCCTTGTTCGCTGCAGCTGAACAGGAAGCTTCGGCGAAGGCTTGGCCGTTAGCGACGAGTGCGTTGGTGGATTTGCTAAAATGAGTGGTAGCTCTGTTGACTTCGGTTCGGTAGGGAGTTCCATTGAATGCTTGGACATTGGTGACGAATGTTTGCGCGGGTTGACTAACTTGACTACTGGTTTCCTTGTCCGCTGCAGCTGAATAGGAAGCTTCGGCGAATGCTTGGCCGTTAGCGACGAGTGCGTTGGTGGATTTGCTAAAATGAGTGGTAGCTCTGTTGACTTCGGTTCGGTAGGGAGTTCCATTGAATGCTTGGACATTGGTGACGAATGTTTGGGCGGGTTGGCTCAAATGACTGCAGGTTTGTCCGTTGACCACTGATCGATTGGGATTGAATTGGCCATTGGTGACAACATCGTTGGACGGTTGGTTGAAATTAGTACTTGCTTGTCTGCTGGAATTAGCTAGGTAGACAGTTTCGTAGGAAGTTTCGTCATTGGTGAATAAGTTGGCTTGTTGACTAGAGCGAACGTTGAAAATTCGTCCGTTGGCTTCAACTTGGCACGCGGTTCCGTTGATAGCTTGGCAATTATTGACGAACATGTTGGTTGGTTGACCGTTGGCATTTTGTCTATTGACTGCAATTTGGCAGGGATTGTTGTTGACGACTTGGGTGGTAATGCAGCGAGACTCATCGATGCGGATGGTAGGGGCAGCGGTGAGAGTATTGTCGGACACAACCGCGGATACCCACGTTGGTATGTTTAACCTGTAAAGACAATTAATAAGAATTTTTATGTATTACGGTATTTCCGTTAAATGTACCTATATTCTACGACATTAATAAAATCATAAAGGAGAAGAGGGAGAACGTCTGAAATTTATTTCTATGAGGTTCTTCAAAAAAGGAGTGTTTAGGTTCTTAAAGTGTAAGCAACGCGCATGAGCATTCTCTGGAGTTGCAGGCGTCCATAGGTTATGGTAACTGCTAACCATCAGGCGGGCCGTATGCTTGTTTGCTACCGTCGTTGTATTAAAAAAAATACCACTGACACAAGCCTGCCTTAAAGCTTTGAGGGGAAAACAGCTATAGTCTAACATTTACGATTTATAAATATATATTTAGGGCCTACTGGTAAGCGAAATCAGGCTTTGATTGAAAAGAATAGTCGCACACCTGGGATTCCGATCGTAATTCAAGTTGATGGCTAATTTGTGCCAGAAGCCTGGCTTGTAGGCGTGGAGAGTCGTGTAGAACCTGAGCTCCTTGAACGTCTGGCACGGCTGGTAGACACACGGGATCATGTGCCGTTTACTGTCTGAAACAACGCTAATCAACATATCAGAGCATTTCTCAAAAAGTTAGTACATTTGGATCACGTCTTGGATTTTGATCTACCATGTTTACCAGCCTCATAAAGTTTGTATGGAACTTTAAATTTTTGGTACCAAATTTCTATAGACTTTCGGTAACAAAAAAGGAAATTACAATACAAACTTTATGGGACATTTTGGGAAATATGGTAGATCGTGCTCAGCATCATTTGCTCTATCAGTCTACCGCTTTTAATCAAAATCGAAGACGTGATCCAAATGTACAATTAGAATTTCTCATCAAGGATTCGGTATTTAAATCGAAAGAAAAATAGAAAAAGGCGGGACCCTAGCCCAGTATAGTTTTCTATGTTTCTTGCTATTTAAATATCGAAGATATTCGCTAGGAGACGGTTCTGAATAATAAAAATAATTTCAAGGACTGTTCGTACAGTGGTGTAACTGTTTCACAGTACTCTAAGGTCTTTTAACTAAATGATTGGGAGCTCAACCAAATTATATAGTATACAAATACATCTGTGCTGTGCACACAAATATTGGGATAGAGGATTTGAACCACGGATCATCGCCTTCATAAACAACATAACATAACCTTCATAAAAACGAATGATCCTGGACGACATTGCTAAAAGCGATAAGACTGCTTATCATTTGTTAATTGTTCCGGTGGGGGTGCATTCGTCTATTTAATAGAGTTGTATTTTGTCATCTCTGGTCGAATTTGATAATTAATTACTCTCATCTCTAGGCTTCACTGGCAGTAAAGTGATTTCTTCCAGACCATACCTACATCCGTTTGTGGCCAGCACCCTTATTCTACCTACCTCTACCAGCTCTGCTCATTTATTGTAGGTATTAAAATCAAGAGCTTAGCAGTGTCAGGTGAGCTTACCAGCGATTTGCTTAGCGTGGACGTATTGTGAGTAGAACTTCTCATCCACGCTCCGAAGGAACTCCGGAGAGAATACGAGGATGGTGTACCGACAGCGGGTGTCGATCAGCTCCGACATCGCCCCGTGCTGCATCACACCCGGCCCCAGTCCGTGCTTTTTGAACAGCTGAAAATACAAATAGTATAGTTAGATTTCCTTTGCCGTGCGGTGCCGGCTGACTAGAATAGCACCACTTCATCTCCTCCCGCGAGTATCGTGAGAGACGACCAAGGGAAAAGCCCGACGGATGGGCAGCAGCGTCCATCGAAACCCAATCTACAGTTAAGCTAAGCGTGGCGACTAAATCTTTGGGAGAGGCCCGGCAGTAGACGATTTACGGTTTACATGATAATGATGATGAGGAATTAGCTTTCCGCTCGAAGGTGTATTAGGTACATTAGGTATAGGTGCCCTGTTCCATGTTTTACCTTAAACTTAGATAACAAGGATGTAGAACCTTTTGAAGGGCAAGAACAACTAAGGTTCTCACAATGCCGTGTCTACCAACAAGACCTAAGTGTCATGGCGGACGCTCTAAAAACAACAGTCGAGCTGACAGATTTTGTTTATATTAGGTTTTCAAGTAGTCGAAATCTTGGCGAGTATATATCGCATAATAGGTACTCGTATATATTGACGACAGAGGAAAACCTTTAGAAAAGGTTAAGGATAAATGTACGTCTTCACAAAACTGTTCATACCTAATGTCAATACTTTGGCATACGCACAAGGTATAGTTGAAAAACTTAGCTAAAGCACCTGGCCTGTGTAGTAAGTAGTAATAGTAACGTGTGTGTACACGCCATAAGTACACGCATGTGTTCTATATTTAAATTTTGACGTAAGTTCTATATTAATTCTCTGCACAACTACATAGACAATAGTCCTTCAGCTAAGTTTTTACCTAACTCACCAAATTGTGGCTATCGAAATCAAATTCATAATATTATGTATTTGAGGGTTTCTCCAAGATCCCATCTGTAGATTCTAACATGTATGGGGCATTGATGCATAACATACCATTGATGCATAACATACCATTGATGCATAGCATAACAACCATATTACAAACAATAATTGAGCAAATCGTCCAAAATCTTACAAAATTTTGATAAAAACTCGGAACAGATCAAAGATTGCTATAAATCAGGACACTATGTGAAAATAAGGAAGGTTATTTGTTAAAGTCAATCAGGGAGGTTTTTATCACCTACTTTAAAACCAATATCTTGCATAACATTAAACATTCTGTCGACGAACGGCTGGTCTTCTTCCGCGAAGATCACCAGCGCGTCGTAGGTCTGCGGGGAGCCTCTCGCCAAGTCGTCCATCGTGTATGCTTCCAGATCTTGAGGTTTGGCCTCTGAAAACAATTCATTAATATTTGCTATGTAACTTTCACTGACTTAACTTTCACGACTATAAAGTTATTATAAAAACGGGACTTTAAGTCACTGCTGGTCCCACCACGAGCTAGTAAGCTATGAGCTATCAGCTATTTCAAGGGACAAAAGATAATCGATCCCGTGTAAACAAAAGACACATATATGTCATAGCCGGGCGATCGTAGTTCATCGCCGGGCGATGAGCTATAAATATATATCTCTCTCTTTTATTTACACGGGAGCGATTATCTTTTGTCCCTTGAAATAGCTGATATGTATCTCATAGCTTACTAGCTCGCGATGGGACCAGTGCCTAATAGGCTAATACTGATTTAAATTTTCACGGTTATTACACATTATTACTAAATAAAAGATGTTGATGTGAACTTTAACCACTCTTTTCTCGAAATGTCGGAGGTAATTTCAAAAGTTATTATACGCGGTTAAGTTCCCGTTTTTTCGGTAACACTTGAAGGTTTTGCGCAGTAGGGATGCTGGGAGGGATCAAGTCCCGTTTATTTGTAATGTGTAAAAACTGTGAGAATTTAAATCAGTACTTCGAAAACTAAGTAACAGTAGGTATTAAACAGCTAAGTACCTTAAGTTTTAACACGATTTAGTCCCTTTTAATATTAAATTACAGCTTCCTATATTAATATTAATAAGAGTGTCTGAAACAAAATGCTGTAACTATTTTAGCAGTACCTAGGTTATTTTAACTCCTCTTCTGACTTCCCATTTAAGTCTTCATCTGAGTTTTAGATATGTATCACTTAGCATTAGCACAATTTTTAAATTTTATTGTCATAAGTATAAAAAATACAGTATATAAACATTAACTCAAATAATAAAATAATACAAAAATAGGACTAAAAACTAACTATACTAAATCTAAAAAAGGTCCCTTCGGCATGGTGCCGAAGACGCTGGCTGCGTTACCCCGCTGAACTGCGAGACAGATGCGTTGAGCGAGGTAACTGCCAGCTCTCCGGTCACCTGTAGCATTAGCACTACATTTTTAGGGTTCCGTAGTCAACTAGGAACCCTTATAGTTTCGCCATGTCTGTCCGTCCGTCCGTCCGCGGATAATCTCAGTGACCGTTAGCACTACAAAGCTGAAATTTGGTAGTAATATGTATATCAATCACGCCGACAAAGTGCAAAAATAAAAAGTGGAAAAAAATGTTTTTTTAGGGTACCCCCCCTATACGTAAAGTGGGGAGTGATTTTTTTCTTCATTCTAATCCTGAAGTGTGATATATTGTTGGATAGGTATTTAAAAATGAATAGGGTTTTACTAACATCATTTTTTGATAATGTCAATATTTTTGGAAATAATCGCTCCAGAAGTAAAAAAAAGTGCGTCCCCCCCTTTAACTTTTGGACCACAAGTTTCAAAAATATGAAAAAAATCTCAAAAGTAGAACTTTACATAAACTTTCTAGGAAAATTATTTTGAACTTGATAGGTTCAATGGTTTTTGAAAAAAATCTATATATATAAATATGAACCCCTATTTCTCTTGGTCACGCTATAACTTGCGAACGGCTTTACCGATTTGGCTAATTTTGGTCTTGAAATATTTGTAGTAGCTCAAGGAAGGTTTAAACGGTGAGAAAGTATGAAAAAAGATCGAGTAATATACTAAAAAACGAAAATATTTTTCCCCCATACAAACTTATCAACTCGAAAAAACTGTAAGCGCCACAGGATTACATACATCTTACGCGTTTTTGGTAAAATGGTCTCTGTTTTCACTCGAGAAAGACGGAAGCGCCTTAGGATTGCATATATCTTAGGCTTTTTTGCGAGCAAAATAGGTACTTTATATTAATCCAGCACTAAAGTCATTAAGGCGATAGTTTCTTACAAATTGTTAATAAATTAGCCATATCTTAATATGGCTGTCAAAATCTCTATTGAATGACAAGACACACTTCCTCACTTCAGGCCCGGTACCGCGAAGTTCGAAGTTCGTATGTCGAGCATTTCTCTTTTACTCCAATTAAGGCGTTAAGAGTGACAGAGGCAATCGTCCGAAATTTACGAATAACGTTGTTCGCGGTAGCGCCGCCGTTTTATATATAATCTCGCGTATGTCGCTGTAGGTGGAACGCTCATACCCTACATGGCGATTTTAAGATTCTTTCTGAATAATGGGGTCAGAGCATACATGCCCATACATGAGGTTGAAACTGACTGACTGACTTCAAATGACGCTGGCTGGTTATCACTCCATGTTACAACCCCTTCTTACTATTCTACAACTCTTTCTTTAGTTGTCACCGTCCTTTGTGGGCCCGTTTTTAGGGTTCTGTACTTAATATTAATATTTCAACAACAATGTATCAAATAGCCCATTTTTAACTCTTAAGTGGGAACACTTACTGTGACGGACGAAAAACTACGGAACCCTACACTGAGCGTGGCCCGACACGCTCTTGGCCGGTTTTTTACAATCGTATTGCTTTATTATTCAATTCACTGATCTCACTTTCAATAGGTCGTGCTGTAATATGATGCTAAATTGCCGCAATACAGCGTCGTAGGAAATTGCTTCAAGTGTGGTTACTTCCCAATTGTGGGAAGTTACACATGATTCACGAACATTGGTTGATGCCCCTTATCAGTTAAATTTGGTTTGACAGAATTGCACTACGTACCTAATCTACAATGTGTTATGTTTAGCTATGGACATCAGCTACGTATTGAAACAGGACGTATGACCTTTTCTTCCCACCTCTTATTATCTTAAAATTTGCACCCTATCATAGCACCTATTTACTGTCCATCTATTTCTTTCTCAGCATGTATATTAACTATCTAATATCTCTCCTCCTCTCTTAACTCCTTCTTTTATGCTGAATGACTGCATCGACTGTCCGTCTGATTCTGGTATTCGACCACTCTTCACATTCATTCATAACACATTCTGTCTCTTATAATTACTCTAAAGTTACGTTTCTCCGACATGCTCGCTTTTTCACACTTTTCGATACTATGTGGTGCAGTGCCATCTATCGATACACATTGAGTTATATTAACAGCGAGGCATCTCCACTGAGACGTACTACCTACTGTTACACGTGATAGATGTCGCTAATATGTTTGCCAGGATGCGAAGAACGCGGTTTTGTACAAATATTGCCATTCCATGTAGTATACTAAACGGCATATAATATATATTATACGTCTATACCGTTTAGTATACTCACAAGCGTAAGCTAAAAACTTTTGCTGCCATTTTATTGACAATCTTCATTTGTTCGTATCGTTAATCGGCTTATTCTAAACCCAATACAGG
Source organism: Grapholita molesta (assembly GCA_022674325.2). Classification (NCBI taxonomy): domain Eukaryota; kingdom Metazoa; phylum Arthropoda; class Insecta; order Lepidoptera; family Tortricidae; genus Grapholita; species Grapholita molesta. The sequence goes on from CP053130.2 coordinate 684,552, forward strand.
TATACAATAAGACTGAGTCGGGTTTAATAGACCATTTATCCGTCAAAAATGATTGGACCAATTTGGATGTCCCAGAATAATAAAAAGTTAATCTATTTAACACTTTGTTCACGCTGTTATCAGATCACGTCATTAACAGTTGGTTATTGTTTCAGTACCTTACTCTTTCTATTAGCTACCAGCACCAAACAAAATCCTTCTCAATCTGCGACCAACCGACAGATCTGTACAGTCAACCTTAAAGATGTTTACACTTTAGCACCTTATGCCTTTGAAATAAGGTGCTAAAGTGTACACATATTGTTGACGTCAACTGTACGTGTACGGATCCTTAACAGACCTGTCACAAGTCTGTTCCCTGCAGCCAGCTCGACGAGGTCATCCCTGACGTCGTATCGGTCGATGACCTCCAAGTACCGCCACAGCTGCTGCACTGTGGCTGTAGGAACTCTTTGGATCCATAGTTCAAGAGCAGCCTGGACTGTCAGTTTCCCGGTGTCCTGGTCGCTCAGGCCAAAAAGCGTCGCTAGACCTCTTACATCCCTGAAATAAGATGTGTAAAAGAATATAGTAATTGCGATTTTCTTAAATTCTTAAATTACGGTATCCATGGATCACCTGACCCAATCAGCCAGTTGTATTGGAAGTGTATGTCTTCTGAGAACCCCAAGGATAGCTACGCTGGCTGCAGGCAGTATGCTATTGTTAGCTTTTTATATTTTGTGACGACTATTTACGTTATTACCTTATTACTATTGATTTAGAAACCGTAATATTTTAATACTATATTCGAATACTACACTAGTCGAAAACCCGCCAAAAGAACACTTTTGGCGCGTAAAACATCGTTTTTTTATCTATGTGAATGATATCAAGAAGGCTTGTGTTGTGGGTACTCAGCCAACGATACATATTATGCAAATAACACCCATGACTCAGGAACAAATATATGTGCTCATCACACAAATACATATATGCCCTTACTGGGTTTTAACCCAGGACCATCGGCTTCATAGGCAGTCACTAGTGTCACATACCCACTAGGCCAAAGCTGTCGTCAAATATGTATATGTACATAACAAGAGAACATAATTATTTTTATGATATATTATGCAGAAACGTCTGCTAGCGAATATCTTCGATATTTAAATAGCCCCCCGCTCCGAGTCAAGTTTTTCTATTTTTCTTTCGATTTAAATATCGAAGATATTCGCTAGCTAGAGTATCGAATAATAATTAAAATTACGTATTTAAGAAAACAAAAAGCACTGAAAATTCGCTTCTACAACGAAGTGACTTATTCAAAAAAATCTATGCAATCACCAGTCACCACAACAACCAGTACCTTCATAAGTTTAAAGTAATTGATAATTTAATTAATTTGTCAGTAGAAATGATGTAAATACTACACTAAATATCGAGTTTTTAAATAAAAAACATGGGTGCTCAATACTTCTGGCTAAGGCTGTAAGTAATAACTAGCTAAAGATATTTAATAAATATACTTATAACAATTTATATCGCCTGTGTTAATCAGACTAATGGTGAAAGAATTTTGCAACTCTGTCCAGTAGTTTTAGACCCAAATGCAACGCAAACAAACAAACAACTTCCTCTATTTATAAAGAATATAGTGGTGTAGATGTAGACGAAACTCACCTGGGGAGCCCACCGGGTCCATCGCTAGCAAACAACTTGTGTGCATTCAGATGACCGAGAATTCGTTTAGCCTCCCCACTAAGCCTGGAAACCGGGGTACTAACTACTCTCGCTGTCATTTCACTTAAAACACACATAACTACGTGTGTTATTGAATAAGATAATAAGTTACTAAACTCCGACAGCAGGAAAACATGTGATAACTGACTAGCTCTCCGTGACTCAACTGCCACTGAACTGCGAAAATCGACTTTAATTCCCTCTTTATCGCTCATTCGTTTACAAGCAATGGAGGGAGGAATCGACGAGCGAATTGAAACATAAGTGAGCAGACATAATACGATGATTTGATGTTAGTCGTATTATTTATTTTGTTTGCTCTCGCTGTATCGCTATGCGTGAGATTTGAGGGGCTGAGAGTAATCCCACAAATATTATAAATCTATACGTCTGTCTATACGTTAGGTACACCTTTTGAGGACTTACCATGAAAATGGAAATTCGTAAATTTCGGGAATTTTCTCTCTTATTCCAATTAAAGTGAAATTAGAATGACAGAAACAATCATCCAAAATTTGTCAACCTTCTGGTGAAAACCGCTGATGATGGTATACCTATGGTCACAGTTTGAGTCCCGGGGAAAAACGTAGGATTCTCGACCTTATAACAGAAATAATTAAATGCTTATATTAATTAAAATCATTATTAAAGGGAATGAGAGGAGGCAGGAAGTTTGTTCATCAACTGAATACTTAATTCCTTATTTATTACTTTTCACAGTAATTATTGTTTAAAAAAAATATCGACTGTTTAATCTCTCTAAACCGATGAAAAGAGGGTGCAAGATCAAGGGACACAGTTTATGACGAAATTAACTAAATATTTAACTTTTTTTCTAAGATTAAGAAAATTACTGCGGTTACCATAACATTAAAAAAAGTTAAAGAATGACGATAGCCATCCAAATAACTAAAATCACTATTTCCACGCAGGCCGAGTCAAGGACAAATTCTAGTGTTGTATAAATGAAGATTTTAAATTTAGAATTGACCTTGAACTTTCCTGCCAATTTTATTGATACAACCGAGATGTTTACCGTCGTACGGTTTTAGTATGTTTTTCTTATTATGACACAGGCGGCAAACGAGCAGACGGATTGTCTGGTGGTAAGCAATTACCTTCGCCCATGGGCACCCGCAACACCAGGGGAGTCACAAGCGCGTTGCCGGCCCTTTGGGGGGGTTGGAGCTCTGGGAACCTTACTTAGGAACACAGCACTACATACCTGAAAGGTAGCAGTGCTATTATGGCTGTGGTCTTCTGTAAGGAGGAGGTACTTCCCCAGTTGGTCTGCCCCTGATTCAAGCGTGATAGTCATTGCTGTGCCCTACCTCCCATGTGGTTTTGTGTTTCGTCATGATCAGGGCTGCGATCTCTGAGCATGGGGGGTTCCACCACCACGCTTGACAGGCGGGTTAGCCATCGCAGTGTTCCACCGCTCTAAAATGAAGTTGATGCCCGTCTTCGTTTTCTGGTCTCTGGTCGACCATAATCGCAGTTTACGTCGTTCCCAACAACACTAGCGGTTTTTAATTAATTTTCTAGTTATGTTCGTATGAAAATGTACCTAATACTTACATTAGTCGGGCTCATTTTGTAGATATTAACCTAGACATTCCCGGAATGATATAACTTGGGTCTTTTAGTTGACTGATTACACTGCAAAAAACCAATACGCTTTTACTGAACCAGCGTGATACACCCTCGACCTCGTCGACACTTACCATCGGGTTTTAGGTTGGGGTTTAAAAAATATACAATCGAATTTAAAAAAAATGAATTTATTCTTCGCTTATTTATATTAATGAACTTCCAATAAGCAAGTTATATCAATCGATATACCGATTCTTTGGGTCTGGAAAACCTAAATAAAAATCAAACTTTATATTTTGATGTTTACTTTAAGTATACATTTTGGGGAAGACATACTTGTAAAGCAATATATTCTACGATTTACCAGTTCTTGTTTACGTATATTTAAAAAAAAAAATTAAAACAATTGCACTATGGTCAATAAATTTAGTTGTTTTGTTTTATGAATATTGCCAGCCACCGAACACAAAATTAAAAAAAAAATACTACAGTACACTCAAGCAGGCTTGTTTTGTTATTTATTTATATGATATTATAATTTAGTTGGCTTTTATACTTTGTGGACTTCGTCTTAACCTTTTAGTCACGCTTCGGCACAATCGTCTGATTCTTTGACCGACGGAAGATTTGACGGCGTACTTGGCTCTGCTGGGGCCTTTCCTGCTCACGACGATGGCCATAGAATTCGGCGGCTGTTCCCTGTAAACAAGAAATCAAATAAGATTTAGATACCAGACAATAGTATCTTAACATTTGATGGCAAAGTGTAAAAAGTTATTTTTGAGTCTTTGAGTTTGATTTTCTGAGTTAGGAGTCTTTGTCTCTGAGACATAACATCATAATTCGTTCAAGAGTGAATAAATCTACAACACGAAAACAACATAAATATATGATCTGTGCCAAGAGAAGAAGAAGTTCCACCACCGCACGTCCAGGCGAGGGGAGCGGTTTCATCCTTACGTTGTGAATATTCCATTCATTCGGACGAAGTGATTCGCTTCTACCTTCTTAATGCGGACTACTAAGGAATGGAATTTGATACCTTCGTCTGTATTCCCGGAAAGATATACTTTAGGTCTTTTCAAGGCAAGAGTGAATAGGCTGTTACTGAACCAGCGTGCAACACCCTCTACGTCGTCGTCACTTACCATCAGGTGCGTCTGAGGTCAAACGCTGGTCAGTCTTGTATAAAAAAAAGAAGAGTGCAGTGCCAACTCTTGCAGTTTCAACCAGGTAAGCAAGATTTGTTCCATTTATAATGGGAATTATTTATGACCGTAATAGCGCACCTGGGATTAGGGGCGGTCCCCAAAACCTTGGCCAGACGCTGGTAGAAGTTGTACGCGTCGGATCGGCAGAACAGCATAAAGTTGTGCCGGTACGGCTCCGGCAATGCGCATTCTTCATACACGCAGGGGATCATTCTGTGTTCTCCTTTTGAAGCTGAAATAATCTTAAAATTTGAATCATGACTAAATTTAATAGCGAATAACCCTGAAGAAAAAAAGGCAAAATTATTTTCTGGCCAACGTGGTGTGACTGATTGCACTAGAGAAAACCAATAGGCTGTTACTGAACCAGCGTGCTATACCCTCGACCTCGTCGACACTTACCATCAGGTGTAACTGAGATCGCTGCAAACGCTGAAATGAGTGTCTGTCAAATAATGTTGAAATATCTTTTTGTTTTGAAAGTTATTTTATCGCGAAAACATCAAAACCTGGAGCAGCAATGTCTGAAACTTTTGATGTCAGATATTAATCAGGGATCTTCTATTTCTGTGTACACTACCAACTAGTCTAGAAGGCCTTTGATACGCTGGAAAGCTGGTATTAACAAAAATAACAGACCTATTTTGGTGGCAAGGGCATAAGCTGCATAGTATTGATTCTCGTTGACCTCTCTCTCGGCCTCGTCTCGTCTCTCGTCTCCAGGCTCATCGCTACTGAAGAATTCTGGAGAATAGATAACAATTATGTTGTGGCAGCGGGAGGCGATCAGCTCGCACACCAGGCCGTGGGGCATCTCGCCGGGCGCCAGGTCGGTGCGGTAGCCTGTGAACAACTGTAGAACTGGTTTGAACAAGTTTGTCGTGACAGGGTCCATTCGACCCCTTACAAAGTGATGTTAACTCATTGCCGTAGCGAAGGTGTTTAGCTATCATGTTGTCTGATATTACTACCTATCTTCAGGGTTATGTAGGTGCCAGCAACTGGTGAAATATGGGGAACTGATAAACACCAATAAACATTAAATACTTTGTCAAGTTGTACTGGTTTAAATATGCCAAGTAGAAGCATCCAGTGAAGTAGGTCAGATAGCTGTGCTACACAGCTTGTGTAACAGAAAAGAAGACGGCGATGTGACCCTTATTTCTCTGATGTCGAGGGATATCAGTACTTACTACTATTGGAGTTTCTTGGCAATTTAGGGATCACCGATTTATTAAAGATATCCTAAGCTAACGATGTAGGTACTGTCAAGGTAAAAGATATCGATGCGACCAAAATGCTTAAATATGTATACGTGCCTTAAAGCTGAGACAATAAGGTGTATTTCGGAAGTTTCCATTGCAGAATCTTTGACCTTACAGTCTTCATCTGATATATCGGAGTTGTGGAAGTGGTCACAAATATTTGAACAACGCCTCTATTGTCAAGGCGGTAAAGTGCATGTTTAGATTGTCGTGCCCACCTCCACAGCTCCGATATATCTTATGGTGAGTGTACCAAGCAATGTGTCGAATTAACCGAAAAAAAGTATACATGGTGTAAATGGGGTTAAAGTTACGTAGTAATTTCCTTGACAACGAGTATATAGATCAACAGGTGTATCAGTACATTAGCCTAATAACAGTAATAACGTGACCACACCTAGGTCATTGAATTGGAGCGTTTTACGAGCGCGGGTAAACCCAGACTCAACAAACAAGTTATACATTTTTGTTGTAGCGTAAACAGTAGACCGAGTGGCCGAATGGCATTCTTACTAAACGAAAAAACGGAAATTTATACAAGTTAGTTATTGTATCTTGTAATGTGTTTCGGTAAATATATTACGTAGATTAAGATTGTAAATTTTAGGAACAAATAATTACAATTACCTGAATAAGTTTCGCAAATAAAAATCGTGAGGTATAGGTACATTTATTTACCTTCACAATAAAAACGGCGTTTTCCACGTGACAGCGTGTTTTAAAAAGAATTGGCTATTACAATGTCCCAGATGCCATGACATATGCCGTAAAATCACTTTAAATAAATAAATATCGTTGTGCCTGGGACCTGGGACTACCAATTTGCAAATTAAAGAACATTCATTCAGGGAATCTATAGTAAGATTCCATATAGAATAGTTTCTTGTCACAACTTTTGCTGTAACATTCGTACCATTTTTTTATCTATTACATAAATATTTCCACGTGTGCTCTACGCGGTTATATTACTTGTTAAATTTAAATTTAAATTCAGACACTATTGGCTGACTAGGCCAACTTGATATTCCGAGTTTGGTGAATACTAAAGTCACATTTCTTCTTATAGACCAGGAAAATTAGCGTACCCTGGACATAATTCAATAACTCGTTGTTTTTATTATTTTATTGCATATTCATATTCAGTATTCAATATAAATTAGATATATTCAGTAAAATATCCCCGCTCGTAACTATATAAAAAAAAAACGAGGGTTATCGTATACTACCTAACTTTTTTCTAAAAGCAAAAAAGATAACCAAATACCTTGTTAGTATAATTTTGAATAGCCTTTAAATGCTATCACTTAATAGCAAAATTAAACTGAAACCAATTTCGCATGTATGTTTTTTTTTGTAGTTTTTATCTGATCTCAATATCTAGATAAGTAAAAATGGTAACTATGATATTTATATCTTTTTAAGCTTTATAACGTCTATTTAGACAATTAAGACAAAAATTAAACGTTTGTGTTTAACGTTTCAATAATAATGCATTTCTCGGTAGTTAAAAATCATAACTGTGAAATTTTTGTTTAATAATAAAAATGAAAAAAAAAAATGAAAATGAAGCATTTATTTCGGACAACAAAAAACAGTACATCCATATATTGTTAGTAGAGCTTATACTAAATGTAAAAATATGTTAGTAAAAAGTTATAGAAAAGTGTAATTATAATTGGCATTTACATGCATGGACATCCAGTGAGTAAGGATAGGGCTGTCGACCCTCTCCGCAATCACCATCAAGAGAGTGTTGGTACTGCTCCGGACACGTTCGCCCAGGGACGCCACCCGCTTACGCAGGACGGCATGGAAACCGTCTGTGCACCGCGCGGCGAACATTCCCGAAGCACTGCAGCGCCATGGCAGCCCCAACACCCTCCTGAAGGCGTTATTGTATTGGACGCGCAGAGCATTGTAGGCCCTTTTGGTGTAATTACTCCACAGGTTGCATGTATACAAAGTTTGACAATACGATTTGAACAGTGTTATTTTCACCTCGGTAGAACAACGTGCAAACCTGCGAGAGATCATATTACACCTTACCGACAATGCTCTGCGCTCCCTTTCAATATCAACATCATCCTGTAAAGTATCGGTGACCCAATGACCCAAATATAAGAACCTGGTAACTGTTTTAAGAGGAGAACCACTGAGAATTATTGGCGGAACAGGATATGTTTTAGTGCCGGATTTGAACAGCAGTACCTCACTTTTCTTTTCATTATATTTTAGTCCATGGGCCACCGCATATCTGTCACAAATATCCACCATAGTCCTAAGCCCACTAACTGAGGGGCTCAGCAGCACCATGTCGTCTGCATAGCTAATGTTGTTAACAACACAGCCATCAACCGAGCATCCGACACCGGCGTTGCTGAGCTCCTCAATCAGTCCGTTTATGTAGATATTGAAAAAAGTGGGAGAAGTCAACCCCCCCTGTCTCACTCCGCACTCCATTTTATAAACATCAGAGTATGCCCCCGACCATCGCACTACGTTCGATTGATTGTCATACCAGTATTTGAAAATGTTTGTGACTTCGGCTGGTAGACTCGAGTCCGTGCTTAGCTTGTTCCACAACAGTTGGTACGACACCAGGTCGAATGCCTTTGACAAGTCCAAAAAGCATGCATATACTGGCGTATTCCTGTCAACATAGTACCGAACAGTGTGCTTATTGTGTACTATGATCACGTTTTCGTCAAAATTAAACATATTTATTGCACAGATAAGAAATTATAAATCTAATTGAATAGATAATATTATACACACGGCCTTGTCGAGGAGTGGGATGCTCGCGGGGAGTGCGAGACGTAGGGGGAGCGGACGCCGGCGGCGAGCCGGCTAACGTGCACCGCCGGACCAGTTGTAACCAGTTTATTTCAAAAATGCACTTGTTTTATGGCAGCGACGTCCGTCTTATCTTGTGCAAATCCCCTTCATTTTTATAACTAAAAAGGCTACATATATAATTATTTATCTTTATACAGAGCGTCCCAAACTTATGGGACATGGAGAGGAAGTACCTTAAATATCGTAAATAGTGTGTTTTGCTGAAAGAAGACATTATGTTATTATTAAAAGTTATTAATTCTGCATTCATAGATTTTCTAAAAATAACTTGCTTCGTCTGAGAATCGAAGCGACTTAAGTGTCAAAAAAAAATCACCCTGCTTTTATGATGCCAATCGAAAGAATAGCTAAAAATTAATAACTTTGCTTAAGTAACATTGTATTTTAAAAGAAAGGATAAAAGTAAAATTAATCATTTTAATCAAATTAAAAACATCATGAAACTGCCGTAGTCAATTAAGTAGGTTTTTTTTTTTTTGTAAATTTATTTATTCTTGAAATTTGACTCAATCATTCTCGATAGTAATCTGTCGAGAAAAACACCTTCCGGGTTCATTTTAAACCAACTTCAACCCCTGAAATCCGGTCACAACACTTAACAGTTACCGGCTCAGACCAAATTGCACGCCACACGCGGGCGCAGCCGCGGTCACAGCTAGTATAATATATACTTGTTGTGAATCGCCCATCATATTTTGATTTAGGTTAATGTGGGTAAGACCGTCAGCCAACCAATTTCTTACATTATCTCATCGGTATTTAGTGTCATATGACGGACTTCCCTTCAAAATAAAGTATCCGGTCTTACCCACATTGACATAAATGATTCTGTAGATAAATGAAAGCTTACAAATCGGTTTTACAAGTTAACAATTTCTTGAAATAAAGGTGTAGCATACACCGTGTTTTTGATAATTTTAAAGGAGGTCAATTAAAGGTATTTTTTTAAACTTTAAACTTAATGTTATCGCTGCATCAGTGTAAAATTATTCCTTATTTCGTCCATTACATTATTTTAAAATTTCTTCAGTAGTTTTCGTTTCATAGCATAGGTTATTCGGTTCGGTTCATATTGCGGAGATTATTAAGGTGAGTTTGTTTGATGTTATTTAATGTGTCTATTACTATGTGTCATTAAAACGACCATAACTTAATTGTCATAAAAGTCCTAATATAAAATTAGACATCAGAAATTATTTATTTGCATAGACACAGTACAGGGATGTTACAATGGTAATTATGTAACATTATGATTCATGCTAGATACATGACTTGCATGCAATCGTGCAAATATTATAAGCGTTTGACGGCTCGCCTCCACTCTTCCCTGACGGCTGCTAGTTTAGCGCATTTGTACAAGGGCGGTCCTTGGCTGCCTTTATTTGATCCGTATCTCACATGGACATCCTTCCTCGCGCTTGGGCACCCTCTACTCTTCCCTGCACCACTAGTCTCTCTATGGATACCAGGGGCGGCGGCTATTTATTTTTTCTTAGGCAAGAGGAGCTGACATGGCTTCGCCTTCTCTTTATGTGTCCAATGAAAATTGTTGAACTGTGGGAAAGTTAGTTAAGCCGACAGGAGTCGGCTTGTATGGACGCGCCGCCGCTGATGGATACATTTTCACGTCGAGAAACGTGTCTAAAAAAGGCGAGGATGCGAGCTTGAACGATGGAGGATAGACGAGAGGCTGCTTGATGCCAAGCTCTTGGAGTATGGAGACGTTGGTTCGATTTTTGGTCCACGATACCAAAAGCATTATTCGCCAGCACCACATTTCCAGCGCATCCACCGTCTTTTACTCTCTGTTCCGCAGGGTCTACGTCTCAGTGGCGTAGATAAATATGGCCAATACAAGCGCTATAAGGAGCCTGATTTTTGTAATTTTGTCGTGTTACGATTCCGCCATATTTTTCGTCATCTGTCCATAGCGCTTCTAGTGATTGCCACAATTTGTTTGATCTGAACAACAGACTCTGTTGTTAGAAATTAGAGCTCCTAGATAAATATACGATTTAACGACACCACAATTCGCTATTTGTGTGACTTCGGGTGTTGTTGTTGACAAGATCGACAATAATTGGTCTTGCTGAGATTAATCTTAATACCAACTTCCAGGCTAATCCTCTCCATCCTGCGCCTCATGAGCGTTAGTAGTCTCATTAGTGTTGAATCCTTGTATTAGGGCTTTCGAGTGTTCAAGACCTCTAGTGAGCTTCCACCCAGTAATTGCTCTCGATTTTTCTAGGTTCTTGAGCAGAAAGTATGAGAGTATGAGTTCCGGGCTGGCCAGGGGAGTGTCCGCGCCCTTCATAGCCAGTTCGATTGCTTTCTCATTTCCGTCAATGTCGGAGTGTCCTGGTACCCATCTAATTATGACTTTGTTGGAGTTAGCCAGTGCGTTTAGGTTTGTTTTACATATCTGGACTAGTTTTTAGTTTGTTTCCAAAGAATATAGTGCCAGCAGAGCAGCTTGGCTGTCCGGGTTAATGTAGATGTGTTGGTTTTATAGGTTTGTATCCAGGTTAATTTCCTCACATTTGTTAATGGCGAAGACTTCGGTCTGGAATATTGAGGCACTCTTACCCATGCTGAATCTAGGTCTCCGCCATAAACCTTTTTGGACCCATCTGTGTGCCATAGGTGGCTTGCCTCTTCTACGTACATTTGGTCTTCAATCCATTTGTCTCTTGGAGGTATTTCAACTGTGTAGAGTTTAGAGAATTGACATTTGCTGTGCATGTCGTCTATTGGCATGCTAAAAGCCCAGGCGTTCAGCTTGATTAGTGCTTCAGAGCGCCATTTAGGCTTATTTAGCGTGCATATTCTGTAGACGCACTGCTTGGCCTCCCTTTTGCACCTGTATGGGGAGTGTCGTCTAAGGCCGCCCACGGTGTCGAGGTAAAGGCTCCTGTTGCTGTTAAACAAGCCATGCTTTGCAGGCTGTTTAACATTGTTAACTGCTGTCTTTTGGTTGGTCTTGTTATACCAGACCGCAGAGCCATAAGTAATTATGGGCTTTACTACCGCTGTAAAAAGCCACAGAGCAATGTTGGGTCTCATCCCCCATCTTGCTCCTGCCATTCGACAGCACATCCACAAGGCCATTTTTGCCTTTTGTAAAATGTTTTTCAGGTGAGGGTTCCAAGTTAGCTTTTGGTCGAAAGTGATCCCTAGGTACTTAAACCTCATCTGAGACCGGTATGTCCTGTCCATTCAGTTGTATTTTTGTAATCTTATCATTTATCAACTTTCATCTTATGCCGGTCGTACTCACATTGATTAGAGTCATATTGACTAATACTTTACTTTTAAGGGACGTCCATCATATAACTCTACACCGCGTAACATGAGGAAACCGAATAAATTTGCCAGAGTTATCCTGACCATATTTCGAGACTAAAATATCCAATAAACCTTTTAGAAATTAACCTCGTTTTGAAGTTATAACCCATTACAAAAAAAAAATATTATAACTAGACCCCGCTATCGGAGGTGCAAAATGGTAGCTGTATAGCTAGTATAGCTAATCAACTAATCATATTTGTGATGTCTTTATCGATACTCGATTTTTCAATACATTTTTTGTATTTACAGTACCATTTATTTGTATACAATTTAACTTTTTTGGGATCTATGATAATCATTGACATTAAAAATATAAATCGTTATTAGTACAACAAAAAATCTATGGTTGCTATTACTTTTCTTATGTTTGTTTTCCTATAAACTATTATAAATTGTATACAAATAACTGGTAATTGTACATAAAAAAAATATATTGAAAAATCGAGTATCGATATCGAAATCACAAATATGATTAGTTGATTACCCATCCCCAAGAACTTGACAGCTACCATTTTGCACCTCTGATAGCGGGATCTAATTATAACTCAGCACCGTTCGCTTTCTTAAAGGCGATTTTACCACTTTTGTATTCATTGTTTGTTTTCAGGCATAGTTTTCTCAATAAAATGTATTTTTTATATCAAAAAATATGAAAAACGAAACAATTTTTTTTTTGCCAGAGTTGATCAAAAGTTACATGATATTTTTTACTTCTTTTGGCCTCGGAAATACGCTGTCAAAATTATTCAGTTAACTCATGTTACACAGTGTATATACCTATCAGACAATGTAGGAAATTGGTTGGCAAACGGACTTTCCTGATAGACGGTCTTGTCCACATTGACTCTCATCCTGAACAATTTAGTTGTTATCGACCCAATAAACACACTATTTCAATAAATCTCTCTTCTAGCCGAACCGTGGTGATGTATATGTACCCCACGTGTTTATTAAATTTGATAATCATTGACTTAGCCTATGTATCTATGAGACGATTTCTTCTACGCGAGAATCGCTCGCGGCTCGCGGGAGTCACGCACGAAAATAACAACCTTACGGTGCAAGAAATAACATTCATATTAATACGTAAGTAAGAGAAATGATAAATTATTTATTAATCGTCCGTAATTTTTGTTCAATTCGTTTCTTATAGTAATAATACAATGTTGACGGTATAAATTAAACAGTTTTGAAGTAGTTATGTATTTTGGTTTTCCAGAAATAACCTATAATTGTGTCTTTAGAAATCTGCAAAGTGAAACTGTTTAATTTTCAACACTTTAGCAACACATATAATATACTACTCAGGATAAACTATTGAATTATAGTTATCAATATTATCTGGGAAGATAAGCCAGAAAACGGGTAATTTACTGCACCTTCTTTTTTAATGATAGTCCCGATTGGTTAATTTGTTTAATTTTGATTGTTTTAACTGGAATACAAGCATCATATCATAATAGAGGCACTTTCACGAAGTTATGTTTTATGCTGCACTTATAAAATTAAAAAGTGTCCTAAATTTAGTTTTTAGGGATTTTCATATTGACGCGGAACCCTAATTTGTTTATTTTTTTATATTTTAACAAGAACTAACATTACTTTAGTTCATAGAAAAATAAAATTACAGTTATCGAATTATGTCCAGGTTTCGGTAATTTTACTGGTCTATTACTGTTGTAACAATGAATGCCTAAGTAAACAGCTTACCCTAAAGCCCATGCTATTCATTTTTAAGGCCAAATCATCAACGAAGCGCTGGTTAGCCTCTGCGTAGAGCACCATGGCGTCGTACCTCACCGGAGCGCCATTTTCCAAATCGTCTATTGTTAACAGTTGTGTATTCCTGTTTGTGATGTTTGGGTTTTCTGGGTCTACGATTTCCATAGTCTTTCTTTTCTGTAAAAGCAAATAAATTATAAAGTGCCAACAGGTTCCCACGAAGCCTATTAACAGTTTATTAAGGCATATGTTTATTATATGTATATATCTATTAAGAATAAGTGAATTATATAGGTAGTTATTCTTTTGGAGAAATAAATTCTTAAACCAGAATCGGAAGAATCCGAACTGGGTAATGACCTCTATTTCTAGAGTCATACACGCTTTAGCCGACTAACAAATAAGAAAAGTGTTATTTTCTTCAATTTCCTACACCACAAGATTACGTCTTGTCTGTATGATACCTCTTCACGCTTAAACCGCTATACTAATTAAGACTTAATTTGTTATGGAGAGAGACATAGGGGTTTGATCCCGAAAGTCATCTTTTGCTAATTGTACGCAGACAAAGTCACGGGTAAAAGCTAGTAAAATATATCCAAAAATGGACCCCTAGTTTCGTGGAGTCTACGAATATATTGGAATGAAACATTAAAGAAAGGTGGTATTTTGTATGCGGAAACTACACAATCGAAGTCGCAAGCAAAAGCAATTCTATATTTTTGGGTTTCCCCCACTGAAGTCAAATTAAATACTATATAATATTAGTCGTCCGTAACTTTGGGTACTAAAATAGATAGTGATGATAAGTACATACCCGATTTTGCTCAATCCCTCTCTGAATCTTCCCTCCAATAAAATTAAATCTTTAAGTCAAGCAAAGAGCGCAGGAGTCATATCTATTGGACGTCCATGTTTCCACTAACTCAGTACGTAAATATTGTCAATGAGTGATTCACTCGCTGATCGCTGCGTACTGGCATAAACTAAAACTGCGAAGATATTGCTATTGGCTGCGCGAAACCCACACGTGTGCTAAAATTGAATGAAATTAGGGCTGGCAGATCTGCGAAGTATAATTTATTTAGTTATGAGTGGTAATCAAGGATAGGACAAACGCCCGTCATTTTGAAAACTTAACCCTGTTATGTACAGTAGAGACTTCGTAATAATATATATTTTTTAGAAGTTTACTCAAAATATTATAATGTAATGTATATACATTACATTATTTTTCGACTCATAAATGGGTCCTAAACTCACGTCGATATAGGCTCACACATGAAAATTTGGAAAAAATTATGGTCATTCTTTTCCATTGGCGAAAGTGATTTATCGCCTTAATCATCGTCATTTGAATAATTTGTCACTGGAAACATATAAATTATGGTACTTAAAATAAATTTATTAAACATTACTTTTGTTTTTGTTTTGTATTGTCACGAATAAACTATTCTTATTCTTATTTAGTACCTAATTTTTTTTTAATTATTATAAGGAAGTCTCTACTGTACAGAACAGGGTTAAGTTTTCAAAATGACGGGCGCTTGTCCTATCCTTGGTGGTAATGATTGACGACAGATTTGGCCTAGTGGGTAGTGAGCCGATGGTCCTGGGTTCAAATACCAGTGCGGGCATTAATTTGTGAGAAGAGCACAGATATTGTTCCTGAGTCATGGGTGTTTTATATATGTATTTAAGTATTTGTACATTATATATATCGCAGTCAATCTGTGTAAGAATCTCCTGTAATATGTATTTATTTATTTGGTGTAGTTCATAGGTAACTCTACACTCTGTATTATATAAAAAAGCTTATATCTACGGTACACATATAGGTACCATTAAATAATGTCATCTTCCTCGCGTTATCCCGGCATTTTTCCCAGGATTTGGCGTAGGCAATAATTTTACTAAAGCGACTGCCATATGACCTTTTTTTTATGTCATAGGCGGCAAACGAGCAGACGGATTGTCTGGTGGTAAGCAATTACCGTCGCCCATGGACACCCGCAACACCAGGGGAGTCACAATCGCGTTGCCGGCCTTTAAGGGGGGTTGGAGCTCTGGGAACCTTACTCACCATCAGGAACACAACACTGCATACCTGAAAGGTGGCAGTGCTATTATGGCTGTGGTCTTCTGTAAGGAGGAGGTACTTCCCCAGTTGGGCTGCCCTAGATTCAAGCTTGATGGTCATCGCTGTGCCCTACCTCTCATTGTTGGACGTAGTTTAAGGACATACCCGGTCCAAAAAACTAAACTAAACTAAACTGCGACTTGCGACCTCTGGTTTACAAGTCGCACGCTCTTATCGCTAGGCTACCACCGCTCCTATATAATGTCCGCAATAAAAATGGAATCAGTACTTTTAAATTGATAATGATATTGATAACCGCATGACCCGTCGTCCGGAAGCCATGACCCTAGTCAACTAAAATATGAATGTGAACTTTTAGATGTAAGCTATAAGTTTCAATTTCTTGTAACAGCATACTGCAATCTTTGGGGAAAACCCATGCGTTTAGGTTCGATATAAACAATATACCAATATCTCAGAATTTATTTAAATATTTATAATTGTATAACATACCTGCCTCTTTCAGGCTACCTATATATGTACAGTCAGCAGCAGAAGTGGCTAAGCGTTTGAAGTGTTCAAAATAACCTACACGCGCTCTTATTCTCTTGACAATAGAGACGTGTTGACCTCATTTTGAACACCACAAACGCTTAGCCACTTCTGCTGCTGACTGTATAAAAAACTTAACAGAAGGACCGTGTCTATGTAGTTGTGCAGATAATTAATACAGAATAGGTACGTGAAAATTTGAATATAGAAAGCCGACATGCGTGTACACACACGTTACTACTACTTAAGCCATGAGTTGTGACTGAGGTTTTCGATAACGAGTATCGAGTTTACTATCTGTGCATCTCGTTTGCACTAAAATAGTACACTAGCGAGATGCACAGATATTAAACTCGATAGGTACTCGTTATCGAAAACCTCATAGTCACAACTCATGGTAAGGGTACAGGTGCTTTAGCTAAGGTTTTCACCTATACCTATAAACACATGGACTTTTTGAGCACTTGTGTGCCGTGCAGACATCATTCCTATACATTCGCCAATACATTGACTATAGGTACGTAACCCTTCGCCTGGCGCCGCTATTTTGATCATTTACGCACATCTGGCACCTGTACCGCTCCGGGACAGAGAAGAAAAGACTAAGTATGGCGGCCACCATTTTGCAAATTTTACCACATTTGGAAAAGGTCTAGGAAGGACAAGACATTTAGACATTTCTGTTGCACTGTAGTAGGTATATCTTTGTTCTATATTTAAGCTTCAGTATAAGTTTTTTTTTATGACATAGGCGGCAAACGAGCAGACGGATTGCCTGATGGTAAGCAATTACCGTCGCCCAGGGCACCCGCAACACCAGGGGAGTCACAAGCGCGTTCCCGGCCTTTAAGGGGGGTTGGAGTTCTGGGAACCTTACTCACCATCAGGAACACAACACTACATACCTGAAAGGTAGCAGTGCTATTATGGCTGTGGTCTTCTGTAAGGAGGAGGTACTTCCCCAGTTGGGCTGCCCCAGATTCAAGCGTGATGGTCATCGCTGTGCCCTACCTCTCATAAAAAGTTAAAGCAGTGCATAAAGCTTATTAGCCGCCTAAATGCACGTATAAAAAAACACTTAACTACTCTCCCGGAGCGGGCCGGCCGCCAGAGGTGCGAAATAATTATGTCTCCCGGAGCGGGACAGATGCCACATGCACCCTAATATCAAAAATGACATCTGCCATATTAAGTCTACTTTTTTTTTTGTTTCCTGGTGCGGGAATTTGCCACACGAAGGGTTAATGAAACGATCCAATTATAAACCTTATCTGTCAGCAAGAAAATGGAAATTGTTGTACACACCAATATTTCGACAAATAAAGAACGAATATAAATCTTATCTATCAGCACGAAAGTTGCTTTGGTATGCCGCTTTTAGGCGTCGTTGGCGTGGTGGCAACTTTTAATTTTAAAAAGGGCACAATAAATACAAAAAACAATGTTTGAGACGCTTTATTGTCATTCACAAGTGCAATACTACCTGCTACACTCTACTGCGGGTATACATATACATACACTCTATTCATACATACATTTGTTATATGTCATTGTTCATACATTGAATAAAGCTGGCAATATTCTTTGAAACACCTTATAGTTGGATACTTGTTAAGCTACAAAAGCATACGATGGTCTATTAAAAAATATTGCCAGCAATATTGTTAGAAATTATGAATATAATAAAAAATTGAACAAAATTGTTCTATCACCAAGGATCATATCAAAAATGGATTGCAATAGTCTGTCAATTAGCGCCATCTATAATGTTTGACAGCAGTAGATCTCGGTTCTATACTGGTAGACGCTACGCCACATAATACCGAAAACAGCGAAATAGCCGTTCGAGTTGGCAGACCAACGCCGGCTGCGGGCCGCAGTACCCTCACCATGAGTTGTGACTTTGAGGTTTTCGATAACGAGTATCGAGTTTACTATCTGTGCATCTCGCTTGTATTATTTTAGTGCGAAAGAGATGCACAGATAGTAAACTCGATACTCGTTATCTAAAACCTCAGTCACAACTCATGGTGAGGGTACTGCTCTCCGCGACCGGGTACTCAACACCGGCGACAGGTGAGCCCGGGTTGACCCGCTTTTATACAATTTATATGAATTAACGATAGTTTTGTATTTTAAACTGCCAAAATGTTGAAAGAACGCAAGTTTCTAAAGACATTGTCCATGTGTGCTATGATCCTTGGTTGTCACCAAGGTTTGGACAAACGCCTGTTTTGAAAACATAACCCTGTTCCGCACAACGAACGGACGGAGACTCCCTTGTGATGCTACTATATTATATTTTACCTATATGGTTTATTCATTAACACGTCTTTTTATTATCCGAACTGATTTAAATTACACCTTTCATTGATCACATAATAGTAAAAATTAGTCATTCTTTTTTAATCACAGTGAACTGTTCATATAACCACACTTACCATTCCAGCGCTGAATGTATGTAAAGGAAATCACTACACTCTTTTATCTTATACCGAGGGTTGTCGACCTTCTTAATGTGAACTTTTTACTGACCGCGTTAGCCATAAATTATAACAGTTTAGTATTTGAAGTGTCATTCAAAAAGTCATTACATGGGAAATTGATATTATTAAAGAAAGAATTTTATTTATAGATATAACTAAAACCTGTAGTAAGGACATTAAATGTTGTTTCTCTTGTCTTTACAGGTAAGTAATAATTGATTTGACATTGTAAGCGGAAGTAACATCTTCATTTTAGTTCGTAATTTTAAATAAATGTCTTGTCTTTACAGAGAAACGCAGTTTTGTTCTTATCTCACTGAATATAGATAGATATTATTATATGTATACTTACGAATTATATAATATAATATTTTCGGGATAATCTTACACAAATCGATCTAGTCCTACAGTAAGGCTTGTGTTGTAGGTACTAGACGACGATATACCTATATAATAGATAGATACATATAAATACTTAAATACATATAAAACACCCATGACTCAGGAACAAATATCTGTGCTCATCACACAAATAAATGCCCTGACTGGGATTTGAACCTAGTACCGTCGGCTTCATAGAGTCCGGGTAATACGCAACCCAACAAATGACGACCCATCAATTGGCGACCACTTTTTTGTACGCGGATTGATGGGTCGAGCATTGTTGCCGCGTAAAAAACGTGGCTTCGGATTGCTGCCCCGTAACGCGTTTGTATGGCCCGAGAATGCGCAACCCGAGAATTGACGACCCAGCAATCGGCGTCCATTCAGGTGACACGAATTATTGGTCGCGCATTCTCGGCCCGTACCAACATTTAGCGACCCCGGAATGCTCAACCCATCAATTGACGACCCAACAATCGTCGACCAAGTCTTTTCTAGAATAGTTTCATATCAAAACGTTGGTATTGGCTGTTTGTTCGCGGTTAACCTAACACAAACGCACAAACGCGTTACGGTACAGCAATCCGAAGCCACGTTTTGTACAGGGCAACAATGCTCGACCCATCAATCCGCGTCCAACAATCAGAGTCCCTTGGCTTTGAATTGTTGGGTTGTGCATTGTTGGTACGGGTTGATAAAGCGCGACCCAACAATTAACGACCCATCAATTGGAAGCCACAGAAATATCATATGTGACAGAGTCCAGATAGGTACGACGACGAGCGAAGCGAGGAGTGTGTTAGGTTAACCGCGAACAAACAGTCAATACCAACGTTTTAATATGAAACTATACTAAAAAAGACTTGGTCGCCGATTGTTGGGTCGTCAATTGATGGGTTGAGCATTCCGGGGTCGCTCAATGTTGGTACGGGCCGAGAATGGGCGACCAATAATTCGTGTCACCTGAATGGACGCCGATTGCTGGGTCGTCAATTCTCGGGTTGCGCATTCTCGGTCCGTACAAACGCGTTACGGTGCAGCAATCCGAAGCCACATTTCTTACGCGGCAACAATGCTCGACCCATCAATCCGCGTACAAAAAAGTGGTCGTCAATTGATGGGTCGTCATTTGTTGGGTTGCGTATTACCCGGACTCAATTATATACCCACTAGGCCAGACCGGTCGTTATGATATAACAATGTTTATAATAATAATATATTACAACATAAGGAAGTCTCCGTTGCACGGAACAGGGTTATGTTTTCAAAGTGACGGGCTTTTGTCCGAGCCTTGGTTTTCACTGCACAGCGTCTTAAATAAAAACTAACTAAACATCAACAAAAAAACAACAAACACTATTTACAATGACTATTATAATAAGCTCTTTATATATTGGAATGTTTCTAATAGCGATAAAACAATAAATAATACAGGAGCGGTACCGCGAACATCGAAGTTCGTATATTTCGGGCATCTTTCCCTTTTACTCCAATTAAGGTGTTATGAGAGTGACAGGGACAATCGTCCGAGATTTACGAATATCGTAGTTCGCGGTAGCGCCGCAGGACATCCTTACACAAATTGACTGAGCCCCACAGTAAGCTCAAGCCGTGTGTTGTGGGTACTCAGCCAACGATATATATAATACACAAATACTTAAATGCGGTTGCATATTACACTTGACAGTTCACAGAACAAAATACTTCTACTTAGTTACAAACGGATAAACTCACGTGTAACTATATCGCACTAGACGACATGTTTCGGGTAAGCTCTGGTACCCATCTTCAAGCCGAGTCACGATGAGGGTGTATCACTCACTACTGTCCGCTGCCTTGCACGGCGTGCAGAACGTCCTGACTCGGTTTGAAGATGGGTACCAGAGCTTACCCGAAACATGTCGTCTAGTGCGATATAGTTATACGTGAGTTTATCCGTTTGTAACTAAGTAGTAGTAACATGGCTCACAAAAGTTTTAATTGTAACAAAATACTTATATAAATCACTATACGTTATCGCAAATGATGTGAAGTACTCGTATTGTACAATTTCTAAACAGAAATCTGTAAGTATAGCTTGGCAAAGTCCCTAAATATAGCTATGTTACACACAAATAAATGGGTCATACAGACCAATTAGGTACAGTCAGCAGCAAAAGTGGTTAAACGTTTGAAGTGTTCAAAATGACCTACACGCGCTTTTATTCTCTTGACAATAGAGACGTGTTGACCTCATTTTGAACACCTAAAGCGCTTAGCCACTTCTGCTGCTGACTGTACGCGTCTTTCCTGCGGACACTGAAAGTTATGGGTTTTAAAGCCAAATATTGATTCTATGAAATTTCAACAAATTCAATTTATTTTTTTACGTCATGCAGCAAAGGGTTAAAAACAAAACGTTTTGAGAATATGACTATTTTTGTCTATATTTATGACATTGGCAAGAAATAGCTTAAATAAAAACTTGATGCTTAATAAAATAATAAATAAATGTAATTACCCAGGAATTATGTGCGTATGGGTGTACTGCCTTTTTGCCGAATTATGTTTGGTCAAATTTCATTGACCAAATAAAACTTTGGCATACGTAGTTTGGGGAGTTAAGAATTTGGCGAATAATTAGTAAACCGTGCGTATGTCTTGGAGTCATTTACTACTATAGTTTAGTAATTTCTCATTATTTTTGTCTCAGTCGAGTCATTTACTACTAAACTATAGTAATAATTGTCTATGAAAATAAAACAAAAAGTTTTTTTTAAATAGTTCAAAACTGCCAGTGTCAGCATAGATAAAAAAGCGAATGTTCTGTCTTTAGTTTTTACGCACTGTTAAAAATTATCAATAAAACATTATTTGCGTATTCAGCTACTATGAAGTATATACACTGTTTGTCCCAGTCAATCATTAGACATTTGCGATTGTTAGAATGAGACAAAAATATTTGCTAGTTAATTTAGCCTATATATATAGTGTAAATACACTCCTACATTACAAATTCAGATAGCTTAGGTACTAATAGACGAAGCTCGGAATTTTCACGTCAAACAAAAAGACAGTAGCATTCTTACTAGTGTTAGGATAGAAACCATTTTTATCGATATCGAGTATTACGAAATTGATTACGAAATTTTACTCAACACAACGCCTCCTCCTCTCATAACGTATCAGCGTTGCGATACAACGAGGAAATGGCGCTAGCATCTTTGGTACAATACCTTAACGCATTCACTGCCAACAACGCACATGTGCCATTTCCATATATTTTTGGAGGGGGAGGCAGATAATGTGTTAAGGCCCTTTTAGATTTAAAGTTTTTTTATTAACCTGACTTAGGCTCTATAAAGCGTTCGGCTTATTAGAGTGTTCGGACTGTGTGGGGGGAAAATCCAGGATCCTACCGCACCAGACTGAGTTTATGCTTCTAGCGAGATTGGTTCAGGCGGTCTCAAACGAATCTGATGGTATTGAAGTAATAAATTTATGGTAGAGTAGTTATTGTACAGTTATTGTAATGCTTAGCTAAGCTCGTATATTATTTGAAACTGAAGCTATGGAGGCATTTTATTCAAAGAAATATTGGTGCATTTTTTGCTTGTGTTACACAACTATCGATATCGATAGAAAAATGTTTCTATCACTAGTAAGATTGCGACAGTCTTTAGTTTTGCCATGAAAATTCCGGGTTCTGTTAATAGATATGACTACATTAGTTATTTGTCACTAATATAAGACAGTTTCTAAATATTTCGAGGCTCATCGGGAATAAATATTAAATACAGTGTTCATAATTAATTAATTATATGATTAGACAACCCAGTTGACATTTCTTAATAAATATATTAACAATTGTTAAGTTCTTAATTATTTTTTTATAAATAAATGGGCAAGAACTATATGACACTACTTAATACTATTTATTTTGTGCACACACATAATTTTTATTTGGGCGTTTTTACTGAACTGTGTACAGTCGCCATCAGATATATCTGAGCTGTGGAGGTGGTCACAAATATTTGAATATGCACTTTATCGCCTTGATAGAGGCGTTGTTCAGATATTTGTGACCACCACCACAGCTCAGATATATCTGAACTGTACAGTCAGCAGCAGAAGTAGCTAATCAGGCGAGGTGTTCATAACGAGCTTGACACTTTATTGAAGAGAACAAGTGTGTCAGGATCATTCTACTGCTGACTGTACTTTTTAATGGCCGGTTGATCGTCACACAGCTGACGCTAGTAACCGCTACCCATTGTGTAACAAAACTGCGAGTCACATGTACAGTCGCCATCAGAAACATCTGTACATTACAGGTTGCTCAAAAATATCTGAACATGTACTCTAACGCCTTGACAATAAGGTCGTGTTCAGATATTTTTGAGCAGCTTGTCCGTTGCGATGTATGTGATGGCGACTGTAATGTAAACGTAATTTAAGTTACACTTATATGTATAAGTTAAGATGGAAATTGCAAAAAACACGAAAAAATATTAAGTTTTGATCCTAAAGCGTGTACAAAAAATTGTTAATTGGGGCATTCCATTAGAACTTGTAGTTTGGCGGGCAAGTGACTAATACAGACATATAGAAAGAAAATGATTTTCATGAATTAACTTAAATATAATACAAAAAACAGGTTATAAGTTAACGGCAAAGCCAAAATTGATTTTGTAACTTGCTTAGAAGTATTAAAACAATGGCATCGCCTGCCCGACATTCTGGTGGAATACCCGATTATATAAAATCAATTATATGTTATTTGATATGCACAAATTTCTATTAAGTAGTTAGTATTAATTATAATAAACCTAATTAAGTACCATATCCATTGACTACGTCTTTATATTTTTTATTTAAACACTTTCACGGACAGTATACGTCGACAGACGTTACGTAGTCATTTGTTAATTGTTTTCTACATGACGTCATGCAATATCCGTGAACGTGTTAAGAGTGTAGCTCCGGAGAAAAATGCACCTTGGGGCAGAATGCCGGTATCGCGAAATTGTAACAACTTGGACATTTGGCTTAAAATAAACATATTTTTTTGTAAAAATAGTATTATAATTTGAGTTTCCAGAAAATAGTGTAGCCATTTAAAAGTTAATTTCTGTAAATTCATTGACAATAATTAAGCATAAAAAACTTGATTTTGGTGTTTATTATCATAAAATTTTTAACATCATCATCATCATCATCATGTCAGCCGAAAGACGTCCACTGCTGGACATAGGCCTCCCCTAGAACGACCCAAGAAGACCAATCCTGCGCCTTCCACATCCAGCGGTATCCCGCGACTCTAACTAGATCGTCGGTCCACCTTCGTGGTCGCCACTCCAGAACCTTTCCGCCCCAAAGGCCATCGGTTCTGCGCCCAATGTTATACATACTACTGTAAAAATTGAAAGTTGATCAATAAACATTTCATGTTTCATTGCAATCACAAAACTGACAGCTATTCCCATTTCCTAACAACTCGCGTTACACTGGTACATATTTTCTGAAAACTTCCAAATACTCGATAATTATATTGTCATTCCTTAAATCACCATACAATGGTCAGTCTGATAGCTCTATCACCCCAAGATACATTTTTATACGGAATGACACGATTTATCCTAACTCTTCGTTTACACACGCGCGGCGCGTGTATGTAAACGGGGAGTGTAAAAACAATTTTTTTCACAAGTCAAACATCAGTCTTACAGTGTAGAAGTTTTAGTCGGTAAAATGCTTGTATTATAAACATGGCTTAACGGTGATACTATAGCCCTATTAGAAAGTTGCTAGGCCTACTTGAATGAATAATTAAATGGTAATGGAGTACCTAATTTTTCGAATCTGTGACATGAGAACTGTATTGTGTCACACTTATTCGTAAAACAATAAAATAAATAAAGATTATATTAAAAGCTTACTTAAGGTACAGTCAGCAGCAAAATTTGTAAGGCGAAGTGTTCAAAATGGGCTAGACTCGGTGTTATTGTTAAGAAAATTAGAGCTTGTCAATATCATTCTGAACACTTGGCCCGCTTAGCTACTTCCGATGCTGACTGTACAAAGCCGTAACCCTGGAAGTAGGTTAAATAGAAATAAGGAGTCACAACAATTTGAGGTAAAATATGTGCGTTTGTTAGAGAAAGCCTTATTGACTACCTACCAGCGGCGCCATACAAGCTAATTCCCTCCGGCTTGACTTTCCCGCAGTTTTCCTTGGAAAGCCTTATAGGCTGCATCTTGGCTAAGATAAGTTTACCCGCCTCCAAGTACCCATTTAGTTCCAGTTTACTATTCCGCAAAAACTTGTAAGTTGTCAAGCGGAAGTCTCTTTTTGATACCTGTTATTAGAAAGGGATTTCCGGTTGTTACGACTTTAAATCGAAAGATAGGCTCCTACAAGACAGGCTCAGCGTAGCGATTGGATATGTATTATTATACAAGATTTTTATTTTCAGTACAAAATGACTCCGTAAAATTACCCCAATAATTCTACTGAAAGTTATTCGATTCTTGGCTTTAAATATTATTCAATAAGCTTTATGAAATTTTAAAAAAAGTTGTCATTGGTCCATCAAAGATTTGATCGCCTAAAATAAATTGTCATACGTCAAAATGCCCGGTTGAAGGACTATAGTTTAGAGTCCGCCTTTTTGGACCAGTTTTTGTGGCGACATTGTGCCTTAATTTTTCGCATTGCGCAAACTAGATGGCGCTGACGTCACTGTGACGCGACCGCAATCATTATAGCTGCTTTCACATTTATCGTCGGGCAGTGTTGTACAGCAGCGACCGTGGCCCACAACAATGGTCCCGCCGGAAGATCAGCGCTGACTGTCGGGTCAGCATTTATGCTGAGGCGGGTTTCGTGGTCAACTTTGTAATTTAGTTTTTTTTTTATATAGTAATTGTTTTTATATAAGTTAGATATTTGTAGTTTATCACGAATAAATAATTTGAATTCATTCATCATCTATGAATATGTGCGCGCATGTAAAGTTCCAGGCGTACGTAGGATACGGGAACTGCTTACCAACAGGCGGGTCGTATGCTTGTTTGCCACCACCGTTGTATAAAAAAAATCTACAATCGCTATCTGAGCCTAGTCGTGAGTCTGCAAACATCCTTTTTTTCTTTTACCTTAAGTTTTTTTTTGAACCTATTTAATATTTTATTTATTAGAAGATCCTACTTATAGATATGTCATTTAATACACAACTACTTATATATACGTGTGTCCCAAGGACATAAAAAAAAAAACACATAGTGCTAGGTTCTCTTCATAGTCGCTTTCCTGTACAGCCGGCAAAACTTGCTAAGCGGGCGAGTTGTTCAAAATGAGCTAAACACGACTTTATTCTTAAGAGAATAAGAGCATGTCTAGATCATTCTGAACACATGGTCCGCTTAGCAATTTCTGCTGCTGACTGTACAGTCGCCATCAGATTTATCGGAGCAACCAAAGTTGGTCTAACACACCTCTATTGCCAGGGCGATAAAGTGCATGTCCTGATAGTTTTGAATACCTCGACTACTCCGATATATTTGATGGCGACTGTACATAGCGGGAAAACGCATAGCAAACTTTCGAAAGCTATAAATTGTGTACGATATATTTAAGCTTGTTATTAATACATAGGGTAAATCGCCAGTAACTAATAATAAACTCTGTTTACCCATAAATAGAACACATTTTTAAACGGGGTTTCAATTACTGGCCACCCTTCAATGACTGGCCAAATAATACTAAAATAGATTCTATTTATAGGTAAACAGAATTCATTTTCAGTACAAAATGGCCGGTTATTGAAAGGTGTCTTACGGGCAGTTTACCCGAAGTATATTTTTTTTGTTATTGTTATTTCGATAATATGGTAATGTTATTATTAATAGTCAACTTTACAACTTTAGTCAAAAGTTATTTGATTCAGTTTTGGTCAACTTGTAATGGGTAGTTAGTATATCTATTTTTTTTTTAACAACAGAAAAATAACTTACAAGTACCAATAACTGGATATACTTATTATTTATTCTACAAATTATTTTACTAAAAAGGTACATAAGTGATTCCTAGCGGACGGTGTTATGCATTAACTAAAATCAACCAATTATTTTAATAGCTTTTTTTGCATAACACCATCCATATTCCAAGTCTTTTGGCATCATCATTCCTAAAATACTATTCATAAGTTTTAGTACCGAAGTCCCAGAAAAGTCCATTCAACACTATGATATGTTGAAAATTTTGTATATACAAATATCAACTCTAAAACGATGCGATTAGAGTTACTTTCGTTTATTTAATTTCAGATACATATGTATCTTTAATAAATAAGAGAAGTTTTTAACAATGATACTAGTCTTTCGCATTTTTTCTTACCTTACATAAAAAAACTACTGAATGTGCATAAACATAGCTTATGTTCACTTAAACGAATCGAAACCAAAATCTAACAGTCGATTATGAGTTCTATTTACATAACGATAACATTCATTTTTTATTAGCAAGAGTCGGCTTGGGCGCTGCACACTCACCGGCAATAACGTCTTACGATATCATAATCTCAAAAACATCTGAGACCACCTTATGGCCAGAGGCCTATTTCTCGAATAGTCGTCACTTGTAATACACCTGCTGTTAGAAAAAGACGCTTGTATTACAAGTTACTAGTGTTCGAGATAGGCCACATGCCATGTACCTTACGCCTTTTGGCCTTGACATAAGGTGCTATCAGATATTATTCCGGACTTGATATTGTAAGATATTATTACCTGTGACTGTACAGTCAATGCATGTTCTTTTGCCACCAGATATATCGGAGCTGTGGGGTGGTCACAAATTTCGGAACACTATCGCCTTGACAATAGAGGCGTTGTTCAGATATTTGTGACCACCTCCACAGCTCCGATATATCTGATGGTGATTGTAAGATTTAAGCTATTTGCTAGAATGAGATAGTGATATTCATCTGTCATTCTGAAACTGTGTCCTTACTAAGCAAGTAAAACTTATAAGTGTAATTCCGGTTTAAGGCTGTATTCAAAAAATGATTATTTATATGATATAGACAAATGTAATCTCATATTTGAGCTATTAAAACTCGATTATCGATTATATTGATAGTCATTAGTAAATATCAGTTTACTTGAGTACGTACACACAGTAACACTCTTAGCTGTACATCTATGGTCCTTATGCCTTATATAATAAGGTCCAACAATGAACAGCTAAGAGTGCCATGTGTATGTGTTACAACTTGCATACCAAAATGTCGTAAGTGCCATCAAAAGTGTTACAAAACATTCGTATTACAACTCAGTAAGATCTATTTTGGCTCATAGCCTTTATCTTCACAGTATTAACCATAACAGTGGTGATTCTAATGACGTCATACCATCATCGAATATGGAATCGGCAAAAAGCGACCTTAATGCAATAGTATAAGGTTCAAAATGGCTCAGTTATGAGCCACCCTTTTCGCTGCAAGGACCCCGCTCGCAGCCGTGATCATCACAATCAAGGCGCTGATCAATCCAGCCAGCACAGTTGCTGGCATGGTAGTTCCAGCGTGCTATACTCCGGGGCAAGTCTCACAGGTCGCAGAAGTTGAGACTGTATTATAAAACCAACCGTAATACAATACAATAAGACTCAAAACAGCTCAATTATGAGCCGCCCTCTTCCCCTGCATGTAACCCTCCCACCTCTTAGCAGTATTTATCAGAATCGGATCATCGTCCAGCCCCGCCAGCAAATACAGCTGGTTCACATGGGTGGCGTGGTAGTCCCAGCGTGCTATATTCGGACTGACGCCCAGGGTGAAGTGTCTGAGGTCGTAGAAGCTGCCGCTGCCGGTGTCGAAGAGTGGGAGGAGGGTTTTGAGTGACGTCATGCCGTCGTCGAACATCTTCTTGGCTAGAGAGATGGAGTTCTCACCCTCGATCACGTGGAGGTCGTACAGCCCGAGCAGCGTGTAGATAAATCCGTTCAGGACGAACAGCGGGGGTTTGGTCGGGTACTCCTCGTACCTGGAATGTTAGAATAAATAAATAAATAAATAAATAATTAATAAATATTTCGGGACAATCTTACACAAATCAACTCCTACGGTAAGCTCAGTAAGGCTTGTGTTGTAGGAATTAAACTAGACGACGATATATATAATAGATAGATACATATAAATACTTAAATACATAGAAAACACCCATGACTCAGAAAAAATATCTGAGCTCATCGCACAAATAAATGCCCTTACTGGGAATCGAACCCAGGACCATCGGATTCACAGGCAGGGTCACTACCCACTAGTGGTCGGAATGATGTGATTATGGCTCAATCGACTATTCTTTGTCCCTCGTTACCATGGTTACGTTCCCCTCTTCAAACCACACTGTAATTGCATCTAAATACACAAAACATAGATATTTGTAGAAGCTATATGAGCCTTCATGATGAGTCACCTACCAAGCGCGTCAGTGGTACGCAGGGCCACATTTCTTCTAACAAACTATGCTTCAGTTGTGTTTGGCTGATGGGGCAGAATAACAAAAACAAATAGTTGATTCACTCTTATACTTCTGTTAGCCGTGTGATGACTGACTAGAATAGCATCACGCCATCTCCTCCCGCGGGTGTCGTAAGAGGCGACAAAGGGAAATATCCTACGGACGGCCAGCAGCGTCCGTCGAAACCCAATCTAGAGCAACTGCGGTCGCCAATCCGCCTGTCAATCCGCCCGCCGTGGCGACTATGGCAACTAACCCCAAGATGATACAAGTCATATTTGTGGGAGGCCTATGTCCAGCAGTGGACTGCATACAGCTGAGATGTGTATACTGTCTGTCTATAAAGATTTGCTTTAGATTTACTTTGACGCTGTCTGGCCTAGTTGGTGGTGACCCTGCCCATGAAAACGACAGTTCTGGGTTCAAATCCCAATAAAGGCATTTATTTGGGTGATGAGCAATTGAGCATTTTTATATGTATTTAAGTGTCTGTAATATTATTATCCCTGTTCAACAGAGACATCCTCATGTTGTACAATATTATGTTAAATATTTTAATATCATAATTTATAAGTATACATTCAGCGACCATTAATCAATGATGCTCGAATGGTAAGTGTGGTTATGTGAAAAGTTCACTGACGTAAAAGAAAGACGGATGTTTTCCATCTTTTCACTTGTGCGATCAATGTACTCGTATAGTATAATAATAAAAAAACGTGTCAATGAATAAACAATATAAAATAAAATTCAGTACCAGGAACTCTCAGTTGTAGTACCGGGTAATTTAAAATGGCGGCGCGTCCGAGCCTTGTGGATGAGACTCCATTGACAAGAGGATAACTCTAAGGATTATGATAATGATGCCTTCTTAGAATAGAAAAGCACTCTACTCCAAACTTTATCTAAGGGCTGCCTTTAAGTGGGCAACCTTTCGTGGCTGACACCCTAATCACAAGACTATCCAAATTGAAAGTGTCTCAATTTTCCGCTCACGCTATGACAGTAGCTGAAACCCGTATATTCTCCGTAAGTAGCGAAAAGCCACATTAGAGAACCCGGCGGCAAGTTCCTGGCGCTATGTGCTAAGGTCCAGGCAATGTTGTCCACACTCTAAGGCGTATATTCCACCGGGACACCATGACGGCGCAACCAGTCGCCAGCCACCAACAAATTGTAGCTACATGAAGGATATCTCACCTAGTGTCCACTTGGTTGCGCAAAGCTGCATACAATTTGCGACTGGTTGCGCCGCAAAGGCGTCCCGGTGAAATATAGGTCAAAGGAACACTTACCAGACATGTTTGTCCATCCACATGGCCTTGACGCCGCCGGCGTGGCTCGGCACGTCGAGCAGGTACAGCGCCTTCTTGGCGGCGCGCAGGTACGTCGCGTCGCCGCTGCGGTGGAACGCTCTCGCCAGCAGCGATATCCCGTGGCCCTGGCTCATGGCTGAGTGCCTGTCGGAATGATGGCGTATGATTAGTGTATATTCAGGCTGAATATTGTCTTTACATTCCTTATAATAGACTCGGAAGAATGGTTTTTTGGGCGCGGCAACTGAAGGGGACGGAAATGGAATTTCATATAACTTTGCAGGCCTGGGCCTGTAAAGTAACTTTTTTGCGACGATTATCCACACAGAGGCAAAGATAGTGGGTATCATAGCAAATAGCTGATGTTAATTTTTAATACATTTCGATTTTTTTAGTTAGTTGTGATACTTGTGATTTTGCAAATTTCATTTTTTGACGCATTTTTTTATGTTTGTGAAAAGCACTATACATGCCTCGTCGTGAAAACGGATTCCCGGTCACGTATCACTATCCGGTATATACCCACTTGGCCGAAAATCCTCATTTTCCCGGCGTCTGATGTAATGTACTATTACACTGAATATCGGAATTTATACAATATTTTGTCCAATAACGCGTAACCAACAAATGCTAGATATAGTTTATTTGTACATTGTTTGAATTTCGAACTCTATCGATTATTGTAGTTACGCGATATTGCACTACGCCGACGATATACCGATAGTCTACTGGTCGGTGTTATTTCTATACCGATATAATACAATTACCGATTTATATTTGTCCAAATATAAATAAACATAAAATAAATATTTCGGGACAATCTTACAGAAATCGACCTAGTCCTACGGTAAGCTCAGTAAGGCTTGTGTTGTAGGTACTAGACGACGATATATATAATAGATTGATACATATAAATACTTAAATATATAGAAAACACCCATGACTCAGGAACAAATATCTGTGCTGCTATGTGTGCTAAATGCCCCGGCTGGGAATCGAACCCAGGACTATCGGCTTCATAGACAGGGTCACTACCCACTAGACCGGTCGTCAAAATATAAAGCCAACAATGAGAGTAGTTCAATTGATAAGTTTAAAGAAATAGCGCTGTAATAATCCGCAATCAAAAATAAATTCCCTCCTTTCTGTATTTTCTTCTATTCCCTTGTGTTGTGTTTGGTCTGTATTCCCAGAAACATATAACTCTGGCATGTGTGAATAGGCTGTTACTGAACCAGCGTGCTACACCCTCGACCTCGTCGACACTTACCATCAGGTGTGACTGAGGTTAAACGCTGGTCAATCGCGTATAAAAAATTGTTTCGTACGCTCGGTACGCTAACGGAACCCGCAACCTAACAGGTCTGGATCCTTGACGTGGGGCTGTCAATTTGTGAAGGATTTCATGTAAAATTTGTCAAATCACGCAGAAAACTCGTGGCTCAAATATTACTATATTTTTATAACTACGGCACGACTATGAAACAAATAAAAGATTGCTCAAAGATAACAAAATAAATAACTCAAACTGATAAATCAATGAATATTGTGGGTGTGTCGCAGTGTGTGTGTGTGTGTGTCTGTGTGTGCGTGTGAGTGTTTTGTGTGTGATACTGAGTTCGTGTGTGTGTGGGCTACTAGTATGGCGCTTTTAAAAGTGTCTGAGTGTCTACATAAAAAAAGATTAATTATATTCTTAATTAGCAATTTGTACATAAAGAATTTTATTTTCGCAGTTTATCACTCGTTTAAAGGTGCGACCAGACCGCAGCTTAAAATACGGAATCGCAGTGACGCGTCGTATGCGTACCGTTTTTGACGCATGCTCCCCAGACCGCTGCTTAAAATACTCTGACGCACCGTAAATTGATCTGCGTAAGAATCGCGAAAAATATTACACGGAGGTCTTATGTCAGACACCACACCGGTGACGTAAAAGACGCAACTGTTTTGTGTCAAAAAAGATTCGCGTGAAGCACGTCACTGCGATTCCGTACCGTCACCGTTTTTTAAGCAGCGGTGTGGGGAGCATGTGTCAAAAACGGTACGCATACGACGCGTCACTGCGATTCCGTATCGTGACCGTTTTTTAAGCTGCGGTCTGGTCGCACCTTTACCGAAACAAATATTAAACTCGCGTTAATAAACCGACTATATCTATTAATAAAACGTCTATCAATTATAAAAAAAAACATTTACGTTAGACCAGGTCGCACTTTTAAATTGAAACATGCGCAAGCGCACACAACGAGTGCCATTTGCCGATCTATAATTGTCTCGACGATAAAGTGCAGACGATTTGCGCCGGCGCCGAATCAATTGGGTTATTTTACTGTAGGTACATTAAGTGTAATGTTTGAGCACTACGTCCATACAAAACTATGTAAAAATTTGATAAAATGGCCGTACCGAATACAAAAGAACACAATATTTTTATAATGGCGGAGAGACGGAGGGCGAGTCACCGTCTGCCGGAAATAAATCATAATATATATTACAGGAAATCCTTACACTAATTAACTCAGCCACACGGTAAAGTCAGAAAGTCTTGTTGTGGGTACTCAGCCAACGATATATGTAATATACAAATACATACATACATACATATAAACACCCATGACTCAGGAATATCGGTGCTCATCACACACACAAATGTCTTTACTGGAATTTGAAGCCAGGACCGTCGGCTTCATAGGCAGGGTCACTACCCACTAAGCTAAACCCGTCGTATTAACATAAATTAATTGCATAACAATTTATTAGGCAGGCGTTCGTTTTTTTCCCATAACCCAGTAGCTAGCTTCCTTTCCACCTTAGCCTAGTACATTTTACATTCCATTAAATCTCAAGTCTTTCCAACATGGCGGCTGCTGCGGGTGGGGCAACATCCGCTTAGTGTATCCCTCACATTACATTACCGAAATTATCGAAAGGGCCTGTTGCGTTGGTTCGATCTGGCTCCGCATACGCCTCCCAAAATGTCCGGAACACCATTGTTCCGTGTACGGGAAAGACATTATACGAAGTAATTAATAAATTACGGTAAATTAATATAAGTGAAAAAAGTTAGCTAAAGCACCTGGTATATGTAGTAGTAACGTGTGTACACGCATGTCGGCGTTCTATATTCAAATGTTGACGTAAGTTCCATATAAATTCTCTGCACAACTACATAGACATGTACGTAGACTTTAAACGAACACCAGGAGATTGTGATTCCCTCGTAAATCATTATCGCAATGAGGAATGCTTCATTAAATCACGTTAATGTACCAGAGCGGCTTACTTTGTTGACTCGTTACCTACAGTTCATAGTTTATCAATATTACTTATTGCTCATTCATTATACATCTCCTACATTGGGGCTTTAAATGTAAAGATTAATTTGGTCATAAAACTGGAGCTACTTTTTGCATATATGGCAGCACCATCCCTCTACCTATATCAGAATCCCGAAAGGAATTCATACAGGAGGCGCAAGCACGTAGTGTACCTTAGAGTTGGTAAACGGTGCCCAAAAACCGCTAAAAATAAACAAGATTACATGTACTTGAGCGTATTTTTAGATTACATGTATTTCTCCACTCAGGGTTGAGTGGAGAAAAAGAGGGGAGGCCTTTGCCCAGCAGTGGGACACAAACACAGGCTAATAAAAAAAAAAAACAAGTACTTGATAACGGCTCCGCTATGTTCGAATGGCCCAATTGGTTAAGGCGTCAGCCGCGATAGCTGGAGATGCGGGTTCAAATCCCGTCTCGGACTCCGGAGGTCTTTGTCACTTTTTCGTAAGTATAGTTTAGTTTAGTTTAGTTTAGTTTATTTTATTTCATGAAAGATAATTACAGTATAAGTTTGTCTTATTTACAAATTTATAAGAACTTCAGTCATGATCGTCACATTATCAATTCAAAAATACTTAGTGATATAATTTTGTACAGTAATGGGTAAATGAATCTCCCAATAAGGATCGTCAAACAAAATATAAAACATCATTATTATGTAAATATGTAGCAACATACTTCAAAAATTCAATAATCGTAAATATTGTCATAACATTACCAAAATAACTAAATCATATCTCCCAATAAGAATCGTCAGTACTTAACTAACAACAAAAAGTATAATAAATAATTAATTCAAAATTCTACAATATACATACAATAATACGTATGTACTCATAAGTATGTCAATGCATTAAATTAAGTAACAATAATTCATAATTAAAATTTCAATTTCATGTACTCGTTAATTGAGTACAAAGGGTTTTCCAACAAAAGGTTTCTCAAACGGCTCCTGAATGTTTCGTCACATGGCTATATGTCATATATTTCAATTTTGAACTTACATGAAACTTAATCCCGTTTTACCAGGAGCACATAATTGATAACGTTCCTTCGGTAGTCGGGTAATAAATAGCGCCATCCATCATTCTGCGCGTGCGCCGATAAAGACTGATTTATGTGCGTGCAGCAATGTCTTATTGTGACAACTACCGCTTACAAGTCAAGTTTATTTATACAAATGATCACACAGCGGAATTTTGTAATTTAGTTTTGAATCGTTTTTTATTTTATTTCTGCCGTTTTTAATAAAGACATGGACTAAGTATTTATAATGATACTAGCTTTTCCTCACAACTTCGTCGGTCAGCCACACCCGTCTTTAAACTATGGTTGCGGGATAAAGATTACTATGTCCTTTCTCGTAGCTCAAACTCTCTCCATACCAAATTGCATCCCCATTGGTTCAGCGGTTTAAGCGTGGAGAGGTAACAGACAGACAGACAGAGAAAGTTACTTTCGAATTTCTAATATTAGTAATATAAAAGTATAAGTATAGTAAATATGGTAATTTACCATATTTACCATTGGTAAAGTAAAGTATAGTATGGATGATTAATGATGATACTGAGTATTTCAGTTGGCGTATTTTCGGTAGCAGAATATTATACACTTCAATTAAATATGAAAAATATGACATATTTTGGATGTTCGTTCGCTGTACAACTCGACGGTACCCCGTTAGCGGTGCTCCTATTTCTGGGTGATCTGGCCTTCGGGCATCTAAAGCAACCTAACAAATAATCTACCCATTGTTTAGCGATATAGTATTACTTTATTTATTTATCTGATAAAAAACCAAATGTGTAGAAATTCGGGTGGGGAAAAACGCGAATGGTGACATTTTACATCATACATCATACATTTCAGCCGTATCCAGTCCACTGCTGGACATAGGCCTCCCACAATTATGACTTATATCATCTTGGGGGCAGTTGCCATAGTCGCCACGCTTGGCTGGCGGGTTGGCGACCGCAGTAGATGTAGATTGGGTTTCGCCTCTTACGACACCCGCGGGAGGAGATGGGAGGTGCTTTTCTAATCAGATCACACAACAATTCATCATACGGCAATGGTGACATGCATGAATGAAAACAAACTCGAGTGGGGAAAATTGCGACTGAGAATTATGCTACGCGGAACTAACGCGGTTGCGGTACAGATCGAGCTCCTCCCCACCATCACAGCACCACGCCTGCCAGCTCTCCGCGCCAGCAGAACTGAGGGTCAGGTGGTCCGGCAGGAGGGCAGCAGGCCGACTCACCAGCCCGGGCGCAGGTCGGCCACGCCGGCGGCCACGCGGCGGCGCACGGGGATGGGCCAGCCGCCGCTGCGGGCGCGCTGCCGCCGCACCAGCCACGCGGCGGCCGCGTAGAACTGCTCCATGTGCGCGCTGGTGCTGACCGTCAGATTGTCCAGCGACCCGTTCCCGCTTAAGATTATGCTGGATATCTGTTACACAAAGCATTTTTTACAGATTAATGTATTCGAAATTGTTCCATTTCAACATGGCTGCGGTGACGGGGCTCGGCACTGCTTTAAAATGGAGACCTACGCTCTCCGAAACATATCGCGCGAGTATCTCAATAAACGTGATTGAAGCCGTGTTCTTGATAAATTGTTAAATCCTGTTTCCAAAATAGTGCGCCTCCCCAGAATCATATAAGGTGACAGCACCAGTAATGGACAAGGAACCAATCATGAACATTAGTGCTTATTTCAAAGGAGTTAAGTGTTGTGCATTTCATCATCATCATCATCATGTCAGCCGAAAGACGTCCACTGCTGGACATAGGCCTCCCCCAGAACCACCCAAGAAGACCGATCCTGCGCCTTCCACATCCAGCGGTATCCCGCGACTCTAAGTAGGTCGTCGGTCCATCTTGTGGGAGGCCTAACTACGCTGCGTCTTCCAGTTCGTGGTCGCCACTCCAGAACCTTTCCGCCCCACCGGCCATCGGTTCTGCGTGCAATGTGCCCTGCCCACTGCCACTTAAGTTTGGCGATTCGGAGGGCTATATCGGTGACTTTGGTTCTACTGCGGATAAAATCATTCCTGATGCGATCACGCAGAGACACTCCCAACATAGCCCTCTCCATTGCTCTTTGGGTGACTTTGAGCCTTCTTATGAGGCCCATAGTAAGCGACCACGTTTCAGCACCATAAGTCATCACTGGCAACACACACTGGTCGAAGACCTTTGTTTTGAGACACTGCGGGATATTGGAAGAAAATATGTGTTGTAGCTTCCCGAACGCTGCCCAGCCGAGTCGGATTCGACGATTGACCTCTTTCTCGAAGTTGGATCTTCCTAGCTGGATAGTTTGTCCTAGGTATATATACTGATCTACAACTTCGAGTGTAACGTCTCTGATTACAATGGGAGTTGGTACGACATGGGCATTCGACATGATTTTTGTCTTGTCCATGTTCATCCTTAGACCAACTCGCTCAGAGGCATTACTGAGGTCATCTAGCATTGTGCTCAAATCCTCCATGGTCTCAGCCAAGACTACAATGTCGTCGGCAAATCGAAGGTGAGTGATGTACTCGCCGTTAATGTTGATGCCTTTCCTCCTCCAGTCCAAAGTCTTGAAGACGTCCTCCAGTGCAGCAGTAAACAGCTTTGGAGAGATAACGTCTCCTTGTCTGATCCCACGCTGCAGTGGAATAGGCTTCGAGCTCTGGTTCTGAACTCGGACTGACATGGTGGCGTTCTCGTACAGACACTTCAGCACTTCGATATAGCGGTAGTCCACTTGGCACCGTTGGAGGGATTGTAGCACAGCCCAAGTTTCGATCGAATCAAAGGCTTTCTCGTAGTCCACAAACGCCAAACGGTGGGGCAAGTTATACTCCTCAGTCTTCTGTATAACTTGACGTAGCGTATGTATGTGGTCTACGGTACTAAAGCCTCTTCGGAAACCGGCTTGTTCGGGAGGCTGGAAGTCATCTAACTTGCGTGCGAGACGATTCGTAATGACTCTTGAAAACAGCTTGTAGACATGGCTCAAAAGTGAGATAGGTCGATAGTTCTTCAATAAAGCGTTGTCGCCTTTTTTGAAAAACAACACCACCACACTTCTGTTCCATGCCTTTGGCGTTCTCCCTTCCAGTAGGACAGAATTGAACAGCTTCTGAAGGGCCATTAGGACCGGTGTACCACCCGCCGTTGTGCATTTGTTGAGACATATTCAATTTATAACTTCATGATTTTTGAAATAAGAATTAAGTGTGCATCATTGGTGCCTGTCAGCTTAAAGTGTCCGACATTAGTGCCATTACCTTAACTATGTTTAATTTCAGGGTTATTGAAATGTTTAAGTACTTGACTGTCCGTTCGGTACGCGGTTGGCGAACGGACACTCGGCACTCAGCACTCTTAGTGCTTGAAAATGGAGGCCTATGTTCTGCGAAACATGTCGCGCGAGTGTTATTCGTTAATTAAGAATCTAGTACTCTAAGTTAATTTGAATAATCAGTTTAAATAAAATCATCAAACATTGTAAGGGGAGGAGCATTGTTTATCCTGAAGTACAGGCTTGCCTATTCAGGGACTAAAATCCTAGTTTTAGGGTTGTTTTATTGAATAAAATATTTGTAATTTTAGTCAGCCAAGTGAGCCCACCTTGAACTTGGTCCTTGGCGACTTCCGCTTGGGCCGGTCCAGCAGCGCCCAGCCCTTCTGCATGTCCACGATCAGGTCGCGCGTCATCCGCCGCCATGTTGGTTCTG
This sequence comes from Grapholita molesta, assembly GCA_022674325.2. Taxonomy (NCBI): domain Eukaryota; kingdom Metazoa; phylum Arthropoda; class Insecta; order Lepidoptera; family Tortricidae; genus Grapholita; species Grapholita molesta. Next base: position 723,663 of record CP053130.2, read on the forward strand.
CGCCCACGCCGTAATATATGTGCTCTTCCTGTGTCACACATAAACCAATATTCAATTAATTTACAAAGCTGTATGCCAGACGCCACGACGCTTCAAGAGTGAGACTTGTCTGGGACTTGGGTTTCTTTCGACGAGCTGGGCGAACAGAGGGTTAATAGTAGATTGTTTGACAAGGGGCTGAAGTAGGCCATAGTACCACGAGATGGTTATTTTCCCGAACGAAGTGAGGGAAAATTGTTCGAGGGGTAATATGGCGTTTAGACCCGAGTTATGCATACTAGTTTTCACTTCGATTGCGAGAAAATAAGATAAAATAACATTTCAACAATTAACAAATACAATTTTATTCACCCGCAATGAATTGTGAGTCAAAACTGTTTAATTTGGCAGTCTTTATATTTTTTTAACTGCTTTGATACAGATAGGATATATCTACGCCGTGAATAAATGCCATAGACAACGTATAATTGGGGCTTCAAAGAGTTTGCCAACGATTTAAACTTTTTTTAATGCTTGTGAAGTAGGAACTAAAACGCACCTAATGCTTTGACAATTTGATTGCGTTTCCTCATTGGTCGATTTTAATATTGTGGTATTGTCTGATTGGTTGATACTTTATACAAAGTTTTTTTTAATGATTTCACGTTTTTAAACAGTATTCGCACCAAAAAAGAATCTAGAGTTGCGATTAACTTCGATATGTGTCGTGATTGGTGGATTTAATAAGATGAAGTGTTCTGGTTGGTCAATTTAAAACGTTTTGTATATCATAAATATGTATACATATTTTCCCAAGAGGCTAAATGTATTACTTTAGTCCGCCTTGGCAAGCATAATATGACACACTTTTAGAGCATGAGAAGTGAAAAATTAATGATTCAACATTTAGTCAAGTGCACAAATATGTATCGAATTACTTTGCTTTTAAATATATATGCTGAGATTTATTTCAGATAGAACAATCCGAACAATTCCTCAGAAAATTCTCCGTTGTAATTCATGACTTACTTCAAAAATATTGTATAACAAAAACAACACAGTCGCCATCAGATATATCGGAGCTGTGGAGGTAGACACACATATCGGAACATGCACCTTATCGCCTTGATAATAAAGGCGCTGTTCCGATATTTGTGACCACCTCTACAGCTCCGATATATCTGATGGCGACTGTACATCCTTTCTATAACAACATACATACCAATGGGGGCGCATTCATCTCGTGCATCTTGATATAGTAGTATAATAACCACGTACCTGAGCATAAATCATTTGTGTACTCGTAACGTAATGCAAATAGGCAGTCTCCTTCCTCTCCTTGTTCTGCAGCACCACCGTCAGCGAAGAGTTGGGCCTCAGCAGAACATCCGCGCTCAACACGAAGTCCTGGCTGATGTTCACCATCAACCACACCTGGCTGGCTGCCAGATCCGTCGTCGAAAACTTCAACACTTTCGAATTCACTTTAGAATCAAATTCCCTTGACAACGACGCGTCCTTACTGACAATCCAGTTACGTACATACTTCTCGCTATCATCCAAGATTCTTATTTTCGGTTCAGGTTCCGTTATATTCTTGCTGTAATGTGATAAGCCAAATTGAGCTATCTGCGTTGGGTAATAAAAGCCACGCGGCTCCCATTGGGTGGACACAGGGACGCCTTCCGTCCCGCTGACACATTTGACGCGGTCTCGAACTTCGACGTTGTAGTTTTCGAAAGTGACGAAGGTGCCGCGCGGGTCGTATTTTTTCTTCGGATGGTAGATCTTACTGTAGCTGTGCGACCATTCGAACTTTTCGATGCCATCAACTGATGTTAGTTTCCCGTAAATCTAGAGATAGAGAAAGTACAAAATAACAATCAGTAGACCTTATGCCTTTGCAATAGAGATTAAAAATGTTTAGCCAGCAGTGTTGGTTAAGCTTAAGCTCCAATATTGTGAGCCTAAAAATATGAAATTGATTCTCAAACGCGTAAAGTCGTGTATGTTTTGTTTTAACCTTGGGTTCCTGTATATTTATGACCCTATCATTTTTCTAATAAAAAATGGCGATAAAAGATTATCGTGGTCACGGCACCAATTGTGACTGATTAAATGAGTATAATTTAAACAGTTATTCCTTAATAACTATTTTAAATAACGTCGTGGTAATAATTTACCCAGTAATTTTAGTCGTTAGGTACATTATTTCTTTATAATCTTTACAAATGCATAGTAAGTTACAAGGACCTAACGAGTCAAACCAACAGGATCTTACCCTGATTTTTTTTAACTTATTTTAACCACATGTTAATATTATAGCGGCCCTAGCAAGCTACCGAATTTATCGTTCAAACCGTTCGACCTTGCACGAGCTGAATGCACCTATAAGTCAAAGCAATAAAGTCTCACCTCGAAGTATTTCCTAATGAAGTTGAACGGCACGTAGACGTCATCTTGGTCCTTACGACAAGCTATCGAATATTCGCCATTGATGGAACACTCGATCTCATCGTGCGCAGTCCGCTCTGTCAATGCGTTTGACAGTATCGAACCGACTGCAAACAAAACCCGTGGTCAAAAGTTTCCTTTATAAAGAGCGTGGTAGATGGAGGGAGTTCTCGGAGGGTAGATACGGAAACATATGTGGGTTGGCTATATGCTTATAGTTTAGTAATACTTCTGAAGCCTCATCACTTTGCACCTGTTTTGTCCTGTGATGTCGCTTTATTTTGAGGGCACATTTTGAGGAGTGCGAGTGACTGAAGAGACTGAAGAGAGCGTTTGGTTTTTCCTCTAATAGCAGAGTAGTCAGTCTATCCTTTCAACCCAGTAGCCTAATAGGTATATTTAACATTGTATTAACTCTAAATGCCATGTGTACGGCGGGTGTTATCTCTGCGTGTGTCCCATGACACGAGCAGGGGCGCCGTCCTCTTAGTATCCAGTTTGTTCCGTTTCTGCGTAAGCCTCCCCAAATGTCCGGAACACCATTATTCAGTAAGGGAAATATATTCAGTTGTAAATTATAGTATACTGTCGTACCTGGTGGTCGGCTGAGCTCGCCGCAGCGCGCCCAGAACAGCGTGAGCGCCAACACGGCGCAGCACAACGCGCACAGCGCCACGCGCAGGTTCAAGCGCACCACCATCATACCCGCGCTCTGGTGGAAGAAAACACGTCGTCAATGACTACTCCAGGGCACTTGTCACCCAAGAGTAACAAGTTAAGGCCAGTTTGGCCAATCGTTTCAAATTGGTAAGACATGGAGAGATGCATACGTGCAACGCTGCACAATCACACGAGGTTTAACACATAATTGAACACACAACTGTAAATTTCTAGAATCAACGAGAGACGGTGACGATAAAGAGGTGTAGGTAAAAAACTTAACTAAAGGACCATGTCTACTAGTGCAGAGAATAAATATGGAATTTACTTCAGTTTACTTTAAAAAAAATTTAATATAGAACGCCGACATGCGTGTACAGACAGGTTACTATTACATATGTAGACCACGTGCTCTCGCTAAGTGATACCTATACTCGGCCGTTAAATAAGTTTCTCTAGGTTGAAGCGACAATTAACAGGCCCAGAATGCAACAATCAGCAACAATATTCAACGGCTGTTTCGTATACGACGGAGTCATGTTCTTAAGAAACTTTTTTTAACCTGACGTCACGCATTGTGTTGAGCGAAGTTGAACTTTCTGTAATCCCCCGTAGTTCCATAATGGAATATCAAAACTGACGTTCGTAGCCGTCGTTTACGTCCATGGCACGACTTGCCAATGACGACCACAACCGACTCCGGCTACCAAAAGGCTAACGGACGCTTCGTACAGTCAAGCTAAAAAATATCGATGCGGAAAAATTTGCAAAATATGTACAATGTGCCTGCACAGGAGCAATGTAGATAATTACTCACCTACCTCATAGACCGATACAGGGAGCGATCGAGGTACGAGGTAATCCGACCTGGTTCGTGGACGTCCGGCTAACTAAAACCGTGACACTGTCGGACTGTTAGGTCATTCAGGTCAAAGCGCTTAGATGAATAGATTATAATGTCAGACATAAAGTGAGTCACTGTTTACTGTGAATTTATGAATTGATTATCTTAAATAAGATGGCGACCTAATTAATGATGAACCTATCACACCCGAGTTATATCGCTAGAAATGACTTCCAGCAGCGTCCCTGAGCGATGAACATCGTAATCGCCAACCCGCCTCCAAGCGCGGCGAGTATGGCATTAGGTAAACCGCCATGTTCGTAGATCGTTCCTTGTGGTCTATGGGGTTGGCCTACATCTCCGTGGACCTCCAGCATACGAAACAGGATTTATTAAAGGTTTTACATAAAGCCAGCAGCAGAAGTTACTAAGCGGGCCAGGTGTTCAAATTGATCTTGGCACGCTCTTATTCTCTTAAAAGTCGTCTCAAGCTCATCTTGAAAACGTAGCAATTGCTGCTGACTGTACCTACAATTCAGTAACAACTTTTTTTTTAAATACGAGATAATTTAAAATGCTGTTTAAATCTCTTATTTAGCTGCATAGTAAAGAAATTAACTTTACATAACACATAAACATTTTGAACAAAATATCTACTTAAAATCCAGATTCCAAAATGAAGTCAAAATTCGTTCATTCCTTACTATTGGACTAATTTTAAGGGTGTGTAGAATCAAGAACTTAAGTGTTAATAAAAAAAGCCAGTATTTTTTATAGGTAGTAGAAAACGTGAATAACAAATATTATCACAATGTGATAACAAGGGACAAAGAACTAACTATTAAAAACCTATTATGGGAGTAAATTATTAAAATTGTATTTTAGTAATCTCGTCGTGTATAACTACTTATCCTCGTAACTCAATCCCAATCCATTATTTGGACAAGTGGAATAACAACCCATGTACTCAAAATAGGATATCATATATTGAATTTAAGGCTTCCCGAAAAAGGTCTGATTTTGTTTAAGAAAGCTCTTCTTGGAGGGCGTTAAAATAGGCAATTGAGCCTTACAAGCTTATATCCATTTAACGATTAAATTAACGATTTAACACTTAATCTTCTCCCGACATGACCCATCAGGAAAGCTAGAGTCTAGCTCTAAATCACAACATATAAAAAAAAATATGGGGCATGTAAAAAGGACTTTATTAGCAATGGTTCTTACGTCCAACTGTCTTGGATTTGTACTGCTCTATTTTTAACAAAAAAAAGTTGCATCGTCAATAAGATCCCATTTCATAGAAAATGACCCATTGTAAATTGATAATACATTGAAGTGATTTAATATGTACATTTTTAGTTACATTTTTTATCTTATTAATTTAACCCACTTTGATTGTTTGTAAACACACAAGTGATTTTAATTGAAACAAATCACAGTTGCACAATACCCAAACTAGATAATTGTCTAAACTGGAACAAACAAATCTCCTAATCACGGCATACCTACATATCTTCAAATTGACTGACCAATTGTAGGCTTTATGCCAATGCAATATGGTCTTTGTTTAAGTGTTTTGAGTGGATCAGGCAATGAGGTTAATTATTAAAAGTTAAGATTCAATCATATTTAATCTTAACCAATAGAAATAGCTTAACATTTTCAACTCAAGGACTGGGACACCACTCTATCACATTTTGTAGAGTGATGTTGAACTTTAATAATTGAATATTAAAAATAATATACTTGTCACAGACTAAAGAGATGCCATAGTATGAATCATTAATAGAGGACAGATGCATGAAGAATGCCTGCATGCATATGTGTCAACACATTTTTTTTTTTATGACATAGGCGGCAAACAAGCAGACGGATTGCCTGATGGTAAGCAATTACCGTCGCCCATGGGCACCCGCAACACCAGGGGAGTCACAAGCGCGTTGCCGGCCTTTAAGGGGGGTTGGAGCTCTGGGAACCTTACTCACCATCAGGAACACAACACTACATACCTAAAGGGTAGCAGTGCTATTATGGCTGTGGTCTTCTGTAAGGAGGAGGTACTTCCCCAGTTGGGCTGCCCTGTACCTAGTAATTTTGTGCAGATGTGTTTATAATAATGTCTTCAGTTGCCACAATAAATACTCATGAAATAAAATAACTGAAACGGATTATATTGCATATACCAATTCCAACTTCATCCCAAAGTTTCGATCCCTTTAGCAGGGTTTGTGGTCATCAGGAGGAAACTGGATGAAGTTTAAATTAGTATACGCAATATAATCCGTTTCAGTTTTATTTCCGGTATGTTTAGTTAACATTAGTGCAGATAGCAATCATCAATTCAATTCAAATGAGCATAATGGTATTTGTGTGCTCTGTGGAAATATATGTGATGCATATTATTATTCCTCTCTTAGTTTTACAGATTTCTTGGCACTTAGACATTTGTCTGATTTATTTTGTTTTTCAAAGTCCTTTAGTTTAACTGGCATGCTGTGTGATTTATATGTATTAATAAATTATAAATATTTCGGGACAATCTTACACAGATCGACCTATCCTAGCGTAAGCTCAGTAAGGCTTGTGTTGTAGGTACTAGACGATACAATAGATAGATACATATAAATACTTAAATATATATAGAAAACACCCATGACTCAGGAACAAATATCTGTGTTCATCGCACAAATAAATGCCCCGACTGGGAATCAAACCCCGGACCATCAGCTTCATAGGCAGCGTCACTACCCACTAGGCCAGGCCGGTCGCCAAATTAAAACAACATGTTCAGTAACAATGCACCCACTAGTTAAAATAGTGACTTCTCCATTCTACTTTCTATGTTAACAGATTTTATAAAGGAAAATGCTAATTTATTTGCACAAACAACAGATATGTGTCACACAATAATATATGTTTCACATATTTTATTTATAACACCGACAACTATACGAGGGGAAAGTAAAAACACTTGCTTATTCAGAAATTGAATTCACAGTACTTTAGGTATGAATTAAAAATTTAATTCTAAACTATCAGGACACGATGATTACCTTAAATAGATGTCAACAAGCGATCTCAGTGATTTGGGGTCTAATTATAGACGTAGGACGATCGGGCCCTTTCAAACATTGGCCGGAATTCTTGCGTAGGCGGTGAACACAAACACTGCGACGCTAGCCGTAATTCTCCACAGACCTCATATATACACGCTCTATGTTTACAATCACACGTTGACAAAGAAAAAAATTAATAGCTACTACATTTTCATATAATTATACTCACTCTGAGCAAGCCAGAGACATTCCATCCGTGAATTTTGTTTGTTCAACGATATATTGCCACTTCTCATTCAACTAACACTAGATCACATCGTTTTCAACTTTAGAGTTCCTGTTTTATTTAAACTATTCACTTAGTTTAGTATTTATTCATTCGGTGAACGATTAAATACTCGCGAGACTCGGCTCCGACCGCTCCGCAGGTTTTTATGATATTTTCGATGTAGATTTGCAGCTGTGGGTGTTTGACAGTACATGTCAAAGGCGTTTCGTTGCACGCATAGCGCATAGCAATTCGATGACATTTACAATTACCATTATAATTTCTACTGTTATGAACAAAAACCGTATTTACACATTTTAAATATTACACATCTCGCTCAGAATTCAGCTAAAAATAATATTTTAATGCGATAATTATAATAAGCAATTTTTATTCCTTACCCTTATCCCAGGTTGTGTGGGGTCGGCATAGCATAGCATGTTTTACTTTTCCATTTCCCTCTATCTATCGTCACCTCAGCACTCACTTTAAAAAAAAAAAATTAAAGAATGTATTTCGAAGAAATTAATTAATTTCAAGTGACAATCTCATAAGATTACAATTATTTTTAAATACGACCATTAGTCCATTAGTTTGATTTACTTACCTCTAATAATTTTATCAAATAGGCTACAATATCCACTCTGTTGACACATCCCATGGGCCATGAGTATATCAAGGTTTATAATTAGTAGTACGGCTTCTCATAAACAGATTTGCCGCAAATGCGATTACAGGCGCATAAGCCGATAGTGCATATCGAGCAAATTTATTTACCTATTTAGTTAACTTTTAATGCCTCTACTTTATAATAAAGATTGCTTTGTTTGGCCCATAAGAAAGCAACTAGGTACTGCCCCAAATTAGTTGCGAATTCCTAATAACGTTGTCAATATAACGATTGTTAGGTAGGTACTTGGTACGCACCTACGATGCTTCCATAAAGACTGAAACCCTACTACTGAGTAATCACTATATATAATAAAATAACACAAACTCCACTTTAGACTTTGAGTTTGGGCTGCTGCCAAATAGGTAAAACTAAAGAATTATGGACTCTGGACATTCAAACTGGCAACTATATATAGTTATCTAAACCATTTCTACTATAATGTTAGTTAAGTACGAGGTTTCTATCGAGGAAAATAAAATACAGCGGGACATTATGCCTATACAAAAGACGTTTTTTCAAAATTCAGACTATATACTTCTCTATACTCCTCTTCTCTCTGCAAAGTATACGTAATTACCTAAGGACCCGGGCACGCTAGCAGCGGCCACTTGACGTTTTTTTGGCGATTCCATAGTAATCGGCTCGCCGCGTGGACGCTGCGTCTCCGCAGCGTGCAATTTTATATGGGAACGTCAAACAAACGAGGGACAGACACACTAGTGTGCGAACGCTCTAAGCCTGTTTAATTCCATTATTAAGAGTACCTGAGCCCTGAGTGTAAGTTTTTAACGTAATGTTACTTTACCATCGCGTTATAGTTACCCATATAAATAACATTATCACTTACGCGTTCGAGACGTTTTTTTTACGTCAAAGGAAACTTACACTAGAGCCTCTGTGGCGCTACCGCGAACATCGATATTCGTAAATTTCGGACGATTCTCTGTCACTCTCATGACACCCCTAATTGGAGTAAAAGAGAAAGATGCCCGTAATATACGAACTTCGACGTTCGCGGTACCGGGCCTGGCCCTGGGAGTGACAGAGACAATCGTCCGAAATTTACGAATATCGTTCTTCGCGGTAGCGCCGCTTAGATTTTAGACATTTCTTCATGCTGTCATGTATAAAGTTGGTCAGTGTTCGAATTCGAATAGTAATTAATAGCATAGCCACTGGGCTTTTAAATTAGATCACAGGATCTAATTTAACCTGTCAATTAAAAAATATATACTGACAAAAAATAGTTATAACGAAAAAAATACCCTATTGCCAGAACCAAGTACAGTCAGCAGCAGAAGTGGCTAAGCGTTTGAGGTGTTCAAAATGTGGTCAACACATCTTTATTGTTAAGAGAATAAGAGCGCGTGTAGGTTATTTTGAACACTTCAAACGCTTACTACATACTTTCTGCCAGAACTAGGCTTAGGTAACTGTTGTCGTGTTGCAGGCACGTCGAGCCCGCGACTCAGGCACTCAGGCACGGTGACGGCAGCACCCCAGTGTTTTAGTGGGTAGGCCTGTGCGATTCACCGGAGAGTCCCACATAACCAATACGTAATAACTGACTCCACCCCGGGGGTCTCTTGTTACGTTGTGGTATGCGTAATGCATTTCACTGGGTCAACAAAAAAAAGGTAACTGTTGTTGTAAATATTCGCACGAGTTGGCGGTACACAGTTAAACAACAATTCAGTGGCGGCGCGTAATTTTTTTTCTTAGGCAAGCCGGAGCCGATATGTCTTAGCCTTTTCTTCTCGAGCCCAAGGAAAACCGTAGAACTGCAGTAAAGTTAGACAAGCCGGCGGCTTATAAACGCGTCGCCACTGCAACAATTCATATTTATCTAGGTGCCTATTTTTTATTTAATTCAAAATTCAAGTAATATTAAAACCTACCTGCTTTCTAAATCTGTCGATAGCAAACTGTTGCTACTCGTAAATCCCGGGGCTATTCGGCCACAGAAGCCCTCGGAGCTGAGAGCCGTGTCGCACTAATGACCCAAGTTTGGGGAGTCCACTCCAGCCGAGTGCCGCTTAGCCGCGCGTTGTTCCTGCCACTTGCGCGGGCGCACGTGCCATCTGGCGCCAGCGGAATGTGACCTCCACCATGTTACCCTTACCATGAGTTGTGACATTGAGGTTTTCGATAACGAGTATCGAGTTTACTATCTGTGGATGCACGTAAACGACTTACAAAGTAGCGTAAAGTAGTTATGTAGTGTATGCACTAAAATAGTACAAGATGTCGCTTGTACTATTTTAGTGCATACACTAACTACATAAGTATATACTATACGCTACTTTGTAACTAATTTACGCGGCTGTGGAATGAACTCCCTCCCGCGGTTTTCCCTAGGGACTATATGAGGTTCTTCAAAAAAGGAGTGTATAGGTTCTTAAAGAGTGGGCAACGCGCATGTGAATCTTCTGGAGCTGCAGGCGTCCGTAGGTTACAGTGACTGCTTATCAGGTGGGCCGTATGCTTACTGTTTGCCACCGACTTTGTATTAAAAAAATAACCCTCGTCTTTTATTGTCGCATTAATGAAATAATAAGTCACTATCGAGTTTTTACTTAGCGGCATGTCCGCACTACTGCTGTCACTAGGTATTATGCACTCACAGTTTTACTGATACTACAGGTAATGTTCTTTACAGCTATAGGGAGAAATATATACGGTTTAACTATACTAGGATAACTATATTAACTATACGTACTACGTACGTATTTAACCCGTAGGCCTTCCAAAAGCGGGGCATGACAGTATCAGTATAATTAGTTACCCGAAAAGGACGAGTAATCTATCTCGCCATTGTTGCCCCTCTTGTGCTAGGCCTACATTATAGGTCACAAATTGTATAAAAGTGACAGATGTTTTGTGACGGTTTTTCAGATACTTAAGTGATGTTTTTCGGACAAACAGTACAAAGCAAGTCGCCAATGTTTGGTAAGCCTCTGGAACGGCAGCCCTCGTGGTGATTTCCACGACGCCTGTAGCACGCTTTAGCGCCTGCTACGGAACTCGTACCAGCGCCAAATAGAACTAAAAATTAATCATCATCATTTTAGTCGAAAAGGTGGGCCAAAGTGGTTACAGATTGGGACCCACGACACACCATAGACAATGCACACCGGAGTGCAAGCAGACCGAAAAGGAGATAGTGACGGGATGACTCAGACGTGTTCTGCATAGAGTGGCGGGATCACACAAGTGACAGGGTTGAGTGGAGAAAAAGAGGGGAGGCCTTTGCCCAGCAGTGGGACACAAACTCAGGCTAATATATATTTTTTTTGTCAAAATACGTCAACCGGACGGACATAGACAACCAGGGATCACCAAAACGGCCGTACTTGCACAGTTTGTCTTCAGCGGCTTGCCGTGGCCAGGTCGTTGTGGCACTTTGAGTGAGGTTTTCTCCTCGTTTTATGGTACAGTCAACCGGACCAGACGACCGGTCTGGCCTAGTGGGTAGTGACCATGCCTATGAGGCCGATAGTGACAGCACCTTATGGCCTTGACATAATAAGATGCGATCAGATATTTTTGCTGCCTTGACATCGTAAGATAGTATAGCCGGTGACTGTACAATCATGATAATATAAGTACATCACTTTTTATAAGTTTGGAAGGTAGTCAAATAGAACCCCGTGAGAAACCCTTATAGTATCGCCATGTCTGTCTGTCTGTCCTCGGCTTTGCTGAAACCTGGCCCGGTACCGCGATCATCATAGTTCGCAAATTTCGAGGATCTTTCTCTTTTACTCCAATTACGGCGTCATGTGAGTGACAGAGCCAACGTCCGAAACTTCCGAATATCGTTTTTCGCGGTAGCGCCACTGTTATTTATGTATGGAAAAAAAATAGGGTAGGTACATTCCCTGTGTGTGTGTACATGTGTAGTGAGTATTTTTTTCAGTTGAAACCTGTAGTGCGAGGTGACGTTAGATAGGTATTATTTGAAAAAAAAATGGAGTTTCACACTCTTTGACTAAGTAAATATTTAAAAAAAAACCTCCGGAAGTAAAAATGTCCCCCCTCTTCCCTAATTTATGAACCGCAACTGAAAACATATTACAAGTAGTGATATAGCTTATTAAAGGCTTACAACCAAAATTATTTTGAACTTCGGTTGAACCGTTTTTGAGTTCTGGATCAAAAACTACGGAACCCTGCACTAACCATGGCCCGACATGGATTGAAATTCATATAATAATTTACAGATTATCAATTTATCACTTAGGTAACAAAAAAGTGATCTAAATGTAATCATACTGAATCTAAAAGTATACTAGCACGTCCATCCAGACTTTTTTTCATCTACTACATTCATCATCATCATTGCAGCCGTAACTCGTCCACTGCTGGACATAGGCCTCCCCCAAATATGACTTGTATCATCTTGGGTGCCGTGTGGTGCCGACTGACTAGAACACCACCACCCCATCTCCCGCGGGTGATGTAAGAGGCGACAAAGGGAAAAACCGACGGATGGGCAGCAGCGTCTAAGGTCTCCAACCAGCCAGCCAAGCGTGGCGACTATGGCAACTACCTCATTCGTATTACATAAATTGGAATACTATATTTTGTTTCTTTCACACCCGCAAAGCGATGTCCATAGCAATCATGGATGTGGCAATATGACAAACATATATAGAGTGCAATATGCCGCAGCCATACCGGAGCCCCCTTCATGGCTCGGTGGTGGTAAGGAGGTCAGTGTGCATGGGAAGTGGGTCAGCAGTCAGCCATGGCGCGGTGCACTAACGCCACACCTTTCAAAACATCGTATTTCTACCCTAATAGCTTTAAGACATACGAGGTTGCAAAAGACACAAGCCACCTTTAGGATCTGGCGTGAGTATCTCTAAAAACGTAGCATCTATCTACAGTCAAAGGCATTAATATGTACACACTGCGCCATAGATATAAAGTACAAAAGTGTACACATATTTATGCACCGAACTACGAAGCGTATATCAAGATAGGAGTTAGCGTAAATAGGCTGCGCGCGCTCGGAGATGTTCGTCTAAGTCCGCGTGCGCTCGGCTCGAGTCGGCCGCGCAAGCGCGTGAGCATCGATCCCCGCCCACGCGGTACGGCTTGCGGATCCGAGTGCACGGGACCCGGGCTCCGAGGCATGGCGGCGTGAACGCGCGCCGAACGGCCTCGGGCGGACATGCCGCGATGGCCAGAGAGGTAACGCCGAGCGGGCCGTCGCTTGCGTAACGCCGAGAGACATGGTTACTATCCCGTGATATTTCTTAACCCGCCCCGAAGGACTATAGTGTTGGTGATGTGTAGTGCCTCCGTCCCGCTCGCGCTCCGCACCCGCAGTGTTCTACCCTGAGCTGGTCACATATGGCTATTGATCAGCTTAGGCGGAGAAGCTTAGGACAGAAAATGTGGCCAGGCGATCAATATGACGAATAGAGCTGTAGGATTGCTAGTGTGACTGGATCAGACGTTCAGCTTGCCATGGTATCACACCTTTTTGTAACCCTAGTTGGTATTCGTAGCGGTAGCTCTGGTAGCGGTAGTGCTTGCAACGGTAGCGGTAGTCTCGCCTACACTACCGCTCCACACACATGCAAAGTAAACCTCAAACTTCACTCCAATCTCAGAACTATAATATCTATATACAAGACTTTTCAATGTACTTTGAAACGTCTTTTTAACTAGGTCATACTCTACTTATACTAAAGTCAGATAAGTCTGCAGTGTGCAATCTACATAAACGAAACGTCAATCGTTCTATACCAATCTGACGTTTGTTATGTCATTGCCAAATATTTCAATGCAGTCTGAAGTTAGTCGGATTATATATCCATACTTCATGGATTGTATAATAAAATATATACAGTCGCCATCAGATATATCGGAGCTGTGGAGGTGGTCACAAATATCTGAACAACGCCTCTATTGTCAAGGCGATAAAGTGCATGTTCCGATATTTGTGACCACCTCCATAGCTCCGATATATCTGATGGCGACTGTACATTGAAACTATGTTACACAAATCGACCTAATCCTACAGTGAGATTAATAAGGCTTGTGTTGTAGGTACTAGGCAACTATAATACACACTAATAGACTAACTAAACTTTGTCGAGTTTTAACTATGATGTGAACTAAGTTTTTTTTTACATACTATAAACTTCAATTCAATATTTTTTTTGTTTATGGTTCCATCAAGTCTTTAATAATTCCTCCAATGTCGACTTTGGATGAGACAAGTAAGTAGGTAGGTACAGTCAAGTGCAAAAATACGTACCGAAAGAAGCCTTTCATAAATACGTCCTACAACCTTATTTACTGTACAATAGAGTTGCTCGGTACATATTTTTGAAACTTTGGCAGTGAACGAATTTTTACACTTGACTGTACTCGAATATGGTGCATGCATGTAATTGAATATGGTGATTACGTATTCTTATTTTTTCTTTTCTTTCTGTCATAAGAAACCTTTTGACAATGACGAAAACAAAAAAAGAATTAGCGAAATCGGTTCAGCCGTGACCAAGGGAAATAGGGATGCATTTGATTTGCAATATAGATTATAGATAGGTCCCTACGTATAAATACTTAAATACATAAATAACGCCCACAACCTAGGTACAAATAAACGTGATAAACACAAAAGTGATGGCACGGGCCGGGATTCGAACCCGGGACCGACAGCTTCGTAGGAATGGCAGGCAGTGTCACTATACCACATAACATCGTCATCAAATAGGCCAGGAGGTGGATGGCCATTTTTTATATGAATCAGAAAATTTATTTCGTGTTTTTTAAGTCTGTACAGTCAGCAGCAAAAGTTACTAAGAGGGCGTGGTGTTCAAAATGAGCTCGACACGACTTTATGAATGAATGAACGATTGAATGAATTAATAATTTATATCAGACTATGAAATATCCATATTATTGTTAGTATATTGCATTAATCTAAGTATGGACTTTTTTTTTAAATGGTTTACATTTATTTACAGAAATTACAATCGTATACTGATAACTATAAATACTTAACTAGTTACAGTATAAAATATAAAAAAGGCCCTTGAGGCATTGTACCAAGGATGCTGGCGACATTTCCTCGTTGTGTCGCAATGCTGATACGTTGTGCGAGGAAGCCGCCAGCTCTTCGGTCACCAGTTACAAAAATATATATTTAGTATGGACTTTTTTAGATTGTGTGCAGTAGTTATCATAATATTGTAATTTCTGTAAATAATTACTTAGCATTATCTAAGTATCGGTTGATAAAACTATTCTACAAAATATCTACATACTAAAACAATATTTTCGGGGTGATACACTTGGACATTGAGTGTTTTTCTAAGATGGAGTTGTCCCATCTTTCAGCAATGGCTTCCAGAAAGCTGTTGGGTCTGTCCCACACCGTGCATCAGAGATGCGATTTATAGTTAAGAGAATAAGATTATTCTGAATACTTAGCGAAGTAACTTGTGCTGCTGACTGTACAGTGGTAGTTTAATATGGTACGGCATAGACTCGCTTTAAAATTAACTGAATCTAAATGAACATTTTATTATAATATATAATATAATTTAAGGTCAATGACCAAAGAATATGGATAGATAGATAAAATCTTTATTCAGTACCACAATTTACATTTCCGTTTTGTTGGAGATTCCCAATTTCTGTTTGTTGGAAGAAGACTTTAAGCTCAAGAAGGCTTGTGTTGTGCGTACTCAGCCAATGATATAGTGTAAGGTGCTTACAGTTAAAAGTTATTTGTTTTAGTTTTTATGTATTATCTCTTAAAATATCCGTGACTAATTTGTTAGCATATTATATATAATATACAAATACCTAAATCTATACTAATATTATAAATGCGAAAGTAACTCTCTCTCTTTATGTAACTTTTAAAAAATTTGGTACGAAGAAAGGAAATGGGATAATTTTTAACCATACTTTAAAGACGGACAAGGCTAGCCGACGAAGTCGCGAGGCAAACAACAACAACATAAAACACCCATAAGTAAGGAACAAATATCTGTACTCATCACACAAATAAATGCCCTTACTGGGATTTAAACCCAGGACCATCGGCTTCATAGGCAGGGTCACTACCCACTAGGCCAAGCCTGTTGTCAAATAAATTGAGATTAATCACTTCTTCTCGAAATTAACCTCCGACCGCGACTTTGTTTTTTTTTTTTATGACATAGGCGGCAAACGAGCAGACGGATTGCCTGGTGGTAAGCAATTACCGTCGCCCATGGGCACCCGCAACATCAGATGAGTCACAAGCGCGTTGCCGGCCTTTAAGGGGGGTTGGAGCTCTGGGAACCGCGAAAGTCCGCGAAGTTAAATTTCTAAACAAAAAAAATATGGCGATTTTCAAGATTGTGCCTTCGGACAGACATGGCATGAATATTTATACTTACACTTTTTCATCTTCATATTTGAGAGAGACCTCTATGTCCAGTACTCTTACCGTGAGTTGTGACATTGAGGTTTTCGATAACGAGTATCGAGTTTACTATCTGTGCATCTCGCTTGTTTTAGTGCGAACGAGATGCACAAATAGTAAACTCTATACTTCGTTATCGAAAACCTCACTGTCACAACTCATGGTAAAGGTACGGTAAGGTAAAGGTAGGTACATAGTGTAAGTTTTTAACGTAACAAAACGTCACCATCGCGTTACCCAATAACATTATCACTTACGCACTTACGCGTTCGAGACGTTTTTTTTACGTCAAAAGAAACTTACACTAGAGCCAAAAGTAGGGGACGCGTTACGGCTGAAATGATGATGATGACGATGACGAAAGCTTTTTTCATACAGAACTAATTACGAGGTTTCAAAGTATTAGAAAATATTGGTTTGTTGAGGCAGTGAGCCGATAAACGTTAGCGAGGCTCGGAGAAGACGAAGGAGGGAAAAATTTAATTTCACTTATCTCGCTCTGGCTATCGGTTATCTTCCCAATGGCGTTCCTCGGGCGAATTGATGGTTTTTTTATTTAATTTGTTTTCATACTTTCTACAATCATTATATATTTTGTAACAGGAGGGAACATTTCGGAGTTATTATACGTTTTTATAGTGTTATTCATAAAAGCTTGTAAAATCATGCATGTCGTTTTTGTTCTTATATTTCAAGCATTTTGAATTGAAAGGTGATACAGTTCTGTTTCTGCCTCAGACACCTTCTGTTCTTTGGGCAAACCTCTGTAGCTCAGTAGGTAGAGCGATGGGCATGTATCCTAGAGTCGCGAGTTCGAATCTCGCCCGGGGCAGTGGACTTTTCCATTTTTCCTTTATTTCTTAGAATTGTGGTTTTGTCAGCAGACGTTTCTGTTTGAAAAAATAATATAATTTAATCTAAACAAAACTAAAATTGAGTAGATACTAGTATTTTCAATGAGATGCACAGATAGTAAACTCGATACTCGTTATCGAAAACCTCAATGTCACAACTCACGGTAAGAGTAATTAATGATATAAATTAATAATCGCTTTAATGGTCTCGGCATTATCCCGCTGGATGACAGCCTTTGCACCAGAAACGACTCGAAGCTAGGGTCCTATCTCTTTTGCCTGTGTCTACCACCTATGTCGCTCATAAACTTTTTCTAGTAGTATAAGATAAAATTAAGTTATTTAGTAGGTTAATTAATCTAGTAGTATAATAAAGCGACTGTGTTTCGACGTTCATCCAAACAAAACTGGCATGGGTTTATGCCAGTTTTGTCCTTGACAATATCACGACACCTTCTCTTTCCCTCCCTACCGTCGACAGCATCCGTCCCTGTCACTCACTGTCAGCGGCCATTTTCATCCCCCGCCATTAATCCGCCCGTAAATGCCCCATAAACGGCTCCTAGGATTTTTGCAGACGGAAGAATTATTGAAAATCAATGGCTGTCTAATCAGACCACTGTCGTACTGGACAAATTGATATTCTTGTTAAGCTACACGTGTTTTCACCTTAGCAACTCATTCAATTCAAAAACTTTAATGACACAAAAACAACATGTCAAACAATTCATAAGTTATCCTAAACCTATACTGGGTATTTCCTGTAATAAGAGCAATAACTTTAGGCATCGCTTCTACACTACGAACGTAGCAACATTTGTTTTACAACGTTAAAAAAAATATGTAAATTTATTACTCGTGATTGTTTCGAATAAACTAAATAGTATTTTCAATTAACAGCATCCAATAGTCTAAATTTATTGTCAGCCTACACATTTCATAGTTTTCATAATCCATTGCTTGCTTGGAAAATATTTTTTTATTCGCATTTAGTAAACTATAAGTTATTTTTATAATTCGTAGAACAAATGTTGGTACTTTTGTGGTGCAGAAACGATGCCTAAAGTTATTTCTCTTGTAGGAAACACCCAATATACAAATGTCAAGAAATATTGCATAGAAACCATTTTTATTGTTTAAAAATGTAATGTATCACTGAAACTTATTAAATCAGTCGTTAAAAAAAACGAACGCTATGCATGCAATACTTCGATATTGATCACCAGTATAATATTACAGCCATATTATTTTCACCACACTAGCTCGGAAAGCCCGTAGGTAGGTACTTATTCTTTGAAAACACATAGCAACGTTTCACCTTATTCACAAGAGTGCAAAGTAATTACATATAAATTTTGTATTACGAATCAAGTGGTTTTTTTTTAAGTTAGCCGGATTGATGGACTTTTGAGAAGTGTTTTTGAATGTTGGAATAACAATAACTTGGATTATTTTTTTAATGTTTTAGAATATTTATTTACTTGCAGTAATGTAAAAAAATAATGTTTCACTCAGCAGCAAAGTTTGTTTCCGTCTCGTACCTTGAAACCCTGGCAACGCTCAAGAATCCACCATTTTAACCACTCGCTATGCTCTTGGTTTTTGGTATCTTTCACCACCTCGTGTCTATTGAGACAGCACGAGAAGGTAAACGCTAACTTTGCTCCCTTGTATAATAAACTAGGCGTCACGGTCGTCAACTTATTACCACCTGATAGTCTATAAATGGGGTCTTTTTCATTGATAGATTTATTTCTTTTTTAAGCATACTATTAAACTTTTGGCCAAGACGATCACAACGAACACAAAATCGTCCAAATCGGTTCAACCGATCACAAGTTATAAAAGCCGGAACTGACACAACTTTCTTTTAATAATATAGATAAGATTCTAATATTACATCTACAAAATGATGTACTACCCGTACATCATGTTAAAAGTACTCCTACTCGTGTTATTAAAGGTCATCCATTTAAATCATATGTACACATATCCAATAATGATACCACGTGGGAAGATATTCCTAGTTACCACCCACATGGTTGATACCATTTGCCCTTCTCGGGTTTAAATATCAAAAATGAAGCGTTGGTGGCCTAAACATTAAGATCTGCGACATAACTGCGACATAATAAGTTTTTGAATTGAATTTAGATTGTCCCGAAATATTTATTTATTTATTTATTATGAGAGTGAGAGTGCAGAAGACATTTATCCGCTTTCTCTATTCTAGGCTTTATGGCTACTATCCTAAGCTTTATCCCACCTCTTTTCTTCTTGGTATGGTTGCTTGTTCCTCTCTTGAAGTCCGGAGAGATACTCATCTTTTGAGGTATTTCTACCGGCTCTTAAGAGGCAAATCGTACAATCCCTTCATCCTATCACAAATTTCCATATGGGTGCCTCCAGTTCCCACCATCCATCTCCGTCCTCGGCGACGCCTGCTGTTCGCGGTCCCGGCGGCGAGGACGAGGAGTCACTCTCACTCCCCACTACACCGCGCACTATCACTTCTTAATGATGTATTAACAGTCGACAGTGACCTCGACATATTTTTCAGCTCAAAGCCCAGATTTATGACCCGTGTTGTAAAATATCTGGAGTCATGTGCTAGGGAAAGTTCCATTCCCATTTCATAAACAAATTAATATAAATTATTAGTTTTTACTCCTAGTCTGATTATCTAACGTGTATTGTATACTAAGTTGATCAGCATGCTTGGTTTATACTGTAAGTGTTGGTTGTAAACTTTAAGAATAAAAATAAAAAATAAATTATTTTGACGACCAGTCTGGGCTAGTGACCCTGCCGATGAAGCCGATGGTCCTGGGTTCGTTTCTCAGTCAGGGCATTTAT
Source organism: Grapholita molesta (assembly GCA_022674325.2). Classification (NCBI taxonomy): domain Eukaryota; kingdom Metazoa; phylum Arthropoda; class Insecta; order Lepidoptera; family Tortricidae; genus Grapholita; species Grapholita molesta. Next base: position 743,750 of record CP053130.2, read on the forward strand.
TTGTGTGATGAGCGCAGATATTTGTTCCCGAGACATGGGTATTTTCTATGTATTTAAGCATTTATATGTTTCTATCTATTATATATATCGTCGTCTAGTACCTACAACACAAGCCTTACTGAGCTTACTGTAGGACTACTAGCTCGATTTGTGTCAGATTGTCCCGAAATATTTATTTATTATTTATTTGTCCAGTACGACAGTGGTCTGATTGGGCAGGGATTGATTTTCAATAATTCTTCCGTCTGCAAAAATCCTCGGAGCCGTTTATGGGGCATTTACGGGCGGATTAATGGCGGGGGATGAAAATAGCCGCTGACAGGGACGGATGGTGTCGGCGGCAGGGAGGGAAAGAGAAGGTGTTGTGATATTGTCAAGGACAAAACTGACATAAACCCATGCCAGTTTTGTTTGGATGAACGTTGAAACCACATACCATTTAACTAGACGGAGCGTGCTAATATTAATAATACCACAATCGAAAGGGATGGTCGTATATAACTTTCCATAGATATGGCAGACGGCGCTATTTTCGTCCGTCCTTGTCTCACATATTTTTGTTCCCCTCCAAACTGGATCCTTCAGAACTGTTAAAGTTGGAGGGGAACAAACAAATACGATTGAAGTTTTCTTGGGTTTTAACCAAAGTTGCGGTAATTAATATAGAATGAGCTAATATTTTTGTTATAAAGAATGTCCTGTAAAGCAAAACTATAGTGAATTGTTACATTTTGGCCTTCAAAAGCCAGAATATCATTGTCCCTTACTGGCGCTCGCGGATGCGTTCTCCAGTCATTATATTCTAGGTTGAAACACATTCCCTTGAATTTTATACTACGAAGTACCTACTAGAAAAAGTTTATGAGCGATATATGTTATGTATTGCTGTGTCCGAGCGTCCACACATTTAATTTTAATAAAGCTTGAATGTATTAATCTGTAGTGTGATCCTGTATTTATCTTTCCATTTTTATCCCTTGTTTCTATTCCGTTTTGAAAACCGTTGGATTACCATAAATAAATATCACTTCGAAACAACGCTGGACACCCGGACAGGGTTAAAATTACCCCAAATATCCCGGCATTTGTTGCACGACCGAGAATACCCGCGGTGGAACATTTCAGATTAACAATACAACAACGTTAATGCATTTCTATTCCCGTCCACGTTAACACTTCCACGGCTGACGCTTCATTATCGACCAGGCCTAAAAATAAAATACAATGATTTTGTATGAAGATTTCTGTTAGAAAACTTTTTAAAGAAATTAATATATTAACTGTAGCTTGTCAATATATATATGAAAACATTATGTACGTTATTAAAAACCTTCAGTTGTTTACCAAAAATTGTGACATCCATACCTATAACACTAGAAATAAGAATAAGCTTGCTATTAGAAAGTGTCGTGTGCGTAAAGTGTATAAATCATTTTATGGGCAATGTATTCATTTATATAACAAGTTACCTGATGATGCCTTAAAATTACCCTTCCCAGTACTTAAGAATTACTTAAAAAAGTCTTTGATGTCTAAGGGCTATTACAGAGTAGAGGATTATTTGACAGACAAACATGCATGGCCCAAACCAGAAACTACCAAAACCACCTAGCAATTAATTCAACAATTGTATGTACTGCCAGCTCATGTAAATGACACAGTTCAGATAAGAAAGCATATTAAAGTATGTCTATTTTGTGAAGTCGAATTTGTTTATACATTATTATTTTTACTTTTATATTTTGTATTTTCATATCTTGTAATAAACTGTTTGATATGTTTTCTTATCGGACTACGCATAATTATGTAAGTACTTTAAGATTTGATGTATCACTGTATTGAAAAAATAAGTCCCGCCGTCGTTTCTTGCCGGTATCTTCACGGGTCAGAGGTGTAGGGTTTCAACCGGTGTAGATTTTTTTTTTTGACGATCATAAGTGCATGTAATGTGCCTAAATTGAAAAATAAAGATCTTTTATCTTTTTTATCTTTTTTTTATGTACAGTCAGCAGCAGCAGTGGCTAAGCGTTTCAGGTGGTCTAAATTAGGTCAACACATCTCTATTGTCAAGAGAATAAGAGCGCGTGTAGGTCATTTTGAATACTTCAAACGCTAAGCCACTTTTGCTGCTGACTGCACAGTCAACCAATTTGTTTAATAGGCCATTTCGTTCCTTGTCACAGTAAAAATATATATGTAAGACGCAGAATATCTCTTATTAACGTCACTGTGACAAGGTTCGAAGTGGCCTAGAAATCAAATTGGTTGACTATACAGGCAGCAGTTAGTAGCAGAGAGTTTTTAGAAAAAAGAGTCCTCAATTATAGTCTATGTCTCTCTCAAATGTCATTCGATATTTACTAGTCGCTTTTCGGTGAAGGAAAACATCGTGAGGAAACCGGACTAATCCCAATAAGGGCTAGTTTATCCTCTGGATAGGAAGGTCAGATGGCACTCGCTTTCGTAAAACTAGTGCCTACGCCAATCCTGGGATTAGTTGCCAAGCGGACCCCAGGCTGCCGGAACAACGCCTGGAAGAAGAGATTGCTAGAATGGTACTCGGCGATTAATTTCGTATTTTCGAGAAATAAGCTTAGGTTACAGCATCCGCTCCATTTTCTCTTTCCGAAAGACATATGTCATTTTCTTCAACGACAATTTTTGACATAATCGAGTCACTCGGGTCGTTTACTTGACACTACATCATCTTTAACTGCACCAGATAACAAGAAATTCGCATTTTTATCGCTATAATGTATTTCAATCGAAAATCACAAAATCAACTCTACTTTTACGTCATAAAGTTGATATTTCAATTAACAGACAACTAACTAGCAATATACATTATCACTACAAAGACTTTAACAAATTACAAGCTACTTTAAGCATCTTAAAATAAAGTCCATATTTCAATGAGCCTGCCTTGATTTGGTTACAGCTACGCTGTAGTAGCGAAGAGCCGCTACGCGCCGTACACTTGCTACGCGTCGTAGCGAAATTGAATATGGGCGAAAGTGCAATTGGTAATATTTCACTCGCGTGAACGGCTCATGATTATGCTCCTCGTTACGGAGCGAAACATGTGGAGCAATATTCGACTTATAAAACGTGAGGTAACCGCATCTATACAGTTAATATGGCTGAATTTGACGATATAGTTTTGTGTTTAAAATGGAATTAGTTTAAATCATTGTATTTATTGTGATAAATTATTAAGTACGAGTATGTGTCCATTCGACATTGGTGGAAATTAATTCGTTCACAGGTTATATAAGTAAAAAATGCACATATACGAGCGATGAATTCTTACGAAGGAGTGCATATGTCCGCGGAACGAACTTCTTAATTTATTAAACAACGTTAGCAAAAAATTGATAATTTAATTTAAATTCTTTTTTTTATTTATCTCCTTTATACTGCATATAGGAGATTAATTCTTTGACTATAGTAAAAACGAGAATCACACCATTTTCACTAGACCCTCAGAATAAAAATTCAGGTCATATTGATAGCGTGAGCCATAATACTATGTCCATGGCCACTCTACTATTTTGAAATCAAAATCTAATAAACTTTTGTTATAATTTAACTTAGTCACCGACTTCAATATCATAGCTATTGAATATGTGTTTACACTGCACACATACACTTTTCACCCACTGACCTACATTACTCAAACGCTTAGCCGAAATCACGCCTCATCGAATTTCAAGCTAAGCATGACAGCTGACTCAAACAAGCCTTCCTAATAACTAAACCAAAAGTGCATCATAGGGTCGCTAATTTCAAGAACTCGGCATCACAAGATTACGAGCGAGCTGCAGTGCGGGCTGCGCGGGGCGCGCGGGGGCGGGCGGGGCGGTCGGGGCGGGCGGGAGGTCGCGACCGGGTCACCAGCACCCAGTGCGGCCGCGGCGCTCCGCCGGGGCGGACCGGCCGCCATGTTCACGCTAAACCTGTGAAAATGATAGTCGAAATTCAAGAGGTAGCAAAAAACAAAAGACGGCATTCATAACACCGTTCGGTCACTTTGAGTCGATAGGTGTCATTGGGTCAACGCATGTGCGTGAGGGGCGTGGCGGGCGGGGGGAGGGGAGCGTTGCACCGCTGTGCAGTTGCGCTCGTACTGGGCGTAACGGCTCACCTGATCTTACGCTTGTGTTACAGTTTCATCAACTGATATTGTTTTGTAGTCTCATGTCACTCATTTAGAGTCAATTTGCGGTACATATTCATATTAATGATCTATTTGTGTAAACAATAAATTTAATTATATTTTGAAATAGACAGTCCAATGAATTGATTACATGTGTATTTTTTTATATTTAAATAAATTACTGAACGATATACTGAAACTAAATTTCATAAATTTTAGTACCAACAACGAGAAAAAAATTGACAAAAAAATCGCAAGCTATCATCTCATTAAAGCAAGTGATCAATGTGTATATAAACTGTGTGTATATTAATGGTGTCTGTGTGTGTGCAGGAAGTTAGAGGGAAGAGGCCTTTCAAGATATGGGACAGCAGTCGGAACGTGAGGAAGGGCCTGGTGGTCACTAGTTTCGAGGAGCTCATACACAGAGGTATCTATTTTTTTCACTTTTATTTTATTATAAAATATACATTTATTTACAGAAATTACAATCGTATCATAATAACTACAAGTACTTAACTAGTTACAGTATAAAATCTAAAAAAGGCCCTTGAGGCATTGCACCTTGTTGTATCGCAATGCTGATACGTTGTGCGTGGAAGGCGTCAGCTCTTCGGTCACTAGTTACATCAACCAGACGCTTCGCGATTTCTGCAAAAAAATTTGTGGGCGCTTGGACTCCATGGATCTAGCGTCTCTACGCGAATCGGTACAAAATGGTTATTATAACCTCTAGCCGCTCAAAGACCTATAAAAAGGTCTCCCATTGAATGCCATTTTGAATTTTAATTATGACATAGCATAGTTGCATTTGGCCTGGCAAGTATTATCTCTGGGCGGCTGGAGGTTAAGAAACTTATATGATTAATGATTACACTATTTCAGAGCTTCGCCAAATTGTATAACAGTTTGTTGGCGAAAAAAAGCACTCTTTATCCTTACACTAATACATACTAACGTAACTACGTGCCCAAAAACAGTCGCTTTCGAAAAACTAGTGCCTACGCCAAATCCTGGGATTAGTTGCTAAGCTGACACCAGGCGCCCATGACTCGTGGCAAAATGGCGAAAAAAATGATGATGCTTAAGTCATATTATGCTTATGTAGTAACTTTAGCCTCTAGAGAATAGTTATTTCTTATACTAGGGAGCAAAGTTAGTGTTTACCTTCTTGTAATAATACTCCAGCTAGAGTAAGATTCCAAAATTGAACCACGAGCGTAGCTTTTCAAATAGTGGAATCTTGAGCGTTGGGAGGGTTTCTAGTAACAAACTTTGCAGCCGAGTGTTTTTTTTTTATCTCACTACCGCGAGGAAAATACGAATCATTTAAAAAGACATCCAACCCAAATTCAAAATTTGTATGAAATTACTTTGTAAATAAAATGCAGTTTTCCTATATGTTTTCAAAGAATAATACGGACTTCGTATGAGTACAAAACATTTTAAATTGACTTATCGTAATACTTCAACATATTAAAGGCACCAATCACCACGCAATCGAAAAGCTGGATTACGTGCGTATTCTGTTAAAATAATTTAAGTCATTAAAACTTTGTCATACGAGTCGAGTATCAATCAAAAAGAACAATATTTAGTCCTAGAAAGCTGTATAGGTGAAAAACTTAACTGAAGGACCATGTCTATGTAGGTAGTTGTGTAGCGAATTAATATAGAACTTACGACAAAATTTGAATATAGAACGCCGACATGCGTGTACACACACGTTACTACTACATAGGCAGGTAGGTGCTTTAGCTAACAATTTGGTATGAATGTGTAAATAAATTACGCGGACAAAGTGGTCAATAAAAATAGAAAATAAATCTATGATACCTATGTAAGTATACGATATTATGTATTGTCTTGGGGTACGTCGTGTGAAGTGGAAAGGGAGAAGTTCAAAAGGTGAAATAAAGAAAACTAAACTTAAAAATTGCGTCGGTAGTTATAAAAGTGTGTAGTCTTGGAATTTAACTTGGTTATACTAATACAGCCCGGATCATAAATATGTATGCATCTCTTCACATCGTTGGACCACGGACAACGAAGAGTAGGTACAGTCGCCATCAGATATATCGGAGCTGTGGAGCTGGTCACAAATATCTGAACAACAACACTATTGTCAAGTCGATAAATTGCATGTTCGGATATTTGTGACCACCTCCACAACTCCAATATATCTTGGCGACTGTAGAGTAGTAGGTACGGGTTTAGCAGATATTCAAAGAAGTTAAGTTTAGATATTATATAACTCGTCATTCTTACGAATAGAAGAAAAAAAAACTGAACTCTTTATAAAAAAAATCATGTAATTTGCTATTGAAAATATTCTCCAGGATTAGGGCTTATTTATTACGCAATGTTCTTAGCAAATGACGAAATAACGTTCGCGTCATTAGTCGTCTAAGTTACAATCAGCAGCAAATTTGGCTGAGCGGGTGAAGTGTTCAAAAGGTATTCTCTTGACAATAAAGTAGTGTTGACCTCATTTTGAACACCTCAACCGCTTAGCCACTTCTGCTGATTGTAAATTACTGCGGTCTGTACCAACATATCAGATGCAATTGAAATTGATGGCATCATAATAAATGTGCGAAAGAAAGTGGTCCATAAGGTTCCAGTGCACACTTTTTTTTTCTTAGCGCCTGGTTGACGTAACTGCGGCGCTACCGCAAACAACGATATTCGTAAATTTCGGACGATTGTCTCTGTCGCTCTCATGACACCTTGATTGGAGTAAAATATAAAGATGCCCGAAATTAGGACCCGGGTATGTCCTTAAACTACGTCCAACAATGAGAGGTAGGGCACAGCGAAGTACCATCACGCTTGAATCTGGAGAAGCCCAACTGGGGAAGTACCTCCTCCTTACAGAAGACCACAGCCATAATAGCACTGCTACCTTTCAGGTATGTAGTGTTGTGTTCCTGATGGTGAATAAGGTTCCCAGAGCTCCAACCCACTTATAGGTCGGCAACGCGCTTGTGACTCCCTTGGTGTTGCGAGTGCCCATGGGCCACGGTAATTGCTTACCATCAGGCAATCCGTCTGCTCGTTTGCCACCTTTTTCATAAAAAAAATATATATATACGATCTTCGATGTTCGCGGTACCGCTCCTAGTGATCGAAGAGCTGGCGGCTCCCTCGCGTAACGTATCAGCATAGCGATAACAGGAGGAAATTATAAATAAATATTACAGGATATCGCACGCTAAGCTCAAGCAGGCGTGTGTTATGGGCAGACATCGGATTCCGTGGGGCGAAACTTCTTAACAGCTAGGGACTTCCTATGTCGATAAACTCATTTATCGATACTAGTTCTAAATACTAGTGATCACAAAAAGGTTTGCTTATAAAATATTTTTTTATTAAAAGAGTATTATGTAATAAAATAAGAACTCAATTTTCTTCTTCTTTTTTGAAAACGTTTTTAAAAGTTTACTCGTCACAATTTCTGTCTTCATGACTGTCCCATCTATTATTGTTAAAGTAAACCACCTCGAATTTTTTCCATATTTTCGGGCGTTAAGCGTCTCCGTCTTGGCTGAAAAATCCATTTCAGCTGGCTAAAAGACTTTTCAATTTCTGTGAAGGTTATAGGAGCATAGCAAAATTTCATAGTGATCAATGGTATTTGAATTTCATACTGGTCTTCAGAACAATAGTTACGAAAAACACACACAATTGGGGGCGGTCACTAGTATATAGAACTAGTATCGATAAATGAGTTTATCGATATAGGAAGTCCCTAGCTGTCAAGAAGTTTCGCCCCACGGAATCCGATGTCTGGTTATGGGGCTCAGCCAATTAGTGTAAGAATATCCTAAGAAAAAAATAAATCGGTTCTATTGAAACCAATGCAAACAAATAAATAATCAAATATTTGCCTTTTATAATACTCACAGTAGTATATATTATAAACACATCCATATTAACCAGAATGCTTATAAACAATAAACATTATTTCAATAAAATCAATGATATATTTTTCTATAACGTAAGTATTTCAACGCTCGGTGACACTAGACGCCGACATAAATGATATGAAGTTGACGGCGCAATGACACCTAAGCAATTAAATTTACAAGCCAATCACGCGTGCACGAGGTCAACCCCGTGTCCCCGAGTGGCTAGCATAAATGGCTAATTACCCGTAAGGCCCTCCTGTCTAAAGCCTTACGTGTTCCGATAGCCATGGCGTGTTCTCGTCGCCTCAACACAGGCAAAGTCGCAGAAACCAGCATAACATGTCGATGTAACAGTGTATAAATAATAGTATAAATAAGTCCCGCCGTAGTTTCTTGCCGGTACCTTCTCGGGTCAGAGGTGTAGGGTTCGAACAGGTGTAGATTTTTCTTTGACGTTCATCATAAGTGCATGTAATGTGTCTAAATTGAAAAATAAAGATCTTTTACTTTTTTTTAGTGTACAATAAGTTTATTGTTGTAACCCAGTTGGGTTTACTATGAATCTTGGGGTAACACTGGTCATCAATTTTCGAACTGTAAAGAATGTCCTTTTAACAATTTTTGTAATGATTTATGCAGCATGCAACCCACATTAGATACTAAACTCTTAAGCTCGCATTAATAAACCAACCATTTCTAGTAAAATAGGTGACCTGATACGCTGCGAATCAAAGTAACCCCAGTTTACGGTACTAATATATATGTTAGAGGATATAACCTATACGGAGCCGACACACGCACTAATTTCTATCGGAAAAATTCTGCCGTTTGGCGGGGGGGTAAGGTAACACACATAAATAATGTTAACACTAATGCATTTTTTACGTGCGTCGCTACACACGCACACGACTAAATTATCAAACACTAGCATAAACTATATTCAAACAAGTTCAAGAATTATGACCGGCGGCCGAGTAATTTTGGCAGAGGGGAACGCCTGTTAATGGCTGCTCCATATTGGTTATATCCTCCTAAATATATTATTATGAAATTTACTCTTCCCTAAGTTTATGACAATCGAGTAATAAATTGATCGCAAGTTAATTGTCAACCATAAATAGCCAGACTCGCCCGTTATCGGCAAGCAATCCGATCGACTCCCAGCTTAGTTGAGCGAGCAGGTCAGGTTTGTAGGGTTATTCCACTGACCTGCTTCAAGCCAGTCTGCTCTGAGTTCTCCTGATAGACAGCCGTGTTAGTCGATGTTTGCCCTATTCCTATACAAGTTGGGATAGGAACCCTGGGAACCTTGTGATGTGCGTTTAGTACGTGTAAGTTTGAATATAAAGTTTAATCTGGTATTGTATGTCAGATAAAATAGCTAGCTGAAATGGAAATTTACGGACAGAAGTGGTCTAATATGTTGGGTCAAAATCGTTTTACAAGAAAAATTAAAACAGCTATATTGTATGTACTCGTGTTCAGTGCACAATTTTCTAAATATAGCCATGGAGATAATTCTATTTACTGGCGAGGGGTCACTGTGAAGTGTAATTGAGTAACAAGGCGTTTTCATTCAAGTCAAAATATAAATTTGTATAATTTTATTTACATCACTCCACAGGAAAAGAGAAGCTATCGGTGTCAGCATCAGAGCCAGTGCGGTTGGTGCTCGAGAGCGACGGCACACAAGTAGAGGACGGCGACTACTGGAGGACACTCCCGCCGAACACGGTGCTGCTGCTTCTGCGGCCGGGGGAGCGGTGGTACCCCACCGGCGTCGACGTCATCAAGGCTGGTGAGTCCACACACGAGGCAGACGGCCACTGCTGGAGGACACTCCCGCCGAACACGGTGCTGCTGCTGCTGCGGCCGGGGGAGCGGTGGTACCCCACCGGCGTCGACGTCATCAAGGCTGGTGAGTCCACACACGAGGCAGACGGCCACTGCTGCAGGACACTCCCGCCGAACACGGTACTGCTGCTGCTGCGGCCGGGGGAGCGGTGGTACCCCACCGGCGTCGACGTCATCAAGTGAGCATACCATTCTAGTAAGAGAAGAAAAGTTCTAGGAGTAGAAATGTGCTTACGTTGCGATTTTGGCCAGGTGAGATTGTACTACAAACGTGATGGTCCGATATCATGCTGTAGCGGGATCCAATTGTCTGGTATGGCATGGTACAAGCCGTCTCTAGTAGAACACTGTTTACACTTACTCGTATCAGCGAGGACTTCGACTGATCACTGCAACCTTAATTGTTGTATGTAATCTTAACTTAAGCCAAATCTTAAAAAGTTTTATCTAGTTGACCTGAATAATTATATCAAATGGAATATTTATTAGCAACAGTCTTTCTTCTTTTATTATGTTCAAAGTCTGAGTACCTAGTGAGGTAGGTACCTAGTAGTTTACCTATAGTGTTATGGAATTAACCAATGTTTCAATACTTTCAGCAATATCAGCGATCCCAAAGATAGTATGCGAGACGATCCACGCCCTCGAGCTACACGATGAGACGCCTTCATGGAAGATCATGGACAACAAGGGGCGCGTCACGGTGGTGCTGCACTGGGACCAGCGGCCGCAGGCGTCGCCGGCCGCGCGCTCGCCCTCGCGCCAGGCCAAGCCCGACCGGCGGCCCTCGCTCGTGATCCAGACCTCGCTGGAGCGCGCGCAGCCGCCGCCGCCGCACATCACCGTCGTCAACCACGACGAGCCTGGCCCCGCGCGCGCGCGCGCCTGGCCCGCGCCGCCGGCTCGCTGGAGCACGCGCCGCCCGGCGCCGTGCACGTGCACACCGCCGACTGCTCCGCGCCCGGGCCCGCGCTGCACGCGCACGCCGCGCACTCGCCCCGCCCGCCGCCCGACGAGTGCGACTTCCACTGCTGCGCGCTCCACGAGGAAGGCCGCCGCATAGCCGTTCATAAGAGTGTCGCCACCTCCCCCATCCAAGACGCGCAGCCTCGCGCCTCCCCCCAGGGCCGCCCCAAAGGTCACGTGCGATTTCTCGACGCGGAGTCCGCGCGCCGCGGCGACCGGGACTCCAGCGAGAGCGAGACCGAGAACACCCTAGTAGAGGACGAGGCCGTCACCTCCGAGAAGTTCCTCCTCCTCATAGACCAGCTCAGCGTCGACCAGAAGCGCCATCTCACGATCAAAGATATAGGGATCATCTTGGAGAGGCTCAGCTCCAAGATTCTGGACGTGGAACGGCTCGACCGCGAGTCCGAGTCGGACGACTGCTACAACTGGACCATCAAGGCGACGATACGCGGCGACGCGCTACGCGAGCTGGGCGTCATCTACAACGGGAACTACTACGCGATCAGCGAGCACCCGGGCTACCGGGACGAGAACGAGGAGGCGGGAGACGAGGCGGAGGAGGAGGAGGAGGAGGACAGGCTCTGATCGGGCCTGTGCGGCGCCGCCGTGCCCGCCGCCGCCGCCGCCGTGCGGCTCGTGTGCCGCATCGCCGCGCGCTGACCGCGCACCGCGCGCCGCACGCCCGCCCCGCGCCCGCTCCCCAGCAGGCCCGCAGCCGAGCGCCCAGGAGCTCCGAACGAAGCGCTCCCCGCGCTGTGAATATTTAGAGACTTATTATGAAATTTGCCGCCCGCCCCGAGCGGCGAGTACTATATTAATAATAGCGGAATTACATATTGTAAGTAAAACTGACTTCCTATCGATTTCTAAGGTGATTACTGATTACTTAAGTGTAGCGGTCGCACCGCGCGCGCACAAAATATTCGTTATCCGAGTGTCAGTAGTTATATTCTTAGGTAAATAACAAATTATACACGTGTTAGCGAAGGTTTGTTTGGTCGCCCGCGCTCCGCTCCGTGTTCACAACCAGGCCTAAAGGGAGCGGCCCGTGCTCTCGTGTCACGTGTGAACCATGTGTGTGTGTATGAATGCGGCGCACGCGCCTGCCATCGGTTTTTAACACGAGGGTTACAGCTAGGAACAAAAAGCGTCTGTAAATTGGAATATATGTGAAACGGTTTGAAAGCAATCTGTTGTTACTGCGCAAACTGGAGGGAGGAACCCGAAACCGCTTGAAGAGTGGATAGTCTCAACCCAACTGGGCTATGTTCAGAGAGAATTAAATAAAGAAAGCACATTTAACACTATACAATAGATATATTAAATTATAAATAATAAAAGATGTTTAAAAGGTTGTAACTAACGATACGAAATATACCGTCAAGCAAATACATCGTGCCAAAAGAGGTATTGGTAGTCGTAAGTTGATTCTTGTATTTACTAGCCGTATGGTATCGTAGCATATTATTGTATAATGTTTTTAATTTTTGTATAGAACCGAGACGTGAATCGTTCACTAATGTACATGATATTGGTATAAATGAGGTTCAATAAGAATACCGCGAGGCGTCACTTGTATAGTTATTTAAGACGTAATGTTAACAATTACTATTACTATAAATTATTATGATTATTGTGTATGTTCGCGTGTCTGAGAGCGGGTGGGGCGGACGCGAGCGGCGACATTCTGTCCGTATCATCGCCTCACATACAAGTACCTTAATGCCGGGATTACATGAGCTTAGTAAAATATTTTTAAACTGACTTAAAGCATGCTCGACGCTATTTGCAGCGACGACATTGCTATATTGTGCCAAACATTTGACACTATAAGCGTAAGCGTTGAGCGTCTTCGGTAATAGAATAATATACGGGAAAAGTCGCTGCTCGCGTCCGGAGCGGTACCGCGAACATCGAAGTTCGTATATTTCGGGCATCTTTCACTTTTACTCCAATGAAGGTGTCATGAGAGTGACGAGAACGAATATCGTTGTTCGCGGTAGCGCCGCTAATCCGCCTGTAGGTGAATGATCGTGCTTTTTTAGTGACGATACTCTTTTGTTATCAAAATCCGTGGAATTGTTCTGAAATGCTCGCTACCGATTATCTGCGGAGTATCGATTGGTTGGACCCATCAGTTACCATTACCCATGTCTAACGTGTTAGAATATAGTAGAATAGTATGCGGTATTATCATTTGTTAATTTTTTGGATGGATTTATAGTAACTCTTGAGTTTTATTTTAAGGTTTGATATTGTGATTGTCTTAAATTATTTCAAAGTAAGTATTACTCTTTCGCTGTTAAGATAGAAAAGGAAGAATGTAAATTTACGTTGGTTTCTCCCACACACCCCCGTCGTTTTGAAAATCGCTGACGGCAGATGGCGTCATTGTTTTGCTCAAACTTGTTTTAGTGGGAAATATTTTTCAAGCTAGGGTTACTTGCCCCGCGTTCAGTACGTTGTAACCACCCGCTGGGACGCGGTCATTACTATTATCAGAAGCCAGATATTTATTTTGTATTTATATTTATAGTATACATTCCATGCAGAAATGTTTGCTGCTTTACTTACTGCTCTACCTCTCACCTCCTTCCTTTCGATAACTTTTATTATCGTGGCATGAATGCTCCTCTACAGTGTAAGTGTGCGGTGCGCCGGAGCGGCGTTATACAAGGTGAACTGCTCACTCAATGCAGATGACGCTAATGGGCTTTTGTCACTTTGTATGATACACAGATGATAGATATACATAGCGACAAAAGGTAGACTACATACTCTTATTTTGGGTTGTCTCCTAAGCGCCTATCTGAAGTGAGCTATCAATTTAAACCTATCAGTCGCCGCTCTTAAAATCGTCTCTTCCTCGCAACTGAGCGGCAAGTAACTTGTATAACAGTTACTTGCACGTCGAGTCGGGAAGGAGAGTCGCGGGCCACCGTTAGCGTAGGTGCGGTGAAGTTTACAATCATGCGTTATTTCTCTTTCGATTTAAATGTTTGAAATCTATAGACGTAAATGGCTTGTCTTTATCATGCAACGTAATATCTGAGGATTCTATATTGTTGAGTTCTGTAGGATTAAAATATACTGACAAATAATCTTTAAATGCCAGATTTTTCGACGGGGTCCGTCCGTGGCATCCCTGCATTTTTATCTGTGGAAAGGGATTTACCAACAACTTATCCATAGACACAACATTTTGTCGGTTCAGAATTGAAAGGATAACATTTACACATTTGTATATTTACGTCTATAGAGCTCATTATATAATTAATTACAGCTAATGAGTCTATGGTTCAATCAGTTACGAACATTTGTAGTTTTGTTAAAACAGATCGGAATATAATATCCTTTCAGCATGATTCATTTCGCATAATGTATTCAAGCAAAGTTCAGAATACAGTTTCAGAAAATACGAAATGATGAACTCTGATATTCAATTTTATGCCAGACGAGGGTAGCCATGTTAAAACATTCCGTTGCGTATGTTTTGTGATAGGTGTAATAATTGTAAATGGTTTGATTCTCGCATTTCTCATTTGCGGCGAGAGCGACTGAGAAATTAAATGGCATATGATTATCATTACTGTGAGATTACTTATAGAAGTTAGAGCTGATTGGTTGGTTATGTTTGCGGTGTTTGTTTGACGTTTTGTTCGTGATCGCAATGCGTCGGTTACGTGATACTATTTGTGCCAGAAATATCATTCGTCTTCTCACTCCATCGTCTAAACTATTTACCGACTGTAAACCTTACAACGTTGACAGCTGGTCAGTCAATTTAGTGTGAGCACTAAGACTGAAACACGAATTTTTCAAATCGGACACAAATGCGATCATGTCAGCTAGTCTGGTTGTCATTACTCGGTCACCGTTGGGGGCGCTACGTATCTTACTGGAAGCTTATAAAACGCCACGAGCGTATTTCGAAGCGTTGAGCGTAAAAACAAAACACTACTCTCAGGTTTAATATCAGCGGTAAGCGAATACGCTCGAGAGGTTTTACGGGCAACTGGTGAGATAAGTAAAAAAATAAGAACTGGCGCTGTGTGTCTATGAAAATGTTAACATGTTTAGTACGAACTGCACCAGCGTGCAGCGTCTGTAAATCGACCTATACAGTCAAGGGTCTACCTAATATGTACACAATTATATAGATTATAAGATGTATACATATTAATGACTGTCTTTACATACTAACAGCCTCTACCGGCCACCTGGTGAACTGGCAGCCATAACTTTACATACATAAGTAATACGTTAGGAATAGCATAAAATATAATACATTTCGTAAGAGACTTTCTGTTTTTACATCGTATTGGACGGATCGGATATGAAGAAGACTTCTGTATGGTTGTAGTTAAAGTAGCATTTTATTGTCAATCACACATAGTTTTTTTTATACAAGATTGACCAGCGTTTGACCTCAGTCGCACCTGATGGTGAGTGTCGACGAGGTCGAGGGTGTAGCACGCTGGTTCAGTAACAGCCTATTCACTCTTGCCTTGAAGAAACCCAAATTATAGCTTTCCGGGAATACAGACGAAGGGAGCGCATTCCATTCCTTAGCAGTCCCCATTAGGAAGGTAGAAGATATTTACCTTATTTTCAGACTTGAAGTCTGATTTCAGAGTTAATCATATCCGAAAATGGAAGTTTAAAAAACAACTCTTACTTAAAAGAATTTGACTTTACATAGACACTTTAACGATAGGCGTGCTCTCTGATTAGTTGTTTTTTTATAAAAAGGGGGGAAACATAGCGAACCACGGCATTGAAAGTGTTAAAAGCGATCTTAACAGCTTAATAACAACACAGACTTCTTGCCAGACAAGAGGTTAATGTGGATTTGTTTTAGAGACACTAAAATGCTACTTTCTCTACAAGATTGTTGCCAAGCCCTACGAATTACACATACGTAAAATATTGAATGTTACTAGTACATAATAATCATATAACCGATAGGTCGTCTAGCTAAGGGGCCTACCGATGTCAAACCTACGTGCCAAAACCATTTTTTATAAAACCTTTGTGACTTTGATGTGTGTTTCGGAAATAATAGCATCAGTCGTACAGTCGCCATCAGATATATCGGAGCTGTGGAGGTGGTCACTAAAATCTGAACGCCTCTATTGTCAAGGCGAGAAAGTGTATGTTCAGATATTTGTGACCACTGACTCAAAATTTTACAGACAATATCTGACAACGAAGTTTGTAAAGTAAACACAGGCAGAATTTTAATGTTTACGTGTCCAACGGGGTACGGACTCACAAGTGGACAGCCTAAGTATTGTGTTTTATAACTCACGAAAGTATAAAAACAAACGCGATGTTCTATGCTATTGTTTGCGAATCGCATATCAAACGGTACCTGTTTGTGTGCCAATTACTTTTAAAATTCGAAAGATAACTTGCAAATCTGAATACAAACCTCCATTAATTACGTTGACGACGAAACGCCTAAAAATAAACAAGTGAATGATACGTCAAATAGTTTTCATACTTTCCAGTGGTGCAAACATTTCTGTACCCTTACCATGAGTTGTGACATTCACGTTTTCGATAACGAGTATCGAGTTTACTATCTGTGCATCTCGCTTGTACTATTTTAGTGCGAACGAGATGCACAGATAGTAAACTGGAAACTCGTTATCGAAAACCTCAATGTCACAACTCATGGTAAGGGTACTGTTGACGTTAACCGCCACAGTCATCCAGTCGTGACAACCGACGGACTGACTCACGCCACGGTCATAATTACGTGACAAATGTGACGTTCCGCGGATAAAGGTACCTTATGGCTATTGGCGCTTACGCTATTGTTAACAATGCTACAATACACATGTGATCCTTCGCAACGTAAGCGCCAAGCGCCATTAGGTACCTATATGCGCGTATTGTCACAAATATGTACTAAAATGTCAACAAAAACAAGAGCACATCGCGTCATTAATATTATGGTCAAGAGGTTTGACCGTTATCTTTCGAATTGAATGCTCAAAAACATTCCACATTTGAATGCCCTATGTATGACAAGTCTATTGAAGACTCAGGTATGAAAATCGAAGTTATTGATGTAATTAACATTAATGTAAGTTTTTTATGGGAAGCACGCGGAGAGGTGACTACTATGATATATAAATAACTAAATGCTAACATCGTTAAGGTCATTAAAAAAAAGTTGTGACACTTTTGGAGACACTATAAGTTTTTTTTTTTTTCATTGTACATTTTAAATAATGCCGTCATCAGTCAGATTTTTAAACACAGGTCGACTGATTTACGAACATGAAACTTTATTCTCGACTGGCGATTATTGTGTACGATAATATCATACGATTTCTCGCCCCAAAATGGGTGGGAAACTCGTACCATGTAAATGGGCCTTAAGTAAGGTAACCGTACGGTAAGTGTTCTATGTCCAATAGATGACACCTATCTGTCATCTCTATTGACAATGATATGAAGGTGGCATCCATTGGGACGCTGTCGGGTACCAGAAAGGTTACTTTACATGAAATTTTCCTATTCTGAGCATATAAAAAGGTACTTCTTTATTTTGAGCTTTATAAGTTTTGAAAGATGTTATCCAAAGTCTTTTTAATCGACTGAATACCGACCTATTAAAATGTTACAGTGCGATTAGACCATAATTTTCCACCTGCAAAGGCATTTTATTATTATTTATGTATCATAGTGCAAAATAGTGATGGCCAGTTCCATGCGCCGTGTAACCAGATCCGGATACTGATACTGGTACCGGTTTCATTTTTAAAAATACCGGTTTCCGCTGGTCAACATTACCGGTTTCCTGGCGTTTGTGTTACCTATTTTTGTACCGGATACCACGACAGAGGCAGTACCGGGTTTTGTTTGAATTAAATCGACGTATTCGAGAGAACTTCACTGCCACTAATTTAAAATAAAAATATTGGAAACGAATATTTACTTTTATTTGATACCATCAATATTTCCTGCTATAGTATAAGGAAGAGCGGTGTTCCTTAACACAGGTATTTTTTTACTTAAAAAGGGACACCCACCTGCTTTTTGTTAAAATTGCTTGTTAGTGAATAAATCATTTTTATTATTTATATTATTTTATAGTAGAAATCTACAGTAATTGGCCACCTTCAATAGTTGACCATGTTATACTGAATTCTGTTTACCTATAAATAGAATCTATTTTAGTATTAGATGGCCAGTTATAGAAGGGTGGCCAGTAATTGAGACAAATGAAAATGTTTTCTAGATACAGGTAAACAGAATTCATTTTCTCCCGTCATCGTAACCATAATTTCAGCCGTAATACGTACAGTCAACCAATTTGATTTATGGGCCACTTCGTTCCTTGTCACAGTGAAAATATATATGCAAGACGCAAAAGATCTCTTATAAACGTCACTGTGATAAGGTTCGAAGTGGCCTAGAAATCAAATTGGTTGACTATACACTGCTGGACAATAGAAATAGGCCTCCCCCAAATATGACTTTAACCCTTTGAACGCCAAGCACCGCTAAAGTGGCGTGATGCCGTCCCTGCCACGCCACCTACCTCAATAGTGGCTATAGCGGACGCTGTCAAAGCAATTTTCCTGCTGATATAACAAGGTTTATATCAGGGACCGACCCGCTATCCCTTATAAAGGGTTTTGTATGGGTTTTACATGAGGCTTTACTCACCATACCCTTATTTAAAAGCGCTAACCCTTATAACTAAGCGCTATCCCAATACCCTAACAAAACCCTAATCATCCGCTCACCAAAACCTTACATATTGCTTATAAGGGTTAGCCTTATAAAAGGGCTTCCCTTTTACATAAAAGCGTGCTAAATGAAATTGCCTTCTTCATAGCGTCTGCCTTGTTCATAAAGCACACATTGCTCTGATCTGACGTTTTCTTTGACTTCTTTGATTTGATGTACGCGCGCTTTTCGAACACTAGCGTAGACATATGTCATAGTATATACTAAACCTGTCTCTTTCACGCAAGGATTAACTACGACATTACTAAAGGGAAAGCTTTATAAAAAGCGCTAAGTAATAAGGGTAACCCTTTATAAGGGATAGCAAGGCATAAAGGATAGCGGTTAGTGATTGTAAAGGGCTGGTTTTATGTTTGGCTTAGTCGTACGGTAAGGGATAGTCAAATATATGGGCTAGCAGTTCAAACTGGTAAGTCTTTCAATGTGTTAGCCGTATTTAAGGGTTGCCCTTTTAATGGCTTTTGCCGCGGAAAGGGTTGTCCGATCCCTGGACTTTATATTCGTTCTTCACTACTTGAGACCGTTGGCGTACATTTCGCATTTTAACGATAGAGGAAAAGCTTTGAAAAGGTTAATAAATCTTGGTAGAGGTGCCATAGTTACCGCTTGACAGGCGGGTGGACGAACGCAGTATCGGTAAAAAGCTTAGCACAGCCTATGTAGTAGTAACGTGTGTACATACACGCATGTCGGCGTTCTATATTCAAATTTTGACGTAAGTTCCATAATTCAATTTCAATTCAATTTTCATTTTTTTATTCAAGTAGGCCTAGCAACAAGCACTTTCGAATAGTCAAATACAAATATAAGCTTAATCGAATAATTAATTCATTATAGTACATTGTGCAACGAGGATGGTAAGTAAGGTATAGTAAACGCGAGTCTATTAGAAGCCCGACGACGAAGTCGGAGGGCTTTTAATGACTCAAGTTGGTTATACACTTACCACCCGAGATACACACAATGTTTTTCATCACATTTGCGAGGAAATAAAATAAATTCGTTGGTAAAATATTAGTTAGTACTTATGTAGGCTTAAAATCAAAATACACTTTGAAGACTACAATCAGACCTCATCCACTAAAAAAGATTGTCAACAATGTCAACTTTTTTCAATGTCTTCCACAGATAATGTTAACAACTGCGTTTTGTTTTCGAATTTGACAGATCATCCTGCCAAATAGTATCAATTATCAAAATCAAATATAAAACAATTATTTTTAATAAATACTAAACATTAAATTGCAGTCAAATTGAATATAAAGATATGTTTTATACATATTAAAAGTCGGTTGTAGCAAACTTTTGAAGATATGAAATACACCTTGGCTGTTTGGAAACATCCTCAGGCCGAAGTGAAGTATGAAGTTCTATATATTTTTAAAACTAAACTTAACAGCCCGTGTGAGCTAAATCGGCTATAACTGCTCTGTACTCTCGCAAGTAACAACGCCATTGACGAGCAAGTGTGATGAACATTAATTAATCATATTGATTCTCTGCACACCTGCATAGACATGGTCCTTCAGTTAAGTTATTCACCACGCCTCTATTGTCAAGACGCTAAAGTGCATGTTCAGATATTTGTGACCACCTCCACAGGTCCGATATATATGATGGCGATTTTACACGGTAACTGTCCCCTTTTAAGTAAAAGTAGTAGTTTCACGACGACAGGTTTGGCCTAGTGGGTAGTGACCCTGTCTATGAAGCCGATGCTCCTGGGTTCAAATCCCAGTGAGGGCATTTATTTCTGAGTCATCATGGATGTTTTATGCATGTATTTAAGTAGGTACTTGTATATTATAAGTATATATAACGTTGGCCTAGTACCCACAACACAAGCCTTCTTGAGCTTACCGTGGGGCTCAGTCAATTTGTGTAAGAATTGTAATATTTATTTTATTTGTTTATTATTAATTTAGTTTTATTACGTTTTTTGCACTTTGGACCGACCATGTATTGATATGTATATGGGTTCGAATCCCTTGACTCTTCAGAATATTTCCCAGTTCATTTTCACATTGCTCTGGACACGTGCAATCGTGTAGGTGACATGAGTATTTCCAGTTAAAATGTAGACAGACAGATAAGTCTCAACGCGTATCTCTCAAGTAGTACTTCACCTTGTAGGGGGTCTGATGGTTTACGCTCGCGTAGCGTAAGCCACCCCACGAGGGAAGTCATCAGGCGTAATGTCTCAAGCCTGACAGAATTAACTATAATAGTAAGGCCATAGAGATGCCTTGGTTCGATTCGCGCATTAAGCTCGCTCACGGTAAGGACTGATTCATTCTTTCTGGGCTTAAGCTGGTATAAGCAGGTGTTTATTAATTGTAACTGTATTTCTATAAAATCACAAAGAAATGACGTTCTTTCAAATAAAGTAAAAACCATAGTAAAAACGATGAAAATCGGTTCACGCAATAAAGAATTATCCCATAAAAATCATCTTCCATACTTTAAGCTCGCGCGCAATAGTTTATTTAATTTGCCTATAGATGTCGCTGTACATGAAAAGCTCATATCCTACATGGCGGGGTTATTTTTTCATAGTTTAATGGGGTCAGAGCAGGTGCGCCCGAAATTTGTGTTGGTCGAATTGTCTTAGTTTTCTTTGGTCGTTCGTTGTTGTATTTTCATTAAGATAATAAACTTGTAGATTCCTCTTTCTTTAGTTATCACCGTCCTTTCTAAGCCAGTTTTTAGGGTTCTATACATAATATGTCAACATTGTCAACTCAATGTAACAAATAGCCCATTTTTTTTACTCTTAAATGGGGACACTTACTGTGACGGACGGAAAACTACGGAACCCTACACTGAGCGTGGCCCGACACGCTGTTGGCCGGTTTTTATTCTTTAAAAACAGATAGCGAAACTGCATTTCATTACGAGGGAGCAAAGTAATGTTTTTGCCGTTAGCTGGTTGGATGTAATTTGAAATGCTGATTTTTGAACGATAAGTGATTTATGCTAGTAATTTAGAGTAAATTTGTAATATTCGCGGTATGGTGAGGAGAAAAATTCGCTCGGCAGTAAAGTGTGTTCCCTTCTCGTGCCTTGAAACCCTCTCAACGCTCAAAGTTCCACTTTTTGGATTTTTCGCTAGTTCGGGTCTCAATATTAGCACGAGAAGGTAAACAATAACTTTTTTACAGCCAGTATGGCCAAATATATCGATACAGATCTTTATATAAAGATGTGTATCGATATATTCGGCCATACTGACTGCAACTAACTATATGACGCTAACTGCATTACAAATAACTCTTATACCTAACTAATTCTGAATGTACTAAACATTTCAATAAACTATTAAATTAGAAATGAACTAAAACTGCACTATTTTAGAACTTAACACCAGAAGAGCATTAAAATTGAAAATCCGAAACTGCTCTGCGTCAAAGGCTGGGAATTCTTTTGGGACATTGACAACCGCCAGCAAGATACAGCATTAAATAATATATTGATTATATTCTTCTTCCAGCAGGCCGCACCAACTCAAATGGATTTCGCATCCTCATTCATCATATTCCTCGCATACATTCCTTCATGCGAGCCTGAGGTTCGCTCGGCAACTAATCCCAGGATTTGACGTAGGCTCTAGTTTTACAAAAGCGACTGCCATCTGACCTTCCCACCCAGAGGGTAAACTGTTTTCGATGTTTACCCTCAATGAGAAGCGACTGGATATCAAATGATATTTTTGAACCGGGGTTTGAACCTGCGACCTCCGGATTGCAAGTGGCACGCTCTAACCGCTACGCCACAAGCGCTTCTATTTATCCTAAATACATATTTAGCATTTAAAGCAGTTTAAGAAATGTATCGATCGTACGTTATCGAATTATACAAAAATTACTCATCTATTTTTTACACATACATTTAATGGGATCCCTTTGATTCCCATAATTTTATTAGTCCGATTTTCGAAAGTCAGAAATTGTTACCCATATTGTTTTAAGTCATAACTATCATTAGTCATAATAGTTATCAGACATACAACTAAATAAATATAATAATTAAATGCAATAATGTTACACGTCATATAAGACAAAAGTCATAAAACTAATCAGCATAATATCAAAATTCATAATCCTACAGAAACGAACTGTTACCAGAAAAATGGGTTAGGTTAGGTTAGAACTGCGACCCCACAGAAACGATCTGTTACCAGAAAAATGGGTTAGGTTAGGTTAGAACTGCGACCCCCATAGAAACGAACTGTTACCAGAAAAGTGGGTTAGGGTTGAACTGCGACCCCTACAGATACAAACTGTTACCAGAAAAGTGGGTTGGGTTAGGTTAGAACTGCGACCCCCACAGACACGAACTGTTACCAGAAAAGTGGGTTAGGTTAGGTTAGAACTGCGACCCTCACAGCCACGAACTGTTACCAGAAAAGTGGGTTAGGTTAGAACTGCGACCCTCACAGCCACGAACTGTTACCAGAAAAGTGGGTTAGGTTAGAACTGCGACCCTCACAGACACGAACTGTTACCAGAAAAGTGGGTTAGGTTAGGTTAGAACTGCGACCCCCACAGACACGAACTGTTACCAGAAAAGTGGGTTAGGTTAGGTTAGAACTGCGACCCCCACAGATCCAACTAGTATGCCTTTTGAGTTTCTACCTTTCAATACAATTACTATATTGAGCGTTATGACCAATAACGGTATGAAATTCAATACTTATAACTAATGATAACGGGTAAAAGAAAATTCTGACTTTTGAAGTTATGACTAATGACAATATGGCTACCAACGAGTATGACAAACATCGGTATGGATAAAAAAAATCGAAAGTTTAACATTATGGGAGTCAATATAGACCCACATTTAATACCTATTAATATATTACCCATGGAAAAAGACGGCAATATCAGGTAATAATGAAATAAAAATGTTTTGTTAGTGCTCGACATTCTAATGATTAATGGTGGACACCCCAGTTCACACCTATACTGCAAATGGACCATTTTATTTAAAGTTGTATATTGACCACCTCAGAAATACATTTATTTATTACTTCCATTGAATACCGCCATATATAAAATCTATGAAAAATCATAAAAGAATGAAGGAATATATTGTAGGACCCTTTTTTTCTCGTATCAGGAACGAAAGAGCTCGTGTTTGAACGATACGCTGATTATTAATCCTAATATCGTAAACATTGGACAAGGTAAACATCTTGTGGAGGTAGTCTGGTGGAATATCCGCTGTTCGGCAATCACGGCTGCAATCGGGGGAAGGTAAACACGGCACCTCCACAGCCTTCCATTGGACCCCCCTCAGCCCTCTCTGGAATGTACAGTCGGGATCATATAACCACATCTTCCCCGCGCGTCGATAATCCTCCGACGACCGGTCTGGCCTCGTGGGTAGTGACCCTGCCTATGAAGCCGATGGTCCTGGGTTCGATTCCCAGTCGGGGCATTTATTTGTGTGATGAGCACAGATATTTGTTCCTGAGTCATGGGTGTTTTCTATCTATTTAAGTATTTATATGTATCTATCTATTATATATATCGTCGTCTAGTACCTACAACACAAGCCTTACTGAGCTTACCGTAGGACTAGGTCGATTTGTGTAAAACTGTCCCAAAAAAAAAAAAATCCTCGCCGCTGTCCTGACATCATCGCCTGGCCCGGTACCGCAAACATCGAAGTTCGTATATTTCGAGCATCTTTCCCTTTTACTCCAATTAAGGCATCATAAGAGTGACAGAGACAATGGTCCGAAATTTACGAATATCGTGTTTCGCTGAACTATGTGCTTGTATTGTTGACCAAAGAGTTGAAACGCGTTACAAGATAATTTTCAGAAAGTGCCTCCAATTAACGTGACGTGAAAAACTTTCATATAGGTATTTCCGTTTTGTGAGGATAATTAAGCAAGAACTAAAGACCCGGGTATGTCCTTAAACTACGTCCAATAATGAGAGGTAGGGCACAACGATGACCATCACGCTTGAATCTGGGGCAGCCCAACTGGGGAAGTACCTCCTCCTTACAGAAGACCACAGCCATAATAGCACTGCTACCTTTCAGGTATGTAGTGCTGCGTTCCTGATGGTGAGTAAGGTTCCCAGAGCTCCAACCCCCCTTAAAGGCCGGCAACGCGCTTGTGACTCATCTGGTGTTGCGAGTGCCCATGGGCGACGGTAATATTGCTTACCACCAGGCAATCCGTCTGCTCGTTTGCTGCCTATGTCATAAAAAAAAAAAGAACTCTGAATGGAAATTCATTTATTACAAGTTTATGAAACGAACACCAAATGTAAGTATTTACAGAAAAATACTCAATTATGGTCACATAACTGATATAAGTTTTTTTTTTTTTTTAGTAGTTAACTTTTCTGCAAGTCACGCAATTTGGGTCTTTTTTTTCTGGAAACTTCCATAAGAAGGTCCTCACTGACCATCAACGCACAGCCGAAACTACTAGGACTAGACTAGACTACTGCAACACTAACTGAAGGGATTTTGGGAAAATCGAACCCCAAGGGTGTGTCCACACTAGCGTGTGGGTGTGTCCCGCGTTTTCTCTGCGTCCCCATACAAATGCAATTTTATATAGGAACGCGAAGAAAATGCGGGGTAGCACATTCGCTGCCACCCCCTCCCCTCCAAAAATGTATAGAAATGAACGCACATGTGGGTCGGTGGCAGTGAATGCGTTATAAACGCTAGTGTGGACACACCCTAATCAGGTACAAAGGGGGGTTTTATGTTTGTATGGAGGAAATATATAAATAATAAACATCTGTACCGACGTATTTGGATACTTTGGTAGTTTGCTATTTAACTGACAATGACTGTAGTCAGCAGCAGAAATAGCTAAGCGGGCACTTTGTTCAGAATGATGTAGACCCGCTCTTATTTTCTTAATAATAAAGTGGTGTCAAGTTTATTTTGAACACTTCGCCCGCTTAGCAACTTCTTCTGACTGTACACTGTAAAACTTCGGTGGCATTATTTGCCTACGTGTTTGGTAGGTTTCCAGTTTGTGGAGTTTGTTATTCTCTGTTTATTATTATATTTTATTTGATGTTCCACTGATAGGCTATAAGATATTTTCTTGGGTAAGCTATGGACCTTGTTGTCTGAAATAAAAGGTTTGTATTTTTATTTATTATTTTCTGGAAAACTAGAGTTGTCAATGACGGTAGAGAAGACTAAGACTCGTCCCTCTTTTTATAGTATTTATATAATAAATAAAAATGGAATAATTATCTATGCTTTAAGTTAGTTAACTGCTTGGACAACTACAGATTAGGTACATTTATTATCCGTTTTGTGACTGTAATTATTGTTACATGGTTGACGTGAACATCTGTACATAAATAATAAACATCTGTACCGACGTATACTTTGGTTGCTATTTAACTGACAATGACTGTAGTCAGCAGCAGAAATAGCTAAGCAGGCCAGGTGTTCAGAATAATGTTGACCCGTTCAAGCACATTTTTCCCTTGTTCTTCATACATTAGTCGTTAGCGGTAGCACCACATTAATGGACGAGGAACCAATCATGAACATTAAGTGCTTATTTTAAATCAATCAATTTATAACGGTTTGATTATTGAATTAAAAATTAAGTGTCCGTCATGGGTACCCGTCAGCTTAAAGTATCCAACATTGGTCCCATTACCCTATTCAAACATTATTAATCGTATTCTGTGAATTGTTGCTACACAGTTAATAAGGTGATAAAAATGTTTATGTCTCTATATCATTACATGTAGTTATATACAATGTACAAGGAACCGAGGCTTCTTGGTACATTACCCAGTTTTGTACGAAGAATACTTATTTTTTCTTTATACATACTCGTAGCTATGTATCTCAGTTGTGTAAGAAGAACAAGGGTATTTTTTACACAATCGTTACTCGAATAGAGGATTCCGAGCCTAAACACCACGGGTTTATCTTGTGTATTTTAGAAGTTGCTATGTCTACCTTCTAGATCCAGCATCAGTTCAGATCACATTGTTGTGGATATTGCATTTAGTCCCCGACCAAAGTTTGGTTTGGACATGAAACTTGGCCTTTGGCGAAATACCTGAATTGATACATAGGGTACTCTATATCCCGGTGGGCCCCTGTGGGATTTTACGTAGACGAAGTTGCGGGCAGAAGTTAGTACCTTACCTACTTAATACATTATTTTAAACTTAATTATACAAATGAAAGACGACCCTTAAATAATAAACAATTTATTCACGACCATAAAATAGACGTCATAGATGTTGTCAAGATGGATAAGAAATTTAAAAAAGGACACTATGGTTTTAGGATTTGTTTCAGATATTGAAATCTTGGGGCTAAATCATAATAAATACACACATTTGAGGAAGTATTAAGTGTATCACATTTTTCTCACATTTAAGTTTACAAATATTTATGCAGATTAACAACGGGTTAGGGTACCTTTCCACCAGAGCTATGCTAAATCGGCCAAACTGTGCTATGAAACTATGTGTTATTTGTATATAAACGTAGCGCCATAGCTCTGGTGGAAAGGGTACCTTCAAGGTCAAGGTCAAGGTTAGATAGTAATGTAAACTGCTCAGAGAGACATGCTGCAGCCGAATCCGATGTGAAAATCGGAAATAGATGTCCTTGTATGTATCTCCTGAAAAGTTGGCAAGCCGAGTGACCGTAAAAGCGGTCTAGCAGCGCTCCATCCGGCTTTGCAGGCGTTTGTCGACCACCGTCATCTCGTCCAGAGCACCTGCAGCTCCGGCCAGGGCTCGTACTTCTGGTACGGCACCAAGTGCTTGTTTATTGTGGGCTCGACATGCGACATTGCGCGACATGGACTTGTTCACTGTGTAGCCGTGCGTCCACCTGAAACCGAAGGATGGAGGTCAGACTTCACTCGAATTGACCTTTCGTGCTTAGCAGCAGATCTGCTCCATGTAGACGTTCGAAGATGGGGCACGGTTGCGCATAAGAAAGGTAAAATGCTGCTTCTTTTTCTTTCATTCCTTGTTCATCTTTATTAGTTAATATAGAAAGGACTCATGATTTATACGTCGAATATTGCGCAACATAGCTATTCCTCTTCGCAACGAGGAGCATCATCATGAGCCGTTCGCTCTGAATGATATGATTATAATAATAATTAATATAATTGAGCCTCACGATAGTTTTGTGTTTGAAATTCACATCATGAACCAATCTTTTTTGGCAATACGGGGAGGAATAAAGTTTTGCTTGTGACCATCCGAGTGAACGGTCTTCTCTGTTCACTCTTAATTTTTCGTTCATTCGAAGTGGGAGCGAATGAAGCCGAATGTCAATATCCAACATGGTTGGATTGGTTCAAAAGGTGTCACTTGGAGTGAAAGATACAGATGAAATATATTATGAAAATGAACAAAAAATTGCTGTTTATTATACTTTAAATGATACGAAAACCGTCCAGTTACCGCCGCCAGTGCACACGCCCGTAAACTAATACGAAAAACTTAATTGTTTTTATTGTACATGTGTACTGTACATTTTTTTAATTAGTTTTTTTACTGAATTTGCGACCCGATCACTTATTTCTGTTCTCAATTCTGTGCGCTATTTGTGCTCGTACAAAAATACAGCCTTTGAGTAGTACTACGTAAGCATTAAAAACCAATTTACATACCCGACTCCTAATGTCCCACACGATGTTCGCAAATACGATAAAAATGTCAAAAATACACACACAGAACAACGGAATAGTTTCCCAGTTACTGACAGCTGCGTATGGAATTTTTAATCGATTAGGAAGCGAGTTATTATTGTACTGGTTGTTGAGTCCAAGGTTCATGTGGCGCGTTGGTAGCAGGGTCGGGCCCGGAGCCGCCAGGAGCCCGGCCGGGGGTGCCGCGGAGACTGGCCGGCCGGCATCGAGGGCCGGAGCGCCCGGCTCACAACGCTATACAATTTAGCTAACAACATATTTGCCTAGTAAACGACGACTAACAAGCCATTGGCTCCTTAGTCGTTCACGCACGGGTAAACATTAGTGGTTCACTTTTGACAATAAACTTCTATGGTCTCCTATGAGTCTGTGGCGAACACATAAATTACCAAAGAGTTTTGTCATAGTATAGAGAATTTCGAAAGTAGGGTCAGCTATTTAACGACTCACCCATGTTCGGCAGGCCCATGTACCAAACATGGGTGTGAAATTTAAATTCATTCGAATGGTCAAAAGTATAAAGTGTATATAAGTACCTTACAAAATAAATATTACAGAACATTCTTACACAAATTCAGTGAGTTCCAGCGTTTGACCTCAGTCGCACCTGATGGTAAGTGTCGACGAGGTCGAGGGTGTAACACGCTGGTTCAGTAACAGCCTATTCACTCTTGCCTTGAAGAGACCTAAATTATATGTTTCCGGGAATACAAACGAAGGGAGCGAATTCCAATCCTTAGCAGTCCGCATTAGGAAGGTAGAAGCGAACCGCTTCGTGCGAATGAATGGAATATTCACAACGTAAGGATGAAACCGCTCCCCTCGTCTGGACGTCCGGTGGTGGAACGGAGATGGCGGAATTAAATCGTGCAATTCCTGTGCACACTCTCCAAAACGTAGCCTGTAAAACACAGACAAACTAACAACCCGGCGACGGTGCTCAAGGCTCTATAACTTTACACTCAATTGTAATGTATTTCAATGAGATACAAATAGCAAAATTTAACCATTTCACATCAAAAACGCTGAGTTGTTAAGTCAAAATTTTATTGGTTTTTCGCTCGTTGAGTCAGTTTCCTCGTTTCCGAAGGGCACAAGGCTTGGCTTCCTTCTCCGCCATCTTGTCCAGCACAGCCTGCATCTCCGGCCAGGGCTCGTACTGCTGGTTGAACACGAGCAGCTTGTGTATGGTGGGTTCACGGAGGTCCATGTGGCGCGATATGCATTTCCAGTCGTGGCCTGTGAGCTGGATGTCCACCTGTAAGGTAAACCAACAGGAAATTAAGGCTATAAATTTTTCGGGCTCTTAGCCTAGTGCAGTACGATGCAGGAGGTCCAGGGTATGAAATTCACAGCTCAAAAAAAAAACAAATTGAAAAAAGTGAGAGTACAATTTTAAATAAAATGGCCCTATTGTAAGTTTTGCCGTGTGACGCCGGCTGATTAGAATAGCACCACCCCATCTCTTCCCGTGGGTGTCGTAAGAGGCGACAAAGGGAAAATCCTACGAACGGGCCGCAGCGTCCGTCGAAACTATGAATCCTGGGAAGAGCATTTATTTGTTTCTCACGACATCAGGATACTATAGTTAACTACAGGTGGTTTCCTCTTCAAAAAATTGTCATGGCGTCGTCAAAAAATCGTCATTCAGCGCGGGAATGCCACCTGCGGCAACTTGCCTGGTAGATTTAAATTTTATTTAAGTATTTTCGAAGTAAGAATACGTAAATTTAATTTAATTTTATGTGTCTATTATCACTAAAGCTTGTGTTTGAGTTATGGATGGTACCTATTTATTTAATTATCAATGTGATATATGGTTAACAGAAACCTTATTGATTTTACCGAAGGACTAGGTCCGATCTGATATGTCATACAGCTGGTTCAACCACAAAGCATAATCAATTTTTTTTTAAAGCTTCTTGTTTTTTTAAAGCAGAAAGGTTTATTACGATACAACTTAATGTATAATAAATAAGAAAAAAAATACGTTACAGAAATTAAAAGCATACTAATATTATGGTAATAAATTCATATACCAGTTGGCTAGTCCCCAGATTAATCATTTCTTTTCTTTAGACTACTGTTCCACTTACCCTGTCTACTAAGCTGTTATAAGTGGCTGCCCCCACGAGATAACAGTCAAAGACCACACAAGCTATCAAGGGGATCAGTTCCCAACGATACCGCAACACATGGAAGGGACTACAGAAGTTCTTTGACACAGGCTGCTTGTACTCTTTGGGGAAGCCAAATGACAGTTGTCGGATCCTCTGCGGAGTCTTGAGACAGCTTGGCAGTTTCCGTGCCAGAAGGGCGCTCCTCGGAGCAAATTTAGACATGTTCAAAACATGGATCAGGGTAAGCTGTTTATAAATCAATAGTTGTGCTCGTGGCTACATAGATTGAAGTGTCAATTTTTGAATTACGTTTCTTTAAATATACGACAAGTTTTTATTAAACTTAGATAATTTTCATAAATTTAAATTAGACGTTTAATAACACTTTTTAACAAAATTTGCTACATTGGCCGTTACCTAGATTTTTTATCAGGTCTGGCGTGAAGGCTTCCGGATTTCTACAGGTTACCCCACACAGACTGATCGTTCTAATAAGCCAAAAGGTATATACCTACAACCTAAGTCATGTTAAAAAATTCTAGATTTTTGCCGACATTTATAGAGGCCAGTGTAGTTACAATAACTCGAACACTAAGAAAACGATGCCCGCACCGCAGACAGCACCTCCGAAACAGGACACTTAGGACACAATACCTTAAGTTTTAACTCGATTGATTTACGTGTAATTTATAATTAGATAATTACCAAGTTCATTCATGTGCAAAATCTTCTTACTGACGCTACTTCATATAAGGTTACTAAGTGAAACTTTTCATAAACCTCCTTACTTGCTGGTCGCAACAGTCACGCTAAGAAAACAAAACTCTAAAGCTCGGCTCGTTCATAATTGAAATTCAAAAGTCAAACACTACCAGTTTAAGTTTAAGTGTAATCTGGAATCTTAGCAAATATGAAATTAAAACGGTCTTTTAGAAATCGATTAGTTTGAAAATTATATAAATTGGTGATGTACTAGAGTCATGAGTCTTCGCGCGCCGCGCCGGCGGATCTCGCCGCGCGCCCGGCGCCGGTACCGGGCTATACGCAATTTCTTTCGAAGGACTCTTAGTAAGCACTTGCCTTGAGTATGTTTCACTTGCCGGCATTATGCACTTGTTTCGGAGAGCTTAGGCCACCATTTTCAAGCACTTAGATACCGATTTTCTGGAAAGTCAGCTAACATAATAGCTTGACTGTATTAAGTTGGTATCCCGCTGTGAGCACAGTAACAACGAGATCAAACCCAAACACTGATCTAATCATATCAGCCGAAGGACGTCCACTGCTGGGCATATGACTCTTTCAAAGCGACCCGTAGTGACTGGTTTTGCACCACCAGCTTCCAGTGGATTTCCGCGAGGTTTAACATGTCGTCGGTCCATCTTGGAGGGTGGGGGGGTTTTGCCCACGCTGTGCCTTCCGGTACATAGTTGCCACTCGAGAACCTTTTCGCCCCACGGCCATCGTTTCTACTTGCGCCATGCGATCCGGAAGGCTATATCGATAACTTTGGTTCTGCTGCGAACATTCCTGACGACATTTCTGATGCTATCGCGCAGAAATACCGAACCCGGACCCGGGTATGTCCTTAAACTACGTCCAACAATGAGAGGTAGGGCACAGCGATGACCATCACGCTTGAATCTGGGGCAGCCCAACTGGGGAAGTACCTCCTCCTTACAGAAGACCACAGCCATAATAGCACTGCTACCTTTCTGGTATGTAGTGTTGTGTTCCTGATGGTGAGTAAGGTTACCAGAGCTCCAACCCCCCTTAAAGGCCGGCAACGCGCTTGTGACTCCCCTGGTGTTGCGGGTGCCCATGGGCGACGGTAATTGCTTACCATCTGGCAATCGTTTGCCGCCTGTGTCATAAAAAAAAAAAACCCAGAGGCTGCCAGAGTACAATGATTGGTTAATTGAATAGCATTATTTTAACCTCTTCGGAGCATCTAGCGAACCTTCGGGCCAGCATATTCCCTCTCACCGACAACGCCCTACGCTCCCTCTCGATATCGCTATCGTCACGAAGGTCATCCGTTATTATATGACCTAGGTACTTGAAGCTGTCCACTACCTTCAATACAACTCCACCAAGGTATACTGGCGGTATAAAATATTTAAAAACCATCATCTCGCTCTTGGTGGCGTTGTACACAAGGCCGTGCACAGCTGCGTACTGCTCACACTTGGCAACTAGCTGTCTAAGCGCCCCGATTGACGGACTGAGCAGCACCATGTCATCCGCGTAGCTTATGTTGTTAACACAAGTGTTTTCAATAAAGCACCCCGCATGCATGGTGCTGAGTTCGCCAATCAGGTCGTTTATATACAAGTTGAACAGTTTCGGAGATGTTAATCCCCACTGCCTTACACCACATTCCAGTTTGTACTCCCTAGAAAGAGCCTGTAGCCCAACTGACTTGGTTTGTCTGATTGTGGTACCAAAATTTTAGCAAATCAGTACATACAGTCTCCCGGAATACTGATCTAGCTCACACTATTTTTGATTCCACTGTTTCGACCAACAGGCATCATGTTCACATTTTTTACATAATCATAATCATAATCATACATTACATGCAAATAATACATGACACTAACAGCATAGACTCGCGAGACATAAACTTGCGTGCCCCACTTGAAAATGACAGGCGGCGCTTTCATTCATCTTATATGAAGCATTGTCTTTAGCGAAAAGGCCAGCAGAAACTTGCAAAACTTAGACAGAAAATAATACAAAAATGAAAATACAATTTTCTAGTTAATATAAACGCCATGAGTGTACCGCTCGAAACTTGCCCGGCACTTGCTATACCCACGTTCCCTCATAATAATAAATTTTACCGGTTTTTGTTTTCAGGTTCTTTGACGTCTCTCTCCGGCAACAAAATGAATTCAAGCACAACAGAGAACGTCACCAACTTGAACAGGTCCGACGCAATGGGACACCACCTGCATTCCGTTCCCCAGAGCCATCGCGGGCTCTCTAAAGTTAACAATATCTACAGAAGGCACACTGAGGATTTGACACCGAGAGAGAAAAATGGTCCAAATAGCCCAATGCAGAGAAGGCGGCAATTTTCCGCCCAGGAATTCATTCCCAACGAATCTGGTACTAAAATTCTTTATAAAACTTCAAATAATCTTTCTGCAAATTCCCAAGAGTGCAGTTCTAGGTGTTATAATGACCATAGTGGTAGAGAACAATTCTCGCAAGATAGATTGGACTATGAACATTGCTCCTCGAGCCACGAAATCCCCAACCGGAAAGCAAAAAGGAATAAACAAAAAACCTATGAGAACTTCAATAAACGCGCATCGCACTTGCGAAGACGCGGAGGTCCAAGACCTATAGCGAACCCCGTTTCTGGTTTCGACAGCTATGATTCCCTAACCACACCTGTCCTGTCGCATCCTGGTTATGCTGATATAACACCCCAATATAATGTATTTTATGGTCGGCAGCATGAGCATCCCCAAGACATGATAAAGGTTAAAAGACGCAGGGACAAACCCAACCGTTACAAAGCAAAAAACCCCCACGTGTCGAATGAAAGGCGGAAAAAGAAGAAATTTGATGAGAAACCGCCAGTGAAAGAAGAAGACCAATTTATTGCAGATATTATTCATCGGCAGTATAAGCCTGTTAGTTTTTTTGGCAGAAGAGCGTCTGATATCAGTCAAATTTCCACTCCCGTGTGTCGTGATGAACGTTATTCAGCGCGTGACATGGTGATACCGGACAACGAAGTTTCGTCGTTCGATCACGGCCCTGTTCTTGGTGGGCGGCACCCGCGAGGACCACGTGTTAGGGAAATGCGCAGCATCGGTGACATGCGTCTCTGCAGCGCGCCCGGGCCTGCCCGCCAGCGCCGGTGCCGAGCCGACAACTACAACGACTCCAACTACTACGATGTCGTTCCAGTCAAAGAAAAGACTAGTCCTAAATCAAGGAGAAAATTCATAGAAGATAATCTGATCATGAACGAGGTGCCTCCGTCGCCTAGGACTCACAGGCCTCGACTTAATCTAGAAACTCAGAACTATAGCGAATTCGAAGAATATGAGCAGCAGGAAAACCCGACGCGGAGGAGACGATCACCAAACAGGAGACCTGATGAATATGTTCAGACGTTTAAGCACGATGAGTCGACGGAGGAATCTCCTCGAAACTTGAACGACATCAATCCAAAATATATAATGCGCCCAAATAATACTAACGTATTACACGGTGACATTGGCACGACGATGAGTAGTCAACAATACCTGACGTCTCAGAATGAGACCGCAAATAA
The DNA here is from genome assembly GCA_022674325.2 of Grapholita molesta. Taxonomy (NCBI): domain Eukaryota; kingdom Metazoa; phylum Arthropoda; class Insecta; order Lepidoptera; family Tortricidae; genus Grapholita; species Grapholita molesta. Next base: position 778,515 of record CP053130.2, read on the forward strand.
TACTCTAAACTACATTAAAGCTAAAGACAAAGAGGATGCAGATGATGGTAAGACCGATAAAGCGTTATGTGAAATAAAGAATATACTTCAAAATTTTCTACAAGAACTAAAAAAAGATTCGTCGACTTCCCAATGCGATGAGGTAAGCGGGTCTGACAAGAGCGGGAAACCGCTCGATGAGACACATCGACGAAGCGACAATGGGACCAGTAATGCTATGAAGAATAACTCTGGGTCTTCCTTTAAGTGCGGGTTTGGTCTAGGTCATGCCACCCCTTGTCCACCAACCGTTCAGCCACAGTTCATACCAGGTTACGCGAATCCATGCTGCTACCCGCAAGTGATGCCTGTGTACGGCGCACACGGTGTGCCCTATCTGGTGGCCAGTCCCAGTTGCGTCTGCGCAGGTGTAGCCTGCGGTCACAACCACGTACGACCACCAACAAGCACCCAAAACGCTCAATGTCGAACTTGTTCTAAAGTGAACTGCACGGAAGCAGAGCCAACGAAAACCAATTGCGAGACTGATGTGCTTATCAGAGAAATATACAACTACGTGGCAGGCAACCGGAGCTTTTGTAAAAAGGAGAGTGTACCCCAAGGTCAGCCCAAGCAAAGTCCCAGTACAGCTTATGCTCGTGGTAAGAGCATGCACGCGATGCACCAGGACGCGAACGTCGGGACGACTCCGCTGCGGTGCTACTCGAGGAGCTGCGAGGCCATCGTCTCGGCACAGCAGATTGACACCTACTACGCCGCCTACCCAAGCTACTCTGACTCGCTGCTCGAAGAAAGACTCAGTCGGGAAGTCCTTACGGATTATCGGATGCCGTGCGAAGCCAATGAATATAATCAGATGCCATGCGAAACTAATGAATATAATCTAAAAGATAAGGTTAGTTATTGTTACGCGAGCATTTCTCAAAAAGTTTGTACATTTGGATCACGTCTTCTATTTTGATTAAAAGCGGTAGACTGATAGAGCATGTGATGCTGAGCAAGATCTAACATGTTTCGCAAAATGTTCCATAAAGTTTGTATGGAACTTTTCTTTTTTGTTAGCGAAAGTCTATAGAAATTTGTGATCGTGATCCAAATGTACATTTTTTTGAGAATTGCTCACACTTGTTATTTAGGTATCCTTGACTTAAAAACCGCGTCACAATTGTAATCTCCTTTTTTTTTGCAGAGAGCTCCAAACAAACTCCCTAAGCAACAAACTCACGATAGCAAATTCACCAGCGCTTTACGCCTCCTACGCAATAGCAATAAAAAGAACAGGAAAGAAGACATCCACGATGTGTGTCACAGTCAGCAGTCTGTCGAAGTCGACATGATGGCGAATGGGCCAAATTTTAGGCAGGACTTCACAGCATATACGGTGCACGGGCAGGAATTTGTGCGGCCACCACCGCTGCGTCACGACCCACGCTTCCCCCCCACTTACGACTACGATTACTCTCCTCACGGTTCTCAGATGACTGACTATTCTAACACAAGAGTATTTAGTGACAGATACGGCCAGCAATACGAATGCATGTCTCCTGATGACCCAGCCGTGTTCGACAACCTATACGAACAAGCAGGCAACACTATGCCCCGAGTCCCTCTATGCCTAAAAGAAGTAGAAGTCAGAAGCATCGGGATACAGAGCGAGAAAAAAACAGCTTTCCGAATGTTTTCGCAGAAAAAGGAAGCATCAGAGTCGAAACGGCCTCTAATTAGCATTTTGCGTGACGAACGAACAACCGAGGACACACGGATCCCAGACGCGAAGCAGGAAAAGACGCATAAACTATTCAATTTAAAACCCCAAGCCGCGGCCAGTAAATCGGAACCTATGACGTCGTTTAGCGATCGGATTCAAAAGGACCTGAATAAGAATGACAAAAACATGGCCCATGCAATGCTTAGAAAACTATTTTATAAGAGAAACCCGTTCTCGCCACAAAACAGATTCGTGCGTACGATCATGGAGAAGGATAACCCTACAGTGTTCAAGTGGCGTCCGCGGCTGTTCCTTTAAGTAACAACTTTAACCATCTCAAAAAAAATTGACACCAAAGGTTTTTGAAAGCAAGCGAAAATAAACCTTACCTCAGTACGTAGGTCCAAGGCGTCCACTAGGATATAAAGTCGTGGCGTGTGGGGAGCGTGTCGCGGACTTCATATCAAGCCAATGGCGGCGACGGGTTAAACGACACAGTGTAATACCGAACCAAAGAGATTTGAACCTTGTACGCATTGAATGCCATTGTTATTAACATCTTAACCGCCATGATACGAATGAAGTGACGTGCTATGTACGCCACGAATTGACAGTGTTCACAATTGTCATGTACAGTCAGAAGAAAAAGTTGCTGCGGGTGCAGGTGTTCAGAATGTTAACACGCTTATTAGTTGTGTTAACACTATAGGCGTCGTGTACGTTTTTGATTCCTATGGTCTATGAAAGATGACGTCATTTACTGTTCACAAAAGTGTTAAGGTATTGAACACCGCTCGCTTAGCAATTTCTGCTACTGATTGTACTAATAACGGTGCCGTGTGAGGACGTCCATTGGCTGTCACGATTAGATAACTGCTGATCAAGAGGTCAAATATAAAATCTATTAAATATAACATGGAGCCCTTCATGTTTGTCCCATGTCCGACCTGTGGCGTTGTGTGTAGCGTAAATTAAAATGTATAAGTGAAATTGTAATGTATCAAGATTGTGGTAACTGAATTGATTTGTAATATTATTTAGAATACCAGCAAAATATTGTTTTATTTTGACTCCTATGAATAACCTTTTGAACGCTTTTTCGCGTGAAAATGTGACGTGTACGCTAACGTCTCGTGTGGTGAAGAACGAATATAAATCTTATGTTAGCAGAAAAATGCTTTAAAAGTGTCCCCCATAGCCACTTGAGGTCGATAATATGATAGGCACGACATCATGCAGCCGCTATAGCTGTTCTTAGCGTTCAAAGGGTTAAAAAAGGTAACCTATGAAATATATAGATTTAAAATACCAAAACTTAACACACTTGCTGCCACCCCCTTCAAAAATGTATGGAAATGAGCGCACATGTGCGTCGGTGGCAGTGAATGCGTTAATATCCACGCCACTGAGTATATCCCCCTAGGGTTATCAAAGGGTTACCAAAGGCATATTTGTATATTATTGGCGCAGCTTTTGTCATTAGCTTGCCTACCGAAGTTAAGCTCTCAACTTCAAATGTCTTTCAGTTAAACATTATTTATAGGTAAGAAACTTAACTGAAAGACCATATCTATGTAGTTGTGCAGAGAATTAACCTCGTAAGGCCGAGAAAATTTTAGTGTTTGAATTTAAAACCTTCTCTAGTTTCATAGAGAGTTAAAAACTCGAACTCTTATGGAAACAAGAGCAGGTATTAAAACAAGAAACGAAAAGATTTCATCGGCCTTACGAGGTTAATATGGAATTTACGTCAAAATTTGAATCAAGGACGCCGACATGCGTGTATACACCAAGGTACAAGGTAGAAGGTAAGGTTTTGGACCCGGGTATGTCCTTAAACTACGTCCAACAATGAGAGGTAGGGCACAGCGAAGTACCATTACGCTTGAGTCCGGAGAAGCCCAACTGAGGAAGCACCTCCTCCTTACAGAAGACCACAGCCATAATAGCACTGTTAATGGTCGGCAACGCGCTTGTGACTCCCCTGGTGTTAAGTGTGCCCATGGGCGACGGTAATTGCTTACCATCAGGCAATCCGTCTGCTCGTTTGCCACCTTTTGTCATAAAAAAAAAGGTACACGTTACTATTAATACTCAAAGGGTGATTTAGCTAATTTTTTCAGCCTATACATGTCAAGTAGGTACTGATAATTTATAAATATTATGTGCACAGGCCTTTATATTTTCTAAAGTAGGTTGCATCAGACTGGTTCTGATCTGACTTGACCATGATCATCCTGGCACAATTTCTAGACAATTATAAAATAAACACTTTTTCGAAAACAACGTAATGTCAAATATGCTGTCCACATTACAATAAAAAATTTAATGTTTCTTTCTATGAATATTCAGACGTTTGGTATCATTTAGCCTCAAATGTTTTGGTGCTTTTAAATTTAATTTTATATTCGCAGCTCGTAAAAGAAGCTTTCAGGTAAACATAAAATCTTTAAAATTGGCCCGATGTACCTAGCATTTCTTGGTTGTAGGCACAGACCACATATTGAACTAGACGCAGCAAATTCTTTACAGTCTCACTCCCTTAAACAGTCGACACGGTTCGCTCGCGCTTCAATTCCGCGTCAGTCAGATGTTTGTTGCTACAAGAGAAAATGCCTCATTGCGCCAAAATTAACAACGAAAACGCAACAAGAGTTCAGAAAAGCAGAGTCCCATTCATAAAAGATTCGTAACATGACCTGAACGGAACAATCGACACGTTTTGTTATTTATTAGTAATTGCTTGCGGCATCTAGTTTAATTTCTGGTCTGTGTAGGTGTTCGACGGCATGGTGTCTCCTAAACCCTCGGCAGCTAATTGCGGCAAGACCAAGGATATCCCGACGTGCCACCATCGGTACAAAGGCTTCGAAAACCTCCTACGGCGATTTGCATTCAACTTAGGTACACTTGCTTTCTCAAAGATCGATTGATTTCATATTGGTTTGATATACCTAGTCTAAAGTATACAGGGACAAGGCGATTTTAAATACAACTGGTATAAAGAAGTGGATCATTAATATTTTGTTATGTTAATTGATTTTTACTTAACTATTAATACGACAAGTAAGCAGCCTCTTTGAATCTGAAGTTGATGCCGTTTTGGCCACGTTCTTGGCCCAGAAGCTATAAGCAGATTAGATTTAAAAATGCAGATACAGAGATTCATATTCAATCAGTTTTATCGACACGTTTATTTTTAGGGAATTCACCGTCGAGAACCGAAGTGAAGATAGTGTCTTGTATACCCATCGACGTGACAGACCTGCAGAACAAGATCATTAAACTCGAGAAGCAGCTAGAACACGGGCGCGATAAGCGGTCCAACAGCAAAAAGTCATATGCATGTCCTCCTCGGCAAGCACACCCACCTCCACCAGCACACTCACCTCCACCTGGATGTCTACCTCCCCCTGGGTGCCAATACGGTAAATCGTGCCCCAATCAGACTTTACCCGTTATTGTAAACAGAGTTGGCCAAGATTTCACCAGATTCGACTGCAACTCACGCCAGTTCAGACTTTCTGAATCCCCGAATCAGCTTCGCAGGAGCATTAATAAAACACCAGATTTATCTCTCTATCTACAAGATCCAAACGAGTACAAAGTAAAGTCCCTGTCAAAGGATGATCTTCAGACCGGAACCCGGAATGTCTTTGGTCGCGTGATCCCGGAGATAGACCGAACGCGGCTGGTCTACTATGGTCAAACTTCGGGTAGCCCCTTCATTAACTATAAAAAAGCTAATGATAAGAGTAAGGAGGTCCGTGACGAAGCTATGGATCGGGGGTATTTATCATCGCTTTTAGAACGACAGCACCAAGTGAAGATGTACGTCGACGACGAGATGCTGGGCAGCCAGGGGTCGGCGCCGGTGTGCCGGGACACGCCGCGCTGCTCCGGCACCTCCGACGACTTGTGCTCCTGCTGCCGGGGCAACTTCCTCAACATGGATTGCAAAATTCGCAAGCCGCTGCTCCATGATCCGTGCATCAACAACGGAAACGTTTTCTACGACTCCAGCTTGTACGATCTGCAACCTGTCAGAGAAAAACCCGGGAAAAATAGCGAGCTAGCCAAGAAACGTGCTCCGGAATTGGATTTGTCGTATTTGCCCGAGTACTACCGATTTAAACCAGAATATTGTTTCAACCTGGATTCAATCCAGCCCAGTCGCCGTGGAAAAAAACCTATTCAAAAGGAACGTCGTGCAAAGCCAGTGTTTCTTCCGAATGATTCGTCTGCTACTGACGGTCTCGTGGAGTTTAGCCACGTTTACCCTAAACGAATCTCACCAAAGCAAGATCTCAGATACATTTCGAGCAGTCGGCCAGTAAATGCGGAATGCTATGCGCGCAGTGACAATACCGAATTCCTCAGTGGACCCAGACCCATTTATACCTTATCCGCCTCTAATCATCTCAGTAAACCCTTGTCCGAAAATGTCGAATGTCAACTTACAGATAATTCCAAATGTCCCATTGGACAAATGAAAGCTCTTCAGACATCGTTGTCGAGGCTGGGATCTAATCACAACTGTGTAAATGTAACGTTAAAGAACGCAGCGTGCCTCGTCCACCCTGTGAACGAGATAGAATGCCAAACTGATCCTTTAAATAACGCTCAGTCCAATTCCTTCCAGCCACCTGATAAAACGGAATCCACTCTAAATCAAATCAAGACTATGTTAGAAACAGTCCTTATAGAAGTTAAGACCAACAGTGGAGTAAAGACGGCTATTAGCGAAAAAGAGACAAAAGATGCAACTGTACAGAATATAGCGGCTTCGGAATGTGAGCGTCTTCTTAATTCATTTACATATAGTCCTTACGCTATGCTGAATCCGTATATGCCGTCGTGTTCTCGAGGTCTGCCAACGTACTGCAGTTCCATGATGCATCAACCCCGTCCTGTGCCCCGACATGAAATGCCCCCGACGGACTTTAGTTGTGTATCCAACTTCCCGGAAATGGTTCACCAAACAATCGCAGCGCACTCTTGCTTTCCCGATAGAAGTGCTATGCAACCAAGGCAGACCTTGACGTGCGGAACCAACACGTTGCACGACCCGCCCAAGAGACGTAGTACAGAAACTGAAGATCTCATAAAAGAAATATACAAGTCAATAAAGTTGGATGTGGATTATCCGGTGAAGATTGCGTCTCGCGACGCCATCCATGAGAGCAAAGCAACTGATGTTCGTCAGAATTCTCCCGAGAGAAAATTAACTATGGGTCGTGAAGAGATGGTGTTCAGAGGAGACGTGGACACGGCAAGATTGGGGAGTCCCAGCAGCCATTCCAGCTTGACCAGGCCTCACAGGCGCGGCTCGTTCCACCAGCAGCCGGCGCACAAAACCAGCGCTCAAAGACGCCAGTGCGTTTCCAAAGGAACGAACAAAGACTCGGTCGGGTCAGATACCGAAAGCACTGCCAATATTGACATCATCCAGCCTTCGGTGTTACCTGCTGAAACTTCGTCGGTAAGAAAATTTTTACACTCTCGTATACATCGAAAATCATCATCTGAGCTATTAAAATGATGTCCACTACTGGACATAGGCCTCCCGAGGTTTCCACAGCGATTTGTCCCACGCTGCCTACTTCCAGCTACTGCCTGCGACTTCACCAGGTCGTCGTTCCACCTTGCGTAGGCATTCCACACTGTCGTCCGGGACGCGGTCGCAACCGTACAGGACTTTACGGCTCTTGTGGCGCGAGATGCATATGTGTGCTACGCCCACTGCCACAACTTGGCAATACGTTTCGTGACTTTGGTACCTCTGTGGCGGCCTGGTTTCACCACTCGGGGACACTTCGAGAAAGCCCTCTCTATTACCCTTTGCGTAACCTTCTTACCAGGTTCATAGTGTATTGAGCTCACTTTAATTTGGTTAAGATCTAAACCGGATCTGTAACGTCGTCGTCCACTATGGCAGTAATCAGGCATCAAATAGATGGGAGTTTTCAAAATTTGGTACACCCAATTAGCGAAAGTTGTTAAAAAAAATTAAATTGCTGTCAGTTTCGTGACGGCAATTAAGAGTTAAACTTCGATAAAAACTTGGTTTTGATGTTCGTTTTATAAACTTCAATCGATATTACAACATAATTAAAGGAAAAAAGTCGATATTCATAAAGATTTCATGCTTAATTGTAGTCACGAAACTGACAGTGATTTATTAATTTTTTTAACAACTTTCGCTAATTGGGTGTACCTAATTTTGAAAACTCCCAGATACACATGTAGCCCCATCCCTTAAATCATAATCATAACCACGAATATTTTAAAGAAATAAATATTTTTTTGTTTTTTTTTGTTTACAGAATCCCGTTAAAAAAGGCTTCTTCGGTAAAGTCATGTCTTCTGTCGTCAAGCGAATGCGTAAAAAAGAACAACTAACACAGAATGTAGAAAAACGTACGACGGGTGCCACACGGGACTCCGAATCGTCCGACTTTGAAACGCCACGAGACAAGCCCGTGAAGCACGTGTCGTACGCGCCAGCCGCGCCGCACGCGTGGCGGGAGGAGACCGAGCGCCCCGTGACGGCGTCGTCGAAGACTCGGCGCTTAGGCCATGTGCCGTACAGACATCCCCCGCACCAAGCCTCGAGGATGCCGAGGTACGTCCCTCCCCGCCCCCGCAGCGTGCTCCGCCCTAGCCCTGGGAGCTCACAAATACGGCGCACTCTCTACCGACCCCAGCCCCCGAATCGACCGAGGACCCCGCCTGAATACATGAAAAGACTGCCTCACAACCAGTACGATTGGCGCACCACGCCAGCGAGGCCTGCGACCAACGAGTTCAAGCCTAGAGTGCCGCCGAGAAGCCCGGGACTCAAGATAACCAATAAGGCTTGGATGAAGAAGCCGGTGCACCACCTGGGCTTCGCCTGCGGCCCGGAGAAGGAGAGGATCATGATGCAGTACTGAATCAACGTTTAGGTTTGAAATTTCTTGTGCCGTCCTTTTGAAATTGTCCATAGTGAACGTCTTGTGATATTTATGCAAATTATATAATTGCGAAAAGTATATGGAATTTTATTTGTTGTACTATTAATGGCAAGGTGGGCCGACGACATGGTAAAGGTCGCGGGAATTCACTGGATGCGGGGGGCACAAAACCGGCTTTGGGTCTATGTCCAGCAGTAGACGTCCTGGGGCTGATATGGTAAAAAAATAAATATTTCGGGACAATCTTACACAAATCGACCTAATCCTACAGTAAGCCCAGTAAGGCTTGTGTTGTAGGCACTAGACGACGATATATATAATAGATAGATACATATAAGTACTTAAATACATAGAAAACACCCATGACTCAGGAATAAATATCTGTGCTCATCACACAAATAAATGCCCTGACTGGGAATCGAACCCAGGACCTTCGGCTTCATAGGCAGGGTCACTACCCAATAGGCCAGACCGGTCGTCAGAATGATGATGACGGAATAATAATTTGTTGTGCAGTCGCCATCTGATACATCGGAGCTAACATGCACTTTATCGCCTTGACAAGAGAGGCGTTGTTCAGATATTTGTAACCTCCAGAGCTCCGATACATCTGGTGGCGACTGTAGTACCCTCCTCGTTGACGTTTCAATATCACTAACTTACATCTAAAATTATGATTAGTTGATTACTAATGAAACACTGATATCTGTAATATGTACTTATGTTTATTGAATAACACTTAATTTAAAAGTTATAATAAAAATTACAGGAACGAACTTGTTCTCATAGCCGTAGTGGTATTCCCGTGTCCGTCGGAAGTTTATGAGAGCTTGACGTCCATTTTCTCAGATTGTTTAATGTTCTGCAGATATTTCAAATCTTCAATGACGAATCTGAAAAAAAAACAATGTTATATTGTAATCTTCTGCTCAATTAATAAGAAATCCTAGTAAGTATTTCATAAAAAATTGTTGTTTCAAACCTACTTAAAGCACTTTAACCAACAAAAAATAACTGAGGTTCTTAAGCGACACAGAACTTTGTACAGGGTAGCCCGATTTTAAAAATTCTTTTGTCGGACAACTGGCAATAAGGTACCCAGAGTGCTGGTGCACTCACCGGTAGAACAGCAGCGGCAGCGGGGCCGTGGCGAGGTGCCACAGCGCGTGCGCGTCCCAGCCCAGCAGCGGCGGGAAGTCCAGCAGCTCCAGCGCCAGCGCGGCGCCCGACCACAGCGCGAACACAGCACACTCGTGAGCCAGTGTGGGGACGGAGACTCACCGGTAGAACAGCAGCGGCAGCGGGGCCGTGGCGAGGTGCCACAGCGCGTGCGCGTCCCAGCCCAGCAGCGGCGGGAAGTCCAGCAGCTCCAGCGCCAGCGCGGCGCCCGACCACAGCGCGAACACAGCACACTCGTGAGCCAGTGTGGGGACGGAGACTCACCGGTAGAACAGCAGCGGCAGCGGGGCCGTGGCGAGGTGCCACAGCGCGTGCGCGTCCCAGCCCAGCAGCGGCGGGAAGTCCAGCAGCTCCAGCGCCAGCGCGGCGCCCGACCACAGCGCGAACACAGCACACTCGTGAGCCAGTGTGAGGACGGAGACTCACCGGTAGAACAGCAGCGGCAGCGGGGCCGTGGCGAGGTGCCACAGCGCGTGCGCGTCCCAGCCCAGCAGCGGCGGGAAGTCCAGCAGCTCCAGCGCCAGCGCGGCGCCCGACCACAGCGCGAACACAGCACACTCGTGAGCCAGTGTGGGGACGGAGACTCACCGGTAGAACAGCAGCGGCAGCGGGGCCGTGGCGAGGTGCCACAGCGCGTGCGCGTCCCAGCCCAGCAGCGGCGGGAAGTCCAGCAGCTCCAGCGCCAGCGCGGCGCCCGACCACAGCGCGAACACAGCACACTCGTGAGCCAGTGTGGGGACGGAGACTCACCGGTAGAACAGCAGCGGCAGCGGGGCCGTGGCGAGGTGCCACAGCGCGTGCGCGTCCCAGCCCAGCAGCGGCGGGAGGTCGGGCGGGCGCCGCGCCGGGGCGGCGCCCGGCCCCCGCGGGTCGCCGGCACACTCGAGAGCCAGTGTGGGGACGGAGACTCACCGGTAGAACAGCAGCGGCAGCGGGGCCGTGGCGAGGTGCCACAGCGCGTGCGCGTCCCAGCCCAGCAGCGGCGGGAAGTCCAGCAGCTCCAGCGCCAGCGCGGCGCCCGACCACAGCGCGAACACAGCACACTCGTGAGCCAGTGTGGGGACGGAGACTCACCGGTAGAACAGCAGCGGCAGCGGGGCCGTGGCGAGGTGCCACAGCGCGTGCGCGTCCCAGCCCAGCAGCGGCGGGAAGTCCAGCAGCTCCAGCGCCAGCGCGGCGCCCGACCACAGCGCGAACACAGCACACTCGTGAGCCAGTGTGGGGACGGAGACTCACCGGTAGAACAGCAGCGGCAGCGGGGCCGTGGCGAGGTGCCACAGCGCGTGCGCGTCCCAGCCCAGCAGCGGCGGGAAGTCCAGCAGCTCCAGCGCCAGCGCGGCGCCCGACCACAGCGCGAACACAGCACACTCGTGAGCCAGTGTGGGGACGGAGACTCACCGGTAGAACAGCAGCGGCAGCGGGGCCGTGGCGAGGTGCCACAGCGCGTGCGCGTCCCAGCCCAGCAGCGGCGGGAAGTCCAGCAGCTCCAGCGCCAGCGCGGCGCCCGACCACAGCGCGAACACAGCACACTCGTGAGCCAGTGTGGGGACGGAGACTCACCGGTAGAACAGCAGCGGCAGCGGGGCCGTGGCGAGGTGCCACAGCGCGTGCGCGTCCCAGCCCAGCAGCGGCGGGAAGTCCAGCAGCTCCAGCGCCAGCGCGGCGCCCGACCACAGCGCGAACACAGCACACTCGTGAGCCAGTGTGGGGACGGAGACTCACCGGTAGAACAGCAGCGGCAGCGGGGCCGTGGCGAGGTGCCACAGCGCGTGCGCGTCCCAGCCCAGCAGCGGCGGGAAGTCCAGCAGCTCCAGCGCCAGCGCGGCGCCAGCGCGGCGCCCGACCACAGCGCGAACACAGCACACTCGTGAGCCAGTGTGGGGACGGAGACTCACCGGTAGAACAGCAGCGGCAGCGGGGCCGTGGCGAGGTGCCACAGCGCGTGCGCGTCCCAGCCCAGCAGCGGCGGGAAGTCCAGCAGCTCCAGCGCCAGCGCGGCGCCCGACCACAGCGCGAACACAGCACACTCGTGAGCCAGTGTGGGGACGGAGACTCACCGGTAGAACAGCAGCGGCAGCGGGGCCGTGGCGAGGTGCCACAGCGCGTGCGCGTCCCAGCCCAGCAGCGGCGGGAAGTCCAGCAGCTCCAGCGCCAGCGCGGCGCCCGACCACAGCGCGAACACAGCACACTCGTGAGCCAGTGTGGGGACGGAGACTCACCGGTAGAACAGCAGCGGCAGCGGGGCCGTGGCGAGGTGCCACAGCGCGTGCGCGTCCCAGCCCAGCAGCGGCGGGAAGTCCAGCAGCTCCAGCGCCAGCGCGGCGCTCGACCACAGCGCGAACACAGCACACTCGTGAGCCAGTGTGGGGACGGAGACTCACCGGTAGAACAGCAGCGGCAGCGGGGCCGTGGCGAGGTGCCACAGCGCGTGCGCGTCCCAGCCCAGCAGCGGCGGGAAGTCCAGCAGCTCCAGCGCCAGCGCGGCGCCCGACCACAGCGCGAACACAGCACACTCGTGAGCCAGTGTGGGGACGGAGACTCACCGGTAGAACAGCAGCGGCAGCGGGGCCGTGGCGAGGTGCCACAGCGCGTGCGCGTCCCAGCCCAGCAGCGGCGGGAAGTCCAGCAGCTCCAGCGCCAGCGCGGCGCCCGACCACAGCGCGAACACAGCACACTCGTGAGCCAGTGTGGGGACGGAGACTCACCGGTAGAACAGCAGCGGCAGCGGGGCCGTGGCGAGGTGCCACAGCGCGTGCGCGTCCCAGCCCAGCAGCGGCGGGAAGTCCAGCAGCTCCAGCGCCAGCGCGGCGCCCGACCACAGCGCGAACACAGCACACTCGTGAGCCAGTGTGGGGACGGAGACTCACCGGTAGAACAGCAGCGGCAGCGGGGCCGTGGCGAGGTGCCACAGCGCGTGCGCGTCCCAGCCCAGCAGCGGCGGGAAGTCCAGCAGCTCCAGCGCCAGCGCGGCGCCCGACCACAGCGCGAACACAGCACACTCGTGAGCCAGTGTGGGGACGGAGACTCACCGGTAGAACAGCAGCGGCAGCGGGGCCGTGGCGAGGTGCCACAGTGCGTGCGCGTCCCAGCCCAGCAGCGGCGGGAAGTCCAGCAGCTCCAGCGCCAGCGCGGCGCCCGACCACAGCGCGAACACAGCACACTCGAGAGCCAGTGTGGGGACGGAGACTCACCGGTAGAACAGCAGCGGCAGCGGGGCCGTGGCGAGGTGCCACAGCGCGTGCGCGTCCCAGCCCAGCAGCGGCGGGAAGTCCAGCAGCTCCAGCGCCAGCGCGGCGCCCGACCACAGCGCGAACACAGCACACTCGTGAGCCAGTGTGGGGACGGAGACTCACCGGTAGAACAGCAGCGGCAGCGGGGCCGTGGCGAGGTGCCACAGCGCGTGCGCGTCCCAGCCCAGCAGCGGCGGGAAGTCCAGCAGCTCCAGCGCCAGCGCGGCGCCCGACCACAGCGCGAACACAGCACACTCGTGAGCCAGTGTGGGGACGGAGACTCACCGGTAGAACAGCAGCGGCAGCGGGGCCGTGGCGAGGTGCCACAGCGCGCGCCCGTCCCAGCCCAGCAGCGGCGGGCAGTCCAGCAGCTCCAGCGCCAGCGCGGCGCCCGACCACAGCGCGAACACAGCACACTCGTGAGCCAGTGTGGGGACGGAGACTCACCGGTAGAACAGCAGCGGCAGCGGGGCCGTGGCGAGGTGCCACAGCGCGTGCGCGTCCCAGCCCAGCAGCGGCGGGAAGTCCAGCAGCTCCAGCGCCAGCGCGGCGCCCGACCACAGCGCGAGCACAGCACACTCGTGAGGCGGTGTGGGGACGGCGACTCGGAGGTAGAACAGCAGCGGCGGCGGGGCCGTGGGGAGGTGCCACAGCGCGTGCGCGTCCCAGCCCAGCAGCGGCGGGAAGTCCAGCAGCTCCAGCGCCAGCGCGGCGCCCGACCACAGCGCGAACACAGCACACTCGTGAGCCAGTGTGGGGACGGAGACTCACCGGTAGAACAGCAGCGGCAGCGGGGCCGTGGCGAGGTGCCACAGCGCGTGCGCGTCCCAGCCCAGCAGCGGCGGGAAGTCCAGCAGCTCCAGCGCCAGCGCGGCGCCCGACCACAGCGCGAACACAGCACACTCGTGAGCCAGTGTGGGGACGGAGACTCACCGGTAGAACAGCAGCGGCAGCGGGGCCGTGGCGAGGTGCCACAGCGCGTGCGCGTCCCAGCCCAGCAGCGGCGGGAAGTCCAGCAGCTCCAGCGCCAGCGCGGCGCCCGACCACAGCGCGAACACAGCACACTCGTGAGCCAGTGTGAGGACGGAGACTCACCGGTAGAACAGCAGCGGCAGCGGGGCTGTGGCGAGGTGCCACAGCGCGTGCGCGTCCCAGCCCAGCAGCGGCGGGAAGTCCAGCAGCTCCAGCGCCAGCGCGGCGCCCGACCACAGCGCGAACACAGCACACTCGTGAGCCAGTGTGGGGACGGAGACTCACCGGTAGAACAGCAGCGGCAGCGGGGCCGTGGCGAGGTGCCACAGCGCGTGCGCGTCCCAGCCCAGCAGCGGCGGGAAGTCCAGCAGCTCCAGCGCCAGCGCGGCGCCCGACCACAGCGCGAACACAGCACACTCGTGAGCCAGTGTGGGGACGGAGACTCACCGGTAGAACAGCAGCGGCAGCGGGGCCGTGGCGAGGTGCCACAGCGCGTGCGCGTCCCAGCCCAGCAGCGGCGGGAAGTCCAGCAGCTCCAGCGCCAGCGCGGCGCCCGACCACAGCGCGAACACAGCACACTCGTGAGCCAGTGTGGGGACGGAGACTCACCGGTAGAACAGCAGCGGCAGCGGGGCCGTGGCGAGGTGCCACAGCGCGTGCGCGTCCCAGCCCAGCAGCGGCGGGAAGTCCAGCAGCTCCAGCGCCAGCGCGGCGCCCGACCACAGCGCGAACACAGCACACTCGTGAGCCAGTGTGGGGACGGAGACTCACCGGTAGAACAGCAGCGGCAGCGGGGCCGTGGCGAGGTGCCACAGCGCGTGCGCGTCCCAGCCCAGCAGCGGCGGGAAGTCCAGCAGCTCCAGCGCCAGCGCGGCGCCCGACCACAGCGCGAACACAGCACACTCGTGAGCCAGTGTGGGGACGGAGCCTCACCGGTAGAACAGCAGCGGCAGCGGGGCCGTGGCGAGGTGCCACAGCGCGTGCGCGTCCCAGCCCAGCAGCGGCGGGAAGTCCAGCAGCTCCAGCGCCAGCGCGGCGCCCGACCACAGCGCGAACACAGCACAGTCGTGAGCCAGTGTGGGGACGGAGACTCACCGGTAGAACAGCAGCGGCAGCGGGGCCGTGGCGAGGTGCCACAGCGCGTGCGCGTCCCAGCCCAGCAGCGGCGGGAAGTCCAGCAGCTCCAGCGCCAGCGCGGCGCCCGACCACAGCGCGAACACAGCACACTCGTGAGCCAGTGTGGGGACGGAGACTCACCGGTAGAACAGCAGCGGCAGCGGGGCCGTGGCGAGGTGCCACAGCGCGTGCGCGTCCCAGCCCAGCAGCGGCGGGAAGTCCAGCAGCTCCAGCGCCAGCGCGGCGCCCGACCACAGCGCGAACACAGCACACTCGTGAGCCAGTGTGGGGACGGAGACTCACCGGTAGAACAGCAGCGGCAGCGGGGCCGTGGCGAGGTGCCACAGCGCGTGCGCGTCCCAGCCCAGCAGCGGCGGGAAGTCCAGCAGCTCCAGCGCCAGCGCGGCGCCCGACCACAGCGCGAACACAGCACACTCGTGAGCCAGTGTGGGGACGGAGACTCACCGGTAGAACAGCAGCGGCAGCGGGGCCGTGGCGAGGTGCCACAGCGCGTGCGCGTCCCAGCCCAGCAGCGGCGGGAAGTCCAGCAGCTCCAGCGCCAGCGCGGCGCCCGACCACAGCGCGAACACAGCACACTCGTGAGCCAGTGTGGGGACGGAGACTCACCGGTAGAACAGCAGCGGCAGCGGGGCCGTGGCGAGGTGCCACAGCGCGTGCGCGTCCCAGCCCAGCAGCGGCGGGAAGTCCAGCAGCTCCAGCGCCAGCGCGGCGCCCGACCACAGCGCGAACACAGCACACTCGTGAGCCAGTGTGGGGACGGAGACTCACCGGTAGAACAGCAGCGGCAGCGGGGCCGTGGCGAGGTGCCACAGCGCGTGCGCGTCCCAGCCCAGCAGCGGCGGGAAGTCCAGCAGCTCCAGCGCCAGCGCGGCGCCCGACCACAGCGCGAACACAGCACACTCGTGAGCCAGTGTGGGGACGGAGACTCACCGGTAGAACAGCAGCGGCAGCGGGGCCGTGGCGAGGTGCCACAGCGCGTGCGCGTCCCAGCCCAGCAGCGGCGGGAAGTCCAGCAGCTCCAGCGCCAGCGCGGCGCCCGACCACAGCGCGAACACAGCACACTCGTGAGCCAGTGTGGGGACGGAGACTCACCGGTAGAACAGCAGCGGCAGCGGGGCCGTGGCGAGGTGCCACAGCGCGTGCGCGTCCCAGCCCAGCAGCGGCGGGAAGTCCAGCAGCTCCAGCGCCAGCGCGGCGCCCGACCACAGCGCGAACACAGCACAGTCGTGAGCCAGTGTGGGGACGGAGACTCACCGGTAGAACAGCAGCGGCAGCGGGGCCGTGGCGAGGTGCCACAGCGCGTGCGCGTCCCAGCCCAGCAGCGGCGGGAAGTCCAGCAGCTCCAGCGCCAGCGCGGCGCCCGACCACAGCGCGAACACAGCACACTCGTGAGCCAGTGTGGGGACGGAGACTCACCGGTAGAACAGCAGCGGCAGCGGGGCCGTGGCGAGGTGCCACAGCGCGTGCGCGTCCCAGCCCAGCAGCGGCGGGAAGTCCAGCAGCTCCAGCGCCAGCGCGTCGGCCGACCACAGCGCGAACACAGCACACTCGTGAGCCAGTGTGGGGACGGAGACTCACCGGTAGAACAGCAGCGGCAGCGGGGCCGTGGCGAGGTGCCACAGCGCGTGCGCGTCCCAGCCCAGCAGCGGCGGGAAGTCCAGCAGCTCCAGCGCCAGCGCGGCGCCCGACCACAGCGCGAACACAGCACACTCGTGAGCCAGTGTGGGGACGGAGACTCACCGGTAGAACAGCAGCGGCAGCGGGGCCGTGGCGAGGTGCCACAGCGCGTGCGCGTCCCAGCCCAGCAGCGGCGGGAAGTCCAGCAGCTCCAGCGCCAGCGCGGCGCCCGACCACAGCGCGAACACAGCACACTCGTGAGCCAGTGTGGGGACGGAGACTCACCGGTAGAACAGCAGCGGCAGCGGGGCCGTGGCGAGGTGCCACAGCGCGTGCGCGTCCCAGCCCAGCAGCGGCGGGAAGTCCAGCAGCTCCAGCGCCAGCGCGGCGCCCGACCACAGCGCGAACACAGCACACTCGTGAGCCAGTGTGGGGACGGAGACTCACCGGTAGAACAGCAGCGGCAGCGGGGCCGTGGCGAGGTGCCACAGCGCGTGCGCGTCCCAGCCCAGCAGCGGCGGGAAGTCCAGCAGCTCCAGCGCCAGCGCGGCGCCCGACCACAGCGCGAACACAGCACACTCGTGAGCCAGTGTGGGGACGGAGACTCACCGGTAGAACAGCAGCGGCAGCGGGGCCGTGGCGAGGTGCCACAGCGCGTGCGCGTCCCAGCCCAGCAGCGGCGGGAAGTCCAGCAGCTCCAGCGCCAGCGCGGCGCCCGACCACAGCGCGAACACAGCACACTCGTGAGCCAGTGTGGGGACGGAGACTCACCGGTAGAACAGCAGCGGCAGCGGGGCCGTGGCGAGGTGCCACAGCGCGTGCGCGTCCCAGCCCAGCAGCGGCGGGAAGTCCAGCAGCTCCAGCGCCAGCGCGGCGCCCGACCACAGCGCGAACAGCAGCACGAGCCGCGCGTGCCGGCGCCCGCGCAGCAGCTGCACGCACGCCCACAGCGACCACAGCAGCCCGCCGGCCACGCCTGCAACCAGAGTGGAGAATTCACCATTAACTAGGAGTGTGTCAGTTGTCATTGAGGGTTTTTCGACTTCATTTCACAATGTTTTTCATCACGCTTGTAAAAAAATCGAAGTTTTAACAAAACAAAAAAAACACGTCTACTATTTTGACAATTCTTTGACAGCTCAACTTTTTAATAATAAATAACCGTCCGTGGAACACTGGAACATTCCGTCGGGAACACTTAGTGTTCGGGAAAATTAAAATATCAACTTACCACAGGCAATGTTGACTAGCACTCTGTCGAACTGTCAACTGCCTGTTGCGTCTGTGGAACACTCTAGAACATTCCACCGGGAACTGTTGGGTCCATAAATACCAGAACCACTTACCACAGACGACGTTGATCAGCACTCTGTCAAACTGTCAGGAGGCCCTGCTTGTTGCGTCCGTGGAAAACTCTGGAACATTCCGCCGGGAACTGTCGGGTCCATAAATACCAGAACCCTTACCACAGACGACGTTGACTAGCACTCTGTCTAACTGTCAGGGGGCCCTGCTTCTTGCGCCTGTGGAACACTCTGGAACATTCCTGGAACTGTCGGGTTCAAAAATACTAGAGCCACTTACCACAGACGACGTTGACTAGCATGTTATACCCGTAGTCGATGCGGCCGGAGCACAGGTAGCGAGCGTGCAGGCCGAAGTAACAGAGCAGCATCAGCAGCAGCGTCAGGGGGCCCTGCTTCTTGCGTCCGTGGAACACTCTGGAACATTCCAGCAACTAGCAAGAACAATTGAGTTTCTGATTCCTACATATCCGATACTGACGTCTGACAATAGGCTCTAGAAGACTGCCACAAGGGCGATTCGCACAGCAGGTTTTGATCATTCGTCGAAGAGCTTTATCTGTCTATCAGCCACTGACGTCCATTGCTAGACTTTGTCCCCCGTATACCGCCACTGTGAGCGATCTCCAATATACTGCAGGCACCGTCTCTCAGAGACCCGTGGGAGGCCATAGGTCTATCTGGTTGGTGGGCGACTGGTACTGTTCTTTCCAATACGTGGTCACCACTATAAGACCCCAACGGTCTCCGGTTGCAAAAGTACAGTTAGCAGCAGAAGTGGCTAAGCGGTTGAGGTGTTCAAAATGAGGTCAACACATCTCTATTGTCAAGAGAATGAGAGCGCGTGTAGGTCATTTTTAACACTTCACCCGCTCAGCCACTTTTGCTGGTGACTGTACAATTCTGTGAGGTAGGTCGGTGTAAAAATAATAAATTTGTCGACCGGTGTAGCCTAGTGGGTAGTGACACTGCCTATGAAGCCAATGGTCCTGGGTTCCAATCCCAGTCAGGGCATTTGTTAGTATGATGAGCACAGGTATTTGTTCCTGAGTCGTGGGTGTTTTCTATGTATTTAAGTATTTATATGTATCTATCTATTATATATATCGTCGTCTAGTATAACACAAGCCTTACTGAGCTTACCGTATGACTAGGTCGATTTGTGTAACTCGTGAGTAAAAAAAAATGCTCAACCCGTTAAAGCATTGATCTATACATCTTTATACCTTTGCCTTTTAAGACTACCCGTCCAGAGTTTTCCAGAAGTATAAATCAGGCATGTGGCGGACTAGGTATTGAATGAGCCAAGATAAAAAAGGGGAAATATTCATGGAACTTGACTACACCCAGCAAGTAAAAAAGAAAATATATTTATTACTACATAAATACACAATCATTTACAAAAAAATTATAAGAAAATAAAATAAAAGCTCCTAAGCGACCGAGGTATTTAAAACAGTGTGCATTATGCTTGCAGATTTATACAGGTCAACAGAATAAAAACACCCGGACCCGGACCCGGACTCGGACCCCGGTATGTCCTTAAACTACGTCCAACAATGAGAGGTAGGGCACAGCGAAGTACCATCACGCTTGAATCTGGAGAAGCCCAACTGGGGATGTACCTCCTCCTTACAGAAGACCACAGCCATAATAGCACTGCTACCTTTCAGGTATGTAGTGTTGTGTTCCTGATGGTGAATGAGGTTCCCAGAGCTCCAACCCACTTATAGGTCGGCAACGCGCTTGTGACTCCCTTGGTGTGGTGAGTGCCCATGGGCGACGGTAATTGCTTACCATCAGGGGTGACGGTAATTGCTTGCCACCTTTGTCATAAAAAAAAAACAGTTCAAATGCAGTCAAACAAGTGAAAAAAAACTCACCTAACTATAGCGGCGGCCAGCAGCGCCATGACCATAGACAAAGCACACACGTAGTCCATCAACTCTGTGAACGGCGTGTCTCTGGCGTGGAAGATTATCGACCACACCCACGCGTTCTCGCACACCTGGTGGGTTAATGGATCCTCAGTGTGAATTGCGAGGAAATTACTAAGAACGAAATTACTTTTCCGCATTTAAAGCTGTTAAACGGTCGCGGAGAGCTGCGGCCCGCAGTCTGCGTCGGTTAGCCAACGCGAATGGCTCATGATTATGCTCCTCGTTACGGAGTGAAACATGTCGAGCAATATTCGACTTATAAAACATGAGTTACCCGCTTTTATACAATTAATATCCTTTGGTATAATTTATAATTTCGCGTAATGTGTTTTTTTCTGAAACTGTAGATTTTTCAGGACTAGAGGTAATATATTTTTGTTTTGCGATAAATGTGTTTATTGAAGTTTTTTACAATAAATGTAATCTTAAAACAATATTATAGAGAAAACAAAGTAAACAAGGTCAAACGCTGGTCAGTCTTTTATAAAAAAAAAAAAAAAAATTACAAATAAAAAAATATCCCCCAAATCGCTGCTAATGGGTAATGTGCCCAGAACGCTGGCCGCATTGCCTTCAGGGATCGGAACCGGTTTCAAAATACCGGTTAAAATTGTTCGTAAACAGTTTACATTTCTGTTCTGTCATTAACCGATAATTAGCAATAACGTTTTCATAAAGAACGAATCAATTTCGGTTACCGGTATTTATGAAGAACAGAATTTATTTCGTTCCGTGAAACTTTATTGAACTGGTTAATAAGTGACAAGTTTGTCAATTAATTTATTTATCTATACCAGCCACTTCAACCAGCAATACACTGATATCGCATGTTAAGGCTCACCTTTTTATTGTGATTAAGTCATAAATCGGTATGTCAGACATTGACATTAATCAAATGAAATAGCTAATTATAAATTTCATTTCTCTCAGAAACGTTTCTTGTCAATTATGTAATTTTCAGAAGTAGGTATGTGTAATATGTTAAATGTTTCAGAAATTGCCCATCGCTAAATACAATACAATACTTTGTGCAATTCTGACAGTCAGCACCCTATTAGCGTTATTTCGGCACCAGCCACAGTTCTAGCGAGCCTGGGGTCCGCTTGGCAACCTAATCTTATGATTTAACGTAGCACTATTTTTTGTGGAAACGCCTTATTGAGATTAGAGACCGGTTTTCTCACGACGTTTTCCTTCACCGTAAAGCTAGTTCTGAATATCAAATGACATTTCGTACATAAGTTCCAAAATACTCATTGGTTCGAACTGGGGTTTGAACCCAGAATCTTCCAGATTGAAAGACCAACGTCTGCTACCTACTACGACCAGTATGTCACAACCGTTTAATTACACAATTAAACGGTTATTACACAATGCTGAAAGTAAAAACATTAAAAACGCTATCTCGGACACAAACTGTAAGGTAAGGAAAAGATTTAATTCTCTATTTTAAAGCTAGTTTGGTCTCTGTACGTGAAAAATCATAAAGCGGGTCAATAACACCCAATGACCTTTGAAGAAAGACCTTAGAAGCTTCGGTAGCCTAGTCGTTCAAGCACTCGACTTTCAAACAGGCGGTGGTACCCCTGAGTTTTTCGGAATTTATGTACGGAATGTCATTTGATATTTATCGATAGCTTTTCGGTGAGGAAAAACATCGTGAGGAAACCTGCATACCTACATCTGAGAAGAAATTCAAAAGGTGTATGTGAAGCCTCCAATCCGCACTGGGCCCGCGTGGAGACTATTGCCCAAACCCTCTTATGAGAGGAGGCCTGTGCTCAGCAGTGGGACGTACAAAGGCTGATGATGATGATGATGATGACCTTTAAAGTAAAGTGTCCAATGCATATTAATGAATTCTTAAAACGATTTTTCTCGGTATCTAAATTATAAAACGCAAATATGGAAAAAGTTTGCCTACTACGACGATCGAACCCGGTACCTCCATATTCCTAGTCAAAACTCAGAGCCATCGTTGTATCTCTGACATTGACATCTCTGACGTAGAAACCGGTTAATTTCGTTCAACAAAAACAAAACCTGCTGAAGGACAGTTCTCTCATATTAACCGTTTAAAAACCGGTAACCGAAAACAAGAACACTATTATTTCGGTTTGACGTCTAGAGGCAAAACCGGTTTGGTTGAAAATACCGGTATCCGATCCCTGATTGCCTTATCAGAAATTGGTTTGGCAAGAATGAGCATACGTTATGAGCGCCTCTCTAAGGGCAAGATTTTTACTGCACTCTGTAAGTAAGTTATACACATCTCCTGTGTTATTCATATAGTGTCAAATTGATATATTTAATATTACTGCTAATGCTAAATATAACGGCTACACATTAAAGTGTACCAAGTTTCTACAACTTCTCACGTTCACAGTCCGGTGCCCCATATATGGGTCACGACGAACTATCTTCACAAGTCCGTGCCCCACACTTGGGTCACTATAAGCGACCAGATACGCACTGAAAACTAATCACTTCCAACTGCATTCAATCGCGCTAATAATATAACGATATTAATATTTCTGTTAGGTAGACAACAGAATTCAGAAATATAGTATTGTAGTAATCCGAGTATATAACTGAGGCGCTATCGCCAAAAACTATATTAGTTTTCGGACGATTGTCTCTGTCACTCTCATGACGGCTTAATTGGGGTAAAACAGAAAGATGCACGAAATTTACGAATATCGTTTTTGGCGGTAGCACCTCTGGGCGTCCTTAGTGACCCATACGTGGAGCAAGGACGTGGGATAGCAATTTGCTTGGACGTATGAGGAAATCAAGACATTACGTATGGGGACTGCGAACGTGTTATAGCCAAAGTTAATAACCATAGCAAACCCATGCCAAAATGGCAGCAGCGGCGCACTCTGCCCCGAAAACTGCGTGGCCAGCTCATAGTGCATGTAGACGTGGGCGGCCAGGTTCAGCAGGGAACTGAATGCAGATGCCGGCTCCTGGACTCCCAGCGCGCGGGCAAATGGCCACTGAAACCAGTGAAGAGTAGGTGTTATTTAGAGATGGGCCGACTACGGATTTTGCCGAATAGTCGGTTCTTGAATTGCCGATTAATCGGCCGACTAATCGGCACTACCGGTAGGATCGTAGTTTTTTAGCTAAGTTCGGGTGCAATAGCCGCGTCCCCATAGAACGCATTGCATCGAGAGCCAATTTCCTCGCGCGACATTCGGTAGGACTAAGTGTGGACGTGTCGCTTCGTCTATCAATGTATTTGAATGAAAACTTTAACATAAAATAAGTTTATTTTATAATGGTATTTTTTTTCCTTATTCCTATATTCCTCTGTAGGTAATTAAGTGCCGAATATTCGGCATTTTTCGCCGACTAATCGCCGACTATAAATAGTGCCGAATAGTCGGCATTCCCGAGTACAATATATTCCCGAATAGAGACATTCCATTTGTCATTGAGGATAAAGAAAGGTGCTACCACACCGCTACTCAAAATACGCAGACGGTACGGAATCGCAGTGACGCGCCGTAAACTTTTCTACTTGTTGCTCAAAATAGGTCCACTGTAAATTGAGCTGCACCAATAAACTTTCGAGCAGCAACTTGGAGAGCTTGTGGACAATTAATGATCTTAATATTTAAAAAAATATGATTTAATTATGACAACAGGTCTGGCCTAGTGGGTAGTGACACTGCCTATGAAACCGATGGTCCTGGGTTGAAATTCCAAGGGCATTTATTTGTGTGATGAGCACAGATTTGTTCCTGAAATATGGGTGTTTTCTATATGTATTTAAGTATGTGTATATTATATATATTGTTGTCTGAGTACCCACAACAAAAGCCTTACCATGAGGCTCAGTCCATTTGAGTATTATTTATTTTATTAATTTACAACATGTCATTGCAATTCTGTACCATCAGAGTAATGTGAGCAGTGGTGTGGGAGACATGATAAAAACAGTACAACACACACACACACAAACAACACAACATACTTTTCCATGAAACTTGGGGTAGTTGTAGCCTCTCTCTGCAAATGCATCAACTGTCCTCAACATGCAGTGGTGCCGGCATTCATCCTGGCAACCCCACTGCAGCAGCCAGCTCCAGAAATCCAGCAGTTTGGCTGCTTCCGGTGTAAAATTATCATCTAGAATATATGTTTGTCATTTATATTTGAATTCTTGTACAGTCAGCATCATAGTTTGTTGCAGTCAGTATGGACAAAAATATTGTAAATGTTGAAAAACTTAGCTAAAGCACCCAGCCTTTGTAGTAGTAACATTCAGTGTTCTATATTCAAATTTTGATATAAAGTTCCACATTAATTCTCTGCACAAATAGATAAATATGGTCCTAGTTAAGTTTTTCACCTTAATTATATATAAACATCAGTAACAACGTTCTAATTTCGTAGCAATGTATGGTTGGCAGAAAAACATATACAAAGCAGGTCAGTTAGTATTTTTAACATTTATATATATAAAAATAATATGTTTATTATTTATAGCATATGTGATACTCTGTTGTATAAGCTACATTCTTGGAAAATTCCAATACTATACATTCAGTAGTTTTAGTGTGAAAGAGTAACAAACATCCATATAAATGTTCGCGTTTACAATTATTAGTAGGATGTACTTCTATATCAAAAGATACCATTCAATTCAGTTAAATGTAGTGAGTGTGATGCCTTCTGCCTAGAAAGTGACTTCTCACCACCCCATCTCTTCTGTGTGTGCCGTAACAGCCGACAAAGGTCTATCTGCAGCTACTGCAATCGCCAACCCGCCTGTCAAGCATGACGACTATAGCAACTAGCCCCCAAAATCAGTTACACAGTGGACGACGTGTGGCTGAAACGATGATGATGAAAGTAATGTCGCTCACAGATTCCTAAAAAAGTTTACCTTGTGTACAGTTGGTGGTTTTGCAGCGTTTAACACAGGTTTGGTAAAACGGAGAGCGGTCTCCGTCGCTGGCCAAAACAAAATGATTGTTTACGAAGGTTAATAAAATAAATAATAGAGTAAGTTCAGCCCTCATTTTTTTCATTTAATTACTGTAACGTTATGTTTACATTATTATATTAATTTTCATAACACCGGCACCGATTAACAAACATTTTTTTCTATAAACAAAACTTGACATTCTTGACACTTCACATGTTATGTTTGACAGCATAAATAATTTTTTTTTTTTTTTATTAATTTATTAAGAGCATTGGCAACACAGGCCATCAGCTCAAGACAAAACAATTAAAATAACATATTTACAGTAGTATGTACACACAAGAAATAAAATAAAAGCAATTAATAACAAAGACACACCATGAGAAACACATTAAAAAATACAAAATATTTACAAACTGCCTATAGTGTTAGAAACAAACTCGTAGATTACAGGGTATAGCTTAGGATATTTCAAAAGGTCCTGCACAGAGTTAGGCGGGACATACAAACCGTTATCTAAATACATTGCAACTAACAATAACCGTTGTAAATTAAATGCAGAGCATTTAAAAAAAATATGATCAAGATCACATACATCAAAATTACAGTACGGACATACAGCAGAATCACTTAGTTTTAACCTAAAAAGATGCGCTGGAAAACGGCCATGACCAATACGCAATCTACACAAAGTAGTAATGAATGTTCTTTCTACATATTTTCTTTGGTATTCAAACCACGACTTGGTGCTAGGTGTCTGGACTATTTCAGCTAGCCATTTTCCCTTAACTGCTATAGATTTCGACCAGGAGTTATTCCAGCGTCTAATCATTAAATGTTTAACAAAAGGAACTAAATCACATTGAGGAACTTTATAATCACAAACTTGAATATTTATAGCAGATTTAGCAAGCTGGTCTACGAGTTCGTTACCAACAATTCCTGAATGTCCAGGAACCCAACAAAATTCTACAAGTATATTCTTAGCCAAAAGAGAACTTAAACAACTTCTTAACTTATAGACTAAATAATTAACGGATGCACGTATACATTTGTTTTTAAGTGCTTGTAAAGCGCTCATAGAATCAGATAATATTAAAAACTTATTCTTACTATTCTTAATAATATAATTATCATTAATATGGTTCAAAGCATAAATAATACCTAATACTTCGGTTGAAAACACAGAGAAGTAATTGCTACATTTGAAAACTTTTCCAATATTCATATAAGAATCATAAAATGCAAAACTTGTCCTATCTTTGGATTTAGAACCGTCCGTATACAATTTAATAAAATCAACCTTACTATCAAGGAACTCCAGAAAGTCGTATTTAGATTCAAATTTAACCAAATCAACTGATACATTTCGCATTAAGTCATGATACTCAAATTCAAAACAGGGAAGCAAAGATGACCAAGACACAATATCTTGGAATTCAAAGTTTAAGTATGTTATAGCTCCACCTATAGAAGAAGAGTTAGGAAGCGGTAATAAATTATAATTTGGAATATCGAAATTATCTATATTCCTACAAGTTAAAGGGTGAACACTATTAAATTGTCGCCTACATTTTTACTTTGCTAGCGTGTTGCATCGAACCTTTTTTGAATATTCTTTTAAAATTTTAAATTTAGAAGGCTCGTAATATATTAGACAACCATAAAATGTTCATTTGTTTTTTATTTATGAAAATGGCGTTACACGAAAAAAATGTTCGCGAATTAATTTTGCAAGAATTCAGTAAAAATCCTCATTTATCAACTTTAGATCTGGCAAAATCTTGTCAAACAACTCGGAGGACGGTTCAACGAACCCTAAAAAAAATTAAACAAGGTGAAACTATAGATAGGAAGCGGCGTGAAGGTCAACCCACCAGAAAATCTAATGTTAAGTTACAATCAAAGGTGTGCAAGCTATTTGATAAGAATCCGAGTATCTCTTCCCGGGATGTGGCGAAAAAGTAGGCACTAGTCAAGCAAATGTCCAAAAATTAAAAAGAATGCGGCATTACAACATATAAGAAGCAAAAGGCTCCCAAAGAGAACTGTGGATCAATATAATCGTGCGGTTAGACGTTCTAGGTTATTGTATACCTTGTTGATTGAGAAAAATGTTGCCTAATTATTGACGATGAAACCTACGTCAAGGCAGATTTCAAGTCTTTACCAGGTAACCAGTACTATTCCTCTCGTGACATCTCGAATCTTGACGAATCGGAAAAGGTGATCCCGGTAGAAAAATTTGCAAAAATACCTTGTTTGGCAAGCTATATGCCAGTGCGGCATGAGGAGCTCACCATTTATCACTACCGGGACAATTAACACCGATATTTATATATCAGAATGCTTGAAAAAGAAACTGTTACCATTCATAAAGAAACACACTTCCTCAACATTGTTTTGGCCAGATTTAGCAAGTTGCCATTATTCGTCTCGAACTTTGGAATGGTATAAGGCGAATTCAGTCGAGGTAGTGCCTAAGGAGAGTAACCCACCTAACTGTCCCGAACTTCGCCCCATCGAAAAATATTGGGCTAATATAAAAACTAAACTGCGAAAAACTTGCCAACCTGCCACTTCATTACCAGATTTTCAACGAAAATGGATTAAATGCACAAAATTGTTAAGCGATGATTCCGTGCGAAATTCAATGAATCACGTCAAAAGTAATGTCCGGAAATTTTCTCGTCGTTCGATGAAATAGCCCTAATATTTTTTAAAATGATTTTACGCTGTATAAAATTAGTCATATAAAGAATTTTGAGCACTTTGGATTTTTATTTTGTCGTCTGTAGCATGTTCGACCTGCGACAATTTAATAGTGTTCACCCTTTACTGAATTATCACGACTCACCAGCTTAAGACCATATTTGTCGGTAATGTAACTTCTACGTATAAATAGAGGAACAACGCCAGCCTCTATTTCCAAGGAATTAATAGGAGATGACATCATTGCTCCTGTAATTATTCGTAACGCTCTATTTTGGATAACATCTAATTTCCTTAGGAGATGATAACTCGCATCAGCAAAAAACATACAACCATAGTCAAAATGACTTCTGATTGTCGCTATATAAATCGTTTTCAGGACCTTAGGATCTGCTCCCCATTTTACTCCAGTTAATGACTTTAATATATTCAATCCTAGTTCAGTTCTTCTACAAATTGTGTCAATATGGGTTTTCCAAGAAAGGTCATAATCGAGATATAGGCCGAGATACTTCACATAAGGTTGAGCAGGAATAACTTTAGCGTTATATAAAACTTGAGGATAATGTAAACCATTTTGAGAAAAAAGAATTACAGAACTTTTGGATACATTAACTTCAAGCTTTAAAGAATTTTTAAATAAGTCGTGAATCGTACGTAGACAACTATTCATAATAGTTTCACCATTTTTAATATCTGTACAGTTCACATACAAAACCAAATCGTCAGCGAAAAATAAATGCCTAACAAATGATGCAATTTGTTTTATAAAAGAAACCAGACTTAGGATGAATATAAGAGGAGATAATACAGAACCTTGAGGCGTTCCCTTTGTAGAAACTTTAGAACCTATTAACAAAGATTTGATTTTCAGAGATAGAGTACGGTTATTGAGAAAATTATATATCCAATCCAGTATATGACCAGGAAAACCCAATAGTGATAAACTTTTAATAAGATATGAGTGGTCTATGTTATCAAATGCCCCTTTAATATCTAAAAACACAGCTAATGTGTACTGATTATTGCGAAAATTATTCTTAACATCCCCAATCAAACAGCTTAAGTTATCAATTGTACTTTTACCTTTACGAAAACCATACTGTGTACTTGGAATGAGTTTGTTATTCTCTGTAAACCATTCTAGTCTATTTTTTAACATGGTTTCAAAAACTTTTGCAAAACAAGATGTCAAAGAAATAGGCCTGTACGATTCAACATAATTCGGTTCCTTATAAGGTTTGAGTATCGGGACAACATGTTGCGTTTTCCAATCTGGAGGAATACAATTACTGTGCCATAATGCATTAAATATTTTACATAATAATTCCTTGGGCTTTCGGGGTAAGCATTTTATTACTTTATAAGTGATTAAATCTGGACCAGGTGAAGTATCTTTTTTATTATCTAATGCAGCTTCAAACTCACTAAAGGAAAATGGGCTTTTCATCCATTGAGATTCCGGAGAGCCACATTTTTCAAAGTGCTCATGAAGGTCAGTAATATTTAACGTATTATTATCACCAGAAGAAATTTTGTCCAAAAATAATGTAGCATTAGCTGGATTTTGAAATAAACTAGGTGAAGAAGAAACGGAATTGAG
Organism: Grapholita molesta; assembly: GCA_022674325.2. Lineage (NCBI taxonomy): Eukaryota > Metazoa > Arthropoda > Insecta > Lepidoptera > Tortricidae > Grapholita > Grapholita molesta. The sequence continues at coordinate 807,812 of CP053130.2, forward strand.
TTTGGCGTGCTTAAATCTACGTATATAATCCCAAATAATTTTACACGATGTCATGCGATTAAAAGAAGTACAAAGATTTTGCCAACTGGTGCGTTTTATTTCAAATAGGGTTCTTTTCTTTAAAGCATCCAGTTTTTTGTATATTATATAATTTTCCATCGTAGGGTATTTTTTATACGATAGTAAGGCAATTTTAGCTTGGAGAACTACTCGATCACAATTTTCATTCCACCAAGGAGAAGCTATCGTGTTTTTCTTTTTAAGATGGTAACATTTTTTCGGGAATGTCAATAATATGTCATGTAAAATACTCAAATATTGTATGTAGTTTTCGAGTGGATTATCTACAAATGAAAATACAGCAAATTTAGTTTCACATAAGTTCACAAATTTGGCCCAGTCAATCTTTTTAAAGTTAATCTCGGCTAAAGAATTCTGATCATGTTGAAGATTTGTACCTGTTTGTCCAAATATCTTATTAGAAATGGTAGGATTACGACTAGGAGTAAGCGAGTCGATATGTACACTTATGAGCAAAGGAAAGTGGTTGCTACTTAACAGATCGTCAAGAACAGATACCGAACAACTAGAACTAAGAGCTCGTGATGCGAATACTAAGTCTAATACGTTACCTTGTTGACCGAATGGAGCGAGTGTCGTGACTGAACCGTCGTTTAAACAAACTAAATCAGAACTCTCTACAAAAGCGTGAAGAGCCTTACCCCTTCCGTCATTGATTCTCGAACACCAAGACATGTGATGTGCGTTGAAGTCACCTATTATCAGACAATTATTGTTTAGTTTTGAGCATGATTCTTTTAATAAATCTATAGTAAATTTACCATTTGGAGGTGGAGGAGCATATACACATAACACATCAAGATAAAAATTATTAATGATAACTCTAATTAAAATATTTTGTAAATGGTACTGTGATGAGGTGTTGACAATATTAAACTTATATTTAGAACGAATTGCAATAGCAACACCACTATGAAGATGATTGGAATCTCTTCTAATTAAAGTAAAACCGGTAATTTAATAATTTTGCTTGGGGTTAGCCAAGTCTCATTAAATAGTATAATGTCTATACTCTCATCACAACTGTTCAGAAAATGTATGAGTTGACTTAGTTTTGGAAATAAACTTCTGGAATTCCAATGGAGTATTTTTAGTTGTTTAATACCCAACCTGTCCATGGTTTAAGTAGATAAACTTGTTACAAGTAACTCTTTAATGCGTTGTGAGGATATAGGGGGAGGGCTAGAAGAGGTATTTTTGGGATCCTTTTTTCATTAATTCTAAAATTGTTTTAGTAATTGCGTTCAAAACAATTTCAGAATTAATAATTTCTGTAATCAGTGCACGTCCTTGAGGTGTTTTAGCAGGTGCTTTTAACAACTTACTATTTGAACTACTATTACTTGAAGAGTTAGTGCTTACAGCTGTTGTAACAGCAGTTGCATAAGTGGACTTCCCACTTATTTTATCTTTTATTGCGGAGACTTTTGCTGCCTTCACTGGACAGGAGTAGGATACTGCTGAATGAGAGCCATTACAATTCGAACATTTGAATGAATTAGGAGTAGTACAGTCCTTGTAAAAATGACCCGCAGAACAAATGGAACATATTTGTGTGCTTTTGCAAGCTCCACTGCCATGATGGAATTTGTAACAGCGGAAACACTGCAGTAATGGTTTAATGTATTCCAGAACAGGCATCCAAATGTGATCATAAGTTACATGGTCTGGTCTAGTTGAGGCCATGAATGTTACCAATACAGTTTGGAGAGGTTTGTACTGCCCATTTTCCTGTTTTTTTGCAAACCGTTTTACACCTAGAATTAAACAAGTTGATTTCAATTCTTCAAGTAAAGTCTCCTCACTAAGTTCAACAGGAGCGCGAATGATGCCCTGACACTCAATGCTATCATACGGAATTTTTGCTTGCCAGTTATTTGTTTCCATCACCAACTTATTTAACAGAAAGGAATTTGCATCCTTTGCACATCCAAAATAAACTTTCACAAAATAGTTTCCTGCCGCCTTCACATATTGAACACCATTTATGTTTCTTAACACCTGATTAACTTTCAGTATGTCCATGGGAACTTTTAGAGTTGGTTCATTATTTGCTGACTGTAAGAGTATAGGATACTCTTTTTTAGACAGATCTTCGTATATTGGGTTGTGATCTCTAAATAAACCTCGTTTACTCTTAAGATAATGCATTTTTTGTTTGCATGAAGTGGCGTCTATTTCGGAATTGTCTCTATTTTTCCTCTTTTTTGTAGTTTTGGCGGATTCTATATCCATGGGGATGGGGCCGCCGCCCTCATCCCCGTCTCCCGAGCTCATTCGAAAGTATTAACCAGAACTTCACTTTTTCTTGATATTTTAACAAGAAATAAAAATAATCGTATAGCTTTTATGTAGAAAAAAGGGCTTTAAACACAATTAAATAAATTATAATTAAAAATGCCGCCTTGCACTTTTCGCTTTCCCGCCCTTTTTTTCACAGCATAAATAAATAAACGGTTGTTCTAAAACATAATCAACAATTTTATTTATTTATTTATTATCCTCGTTTCATAAAATAAGTGATGATTAAGTGATATCAATTTATGCGACAAAATGGAAAATTTAATTTTATTATTGTTTTCATCAACAATATTTATGTAACTTTGTGCTTCGATTATTAAATCAGAATTTGGAACGACTCCCACAAATTAAAACAGCTGATTATTGTATTGCCATGCAGAAAAGTTAATATTTGTAATTAGCTAGAAATAGGAGGAAAAATAACTAAATGGTAAAATAAATATAATAATGAATATGGTTAAATGGTATGTCTATGATAATTAGAGCCCAAACGTTTTACTTCCATATCTTAAATAACATAGGATGTTACAAAGTTGTGGCAACATTGTGGTAAAATGTCAAAAAAGTAAATAAATCGGATAAATCCTATCCTAACCTAAAGTAACCTAATGTAATAACGAAAATATTGCATTAGATTTAAAATGGTGTTTATACTTAGACCTTTATTGGTTAAGGAAATTAAACGACCACGCAATTATCTTCGCAGTCGATTTGTAGACTCCATAAGACTTCATGTGAAAGGCGGTACTGGAGGAACCGGTTTACCTAAGTTCGGGGGCTTGGGCGGGCAGGGCGGCTGCGTTTACTGCATTGGCAAAGAAAAGGCTAATCTTCTAAAAATTTCGAATACGTACCGTGTGAAAACTATCAGTGCAGGGCACGGCGAAGACAGCCGCAAGACAAAAATCGTCGGGAACCCTGGAGCAGATGTCAAACTTGAGGTTCCACTCGGTGTAACAATCTACCGAGAAGATGGAAAGGTTCTCGGATCCATAGACAAAGAAGATGAAACCGTCATACTAGCTAGAGGTGGCCCTGGAGGCAACCCGCAGAATAATTTCTTAGGACACTTTGGTCAGATATATCACATCAGATTAGATCTTAAATTAATCGCTGATATTGGACTTGTTGGTTTCCCCAATGCAGGGAAAAGCTCCTTATTGAAGGCAATATCTAGAGCGAAACCTAAGATTGCTAACTATCCATTTACAACAATCAAGCCAAATAAAGGAATAATTCAGTATGAAGATTTGAGACAGATTTCAATAGCTGACTTGCCGGGTCTCATCGAAGGGGCTCACAACAATGTAGGGCTCGGACACAAGTTCTTAAAGCATGTTGAAAGAACAAAACTGCTACTTTTCATAGCTGACGTAAAAGGCTTTCAACTCAGCCCCAAATATCCTAAAAGGTCATGTCTTGAAACTGTGTTGCTGCTTAACAAAGAGTTAGAACTGTATGACTCAGAGTTATTAGAGAAACCTGCAATTTTAGCTGTAAATAAAATGGACTTGGAGGGAGCTGAAGACATATTTAAAGAGATCAAGACTTCTCTTAAGGATATAGACAGAGTTATTGAATCAGTGCCAGAAGAAATAAGGCCAAAGAAAATAATAGAATTTGAAGATGTGATTGGTATATCTGCTTTGAACAACAGTGATAGTATAAAGGAGTTGAAACAGCTGCTCAGGAAAAGACTGGATGAGTATGCCGACGAGAACAACCCAGACATTGTGGATGCCAGTGACCTGCTCAAGAAAACTAGGGCAATAATGACAGAAAGAGGTCCCAAAGTCACTTAGTGCCAACGTAGCACTAATATGTATATAAACCCTACAGTTAATTATTAAAATGCTTTGTTTAAATAAACATAACACTTTTATTATATCTTTTTTATTTTTGTTGAAAAATGAGTCGCAAAATTTACTGTAGCATGAAATCGGCTAGTCTCTCAAAAACCTCTATGTTCTCTGATTTGGCCCCCAAAACAACCCTAAATCAATGAAATTGCCTATCACCTAATGCTTCAAGTACAATGTACTTATATGTACATACAGTCTGTTCATCCTACCTCTCCACTGAAGTCAGTGGACTTTCCACCATTATCAATATATTCCTATGAATGATATGAAGTAGCACTGTTAAGTAGAAAATAGCATGAGCTTTGGTCAAATGAGTACTTAATCTAAAGAATATAATACTCCCTACTTCACAATGTCAAAAGCAAAAGCCAAACACTACATTACCCAAGTGTAGTTGAACTTTATGCATGGGCATGTAGGTCTATTTTGCTCTGTGGTCTGACCTGTTGAATTTGGGACCTACGGCGCTACCGCGAAACACAGTATTCGTAAATTTCGGACGATTGTCTCTGTCACTCTTATGATGCCTTAATTGGAGTAAAAGAGAAAGATGCTTGAAATATACGAACTTCTATGTTCGCGGTACCAGGCCTGTACAGTCATTGGCGTTGAAGTTTAGTGATCTCTGTTTTTAGCTAACACTGTTAATATGATTAACATTTGTTTTTCATGGGATTATGATACGTAAACATCTTGCCAGTATCCCAACCAGCCACTACACAAAGTGACAAAGTGTACAGCTTAGAATGCACCTTCAGTCCTACAGATAAGGTTTACTATTGCAAATCATATGAAACTGTAAAGAATAAAAATAACTAGGGAAAATGAAAACAAGTAGTAACAAATATTTATTTATTAAATTTTTCTAATAAAAATTAATAAAAAATTATTACTAATTATTATAATTATCTTACATTGTAAATACTATTGTCATAAATAAAATAGTTATAAATATAATCTGCAGATTACTTCTGCACACAAAATGCTGAGTATAGCACAGCAATGTTCCGTTATAACACTTTTAGTGCCAGGAAACCACGAGGTGAGTTCGCTATGTGTAGCCATTTTCCTTCTGTCAATAAAAAAACACTGTACAGTTGCCATCAGTTATTTCGGAGCTGTGGAGGTGCTCATAAATATTGGACCATGCACTTTACAGGCTTGACCATAGAGGTGTTGTTCCAATATTTTGGACCACCTACGCAGCTCTGATATATCTGATGGCGAGTGTACAATATTGGCACAGAATGTGATATTTCAGACTCAAGATCTTACAGGATTGTAAGCAGGTATATTCTACATTACAAAAAATTCATTACCTACATATGAATACTTGTCGACTTAAAACAGAAATTAGATAAAATTGTAATTATATTACATTCACAATTAATGACTAACAAATGCATAAAATTAGTGGTAACAAAAATCATTACGTATAAATATTCAACGTTACGCTTTCCAAATTCATTGTCATATTTTTTAAATTTAGTATCACATTTCCAAAATTCGTAGTCATATTTTTTTATTAAGTACAAAAATACTTTTTTACAAACATTGTATTATTATAATTAATATTATTATTTAATAATGCAACAACTATTACGTTAAACAACACTTACGCGGACTAGTATCACAGGACTAGTGTCTTAAAGTACAAGGTATTATGGTTTTGAGCATTTGGGGTGGTTTGTACACATGTTATAAATGCTTGCCTGAGTTAGTGTTGATCAGTACTTTGTTCTACATCTTTCTCCTGTGTTCTAGAAAATATATTCTTGATTCGTTAGAATATTTTAGAGATTCCTGTAAAATATTCAAACCCATTTATATTTAATTAACCGAAAAAGAAGGCAAGGAATGTTTACTTGTCAGTCTATTATAAGCCTGCTTCTTTGGCATGATAATCTCAAATAACTTGACGCACTATAATTAATTACTTATAGGTTGTTATTAGTAGTAGTAGTTAAATTGATTTAATTACTGTACTCTTGTAATGTACTCTTTTTCATGTCATGATTGAACTAAAATAGGCTAACTAAGAACAAATAAAAATATTTTTTATTAAATATTTTGATTTTTCAGTGGTAACAACACTATATAAATTGAAAATAGATGAAATATACTTGAGAAAAAAAGACGATGGCCTCCGGCGTGAGACAGGGTAAAACCCGTATCTCCAGCTGTCGCTGCTGGTGCCTGATTAATACAATTAATATTTTATATTCTTCTAGTATTCATTTTATGTAAAATGGCTCACCCCGCCAAGCTGTATGCCGGGTGTGGCCTGTAATAGAAGTAATAACTTTAAGGATCGCTTCTAAACCACGAGCGTAGCAACATTTGTTCCACAAATTAAAAAAAAAATAGTTATTTATTACATAGGATTTTTAGGAAAAAATTAAATAGTATTTTTAATGGACAGCATCCAATAGTCTAATTGACGTTTACTGTCAGCCTACAAACTTCATAGTTTTTATTTTACAATACATTGCTTGCTTGGAATATCTTTTTTTATTTATATTCAGTAAACTATAAGTAATTTTCTAAAGTCGTAGTACAAATGTTGTTACGTTTATAGTGTAGAAACGATGCCTTATGTTATTGCTCTTATTACAGGCCACACCCGACATAAACAGTAATTTTTACTGTATCGGCTTAGGATTCCCGTTGGCGTCTTCAGCCAAGCCAGGGTGCAGGTACAGGTTGCGATTGAAGCCCCAGCTCTCGACGGTGGTGGTGGTGCCAGGGCAGCGGTGCTGCATGTCCTCGTCCACCAGCCGGAACAGGTCCAGCACGTGATGCTCGTGCGCGTGCGCAGCGAAGACTGAGCACAGCGACTGCTTGTACCAGGAGCCTTTGTTGTCACCGTCAATGCGGATGGAGACATAACCTAAAACCATTTAAACAAATAAATATTACAGGACATATTTACACAAATTGACTGAGCTCAACGGTAAGCTCAAGAACACTTGTGTTGTCGATACTCAGCCAACAATGTACGTAATATATAAAACTTAAATATATAGAAAACAACCATGACTCAGGAACAAATACCCTCACTTTTTTTTTATGATATAGGAGACAAACGAGCAGACGGATTGCCTGATGGTAAGCAACCACCGCCGCCACTGGGACACTCGCAACACCAGAGTAGTCACAAGTACGTTGCCGGCTTTTAAGATCCCTATACGCTCTTTTCTTGAAGGTTTGGATGTCATATCGGTCCGGAAATACTGTACACGACAATTTATTCCAGAGTTTTGCTGTGCGAGGCAGGAAGTTTCTAGAAAAAACGCACAGTTGAGGACTGCCAACCATCTACCGTTTGCATTCTCACTTGAGACTCGATCGCCTTCACGACATACAATACTCACTGTGTCATTTCGCTCGTCTTGCTTTAAAACAGACGAAGCGTCGGAGGTAATTGTTAAAGTTAATATACGCGGTTAAGTTCCGTTTATTTGTAAAAATGTGTAAAATCTGTGAAATTTTTGTTGTAGAAAAATATAAATTATAAGAGAAAAATATATTAAAGATGCGTGTTGACACGAGTGTTTATTAGAACGAAGTAACCAAGGAATTTCAAACAATAAAAATAATAGAAATAAACAACTTAAAAAGTATAGTCTGCACAACAGAGGTTAGTTTATACAACAATTTTAAATCTGTATTTTGTGTGAGATATCATACGCTGAACGCGCCGTGGCCCGCCACGCTGCCCACAGTAGGCTAGTTGACTGTTTTTTTTTTATCAATCGATCCCTTTCTATCTAGGGATGAAATATCTGTATGGAGTAATGGCCTTAAAACTACACAAAAGCCAGAAATGAGCGTTAAAGTCTGACATTCGTATTTCCCGCGAAAACGCTTCTTACAAAATGATGATGACGTATGAAGTTACTTATTCCTAGCCGCGCTCTCAAGCATGGAAAAATAATGAAATTGTTATAAGACCGCGAAATATTGCGTTTTTGTATATAGTTGCCTTACAATTTATATTGCAGTAAACCGCGAGAATTTGATGGGTACCACGGTTTTATGAAATTTCGCAAATTAAAAATACTGTTCTTTTTAAATTTTGTAAACGTGATATTTTCAAATCAAATGAGTATTTATATTCAATTTTAATTTTAATTGATTATATTCGTCATTGTGAACCAATTTCACTTAATTTTTTTGCAAATTTTAATATGTGTCAACATCCCTATTAGCTCCAGACGTTACCTGGCAGAGTGGAGTGCGCAATGAGTATGTCGGAGTAGCTGCGTCTGAGCGCGCGCGCCGCCACCGCGCCGCGGGCCTCCGACGCCTCGGTGAAGTTGGACACGTCCGACTGCAGGCCTCGGAGTTCCGGCAGGGACTTTACACCGCTGTCAACATGCATGTAATCGATATCTTTATAATATTCTGCAAAAAGTATTTTTTTTTATCGTAATTGGTGACCGTGTGGTGACACACTTCGATTGCGAAACCCACGATTCAGCAAATACCCGGGGCGCGGGGTGCGCAGGGTTAAGTAGCGTCGGGTTATGTTCTCACAGCCCAACCAGTTCATATTTGGATCTCTGTTTTAACACAGGTGCTTCCCACTAAATAAATGATTAAATAATCGACTAAATATCATTTGAGGCTCCGCCGCGCCCGTGAAGACATACCCCCTACAACCGTAAAGCGGTTCCTCGCGATGCCTCGAGGGCGGAACCACGCCTCTGTTGCCAAGTCAATAAATTGCATGTTCAGATATTTGTGAACACCTCCACAGCTCGCACGTATCCGACTAGCATTTCCTCGCGACTTCGTCGGCTAGCCACGCTTGTCTTTAAGTATGGTTGCGGAATAAAAATTATCCTATCTCGTAGCAAGCTCTCTCCATAGCAAATTTCATTTCATAATATTAATATGGATGGATGGCGACTGAACATATTTTTTATAGAAATTAGCTAAACCAGTACTCACCGACACGCCTGGAATATGAACACCTTAGGTACCCCGTCGAGCGTCGGGTGGTTGACACTGCTGAACAGGTCCACGACGTCGTGCGAGGACACGAACCCCCCGTCTGTGCACCGGATGTCCGTGTCCCACATGCCTTCCCTGCCGTATCCGTGGGAAGACATTACGAAGAACACGGACTCAAAGCCTTCCAGTTTAAGGTTCTTTATAATTTCTAATGTTTGCTGTAAGTATAAAAATGGTCTTGACAGACAGACGGACAGCAAAGTGACGCTATAAGGGTTCCGTTTTTTTCCTTTTGAGGTACGGAACCCTAAAGCATTGCGATACAGTCAAGTTCAAAAATACGTACCGAAAGAATCCTTTCATAAATACGACAACCTTATTTACTGTACAATAGAGTTGCTCGGTACATATTTTTGAAACTTTTGCAGTGAACGTATTTTTACACTTGACTATACAACGAGGCAATGCAATGCCACCAGCATCCTTGGTACAATGCCTCAAGGGCCTTTTTTAGATTTACTACTTATATTAGTCGTAATAATATAAGAGCGCTGGTAGGTGAGCGCGGTAAGGCCATGCGACTTGCAATCCAGAGGTCGCAAGTTCGAGCCACAGGGCAAATGCCGGGTCAAAGCGAGGAAGATGACTCGTAATATTGTAAATAAAGATTACAAAAAAAAAAAAATAGTACAATTACTATACGAGTACCGCTTGGACTTGTCAATTTTTTCCATCTTATCCTTCATGGTATACGTATTGCATCGGTAGTGCACTGTGTTAGTGATCCACTGGATGTGGGTTCATTCCGCTTCGAGTCAATTTTTTCCATTTTTCTTTCCATTAAAATATCGAAGTATTCGTTAGCAGACGTTTCTGCATAACAAATAATAATTTAAAGTATTGTAACAAGTATAAAAGAGATAGTAAGTGTAACATTTTATATGCTGGTGTATGTTTATCACGCATATAATGTTTATGGGTATATTTTGAGTTATCTTTATATTTGAGTAGGATAAATCGCCAGTAACTGAGCACCTTTAATTAACTGGCTACGTTATTCTGGAAATGAATTATGTTTACCTATAATAAAACCTATTTTAGTAATAGGTGGCCAGTTACTAAAACCCTATTAGAAAAAATTGTTCCTAGGAGGAATATATGGCTGGAGAACGCATCCGCGAGCGCCAGTAGGGACAAATATATTCTGCCTTTTGTAGCAAAAGCCAAAATGTAACAATTCACTATAGTTTTGCTTTACTTGACACTCTATATAACAAAAATATTAGCTTATTCTGTATTAATTACCGCAACTTTGGTTGTAAACCCAAGAAAACCGGACGTCCAGGCGAGGGGAGCAGTTTCATCCTTACGTTGTGAATATTCCATTCATTCGCACGAAGCGATTCGCTTCTACCTTCCTAATGCGGACTGCTAAGGAATGGAATTCGCTCCCTTCGTCTGTATTCCCGGCAAGATATAATTTGGGTCTCTTCAAGTCAAGAGTGAATAGGCTGTTACTGAACCAGCGTGCTACACCTTCGACCTCGTCGTCACTTACCATCAGGTGCGACTGAGGTCAAACGTTGGTCAGTCTTACATAAAAAAAAAAAAAAAAAAAAAAAAAACTCCAATTGTATTTGTTTGTTCCCCTCCAACTTTGACAGTTCTGAAGGGTACAGTTTGGAGGGGAACATAAATATGTGAGACTATGACAAGGACGGACGAAAATAGCGCTGTCTCTGCTATACCTATGGAAAGTTATATAAGACCATCCCTTTCGATCGTGGTATTATTTTTAGCACGCTCCGTCTAGTTAAATGGTGTGTAATTTGTTTTATTAGATAAACGGAATTCATTTTCAGTATAAGTTGGCCAGTGTTATTGGCAATGTATCCTAATATGTATGTGTAGTTCTTACCGGTTTAGTCTTGTTCTCATAGGGCAGGATGAGCTTAAAGCCTATCTGCCTGAAGAGATCCATCAGCATGTCGTTGTCGCTCGCCACATCCCTGTGCTCCTCCCCGGTGGTGAACTCCGAGTAGCTGAAGATGACCAGCGCTCCTCGCTGCAGGCCCCGGGTGTGATACAACTTGATATCTGTTTAACAAACGATGACATACTTCACTTTTGTCATGCAGAGCATTTATTGGCATAACTCACCATTTTGCATTTTACAGAATGAGTTTACAGAAAAAAGTTATATGTGTATGTTTACATCTTCTTTCTTAATGGTATTATCACTAAAACCAATATTTTTAGGTAGTCTGTTAAAAAAGAACCTACATTTTAGTCCAGGGTGTCAGCTACCTCTATACAAAATCTGTCCAGCCGTTCTTGAGTTGTGAATGGGGTAACTAACCAATCTATGCTTTTTTTACAAATAGCTTTGGACTATATCTACCTGCTATGTTATTATACTCTTAACAGTACATCTATTGTATGATATAAATATTAAATAATAATAATTAAACAAACATACTTGACCCAGCATCATCCTGAAACCTGGTACTCCTGATGACATTCAGCTGTGATGTTGCTGGCAACACCAATCGTCCTTGGGATTTAGGAATGATACTGATTTTAATAAAGGTTAAAAAAGTGCTCCTCCAACACTTAAAACTTAAAATAAACTTTTAGGCATTTACCCATTTCACTTCTCCGAGCCAAATAAATGTATAAGCTATTAAAAGGTTCCACTGTATAAAATTATTTTTAATTAAGTTTCAAGTTTTTATTTCAGACTATACTTTGTTGCACAATTATCAACTACTCGTCATGAGGATTCTAACAAGTCTAAACACCATAGATTTATCTTTTGTATTTTAGGAGTTGCTATACCTTCTGGCTCCAGCATCAGATCAGATCAGTGGTACCATAATACTGCATTGTTACTGAATTTGCACAGGTGTGCTAATTTTCAGTTCAATCCGTCAGATATCTGCTTCAAAATTAAGCAAGATAAATATTGTTATAAAAGCTTGTAATTAGTAATACATTCTAATTGACATAATTACCAAAAGGAATAACTTACCCTGCACATTCTGGTTCTCGTTATCAGTATCACTAGTGCCTAAAAATAAAATAAAACATGAATTTGAACATTTATTTATTATTATATTTATACTTTCTTTCTTATTTTATGAATGAAGATGATGAATTTTGATTGTGATGGTGGCTGGGCTGTACCACCAGCATAGAAGCCTGCCATCTTAATTTGTTTTTGTATGAATTTATTTAACAAAAGTGTAAAAATGAGATATTTACCTAAACCAAGCGAACCACTGCTGCTTCCTGATGGGCCGAGAAGATCAAGCTCCTTGCCCTGGATTCTAGACTCAGTCTTCATCCTAGCCTGTTGTCTTTGGTCATCAGTTACATCCTGATAACAGATATCAACAAAATATTGTTACAATTTTGGAGACTGTGTTTAGTGGCAGGGGATGAAATATTTTCTAAGGCTTGACAGACCCAATATGGCTTTGCCAATTCTTCATGAGTTCAAAAAAAACTGCTGAAACATGGAATAGTTAATAATAAGATCAGATAAGATATTCTATCAGACCAGGTGCATATACATTTTAATAACATTCATTCAAATTATTATATCCCAAATAAAATATCGTAAAATAAACCACAAGACCTAAGTTAAGATGTATCTAATAATGCTAGTAATATAAGTTAATTGTAATCTAACAATCTATGGGCAACCAGGCCTGAAATAAAGAATTTAATAAATAATAATATATAAATATGAAATTACAATATATTACATTTGTTAGTAAGCAACAAGAAATAAATTATTAACCTTACAACTAAAGCTTGTATGGTTACTCCACCACTGTGTCTGTAATATAATGCACCAGGCCACAACCTTTAAACATAACATATGCCTACCATATGCTACTTTGAAGCATGGTGTCCCGGCCATACCAGGAATGTGCCTGTAGATTGTCCCAATTTAGAATCTATAATATATCCTTGAAATGTTTCACCCTACATTTATACTCACACTATTTGTGCTCAATGAACTTAATAATTTTAAACACAAAACTATCATAAGATTGGAACATATTAATTGTATAAAAGCGGGTAACTCACGTTTTATAAGTTGAATATTGCTCGACATATAAAACGTGAGTTACCCGCTTTTATACAATTAATATGAACTTAATAGTTGTAAAATCATTGTCAACTCATAAAATTAAATGTAATAAAAATAACTTATCAGGGGATAATTTGAAATTTATAAGTACAGATGTTTGTTTTGTAACAACAATGTTAGAGATTTGGAGAGGAAACATAAGTAAGTTAATAAAGTTACTAAAAACCTTAATCATTATTAATTTCCTTTTTGTTTATTAGGACATTAATTTCTTGATATAACTGTGTAATAGAAATTTTAATGACAGAAAGTAAGACCTGTGAATACCTGAATTATTAGTAACTGTAGTCAGTTTCATTATATAGTGGTATTTAAACACATAGTAAAACTATAAAACATAATATAATTGAGAAGATCAAACATGCAGTTGCATTTGAACAGTCTTCTCTTCAGCAGTCTTACCTGGTCAATCTTCTCTTCTTTGTTTAACATCATGCTTTCTTGTATACCTGCAAATAGAAATAATCTTATTTGATTCAAAATATTCAAATATAAAACTAATTTAATTTATTAAATCATCAATTGTTTTATCAGTCAGTGGTTTTTATATATAAAAACATTTATGGCTATAACCAAAATTGTAATTACTAAAATCTAATTAATCTTTCAGTCTTGAATATGTAGTAACATTATTGCCTTTGTCAAAGGACTCCATGACGTTCAACAAGTGTCGTGACGTCATTAAAGTTGAAATACCTTAATTTGTGTAAGTAGATTAATGACAAAACTACATGTTATTGATGTCCTCAGTTCTTGTAAGACTTAAAAATAGTACGAGTCTATTTGGATAAATGGGTTTCAGTGATCGGCATCAAGACTGACACACGGAACAAAAATATGAATAACATACGTTTCAACCTACGACTATCACATGTTATATGAGCTTATAGGCGTTTAGGTCCTATAAAGGCTCCTTAATGGTGACTGGGTGTTAGAACTTTTGTTTAAAAAATAAATGTTAAGTTTTCTGTTAAAGAGAATTACAATTACTACTTGATTATTAATATTATTATACTACGTACCAATGGTAAGTTCTTCAGCCATATTCACGACAGAGCTTAAATGAATATTCTAGAAAAGAAAACAACAGTATTCACTGCGCTCCAGCGCGGATTCCTCATGCACGCACAATTTTTCAGTGAGTTTTGAATGTTTAACATCAATTTTGATGTTAAAACCTGCGTGTGCGGCGCGTTTTTTTCCAGTTTTGACTTTGACAAGTTTGACAATGACATCACTCAATTGAGTCCGGGTAATACGCAACCCAACAAATGACGACCCATCAATTGGCGACCACTTTTTTGTACTCGGATTGATGGGTCGAGCATTGATGCCGCGTAAAAAACGTGGCTTCGGATTGCTGCACCGTAACGCGTTTGTACGGACCGAGAATGCGCAACCCGAGAATTGACGACCCAGCAATCGGCGTCCATTCAGGTGACACGAATTATTGGTCGCGCATTGTCGACCCGTACCAACATTGAGCGACCCCGGAAAGCTCAACCCATCAATTGACGACCCATCAATCGGCGACCAGTCTTTTCTAGAATAGTTTCATATTAAAACGTTGGTATTGACTGTTTGTTCGCGGTTAACCTAACACACTCCTCCTCGCTTCGCTCGTCGTCGCACCTATCTGGACTCTGTCACATATGATATTTCTGTGGCTTCCAATTGATGGGTCGTTAATTGCTGGGTCGTGCTTTATCAACCCGTACCAACAATGCACAACCCAACAATTCAAAGCCAAGGGACTCTGATTGTTGGACGCGGATTGATGGGTCGAGCATTGTTACCCTGTAAAAAACGTGGCTTTGGATTGCTGTACCGTAACGCGTTTGTACGGACCGAGAATCCGCAACCCGAGAATTAAGGACCCAACAATCCGTGTATGGGCTGTTCATTCCGGGGTCGAGCATTGATGGGTTGCGTTTTGCCACTCAATTCACCCTAGCAATTCACTCATATATCAAAATTACAGCTGGTGAAAAATGTTGCCATGTTGAAAATCCAATGTGTTTCACAGCAAATGAAGTCAAATTTACTGAAATAAATTATTCCGAATAATATCATTTTATAAACGCATTACGCGTTAATTACTATTAAATGCCTTAATCAATTATTTTATGTCACCCGTTGCCATAGGCACGTTCCCCTGAGTCACTCCGCAGCAGTAGCGCCGCAGGATATCATGCACATGTAGGGTAAAAGCGGTGCTACCGCGAAAAACGATATTTGTAAATTTCGGACAATTGTCTCTGTCACTCTCATGACGCCTTATTTGGAGTGAAAGAGAATGACGCCGGTACCGAGTCAGTAGGCGGTCTTATAGTTAAGAAATGATCTTCAAACAGTTTTGGGGTACTGAAGATAAGAATAAAACCATTCTCTGACTTCAGCTCTCATTTGTCCTGGGAGGCGCCGAGTGGTAAGCTAATGGAGAATGTTTTTTTAATATATCCATTAACTCCATTTATGTACACGTTTATAGTAGACGACGGTTCGCCATGTGGCTCAATAATGAACGAAGTTTAATGTAAATGATTTATATTCAAATATTTTCATTGGAATAAATGGCTTAAGGTTTTGACATACAGTTCAAATTCTATTGTCTAAATTTTGTAGAATGGATCCTTTACCCTAAACTACAGTCTGCCTTAAGGGTCGGTGTTATTAAATTAGTACACCCCGTTATCTTATGCTCAGTTTAGGGGCAAGTGATTAGGCAGTTACGATAATCTAAGTCACTCAATAACATGTCAAAAGATCTTGGGTCCGATTTTTGAAATAATCACCAAATGATTTCCATAGAGAATGAATGAGAATCTCTATGAAGATTACTCGGAGACTATTTCAAAAATCGATCCCAAAATTGACGATATTCAATAATTAACGATATTCGATATTTATAATTGTCGCCCTCCGATCAATTAGAGAGGAATGAATGTGTTATCTCTATAGCTTCCACTAAAGAAGAATTATTGACAAATAACTTTTATAGATAAATACGAATCGTCTAATTATGTGAAGCAACATCACTATTTGTGTTGGATAACGGGGTGTATAAATGAGACACATATTTCGCTTATTTTTTATTGAAAATAAAACATATTAAAAGCTCTACACTATTATAGCTCTGCTTTACAACTACCGAAGGACAATGAAGTAGCCCTATACCCACTCCAGATAGAACTAGTTCCAATATTTATCACAGTAAAAGACGGACTTACCGTCTGTGACGCTAGCGGCATGGCCACTACTATGAGCGGCAGCGACAGCGTGAAGCACGCTCCACGCGTAGTCGTGGCCACGCCCTAAAGTCTGACAAAACTATACGACATTAACATGCAAATATTCTGTCAAAATTTTAAATTAAAAAAATCCTACGTCAAAATCTAAACTTAAAAAATCCGTACTTCTTCACTTCACTGTTTGCTTGTTGCATGGAAAACTGAGAACCCATTTATACATTTTAAATTTATTTTAAATATATACCTCTTACATTATCGCTCTGATTAAAATTATGAAGGAATTCACGTGTAATTATATCGCACTAGGCGACATGTTTCGGGTTCTGGTACCCATTTTCAAGCTGAGTCAGGACACATGTCGTCTAGTGCGATATAAATACACGTGACTTCATCTGTTCTAACATAGTAGTAACAAGTCTCACAATAGTTTAAATCATATTATGGAGGAATTATCATAGATAAATATGATAATTTAAACAAATATACACCTTATGGTTAGCGTTCACATGATTTGTCAGCAATGGTTAATAAAATCAACCCGCTTTCGATTTTTTCATTCAAATCACAAATTCAGTTTGTATGAAACTCAACTACAGTCAAATACAATATATATACTAACTAAAAAACAGATAAATAGATCCTTCCAACATAATAAGATAATGATAACACGATTATATATCAAACCATTCAAACTACAAGTAAATCCTACCTTAACAAAAGCATATAAGACCTAAAATACAATATTTGTGGTATTTAACAAACATGCGCCTGAAAGCCGGTATCGCTTAGTTTTTTTATATACAACAACAAACAAGGTGGCAAACAAGCACACGACCCGCCTGATGGTAAGCAACTGCTTACTGTCAGACGTCCATAGGATACGGTAACTACCGTCATCAAATCAACCTAGTCCTACGGTAAGCTCAATAAGGCTTGTGTTGCAGGTACTAGACGACGATATAAATAATAAATAGATACATATAAATACTTAAATACATAGATAACACCCATGACTCAGGAACAAATATCTGTGCTCATCACACAAATAGATGCCCTGACTGGGAATCGAACCCAGGACCTTCGGCTTCATAGGCAGGGTCACTACCCACTAGGCCAGACCGGTCGAATGTGTAAATATGGCTGACAATTCCGTAAATAGACCGGAAAAGACACTATTGACAAATTTTTAAGAATTATCTGAGTACCTACAACGAAAGTATTTTTTTTTATAAAAAAAATGATGTTACTAATATGTATATAAATAAATATATATTACAGGATATCTTAACACAAATAAACTGAGTCCCATGATAAGGCACTGGTCCCTCCGCGAGCTAGTAAGCTATGAGCTATCAGCTATTTCAAGGGACAAAAGATAATCGCTCCCGTGTAAATAATAGACAGAGATATATATTTATAGCTCATCGCCCGGCGATGAACTACGATCGCCCGGCTATGACATATATCTCTTTTATTTACACGGGATCGACTATCTTTTGTCCCTAGAAATAGCTGTTTTATGAGAGGTAGGGCACAGCGATGACCATCACTCTTGAATCTGGGGCAGTCCAACTGGGGAAGTACCTCCTCCTTACAGAAGACCACAGCCATAATAGCACTGCTACCTTTCAGGTATGTAGTGCTGTGTTCCTGATGGTGAGTAAGGTTCCCAGAGCTCCAACCCCCCTTAAAGGCCGGCAACGCGCTTTCTGCGCGTGACTCATCTGGGTGCCTATGGGCGACGGTAATTGCTTACCACCAGGCCGATAGTTCATAGTTTACTTTACTAGCTCGCGGTGGGACCAGTGCCTAAGCTCAAGAAGGCTTGGTTGTGGCCATCGATATATCTATACAAGGCTTTATTGGGATTAGTCCGATTTAATCGCAATGAGGCCTAGTTTACCCTCGAGGTTGGAGGGTCAGATGGCAGACCCTTCGTAAAACTAGTGCCTACGCCTCGATTAGTTGTCAGGTGAACCCCAGGCTCCGAGGAACCGCGGAAAAATACCGGGACAACGCGAGGAAAAAGATTGACTTTATAAATGACCTCCGACGTTTCGAGAACTACATTGTCCTCGTGGTCTTCAACCGTTTATTTGTGATAATGTGGAAGAACATTAAAAGTTTAAATTAGTATTTTATACATACATATGTTATATACTTTCATTGATTATTTACATGGTTTTATAATCACTTATTTGTTTATAGAAGTTATAGCATAATTTGATTTACTCAAATGATATTTGTCAGTACAACTTAAATCTCATCTATTCGATATAGTTAACACATTGAGTGCCAGCGACCCGCTAGGCGGATTCTCTATTCGTACGGCTTTACTACATACGGAGAATACACGGGGTTCGGCTACGAGCGTAGTGCGAAGCGAATGCTGGCATTCGACGTTTTAATAAAAAACAGAAGCCGGGAAGTAAAGGGTTGTCAGCCGTGTATATAAGAGGCCGGATTGTTACGAGTCCAACAACCCCTTTTCACGCTTTTTGTATAGTGCTTTTCTCAAACATACAATACAATGACTAAAAAAGACTCATCATTTTATTTATAGGTAAACTAAAAAAAAATCTCGCCAATAAAACTGAAACATTTACCTTAAGTTGAGTATTATATATTATAAAGGCCAGCAATGTTCATCATCATCTCAGCCATAAGACGTCCACTGCTGAACATGGGTCCACTGTTGGAAGCGACCTGCATCCAGCGTCTTCTTGAGACTTATGGTTTTTTTAATTGCCATTCGCCATGATGCTATGTCACAAATTTATTTGAAAATTTTTTACCTTGACGACCTCTCAAGACTCTCGTTTAGGTATTTTTTATATTAAGCAGAAACGCCTGCTAGCATATCAAAGATATTTAAATCGAAAGAAAAATAGAAATATCACAACTGCGTATAGCACAACTGGTAGTGCACTGGGCTAGTGATCCAGTGGTTGTGGGTTCGAGTCCCGCTGCGAATAAAATTTTTCTATTTTTCTTTCAATTTAAATATCTTTGAGATGCTAGCAGGCGTTTCTGCTTAATATAAAAATAATTTTAGAAAGGGGTAGCACATTGTTATCGATGAATTCTCAATCTAAATTTGAGACATCGATGCCGTAAAAAGGGTTCAATACTCTTCGGTAGATGTCGCTACACGTCACCCGTAATGACGTATACCAGGAAGGATAAGATAGAAGAATTTGACACGTCTAAGCGGCGCTCGTATAGCACAACTGGTAGTGCACTGGGCTAGTGATCCAGTGGTTGTGGGTTCGAGTCCCGCTGCGAGTTAAATGTTTTCTATTTTTCTTTCGATTTAAATATCTCGTTTAGGTAAACAAGATATTTCTCGCCCATTATGTCAGTGCATGTTTGAGAAAACATAATTATTAACTACTAGCTTTCCTCGCGACTTCGTCGCGCAGCCATGCCCGTCTTTAAAGTATGGTTGCGGGATAAAAATTATCCTATGTCCTTTCTCGTAGCTCAAACTCTCTCCATACTAAATTTCATACCAATTGTTTCAGCGGTTTAAGCGTGAAAAGGTAACAGACAGACAGAGAGTTACTTTCGCATTTATACTATTAGTATAGATATCCTTATATTATAGTGTTCCCAATCATGTGCCAATCCAAAAGTTATAAAGATATAAATCGCAGTACATTTTCTATAATACTTACACCTTTGTGATACTAAATTAACCGGTTCAGTGCGGATGGCACGACAGTCGAGTCATCAACGTTTTTAACGTGTGGCGTATGACACGAGACGAGTGTCATCACATTCTATGGCGTAAGGCACGACTGCTGCGTCATGGAATAATTGTTCGCCGCCACAGACAAGTTTTTGAAAATGGAAGACGCAACAAATCGAATAAACAAACAAACCTCAGTTTTGGTGGATACTAATTAAAAAAAAATGTCCTGACAACTTTTTACGGTATAGATTTTAGCTTTGAAACTGGCTTTTACGGTTAAATCTTTCTTTGTCGTAAACTTACAACAAAGCCGTACTTACCGCTTAAGGAGATCCGATCTGCTTGGTAGTCCGAACGGGAATCGAACGTCAGTTCGTTTTGACTCTTATTGCAATTTTCATAGCGTCGATGTTCAATGTTCAGTTAAAGTGTTTACAACTTTTTTTATGCAGCGAGTAAGCACGTTTACGGTTTCACTTAACAATATACAGAGATAGCCATAGGGGCCTATTTCAAAGCTCTTATAACGAGTTTTATGCAAGGAAGGCGATAAAGTGCGATAATCTCTACTTTTTGTTAGAAGTTATAAAGGTATGATATATTTAATGATAAGTTATAATCACGATTTTTAGTCTCGGTACAGGGATCGTTGAGCCACTCGCATATGTTCCTAGCGAAATAGTTCATTAGCCAAAAGGCCGAGGTGTTGAAAATGAACTTGACACGTTTTTATCGTTAAAAGAATTTTGTGGACGATCATCGACACCGCGTAGTCACTTGTGCTGCTGACTCGAGTCAAAGTCAAAGATATCGACTCAACGAAAGTGCCAAAATGCACCGTAATAGTAAGATAATAAGGTGCCTGTATACATAGGCGCATTAATATCCTTGACAGTGCGGGACGCCGGCAGACGAGCGCGCGTATGTGACGAGGCGCGGGTACCCGGCGAGCTCAGTCCTCGTAGCGCTCCTCGGCCTCCGTGGCGGTCTCGGCGGGCGGCAGCGCGGCCGCCGCGCCGGCCTCCCCGCCTCCCCGAGGGCGGCGCGGCGGGCGCGGGCAGCGCGGGGGTGAGGGCGGGGCTGCAGCGTCAACACCGGTAAGTTTTCAGATATAACACAAAATATGTATAATAGTAATAGTATATATATTACCTAACCAGGGCGGTAAAACAAAAAATGGCTCAGATCGCGGATATTTGTGGCCCGAACCGGAGGCGAGGGCCACAAACAAGCGATTTGAGACCTTCTTTATTACCACCCGTGGTGCGTACATAGTTTTACGTCTTCATCTGGATGTAAAGTGAGATTTTCCCTCGCGCCCTAGGGCGGTAAATCTCTCTTACCGCCCAGTGTGACGTAAAAATAATTACATTTGTAAAAAAAAATCAGTCACTTTAACCGTCTCTTTTAGCCTTGAGTGTGTATCCTTCACGTGCTGTAAATGACATAAACATACCAGTAGCGCTGCCGACAGCCAGCCGCCCGCCGCCTCCTCCACCTGCGCCGGGCACTCCAGGTGCACCAGGTGGAACACCTGGCCCCCACAAACATAACTATTACAACACATTCTTACACGAGGTGACTGAGCGCCACGGTAAAAGTCAATGAGGAACACAACCCTCATTGACTTTTACCGTGGCGGTCTGACGTCCGACAACGGAAATAAAAAAAATACTATAATAATTTCCGTTGTCGGACGTCAGACCGACAACATCTCCAGCGTCTCCTGAGGATGCCTCGTAGAGAGGCGAAACACGTGTCGAGTTTTGGTATTATTGGTGGTGGTTTGTTATGTCTATTTGCGTATTTAATTTTGCGGTGGGAGGGAGGGAACATTAATGCATGAAAAAATACGCAAGTAAATATAACGGGTTGGCACTGATTGACTAGCACGTTATTAAACAGCGGAATTGCAAAGTAATATTATTGTTGTTAATAATATGGACTTCCGCAAAGTAACGCCTGATTCAATTAATTACTTAAGCCTTTCTGAGCTTACCGTAGGACTAGGTTGATTTGTGTAAGATTGTCCCGAAATATTTATTTATTTATTTTATTTATTTAATGTATAATGTCACATGTAATTTTTCACTTTGACGTTTACGTTTAAATAATAAAGTTCCATATTAATCGATATGAAAATGTCACACATTTAATAAAGTCATTGATTGACAGTTCGGCTGCCGTCGTATTTCGATCGAGATCCGACTTTTCCCGATGGAAAATAGTTTTGCACTACATCTGTAACGTAGAAGACTTACCTCGTTAACTGAATTGTTGGTTCCCACTACTCTGATGATCGACACAGGACGCGGCGAGAAATATATTACTTGCCACGATCTGAAACGAATAAAAATAAGTAGTACACATACAAAATAATTACAAATAAATAATATATACATGGTGGCTCATTTAGATCGGTAAGTATGGGGAAACCTGAACTGTAAGACACTGGTCCCACCGCGAGCTAGTAAGCTATGAGCTATCAGCTATTTCAAGGGACAAAAGATAATCGCTCCCGTGTAAATAAAAGAGAGATATATATATTTATAGCTCATCGCCCGGCGATGAACTACAATCGCCCGGCTATGACATATATGTCTCTTTTATTTACACGGGATCAATTATCTTTTGTCCCTTCAAATAGCTGATAGCTCATAGGACATGGGACCAGTGCCTAAGACATACAAAATTCTTCTTCTTAGTAACCACGTCATCGATTTTAGGGACAAGAATAACTGGACTGGATTGAATGAGAATGGGACATTAAAAAAAGTACCTGGCGGCGTCCCTAGTGCGGTCGCACACCGTCTCCCAGTCCCAGTAGTTGACGCTGGTCTCCACGTAGTACGAGTAGTGGCGGTAGTCGCAGTCCCACAGCAGCAGCCGGATGGAGGACAGCAGGTAGGGCTGCGCCAGCTGCACCACGATGGCGCCCGAGCCGAGCTGGTGGCACGTGTAGCCCTGCTCCCAGTCGTAGTGCTCCGTGTCGCCGTTCAGCAGCGCGTTGCGGCAGCGGCTACAATGTTTTATTTCATTTAAATCCTTTTTAAAATTAAATAGGCCAGTAAAAATCGACAATAAATTAACAAAGCATGATGTATCTCTGATTTTTTTGTATGTTGTTTGGACCGATTAGGACTATATATACACAAGTTTGCAATTCGCAAAAAGTTGTGGAATTTTTTTTATACACAAAAAACCGCAAAAATTTGAGGATTTTTTTAGATTCTGGTGTGTGTCTCCTAATCCATGCATTTCTTGTCAAAAGCTCCTATAAAGGTTTTGAAGAACATTAAATTTGTGATAAGGTAAGCCTAATTGGACCTCTATACGTCAATTGGTTACGGAAATATGACCCTTTGAAAATGGGTAACTTTTTGCCCAAGTCGATAATTTAAGATTTATACCATTTTTGAACCCAAATTTTGTAGAAATTCTTACACCTACGAAAAAAAATATTATCAGAATTTATAGGCAATTTATTGAACTTTAAATTAAATGTAGAAAGGGGTCTGTAACCCTCGTAGTTCTCTCAATATTTCAGAAAAACCCAAGACGGAATCGCGTTTGTCTAGGTATGTTCCATGAACTTTCCTATTTTTAGTGTTTTGCATTAGTATTTTTTTATACAACGACGGTGGCAAACAACCATATGACCCGCCTGATGGTATGCAGGTGCCGTAGCCTATGGACGCCTGCAGCTCCAGAGGATTCACATGCGCGTTGCCTACCCTACAATGAAACAGAAGGCTTGAAATCATTAAATAGACAATTAAATGTATTGTTATATAGACGTAAGTGATCATATGTACTTACTTTCTCAATCAATCAGTCAATCAAATTAGACACATATGTAGAGTCGAATACCTACTCTGTCAGATACGAAGATATGGTATTTTAAAAACATGAGTGCTGGAAATCAACCATCGTGGACGAGTACGTGAGTTTAAAAAATAAACCTCGTGGGTTGTGGGCCATAATTTTCGTTGCTCTATTCAATACATAGGTCTCCAATTGGCGGGTCGTCAGAGTTGGAGTTGGTCATGATCATGAAGTCCTCTTGAATGATGGAAATGGCAGCATTCCGGTAAGTTTCTCTAGAAGCTCTTGCATTTGCAAGAGAGGAGTCCTTATTTTTTTTGTATTTTTGTTTCTATAGTTTTTTTTAATCAAAATATATATTAACATAAATCTAAAACTTCGAGCGCGCCGTGCCAAGGGTTAGCGCTTTCTGAATCTAAGCCTTGATCCTTTACACAACCTTGAACCGAGTCTCAAGATGTCGGTCGAGAAACTTCGGTATGAGATCGTTCGCTGAAACAACTATCAAAACAATGATCGCAGTATCAACTTCCCATATACCGGTTCCCTCGTCAGCCAAGTTTAGTTACTTGCTGGACTTTTCTGCCTACACGAGGGTCTCCTCACACGGGATGGTGATGTCAATGAGCATTGCTCGGCGTAGCGATCGATCATCAGCACCGATATGTATGCTTATTGGCTCAAATATTAGTCCTGTCCGCGATAACAACAGAGCAGAGACTGGAACTGGTGGCGCAGGCGTGGGTGGTACATGAAGTATGCCACCTCGCCCTCCAGATGAGCAGTCAATCTTAAGGACAACCTGCTAGTGTAAAAGATCCTGACTGGGACTTTATCTGTTTAAAGTACTCGCTGTTGGCAAGAACGATGAGAACGACCGGAAATAATATACCTGACTCTTATTGCAACAATGGTGTTCCGAACACATGCTAGAAGTCTGCGAAGCCGATGCTAATGACACGAAAATATACGGGGTACACTAAGCGCATGCTGTCCGTGTCGTACAGAAAGATACAACACTCGCACACGGTGAAAATCACTATTCAGATTTAATGGAATCTAAAATGTACTAAGGCTAATTGTTGAAAAAGACCTTTGTTATTCTTGTTCTGTAATGTTTTTTGTACTTTATTATTATATAGGTATAGTACTATTAGGTATCTGAGGTAGGTAGGTATATTATATTCAATGTAAAGAAGCAGGTAACACACGTTTTGTATAGTTAATAAAAACTAATAGAATGTTGCTTGTAAACTTATAATATAAAACGTGAGATCTCACGATAGTTTTGAGGTAGGTATATTATTTTACATTAGTTTTCACATACGTCTTTATCCAGACACCTAAAGAAATGTGTCGTTTTTATTTTATTTTACATTTTATTCTTTTGTTAAATAAGTTTTACGTATCCTAAAATTGGGCCTATAGGTATCTACGTTTTAAACATACTTAACATTTGCTAACTAGGAAACCCCTTTAGTCTGATATTACGTATTACTTTGTACTATAGTTATTATAACTTCCTCAGTTACACAATATTCATAACTACCGAGGGAATAACGAAGGCTATTTTTCTTTAATATACATGCATAGTATAACAACTTTAACAAGTAATCTTTATGAAGAAATGTTCCATAGGTACATATTTGTTAAATGCGGATTTTACCTCGCTTGGGTTTTTTTGAAATTATGACAGAACTACGAAGCCTACAGAGCCCGGTTTACATTTATTTTAAAGCTTATCAAATTGCCTATAAATCGTATTCCATAAGTTGTACTAGTTGGATCAGTAGTGTCGATGCAATTTTAGCCCACAAAAAGGCTATAACTAAAATTTACATATTTTTTTAAAAGTGGCCTATTTTCAAAATGTTGCCATTCCGTGACCAATAGCCCTATTGATCTCTAATTAGCTTTAATTTATCAAAAATTTAATGCTCTTTAAAACGTACATAGGAACTTTGAACAAAAAATGCATGGATTCGGAGACATAGAGATTAATCTAAAAAAATCCTGAAAATTTCGTGGTTTTTTGTGAATATTTTTTTTTCCATAACTTTTTGTGAATTGCAAACTCGTGTGTACATAGCCCTAATGGGTCCTAATAACATACTAAAAATTCAGAGATACATCATGCTTTGCGAATTTAGCAATTTTTTGTGTCGATTTTGACTGGCCTAAAAACCTTTTTTTAATACTTAAAAAAAAAAAACGAATTGTAAACTGGTGTGAAACAGTAGCTCATTATTAACTGAATTGTTAGGGTTAATTAAGCTCACGTCTCATGAATCATGCTGTATACATATAATAAAACTGAAGAGGGTCGAGGGTCTATACACATCGAAGATATTTAACGTTGACTGGGGATAAATAAAATAGTCAGCAGAACACGTTCCAACAGTTTTTAGAAATTTTGTCTGTTTAACTGTGTTTATTTGTTTGCGCATCACGTGAAAACGGCTCAACGGATTTTGATGAAAACTTTACTAATCTCTCAAGAAAATACCGGCTGTGCCTCGCCTCCGGGGCCAGGAGCCAGTACCGACCTGATGCCCTCGATGACGACGGCCAACAGCTCCACGGTGGCTACTTTGTGCAGCGGCCGCACCAGCCCCGCGCTCAGTGGCGGCCCTCGGGCGGTGTGCCTCCTCCAGGGCCAGGAGCCAGTACCGACCTGATACCCTCGATGACGACGGCCGACAGCTCCACGGTGGCCACGTTGTGCAGCGGCCGCACCAGCCCCGCGCTCAGTGGCGGCCCTCGGGCGGTTTGCCTCCTCCAGGGCCAGGAGCCAGTACCGACCTGATACCCTCGATGACGACGGCCAACAGCTCCACGGTGGCTACTTTGTGCAGCGGCCGCACCAGCCCCGCGCTCAGTGGCGGCCCTCGGGCGGTGTGCCTCCTCCGGAGCCAGGAGCCAGTACCGACCTGATGCCCTCGATGACGACGGCCGACAGCTCCACAGTGGCCACGTTGTGCAGCGGCCGCACCAGCCCCGCGCTCAGTGGCGGCCCTCGGGCGGTGTGCCGCCTCCGGGGCCAGGAGCCAGTACCGACCTGATGCCCTCGATGACGACGGCCAACAGCTCCACGGTGGCTACTTTGTGCAGCGGCCGCACCAGCCCCGCGCTGAGTGGCGGCCCTCGGGCGGGGTGCCTCCTCCAGGGCCAGGAGCCAGTACCGACCTGATACCCTCGATGACGACGGCCGACAGCTCCACGGTGGCCACGTTGTGCAGCGGCCGCACCAGCCCCGCGCTCAGTGGCGGCCCTCGGGCGGTGTGCCTCCTCCAGGGCCAGGAGCCAGTACCGACCTGATGCCCTCGATGACGACGGCCGACAGCTCCACGGTGGCTACTTTGTGCAGCGGCCGCACCAGCCCCGCGCTCAGTGGCGGCCCTCGGGCGGTGTGCCTCCTCCAGGGCCAGGAGCCAGTACCGACCTGATACCCTCGATGACGACGGCCGACAGCTCCACGGTGGCCACGTTGTGCAGCGGCCGCACCAGCCCCGCGCTCAGTGGCGGCCCTCGGGCGGTGTGCCTCCTCCAGGGCCTGGAGCCAGTACCGACCTGATGCCCTCGATGACGACGGCCGACAGCTCCACGGTGGCCACGTTGTGCAGCGGCCGCACCAGCCCCGCGCTCAGTGGCGGCCCTCGGGCGGTGTGCCTCCTCCAGGGCCAGGAGCCAGTACCGACCTGATGCCCTCGATGACGACGGCCAACAGCTCCACGGTGGCTACTTTGTGCAGCGGCCGCACCAGCCCCGCGCTCAGTGGCGGCCCTCGGGCGGTGTGCCTCCTCCAGGGCCAGGAGCCAGTACCGACCTGATACCCTCGATGACGACGGCCGACAGCTCCACGGTGGCCACGTTGTGCAGCGGCCGCACCAGCCCCGCGCTCAGTGGCGGCCCTCGGGCGGTGTGCCTCCTCCAGGGCCAGGAGCCAGTACCGACCTGATACCCTCGATGACGACGGCCGACAGCTCCACGGTGGCCACGTTGTGCAGCGGCCGCACCAGCCCCGCGCTCAGTGGCGGCCCTCGGGCGGTGTGCCTCCTCCAGGGCCAGGAGCCAGTACCGACCTGATACCCTCGATGACGACGGCCAACAGCTCCACGGTGGCTACTTTGTGCAGCGGCCGCACCAGCCCCGCGCTCAGTGGCGGCCCTCGGGCGGTGTGCCTCCTCCAGGGCCAGGAGCCAGTACCGACCTGATACCCTCGATGACGACGGCCGACAGCTCCACGGCGGCCACGTTGTGCAGCGGCCGCACCCGCCCCGCGCTCAGTGGCGGCCCTCGGGCGGTGTGCCTCCTCCAGGGCCTGGAGCCAGTACCGACCTGATGCCCTCGATGACGACGGCCGACAGCTCCACGGTGGCCACGTTGTGCAGCGGCCGCACCAGCCCCGCGCTCAGTGGCGGCCCTCGGGCGGGGGGCCTCCTCCAGGGCCAGGAGCCAGTACCGACCTGATACCCTCGATGACGACGGCCGACAGCTCCACGGTGGCCACGTTGTGCAGCGGCCGCACCAGCCCCGCGCTCAGTGGCGGCCCTCGGGCGGTGTGCCTCCTCCAGGGCCAGGAGCCAGTACCGACCTGATACCCTCGATGACGACGGCCAACAGCTCCACGGTGGCTACTTTGTGCAGCGGGCGCACCGGCCCGGCGCTCGGTGGCGGCCCCCGGGCGGTGTGCCTCCTCCAGGGCCAGGAGCCAGTACCGACCTGATACCCTCGATGACGACGGCCGACAGCTCCACGGTGGCCACGTTGTGCAGCGGCCGCACCAGCCCCGCGCTCAGTGGCGGCCCTCGGGCGGTGTGCCTCCTCCAGGGCCTGGCGCCAGTACCGCCCTGATGCCATCGATGACGACGGCCGACCGCTCCACGGTGGCCACGTTGTGCAGCGGCCGCACCAGCCCCGCGCTCAGTGGCGGCCCTCGGGCGGTGTGCCTCCTCCAGGG
Source organism: Grapholita molesta (assembly GCA_022674325.2). Taxonomy (NCBI): domain Eukaryota; kingdom Metazoa; phylum Arthropoda; class Insecta; order Lepidoptera; family Tortricidae; genus Grapholita; species Grapholita molesta. The sequence continues at coordinate 836,907 of CP053130.2, forward strand.
CCAGGAGCCAGTACCGACCTGATGCCCTCGATGACGACGGCCAACAGCTCCACGGTGGCTACTTTGTGCCGCGGGCGCTCCAGCCCCGCGCTCAGTGGTGGCCCTCGGGCGGTGTGGCTCCTCCAGGGCCAGGAGCCAGTACCGACCTGATGCCCTCGATGACGACGGCCGACAGCTCCACGGTGGCCACGTTGTGCAGCGGCCGCACCAGCCCCGCGCTCAGTGGCGGCCCTCGGACGGTGTGCCTCCTCCAGGGCCAGGAGCTAGTACCCACCTGATGCCCTCGATGACGACGGCCGACAGCTCCACCGTGGCCACGCTGTGCCGCGGCCGCCCCAGCCCCGCGCTCAGTGGCGGCCCTCGGACGGTGTGCCTCCTCCAGGGCCAGGAGCCAGTACCGACCTGATACCCTCGATGACGACGGCCGACAGCTCCACGGTGGCCACGTTGTGCAGCGGCCGCACCAGCCCCGCGCTCAGTGGCGGCCCTCGGGCGGTGTGCCTCCTCCAGGGCCAGGAGCCAGTACCGACCTGATGCCCTCGATGACGACGGCCGACAGCTCCACAGTGGCCACGTTGTGCAGCGGCCGCACCAGCCCCGCGCTCAGTGGCGGCCCTCGGACGGTGTGCCTCCTCCAGGGCCAGGAGCCAGTACCGACCTGATGCCCTCGATGACGACGGCCGACAGCTCCACGGTGGCCACGTTGTGCAGCGGCCGCACCAGCCCCGCGCTCAGTGGCGGCACTCGGGCGGTGTGCATCGCCTCCAAGGCGACGGCGTGGAATACCTTCAGTCAAACCACATATTATCAACTATCTATTATTAGTAAGTCCACTATTTTAGATTTCCGTATTCAACTAAAAGTAAAAACCCTTGTTTCGCCACGTCTGTGTGTTCGTTAGTCCTAGGAAGCTGTATTTTGGTATGAATATGTAAATCAATCACGCGGATAAAGTGCAAGGTGAACTACGAAACTCAAAAATCGTTTTTTTTATTGTACACTCAATGCTGTACATTGGTGGTCTTCAATGTGCAGCTAAGAGTGTTGCTGTTAGCACCCCCCCCACATGTGAAGAGAGAGAGAGTGTGAAGTCAGTTGTTTGATATTGTAAAAGGAATAAAAGTTTACATAAAACATTTTGAGATAAAGTAAATGTTTTCAAAAACAATCGTTACTGAAGGTAAAAAAGGAGACAGGGGTTTTTGAGGGACGGATCGAAAACTACTAACCTCTACACCGAGCATAACAATTTAGACAACTCATTAGACCTTAAAGTTTGATCCTGTAATCAGTGTTTCAAAAATTGCAAAGCTGGTCTCGTGGTACAGTCAGCAGCAAAAGTAGCTAAGCGTTTGAAGTGTTCAAAATGACCTACACGCGCTCTTATTCTCTTGACAATAGAGATGTGTTGACCTCAATTTGAACACCTCAACCGCTTAGCAAGTTCTGCTGCTGACTGTACGAGGGCGACACGATAAAATTAAGAATAAACGTGTTTTTTTAAAGCCGCAGAGCAAATAATGCTTGGGGGGTAATATTTTTTTTAATACCACAAATGTGGCAAACAAGCATGCGGCCCGCTTAATGGTAGGCGGTCACCGTAGCCTATGGACGTTTACAATACCGAGGCATCATTCACGCCCCATAGTGAAAGACAGCGTTTATGGGTAAATATAATTTTGTCCCAACCTTGTTGACAGTGTTGGACGTCCCCACGATCTTGATGTACTGGACCACGCGCGCGGGGAAGTACAGGTTCTGCCAGGAGCGGCAGTAGTACTTGCTGTGGTCTATCACCCTCACCCAGTCTTTCTGGTCCACCGATACTTCTATGAAGTATGCGTAGGATCTGCGAAAAGTGAGGTTATGTTTGCATAGGTTAAAGGTATAAGCTTTTTTGTTTTACATTTTAAATGTGTCAGATATTTCGCAAGGTTGAACTCTAATGCGTTTGTAATAAAGTTCGAAATCATATTGCAAATAACCTGAAAAGTGGCGGTAACATAAGTGCATGGTGGTTAACTGGCAGGGTCGCCATGTAAAATTCATCAACATCATCATTTTCCAGTGTTGTAAACAGGCCTCATCCAAATATGACTTGTATCATCTTGAGGGGTAGTTTCCATAATAGCCACGCTTGGCAGGCGGGTTGGCGATCGCAGTATTTGGTTTCGACGGATGCTGCTTCCAGTCTTCTCTTAAGACACCCGCGGGAGGAAATGGGGAGGCGCTATTTTAGTCAGCTGGCACAACACGGCATGTAAAGTTGGCGTAGCACATAAAAATGTCTTCGCTTAGTAGAAGTGAGAGGCTCCAAGAAAATCCATCTGGAGTTCAGGATTGGAGTTGGGGGTTTAATAAGGATCCCAGAGTTATTAGTATGATCACGGGATAGTGTGACCAGTATATCAGACAGTAAGAGCTCTGACCTGTTGTCTCTGTCCCACAGCAGCAGCCTCAGATGGTTCAATATGGTCGGCGCCGGGAGTCGAACCAGGATCCCCGGATTGTTCGGGTCGTCGTTGATGGTGTGCCGAGTGTACCCGCGCTCCATGTCGTACGTCTCGCAGTCTCCGTCCAGGAGCGCTGACCGCATGTCTCCGGCAATGACACGAGCGCCCCGTTTGTGGGTGGCCACGTTTTCTTCTGGAACTGTCATTGAAAGAAAAAAGTAAATCGTGTTCTATACGGGAGTTTTGAGAAAAAAGTGCCCGTAGACAACGTGACGTGAAAAACTTTAAAGCTGCATCCCCACAAAACGCACGGCCTCTCCCGTCGTTTGCCTCGCGAGGCCGTGCGTTCTGTGGGGACGTGGCTAATTAAGCATGAACTATGTACAGATATAGTGAGAAATTATTTTCCTTCGGGAAAACTCGGATCTTTATCGGAATACGATGACACCTGAACTGTCAATGAATGATCGTATTAAATAAGTGACATTTTGATATCAATTAATATGGAACTTTATTATTTGGTGTCAAATGAATGAATCAAAGTGAAAAATGACATTAAATAATAAAGTTTTATATTAACCTCTAGCCGCCCAGAGATCAAGACTTGCCAGGCCAAATGCAACTCTGGTTTGTTATAATTAAAATCCGAAATGGCATTCAATGGGAGACCTTTTTATAGGTCTCCGGGCGGCTAGAGGTTCATAGATATGAAAATGTCACTCATTTAATAAAGTCATTGATTGACAGTTCGGCTGCTGTCATATGCAAAATGACATACAAGTTTTCCCGATGGAAAATACTTTTGCACTACATCTGTATGGAAATTCATTATTTGCCTTTTTGCATTGTATTACCGTTTAAAGTTTATGAAACAAGCATCAAATCAAATTTTTATCCAAATTTAATACTTAATTGTGACATTATTGATGAAAATGGACCTTATTGTCGGTGGCGCTTATGCTTTTGTTAATAATGGCGCAGTACAAATCCAGTTCGGTTCGACGTAAGCGCCATCGACAATAAGGTCCCTTTTCATAGATGAGCATTTCTCAAAAAGTATGTACATTTGGATCACGTGTCCGATTTTGATTAAAAGCGGTAGACTGATAGAGCAAGTGATGCTGAGCAAGATCTAACATATTTCCCAAAATGTCCCCATAAAGTTTGTATGGAACTTTTCTTTTTTGTTACTGAAAGTCTATAGAATTTTGGGAATTGTTCAGATAATGCCTCAACTATCGTCACTAAACTGACATAAGTAGTTAACTTTTGTAAAAGCCACGCTAAATAAATAATAAAATAAATAAATACATATTTCCGGACAATCAGACACAAATCGACCTAGTCCGACGGTAAGCTCAGTAAGGCTTGTGTTGTAGGTACTAGACGACGATATATATAATAGATAGATACATATAAATACTTGAATACATAGAAAACATCCATGACTCAGGAACAAATATATGTGCTCATCACAAATAAATGCCCTGACTGGGAATCGAACCCAGGACCATCGGCTTCATAGGCAGGGTCACTACCCACTATGCCAGAGCGGTCGTCAACTCAAATCGACTCACGCAGCAAGCCGCGGTGGCGCAGGTCCGTGCTGCGCGTGCGCGTCTTGTCGTGGATGGCGTCGAGCAGCATGTCGGGCGTCACCGGCGCGAACGGCCGCACCACCCGCAGCAGCTCCTCGAGGCTCATCAGCGTCAGGCGGACGCACTTTAGAATCTTCTCCTGTTAGTTAAAAAATAAAATATTACTAAAATCCAAGACAATTTCAATTTTAACAGTTCCTCCTTCTCGAGTCGTTCCCTCACTGCTGGATCGTGGCTTCGACGGAAACGTGGCAATAGGCTTCTCCATTTATTGCGGTCTTCAGCTTGATGGAGAGCCTGTGACATCGGCATCTGCAGTTCTTTGGAGACCTGGTCCGACCTTCGTCTGGGACTGGGTCCACTTGGACGCCTACCATCAACCTTGCCGGTTACAATTAGTTTTTCGAGATTATCAGTACTTTTAACAGTTAATACATACATTTTTTTTTTCAAGACAATATTTGGTATAGGTGAAAAACTTAGCCAAAGCACCTATGTAGTAGTAACGTGTGTGTACACGCATGTCGGCGTTCTATATTCAAATTTTGACGTAAGTTCCATTTCATTCTCTGGACAAAGTGCACAACTACATAGACATGGTTCTTTTATGCGTGGCCGGTGACTGAATATATATAGACACAGCTCTCCATACAATAATGACCCCAGGCGCGCTGACACCGACATCTATCCCCTCTTCATAAATATGTCAGAGCAGCTTAGAATTTATCCAATAGACAATTTCGCGCTATTAAAAAAAGTTGTGATTGGTTCATGAAAGTTTAAAGTGTCAAACCTCTTGCGCGGCGTTACAATATTATGGCGTTGTCAAACTTACAGGGATGATACTAACCGAGATGGAACCAATTTATATGAATATTATTCTACACACGATTTTGTTATTAAGATTACTCTTGTCCATACTTTATAAGAAGGTATATCATTTATAATGTGTTGGAGAAGTAATTTATTTTCTAACCTAGGTGGGTTACAAATTAAATTGAATATCCTATAGCAAACTGTCACCATAAGAGCAAGCTAGAACAGGATGTTACTTTGATATATCGCACGGATTGTTTTGTTTCAATAATGAGGCAACAGATTTACTAAATTGACGCGGAGTACTGAATTTTGGGAAGTCAAGGAACTTTGCCAAAAACGGATGACTACTGAGTTGTTCATCTTTTTCGTTCTTGCAATCTTCGAAAGATAGGGATGCAAGTAACGAAATTTCAATTTTCGAAATTCGCAGTAAATAGATTCGCAAAGAATATAATACTCATTAAGAAGCTGACTCGCTTTCAGAATTAGAAAAGAAAATGGTAACTTTTCGCAAAGAGAATAAGTACAATCACAGATAATACGTATTGACATTTAAATACTATTACAGAAATACAACTTTCGACCATAAAGCATCGCGAATGTCTATTTAAATGAAATAGGTAGGAAATATTTTTTTTTTTTAAATATTAGAAGTATATTTCTATTCTTAAAAAACAATTAAATCGCATAAATTATTTTCGGGGCCTTCGGGAAACTAGAATAATTATGTCGGAAAGTTTACCAGCAGCACATTTACAGCGTACTTGTATTTCGAGATAAAAGCAAATAATATAAATTGCTTGTTACTTGAAAAATACATGAATAATTTACTTGTGAGTATAATTTACGCATAACCTAATCCCCAATCTGTCACTCAGTATCATAAAGGCATAAGTCATTACAAAACTAGTATAGATATACGACATTTGGTTCAGCGTATTAGTCTATACAACAATATGTTACTTTAAATAATTGTTTATCACATTCAGGGTTAAACTTACACAAACCAATGGATCCCATAGTTTTTCTTGTATTTTTGTGCAGTTGTTGCGGGACCATTTTACCGCACAAGAAGGCATTTTATAGGGTTTTTTAATTTAACAATTTTATATTAGCTGACATCTTCTTATGTCATAGAAAGCTTCTGTACTACTAAACGCGGCTCAGTCGATCATTCGCGGCACACTAGAGGTGGGGTAATTTTTGAGCTCGAGTCAGGTTTCTATAGTATTACTAGTTCGTTGTGCGTGGCGACAACGTATAGGAAAACGAGGTGAAAACGCATAGGAAAGCATGGCGACAACGCATAGGAAAACGTGGCAGCAGACGTCCACACGCTGGATGGACCGATGACTTCGAGGGCTAGGTTTTGGTGACTGCAGTGTGATATGAGGTATCTTCAGCAGAAGATCTCTCCCTACGGCGGTCTACAGCCCCAACAGTGGACGTCTACGGGTAGTGTATGTAAAATAAATAAATTAAAGCGATTATTAATGAACTGCCGACTCACCACCTGCGCCTGCCCACTCTCCGACTTTACCCACTGCTGGTTCGCCTCGAACCACTTGCACACGGCCTTGAAGATGTCCACCTCCGGCGCAAAGAACGAGTCTCGCTCCAGAAGACCCTGCAGTGCCTCCTGTGACAACGGAGTTTTTTTTTAATTTAACCCTTTTCACAACCCATATTTTGTATGTATTTAAGTATTTATATTATGTATCTATCTAATATATATATCTTCATCTAGTACATACAACACAAGTTTTACTGAGCTTTCCGTAGGACTAAGTCGATTTGTGTAAGATTGCCCCGAAATATTTATTTATTATTTTATTTATTTATTTTTACTTTGCTTATTCTTACAGTCACCGTCAGCTCCGATATAGCTGTGGAGGTGGTCACAAATATCTGAACATGCGCTTTATCGCTCTAATGGAGGCTATCTGAACAACGTTTTTGTGACCATCTTCACAGCTCCGATATATATTCACAACATAGCTAATTAGTGGCGTAAATTTAAATAAAGTAAAATTTTCCGTTTAAAAATTGTATAAGACAATTTTCCAACTCCGTTTGAAGAACTTTTTAAATGCTTAGTATATATAAGCAGAACAAAACCCATTTTACTAAATATATATTCTGTTAATAACAATGTTCAGTCGCCATCAGATATAACGTAACTGTGGAGGTGGTCACAAATATCTGAACATGCACCTTATGACTTTTACAATAGAGGCGTTGTTCAGATATTTGTGACCACCTCCACAGCTCCGATAAATCTGATGACGACTGTATGCTCATAAGTCAAAATTCTTATAGCAAAAGTCAAATTCAAAGAGATCTCTTTAGTTATCGATGTTATACATGACAACTAGGAAAAGACCTAGCGGAAAGAACGTGCGACTTGGAATCCGGAGGTCGCTGGTTCAAACCCTGGGTCGCATTTCATATTTACCAGTCGCTTTTCGGTGACGGAAAACATCGCCAGATACCGGACTAATCCCAATAAGGCCTAGTTTACCCTCTGGGTTAGTAAGGTCAGTGGTAGTCGCTTTCGTAAAACTAGTGCCTACGAAAATTACTGAGCTTACGCGAGGCAGATGATGATACTTACAATATAATTAAAACTGTTGTGAGCCATGTTACTACTACTTAGTTACAAACCGCAGAACACACCGCTCGCGTTAAAGGCCTGACACGACTTGAATATGGGTACCAGAGCTTACCCGAAACAAGTCGCCTAGTGCGATATAATTACACGTGTCAGGCCAGGTGTAGCTACACCTTCAACGCGAGCGGTGTGTCCTGACTCGGCTTGAAAATGGGTACCAGAGCTTACCCGAAACACGTCGCCTAGTGCGATATAATTACACGTGAGTTTATCCGATTGTAACTAAGTACTATGATACTTACAACTGATAACTGTAAGAAGGAGTCGTGTTGTAGAACTTCTATCGCGTTTCTGTCCAGAAAGTTGAAGCAGTAATCCATCAACGCGTCGAGACCATAGAGTCTGCAAGAGAAAAGAATAGACTCAAACGTTTATTCAGTAAGTAGGCCACTGAGGTACTTTTAGACGTCGAGTATACAAAACTAAAAGAGAAAAATAAAAATGAATTCAAATACATAGCTAGATTTATGCACCCTAATTTGTGCTGTCAAATTTAAGGGAAAATTCTTCAGGTCAACTAGCATTACGACGTGGAGTCGAGATCTACCTAAATAGGAAACTGTGTTAACATACTGATTCAAAATTTCACGGTTTTTACACGTTATTACAAATATACGGGAGTTAAAGTTAAAAGTTTCTTATTTCCGTTTTTGGTTCCGATTCCGTTTCTGGTTCCATTTCCGTTTCTGGTTCCATTTCCGTTTCTGGTTCCGATTCCGTTTCTGGTTCCATTTCCGTTTCTGGTTCCAATTCCGTTTTTGGTTCCATTGCTGTTTCTGTTTCTAATTTCGGTTTAGGTTCCATTGCCGTTTCTGGTTCCGTTTCCGTTTCTGGTTCCGATTCCATTTCTGATGGCAACTCCGTTTCTAGTTCCAATTCCGTTTCTGGTTCCAACTCCGTTTCTGGTTCTAACTCCGTTTCTGGTTCCGCTAAAACCACACCTGTTACATCCTTGCTATAAATTGGTTGAGTATCGAGTACTCACCTGGCGGCATCGAGGACGGCGCACACGTTCCGCAGCGCCAGCACCTGCCTCAGGTAGTCCGATATGGCGGCCTCCAACTCCTGGAAGTCGAACTGGTGCGCCAGGCCCAGCATGTCCAGAACTGTTTCTTCGCGGAGATTGGAGAGTCCCATGTGTCCTGAATCAACACGTGGCTCAATCAACTATTTTTTTATACCACGACGGTGGCAAACAAGCACACGGCCCACCTGATGGTAAGAAACGTATGCTAACGAAACCACAATTATTATTATAATTTTTTATACAAGTCTGACCAGCGTTTCGCTGAGTCGCACCTGAAGTTAAGTGACGACGAGGTCGCGGGTGTAGCACGCTGGTTCACAATTCTTAGAAATAAGGGGAAAATTTAAAAATAAAAACCATTGACGAGCTGAGACCCGATTCTTGAATTTTAAACATTTCAATTCAAATAATAAGAGGTGGAAAATAATCTCTTGCAAAAGTTTGTTCGTACGAAACTAATTTACTTTATTTTACTGATTTTGAATTACTATTGTTAAAATTTCTAAAATAACAGACATTTCTTTGTGACAAGCTTTTAGATCAAAGATTTTAGTGGTCGACCAGAAATTGCACCCTGAGAGGCGAAACATTTTCATTTCTGGTGACCGAAACTTACAACTAAAAGCCTATAAGTCTTGTTTCACTTACCGGAATAGACATAGCGTAGTAGCGCTTTAAACGCCTGGAGTGGCGCTTGTAACTCCACCTCGGCCTAAAACAACATAGAGGTTAGATAGTTTAATAACCTCTATAGCCAGCGATTAATAATATACATATAAGTGAAAAACATAGCTATAGACCTGGGTATGTCCTTAAACTATGTCCAACAATGAGAGGTAGGGCACAGCGTTGACCATCACGCTTGAATCTGGGGCAGCCCAACTGGGGAAGTACCTCCTCCTTACAGAAGACCACAGCCATCAGCGCTGCTACCTTTCAGGTATGTAGTGTTGTGTTCCTTGTAGTGCGTAAGGTTCTCAGAGCTCCAACCCCCCTTAAAGGCCGGCAACGCAAAACATTTCTACATGATATCCCACGATGGAAAATCCAAATAACCGATCAAGGGCTCATTCAAAAATCATGTGATCGTTTTTTTGGGGGGGCGAGAAGGGTCAAAGAAATATCACGATTGACCACAGTGGGGGAGGGAGGAGTCCAAGGCCACATCACGTGTACTTTACTTTAGTTTTAATAGTACATTGTAGCAAAAGTGTCGCTCAAAAATCATTCGAAAACTTCACGTGATCGGGGGGTAGCGTTAAGATCACCAAATATCACCAAGGGGGAGGGGGGTGTCAAAATAAGGCCCAAACGATCACATGATTTTTGAATGAGCCCCAAGGACAGGAGCATCTCACCTGATTGGCCTCCCTCATGCCGCCGTACAGCAGCGCCCTGAAGTAGTCGCTGCTGGCCGCGAGGATCACCTTGTGCGCCGGGATCCTCTGCCCCTCCACGATCAGCGTCACGTCGGAGTACTCCGAGGACAGGCATAGGGACCCAATGTGTTCTGACAGGTGGCCTATAAATATCAATAATTAATGTAATGTCCCTGTTAAGTTTACTCTAAGCTCGTGAGGGCAATCCGTTTTTGGGACAAGTGGAATAAAACCGGAATCGCCATACAAAGCAACTTATTTGCATTCTACTTTATCGGCGGACATTTTGTTAATTTCCTAAAACTACCCTCTCTGTTTTTATTGCTTCGCTCATTAAATAATGTAGTACTTAAATATTTTATGTTCTCATACAAGTGAATTGTAAATTCTTAATGAGAATAAATGCTCTTAAACCATAAACTTCAAAATATGGACCTTCATAAACTTCATTATAAAGGGTTATCATATTTTGAATTTTCAGCTTCCAGAAAAAAGTCTATCTTTGGTGTTTATACATATTTTGACACTTTGTTTGTATCTTTGGTTGTCTCTTACGTTGACTGTACTCAGCAACTTCCTAGTCAGAAGTCTGCCATTTCTATAAGTTGCCTCACTGTGAGTGATAAGAATGTTCATCTTGACCTTACAACTATATACTACATACTCTTGATGTCCTAATAATAGGCCCTTGGGCTTTATAAGGTTTAAGAAGTTATAAGTCTTGAGTCCTAACCACAAAACTATTGTGAGACTCAAACATATTGATTGTATTAAAAAAGGTAAAAATATAGTTATTAGTTAATGTTTGTGTCTTGTGGTTATAGAACCCAGAAGTTGTTGTTGTTGCGGTTCATAGTCCCTTCAGAATCCCAAGAAAATAGGTAGCTAAATCTGCTTAGGACCTATGCCTGTATATAATATGGCCATTACAACTTTCTTTAAGTAATAACCTATAAAATTTTATTTCATCTTAAACTTATTCCTAAATTCAACATAGCCTGATATTTTTATGAAATATACATATTAAAGTGATTGGAACTTACTGATATGCTCAATGTCGCCAACCCGCGTGCTTGGCGTGTTATTTACGGGCATATACTGGTGCTGGCTACTCATCTTGTCTCTCTAACCGCCAACCGTTAGAGCTGCAACAAAATTTTGTAAAGTCATAGTGATAGATATTTTGGCAGTTTGGTTGTATCTATATTATCTTTGTCTCTCCTGACTCCCATACATCCCTAGTAGACAGCATTTTAAAAATTGGGGCAAATTGATCCACCTGAGTCACAGATTGTCTTACAAGGTGAGGTTGTAATTAAAATCATAATTTTTTTATGTTGGAGGATAAAAATATACCGGGTGTTTCCTGTAAATGGAGCAATAAATTAAACTGGAGGCTATAGTCCTTCAACTGAACAACATTTGTTCAGCGACTATTGAAAATAACTTGAAGTTTGGGTTTGAGAACACTTTAAACTCTATTCAGAGACGCAATGTACTTCGAAATTGTCTTTGTCAGTATCGTGACAAACAATGTCAGTTTGATTGATTTTAACGTACATTGAAAATGCTATTTAGTTTGTATGAAAAAGGAGAATTCTACAAACTACATAATTTTTGAAAGTTGTTGAACAAAAGTTACATGGTTTAAGGAGAAGAATCTACATTTTAATTTATTGCTCCACTTGTAGGCAACACACGGTATAACAACTATTTAATTTTAAGTTTAAAAAAACAAACATGCTCTGGGAGGAAGACATAAAAAAATGGCTGGTCCAAATTGGAAAACAATAGCACAATAACAAGAAACATGGATATCTTTGAAAGAGATCACCACTTAACAATTCCTACAAATTAAATTAGAAAAATTAAATTAACAAAGATTATGTATATGAAAGGAAATAAAAGTCTTTTTATTTTATATAATTTTAGTTTTTAGACTACAAATATTCCCATATAATTGGGGGAACTTTAGTCTCAAGCAAAGTTGTTTTTTTTTTTAATAAGTGGACTGAGACAGTGTTTTTATTTTGTATGACAAGTAAAGTTTTGTACAAAACGAATCTACATTTTTAATGGACTTGGATACAAAAACATTTAAAGTATCAGGTTAGCTTCTAAAATATTTCCATATTTATTTATTGAGCAAAAATATGACAATATTCATGTTTTTGCATAAACACAAACTACTTCTGAATAATGATAATAGTGATATATTTAATACTTCATCCTTTAAATTTATCATAATAATATATCCTTAAAAAGGTATTGTTGCGAAAGTGATCATAACAGAAGTTTTATTATCCAGTGGATTGAATATACTATACATTACCTAATGTTATACAAGGCCAAACCTAGAAGTCTTGGACAAGTACACCTAACTAACTAATAAATAAAATATATGTATTTATGCACTGCATTTTTCCAAAAGAAATGGAAATAAAAATTGAGTAAATCATGGAGTTTATAAAATTGGAATCTAATATTGTGGAATATTAGATTTATTTAATATTATATTTAATTTAATTGAACAAAACGATCCTTTCATGATTTTATCATCATGTTTTGAATTCAAACACGATAGTTTTGAAATGTTTACGAGGATATTGCAAATCTAAGCATATGATATTTCATGAATTAAGTGTTTACAATGTAGAAATACATTGCACTCACAAATGATGTCACGGTATTCCTTGAGGCTATTAGAAAGTTATGCTCCTTTTATACTGAATTTGTTATAATTATGTTTTAACACTAACGGAACACAAGTGTGTTTGTCATTTAACAGCAAGGAAAACTGTTTTCCTCAAAACACAAAAATATTGCAGGAAAATGCAAACAGCGCAGTTGACATTTTTGACACTTATTCAACTTCTGAGCTGTTTAAGATACATGATGAAAACAATGTTTATCAACAGGAATATCTAAACATAGCTCAAACGAACGCCGTTATTCTCAAATGTAATATTTTTTTGCCATTATTCGCATTAATTTATTATCAGAAATATTAGTGTAATTGTGTTACAAATTTTTTCAATATTTAATTTTCATATACAGTCACTAGCGGGAAAAGGAAAGGCATGGCGAAAATCGGATATCCGGTCATTTATGTACCGAATTCATGTAATAATAAAATGATAAATTCATAAGATATTACAATTAATCATTGCCGTTTGACGACAATGTAGTTTCAAGATTTATATACAATTTTCGATCAAGTATAGATTGTAATTACAATACACACATATTTGATACAATTCTATAAATAGCATAGCAACAACATTGAAACGAACTTTCAGTTATATATTACACTATTTATTTGCAAGATTTGATACTTTATAATAATACAACGTACATTTTAAGATTATATTATATTTAAGAACCGAATAACAACATAGTTACAACTATACTAGATTTTTTTTCAAATTATACCTAGCAGAGTGAATGTTCAATATTCTGTTGACTTTTTTTAGAACAATCGGGCGCGAAAGCTTCGTCACGGAAATGCGTCCTTGTTATTGGTTGAACATTTCGCAAATGCCAACCTAACGAATTAGTTATTTTGGCTATGTTGTCAGAATTCTTACTGCTCACCAGTTGTGTGCCAGGCAGGTAAATATCGTCGCTTTATTTTACATTATTTATTTATATTTAATTGTTTTCAACACGATAATGATGTTATACCAGCTAGAATAATTTTAACATTTATAGTCTTTATGTTGTAAGATTTATCAATGAGTAACAAATTGTCGCTTCAATATTTGGTGAACTTTTCTTTGGAAGGTTGTGATCTGCAAAAGTAGCTGCACAATAATTGATAGTGCGATACTCGCAAAAGAAAAATTCGGGGACATTAAGAATGTGTAACAAGTTGTTAGTGTTTATTTATTTTATGGTGCATATTTTACTTTAGTGAATTTCACAAATAACTTTGTCGTCACGCGTTTTTAGCCTTCGAAGTCGGTGGAGCGTCGTCATGATTTTTACCTAACAATATTTTATTTTTATATACGTTGCAGGTCGTCAATAATGAATTGTAAAAGATAGCCGAACGTCTGTAATGCGTTCGGAAACAATCTCGATGCCGAGAAATGGAGAGACAGCAGTGTAATCCACTTCAAAACTTTGACGATTCAAAAAGTGAGATTTTGAAAAAAAGATTACTTAAATCCAGCAGCGCTCCCGTCTGCAACAATCTAGCTGCGACCGGTTCCCAGCACAATGTGCTGCTGAATACCTTGCGCGTGAGTGTTATGATTCTTGTCGAAAGTGATAAATAAATTTATGATCACGTTTGTGACGTAGTGATTTTATTTGTAGGCTCCAATATCGAGCAGCATGATCGTGTCATCTGTGGGCGGCGGGCAGGGCTCCCTGCCGTTGCAACACGGGCTAGTGACGCACTCGCTGGCGCCGGTGAAGCTGCACCCGAGCCCCGCGTCGTACCCCCTCCAGCTCTCTACGGTTCACGTTCCTGTGCAGATCCCCGGCACGAGCGCCAACATCAACGTGCCCGTCCAGCTCTCCGGTCCCACCAGTAGTGTACCCCTGCAAATAGCTCCAGTCAGTCTTCCGTTACAAGTGTCCGGGACAACAAGTGTACCAGTTCAGTTACCAGCTGGGGAGACAATCAATGTTCCATTGCAAATTCCCGGTGCTAGTCAGAACATTCAGCTTGGGGCAGCGGGTATGCAATCTATGCCAATATTACAAACCTCTAGTCAGCCTATGAGTTCTATCATACATGTGCATATGGCATCAAATCCTAGATCTAACAATATGGATGGTGGTAGTGAAATGACAGTGACTACTAGTTCTCAATTACAAACTGCAACTTCAGTGTCCCAAGTGCAAATGGGAAACAATTCTGCTGTTGTGCAGATCCCGAGTTCCGTTAACAACTCAATACAGTTAGCGCTTCCCAACTCCATGAGTTCGGGAACTGTGCAGCTGAGAGGCACTACAAGGAATGTGCCGCATGTGGTTTACATCCAGACACCTACTGGTCTGAAGCCTGTCACAAGCACTGAAGTCATCAGTCAAGCCAGCACCAGTGGAAATCCTCCTCAGATTATAGTCAGAAGACCTGTAAGTAGTTTATTCCTTCCGTCTGTAAGAGTCAAAACTCTTAAATGTACTAAAACATTCATAAAACTAATTTTCAAGCAAATAATGTTGCTAATGATATTAATGAATGCAACCTGTGATGCAACAGAATGCAAAACTTATATTCTGAATGCTTAATTTGTAAAATAATTAGTATTTTTATTGATTTTTTTTGTTGTCTTAACTTGATATCATTTTTCTACATAAAAACCTAATTGTCTTAATCAACCTTTATTTAAAGCAGTGATACTTTGTCTCTTTCAGGTTACCAACAATTCCAATATTCATTTAATATCAAATGTAAATAACAAGCCAAATATTGCGCCAAAATTGCCCCAAGGCAAGACTGTTTTGGCCCCAGCGCCTACACCCCCTATAGTTATCCAGAAACCCAAAAGTAATGAGAAGATGATAGTTCCAGTCAGCATTGCCCCGGGAAATGCGGGCAAGCAAGCCATAGCCTACCTCAGCTCCGTCAAGAAACCTAACACTAAAAACATGGCTGACAACCAGTCCATCCTAATCTCAAATAATCAATCTACAGTTAATTCTAACAATCAAAAGCTATTTCTAACTCCCATGAACATGCCAAAAATTCAAAACACAAAGTTCATCCTGCCAGTAACTCTGCCAGCCACCATGGCTTCTAAAGGACCCATCATTAATCTACAAATCGCGAATGGACAAATACAGAATGATCCTCAAGGCAACATTACTGTCATGAGAGATCAAGGTTTAGAATCTGCTGATATGCCTCCATTACAACCTCTGGCGAAGATCGGAAATGTTAACGGTAACAGCAAAGAAGGCAATATCGTGCCACAAAGTCCTAATAAGTGTGAATCATATACAATATCCATCCCCGGGTCCCGAGCTGAGCCTACAGACGAACAAGGAACATATACACTTTCAATACCAGAAACTAATGCATCTATGAATGATGACATCTATACTGTTTCAATAGCTGATGATGATGACCAGAGTCGGGAGCAATCCTTTACTTTGGCCATTCCAGAAAAAGGAAAGAGTTTGTTAAATAGAAATATGATAGAGAGGAATGAAGTTGGTTCGCATGTCACAATAGCGGCTCCTGCTATTCTCAGGCGCTCAAACTCTGATAATAGCGAAAGAAAAGCTTCCAACGCTAATCTAAAGAGGCGAATATCGTTATGTAATGAAAATATCTCCAATAAAAGCATGAAACTAACGCACTCGTTGCCAAAACCCGAAGAAAAACACGAAGAGCCCCCAGACTCCGACAATAACGATGACCACCGCGTGCCTTCTCTGTTCTGCGACGAAAAGTTAGACAAGGACCTAGAATGTAAAGTCATTCTCGGGGATTCCGACGACGAGTACAAGGAGAAGAAAGAGCCAGATACCAAAAGCTTTCAATACTTTCAGAAAGATATGAAAAATGACAGGGTGAAGAGAGAAAGCGTGGATAGCGCGTTAGAGGATGATCCTCCAGGATTGTTCTGGAACAACGGGATTGCCCAGCTCCAAGGCAGCACGCTACAATTCCAAACAAATGAATTCGGGCTTATTGATCTCATAGATGGCTCAGATCCCGAGGAATTACCTATGCCACCAAGCGCGAAATATCACACGCCTTTGAAACAGCGCTTGGAACGCCCACGCGAAAAGAAACCGACATCCCCTGAGGACTTGTATCGTTGCGATGGCTGCGGGTGCCACGGGATGGCAGCAGAATTCATAACGCCTAATTTCTGCAGTCTAACTTGCCAAAGCGATGTCCAAAAAATAACTCAAAAGAAGCGAGATCGCGAGAGAGCCGATCTAACTCGCCGGAGGAATAAAATGAAAAAACTCCTCATGAGGAAACAGCATACAGACGAACTGATGGATGAGCCGGCTAAACCTGATGATGAGAAGCTCTCCGATGATGTGATAGACGAGAAATACCCGTGGATGTGCGGGAAGAACGGTTTCTCATGGATGCGCTACTTAGACTTTTGTAAAGCGAAAGCGGCTCCGGTGAAATTGTTCAAAGATCCATTCCCATATAACCGGAACGGGTTCAAAGTGGGCATGAGGATGGAGGCTATAGACCCGCAGCGCGCGTCGGTTTGGGCCGTGGTCTCCGTGGCTGAAGTGCAGGTAAACTTTCCTTTTTATCTAGAGATTTTCACAGTATCAACATTTTTTATAAGATTTTAATGAACCTAGATTGAACAATAGCGGTTGTCTCGAGATGCGCTGAGGTAGGAGTAATAAGCATTCAAAAAAAGTAATGTAATAGTGCAGGGTAGGCTTGTCAGGAATTTTTTTTACGTGTTTATGACAAATACTGTTATTTTCTTAAGTAACGTATTTAAGTATTTCTAAAGTGGCCATCAGATATATCGGAGCTGTGGAGGTGGTCACAAATATCGGGACAACGGCTCTATTGTCAAGGCGATAAAGTTCATGATCAGATATTTTTGAGCACCTCCACTGCTCCGATATATCTGATAGCAACTTGTATCTATAACTATATCGTCGTCCAGTAATCGCAACAAGCATTTGCATTGTAGAACTAGGTTGATAGTATAAAATTGCCTAATATATTCGTATTTTTATTCCCAGCAAGCAAGCAAGCTAGCAAACTCGTATGTATACGAGTATGCTAGCTTAAGTCGTCTACTTTTACTCTGTTCTATCTACGTCTATTTATTTCGATTATATATTATTTTAGTTAGTTTAAAAACTAGGTGAGCATGTTTGAATGAAAAATTAACTTCGTAATCTGTAAATAAATTTATTAACAGCATAACATAAGAATATAATAGAGCTTTCCATTTAAACATTTGACACTTAACATGTTACATACCTAAAAGGGCACTCAGTATGAGTCGAAGCCCGCAGTGGAGCGACGCTTATTTCGGACGGACCTTTAGGTACAACATAGTGGTTTTGTTTATTTATTTATTACAACAATTTAACTCAGCATTACAGTATATACGAATGCGCCGAGACACTTAGAAACTTAGTAATAACAATATAATAATCAAATATAGAAGAAAATACAACTTATTTATCCTCGTAAGGCCCACGTACCTGTATGTAGTACAGACAGCAACACTCACAGCTGTATATCGGTGGACCTTATGCCTTATTATGTCCACCAATGTACAGCTAAGAGTGTTGCTGTGTGTACTAATAACTATAATGAGAATGGCATTTGAATTTTCTAATAAATGGGATTGTAAAGGGACTGACACTAATATTAGGGTCTCCCTACACCTATCGACGCGGAATCGGCTTTCGCCGAGTGTTTTGCATTACACTCGCATTTAGCCGATCGGCCATCTCTGCGGTTGTAAACCTACATTCAGCAGTCTCATCCTCCGTACGGCCGCAGAGACGCCCCGTCGCCTGCCAGTTACTATCGCAGCAGCTGTGAATCTACGGTCGACTCTTGCGTGCCCCATATTTCGGTCGACACGACAGTACCATTAGTTGTGACATTACGGTTTTCGATAACGAGTATCGAGTTTACTATCTGTGCATCTCGCTTGTACTATTTTAGTGCGAACGAGATGCACAGATAGTAGACTCGATACTCGTTATTGAAAACCGTAATGTCACAACTCATGGTACGGGTACAGAAAGCCCGCGTAGAGCCGTTGAGTACGTTGATCGGCAATCAAAATATGTTGTTGGAGACTGGTTGGTAGTAACAACATGAATTTGGAATTGTACAGACAGTTTCAATTATTTTTTTAAATAAATAAATAAAAAGAAGAAATCATAAAAACTACACCGGCTCTAACCCTACACCTCTGACCCGAGAAGCATTTCGACTTTTATGACCGGCAAGAAACTCGGCGGGACTTATTTTTTATCAAAACTGAAAGGACGGATATTCAGCACTGTCGACTCTGAACGGCTGACGCCAGGATTAGGTACTCGGCTGGCCCGGTACCGCGAACGTCGAAGTTTGTATATTATGGGCATCTTTGTCTTTTACTCCAATTAAGGGTGTCATGAGAGTGACAGAGACAATCGTCCGAAATTTACGAATATAGTTGTTCGCGGTAGCGCCGCTGTTCAGCCCTCGCCGGCACTGATCGACGGTACTTGGTCGGCCTCGACGGTCTTACATCACATCACCGAGTACCGTCAATGACGTCGTCGATGCAAACGCGTGCGGTCGGCTGCTAACAGCGTCGTAAGGATGTGAACAGCTTCACGGCAAATCGTCGTTAACCCGTCGATAGACGTCGCGAGCCGATCTACGTCTTCATCACTCTTATTGTGTGGACATGAGTTTTAGATCGGCTAAAACCGATTCCGGGTCGATAGGTGTGGGGAGACCCTTACAAGTTACAAGTTGTTAGAGTCTGGCTAACAAATTATTACTCGATTGTTACTCTTAAAGTTGAAAAAATAAACTATACTCATCCCTTTTTTTGGGGTCGTAGTGCAAGCGAAAGAAAGAGACGGTATGATTCAATCGTCTATGCTTTAAGTGAGTAAACCAATTTTTTTTCACTGGCCAAACTCTATGCAATACGTCCTACAGGATAATGTCAGAAGCGTCTGGCTTACCAACTTCTGCAATATGCAATGCTGTTCATATAATGAGTACTGAGAACGTTTGACGGGTGCAGGGCTACAGGATGCGCCTGCACTTCGACTCGTACCCGGACGTGCACGACTACTGGGTGCGCGCGGACTGTCGCGACGTGTTCCCGGCGGGCTGGTGCGAGCGCAGCGGGCGCGCGCTGCGGCCGCCCGAGCCGGCGCGCGCCTTCAGCTGGCCGCTGTACCTCAAGCAGGTGCGCGCCGTGGCCGCGCCGCGCCATCTGTTCCCGCACACCGGCGTCTCGGTGAGTACTGGGTGCGCGCTGCGGCCGCCCGAGCCGGCGCGCGCCTTCAGCTGGCCGCTGTACCTCAAGCAGGTGCGCGCCGTGGCCGCGCCGCGCCATCTGTTCCCGCACACCGGCGTCTCGGTGAGTACTGGGTGCGCGCTGCGGCCGCCCGAGCCGGCGCGCGCCTTCAGCTGGCCGCTGTACCTCAAGCAGGTGCGCGCCGTGGCCGCGCCGCGCCATCTGTTCCCGCACACCGGCGTCTCGGTGAGTACTGGGTGCGCGCTGCGGCCGCCCGAGCCGGCGCGCGCCTTCAGCTGGCCGCTGTACCTCAAGCAGGTGCGCGCCGTGGCCGCGCCGCGCCATCTGTTCCCGCACACCGGCGTCTCGGTGAGTACTGGGTGCGCGCTGCGGCCGCCCGAGCCGGCGCGCGCCTTCAGCTGGCCGCTGTACCTCAAGCAGGTGCGCGCCGTGGCCGCGCCGCGCCATCTGTTCCCGCACACCGGCGTCTCGGTGAGTACTGGGTGCGCGCTGCGGCCGCCCGAGCCGGCGCGCGCCTTCAGCTGGCCGCTGTACCTCAAGCAGGTGCGCGCCGTGGCCGCGCCGCGCCATCTGTTCCCGCACACCGGCGTCTCGGTGAGTACTGGGTGCGCGCTGCGGCCGCCCGAGCCGGCGCGCGCCTTCAGCTGGCCGCTGTACCTCAAGCAGGTGCGCGCCGTGGCCGCGCCGCGCCATCTGTTCCCGCACACCGGCGTCTCGGTGAGTACTGGGTGCGCGCTGCGGCCGCCCGAGCCGGCGCGCGCCTTCAGCTGGCCGCTGTACCTCAAGCAGGTGCGCGCCGTGGCCGCGCCGCGCCATCTGTTCCCGCACACCGGCGTCTCGGTGAGTACTGGGTGCGCGCTGCGGCCGCCCGAGCCGGCGCGCACCTTCAGCTGGCCGCTGTACCTCAAGCAGGTGCGCGCCGTGGCCGCGCCGCGCCATCTGTTCCCGCACACCGGCGTCTCGGTGAGTACTGGGTGCGCGCTGCGGCCGCCCGAGCCGGCGCGCGCCTTCAGCTGGCCGCTGTACCTCAAGCAGGTGCGCGCCGTGGCCGCGCCGCGCCATCTGTTCCCGCACACCGGCGTCTCGGTGAGTACTGGGTGCGCGCTGCGGCCGCCCGAGCCGGCGCGCGCCTTCAGCTGGCCGCTGTACCTCAAGCAGGTGCGCGCCGTGGCCGCGCCGCGCCATCTGTTCCCGCACACCGGCGTCTCGGTGAGTACTGGGTGCGCGCTGCGGCCGCCCGAGCCGGCGCGCGCCTTCAGCTGGCCGCTGTACCTCAAGCAGGTGCGCGCCGTGGCCGCGCCGCGCCATCTGTTCCCGCACACCGGCGTCTCGGTGAGTACTGGGTGCGCGCTGCGGCCGCCCGAGCCGGCGCGCGCCTTCAGCTGGCCGCTGTACCTCAAGCAGGTGCGCGCCGTGGCCGCGCCGCGCCATCTGTTCCCGCACACCGGCGTCTCGGTGAGTACTGGGTGCGCGCTGCGGCCGCCCGAGCCGGCGCGCGCCTTCAGCTGGCCGCTGTACCTCAAGCAGGTGCGCGCCGTGGCCGCGCCGCGCCATCTGTTCCCGCACACCGGCGTCTCGGTGAGTACTGGGTGCGCGCTGCGGCCGCCCGAGCCGGCGCGCGCCTTCAGCTGGCCGCTGTACCTCAAGCAGGTGCGCGCCGTGGCCGCGCCGCGCCATCTGTTCCCGCACACCGGCGTCTCGGTGAGTACTGGGTGCGCGCTGCGGCCGCCCGAGCCGGCGCGCGCCTTCAGCTGGCCGCTGTACCTCAAGCAGGTGCGCGCCGTGGCCGCGCCGCGCCATCTGTTCCCGCACACCGGCGTCTCGGTGAGTACTGGGTGCGCGCTGCGGCCGCCCGAGCCGGCGCGCGCCTTCAGCTGGCCGCTGTACCTCAAGCAGGTGCGCGCCGTGGCCGCGCCGCGCCATCTGTTCCCGCACACCGGCGTCTCGGTGAGTACTGGGTGCGCGCTGCGGCCGCCCGAGCCGGCGCGCGCCTTCAGCTGGCCGCTGTACCTCAAGCAGGTGCGCGCCGTGGCCGCGCCGCGCCATCTGTTCCCGCACACCGGCGTCTCGGTGAGTACTGGGTGCGCGCTGCGGCCGCCCGAGCCGGCGCGCGCCTTCAGCTGGCCGCTGTACCTCAAGCAGGTGCGCGCCGTGGCCGCGCCGCGCCATCTGTTCCCGCACACCGGCGTCTCGGTGAGTACTGGGTGCGCGCTGCGGCCGCCCGAGCCGGCGCGCGCCTTCAGCTGGCCGCTGTACCTCAAGCAGGTGCGCGCCGTGGCCGCGCCGCGCCATCTGTTCCCGCACACCGGCGTCTCGGTGAGTACTGGGTGCGCGCTGCGGCCGCCCGAGCCGGCGCGCGCCTTCAGCTGGCCGCTGTACCTCAAGCAGGTGCGCGCCGTGGCCGCGCCGCGCCATCTGTTCCCGCACACCGGCGTCTCGGTGAGTACTGGGTGCGCGCTGCGGCCGCCCGAGCCGGCGCGCGCCTTCAGCTGGCCGCTGTACCTCAAGCAGGTGCGCGCCGTGGCCGCGCCGCGCCATCTGTTCCCGCACACCGGCGTCTCGGTGAGTACTGGGTGCGCGCTGCGGCCGCCCGAGCCGGCGCGCGCCTTCAGCTGGCCGCTGTACCTCAAGCAGGTGCGCGCCGTGGCCGCGCCGCGCCATCTGTTCCCGCACACCGGCGTCTCGGTGAGTACTGGGCGCGCGCTGCGGCCGCCCGAGCCGGCGCGCGCCTTCAGCTGGCCGCTGTACCTCAAGCAGGTGCGCGCCGTGGCCGCGCCGCGCCATCTGTTCCCGCACATCGGCGTCTCGGTGAGTACTGGGTGCGCGCTGCGGCCGCCCGAGCCGGCGCGCGCCTTCAGCTGGCCGCTGTACCTCAAGCAGGTGCGCGCCGTGGCCGCGCCGCGCCATCTGTTCCCGCACACCGGCGTCTCGGTGAGTACTGGGTGCGCGCTGCGGCCGCCCGAGCCGGCGCGCGCCTTCAGCTGGCCGCTGTACCTCAAGCAGGTGCGCGCCGTGGCCGCGCCGCGCCATCTGTTCCCGCACACCGGCGTCTCGGTGAGTACTGGGTGCGCGCTGCGGCCGCCCGAGCCGGCGCGCGCCTTCAGCTGGCCGCTGTACCTCAAGCAGGTGCGCGCCGTGGCCGCGCCGCGCCATCTGTTCCCGCACACCGGCGTCTCGGTGAGTACTGGGTGCGCGCTGCGGCCGCCCGAGCCGGCGCGCGCCTTCAGCTGGCCGCTGTACCTCAAGCAGGTGCGCGCCGTGGCCGCGCCGCGCCATCTGTTCCCGCACACCGGCGTCTCGGTGAGTACTGGGTGCGCGAGGACTGAATAACAATACTACATTACTGCAGCCGCCGGGAAACAGGGGGATGCAGTCTGAGTATATATAGACGGCCGACCGTAGGGAGGACGGATAGTATACGAAGCCGGCAAGCCCCTTTCACGGCTAGGCATGTATAGTGCTTTGGTATAATTAAACACGGTGCTGCCAAGTCATGTATTTTCAAATTTGTCCGTCCATAGTCTACTGTAACTGCTTACCATGAGGCGGACCGTGTGCTTGTTTGCCACCGTCATATATATATATATATATATATATATATAAAGAATAGGCCAGCAATCGCCTGTAACCACCCCGTCGCTAACCGCCCCATGTTCCCAACAGACCGTCAAACCCAACGGCTTCCGGATCGGCATGAAGCTGGAAGCCGAGGACCGCAAAAACGACATGGTGTGCGTGGCGACCGTGGCGGACATGCTGGACTCGCGGCTGCTCATCAACTTCGACTCCTGGGACGACATGTACGACGTGTGGCTGGACCCCACCTCGCCCTACATCCACCCCGTCGGCTGGGCCGAGGAGAACGGCATCCCGCTCACGCCGCCGAACTGTAAGTATTTTTTTACAAGTTTTTTTTTTTTTAGCTCCGGCTGCGAATAAGCGATTTGCGGAGGTTTCTCAAGGAGTTACATTTATTTTTATTTTATTTTATTCGGAGATCCAACAGCTGTGGCATTAAACAATACCTACCTAACTAACAATACATACCTAATAAATTATAATAACAAATGTTTCGGGACAATCTTACACAAATCGACCTAGTCCTGCGGTATGTACAGTAAGGATAGTGTTGTAGGTACTAGACGACGACATATATAATATAATAGATACATATAAATACATAGAAACCCGTGACTCGGGAACAAATATCCGTGCGCATCACACAAATAAATGCTCTGACTGGGATTTGAACCCAGCACCATCGGCTTCATAGGCAGGCTCACTACCTACTAGGCCAGACCAGTCGTCAAACATTGTGAGGTTCTTCAATAAAAGTGGGGCCTGCGTCAAACAAATCTAAATTTTTGGCGCTTTGTCAAATATCAGGCATTTAATTGTTTACCATCAAAACAGAAAACTATCAAAACATTTAAAAATTATGTCTACGCAAAATACATGTTTAGAAAACCAAATAAATACCAAACAAACGAATAACCTTACATATTATTACGAAAATGCAAATAGACAATATTTTTTGCACCAAAAGCTGAAAACCACAAAAAACATCACTTTTATCACAAGTAGGTCAACTACGTGTGGCTCAGGCATTTTTCTCTAATTTGTATTTTAATTCATTCTGTTTGAGAGAATATAATACATTTCGATACTAGTGAAAAAAAATTTTTTTTCGACGAGGGTGAACGTTGGAGCCCGAGTGAAACGAGGGCAATGAGTAATAAATCCAATGGAGGTGAAATACCTACAAGAAAAACGTGCCGGTTGGGAACAATAAATGGCGTCTTGACAGTTAATCTAGTGCTGCCCTAATGTTACAAATTTAATCGATGAATCAAAAACTTGCTACGACGACGTTTAAAGACTTGTATTTATGTATGTGCATTTAGTTTAAAGATTATATTTATATTCGACTTATAAAACGTGAGTTACCCCCTTCTATACAAATATAATATTTATCTCACGATAGTTTTGTTTGTGTTCAAAAAAATATTAAAAACTAAGCTTAAAGTCCTATCTTTTAGAGGACAACCAGGAGTTAAGATAATATGTAAAAAATAGTTTAAATTAGTTAGTATTAAGTTATGTTTTATATAAAAACTGTAACCCGAGGTTACTATGATCAAATTTTAGAGTTTGACATCTCTTTTTGGCGATCCTAATAAACTCACAAATATGAAAAAAAAGTATAATAATCGGTTTTTTTCTCGTCTTTTATCATACCAAGAAAAAAAAATAGCACTCACAATTAAAACGTGATCAAAGTTACATTTAAAATGGGGTTACTTTGAAACCACTGTTTTTTACTCTCAATATGTAAAGTAAACCATAAAAATAGAAAAACAAAAATCGGTTCAGTACTTTTTAAGTTTTTTATATTTTTATTACGTGGGGTTACTTTGATCACATATAGAATGAAACAAATTAGTGATTACTTAAATGGCTTTATTAGATTCTTTACTAAAAAAGTAAAGTACGTAGGTATCTTCCTATACTTGATGTTTGATCTTGTCTGGTGCGTGATGGTTGTTATGATGGCACTGCATCATCTCGCAATCGAATAACACCCAGGGTTTTATTGAATTAATCTTCATGGAAATGCAAGGAGCAGATAAAAATATCTGTCAAATTAGGCCGGATATATTTTGTACCAATTGCTTCCAACCACTTCTTCTTTTTAAAGTCGCTTCTTGGTAGGCTGAAAAGATAAAAAAAAAAATGTTAAGATGCAGTTTTAAATCAATTTACAAAACCTTTCCTTACTTGTAACTTGTATATTATATCTTAAAATGATCAACATTCATCTTTCAGTACATCCGTTTGTGGCGAGAGCTTGGAATTTATTGCTTCTTTTAGACCAATACAAGAAGGAATAGGTTAAAAACTATAATATACATATGAACAGAAATTTAAAAAGTTAAGGAATTGCCGACTTTTAATATGCGATATCGATATTTATAGAACAACACTAGCCATCTACTGATCGACATATTAGATGTAAAAATATCCATAAATTAGCTAAAGATTACATTAATACGTAACCCATCTTAATCTTTACAATAATAATATTGCAATTTGTACTTTAAACACTCAATAATGTTGATAGTAACCAATATTTCAATAAATAAATGTTACATACCGGTGCAATGATAAAGATCCTTGGTTTTTGGTTTTTGTTATACCACAGCTCTTCACTTCATTTTAAAGTTTTTTCACAGCAAAATTCCGTAAAACGCGAGATATCATATATTTTTTAAAACAACCACGGTGTTTTGACAGTTCAATTACTATTAACTGAGTGGAACAATAAATGGCTCCCGGCCGCATTAGGCATTTAGACGTCCGACAATGACAAGTGTTGCCAAATTTGAAACCCACCGGCGTATTGTTGTCTCTTTTAAATAACTGAAAATAAAGCTTTAGAAAAAAGAGACAACTATATTTTTCAGAATTCTATGTCGAAATGCATGATATCTGCATAACTGATTGAATATATAGAACAATATGCCAAGTCCATAGATTCCTTAGTCATAGAACGAGGGTGACAATCACCCGAGTCTTAAAGAAGTTTTTACACGAGTATCGAACCTAATTTTTCATAGCAAGTGCCTTAAAAAGTGAAATTTACGCACGTGCTTTCGAAGCGTGCGAAAAGTGCACTTTTTACGCACTAGTTAGGAAAAATAAATTTTAGCACATTGGCTACCATTAGCATCACCGGTGGGATCAGCATTGTACAGTCGTCATCAGATATATCGGAGCTGTGGAGGTGGTCACAGATATCTGAACATTCACTTTATCGTCTTGATCAATAGAGGCATTGTTCAGATATTTATGACCACCTCCACTGGTCACATTGAAAACAATACAAATCTTTGGCAGACATAGTCGCGGACAGAAGGCAGTAACTAGATAAATAATAAATAAACTTAAGCATTGCGATTCAGCGAGGAAATTCTGCCAGCGTTTACGGCACCATGCCGCGGGGGGATTCTATATTTTAGGTATTTTGAGTTTAGTTTATAGCTTTTCATAGTTTTAGTATTTTAATTTATTTAAGTTTTATAATGATGATGATATTATATGAAGTATGTTTTATGACAATAAATAAATTATCTTTATGGTAAGAAGGTGCGTTCGAAATTGATAAATAAATATAACACAAATTGACTGAGCCCCACGGTAAGCTCAAGAAGGCTTGTCTTGTGGGTACTCAACCAAATATATATATATTATTTATTATTATTTATTTGAGGAGTAACAACAGCTATTACATAAACATTAAAAATAAAAACAAAGAACCAACTACAGGAATTCACAGATAGTGATGGAATAAAATGAAATGAAAAAGATGTATATATATTATATAAATACTTAAATACATAAAAAACACCCATGACTCACCCAATTACCTCATCACACATATAAATGCACTTACTAGGATTTTACCCCAAGATCGTCGGTTTCAAAGGCAGGGTTATCCACTAGGCCAGTCGTCGAGCTAACTATTAGGAAACACTTTCACTCCTCACATGTTCTACTTTGTTGAATAATGTTTAATTTATAACCGCGAATAACTGAATTATTATCCTTGCTCTGAATAACATACGTACATACTTATTTTTAGACTTATTCTGTACTCAAGCTGTAAATAAAATATTTTATAACAATCTTACATTCGACTATCGCTCAAGGTTTTTCTTATCTCATTCTTAATATCAAATTTACGCAATATAAGAATCACAAAAGCGCCGAGCATGTAATTTGTAACTTTTTAATAGAATGAAAACAAACAATCCTTCGAGTCGATCGAGGACAAAAGTCGAAGAAATATATTATCAGTGTTTATGTGTAAAATGGCCAGTCGGCGGTCGGCCGTCGCGAGCAGCGCACGCGTCTATTATCTAATATATGTTACGATAGCGTTGACAGCTCGCTCATGTCATTAACAACAGGTAAACATTTATCATATTGTTTCCATTACACATGTGACATTTATTAAATCGAATACTCTATTTAGTTTATATAATCAAGGTTGCTATATCATATTATAGCAATAAGTGATATTAAGTGTGTTATAATCTAAACGTTATTTAAGGAATAGTAATTATACAGTCACAGACATCCACTGCTGGACGAATCTTCCTCCAAATTGTACGTCATAATTAACACGTTAGGAAAGCGGGTTGGCGTTTGCAGTAGGTTCAACCGCTTTTACAGTTACAATTGCCATCAGATATATCGGAGTCGTGGAGGTGGTCACATATATCTGAACTTGCACTTTATAGCCTTGACAATAGAGGCGTTCAGATATTTATGACCACCCCCACAGCTCCGATATATCTGATGGCGATTGTACAATACCGTGTAAAACATTATTGATGGTTTTATTATTCTTAATTGTAGCCAACGAATTACTTAACTAAGGTGACTTTGTGATTGTAAAATATTGGCTGTTGACTCTTCGTATTAGGACACGGCCAAAATATTATTGTAATCTCGTATGGACAATGCATACAATATACATGTTGAGTCATATTCAGCTAGTAACGTGTATTAGTATAAATTAATTATAAACACTTTGAAAATTAAAATACTTTCTCTTAAATTATATTTTTAAGCAGAAACGTTTGCTAAGGAAACCATAATTCTTAGGAATAAGTTTTATTTTTCCTTTTTCGCCTCTCACGACACCCGCGAGAGGAGATAGGATATAAGCATGCTGGCGGCATTTCCTCGTTGTATCTGCTCCATTCTTTCAATATAATAGTAGGTAGTTTATGTGAAAAACTAGGTTTGTTTGTTTTGGAGTCGAAGAGAAGCTAAGTTTCATAATAACATGAAACGACTATTTTTTATGCCCAATTATGTACGGTTACATATACACTGCTTTATCTACACACATAATGTAAGCTCTCATTAAGTTCCAGGAACCGAAAAAGAAAAGTCAAACCATGTTAAACATTCTCTAAACAACCATATCTTTTTTATATCAGAGGAACTAGAATCAGACCCTATTCTCATATCGTTTCTATAGTAAGTAACAAGTTGCTAATACATCGTAACACATCCTTACTGCTATTAAATAAAGATATGTATCGATATATTTAGCTACTTTGGTTGCCATTAACTAGTTGGTGCTGACTGTACTTATAATGGAAAACAATTAAGTCATAGTTGGGTTATCTTGTAATTAGTTCGTTTACTAATGGATATTTAACTGTCTTAGTGTAAATTGCCATTGGTAGTCTTCGGTTGCCCTGTTAATTATTTATGAAATTACAAAATACGGACTATATCGAACCTGAATTTAAATTTCATCTCCACGTTTTGAACGCAGCGTTCGTGGTATCCTGGCATCAGAATGCGGGTTGAAATTTAAATTCAGTATATACATTGCATTTCGTATTTTTTAACGTTGTTGAATAAGAGAATAACTATTAGGATAGAGATATAACTATTGTAAAACAAAGTAAGACTGTACAAAGCTCGAGGTCAGTTAGTATAACCGAATATTTTATATGTATAACCGAATAACTTTAAAATTTAAGAAACCTTTAACGAAAAAAGATTCATGATTACCTTGAAACAGCTAAACAGATTATGGTATTGCATGTCTAAGAACCATCGCTAGATAACCAGCTTTTAAATATAAAATTGGCCTACCAGTTTCATTGCCACAGACTCACATTGCGGTCAAACTTATAACACCCTTTTCGCGTCGGGGTTAAATAGAGATAGACGTATAAACATGTCGTACGTTCATAATGTAATGAGCTCGTTGTCCGCAGTCTACAAGGAACCGGAGACGTTCTCGTGGGACAGCTACCTGGCCGAGACGGGGGCTGCGGCGGCGCCCCCGCGCGCCTTCAAGACGCGGCCGCCGCAGGGCTTCAAGCCCGGCATGAAGCTCGAGGTCGTCGACAAAAGGGTATGTCACTTGATAATGGTTATTTATTATACAAGGGAGCAAAGTTAGTGTTTACCTTCTCGTGCTAATATTGAGACCCGAGCTAGCGAAAGATTGCGCAAGTGGAATCTTGAGCACGAGATGGGAACACAATTTGCTATTAAGTGAAACACACAATTTTTCACCTTACTACCGTGAAAAATTTACTCTAAAACTTTAAAAAAATGTATTAAAAGTTATTCTCATCCATCATTTATCATTCAAAAACGTTAATAAAAGAAGTCCAACCAACTAACACAAAATAAACACTCGATATGTAATAAACAATTTGTATGAAATTATTTTGCACTCTTGTGAATAAAATGCAACTTTGCTATCAGTTTTTAAAGAATAAAACAGTTCTTTCCGAGTTAGTGAGGTGAAAATAAATATTACAGGACAGAACTTTATTCTTTATTCAAGTAACATTTTACAGCATTACAGCTAGGGGGCGCCAAAGCGCTGTAAAATTAAATATATAAAGCTAGGTACTTAAATTATATTAATAAAATTATATAATTAATATGATAATAATAATCAATTAATAATTATTGTAATGTTAATTCGCAAAAACGTAAGAAATTTTTTAAGAGTTTATAATGTTTGTCGGCAAATAAGTCGCAGTCTGGTGCAAAAATTAGGAAGTCGTTAAGAAGTGTTCGGGATCGGACGATTGGCGAGTATTGGTTTGTAATCGTGTGAGAGGTTTCATTCGCGAGGAGGCGGTGTCTACGACCACGTAAGTAGTTGTCGGGAACAAATAAGGAAGTCATCTTTGCTGTCAAGTCCAAGCAGTCTGTCGAGTCTCCTCTCAATATTTGGGACGCAGCTGACATTAGGTTGACATTACGCCTTATCTCTAGGGAGTTAAAGCCTAGCGTACCCAGTAAAAATTTGGTCGGATATAAAAAGGGGTAATCCCCGTACGTCTTCTTATACAAGCAGCGGAGAAAAGCTTTCTGTACCTTTTCTAAGAGCAAGGTGTAGGATTTTTCGTGAGGGGACCAAATTATAGAGCCGGATTCTATTTTACTCCTAACCAATGCAATATACAGTAGCCGAACTACTTTGGGGTCATTAAATTTTTTTGAATGACGGAAGATGAAACCCAATTTTTTATAACAATTAGAAGCGAGGGATGTTATATGCTCATTAAAAGTAAGTTTTGGGTCAAAAATTAACCGGGCTCCACCATAAGCTCAAGAAGGCTTGTGTTATAGGAACTCTGCCAATGAGATATATGTATACATATAGACAACACCCATGACACGGGAAAAAATCTGTGTTCATCACCCACATCAATGACCTTATTGAGATTTGAACCCAGGATCGTCAGCTAAAGTAAATACATTTACGGGTCATACAGATGGATTAAAACAAAAATGGTCTTTTCTGTTGCCAATAGTTAACGGCGTATGAGATTACAAGTTATGTTAAGTTATGGTTATGGTATAGTGTTACCTTAGAGGGGGAGCGGATTTGATATTTCAAAGAATCAAAAATTTGTCTTTGAAAGCCTTAACTTTCACGATTTCCACAGGAAAGACGCGAACCTACTTGATCTGTATGACGCTTACATACTATGAATCTTGAATTAGACTTAACCTGTTCACCGCCAAGCGCGGCATTTGACGTCACTGGAAATTTGTGCCACCCACGCCAAAGACGTCAATTGACGTTAAACCTTCATTCGTGACAAGTAACTGCATTATGTCATTTTACCCTTCTACTTTATTGTATTTCTTTTTTTTTATCATATTATGAATAGATGCTGAAATAAACAACATTTTGTTAGACTGCGACTGTGATATATGTGAAAAGTTTTTGCCGCTTGGTAAACCTAATAATACACAGATTTTTGTATCCTCTACATTTTCTCGGGTATTTTTCTCTGTAAGATGCAAGCGAGACTAGTATTTTTAAGCAATCAAGTTTACTGTTTTTAGAAACTGACGCAGCAACATGTTTGACCTAATTTTATTAATTATATATTTTTTAAATGAAATTTCACAAAGTAGCGAATAATTGACATTTTCAAAAACACGTAGGTGCCGTTCCTAATCCGCGTGGCGACCATAAGCGAAGTCAAGGGTCACCAAGTGCGCGTGTCGTTCGACGGCTGGCCGGACGAGCTCTCGTACTGGCTGGACGACGACTCGCCCGACATACACCCCGTCGGTTGGTGTCTGAAGACCGGACATCCGTTGGAGCCACCACTCAGTAAGTGTTTTATTTAATAATTTTGGTATGTATCGGTTGGCGAATAGTTTTATTTAGATATAGATTTTTTCTTGAAATACATTTTTAGGAACTTTTTTATAGACAAGTAATTGTTCGTGGTCCGCGTATAAGCGCCTGCGTCTCATTAGGTCGTGTTCACATAGACCGAACAACAACCAGCTTCGCGGCAATTGCCGCGCGAGGCAGGTCGGGCAGTGTGGAAGCGCTTCAGCTGACGATGCTTGAATGTTTGCCGGTCGCGGCACGTTTACACTACGCGAGCTGTTCCGTAATTTTCTCGCGAGGCTGCTCGGTGCTGCTCCTATTGAATAAGTTTGTGTTGTGTCGTGGCGTATCAAAATAATAATTCGTTTTATCTACAGTTGACATAAATAACGTAAAAATGGTTGACATTAGCCGAGCAAATGGTTGACATTAGCCGAGCTCTTGTAATGATTATGTGTCGTTGCAGCGGCGGAAGAGGCGTCAATACGCGGACCATGCGGCGTGGGCGGCTGCCGCGGGCTGGGCTCGCTGCGCGGCGGCGCGCACAAGCAGCACGTGGCCGCCTCCGCCTGCCCCTACCGCGCGCCCGCCTCGCCCGCGCCGCCCGACCGGCTGCCCGTGCGGTGAGTGTGTGCTGCAGGTGTGGTGTAGGCAGGCGTCCACACGCGGGCCGTGCGGCGTGGGCGGCTGCCGCGGGCTGGGCTCGCTGCGCGGCGGCGCGCACAAGCAGCACGTGGCCGCCTCCGCCTGCCCCTACCGCGCGCCCGCCTCGCCCGCGCCGCCCGACCGGCTGCCCGTGCGGTGAGTGTGTGCTGCAGGTGTGGTGTAGGCAGGCGTCCACACGCGGGCCGTGCGGCGTGGGCGGGGCTGCAAGGGCTGGGCTCGCTGCGCGGCGGCGCGCACAAGCAGCACGTGGCCGCCTCCGCCTGCCCCTACCGCGCGCCCGCCTCGCCCGCGCCGCCCGACCGGCTGCCCGTGCGGTGAGTGTGTGGTGTAGGCAGGCGAGGCCTTAGACCGAGATGACATCACCATCAATCCGCATCATCTTGGAAAGTCTTAGTAGACGGGGCGGCGACCACAGTAGCTGTTGATTTTGTTCGACGAAGGCTGCTGCCCATCTGTAAACGAAGCAGTTTTTGAACATGTAACCACCCGGTCGCTATGTACGTGCCTCGCTCGCTGCCTCGCCCGAGACAGATTCCCCACGAGGCAACCACCCTCGTGAGACGTCGGTCCATCATTTTACATACCGCAACCAGAGCAGAATTCAATGGAAAATAATTAGATATTTCGACACCAAAATAACCTTGACCTCAAGTAAGGTCAATTTTGAAATGCCACTTGTATTACAAACTTAACATAATCTCACCTTCATCTCTGTTTCAAATGAACATTAACAGAAACACTGGATAATATAAATATAACTCGTTGTAAAAACAGATATCCGTGTCAAGGGCAATTCTCAAAACCGTTTGTGACTTCACCTTCAAACAATATGATAAATAATATTCTTTCTGCTCCAGGTCCGTCGGTCGACCCCCGAAGACAGCTGAGACGCTGACTCCTACTAGCGACCCGCCTAAAGAAAAGTATGTTATTCTTTTTAAGCCTAAACTTGGATGTATAGGGAGTCTTCAGAAAATAGTGTACAAAATTAGCGTTACTTGTTAATATAATTAAAACTGTTGTGAGCCATGTTACTACCACTGCGAGTGACATACCCTTATCCCGAGCGGTGTGTACCGGCTTAAAAATGGGTACCAGAGATTACGTACGATATAAGTATACGTGAGTTTATATGTTTGTTGTTAAATTAAATGGCTGTCACTATGGCGACAATTAAGCTTTATATTTGTAGAAAGACTTGGTTTTGGTGTTCATTTCATAAACTAGCGATATGAAAAAAGTAAATTGTTGTCACACTTAAGCATAAAAACTTTAGTAAATCACTTTAATTACGCTAATTGGGTACACAATTTTCGAATGCCGAAATAATCCCGAATAAACTAATAAAAATAATTAGCAATACATTTTTAGAATAGAGAATTCTTGGCTCTAAAGATGTTAGTTAGACTAGAACTTATGTTTTTGTTTTGAGTTATTGAACTGTAGTATTCAATGTCACCATCACACGAATGTCTTTAAAATCACGATATCAATTATAGCATTAATTATAAAGCAATAATAGACGCGTTTGTTTCAAGGTTTTATTGGTTTTTATTATTTATAAGATATCTAGAAAGGTTTTTAACTTACTTGTTTGTTTGTAGACCCACAAGAGGAAGACCTCCAAAACACAAGAGAGTGGAAGAAGTCTCGAAAGCTGAGGTAAGTTGGACGCATGACTATTTGAAAGTATTGGTAGCTGTCAATAAAAAGCGCTTAGAGTGTTTGTCACGAATGAAGGTTTGACGTATATTGACGTCTTTGGCGTGGGTGGCACAAATTTCCAGTGACGTCGAATGCCGCCCTTGACGGTCAACAGGTTAAACATGATACTTAGTCAGGAATGTATCTTTAACTCTTTGTCATTTGATTCTAAACACAAAACTACCGTGAGACCAAAACAATAGATTTTATTAAAATTAGTCACGTTTTCGTAAGTTAAATGCTGCTCGACATATTTCGCTTGACGCCGACGCTTGGCGGTCGGCCTATTCCGTTTTAATACAAATAGGTACCATATTGGTTGATTCCAGCAACTAAGCATACGCTTGTTGTTTAGCATCGTTTGGCATAAAATTGAATGCCAGATTCATCATTTTGCCGAATGTATTGTTTTCTAAAACCGTATACGTTTTTAGGGTTTTTAAGACTACGTCCCGTTAAATATATTGGTTTATGTTTGTTTTATAATAATCCGGAATACTCTACAGTTTCAGAAAAGAAACACGAAAAGATTAATTATGCTTAATTTTCTGCAAGACAAAATATAATAGCATCGCTTCCATTACTTTCAGGCCTCCGACGATGAATCGATATCGAGCAGCAACGCGGGCAGCGGCGCGCGGCACTGGCGCGAGGAGCGGCGCCGCGGGCCGCGCCGCCTGCGCCCCGACGTGCGCCGCCACGTGCGCGCGCTGCAGCTGCCGCGCCGCGCCGACACCTGGACGCAGGTACGTCACGTGCTGGCTCAGTACTGCTGTCAGCGGGCCGCGCCGCCTGCGCCCCGACGTGCGCCGCCACGTGCGCGCGCTGCAGCTGCCGCGCCGCGCCGACACCTGGACGCAGGTACGTCACGTGCTGGCTCAGTACTGCTGTCAGCGGGCCGCGCCGCCTGCGCCCCGACGTGCGCCGCCACGTGCGCGCGCTGCAGCTGCCGCGCCGCGCCGACACCTGGACGCAGGTACGTCACGTGCTGGCTCAGTACTGCTGTCAGCGGGCCGCGCCGCCTGCGCCCCGACGTGCGCCGCCACGTGCGCGCGCTGCAGCTGCCGCGCCGCGCCGACACCTGGACGCAGGTACGTCACGTGCTGGCTCAGTACTGCTGTCAGCGGGCCGCGCCGCCTGCGCCCCGACGTGCGCCGCCACGTGCGCGCGCTGCAGCTGCCGCGCCGCGCCGACACCTGGACGCAGGTACGTCACGTGCTGGCTCAGTACTGCTGTCAGCGGGCCGCGCCGCCTGCGCCCCGACGTGCGCCGCCACGTGCGCGCGCTGCAGCTGCCGCGCCGCGCCGACACCTGGACGCAGGTACGTCACGTGCTGGCTCAGTACTGCTGTCAGCGGGCCGCGCCGCCTGCGCCCCGACGTGCGCCGCCACGTGCGCGCGCTGCAGCTGCCGCGCCGCGCCGACACCTGGACGCAGGTACGTCACGTGCTGGCTCAGTACTGCTGTCAGCGGGCCGCGCCGCCTGCGCCCCGACGTGCGCCGCCACGTGCGCGCGCTGCAGCTGCCGCGCCGCGCCGACACCTGGACGCAGGTACGTCACGTGCTGGCTCAGTACTGCTGTCAGCGGGCCGCGCCGCCTGCGCCCCGACGTGCGCCGCCACGTGCGCGCGCTGCAGCTGCCGCGCCGCGCCGACACCTGGACGCAGGTACGTCACGTGCTGGCTCAGTACTGCTGTCAGCGGGCCGCGCCGCCTGCGCCCCGACGTGCGCCGCCACGTGCGCGCGCTGCAGCTGCCGCGCCGCGCCGACACCTGGACGCAGGTACGTCACGTGCTGGCTCAGTACTGCTGTCAGCGGGCCGCGCCGCCTGCGCCCCGACGTGCGCCGCCACGTGCGCGCGCTGCAGCTGCCGCGCCGCGCCGACACCTGGACGCAGGTACGTCACGTGCTGGCTCAGTACTGCTGTCAGCGGGCCGCGCCGCCTGCGCCCCGACGTGCGCCGCCACGTGCGCGCGCTGCAGCTGCCGCGCCGCGCCGACACCTGGACGCAGGTACGTCACGTGCTGGCTCAGTACTGCTGTCAGCGGGCCGCGCCGCCTGCGCCCCGACGTGCGCCGCCACGTGCGCGCGCTGCAGCTGCCGCGCCGCGCCGACACCTGGACGCAGGTACGTCACGTGCTGGCTCAGTACTGCTGTCAGCGGGCCGCGCCGCCTGCGCCCCGACGTGCGCCGCCACGTGCGCGCGCTGCAGCTGCCGCGCCGCGCCGACACCTGGACGCAGGTACGTCACGTGCTGGCTCAGTACTGCTGTCAGCGGGCCGCGCCGCCTGCGCCCCGACGTGCGCCGCCACGTGCGCGCGCTGCAGCTGCCGCGCCGCGCCGACACCTGGACGCAGGTACGTCACGTGCTGGCTCAGTACTGCTGTCAGCGGGCCGCGCCGCCTGCGCCCCGACGTGCGCCGCCACGTGCGCGCGCTGCAGCTGCCGCGCCGCGCCGACACCTGGACGCAGGTACGTCACGTGCTGGCTCAGTACTGCTGTCAGCGGGCCGCGCCGCCTGCGCCCCGACGTGCGCCGCCACGTGCGCGCGCTGCAGCTGCCGCGCCGCGCCGACACCTGGACGCAGGTACGTCACGTGCTGGCTCAGTACTGCTGTCAGCGGGCCGCGCCGCCTGCGCCCCGACGTGCGCCGCCACGTGCGCGCGCTGCAGCTGCCGCGCCGCGCCGACACCTGGACGCAGGTACGTCACGTGCTGGCTCAGTACTGCTGTCAGCGGGCCGCGCCGCCTGCGCCCCGACGTGCGCCGCCACGTGCGCGCGCTGCAGCTGCCGCGCCGCGCCGACACCTGGACGCAGGTACGTCACGTGCTGGCTCAGTACTGCTGTCAGCGGGCCGCGCCGCCTGCGCCCCGACGTGCGCCGCCACGTGCGCGCGCTGCAGCTGCCGCGCCGCGCCGACACCTGGACGCAGGTACGTCACGTGCTGGCTCAGTACTGCTGTCAGCGGGCCGCGCCGCCTGCGCCCCGACGTGCGCCGCCACGTGCGCGCGCTGCAGCTGCCGCGCCGCGCCGACACCTGGACGCAGGTACGTCACGTGCTGGCTCAGTACTGCTGTCAGCGGGCCGCGCCGCCTGCGCCCCGACGTGCGCCGCCACGTGCGCGCGCTGCAGCTGCCGCGCCGCGCCGACACCTGGACGCAGGTACGTCACGTGCTGGCTCAGTACTGCTGTCAGCGGGCCGCGCCGCCTGCGCCCCGACGTGCGCCGCCACGTGCGCGCGCTGCAGCTGCCGCGCCGCGCCGACACCTGGACGCAGGTACGTCACGTGCTGGCTCAGTACTGCTGTCAGCGGGCCGCGCCGCCTGCGCCCCGACGTGCGCCGCCACGTGCGCGCGCTGCAGCTGCCGCGCCGCGCCGACACCTGGACGCAGGTACGTCACGTGCTGGCTCAGTACTGCTGTCAGCGGGCCGCGCCGCCTGCGCCCCGACGTGCGCCGCCACGTGCGCGCGCTGCAGCTGCCGCGCCGCGCCGACACCTGGACGCAGGTACGTCACGTGCTGGCTCAGTACTGCTGTCAGCGGGCCGCGCCGCCTGCGCCCCGACGTGCGCCGCCACGTGCGCGCGCTGCAGCTGCCGCGCCGCGCCGACACCTGGACGCAGGTACGTCACGTGCTGGCTCAGTACTGCTGTCAGCGGGCCGCGCCGCCTGCGCCCCGACGTGCGCCGCCACGTGCGCGCGCTGCAGCTGCCGCGCCGCGCCGACACCTGGACGCAGGTACGTCACGTGCTGGCTCAGTACTGCTGTCAGCGGGCCGCGCCGCCTGCGCCCCGACGTGCGCCGCCACGTGCGCGCGCTGCAGCTGCCGCGCCGCGCCGACACCTGGACGCAGGTACGTCACGTGCTGGCTCAGTACTGCTGTCAGCGGGCCGCGCCGCCTGCGCCCCGACGTGCGCCGCCACGTGCGCGCGCTGCAGCTGCCGCGCCGCGCCGACACCTGGACGCAGGTACGTCACGTGCTGGCTCAGTACTGCTGTCAGCGGGCCGCGCCGCCTGCGCCCCGACGTGCGCCGCCACGTGCGCGCGCTGCAGCTGCCGCGCCGCGCCGACACCTGGACGCAGGTACGTCACGTGCTGGCTCAGTACTGCTGTCAGCGGGCCGCGCCGCCTGCGCCCCGACGTGCGCCGCCACGTGCGCGCGCTGCAGCTGCCGCGCCGCGCCGACACCTGGACGCAGGTACGTCACGTGCTGGCTCAGTACTGCTGTCAGCGGGCCGCGCCGCCTGCGCCCCGACGTGCGCCGCCACGTGCGCGCGCTGCAGCTGCCGCGCCGCGCCGACACCTGGACGCAGGTACGTCACGTGCTGGCTCAGTACTGCTGTCAGCGGGCCGCGCCGCCTGCGCCCCGACGTGCGCCGCCACGTGCGCGCGCTGCAGCTGCCGCGCCGCGCCGACACCTGGACGCAGGTACGTCACGTGCTGGCTCAGTACTGCTGTCAGCGGGCCGCGCCGCCTGCGCCCCGACGTGCGCCGCCACGTGCGCGCGCTGCAGCTGCCGCGCCGCGCCGACACCTGGACGCAGGTACGTCACGTGCTGGCTCAGTACTGCTGTCAGCGGGCCGCGCCGCCTGCGCCCCGACGTGCGCCGCCACGTGCGCGCGCTGCAGCTGCCGCGCCGCGCCGACACCTGGACGCAGGTACGTCACGTGCTGGCTCAGTACTGCTGTCAGCGGGCCGCGCCGCCTGCGCCCCGACGTGCGCCGCCACGTGCGCGCGCTGCAGCTGCCGCGCCGCGCCGACACCTGGACGCAGGTACGTCACGTGCTGGCTCAGTACTGCTGTCAGCGGGCCGCGCCGCCTGCGCCCCGACGTGCGCCGCCACGTGCGCGCGCTGCAGCTGCCGCGCCGCGCCGACACCTGGACGCAGGTACGTCACGTGCTGGCTCAGTACTGCTGTCAGCGGGCCGCGCCGCCTGCGCCCCGACGTGCGCCGCCACGTGCGCGCGCTGCAGCTGCCGCGCCGCGCCGACACCTGGACGCAGGTACGTCACGTGCTGGCTCAGTACTGCTGTCAGCGGGCCGCGCCGCCTGCGCCCCGACGTGCGCCGCCACGTGCGCGCGCTGCCGCTGCCGCGCCGCGCCGACACCTGGACGCAGGTACGTCACGTGCTGGCTCAGTACTGCTGTCAGCGGGCCGCGCCGCCTGCGCCCCGACGTGCGCCGCCACGTGCGCGCGCTGCAGCTGCCGCGCCGCGCCGACACCTGGACGCAGGTACGTCACGTGCTGGCTCAGTACTGCTGTCAGCGGGCCGCGCCGCCTGCGCCCCGACGTGCGCCGCCACGTGCGCGCGCTGCAGCTGCCGCGCCGCGCCGACACCTGGACGCAGGTACGTCACGTGCTGGCTCAGTACTGCTGTCAGCGGGCCGCGCCGCCTGCGCCCCGACGTGCGCCGCCACGTGCGCGCGCTGCAGCTGCCGCGCCGCGCCGACACCTGGACGCAGGTACGTCACGTGCTGGCTCAGTACTGCTGTCAGCGGGCCGCGCCGCCTGCGCCCCGACGTGCGCCGCCACGTGCGCGCGCTGCAGCTGCCGCGCCGCGCCGACACCTGGACGCAGGTACGTCACGTGCTGGCTCAGTACTGCTGTCAGCGGGCCGCGCCGCCTGCGCCCCGACGTGCGCCGCCACGTGCGCGCGCTGCAGCTGCCGCGCCGCGCCGACACCTGGACGCAGGTACGTCACGTGCTGGCTCAGTACTGCTGTCAGCGGGCCGCGCCGCCTGCGCCCCGACGTGCGCCGCCACGTGCGCGCGCTGCAGCTGCCGCGCCGCGCCGACACCTGGACGCAGGTACGTCACGTGCTGGCTCAGTACTGCTGTCAGCGGGCCGCGCCGCCTGCGCCCCGACGTGCGCCGCCACGTGCGCGCGCTGCAGCTGCCGCGCCGCGCCGACACCTGGACGCAGGTACGTCACGTGCTGGCTCAGTACTGCTGTCAGCGGGCCGCGCCGCCTGCGCCCCGACGTGCGCCGCCACGTGCGCGCGCTGCAGCTGCCGCGCCGCGCCGACACCTGGACGCAGGTACGTCACGTGCTGGCTCAGTACTGCTGTCAGCGGGCCGCGCCGCCTGCGCCCCGACGTGCGCCGCCACGTGCGCGCGCTGCAGCTGCCGCGCCGCGCCGACACCTGGACGCAGGTACGTCACGTGCTGGCTCAGTACTGCTGTCAGTGCTGCTGTCAGTACTGCTCACGAGGGTCTTCCACTTATATATTAAAGCGGCTTCGTGAGGAGCAAAAGCTGATGCCACCCGGGTTGTAAGACGGGATGGCTGCTCAGCCACAGTAGTTTAGCGGGAGAGGTTGGGTAAATATGAATTATTTGCTGAGTAAATTATATAAATATAATGCTGGAAATGCGGTTATACGCCGTTACAACTGAGGAACAACAGTTTTTATAAATAGTGTATGTGGGCGTGTGCAGGAGGAGGTGGGCAGGCTGCTGGCGCGCGTGGGCGGCGCGGCGGCGGGCGCGGCGGCGCGGGCGGCGCGGCTGGCGGGCCGCGAGCTGCTCATGGCGTCCTGCGAGGAGCTGGTGGGCTGTCTGCGGCTGCGGCTGGGGCCCGCCGTCAAGGTCAGGATTGTCCTGAATTATTTTATTTTATTTATTTAATATAATCTACAGAAACTTGTAGATCCCAAACGCAGATTTCATCTGACGTCGCTTCTTAGGCGATAACTCGTAAACTATTTACTGTAAAACACTTCTAGTGCACCTAAGGCAACCAATCCTAAACAACATACACCTAAGCTAAAATAACAAAAATTGCGAACTTTTCGATTAGAGAATCAAGTAAACCTAAATATAAGTTTATTATTTAAGAAACGTAATACTAATAAATAATTAACACCCAAATGTATTTACAGGTCTACGGCGCCGTCCGACAACTCCGACGCGCCATCACATGAGAACCACCATAATCCTCTACCCTGTATAAAACTCACGTCATATCGACCCAACGCTACACGCCACGCCCATACACTCCCAACAAACCATGACCGCCAAAAGCGCCAATACAGGTCAACGAGAACCATGTTAATGACGCCACGACAGCATACGCCGCTTTACAGTGTCAGAGCGTATTTATGATATGCGCCATGGATACAGTTTTTTTCTGACCACGGATGTCCACTGTCACACGGGGGTTCAGCAGCACACGCTTGGCAGGCGGGTTGGCAATCGCAGTATATTCCACGGCTCAATGAGACGCTGCTATCCGTCCTGTGGTTTCTGGTCGCAATTAACGGACAATACTCGGGTTCACTCGGAAATTTGCCATCTAGTTGCCACATACAAGATAAAATGAAACTTGAACCTCATAGAAAATAATAAGAATATGTACAGTCAAGGTAAAAGATATCGATACGGAAAAAATTCCAAAATATGTATACAAGACAAGGTGCATGTATACATATGTGACATTATCTATGAAAAGGGACCTTATTGTCGATGGCGCTTATGTCGTTGTTCAAGATGTTACAATACAAACGAAACGCGATTCGACGTAAATGCCATCGACAATAAGGTCCCCTTTCCTAGATAATGACACATATTTTGGAACTAGTTCGTATGGATATATCTGACGTTGACTGTACATACATCGAAATGGCCTGCATTGTGTAATTGAAGTAACTATGACTTCAAAGTTACGAAATTTACGCTTCAATGATGTGAATATAAATGCCTCGAATTTTGAAATGCGTTATTTTCAAAAACAGAAATTTCTCAACTTATTCTTGTCAGAGCATTTTTTTTATGTGTCATTACAATGAAAAGGGACCTTATTCGATAGCGCTTACGTCGAACGGAACTGGATTTGTACTGCTTCATTAATAACAAAAACATAAGCGCCATCGACAATAAAGTCCCTTTTCATTGATAATGACACAAATAAGGTTACGATAATGTCTCATTGTACATACTATATTTTAAGTTAATACAAAATATCACTTTTATTTTTGTAATTGATAATGAATTTCTAAAATGGCTGACAATGTTCTTTGTAAACTTGTTATTGGCACAAATGGATATATTGGCTTTAAAATTTGAGGTTGTGACCTGTTAAAAGCATATGTCTCGTTCTAAATGCTTGGAACTAAATGAGACTTATGCAAATAGCGATACATGCTGACACGATAGGACTACGGTGTGGCTTGTATGTTGTCAATCACTATTTGTCTCACTCCTATTATATCAGCAAACGAGACGCATATACATGCTCGCAGTAACACCCCTAGTTAGTCTTTATCGATCGAAAATCAAAATTGATGTTATGTGTTAGATAGAATAATCCATAAACGTTTTTTCGATGAAATTCTCCAACAAAATCTATGAAAAGTAAGAACAGGCAATTTTAAATTATGAAGTTATTATTTTTTATGCTTATAAGTTATAAGAAATACTAATGTGCAATTTATGATTTAAGTATGTTCTCAATAGAAATAATGTTTTAGTTGCTGACAATTTTAGAATTAATTATTGTATCAGTCAACTTTAGGTTAGTCTCGCATGATTTTAGTTGTTTTAATAATTTATATAAAAGAATATTTCCTAGGTTAAGTTTGTCCGAGCTGTATTTTTGAGCATACCCCTTTTCTTTTATGAGAGGTGTATTTTGCATTCGTCTCTCTCGTTTTTATACATCAATGTATTAAAAAGGGACGGGTGCTTAATTAACACAACATAATTAACAAAATGTGTATTAATCATAATCATTGAGTATGCTCAAAAATGTTACCTTTTATTCAGCTTAATTGATCATTCGTATTATAGTAATTTGTATAAAATGGACAAATCTAGAAATATTATATCAATGGAAGAAGTATTTTATATTTTGTTCATACATCCGCAACTTTCCTTTACAAATGATCTAGATTTTTTTATATCAATGTGTAAATATGTCACTAAGTGTAGTTCCTAATTGCTTATATATAACCTGAAATATTTGGCATTGACCTATTTTTATCAGACTCAAATCTGTATGTATTTTACACATACAGTAGTCTAATTGTATCATTAATGTTTCAACAAATCATTGTTGACTTTTTGTTAAATCTGTATAAAGAAAATTAGAAGAAATTAGAGTCTGTATTGCTATTTTACCCGGTGGCCATGTACAAAGTTACATTAAAATAGTATAATGTTTTTACAGAAAACAGTGTAGGTTTAAGGAAGGTGCCATTCCCGGTGGCATACGCTATTCTAAACTGTTGTTCAATAATAAAAACTGGAAGAAAAACGGCGTTTTACTATCTGAATTCTGGGTCAATAGAAAACGAAAATTATGTAAGCAAACCCTTAAAATCGCAATTAAAAAAAACAACCATTTTATTTCAACCATGGTTTCATTGTTATTCTGTACACATAAATTTGTTAAATACATTATTTTTTAGTTCAAATATGCGACAAGTACCTGAATTCAGTGCAAACTAATTTATATAATAAAGTTTTGTTTGCTTAGATATTCAGCTGTCGGTTATTTTTCGTCGGCCATATTTGTTTACCACATATTCTTTTTCTATTGAACTTGAATATAATTTGCATTTACCTAACTTTTTATTTTTAATTCTATAGCTCAAGCACTGCCCATGTTGTCCTGAAGGGTGGTGAATGGAGTACTTAACCATTCTAGTTGGGAAGTTACCTTAAAATTGTGGTACATACAATCCGCGGGAAGAGATATGGCGGTGTTGTTATAGTCAGCCGGCACCAAAGGGAAAAAACAATGGATGGGGAGCAGCATCCGTCGAAACCCGATCGACAGTTACTGCGTTCGCCAACCTTCCTGCCAAGCGTGGCTATGCCAACTAGGCCCCTAGTATCGAAGAAGAATTGAAAGGAAGATCAAA
This sequence comes from Grapholita molesta, assembly GCA_022674325.2. Classification (NCBI taxonomy): domain Eukaryota; kingdom Metazoa; phylum Arthropoda; class Insecta; order Lepidoptera; family Tortricidae; genus Grapholita; species Grapholita molesta. Next base: position 881,237 of record CP053130.2, read on the forward strand.
ACTAGTCCTCAAAAAATATTATACAGTCTTTAGTAACTGGCCACATTATACTGAAAATACATTCTGTTTATCTATAAATATACCCTTTTTAGTATTAAGCGGCCAGTAATCGAAACCCCTAGAAGATGTGTTTTAAGTATAGAACTGAATTCATTTTCTTATTTTGAGTAAAACGTGCCCAGTTATTGAAAGGGATATACGTTATAATTATAGCAAATTATGTAAAAAATATAGGTGATATAAGTAGCGTAGTGAGCAAGTGATAAGCAAGTATCTAACAAATAGGGTTATGCGGAACATAAAAAAACACACTACATGTTTATTATAAACACAAACTAATAATAAGAGATACTAACGTATTAAATACAATTAAATAACACAAAAATTGTTCGTTTTATCTTCACTATATTTCTAACATATTCTTTGAGCAAATGGTATAACCGCTGTTGGGAAGCAAACCTTGACCTAAATTTACATATTTATCTTGTCTGTGGTTTACATACACGCTTTTTATCGTTGTGCTTCCGAGCTGTCAAATGTTCTTTAATGAAATCGGAATCAGAGAAAACGAAACACCGAATTGAATTGAAATAAAAGTAGATAGAAGTTTTGGAATTATCGTGTGAATCGTGTTTTGGTGCTTCGTAATCTTGTGTCTGTGTAGCCCAAAACGGAAATAAAATGGCGTTATACTGTGCAAGTAAGTGTTCTCGGCAACAACGTACCCGGTGACGCTTTTATTCTGTACTTCATTCAAGCGAAATAGATACACAATTATTGTTGACTAATGTTAACATTTGCCATTTTATAGTTTATTGTGGATTCACTGCGTCGTTGCCTTGCCAAGTATATTATTTTGATGTTTGTTAGAGTTTATAACCTAACTTTTGATTATAGTATCGAATGAGGTGCCCGAGATACCGGTAGTGTCTCCTTCGTCGGGCTCCGTGTTCGAGAAGCGCATCATCGAGAAATACATCATAGAAAATGGCGTCGACCCTATCAGTGGCAAGGAGCTGCGAGTGGAAGACCTTATTGAAATTAAAAGTAAACAACCATGTTTTTACACTCGTTTGTAGAAGCCACACTGCTCAGCGAAAGTTTAAATGGTCTATAATATTAATTATGAAAGAGCACTAGCCACTAATGGGATTTATTGTGTAATTTCTAAGAATATAAATAATTTGGCATTAATTCTTACAGAAATCAATCTAGAGTAAACTAAATAAGGCTAGTGTTACAGGTACTAGATAATAATATAAATACAAACAAACATAACAATATAGACAGATACATATTTATAAATAGATAGATAGCATCCACAACCAAGAAACAAAATGTTTATGATAAATAAATGCTCTAGCCTGTATTCAAACCTAGGACTCACTTCTGCTTGTAGGCAGGGGTACAGGCAGTTAAAGTATGAAGTTTATTATAAATGAAAATCTTTAATATATTTAATTATATTTGACGACATTTCATAGGTATTTTTATTTCTATTTCAAGTGCTATATATTATTTTCAGTCTGCCTGCCTGGCATAGGCCTTCTCCACCTTTCTCCATAAGTCCTTATTCTGGGCTGTCCCAATCCAGTTTTCTCCAGCATGTTTTCTGATATCATTCATCCACCTTATTTTCGGTTTCTCTTATATACTTCCCAGGGATACCTTCCTGCTATTTTCATATCCCACTTACCTTTACATTCTCTTGGCTGACTTTACCATACTTATGGGAGTTTTCAGAAAAAAGTATATACTTAGTGTGACAACTAAAAAGTTAATTTTTGTGAAGATAATGAGCCTGAAATCTGTATTGAAATTATTTTTTTCCTTTTTGTTGCATACTAATATTACTTGTAGTTTGTGAAACAATCACCAATTCTAATCTTGACATAATTTAATTTTTTACTTGTCACTCTAATTGAAGACATTTTTGTATAAAAACTACATTGTAACATAAAAACTTCTTTAAATCTGACTTACAGCTCCTCCCATTGTCAAACCAAAGCCACCAAGTGCTACATCTATCCCAGCAACCTTGAAGAGCATGCAAGATGAGTGGGATGCCCTCATGCTGCACACCTTCACACAGCGGCAGCAGCTGCAGACTGCTAGACAGGTAAGCTGTCAAATTTTATCTCCATGGAAGAAGAAATGGGTACAGTGCTCAGGCTGGTTTACTATTTATCCAGAGTTGTGTAAATGAAGGGGGAGGCCTATGTTCAGTGGTGGACGTCTTATGGCTGAGATGGTGGTGATGATGATGATGATGATGATGATGTTGTGCAATGTAATAAATAATGTTGCATAGCATCACCTGAAGAACGCCAATGTCAAAGACAGTTTGACAAGCACAACCAAAAAAAAAGAAAAAAATCTGAAAGTGGCAATGAGATCAAGAACATAAGAAAGGTGTGTTGTATAGTTGCATCTACACTGATTGATTGGTGTATGAACAGGATGCATGAATTTACATTAAATAAAAAATAATAAACCTGTTTATTGAGGTTGAATTTTTAAAATGCTATGTAAAACGCTAAAGCAACAGCTGAGACATTACATCACTGAAAACTCCGCAAAAATTAAAACTGAGATCTTTATGCACACATATATTGCTGTGTGGTCTATGACTTGTATATTAGTAACTGTAGGACCTGCGGTACTGATGAGTGATTCTCTTCAAAAAAGCTTTGAATATGTTCGTAGGAGCTGTCTCACGCTTTGTATCAGCACGACGCCGCGTGCCGGGTCATCGCTCGCTTGACGAAGGAGGTGACGGCAGCCCGCGAGGCGCTCGCCACACTCAAGCCGCAGGCCGGCATCACACAACAACCTCAGCATCCGGTATGTTTTTTGATAAGGAACTTTTATCATTTTACTATGGAGTACTGTAATATTTTGCCATCAGAGTGCAGTACCAGCTATTAGTTTTATGTTCACACAGTTTAATGTCCACAGGAAAAACGTGATCCTAATTGACCCGTAATCATGTATGACCCGTAATCATGAATTGTTCCAGTTGTAGGCACTGGTCCCACTGCGAGCTAGTAAGCTATGCAGGGTTGATATGATTTAAATCACTTGATTTAAATCAGTGATTTAAATCGTGATTTTAATCAAGGGATTTTTTCAAAAAAAACATTGATTTAAATCATTAAATTTTTACTACAACCAAATCGGCCCAAAATTGTTTAGGGAATTCCCCGGACCACTACGGCACGCACACATGTGCAAGCGAGTCACAGGGTAACAGTTTCGGGGAAACCCCGAAACTATAGTACGTGACGCATGATACCGAAACGGTTCCAGGATTCCCCGAAACTAAAACACGAGACGCATTTCGCTTTTCGCCCGGTCATTCGTAATTGACTAGTGAAAGAGTGAATACAACAAAAGATGTCTGGAAGAAAAAGATGCTGTGTGGGTTTATTTCGATGAAAAAAAGTCCGCTTCCGGCAAGTTTAACAAAGCGGTGTGTAAACGCTGTAATAAGGAGTTAATGGGCTTAGTAGCAAGAATGAAGCAGCATTTGGAAACATGTGTGACGGAGCGCAATCGTAACACAAGCGCAGAAGACGACAGCAGCGTCAGCGATGCCGCGACTGCCGCGAGCGCGGGTAACTTACCTTCCTTTTTTTTCTTAAGAGACGCCTACTCCGGCGCGTTCAGATTTGTTTACATATACGAGTACGTTACTTTAACTAGTTGCTTTTTAATTTGTTTTAGAAGTTAATGAAAATACCCGTGCCTCCGTGTCTTCTCAGCATTCTGCTAGCTCCTCATCTAAAGCTAAGCAGAGCGCTTGCACAAGCCGAGAAAAACTAGATGAATACGTGATGAAAACAAATGCTACGCAAAACATCTTTTGGATTTGCAAGTTGCGAGATATTTTTATGCAACTAACACTCCTTTTCTGCATTCGGAACACGAAGAGTTCAAGAAACTGATAAGTATGTTGCGTCCTGGTTACGTTCCTCCAAATCGATTAAATATTGGTGGGAAGTTGCTCGATGAGATTTTCGAGGAAGAACAGAACAAGTGTAAATCAGATTTAGATAACAAACCTGTATGCTTGTCCATTGATGGATGGTCTAACATAAGAAACGATCCTATCGTTTGCTCGTGTGTCACAGCCAATGACGGCAAAACCGTCCTGGTTGATACTATTGATACGACCGATCATCATCACACTGCCGACTACTTAGAGACTGTGGCAAATGCAAGTATACAGAAAGCAGAAAAGCTATATAACTGCAAAGTTAGAAGCGTTGTGTCGGATAACGCCGCCAATATGGCAAAAATGCGTAGACAGCTTGAATCAAACAGTGGTGATGATGATGGCGCGGGAGGTAATATACCTATAGTTACATACGGATGTTCAGCGCATATTCTTAATTTACTGGCTAAAGATTTAGAAATTCCACTTGCTACAAAACATGTTCTAAAAGTTATCAAATACTTCAAAAATAATCATTTCGCACATGCTAAATATTCACTCACCAAGGCGAATAGTTTAGTAATGCCTCAAGAAGTAAGATGGAATACGATGTGTGATTCACTAAAGAGCTATATTAGAAACTGGCCGATTTTGATGCAAATTGCCGATGAAAATAAAGAAGATATTAGCTCTGACATCAGAAAGCTCATACAAAATATGAGTATTAAAAGAAATGCAGAGGACCTTGTGGCACGACTGGAACCAATATCCAAAGCGTTAGACAAGATTCAAAGCGATAACTGTACTATTTCAGATAGTGTGCTTATCTGGAAAGAATTAGTAGATCAACTGGAAGATTTACTAAACATTACGCAAATGAAGATTGTCATGAATCGTTACCGACAAGCCATGACACCGGCTCATTATTTAGCTTACATGATAAATCCAAAACTGCCCCAAGAAAAGCTGTCGACCGATGAAAGTGATGCAGCATTACAATTTCTACAAGAAAACTATGGAGAGACTGGTAGTAGTTTAATGAGTAGTATTATCCGTTTGAATGCTAAAGTTGAGCCTTTCACGGGAGTATTAGTCGGTAAACAAGTCATACAGAACACTGCCCCCACTGATTGGTGGCTAGCAATACATAATATGAAAAATGTATAACCGAAGAAGAATTGGCTATAATTATGCAACTGCTGATTACAGTTGCCTCCTCGGCTGGGGTCGAAAGAATATTTTCGGCATTCAATTTAGTGCACTCCAAAATAAGAAATAGATTAGGCACGGAGAAGGCAGCCAAATTGGTATTCATTTTAAAATGTTTGAATTCTAAAAAATAAATAGTTAAAAAGAATAATAAATTTGATAATGTTAAAAGTTATAATAATTATATCGAATTCAATAGGAATAGATTTATATGTTCGTTTTTTAGTCTATAAGTTTGACTTTAAGAACTTGTTATTTTATTTTTCAAAACTACTGTTTTAAAACTTTTAAAATTGTTGATTTTAATAAACATAATTAAAATACGTTGTTTTCGTTTTATTATATAACTGAACTGGCTATTTAATTAATAAAAAAAGACAAGAAAATGAAAAAATCAAAAAAATCTGATTTTAATCAAATAAATCCGATTTAAATCAAATTAATCGGATTATTATGATTTTTTTATAATAATCATGATTTTTATCAACCCTGAAGCTATGAGCTGTCAGCTATTTCAAGGGACAAAAGGTAATCGCTCCCGTGTGATCAAGAGAGAGAGATATATATATATATATATATTTATAGCTCATTGACCGGCGATGTACTACGATCGCCCGGCTATCACTTATGTCTCTTTTATTTACACGGGAGTGATTGTCTTTTGTTTCTTAAAGTAGCTGATAGCTCATAGCTTACTAGCTCGCGGGGGGACCAGTGCCGTATGCTGAAAAAGTATGAGCTTAGCGAATCGTACCGTCTCTTGTTAACGGTGGGACGTGTTCCGTTTGCAGACGGAGGCGGCGGCGGCGGCGGGCGGCGGTGCGGCGCCGCTGGGCATGTCGGCGGAGGTGGTGGCGCGCCTGCAGGAGCGGGCCACGGCGCTCACGCAGGAGCGCAAGCGGCGCGGCCGCACCGTGCCCGACGGGCTGGCCGGGCCCGACCAGATCCGCGCCTTCCTCACCACGGCCAGCCATCCCGTGAGTACTGTTGCTGGTATATGTCGTCTCTGTGACGCCACGCTAGCGAAATTGAACTTTACGGAATCTCCCGTCTCTATTGGATTAACAAAGCTGATGTACGTAGCCTTCGTTGGCGTTCATGGCACAACTTCTGATAACGGCCACGGCGTCTTTGGTGATCAAGGGGTTAGAATAAGAAATGAGGTTGCACATCAACAAAATAGATGGACAGATTGAATGTGTCGAGATAGTGGCAGTGTTTGCTCGAGATTGCTCGCTGTCCCATTTTATGAGGAAAATTCTTGGATACACGTTGTTGGCACTTTAAATGTACCCATTAGTTTTGGACATGAACATATAAATCGTCGTCTAGTACCCACAACTTACTGGACTAGGTCGATTTGTATAAGATTGTCCCAGATTCTTATTTACATTGTTTCCACAGGGCCTCCACTCCGCCAGCGTGCCTGGTATTCTAGCCCTGGACATAAACCCGACGGACCACAGCCGCATCCTCACCGGAGGCAACGACCGCAACGCCACCGTGTTCAACAAGGACACCGAGCAGGTGGTCGCCATCCTCAAGGGACACACCAAGAAGGTGAGCACACCGCTTGTCCTTACAAAATGGCGTTAGTCAGAGGACAGTCTTGCAGTGACAATGGCGGAATAACATATCTATATCATGTTACTTCGCCATTTTTGTTTTATATCAAAATTAGAAATGCACCGGATATTGGGTTACTATCTGGTTGGATACAGAATAGTCACGTGTTAATCAGCCGAATAACGGATAGTAACTTTGTTTGATTTTGAGGTAAACAGATTGAATGTATTAAACAATCAAAATCATAATAATGCTCAATTATAATTTCAAAATAAACGGAGTTAGGGCGTAGACACATGTGTACGGTACGGCAGAGGCACCGTGAGACGGCGCGGCACGGCACCGTTAGACGGCACGGCGCGGTGCCGTACCTTAGACACTTACTCACTAATGATTGATTAGATTAGAACCTAGAAATGAATCCGTGTGTTCACTTCAGGTCAAAACCTGCATCCAATATGTATACTATAGTTCGGATGTTAGATACCAAAGATTCTGTCGATCATTAAACAAACATCTTTATCCCTGCCATCTCTGGTCAAAACACTTAAGTAATATTTTTTTCTATGACTGACCCACCCAAGGGTGTAAGTAAGGCCAAAGGCCACGTCTGCTGTGCACATTCAATACCTCACGTTTGTTCCTGTATCCAGGTGACCCGGGTGATTTACCACCCCGACGAGGACACCGTCATCACGGCCTCGCCTGACCACACCATCCGTGTCTGGAACGTCCCGACGTAAGTATAAGTTTTTAAATAAACGTAGTTTAGCGTAAGGCACTGGTCCCACCGCGAGCTAGCAAGCTATCAGCTATTTCAAGGGACACGTTATATCCGGGCGATCGTAGTTCATCGCTAGACGATGAGCTTTAAATATATATCTCTCTCTTTTATTCACACGGGAGCGATTATCTTATGTCCAGGCAGCGGAACTTTGGTGCCGATGACAGACGCATGACGTAGCGGCTGTACACAGAGTGTTTTTATCTAGATGATAGATAATCATTAATCACTAACAACTTATTGGCCTCTTTAGTTCACGGATGTTTTATTGACAATTGAGACGGCCAGTACTTATAAAAACATAATCACTTAACTGTCTTTGTCATTGTCATCAGAAAATTATCGAAAACAAGAAGAAGAATTATGTACATCGTTATATGATTTTTTGTTCGTGAATTTTAGAAATGTGAATTGATAAGGTACAACATTTATAATGAAGTCATTATCAATATCGCTTGACCGTAATCGCCATGGAGTCGATGCAGCCGTTTTTGCAGACATTTCCTTTCTTAGTTGTTAAAGATAAAAAATGTCTTGCTCTTGCTGTCAGCAAAATATAACAGCTAAACCTAGTAACATAGAAAAACATACATCGAATCACGCAAGTCGAAACTTTCCTAAGTTTATTTGAGTCAGGTTGAATATCAAGTTTGACATTGCTATTAACTCGGCGAGCTAGTGACAACTGTTGCATCTGTCAAAGCGTGATAAAAGTTAATAGTTATGTTGTCTATAATTTATAAGAACATCCTATATCCCTATTATTTTGCGTCATAATGATGTCATCGGCACCAAAGTTCCGCTGCCTGCTTATGTCCCTTGAAATAGCTGATAGCTCGTAGCTTACTAGCTCGCTGTGGGACCAGTGCCTAAAGGATCTCAAGCGAAGGATCGTCAATTTGTTTTTCATTAATATAAATGACCTAAGGTTTCGACATACAGTTTCAATTCTATAAACAGAATCTTGTGGAATGAATCATTTGTCTTTTTCTCTAAACTACCTCTAAATAATTAATTGAATCAGGCGTTACTTTGCGGAAGTCCATATTATTAACAACAATAATATTACTTTGCTATTCCGCTGTTTAATAACATGCTAGTCAATCAGTGCCAACCTATTATATTTACTTGCGTATTTTTTTCCATGCATTAATGTTCCCTCCCTCCCACAGCAAAATAATTATTATTTTTTTTTTTTTTACGTAGCCTATGTTGTGTCCCACTGCTGGGCAAAGGCCTCCCCTCGCTTTAACCACTCGTCGCGGTCTAGTGCATGCTCCCGCCAATCGCGACAGAAACCATCCAGGTCATCCCGCAAAATTAAATACGCAAAGAATATAGCAAAGTAATATTACTGTTGTTAATACCTCTAAATGTCAATGATTTTAAAAATGTTGTGCGCAAATTGCGATAGAACGCTCTAGCTTTTGAAGAAATATTCTGCGATACTATTGTCATCATCTTCCTCGCGTTGTCCCGGCATTTGAGGTCCGTTTGGTAACTAATACCAGGATTTGGCGTAGGCACTAGTTTCACAAGTGCCTGTTAGAACTACTTGAATAAAAAATTAAAAAGTGATATTGAAATTGAATCGTTATTTTTCTAATATAAAATACCATAATGGGTCCCAGGTCGCAGACGACGGTTATATTGCGGTCCCACGACGGGCCCGTGACGGGGCTGTCGCTGCACCCCACCGGCGACTACGTGCTGTCCACGTCCACCGACCAGCACTGGGCCTTCTCCGACATCCGCACCGGCGCGCTGCTCACCAAGGTAGTCAGCGTCATATAGTTCGTAGCATTCAAAGTACTCATAAAGTTCGGTACACCTTACTAACTCTGTGGTGTACCGAACTTTTTGAGTACTTTGGATGCTACCAACTATATGACACTGACTGTACGTACTACAACTTTTTTTTTGTTGATAAAGATGGCATACGAGCAGGCCTAGTAGCCAGTAAGGAACAAAGATATTCTGGCTTTTGCAGCCCAAAATGTAACAGTTAACTATAGTTTTGCTTTACAGGACACTCTTTATAACAAAAATATTAGCTTATTCTGTATTCATTACCGCAACTTCGGTTGAAAACACAAGAAAACTCCAATTTTATTTGTTTGTATATCATGAAAATAGCGCAGTCTCTGCCATACCTATGGAAAGTTACATAAGAACTTTCCTTTCGATCGTGGTATTATTATTAGCACGCTCCGACTAGTTTTGTATGTCTTCCTATAGGTCTCCGTAGTTAGGAGTTCTTGCTGTTAATTCAAAGTCGATATATAGTCACTGACTCTTACTAACTGTATAACGCTGACTACGAATTCTATTTCATCCGAACCAATCCCATTCCCGCAGGTCGGCGACTCGTCCGGCGTCAGCCTGACCACCGCCCAGTTCCACCCGGACGGCCTGATCTTCGGCACCGGAACCGAAAACTCCCAAGTCAAGATCTGGGACCTCAAGGAGCAGAGCAACGTGGCCAACTTCCCCGGCCACGTGGGCCCGGTCACCTCCATCTCGTTCTCCGAGAACGGCTACTACCTGGCGACGGCGGCTGAGGACGCGTGCGTGAAGCTGTGGGATCTCCGCAAGCTGAAGAACTTCAAGACCATACAGTTGGACGAGGGTTACGCTATCAAGGAGTTGTGCTTCGACCAGAGCGGGACGTACTTGGCCGTGGCTGGCACGGACGTGCGCGTGTACCTGTGCCGGCAGTGGCAGGAGTTGAAGGTAGATTTTTTGTCTGATTTCGTTTTTAACGGTTTTTACATATTATTTTTATTACAGACGAACGGGACTTAACCGCGTATAGTAACTAACATCAACTCAAATATTTTAGTATGAAGTATTTTGATTTGCTTTGATTTTTAAGTAGTAATACTACTATATAAGTTAAAAGTTGAAATAGACGACATACCATAAAACCATTTATTTAAACCCGGGCATGGCTAGGCGATAAATAAGGTTGTGGTATACAAATTATTAAAATCTTATCGATTTTTCGAATTTATAAGTCAAATACAAAAAATATAAATTTGATTAATTTATAATTCCATAACATCCTGTATTATTTGATTAACTTATATTGTGTGTATATAAATATAAAGCAGTGTATGTCACATAAAAATACTCGTTTGATGTTAATATGACACTCAGCATCACTTCGAGAACCAAGCTTATATTTTTATGCCTCACATTATGTGACAGTAACATTTTTTTTTAATCTTCAGGTGTTCAACGAGCACACGGCGGCGGCCACCGGTGTCCGCTTCGGGCGCCACGCGCAGTGCCTGGCCTCCACCAGCATGGACCGCACGCTCAAACTGTACGGCATAGAGTAGTGTGCTAAGGAGACGGTTGTATAAGTGTTCCTGGTCACGCATGCGTGTTAATTAGAAGCGCCATTTTAAATTGTTGGAAAGCGTACCCAATTGTAACTTGTTCTTTTAACCTTTTCGCTGTCATTGACTTGATATAAAGTCAGGTCGTTTCGTGCACACGCCACGACTTGTTGTCAAGTCGTAGCCTTGTAGCTAAGTACTGAGAGGTAAGGTTTATTTTCGCATACTAGCAAAAACCTTTGGCGTCAGAGATTTTTGATGTGGTGGTTAAAAGGTTAAGATAAGCAAAATCGTGCGATTTATAGGAAAACAATTTAAAAGCTGTAATATTTGCCTCTTATTTTCTTTAGTATAACGTTAACAGTGGAATCTTAAATATTATTTACGGGATTACTGATATAATTGATGAAACGTAAGCAAAATCGACCTTTATTTTTCTAAATTCCTGGGTAGGTGCTCCAATTTAACTTATAAAAGAGAACTCTCCTAGCTCCTGCTATGTCGCCGTCAGATATATCGGAACTGTGGAGGTGGTCACAAATATCTGAACATGCACTGTATAGCCTTGACAATAGAGGCGTTCAGATATTTGTTACCTCCACAGCTCCGATATATCTGACGGCGACTGTACTAAGTATATAACGCTGACTGTATAATATCGAGAGTTGATATTTTTATGTATGAGATATTATGACGCCATGGATTTTTGTGGCAAATATTGTGTAGTTAGCGAAAAAAACTGAAAATTGGAGTCAAAGATATTATTGGTTTGATGAGTTCAGTTATGGTTTATCAAGTATTCTACAAACTTAATGTTCAAATTCAAATTAAGTATAATTTGACTTTTTTTTTTGGAATTGTAATGATAGGAAAAGTGATGACATTTTATGAACGTATGAGAAATTAAAAGTTATGTACAGGACGATTCACGAGAGTTGGCACGAATGGAATGAATAACTGAATGAAAATGTCTGTGTGTGTGTCACATTAACCAATAAAATAGTGGCTCGATTGTATACCTACAAGTGTCACTCATACAATGAAAGTTTCGTTCAATCCATTCGTGCCAACTCTCGTGAATCGACCTGTATTTGAGGTTAGGAAAATGTCGATCATTTTTATATTTCAATGTATAACTGTTAATTTCTATACTGTCTTTGAAAATAAATATATAAAATTTAAACATGGTATTTTATTTGGTGGTAAATTAAAACAAATAATTACTTGTTTAATTATTTTTATAAATTACATTAAACAATAAAATTTCCTTCCCTTCAAATCTTTAAAATATAATATTTATATACACTTAACTTACAGGAATATTAACATAAACAGTATCTAACAAACATGTTTAGTGGTCTCTCCTACATAGTTTGACATATATCTTTACTTATATGTATTAACCGAGACGCTCAGGGTCTCCTCAAACCAGTTTGTTTCGCTCCTGCTGCGTGGTCATGAGGTCTTTACAACCGACTTGAGCCAAGTCCGCTTCGACTGGTTTGAGGAGGCCCTTATGCGAATGTCGCCACACCCATGTGTTAACGGGCTACCCTCATCTGATATAAAATTGTATGCCCGAATTAATCATTTCATTTAGGGCTCAATCAACTATTTTATGTCACTGGTTGCCATGGTTACGGTCCCCTGGGTCACTATTAAAATCATAGGTTTTGGCAGCTAAACACACAAAATATAGATATTTGTAGTAGCTACCAAGTCACCTACCAAGCGCGTCAGTAGTACGCAGGGCCACATTTCTTGTAACAAACTATGCTTCAGTTGTCTCCTGGCTGATGGGACAGAATAACAAAAACAAATAGTTGATTCACTCACCTACGTTTTAAATAACATGTGTTTACTATTGAGGACGTGATTATTTTTATATATTATTTAAATTAGGACTGGCGGCGTCGATATACGACAGTCTCTCCAAGTGAGTTCGTACCTTAAGTAGCATTACGTAAAAACTAATTTCAGCAACTTGACACATCGTTGTAAATACAAATGCCTGTATTTATTTAACACTGGTTACAATGATACACCACTTATCTGCTAAAATTAAATCAGGTTATTTGACCTTGGTCGCCAATTGACGCTGGACGCTGTTTGGCGTCAAGTTTTTAACCAATTTACGTGGCTCAGAGCGTCGACCGGAGAGCAAGGCATCAAGTGGAACTGTACAAAGGCCTCTACGTAGCACGTGTTATGGTGTCCCAACAAAACGATTCCTAAACTCTTGATTTCTGATCGGTTACTAGCGAAACCTCCACCTGGGGCTCAGATCAGTTATTGTTTTAAGTTTCTTTGCCCTGGGGTTCGGTTGGCAACTAATTCCAGGATTTGCCATTGGCGCCATCTGACCTTCCAACCCAGAGGGTAAACTATTTGGATTAGTCCAGTTTCCTCACGATGATTTCCTTCACCGAAAAGCGACTGGTAAATACCAAATAATATTTCGTACATGCATAAGTTCCGAAAAACACATTGGTACAAGCCGGGGTTCGAACCTGTTAAAAGTTACACAAGTATCTTATTTTCTGTAATAGTTTAAAGAAAGCTAATATTAACAATACATATATTAGATTTATAAGTATAAAATAATCGATGATTCGATTTTCAAATCAAATCCTTACATGCAAGTAAAGGGACTTAAAGATATACTAAAATTTAAAAGCACAGGATATGTGCAGATATTTCTGAGCATTTCGTTCGTACAGTTGTAATTCGTGGCGGGCGACTATGAATACAAAACTATATGATAATATAAATAAAAGTACAATTGAAAAATTAGCCTTCGCCAGTTCGATTCCCGTCTGAGGCAGTAAATGTTTTACAAATTTTTTTCTTTTCACGCATTATGTCTCGTCTCTCTACTCGTCTGCTTACGACATTGCTACTAAACACAATAATTTAATAATATGATACAGATTTACATGTGGGTAAATCAACTTTTTCATGACCCCAGTCGCTATGGTTACTGTCCTCTGGACACGAGCTACTTTTGAGGACTTTGATATTAAAGATCATATACTATGTATATCAGAGACGGGATATGACAATTTTATCAAATCATTTGATGTTAACGTCCCCTGGACAACGAGACAGTATAAGTAAAAGTTGATCCGCCCATTTATAATATCTGTATGTAAAGTATGGGATGGCAGAAATACTGTAGAGTGTAGATAGCAAGTTATAAGCCTTGTGTATGAATTTGTACTATTCTCAGTCCATCATTACTAGTTACATACAGTCAGCAGCAGAAATAGCTAAACGGCCGAACTGTCCAAAATGAGCTGGACACGACTTTATTGTTAAGAAAACAAGAGCTTGATAGGATCATTTTGAACATCTGGGCCGTTTACCAACTTCTGCTGCTGACTGTGCAATCCCAGTTTAACCGCCATGTTTATTTTATAGGTTTTTTTTATAAGCTCTGACCTGGATACTAGTATTTTAAGCCAATTATACAGACATTCTTAGGCGTTTATCATTCTCAATAAAAACCAGTTACATCATTTTATAAACTTGTTCGCACATTTTTTTGTTATAATTGCAATATCTTAGTTTCATACATTTTTCGTATACAGTATGAAAAAAAAAATGGGGACACTTGTTTGGTATTAGGATTGAAAGAGCCCGGGATTCAGACTAGTGAATAAAAAAAGTAATTGGTCCATCAAAGTCTGGCTATAACAATATGTCATACGTCAAACCTCACGCGGTTGAAGAACATGTTTAAGACTCCGCCTTTGTGGACTAGTATTTGTGTGGTTATGCAGACTTCATATCTATGTATACAATCAATCGCTATCCAACAAACCATCGAGTAGAAATGTCTTTCGTTAAAAGACTACAATTGTTTTATATATGCTGAACTTAACCAAAGGACCGTCTTATGTACTTTTGTAGCAGCGACGCGTGGAATAGACTGTCCTACAGTTCAACAGCAAAGTCAGATCGGCTCCGTCTTGCCTAAGATAAAAGTTAACCCTCCGCCATTGCTGTCTAGAGAATAAATATGGAACGACTTCTCATTGGTCTTCTATGGTATTTAGGTAAGGACAATACATTATCTGTTGAGTTTAATGAAATGCAAAAATATGCTATAACGACTAATATACCGAAATCGAATACCGGTTCGTATAAAAACGATAAAGGTATTCTATTTAATACATAGCCCGGTCCTTTAGTTAAATTTTCCCCTGTATATATATAATATCAATGTTTATCAGTGAAAGATGTGATATTTCTTAAGTATCGATAATAAATTCATATTTTTAAATATACCCTTAATTTTTACAATAATTGTAGTGATGCTAGCGGAAATTAAACAACAGTATAGGTGGACAACTTAGCTAAAGCACCTGGTCTATGTAGTAGTAACGTGTGTACACGCATGTCGGCGTTCTATATTTAAATTTTGACGTTAGTTCCATATTAATTCTCTGTACAACTACATAGACATGGTGCTTCAGTTAAGTTTTTCACCTATTTGATGCTGCCTTAAATATTTCTTAATCGGATTTTTCTAAGCTTTTAAACATTCAATTCATTTACTATCAACTCTGTTTCACGGTTCGGATACACATATTTTCAAACCAATTTACAGCATAAATATTTATACATTCACCCTTTGCCATTGTTATATTATATGTGGAAAAATTATATACATGGATCAATCAACTATTTTATGTCATTCGTTGCCATAGTTACGTTCCCCTGGGTCATTCTTACCACCGTTTTAATACAAGTACATACAAGACAGAATGACAGCCTTTATACAAAGTTGCCTTTATTCGACATGCTAGCTATTTCTCTTTCCGGGACGCATGGCGTAGCGCCATCTATGGATACATGTTGAGTTTTTGACAGCGAGACATCTCCATAGAACTATAGCACTGAGACGTACTGCTGTTAAACATGATAGATGTCGCTAATGTGTTTGCCGGGATGCGGGGACGCCATTTTGTGTTTCTCGTTTTTAATGCATTTAAAAGTAACAAACATACATTGTGGTAAAAATATGCCCATTCGATAATAGGGTCATTACCAAACGAGTTAGTAAAACGCGGTGTCATCTTCTAACAAACTGTCTGATGTCTCCTGGACAGAACAACAAAGAATAGTTGATCCACCCACATATTAAATGCTGCTTGTGTAATTCATGCAATTTATTTTGATGTTGATCTGTACAAACAAACATTTTGTGACCGGCCTTGGAGTTTTCATACTATTAGACTATAACTATACAACCCGGTTTACACACTCGCTTCTCCGAAAAACCGAATAACTGAATCTTTTTACACATCGACAGAAAAGTGTGTAGTGTGCAATCAGAGTTAAATATTTCATAGCAACAGTACACAAAGTAGCCAAATCTATCTGTACAGATTTTTATTTGTATAGCAGTAAGGAAGAGTTATTATATATTGACAACTTTAATTGCTTTCAAGGGCCCGTTCACACCGAGACCCGAGGAGGCGCGGCGCTGAGCGCATGTTTATAGAACGACTCAAAATATACTTTATTTACTACACGATAAGGTACATATTTTATTGTGAGGATTCAGAATATGTTGCACCAGGCTGCGTCGCTGAGTTGCCGCGACGCATCGCTACGCCGCCTATGGTCAACGAATTAGTCGTTCCCATGCGCTTGCAAATGATAGACTGTGGGTGGATACGGCGGCGCGGGCACACGCGGCGAGTAGACACGTCCCGCAGCACCGCGCGGCATCGCGTTACACAGCGCGTCGTCGCACAAACAACGACTTTAGGATGCGCTTCGCGACATTGCGATAAGTCTCGAGTCGCATTTCGGTGTGACCTGATCTTTACTATATGCTGATTATAAAGACGAGTTACACATACCCGACTTCTAGGACAGTTTTCTGTCGGTGAAAAGGATATTTAGGTATTCAGTAAAAGCGCGACTTCCTGGTACAGCCGCCATCAGATATATAGGAGCTGTGGAGGTGGTCACAAATATCTGAATAACGCCACTATAGTCAAGACGATAAAGTGCATTTTAAGATTTTTGTGACCACCTCCACAGTTGAGATATATGCCGTGGCGGCTGTGTTCTGAACCACCTAAGACCCAACATACAAGAAAAATCTCAGACGGATTTCTTCTCAATAGAGTAAAAAGTTATTCTCAAAAAAATTACCTCTGTAAACAAATGTGTTATTATCCATGTAAATAATGTTGTTTCCACTCGAGCTCTTTACAGTACAATAGACAAGCAAAAGTCCTTGAAAATTCCATATTTATATTTAAAATATTTGGTTTTGTGTTACCACCATCCAAACTATGAAACATGGTAGCACTGTAAAAACTACATTTTTTCCTAGTGTATTAAAAAGAGCTCACAATTCCGAGTACAAAAAAAAACAAAATTTATGTAAATTAACTAAAGTCTGAAGAGGTATTTTTTTAGAGAATTGCTTAGGAAAAAAAGAAATTAAACTGTTCTGATTTAAAAAAAAAACATTGAAGTACAACAGGTAGGCCCGAGGTCCTTAGTGGAGGCCAGAAGCGGAGCGGTAAGCGGGGCGTGGGGCGTTGCGCCGACCGTCCAAGCGATGAGCAGCGTGCCACGGTCACTCCCATACATTTCCATTTATATAACATTGACGCCGCACGCCGAACTATTAACCACTCAGGCGTACCTACGAGGTTAACCGATTACCTTAAGTCGACGTGGGCCGGCCTCAAGCTTAGCCGGCGGCATCAGAAGTGGTAGTCCAGCGAGCGGGCGGCGTGCGCGGGCGAGACGTGCGGTCAGGCGAAGACCAGCCACAGCACGAACAGGATGGCCACCCACAGGAATATCTTCGATAAGAACTGCTCCTCTTCGTATTGCGCCGTGCCGCGGGGCGCTGCAACACACCAGAATTAAAAAAATAGTACATGACTGGCCGGGAAGTAAGGGGTTGCCGGCCGAAGCGAGGATTATTACGAGGACTACAACCCCTTTTCACGCCGAGGTATGTATTATGTTTTTCTCAAACATGCAATACAATAATCTATACATATACAAATGAAATGCGTTTGTTAGTTACCCATAAACTCGACGATGCTGAACCAATTTAGGTAATTTTGGTATTGAAATGTTTGTATTAGACCGCAGAAGGTTTAGGCAGTGTATAAACACGGAAATATTGTGATGATAATTAGAAAGCAGTGATTCTTTATTCCCATACAAATTGTTCCCACCTGTCACCTAATAAGATAAAAAGAGAAGTTACGGGTGTTACGAAGTTCAACGGATCATCTAGTTTAAAATAACTCCAAGAAATAAGCTTAATTTTCAGAAAAAACTAAAGTAAACATGCCAAATTAAATTGATTATTGTGTTTAATAGGCGTAGGGGCAGAATGCCATAAAATCACCAATATTTTTTTAATGTCCAATCTCCAAGATGCTGTGTCACAAATCTATGTGAAATGTCATTTAGGACCTTACTGGCCTTAGGCCGGCAATGTCAACCTTAACGACCTCTCGTGCCTCTCACCTAGCCAAACCTGTGACCACATACTTTGAAGCCTATTTATAAAGAACATAATGTCAACATTGTAGTGCAAGTTTGAGAAAATAGTACATTATGTAGTGAAACTAGTGTTAGTTATAGTTTTTATCCAGTTCAGTAATAGTTGACGAATCGTATCGCGGTAAAGCCGCTGTCATCAAAGAATACAATAAGGTTGACACAACGTACCTGCCGTGCCATGTGATGCCGGCTGACTAGAATAGCACCACCCCATCTCCTCCCGCGGGTGTCGTAAGAGGCGACAAAGGGAAACTACGGACGGGCAGCAGCGTCCGTCGAAACCCAATCTACAGCTACTGCGGTCGCCAACCCGCATGCCAAGCGTGGCAACTATGGCAACTACCCCCCAAGATGATACAAGTCATATTTGTGGGAGGCCTATGTCCAGCAGTGGACTGCATACGGCTGAAATGTATGTATGTAACGTACCTGCGCTGGGTCTCGGGTCCCCGAAGTTGAAAGTGGACGTGAAGACCCCAAAGGGAAAGGCTCCGATGCCGAAGGACATGTGGAAGCCCTCGCCGAACCCGAACCCCGGGAAACCGCTGTTATTCTCGGGCTCCGTGCGCTGCCCCGCAGGCCGCGGGGGCACCTGGTTAAGCAGGCAATGTCACTGCTACATAATGAGGCTCTAGTGTAAGATTCTTTTGACATAGGTAATTTTGGGGTCGGCAACGCGTGAGTGATGCTGATGAATCGGTATTGTGGGCCATAGGCTGCGGTGACCGCCTACCATCAAGCGGGCCGCATGCTTGTTTGCCACCTTTGTGGTATATAAAAGAAACGTCTCGAACGCGTAAGTGATAATGTTCATATGGGTAACTCTAACGTGATGGTGACGTTTTGTTACGTTAAGAACTTACACTCAGGGTTCAGAAATATAATGTCGGATGGCAGGCGCTCTCGTAAAAGCTAGTACTACTACGCCAAATCCTAGGATTAGTTACCAAGTGGACCCCAGGATCCCGTGAGCTTCGGTAAAATGCCGGGACAACGCGAGGAAGATGACAATTAATACATAAGCAAAACTGAGCGGGTGAAGTGTTCAAAATGTACACGCGCCCTTAACGCTTGGTCATACAGGGCGCATTTTGTGGCGTGGCGCAGCGGGGCGCGACGCTGCCGTTCGAATGTGTGCCTTATTTCGTTACATTAGCCACACCGCTGTCACGCCCCGCTGCGCCACGCTCTCAAAACGCGCCTATCTGCCCAAGCCTTTATTCTCTTGATAATAGAGATGTGTTGACCTTATTTTGAAACACCTCAACCGCTTAGCCACTTCTGCTGCTGACTGTATGGCAACTAACATACGAGTAAACGCCATATTTCACGCTCAAAATATTAGTTTTACTTTTCCATACTACAAGAGTTAAAATTTTAACGTTTATTTATACATTTTATTAGGTCGTTATATATTTATAAAATTATATTTTGCATTCAAGTGAGAAGAGTATTATACTTATAGAATAAAGACAAGATCAGCATAATAACTTTCACAATGTCCACAGAAAAGACGAGAAACTAATCGATAAATATTTCCGGACAATCTTACACCAATAGACCTAGTCCTACGGTAAGCTCCGTAAGGCTTGTGTTGTAGGTACTACACGAC
This sequence comes from Grapholita molesta, assembly GCA_022674325.2. Classification (NCBI taxonomy): domain Eukaryota; kingdom Metazoa; phylum Arthropoda; class Insecta; order Lepidoptera; family Tortricidae; genus Grapholita; species Grapholita molesta. The sequence continues at coordinate 901,243 of CP053130.2, forward strand.
GATAATTATATATAATAGATAGATACATATAAATACTTAAATATAGAAAACACCCGTGACTCAGAAACAAATATCTGTGTCATCACACAAATAAATGCCCTGACTGGGATTTGAAACCAGGACCATCGGCTTCATAGGCAGGGTCACTACTCATGCAGACCGGTCGTCAAACTTTCTAATCGATCCTAATCAGTATGAGTTGTATGACCCAGTTATTACTTATTGTTACAGCCGTTGCAAAATTAACTGCTTTTAATATAAAAAAGTGCTGTGTGATGCCGGCTGACTAGAATAGCACCACCCCATCTCCTCCCGCGGGTGTCGTAAGAGGCGACAAAGGGAAACATCCTACGGACGGGCAGCAGCGTCCGTTGAAACCCAATCTACAGCTACTGCGGTCGCCAACCCGCCTGCCAAGCGTGGCGACTATGGCAACTACCCCCCAAGATGATACAAGTCATGTCTGTGGGAGGCCTATGTCCAGCAGTGGACTGCATACGGCTGAAATGTAATATAAAAAAATCCCTATGAAAGTTGTTAAGTGAGTATTATTAATGTGCATTTGACCATGAGGTTAAGGTCCCGGCCATGGCCTTAGTGGCGTTACAATATTGTGAACGTGGAAGTTGTCTGAACATTAAATTACAATATTACTATGTAACCGTGATATCTGAGTCACGCCAAAATGCTTCTTAGGAGTAAGACTTAAGGTTTAACACGTTTTTTTAGGATTAGAAAAATTGTGCGATTGTCGTTGTTTGATTTTTAGGAAAACAATTTAATAGCTGTCATATTTGTCTGTTATTTTCTTCACTGTAACATTATTGTAACATATTTACATGATTGTCTATACTGGGGTTACTTTGGTTCATGGGGTAACATTGGTCACCTATTTTTTCATCTAAGAAAAGGTTGGCTTACTAACGCGATCTTAAGACTTTAGTAATGTGGGTTTCATGCTTAACATATATACATTATAAACACTGTTAAACCATATTCTTTATAGTTCAAAAGTTGATGACCAATGTTACCCCGTGAATCAAAGTAACCTCACTTTACGGTATATATAAACGTGAAAGTCCTGACTGACTAATCAAGCTCAGCCCAAACCTAACGTAGATATCTGTTTTTTCCACAATAGGTAGTTTATGTACATATCTGGGTGCTTAACCCAATAAGAAGGGATTTTTAGAAATTTATTAAGGGAATACCTAAAAAGGGGGTTGAAAGTTTGTATGGGGATTGTGTAAAATTTAAAGCAAGAGACTTGAAATGTTGTGTATGTTATTTCAGCGGTTTTAGAAAATTCATCCCCTAAAGGGGCAAAAAGGCTTCTTCAGTGCGTGCTAAGCCGCGGGCAAAAGCTAGTACAGTCGCCATCACCGTTGCCGTCACAAATATGAGAACAACGCCTCTATTGTCAAGGTGATAAAGTGCATGTTCCAATATTTGTGATCATCTTCACAGCTCCGATATATCTGATGGCGACTGTACTTACTACTTTTATAATTAAATAAAGATAAGCTACCTTATTCCTGGGGTCCTCTTGCTTAGTGTTGCCTCGGCCATAGAGGGGGATGACCTTATCCCGGCTGATGGCCGCTTTGCACACCGGACACACCTGCCGGCTCGGCCTGGTCTCCAGCCACTGGTGAAGACACGGCCAGCTGAAAAGTTGATGGGACTAATGAAAATGTGTTTGGTGATAGTCAAAACGCTGGCCAAGAGCATGTCGAGCCACGCTCAGTGTAGGGTTCCGTAGTTTACGAGCCATAAATCAAAAACGGTTCAAATGATCAAGCACAAAATAATTTTCATCAAGTCTTTAGTAAATATACTTTCATGATTTTTGACATAATTTTGGACTTACGGTTCAAAAGGGGAAGAACTACATTTTAACTTCCAGTGCGATTATTTCCGAAAATTATTCACTTTATAAAATTCTTTAAATGATAGCCTCTATTTTTATCAATATCTATCTAAAAATAACTTACACCTTAAGATTAAAACGAAAAAATAAATTCTCATTTAATATTTGACTGAATTTTAGATCTATCAGAAACCAATATGTTTTACTATACATATAAGAACACAGAATAATATAAAATAAAATAAATTATTCATACAGTCAAATAGACTACACAAATAATTTCAATAAATACTCATTTGTAATATATATAATAATACAATAATACATACTATATTCAGATTCAATTTGATGGATATTCAAATAACCCAGTGGACTCCCAGATTCCCTACAAAGAGGAAAAGAGGTAGAGAAAAAAAGCGATGGTCAGACGAGATAAAGAGGACCGCAGGTCCATTATGGTACTGAACTGCCTTAAATAGAGAGGAGTGGAGGGCGTTGGAGGAGACCTATGTGTCACAAAACATGCAGATAAACAGAAATGAAGTTTATCAGCAATAAAGGTTATTAAGATTAAGATATTCAATTTGATGGATATTATTCAAATTCTTGTTTTGGCATATGTGTTTCTTTTACATGTTCATATCAGTGAATGATGAGTAGATTGGACAAACTTAATGAGAAAAAATAAGATTTATTTATTAAGTATGTTAATATATTTGTTATAAGAGTTAATGAAGATTTTCAATGTATAGCTATGTGATTCTGTATAGACATATAAATTGTTGCTAGATGATGACAAAACATGTAATTGTGGCTTCGACTCTGGCCCACCAATTAATTTTCCCAAATATTTTGATATTAGGTTAATAAATTCTTTGGTTAAATAATTAACTAAATAAACTTATGTTTTTTTTATAAGTTCCATGTGTATCATAGCATTGAATATAATATCAACTGACAAATAAATTATATTAACCATTAAAAGTTAATTAGCCTTTAGTTCTGGAACCTAATTGGTAATATAAACTTGTTTTGACATAATTCCAATTCCAATACCAATGAACTCAATAGTTTGACCTCAAGAAATAATTTACTAAATTTAGCACAGTTCAATAATAACTGTTACATTGAATTTAATGTTGTTTGTGTAAAAAAAATTCCGCTAGCATAATTAAGAACCAAAACCTGTTTTCTGTTTACCAAACCGATTCTTTACCAAATTCATTCACACCAGTCATTTGATTAATGGATAATATAGCATTTCAGTGAGCTGCACAAAGAGTTTAATAAAAACCAATACATATTCATTAAAATAAACTTTAAAATATTCCAACAACTGATAATTTGCATATTAGACATGACCTTGTTCCAATCTCTTGAACAGTCTTTGAACATGTCGAACGTGCAAGGGTAAGGGGAAGGAAAGCTTACCAGAATAGATGTCCACACATGGAGACGACGGCGTCTCGCGCTGTGTCCAGGCAAATGTTGCATTCCAGCATTCGCTCATCTCGCTTCTCGTCGTCTCCGCCCGCGTCGCCACCCGGCGCTGATGCGCTCGCCTGCGCCTCGCTGGTCTCCGCCATCTCTGCCTTCTGCACCCCACCTACCCCTACACCATCCACCCCGACCTCAAGCTTATCACGAACGTGAGAGCTCGTGACGTTCGACTATGACGTGACAATTCTTCTATTATAAAACCTCCATATAACCTTTGATGCTCACTTAGGAGGGCAGTTGGCGATCAGTTTCTACTGAGAAATTTTAAGGATGGCCAGTGGAATTGCACAAAAAATAAGGAAAACAAATCACATCGTCCTAACCAGTGGTTCGATGACTTTTGATCTGTCAAAATTAGCTGTAGACTATAGAGTTGACAGGACATGTCAGCTATATTCACGAGATCCACGTATGCATGTAAAATAATAAAATTAATATTTAATTCTAATTTATTAAAGGAAAGGAAGTATTAAAATATTTTACTTATAATCATGAAGTCATCATATACTTTAATTGAAGTAATTTTCATTTATAATTCGTTATAAATGGATCAATTGATTTCGTTTTCCGAATTTCCTTATGATTGTTTATGCTATGCTGCACTTTGATTGGTGTGTAGTTTTCTTTTTCTTATCTAGACCAATCAGTGATTTGGCTCACTTTGACAGTCAAGTCAAGAGAAAACAAAAATAAAAATACCTTCTGTAATTTTCTTCATGTGAGCTACTTTGTCTTGTTCGATTTCTTAGATATTTAACGAATTTGAACAAGTTTTCTTCTACTAGAAATTGATCCAAAAGCTCCATTCTATACATGTTGTATTATTGTGGCCAGAACGTAGTGCATGTGACATATTGGCGACAAATTATGTTGAAAAACAAGTGTGACGTCACAATTTTTATCAGCTGAGGAGTCGGGGAGTGCAAGAAAAGGTCGGAACAAAACAAACAACATGGGAGGCGCCGTGAGCTCGGGCAGGGATAACAATGAGTTGATCGATAATCTAGTGAGCAGCAACTACATCAGGTCGCGGGATGTGGAGCGTGTGTTCAGGGCGTTGGACCGCGCGGATTACATGACGCGCGATGCGCGGGATCAGGCCTACAAAGACCTGGCGTGGCGGCATGGCCCGTTGCACCTATCCGCGCCCTGTATCTACAGGTACGAGTCCCCAAATCCTGTAGAAAAACAAAAAATGTACAGACATTTTGGAGTGCCATAAGAACTTGTTTGTTACTTTACTTGAACTCCCTAAAACTTGATCCCTTTGTACAAAACTGTTGAAAAGGAGTCATCGTTCTTAAGCCACCCATTATTAAATCATGCCTAGCAATGTTATTGAATGCATTATGATATATAGAAGAGTGAGAAAGGTGACTAGAGGTTAAAAAAATATTAACTTTACATTTCTAGATCTTAATATTCTCATCTTGTCTCATCATTCTATACAAGTGCATGACGGGTGAACTCTTTGCCCGACAGTGAAGTGATGGAAGGTCTGGAGCTGTCGCCTGGGTTGTCGTTCCTGAATGTGGGCTCTGGGACAGGCTACTTGAGCACACTGGTGGGCCTGATCCTGGGCTCCAGCGGCATCAGCCATGGGGTGGAAGTGCACCCGTCAGTCGTGGAATATGCTAACAAACGAATAGGACAGTTTATAGAGAATTCTCCGGTTTTAGATGAATTTGACTTCTGTGAGCCTAAATATTATCTTGGTAAGTAAATTATATTTATGCACTATAATAGTTTCGCATGAAACTAGTTTTACCTAACCTTAACTAATTTGAACAGTTTTGAAACCGGGTTCTAAGCAGCGCTACTGCATTTTCGGTACATATGGGAAAATCCATGTAATCGGCTACACCCTACGTGTGGTGTGCCCAACAGATGGGTTCTTAGTTGCGAAAGTGTTAAATAAGCTACTCAATTTTAATATATATGTTGTTTACTTCAGAACTTTTTTCTGTGAACCAATTCTTATTTTATTTGAAACTTTATAAATGAAATTGATATATTTGTTTACTGCACAATTCTGTGATATTTCCATATAAAAAAATACTTAACATAATTTCATAAATGTTACAACAGAAAACAAAAAACAATTTGTTATCTTAATGTTATCAAAATATAAACTTTGTGAGGCCCAATTTATTTTTAGGACAAGTGGAATAACATGTCCTAAAATCAAGTCATAGACAGACTGGACATATGGGCTGTTTCAACTATATTTTTATTTTGATGTCCTAAAAATAGGCCCGTGGGTCTTATAAGGTTCTGCAATATATTAAAAATGGCACAATTTTTATATGAACCACAGATTTGTACTCTCTTCATTACTTACTATAAAATGGGGAGTTTGGAGAGGGATTTACTTACAAAGTTGGGGTTTGTACAGGCAACGGACTATGCCTGGCTCCCCTGGGTGCTCCTTATGACCGCGTGTACTGTGGCGCTGGCTGCCCCGAGGAGTACCTGAACTACTTTAAACAACTCATCAAGGTATGTGACAAGTATGATTGATTGAATTCATTCATTAGCAACACAACTACAATGCAAGCTTGGTGCAGTTGGGACATCAAATATATTCGATATTTTATCTCGGAATATACTTAACAGACTGTGAGGATGCTCTAAAACTAGCACAGATGCAGAGTAAAGTACTTTTTCCAACAAACAGCCGGCAACGGATCGGATAGAAAAGAAAACAAACGGAGGCGGCGACAACCGAACGTCACCGGCCGTATGTCGCTGTATACGATCGGGCGGTAACAGCCGGTCGCGGCCGGCAGGATGTCGACGTCCACGTTCGGCACCGTTGTTTGCGAACGTATCGTAGTAACAACCAATATGACTGGTGAATAGGCTCGACCGATCCGGCTATGACGCGACGTCGACAGCCGAACTGTTGCGACGACAAACGAACGGCGCCGATCGCGTGCCGTGGAAAACGACGACAGTCGAGCGAACGAAGCCGGTCACGTGTCACAGCGTACTTTCGGTTACGTTCACATGTCGCCGGCGACGGCCGTCGGTCGCCAGGCTGTTGTGCGCACTGCGCAGCATGGTAATGTAGACTTTAAAGTAGTGCGTATGATTCAGTATCGTTTAAAAAACATAAAATTAGTTTCGATCCGATCCGATGCCGGCTGTTTGGTGGAAATTGTACTTAACCCCAGGTGACAATTTAATTCAAAATGTGTACTAAACAGATAGCATGGTGACCAATTTTTCGTATATCACGCTATCACTTTCGCATTCACTTGTTGGAGCGTGACAGATACATATTGTGACAAATGATAAAAACCATATTAGGTATCTTCGATATTTAAATTGGAAGAAAAATAGAAAATTTTGATGCGCAAATTGAGACTTCGATGCCGTTATGTGTTTAATACGCCGCGGTAGATGTATTTACGTCACTCATAATGACGTATACGACGAGGGATAAATGGAAGGATTTGACAAGTCTAAGCGGTACTCGTATAGCACAATTGGTAGTGCACTGGATCCAGTGGTTGTGGGTTCGAGTCCCGCTGCGAGTCAACATTTTTCAATTTTTCTTTAGATTGAAATATCGAATCAGTAAAATGTTTAAAAAAAATATTATTTGTTTTGACTTCATTGGGTACGTAATTAATGTATGAGATACTTTCAGGTGGGCGGTATATTGGTGATGCCGTTAAACGACAACTTGGTGCAAGTGAAGCGGGTCAGCGAGTCCGTGTGGACGTCTCGCAGCGTGCTCAACGTTTCGTTCGCGACGCTGCGCGTGCCCACCAAGGAGGAGGCAGCAGATCTTATCAGATTGGGTAAGTTGTATTGCAGTATAATTTTATTATGAACATAATAAAAGAAACATTTTAGTGGGGTTCTAATGTTGGCCGTAGTACAATACGGACTACATTCTTTATTACTAAAATAAAAAAATCGATATAATAACAACCAATGAGAATGCTGCGCATTTGTTGCTTGCAGCTCGGTCCGGAATAGAGTAGAAATATAATAAACGTAGCATTATTATTTTAACATTTTGAAAAAGAAAAGGAAAGAAAGCTGAAAGGAAATCAATATCTTATCTGTTTTATACACAAACAATGTTTTATTATTTATAAGTAGGATGAAAATTCAAATTTTCCATTTGTAGTTCTTAAAATATTACCTTGGACAACAATAAAATATAAAATATGTAAATATTTGGTAATTAAAAAACTAGTTTCGGTTGTGCAGCGACCGCACAACTCGGAAGACTGACGAGCTCTAACGTGGTGACCTCCAAAAGCCCAACAGTGCTCGACCCCAGAATGTACAGGCCAGCAATTGGGGAACCATAATGTACATACTCGGATTACTGGGCTGCGCTTTCTTGGCCCGTACAAACGCGTTACGGGGCAGCAATCCGAAGCCACGTTTTGTACAGGGCAACAATGTAAGACCCGACAATCCGCGTCCAACAATTAGGGCTTTGAATTATTGGCATGTGCATTGTTGGTACGGATTGTTGAAGCGCGACTTAACAATTTGAGTAAAAACCCATCAATTGGAAAATATGTGATAGAGTCCAGATGAGGTGAGACGGCGAGCGAAGCGAGGAGGAGCGTTTTAGGTTAACCGAGAGCAAATCGCCGATATACTTACTCAACCTCGTGTCTGTAACACTCATTTGGTGACAAAAACCTCCCTATTCTAAATGAAAGAAAAGCGACATTTCCATCAAATGATTGTTGCAGATATGAGGTTGAGTAAGTAAAGCGACGAAATAGCCAGAACCGTCTTTTTAAAATTCAAATAAACAACATAAAATGAAACAATTTTAGAAAATATTGTTGGGTCGTCAATTGATATGTTGAGCATTTGGGACGGAGGAGCCGTCGTTATAATGAAATTGTGCGCTCAAATTGGCTGGCGTACCAAAACTCAGGTTTGTCGCGGTCGAACAATGCTCGCGCAAATTCGATTACCTACACCTTTAGGCTAAGTTCAGGTGAACGCCCGGCGCCGCGCGGTTCAAGATTGTAACAACTTCTTGTCCTACAGTCGTGTCTCGACCTGTTCAGTTGACCCGCGCGGTTTGAGGCGTGACCGACACACGGAGCTATATGAGAAAAATGGTGGACTAATCACAAGCAAATTGCCTCCTCCAAGTCGCCATCATCTGAACAGCTGTACCGCGCGGTCACCTGAACTTAGCCTCATACATGTATGTACGTGTGTAGAGGAGCAGTGCCCGGCGCGGCTGCAGACGCTGTGCCGCGGGCGCGTGCGCGCGGCGCTGCGCGGCGGCGTGTGGCGGCGCCACCCGAGCTGCGCGCGCCGCCGCCGCGCCCGCCGCCCGCCAAGAAGCCCTGCCCGCGCCGCATCTGCATCCCCATCGAGGACGAGAGCGACGTCGGTGAGTACACACACACACATTCCTTCCTACCCTCAGCGACTCCGCTGGCTTCGCTCCAGTTTACTCCGACGGTGCGCCGCCATGAATGCACAGGACGCCAGAGGCTGCCTATCCGATATTCCGACCGGCCTATCCATCTCCATTTGCGTGTCGAGATGTCCACGTTTATAGGGGTCTAATAGCATATCCTCTATAGGTCTTCGTTGCGCATCGTCTTTGGCCAGAAAACGCCACACACTTTGGCCACAATTCGGTTACATAGTGCCTAAAGAAATATATTTTTTACATACAAACATATTATTTTTTATTATGCAGAAACGTCTGCTACACTGCTGCTGACAAGTCTAAGCTAGTGATCCAGTGGTCGTGGGTTCGAGTCCCGCTTCGAGTCAAAATTTTTCAATTTTTCTTTCGATTTAAATACCGAATACGAACAAATATTAAGAAGTGATTTGAGAGTGGTTTCTCTGACCTACCCGCCGCCGGTCACGTTTTACCGTTTCAGAGAAACATTTTTACGCGTGCACAGATAGCGAGAAGTTAATATGTAACATTATACGTATGGACATCTTCGTGTACTTATTATATACGAAAATCATATTTTCAAAAAATCTAGAACTGAGTTGTAAAATATAGTTACTTTTATAACAGAGGGCCTGAACGCACTCCACGACCTGGACCGCAACGGCGGCGCGGGCGAGATGAACGCCCTCCTGTCCCTGGTGCTCAGCATGGGGCCCTCGCGGGTGGCCGGAGCCCTGCGCTTCGACGCGCCGTCGGACGACACATTGTCTGACGAGAACCCCGAGGACTCCACAGACCAGGTTATCTATTTTATATTATAATTATTTTACCCCATACTGGTATGCCATAGCGGCTTATTGAGTGTACATGACCGTGGTAGGCTGTTTTATAAAATTAGGTGCTTATACATACGAGTATAGCTGATAGTGTTTTATATTTACCTTTACCCATAGTTCCTGCAAAACTATTTTAGGTGTTCATAGTTGATAAGTATTTTCTAACGCGCTTTCGCGCTCGCGCTGACGCGATAAAGAAGGCAGGGGCAGCAACATGCATCGGGTGGTCCACGCAGCATACCAACGCATTGACTTGAGACTTATTTGTGGTCGCGATCCTCATCCAGAATGAGGGAACGACGAAGAAGAAGACCACTGCGCTCTAGATTTTACTCCATATTGCAAAGCCGTATCGAACAAAAGAGTGGACATAACCATGGTATATTTGCAGCGGGCCGAAGACGCCACCCCGCCGAGGTCGTCGGACTCTGACGCGCGTGCGCGGGCGCGGGGCGGGCGCGGCTGCCGCGGCATGCTGACGTTCGAGCTGCGGGGCGAGCCGCGCGGGTCGGGGGACGGGGGGGACGCAACCGAGACAGGTATTTAAAAATAAAACTGGCAGATACTTGCAGCGTTGTTACATACATTATTTATATTACTGACTGTACGCAATTCCCTTTATAATATCAAGTAAATTTTATTATACAGAACCAGTTCCATCAGCCAGTGGCACACAATCAAGAGCGGCTGCGGACCCGGACACGGCCGACAAACAGGACACATTAGACAAACCCGACACATTAGACAAAGTCGACACATTAGACAAATCCGACACATTGGACAATCCCGACATATTAGATAATCCGGACACATTAGACAAATCCGACACATTGGACAATCCCGACACTTTAGACAATCCCGACACATTAGACAGACCCGACTCATTAGACAGATCCTATAGAAGCACGCCTGATCGCGACTCAAGAAGCGACGGCGATATCGACAGAACACGAGACAGAAGCGAGACGCGCGACAGGAGTGACAGGGACAGGAGAGATAGGCGCAGGCGGCGTAGGGATGACAGCGATGATGAGCAAGATGAGATGCCGGCCGAAGTCGACATCATCTTGGGAAAGGTGAGCATAATTAACTGATCATACTCATAATACTGAGGAGCGCTGGCGGCCTAGCGGTAAGAGCGTAAGACTTGCAATCCGGAGGTCGCAGGTTCGAACCCCAGCTTGTACCAATGTGTTTTTCGGTACGACTATGTGTATGGAAGTCGCTTTTCGGTGGAAAACATCGTGATGAAACTGGAATAAGGCCTAGTTTGCCCTCTTGCTTGGAAAGTCAGATGGCAGTCGCTTTCATAAAACTAGTGACAAAATTAGGAACGCTTACAAAATATTTGAAAGATCATCAAAATTTTCGTTGCGAGTCTACTGAGCCACCGAATCTTTTATCCGTCCTAGCGCGTGGAAAGCCTTTATTGGAAGATTATTGTAAAAAGTACTATATATTTATGTATGTATATCATTTGGGGTGAACTGAAAACTAGGGCTGTGGCAGCTAGCCTGTAACCCAGTCTATGAGGAATAATGACTGGAGCACGCATCCTCGTGCACCAGTAAGGGACAAAGATGCTCTGGCTTTTGCAGCCCAAAATGTAACAGTTCACTATAGTTTTGCCTTACATGACACTATATAACAAAAATATAATTTTTGGACCCGGGTATGTCCTTAAACTACGTCCAACAATGAGAGGTAGGGCACAGCGATGACCATCACGCTTGAATCTGGGGCAGCCCAACTGGGGAAGTACCTCCTCCTTACAGAAGACCACAGCCATAATAGCACTGCTACCTTTCAGGTATGTAGTGTTGTGTACCTGATGGTGAGTAAGGTTCCCAGAGCTCCAACCCCCCTTAAAGGCCGGCAACGCGCTTGGACTCCCCTGGTGTTGCGTGTGCCCATGGGCGACGGTAATTGCTTACCATCGGGCAATCCGTCTGCTCGTTTGCCACCTTTTTGTCATAAAAAAAAAAAAAAAAGCTTTACATAAATTAAAATTCCGTTGATTACAAGATGGCCGGCGGCGAAGCCACGACATCTCGGGAGATGGACTGGGACGCGGACGAGGAGGGCGACGAGGACGACGACGAGCCCGAGGAGGACACGGAGACCGAGCAGGCCAGCCTGGAGGCCGGCGAGTCCGCCGCCGAGGCCGCAGAGGCCGGCGAGGCCGCCAGCGCCGACAAGCCGCCGCGGCACAAGCTGGATAGCGGTAAGTAGTATTGGTTGGCCCCTCTCCTTTACTAGCATAATTTGACGACTGTTCGTAGGCAGGGCACCACCTAGGCCTTCGAAACTTATTACTACCTAATTAATATTCTTCTGTCTTATTTTTAGTACATATAATGAATCCACAGACTAAGTACAGTCAGCAGCAAAACTGGCTAAGCGTTTGAAGTATTCAAAATGACCTACACGCGCTCTTATTCTCTTGACAATAGAGATGTGTCGACCTCATTTTGACCACCTCAAACGCTTAGCCACTTCTGTTGCTTACTGTACCTTTTGAGAGTTACCTACAACATTAGGTCCGTCAGTCAACCTTAGGTAAGACAGTAAAGGAGAAGAATAATAATTAGGTAGTAATAAGTTTCGAAGTTGATTAGTGATTAAAATAATAATAGTAGTTTATGTATCTGTGCATAATGAAGGGCATTACAACAAGAGTGTGGGTTTATGAAACGAGCCGAAGGCGAGTTTCATAATAATATCACACGATTGTTGTAATGCCTAATTATGTATAGATACATACACTACTTTATCTACACACATATCATTAAGTGTTTTAAGATGGGTTCAGAAACCGTAGGGAAATGACTTATTACTAGGGTTACTTGTAAACATTAAAAAGTCAACGAACAAAACAAATGACAGCTTGGAACGGCGGCGTTGCGTATTTCGTATCTCAGTCAATTTTTTTTTAAACCATAGACAAGCGAATGAACTCCCTATTCTACTGTCACTCGAGTTCAAATGTCGTTCGATTTATATTAAAAAAACATAACGAATTGGCATTTCGTATCAATGGCTGTTTTAATATCTATAGATACTAAAATAGACACTCCACTTGAATTTGACAGCTGTTCCAAATTTAAATTCATAACCTACTGATTTCAGTAGGTAATGTTAACATTACCTACTGAAATCTTTCTGATGGTTGGTAATGCTGGTCATTGTCTACGGTTTCTGGACGCATTTTAGAGCACTTATGACATGTACGTAGATAAAACATTTTTTGCACATATATTTTACTTTTTCGCTTTAACAAGTAGCAAATAGGTAGTCAATTATAGGAAATAAAAAATGCGAATTAGGGGGTCCAACCGCGACATAATTAACGTGTCATTCTGACGTCAGTATGACTGCCCACTTTATTATATTACTTTTAAACTTAGGTAGCAAATATGTTAACATAGGTAGTAAATGCTGATGGTACAGTCAGCGTCATATAGTTGTTAGCATCCAAAGTACTCAAAAAGTTCGGTACACCATAGAATTAGTATGGTGTACCGAACTATTTGAGTACTTTGAATGCTACGAACTATATGACGCTGACTGTACAGACAGCAACACTTCTAGCTGTACATCGGTGGACCTTATGTCTTATATAATAAGGACCACCAAAGTACAGCTAAGAGTGTTGCTGTGTGTACTCTAACATTGATCTGCCATTTTGGTAATTCTGATGCTCACAAATATTGTCCATTGTATATAATTGTGTTGTTGTGTTGGTCGCCTGCAGGCATCGGCGAAATGTCCCCGTCGGCGGAGTCGTCGCCGGCCAGCGCGGGCTACGAGGCGGGCAGCTCGCGCCGCTCCGGACAGGACTCCGACGCCGGCCCGAGGCCCGGTCAGTGCACACGTATAGTCCATTTCAAATACGAAGGCCCGAATGCACTTGAAATTTAAGAAAAGGGCCATAATGTTTTTTCTATCTAATAGGAGCACTTTAAATTTGCAAGGTCGTTCCAATCCTGCATGCAACTAAAGCGTAACTAAAAAAAATTTGGTACTTGCAAATAAAAATACGCAATATTAGTTATTTGCGCTATTATTTATATTTATATAAATATAAATATAATAATAGCGCAAATTATATTATTATATTTTCGTAATAATAGCTTTTTTCCCATTCGATTTAACAAAGTTTTATTATCACATTACGTTGCTGCAAACTAACTTTACAACTAGACGGGTCATTTGTGGAAGTTACCCACGGTCGAAACTTAATTATTGGCAGTATAGATACGTGTTATCACAAATGTAGTCAGATGTCAACTAAAATAAACATTGCTACGTGAAACAATCAAGATCATTAGGTTACACCACGCCGCAAAAGGGTCTGGCCAGGTACCTTTTGTTACCACTGAACCTATTGTTAACGCCTAATACCCTCAAGCGTATTGGGCTTTCGTATTTGAAATGGAGTATAGTAAGGCATCTTTAAAAAACGTTGTCCCAAACTTCATTCTTCCAGATCTGGACGTGCCAGGGTTCATTTTTCTCAGAATCACGAGCTTATCCGATCCTGATTAATAAAAGTGTCCCAAAATTTTCATACAAAATTTTAATTTTGCTTTACGCGACCATCAGTAAAAAGTTCATATTAGTAGAGTGGCGTAATCGAACGGGAATTTCGGGATACTTTTTTTTAAGCGTGAGATATATTGTTACAAATGATATAAACCCGACCATATAAGCTAGCAGATCGGTTTTCAAATCAGAATGACTTTTTTTACTTATTTTGAACGCGGTATTTCGTGTAATCATTAATTGAAAGCGGGTGCCGTCGCATTTCGATAAAAATCCTAGTTTTCCCGATAAAAAAATTGTTTTGCATTACATCTGTCTTCGAGTTCAGATCGCCTTTGGATTCTTATCTAATTAGAAAATGAAAGAGTTATAAATTATACAAACTTCTGAATAATGTTTGTATAGCTCATACACTTTAAATTGAATAGATATGTATGTCCCTCAGCCGGCCGCCGCCGCCGCCAGAAGCGTCAGTTCACGCGCCGCTCGTCGGGCTCCGGGGACTCCGCCACGTCGGGCTCGTCGCTGGCGGAGGCGGGAGCGGGAGCGGGCGCGGGCGGGCGCCGCCACAAGCGCCGCGCCTCTGACGGCGGGGACGCCCGCCGCGTGCGCCTCTCCATCCTCATGAAGCGGTCCGTCAAAGAGTTACCACTTCCTTACGCGCTCAAGAAATACGTCAACCTCGGACGCTGCTTCGAGTTTTAAGTAGGCAAGCTTATTTAGTTTACATTCGATTCTGTATACCAAGGGACTTCGAAATTAATGCGGTCCGCTAGTGAAACAAATCTCATACTATAATTAAAACTGTTAGCCATGTTAGTATATACTCACGTGTAATTATGTCGCACTAGGCGGCATGTTTCGGGTAAGTCCTGCAAAGTGCGACACGGCGGACTCTCAGCCGAGCGGCGTGTCTTCACTCGGCTTGAATGGGTACCTGAGCTTACCCGAAACATGTCGCCTAGTGCGATATAATTACACGTGAGTTTATACGTTTGTAACTAAGTAGCAAATCTCATACGATATTACAACTAAACGGGACTGAACCACGTATTTAAAAGTACGTATTTTAATGTATGTTTATTTATTTAAGCTTTTTTTGTTCGGTGAGAAAGATTACAAATGTGACATTATCTATGAATAATGGCGCTTATGTCGTTCTTCAAGATGGCGCTATACAAACGCAACGCGTTTCGACGTAAGTGCCATCGACAATAAGATTCCTTTTTATAGATAATGTCTCAAATGAGTTGGGTTAAAGCTTCCTCGACTCCCTTCCATTCTTCCCTATCGATAACTGTTCTCATCCAGACCTTTCCTGCCTTTTCTATTATATCATCGGATCAACCCTCAAGTCTCAATATAAGTAGTTTAAAAATATAGTGTATAGTCAAGGTAAAAGATCTATGCGGAAAGGTTCCAAAATATGTATAAATATCCTTTAATACAAGGTGCATGTATAATATATATTTATCTCGTATCGATATCTTTATTACTGACGCCATTTGGATATAATCTTTATACTATATATAATACGCGATTAAGTCCCGTTTAGTTATAGTAATGTGTAAAAATTATTAACCTTTTCCACGCCATACGTCACGGATCACAGACCAAAACGGACCTACGTGCACGGGCATAAAGTCCAACTTCTGTTTTGACATTTGGGTGACGTGGCGTCTGAGCTAGTTTTGACATGGCGACTGGCGTTGAATAGGTGTAATGAACGGGTCGCTCGAGGCTGTTTGGCGACTTCACACGTGTTAAAGAGATTCTCGGCCGCTATATTCAGTTCTAAGTCTTCGTTATTCTATTAACCCACCAAAGCAATGCCACGTGAATCTATTTCTATTTTTCTATTACATACAATTTTTATTGGCACAAAACTTCGTATAACCTTAACTTTCGATCGCTTGGTGATACCGAAACGTTTTGTAAAAAAGTCATGTTTAAATATTAAGGTTGAAAACTGTAAAACTAGCTTGTAATACGATCATATAGAAAATAGATCGGAACACCTCAGCTCTGAACTCCTCAAAGGGCAACGCGCGTGTGAATCCTCTGGAGTTACATGCGTCTATAGGCTACGTGTTTGCCAACAGGCGGGAATAAATACACCTATATAATGAAGTTGCTGTACTGTTTATATTATTACGACAAAGGACTTTATGCCGTGTCTGAGACCTCACAATATTAGTCATTATAGCGTATCTAAAAAAAACACTTTCAGATATTGTTATTTTTTAAATTTGTATGTTATTTCTATTCAGAATCACCATGTGCTAGATCTACTGGTAACAAAATAGGAATAAATCTTTAGAACATTCCAAACTTGTTCTAATCGAAATAATTCTTGATTCTTAGTAGAAATAACTTAAAACCTACTTAAAATATCACAATTTTTCAAAGTGCTCATTTTTCAGAAAAGTTTGTTTAAGGGGCGCTCGGTCACTATAATTTCGTTTAAAATTAATCTTTATTTCTTAATGTATAAGGTATATTTTTAAAACTTAATGGAGATATGTTATGTTATAAAATCAACTGATTATTCATAAAACGCGCTATGTAATTATAATTTTGTATATTGTTTTTATATTTTGTTTGTCCAACTGGAGATGTTAGTGAGGGATTGTTTAGTGTTTAGATTAGGTGTAAAGGTTTTCCTAACGGTAAGTAATGGCAGATGCGATATTTTATTGAAAAATATTGTAGCCTCAATAATGACTGTAGTACACCCAGCAATACTCTTAGCTGTACATTAATGGACCTTATTATATAACGCATAAGGTCTACCCATGTACAGCTAAGAGTGTTGCTGTGTGTACTAGGCTACACTCACCGAATAGTAAATTAAAATATTCTCATATGGCGGTACAGTCAGCGTCATATCGATGGTAGCATTCAAAGTAGTCAAATAGTTCGGTACACCATAGAATTTGTATGGTGTACCGAACTTTATGAGTACTTTGGATGCTACCAACTATATGACGCTGACTGTACAGTTCTTATTTGTATAGCAGTAAGGATATGTAAACCCTGTCACACTCATTACGCCTTAATTGGAGTAAAAGAGAAAGCCTATTCTGCAATTACTTACCTGTAGTAAAAACCAGGCTCACTGTACACCAGCCATGTTATTGTGTTATTTTAAAGTTGTATACTAACTTAAAATTTTTCTCATCACGTTTCTTTCGATCCAGATACTAGAAAAAAAGTCGCAATTTTTTTGTCAACTTCGTTACCAATAAAGTAACGCAATGGAAATAACAAAAAGTTTTTTTAGGAAAGATTTCTTTTAGGAACGAAAGAGTTCTGAATAGAAAGCGCAAAACTTTAAAAAATGCCTCTTTATAGCCATCGGATATTACAAATAGTTGTCTATTGCACGTATGGTGTACAGTGAGCGAGAACTGCCTGCGTGGCTGACTGTACATACTTAATATTGCTGTAAATATGAACATTCATATATTTGTATGTAATTAAATATTGTGGCAAAGAAAACTCTTATTATTGTGATATTTTATATTAATTACTCGCGGTACTTTCTTTAGGAGAAAACACAAGAAAATTGCAATTCTAGTATTTATTACAATGCGGTATAATGCATAATTCAGACAGTAAAATAATGAATTCTCAAGTACGGCTTGCTAGTCTACGCAGTGACTGCCTGCCAGAGTGTCCATTTGTGTGGTTATCATGAATATTTTTTCCTGGGTTATGGACGTGCTTACGTGGGCCATTTTATTTAAAATTGTACACATAACTTTTTAATTTTTTTTGTGTGTTCTCTACTCAGTATCACAAACTCTTTTGATCCCGACAGGAAAAAAAAGACTAAGATCTTCGATTCCGTTACCATTTTTCATATACTTCATATGGCGGTAACGGAACGGAAAAAATTGGGAAACTTTTTGCTTATGCCAGGGTCTAGAGAGAGCTCGCTATTCTGAGCAGAAAGCACATAAAGAAAATCTAAATTAAAATAAGGTTGAGTATATTAATTGGGGGCGCTTTTTTATTGAAAACCCCTGTATGTGTTTATACGAATCTGTCTATTATAATATCGTCTCGTAGTACGAGGATATCTCATAATATGGATTCAGTTAACGTGGCAAATAGATGTATCCAAGACTACACCGTCCTCAAACATTTATCATTATCCTAAATTATATATATATACTGATTTAAACTTTCACGGTTTTTACACACTATTATAAATATCATAATATATCAACTTTAAAGATTACCTTCGACGTTTCGACAAGAGTCAAGACATTGTCCTGGCGGTCTCGGATGAAGACACGATGTCAAATAAACAATCCGTTTGATGGTAAGCGGACACACGCTTACGGGCGGAAACTAAAGGGGGTAGTTTGTTAAGACTACTGCACAATAATGTGAGTTTTCTTTACTTATCAAAGTAATTATCATCCATTCTGTTATCGTTCTAATTTGATAATATCAATATGTAATGAAGCGAACTTGTGTTATTGTTTGTAAAGCTTTAATGTTCCATTCGTATCCCAAAACGATCTAAATCCATAAATAACGCACGCGATTCTAGTATGTAAGCACATAGCATTTAGCTTTATAATTGCGTGTGGAAATGGAGTTGGATTGCTCTCAGTCGCAGAAGATTTAAAGTCTATGAAATCACAGAGGCAGCCAGTTTATATTATAGCCTTTGTAAGGTACCATATGTTATTTGGTAATTGAATTGTCATTAATTAACTATGGACAGAAAATACTGCATTATGTTTGGATACTGCCGGATGCTTGTTTGCCACCGACGTCGTATAAAAAAAATAATACATACAACGTTATATAATTCTGCAGTCGTCAACATTTAGACGCTTTCGCCCAAAATGTGGCGTGTACGCCAACGTCTCGAGTAATGAAGAACGAATATAAACCTTATCTGTCAGCAGGAAAATTGCTTTGTCAGTGTCGAATAGAGGTCCCTTCATGGCGTTCAAAGGGTTGCAAGTATTTACGTCTTTTCTTAGACTTTCTCGTCTTTATAATATATAAATCTTTGTTATAATTAAATAAATTACATTCTTTTGTATTTTTATGTCAGAAAATATAGGTTTACTATTGTCTTCCGGAAAAAAAATGATACATACTTGTTTTGCATGAGAATAATATTGGTCAATAATACACTTAGCATAACATGTTAAATTCCTAAAACACGAACAGCTTTCAGAAAGTAGTTTAGGTTAGAATCGAAACATCCTACAAAGACAAATGCCTGCCAGAAAGTAGGTTAGATTAGAATCGAGACATCCTACAAAGACGAATGCCTGACAGAAATTAGGTTAGGTTAGAACTATGACATCCTACAAAGACGCCTGCCAGAAAGTAGGTTAGATTAGAACCGCTACATCCTACAAAGATAAATGACTGCCAGAAAGTAGGTTAGATTAGAACTGCGATATCCTACAAAGACGAACGGCTGTATCGTAGACAGATTTACTCCAAATACACAACATTCAATTAGTAATGGATACTTGAATGTTGCAAAAGAAATATATGTCAAAAAAGTTCAAGACAATATTAACCTTTTGATCGCCGAACGTCAAAAACGTAAATATAAACGTCATAATATATGACGGTGTTATTTACTTTGTCACTTTGTCTCATATATGAGACGATGGCGGTCAAAGGGTTAAACAGTTTGACAAACAATTAATGTAAAGAATAATCGCTGTGTATTGCGAATATGAATCTCTATTTAATTCATTCGCAAGAAAGAGTTGCAGTTATTTGATAGAATGAGACAGTAATATTGACCGTTTTTATCAGAGTTGCGTGTCCGTAAGAATGGGAAGTTTTAGACTGAATGCGTTATTATATCGAGTTTTTATACTTGTCTCACATAATGTTGACTTTATTTCATTGTAAATGTAAGGTTTAATAAAAAATAAAAAGTTGCAATTTCATTCTTATTTTTATATTTCCCTATATAAATACAGCAAGGTACCTAAGTGAGTATTGTCGCGGTGGGTGCTATATATTATATACTTATGTACAATATACACTGTGCGGGTATTTATAGCTAGCTTATTTCTACTTAAAACTGTACACAACCTTTTTCAGTCATGTCAATAATATCATATCAGATCTATAGAGGTCTGAAACCTAATTTTATATCGTTTATAAATGAGCCTCCATAAGGCTTGAACAGTGCATTAAAAAAAACTTACAAGTAAATTTATCTTGTCGTTAATACACTTGCGAATTTTATAAATTCCTTCGGCGTTACTGCGAAAAACGATATCCGTAAATTTCGAACAAATTATCTCTGTCATTCTCATGACATTTTAATTGAAGTAAAAGAGAAAGATGCCCGAAATTTTGCGGACTTCGATGTTCGCGGTACCAGGCCTATCTATTGTCAATGCCCTAAAAGTTTACAATATGTACAAAAGTTTATCTACAATTACGATAACCTAATAAATAAGATGGAATACGCCGTAAGCGTATAATTCGAGAGTCGCTTGCGTATTGCCTTGCACAATTAGCCATGCCAAACTCCATGAGGGTAGTTGATATATTGCAAGATCGGGATGCAACTATTCCCCAACCTGTATAGAACCGTCAAACCTTACTCGAGAGAACAGAGTGGTCCTCGGTAGCCAGATGCTAGCACCACTTTCCAGGGCTGACAGCGCTCATGGCCCGGAGCGGCGCATGCGACTCCGGGTACAAGTCATCCGCTGCCGGCGTCTCGCATGAGCTCAACCCTGCGTGCCGTCTGATTGGCCGCGGCGTCGCCCTGCCGCCGTCGCTCCGCCTCTCTCGTCCCCACTTGTCGCTGGCGTGCGTCCTTTTCACTGGCTTCTTACACGATTCTTCTCCGTTCATGTCGGAAGGCGGTCGGCTCGGAGTTTCGGATTCGCTCCCGTTCATTAGGGAATGCGCGCTCCTTGCTTTATGTAGCGATAATCGGAGGGGTTTTCGAGGCGGTGTTGGTCTGCTTTTTACCTCGCTTCTGTCGTCGTTCTTTTTGTAGTGACTGAGCCTGGTGGAGCAAGTCTCAGATCCGTAGTCAATGCGTGGAGAGCTGCAGTACACATCCCCGTTCGGGTAGTCCGATTCCGACTCAAACTCTGAAGACTTCGCGCTCCGGGAATGTAACTTCGACGTTCTCCGACTTGATTTGTGCGCGTTCTCCAGAACTTTCCCGTCTATTCTGTGGTACATGTAGTGCCTCTCCGACTCTTGGTGGACGTCTTCCGCGCTGTCGTTCTTCTTTAATTTCCTTAAGCGTTGCGAGCGCTTCAGCTGTTCAATTATGGACAGCGTTTTTCGCTCCGCCCAGTTAGTCTTCTTAATACTTTCTTCTATTCTGTCTGCAGCCTTTTTGATTTCGTAATGACGGTCAGGCGGGGCGCTAGCGCGTGAGTTCAGCTCTAAATCACTATCAGAGCGGAAGTGATCATCTTTGGAACGGTTAAGTTTATCCGCTTTGAGCCGCTGCTTCTCCATGTGTCTTTGATTGCGCTCGATCATGCGTATAGCAGCGTCTGTTTCCGCACTGTAGTCAGCTGCGTGGATGCAGTGGTGAGACAGAGAATGTCTCATGCGAGAGCGTGGTTCCATGCTGTGCGCGGAGTGGGCGCGGGACGCAGGCGGGGCGGGGGACGCGCGGGGGGATATTGCAGCGCGACTGGATGCACCAGACGCGTTTGACCTCGGTCGCATCAACGGCAAACTCGCCTCAGCCCCATCGAGCCCTGGCAGCTTCGCCACAATCGCTGTGATGTCTGGACCCTTCTGAAACACTTGGACTTCGGACTTGGGGCTTTTGGCGTGCGGCTCGGAGCTGATGCTGATGTTGGTCACGTTCTTCTTGGTCTTGTTGACGGTTATGCAGCTGTCGCTACTGCTGACCGGCTGGAGCTGTAACATATACAAGTTGTATCAGATATCACGTCATACATTGGGAAGTTTTCTAGCTACTTAGGTATAGTCAATCAATTTGATTTCTAGACCACTTCGTTTGTCACAGTGAGATCTCTTCTTCGTCTTTCATATAGATTTTCACTGTATGTGAAAATCAAATTGGTTGACTGTACATTGGACGATCGAGTGCCAGCTTTTTTTGGAGAAGATCAAAAATTCCTCAATTAAAAAGATCAGAAGATGACATTAGGTCTATCGAGGGATTGTCAGAGAGACGAAATACTGGAGAAGTTGGAAGAGGTCTTTCTAAACCGTACCTAACACGGACCTTCACAGCTAGACGGAAGCCTCCCCCATAGCTCGCCACAAGCACGATATCTGAATATGCGAGTTCAAGGCCATGATTGGTGGTTTCTAGTTGTATTTTAGGGACATCATCTTCCTCGCGTTATCCTGGCATTTGCCACGGCTCATAGGAGCCTGGTGTCCGCTTGGCAACTAATCCCAGGATTTGGCGTAGGCACTAGTTTTTACGAAAGCGACAGCCCAGAGGGTAAACTAGGCTTTATTGGGATTAGTCCGGATTCCTCACGAGGTTTTTCTTCACCGAAATGCGACTGGTAAATACCAAATTATATTTCGTACATAAATTTCGAAAAACTGATTGGTACGAGCCGGGGTTCGAACCTGCGAACTGGTTGTATTTTAGGGACATTCACTAGTAAATGTATAAAGGTAGGTATATAAATAAAGATGAACCTGTGGATGCCGTGCCAGCAGCTCGGCCACCTGCTCCTCGAGGTAGGAGATGCGGTGCGTAAGGCGCGTGTTGTCGGAGCGGAGGCCCTCCTTGGCGCGCTGTGCGAGCTCGGCCGCGGACCGCAGCGCGCCAAGCTCGGCCCGCAGGGACGCCGCTTCGTTCTGGAATGTACCATTGTTTTATGTTCAATAAAAGGATTAGCTGGAAAATTAGAATCTTTAGTTTTGGTAGGTCTGATCTGTATGTTAACTATCGCTGAACTAACTTTTTAAACGTGGCTAAGATCCAAAATCATAATTTTTATAATCCGAGCTACCGCGGGACACGGCAGATAGGCGATAGATTCAAATCAATCCGAATTTTCTTCAGCTTCAATGACGGTGCAGCCCTACCGAATCCACCTTCTTCTACCCTGCACTAGTTTGACTAACTTTGTTTAATCTCTTTGGAATAAATGTTTTTTCACTTTTTAAACGTAAAGACGGCAAATTGCGTAAACAGTAACATATCCAGTTTAAAATTAAACTTCGTGCTCTCAAATCAAAACCAATAACTAAAATATATTTTATTATTTAACAAAACAAATACTCCGCTTTATAATGTGATCAGAGTTAAATTCCCTTCAAATAGCAACATGGCAGCTATTACTATTGAGCACAGTACGTTACATCTAGCTGTAACTCAGTGACGTTGCGACCAGTTTCAGTTGTAGTCCACACTTCGATACCATCTTTACACTGACTGACTCGCGCGTTTATGGGGGTTTAAAAAAATAGCAAACCCAATCAGCGTGAGTTTAGAAGAGTTTATCGCTGTCACTATTGACACATTCAATCTTAAATAGTCCACATCGACATACCTGAGTAAAGGTGTTGGTGCTGGGTGTCGCCGGCGCGCCGGGCCGCGCGGGGCTGGCGGGCGCCGGCGCGCGCAGCAGCACCACCCGCGCCGGCGCCGCCGCGCTCGCCGCGCGCTGCAGCTCCTCCACGCTGCGGCACGACAGCACGCTCGTGCCGTTCACTTCCACCAATCTGTTGGACCACAACATTTTTTTTATGATATAGGAGGCAAACGAGCAGGCGGATTGCCTCATGGTAAGCAACTACCGCCGCCCATGGACACTCGCAACACCAGAGGAGTCACAAGTACGTTGCCGACCTTTAAGATCTCTATACGCTCTTTTCTTGAAGGTTTGGATGTCATATCGGTCCGGAAATACTGCACACGACAATTTATTCCAGAGTTTTGCTGTGCGAGGCAGGAAGTTTCTAGAAAAACGCACAGTTGAGGACTGCCAACCATCTAAGTGGGCATGTACATTATGCTTTTGACCTAGGAGGAATAATGACTGGAGAGCGCCGCGAGCGCTAGTAAAGGACAATGGTATTTTGGATTTTGCAGCCCAAAATGTAACAATTCACTAAAGTTTTGCATTTCCAGCACACTTTTTATAGCAAAACGTATTAGCTTAAGCCCGTTTCACACGGCCCGCGTTGACACGCCCGCGCTTGATGTGAAACGGGCTTTATTCTGTATTCATTACCACAACTTTCGTTAAAAACATAAGAAAACTCCTATTATATTTGTTTGTATCCCTCCAACTTTGACAGTTCTGAAAGGTTCAGTTTGGAGGGGAACATAAATATGTGAGACTATGACAAGGACGGACGAAAGTAGCGCCGTCACTGCCATACCTATGGAAAGTTACATAAGACGATCCCTCTCGATCGTGGTATTATTATTAGCACGCCACGTCTACTTAACGCATTTACTGCCACCGACGCACATGTGCGTTCATTTCCATACATTTTTGGAGGGGGTGGCAGCGAATGTGTGAAATGGTATGTCTATGCTTTTGACCACCAAGCGCGACACATTGGGTCGATGTAAATATATGTCCCACACACCACGACTCCAGTACGCTTCGCACCGCCGCTGTACGCTCTACTCGAGCGTCCACTCAGTCTTGACACGAAGGTATTCAATGAGTACAGACATCGCCGTCAAAACGTAAGTAAACCAAGGTAAACCTAAGGCCAGTTGTCATAGGTACTCGTATTCGACTTTGATTTCTACGAACTACATGATGACGACTAATTCTTAAATTGCACCCCATTAACGTTTAAGGTCGGTAAACTAGACCGCGCCTGGTAAATTCACCGCTATGTTCGTACGTCCAAATATCGGTTGAACATGTGTAAAAGATGTCCTAATATTGAACTCCAAAAAGTTAAATTGTTAAAAATGTCGCCAAAAAGTGTTATAAACAATAAAAATAAGAACATTTTCATAAATGAAATCCTATTGCATTTAAATGATGTCTATGACAAATCAAAAATGCATTTGGCCTGGCAAATTTACGGGGCGCTAGAACCATTACAACGTTAAAACAAAAACCACGCGTCTTCATTACCGATGGCGTGCTCCCGTTTTTGCCATGAGCGAAATTCTGTCGCTGTCTCGCGTGCGTCGGAAAGAGAGCGTAAATGCGTGCAAGCTATGCGACCACTCAGCAACAAAAAGTCCCATCTACATACGAACTACATACACGTATACTTCGTTCCTCACTCATGGATGTCTTATCGTTTTATCTGTATCATGATTACAGACTCCTCTGTGAAAGTTCCTAATCCGGGTGGCATCTTCACGACTGTTAACGCTTGCGTAATGAAATCTAAACGTATGCGCATAAAAATGTAAAGTGTGGGTAATAAATGATACGGCTGACAGGGACTAATGTCATGGGAGCAGCGGCGCTACCGCGAACGTCGGAGTTCATGTATTTCGACCATCTTTCTCTTTTACTCCATTAATAAGACGTCATGAGACTGATAGAGACAATTCTCCGAAATTTACGAATATCGTTCTTGGCGGTACCCACAGGCACAGTTTGTACCGTGTTGCCATTATTTTAACATCATATATTTAGTGTTTACTTATAGCAGCAAACGTTGCGCTGTTACGACTGCGAGCGGCCAGAATTTATATGTTCACTGTTCCCATGCCATGTCAAAAAATGAAAAAAAAAAAAAAACTTATGACTGTCAAAAAGAAAAAAATATCGGGTCAACCTTACTCCTCTGACATGAGAAGATTATATTACCGTCAAACTCGGAGGCCGGACTTTTTATCTTTATTATTTCGCAGTTTCCGAGTCACAGTCCAGAACAACTTGACAAAAAAATCTTTGTAACGGTCTAACTACGCATAAACAAGGCGTACCTACTTAAATTATTCATTTTCTTATGGCTGTTGACTTGTACGTGAATCTAATATGAACATCATCATCATCATCATCATATCAGCCCTTTATCGCCCACTGCTGAGCATAGGCCTCTCTTCTAGTACGCCACTTGTAAATATGAACATAAGTGGGACTAACAATTACTGATACATTTTTCCTCGTCTTAAATAATACTATGTCCTCTTTAAGACTATATTTGCCTCTTTATCGTTCGTGTTTGACGATGGGCTTGGCCTAGTGGGTCGAGCCTATGAAGCCGATGGTCCTGGGTTCAAATCCCAATAAGGGCATTTATTTGTGTGATGAGCACAGATATTTGTTCCCGAGTCAGGGGTGTTTCATATATGTGTTTTAAGTATTTGTGTATTATATAATATCGTTGGCTGAGTACCTACAACACAAGCTTGAGCTTACCGTGGGGCTCAGTTAATTTGTGCAAAAATATTCTTTAATATTTATTTGTATGTCTCTTCCGTACACGGAACAATGGTGTTCCGGACATATATTTATTTATTATTATTTGCAAAGCGATAGAGATAAAATTTTGCAATTTCGATTTCCGCGGTAGATCATTTGGTCGGGAAAAGCTGTACAGTAAATTGGGGTTACTTTGAATCGCGGGGTAACATTGGTCATTCATTTTTTAACTATGCATAAAGAATGTGCTTTTAACAGTGTGTGTAATGTATTTATGTTAAGCATGCAACCCACATTACTAACCTCTTAAGCTCGCGTTCATAAACCAACCATTACTAGTAAAAAAAAATAGGTGACCAATGTTACCCCGCGAATCAGAGTAGCCCCAGTTTACGGTATCTTTGCATGTCCTGACTTAACCTGCTCTAGCGCTGACTGAAAGGTGAATTGATAGCCAACACGGCCGTTGTGGAGTTAACATATAGAACTTAATTGCGGGGAAGTTAACTTAGAGCTTACCTGCAACTAGTATAATTTAAACTAAGCTCCAGGGCAGGGGAGGGCCAATCATAGTGATATATATATAGTTAGTGTTTAAGTGGAAACAAAATAAAATAAAAATAGTATGATACAGCAGTATCACACTTTATTTTTATAACGTACACAAAGGTAACAATCGTGAGCTAAGTTAAGCCTTCATTGATTGACTCAATGTTGTCAGACGGACTACTAAAACATTGAAATGATTTATTTAACACAATAAATTTAACAAGAACTTAATAGTTAGTTCGAATTATAAAACTAAATTAATATTAAACTACATCAAAACTATATATACTTAGTATACGTAAATACAACCAAAATAAAGTTCATTCAAAGTAAATAAAAGTATAAAATAATCAAATTAAAGAAATTGTTGTTTATATGCTATCCGAGATAGAATAACATGATTACCCAATTATTTTTGCACATAATATATAATACAATTAAAACTGTTGTGAGCCATGTTACTACTACTTAGTTACAAACGGATAAACTCACGTGACTGACTCGGTTTGAAGATGGGTACCAGAGCTTACCCGAAACATGTTGCCTAGTGCGATATAATTACACGTGAGTTTATCCGTTTGTAACTAAGTAGTACATAATATATAGTTTCGATACCCACGATTATTTATTTATATCATTCATGCTTCTTAAATACCATTTCTTCGTTCTTGAGAGAGTTTAATATGTCACGATTCGAGCGTCGAATGCTCAAAAATAGGCCGCCAGTATCGGATCAAAGTTTTGTAACATCGCATTTGCCGTCCGCCATATTGATTTTTTTCAAATTAAATATTTCTCTACAATTCGTGTTCAAAAGTTCTTGCCATGATTGTATTACTTGCAGAAATATTTCTCTTCTTGTAGATATTTTGATGCGTGGTTTTATAATATATGCTAATATTAATTTGATCTCTTAAATTCTTGCTCGCTAAAGCGCAGTCTGACCGGCCTCACGTAGCTCTTATCTTATGCAAATACGAGAACCGCCAACCGTGTCCTATCTCCCCCCTGCAGGCCACTTATCCTCTCCCACACGAACATTCGATACCGGCTCATTACTTGTCCGCAATCGCAATAATTTGTCCAGTAATAATCGGTTGTGCAATTGCTTGCACCCGTGCAAGTGACGTCAAGAGTGAACCAGTATAACTTAGAGTACATGGGGATTTGGGTACTCGCGATTAATAATGAATGAATATAATACTCATCATCATCTTCTTCGTATTGTCCCGGCATTTGCCACGAATATAATACTATACCAGGATATTTCATCAACAGGGTTTTTTTTAATGATATAGGAGGCTAACGAGCAGATGGATTGCCTGATGGTAAGCAACTACCGCCGCCCATGGACACTCCCAAAACCAGAGGAGTCACAAGTACGTTGCCGGCCTTTTAGATGGATACGCTCTTTTCTTGAAGGTTTGGAGTTCATATCGGTCCGGAAATACTGCAGACGACAATTCATTCCAAAGTGTTTACCTGTTTTTAACCCTAGATTCGAGAGTCTTTATCTTTAAGTGGTGTTAAAAAATGAACATTAAGATTTGTAGTTACCCGCGTTGTACTATTTGTTATCAGCTGTCACATATAACCAAAACTTGTTTTTCTAAGTTTTTTAACCCTTTACCAGGCTCCAAAGAACTACCGTGTCTTCATACGTACTGTATATACTGTTACAGCCGTATTGAACGCCTTGTAAAAACTGCATTTACGAATGTCGGATATGCTCCTTTAAACCAGAAATAAAAATGTGGGTTACGGTTATCCCATCACCTGTCTAAGTAATTAACTGTCATACTCGATTTTGTCTTATTATATTCTTGATCAGGCGAAGGGACATATTCTTCCCACATCTTATATCGGTTATCACAGTCAAGGTTTAACTCCAAACCTACTATACTACGAAACATTATATTTATCAATCACTGAAAACATTATTTTATGATTTTCAGTTTAATTACTTACATGAGTTTTTGTGACATGCAAGACAATTTACCGGGCCATGGGAATAATAGCTCCCACACAGTTAAACTCTAATAAGGCCTTGGGATAATGTCAACCCACATCCTAATTCTGGTCATACACAATAATGCGTAAATATTTAGCAATTTTTACAATTACATTACCTTTCAACACTCAAAATCTACAAAATGTCAAAAAATTGTTCGACCTATGTACTTCTGTTTCAGAGAAATTATGGAAAGTGTTCGAATTTCTCTGTAGTTTACTGAAATTAGCGTTCAAGTG
This sequence comes from Grapholita molesta, assembly GCA_022674325.2. Lineage (NCBI taxonomy): Eukaryota > Metazoa > Arthropoda > Insecta > Lepidoptera > Tortricidae > Grapholita > Grapholita molesta. Next base: position 930,535 of record CP053130.2, read on the forward strand.
AAATAAAACGTTTGCCAAAGATATATTACGCGATTTAGAAGCGTGTTGTGAATGTAAATTATAAAATACAATTTTCAGGGATTGACCAAATATTTTGTAGGAGGTTTGGAGTTAAAGCATGACTTCGGTAACCGATATAAGATGTGGGAGGAATATATCCCTTCGCCTGGTAAAGGGTTAACTAGCTCTTACTCGGCAAGCGATTCGAAAGAGGATCGCCGACTGACGACGCCTGCGCATTCAAATGAGACGGCGACAAATGGCACCCCGCCGGACACGGCCGTTTCATTACATGGATTATTTACACTGTTCAATTACCATTGGAAAACTGTAAGGTTTTGCCTTGGATAGGCCACTAAAATGACTAATATAAGTTAATACAGCAGATTAGATAGAGAGCAATCGGAGAACCCAATTTGGTTGGGCAACGTTTGGGAAGTTGCATCATATCATTCCTCAATCCCTGAAGCCTCAAGTCTGCCAACGACAGAATTCACCATGGGAATTATCAGGTGGCTCAAAGTCACTCAACGTGGAAAAGAATTCTTAACCCTTCCCATCTTGGCACCTATCCTAAGTCCATTTGAGGCTACTGATCATAAATCTGGGAGTATCTGTTTCTGATTATGTTAAACCGTTTACATTGAAGTTGCTTCTCCTTCCAAAGTCTTTCATGCCGTTTTGTTTTTGGACCCAGGTATGTCCTTAAATACGTCCAACAATGAGAGGTAGGGCACAGCGATGACCATCACGCTTGAATCTGGGGCAGCCCAACTGGGGAAGTACCTCCTCCTTACAGAAGACCACAGCTATAATAGCAATGCTACGACTATATACTCGTAGACGTCGATGTATGGATACTGTAAAAATTCCCATTGTGGCATATCCCATGCCAAATTATAATCAGTGAAATCAAAGGCATTACTTAATTTTTTGTTTTTTGGTCCAGACACCTGGTAAGAGCGTGCGACTTGCAATAAGGAGGTCACAGGTTCAAACCCCGGCTTGTACCAATGTGCAATGAGGTTTTCGGAATTTATGACGGAATATCATTTGATATTTACTAGTCGCTTTTTGGTGAAGGAAAAACATCGTAAGTCTAACTATCCCAATAAGGCCTAATTTACCCCCTGGGTTGGAAGGTCAGATGGCACTCGCTTTCGTAAAACTAGTGCCTACGCCATATATTGGGATTAGTTGCCAAATAGACCCGAGGCTCTAATGAGCCGTGGCAAAATGCCGAGACAACGCTAGGAAAATGATGGTCCAGACACCTGGTAATGTTGTGCCGTTCTGATAAACTTCGGGCTGGTCTCTTCAGATTTATGTATTGTTGCAGTTGCGTGACAGTTGTACAGTCGCCATCCGATATATCGGAGCTGTGGAGGTGTTCACTAATATCTAAATAACGCCTCTATTGCCAAGGCGATAAAGTGCATGTTCAGATATTTGTGACCACCTCCACAACTCCGATATATATGATGGCGACTGTACATACAATGGCAATATCTAGGAGTAGAGGCGAATACTTTTTGATCGCTTAGCCACCGCAGTTAGCATTGCATTTACACTGGTTTACCTTAACGATCGACTCGTCAGTTTGGAATGCAACCCCAGTAAAGCGCAATATGCGCAAATTGTGCGCATACGCCGAGGTCGGTCCCACAATCAGCGCATTGTGATGGTATCGCACACGCCGGCGCCATTTGATTGGCCCCGGACACGCTCAGTTCAAAAACATCACAAGTCTTTATAAACCAGGGATTGTTTCGCCATTCTAGAAGCAAGGTCCTCAAATGCCTATTTCCAACCGCTACGAGCTTCAGCGAATCGATAATAGACAGGTTTTTTCGATTGGCGTACCTGAGTATGCGTGTAACATAAATTTATCCTGACTAGCTGTATAAGGAGATGGTATCTACCCGCGGATTACACTCACCACTTGATTATCATAGCAAAAATTCTAATAGTTGACGTGCCGGTTTTTCTGTAATTGAACAGTAATTGAAATGAGAAGACCTAGTTTGGCGACTAGGGATAAGAAAACGCGGCCATTCACAAACTATATATGGATGGATGGGGTCGGACGGGTCATTGGTCGCTTTGTGACAGGGCATGAGGAGACCTGTGGCCAGCAGTGGCCCTCCATGGTTCTCAGTCTGCCGCTCTCAACAACGCGCTGCCTTCGTACCTGTATCCAACCCGCAGTGTGTTGTCATGGCAGCAATCCACACAGAGCCCCGCTCCGCGAGGGGGCTGCGCCCCACGAGCCGTCTCTTACATCAGCTGCTACCATCAACGCGCTGCCGTCGTCCTATAATAACACGCTACCTCAAAATCTCACCTGTCTCCAACCCGCAGTGTGTTGTCGCGGGACCTGTCCACGCAGAGCCCCGCTCCATGAGGGGCTGCGCCCCACGAGCCGTCTCTTACATCTGCTGCTACCAACAACGCGCTGCTGTCGTCGTATAATAACACGCCGCAATAGAATCTCACCTGTCTCCAACCCGCAGTGTGTTATCGCGGGACTATTCTACACAGAGCCCCGCTCCGCGAGGGGCTGCGCCTCACGAGCCGTCTCTTACATCTGCTGCTACCAACAACGCGCTGCTGTCGTCGTATAAAAACACGCCGCAATATAATCTCACCTGTCTCCAACCCGCAGTGTGTTATCGCGGGACCAGTCGACACAGAGCCCCGCTCCACGAGGGGCCGCGCCCCAAGAGCCATCTCTTACATCTGCTGCTACCAACAACGCGCTGCCGCCGCATTCCCGTAATGTGCTGCAACAAACAGAATAGTTATCAATAACAGGCATACAGTATTTTATAACATTTTTTTAGTGTGGCGCGGCGCATCTTATGTAGTTCCACATATCCTGGTCAAGGCACCAATCAATTTTGAACGGCTTTTACATAGTATATTAGAATATACAATATTATTTAAATAGATGGGTTAAATAGTCTAGCCATAGTAGTGGACTTAAGAGTTTTGTTATGTTGAATTTACACGAGATTTTTTTTTACGTTTAAGACTTTTTGTATCGTCGGCGCTTGTGAGCCTCCACATGTACCTATCGCAGTAAACATTAGAAAATAATTAATTTGGCAGACACGAGTGGTTGAATTCTAGTCTATATAGGTAAGGTAAAGAGACAAGATAGACACCTTCTTTTGTCCTTAAACCGTTTGCTTGCTTATAGTCGCTGTAGGTACATATACGAATATTACCTACGACGAATGTCATGAAAATACAATGTATAAATACTAACATTGTATGTTGCGCGTTGAAAATAAAACGTGCACATTCACGCGGCACGTTGAAGGTTGAAGGCAAAGCTCTGCCGATATGCAAAAAGAGGAGTTGAAATAATCCGCGCCGCGCACGCCAGGGTGCGCGCGGTACCGCGGGCCCTACGCTATACGATCATGACTAGAAATATATCACACTTACATTACGTTTCTAATTCATAACATAATACACAAGTATTAAACGGCTCAAATGTAAAACGGCTGTTGTGTAGGTTTCGGGGTATGATTGGTTGAGAATCCATATTAGTGCTTATACAATTCCTGCTCCATCTTCACACTCGAAGGCTCTTATTCGTCTTCTAGTGTCTCTCACTCTTACGGAGACTGCTCTTATAACTAAAATTTGTACTTAATCTTTCAACTAAAACATAATTTGGGAGTATGTATGTATTCTAATTGCATTCTTATAGTGGAAAAGAGCAAAAATGTGATACTACATCGTATAATCCCTACCTTGAAAATTGCAACAATGGAACATTTTGCGTGTTGCTTAATATACTTTAGAAAAAGCGACGAGGACCTCCGGCGAACCCCCATCTCCAGTTCTAATATACGTGTTCCATAGTTGTGGATCTTATCTATGTACCTACTTATGTACAGTCAAGTGAAAATTCGTTCACTGCCAAAATTTCAAAAATATGTACCAAGCAACTCTATTGTACAGTAAATAAGGTTGTAGGACGTATTATGAAAGGATTCTTTCGGTCCGTATTTTTGCACTTGACTGTAAGTATTTTTATTACGTTTTTCTATATTATATGTATATAATTATAGTGCGTGACGGGCCGGCGAGCGGTGAACCGAACGGACACTCAGCACTCTTAGTGCTAGAAAATGGAGGCCTATGTTCTCCTGAAAATGTCGCGCGAGTGACTAAATAAACGTGTTAAATAGAGCCGTTCTTATCATTTACAAAATATCACATTGTCCCACGAAAGTTTAAATACATACATTTAGCAACTTACAGCCTTAGGAACTTATTGTAAGTCTTGGTGGATTTTTGTAAGATTGCCCTAAAATATTTATTATTTATTTGCCTACCCATGGTTACGTAAATCGAATCGCAATCATTTCATTTAAATACGTAGGCAGGTTCTAATGTTATTGATAGACCATGTATACCTTCTTAGTTCATATGAAATAAAATATACATATGCCAAGTTGTAGATACATTTGTAGGTGTAAGGTAACGAGGAGTCACGGCTGAGGGCCCGCGGGGCACTGACCGCGACGGGCTCCATCATTTCGGTAAATACCAAGGATAATGTAGATTGAGGGGGCCAAATGGTACAAAAACATTTCGATCACATAATTAAAACGACACCAAAACAATAAGATGCTACCGTAAAGATTCTTAAGAGCCGAAATTATTTTGTGAATTGATAGATTTATTTACAGAAATTACAATCGTATTATGATAACTACAAGTACTTAACTAACTACAGTATAAAATCTAAAAAAGGCCCTTGAGGCATTGAACCAAGGATGCTGGCGACATTTCCTCGTTATATCGCAATGCTGATACGTTGTGCGAGGAAGCCGCCAGCTCTTCGGTCACCAGTTACATCAACCAGACGCTTCGCGATTACTGCAAAAAGTTTGTGCGCGCTGGGACCCCATGGACCTAGCGTCTCTACGCCAAACGGTACAAAATGGTACTCTCTGCCAAGGTTTTTATATTTGTTACGTTTAAAAATTTCGGCATTTTCCGCAGCTGCACCCGCTTTTACATTAGTTCGTTGGAGATGGGACGGCGCTAGGGTGTCTACGCAGGATGCTACCTGACACAAAAGAAATGGACTCCTACACGCGAACAAATTATTTATAAAAATATGGCACTAAATGACATTTCTATCACGTTCCAGTTTATACTAATAATGCTAATGTATAATCTTCTTTTAGATAATATAATCAAACAAAAAAGAACTCAGTGTTCTAATTATTAAGTATCAAACTTCACTATTGATTAAGTAATAACTTTTTAATCATTGTTGACACTGACACTTGCACTGACAGCGGTTCAAAGAAAATTAACTAAATGTGCCGCCTTGTCCGAGCGGTTTTTTTTAGAGCTTTTTTTGGGGCTGATTGTGAACCTACGTTTATTATTATTATACAAAATAAAATTGCATGTGAATAACAAAAGAAAATTGCAAATTTCGAACGATTGTCTCTAATTACGTCATAATAGGAGTAAAAGGGACAGATGCACGAACTTTTCGAACTTCTCAAACCAGTTCGAGAGAGCGTTAAATTGGCAAATTTACTCGGAAACAGAAGGGAGATAATTTACCCGTCGTTAGCATCTCGGCTCGAGTGTTAATGTCAATATAATCACCATTCTCTTTCTTGGGTTGTTATGACACTTTGAAAAAGGGACAGACTTTTACCAGGTACGGTCGCGTCTGAAATATGGGTACATTTAATGTGACAAATAGTACATTTCGATACTAGTGAAAAACAATTTTTTTTCGACGAGGGTGAACGTTGGAGCCCGAGTGAAACGAGGGTGACAATCACCCGAGTCTTAAAGAAGTTTTTACACGAGTGTCGAACCTAATTTTTCATAGCAAGTGCCTTAAAAAGTGAAATTTACGCACGCAAAAATATATTCTATGTATTCCCAGCAGGTACTTTGGCCCTGACGTAGGTCTGACGGAAGATGGGGATGAAAAGTGCTGGATTGGAAAGACCGGGCGTAGAAAGGTGGGTAGACAGCCTGCCAGATGGGCTGACGATCTCGTACGGATAGCAGGGAAAAAGTTGATGCGGAAAGACGAGGACCCCACAGAATGGCGGAAATTGGAAGAGGCCTATATTCAGCAGTGAAGACCACATAAAATGACCAGCGAAGTCAGCTTGCACACGACTGACCAGCTGGTAAGTGTCGACGAGGTCGAGGCTGTAGCACGCTGGTTCAGTAATACTCTTAACTTGAAAAGACCAAAATTATATCTTTCCGACAATACAGACCTTGGCACTATATGAGAATTTTGAGCTTCTGGTCAAATCGCTGACGACCTCATCATACAGACAGCCTGTCAGGATAAAAGGGGACGCAGAGATATATCCCTCCTCGTCCCACTGAGCAGTGTCCCTACAGTGTCGAACACGAAGGTCCCGACACCTCGGCCTTTGTTCCTTGCCCCGCTGGCACCGACACCATTAGCATCATTTTATAGTCCTTATGCCTTTGTAATAAGGTTGTTAATATGACAGATGGAACAGCACCTTACAATGTTGCAAATGGAATAAGTTCTTAGTATTTATTGCTTACAGCTTGTCCATGCAAGTTCTAGTAAGTTCTGGCACTATAAGTTCTTTCCTGAAATAAAGAGCAGTTGAACTATAATCAAAGACGTTTCATATATATCATTAATTCATTATATACAGTGTAATCCTTAACTGTGGCCAGGCCGTAATTCCATAAATTATTATGAGATTTATTATTATTATGAGAGGTAGGGCACAGCGATGACCATCACGCTTGAATCTAGGGCAGCCCAACTGGGGAAGTACCTCCTCCTTACAGAAGACCACAGTAATAATAGCACTGCTACCTTTCAGGTATGCAGTGTTGTGTTCCTGATAGTGAGTAAGGTTCCCAGAGCTCCAACCCCCCTTAAAGGCCGGCAACGCGCTTGTGACTCCTCTGGTGTTACGGGTGCCCATGGGCGACGGTAATTGCTTACCACCAGGCAATCCGTCTGCTCGTTTGCCGCCTATGTCATAAAAAAAAAAACAAAAAATATAACAGATATCAGAAAACTTCCAACTGATATCAAAACTGCGTTACCCAATGAGTAAATCGATTTTATCCGGTAACATGTTTTAATACAAATATACTATACATACATATTTATTTGAGCAAATGATAGTTTATACGAGAGTTCAAGTTACTTTTACATACGCATACATTTCCTACAAGTAAAGGTTTGTTTCTCTTTATTAGGGTCCAGTGATATCGGTCATAAAACGTTTCAATATTTTTTCTTAGGGAAGACGGAGCTTTTTAATCTTTACCTTATTTTCTTCAAGAGCCCAAGGTAAACGGCGGCGCTACCGCGAAAATCGCGAAATATGCTCGAAATATACGAACTTCGATGATCGCGGTACCTGGCCTGTTGCACCAGTAAAGTCGACGCGTCGCCGCTAGTGTCGTAAGTACCCAGGTTCTTTAGTTCCCACGCGGCAGGACGTGAGTGCACCGGTGCGTACAAATACTACGTACACTTGTTGGTACAACAATACCACAGACTATACAAACTCAAACTATATGTGGTATCTATGAACCACGGACGTCAACTGCAGGACCTCAGTAACGATCTCAGAATGCACAGGAATTGCACGATTTAATTCTGCCACCACCGGGCATCCAGGCGAACGGAGCGGTTTCATCCTTAAGTTGTGAATATTCCATTCATTCGCACGAAGCGATTCGCTTCTACCTTCCTAATGCACGGACTGCTAGGGAATGGAATTAACTCGCTTCGTTTGTATTCCCGTAAAGATATAATTTGGGTCTTTTCAAAGCAAGAGTGAATAGGCTGTTACTGAACCAGCATGCTACAGCCTTGACCTCGTCGTCTCTTACGATCAGGTGCGACTGAGGTCAAACGCTGGGCAGACTGATTAAAAAAAACCGGCCAAGTGCGAGTCGGACTCGCGCACCGAGGGTTCCGTACAAACCTGCAAGGTTTACAAAGTTTATATTTATTAAAAAATATATATTTTGTAATGTAACTAAAAATTTAAGGTTTTCGGAATTTTTCCTTTATGTGTGCTATAAAACGTTGCTTCATGCCAAATTTCAAGATTCTAGGTCGACTGGAAGTACCCTTTAGGTTTTGATTCCCTTGCGAGTACTTGCGAGTTTCAAAATATGCAGCTTAAATTGCTGTTTCTTTTGATTGCGTTGACATAGAAGTTTGATTTTGCTACAGCTTAAAGGTATTATAGACCTGAGTATTTGGTATGAATTTCAATTTAATACCTCTACGCGTTTATGAGGAAATGAGTAGTAAGTTTAAAATTATGTAAAAAATATCTATTATGTGATGTAAATCAAAATTTATGGTTTTCGTAATTTTTCCTTTATCTATGCTATAAGACGTTGCTTCGTACCAAATTTCAAGATTCTGAGTTCACGGGAAGCACCCTGTAGGTTTTGATTCCCTTGCAAGTGTCGAAAATTTGCGGCATAAACGGCTGTATCTTTTGATTGCGTTGGCTTAGAAGTTTGATTTTTTCACAGCTTCAAGGGACAGTAGACCTGAGTAATTGATATAAATTTCAGCTTCATACCTCCACGCGTTCCTGAGAAAAAGGGTCTTGACAGACGGACGGACGGACGGACAGACGGACAACAAAGTGATCCTATAAGGGTTCCGTTTTTTCCTTTTGAGGTACGGAACCCTAAAAACAATTAGAAAGAATTGAAAATATGCTACTCTCAATTCTCTAATCTTGCGCAGACAAAGTCGCGAGCAGAAGCTATAGTAATACTTACAGGCTGAAAAATACTTTTGGTGAATTGTTCATACGCTATTATTAATGTTGACTGTACTTTAGAAGTTTCTAATGAAGTGCCCATTTATCTTAATAAATCTAGAGCAATATATATCTTAACAATAGGCAGTTTTAAATTGTCTAATTATTTACCACGTTTACCGCTAATATTGTGTAAAGTTGCCTTAATGAGCAGATACCGTGCTGGTGTTGATATATCGACTCGGCAAAAACGACAATAAACTCGTAATGTCATGTGAAAACTGCGGTTTCGCGTTGCTACAGACCATTTTACTTTTAATTATTTTTGTATTTCAGTGGGGAAAGCGGGGCAAAGGTTAAATAAATAATTCATATTCGAATATATCATAATTTTCATCTATTTTGTTACATACGAATGTAAAAAGAAAAAAAAGCAGTTGAATGATTGTAAATACTAAAAATATAAATACGGCTGTTGTTTCTTAATGTTTCTTAGATTATCTTAATGGTATTTAGGTAAGAAGAATACAGGTATGTGATTAGCTGAAAAATATGGAAAATATGCAATAACAACACATATATCGAAATGGAATACCCTTTGATTACTATGAAAATTATACCAATATTCATTCCGTTTCAATGTTTTATACTACTTACTGAGTTAAATAGTTTAATGATTTATTATCATTATTAAGAACAAAACAAATGCGATTAAAATTACACATGAATACCATAACATAACGCAAGGTTGAGAAGCTGACTTTGATAATGTGTTTGTTAAATGCAAAATGATTAATTTCTTACAGCGGACGAATACTCAGCTACTTGTGAGTTAAAGGTGAAAATAATATAATGTTAGAACTATTATAAACACGCGAGTTAGCGTGGATGGATAGATCTGTGTTGCTCGTTCACGTGAATACTTCTGAACCGATTTTAATCAAAAAATTAACAATAAATAGCTTATAGTTACATCATATTAAGATACGGGCTATCATTTATAAAAATATTGTGTAAATTATTTATATTGAATAGGTTAATCGAAGTACTAATCATGCGCAGATAAAGTGACGGGCTTCTTTTGCTGTTTTAGTACAGTTCTATATTAGCCTAGTCCGTCGTTTTACCCCGTGTTCCCCTGACACAACCTCTACTCTGCAGGTCAATTTAAGGTTGTTTAGACAATAAAGAAACATATGAGCTTGGGAAAGCACAGAAATAGTGATTAGTGTGCGAAGGGATCGTGTAAAAACAACTCGTAACGGTTGGTAATTATCAGCACAGCGCTCCCGCGCGATCTTATAATGGTATTGTTTTTAAAAAGATCTGACTATGGAAATCAATGAGGTTAAAACATATAGATTAGTATCATACTGCTTGATAGTTTGTCTAGTATATTATTTAAAAGTTGAAATAGATAACATATACTTAAGAAAAAAACGACGAGGACCTCCGGTGTTCGAGACGGGATTCGAACCCGCATTTCCAGCTATCGCGGCTGACGCCTTAACCAATTTGGCCACCCGTACACAGCGGAACCCGTCGAAATTAATCAAGTATATGTGATCTTGTTTATTTTAACGGTTTTAGGCACCGTTTTACCAGCTCTAAGGTGAAACACTACGTGTTTGCACCTCCTATATGAATACCTTTCGGGATTCTGATATAGGTAGAGAGGCGGTGCTGCCATCTATGAAACTAAGAACAAATCAAATTGTTTTTTATGAAATATTTTGATTTGCATTGATTTTTAAGTAGTAACACTACTATATAAATTAAACGTTGAAATAGATAACATATACTTAAGAAAAAACGACGAGGACCTATAGTATATTATTTATTAAATAAAACGAGTTGCATGCTTTATTTTAGTGTGGAAAAAGAGGCAACAGAAACATTAATAAAACCCGGTTCATAGTTCCCACGCATTGAACCAGTTCGGTTTTATATATTTGTACGCCTACTACATCGAAAATTTCGAGCAGCATTCTATTTTATACCAATTCAGGCGTCATTACAGTAATAAAAGCATCCGTTCGACATTTGCGAATATCGATTTTCGCGGTGGCACTCCAGATGCGAACTGCGTCAGGCAAATACGAACTCAGCCATATTACTACTGATATGACTTTTTTCCATTATTTCACTTGTGCAATCAATGGATTGTGCGATTGAATTCAAGTCGTATAATAAAAAGAGGTGTTAATTAATACAAAATATAATATAGTAGCATCACAAGGATGTATAATATAGTAGCACACAACGTAGTGTGTGGAACAGGGTTATGGACCCGGGTATGTCCTTAAACTACGTCCAACAATGGGAGGTAGGGCACAGCGAAGTACCATCACGCTTGAATCTGGAGAAGCCCAACTGGGGAAGCACCTCCTCCTTACAGAAGAACACAGCCATAATAGCACTGCTACCTTCCAGGTATGTAGTGTTGTGTTCCTGATGGTGGGTAAGGTTTCCAGAGCTCCAACCCCCATTAAAAAGGCTGGCAACGCGCTTGTGACGCCCCTGGTGTTGCGGGTGCCCATTGGCGACGGTAATTGCTTACCATCAGGCAATCCGTCTGCTCGTTCGCCGCCTATGTCATAAAAAAAAATTATTTCATAATGACGGGCGATTATCCGAGCATTTTTGATTAGTGTAGTACTATCTACGTATCGTATGCTTTTTAATGACTACTTATAGAAATGGCATACATAGATGTGAATATTTTATGAGTGCGTGTTGTCTCGCAGTCTAGCCGCTCCAACTTGCGTGTGCGCAGGTTTTATTGTCACGGGTTTTCTAGCCTAGCGGGCGAGTCGAGCTACAGTTTAGGCACAATAGGAACACCTCATTAAGTATTTGATTATAGTACATTCAACTTGTATAATCATATAAAAGCGAATTTTTTCGTAGTTATAAAATTCCTACGATATCAAATGGACTTAGTATAGCCCTTTCGTACATACAGAAATATTACTAACTGAATTGTCACTTAATAAATTCAAGAATTATGTTAAGAAACAACTTATTTCTAAAGCTTCTTATAGCACACATGACTACATGAATGATAAATGATAATACACCGTGGGAACAAAATTGAATTATAATGACTGTCCTTATGTGTTAACTTTGGTTCTGGGGGAGGCCTATGTCCAGCAGTGGACGTCTTTCGGTTGACATGATGATGATGATGATGATTCATATACAAGATGTTTAATGTTTAAAATATTTTTTATTTTATTTTTGATACTATTGTGACATTATTATTGATATATATAAATATTATATTGTAATAATTTTACCAATGAATTGCTCTGTATTAATGAATTAATTATTCGATTAAGATTATATTTGTATTTGACTATTCGAAAGTGCTTGTTGCTAGGCCTACTTGAATAAAAATTGAAATTGAATTGAATTGAATTAAAAAAATGGAAAGGGACAACTATTATCACCACGATAGCCAGTATCATAGAGCACTACAATCAATGAGACAAAGTTGCAACAATCTCTTGATCGCAAGCAAAAGCTACCGTTCTAGCAGGATTTCAAGCAGTGTCCTAGATGTACCTACACAATTTAATTATTTTATCTACACACATATCATAATCTCTCCATTATAATTTCATTAATCGCAAATTATCAGTAGCATAATTACTTAATTATTAGATTAAGATTATATTTGTATTTGACTATTCAAAGTGCTTGTTGCTAGGCCTACTTGAATAAAAAACTGAATTGAAATTGCATATAAAAAATTCAAAAATTGTGCCGTGTAAAGCCGGCTGACTAGAATAGCACCACCCCATCTCCTCCCGCGGGTGTCGTAAGGGCCAAAGGGAAAAATCCTACGGACAGGCAGCAGAATTCATCGAAACCCAATCTACAGCTAATGCGGCGTCAACCCGCCTGCCACGCGTGACGACTATGGCAACTACCCCCCAAGATGATACAAGTCATATTTGAGCAATTCTCAAAAAGTTTGTACATTTGGATCACGTCTTCGATTATGATTAAAAGCGATAGACTGATAGAGTAAATGATGCTGAGCAAGATCTACCATATTTCCCAAAATGTCCCATAAAGTTTGTATGGAACTCTCCTTTTTTGTTACCGTAAGTCTATAGAAATTTGGTAACAAAAAATAATTTTTTGAGAATTGCTCCTTTGTGAGAGACCTATGTCCAGCAGTGGACTGCATACGGCTGAAATTTTTGTATGTATAAAAGTTAGAGGTCTTGTTACCTTAAAGCGTTTGGAACTGCACTCGCGTGCCGAACTGATTGTAGACCCCAAGATATTCATAACCATTGCACTATTATTTTAACTACATACTTTTATCTGTATAAGGCTGTCAATCATAATAACTTACTTACACGTATTATTACTGTCATTTGGGAGTAGAGAAAATGAGGTGTTCTACGCAGTTATTTTTTCTTAAATTAGTATAGTTATGTAACATTTATTTATTTGCCAAGTAGTTTCTATTAATCTAAATGAGAAAAATAAAGATTTTATACTAAAATATCGTATGAAAAAAATAAGCCTTAAGTGTTACTTCCGAGTAACAGTGAGTAGAGTGAACTGAATTTAATGTTAATGGGTTTATCTACGTACATGTCATAAGTGCTCTAAAATGCGTCCAGAAACCGTAGGCAATGACCAGCATTACCAACCATCAGAAAGATTTCAGTAGGTAATGTTAACATTACCTACTGAAATCAGTAGGTTATGAATTTAAATTTGGAACAGCTGTCAAATTCAAGTGGGGTGTCTAATCTAGTATCTATAGATAATAAAACAGCCATTGATACGAAACGCCAATTCGTTATGTTTTTTTAATATAAATCGAACGACATTTGAACTCGAGTGACAGTAGAATAGGGAGTTCATTCGCTTGTCTATGGTTTAAAAAAAATTGACTGAGATACGAAATACGCAACGCCGCCGTTCCAAGCTGTCATTTGTTTTGTTCGTCGACTTTTTAATGTTTACAAGTAACCCTAGTAATAAGTCATTTCCCTACGGTTTCTGAATCCATCTTAAAACACTTAATGATATGTGTGTAGATAAAGTAGTGTATGTAACTATACATAATTAGGCATTACAACAATCGTGTGATATTATTATGAAACCCGCCTCGTTTCATAAACCCACACTCTTGTTGTAATGCCCTTCATTATGCACAGATACATAAACTACTATTATGATGGCCGTTGGGGCGTGGCGACCACAAAGGTTCTGGAGTGGCGACCACGAACTGGAAGACGCAGCGTAGGTAGGCCTCCCACAAGGTGGACCGACGACCTAGTTAGAGTCGCGGGATACCGCTGGATATGGAAGGCGCAGGATCGGTCTTCTTGGGTCGTTCTGGGGGAGGCCTATATCCAGCAGTGGACGTCTTTCGGGTGACATGATGATGGGTTTATGGAAACTCTATGAAAGATTGAGATTATTTTAATAATAATTAAACAAAATTAGGAAGAACAAGTTGTTTGGTGTACATGCTATGACAAACTGCAGTGTTGCGGTTATGTCATAGAAAATCATAAACATTTAAAAAGCTGACAATGCTGACATAGAACAATATTATATTTAATTTTATTTATTATTTTGATTATTTGCCGTTTCGTACAGTATTTTTGTCTACCTGTTAAAATTATCTCTCAAATACTCAAAGGATATTAATTTACGTGACTGTACCTACAAAAAAGCCTTCGGTATACATCGACTAGTTCGTCTTGTGTAAGGTTAAAAAAACAAGTGGGATTTGCGATACATCACCTCCACTACTGGCCACACAAAGGCAAATGGTGACATTCTATAAAAACTTCCATACAAAAGTGCCGGTTATTATTGCTCCCGAGTGTACATGAGATATCCGCAATGTCCATATTTACTCCCGTCTAACTCGCCAGCGATAAAACGTCAGAATTTCAAATTTATCAAGCACGGAATCATATCTCAGCGAACCTTATCGGGTATCAGATAAATCAATGATAGATAGGGTTGCCTGCTGGCAGATTTTACGAATTTGTAATTATAATCTGTTTGTAATTTTCTACAATAATTTGGTAATTTTTACAAAAGCAAAATATTCTCTTTTGAAAATAAAGGTTTCCAAAAATTAAATGAATTTCACAAAATATAAAATGAAGGATATTTTGGAAACGTAAAGTTATTAACACGATACATAAATATAAACGTTTCGATTAAATTATTCAAAGGTAACTTTTACCGATTACCAGACATAATAATAAATTACGATTTTAAATTTGTGTGGTACTTACCTACATTTTTGGCGGCGTTATGTATATATGTACCTATGTTTTGTATATATATGAACCTTGGTTTTAAATTAGTATCTATTGACGAAAGCGTCTACCTCAGCAAACTAATGTTTTCTATTTACCCCAATGGTTGACTGATAGAGAATACCTTAAGTTAATTAACAAAAAACGCTTATTTATATATTTTTAAATTTTGCAATAAACTGTATAATATACAAATAAGGCCTCATTAAAATCTGTTGCGCAATTAAAAAAATATAAGTGGTCATACAGCGAGAAGCGACTTTATATGTGTAGTATAAATCGGATTTCGGCAGCCCTAACGCCATCTGTCGCCGCCGATGCGCCGGCGCATGTATAATGCATCGCGCCGACTTGGCCCCAAATGTATGCGCATGGATCGGCTATCACATGCTCTAGCCTCCCGCCTCTAACTTGCCTTTTATTTTATTTGATTTATTAGCGCAAAAAGGTAGAAGCTTTTTGTTGACGCTACACAGAAGCTCTATAATTTAGTTAAAACAGTAGCTCGTCGAAGAGCGTATTGGTTTTACTGTAAATCAATATTACAAGACATCCTTACACAAATTGGGTCCCTCGGTAAGCTGAAGAAGGCTCGTGTTGTGGGAATTGCGGGTACTTAACCAACCATATATATAAATATACAAATACTTAATTATATAGAAAACACCCATGACACAGGTACAAATATCTGTGCTCATCACACAAATAAATGCCCTGACTGGGTTTTGAACCCGGGACCATCGGCTTCATAGGCAGGGTCACTACCCACTAGGCTAGACTGGTCTTCTACAAGTACGTACGTGTAGTCAACCAATTTGATTTCTAGGCCTTTTCGAACCTTGTCACAGTGACGTTCATAATTAATAAGAGATTGATATTTTGCGTCTTTCATATAGATATTCACTGTGACAAGGAACGAAGTGGTCCATAAATCAAATTGGTTGACTGTACAAAGACTAAGAAAATTCTGGAATATACGGCAATATCATGAACATGTCAAGCTTAATTCCTGTTCCAGGCCAGATAGACGGTTGGACGGACTATAGAACTCAGACGAGATAAGATTTTTTTCAAACAAGCATACGGCCTGCCTTATAAGCATACACTGTAGCATATGGACGCCTGTCCAAACTCACACGCGCGTCGCTTGAACTTTAAGGCTCTGAGTTTTCTTGCGAACTTATTTAACGGCACACACAACACTATGAGACTCTGCTCTTTGGCTGTGGTTTACTGAAAAACTTTTTTCTGTCACCATCCTTAGATCGCTAAAAACATTCGCGTTTCCTATAATTTCTATACAAGTTACATTACTGCTTTAGTTCACATAATCCGACGAGAATACATCAAGGGGCAGTGTCCTGTCCTACGTATGAAGAGCTTATCTTATACAGAAAACCAAGGCGTTTGTGACCTTTTGTAAGGCGTTGAAAGGTTAGCTGCAAGCGATGCTTGTAATTGCCGGATAAGTTACTATGATTCGCTTCACTTTATGTTTATCAGATTACTTATATAATTTGAATTTTGAACTGTGCGTTTAGTGGGTTAAGGTTGATTTTCAAAAAATGTGAGCAGTTTTGTTTTAATCTCACACACGATCTTTTAAAAGCGCATTTTTGCATTGTCATATTTTTGAGGTCATTGTCAAGGATCAGACAAACGCCCGTCATTTTGAAAATTTAACCCTGTTCCGTACAGCAGAGACTTCGTTATGTTAATAAAAAAATAGTATTTTATACATTTATTGGACCATAAATTTATATCCAGTGACAAATTAATTTAAGATTGACATTCCGAAATTTATTTTCGCCAATAAAATAGAATGACCAAATTTTTTTCTAAATTTTTAGTTGTGAGCCTATAAAGATGTGAATTTAGGACCCATTTACGCGTTGAAAAAGTCCGTTCACAGTCTACGGACGTCATAGGGGCATATGTAATCGTTGACATTGGTATACTGTTGTTCCCAAATTTTTTTACATCATAACATAAAATAAGGAAGTCTCTGCTGTACGGAACAGGGTTATATTTTCGAAATGACGGGCGTTTGACCGATCCTTGGTCATTGTCCATTCTATAAACACCTTAAGGCTACATTTCCACCAGGGATGAGCGAGGATGCGTTGCGAGGGATGTGTAATATAAATATAACCGATAGATTTCCGTCATTCCCTATTCTCGATAAATAATGTGATTATATTGGTTCTTAAAAACACATTTTTCGCTACACATCTTCTCTCATCTCTGGTGAAAACGCAGCCTTAAGCCAGTATACCTAGGATAATAAATATTTACATAGAAAAAGGTAAAATCGTGTTGCTATTAATTGAGTTTGGGGATCTAATGAAGACAATGGTTTCCGATATTTCCATTTCTCTCAAAATAAATTGCCAAAGTTTTATTCTCCATAATGTTACTTCCATATATTTTGTAACGCGGTGACAAGAGAGAAAATTTCTAAAATGTATTATTTTCTGTAATGTATGCACAAAAAATATTTTTGTAAGAAACAAAAATATTATACTTGTAGTTGGTCTATAATAATTGCTCTTAATTTCTTCAAAATAACATAACAACTAGTAAGTTTTTCGTAACGCTAGTCGATTTTCAGTGAAACAATACAAACTTTCTTCACTTCAGATTTTCAGACCAGAATTATTTCAACAGTAGGTATATCGCCCACAATACACTAAAGCCGTTTTCCCATAGTCGAGCTTTTACGACTCTTACGAGTAGAAAGGGGTGGTGCTATTCTAGCCTAACACTAAACACTAATTAATTATCAATACAGCTGGATTTGGCCCGTGGGCCCTAGTTTGCCCACCTCTGGAATAAAGCCTAATATACCCTGTGACTTGAAAGGACACATGGCAGGCGCTGTGTCTTCCACTGACTCGGTTGGACACCACCATGAAAGTCAACAGCACTTCCTAAGCGCCAGCAAAAACACTTATTACTTATAGTTTTTACGCAATCAAGTGCCGTTTAATCTGTAATAGTGTGTAAAAATCGCGGGAGGCCTCTAAAATCATTATATAGGAAACAAAGTTCGCCTTTGTACGAATACGACTATGCCCTTATTGCACAGTTCAAGTTAAGTACAATATGGCCACAGTGCTAACCTAAACCTAACATCAATATTATGAGTCATAATGATGTAATAATTTATGACAGTTTAGTTTATTTAATCATAAACATTTTGGAAAACTAAAACACATAGGTATGACAATAAGTTGTATGTTATGTACCTACGTATACGTATATTGGCACTAAGAACGTATAGATATATTTGGCCTTGACTGTGCAATAGGGTTTTATTACGACTATTATTTCTATAAAGTTGTAAGCGATGTAACAATGAATTAATTCGCGACGCAGAATGCGGTTTCCATCATTAGTCAGTGACCGCGGGCAGTGAAGTATTGTGGTACACTTTCACTACTTCGTATTATTTTCTTACTTTTATTTGTCTCATTCATCTTTTGGGCTCTCGTTCCCATCGCCTCGAGAGACACAAGGGTGGGGGTCAGCCATTACAATAGCTTGAACGTTTGGCGATAGTGCTGCCTGCGCTTGATGAGGTGTTCCACTGAAGAAAATTATCACTTGAACGTTTGCAAGTAGCGATCTGCAAGCATTCAAGTAAGTTATCGCAATGCTGTACCCTTACCATGAGTTGTGAGATTGAGGTTTTCGATAACGAGTATCGAGTTTACTATCTGTGTATCTCGCTTGTACTATTTTAGGGCGAACGAGATGTACAGATAGTAAACTCTATACTCGTTATCGAAAACGTCAATGTCACAAGCACAACTCATGGTAAGGGTACAGATACGTGAAATAAATTATTTGAACTATTCAATTTATACATTTTATAAACGCAATAAATTTATATTCGGCTCTGGAATGGCATTCCCTGTGAAATTAGTATGGTTCCGTCCAATTACGTTTTTAAAGTACGTTAAGGTATTCTTATGTACAATAAAGATTAAATAAATACCTAGTATTATTTAAAACCAACGCATAATATAATTTAATAAATAACATTATTTGAATTCCTAGTGGCACTCGAATTGCGGGGTAACCTGCGCACACGCAAGCAGTGGAATAGAGGCAGATGAAATTAAGAGTAGTTACGTCAGACTCGGTAACCGGGTGACAAAAACTCTATCGTGGACTTTTTTTGGTTGTCGATCGGAACAAGAGTAGGCAGCTAATTAACTTGGCTGCTTCATTTCTGCAAGTCCATTCGTGTTTGTGTTTTGATTTTTTTGGGAATTACGTATGTTAAAAGTTGAAATAGCTAGATGACATATACTTAAGAAAAATCGACGAGGACCTCCAGCGTTCGAGACGGGACTCGAACGCATCTCCAGCTATCGCGGCGCCTTAACCAATACCAACCGTACACAGCGGAACCCGTCGAAATTAATCAAGTAGGTATAATAATTAATAATCAAGTATAAATCTTGTTTATTTTATTTTTTTTACATAAAATACTCTAGTATAAAAAGACTTTACTCATACGTTACTTTAGTGACTCACGCGATGTTTCAGAGAACATAGAATATTTGTAAATTAGCTTTTGCCCGCGGCTTCGCACGCGCAGAAGAATACCTGTAACCGGTAGTAGCTGTTTTCTTTTCATTAAATAAACACAAAGTTTTAAAGTCTCTCAGTTGACATTTGACTCCATCTTCAAACAAACTATAACCCCCTTTATGACCCCTTAGGGGATAAATTTCAATAAACGCTAAAATTACTTTTCTTGTATTCGAATAAGGAATGTTTACACAAAATTTTCAGTCTCTCGCATTAAATTTTACACAATTCCCATACAAGACGACCGGTCTGGCCTAGTGGATAGTGACCCTGCCTATGAAGCTGATGGTCGTAGGTTCGATTCCCAGTCAGGGCATTTATTTGTGTGATGAGCACAGATATTTGTTCCTGAGTCATGGGTGTTTTCTATGTATTTAAGTATCTATCTATTATATATATCGTCGTCTAGTACCTACAACACAAGCCTTACTGAGCTTACCGTAGGACTAGGTTCATTTGTGTCAGATTGTCCCGAAATATTTATTTGTTTATTATTTATTTATTTATTAATCTTTCAACCTCCTTTTTACTCTAGGTGGAATTTACAAAAATCCTTTCTAAGTGGGTCTTTACGTTATATAAACTACCTATTATGAAAAATTGGATTTATAAAAGAATTTATATAATAAACTTGTGTTTATTTGAATGCGATTCACGTAGTAAACTAAATTAATTAAATATATAATGTAATAAGTAGGTATGTATTACAGCTAGCATTATTTTAATTAATATTTACAATGCGCATTACACATGCAATGCATAATGCGTTTATTGCATGCGCGGTGCAATTTTTGGATTCTACCCAAGACCAAGTAGATTTCTGAGATTATGCACGTAGATATATCTATATATATATACAGGGTGTATACTTATATACCGGGCCCGGTACCGCAAACGTCGAAGTTCGTAAATTACGGGCATCTTTGTCTTTTACTCCAATTAAAGGTCTCATGAGAGTGACAGAGACAATCGTCCGAAATTTACGAATATCGTTGTTCGCGGTAGCGCCGCGGGTGTATACTTATATACACCTGTACTATCACTACATGTACAGTCAGCAGCAAAAGTGGCTAAGCGTTTGAAGTGTTCAAAATGACCTACACGCGCTCTTATTCTCTTGACAATAAAGACGTGTTGACCTCATTTTGAACACCTCAAACGCTTAGCCACTTCTGCTGCTGACTGTACCTAGGCTGTAAAAACTTTACATAATTTTGATATCGTTTCATCTTTGCATATAATGTTTAAATCAAATTAGAGTTTACGACTAATCTCACGCAGAAACAATGATGAACATTCAGCTCATCAATCCTCGTCATAATTTTGTGAGAAAATTAAATACGTAAGTTATTCATTTATAAAATACTTGCTTTTTTAGTAATTGTTAAATGAGCGTGAAAACGCTGTGAAAGCTTATTTTTAGTTACGTAGTTTTTATTGTAGTCGTAGTTTACAAAATATAATTTAAACAACGACGTGTTACGTAGTTATAAGTATATTATCTTTAGTAACCGTGATAATTGACGAATACTAAATTAAACGAATTAAGATTGTTTTACTTCTTCACTGAAAAAATGGATTTCTGGATTTAAAAAAGCACGAGTAACGGTTAACGTGCAATACTGCGGCGCTACCGCGAAAAACGATATTCGTAAATTTAGAAGATCGTCTCTGTCACTCTCATCACGCCGTGTAATTAGAGTAAAAGAGAAAGATGCTCGAAACATACGAACTACGACGTTCGTGGGGCTTGATACAAAGTAGCGCGACGGCGATAAGTGCGTACCCGTGTTAGTGGCATAATGAACGACTCAGATAGCGCAGCCGGACAGAAATAAACCTTTAATAGGGCAAACTACACAAGTACACATGTTACATTTGGTAAACTTAACGAAAATGGATACACAATGATATCGCATAATGACAATACCGTCTCAATTTATATTCAACGTTATCAAGTTTATTAGAACAAACATAAATGATTTTCCTCTGAGACCAGGCAACCTACGAATGTTAAGAGAAAGACAAGGAGGGATATTAGCAACCACTACTTGCAGGCTAACCAAGTCTGCCAAAACAAGCTATGTGATTGGTCCAAAGTTGTACAACTCCATTCCTAAATATATAAAAACCCAAGAAAATAATAACTCATTTTTTTGTGTTTTAAAAAATGGTTCATTGAAAATGCTTTCTTTGACATTAGAGAATTATGTGACACAAATTTAATATAAATGTTATAGTTGTTGTTATTAAAATCAATAAATCTCTGGACATGTAAAAAATCACATTTATTGTTACCAATTCCAAATGACTGTTATATTTATATATTATGTATTTCACTAGCATTAAGAGTTCTTTTAATTTGACGTTATTGTATGTGTGCATTTACGATATAAATGAATATGAATATGAATATATAAATAAAATAAAGTAGAGCAAAAAAACGCCATTAACTGGCCAATTCTCAGTAACTGAATATTTAATATTACTGTTAATGTTACTGAGAATTCAGAATTATATGTAAGTGAATATTAAATTTCAACGTTGTGAATATTCCATTCATGCGCACGAAGCGATCCGCTTCTATCTTCCTAATGCGGACTGCTAAGGAATGGAATTCGCTCCCATTGTCTGTATTCCCGGAATTATATAATTTGAGTTTTTCCAATCTGATCAGTTCCAAAAAACTCATTGGTACAAGCCGGGGTTCGAACCTGCGACCGCCGGATTGCAAGTCGCACTCTCTTACCGATAGGCCACCAGCGCATCAATTATCAAGTGTATTATTTTTATTATTTATTATCCCCTCCATCTCTATTCCACGGCACGAGTTTGAAAGAGGCGGTTATCGGATGCGACTCGGCCTGTACCCTTACCATGAGTTGTGACATTGAAGTTTTCGATAACGAGTATCGAGTTTACTATCTGTGCATCTCGCTTGTACCATTTTAGTGCGAACGAGATGCACAGATAGTAAACTTGATACTCGTTATCGAAAACGTCAAAGTCACAACTCATGGTAAGGGTACTGTTACGCTGTAGGACGATTAGTTAAGTGTCAGTAAGAAATAAAATGCGTGTATATTTAAATTAGCATATTAAATATTCCTGTATCAGCATCATTATGAACTAAAAGTCATCCTTCACTTGATGGAGTCACATTTATCAGCTGTTTTATTTTTCCTTTTTTCGAGCTTACTAAGCAATTAGTACGCTCAAGTATGGTTATTGATGTAAAATGTTATGAATAAGGTTCTTACTAGGGACAATACTCGGATTCGGTTATCTACAAACTAAAGATTAAAATCAAATCCGTACAAGAATTTTAAGTCTTTCTCTAGTTGTTCCTTCATATCTGAAGATCGTGATCATCCAGCGTCCCTCTGTCCAGTATGACTTGCCTCCACCTACTTCTGTTCGTGGCCAATGGTACCGTGTCATACAACTTTTTTTTGTTGACCTGGTCACTATTCCGAAAAACTCAATGGTACTAGCCGGAGTTAGAAAATGTGTTCTTTTTATAGGTAAACAGAATTCATTTTTAGTTTTTCTTTATACAAGACTGATCAGCGTTTGACCTCAGTCGCACCTGGTGGTGCCGACGTGGCTCGGCCGAGTGTCGACGAAGTCGAGGGTGTAGCACGCTCGTTCAGCCTAACACTATGCAATATGATGTATAAAATATTATTTGATATTTACCAGTCGATTTTCGGTGAAGGAAAAACATTGTGAGGAAACCGGACTAATCAAAGTTTGGAAGGTCAGATGGCAATCGTTTTCGTAAAACCTGGGATTAGTTGCCTTGATTTTGTCAGCATAATAAAACGCCAAAATCGTCAATTTTATTAGGATGTGTTATATTTTATTGTCTATAGATCTCACGTGTCATACCCTATTTCTAGGCCATCGGCCACACCCTGATGGTTATCCTAATAAATCTCAAATATATTTCAAATAGTTACATTTTTGGTTATTTATTCCAATTATTTTTCCGACAGTTCCCTTGAATTCTACTTAAAAAGCTTAGGGTGAAGTTACACACGAATGGTTTACAAATCGTACGATCACGTGAAAATATGGATACAATACATGTGCCCGGGCACATTAGCGGCGGCCAATCGACGTTTTCCTGGCGGTTCCATAGTAATCGGCATGCCGCTAGAACGCGGCGTCTCCGCAGCGTTTAATATTATATGGTAACGTAAGGAAAATGCGGTATAGACACTCTAACGCTCTTAAAGTGACAAAGATATGTTGCAACGAGCCTTTTACCACGGCGTAAAGTTTTGTATATAAGTTTTTGTCATTTTAAATGTATACGTACTTTTAAACGTGACCGTTCTATGCCTGGGAAAAGTATTATATTTTCTTTACTAAAATATGGCAGCGCTACAAAGACACATAGCATCACAATAGACTACTCACCGTCACACACTATTACGCCTCGGGTTATAGAGCGTATGATCTAGATTATGCACTAATAACCGCACTAAACTTCTAAGAAACAATCACAATAGCACCTACAGTCAAGGGCATACACAATACATATTTATACTGTGTAACATAAGAATTAAACCAGACATAGGATTTACCAGTATAATCATTAACCAATAGGTTTTTCTTTAATTATACCTATTATACACATGTAATTAATTTTTGTAAAATTTCTGAGCAGTAATGTACTGCGAACATAAAGCGATATAAGCTTTAGAAACTAACTGTCAACGAGTGTTTAAGTCGAGTGTGTTGCATTACATTGCGGGCCGAATTTTTTTATATGGATTAAATTTTAATTGCACTCATAAGTCAAAGTTATCTAAATATATTTCTTATGTCCTATTCTACCCTCCGTTAAGAGATTCGCCCGTATAAGACTTCCACACTGTATATACATATATATTTTTTATTTTATATACACCGTGTAATAAGAGGAAACTGACTAGTTTTAGTGTTATCCTGACCCTATTTAGTGACTAATATGTCCAATTTCTGAAATTCATCTGGTTTCGAAGAGTCCCAAAATTTTAAAATCTACTTACGCTACTTTTCCATAGTCATCGTATGGAGTAGCGTACCTAATAAATGATGAACTTTGAAAATCTACAATGGGACACTAATCCTATCCCTATTAAAATGGATTCTCATTTCGATTTTGATTAGAAATAGTGTGTTTTTTCAAAATGCGATCAACTCTTAATTTAGCAACGTTTCGTCTAAATTTGAAAATATTGTATTATCTATACATATACATAATGCATAAAATATTAAATTCTAAAAGGTGTTTCAAATTGATTACATTTGTTAGCTGTTAATTTATTACGACTTAAGAAGTGGCTTTTTTGATTACATTGATTTATTAATCATACAAAAAATCTTTTACCTAAAGAATATTACATTTAAAAAACACAGTGTGTCCCTAGCATTACTTTAAACTCTGACCGTCCTAACGGTACGCGTCTTGACATTATATGTAGATTCCCATAACTAAACGTTATCTCCATCTAAATTATATAAACACTAGTTTTTTCCTTGTTTAGTTTAAACTTAAAAAGGACATAAGTATGCTTAAAATATGAAGTCATATGTCGTTTTTAAAGACGCTGTCAGACGTTCACACAACATATCGTGTCAACAAGTCTTTTTATTCTATTAATGATCAAAGAACAGATAAAATGAATGTTTGTGGCACTATAAGATTTCAAGCGTAATATAAGTCAGATTAAGGTACTAAGGTTGAAAATGAGTGCCTCATTTCGCCGATAAACGTAAAGTTTGGCGAACCTAATTTAAGTTGCAAATGTTTTGGAAAACTTGTTTTAGAAAAAAAAAAGTATACACGGTGAGAACAACGGATAGAGTTTTCATACTACAGCCTTGGCCAGAAGTATTAAGGATCGATGCCTTTTATTTTGCGCGTTGTTTTATGCGTTGTTGTACCCACGCCAGACTTTGTTGGGAACTTCGGTACTCGAAGTTGTTGACTCGTACATTTAGGACAAGTAGTCCAATTAGGTAGGTCCAACTTCGAGAAAGAGGTCAAGCGCCGAATCCAACTCTGTGGGGCAACGTTCGAGAAACCACATAATGTCTTTTCGTCCGACATACTTCAGTGCCTCAAGACGAAAGTCTTTCATCAATGTGATACCAGTGATGACTTACGGCTCCGACACGTGGTCTTTTACTATTGTCCTCATCTCAAAACTCAAAATAGCTCAACCAGCTAGTGAGTGGGCTATGCTCGGAGTTTATCTACGTAATCGAATCAGAAATGAGGAGATCCGTAGGCGAACTAAAGTCACCGACATAGCCCACCAGGTTAGCAAGCTGAAGTGGCAGTGGACAGGCCACATTGCACAAAGAGAAGATGGCCGATGGGGTCGAAAAGTGCTCGAGTGGAGACCACGGATTAGGAAGCGCAGGCAAGGACGTCCACCCACAAGATAGACAGACGACTTCATTAAACTGGATGCAGGTCGGTCCAATCAGTACATGTGGAAGTCCAAGGGGGAGCTGCTCAGCAGTGGACGTCTTATGGCTGAGATGATGCGTTTTACACGATATTTTAAGAACTGCCGAAGAAGAAAGATCCTCAACTAAGCCTGTGACATTCCAGCGGCGTACACCGGGCGCGCCGCCGCCGCTACGCGCCGTGGGAAACCGATACCGCCGTAAATCAAACAATCAACTGGTAATAGAGCAATCGAGTAATTGCGCTGTTTACTTACGCGCCTTATGCGGCGACGCGGGCCGATTAGCTTTGCAAATGACACCGGATAAGATATATTTAGATGTGGTTAATTCGATTTTAAAACCGACGTCGGTTTCCACGATCTCATAACATGGTCTTATTTTATAAGCTTTTAAGGACCTTTTAAAGAGACTCAGAAATGCCACAGGAGGCCGAGGAGCTGGCAGTTACCTCGCTCAGTGTGTGATTCAGCGAGGAAATGCTGTCAGCATCTTCGCTACCACTTTTTAGGTTTATATTGGTTTTAGTTGGTTTTTTGTTAGTATCAATTATTTATTGTTTATCTCTTTTATTTACTTATAATAAATTGTAAATTGAAAGAACTAGAGTTTTTAAATTAGCATCTAGAACTGCTGGATTCGGACACGAGTAAGAGAGATTTGCGAATTCAAAACAACATTGACAATTTTGGTTTTCGTAGTTGAAAAAAAATATATTTAGGTACAGTCGAGATCAAAAATATGTTTAAGTACATATTGTGCCTTATTACAACTGAATAACCGGTACATGTAGTGGTTCAAGGGGGTGGCCTATGTTCAGCAGTCTTATGGCTAAGATGATGATGATGACAACTGAATAAGGCGCAAAAGTGTAAACATATTTTTGACGTCGACTGACATTCGACATTCTTAATTTTTTGTTCGTGATTACACTGAATGTGAAATAGGAACTGGTCCGGTACCGCGAACGTCGAAGTTCGTATATTACGGGCATCTTTCTCGTTTACTCCAATTCCATAAGTGTCATGAGAGTGACAGAGACAATCGTCCGAAACTTACGAATATCGGTGTTCGCGGTAGCGCCGCTCTCTTGTCAACGAATTTGTGGACCTCTTCTTATATTGTCACATAGAATAAATATATAAGCAAGCTATAGATCTAATATTAATGTCACTTCCAAGATACGAAGTGACAAAGACATCAATTTTTTTTTTTTTTATGACATAGGCGGCAAACGAGCAGACAGATTGCCTGGTGGTAAGCAATTACCCTCGCCCATGGGCACCCGTAACACCAGGGGAGTCACAAGCGCGTTGCCGGCCTTTAAGGGGGGTTGGAGCTCTGGGAACCGTACTCACCATCAGGAACACAACACTACATACCTGAAAGGTAGCAGTGCTATTATGGCTGTGGTCTTCTGTAAGGAGGAGGTACTTCCCCAGTTGGGCTGCCCCAGATTCAAGCGTGATGGTCATCGCTGTGCCCTCTCATTGTTGGACGTAGTTTAAGGACATACCCGGGTCCAAAATTGTCAAATTGGTTGACTGTACGTAATAAAGAAAGTTATAAAGTGATTACTAGTGGATTCACGATGCGCAGACACAAAGACCTAACCACCACCAGATAGTACAAATTGTGGCGGTGGGATCAACTTTCTCCAATTTATCGACAAATGTTCCCTTCATCTCGTAAGCCGCGGTTTCCATCAGTACATTGGTGTGAACACAGGATCTAACAATGGTCGTGTCGTAATAATCGTAACAATTACACAGTATTTGGCTATCGCCTCATCTTTCTGATTACATGGTAGCTTTGATCTATTCGTAATGCTTCTTAAGTGAAGTCAAGTCAGTGTTACTTGATCTCACGGATTGTAAAAAAATACTATGTAGATTTTTTTTTTTACATAGTCATAATGTAACATTTATTAATTACAATATTATGAAAACTAAGAGTACCTAACTGTTTACTGGATCCATGATCTGATCCATCTAACCAAGGATCCAAATTTAAATGTAAGCTATTATAATGATATAAAGCACTCTGTACAACAGCTAAGAATATAAATTACGACCATTTCCCAAGACTGGGAACACGGAAACGCTACAATAGTTAATTTACGTTAACGGAGACGACACAGGCGTAAACGCGATGAGCAATCTAGAGTGTTTACCTGCTTATCTTACTGTAACTGCTTTTTACTTTAACTAGGTACTTGGGTAAATCAACTATTGTGTTTTGTTATCTGTGCACAGCAAGTGGACAACGGAATACACAGTTTGTTAGAAGAAATATGACACCTACGTTCACTATCGTGGTTGGTATGTGACATAATGGAAAGGACATATATGTCATTATCAAGGATAGGACAAACGCCCGTCATTTTGAAAATATAACCCTGTTCCGTACAGCAGAGACTTCCTTATGTTAATAAAAAAATACAATTTTGTACATTTATTAGACCATAATTTATATCCAGTGACAAATTAATTTATGATTGACATTCCGAAATTTACTGTCGCCAATAAAATAGAATGACCAAGATTTTTTCTAAATTTTCAGTTGTGAGTGTGTGAAATGTGAATTTATGATCCATTTATGCGTTGAGAAAGTCCGTTCACAGTCTACGACGTCATAGGGGCATATGTAATCGTTGACATTGGCATACTGTTCTTCCAAAATATTTTAACATCATAAAATAAGGAAGTCTCTGCTGTACGGAACAGGGTTATATTTTCGAAATGACGGGCGTTTGACCTATCCTTGGTCATTATCTAGGAAAAGGGACGTTATTGTCGATAGCACTTACGTCGAATCGCATTGTATTTGTATTGTATCGTCTTGAACAACGGCATAAGCGCCAACGACAATAAGGTCCCTTTTCGTAGATAATGTCACATATGAATAGTTACCCCGATAATGTGTTTATTGTTATCGGGTCTATTAAAAAGGGCGTTTAAGAGTGACCAAGAGACAGTAACCATGGCAACAAGTGACAAAAAATAGTTAATTGAGCCACCTAACTAGTGTAAGGATAACCTAATCTCATTATATCTTTGTTCTAGATGTGAAAACTCTTTGGCTACCTATAATTTTCTATTATTTATGATTGATTATGATTTTATCTACTTTTTCTTTATTAGAAAAACGACTCAACTATCTAAATAGGCAAGCGGAAGGAATCGAGTTTTCTAACGTTCCTTTGCATTGAAACGATTGTAAGAAATATAGATGCTCAACACTGTTCACATGGTCATATTTATTGCCACTGGGTATGGTAACAGGTAACGCGGTCCTCAACTTAGCGTCCCTACCTGTAGTAAGTAGCATCGGCGCGCGCAGCGGCGTCGGCGTGGTCGATCAGCTGCGCGAGCGCACGCGCTTGCTCGCTCAACGTCAGAAGTTCCAGCTCTTCGCGCCCCAGCTTGTATTGCAGCTCCGCCTGCTGGATCCGCGTGTCGATGTTGCTGGGGATTTAAATTCAAATAATAAACAGCGCCCTCGTGCGCAAGCGTGTAAATGGATTAATTTCATCGAATATCCTTAATCCACTTATACTAGGGTAATACTAATATCATTGGCTGGTATATTTGCAAGTCATTGAGCGTGTCGTTGTAGATTATATGTGGTGCACTGCCTTTAATTTCATGTTTTTTTTAGTTAATAAGGGGCGGATAATTTTTTTTCTAGACAAGCTGGGGATACGGCTACATACTTACTTTTCCTTCATCGAAGACTTTTTAACAGTTTGAAAATTTGAAAAACAGCATGTGATAAATAAATACATTAATTAATATTACAGAACATTCTTATACAAATTGACTGAGCCCTGCGGTAAGCTCAAGAAGGCTTGTGTTGTGGGTACTCAGCCAACGATATATGTAATATACAAATACTTAAATCCATAATTATATATGACTAAGGAACAAACATCTGTGCTCATCGCATAAATAAGCATCTTTACTAGGATTTGAACCCGGGAGCATCGGCAGGGTCACTACCCAATAAGTCAAACCTATCGTGAAACTGATATTTGTATTTATAACGTTAATTATAATTATGTCATTTAGGCTTACAAATGGATTTTATGAAATGCATAAATTTCTAGCTTTTTAATGAAGAAATTTGTTAAATATGGGACTGAGAACTAAAGCCACTCACTCAGTAACATGAGTCTTCTCGATCCTTCGTCTCAGCTCCTGTATGTTGGCGCGGCGCGCGTCGAGGTCGGCGCGCACGGCGGCGGCGCGCTCGTCCAGCGCCCGCCGCTCCTCGGCCGACAACGCAGTCGGCGCGTCACGCCGCCCGCCGGGCGAGCCGGGCGCCAACCGCGCCGCCGCTAGTGATGCGCTCAACTGCTTCTTTAAACTATAGACAAAATTACTTGTAAATAAATCTATTAGAGGATATTTAACCTGTCCCAAAACTCAACGATAAGCCGGTACCTTATGATTAGTCGAGAAAAAAAAAAATTAAAAAATATATCTCAATTATTTCAGAAATTACAGAAAATTAAATTCATCGAATTTTTTTTTTATGACATTGGTGGCAAACGAGCAGACGGATTGCCTGGTGATAAGCAATTACCGTCGCCTATGGGCACCTGCAACAACAGGGGAGTCACAAGCGCGTTGCTGGCCTTTAAGGGGGGTTGGAGCTCTGGGAACCTTACTCACCATCAGGAACACAACACTACATACCTAGTCGACATCCCTAGTGGAATTTTCGACCAATAATCAAATATTTCTGTTTTCTTTTGTTTTTGGAAACTTAAGTAGCTCTGCTATCTAACACAGCCCTTAAAATACCATAATACATGTAGTTTTTACACAAAAAAAAATATCAAAATTCATTTTGTCATTACAATTTTAAAAGATTTTTTTTTTCAGTCCACTTTCAATCATCATGTTAATCTCATTGGACTTGCGTGGCTGCAAACTCTATAGGTAATATCCGTAGCCTACGGTTTTCATCTCTTACTAGTTAGGTATGTCACTTTCCCTAAAGGCTATTGTGGAGAAATCGTGCGTTATGTATTCGGAAAGTACCTTTCTAGTACCGGCCATATTAGGATGACACTAACTGTTGTCTATAAATTGTTACCACAACCAAGTTGCACCAAACATTAAACAATAGATATTTGGGGACCCGGGTATGTCCTTAAACTACGTCCAACAACGAGAGGTAGGGCACAGCGATGACCATCACGCTTGAATCTGGGGCAGCCCAACTGGGGAAGTACCTCCTCCTTACAGAAGACCACAGCCATAATAGCACTGCTACTTTCAGGTATGTAGTGTTGTGTTCCTGATGGTGAGTAAGGTTCCCAGAGCTCCAACCCCCCTTAAAGGCCGGCAACGCGCCTGTGACTCCCCTGGTGTTGCGGGTGCCCATGGGCGACGGTAATTGCTTACCATCAGGCAATCCGTCTGCTCGTTTGCCGCCTATGTCATAAAAAAAAAAAAAAAACAATGGTACGCAAATCGACCATAGTACGTAAGCCCAATACGACTTCAGTTGTACTTACGGTCAACCAATTTGATTTCTAGGCCATTTCGAACCTTGTCACAGTGACGATACTAAGAGATATTTTGCGTCTTTCATATAGATTTTCACTGTGACAAGGAACCATGTGGCCAAAAATCAAATTGGTTTGTTGTACAGTCATACAGGCTGCAGCAGCAGTTGCTCAATAAAGTCGTGTCTAGATCATTTTGAACAGCTCGCCCTCTTAGCATGTTTTGCTGCTGACTGTACCAGACAACGATATACATAATACTTAAACACCTACATAGGTATAACGTCCATGCCCCAGGAACAAATACTCGTGATAATGACACGACACAATTAAATACCCTTGCCAATATTCGAACCCGGAACCTCCTACTACTCAGGCAGGTTCACTAAGAGGCTATCAGAAATATCGTCAAATCGATTGGTTGTTCTTGTTTTTATCGATACCTGTTTATAAGCGCATCCTTATCGTTCAGAGCGACACGCAGGGCCTCCAACTCGCGGGCGTCCCGCGCGCCGCCCGCGCTGCGTCGGCGGCCCGCGAGCGACACTTCTATGCTGGCCATCTGCAACAAGCAATGTATGGTAAGATAAAAACTATAACACATTAAGGATGACTTACAGTATACCGGTCCGTCTCCGGTCCGAGGTGCCCGTCATTTAGTATTCACGGAACTTAGATTTTATTGCAGACGGTTCTAGACTAGCATTATAATACATGCACACATAGCACATTATGAAAAACCTAACCTACCCTAGGTTAGGTTTTTCATAATAATCGTCGGCAACGGGGCGGGCCCAGGCTGTCGGTGGTTAGAGCTGCAGAGAGAGGATCCACCGATCTCAAATAATAATCATTTAATTTTGTAATCATTGCACCAATTATAAATTGCTCTAAATTCATTATGAGGTTAAGATGATATTTGTATTTGACTATTCAAAAGTGCTTGTTGCTGACCTACTTGAATAAAATAATTAAAATTAAATATTAATGACGTGATCACCGAGCTTTCCGGGCGGCAAGGACAGTTGGTACTCGGCCCGTCACGGAAACGGAACGGTGAGATGTCGGAATCGACACGGTTTACAATAACTCGAAACATTGAATGTGGTCAGTGGACATTAATTTCATTAGTATATGAATCTGCTTATTGAAAGAAAGAAAGAAGAAGAAAGAAAAATTGTTTATTTGGCGAAATAAAATTAACACAGAAAAGAACATTACAGGATGTGACTACAAATAAAACACCAAACAGGATGCCACTCAGCATGAGTCGTTACATGACTGGCCATGCCGCTACGCTGATTTTCAGTGCACCCCAAAAAAAGAAATATAAAATAATATAGGTACATAGTAAAAAAGTATTATCACTATGACAAAAGTTAAACATTATATAAATTTCAACTTACACATCTATAAAACGAAATAATTGTGAACATCTGAACATAAAATACAGGTAATTATGTAGGTAGCGAATGTAACAGAAGTAGAAACTGGAAAAATGAATTTAAAAAAAACTAAACAGGAAGGAAGTAAAGCTGAGTAGGTACAAACACGTCCACTTAGGTATTCGCAGATTGCTGTAAGGTTAAATACTTTTTAAGATTTTTCTTAAAAGAGACTATGGACTTACAGTTTCTAATTGGGGGTGGTAAGTTGTTCCAACATTTCGTAGCATTTGCTGTATTGCTGTAGTATTGCTGTATCGATTCGACAGCACATTGTGTATACTACCTACATATCCTTCTATATAGAACGCAATCCGAAAGCTAAGATCACAAACCTTCGACTAACTCTTGCACATGATATATGAACTCACATGCCAATAAAAATTCACGAATCAATCTATAGTAGACCTAATTACAATTGGATAAGGATATTGCTAAACGCAATTTTATTGTGGCCATTTGGATTGAACACCTACGCGGTGATCATAATGCCCCATAACGTTTTGCACATGAATAAAGCTCATATACTATGTACGTACCTAATATTGTGCTTATTAAATATGCGACATTGGGGCGCGGCAAGCATTTTATCTGTTCATTGCGTGTGATCCCAACTAACTGCAGTGCATTGGGCCTTTGACCGCGCAACGAACAGATAAAACGCTTGCCGCGCCGCAAGTCGCGCATTGTCGTGGCCGGGCCGTTATGTTATTTTATCTTATCCGTCCGTATAGCCGAATTTCCCCGGCTTTAACTTCACACAGCAGTTTCCCTTGGACTCAGTCAGGCAACACCATACTGGCTCAGACTTCAATTTATAGTAAATAAGAAAATAATCAACATATCAATGCTGATACTTAGCGCCGAAACATGAACAAAAAGTAATCACAGTAAGTATAAAGCTTAAAGCAGTACCTTAACTTTTATTACCAATAAACGGGACTTAACGGCGTATATTACTTTTAAATAATTACCTCCGACATTTCGAGAACGAGTCCCGTTTATGGGAATATTCAGAAAAAAGTATACGAAATTATCGTGATAAGTAAAAAGTTAAATTATGTTAGTTTTGTAAAGATAATTACTTAAACATGAAATCTGTATGGAAATGATTTTTTTGTTTATTATTGCATTGAAATACTTGTAGTTTGTGAAACGATAACTAAATCTAAGTATTTATAGAATTTCCTCTCTCTCTAGTCGTTCCTTCATATCTGAAGAACGGGATCATCCAGGTCATCCTTTGGTCGGTTTTTATACGGTTTTTTTATTATATTCAGAAGGGCTACAGTGAAAATCGTCTAGTGGCCCGGCCACGACAACTCGGGACTTGCGCCGCGGCAAGCGGTTTATGTATCTGTTCAAGACGCGTAATGCACTGCAGTTAGTTGGGATCACACGCAATGAACAGATAAAACGCTTGCTGCGCCGCAATTCGCGCAATACCGTGGCCATCTCTATCGCCCTTGCGTATACGAGCGATAAAAGGACAAATAGTCTCCAGAGGCTCTAGTGTTCTAGTGTAAGTTTCTTTTGGCGTAAAAATAACATCTCGAACGCGTAAGTGACAATGACAATGTTATTTATATGGGTAAATCTAACGCGATGGTGACGTTTTGTTACGTTAAAAACTTACACTCATGGCTCAGAGTTAAACTACTGCAACAACATGTGTATGTCCAGGGATGTGAGCGCCGTAAGACGCTCGTTAAGCAAACCACGCGGCCATTTTCTTATTAACTATAACTACACCACTTTTCTATACAAGATTATAAAATATTGTAGTCTTTATTGCAGTGGCATAAAGTTGATAATACTGTAAAGTTATATATGTATATGGTTTTCGTTTTGGTATAATTTTGTATTGAGAACGCTCAATTATATAGTTTTTTTATGTTATCAGAGTTGTTTTACCATTCAGATATTTTAGAAATTCGTACATGTTACAAAATATAAATTGGATATTATAGCCACATGCTCGTATGTCCACTGCTGGATGTAAGCCTCCCCCTATATCTCCACAGGCAGCGATCTTTGAGCGTGGGGTGTTAAAACAATAGCCTCGCTTTACAGATGGGTTGGCGATCGCAGTATACATATCCCACCGCTCTAAAGGGACAATTCACAATACCCTACAACTTTTTTTTAGGCAAGACGGAGCCGATATTGCTTTGCCTTTTCTCCGTTTTCCCAAGGAAAACCGGCCTGGTACTGCAAACATCGAAGTTCGTTTATTTCGAGCATCTTTCTCTTTTACTCCAATTAAGACGTCATTACTGACAGAGACAATCATCCCAAATTTACAACTATAGTTTTTCGCGGTAGCACAGCTGTTGGAAATCGACTCTAAATGAACAAAACTGGATGGAAAAAAAAACTGAAGTAACTGTTATTTGTAGTTCATTAAATACTTAACATTTGCGAGAGAAAATTACATAAAGCCGGTAATCTGGAAGCATATTTAACAACTCAATTAACGGCATTAACCGACAGTGCCAGCCTGACTGTAGCATCACGGTTCAAGTTCGTTTGCCAGTACTGTGACATGCTTAAATGCTTCTTATCGTGACATCGCACATAATTACATATAGTACCCGCAGCTTCCCTCCTCAGGGACTAGAGTGGCGAGCTCCACATACCACCCAATATGGCCGGTGAGTAAAGGATAAAAAAAAGGGAGTAGCGCGCAGACTTTTAGGCTATGGTCTCCTGGTCTGCGTCACAATGCTGCCTGTAGAGATATACTTGTGGCCTCTCTCACACGTCGACGTTGGTGTCTTTTTTGTTCAGGAACGTTGACGCTGACGTCAGACATCGCGTGTAGCACAAAATGGGAGACCAAATTGACTTCTTGATGCATTAAAAAGTAAATGAGTTGCGAGTCCTGTCGTGCCGTCTGAGAATGGCACCAACCCATCTACGGGTGTCGTGTCGAAAAGGCGACAAAGGGAAAAAACTGACTGATGGACACCCCCGTCGAAACCGGACCTGGGTATGTCCTTAAACTACGTCCAACAATGAGAGGTAGGGCACACTGAAGTCATCACGCTTGAATCTGGAGCAGCCCAACTGGGAAAGTACCTCCTCCTTACAGAAGACCACAGCCATAATATCACTGCTACCATTCAGGTATGTAGTGTTGTGTTCCAGATGGTGTGTAAGGTTCCCAGAGCTCCGACCCCCCTTCAAAGCCGGCAACGCACTTGTGACTTCCCTGGTGTTGCGGGTGCCCATGGGCGACAGTAATTGCTTACCATCAGGCAATCCGTCTGGTCGTTTGCTACCTTTATCATAAAAAAAAGTCGATGATGATGATGTAAAGTTAACTTGGCTTGTTTGTTGCAAGCCAACACAAAATACTGTACAAAATATTATTTGTGCGAAACATGGATACATTAGTATGCGTTCCGCGGTCATAAATATGTCATCGCGATGCGGTCTCGTGCGTTACCATTATTGGGGCTGATTGGGAACCGGTTTCAGGGTCTTAATTCCAATCGCGGATCAGCATACCAATATGCATGAGTGGATTCAGAACATTTTGTTTTCCCGAACGGGATTCTATGCTAGTTATTTTACCGTTTGCGACATCCTCGAATATGGCGGGACGATTTTGACGTTTTTCGAAACGGCTAATTCTGCCTTAGGGGTTGTCACACTGCTGTGAATTTGTGTCGGAGCGTAAACAAACAACTAAATGAAATATAATATATATATTTCATTTATTTGGGTAAACAAACAAACAACCACTACAACTTGTACTTTTTTTTATGACATAGGCGGCAAACGAGCAGACGGATTGCCTGGTGGTAAGCAATTACCGTCGCCCATGGGCACCCGCACACCAGGGGAGTCACACGCGCGTTTCCGGAAGGTTGGAGCTTTGGGAAGCTTACTCACCACCAGGAACACAACACTACACACCTGAAAGGTAGCAGTGCTATTATGGCTGTGGTCTTCTGTAAGGAGGAGGTACTTCCCCAGTTGGGATGCCCCAGATTCAAGCGTGATGGTCATCGCTGTGCCCTACATCTCATTGTTGGACGTGGTTTAAGGACATACCCGGGTCCAAACACTACTTATCTATAAGCATATTGTAGTATGCATGGCCCACAACGTTTATGCCCGTCGACTATGTATTTCCGAACTAATATAAGAATGTCAGGGTCCCCATTGTAATGGAAACAATTGGCACAACGAGGCCCGTGCGGCGGTATAAACAATGCTATTAGTAAATCACCGTGCGTTAATCATGATCGCGCCCACAATCACCCGCCCACCCAGGAACACAACC
Organism: Grapholita molesta; assembly: GCA_022674325.2. NCBI lineage: Eukaryota > Metazoa > Arthropoda > Insecta > Lepidoptera > Tortricidae > Grapholita > Grapholita molesta. Next base: position 967,974 of record CP053130.2, read on the forward strand.
TCCAACAGTAGAACTTGCTAAGTTTAGCAACTTTTGTAGCCCTTCACCACCCTGAACACCAAGCTGTATGCTCTCTGTAACGCCAAAGGCAGACTTAGATGGATGAACATCATTAAAAGTGTCCAAATAAATCGCGACCTAAAGAGGATTACGATGCAAGGAGGACTACCCTGAAATGCTAATTGGCAACTTATTGCCAAGTATTTTTCCAGTTTTCAGCAATTCACCATCTGGTCAACACCCGGTAGTCCCGGGGCCGCGGCTGCTTGTTGGCTTTTTGTACAAAACGCAATGCCCTGTACTATTTTTTCTTGTATTCTTGTTTTGCCTTGTATTATTTTTTGACGTACGTGGCAAACGAGCAGACGGATTGCCTGATGGTAACTAATTACCGTCGCCCTTGGGCACCCGCAACACCAGCACGTTGCTGACCTTAAAGGCTTGGTCACAAAGGCACGTTTTGTGAGCGTGGCGGTAGCGCAGCGTGACACCGGTGTGGCTAATGTAACGAAATAAGGCACACATTTGGATGGCAGCGTCGCGCCCCGCTGCGCCACGCTCACAAAACGCGCCTATGTGCCCAAGCCTTTAAGATAGGAGTACGCTGTTTTCTTGAATGTATGAGGGTCGCTTTGAGATATACCTACGTCCAGCTGTGAACGTCCTTCGACTGATATGTTGAGGATGATTATCCCGTTACACCCCTAAAAACTAAAACACAATAAAGAGCAAACAAGTACGGATTAAAGAGTTCGATTGTCCGATGTAGTTGTTCCACCCGAGTAGCTGAGGTCTCCGTCCCATTGTTCAACGCACCGCTGTTCGAGGCGCTTCCCTTCTCTCGTAATTAGGCACTAATTAACCTAAGCGCAGTCCAATGCCCTCGGCGGTTCATTCATGTACTTATAAGGTCTTTTCGGCCTTACTTATGCAAACACGTAAGGAACCTTAGGTGAATTCATAGAAAACGTAGATTGAAATATTAAAGATTCTGTTCAATCTATATTAATAATTCCGTCGAGGGGTACGGTAGACCCGAACGAAATTGTACTCAAATAAAAGAGCGTAAATAATTATGAATTGAAGACATATATTGACAAAATTCGTATTGTTGCGTATTTTGCGTTTAAAAGTGTTAATTTAATGCTAGGAGGCATAATAAGTAAATACCTAAATAAATAAATAAATAAATATTTCGGGACTATCTTACACAAATCGACCTAGTCCCACTGTAAGCTCAATACGGCTTGTGTTGCAGGTACGACGACGCAGACGCAGGTGCGAGGTGACGACGACGATATATATAATAAATAGATACATATAAATACTTAAATACATACAAAACACCCATGACTCAGGAACAAATATCTGTGCTCATTACACAAATCAATGCCCTGACTGGGAATCGAACCCAGGACCTTCGGCTTCATAGGCAGGGTCACTACCCACTAAGCCAGACCGGTCGTCTGATAATGACTGGAGAACGCATCTGGGAGCGCCAGTAAGGGATAAAGATATTCTGGCTTCTGTAGCCCAAAATGTAACAACTAACAACTAGCGAATAACCCTAGTAAGTAACAGTAAAAAAAAAGTTTTCTTATTTATTGAATTAGGATTTTTTTAAAGACCAGCTAACACAAACTTAGTTATTGGAATGTGATTATAGCACCTCATATCCTCCTAAGGCCCACCATACAAGTAAAATCCTACTCAAATTTGTTCTTTATAGTGTAGGAAATAAAGTAGAAACTCTTTTGTATCAAAATCAAAGGAAACAAATTAAATTCAACTCTGTTCCAATTGAATAAAATTCAAATTTCATTATAATAATTAGTACTACAGGTAGGCTCGTAGGCCTTACGAGGATATGAAACTTACTAAGTTTTCCTCGCGACTTCGTCAACCTGCCATACCCGTCTTTAAAGTATTATTGCGGGACAAAAATTATCCTATGTCCTTTCTTCTAGCTCTAAATCTCTGCACACCAAATTTCATCCCAATTGGTTCAGCGTGAAGAGGTCATTTTCTCTCTTATTTTTTTAGTAAGTATGGATTGTTGATGTTTCTTATAATGACCATGTATAATCGAGCACTTAACTTCCGTGTAATTACAGGTTAACTGTGAGTTACATGTATTTAGAGAAAGTTTCAGATTAGAGTCGTGGTAAACGGGACACGTTTGTTTTAGCACACCGTTTCGTATCCAAATTACAGGCTGTGTCCGACCGAGAGATTATAGTGTAGCCGGAGAATCGAGGCCGCATCCATGACGTTTTAATTACAGCTCGTAATGTATATATTTCTTTAAGATGAAACACTTTCACAATGGCCACAGGAAAAACGCAAATCTATTTATGAGAGGTAGGGCACAGCGATGACCATCACGCTTGAATCTGGGGCAGCCCAACTGACTTACAGAAGACCACAGCCATAACAGTACTGCTACCTTTCAGGTATGTAGTGTTGTGTTCTTAATGGTGAGTAATCCAATCACACTTAAAGGCCGGCAACGCGCTTGTGACTCCCCTGGTTGCGGGTGTCCATGGGCGACGGTAATTGCTTACCATAAGGGCTCCTGGTATCCGTGATGTACGCCGACCCGTAGCTACGTGTTCTTAACACCGCCGGTACTAAGATCACGAATTTCACGAACACGGCCAGGTACGTGTCACGTACCTACGTTCGCATCCAGATTCACGTGACACGCCGTGACACGTAGCCCGTACCTGCGTCCGTGTGTGGAGCTTCGGGCTCGATTCCGTTGGATACTTATCGCACGTTTCGTAATTTCGTCACGCCCGGGAATATAATAAATAAGGACTAAGTTTTATTCTTAAGATACGTGAAGGCGTGATCACGCCTACACGGATCTACACGGATTCACGTACCCTTATTTCATGTAACCGAATGTCACGTGCGGAACGGACCAGAAAAACGTTGCCGTGATTCACGAAACCGGGCGCACGGCTACGGGTTCACGTATCACGGACGCGCCCGCGAGCCCTACTTACCATCAGGCAATCCGTCTGCTCGTTTGCCGCCTTTGTCATAAAAAAATTACCCCCCAAGATGACGACAAGTGATATTGTGTCTCTCTCCAGTAGTGGGTCCGTTGAAGGACAGCAGCCCTTTGAGCCGAATATACTGCGATCGCCAACCCGCCTGTATGATCCATCCAGTCCATCAGTGGACGTCTATGGCTGAAGTAGCAGCTGCATTCCTCACGTCTCAAACTCCGCAATATCCCAAGCTATAATTAAACATTTCAATACGCCTCCCATCGCAAAATTGCAGAGAACCCTAAAGCCATTTATTATTCATACTAATCCATACTATACTATCCATACTAATATTATAAATGCGAAAGTAATTCTGTCTATCTGTTACCTCTTTACGCTTAAACCGCTGAAAGAATAGGGATGAAATTTGGTATAAGCTAAGAGGACATAAATTGGATCATTTTTATCCTGCAACCACACTTTAAAGATGGCCGACGAAGTCGCGTAGAAAATCTAGTAATATTATAAATGCAAAAGTAACTTTCTCTCTCTTCCTCTCTGTCTGTCTGTTACCTCTTCACGCTTATATCGCTGAACCAACTGGGATGAAATTTGATATGGAGCGAGTTTGAGCTACGAGACAGGACATAGGATAATATTTATCCCGCAACCATACTTTAGTCGGGCTTGGCTGGCCGACGAAGTCGCGGGCAAAAGCTAGTAATATTATAAATGCAAAAGTAACTCTCTCTCTCTCTCTTTCTCTCTGTCTGCCTATTACCTCCTCACGCTTAAACCGCTGAACCAATTGGGATAAAATTTGTTTGAACAGTTTGAGCTACGAGACAGGACATAGGATAATATTTATCCCGCAACCATACTTTAGTCGGGCTTGGCTGGCCGACGAAGTCGCGGGCAAAAGCTAGTAATATTATAAATGCAAAAGTAACTCTCTCTCTCTCTCTTTCTCTCTGTCTGCCTATTACCTCCTCACGCTTAAACCGCTGAACCAATTGGGATAAAATTTGTTTGAACAGTTTGAGCTACGAGACAGGACATAGGATAATATTTATCCCGCAACCATACTTTAGTCGGGCTTGGCTGGCCGACGAAGTCGCGGGCAAAATCTAGTAATATTATAAATGCCATTATTGCAAAAGTAACTCTCTCTGTCTGTCTGTCTGTAACCTCTTCACGGTTATACCGCTGAACCAATTGGGATAAAATTTGATATGGAGACATGATTTACGAGAAAGGACATAGGATAATTTTTATCCCGCATGGCTGGCCTACGAAGTCGCGAGGTAAAACTAGTATACAATAATACCATTCATGCATGTACCTAATTGTTGTGTATTGTAATGGTTGGAAGGCTGTATTTTACCGAGATTAATGTGTGCGTCTGAGTTGCAAGGCTATTAAAGCCTCGGGGCTCGTGTTTAATAACAGCTGAGTTAGCGCTCTTGTCGTCATGTACTGAGTTTTGTTTTCGACTTACTACCTCGGATAGCCTTTTTACAAGCTTTTTTTTAACTTGCAATACATACATACATATTTCAGCCGTATGCAGTCCACTGCTGGCCATAGGCTTCCCACAAATATGACTTGTACTTGGGGGTAGTTGACATAGTCGCCACGCTTGTCAGGCGGGTTGGAGACCACAGTAGCTGTAGATTGGGTTTCGACGGACGCTGCTGCCCGTCCGTAGGATTTTTCCCTTTGTCACCTCTTACGACACCCGCGGGAGAAGATGGGGTGATGCTATTCTAGTCAGCCGGCATCACACGGCATAACTTGCAATGTATGAATGTTATTCGGGTGGAATCTTAAAACTGAATTTTGAAGCAAACATCTTTAACCGATTGAGCTTAAATTTAGCACACTTATGTAAGTTCGGAGACAATGCAATATTACTATTGGTCACACTTAAATAGCTGGCCACCTCACACTAAAATTAATTCTCATCGGATATAATAATATAATATAATGTTGCGGGTGCCCATGGGCGACGGTAATTGCTTACCACCAGGTAATCCGTCTGCTCCTTTGCCGCCTATGTCATAAAAAAAATAAAATAAAAAAAAATTAACTCAGTTCATTTTTAGTATAATGTGAATGTGGCCATGCAGTTACTAGCGAATTACCGTGGTAGCGTGTAGTATAAAGAAAATATATGTATATATTCTATTTTGAACTCTGACATAGAGATAAGTATATAATAACCAGAGATCGGAATTCTCGTTGCATTTTTTAGCTGTCATAGGGACTTCTCGTTTATCGACTACCGATATTCATAATTATATCGATAAATTATAGAATATTAAACAAGATTAAAAGTAGAGGCAAACAACGGACAGTCTTACCGATTTAGAGCGATCTCTTTTACATAACTTTTGAGTGGCTGATAAAATCCACAAATTGTTTATAAGAAACAATAACATATTACTTTAACTTGGACCCGGGTATGTCCTTAAACTACGTCCAACAATGAGAGGTAGGGCACAGCGATGACCATCACGCTTGAATCTGGGGCAGCCCAACTGGGGAAGTACCTCCTCCTTACAGAAGACCACAGCCATAATAGCACTGCTACCTTTCAGGTATGTAGTGTTGTGTTCCTGATGGTGAGTAAGGTTTCCAGAGCTCCAACCCCTCTTAAAGGCCGGCAACGCGCTTGTGACTCATCTGGTATTGCGGGTGCCTATGGGCGACGGTAATTGCTGACCACCAGGCAATCCGTCTGCTCGTTTGCCGCCTATGTCATAAAAAAAAAACTTCTATTTATAATTTCTTAGAAATGAGACCGCTTAATCGCGATAAGACTCCATGTTGTTTACTTCTACTCGTAATCATATTCCGTATTCTGTATATTTATAGATATGAAGGGTCCACGGAAAGAACATGTCTAGTCACTTTTTTCCTGAAGTGAGATTTTAATCTCAAAATGTAGAGCTCTCAACGAACTATTATTACCTACAGTTTTCGATATTGGAAATATGTTTATTAATTTATTTTATGCACTTGAAAATCATCCAATTGCGAAGATAGTATGGTTAAAATAGTTAATTGAATCATTCCAAACTCAAAAACCGCAATTTCTCGAAATGTCGTCAAATTGACTAGACATGTTCCTTCCGTGGACCCTTCATATACATTATGTAAGTCGATTAACGAGAAGTTCCTATGACAGCTCAAAAATGTTACGAGAATTCCGACCTCTGATAATAACTTACAGTAATGTCAGTGTGAGATACGAAGTGGAATTTGAGTCGTGACAGGCGCGTTGATGTCGTTTGTATCTACAACACTACAAGAAATCAATAATTATAAAATACTAGCGTTTCCTCGCGACTTTGTCGGCCAGCCATGCGTCTTTAAAGTATGGTTGCGCGATAAAAATTATCCTATGTCCTTTCTCGTTGCTCAAACTCTCTCCATACCAAATTTCATTACAATTGGTTCAGCGGTTTAAGCGTGAAGAGGTAAACTGACAGACAAAGTAACTCTTACTTTCGCATTTATAATATTAGTATGGATAACTTTTTTTTTATTAATACAATTCAGTTCTAGGATTATTATTCCTTTATTAGGTACATCGGTGTTACAAAGTTATGATTTACAATGAGTTGATAATAATGTTATCATGTGATATTACTTATTGCAATTAATCATGCTTCTGTGAAATCTAAAATGCTCCTTATAATATTTTGTCTCTGTCCCTACTCTTCATTTCGTGTTTGTTCGAAAGAGATACTATCATCCGAAATTATACAAAAAACTTTCTGTTCGTTGAACATTAAGTCGCGTGCCGATGTTGTCCAGATATGACGGGTTACGAATGTGTGTAAAAACAAGCAAAATACAACCTTATCACCAAGGAATAAGGTTTAAGGATAGTAATACGTGGTAATACTGACCTTGGCCTCTAAGCTCTCGAGGTTGACGACCCCGCCGGCCTCCAGAGTTTGCTGAAACAAAACATATAAGTTAATATTCACGTTTTTGTATAGACATTGTCATTTTTATTATTCGATATTTAAATCGAAAGAAAAATAGAAAAAATTTACTCGAAGCGGGCCTCGAACCCACAACCACTGGATCTTGGTACTACCAATTGTATCCGAATATCTATCCGAATTAGACTCGGATAGCACAATTGGTAGTGCACTGGGTTGGTGATCCAGTGGTTGTGGGTTCGAGTCCCGCTTCGAGTAAATTCTTTCTATTTTTCTTTCGATTTAAATATCGAAGATATTCGCTAGCAGACGTTTCTGCATAATAAAAATAATTTTTATTATTATTATTTTTTATGACAAAGGTGGCAAACGAGCAGACGGATTGCCACAATTGGTAGGGTTTCTGAACGAGAATTTCCGAAGCAAGAAATCCCGGGAAATGTAGCCTTACTCGAGACGGGAAAATAACCTCGAGAAATTTACTCCTAAAATTTGACGTTATTTTTCGACTTTATCAAACATGACGCGTTCGTCAGCGCAAGCATCTGTACCCTTACCATGAGTTGTGACTTTGAGGTTTTCGATAACGATCGAGTTTACTATCTGTGCATCTCGTTCGCACTAAAATAGTACAAGCGAGATGCACAGATAGTGAACTCGATACTCGTTATCGAAAACTTCAAAGTCACAACTCATGGTAAGGGTTGGAAAAGTATAAACACACTCCGTACCTATAATCCCTAGCTGGCCGGTTGTAGCAACCGTCTCTATGCTACGTGTCAATTTATTGTCACTCATATTTTTTCCTCGATTTTTGTAAATGTTGTTTCCTTCGATTTCTTATTACCAATATATTTATTAATTGATATATCGGTGTATAATTTCCTACAGTAAGGGTATGGGACCGGAAGAAAGTCGCATAGATGCGCCACGAGAAACTAAGGATGTGACGTATTAACTTGTAGTCCGCTGTGCCCTGAGAATGTCTCAAAGCAACAGAACCTGTGGAACGCTTTAACAAGCTAGTTAATTTCTAACTTGAAACCGGTATGCGTTTAATTCACATTATTAAACAAAAGACTAATTTATTTTGAATCCCTATAATATGTATGTTAGATATATCTCTTAATTATATATTATTTTTTAACATAAACATAAAAACTTTTATTGCACACCTCAAAACAAGGAAACATGGCATATATAGGTTACATGGCATTATAAAGAAAAGGCTAAACAATTGGCGGTCTTATCGCTAAAGAGCGATATCTTCCAGACCACCTTAGAGAAGTGAAACCAATGTAATTTTTTTTGTAAGAATTTCTTTGTTACCTACCAAATAAATAGGGCCCGGAATTTTGCGTGCGGTATTGGAAACGTCTAAGGGAGAGAACACTAACGTTTATCGACGTATCGACAAATCGATTTTATAATTAGCGTTATTTAAAAATAATTACTCAAACTTTCCGGCGATACATTGTATTCATTCTTTCATTCTAAAATATGACGTATACAATATAAATTAAACATCAAACATATTCATATGCCGGTGTCAATACATATAAGATAGGTATCTACAAAGAGTTGATAACTCGAGAATGTATTTGATTGCAAGAATACAAGTATTATTTGGTTAAAAATAAATTAATCTCACTGACTCTTTCTGGGCTTTGAGTACACGACCGAATTATCGATACATCGATAAACGTTAGTGTTCTCTCCCTTAGGCTTTTCCGAAACCGCACGCAAAATTCCGGCCCCTACAAATAAATGTCATGCGATTCCAAACTTGAATTAAGTTTTCTAACTACTATGAGTACGGTCGATTCACGAGAGTTGGCGCCGTATGTTTATACAAATCAGTACCCTTACCATGAGTTGGGACTTTGACGTTTTCGATAACGAGTATCGAGTTTACTATCTGTGCACCTCGTTCGCACTAAAATAGTACAAGCGAGTTGCACAGATAGTATACTCGATACTCGTTACCGAAGACGTCAATGTCACAACTCATGGTAAGGGTACAGTTCAGTACAAAACTCACGCCAACTCTTGTGAATTGACCTGTACTATTAGCTATGGATATCCACTGCAGTAGGCAGAATATTCAACCAGTTTACACGTACCGTTGCCGTGTGATGCCGGCTGACTAGAATAGCACCACCCCATCTCCTTCCGCGGGTGCCGTAAGAGGCGGCAAAGGGAAAAATGCTACGGACGGGCAGCAGCGTCCGTCGAAACCCAATCTACAGCTACTGCGGTCGCCAACCCGCCTGCCAAGCGTGGCGACTATGGCAACTACCCCCAAGATGATACAAGTCATATTTGTGGGAGGCCTATGTCCAGCAGTGGACTGCATATGGCTGAAATGTTACACCGACACAGCTGCCCACCTCCGGTATCATCTGGTCGGAGTTTAGGGACATCACTGGGGTCCGCTTTCTAAAGTTGTTTTCGTATGTTTTATTTATGACTGACAAGCGATTGAAGTTCGAAGTGTCGACGAAGTCGAGGGTGTAGCACGCTGGTTCAGTAACAGCCTATTCACTCTTTCCTTGAAAAGACGCAAATTATATCTTTCCGGGAATACAGATACTGATCTCTCCCTCCTTAATACTGGACAGGCCCAGCCTAGTGTGGAGGTCAGTAATAATCTGTATCACTCGTCACTCTTTATGTGGAAATAAACGATTTGTATTTGTATTAATAAGCTGGGGCATTAGGGTGCCGTGGTAGAATGTTTGCAATTTTAGCGCCCTCGCAAGCTCCTTCAGAGGAGGGGACAAAACCGGCGAGCCCAAAATAACCCCCATTTTGGCCTTCCCGCGGTCAGGAGTGATGATCATTTTGAGAAAAAAAGGTCGTAAAATTATATATTGATATGCAGATTTCACGTGAACTTTCCCACATATTATATTCGTTTCGTGTTTCTAGTTTTCTACAATCCGTTAGCGCAACTCTTGCCTCAAAATGTAGCCATTACTGGCATTACTGTCCACGGCGTAAGGTCATTAAGTTTGACGGAAGCCATTGCGCAGGCGCGACTAACTCAACAAACAAACAAGGGTATTGTTTGGGAAATCGCGTGTCGAATGTGACAATGGGCCGTTTGTAACGCGTGCCCGGCGAGTACAGTCGCCATCAGATATATCGGAGTTGTGCTGTTCACAAACATCTGAATGTGCACTTTATAGCCTAGACAATAGAGGCGTTGCCGCGTTGTTCAGTTTGACATTTTCAGCTCTAAGACCGTAATTTTTAGGAAATCCAAATAGAGAAACTGTTCTATCCTTTAGTAGAAAATGAAATTTACAAGCCGGGAATCAGAACGGTGCCATGTGGTGGCCGACTAGAATACCACCACCCCATCTCCTCCGACAAAGGGAAAACCGGCAGAACCCCATCTACACTCACTGCGCCAAACTCGCCTGTCAAGCGTAGCGACTATGGTAACAACCCCCCAAGATAATACAAGTCATATTTGGGGGAGGCCGATGTCCAGCAGTGGATGACAAACGGTTAAACTGGTGATATCGGAACGGATAGTAGGGTTGCCATTGTATCGTATATCGCGCTCCCACTTGTACAGATATTGTGAGAAATGATAAAAATCTGACCATATCAGGCTAGCAGGTATATATCTGCTACCGTTTCCTGCTAACGGTCAAAATATTTAATCTTAAAACAAAGATAAAGCTATTGACGACCGGTCTGGCTTAGTGGGTAATGACCCTGCCTATGAAGCCGATGGTCCTGGGTTCCAATCCCAGTCAGGGCATTTATTTGTGTGATGAGCACAGATATTTGTTCTTCAGTCATGGATGTTTTCTATGTATTTAAGTATATATGTATCTATCTATTATATATATATCGTCGTCTAGTACCTACAACACAAGCCTTACTGAGCTTACCGTGGAACTAGGTCAATTTGTGTCAGATTGTCCCGAAGTGCTTATTTATTTATTTTAACTTAATTTAATATTGATTAGGATCCAAGCCTAGAAACCTAACTTAATCCGTGTAAGCAGGCTTTAGTGCTAACGATGTTGTTATGGGCTCCCGGGATCATTAACGTGATAAATTGTCTTAGCCATTAAAGACCAGATTCTGTGGTAATTAGTGGAATGAAGACAACGCTGCGGGGAGCCGAGCCGCCATCTTAAATCAAATGCATCGATGTAAGGCATGAGTACTTAAAACTTTCCTATGGACCTCATGAAATAAAAAAATGTATCTTATTATATCAAACTGTCCAATGTCCTATAATATAGTGGTTAAGTGTACTTTTGTATATTAAAATAAGGGAGACGGGATGATCCACCAAAGAGACATAAGGTTGAGTTTTGGCAAATGCGGTTTTTACGCCACATAACCGAAATACTTATCGTGCATTTTCGTGGTAGAATGATACTTTTTATAGACAGTCGAGAGAGAGGCTTTGAGCACTTTTATATTAGTAAATATACCTTATCATATCTTATGTTATCTTCTTTCTCTATTTTCTCTGTTTCTTCTTTCTTAATCAGATCTTTTGTGTAGTTGTCCTCCGTTGCGCCTATTCCAGAGCCTTTTTAACCATAGCCATATATTGGGTAATGGAGCTTAGGGATAGCGCCCCGAAGTCTTTCGGATCCCGGATAGGTAGCCTGCTCCAAAGTCCTTAATTCTTTGTCTGGCGAGAGCATGACATTCACACATTATGTGTTCTATTGTCCTCCTCTTCACCACACAGCTTACAATCGGTATTGACTGGTTGCGCTATTCTTGCCAGAACTGTTCTTAACGTTGTAGTGGCCTATGAACACCCGTGTTACTATTTAGACTGAGGTCAAACGCTGGTCAGTAGTATAAAAAACATATACAGCTTTTTCTTAGTAGTTGAAACAAGTTAGTAGTAGATCAATCAGCATAGCTCCATGCACTTGGCAGGCATCATGGCCGCGGAACTAGCGATTAACCGTGATCATATCAGATTACATTTACGATCTCGAATGCTACGTGATGATCATACAGCTTGTCTTACACACTCTGTACAAGATGTAATAAAAAGTTAATTGTTTATAGTATTTCTTAATTAACTTAATTTTCTGAGAAATGTTTAACTATTACAGATGTTAATATCGTACTTTGTGGATGTAATTGAAAAAACTAAAGCAGCAGAGGAAAAAGAACAGCATTAAAAGTGTTTCATGTCTTAATATTATTAGGCTAAGGTCTCCTGTAATCGTCAACGGTCATACAGCGTCTGCGTTACAATGTTTACTATAGAAATGTATTGCTGTGGTCTCTCTCACACGTCGACGTTGGCGTCTTTTTAGTTCAGAAATGTTGACGCTGAAGTCAGAGTGTCAAACTTACACTCAGTGCTCAGGGCTCAGACCCCTGAGTGTAAGTTTTTAACGTAACTTTACGTCACGAACGCATTTGCGTTTCTCATATAAATAACATTATCATTTATCACTTACGCGTTCGTAAAAGTTTTTACATCAAAAGTAACTTACACTATATAGAGCCTCAGACGTCGCGTATAGCATAAAATAGGAGACCCAACCAAGCCTTATTGACGACAAGTCTAGCCAAGTCTGATCTGTGTAGTGACCCTATGAAGCCGACGGTCCTGTGTTCAAATCAAAGTGAGTGTATTTATTTGTGTGATGAGCACAGATTTGTTCCTGAGTTGTGGGTATTTTCTATGTACGAGTATATCGTTAGTTTGATACTTACAACACAAGCTTTCTTGAGCTTACCGTGGCGCTCAGTCAATTTGTGTAATATTTGTAATATATATTTATTAGTTATTACATAATAAGTGGAACTTAACCGTGTCTAATAACTTTAAAAATTACCTCCAACGTTCGAAAAAGAAGTTGTATCGTGGTCTCGCATAAAGTCGACTAAAGTTCAAATCAACATCTTCTAGTAGCGCGAGTTTTGAATTTAAGCCAGTATATATTTATCATGTCTGCCAATTTTTCATAAATATATACCACCAACCTATTTCTACCTGGTTACAAAGCAGAATGTTCCGGATTTGCATCCTATACTCCAATAATTTGTGTGTATACAATGTATACATCGTAATAGTATAGTACTAGGACGAATCTATACATCTTCAGTAACTTATACGTACGTATAGTACTACTTATATTGTCGACTAGTACAGTCCCGGGCATTTATGTCACAAATGTAAGGGACTATACGGTTAATAGTTCCCATAAATATGTATACAGTATAACTCACCAGCGAAGCGGAGCGCTGCGGCTTGGCGAGGTCGTGCTCGCGTCGACGTCGCTCCTCGCCCGCGTCCGACAGCTGCCCCGACTTGCGCCCGCTGTACAAAAAAAACATTAAATATAGTGAAAATTCTCCTATACATTAGACAGGAATAATGAAAAATGATAATACATATTTTACGGTAGATGTCGCTGGTAGAGGCCACTCAGATGCAGTTGAAACCGCCTTAACCGATTACTTTAAAAACAGCAGTAGAAGAATTCGAGTAGTACGATCTAGTCAGGAGCGGTACCGCGAACATCGAAATTCCTATATTTCGGGCATTTTTCTCTTTTACTCCAATTAAGGTGTCAAGAGAGTGATAGAGACAATCGTCCGAAATTTACGAATATCGTCGTTCGCGGTAGCACCGCTGGTGCGGCAGGATCCTGGATTCCCAGGCTACCTTCCCCCACACAGCTCGCCCTTTAATATCCCAAACGGATTATAGAACCTAAGTCAGGTCAATAAAGTCTATAGTGCATTATCATTCCCTAATTCGGATAAAATATCCCGCTGTCCTAGACCGAGACAGGGGTAAATTTTGTGACGGCACTGCCAGACCCACTCGGTGTTGGACAGCGGGTGCATAATTTTTTTCTTGGGTCTATATAGGGATATATAGGGATATAGACCCAAGAAAAAAATTATGCACAGGAAAGTCGTAATTACTATAGATAGATAGTTTAAATAAAAATGGCTTCCATCAATTCTAATGGTTTCGCCAGTATCAAAGTTTGCTCTTAGAGCATTCCAGTGTATATTTATATATGTATGTATCTAACGTAGGACGATATCTATATATTTTGAGTGCTTATATGTACGTACGCAATTACTATAGAGACTCCCGCGAACTTAATATTGACATAATTTAAGAATTTACTATAGTTTGACATTTTACAGTGACATTGAGCACCATAATAACCACGAACCTTGATACTTTACCTCGATACCGCAACGATACGATGGGAACATGTTAACAGATATTTCGATAGCATTCACAAATACAATGCTGCTATAAAATATTAACATCGTCAGATAACATCTATTAGTAAGTGGGAACATGGATATCGTAAAACACAGCAGATTGTTCTGTTCCCAAGCCTTTTTATACCTACTAAGACGATGCTGGCAAACAAGCATACGGTCCGTCTGGTGAGCAGTTATAGTGGCCTATGGACGCGCGCTGCCTACCTTTTAAGAACCTATGTTACACTCCTTTTTTTGAAGAACCTTCGCAAAACTTCGGCTGGGAGTTCATTCCACAGCCGGAGCGTTTATTTACCTATTTGTTTAACCTTTATTGCATAAAACACAAAAGTACAAAAGGCGGAATTAAAGCTAGAAAGCATTCTCTACTAGTCAATCTTTAGGCACAGCAAAGAAGTTCGCTCATTCTCCTAACAGCACAGCACGAGTGTGATGCATATGATAGCACCCTGCCGACGGCGGCGGCGAGCAGTACGGTGATAAAAAGCGACTGTAGACATCACGTCGAACAATATTATCACATGCTCGACTCTAAAGAATAAGTTCAAGCCATAAATATGGACTTATAGACATTTTCATCCTATGTCCTTCATGCGTTGGCTTCAATGGTGTTCTGGACATTTGGGAGGTGTACGAAGAGCCGAAGCTCACACGTAGATTTCCTTGCGACAATTTGATGAAATGTATAGAGTACCTACACTAAGCGGATGTTGCTCCTGCCAGTGTCAAAGGACGCGGCCAGAGTCAGCACCCACCACGGTGGAAGGACTAGATATTTGTGGAATCCAAGCGGTAGGCTATTAGACGGAAAACCGAACGTCTATCGTATATAATGGTATACTAACAAGAAATATAAGATTTACAACCAGAAACTAAAGAAAATACATATATAAAAGCCATATCATCATATACCACGACCAGCATCTCTACTGGCATTTATTTATGACCCACTTAAGGTTGGCAGTCCTGCCAAACTGTCTTGAAGTTAAAATTATTTTTTTGCGGATTGGGTTACAAATTAACATACGGGACTGTACTATCTTTTTATTTTTATTTTTAGATCATTAATTTATTCTTTTTTATTAATTTAAATATTTAGGGTTAAACATATTTATGTCGCAGACGAACCGCTTTGCATCAGCCCCCCAGCAGCTTTTTAGATTGTTTTACTGTACTTATTTAAAAATTTAAGAACATTTTTTTTTATAATTAAAATTGCCGATCTTGGAGTTACGAGAAATCTTTAATACAGACATAATTGTTATTGATGATGTGTGCATATGAAACCGATGGGTTCGCTTCCCAGTCAGGACATTTATTTGTGTGATGAGCACAATAAATGCCCTGATATTTGTTCCTGAGTCATGGGTGTTTTCTATGTATTTAAGTATGTATATGTATCTATCTATTATATATATCGTCGTCTAGTACCTGCAACACAAGCCTTACTGAGCTTACCGTAGGACTAGGTCGTTTTGTGTAAGAATGTCCCGAAATATTTATTTATTTTATTTTTGTATGTATATTGTATTTACAAGCAATGTAACACCAATGAACAGCTCTTTAAGAAAATAAAGCACGCTCCTACTTGTATTTAATTTCCGTGGTATAAATTGAATTAAGCGTTGCACAAGGCCCACCGGTCCTCAAGTTACTGTTAAACCTATCGCTGGCTGGCTATTTAACTACAACTCCGTAAGACCAATGCAAGGTGATCTCCAAATAGATATAGTAATCATATATCTTGAGGTACAGTTATAACGGCAAGCCTTTGGTAATGTACTTGATAATAACTGAGAATCTCGTCTTTGCTCATTAGTAGAACACTGTTCCACGTAACTAAAAAGGCATAAGAAACTAAGTGTAGGATGATCTTATGACTTTTTATTTATAAGTTACATGGCTAGTTTATCTGAGGAGCACGCTGGGATCAAAAAGCGTAATTGAGTTTGGAGTAGACTTGTGGCGCTTAAGATTCTACTGATAGGGTCCGGAAGATGGACTTTCATTAATGTGCAATATTCAATATGAGTATGATACCCTCATAATCAGTCGTTCCATTGGGTTTTGACATGGATCAGTCTCTTCCACACGCTTCTGTCATTCGCCATATGTACGGTTTCCTGCGGCGATACCGCGAAACACGATATTTTTTTATGACATAGACGTCAAACGAGCAGACGGATTGCCTGGTGGTAAGCATTTACCGTCGCCCATGGGCACCCGCAACAACAGGGGAGTCACAAGCGTGTTGCCGGCCTTTAAGGGGGGTTGGAGCTCTGGGAACCTTACTCACCATCACACACAACACTACATACCTGAAAGGTAGTAGTGCTATTATGGCTGTGGTCTTCTGTAAGGAGGAGGTACTTCCTTAGTAACGCTGCCCCAGATTCAAGCATGATGGTCATCGCTGTGCCCTACCTCTCATTGTTGGACGTAGTTTAAGGACATACCCAGATCCAAAATATATTCGTAAATTTCGGACAATTGTTACTCCTTATAATTCGAGTAAAAGAGAAAAAAGCTCGAAATATACGACCTTCGACGTTCGCGGTATTAGCTTTGAATAGCTTGTTTTTGCGAGCAGTTGAAACCAGGGACTCCATAACCGCAATAATCATAAATACACCTAGGTATTTTTCTAGTACGAACGATTTGTTGTAAGTGATTGACAAAATAAAAACATCGACAGTCCTTTTATCGATAAGTACTTAAAATAGTATGGATTACGTTCAAGATCGGTGGCACTCGGCATATAATTATGTACCCGACATGTCTGTAGTTACATGTACATCTTGTCGCTATAGTAGTATCCACTTATCGATAAGAGGATTGTCGATATTTTTATCGTGGCAAGCACTAAGCAAATGTCGATCCTGCCAGAAAAAAATCTAGGTATAATCATAAAGGTTGACAATGGCCGGTTAATTTAAAGACGTGATGAGCAAGAAACGCATCAATGTGGCCTCTCCCATACTATACCTTGCGCTGGCGAGCTTGCGGTGCGCGCGGCGGCCTCCGCTGATCATGGACAGAGTCGACATCACCGCCGACATGGCGCCGTCTCATATCTGCAACAACACATTACGTTGAGAGTCTGATGATGATGATGATGACTAACGTCAACTGTCGTATGACGATGGACGGTGATCGTCATTTCTTATATAAAATGGTAGTTTATGTATCTGTGCATAATGCCTAATTATGTATAGTTGCATACACTACTTTATCTACACACATATCATAAGTGTTTTAAGATAGGTTCAGGAACCGTAGGGAAATTACCTGCATTATTTTATTACTAATGCTACTTCTAAACATTAAAAAGTCAACGAACGGAATGGCGGCGTTTCGTATTTCGTATTTCAGTCAAATTTTTTTTTAAGCCAATAGATAAGCGAATGAACTCCCTATTCTATTGTCACTTGAGCTCAAATGTTGTTCGATTTATATTTAAAAAAAAACAACGAATTGGCGTTTCGTATCAATGACTGTTTTAATATCAATAGATACTAGAATAGACACCCCACTTGAATTTGACAGCTGTTCCAAATTTAAACTCATAGGTAAGCATAAACTACTGTTTTCAGGAGGTAATGTTAACTTTACATCTCCATTAATTTCTGATGGTTGGTAATGCTGGTTAGAGCACTAACGACATGTACGTAGATAAAGAACTTTATAACTTTCCAGAGTTTTATGTAGAAACATTCATTTCGGACGAAATAATCAATATAGTTCTAAATAGATCATGAATACATTTTTACCTATACCTCAGGTGAAAAACATGTTTTGTAGTTGTGCAGAGAAATAGTATGGAACTTACGTTAAAATTTGAATATAGAACACCGATACGCGTTTACAGACACGTTACTACTACTGAGGGTAGGTGTAGCTAAAGCTAAGTTTTTCACCTATAAAACTCTATAACCTTATCAAGCATCAGAGCTCTAGCCAGTTTTTTTCTTGTAAATATGTACATAATATATCCTTAACTAAGTTAGCTTTTAATTTTGTGTAATTATATATATTATTTATCCTTAAAAAAAGTTAGAGTCAGTTAAGTATTTATCATAGCGATTGTAAAGCGTTGGCAGAAAGTCGATACAAAAATTCTCTTCGCAAACGTTACGAACTAAAAATTAGATAAACGAATAACCAGAGTCAGTGTCCTATGATTACAGTGACAGTCTAGAATAAATTATGATTATTATGAAGAAATACTCCCTGGAGGGTGGACCTCGCAATCCATTATGATAAGATGCTTATTGTTTAGTAATATGCACTGGAGACCACACGCACGGCATAGGTACATCCATGGCATATAGGTCGAAATCATCTGTATATTTTTAAGTCACACAAACAAATGAGGTTAAAATTAAAAATTACTGCAGCACTACCGCGACAAACGATATTCGTTTTCGGTCATCTTTCTCTTTGACTTTAAATAAGGTGTCATGAGACTGACAGAGACGATCGTCCGAAATTTACGAATATCGTGTACGTATACGTACGTACAATAATTACGTTTCCTTTAACATGTTAAGGAACATATTAAGTTGTGTTACGCTTTAAATTCGTTGTCATTATATTTATTGCATGAACGCGTGAATCCGCACCCCTTTTAACTAGTACATCTCTTGTCACCTGTGAAATTTGTCTCTTTTTGCGAACAGCCCTGAGCATAAGTTTTTAACGTAACTTTACGTCACGAACGCGTTTGCGTTTCCCATATAAATAACATTATCACTAACACGTTCGAGACGTTTTTTACGTCAAAAGAAACTAACACGATTTATGTTATAATAAATTACCCTTGCAAACAATGGACATAATTTGTAATAAGCAAGTTTCTCGAGTGTGTCATTGGCTTACCGCAAAGGTTAAAGGCGAGCCGAGGGCGTCGCCAGGTTATAGTATAAACCTAGGTCTGCGTCGATATATTGTACAGACGCCAACAGATATATCGGAGCTGTGGAGGTAGTCACAAATGTCTGAACAACGCCTATATTGTCAAGGTGATAAAGTGCATATTCAGATATTTGTGATAACCTCCACAGTTCTGATATATCTGATGGCGACTGTAACAAGCGTAATGCAAGGTTTACACGAGCTTATCGAATTTCGTTTTTAAATATTAATTCTTTGGTTAGACAAGTTGCATGTCGGTGTCACAAGCTTTCAGCACGTGTAGGGAAGTTTGTATAAATATACATTGATTAATATTTGAAAAAATCCTCCTTTTGTAATTTTTAAAACATCATATCGAACTGTAAGGTTTTTTTACATAGAAAAATATAAGTGCGTATAAATGCACAGAATAGGTACTTTAATAAAGCCTTATTAATGTGATGTTTATGTCATCGAAATAAAGACGTAGGAAATATCTATAAGCGGATAACATCAACACATATTTTTGCATTTGCTCGAGCCAATCAGAAACAAAGAAATGGTATTTCTGAAACATGAATCGAAATCGTGGGTATCGAAAATATATATACCGTAGGTACCAAAATAAATGGTATTGAATTTCGCTTCATTTTTTTTGAAATTCCAGTTTGACTCTTAAACGATTTAAAAATCGGGCGCTCAGTCTTGCAATTGGCATACAATTTTACTAGTCAGACATTTATTGTAACCAACAATACTAGTTAAGTACTAAGCTCGTGTAAACCGTGCGTAATTTGTGGCATTGTTTAACATGATATTGTGGTTCGTTCAATGGCGTTCATTACAGAGGCATGTCAAGCACGCTGGCTAACGAGTTATTTATGAGGAATTTATCTCAATATTCTAATGTAACATTACGTAACGTTAATTAGTTGTTTTATCAGTGTTTAGTTCAGTGAACTGAAGTTTTTAAAGCGGCATTTATGACTAATCTAATCAATCAAAATAAATTAATTTTAGTAGTAATTTTACTTGTATCACTTAATCGTTGTAAAGGTATATTTTATAAATTATACATTTGTTTAGTCTAGGGCAACATCGAGCAACGTGAGTAATAGAGTCGTGTTTATCATTTATAAAATATTATAATGTCTCACGAAACTTTATATACAAACGTGTGTCAATCAATTTAATTCCTGTGCCATGTATATATCATCATCATTCAGCCGCAAGTTATGACCCAGCCTGAACAAAGGCATCCCCTAAATATGACTTGTATCATTTTGGGGGGTAGTTTGCCATAGTCGCCACGCAGGTGGTTTAGCGACCGCAGTAGCTGTAAATTGGGTTTCGACAGACTGCTGCCCATTTATCGGTTTTTCCCTTTGTCGCCTTTCTCGTGAGTGATTGTGATAAGATTTTATTGCCTGCTTTAGCATATTTTAAAAACATGATATATCGTCACTACTTTGAAAAAACCTCAAATCATTTTGCATTCAAAAGAAAAATGACGTAACTATATATGACATAAGTACAGAGTTAGTGCGTTTCAAATTAGAGCATCTGTGTCAGTTTCGAGATTAAAGTAGTGACGATATACGAGATAATAATCTACAAGATAAAACAAGACGATGGTTTCCGCAGATGTCATATTAAAGTGTTGAAGCGACATTACAAGAGTCATCTGTGGGCCGATTTTTGAGCACTCGACGCTCAAATCGTGACATTTTAAACTCTCTCAAATACGAAAAAATGGTATTTAAGAGGCATGAATGCTAGACATTAATAATCGTGGGTATCGAAACTATACATTTTGTCCAAAAATAATGGTAAGAAATAGTTGTGTGTGTTTATTTTCTTTCTCAAAGTATTATGAATTCGAGTGCACGAGTCTCAAAAATCATTCAATTCCAAAAACGATATTACTAGTCTAGAAAGAATTTCTTACACAACTTAGTCGGAATACTCATATTAATACTCTAAACCAATTAAGTACAAGTTTACAACCTTTCCCGAAATTAGAAATGTTAATTTCACTTTCTTGTTCCCACGGGCTTCTTCGATTTCAATTGAATTAGTCATTTAATTTAGAACTTTTACTTTATGAGTTTTATTACCGCGGAAATAATTAACAAGTCATTTTTTTCTTACTAGCGAACAATGCGCTGTTTTGTAACCAATGTTATAAATCATTTTGTAATCGCACTTAAGTGCCGTGGGCTTAGTGTTGAGGTTCGTGGGCAGTCGGTAGAATAGATAATAATGTGTAAATTAATGATTTTATAAGGGCAGTAAGGGTTAGTTCAGGATTTATTTAATAGCGGCTACTCGTATTAGCGGGTTTTATAAATCCGGACGTCTGCCTAATAAAATGGTATTCAATTTTATTTCCGGCAGACGGTGACTCGCCGTATGCGAGATGGGCCCCCACAAAACGCGACATCAAAGATGGCTCAAGGGCAACACCGGTGCATAGGGCTAAGGGTAGAGAGGTGTCACTGAACTTTAAACATATAGCCAACTCGCCACTTAGGTTTCCACATCTACCCTCGAGAACGCAGCTCTCGCGACCCCGCTCTGGACGGCCGGTGAAGGCAACCCAGAGGCAGGGGACCTGTCCCACCTGTCCGACAGGGCACCCCAGGGGCACTCAGGTACGTGGAGTCGCTACTCTCCAACAGCTCGCCACAAGCTGCCCTGCGTTGAGACATTTAATAAGGGCAGTAAGGGTTAGTTCAGGATTTTTTTAATAGCGGCTAATAGCGGGTTTTATAAATCATTTCTTATTAATTCGAAAGGAAAAAACAAAGGGAAAAATCGGTGGATCGGTAGCAGCGTACGTAGAAATCCAATCTATAGCAAATACGGCCAACCCGCCTGCCTATAGCGTGACGACTATGGCAACCATCCCCCAAGATGATGCAAGTCATATTTGGGTGAGGCTGAGGCTATGTCTAGCAGTGTACGTAGAAATGGCTGAAATGATGAGATTGATTCATCATTGGAAAGAAGGAGGGCCTCAGTGTCATTGTACAGTCAGCAGCAAAAGTTGCTAAGCGTTTGAAGTGTTCAAAATGACCTACACGCGCTCTTATTCTCTTGACAATAGAGACGTGTTGATCTCATTTTGAACACCTCAAATGCTTAGCTACTTCTGCTGCTGACTGTATGATAAGGGCAATAGCCATTTTATAACTGTCCTTTATTTTACCTGGTGCGTGTATACATATTTTGGCACTTTGTTTGTATCGATATCTGGATCATAAATCATAACAGCAGGAGTGGCAACTCGCGTTTAACTATATACTCGTTTGACAGTACCCTTACCATGAGCTGTGACATTGACGTTTTCGGTAACGAGTATCGAGTTAACTATTTGTGCATCTCGTTCGCACTAAAATAGTACAATCGAGATGCACAGATAGTAAACTCGGTACTCGTTATCGAAAACGTCAATGTCACAACTCATGGTAAGGGTACAGAGCGGTCCGCGGCGTGTGCGACTTGTCGTCACAATTACATGTGTCATTGCGAGTACATTATACATTACTATGCTCATTAGACTACCGTTATGACCATTACATTATGAGTACGTACGGTAAGTATATCACGGCTGGTTAACATCTTAGGTCAAGGCGTCATTATGGAAACAGAAATATCTATGTATTTACGGTTAGACAGCGGCGCTACCGCGAATAACGATATTCGTAAAATTCGGACTATTGTCTTTGTCACTCTCATCACACCTTAATTGGAGTAAAAGAGAAAGATGCCCGAAAAATACGCACTTTGATGTTCGCGGTACCGCTCCAGGTCCTAGTTACTAGTTACAAGTCAAACTTGGTATCTAAATATCGAGAGCTATTTAAAAAAAAACATGTGTTTACAAATCGGCCATAGACAAAAAGGTCTATAAACTTGCGTGACGTTCAAAAGCATCTATATTCTATAGTAATCGTGGTGTTTAAGTTTATTCGGGATTTTCCGGTTGAACCTCAAAATATCTATGTCGTCTTGAGAATGTATTTTTTGGTTTTGTTGAAGAATTTATATCAAAACACGTTCAACACTATTTTACTCTTAGCTTTCTGTAAATTCCAGCAACCACTTTACAAAACGCAAGGCCTACTACCGAACAACGTCATGCTTTAAGAGCAAACTTGATTGATATATTATTTAACTTATTTGTTATTTTACTTGACATTGGCGAAATCATGAGCTTCACAATGAAAGCGATATTTTAAAAGAAGAACTTTACTTTAGGTACTTGTCCTGAGTTTATTATACGTACCTAAATACCAAACCACGCAATACCAGATAAAAAGATCTACATGAAACTTGGCGTACGTATAAATCTGAATTGAGACATTGGATACTTGGTATCTCGATAACGCTTTCCAGCATTCCAGTGGGATCTTACCGTATTTACATAGAACTTAGTTTTTTATCATAATAAGTAGCTCCTATAACTTTTTTATAGTTCGTACCTACAAAATGTATTCATACCGTAGAACTGCTAACTAGAAAAATAAATAATGAACAAGGATAGGACAAACGCCCGTCATTTCGAAAATATAACCCTGTTCCGTACAGCAGAGACTTCCTTATTTTATGATATTTTGGAAGAACAGTATACCAATGTGAACGATTTCATATGCCCCTATGACGTCGTAGACTGTGAACGGACTTTTTCAACGCATAAATGGGTCATAAATTCACATTTCACACACTCACAACTGAAAATTTAGAAAAAAATCTTGGTCATTCTATTTTATTGGCAACAGTAAATTTCGGAATGTCAATCATAAATTAATTTGTCACTGGATATAAATTATGGTCTAATAAATGTATAAAATAGTATTTTTTTATTAACATAAGGACGTCTCTGCTGTACGGAACAGGGTTATATTTTCAAAATGACGGGCGTTTGTCCTATCCTTGATAATGAATAAACAGCTATTGTATATCCTCAAAGTAATAAACTGCAAGTATGCAAAAACAGCAGGTCTTGATAAAACTCGAACAATTAAGATATTCAGTGTCCCCACTGCCAGTGCTACAGTTTTATGGCGCGTAATGACGGCGCCGGCCATTTTATACTCGACTCCAATCAAAGTGAGAATTTGCACGACATACAGCGGAGACTGAGCTAGTGGTCTGCGGCCTTGTTCGGACTAGGCTAGTATTTTAGTCTAGTGGCGAGTAATTTAGTAGCTAAACGTGTCTGAACACCAAAAAAATAGTCGAGTGGATTAGTAAGTAATTTAGTCGAGTCAATCCATTTTATTCTATTTTTTTTAATAGTCTAGTAGCGAGTAGCATCCCCCACCACGCATTCGTGCTCTCTCGGCCGCCGGCTAAACAAGTCCGAACCTGTCGATTTATTCGAGTTCATTAGTTGACGTGAAAATGTCGATTCGCTGGAGCGAGGAAACTACTTTAAAATTTGATTCCATTTATATTGAACATGATTTCTTATGGAATGTTAAGACCTCGTGTTATAAAAACAAACAGAAGAAACAATCCGCATACTTGGATAAAGAAAATAAAATAAAATATAGAAAATAATATTTTTATTAATCACGCAAATTTCCTCATCCACCTCTTCTAAAATAGCCGTTACGATTAGCTATATCAGTTTATTGACTTTATTACGCTCTAGGCTGTTCATCTTGCAGAGTACCACTGACTTGTGAGCTTTACTCGACTGTAATGCGAACGATTTTTAGGCAGTAGCGAATAGTTTAGCTACTAAATTACTCGCCACTAGACTAAAATACTAGCCTAGTCCGAACAAGGCTTATGTCAAGTAATGTTTCAATGTGTAGGTTGTCAGGCTGTAAGTTATAATTGCGCGTTTCGGGAGGCGTCGTGGTAGAATGTCTCCGATCCCGTGACGCCCCAAACGGCATTGCGGGTGACGCCGGTGTGTTTTTGTGTGTATGCTCCTCAGTTGCAGGAGTTGGGAATCCCACATAACACCCCATAATGGCTACCCGGCCGGGGGGTATGCGTGATGTATTTTCACATCAAAAAAAAAAAGGTTATGATTGCGCGTGGTTTAGGGTAAAGGATTCATCAACAAAATATTTTTATAGAAATAAATGATTTAAGATTTTAACAGAATTTAGTGGTCCACCGCTGGACATAGGCCTCCCCAAAGATGGCTTATAACATTTTTCAAAATTAGTATGCGATATTATGTATGCATATTTTGTAATAAAAGTATAATTTAAATTCATAATTAGGGGTAATTGCCGTACTCGACACGATTGGCAGGCGGGTAGGCAACCACAGTTGCTGTTCGTTTTCGACGGACGCTGCTGCCCATCTATCGGTTTTCCCTTTCTCGCCTGTTACGACAGACACGGGAGATGAGGTGGTGCTATTCTCCGCCGGCACCGCACGGCACAAAGCGGCGCGGCTAGTAACTTATACTTTTGATATTACTAACATGGCAAAACTATTAGTCAGACATATGAAAAGCTGTCATTAAAGCCTCCCGAACAGAACATAGCCTGGAATGCTTGCAAGCCTCAGGCAGTCAACCGACAGCCTTTACTTAATGCAATAAAGGTGTACGGGTTCATAAATATGTGTACAACTATAGACCCTATTTCGATGGAATAAGGTGAAGACGCGTATTTCAACGGTACTGTTATCTACGCACTTAATATATGTATATTGTCTTAAGTTATGTTACGCACACAGACTCAAAGCATTGTTTTACAATAATCTGTATATTTTTCATGTACCAGGGTAACAAAATAAATTTAAATAACTGGAAACTTTAATAAACTGGAAGAAAACATTAAGGTAAACGTACTAGTCCGTACACGCTTATGCCGGCCCAATGAATGACACCTTTTCTGTCACCTTTAGAAGCAGAATTTGTTTGATTCAAACAAAATAGAAATAGGAAACAACAGTATTCGGGCATACAATAAGTATTACTGATGGATATACATATGTAGGTATTTACAATCATACTGGCCAACAGTAAAACATATATAACTACTAGTAACTAGTAAAAATAATCTATGTTTCAACATTGTGAGGTCAGTTAACCAAAGCTAAGTAAATCTAAACTAGGACTATGGTCACACAACTGACACAGTAAAAAAATACTCATTGAAATCATAAAAAAAACATGATAAATTAGCCATCTCTTTGTTTATTGCGAATTGCGAAGTATCGGGCACTATCTGGCTCTCGTACCTTTACATTAAATGTCATGTTGAAACTTATTTGATTCGCTACCACGGTGTCACTTATTGGGCATAAGTATGAAGGAAGTAGGAAGTACGAGCACTATTACGCTACAGGAAGCCGATTTTTGGAAGCTGTGCATTCCAATTTAAAAAAAAACTTTGCGGACCAAAATAATAAAATTATTATTTTAGCACAAAATGTATACTTTTGTTACCCACAATAATTGATTACGATTATTAACTTTTGATAGAGTTTAAAATGTCACGAATCGAGTACAGTTAGCAGCAGAAGTAGCTAAGCTGCCGGGGTGTGACATGATCTTGACAGGCCTTTATTGTCATGAGAACAAGAGCGTGCTAAGCTCATTGTGAACACCTGGATCGCTTTGTAAATTCTGCTGCTAACCGTACTTGACTCGTGACATTCAATACATTCATGACACATTTATCTTGCTGGTATAAAATGAAGTGATATAAACTAGGTACTATTTTGGTTAATTCGTCATGATCCGATGAATCAACATTGACAATGAGGGTTTTTTACAGTTTTATACTACGATCTAAAATCTCACTTGTAAAATGACTCACTGACTTGTTTCCTTTTAAGGCATGATTAATAAAGGCACAATCATGAGATGTGTCCTCAAATTGTAAAGTAAGGTAGTTTTATGTGATTTTTGCAAAGTCTACAATTTTTTGGGCTTTGATCAAAGTTTGACTGATAGATCATTATGCATATGTATTCTGCTTTTGTGTTTTTTAGTGTTCGTGACATAAGGTAAATGCTTACATAAATCTTCATTGGCACAACAATGGCCATCAGATAAATCGGAGCCTCCACAGACCTCCACAGCTCCGATATATCTGATGGCGGTTGTTGTACCCCTGGTTGTGTTGACCAGGTCACAAATATCTGAACATGCACTTTATCGCCTTGACAACAGAGGCGTTATTTAGACCACCTCTACAACTCAGGCCTGCTACCGCGAATATCGAAGTTCGTATATTTCGAGCATCTTTCTCCTTTTACTCCAACTAAGGCATCATGAGGCGCCGCAGACATGGGGGATTTTAGAAAAAAGTACATCAAATTTAATAAGTATAAATAGTTATTTGTTATACAAGGGTGCAAAATTGTATTTTAACTGCGAGTGTGGGATTGAAACTCGAGCAAGCGAATGGATTCTATAGTTTAACCACGAGCAAAGCGAGTGGTTTTAAAATAGAATCCTGAGCGTAGCGAGTGTTTGAATGCACGAGAAGTAAATTATAATTGCACCCGTGTGTAACACATAACTTTTCCCCTCACTACAGCGAGGAAAGTGAAACATGCAAAAAAACGTTTTGAAATCGCATTGAGTTTTTCTTTGCGTTTAGATACATTCAACATTTATTTTTTACAAAAGGTGCCTTTAGCTTGGTTAGTTTGTGGTGACCAGTACGATTTTCGAATGTTCTAATTCTATTTTCAACTCAGTGCGTTAGCGAGGCTCGCCCGCGCCCGCCGCCGCCGCGGGGGCAAGTGAGCTGTACTTCGCGAATTTAGACTTTAAAACCATAGCAATAAGAGCTATGAGAAGTCAACTTACTTTAATCACTAGTGGATAAAATGCGTTTTTACCCTCTCGTTTTAAAGGATAAACAAGCGCTTTACGAGCTAGTGAGGGGAAAAGCTAACTGTGTTACTATTAAGGTCAATGTATACACATTTTGGCGATTTGGTTGAGTTGGTATGCTTGACCTTGACTGTACCCATGTAGTGGAAGGGAATGCATTACGTACTTATGGGTACAGCCGTGTTGACCGGTTTGTGTTAATCTGTAAAGTCCAGTTTGTCCAACTGTTTAGCGGAGTGAGAAACGTACGGTTGTTTGATGAGTCAATGTTGACTAAGAGTATACATTAGACTTGCTATTTATTGTACAAAGGTTTAGTTTAAAGACTAGCTAAAAATATTCTTGTATTGCTTCAATAATCGATAATGGTTGACAGCAATTTTTCTTTATGGACCGGTAAGGATTGGTGTGTATTTCACAGTTAGATACGCAGAGCCGGTACCACGAATACCGAAGTTGGTATATATTTCGTGCATCTTTCCCTTTTACAGTGAGAGACAGTCGTCCGAAATTTATGAATATCAGGGCAGGCAGCACCGCATATAAGGGTTCTTCGCTACATCTATCAACATCGGAAACTATCTAGTATATAATATAGGATTATACATAAAAACTACACCGAAAATCGAAATTTGCAAATTTCGAAGTATTGTTACTGACATTACAGAAATTTGCGAATTCAGTTTACGAGATAAAATGCGCCGAGTGAACGCATCCTTGCGCCCGCGCATCAGGGAAAGCCTGAAGTGAGTGTTATACTTAAACATTTTACGCCCGTTTCGATCGTAAACCGTTTTCAATTACTCTTTATTTTATATTACACATTGCACTGCACTAACACGCTGTAGAGAGTTAAGGTATAAACCGCATTTAAACTAATAAACTTCTAATACATATCGGAAACAATTTACGGTAAATTGCTTGACCATAAACAATATGTATGTAACGATACGACAAGCGCACATTGATTTATCGTTTCCTATTAGTAATCGGTGTACTGCTGTATAGATTTCTTTGTTAGTGTTATAATAATGAGTTATAATGACAGGTTTCTTTGTAATACTAATAATCAAATGTGTAACGAGAGCTCTAAGGCAATACGTTGGTATTGTCGAGTATATAAATACATATTTATAAATATAGTGTAGGTACCACCAGGTACACATTAGGCTCTGCATCTCGTTCGCACTAAAATAGTTCAAGCGAGATGCACAGACAGTAAACTCGATATTCGTTATCGAAAACCACAATGTCACAACTCATGGTAAAGGAACTAGAAGTTCTGTTCATATGTACACATGCAATTTGACCAGAAGCGCTATAATGTTTAAACTTCATAACGGACCAGTTTTAAATTATTTCCGTCCGAATAAGGCAATTTATCACTTTCATTTCGATAAAAATGACAAACTGACAGCTTAAAATAATCACAGAAACATTCTACAACACTTATATCGAGAACTAATACTAATTACGACATTTATGTTACGATATTGACAAATTTATCTTACGCGACATTTTGTATTTAACACTTCGTTCGATAGCCGTATCTCAGTTTAAAACAGCTGCCAGTCGTATAAATGTTGTCGGTTAAGAAAGCCGGAGTCCATTAAAGTTGCGTCAGAGTTTCCAGTCGGATTATCGGAGTGATGCATGGCGTAGAAAACCATTTGTCAACGCACCCATCAAATAGAAGATAGCATCGCAGAATGTACGAAATATTATGGCAGGCATTAACGGTATTATTTGTATAGATGATTCCTAAATTCCGGTATAAATTTCATTAAAAAATACCGGCTGGTATGCCAGCGGCACGAAATTTGAAAAAGGCACTGATTAGAACACCACCCCATCTCTTCTTCTCCCGCGGGTGTCGTAAGAAGCGGCAAAGGGAGAAAACCGACTCATTGAACTGCAGTACCTATCCCTCGAATCCCAATGTATTGCTACTGCGGTCACCGACCCACCTGCCAAGCGTACCCCCCTAAGTTTACAAGTCATATTAAAATCCTTCTTTATCTTAATTTATGCTTGGTAGGTTTTTTGTACAACCTTAATAAACAGTACTTATATAATTATTACAATAAGAATGTAAATGCCAAGCAAAAATAATCCCGTTATTTTCCAGAGTCCATTTTTTTAGCAATACTCAGATTTTTATAGCAAATAACATCGGTTTCATTCCGATTACTTAAAGCTTACTTACCTTCATCTTTATAAAGTGGTGCTTTTTGATGACTCGTAATAAACAATAGGATAAAAATAAATTTCTTTTTCCGGCTATATTAAGTCGTTTATTATACGACATTCATATAGCTTGTTTAAACCTGTTTTGGAAAAATAATTGGTCGGAAACGTTTTCAAAGTGAATGTGAAAACATTCCCGCCCACATGAAATATTTTATTTGGTATATCCGTGGTTATCTAGCTTTCTCCGGGCACAATGGCCAATCAATATCGATTAGTGTCGATGACATGATATATTCCATTTCTAGAGAAACCTTTTAACCACAAATATTAATAATATTTGACGACCGGTCTGGCCTAGTTGGTACTGACCCTGCCTACGAAGCCGATGGTTCTGGGTTCAAATGCCAGACAGGGCATTTATTTGTGTGATGAGCACAGATATTTGTTGTTGAGTCATGATTGTTTTCTATGTATGTCAGTATTTATATGTATCTATTTATTATATATATCGTCGTCTAGTACATACAACACAAGCCTTACTGAGCTTGAAATGTACATATTATAAAATGAAAAATATTTAAACAAAATATTAGTAATGAAGCCAGTGCAGTTGCAGTAAAAAACTTAAATGAATAATGTGGTTAACTTTACTTGATGTTAATTTTTTTTACAAGATTTACGATTGAGTACGAAGTATGTACATATAAATCCGGGTGGAATCTTGCAACTCAATTTTGAAGCAGACATCTTTAACCGATTGAGCTGAAATTTAGAACCCTTATGTAAATTCGGTTACAACGCAATAGTATGGCAACACTGATCTGATCTGATGCTGGAGTCAGAAGGTAGCAAAAGCAACTCCTAAACTACACAAAATAAACCCGTGGTGTTTAGGCTTGTTAGAATCATTTCGATGAGTAGACGACTATTGTGCAAAAAAGTACAGTCAGCAATAAAAGCTTGTACTAAAAATTTAATTTTTGGCAGAAACTTATTTAACCTTTAATATGTTCTCACTACTGAGGTGTAAAGTTGTATGTGTCACACGAGAGTAAAGTTATTTTACATCTAGTGTTTTTGAGTCGCTCGCTACGCTTAAGACTTTAACTTAGAATCACTCGCTACGCTTAAGACTCTAACTTAGAATCACTCGCTACGCTTGTGATTAAATTATAGAACCTTTCGCGTACTCGGGACTCAAAATAAACACTCGCAAGAAAAAACAACTTTCCTCTCTTGTTGCACAAATAACTATTAATTCATTCACAATTTTTCACCAACAAGCTGTTACCGCGGTCAACTCAATATAAACATTATCAAGGATGTACAGATGGACAGTTTGCATTATACAATAGCACGAGCTCGATATATTCTGCCATCTCACTTACAAGATGGCTTTATAGTTGTACCCCAAACTGCCGCGTCATGTGCGCAAGATTAATGGCACCTTACCACATGGCGCCTTCAGACTCACTTAAAGAATAAGGAACCTTATTGTAACCATATTTAGAGTTATTACCCTATGGCAAAGCGCATACCCGCTACTTAAAGATTGACGCAAAACCTTAATGTATTTGGAACTATTATCACACAACTGTCATATAAAAAATTTTGTATCTGTATCGGTTAATTGGTGGAACCGGAGGAAAGATATCGGAGAGCTCTTATACTTTGGCACTAGCGCGAAAAACGATATTCGTACATTTCGGACAATTGTATCTGTCACTCTCATGACGCCTTAATTGAAGTAAAAGAGAAAGATGCTCGAAATATATGAACTTCGACGTTCGCGGTGCTAGGCCTTGTTATAAGACTCTTTGCGGTTGAAGCGGTTGAAACTAGGGAGACCGTAACCGCTATAGTTACAAAGGTTAACAATGACCGGTTATGGCCAACCGTACTTTTATGACGTATATTCGGGATCAATAGAAAAAGAAAAAATATAAACAAACCCACTTCCTTGCTTCCCAATTAGGCACTTTAAATAAAATAAACATACATAGTTTCATTGTAATTGTATACATTTTGTTACATACATTCTTGTTTAGTTCAAATGTGCGATAATCTATATATATAAACGCGAATGTCCTGACTGACTGATCAACGCACAGCCCAAACTGCTTAACCTAGATGGCTGATTTTTTCACAATAGGTAGTTTATATACCGTAAGCACCCACTAAGAAGGGATTTTTGGAAATTCTACCATTAAGGGGGTAAAAAAGGGGTTGAAAGTGTGTATGGGGTAAGTGTAAAATTTAAAGCTAGAGACTTGAAATTTTGTGTAAACACTCCTTATTTAAATGCAAGAAAAGTGATTTCAGCGTTTTTTGAAATTCATGCCCTAAGGGGTCAAAAAGGGGGTTCTTCCTGCGCGTGCGAAGTCGCGGGCACAAGCTAGTTATCTATATTCAACGAAAACGAATTTATCTAATAATATTTTGTCATGTGTCAAATGCTTTTTTTGCTTTGAAAAACAGTTGGTAGTCATGTTTGTTTACCTTACTTTTGTTTCTATGATATCTGGCTTAAAATTCCAGAAAGTGCATTTATTTGTGTGATAAGCACAGGTATTTGTTTCTAAGTCATGGCTATTTTCTACTTGTTTAGGTATTCGTATATCATATATGTAATCGTTGGCTGAGTACCCAACACAGTCATATTGAGCTTAGCGCAGGGCTTAGTCAATTTGTGTAATAATTAACAATGTCCTGTTCTGTATTATTTATTTATAAGTAACTATATATTCTTATCAACTTCAACGCTGTTGGGTAGTTTTGCGATTTGTGCAACAGATAAAAGTGAAGGATACGTAATGTAACGTAATTTATAGTGCGTCACGATGTAGAGAAGACCGCTTATCTCTCACGCTTGGCTGCCGACTGTCAATGTTGTAGCAGAAATGGATGCCGAATATCTCGGATATTTTTTTAAAGTCTTGCACACATGGCCCGGGTGTTGGAAAGAACTAATCTATCCTCGTAAGGCCCAAGGGCCTTCCTGTGGTACTAATTACTTGAAATTTGAATTTTATAAAATTGGAACAGAAATGAATTATATTTCTTTCGATTTTGACAAAAAAAAGTATACTTTATTTCCTACGGTATAAAGAACGAATTCGAGTAGCATTTTACTTGTATGGTGGCCCTAAGGAGGGTATACATATATATATATTATAGACAATTGCACGTGCGTTCGTATTCCAAAACAGTTTTGCGAAGAACACTTCAAGCTACCACCAAATGATAATACAATTATATTTCTGGAATTCTCAACGTACGCGCGAGTTCATTGACCGCACAATCAGCTGTGAATATACATATTTATGAATATTGCTCGTATACATATATCACAGCTACTTTTTTTTTTTTAGCTTTGTAAACGTGTTGTACCTCTATAGGTAATTAAGATGTTTTTGCAAGGACTTAATTGGTACTTATATCGTATAACATATGTCGTTGCCAACTCTCTATGAGGCCTAGTTTTCTTTCTGTTTAGCGAAACGGATCATTATTGCTAATATAACCCTATAAGACAACTTTTTTACCCTTGGAACATTTAGTTTCGCAACAAAAGTCTTAATATTTAGTCACAGACCTTGCATACAGAAACTGTTTGATAAATGGGAAGTTGAAATGTAAATACATTTTGTTAGTTAAGAATTGCTCATATCTTGGCTGTCGCCCGACCGTAACTTGCGCGGGAGCAAAGGTTAGGGCGCGATATCTCGCTCTCACCTGCCCCGGTACCGTGAACGTCAAAGTTCGTATATTTCGAGCATTTTTTTTCTTTTCCCCAATTAAGGCGTCACGCGTCATGAGAGTGACATAGAAAATCGTCCGAAATCGTTTTTCGCGGTAGCGCCGCTGTGCATAAAATTTTGATCCAGCCCTTCTTCAGTCTTACTAAGTCTTACTATTTTCCTCTCTATCGCGCTCCTATATTCGAGCGACAGGGACACAAACAGACGAAAGAATCTCACGTTTCTAAGCATGAAAGGAGTGTGGGAGTTTCCTAACAATAAATCTGTGAAAGCCAATCCGCACTCAATATGCAAATTAAAACGCGCCATAACTCGGCCTGCGACAGAACTTTATTAAAAGGAATATCGAATCCTGTGACTAGTAAGTCTAAATCGAATTGGCTTAGTGATACAGGTCTTACAAAGAGCTAGATTTTCGCTGTTCAATTATTTTAGTCGTATCTCGTCCACTGTTGAACATAGGCCTCCCCGAAATACGACTGCAGTAGCTGTAGACTTAAACACAAAATCGTGAAATTCAAACATATTAATTGTATAGAAGCGGATAATTCACGTTTTATAAGTCGAATATTGCACGACACGTTTCACTCCGTAACGAGGTAGGAGCATAATCATGAGCCGTTCGCGTTGGCTAACCGACGCAGACTAACCAACGCGAACGGCTCATGATTATGCTCGTTACGGAGTGAAACATGTCGAGCAATATCTTCTATACAATTAATGTGTAGTAGCTGTAGATTGAGTTTCGACGGACGCTGATGCCCATCCGTTTGTCGCCTCTTACGACACCCGCGGGAGATGGGGTGGTGCTATTCTAGTCAGCCGGCATCACGCGGCCGGCATTTTCGCTAAAGCCCCAGAGCTATTCTACTTAGCTGAGTGATACGATACCAGTAAAAATGTTATTTGCTTCCTAGTTTGCATCCTGGTGACAGCAGAATGGCAAACGATGTAAATACAGCATAGATGGACGATATAGGTGTTAGGAGAATTAAAAAAAATAGAATAGGTATTCTTTCGTGACAAAACACAAAATTATAGAAAACTAGCTGACCCGGCGAACTTCGTACCGCCTAAAAAGCGACAAAAGTAGTGATAGCTTTAAAAAATCACGGGATTTTTGTTATTTTTTAGTACTTAATGTCTCAATCAGGGCTGTGACGATTCTAACCAATCCAAAATCATTTTAATCGGTTCAGCCGTTCTCGAGTTATAAGCGGTTGAACAAACACCACTTTCTTTTATATATATAAGTAGATATATATGACACTAACAGCAAGGATACTTTTTGCTCAGCATTGCCGACGGAGTCAGCGCTGGTCTTCCGGTGCATCCATTAAGTGCTTACTTGCATTAATTAATTAGTTTGCTTGGTTTAATGCTGATTTGGTAGAATCTGTTACGAAATTGGAGAAAATCGATTCAAGTGAGAGTAGATTAATAGCCGCCATGGCGCCTTTAATTACTTTATGTTACGTTACATCAAACAGGTTTGTTGCAAATAACATTTATTTAATCTGATTTTAGAGTCGTTTTACTGGTCGTTTATGAAATGAAATGGAATTTAAAAGGTTTAAAAAAACCTTTTTGCAGTCAGTGTCATATTAGTAATAACCAAAGTAGCCAAATATATCTGTACACATTTATTGTACCAATACGGATGTGTTACGTTATATTTGGCCACTTTGACTGTCACTAACTGATATGATGCTGATGCTGACTGTACGCTAATCAAAAATATAAAGGAGTACTAATATGGAGTGAGCAATATATTTCCATGCGATCCGAGCATTCTAATAAGTTTTTATACTAATCAATTTAAAAAAAAAACGACATCGCGGCTGCGTGCCAGTAAATCGACTCGGTAGCCGTGCCGTATGGAATCGATTATCGATTAGTTCCCCATTAATTTTATCGAACTCGTTTTGCGTCGTTTAAGATGCTATCAATTTGGCGTGAAACCGCATTTGCCCATGTGCGTGGGCCGACTGCTGCGGCAATATTTGTCTTTGTATCTACCACGGCGCCCTCCGGCGGAAACGTTAACTAACCTAACCTAATCTTCTTTATATTCTTTGGTAATACTATCTTATTGTTTAGGAGTTCATAAATTTGACGGCAGGTTTGGTCTAGTGGGTATAGTGACCCTGCCTAAGCCGATGTATCCCAGTAAGGGCATTTATTTGTGTGATGAGCACAGATCCTGAGTCATGGGCGTTTTCTATGTATTTACACTAAGCCAGAGCGGTAGTCAATCGATTGTACAGTCGACGTCAAAAATATGTTTAGGCTTTTTCAGCTTAAAGTATATTATATACATTGTTGGCTGAGTACCCACAACACAAGCCTTCTTGAGCCTACCGTGGGGCTCAGTCAATCTGTGTAATAATATCCTGTAAGATTTATTATTATGTGCGTCCTTACTAAAGTAAAACTTAAAAGTGTGGGAGTACACTTACTACTACACGGCATCGGGGCCTAACGGTAAAGGGAAGTATCAGCCAAGTGGTATAAAGATATACGTAGTTACGTCTTATTAGCTGGATTTGCTGGAGGTCGCAGGTTCAAATTTCGGCTGTTAACTAATAACCGGATCAAGTCTAATCGCAGCTTAAACTCACTTGCAAGTCAATGTAAGATGTACTCGGGTTATTGATGAAAAAAAGTGGTTAAAAAATCCGAAAATTTGACAAATATCACCTCTATCCCATTATAATTAAAGTTGATTTTTGGATTGGCCGAATACACCGTACCATACAAACAC
This sequence comes from Grapholita molesta, assembly GCA_022674325.2. NCBI lineage: Eukaryota > Metazoa > Arthropoda > Insecta > Lepidoptera > Tortricidae > Grapholita > Grapholita molesta. Next base: position 1,004,624 of record CP053130.2, read on the forward strand.
ATATAAATTAAAGCATGCATATAAGTAGGTAGGTACCCCTGCCTCTCTGCCACTGCTACCTAACATACAGTTTTAATCGCTTTAAACCCGATAATTTTAAATACCCGTATAACCAAATAAAGTTAAATTGACTTAAAAACCTTTACTTTATGACCAATTACAGGTTACTACGTAATTATGTAATCTAAAATACTAAAGCCGGCTTCAAGAAATACGAGAGGAATGAAAGAAATGGCTCCAAATTGAGGTAAAACCGGTTCGCGGCCGCGCAAGAAAGTTTTTTTAACTTTTTGTGAAGTTTACCCTTGAACCTCCGAAGTAGTGCGTTTAACAGAGCGTGCAGGCATGTATCTTGTGGTTTATTCCAAGTTTTTTTTAACTAAACATTCCGCACCGTAGTAAGCAAAGATATCATGTTGATAATAAATAAATATTTCGGGAAAATCTTACACAAATCGACCTAGTCCTACGGTAAGCTCAGTAAGGCTTGTGTACAACACACAAAACTTCTTTTTCTTGAAAACCAGTAGCATTTTTGGGTTAACGTTTTGTGAAATTTCAATTTACATGTGGGTAACTAAGTGGGCAAAACCGCAACCAATTTAGCAGCTGGGACCTGCTGGGGTCGATGCCCAATACAAACACATCTATACCTATTGGTATAATAAATAATAAATATTCAGGACAATCTTACACAAATCGACCTAGTCGTACGGTAAGCTCAGTAAGGCTTGTGTTGCAGGCACTAGACAATGATATATATAATAGACAAATACATATAAATACTTAAATACATAGAAAACAGCATGACTCAGGAACACATATCCGTGCTCATCACACAAATAAATGCCCCGACTGGGAATCGAACCCAGGACCATCGGCTTCATAGGCAGGGTCACTACCCACTAGGCCAGACCGGTCGTCTACATATACTTAGAAAAAGTGACGAGGCATCCGAGACAAGATTTGAACCCGCATCTCCAGCTATCGCTGCTGATGACGCCTTAACCAATTGGGCCACCCGAACACTTTTAATTGATATAGTAGGTACTACTTAAATTAAAATCAAAGCAAATCAAAATATTTAATAAATAAATATATTTGTTCTTAGTTGGCCTTGTATTTTGTTTAAACTGCTTATCATTTACAAATCGGGACTAAGCAGTACCCTTACCATGAGTTGTGACTTTCAGGTTTCCGATAACTAGTATCGAGTTTACTATCTGTGCTTCTCGCTTGTACTATTTTAGTGCGAACGAGATACTTCCTCCGGTTTTAAAACCGGGACCACGAGGACAATGTCGTTCACGAAACATCGGAGGTAATTTTTAAAGTTAATATCGGTTATGTCCGGCTTATTTGTAACAATGTGTAAATACCAAGAAATTTTAATTCATTATTAAATTATTTTTATATTAAGCAGAAACGTCTGCTAGCATATCAAGGATATTGAAATCGAAAGAAAAATAGGAAAAAATTACTCGCAGCGGGACTCGAACCCACAAGTCTGGGCTAGTGATCCAGTGGTTGTGGGTTCGAGTCCCGCTGCTAGTAAATTTTTTCTATGTTTCTTTCGATTTAAATATAATTATTAAATTATAATTCATATTTGAGCCATTTTATTTAAAGTTGTTTTTAAACATTTTTTCTCCTATCAGACTAGAAAAAGCTCATGATTCTGAGTAGAAACCGCAAAAAAAAATCAAATAAAAAAAAATTGAGTATACAATTTTAAATGAAATGGTCCAAATATCGGAAGAAAAATCCAGTTGTGTAGACTACTTACATTAGTTTTTAATCATATATTCTAGTGTAAACAGTAAAATCTCGTTTAATTTTCCGCTTTCCACACATCGATGATCACTCGATCGATTGATTTGATCGACTTTCACTGAAAGACTTCGCGGAAGTGGCTCGATGCGACTCGTGTACAAAACAATTATTACCTGCCGTGTGGTTGTCAAGGTATTATACTTACCCTTTATATTATTTAAAAAAATATTCGGGGTTAATAGAAAAGGAAAATAATGTATACAAACCGATTTACATTCATAAAATTGCACAAACACAAAGTGTAATTGTCATTGTACAAGGTTTGTATTTTTTTTATACAACGACGGTGGCAAATAAGCATACGGCCCGCCTGATAATAAGCAGTTACCGTAGCCTATGGATGCCTGTCTGCTTAATGGAGCTCTGGGAACCTTACTCACCAACAGAAACACAACTCTACATAGGTACCTGAAAGGTAGCAGTGCTATTATGGCTGTGGTCTTCTGTAAGGAGGAGGTACTTCCCCAGTTCGGTTACTCCAGACTCAAGCGTGATGGTACTTCGCTGTGCCCTACCTCTCATTGTTGGACGAAGTTTAAGGACATACCCGGGTCCAACTAATGTTCATGATTAGTTCAAACATGCGATAATATGGAACATTATTATGAAAAAAATAATTTAATCAATAAGTGTAGTTGACACTGAACAATTATCGATTAGCTTGATGTTTTCTTATCTTTAACATGCACGTGGTAGTTTACAAAAATAATGTACTTATTCAATTAGTGTGATTTGTAGAAAATGATGTCAGTTTTGTTCCGATAACTAAGCATGAAATCTGTATGGTGATTAAATGTCGCCTTTTTTGGATTTTAATATTGTATACAATATGCCGACAGTTACAATCAATTTATTTACTTTGATTTATCCATACTATATAATATTATAAATGCGAAAGTGTGTATGTTTGATTGTCCGTCTTTCACGGCAAAACGGAGCGATGAATTGACGTGATTTTTTAAGTGGAGGTAGTTGAAGGGATGGAGAGTGACATAGGCTACTTTATCCAGCGGGAAAACGGGTAGACTAAATATGTTAATTTTTTCCTCTAACCATGTGGGCGAAGCCACGGGCATCATCTCATCATCTAGTATTATATAAACCCCACGCAAACAACAAACGGTCCCAGACTTCGGTAGCTCCGCTTTAGTCTATAGCAGCGGTCTACATACTGCTTCAGTCGGAAGCATTAAGAATCCCTGAGGAGTGACAACTAAAAGCTGGGACTCGGCCGCAGTGGGCTATAGATAGCTCTGATGGTGGTTTATGGGGAGTCCTATTTTTTTATTATGACAAAGTTGGCAAACGAGCAGAGACGGATTGCCTGATGGTAAGCAATTACCGTCCCCCATGGGCACCCGCAACACCAGGGGAGTCACAGGCACGTTGCCGGCCTTTAAGGGGGTTGGAGCTCTGGGAACCTTACACATCATCAGGAACACAAGCACTACATACCTGAAAGGTAGCAGTGCTATTATGGCTGTGGTCTTCTGTATGGAGGAGGTACTTCCCCAGTCGGGCTGCTCCAAACTTAAGCGTGATGGTACATCGCTGTGCCCTACCTCTCATCGTTGGACGTAGTTTAAGGACATACCCGGGTCCATAAATATGTTCAGCAGTGGATATCCGTAGCTGATAAATGAAAACAAGAAACAGCGGCGCTATTCGTAAATTTCGGATTTTTGTCGCCGTTACTCTCATGACGTCATAATTGGAGTAAAAGATAAAGATTCCCGAAATATACGAATTTCGACGTTCGCGGCACCTCCTCTGTATAGTCAACCAATTTGATTTATGGGCCACTTCGTTCCTTGTCACAGTGAAAATCTATATCAAAGACTCAAAAGATCTCTTATTAACGTCACTGTGACAAGGTTTGAAGTGGCCTAGAAATCAAATTAGTTGACTATACATAGCGTCCACTTCTGGTATAGTTAATCGATATCAGGATGCGGGCAGCCTGATGCGCATGATTAGCCGAGCACCAGATAGCCGACTCGAAGGAATGGACGGAAAACCGCTGATTACCGGTCGTTCCGCACAATAACTGCCAATTTAGGATTTAAAAACGTTGTGTTTACTTGTTGTTGTGTATTCGTATCGGTTGTGCGAGTTTTTGTTGTGAGGACCAATGTATTGTGGTCTTAGCCTTAAATACTAATACTTAAAACCATTGTTAATCAGAAAGCTCTTTTGAATCTTTTGAATCTGGAGAAGCCCAACTGTGGAAGTACCTCCTCCTTACAGAAGACCACAGCCATAATAGCACTGCTACCTTTCAGGTATGTAGTGTTGTGTTCCTGATGGTGAATAAGGTTCCCAGAGCTTCAACCCACTTATAGGTCGGCAACGCACTTGTGACTCCCTTGGTGTTGCGAGTGCCCATGGGCGACGGTAATTGCTTACCACCAGGCAATCTGTCTGCTCGTTTGCCGCCTATGTTATAAAAAAAATATATATATTTCGGGACAATCTTATCTTACACAAATCGACCTAATCCTACGGTAAGCTCAGTAAGGCTTGTGTTGTAGCTACTAGACGACGATATATATAATAGATAGATTTTAAGATTGCCAGGAATCGGTGCAACAAATACATCAGAGATGCGAAGCGCAAATATATTCATGATAATGTTGTTTCCAGCTCGCCTGCAGATACCTGGAAATTCCTTAAAACAATTGGTGTGGGAAAGTCTTCCAGTAATTTAAGCAACTTTTCGCCCTTTCCTTTAAACGACTTAAACTCTCATTTTTCCAAAACGTCTTCGTTAGACCCGGCCATTTTATTAAGAACTATTTCATACATTCGTGCTCTCCCCTCTTCTTCTAAATCTATTTTTTCTTTTACTCCAGCCACTGATGATGAAATTAGTAAAGTGATATTGTCTGTCAAATCAAATGCTGTCGGATTTGACGATCTCAGTAGGGTTATGGTATTACGAATTCTAGAATGCATCGTGCCTATTATAACACATATTGTAAATCTTTCTTTGCACACCGGTATTTTTCCGTCCTTATGGTGTAATGCTTTTGTTGTCCCTCTCCCTAAAGTCTCTAACCCTGTGTCGGTAAAAGAATTCCGCCCTATCTCTATCCTCCCATTTTTATCTAAAGTCCTTGAGGCAACGGTACATAAACAGTTGTCTAATCACATCTTCGATAATAATATTCTGTCACCCTTTCAATCAGGATTTCGTTCAGGGCATAGTACTACCACTGCTCTGCTTAAGGTTATTGAAGATGTGCGGTTAGGCATAGAGGCATCTCATGTTACGATCCTGGTTCTCATTGATTTTTCCAACGCCTTTACTTCAGTAAATCATGACCTTCTTCTTGCTGCCCTTGACAATCTACATGTTTCATCATCAGTGGGCGACTGGTTTGCTTCCTACCTCTCTAATCGTCGTCAGGCTGTTCGTGCCAATCGGACACTCTCAGATTGGTGTGATATTTCCTCTGGGGTTCCGCAGGGCGGAATCCTCTCTCCTCTTCTGTTCTCCATTTTTATTAACTTAATTACTCCTTTCATAAATTGTTCTTTTCATTTATATGCCGATGATTTACAATTATACACTCAAGCGAGGATTGACGACGTTGACGAGGCTATACTTCGGATAAATAAGGATCTTGCGAGTATTTCGAATTGGTCGAACAATTTTGGAATTGCTGTCAACCCCACAAAGTGTCAGGCTATCATACTTGGAAGCCCTCGCTCAGAATCACTTTTTGATTGTGCTTCGCTCAGACCAGTTAAATTTGATGGTGCTGTTATACCTCTCGCAGGACAGGTTAAGAATCTGGGGCTGATTGTTGACAGGAGCCTAAGCTGGAAACCCCATATTTCTGATGTGTGTCGCAGAATCACCAATACGTTAAGATCTCTATATAGGTTTAAGCATTTTCTACCGATATGCACAAAAACCCTTCTCATTCAGGCTTTGATCTTGCCAGTAATTGATTACAGTGATGTGTGCCTTACTAATGTCTCACAAGAACTCTTAGGTCGGCTGGATAGACTTTTAAACAATTGCATAAGATTTATTTACGGCCTCCGCAAGTATGACCATGTCTCCGCATTTCGACGCAAGCTGAACTGGCTCCGTATTCGAGAACGTAGATGCCTGAGGGTCCTGTGTATGCTATATAGCATACTGCATGATCCTGCTGCACCGGAATACCTGCGGTCCAAATTTCATTTTGTCAGCGCACAGCCAGGTCGCGAGCTCCGTTCCTCTCGTACACTTACATTGTCCATACCGTTTCATCGCTCGGGCTCTATGACTAACTCCTTTTCAGTTAATGCGAGTCGTCTATGGAATGACCTCCCTCTTGAAATACGTCAAGGTCAGACCAAGTACTCATTTAAGAATAAGTTACGCAAACACCTTCTCGAATCTTCAAACTAGAACTGCAGGTATAATACTATATGTATATATTCAATTATTTATATATGGCTATATATATATTCTTGTATGTATAAATTTAATGTATTGTATTATATATATGTATATATATTTATTTATTGTGTATGTATGGAACCTATATATTTAGAATCATATTATATGTTAGTGTTTTTTTTTTTTTGTTATTATCTCGATATTGGTATAATTTCTCGCACCTATTACCTTGTGTTTTTCTATTTGTCCTGACGGTTAACTGGTAGAGAATGCCATTTGGCATTAAGTTCGCCTTTGTACTTTTTGTTGTGCATTAAGATTAAATAAATAAATAAATAAATATAAATACTTAAATATATAGAAAACAGCCATGACTCAGGAACAAATATCTGTGCTCATCACACAAATAAATGCCCTGGCTGGGATTCGAACCATCGGCTTCATAGGCAGGGTATCCACTTGGTCAAATCGGTCGGCAAACCTACTAATGGTAATACTTAATACCGTTGTTAATCAGAAAAATAATATATTTAAAGCTGTAGTGAGCTATGTTACTACTACTTAGTTACAAACGGATAAACTCACGTGTAATTATATCGCACTAGGCAACATGTTTCGGTAAGCTCTGGTATCCATTTCCAAGCCCAGTCAGCGGCGTTACCGCGAAAAAAGATATTGACTCTCATGACGCCTAAATTGGAGTAAAAGAGAAAAATGCTTGAAATATACGAACTTCGATGTTAGCGGTAACGGGTCAGGACACACCGATCGGGGTATCACTCGATCGGTACCAGAACTTACTAGTGCGATATAAGTACACGTGAGTTTATACGTTTGTAACTAAATAGTATTTACAGAGCTATTCAGAAAAAAATCCAACCATGATACAAGTAGTTGAACCGTCTCAGTTATTTTAGATATGCCCGAATTTTTATTTTCATTTTAACTCAGACCAGATCTTTTTTTTCATAAAGCGTAGGCACTTATATGAAATCAATTATTTTTTGGCCGTCGAAACTTCTGGTGTGTGGTGTGGGGAAGCCAAGGTTTTCCTTAAGGAGATGGGACGCCGCCTACGAGATAAGGGCCTCGACCCCCGCTCCGGGTCTTTCCTCTTACAAAGGTTGTCCATTGCTGTTCAACGTGGCAACGCAGCGAGTGTAATGGGCACCTTTGTACCTGGAACGACGCGGGGTGGGCTATTTTAATAGTTTAGTTTATTATTATTTTTACTTTATTTTTTCTTGAATAATTCGTGTAATTTTAGTAAACTTGTTTTTAATAAATAAATAATTTATAATATATTTAAATTATTTTTTGTACCGGTAACCTTAATGTAGGTACAAATATAATTATACTACTTGCCTTAGGCTATGTACGCACTGACTTTATGGTTAGTTTTATATATTAGCCGTAATTCGGTTGGCCGCATGCGGGAAATGCGTACATTGCCTTATAGTTGAAAAACTTAGCTAAAGCACCTCGCCTATGTAGTAGTCACGTGTGCACACACATGTCGGCGTTCTATATTCAAATTTTGACGTAAGTTCCATATTAGTTCTCTGCACAACTACATAGACATGGTCCTTTATTTTAGTTTTATACCTATAGGTACAGTCGCTATCAGATATATCGGAGCTGTGGAGGTGGTCACAAATATCTGAACAACGCCTTTATTATCACGGCAATAAAGTGCATGTTTAGATATTTGTGACCACCTCCACAGCTCCGACATATCTGATGGCGACTGTACTATGAATGTTTATTAAAAAGCATGAGTTTGTAACTTTGTAGGCTTGCTGTTGTCTATAATGGTTCACTTTAAAATTCGATTATTTGTGGCTCATAGAATTGGAACATTCCTGTTTGACACGTGGTAACACACACGCGAGTTTTTTGCTAGATTTATAATGCGATGTAACATGACACTTGACGACACCTTTTTAGTGTAGTTACTGTATTGAATATTTATATGTATGGTAATTACTATCAGTAATTAGACCAAAGCATAAATGTTTACAAGGCGGAGTACTAAAAACGGGATTGTTAAATGTATGTTAAGCCTTGTTCGGACTAGGCTAGTATTTTAGTAGCTAAACTATTCGCTTCTGCCTAAAAATCGTTCGCATTACAGTCGAGTAAAGCTCACAAGTCAGTGGTACTCTGCAAGATGAACAGCCTACAGCGTAATAAAGTCAATAAACTGATAAAGCTAATCGTAACGGCTATTTTAGAAGAGGTGGATGAGGAAATTTGCGTGATTAATAAAAATATTATTTTCTATAGTTTATTTTATTGTCTATATCCAAGTATGCGGATTGTTTCTTCTGTTTGTTTTTATAACACGGGGACTTAACATTCCATAAGCATGCGATACGGGTAGTAGGTGAAACAATTAAACAACGTGAATGCCGATTAAAGACTCAACTTTATTGAATAAACACCTTATTTATAGTGTATACAAATAGCAAGGTATGCAATATTACTTACTTATGAACTAACTCCTTACATCTCCCACGGAAAAGAGAAAAAATGAAATAACATGAGTTTTTTTTTTAAATAGGAGTAAAATAAAACTTAGTTCTATTTTTATGAACTAACATTGGTTTACCATTAATTTCTATTTCTACATTAGGTGAAAGATCTTTCAATACTTTATATGGGCCCAAGTATATACTTTCTAACTTATTACCTACTTCATTTTTTACTAAAATTAAATCATCGGGCTTATACATAGTTGGCTTCTTATTACAATCATATCTTTCTTTTCTTTTAATTTTCGATTTTATCAAATTATTTCTTGCCTCTTTTGAGATACCTGTAGTCTATATTTTAATTCTTTAGGGTAGCTTTCATGATTATACAAAGGTTCTACAATGTCACCGGATAAATTACTAGGAAGTGCGCATTTTCTACCGTATACAAGTTCAAATGGCGTGTATTTAGTTTCAGTGTGAACTGAGGTGTTAAAAGAAAAGCTCCAAAAGGCAACCAAGTGCTCCACGTTTGTGGATACTGTTCTGATTGTATGCGTAAAAAAGCAGCCAAATGCTTGTGTGTATTTTCCAGCGCTCCAATGCTCTGGTGGTGATAGGCTGTAGAGTTCAGTTGGTCTATATTTAGGAGTTTACTTACCTCTTTGAAAGTAGTTGATAGAAACTCAGTACCTTTGTCGGTTGCGATCCGTTTGGGAATGCCATATCTAAGTATGAAATTGTTAACGAATACTCGAGCGACTTCTTCACTTTTCTTTGAAACCAATGGATATGCTTCGATATATTTAGTTAGCTCGCACTGAACGGTTAGTATATAAGAATAATTATTATCATCGACTTCTACTGGACCAATTATATCTAAAAATATTTTTCAAACGCATACGTAGCTGTCGTTGTAATAACCATAGGCTCCTTTACCGGAATTGAATATTTATGTTTTTGACATTTGTCACAACTCCTTACGAAATTCCGTATGTCTTCTTCCATGTTAGGCCAAAAATAATATTTTTTAACGTTATTATACATCCGTCTCATGCCCGCGTGGCCACTAGTAGGCAAGAGATGGAAGTCATTTAATATTACCTTTCTTTGACCTTTGTCCTCTACTCTTACTAAATCTTTTAAAATACATAATTTTAAATTTGAACTGCAGTTTGACTTTTTAAATTCGTGCAATAATTTATCAATAAACACGTTGTTATTTTTATTTTTTGTAATATATATTACGTCGACGTTTATTTTTCTACAAAAATATCTAGCTCTTTCACAAATTCGCCTGGCGAGAGTTGCGATGAAGAATCTAGAAATTTAATATATAATATTTTCTTGATAGAATCATAGAGAAATATTTTATTTTCACAAGATAATTGTACTTGCTTCCGTTTCTTAACTAACTCTTGTCTTGACAAAATTGTAATTCTACTGACTCCTTAGGTTTACTATGTGTTTCTACGATTCTCGGTTGATCAGTCCGATTATCTCTAGAATCAATAGTCTGCCTAGAAGTAGCAGAAATCTTCCTAGCCTGTGACCTCGTCACGACATGAATATTTTCATTCATTTCTTTTAATTCGTCGCTATTTAAACAAATACGTGACAAAGCATCGGCCGGTGCGTTATCCGATCCCTTTACATATTGGACTTTAAAATCGTACTCCTCTAGCGCAAGCCTGAACTTGAGCAATCGACTTGAAGGATCGCGCATGCCAAATAAATATACCAGTGGTTTGTGATCCGTTCTAATAATGAACTTACGTCCATATAAATAAGGTCTAAAATGCTTTATACTCCACACGATTCCTAGAAGTTCCTTTTCCACTGTTGGGTACCGTTTTTCGGCTTTATTTAAGGTCCTGCTGGCAAATGCTACTGGTCTATTGTCAAAATTACTTAGAGTAGCACCAAGCGCGTACCCTGACGCGTCAGTTTGCAAAATAAAAGTGTTTTGTTCTGATAAATCTGGGTATTGCAAAACAGGTGAGGATGTTATCGCTTCCTTGAGTTTTTCAAAAGATTTTTGACAGTTAACATCCCAGTGGAATTCTACATTTTTACGAGATAAATGGTTTAACGGCAAAGCTATTTGTGCAAAATTACGAATAAATTTACGATAATAATTTGTAAATGCAACAAATCTTTTCACTTGGTCAGAGTTCGTAGGTGTTGGATAGTTTTTAATTGCACTTATCTTTTCTGGGTCGGGTAACACACCGTCGGATGATACTACGTGCCCTAGGTACAGTATTTCTTTTTTCAGGAATTCGCACTTAATCGGGTTTAACTTAAGGTTGACTTTGCGTAGTCTTTTAAAAACATCCATTAAATTTAAATTGTGGTCATCTAGATTTTTCCCAAAAACTATCAGGTCGTCCAAATAAATTAAACATTTGTCGTATGTTAGGCCAGACATTGCTATATTCATCATTCTAGAAAAAGAATTCGGACTAGTTTTTAAACCTTGTGGCATACGTGTCATGCGATATTGACCCGAATTGAAGGCAGTATAATTTCGACTATTTACTTCTAAGTTGCACTGATAATATCCGTTAGCCAAATCTAAATGTGTGAAATATACGCAACCTGATAAGTAATCAATAATTTCAGTAATATTAGGAAGTGGAATTTATCATCCTGTATGCAGTTATTTAACTTTCGGTAATCAATAACAATCCGCCATTTTTCTCACCATTTTTATCGACTTTTTTAGGCACCAATAGAAGTGGGCTAGACCATTCACTCGAACATTTCTCTATTATACCCTCTCTAAGCATATTTTCTAACTGAGTATTTATTATATTTTTCTGAGCATGTGGCAATCTATATGGTTTCGTATAAATAGGACTAATATTTTCTTTCAATGTTATTGAGTGATTGTAAATATTTGTTGTTGTTAACTTGTCCCCAGGTAAATAAAAATATCGGAAAATTTGGCACATAAGTTTTCTATAGATATCTGTTCTTCTTTGTTGAGGTTTTCTAAGTTTAAATGAGAAAACAAATTCTTTACACGATCTACACTTTTTGAGTCACAATTTTCAAAACAACAAATGTCATAATCACTCGCTCTATGTATGACTATTCTTAATTCATTTAATTTGATCTCGTTTTCGGTTGTGTTTAAAATTTTTATAGGTAATTTTCCATTGAAAGGTCGTACAATTGAGCTTGCCAAAAATATACCGTCTTGTAGTTCTGACGAACATACTACACAATCTTCTTGTAAGTCAGTGGTAACAAAATGCAATGATTCAGATCTCGGGGGAAGAATAAAATGAGTGTTAACATCTTGCAAAGGTATACAAACTATCTGATTATTACTTGATACTAATTTTAATTCCATATTCCATAAATCTATGTTAGACTGATATTTTTTAAGGAAATCATAACCTATAATTCCGTCCCACTTAATAGGTAAATCTTGAAAATATAAAATTTGTGTTGAAATATGTATTCACATTCCGATAATTCAATGTAAGCATATCCAATAGCTTGTTTTGTTCCACCTATTCCGTTAATAATTAAGTCGTCTTTATAAATTGGAATATCTAATTTCAAAGCGGTCGCTAACTTCAAAGCGCATAATGACGCTCCGGTGTCACATAACCATAATGGTCTGTAATTTTTCACATTCAAATAAATTGTGCATGTATTTTCACAAGCAAATATATATTCGTTATTCACGAAAAAACTGATTAGGTCTTACATTTTTAACGGTTTCGTTCACAAAAATACGCTCGTTGCGATATCCATTGATTCCTCGAAAAGTGTTTGACTTACCTCGGTTTTCTTGGATGTTTCGGCCTCGATGACCGTTCTGGAACTGGAAGCCTCCTCTGCCAGCTCCTCGGCTTCTGTTGTATGCTCCTCCTGTCGCCTGGGCTGAGTAGTGCTGCGTCCTAGCACCTGAAGGGTAGTTTAGTTGCCCTCTGTAAGAACCTCGCCCTCGACTGTAGCCTCTACTGAAATAAGTATGTTTACGCTGGTTAAAAGTGTATACATCACCTGAGGTATTACTTGAGGTCGTCTCCTCGTCTTTCGCAGCTTGAATAGCATCCTTTAAAGATGTATAATCACGAGCCGCAATAATTGTGCTTACTCGACGATTGCGTAATCCGTCTGCGAATCTTTTAATTGCTTGTTTTTCGTTAAGCCCTTTTAATACATTAAATGTATTTGAGTCACCGTCCGACTGTGCGATCGTGAGATCAACAAACATTTTCGACAATTGTTGACCATAATCATCTAGTGAATAATCTCCTTGTCGCAACGTTTGCAATTTATTTTGAATTGCAGTGGCTGATTTTTTAGGCAACAATAGTTTTTCATGTCGGCCACTAAAGTTTTGACAGTACTGTAAGACGAGCTTAATTTTAATTTTGCTACCTGCGTAAGCCTATTTTTAAAACAAAATTTATAAGCTGTTGCTTTCCGTCATTTTTAAAGTGGAGTCGTAGTATTCTATAGAGTCAATTAATTGATTTATGGCAATTTCGTCATCAGTCATCAATGGTATTAATGAAAGCGCAATTTTCAAATTAAACTCGTCCATCTTGCAGTTTTTCTTATCTGGAAACTTTGAGCTTGTATAGGTTTTATTACAGAAATCCTCTATTTGCTTATACAAACTCCTAATATGCTCACAAAATGATTGAATATCAAACAAACTTTCTCCCGATATTTTCTTATTCTCAATTTCCTTCTGTATTTGTTCATAAACTTTTAGATACTCGGAATAAACTAAAATGATTCTTCTAACTTTAAATTAAGTACCTCAGGGGTCCTTCTATCATAGCTAAGTTTAACTAAATTATCTTTAATATTTTTCAAGTCATCAAATAATTCTTGCAATTTTTCTAGCATGTCAAAATAATTAATGTATTTATTATACGATGTAAATGTTTCTTTGATTTATCAATAACCATCAATAACTAAAATTAAAAGAAGACAATTCTTTCGAAATTAAAAAATATTTAAAATTAACTTACATTACACACTTTTTACCTTAGTTCCGATTTTATACGTATACGTACTAGATTTCGATGCACATTAACTTTTTATTTTTCCAAATACGCGCACTTCACTGTTGACACTGTAGGATCGCCGTAATGTCCTGTCCTGTCACTCGTTCACCTTGTCTGCTGTATAGGAAACACCTCGAGCGGGTCCGCAGTGATGGCAGCGGGTCTCACGGAGATCGCGATTAAAGACCGGCGAAGATTGTATTGGACGATCAAATCCCTGGACCATTTATCGTGGCACTTCTTGTATATTTTATAGCAGCCGTAGAGTATCCCGATGGCAAGGAATGAGCAAATCACTATCATGACAATACTGATCGACGACAAGTGATATTTCATCTCATGAAAAGCAGCATCATTATTCGATTTTCCTGCGGCGTTTTGGCTGATGATGACATTTTCCTTCTCTACTCTTGAATTGCACATGTTGAGGTAGATTTGACGATAAAATAAGTGCGATAAACGAGAGTGTCGGCGAACGTCCGATTAATGCACGTCCGCACCCGCGGCGGCGGCCGAACCCGACACCTCACGTGGCAGGGTCGCCATGCGATACGGGTAGTAGGTGAAACAATTAAACAACGTGAATGCCGATTAAAGACTCAACTTTATTGAATAAACACCTTATTTATAGTGTATACAAATAGCAAGGTATGCAATATTACTTACTTATGAACTAACTCCTTACAAGCAATCATGTTCAATATAAATGGAAACAAATTTTAAAGTAGTTTCCTCCAGCGAAACGACATTTTCACGTCAACTAATGAACTCGACTAAATCGACAGGTTCGGACTTGTTTAGCCGGCGACCGAGTGAGCACGGATGCGTGGTGGGGGGTGCTACTCGCTACTAGACTACTAAAAAAAATAGAATAAAATGGATTGACTCGACTAAATTACTTACTAATCCACTCGACTAATTTTTTGGTGTTCAGACACGTTTAGCTACTAAATTACTCGCCACTAGACTAAAATACTAGCCTAGTCCGAACAAGGCTTTACTTTGAAAGAGTTTCCAATATGTGAAGATGGCGCTTGCAACAGTGTCAAAACATCAGAAACTTTCAAATTAACATACATGGCAACTTTGTATTTAAACTTCCGTGAGACATATTTAATAATTAACCGGGCCGTGCGCGAAGGGCCGGTGACGCGAGCGGCGAACCGAACGGACACTCAGCACTCTTAGTGCTTGAAAATGGAGATATGTTCTCCGAAACATGTCGCGCGAGTTACTGAATAAACGTGGGTAGTACCGTATTAATCGTTAATTATACATGGTAATTATTCCGTTTTAAGTAATAGTTGTAATATTAAAATTTGTTAATCTTGATCATTTATTTCGACGACCGGTCCGGCCTAGTGGGAAGTGACCCTGCCTATGAAGCCAATGGTCCTGGGTTCGATTCCCAGTCAGGGCATTTATTTGTGTGAAGAGCACAGATATTTATTCCTGAGTCATTGTTGTTGTTAAGTATTTATATGTATCTATCTATTATATATATCGTCGTCTAGTACCTACAACACAAGCCTTATTGAGCTTACCGTAGGGTTAGGTCGATTTGTGTCAGATTGTCCCGAAATCTAAATTAAATGTTATAAATATTTAAAAAATCATCATCAACTGCAGCCTAAACGACCGGTCCTGGCTTGGTAACGCGAACAACGAAGTTCGTTAATTTCGAGCGTTTCTTTTACTCCAATTAAGGAGGCATGAGAGTGACAGAGACGATCGTTCTAAAAGGTATATCGATGTTTGCTGTAGCTGAGCATTCCCTGTCCGTTACCATCACCGCTACTGGAGTCAGGGATAGCGGAGCCGGTAGCTAGCGGTCTGTGTTTTAACGGATTTTATCATGGAGAAGTTGGCATAGTCGCTACGCTTTGCAGGCGGGTTGGCGACCGCAGTAGCTGTTACTATAGTCTTGATGGAACAAATTGATATCTGACTATCCGTCGATAAAAGTTTGTTCAGGATGAGGTGAAATAAGTCATCGAAATGACCTTTTTTCGATCACAAAATAAAAGTTCAAATATACTAATCAGAACGTCATTTTTGTTCTGATTAGTATATTTGAACATAATTGAAAGTTTTTAGAAAAATGGACACCCAATCAGCGTCACAAGTAAAAAATTAAAATATGCCAGTTTTAAAACGATAAGCGTTAAAATTATATAAATACTTATCGTGTATCAACTTACAATGTTATCGGAAATCCCTTTCCAATTTTTTTATTAAAAAGAGAGTTCCGCTAATATTATTAATTGTAAATTGTTATGCAATGGGAACCTGGTGATCGATTCACAAAATACAATAAATAATATTACAATGCAATAACAGTAAAAAAAAACTATAATGATTTCATGCTTAATTATCGTCAGAAAACTGATATAATTTAACTTTTTACTTGTCACGCTAATTGAATACACTTTTTTCTGAAAACTCCCAATTACGAATACATGTATAGTATATATCTCGATTAAGGCTAACACTTGAATAAATTACTACAAAGTTTAACATTAACAACTACTGATCAGATAGCATCCAATTAGCTATTAAACAGTCCTATCTCGGTTCCTGAATCAGCACGGAGCTACCAAGCTCACCTTTAATTTAGTATCCTTAATGAACTACTAGGCAAGTATTTACAAGTCGATAGTAGTAGACTATTCTTGCAATTCTCGAAGACATGTTGATTTTTCTTATTCCTTTAGCCAGAAAAACCTCATTATCATTTCAGCCGTTAATGGTCCAGTGCTGGACAAAGGCCTTCCTCAAATATTGTATCATCTTGGGTTTAGTTGTCATAGTCGCCACGCTTGACAGGCGGGTTGGCGACCGCAGCTGTAGAATGGGTTTCGACGGACGCCGCTGTCCAGCTGTCTGTAATTTCCCTTTGCCTCTTACGACACCCGCGGAATTGTGCTATTATAGTCAACCGGCACCACACGGCATGTCTAGATTGGCATGTTTGATGGCATGCCAGAATGTCTCCCCCATTGACTGCCAACGGGAGCATAATACAGCTAGCGACCAACAATGACGTCACTTACACTGGTAGTCACGTCATCACATCTTCAATTCTTCACCAAATATACCTAAGTAAGCTTAACTATCTTCACAAAACGGATATTATTTAGCTTTTCTACAATTCACACCAATTGAGTATACTTTTTCCTGAGGGATCCCAGAGCGTTATATTACTTACTGTACCCTTACCATGAGTTGTGACATTGAGGTTTTCGATAACGAGTATCGAGTTTACTATCTGTGCATCTCGTTCACAAGTTAAAATACTTAATACAAGCGAGATGCGCAGATAGTAAACTCGATACTCGTTATCGAAAACCTCAATGTCACAACTCATGGTAAGGGTACTGATAGCGATCATATTCATTATACAAAAAACGAGACCAATAGAAGGTTTTGAAGTTGCAAGAAATTGCTTTGGGCCCCGCTGCGAAATCGATCTGCTCTTTGCCGTTACTTGTTCAATAAGAAACGCACGGATCGAATAAATTCTACATTTACTTGTAGGAAAAGTAACAGTGATTATTTGTGAAACCAGAAGCAACTAAGTACTTAATGTGGTGTTCAAATGTTTTTCTTAATTCATGTTCTTAACCTTCTCGATGGTAACGAAACATATATTGCTACCGCAGTGCCAACAACAACTGATAAGGTGACAGATCACGAAGCGAAAAATAAAAGAAAAGAAAAATAAGGTAATCAAATATAATAAAACTTCTAAGTAAAACAGCATTAGACACTTGACAAAATATTATTATATAAATTAGTTTTTACTGAATATCGGTAATTATATTTGTAAGAATCTACGTAAGTAAGTTATTAAAAAATTTATGTATAAATATACAATGACAACTAAACCATGATTTGACGACCGGTCTGGCCTAGTGGGTAGTGACCCTGCCTATGAAGCCGATGGTCCTGGGTTCGATTTCCAGTCAGGGCATTTATTTGTGTCATGAGCACATATTTGTTCCTGAGTCATTGCTGTTTTCTATGTATTTAAGTATTTATATGTGTCTATCTATTATATATATCGTCGTCTAGTACCTACAACACAAGCCTTACTGACCTTACCGTAGGACTAGGTCGATTTGTGTATGATTGTCCCGAAATATTTATTTATTTATGATTGTTTTTTAATAGTGGCGATCTAAACCCGAGGAAGGGGGTTATTAACTGTCTGTAGAATATTGTAATTTTCAGCCATAAGACGTCCACTACTGAACATAGGCCTCCCCCTTGGACCTACACGTTTACCAGGTGGAAGTGACCTGCATCCAGCGTCTTCCGGCGACCTTAATGACTTAGTCCGTCCATCTTGTGACGTCAGACGCTGCGCTTGCTAGTCCGTGATCTCCACTCGAGCACTTTTCGACCCCATCGGCCATCTTTGTAGATTACAATCTAGTGTAAATACTGCAGCTTTAAAATATACCTGACTTATGAAGACTCACTCAGATATGCAAATTTTACTTTTATTAACTCAGAGCGGCAGGATCTAAGATAGTTTGCATTTAAATAAGAGTAGTGCAATTATGAGCTTTACTAACCAGAGTTAAGGTTTAAAATGTTTACACATAATTCGAAGGCGGTCAAAGGCGCCGCGCTCGCGCACAGACTGTATTAATGCATTTGCCGTAATCCGTAAGCTCAGTAAGTGCCTCAACAAACATACCGACTTAGTTTTAAAAAAAAAATTCAGATATGAGATCAACATCATCTTCCTCGCGTTGTCCCGGCATTGCCACGGCTCATGAGGGCCTGGGATCCGCTTGGCAACTAACCCCAATATTTGGCGTAGACACTAGTTTTACGAAAATACAATTAAAACTGTTGTGAGCCATGTTACTACTACTTAGTTACAAATGGATAAACTCACGTGTAATTATATCGCACTAGGCGACATGTTTCGGGTAAGCTCTGGTACCCATCTTCAAACCGAGTCAGGACACACCGATCGCGATGAGGGTGTATCACTCACTGAGTGATACACCCTCTCACAATCTCACCCTCATCGCGATCGGTGTGTCCTGACTCGGTTTGAAGATGGGTACCAGAGCTTACCCGAAACATGTCGCCTAGTGCGATATAATTACACGTGAGTTTATCCATTTGTAACTAAGTAGTAGTTTTACGAAAGCGACTGCCATCTGATCGTCAAACCCAGAGGGTAAACTAGGCCTTAATGGGATTGGTTCGGTTTTCTTCACCGAAAAGTTCCACCGTTCAAAAGGTTAACATAGAAATATTAAAAAAAAAACAGCATCTCAAGACGTTAGTACGTAGTTCAAGTTAACGGCCGTTATCGGTCAAGTGCGAGCGGCCAAGCGTGGCGACAGGTGCGGGCAGGGAACGTTCCACTTGTACCTTCTCAACTCATTCGGTCCATTTTACTTAAAGTGGTATACCTCTCAACTTTTTGGGTGATTTCTACTCAGACTCATGAGTCTTATATTAGTCTTATGCTTACCATCAGGCGGACCGTATGCTTGTTAAAAAAAAAGATAAAATATTTTTATTTTTCAATTTAGGCACATTACATGCACTTATGAACCACCGACGTAGTATTAATAATATAATAAAAATCTAGAAATCTAGTGGTTTCTTATGCAGAGCTACTTATTTTGATTTTGGTATGTACACGACTATATAGTAGGTGCATTTTCTCGCATAAATTTCTCGATTTCAAAAATTATACCATTGACAATACTGAAAAGAGGAAAACAGCAAACGCATCTCGTTTGCCCAGCAGTGGGATGCCAAAATATAATAAAAACCACATGACTATCCTTTCAAGTCCCAAGAGGAATGCCCGGTGTCGTAGGGCGCAGGGCGCAGGCGCAGCGGCGCGTGACGCAGACTGCGCTCCCACGCGCTGCGTCCGCGCATACTGCGGCTTTCCTCCATTAATGACATATACTGTTCACTTACGTTGTGTTATGTAACCAAAAACTATTTATTCGCTGTACTATAACCCGGGTATTGTTCCTAAACTGCTTGTATATCACCCCTTACATTTTTTTATGATATAGGCGGCAAACGAGCAGACGGATTGCCTGGTGATAAGCAATTACCGTCGCCCATGGGCACCCGCAACCAGGGGAGTCACAAGCGCGTTGCCAGCCTTTAAGGGGGGTTGGAGCTCTGGGAACCTTACCATCAGGAACACAACACTACATACCTGAAAGGTAGCAGTGCTATTATGGCTGGCTTCCATACTTATATATCACCCCTTTTCTTACGTCGGGGATTAAAAATGCGAAATAGAAAAGGAATAACGACCCTTGAACCAATTGAAACTTGTCAAAAGTTGTCATAAGAACGTGAAAACTTATGTTTTAATTATAAATTATACGCGCAGGATTCTTATTGGAGAGGGGATAGCATTAAAGGGGGGTTTGCGTAACTTTAACCTAATGGTACAGAGCCGTGAGCACCGTTGCAGGGTTGCTAGTTTGTGTTTTACAGAATACATTATGGAGAGTGTGCACAGGAATTTAATTCTGCCACCCCACGTCCAGGCGTTGGGAGCGTTTCATCCAGGGCGTTTTCACACTCATTTGCAAGCGACTTCTATACAAAACTCGTACGCGGCGAACTCGCTACGTATTCGCTTCCATACAAAAATTGCTCGAAAATCACAAGTGTGATATCAGCCTTGCATTGTGAATATTCCATTCATTCGCACGAAGCGATTCGCTTTTACCTTCCTAACGCGGACTGCCAAGGAATGGAATTCGCTACCTTCGTCTGTATTCCCGGAAATATATAATTTGGGTCTTTTCAAGGCAAGAGTGAATAGGTTGTTACTGAACCAGCGGGCTACACCGACACTTATCATCGACCTCATCGACACTTATCATCAGGTGCGACTGACGCAAACGCTGGTCAGTCTTGTATCAAAAAAGATCTTACAAGTTTCCATGGTTCTGTAGTCTGTACCTTCTCAGAACTGGAGCTAACGAGTGGGACATACCGACGCGATCTCTTTCCGCATTATCGTCCCAGGCCTGCCAACTGTCGATAATTAGATAAATCCCATTCGCGAGCGACGCGTGCGGTTGGCAGAACAGACATTTCCGTCACAGCGTAAGTATACCAGTAACGCAACTACACGTATAAGTCATAAAATATCATTTTCCCTAATTTCTTTTACATGTCCTTACTATTTTATTTTTTTATGACATAAGGTGACAAACGAGCAGAGGGATTGCCTGATGGTAAGCAATTACCGTCGCCCGCAACACCAGGGGAGTTACAAGCGCGTTAACTAACGGATAAACTGACGTGAAGAACGAAGAACCCCATACTGACCGACTGACATATGTATAGGACTAGGCGACATGTTTCGGGAAGCTCGGGTACTGCTCGGGCGAAACATGTCGCCTAGTTCGATATAAGAACGTGTGAGTTTATCCGTTTGTAAATAAGTAGCCATAAGAACATAAGGTAATCAACTACTTGTTGTTGTTACTCTGTCCCAGCAGCCAGGGGACAACTGAAGCATAGTTTATTACAAGAAATGTGACCCTGAGTAGTACTGACGAGCTTGTTAGGTGACTTATTATGGAAGGGACATATAGCTACTACAAATATCTATGTTATGTGTATATAGATGCAATCAAACTGTGCCATCAAATTTGAAGATTGACCCAGGGGAACGTAGCCATGGCAACGAGGGACAAAGAATAGTAGAATAGTAGTAGAATAGTAGATTATGATGCTGCTATAGGTTATGTGGTGAGCCACTCTAAGAAATCTATCCATAATCTATCCAATCTAAGAAATCCACCTGTTTTATTTATTCTGTTTCATTTCTACATATCCTCTTATAAAATACGTTTACAAAACCGCACCTTCCCTGAAGCAAAATACAGTCTTAGACTCTTCAAATGAGACAATGTATCAAAGTTAATTTACTGCAAATTAAGTTACTGTGTATCAGTGTATACTATGTATCAAGATCTTACAATAATTAGATAAACCCCTTATAAGTCGCGTCTCGGCGCGTGCGCTTAAGAAAGGCCACTTCCGTCAAGTGACATTACAAGACTGCCCTATAGAAAAAGGTCCTAACCGCCTAAAAAACCAAACTTACTTAACACCTTTAGTGTAAAACAAATCCGTAAATGGCGGATCTAAACCAGAAGTTCTAAGCCATTTTACATAAAGAACACTTTAAATTAATTAGCGATACAGGAAAGTTGTACGTAATGTTACTTCTACAAATTGTAGCCAGTTTTTACAGCGAGCTAAAGAAGGCCTAACGCGAGCAACATTCGTTCGTTATCTATTTGCGTCTTTACCGCTCGTATATGCAAGAGCGATAAAGATCAATATAGACAATTTTCCAATTTCGATTTTTGCAATGAGCTACAGAGCTACAGTCTAATTAAACCATAAACACTTCTATATATGTATTCCTGCTTTAAATTCCTTGCATTTACTAGTGAACTGAATTTGCATACGTTATTTAAATAAATCACAGGATTACGTAAAATCTTAGATAATTCAGGTAAGAAAGCATATTAAAGTATGTCTATTTTTGTGAAGTTATAGTAGTTTATGTTACTGGTACAGTCAGCAGCAAATGTGGCTAAGCGTTTAAAGTGTTCAAAATGACACTCGCTCTTATTCTCTTGACAATAGAGATGTGTTGACCTCTTTTTGACCACTTCAAACGCTTAGCCACTTCTGCTGCTGCCTGTACATAATGTAAGGCATAAAAATACAAGTTTGGATTTATGAAACGAAGCGAAGCTGAGCGATTGTCTCTGTCACTCTCGTGACGCCTTATAATCTTTAAAATATATCTACACTAATATTATAAAGGCGAGTGTGAGTGTGTATGTTTGTTACTTCTTCACGTTTAAAGGGCTGGAGCGATTTTAATGAAATTTGGTATGGAGTTACCTGACACCCTGGATTAAAGGCTTGGGTACAATGGGTACATAGGCAGTGAGCGTGGCGGTAGCGCAGCGTGACACCGGTGTGGTTAATGTAACGATATAAGTCACACATTCGGATGGCAGCGCCCCGCTGCGCCACGCTCACAAAACGCGCCTATGTGCCCAAGCCTTACCACATAGGCTACGTTTTTTCCCTAATAAACCGCGGGGCACAGCTAGTATTTTATAAATTAGAAAAAAAAAACTCGTTCGTGTTCGAAATGTTTAAATAAATAAAGTTATCACAAGAGAAAGATTCGGCACAAACTATATTTTGCCGAGTAGAAATTTTAAGTGCAGTCAGCAGCAAAAGTTGCTACGCAGTTGAGGTGTTCAAAATGTGCTCGACACGACTTTATTGTTAAGAGGATAAGAGCGTGTCAAGATAATTCT
Source organism: Grapholita molesta (assembly GCA_022674325.2). Classification (NCBI taxonomy): domain Eukaryota; kingdom Metazoa; phylum Arthropoda; class Insecta; order Lepidoptera; family Tortricidae; genus Grapholita; species Grapholita molesta. The sequence continues at coordinate 1,027,740 of CP053130.2, forward strand.
GCACACCTGGCCCGAGTAGCTACTTCTGATGACTGATGTACTTGTATTGTGTGTCAACTGTCAATGCACCCTCCATTCATTTTATGTCATTTTGATGCGCTCGTAATAAACATATCCGTGTCTGTTACTTTATAACAATAAACCCGGCCTAGAGCGTGCCGGGCCACCCTCCGTGTAGGGTTCTGCAGTTTCCGTATAACGTTCAAAATATTTTTTATTGATAGTCTCTATTGATTTTCGTGATTCTTTTCATATTTTTGGACTTTCCGCCAAAAGTCACATCTTTTGACGTTCCAGAGTATTTTTTTCCCGATAGGTAATTAACTTTATCAAAAAGGCAAAGCCGTATTCTTTTTCAAATACCCATCTAACGACAGCTCACACTTCAGGGTTAAACAAAAAAACTTTCTTTTTTTACATATTTTATCCGTCCACATTGTCCACGTTATTGTCTTACATTATATTCATACCAAATTATAGGTAAAAAACGTAGCTAAAGCACCTGAGGCTCTAGTGTAAGTTTCTTTTGACGTAAATAACCCTTTACGAACGCGTGAGTGATAATGTGTTATTTATATGGGAAACGCAAACGCGTTCGTGAACTAAAGATAGGTACGTTAAAAACTTACACTCAGGGCTCTGGTATATATCGACGGTGGAAATTTCAAATGTCGTAAGGGACATACTTTTATATGCGACTTACGACATTTGAAATTTCCACTGTCGATATAGTAGTAACGTGTGTGCGTGTACACGCATGTCGGCGTTCTACATTCAAATTTTGACGTAAGTTCTATATTTATTCTCCGCACAACTACATAGACATGGTCTTTCAGTCTTTTTCTCTCGGACTAACGGCCACTAAGCAGTGGGGACAGACATACAAGGCGAAACTAAGGGTTCCTATTAGACTACGGAGCCCTAAAATATTTAATGTAGTAACATCATTTTCATGCGTATATGACCTTTACGAGTTTGTGTCACAAAAGTCAACTGACAAACGGTGCGCCTGCGCCCCCGTGCGACAATGACATCAAATTGACGTTTACAACTTCATACAAATAAAGCAATGGCGGTTGTTTGTATGAAATGCGTCTGTGCAAGGTATAGGGGGAAGCGGGAAGCGGAGCGGGAGCGGATGCGTGTGGCGTACCAGCGAATAAAACGTTAAGGACATTTTTGATTTGTGTGTATAACAAAATATTAAATTCGTGACATTATATATTCTAGTTAATACATTTATGTGTGGCTCAATTACATCGGTCAGTATGGGAAAACCTGAAATTATAAGACATACCAAAATATGTTCTTAGGAACCAAGTTATCGTTTTTAGGGACAAGAAAAACTGCATACATAGATTAAAAAAACTTCGGGAAACGAACCAGCCCAAACCCCAACCCTTTTTTTTTTGGATATGGCTTGTGTATGTGTAGGTTATAGGCAAACAAAAAAGATTGGGGACACTTTTTTGTCTTATCGGGATCGAAAGAGTTTGTGATTAGGAAGCGCACAAAAAGTAAAAAAAAGCAGTTGAATAGACAAATTTAAATAAAATCTCATAGCCGGGCGGTCGTAGTTCATCGCCGGGCGATGAGCTATAAATATATATCTTTATATTTACACGGAAGCAATTATCTTTTCCCTTGATATAGCTGATAGCTCCTAGCTTACTAGCTCGCGGTGGGACCCGTGCCTAAAGGCTTGGGCAGATAGGCGCGTTTTGTGAGCGTGGCGCAGCGGGGCGTGACAGCGGTGTGGCTAATGTAACGAAATAAGGCGCACATTCGGACGGCAGCGTCGCGCCCCGCAACGCCACGCCACAAAACGCGCCCTATGTGACGAAGGCTTAAGGCTCTAAGGTATTATCGCCGACTTCCGTCACTTGGGCGCCCTCGGTTCTCCAACTGCGTCACGGCTTCCGTTGTTCGATGAACAACGAGTCATCTAGAACACTCATAACAGCCCGCACCATTGTAACTTTAACAATACCGGTACTTAAGCCTTTATTGACACTAACCTAATACTAATACCACATGAACAGACGTAAGCGCCGTTTATATTAGATCTCTTTTACTCTAGCGGAAAATGAGTGCAACAGAACAATAGTTTGATCAAACTACCGGTTCTAACAGCGTTGCGTAGTCAAAAGGGCATATTTAAAAGGGATTTATGTGGACTTTGGTTCTTTTGGTTCTGTGTAGAACACCGGCCAACAATAGATTTGGGGATGTTTTTAATGCGAGTGGATTTCAATAGTGTGATGATTTTATGAAAATAAACATGGGGTTGTCGGATAGGGCACGCTGAGTTTGAAGTACTTACAACTACTTTAATTGGATTTGGTTTAAATGTTTAATATAATACCCGGGTTTTAGACCCGGGTATGTCCTTGAACTACGTCTAACAATGAGAGGTAGCGCACAGCGATGACCATCACGCTTGAATCTGGTACAGCGCAACTGGGGAAGTACCTCCTCCTTACAGAAGACCACAGCCATAATAGCACTGCTACCTTTCAGGTATGTAGTATTGGGTTCCTGATGGTGAGTAAGGTTCCCAGAACTCCAACCTTAAAGGCCGGCAACGCGCTTGTGACTCCCCTGGTGTTGCGGATGCCCATGGGCGACGGTAATTGCTTACCACCAGGCAAACCATCTGCTCGTTTGCTGCCTATGTCATAAAAAATAAAACCCTAAATAAACCACATATCGCTTATAATTTAAGTATTATAGATTACACAACTTGTTGTGTTAAACTAATTAATCAAAATCTAGCACGAAGGAATTTCCTGTATTAGAATTATCAGGCTCAATCAATTATTCTTTGTCCCTCGTTGCGATGGTTACTGTGAAGTTTAATTGCAAATAAATATACAAAAAATAGATATTTGTAGAAGCTATATGTCCCTCCATCATGGGTCACCTACCAAGCGCGTCAGTATGCAGCGCCACATTTCTTGTAACAAACTATGTTTCAGTTTTCCCCTGGGATAAAATAACAACAACAAATAGTTGATTCACTCTCTAAAAACCAAATATTAAATAAAAAAATATAAATACTTTTTTTTTTTGATAGCTGACTGACTGTATACCTTACATTAATGTTTTCTAAAAGCTCCATGAATGGCATTACTTTACAAAACACCGTGGGATTGAAACTCACACAACATTACACACATTGAACAAACACAATTGGGCAAACTCTACTAAAACACAAGTATTATATCTACGTTTATCTATCAAACTATCTGTTTTTAGAGTTCCGTATCCATAGGGAAAAACGTTGAGTAAAAACGGGACCAGTACCCTGACCATCAGTTGTGACTTTGAGGTTTTCAATAACGAGTATCGAGTTTACTATCTGTGCATCTCGCTTGTACTATTTTAGTGCGAACGGGATGCACAGATAGTACAATCGATACTCGTTATCAAAAACGCCAATGTCACAACTCATGGTAAGGGTACTGTGCATCTCGTTCGCACTAAAATACTACAAGCGAGATGTACAGATAGTAAAAATGGTACAGAACAGTACCCTTACCATGAGTTATGACACTTATGACATTACGGTTTTCGATAACGAGTATCGAGTTTACTATTTGTGCATCTCGTTTGTGCTATTTTAGTGCGAACAAGATGTATAGATAGCAAACTCGATACTCGTTATACAAAACATTAATGTCACAACTCATGGTAAGGGTACTGTGCATTTCGTTCGCACTAAAATAGTACAAGCGCGATGTACAGATAGTAAAAATGGTACGGAACAGTCCGTGCGCGAATCCGACTCGCACTTGTTTTTCTAAACTTAAATTACGGCACCGACTCATCTCGAATGCAAATTTGTCTAAAGCAGTGACGTATCAGAAGTTACTTTCTATCTGCAACCAGTTTGGTTCCCACCGGGCCATAATAGACGCCATATCTCTGGAGGGGACTGAACTCAGAAAGGGGTCACAAATATTTTTAACACTTATCATTCTAATTTCAAATAAGGTTTTGTGTTGTATTAAGTTTCACAACGGTTAGGATAAGGGTGGACCAAAATGTGTGCATTTGTGCATAGTAATGCGACTTGGTCCGTTATATAGTTGTTGTTGTAATAGGATACATTGTTGTGTTACAATATTGTCGTGTTACATAACATTATACGATTTTAAGCTAATAATGGTCGGTCTCAAACAACTATTACTTAAAACGGAATAGTTACCATGTAAGTTAATTTTCATGAGTTTCCGATATTTCGGCACTGTTGCAAGCTCCATCCTCAAGGAATAACTGTAGTACCTACTGCGAGATTTAATCTACTAACCCCAGTATTTGGCGTTGGCATTAGTATAAGGAAAGCGACTGCCATCTGACCTTCCAACCCAGAGGGTCACCCAAACTAGGCCTAGTCAATACAGACCTTTGAGACCTGAGCTCTGAGTGTAACGTAACTTTACGTTACGAACGCGTTTGCGTTTCCCATATATAGTTATTTGTGCAACAAGAGAGGAAAGTTGTTTTTTCTTGCGAGTGTTAATTTTGAGTCCCGAGTAAGCGAAAGATTCTATAATTGAATCACGAGCGTAGCGAGTGATTCTAGTGTTAGAATCTTGAGCGTAGCGAGGCACTCAAAAACACGAGATGTAAAATAACTTTACTCTAGTGTGACACATACAACTTTTCACCTCAGTAGTGAGAAAATATTAAAGGTTAAATTAGTTGCCAAAAATGTCATTTTTAGTACAAGCTTTTATTGCCGACTGTACTTTTTTTCACAATCGTCATCTACTCTTCGAAAGGATTCTAATGAGCCTAAAACACCACGGGTTTATTTTGTGTATTTTAGGAGTTGCTTTTGCTACCTTCTAACTCCAGCATTAGATCAGATCAGTGGTACCATAATATTGCATTGTAACCGAAATTACATAAGTGTGCTAAATTTCAGCTTAATCGGTTAAAGATGTCTGCTTCAAAATTGAGTTGCAAGATTCCATCCGGATAAATATACAAAACAAATACATACATAAAGTTAAATAAAATCTTGTAACAAATGAACACCAAGTTAACCACATTCATTTAAGTGTTTTTTGCTTAAATATTTTTGATTATAAAATATGTACATTTCAAAATTATAATATTTGATTAATTTGTGAGGGTCCGAAAGTGTTAGTGGTGTTAAGGGAGTCCATTATGTCCTATTATAATAAAAAGATACATATAAATACTTAAATACATAAAAAAACACCCATGACATAGGAACAAATATCTGTGCTCATCACACAAATAAATGGCCTGACTGGGATTCGAACCCGGGACCACCGGCTTCTTAGGCAGGGTCATTACCTACTAGGCCAGACCGGTCGTCAATTAAAAATCTACTTTGTCTCACTCCCTGGAGTGAGGAAAGTAAGCATGTTCGAGCTGCTAAGGTGAAAAATAACATTATCACTTACGCGTTCGTAAACGTTTTCTTATGTCAAAAGAAACTTACACTAGAGCCTCAGAAAGGTATGGTCAGGGTTGTTGCTGCGTAGTTTTGGTAATTGACTTATCACTTTTTGGTTACGAAAACATTGTGAGCAGCGAGGAATCGGTACTTAATCTAAATGAGAACTAGTTTATCCACTAGGTTTGAAGGTCAGATGGCGGAGACTTTAGTAAAAGTGCCAACGCTAAATATTAGAATTAGTTTGCTGTGGAGATTAGCCCGCTTTCCTCACGAGTTCCTTCACCGAAAATCGACTGATAAGTTCCGAAAAACTCATTGGTACAAGCCGGGGTTCGAATCTACAACGTCTGGATTGCTGTTACCGCTAGACTACCAGCGTTCTTGTGGAGACCATTTCAGTGACACAAATTTTATTGTAACATAAAAATTTTATAAAGGTATTATTTAAGTTTTATTTAGTTATGTGTCCAGAATAAATTGATTTTTCTTCTTATTCGTATGTTTTCAAAATGGCGGGCGTTTCTCTGAGGCTTCGCCATAAGACAGAATGACAACGTTTTAACCCTTTTGCCGCCATTGACTTGATATGAAGTCCGAACATTTCGTGCCCCAAACGCCACGACTTGATATTAAGTCGGCGCCTTGGACCTACTTACTGAGAGGTAAGGTTTATTTTCGCTTGCTTGCAAAACCCTTTGGCGTGTGATGCACGTCAGATTTTTTTTGCGAAAAGGTTGTGGCGTTAAAAATTGGGTGGATTACCAATAACATGACAAATTGTAAATGAAATCTTGCTAAGACCAACTGCATCTTTTGACGAAATGGTCTCAAACAGTCAGTAATCTGATCGAATCTATTGAAGGCATGGTTACTAAAAACACCTAAAAGCGAACAGTCGTAAGTCAAACGGAATCTAAATGAACATAAGCCGATTTTGTATGAGCCGGTAAGGGTATCGTGTGACCATTGTGCAAGGTAAGTGAACTAATTTCGTATTTCATTGAAATACCCATGTCAATGAAGTTTTTGTTTAATACTTAATATGCATATAGAAATACTAGCTATTGCCCGCGGCTTCGCACGCGCAGCAGAACCTCCTTTTTGACCCCTTAAAGGATGAATTTCAAAAAACGCTGAAATTACTTTTCTTGTATTCAAATAAGGAGTATTTACACAAAATTCTCTAGCTTAAAATTTTAGATTTACCCCATACACACTTTCAACCCCCTTAATGGTAGAATTTCCAAAAATCACTTCTTAGTGGGTGCTTACGGTATATAAACTACCTATTGTGAAAAAATCAGACATCTAGATTAAGCGGTTTGGGCTGTGCGTTGATCAGTCAGTCAGGACATTCACGTTTATACCGGGTGCGGCCTGTAATAGGAGCGAAAAAATTAGGGATCGCTTCTACACCACGAACGTAACAACATTTGTTCTACAACTTTAAATAATTGGGTAATATTTTAATTGTGATTTTTTCGAACAAATTAAATAGTATTTTCAATGAACAGCATCCAATAGTCTAGTTGACGTTTACTGTCAGCCTACAAACTTCATAGTTTTTGCAATACATTGCTTGCTTGGAAAATCTTTTTTATTAATATTTATTAAACTATAAGTTATTTTCAAAAGTCGTAGAACAAATGTCGCCTCGTTTTTGGTGTAGAAATGATGCCTAAAGTTAAAGCTCCTATTACAGGCCACACCCGGTATATATAGATTAAGATTATAATATAATAAACAATTTTATTTATAACTAGCTTTTCCTCGCGAACTTTTCAAACCCTCTCCATACCAAATTTCTTCCCAATTGGGTCAGAAGTTTAAGCGTGAAGAGGTAACAGACAGAAAGACAGAGTTACTTTCACATTTATAATATTTTACTATATTAGTATGGATTTTTATTTGCTGTTTATTTTTAAGTAAACTAAATCCCACCCAGCTAACGGCAAAAAGCATTTAAACCTTGTATGAAATCACTTTGCTCTTGTGTAAACAAAATGCAGTTTGCTATCTGTTTTTAAATAAAACGGACTTTCCGTGCTGCTGCAGTAACGTGAAATAGTACATTACATGAGAGGCCGGGAAAATGAGGGTTTCCGGCCAAGTGGGTAAATCCGGATAGTAGTACGCGGCCGGGAATCCATTTTCACGACGAAGCATGTATAGTGCTTTTCTAAAACATACAATGAAATAAAAGAAATGCTTCAAAAAATGAAATTTACAAAATCACAACTAACAATGAAATCGAAATGTATTAAAAATTAACAGCAGCTGTTTGCTATGACACCCGCCATCTTTGCCTCTGTATGGATAATCGTCGAAAAATAAGTTACTTTGCAGGCCTAGGTCTGCAAAGTTATATGAAATTCCATTTCAGTCCCCTTCAGTTGCCGTGCCCAAACACCCATTCTTCACAGTCTATTACAAGGAATGTAAAGACAATATTTCATTGTATGTTTGAGAAAAATAATTTTATTTTTTCATAGCTGCATTAATAATGACGTCACACATTATCTGATAATAAACTTGTTTTTTTACTTAAACCCTTAATTACATAACAAATGGCATATCCGCTAACACAGAACTCAAACACTCACGGCATTCCCTTTCTTAACAAAGAATCTGGAATGTTCCTATACCTTCAAGCTAATCTCAACCCTACTACTAAGCAACTAAGTCCAGTTTTAATAAACAAATCTTGAAGGCGAATATTATACCGGTCTTTGATATAATCAAGTTTTTTTTTAAAGTAATTAGGACCCTTCGTGTCTAACGGCTTTTTTGGGTTTGCGTTTAAAGAAGGGCTTAAGAGGTTATTGTTAGTTGTAAACATATGATCTTTTGTGTTACACGGGAGCGGAAGAGCTGTTTGGAATTAGACGCTTTTAATGGTGTAATGAAATCATAGGGTTCCTTTGATGTGATGTAGTTGAGACAAAAAATACGGGGTTATTTTGATTACGTAAGTTTCATCATCATCATATAAGCCGAAGGACAGCACAGCCGGACACAGGCCACCCCAAAGCGTTCTACAATAACAAGTTAGCAGCAAAAGTTGCTAAGCGGGCGAGGCGTTCAAAATAAGCTGGACAGGGCTTTATTCTTAAGAGGATAAGAGAGAATTGCTGACTGTAAACGCGACAGCTTACTGTATTAGTCAATTTGTGTAATATTTTCCCCAAAATATGTATTTAATATTTAATCTTTCAGGTATGTAGTGTTGTGTTCCTGATGGTGAGTAAGGTTCCCAGAGCTCCAACCCCCCTTAAAGGCCGGCAACGCGCTTGTGACTCCCCTGGGTGCCCATGGGCGACGGTAATTGCTTATCACCAGGCAATCCGTCTGCTAGTTTGCCGCCTATGTCATAAAAAAATTAAATAAAAAATAAAGTTTATTCTCTAGTCGCCCAGAGACCTATAAAAAGGTCTCCCATTGAATGCCATTTTGAATTTTAATTATGACAAACCATAGTTGCATTTGGCCTGGCCAGTTTTGATCTCAAGGCGACTGGAGGTTAAGAAAGTACTTGTTACGCGAATGTAATATTAGTGGCATTTGCATCTCGCTCTTACATTTGTGTAATGAAAGAGACGAAGCTATGCGCAGGCGTTTATTTTGTGAGTAACGTTAAATGTGTCATTATCTATGAAAAGGGACCTTATTGTCGATGGCGCTTATGTCGTTGTTCAAGACGAAACAATACAAACGCAACGCGATTTGACGTAAGTGCCATCGACAATAAGGTCCCTTTTCATAGATAATGTCTAATGACACAAATATTGGCTCAAGTGCACGCGTTGAAGTCATTTGTACTGTCAAGGTCAAAGATATGTACACGACCAAACTACCAAAATATGTATACATCCACCTTACTTCCTTAGCTTTAAGGTGCACGTATACATATTTTGGAACTTTGGTCGCATAGATACTTTTAAACTTGACTGTAACAAGTTTATTAGCGCAACTGCAGAAGTGGCCAAAAGTATTGAGCACATAGGTAAAAGTATTGTAGGTCTGGCCTAGTGGCTAATGACCCTGCCTATGAAGCCGATGGTCTTGGGTTCTAATCCCAATCGGGGCATTTATTTGTGTGATGCTGATGAGCACAGATATTTTCCTTACAGATAGTTCCTGAATCATGGGTGTTCTCTATGTCTTTAAATATTTATATGTATCTATTATATATATCGTCGTCTAGTACCACACAAGCCTTACTGAGGTTACCGTAGTCCTAGGTCGATTTGTGTAAGATTGTCCCGAAATATTTGTTTTTTTTTTTTATTTATTTACATACTTTTTTCTTCTAACCCTAAAAACTATCTCTTTCTAAGTTTAGTTCAACAATATTCTGATATTTCAAACCTTAATATACGTACACAACAAGAGAACATCAGTTAATAATATTTAAAATCACTCATGCCACCAATAATTATTTAGGTATTATGTTAAATATCAATTTATTGTGTCATGCTCCATGACTTCACTCACATGTGGCCCTGACGGAAGACCAGCGATGGTCCCCAGGTTAGCACCATGCTGAGTCGGGACCATTTTGTGGCACCACCCTAGTTAAGACTTCTAGACTCTATGAAACTAACTTTTTTTTATGAAATATTTTTTGATTTACTTTGATTTTTAAGTAGTAATACTACTATATAGATTAAAAGTTGAAATAGATAACATATACTTAAGAAAAAACGACGAGGACCTCCGATGTTCGAGACGGGATTCGAACCCGCATTTCCAGCTATCGCGGCTGACGCCTTAACCAATTCGGCCACCCGTACACAGCGGACCACGTCGAAATTAATCAAGTATATGTGATCTTGTTTATTTTAAACGGTTTTAGGCACCGTTTTACCAGCTCTAAAGTGAAGCAGTTTAAAATAAACAAGATCACATATACTTGATTAATTTCGACGTGGTCCGCTGTGTACGGGTGGCCAAATTGGTTAAGGCGTCAGCCGCGATAGCTGGAGATGCGGGTTCGAATCCCGTCTCGAACATCGGAGGTCCTCGTCGTTTTTTCTTAAGTATATGTTATCTATTTCAACTTTTTCTAGACTCTAGTTCTAAGTATGTAATTGTGTACAGTCACTATCAGATATATCGGAGCTGTGGAGGTAGTCATAAATATCGGAACCTGCACTTATTACTGCCTTGACAATAAAGGCGTTGTATATCTATAGCAACTGTACGTAGGTACTAGGTACCTATGCCTCAAATAAATATTCATTTTTTTTTCTTATAGCATGTATTGAATAAGAAAACAAAAAGCACCAAAAATTACGCACAGTAATACATCAAACTTAAAGTTTGTTTTATTTTTTATTATGCAGAAACGTCTGCTAGGGAATATCTTCGATATTTAAATCGAAAGAAAAATAGAATTTTTTTTTTCCAGTGGTTGTGGGTTCGTGTCCCGCTCCGAGTCAATTTTTTCTATTTTTCTTTCGATTTAAATATTAAAGTTTGTTTGTTCCAGTTGTTACGATAAAACCAAACGCGGACATAAATTGTTCGCAAACAATCGACTCAAGAAAGTGGTCGTTCAACCGTCGAACAATGCGTCATAGGAATCTATGAAATATTTCTACGCTAGTGAAAAAGCGTATAGGTTACACACAAGTCATATGGGGCTGCGAGTGCAACCAAAGATTTCCAATTGCTGTAACAGATAAATTCATAGACACCGCACGAGGCGTTTATGAACACCAAATAGTACTGCGCATATATTTGAAATAACCGCAAACTTTATGAGGTTACAGACTTATAGAATAGGCACTTTTTTATATACTTATCAGTTTTTTTTAGTTTCATATAAAATAATTCAGCACGCAATATATTTTTTTGTACTTGTAACTTTTCAAGAGGTTTATGTAGCTATGTACGGTACATTACTACTCAAAAATTACAAAAATAATAATTACATATAATTGTATAGAAGTGGGTAACTCATCCGAAATGGGATGCATGCCATATTAAATAAATAAAAAAATAAGCAAAAAGACGGTAGAACAGAGTGACCGTGACATGTCTTAGATGGATGCGACGCTGCGACGATGAATGCTGCCTTAGACAGCATTTTGCGTTTCAATATCGCTGTCTTGTCTACGCTCCGTAACAATTCGCAGCAATGTGACCGCAGCATTGGTCGGTGTAACAGAGGCGCTACCACCAAAAACGATATTCGTAAATTTCGGGCATCTTTCTCCTTTACTCCAATTAAGGTATCATGAGAGTGACAGAGACAATCGTCCGAAATTTACGAATATTGTTGTTCGCGGTAGCGCCGCAGTTGAGGTGATCTGTGTACACCACTTACATCCACAATCGCTGTCAATGATACAAGCCATTACAACATTATTGAGTACACAATGACATGTATTAAGTACAAAAACTGAAACGGAGTAATGAATGTCAATGATAAACAGTTGAATGGCGTAATCATCATCATCAGTTTTGAGTAAAGATATAGTAAAGTATGTACGTAGATGGGGCAGTTTATTTAAAGTTGTATTCGCAACTTTTTTTTTATTTGGATTTTTTTGTGTGGTTTCTGAATCATGAGCTCTTTCGAGCCTGATAGGAGAAAAAATGTGTCCCAAAATGTTCACATTTTTTATTACTTCCGTTCCGATACCGCCATATGAAATGTATGAAAAATAGTCACGGGATGGAATAAAAAATCTTGGGATAAATTGTTTCTTCTACTAGACTAGAAAGAGCTCATGATTCTGAGTAGAAACCACACAAAAAAAATTCAAATAAAATAAAATAAATAAATAAATAATATTTCGGGACAATCTTACACAAATCGACCTAGTCCTACGGTAAGCTCAGTAAGTACGATATATATAATAAATAGATACATATAAATACTTAAATGTATAGAAAACACCCATGACTCAGGAACAAATATCTGTGCTCATCACACAAATAAATGCCATGACTGGGAATCGAACCCAGGACCTTCGGCTTCATAGGCAGGGTCACTAGCCACTAGGCCAGACCGGTCGTCAAGTTGAGAATACAACTTTAAATAAAATGGCCCAGATAAGGTACTCGTTAGTCTGAGATAACAGGCGACAGCGCCTCAAAATATTCGAATATAGACGTCTCTGCGCCCGATACGAGTTCTCTACACTTGGCGGCAAGACAGTAAGTACACCTTTATTCAATAACTTCCTAATATATTTAAATCGAAAGAAAAATAGAAAAAATTGACTTGATGCAGGACTCGAACCCACAACCACTGGATCACTAGCCCAGTGCACTACCAATTGTGCTATCCGAGTATATTATACCTACCGCTTAGACTTGTCAAATTTCCTTCGTGGTAAACGTTATCATGGGTGACGTCAACTTCCTAATATATTTAAATCGAAAGAAAAATAGAAAAAAAATTGATTCGAAGCGGGACTCGAACCCACAACCACCGCTTCGAGTAAATTTTTTCTATTTCTCTTTCGATTTAAATATCGAAGATATTCGCTAGCAGACGTTTCTGCATAATAAAAATAAACTTCCTAATACTTAAAACAGGACGCTTTGGAGCGCTGCATAACTATGCATTTGATAACCGCGCTTGGAATCGTGCGCAAGCGCACGCTATGCGCTTGCGTCGAGCTTTTTACCGCGCAACATAAGCGGTGTTATCCAAACCCAAAACGTCACACCATCATATATATTTCAACTCACTTATGTCATTTTTCGTCTAAGCTAAGCAATATAAGGCTCGTGTTCCGTATACGCCAGTTTTTGAGTGACACCGTGTGATCGCACTCAAGTTGCTCTGAGATTAGTGCGACGTGTGATCATTTCTACAGATACAGGGTATCCGTGTTTAGACACAAAGCATTTCCTATACCCCTTGATTACTGCCGGTTTTTGCTTGTTATTACTACCTGGAGAGTGATAGATGGGGTCTCATAAAATAGTACGTAATACTCATATCGCTTATAGTTCGTGGGATGATAAAAAAAAAACAAGTTTTTATTGAAAAATGCTTATGTACACTAATCGAGTAGGTATAGGTGAAAAACATAAGAAAGTCACCATGTCGATGTAGGTAGTTGTGCGGAGAATTAATATGGAATTTACGTCAAAATTTGAATATAGAACGCCGAAATGCGTGTACAGACACGTTACTACTACATTATGATTTGACGACTGGCCCGGCCTAGTGGGTAATGATAATGAACCTGCCTACATAGGCTGCCTTTTATATTTCGGGATTTGATTATGTTAGGGTTGCTATAGATCAAATGAGGCTTAAAAAGTGTAGTTCAAACGTTTTGGTGGCAATATTAACAAAAAAAAAGTTGTGTCACGATCGTATTTTGTTTTTAATTGTTAAATGAAAAAATATCGTGTCGGCTGCCATGGAACTGAATCGCAAACATTTTCGAACGATAATTTTTTACAATTTTCGACGCGGCCTCAGTCAACAACAGTGCATCGATGAACTTTTTTCAACTTTTGGAGATGAAGCACCATCAAAGACAAGTGTTTAACGTTGGTTTGCAGAGTTTGTTCGTGGCCGTAGTTCGCTTGGGGACGAGGTCCGTGAAGGTCGTCCAAAATGAGTAGTTGTCCCGAAAAACATTGACGCTGTGCGTGAACTAGTATTGCAAGACCCACATGTGACTTATCGTGAGATTGAGGCGTCTTTGGGCATTAATGGGACTAGCATACAAACAATATTGCATGACCATTTATATGTTAAAAAAGTTTGTTCGCGGTGGGTACCACACAATTTGACCGGCGATCAAAAACAGGCTCGTGTGGATTGGTGCAAACATATGCTTAAAAAATACAACGGCGGTACTTCAAAACATGTCTACGATATAGTCACAGTCCACGAATTGTGGATCTACTTATATGAACCGGAAAATAAGCAGCAGTCGACAGTGTGGGTCTTTCAAGGCGAACAAAATCCAACAAAAGTTGTTGTGCACGCAAGACTGCAAAACAAATGGTTGCCTGTTTCTATGGTAAAACTGGGCACATTGCAACCATTCCTTTAGAAAAACGTAGAACAGTAAATTCTGAATGGTAACCATTTGTTTCCTAGAGGTGATTGAAAAAGTCAGGGAAGCCAATCCCCGAAGACGTATTATACTATATCACGATAATGCGAGTCCACACCAGTCGGCAAAAACATCCACCTTTCTGAAAACCCAAAATATCGATTTAATAGGTCACCCGCCGTACAGTCCTGATTTGGCCCCCAATGATTTATTTTTGTTCCCATACATCAAGAACAAACTGCGTGGTCAACGATTATTAACCCCCGAAGCAGCGGTCGATGGATCCAAAACGCACGTTTTGAAGGTGTCCCAATCGGAGTGGTCGAACTGTTATCAAAATTGGTTTTACCGAATGAAAAAGTGCGTAGATCTCAAAGGAGAATATTTCGAAAAACAATAAAGTCATTTTTGTTAGTATAAAGTTGTTAATAATTTCATATCCCGAAATATATAAGGCAACCCTCGTATGAAGGCAGTTATTTGTGTGATGGACACAGGTAGATATTTGTTTCTAAGTCATGAGTGTTTTCTGGAATTGAAGCTGTTGTATTTATATTAAATATATCGTTGGTTGAGTACCCACAACACAAACCTTGAGCTTACGGTAAAGCTCAAACAATTTGTGGAAAGAGGTGTCCTGTAATATTTAATTAATATTACTATTTAATAATAACTTCCAGAAAATAGAAACTTGTATTCTTTTTTAAATGTCGGAAGTTTGCACTAAGGAATATGTTTTTGAAATCAATCGGTAAGACAGTGAGACGAAATTATTGAAGACTAATTTAAACAAATATGTTGATATCAAACGTATATTTATAAACGCTATCAAGATGGCGTGATCTAAATCTGGACAAAATAAAATAACGCGCAGTTAATTAAATAATGGCGACACGCGATGTGCGCTTTCGCGCTCATTTAAATAACATTTTATCGCTGATCTCAGCCATCATGGCGACGAGATCACAATTATGCACTAAAAAGCAATGCGAACGAGTTCAGTTTACAATTTACATAGTGGTAAAAAGACAGAATAAAAAATCAGAAACCAATAAACAATGAATTGACAGACTAATATGGCGGCGTGGACATGGCGTTCGGGCAATAAGCGCGCGAAATGCATTTAGTTGCATCTCATTTAATGGTCACTTAATTAATTAATTAATTTTCTATGTCTAAACATAGAAAAAAAATTAACATCACAGATAATGTTCATGATCACAATAAATCAACATAGATAACAAAATTTAACTCAAAGTATGATAAATAACTTAACTTAATTTACTTAATAGTGTAGGTAATGTTAAATAGGGTCTCGACTCAGTATTTATAATAATGCAGTAAAAAAAAAAAAAAAAAAACAAATAATGTAAATATACAAATATGTGTTTTATGATAAGTAAAATTAACCTTATATAATTATAAGTATTTAACTAACATACTATGGACCAAAGTGACCCGAAATAAAATAAATTGAATTGAAAACTACAACGCAGTCGGACTTTATTATATTATGGCAAAATATGTAAAAATAAAAATAAATGTGGATTTAATCAGGTGTTGAAAAAATGGAGTGTACCTACCATAAAAACGATTAAGAATTGAGTTGAATCGGAAAAAGAATCGGAGTTGATATTAGGTAGTATACGAATTGTCGAAAGGACGTTGGTTTGGTGTGCGCGCATAATATGTATAACACCATTGTTCCGTTAATGAAAGACTTTAAATTGTTAAATAACATTTTAATACCTATTATTACAGATGTAGAAACTTACACGAGTTTACAAAATCATTTGGAAGTTTCATAGAGTAACGTTTAACGTGAAACGGACGGACCGCATCCGTAACACCACACTGCGCTCTAGGACCCGAAGTGCTGACGTTGGCCAGAAAGCTGCCAGGCTCAAATGGGACTGGGCCGGCCACGTCCAACGCATGCATCCGGATAGGTGGGCTAACATAGCTACCAAGTGGATGCCGCAACAGAGACGTGGAAGGGGCCGGCCCAGGCGGAGATGGCGGGACGACCTAGACGCGTTTGATGGAAACTGGCCCTCTGAAACAGCGGATCGGGAGTCATAGAAAACAAGGGGAGAGGCCTTTGCCCAGCAGTGGGACACACACATAGGCTAAGAAAAGAAAAAAAAAAATAGAGTAACGTATGAATAGTCGCCATCTTAGCACTAGGTATATATCCTTAAGGAAACATAAGCGTCTTGGTTTCATTCCGATTAGCTCGCCTGCTTGGCGTTACTGCCTGATTCTACCGCTCATTACGGCTCTAGGCTCGCGGGTTTCCTGGCCAGCGAGAAATCTTGATGAATTATATAAACTGACCGCAGGGTCTGAATCCCAGGTCGCGACCCCAGAGAGCCGTGAGCCCCGTAACTTGACCCTATACTATAGACTCCGTACTAATATAAAAGCCATTTGGCATTAAGTTCGCCTTTGTACTTTGTACATTAAGATTAAATAAATAAATAAAACCGTAAAACTATTGCATAAATAACATTAGAACAACTATATGGTTGAAAACTTAAGATCGTAATTAAGTATTGATATTAACATTATTTTTTGTTAAATCGAAGTTTATTATTACCAGTATATTTTTTTTTTAATATAAGACCAGCGGTTGCCTTCAGTCGCACCTGATGGTAAGTGTCGACGAGGTCGTGGGTGTTGCACGAGGGTTCGTCAGCCTATTCGCTCTTGCCTTAAAAAGACCCAAATTATATTTTTCCGGGAATACAGACGAAGGGAGCGAATTCCATTCCTTAGCAGTCAGCATTAGGAAGGTAGATGCGAATCGCTTCGTGCGAATGAATGGAACATTTAAGAACATAGTTTCTCTTCATAGTTCCTAATTAATAACAAGGGCATTTTTTGTGTGGTTTTGTATCTGGGTAATAGACGTTATCTAAGTAATAGAAATACTTAGATAACGTCTATTACCCAGATACAGACACGTAAATGTATAAATGTGTCTATTTAGTAATTCTCTCTTTATCGCTCGTATATGCAAGAGCGATAGCAATGGAGTTAGACAACTTTACAAATACAACATTTTACTTTTGATACTTGAGCTTGCCGCGTGTATTCACACGTTTAGTCTAGTAAAGTGATCTGTGCTTGAACCGTAAGTGGAACTATCAAGATACAAGCCGTCAGGTCGGTTGGCCCGGCCATGATGGTTTTATGTGACATTAGAACTTAGTTAAGTTACTAGTTTCGTAAACAAACAGGTTTTTTTAATGTTTATAAATAAATAATACGTTACACGTGTCACGGATCGAATACCGGTATCATTTTCATACAATTTCGGTACCTTGTTTGTTATTGTATATTTTTAAATTATATTTTGGTAATAAGATCAAGTATTCTTCTAACATGAATACCGTTTAAAAATATTACAAAAAAACCTCAGAATTATCGACATTATTTAAGTTTTTATGGAAATGACAGGTGTGACAGCGATATGCAAAAGGATTATGGTAAAATACCGGTAACAATCTCTGATAAGATAACGTATACGCTAAAGTATTCATATAAATAATTAATTGAAAACTGCCACGGTGATTACCTGCTAATAACCTGAAGTTAAAATATTGTACAAATAATTCTAGCAGACCGAATACAATAATTAGTTGATTACTAGGTAATTACCTAACAGTAAAAACTACTGTTTAAATACATATTAGACCGCATTGCTGTTTTATAACCATTACTACTTCATATTTGTTATTTATTAAACATATAAATACAACAAAACATTTAAACCAGCAATACTGTTAACGGTTAGGGCGTTATCACACTTGAGCGATTTGCAAGCGTTTTCTATACAAAACTCGTACGCGGCGAACTCGCTGCGTATTCGCCTACAAAACTCGCTCGCAAATCGCAAGTGTGATATCATCATATCAGCCTTAGTCTGTAGAAAGGCTTATGTATACACAACAAAGTAAGTCCTATATAAGATTTGTACATATATCGTAACGTGTTTAATAAATGTTTCTTCAGCTAACATAACTTAAAAAGGTGGTCTTTAATCGTAAAAAGAAATGTTGTAAAACATATTTTGGCTAAGGGTCTGGACTTCAGCTGAAATGACTAAGCTTGGCCCTTGCAGTCAAAACGTATAATTTACACGCCAACCCTCGAAAATTATCAAACCTAAGTTACGTTAAAGTTAGTTGCGCCCTTGACTTCAGCCCTAGAACTTTACCTGCAGAGCTGTCTAGACACTTTACACTAACCTCGTAACACATAGGATAACTACTTGCTACCATAACTACCTGAACAGCAGGCCTACTGCAAATTTAGAACGATCGTCTCTGTCACTCATTAGAGTTAACTGTCACGCCTTAATTGTAGTAAATGAGAAACAAGGACGAAAGTTCAGAATTTTAATGTTTGCGTTACCTACGCCCTCAGAGATGGAAATATACTATGAGTAAAGTGGGGTCATTGGCAAATAAGAGCATTCGCATGTCGGCTGGATCGGCTAATCCCAGGATTTGGCGTAGACAGTAGGCACTAGTTTTCTTGCAGGCCTTCTTGACCAGAGATTTATTTGTGCATGTCTTTGAATGTTTAATGTTTGACGACCGGTCTGGCCTAGTGGGTAGTGACCCTGCCTATGCAGCCGATGGTCCTGGGTTCGATTCCCAGTCAGGGCATTTATTTGTGTGATCAGCACAGATATTTGTTCCTGGGTCATGGTTGTTTTCTATGTATTTAAATATTTATATGTATCTATCTATTATATATATCGTCGTCTAGTACCTGCAACACAAGCCTTACTGAGCTTACCGTAGGACTTTGTCGATTTGTGTAAGATTGTCCTGAATATTTATTATTTATTATACCAATAGGAATAGATGTGTTTGTACGGGGCATCGACCCCAGCAGGTCCCAGCTGCTAAATTGGTTGCGGTTTTGCCCACTTAGTTACTCACATGTAAGTTGAAATTTCACAAAACGTTAACCCAAAAATGCTACGGGTTTTCAAGAAAAAGAAGTTTTTATACAGAACCGATTGTTTCGTAACTTGCCCCATGCACTATAATATTTTATATTAGACGTGCAGAAATACATCGGTTTATTTAAAAAGCTTCCATAATAGGTGAAAATTAGTATGGAATATACGTGATGATTAATGTTAAGTGCACGTCATTCCTTTTAAGTGTCTCGATTCGCTCTACGTTTCAAATTATAGATAAGTATACAACCTTCCAACTAATGTTAATAATATTAATATACAGCGTGCCTCCGGTTATGTTATGGAGCTTTAAATCCAAGGTTTGGCTCTACACACTTTACTGATCAAATTATGTTTTGTGATTTAAAAAGTACTTGACTATTTCAGCAACTTAATATTAAACCATCGTGAAGTCAGTGTATCAATAATTGCGATATTATGGCAACGGTAAAGTCTCGTGGTACAGTCGACTACAATGATATGTATACATTTTTTCACCTTAATCCTTTGTAATTAGGTGCAAAAGTGTATACATATCTTTGTAGTCGACTGTAAGAAGGCGACATTAGGGCGAGTTTGACATTTGACGTTTTGAACGTGAAAACAAACAGTAGCATACTGTCAATTTCGTGTTGGACTCTGTAAATTGACAATATCATTTAACTTGAGCTGGCGGCTTCCTCGCACAACGTATCAGCATTGCGATACAACGACGAAATGCCGCCAGCATCCTTGGTACAATGCCTCAAGAGCCTTTTTTAGATTTTATACTGTAACTAGTTAAGTACTTGTAGTTATCATAATACGATTGTAATTTCTTTAACTTGAATGATAATAATAAATTTAAGAACGAGTTGTCTTTTAAAAGTACAGTAGGCAGCTAAATACTCAGTACCTAGGGGATTAAAATCAATCTTCGATTGAAAACCCCAAAGTCAAAGACACCCTTTATAAATAGTAAGCTATAAACGTGCACCTGTCTAATTGAATTTTAAAAAGAACCTCTGCGTGTTGGCTTCGGCTTGCCGATCGCCTAACAATTGTCCGGAACAATTACTAATGTTCCGCGTAATGCAATCCTATTTCTTTTTTACAATAGTATTTTTTATGTTTTGACGTTAATATAAAATAATTGATATAAAGTTTTATATCTCTAATAAATTATGTAATTAATGTCTACATTAATAAAACATTTAAAATTAAACTTAAATATTTATAGAAATTTAAGTCGAAAGAAAAATAGAAAAAAAATTTTTTTTGACTCGCAGCGGTACTCGAACCCACAACCACTGGATTCGAGTCCCGCTGTGAATCAAATTTTTCTATTTTTCTTTCGACTTAAATATCTTTGATATGCCAGCAGACGTTCTGCTTAATATAAAAAATAAATTAAATATTTATACGTATATTTCTGAGATAAATAATTAACAGCCAACCCATAAAACCCAGGATTGTTTCCAATATGCCTCCGGCAAATCATAAACTCACGCCAAACATTAACTCTGATATCCCACACATAATATTTACAATCAGCAACAGTTATATTTTCAACACCATAAAGAAGAACTTACGAAGTATAAAATTAGTTTGACTGACGCAAAAATTCTTACTGAATAAGCGTTTAGTTATTACTACTTGTTTAATTACTAAAAAAACCGTAATATATGTTTTTGATTTTGCTATTAGCAGCATCGCCCACAATTTCTCTGCTTTGCCTAAAGGTTGACTGGTAGAGAATGCTTTATAGCATTTAGTCCGCCTTTTGTACTGTAAGATTTTCTTTTGTGCAATAAAGATTACATAAATAATAAATTCTTTAAAAAAATCATACTTACAAAAACCAATTAAAAAATATCCCTCAGTATCCTAAACAACCACAGACATAAAAATCCACATTGTAACATTCACATCACATCACAAAACAAATCCGTCAAGTCCAATTGGAACAAAACGCGAGCTACGAAAAAAGTTAGTTTAAAAAAAATGCAGTCGCGAGCCGTACGTACGAACGCGCGCGGGATCGCGAGTGGACTGGCAGGGTTGGGTTGGTCGCGTCTCGGCCGTGCCGGGGCAGACGGCGGAACTCCGCACACTGGTATAATACGTAAATACGACTGTTTGATGCTGGCTCAAGGCTCAAAGCTTGGGTACCATACGAGACCTCGAGAATTACGGTACAAGGATCTAACTTGGTATTAAGTTACTTGAACGAAACAAAGTAAGTATTGTGTTTTCAGAAAAAAAGTGTTTGTAAGTCGTACAAATATACTTTTAAGCTGCATACAAGAAACGTGGTTTTCTACCGATTTTGCCACTTCTTGTGTAAGATAATGGTACGGAACAATTTTTAGTTGCTTTATCTCATGAATAATTATCGCTATCTTAATCTTAGAAAAGCGTAGTAAAAAAAGTTTAAATTGCCAATTACAAATCATTTCATTCTTAAATATTCTGCGCATTTTTTATTTTTATTTTTTCTAACTTTAGAACCATCCTGACAATAATAAACACAACGAAATCGGTTCAGCCGTTCACGCGTAATGCCGTGACCAAGGGAATTAGGGATAGCGCCGCAATACCAGTCACTGGGATCGCTTTGGGGGAGATGATTATGATGATGATGATTAAATAAAAATTTCATTGAGGATAATTTTAACAAGCGGTTAAATTTTAAATAACTATTTCTGAGTTGACAAAGTAGGCGATAGCAAAGAGTTAAGTATAATGACAATAGATGTACCAAATAGCTTATAATTATGTACTCGTATAAATGTGCAAGTTACGGAATGTTTCGATAAAGTTTGAAATCTACTTTGAAAATTAAATGGAATTAGTAATTTTAAATTTCCGTCGCCTCATCACAACTTGCAACTGGACCGTAAGCCAAGTTAACTACTAATCGTTTAACTTTATATTATCCCTCATATATCATAGCCTTGCCTGTAAATTAAGTAGAACTAGCTTGTAAGCAGCATCTTCCGCCCACTAACCACCTAACCAACGCTATAGACTAAGAGCTGGCCCCAAAATTTGCTATATATTTTTCAGAACAACGTAAGTAAAAATGTAAATAGGTACCGCATGTAAAAAAAACGTGGTCTTCCTTTTATTTAAGATACTTTTTATCAATAAAGATTACGATAAAACTTAATATTTTTATGTTATTTGGAGTTGGAAACTTAACACTTTGGCGGACAGTACGCCTATAGGCGTCGCGTATGTTTTTGTTTCCTATGGCCTATGACAGATGACGTCATTTACTGTCCACCAACGTGTTAAATTATTTTTTCAGTTAGCCGATTATTCAAAAATATGAATAGTATATAATTATCGCGGCAACCGCCCACTTCATTATGTAATTTAAATTGTTTTTAAAATTAAGTAAGAACGAAGTATCTTCTCCGTAAAATTGTTTATCTACAATATTTAAGATACTTCCTTTTTCCTTGATCCTACTTTTAGAATAAAGTCGATGTGTGTAAAATTGTCCCAAAAATTATAACTATCTCTGGAGGATTGAGGTGTGATGCTGACTGTAAGATGCTGCCTAGTAAACGTGTGTGTTACAGACTTATTACTACAAAAAATCCACTGTACATTGATTAATATACTTACTTACAGCTAGGGTAGTCATATTTATTAAAATCAGTTCCCATTTACCAGAGCTACCTCTTAAGCTATTACCTAAACACTTAAGCATGCCTATAAATACTCAGGTTATTGTGCAATATGCCAAATCGAAATGAAAACCATGTTATATTTAAATGAATATCCCTGATTAAACACTGTAACAACGCTCGCATGTTGCAATAACAACTACGCAACATAATCAAACAACCAATCAGAACAATAGGGTAATAAAAGCATATAAACTTAATGCATATACGTCGTTTTCTATCTGATTCCTACAACGCATTATGCAGTTTATGATGTGTTAATTACGTATAGAAATCTTGGTGTCAATCAGGAGGTATCGGAAACGGTGCGCCGCTACCAAAGTCAATTAATGTTTCAATCATTTCAAACTGCTTATTATACTTAGGTACATCTTAACCCTCTATCATAGTGTAGACTGTAGGCAACATACCATTCAAAGGCCTCGGAATTTAATACAAAGGTGTCTGAACGTTTATACGCACTGTTACCTGTAGTCTACACTCGTATCTAATCAAGCAGTATATGACTTTTCATCATCATTGGGCTGTATTTGTCCCCAAGGCAAAAGCACGCCACTGAGCACGCTCTTGCCAGCTACTGGGAAGATCGTCGCTCCATCTAGTCTGAGTGCCCCACACTATGCTTGCCGATGCTCGGACTCCACTCCTGCACTCGTTTACTCCAACAATTTTTTTTATGCCAAAGGCGGCAAACGAGCAGGCGGATTACGCAATTACCGTCGCCCATGGGCACCCGCAACACCAGAGAAGTCACAAGCGCGTTGCCGGCCTTTAAGGGGAGTTGGAGTTCTGGGAATCTTACTCACCATCAGGAATAAAACACTACATACCTAAACGGTAGCAGTGCTATTATGGCTGTAGTCTTCTGTAAGGAGGAGGTACTTCCCCAGTTGGGCTTCTCCAGAATCAAGCGTGATAGTACGTGCCCTACCTCTCATTGTTGGACGTAGTTTAAGGATATGTCCCGGATCCAAAAAGTTGTTATGTTAGCTGAAGAAACATTTATTAAGCACGTTACGATATATGTATAAATCTTGTACTTACTTTGTACTTACTTTGTTGTACTTACTTTGTTGTGCATACATAAGTCCTGGGTTTAGGTTCTGCGGCTGATATGGCCAGCCCACTGTCACATCAGGTAATCCGATAAGCTGTATCGGTTACCTTGGTTCTCTGCCGGATCACCTTCTGTGTCCGATCCTTCAGAGAGACTTCGAGCATAGCTCTTCCCATTGCTCACTTAGCGACGTAAAACTTGTGAACCAGCCCAACAGTGAGTGTCCACATTTTAGCTCCGTATATCAAGACAGGTATAGCTATGACACGCAAGTGAAAGACTTTCGTCTTTAGACTTTGTGGAATAGGTGACGTAAATACTCAACTCTCCTGTAATATGTTCGATATTTAAATCGAAAGAAAAATAGAAAAAATTGACTCGTGTAGCACAATTGGTAGTGCACTGGGCTAGTGATCCATTGGTTGTGGGTTCGAGTCCCGCCGCAAGTCAAATTTTTCTATTTTTCTTTCGATTTAAATATCGAAGATATTCACTAGCAAACGTTTCGGCATAATACGTTAGCGGGCGTTTTGGACCCGGGTATGTCCTTAAACTACGTCCAATAATGAGAGGTAGGGCACAGCGATGACCATCACGCTTGAATCTGGAGCAGCCCAACTGGAGAAGCACCTCCTCCTTACAGAAGACCACAGCCATAATAGCACTGCTACCTTTCAGGTCTGTAGTGTTGTCTTCCTGATGGTGAGTAAGGTTCCCAGAGCTCCAACCCCCCTTAAAGGCCGGCAACGCGCTTGTGACTCCCCTGGTGTTGCGGGTGCTCATGGGCGACGGTAATTGCTTACCACCAATCCGTCTGCTCGTTTGCCGCTTAAGTCATCAAAAAAAAAAAAAAAACTCCTATAATGTGTGTCAATAAAAACAACACAAAACTGTTATTTAGTCCGCTTGCTGCTTCTAGATCACTTACGTTGTTTTTTACCGATTCTGCGGAGTCCCCGCGAGTATACCAGTCTAGGTCTGAGCAATTAGTGTCATAATTAGAGCCGTCACACTCCCATTGAGCTGCGCGGGCGCCGTTTTTGCACCCTCTCACTACGCTTTCGAAGCATTTGGGTTTGGTCGTAATTATCATTTAAGTAGTTAATTTAAAGTTAATTTATGGGGTTCCGGGCGGAGATTTAATTCTTATATTTTATGTTTTATACTTCCGCAAACATTGTTGAATAGGAAATGGTACCTACTGTTTTAGTAACCTCGACGCCAATATTTAGAAGATAACACTACATATATGCGAGATAGACAAAAGTAAAAGTATGTATGTATTTTTTTTTTTCGCTTTTATAATATTTCCAGAAATATTAATATTTTTTTTTCTTTTTCTGCTATGTCGTCCACTGCTGGACATGTCGGTACCGCGAACATCGAAGTTAATAATAAAAGAGAAAGATGCTTGAAATATACATTTCAAGCATCTTTCTCTTTTATTCCAATTAAGGAGAACTTAACAATTGTCCGTTTGAGAATATCGGTTTTTGCGGTAGCGCCACCGAATTACAGCGATATAATAAATAATAATACTTATGGGGGACTATAGCTAAATATCTATGTACACACAGCAACACTCTTAACTGTACATCGGTGGACTTTATGTCTAATATAATAAGGTCTACCAATGTATAGCTAGGAGTGTTGTTGACTGTACAACAATAAAAAAACACTCACATATTTGCTCCCGAAATTCCCGGCATTCATTCATGGTTGTCCAAAATCGTAAACAGACACTATTATCAGATTATCACTATCAGTTATCACACTTTACCTACACATTGTTAAGCCTCGCTGTATATTGGATACGCAACGAGCGTCAGTGTAGTGTAAAGTGGTTAGCTATTCAGACATTGAAGAATACACGCATAAAGAAAACTTATTTAGAGAAACGTTGTTTATTTTCAACAACCGTTGACACACAGTATAAAGACACATTTCTTTCTTTTACATGCCAGAAGTATACAAGTAGTTTGAATACCAGAAATAGTCTTCACGATATAAAAGCTGCTTGAACTTAAGACACCTGGATAACCTGGATTGCCTACTAGTCGCCATTTTTTTTTTTTTTTTTTATGACAGGCGGCAAACGAGCAGACGGATTGCCTGATGGTAAGCAATTACCGTCGCCCATGGGCACCCGCAACACCAGGGGAGTCACAAGCGCGTTGCCGGCCTTTAAGGGGGGTTGGAGCTCTGGGAACCTTACTCACCATCAGGAACACAACACTACATACCTGAAAGGTAGCAGTGCTATTATGGCTGTGGTCTTCTGTAAGGAGGAGGTACTTCCTCAGTTGGGCTGCCCCAGATTCAAGCGTGATGGTCATCGCTGTGCCCTACCTCTCATAAAACATCCATGCGTCTATAAAAACCGATTCCCGGCAGCTTCACTAATTTTTAAATCGGCTCCCACAGAAAAGGAAAACCCATATTGGCTACGGCTTGCCTAAGAAAATCCTGTTGTTTATTGATTAATTATCACTTAATAACTATATGCCGTTATAGAGCTTACTTACTTTTATGACTGAACGAATTACGTTAATATTGTTTTACATTACAATAAAACATATCAATAGTAGATATGTCAATGTAGACATGTCTACATTTACTATGAATTTGACGTCACTATTTTCGCGTTTACGTCGTGTCGTATCAAGCCCGGAACCGTGAAAATCGAAGTACCTACGTATATTTCGAGCATCATTCTATTTTACTCCAATTAAGGCATCATAAAAGTGACAAAGACAATCGTCCGAAATTTACGAATATCGTGATTCGCGGTAGCGCCGCAGGCTGTCAGGGAGAAAGCAGACGACCACAGACTAATAAGATATATACTAACGTAGACGGGCGACACACGTGGAAATCGCTGCACGGACAAAAGTCTAACTCTTCAATATATGATGATGAAACATGGAAGTAGTAACAGACCTTACTCGCCTTACGTAATCCGATATAATTGTAAGCACTCGAGCAAATAATCAGCCCCAATATGCAAATAACATAATAGTGCGTTACATTGTCAATAATGGTCTTGTCTAATACTGTAAAACTACCCAACTATAGTCCAATAGTGCAACTATGGTCTTAACCTTTGGACCCTGGTATGTCCTTAAACGGCTTAAACTGCGTCCAACCATGAGAGGTAGGGCACAGCGAAGTACCATCACGCTTGAATCTGGAGCAGCCCAACTGGGGAAACCTCCTCCTTACAGAAGACCACAGCCATAACAGCACTGCTACCTTTCAGGTATGTAGTGTTGTGTTCCTGGTGGTGATTAAGGTTCCCAGAGCTCCAACCTCCCTTAAAGGCCGGCAATTAACGCGCTTGTGACTCCCCTGATGTTGCGGGTGCCCATGGGCGGCGGCATAACCTTTAGTTCGTAATGAAGTATCAATCCTAATTTCTTTTTTTGTTTTTTCTTTATTGATTCATGCATTTATGAACAGCCGTTGGCTTTTGACTGCGTAATAATAATACTTACACCTGAACGGAGAAATTCAACTTAGTTTTGGACCATTGTTGGGAGCTTTTGGACTATAGTTGGGGAGTTTTACGGTAACGAAAACACGCATGCGTGGATGTAGGATTACGTGGACATAATCACCGTCATTTCAGTGGTGAGACGCCCACTGCTGGACATATGCCTCCCTCAAATATGACTTGCATCATCTTGGGGGGAATTTGCCATGGCAACCGTAGGCAGGCGGGCGACGGCAGGAGCGGTACCGCGAACATCGAAGTTCGTATATTTCGAGCATCTTTTTCTTTTACTCCAATTAAGGCGTCATGAGAGTGACAGAGATTAAGGTCCGAAATTTACGAAAATCATTTTTCACGGTAGCGCCTCTGGTTTATGGACGTCCTACAATCCGCTACCACACAGCTGACACCCGCCGCTCCTAGGACTACTAATTCTAGGAGCGACCACAAATAGGTTAGCTATGGTCGCTCCTAGGACTTTTTAATTTCTATGACCATGGATTCTTCAAACTGTGTGCCCTGCCCATTGCCACGGGTAGTCGAATATTTAGTTTCATAATTTATTTAAATTAATTAAAGTTATCTATGATGGCCGACGGACGAAGATGGCGGAACGGACACGGCGCACGGCACTCGCGGTTAGCGTATTAAACAAATTATAACAGGTTCGATGCACTCAATTTATTTAATACCTACCATTAAGTGCGCTCGGTTCTACCATCAGATTACGCACGAGTTAGACTCATATGTAAACAAGTTTAAGCCTTATTTTAATGGACTAAGGTTAAAATATGTTAAATATTGATGCTCTCGACTGTAGGTAAATTAAGTCTCATATCTCACATTGTTACTATAAGTTGCAACTAAGTGTTACACTAGTGTACATTTCGTACAGTCGCCATCAGACTTATCGGAGCTGTGGAGATGATCACAAATATCTAGGCATGCACATTATCGTGAGAAAATAGAGGCGTTGTTCAGATATTAGTGACCACTTCCACAGCTCCGATATATCTAATGGAGAATCTTCATAAAATACCATTTTTTCTGGGAATGAATGGAAAAATGAAATGCTTCGGGCAAGACACAAACTGGGGACTCCGGGATACATGCCTGTCGCTCTGCCAACTGAGCTAAAACTGCCAAAAACTCATCCATTGATTGGTTGTAAATTTTTCCTTTTATTGCGCTTAGAAGGAGCCTAGCAACATACTTTTTTATTTAGAAGAAACGTCTGCTAACGAAACAATTATAATTTCAGTAGGGTTTATGGTCGGTTACGAAACCATTATGGTAGGGGTTTATTGTCGGTTACGAAACCATTATGGTTATTGTTAAGGATTATAGTTTGTATGAATAATTTAAAATGGCAACACTGTTGTAAAAAAAAAAAAAAAAGAAATATTGTCGAGTCACATACATTGATTCAAATTTCGAATGTCGTTGTCGCGTCGGTCGACGAGCTATACCGCTGAAACACTGTCGAAAATCCGAAATATCGTGTCGTTTGTACTCGGATAATTCTATCTAGTTTAAATCGCGTGTGATTGCTCAAGAAAGGCTGTGTCATTGGAGAGAGCACTCCTCAGGCTTCATTTCGGTGATAAGCTGGTCAAAGGTAACCTGGATTCAAGGTGAGTTCGGACAAGCTGAGAGTCCTGGGAGCCTGCGCCAGCCCCCTGCAACCGAGAGCTGCACCATCAACAGCAGCTAAGCAAGGTGAGTGC
Source organism: Grapholita molesta (assembly GCA_022674325.2). NCBI lineage: Eukaryota > Metazoa > Arthropoda > Insecta > Lepidoptera > Tortricidae > Grapholita > Grapholita molesta. The sequence goes on from CP053130.2 coordinate 1,057,147, forward strand.
CCTTTATCCACTGACTGGCCTATCTCAGACCGACAATATATCGTGTCGTAACTTTCGTTAATTTATCTTTTCGAATACAGTCCACATTAAATTATTATCGAAGTAAAACTCCCTAACATTTTTTGGTCCATCAACCGGATTTCTTGTAAGGTTGCCGTGGTTATTTTCGTATTTAAACGTCGATTTTTTGTTAATTTATCGAGATTGTTATTTGTTAGAACTTAATAAAAAAAAATTGGAGGGTAAGATTGAAACACTTGGCTTGGGCGTTTTTCCATTACTTAAAATCGGTGTTAACTGGAGTAGCGTTTGGTTCATAGTTTGACATATCGTATCGAAGTAATTAAATTTCTGAACGCAACTATAACTGTCATCGTTGACAACTTGTCAAGTGTCAAATAAAATTTATTTCATAACCTCTAGTTATTCAATACGATTGTTGTTTTGATTGAAGTTTTATTTAAAATAAAAAATAAAATATGTCTAAAACTGATGGAACTTCCGAATGTTTCGATAAAAACCGTGTCGGTCGTGATTATGCTTTTGCCCGTATTGAATTTATACAAAGTTCCGACCTGCAAGGTTATACTTTGCAAGATATAAATAAAGTCGAAAATGATTTTCATGCTTTTCAGGTTGAATTGCTTTCGTCTATGCCAAGTAGTAGTAGGAAGTGTGAATTAGGGATATCATCACAGTTCGAGGAAATCGTAAAATCAATTAAACTGCGTTTAATAGAAGTAAAGCCCATTGGTTGCAATACTAATGTGATTAATAAGTGTAGTTCAGGTGTTAAACTGCCAAAAATTAATATAGTTCCTTTCGATTCAAAAATTGAAAATTGGGTTTCGTTCATACAGATGTTTGATTCCTTAATTCATAGCAAAAACATACCATCAGTAGAGAAATTGCATTACTTGTTATCATGTGTTAGCGGGCATGCTTTTGACTTAATAAAAAATTACCCTTTGTGCGAAGAAAATTATTTAATTGCTTATAATACACTTAAATCACATTTTGACAAGAAAAGGGTCATTGCCACTATGTTTTATGAAAAAATATTAACATGTGAGTCAGCAAAATCAAAAAGTGCAGTTGAATTAAATAGATTATGTCGGACTTTTAAAGAAAATTTAGAAATATTGTCTAAATACCAATTACCTGATAAAAATTTCATGTTGTTCCATTGTTTGTGGTCTAAACTAGATAGTAGTACCAAGGAGGCATTTGAACTGCAGCTTGAGTCTAACACTGAAATACCTCAATATGAGGAGTTAATTTCCTTCATTGAGAAGAGAAGTCAAGCGTTAGAGAACTCTTCAGTTAGGTTAAATTTAGTGCATAACAAGCCTGCAAACAAGACTAAGTCAGCGTTTATTGTGCCACCTGTTAACAACTGTGCTATTTGTGCCAGTTCGGGACACAAATTAGAAAATTGTTCTAAATTTCTAGAATTGACTCCTTTTGAAAGATTTAATCAGGTTAAAGAAAAGAAACTTTGTATACTATGTTGTCGTCCATCTCATTCAGTAAAAAATTGTAATTCTTCTGTGACTTGTAACATTTGTAACCAAAGACACCACACATTGTTGCACTTTGACAAAACAAATGAGCCTGTACCAGTAGCTAGCCAGGTATCATTGGCTGTTCTAAGTTCAAATGCACCAAGTTTGTTTTCAACAGCGGTTGTGTTGATAAAAAATAAATTTAATAAATTGATACCAATTAGAATGCTGATGGACAATTGTTCAGCTTGCAACTTTGTCACGTTGGAATGTGTAAAGGAACTTGGTTTACAAATCAAAGCTAAGTCACCATCGGTCAATGGGGTTGGTTTATCATCAACTGATACTCATGGTATTGTCGACTGTGAGATAGTCCCTTCGAATGGTGACTCCTCGTGTAAGTTTTCGTTTGAAGCATTTGTGCTTCCTAAGATTTGTCCAGATATGCCTTCAGAATCGCTTAATAGTTGTTCTTGGAGGCATTTGAAGGACCTTGATCTCGCTGATCCATTATTCTATCAATCTGGTCCTATTGACATGTTGGTTAATGTCAATCTTTTCGCTGCTGCTCTACTGGCTGGCGTTGTCAAGGGCAACGCTGACCAGCCCATTGCTGTCCGCACTGTTTTCGGCTGGTTAGTGATGGGTGAGTGTCCTACCGACATTAACTGTTCTCGTTCTCGGTGTCAAAAAGGTTCCAGGATTGATACGAAAGGGTGCTTTCTTGTCTCGGGTCTTTCATTAGACCATAATATAAAACGCTCCTGGGAAGTGGAAAGTGTAGATCCTCCTAAAACTGTCGTTTTGTCGAAATCGAAAATGTCGTGTGAAAACCAAATGGAAAATTCGTATTGTCGTAACTCCGAGGGTAGAATGGTAGTACCATTGACTTTCGTGGACCCTCAGGAGAAACCAAGGTTTTCTAATTCTCGTGAGATTGCTCTCGAGCGTCTCTTAAATTTAGAGAGGAAGTTCAATCTGAACCCTCAATTTCGGACAGTTTATGTCAATTTTATCGATTATATCGTATCAGGCGCAGACACTACGGAAGACGCATTAGCGTTGTATAACCAGCTGGTGGAAATATTTTCGTCTGCTCATCACCTGCATAAATGGGCCTCTGATAGTCCTCAATTATTGGACAACATGTCTGGGCGGTCGGAGCTATACTCTGAGCAACTTGTCAAATTTGAAGATGCTTATGATTTCTCGTTAAAACTTGTCGATTTATCGTGCCTTCCCACGGAAGACAATCTCACTTTCGAGACGTCGTTAAACGACTGTCGTTGTACGAAACGATCAATCCTTGCGGACATCGCTCGTATTCTTGACCCTCTGGGGTTATTATCGTCTGTCGTATTTTTTGAAAAGTATCTCGTACATCTTCCATGCGTATCTGGGGTCGACTGGGACTCTTACGTTGCCGTCGCCATCTCTCAAGAATGGCGTAAATTCAAATCACAATTATCGGAGTTGAGTTTATTGGCTATACGCCGTGTCTCGTTAGTTTTGTTACAGCTCCATGGATACTGCGACGCCTCGGAGAAAGTTTACTGTGCTGTCATCTATTGTCGCACCATTCGAAGTGACGGTTCTGCAGCAGTGCGGCTTTATTGCGCTATATCTAAATATAAAGTGGCACCTCTCCGTAGATGTTCAGTTCCAAGGTTAGAATTGTTAGCTGCTGTCTTGTTAGCAGACTTGGTCTTCTCGTTCATAAAAGCCTTAAATGATATTTACAATTTCGATGTCATTCACGCTTGGTTGGACTCCACTGTGGCTGTAAATTGGATTAGCTCATGTTCGTCAAAAGGGAAAACATGTGTAGCTAATCGGGTTGCACACTTCCAAGATTATATTCCCGCTGAAAATTTAAATCATGTTCCCGGTTCGGAGAATCCAGCGGATTGCGGATCTCGTGGTTTATTACCCGCCGCTTTAATCCAGAATACACTATGGTGGGCGGGGCCTGCCTGGTCGTCTAGTCCTCAAGAATCTTGGCCGCAATCTGACTGTTTCGTGGATAAATCCGTTTCGAGTGTATTTCAATATATCGTTCTCGATTACTGTTCTCGGTACATATATAATGTGCAAAACCCCGCAGTACGGAATGAGGGTTTCATTAACTTATCGTCGGAAGAAACCAACAAGGTGCTCCATTTCCTTGTGAAGCATGTCCAGGAGAAATCTTTTACATCGGAAATTCGTTGTTTGTCAAAAGAAAATTCGACACACTCTTTCCCTAACCCCATGCGGAAATTGTCGCTATTTTTGGATGACCTTGGAAGGTTAAGGGTGGGCGGTCGCCTCTCTAAAGGTGATCTGCCATTCGATGATAAACGTCCCTTGTTGTTGCCTCGCGATCATAGGTTGACGACGCTGATCATCGAGGATTATCATACGCAGTTTATTCTTCCTGGACTGCAAACGTTGCAAAATTTACTATCCCTAGCTTTTTGCATTATTTATTCAAAAATGGCTATTAATTATATTATTTCATTCTGTATGAAATGTTTTCGTGTCTGCCCCAATTTGGCTGCACCTCCTATTACGGGCAATTTACTGTCGCTGTGGTTCAGAATAAATCAAATTAAACTGTTTCCGCCTTCTGCCGTGGACTCTGCTAATCCTTTCGACATTAGCCTAACTCACGGTCGTGGTGTACGTATGTTCAAGGCGTATATCTTAGGTTTCATGTGTACCGCCAATAGGGCAGTGCGTCTTGGACTAACTTCTCGAGATTCGGTGGAGCTGCTCACCATACTACCACATGATAACATGGTTGATGCAAAATTAGGCCCTCCGCAGAGATGGTATCTGTTGCAAAAGATACACCAAGTTTCCTGGCACAGTTGGCACCTTGAATACTTGCGCTCATTGCAACAGCGCCACAAAGGGTTCGTTATTGTTCAAAAGAATATTGTCGTTGGGACGCTCGTGCTCATTCTCGTCAACAAGAAATGTGGAAATGGAAAATTGGCCGAGTGGTACAACTTCATCTTTTCACTATCACTTTACTTCGTGCTGAATCAGGCCAGCTTAAACGCCCGATTGTCAAGCTGTGTCCTTTAAAATCACAAAATCAAGATTTAATTCACTTACTTACTGTCGTAGCATACCTAGTTATCGTAGATTAAGATTAGTTTTAATAACGCATAGTTATAAAATGGAAAACATTTCCAAGCCAAAGTGTGTCATCTACCTTAAGTCATTATAAATCTAATTTATTTTGAAAATACGTTGCATTTTGGTGGGCGGAAATGTTAAGGATTATAGTTTGTATGAATAATTTAAAATGGCAACACTGTTGTAAAAAAAAAATATATTGTCGAGTCACATACATTGATTCAAATTCGAATGTCGTTGTCGCGTCGGTCGACGAGCTATACCGCTGAAACACTGTCGAAAATCCGAAATATCGTGTCGTTTGTACTCGGATAATTCTATCTAGTTTAAATCGCGTGTGATTGCTCAAGAAAGGCTGTGTCATTGGAGAGAGCACTCCTCAGGCTTCATTTCGGTGATAAGCTGGTCAAAGGTAACCTGGATTCAAGGTGAGTTCGGACAAGCTGAGAGTCCTGGGAGCCTGCGCCAGCCCCCTGCAACCGAGAGCTGCACCATCAACAGCAGCTAAGCAAGGTGAGTGCCCTTTATCCACTGACTGGCCTATCTCAGACCGACAATATATCGTGTCGTAACTTTCGTTAATTTATCTTTTCGAATACAGTCCACATTAAATTATTATCGAAGTAAAACTCCCTAACAGTTATGGTAAAGTTTATGGTCGGTAACGAAACCGTTATAGTAGGGGTTCAATGTTCATGATCCAAAACCATTGTGGTTTCGTTAATAGACGTTTGATACAAAATAAATTTGCCATCGCAAATTGAACCACAAAGCGTTTTCTTTTAAATATTTTTTCTAAATCATTCAACATTCAAAATCGTTTTTAACTACATCCAACCTAGTTAACGGCAAAAAAACATTACAAACTTGTATGAAATTACTTTGCTCCCCTGAGAATAGAATAAATAAATAAATATTTCAGGACAATCTTACACAAATCGACCTAGCCCTACGATAAGCTCAGTAAGGCTTGTGTTGTAGGTACTAAACGACGATATATATAAATTATATAATAGATAGATACATATAAATACTTAAATACATAGAAAACATCCTTACTGATAAACGTTTGAGTTTGCGTTAAAAGAATAAAAACGTGCTTTCCGCGCTACGTAGTGAGGTGAAAATAAATAAAAAACATTTTATTTATCTTTTTTACAATTTATTCAGTCTTTTTCACGCTTTATACGCTTTTTGGTAATTTCATATTCTTGGTTACAGTCGTAATATCTCTTGTGATTGCCCTCTGTATACTTCTCGCGGGAGCCATGTGTAATCTTGTATCCTTCGCTGCTCCTCGATGTCTTGTAATCTTTATAGTCATCCCTATATTTATCCTTTTTCTTATATTCATGTACCCTCTCTTTAGAGGAACTTGAATATCTATCTCTATTGTCTTTATGTCCGTTGTCATCTCTGTCTCTCTTATAGTTAGCGTATATCTTCGCTCTTTCGGAATAAATGTCAGAATTACATATTTCTTTTCGATAGTTCTGTTGACGAGTTTCGTCGTTATATTTATCCCTTCGACGAACTTCGTCGTTGTATTTATCGCTTCGACGAGTTTCGTCGTTATATTTATCGCTTCGACGAACTTCGTCGTTGTATTTATCGCTTCGACGAGTTTCGTCGTTATGTTTATCGCTTCGACGAACTTCGTCGTTATATTTATCTCTTCGACGACCTTCGTCACTGTATTTATCGCTACGACGACTTCCGTCGTTATATTTATCGCTACGATGAACTTCGTCGTTGTATTTATATTTATGAAGTGATTCCTCGTTCCTGCCTCGATGGCGATCAGTTCTTGAAGAATTCCGACTTCTTTCCTTATCGGAAATATATTCTTTGTCTGATTCCAAAGGTTCTTTCTTAATTTGTATATTTCTAAAATCATTTGACTTTTCTATGTTGGATTTGTTGTAGTTCGAATTGTTTTTGGTAACACCAAGCGCCTCACAGTAGAGTTCCATCTGAAAAAATAATTTTAACATTATTTAAACCAGATTTAGTCAATAACCAGTATTCCTATTTATATTATGGATGTGAAAGTTAGTGTAGATCTTTGTAATTGTTTGTTACACAATCACGCAATAAGATAGTTTGTCAAATCTATTTTAAAACTTTCTATTTTTAACTTTGTGTATAAATTTGCCATATTTGTGTAACATACAGAAAACATAAAAGTTACTAGTTAGATTTTCGTTTGTATCATTCTCCAATTATAATTGTTATGATTTTTGTCCTGAGTCATGGGTGCTTTCTATGTATTCCAGTATTTGTATGTATATTATGTAAATAGTTGGCTGAGTACGCATAACACAAGCCTTTGAGCTTATCATGGGGTTCAGTGAATTTGTGTAAGGATGTCCTGTAATATTTAAATTATATTTTTATGCATTTAAGTATTTGTATATTATTTGTATGTCTTTTCCGTACACGGAACAATGATGTTCCGGACATTTGGGAGGCATACGCGGAGCCGGATCGATCCAACGCGCAGAGGCCCTTTCGACTATTTCATGAAATGTAAGGGGTACACTAAGCGGATGTTGCCCCTGTCCGTATCATGGGACGCGCACAGAGACAGCACCAGCCATGGTGTAAGGACTATTTGTTTTAATGGAATCTAGAATGTAATAAGCTATTGGGGGGAAAGGATGGTTTAGCTACTGGATTATTGGATAAAAAACCGGACGCCTGCCTAATAAAATGGTACACAATTTTATTTCTGGCAGACAGTGACTCCCTCTATGCGAGATGGGCCTCCTTAAAAAGCGACATCAAAGTTGGCTCAAGGGCAACACCGATGCATACGGCTAAGGGTAGAGAGGTGTCACTGGTCTTTAATTTGTATATTATGTATGTTGATAACGACAGGGGCAACATCCGCTTAGTGTAGCCCTTGTATATTATATTATTATATGTATCGTTGGCTGAGTGCCCACAGCATAAGCCTTGAGCTCGCCGTGGGAGTCAATCAATTCGTGTAAGCCTGTCCCGTGATATTATTTATTGACAGATACCTGCGTGGCGATGACAGTGCGCAGCTCATCAGAGTAGTTCCTGGTGGCAGCGCCGCGGTACTTGGTGCGCCGGCGCTTCATGTCGCGGAGCTCCGCTATGATCTCTGCGCGGGACTTGGGCTTGGTGTTCTGCTTGTCTCCGTCTCCGCTAAAAAAAATAATATTTAAGTATTTTCAGGGGTGTGGTGTCTAATAGAAAAAAAAATGAAATAATTTGATTTGCTTTGATTTTTAAGTAGTGATACTACTATATAAATTAAAAGTTGAAATAGATGACATATACTTAAGAAAAAGCGTCGAGACGGGACTCGAACACCGGAGGTCCTCGTCGCTTTTTCTTAAGTATATGTCATCTATTTCAACTTTTAATAGAAAAAGAAATATAGAAAAAGGTTAAAAGTTCACATACTATCTGTCACTGTTAGCAGTTTATTTTTATTTTTATTGTAGGCAGCTACAGCAATACAAGAAATTAAAAACGGTCGTAACTATATATTGGGAGCCTATATAGTTACTACGTTTTGATTTAGAGTAACAGGACATACATGTTTTTTTTCAAATTAGTGTAGAATAGTCAAATCTTAATTTAATTTGTATGTTATTGTTAGATTTTTTTGACGTTCAAAAGTGAATTGTATATGTGAAAAATTTAACTGAAGGACCAAGTCTACGTAGTTTTGAAGAGAAGTAATGGTACTTATCTCAAAATTAGAATAAATAACGATACTACTATATAGGCCAAGTGCTTCAGCTAAGTTTTTCACCTATAATGTTCGTAAAACAAAAAATACAATATTTTATCTTTTTTTTCGGGGAGGAATCCTATACTGGAAAGCAAGGCTAAACAGCATAAATAAAATGACTCATACCCATTGTAAAAACGAAATTTGGTTAAATAAAAGGTTTATTATATGTATGAATATCTTTTTTTTAACCAATACTGGTATATAACACCTGCTAGAGATTTTTAAAATTAAGAATATACAGTCAAGTGCAAAAATATGTACCGAAAGAATCCTTTCATAAATACGTCCTACAACCTTATTTACTGTACAATATAGTTGCTCTGTACATATTTTTAACACTTTGACAGTGAACGAATTTTTACACTTGACTGTACATCTAAGCGGGACTTAAGGTCAATTCACACACAGCGCGGGCGCGGGTCGGGCGCTACACGCACCCGCCCGCGCACACCCGCGCCGGCCGGGTGTGTGAAGGTGTTCATTTAAAACTAGCTGAACAATCGCGCCGCGGGCCCGCGTTGACACGCGCCCGCGCTGTGTGTGAATCGAGCATTAACTTCAAAAATCTCTTATATGAAAAACTCTAACCGCCCGGAGACCTATAAAAAGGTCTCCCATTGAAAGCCATTTTGAATTTTAATTACGACAAAGCATAGTTGCATTTGGCCTAGCAAGTTTTTGATCTCTAGGCGGCTAGAGGGTAAGGTTAAACAGCAACTTACCCGAGTAAAGCAAGTTCACTAAGGTCATGGCAAGATGGCGCTGCGGTGACCACAGCGTCGTGGATGGCGCGGCGCTCGTCCGTGCTGTACGCGTGCCGCAAGCGCTCCAGGGATAGAAGCTCGCCGGGCTCCTTGCTTATGCCTCTGCCTTTATTGCGTTAAGGAAACTTTTTGATTATTATATAAATATATTTAGTCTCACAGTATGGTTAAATAAGAGTGCTTAAAAACCATTTATACCCTGTATTTTTTTATACAAGGCTGACCAGCGTTTGACATCGGTCACACCTGATGGTAAGTGTCGAGGGTGTAGCAGCTGGTTCAGTACCAGCCTATTTACTCTTGCTTTGAAAAGACCCAATTTAGATCTTTGAGAATACAGACGAAAGGAGAGAATTCCATTCCTTAGTAGTCCGCATTAAGAAGGTAGGAAGCAAATTGCTTATGCGAAATAAATAGAATATTACCAATGTAAGGATGAAACCGCTACCCTCGCCTTGATGGCGGTGGAACAGAGATGGCAGAATAATTTATAACCATGCAAATATCTAGGCAGATTATAAAGGATACATTCGGCTTAAATTTCAGCAGCCAAAACAATATGCTGCAGAGGTGACCGCCAATTAGTAAATACAGGATATGACATGTAGAACAATATGTACATTCCTGGCCAGTTTACCTTTTTTGAATGCCGGATCAACTTTAACTGCATATTCTATTACATGTTGAATATCATTTTTATCTGAAAAAAAAAACAGTCATTAAAAGTACAGTCAATTAGACTATATTACAATGTTACGATTAATTCTTCAATATTGTAATATAGTATTTACTACATTCAATCTTAAGCCGAATTTACACCTGCAAGTTATTGTCACAAGTTTTGGGACCAACTCATATGCAAGACAATGATGCCATTATCTGCATTTTTCAAAAAGGGCCTTTAAGAGGCATTGTACAAAGGATGCTGATACAAAATGCTGATTAGACTTAGATTTTAAAAATTATACTACTACATAAAATTACATTTATTTAACATGTTCACAGACAGTATGTCTAAAGACATGGTGTATGTGTTTGTTTCCTTTGTGGCCTATGACTATTACACATGATGTTATGCAGTGTCTTTGAACATGTTAAAATGTAGATACAAATAATTTTATTCTGCAAGAGATTAATACTGATTTTAATTACAAGGGAAAAACTTCACCTTTTTAATGTATACTGTATCTTGCTATCAAAGTTTTTGTTCATGCCTTAATACACTAAAAGGGAATCTAAATTATGCTTACTCAGTGTAACCAAAGTGCTAGCTTTAGCATCAAGAGGTTCAGGTAACAGGTCTTCTTCCGTGTAACCTAGACTTCTCAAATAGCATTTTTTCTCATGATCTTCTAATTTATCTGGAGGCATCCTGTGATTTCTGTCGTGTCTACATGAAACCATTGGAGAAGCCTGTAAATAGAAAATCAAGTAAGTGGTACCAGGATGCAACGAGACAGAGAAAGATTACGAGCTTTTGAAATGTGGTGTTGGCGGGGATTGGAAAAGATAAGTTGGATGGAGAAGAAGACAAATGAGGAGGTTTTGCATATAGTTAATGAAAAAAGAAGTTTATTGAATGTTATTGAAAATAGAAGAGCTAAAATGATAGGGCATCTACTTCGTCACAATGACTTGGATAAAATAATAATAGAGGGAAAGATAGAAGGGAGAAGAAAAAGAGGAAGACCGCAAAGAACATACATGGAGAAGTTAAAAGAAAAAGTTGAAGTTGTAACTTATAGAGAATTGAAGGAAAAGGCAGAGAATAGACCCGAATGGAAATTACTCCACCGACAAGAGCCAAGCTCAATAAATGATGAGTACTGGTATTACGAGGTGTAAACGGTAATTATGTTGGTGTAAAGCTGTAAATACCTGGAGCAAGTGTTTACGATCCCATTGTAAACTCTGTAGTATCATTGTAACATCATTATCTATTGATTGAATATACGAATTTAGTTCTAAAAGTTTCGTTTGGCGCTTGTTGATGTCAATCGCAATTGTGTCTGGATTTAACTCCATTGCTTAGTATTTAATTAAATGAGAAATTTAATAACCGACCGACCAACAAAAGAGTCCATTAGGTTATGTTTATAATTTTAATACTTTTGACATGTACTCTACTATAATCCTGACATCTTGGATTTTTTGCCAGGGTTGCTGTTCCAGACATAGTTTAATGCGTTAGTAAATTCTACGCTCCGGTGCTTAATTTACGTGAGCTATTTATTTGAATACACCGAAATCAAATAATGGAGTATAATATAAAACTCCTGAGATGTACATATATGTATATAGACAAAAAAAAAACAAATTGTGGGCAGTTTGGGCAGGCAAAAAAAGAAATAAAGATGATTTATTTTTTGGTTGATATTAGTAACTTCAGAAAAGTTAGTAAAACTTTTTTTATAACTCATTATCCCACCCATAGACACACCATTCGTCCTAGATCCCACCGGTCATCCCATTCAAAATCAAAGAGAACTTTTTAGTTTTAGATGGTTTTAGCTTTAAAATCATTTAAAACCTAAACTCTAAGCAAATAGGAAAACAATAGTGTCAGCTAGTTTTGACACTGAAAAAAAAATTGTTCATTACTCTGTGGTAGTGAGGTACACGATTTGACAGTTTTATCCATTTTCACCGCATGAAGACGTGTGGATTTTACTGAATGTGCATAGAAAATGGCAGATTCCGAGGTAATTTCAATTTACACACGCTTATTAATAATGTTATACGATACTTCGGTTCTGTACCTATAATTGTGTTAACAGGTTCAAAGGAAATTGAAGGACATATCCTTTAAAATCCAGACCGCAAGTTTGAAGGGTCGACGTGAAGTAGTGAAAGAAATTCAGGATGTTTTATCAACAGAAGGTTAGTGGAAACAACGTAGAGAAATCTTATAATTTTTACACATTTTCATCATAAATCACACTTTGATTCTAATAAATATCATAAAGTACTGACGTTTTAGGTTGTGGTCAGCAGGACTTATTGATCTTGTATTCTATTTTTGTAGCTTGTAAGTTGCAACTTAACGAAGTACATGCACACAACTTGCGTGCACAAAGCTCGTAGATTTTGATATCCAAGTTGTTGTAATTATTTACAATTAGAAATATATATGTGTTCAGTTGTGTAATTAATTAGACTATTTAAAATAATTTAGGCTTACAGTAATTTGTTAGTATAAATACATTTTGTTATGTAACCAGGCATCACAGAGCCAGCAGTCCGCTATGTCTGCAGAGTGCTCATGCTCACTCTGCACCGATACAGAGACTCCACCTCTCAGTCTTACGTGAAGAGTCTTGTGGCCTACCTGGCCTCGAACCACCGAGAATGGACTCTTCGAAGCTTGCTGCCTGTGCTTCTTGAGGTCTCAGAGCAACTGAGGAATACTGCTTCATCGTAAGTTGTGCTGTTTCCCTCGATTATGGAGATAAAAATCTTTTTTGTTTTTTTATAATTTACACAGTAATCCTGACATCACCACCTGAATGTGACCTGTTGCTTGGTTCAGTGGTTGTGAGCTGTGTTCTTGAAATTTTGTTAGTTCATATAGACTATCCAGCACATGGTATGGTGGTATTTATTTATAGGTCCAGGTCACTATATATCAGAAGTAGGTATAATTCTTATGTAATGTTGTGTACAGACACTTAACACATAAAACAGAAGGATATAATGCAGAGTTAATATTGTTGTTATTAATAAATAAATGAATTATTGTATGGTGGCTAATAATCTTATTTATTTAGAACTAGCTTTCTTAGCAACTTTGTCGGCCAGCCATGCCCGTCTTTCAAGTGTGGTTGCAGGATAAAAATTATCCTATATCCTTTATCGTAGCTCAAACTCTCTCCATACCAAATTTCATGCCAATTGGATTCCATTTAAAGAGAGTTACTTTCCATTTATAATATTAATATGGATATACCATTTTTTTAACATATTATTAAGAAATTTTTTCAGTTTTTTTTACATATACAAAGAATGATTTGTATCAAATAAAGTTAACATAATTTCTCTAGCATCAGTGAAACAGATAAAGAGAGTTAACTTCTAATACTGCAAAACAAATAGATTAAAAAAATATATTATTTCCTTCATAATACCACTGTTTTTATTTATTCATTTATTTAATGCCACAGTAAGAATAAGACAGCAATAGTCATAAGTGCATTGTTATGTGACTAAATTGTAAAAAAAATATGATTTTCTCTATTTATGCTGGTTTAGCACATATGATTGGTGATTTGGCGCAAGTGTATCTTGTAATTTTAACTTGGCCAGCCATTATCTCAGTATTCTTATTTATATTTAAACAAAACTAAGTCTGAATGTGGAGGCCTTTGTGTCAAAAGGACATGTCGAGCCGACGGTTGTTGCATAAAAAAAAAAGAAAATTAAATAAACTTGTATTAAAATTGTAACTGTATGTTCGATAATAAAAGGCTTTGAAATTGAAAGTAAAAGTCTGAATGTATAAGCATTTCCATTTGTATCTACAATGTAAATTGTAGACAATTGTATTAAAATACAAACTTAAAATGTAACTGTTAAGACATAATATCATTCTGAGCCTCCATTATTATTTCCTTGCTCTTCTAACTTTAAATCAAACCCTCTGGTTGTTGGACATGGCCAGTCTTGTCCCATTTGAGTAACCATGTTTTTTTCTGCCCACCTCAGCTAAATGTGTTATAAAATGCGGGACTATTTGTAGCGCGCTGTGGTTCTAGAATCCGTGGAGACTACATATAAAAAGAAAATATTTTTGTCCAGACCATAGTCCATAGTATATCTTACGACATTTTTTGTCAATATCAAAGTCTTAAAATAAACCTTCATATTACATGTCATTATCAGGATGGAAAGATGACTTGGTAAAAGTGGCAGGGTCCAATTGGATATGGGTGGCCCAAGACCGCACCAACTGGAAGAGGCCTACACCTCCAAGGAGGGTTCTGGTGTAACTTAGGAATAACAATCCTTTTTATATACTCGTACTATATTATATTATAAGTAGCTAGTTTTACCAGAAATAAGAGGGTTTTTTATTTTATTTTATTATTAGATGTCATGTTTTATGCTGTTACATTCATATTAATATTATAAATGCGAAGGTAACTCCCTCTGTCTGTCTGTGTCTATCTACTCTTTATGCAAGTCATTGATTATAATTATGTCCAACCTAATCTAATTTAGAAGTTATGATATTTATGATTGATATAGTACATATAAGTCAATCAAAGATATTTTTAACATAGTTACTTGAGATATTTATGTACTTTGACTACAATTTTTTTTTACATATGGCGACTTGATGGATTCTAGATAGGCGAGCCTGGTTATAATATATTGTCTAATCTTTTATTTTAGTAAAAGCACATGTCAGAGTGGGCTGTACGCGCTGCGGTGGTCCACTGTGCTGGTGGAAAGTGCGCTGAAGGGCACAGAAGAAGATGGAGTGGACTATGCCGCCCTGGTGCTGGCACAGGCAAACCTGCTGGCTGTTGTCATTGCTCATGGGGACAGGCGGCAGAATGACAAGGCGTTTTCTAAGGTAAAATATTTTTAGGTAAATTACTATGAAACTCACACATTAGCATTATCAATAAACACTTCTCAAACCTTATGTGATACTACTTAATTACAAACAAATAATGTATCACTGTGTGTGTGACACACCCTCACCCCGAGCGGTGTGTCCTGACTTGGCTTGGAAATGGGTACCTGGCGCAGAGCTTAGCCGAAACATATCGCCTAGAGCGATATAATTACACGTTTTTACTGACTGGTCCGGCCTAGTGGGTAGTGACCCTGCCTATGAAGCCAGTACTGGGTTCAAATCCCAGTCAGGGCATTTATTTGTGTTATGAACTCAGATATTTGTTCCTGAGTCATGGGTATCTATTATATATATCGTCGTCTTAGTACCTACAACACGAGCCTGACTGAGCTTACCGTAAGACTAGATCGATTTGTGTAAGATTGTCCCGAAATATTTATTTAATTACACATGAGTTTATCCATTTTCAACTGAGTAGTAACATGGTTCAACAGTTTTAACTATAGTCCACAGCTTCTAATAAAAATTGTGACATTTTCTATGAAAAGGGACCTTGTTGTCGATGGCGCTTATGTCGTTGTTCAAGACGATACAATACAAACGCAACGCGATTCGACATAAGAGCCTTTGACAATAAGGTCCCTTTTCCTAGATAATGACACAATTATACTTTTAACAATTTGTATAAGATATTATAGTTAACCAACGCTTGCCAACAGTTGCACACATCCTGGCTCACCATCGGCAGCAAGCTGGCCAAGTGGCCGGAGCTGCTGCTGGCCCAGCCGCCCGAGAGCGGCCCGCACGTCACCGTGGCGTTTTCGGCGCTGTGCCGACACGCCAAGCTCACTGGGGACGCCACTCTCGTCAGTCCACATAAGGTACAATCTCGTTATTTATTTATGAAAAGGGGAGAGGAGGAATTTATATCGTCGTCTAGTACCTACAACATAAGCCTTACTGAGCTTACCGTAGGACTAGGTCGATTTGTGTAACATTGTCCCGAAATATTTATTTAATTACACGTGAGTTTATCCATTTAGGCATTTAGTAACTAAATAGTAAGAGTAGTAACATGGCTCACAGCAGTTTTAACTATAGTCCACAACTTCTAATAAAAATTGTGACATTATCTATGAAAAGGGACCTTGTTGTCGATGGCGCTTATATCATTGTTCAAGATGGCGCAATACAAAGAACGCGTAGTTCTAAATACTAGTGATCACACAAAGGTTTGCTTATAAATTTTTTTTTTATTAAAAGAGTATATAATAAAATAAAAACTCAAATTTCTTCTTCTATTTTGAAAACGTTTTTAAAAGTTTACTCGTCACAATTTATTTCTTCATGACTGTCCCATCTATTATTGTTAAAGTAAACCACCAGAATTTTTTCCATATTTTCGGGCGTTAAGCGTCTCCGTCTTGGCTGAAAAATCCATTTCAGGTGGCTAAAAGACTTTTCGGCCGTGGGGTGACCGGCCTTAGAATTGTCCCCCACCATATCTTCCCGTGGTTGCAGTAAGAGCCTGCTAAGGGAATACACCGGGAGATGGGCAGCAGCATCTCCTAAAATAAAATACCAGTTAAATAAAAAAAACTGCGCGCGCCAACCCGCCTGCCAAGCGTGGCGCGTATGGCAAACCCCCCCCAATGAAAAGTCAAAATAAGCCACGGCCCCGAGGTTCCGGCGACCTCCGGTGCTCTGGCTATTGTGGTAGTGGTCAGAGCATTCGCGGGGTCAGGGGTGCTAAGAATCTCCGGAATAGATCCGGCTACCCACCCCGACGACCACTGGCCCTGGTAACACACAACATACGCACTATGAGGACTGACGAAAAGATCTGCGAGCTGGAAGAGGAACTGAGCAGGTTACACTGGGACATTGTAGGGTTATCTGAAGTCCGTAGAGAGGGGGAGGACACCATAATCCTGAAGTCTGGTAACTTGCTCTACCACCGGGAGGGCGACCAACAGTCCCAAGGTGGTGTCGGGTTTCTCGTTCACAAGTCCCTCGTAAACAACATAATAGCCATCGACAGTGTGTCGAGCAGGGTGGTATACCTAATACTCAGAATATCCAAAAGATATTCGCTGAAGGTCATTCAGGTATACGCACCGACCTCGTCACACTCCGATGAGGAAGTGGATGCTATGTATGAGGACGTAAGTAGGGCCATACATACTTCGAAAACCTACTTCACTGTTGTTATGGGGGACTTCAACGCTAAGCTGGGCAAGAGAAGCGGTGATGAGCTGAGAGTGGGGCAATTTGGGTATGGGCAGCGGAACCCTAGGGGCCAGAGGCTGGCCGGCTTTCTGGAGAAAGAGGAACTCTTCATGATGAACTCTTTCTTCCAGAAGCCGCCTCACAGGAAATGGACATGGATGAGTCCGGACGGTTCCACGAGAAATGAGATAGACTTCATCATGACCGACAGGAGACGGATATTCAGTGATGTCTCTGTGATCAACAAGGTAAAGACCGGTAGTGATCACCGAATCGTAAGAGCGTCACTGAATATCAATGTTAGACTTGAAAGGTCCAGCCTGATGAAGTCTACGCTCCGACCTACTCGAGCCCATATTCAAAACCCCGAGAGCTTTCAACTTGAGCTCTGTAATCGCTTTGCCTGCCTAGAGAACTTAGCTTCAGTGGACGAGATCAACAACGGGCTAGTGGAAACTGTCCACACAGTAGGGTCTAAGTTTTTTAGACCCCGCCGTAAGGATAGACCTCAGAAACTAACCGAGCGAACCTTAAACCTCATGGCTGAACGACGCTCTCTACAGCTGCAGTCTCCCGATGACGCGGAGTCATTTAGGCAGCTCAATAGACGTATATCTAAGTCCTTGCGACATGATTTGCGTCTCTTTAATACTAACCGTATTAAAGATACTATTGAGCGAAACCAAGGCTCCAAAGTGTTCGTAAAGGATAAGTCTATTGGGCAAAGCCAGCTGACAAAGCTGAAACGGGAAGATGGCAGCATAGCGTCGACCAAAGCAGAGGTTTTAGGCGAGATTGAGAGGTTCTATGGACAGTTATACACTTCGGTTGCAAAGCCCGTTGACAGCTTGGTAGGAGATCCAAGAGCCAAGCTGTCCCGACATTATACCGAAGATATCCCGGACATCAGTCTGTACGAGATTAGGATGGCCCTAAAACAGCTTAAGAACAACAAGGCGCCGGGCGAAGACGGAATCACTTCAGAGCTTCTGAGAGCGGGTGGAATACCGGTACTTAAAATCCTCCAGAAGCTCTTTAGCTCCGTTTTGTCCGAGGGCAAAACGCCTGAAACATGGAACAGAGGCGAGGTGGTGCTGTTCTTAAAAAAGGTGACAATAGCCTATTGAAGAACTACAGACCCATCACGCTTCTGAGCCATGTCTATAAGCTGTTTTCAAGGGTTATCACGAATCGTCTCGAACACAGACTCGATGACTTCCAGCCTCCCGAACAAGCCGGTTTCCGAAAAGGCTATAGTACCATAGACCACATCCATACGCTGCGGCAAGTTATACAGAAGACCGAAGAGTATAACTTGCCATTATGCCTAGCGTTTGTGGACTATGAGAAAGCCTTCGATTCGGTGGAAACATGGGCGGTGCTTGAGTCTCTTCAGCGATGCCATATTGACTATCGGTACATCGAAGTGTTGAAGTGTTTGTATAGTAACGCCACTATGTCAGTCCGAGTACAGGAGCAGAGCACGAAGGCGATTCCATTGCGAAGAGGCGTAAGGCAGGGAGACGTGATCTCTCCAAAACTGTTTACTGCCGTAATGGAAGACGCCTTCAAGCTCCTGGAATGGCAAGGGCGTGGCATCAACATCAACGGCGAATACATCACTTACCTTCGATTTGCCGACGATATCGTAGTCATGGCAAAGTCGATGGAGGAACTCAGCATGATGCTCGATGACCTCAACCGAGTTTCACAACGGGTGGGCTTGAAAATGAACATGGACAAGACGAAAATAATGTCAAATGCCAATGTTGTGCCCACCCCAGTCTTTGTTGGGAACTCGGAGTTGTTGACTCGTATATCTACCTAGGACAAGTAGTCCAATTAGGTAGGTCCAACTTCGAGAAAGAGGTAAACCGCCGAATCCAACTCGGTTGGGCAGCGTTCGGGAAACTACGTAATGTCTTTTCGTCCGACATACCTCAGTGCCTCAAGACGAAAGTCTTTAACCAATGTGTGTTACCAGTGATGACTTACGGCTCCGAAACGTGGTCTTTCACTATCGGCCTCATCTCAAGGCTCAAAGTCGCTCAACGAGCTATGGAGAGAGCTATGCTCGGAGTTTCACTACGAGATCGACTCAGAAATGAGGAGATCCGTAGGCGAACTAAAGTCACCGACATAGCCCACCGGGTTAGCAAGCTGAAGTGGCAATGGGCAGGCCACATTGCACGCAGAGAAGATGGCAGATGGGGTCGAAAAGTGCTCGAGTGGAGACCACGGAATAGCAAGCGCAGCGTAGGACGTCCACCCACAAGATGGGCAGACGACCTCATTAAAGTCGCCGGAAGACGCTGGATGCAGGTTGCTTCCAACCGGTACGTGTGGAGATCCAAGGGGGAGGCCTATGTTCAGCAGTGGACGTCTTATGGCTGAGATGATGATGATGATGAAAAGACTTTTCAATTTCTGTGGAGGTTATGAAATTTTGTGTAAAGTGATCAATGCGGAGCATAGGAGCATAGCAAAATATTTGAATTTCATACTGGTCTTCAGAACAATAGTTACGAAAAACACACACAATTGGGGGCGGTCACTAGTATATAGAACTAGTATCGATAAATGAGTTTATCGATATAGGAAGTCCCTAGCTGTTAAGAAGTTTCGCCCCACGGAATCCGATGTCTGGCCATCGACAATAAGGTCCCTTTACATAGATAATGACACATTTTATTCGTGATAAACTACATTAAACTACAAACATGAAACATAAAAAACAATTACTATTATAAAAAAAAAACAATGTAAATTAGAGTTGACCACGAAATGGTATTATTCGCAGAAAGCCTAGAACGCAAAATGACTAGTGTAATATCTTGCCTACATCGCGAATGGTCTACAACGCAAAATGATCACTTATTTATATCAATAGAATTAGTTGCTCCGTCGACATCGCTAACTTAAAAATAAAACGACGTAAGTGATGTAGGCATTTTGCGTTCTAGACCATCCGCGTATAACCCACGAAATGGACCTGCCTCAGCATAAATGCTGACCCGAGAGTCAGCGCTGATCTTCCGGCGAGACCATTTTTGTGGGCCACGGTCGCTGCTGTACAACACTGTGATAAATGTGAAGGCAGCTATAATGGTTGCGGCCGCGTCACAGTGACGTCAGCGCCATCTAGTCTTGCAATGCGAAAATAATATAACATAAATAACGAAAGGCAGTGCCGTACAACGAGCTCATAAACAAAATGTTATGAAAAATATACTTTTGCAAAGTTATCAGCGTATCATTCAGTATCTGTGGACCTATATGCTAGTTTAAACGACAATTTTATTCGGTACTCGGCCGCCATCAGATATATCGGAGCCGTGGAGATGATCACAAATATCGGAACAACGAAAAAATCTACATCTTTTCAAATTTTGCCATAACCCCCGACGTCTACGATACTTAGAACTACATACATACATTTTAGCCGTATGCAGTCCACTGCTGGACATAAATATGACTTGTATCATTTTGGGGGGTAGTTGCCATAGTCGCCACGCTTGGCAGAGGGCTGGCGACCGCAGTAGCTGTAGTTGGGTTTCGACAGACGCTGCTGCCCGTCCGTAGGATTGGATTTTTCCCTTTGTCGCCTCTTACGACACCTGCGGGAGGAGGGTGGTGCTATTCTAGTCAACCGGCATCACACGGCCGCAGACTTAGAACTACCAAATCCTAAACTAGAAATATACAAAACAGGACCATATTACAGAGCAATAAAAAATTATAATAAAATACCCACATATTTAAAATCTACCAAACAGACTCTTTCTTTATTCTCTTCTTCTTCGTCGTTCCCTCACTGATGAGGATCGCGACCACAAACATGTCTCCAATCAGTGCGGTTGTATGCTGCGTGGACCGCTCGGTGCCCGTGCCCACTGCCTTCTTTAACCCGTCAGACCATCTCGTAGGTGCCCTTCCTTGCGCTCGTCTGCCATCAATTTGCCCTACAATAATCTCCTTCTCTAGACCATGCTTTGGGGACCGCATTATATGTCCAAAGAAGGTCAGGGCTCGTTTCCGGCATATTGCAGAGAGTCGCGTCGTGATTTTGAGCTCTTTTAATATCGACTCGTTAGTCTTTCTTTATAAACAGCCTAAAACATAAACTGGTCGATGAGTGTTACACAATAACAATTTTTGGAGGATAAAACTTTGTAAAAACTAGTACAGTTAACTATGACAAACTAATAACAGAAGTTTTTACTTAAATTTGTATGTATATATTTAATGCTCTTGATTAAAAATGATGTTTTTTTCAAATGTTGATTATACCTATATGTATAGGTACTTACAATTAGTTATCTGCACTTGTTATTTAGCTATCAGGGTCCATTACATATTTATGTATTTTGGGTTGCAAATATAGATCTCATCTCTTTACATATTTATTATATCGCGTTAATATCGCTGAAATTCGGGACAGCACATGTGCTTGCATACCTGACATATCCAGACTGATTTAAGTAGGGTACCCTCATATTTCAATACACAGCAATATTATATACGACTGATTCTAAATAAATAAAAAAAGGAAAAGTCTACTAAACTTACAAATTCATGTTATCTAAGCTCTGAACTCTGTCCGCAGGCCAAGATGCTAGAAAGCTTCATCAAGAGTCTCATCAGCGTTAAAGCCCGTCCCAACGCCGCCTACATCGCCGGCTGCACCGACCTGCTCCAGCTACTGGACCGCACAGAAGTCTATGAGACGCTGCTGCCCGCCCTCAACAAGGCCATGCTGAGGAGCCCGGAGACCATAATAGAGGCTGTCGGAGAGGTCTTCGCTAATCTCAATGTGAACTTGGATGGGATTGCAGTTGATATTGGAAAGAACTTGATCGGTGAGTTTTGTTATTCACTGTGTCAGTGACCATCGCGAGAGATTTTAACTGGGCATTCCAGACTATATTTTAAGTTAAGAAAGTTCGGCAAAACTCGTTAATAAGAATAACGAATCGACCCTGAACTCAACAAAGCTCAACAAACACGGTGACTGTACAATAAAGAGATAGCCATAACTGACGTTGCCAGCTCGTCCTAAAGGCATGTTTAATTTGATTACCAATTATTATGTATGAAAGTGTAAAAAAAAACATAATTCGACCTAGGTTCATATAATATTTATTAGTCCTTAGAGCCTCTAGAATTCGTGATTAAAATCTATCGCAATGGTCACGGGCACCCTGTATATTTAGTCGCTAATTTGTTATATATTTACATGCTGCAGATGAATAGGAATTAATGAATACACATAATCTGTCTGCGACATTGTCGTCTCAGTCAAAAGGGAGAGGATCCCCGCTCAGAGTCGTTTCTGGTGCAAAAGTTGTCCATAATTATACAACGCGGCTATGTCTTTGGTATTCGCAATGTAATCAATTTTCAGTTATTTTGTAATTAAAACTGCAATATAATTAAAACTGTTGTGAGCCATGTTACTTCTACTTAGTTAAAAACGGATGAATTCACGTGTAATTATATCGCACTGCGATTGCGGTAAAGCTTATGTGGGTGAAGCCGGACGGAATGGTATATACGAAGATGTCAGAACACATACGAAGCGTGAAGAAAATGGACTGGAGTAATTCTGCCGTGGCGGACATGCTTGCGACGAAGATACGTCATATTTCATTCTCTTAGACAAGATGAAGTTGGTGCGAGAGAAATGTTTTGTTCCACGCAAGATCCGAGAGGCTATTGAAACTAGGGCTCGCGGTCGTGTCCGTGATTCGTGAACCCGTAGCCGTGCGCCCGGTTTCGTGAATCACGGCAACGGTTTTCTGGTGTGATCACGCCTTCACGTATCTTAAGAACACGCCGGTTCGGTCTGCCCGTAATATATACTAAGTGGTAACTCAGTTCAATAAAACTTAGTCCTTATTTATTTTTCTCCCGGGCGTGGCGAAATTACGAAACGTGCGATGAGTATCCAACGGAATCGAGCCCGAAGCTCCACACACCGACGCAGGTACGGGCTACGTATCATGGCGTATCACGGCGTGTCACGTGAATCCGGATGCGAACGCAGGTACGTGACACGTACCTGGCTGTGTTCGTGAAATTCGTGATCTTAGTACCGGCGGTGTTAATAACACGTAGCTACAGGTCGGCGTACATCACGGATACCAGGAGCCCTAATTGAAACCGGGCGTCGTCTTAATTTTAATCGGGTGTAAACCAGATATTCCGGGTCTGAAGCATAGTTGGTGTTATGATAGTGAAGTGGATACGTTCGGTGTGTTTATCGGTTCCGGGTTCGATAATAATACACCACAGACGAATAGCCGTAGCGCCATTACAAAAAGTCGAGCAGTTTCTCGAACGGGGAACGCCGTGCAAGGCAGCGGACAGCAGTGAGTGACGCACCCTCAGAGCGGTGTGTCTTGACTGGGCTTAAAAATGGCTACCAGCTTACCCGAAACATACCTGACGACTTGACGACCGGTCTGGCCTAGTGGGTAGTGACCCTGCCTATGAAGCCGATGGTCCTGGGTTCGATTCCCAGTCGGGGCATTTATTTGTGTGATGAGTACACCCCGTTATCTAATGCTCATTTTGGGGGCAATCTAAAATAGTTATGTTGCTACACATAATTAGTCAATTCATATTTATCTATAAAAGTTATGTGTCAAACTAAAATTCTTATTCAGTGAAAGCTATAAAGACACATTCATTCCTCTTTTTAGTCTAATCGGAGGGCGACAATTATAAATATCGAATATCGTCAATTTGGGGTCCGATTTTTGAAATAGTCACCGAGTAATCTTCATAGAGATTCTCATTAATTCTCTATGAAAATCACTTGGTGACTATTTCAAAAATGGGACCCAAGATCTTTTGACATGTTATTGAGTGACTAAGTCAACTTAATTTTTTATCGACTTATATTATCGTAACTGCCCAATCACTTGCCCCTAAACTGAGCATAAGATAACGGGGTGTAGTGAAGAGCACAGATATTTGTTCCTGAGTCATGGGTGTTTTTAATGTATTTAAGTATTTACATGTATCTATCTACTCGTATTACATATATCGTCGTCGTCTAGTGCCTACAACACAAGCCTTACTGAGCTTACCGTAGGACTCGGTCGTTTTGTGTAAGATTGTTGATTGATATGATAGAAATATTTATTTATTATTATTTATATTTTATTTATACCTAGTGCAATATAAGTACACGTAACTAAACTAACATTTGTAAAACAATGATGTTCCGCACAATGGAGACATCCTTGGGATCCTATTATATTACATCCATACTAATATTATAAATGCGAAAGTGTGTCTGTTTATTTGCCCGTCTTTCACGTCAAAACGGAGCGACGAATTGACGTGATTTTTTTTAGGTTGAGGTAGTTGAAGGGATGGAGAGTGACATAGGCTACTTTTTCCAGCGGGAATACATCTCATTCCCACGCTAAGACTCAATATATTACATTTTCCTGTAAGCGAAACCGCGGGCATCATCTAGTACTCCATAATTTTCCCCAGTGAACGTACACTCGAAGGACGAGTGGGTGCGCGGCGAAGCCCTACGCGCCCTGGAGCGCCTCGCGCAGCGCTGCTCGAGCCCGGCGCGGCCGAGGGCTTGCTGAAGCACGCCTTCGCGGAGTACCACGGCGCGAGCGGCAAGCTCACGTCCAGCGAGGACAAAATCGCGGTGCTCAATGTAAGTCGCATGCAGTGTTTACAAGGATAACACTTACACGCCATATCTATCTGAACATGCGCTTTATCGCCTTGACAATAGAGGCGTTGTTCAGATATTTGTGAGCACCTCCACAGCCCCGATATATCTAATGGCGACTGTACCATGCAAAGGCTATTTACAAGTTTTTTTTTAAATATGCAATGAAAAGACATTAAAAAAATGTCGTCATTAAGTGCGTAATAACAGCCTTCAAAGTATCAGGTTTTGGGTGGAGAAAAGTATAAACGAATTTCATACAAAATTGTATGCCTAGGCCGGGATGTATTGTTTTTAAATTTTAATGTAAACATCACGTCTGTGTTCATTAACAGCATTAACAACCGATTTTTTTTAAATTATTTAACATTGTTCGGCTCGTTTTGGCTATCGAATACTGACCATTTTTTGCCATTTTTCCTAGCAGTGGCTTGATAATGTCAATTTTGGCAGAAACTTCTTTCCATATAGGTCATTTGAACACGGCGTAAAATATATCCGTTTGTTATCCTAGGCCGTGTCCACACTGGCGGCGCTCGGCGTGCCGTGCGCGGGCCTGCTGCCGGCGGCGAGCGGCGGGCTGGCGCGCGTGCTGGAGAGCGAGTCGCACGAGCGCACGCTGGTGGCCGCGCTGGACGCCGCGCAGGCCTGGGCCGCCCGGCCGCAGCCCGCACCGCTGCTCGACCTGTACACGGTACGTGTTCCGGCCGCGCCACATTGGCGTGTCTATAGCGTTTGCATCGCGCTGCAATTGTCTCGCGGCGCAGCTCGCTCTATGAAACCACCGAGTATTTTTATGAAAATAATCATTTTGTTCGCAGAAAATCCAGGCGTCAAAAACGCGGGGCGGGCGTGCGGGTGGCGGCGCTGTGTCTGCTGGCGCGCGCGCTGCGGGCCGCGTCGGCGCCCGCGCCCGCCGCGCTGCGCCCGCCGCTGCTGCAGGCCGTCGCCCGCGCCGCGCAGCAGCCGCTGCAGGTACTACAGACACCGACTACTTGTATCTAGCAGGCTACGTTGTCATATATAAAGAGGCCTGTGCCCGGAGACGGGCCATAGTTCGATTGACAAAACAAAAGTTTCAAAAACTGACATGTATATATTTGTATTGTATTGTGCAGCACCCGGTGGTCCACGAGGGCGCGTGCGCGATGCTGGCGCTGGTGCTGCTGGACGCCGCGCGCGAGCTGCCGGCGCACGCGGCGTGGGCGGCGCTGGCGCACCCGGACCGCCACGTGCTGCTGCACGACCGCGCGCTCGCCGCCGCCGGCGATGACGGTGAGTGTCCCACTACAGTCGGCCTACTGCTATTGTAAAAAAAATGTACTACTGTTACGGGGGTGTCGACTTAACCTCAATTGGTCGAAACTTGTAACGTTTTCATAATTTCTCCCTATCACTTAACACGTGAAGTGATTAATGGAGGAACCTTAAAAATGAAGTAGGTACTTGGCAACGATGATATAAGGAGGGATTGACAATGCCTATACAAAACTGTATTCCTACGAACTCCTGGCTAAACGTATATTTTTGGTACAGTGATAGTATCTTACGATATAAAGACAGCGAAAATATCTGATCGCATCTTATTCAAGGCCATAAGGTGCGGTCAGAATTTTTTGCAGCCTTGTTATGATAAGATATTATTGCCGGTGACTGTACTATCTCTATCGAATATCGTGTGTAGTTACTTTGCGGCCGTTGGCCAGCGAACAAATTCTATGCCACTGAGATCTATTACGGCTATGAAACTAGATGGCACTAGAACCTTGCAATGCAAGAACGACACATCGTATAGGCATATCTTATATCATCCTTTGTAGTATCACATATACTTTTACGTCACACTGGGCGGTAAGGGGGATTTACCGCCCTAGGGCGTGACGGAAAATCTCACTTTACACCCAGATGAAGACGTAAAACTATGTACGCACCACGGGTGGTAATAAAGAAGGCCTCAGATCGCTTGTTTATGGCCCTTACCTCCGGTTCGGGCCACAAATACCCCCGATCTGAGTCATTCTTTGTCTTATCGCCCTGGGTACGTAATATACTATTTTTAACTCACTCCCTTTTAATAAATGAAAACATAATAAGTTTTGCCTTAAGCTATAAGAAAATAAAAACAAAACTATACTCCTCCCTTCCCTTGCCATTACTAGCTAAAGAAAGAGACAGTATACACTCTCTGAAACTCCATTGCCAAACCATTATTCCGCTATAATATTTACTCCTTTATAGTCCTAATGCAGGTGGTGCGGCTATGCAGGGTTGTCTTGGAGCACTATCCCACTGTCTCCACCGACCAGAACTCACCCGTCTACCGAGCATTCACTCTGATGCTGCTATCTCCGGTCAAGTCAGTCCGGACGCTGGCTTTGGAGGAAGTGAAAAGTCTACTGGCTAAGGAAGACCGGGCACTGATGGCCAGATATTTGGTGTTGAAGCTTGCCGAAGTGTTGGAGGAGGGGAAGGTGTTCAGTGGGAAAGAGAAGAGCCCGGAGGAGAAAGGAACAGATGTTACGGGGAAGATGATTTTGGATTCGGTGCAGGCGATATGCTCTTTTAGAGGTTAGTGTTGACCTAAATAATTTTGGATGCTCAGCGTTCTGTCCCTAAAAAGTATTATTATTATTGTTCTGGGCCTGAAATTGCCACTTCGACCTCCATACATCTATTGTGACTGCCCTTTATTAGAGTACATTACATTACCTGTGACTCTTGGCAGAACCTGCATGTGGCATCCTAAAAAGTAAAAAGTTCACCTCATTAGCTCGGAAAGCACTGTTTTGTTCTTTAAAAACAGATAGCAAAGTTGCATTTTATTCACAAAAGTGAATGAAATGCAACTTTAATTTGAGTAATTTCATATATAGTTTTTTTGATGGATGCCAATAATTTATATCACATTTTTGTACTTTTAGAGTTATTTTTTCTCGCGATAGTGAGGTGAAAAATTGTGTGTTTCACTCGGTAGCAAAGTGCCCGCCTCTCGTGCTTTGACACCCTCCCAATGCTCAAGATTCCACTCTTTGAACCACTTGCTGTGTTCGTGATTCGATTTTGGAATCTTTCCCTAGCTCGGGTCTGAATATTAGTACGAGAAGGTGAACACTAACTTTGCCCCCTTGTATAACAATTAACAAATTATTGTGTAAGGAATGGATTACAGATAGTTTAGTAACTTTTGAATGTTGACAAAATTAATGGGTTTTGATATTGGCTATAACTTTTACGCGGCTAGTCCCTTAATGGTATACTTGAATATGAAACGAGTACTTCATGCCTCGTTTGCACCATGCAGGTTACTCGGAACAAGACGCGCAGCTACTGGCCATCGATTCGCTGCGGGCGAGCCACCACCCTCTGGCCGCGGCCGTCAACCGGCGCGCCTGGGCCCGCTCCGTGCGGTACCTCAAACTTGACCCCAAGACGCTGGTCGGATTGTATGCTAACAATTTGAAAAATGCATACATCTGTGGCTATACGCCTAGTGAGGTTAGTGTTTTTACAGGCTTTAAGTTTTAAAAATGTGCAATATATTTTGGAGATCGGAATTAGGTTTATTTCAAAGTTAAATCTTAAAAAGTTATTATTTATTATGTCCCTAGAATACTTACATTTATTTTCAAATGATATGCGTAAGAAGTGCAATGTTAATATTGCATTAATTCCAAGACAAAAAATACATAATAGGTCAAGAATAAGACCCAAAAACTAATAGCGTCTGCGTCGTACAGTCAAGGCAAAAAAAAATCGATAAGGAATAAGTTATAAAATATGTATACATGTGCTTTAATATTTAGACAATAACGTGCGTGTATACATGTTATGGAATTTTCTTCGTACCGATATCTCTGACCTTATCTCTAACTGACACAAGAGTCCCTGTAATGCGTGCATCTCCTAATCCTAGTAGAGATTATATTATTTTAAACACAAAACTATCGTGAGATTGAAACATATTAATTGTTTTAAATCGGGTAACTCACGTTTTATAAAGTCGAATATTGCTCGACATGTTGCACTTCGTAACGTGAAATAAAACGTGAGTAACGCTTCTATACAATTATTAGATTATATTGTTTTCTAACTATTATTTACTTACAAAACTTGGGGGCGTATAATTTTATTATACCTCACTAGCTCGGAAGGAACTGTTTTTTCTTTAAAAACAGATAGCAAAGTTTCATTTTATTAACAAAAGTGCAAAGTAATTTCATATTTTTTTTTTATTACTAACCAAGTGTTTTTTGATGTTAGCTGGTTGTATTTTTATTTGATGTTTTTGAATGAAAAATGATGGATGCCAATAATTTAGAATACTTTTTTAAAGTTTAGAGTTAATTTTTTCTTCGCGGTAGTGAGGTGAAAAGTTATGTTTCACTCGGTAGCAAAGTGTGTTACCTTCTCGTGCTTTGATACCTTCCCAATGCTCAAGATTTCACTCTTTAAGCATAGCGAGTGGCTATGCTCGGGGTTCAATTTTGTAGTCTTTCGCTAGCTCCAGTCTCAAGATTAGCACGAGAAGGTAAACACGAACTTTGCTTCCTCGTATAACAAAGAAGTATTTCTCGGGCAGACGTTGTCGAACGTGGTGTCGACGCTGTCGTCGTGGAGCGCTGATGTGGCTGCCGCGGCGGCGGCGGCGGCCCTGCGCGCGCTGCGGGAGCCGGCGCTGCTGCGCGTCACCCGCCACGAGTACTTCACGTACCTGACGAGGGAGGGCGAGCTGTACGACAAGAGCTGCGTGCCCGGGTGAGTGCCCGTGCTTGTGGTGTCGACGCTGTCGTCGTGGAGCGCCGACGTGGCGGCCGCGGCGGCGGCGGCGGCTCTGCGTGCGCTGCGGGAGCCGGCGCTGCTGCGCGTCACCCGCCACGAGTACTTCACGTACCTGACGAGGGCGGGCGAGCTGGACGACAAGCGCGGCGTGCCCGGGGGCGTGCCCGCGCTCGTGGTGTCGACGCTGTCGTCGTGGAGCGCCGACGTGGCGCGCGCTGCGGGAGCCGGCGCTGCTGCGCGTCACCCGCCACGAGTACTTCACGTACCTGACGAGGGAGGGCGAGCTGTACGACAAGAGCTGCGTGCCCGGGTGAGTGCCCGTGCTTGTGGTGTCGACGCTGTCGTCGTGGAGCGCCGACGTGGCGGCCGCGGCGGCGGCGGCGGCTCTGCGTGCGCTGCGGGAGCCGGCGCTGCTGCGCGTCACCCGCCACGAGTACTTCACGTACCTGACGAGGGAGGGCGAGCTGTACGACAAGAGCTGCGTGCCCGGGTGAGTGCCCGTGCTTGTGGTGTCGACGCTGTCGTCGTGGAGCGCCGACGTGGCGGCCGCGGCGGCGGCGGCGGCTCTGCGTGCGCTGCGGGAGCCGGCGCTGCTGCGCGTCACCCGCCACGAGTACTTCACGTACCTGACGAGGGAGGGCGAGCTGTACGACAAGAGCTGCGTGCCCGGGTGAGTGCCCGTGCTTGTGGTGTCGACGCTGTCGTCGTGGAGCGCCGATCTCTCATGCATCATGTAACTTATGACACAAATAGACTAAGATTAAGTATTAACTATCATCATCATCAGCCTATCGCAGTCCACTTCTGGACATAGGCCTCCCCAATTCCACGCCATCGTTCGATCTTCGGCTGTTCGCATCCAGCTCCTGCCAGCCATCTTGCGCAAGTCGTAACACCTTGCCTGAGAGCGTCCTACACTACGCTTGCCGACACGCGGCCTCTAAAGATAAACTATACATAAAAGTAATCTAGCAAACTAAATTATACTGTAATTTCTTCGACCTTAATTCGACCATTGTTCTAGCAGCAATGAAGACAACAATGCGATGAACTTGAAACGAGAGAGCAAAGCGTACAGCTACAAGGAGCAGCTCGAAGAGTTGCAGTTGAGGCGCGAGTTTGAGGACAAGCGGCGGAAGGAGGGCAAGCTCAAAGAGGTACGCTCGGACGCCATCTTTTTTTTTTTTTTTATTTATTCATACAAAATCTTTAACAATGTTTTCCTTTAAAACTTCGCCAAACTGCAAGACAGTTTGTAGGCGAAAAGAAACACTCTTTACATTATATTTAATCATTACATTTGAAACTTGACTATGTTAGTAACGCTAAATTATTCTTAATACTTAAAGTTGGCTTTGACCGACCAGGGGGCCGATTTTTGAGAGACGTGCACTCGAATTCATAAAACTTTGAGAACGAAAATAATCACCAGTGATCGGTTATTTGGATTAGACACGGGGTGAACGACTTCAATCATTATGTTAGTATGGATATGCCCCGGGAATACGGGCTTTATGTTGTTAGAAAGAGCAAAAAAATACGATGTGTTTATTTTATTACACTTTAAAACATCTAAGTAGCTGATAGAACACGCGTACTTACTCGTTCAAGTTCTTTTGTTCAAATCGAACAAATGAGCACAAGTGTGCACACTGACAGCTCATTGGCTGCCACCAAAGCGGCACATTTTGCACCGTTTGGATAAAAGTTCGACGGAGAAAGTAAAAATTCCTCACAGACAATTGAAATTGTTTGTTTTTGAACGATTTGTTCGGTATCGCGGGAAACTGTCGTATCTATATTAACTTTACTACATGATATCCCGCGAGGGAGAATCCAAATAACCGATCACTGATCATCACACACAAAAGTTTCTTACCATTATTTTATGCACAAAATGTATAGTTTCGATAACCACGATTATTTATTTATGTCACTCGTGCTTCTTAAATACCATTTAATCGTGTTTGAGAGAGTTTAAAATGTCACGATTCGAGCGTCGAGTGCTCAAAAATCGTCCCCCAGTCTGCAACCAATTCCAGGAATTAGTATAGGTTAGTATAGTTTTATGAAAGCGAGTGCTATTAATATTATTCCTTTTTAAAATTTCCAAAACTAAAAAAAAATGTTCATACCCATTTGATTATTTATCTGTCTATCAAGAAGCTTTTTAGAATAGTCAGATTTAGATGTCATTTTAAGCTAATATTTGATTAAAATTAATTTATTAGTGTCATTATTTATTTCTTATACATTTGAACCCAGGCCCCACAATCAGCGAAACAGAAGGAAGCGATAAAAGCGCAACTAGCCAAGGAGACCGCTATCCGGGAGAGACTAACAGCTGTAAGTATGTTTTTATTCATTATTTCATTTCATTTCATGGTATTTTATTATTATTGAATTATTATAAAATACCATGAAATGAATATCTACATAATATGATAATGATTATCATATTATGTAGAAAAAATCGAAGAGTTCCCGTGATAACTGCAAGATGTAATGTTCTTTAAAATGTCGCCCATTTTAATTTACTACGCCTTAGTGTTATATAAACTCACGATAAAATCACGTATACTTATATCGCACTAGGTAATATGTTTCGAGTAAGTTCTGGTACCCATTTTTAAGCTTAGTCAGGGTATGTTAATTATATGGAAGATAACTTAAAAAAAACCGGCAATTTATGCGCGCAAATCGAGTCGGAAATCTGCGGCGTTACCGCGAACAACTATATTCGTAAATTTCGGACGATTGTCTCTGTCGCTATCATGACAACTTAATTGGAGTAAAAGAGAAAGATGCCCGAAATATACGACTATACCGCTCCTATATCCCAGACTGTACTGTACAAGTAAATAGTTGGTAAATAATGAGATAGACGTCATGTCAACCAAGAAGCAAGTATTCAATGTTGCCTCTGTGGCTAAAACCTCGTCGCCCGTCAGCTGGTGAGATGTACAGTCAGCGTCAGAGATATGTGCATACAACCAATCTATGTAGGGGGGGTCACATATCTCTGATGCTGACTGTACATCGAACCTTGGCGTTAGCTGCGTTTCCAACCGTTTGGCGAGTCACCAACTAAGGTTTGCTATTCGTGGAGGGAATATATCAGCAGTATGCTCAATGACCTCAGTAATCTCAACTGGAGGGTCCATACGTGAAAATGGAGAAGACCAACATAATGGATTCCCACGTTGTCCCACTCTTGGAGGCTCTCCGCTTGAAGTTGTTCTAGGCTATATAAACTTAGTAAAACCACTCCATCTAGATCATTCCAATTTGGAAAAAGCGGACACTCATCGATCATCGATTTCGACTCGGTTCGGAAAGATCCGTAAAATTTTCTCTTCCTTGCCGTCCAAAATACCAGTGGAATTATAAATTCAACAAGAATAACGATACAAACAGAAAGTTAAATAGTATTAAAGTACTACCAATGGATATTGACTAATATACAAAACAAAAACACCAAAAATACTTACTTTTGGTGCCGGAAAAGCAATACACTCGCGTATTAACGCCTGATGGTCACAGAGCCGCGGCTAGCACTGTTCCACAGGTTCTGACACGAACGCAGATCCACCCCCCCTCAGGGATTCGCTATTTGTTTCGTAGTTATTGCACCTGTTTCTATTGACCCGTGTTTCTATTGACCCCAGTCTTCCTTAATCCTGGTTTATTAGTATCCAGTGTGAGGGAATGTTCGGCTAAAATTATCGTGATGAGATACCGAACTTCGCGAGGAAATTGCAGGCATTGAGAAAGCAGCTCAGGCAATGTAGACAAGTCTTGGGATACAGTTTGCCGTCGAATAGGGCGGTCAAGAGGTTAAATTAGGTGATCGCGGCGGACAGCACTGTGAATATACTGTTACTTTTCAGCTGAACAGCCAAGTGGAGATCGCGGTGCGGCTGCTAGCGGCAGTGGCGGCGGGCTCAGCGACAGCGCTGAGCATGCACGCGCGCCGCGTCGTGCCGGCGCTGCTGGGAGCGCTGCGCTCGCCGCTGGCCGCCGCCGCCGCGCTCGAGGCGCACCGCGCGCTGCCGCTGCTGGCGCCGGCGCTGCGGGACCAGGTGCACGCGCTCACCGTCAGGTAACTGTGCCGGGGAGGGGCTGCTGTACTGCTGGGAGCGCTGCGCTCGCCGCTGGCCGCCGCCGCCGCGCTCGAGGCGCACCGCGCGCTGCCGCTGCTGGCGCCGGCGCTGCGGGACCAGGTGCACGCGCTCACCGTCAGGTAACTGTGCCGGGGAGGGCTGCTGTACTGCTGGGAGCGCTGCGCTCGCCGCTGGCCGCCGCCGCCGCGCTCGAGGCGCACCGCGCGCTGCCGCTGCTGGCGCCGGCGCTGCGGGACCAGGTGCACGCGCTCACCGTCAGGTAACTGTGCCGGGGAGGGGCTGCTGTACTGCTGGGAGCGCTGCGCTCGCCGCTGGCCGCCGCCGCCGCGCTCGAGGCGCACCGCGCGCTGCCGCTGCTGGCGCCGGCGCTGCGGGACCAGGTGCACGCGCTCACCGTCAGGTAACTGTGCCGGGGAGGGCTGCTGTACTGCTGGGAGCGCTGCGCTCGCCGCTGGCCGCCGCCGCCGCGCTCGAGGCGCACCGCGCGCTGCCGCTGCTGGCGCCGGCGCTGCGGGACCAGGTGCACGCGCTCACCGTCAGGTAACTGTGCCGGGGAGGGGCTGCTGTACTGCTGGGAGCGCTGCGCTCGCCGCTGGCCGCCGCCGCCGCGCTCGAGGCGCACCGCGCGCTGCCGCTGCTGGCGCCGGCGCTGCGGGACCAGGTGCACGCGCTCACCGTCAGGTAACTGTGCCGGGGAGGGGCTGCTGTACTGCTGGGAGCGCTGCGCTCGCCGCTGGCCGCCGCCGCCGCGCTCGAGGCGCACCGCGCGCTGCCGCTGCTGGCGCCGGCGCTGCGGGACCAGGTGCACGCGCTCACCGTCAGGTAACTGTGCCGGGGAGGGCTGCTGTACTGCTGGGAGCGCTGCGCTCGCCGCTGGCCGCCGCCGCCGCGCTCGAGGCGCACCGCGCGCTGCCGCTGCTGGCGCCGGCGCTGCGGGACCAGGTGCACGCGCTCACCGTCAGGTAACTGTGCCGGGGAGGGGCTGCTGTACTGCTGGGAGCGCTGCGCTCGCCGCTGGCCGCCGCCGCCGCGCTCGAGGCGCACCGCGCGCTGCCGCTGCTGGCGCCGGCGCTGCGGGACCAGGTGCACGCGCTCACCGTCAGGTAACTGTGCCGGGGAGGGGCTGCTGTACTGCTGGGAGCGCTGCGCTCGCCGCTGGCCGCCGCCGCCGCGCTCGAGGCGCACCGCGCGCTGCCGCTGCTGGCGCCGGCGCTGCGGGACCAGGTGCACGCGCTCACCGTCAGGTAACTGCTAGTGGCGGTACTGCTGGGCGCTGCGATCGCTCGCTCCAATAATAACTAGACCGCGCTATCGGAGGTGCAAAATGGTAGCTGTCAAGTTCTTAGGGATGGGTAATCAACTAATCATATTTGTGATGTCGATATCGACACTCGATTTTTCATTACATTTTCTTTATGTACAAGTACCATTTATTTGTATACAATCTAACTTTTTTTTTGATCTTAGGATCTATGATAATCATTGACATTAAAAATATAAATCGTTATTAGTACAACAAAAAAATTATGGTTGCTATTAAATACTTTTCTTATTATTTCTTGAAAAAAAAAGGTAAATTGTATTAATTTTATTTATATGGTACATGTATTGAAAAATCGAGTATCGATATCGACATCACAAATATCATTAGTTGGTTACCCATCCCTAAGAACTCGACAGCTACCATTTTGCACCTCCGATAGCGGGGTCTAATAATAACACATGAGGTTCTTCAAGAAGTAGACTACCGGGCTCTCACACGTCTCGTAGCATAAACGGCTGCATTGATATTGTTTGTTCATGAGCGACCATATAGTCGCGTCCCTTGAGGTGGCTCGTTTGCTCATTAGCTACTCACAACATCTATAATAATAGTATGGTAGAGCTTAAGCGGTTATTTGAATCACACTTGAATCTGGGCAGCCCAACTGGGGAAGTACCTCCTCCTTACGGAAGACCCCAGCCATAACAGCACTGCTACCTTTCAGGTATGTAGTGTTGTGTTCCTGATGGTGAGTAAGGTTCCCAGAGCTCCAACCCCCCTTAAAGGCCGGCAACGCGCTTGTGACTCTCCTAGTGTTGCGGGTGTCCATGGGCGACGGTAATTGTTTACCACCAGGCAATCCGTCTGCTCGTTTGCCGCCTATGTCATAAAAAACCGACATTTTGAACACTGTAGTGAACGTTAGGATATAATTTAAGGACCAAAAATATTTCGTACTGTGAAACCACTAACTTGGAAATCATATCCAGATTGCACAAGCCGCAATGCGACCTGGACCCAGCGTGGGAGGAGGAAGACCTGGACAAGGCCACGATCCGCACCATCAACCTCATCCACGAGGTCACAGTGGGCAGCAAGGAGCAGCCGGGGAAACCGCTGAACGCGCCCGGCTTCTGCTACGTGTTCCCGCTGCTTAAAGTTGGTGAGTTTTTACTGACAACCAGAGGGAACCTTGATTTACTATGTCCTATAAGCCTTGGACATCTACTACTGGTATCGTGTGCAAATACGGCCTAAGTTACAGGGAACATTCTCAATATTCTCTGCAAACAATATTCTCGCTGTTTAAAAATATTATGAAGTTCCTATAATTTTTGTGTCATTGTCACAGGCATGTCGCAGAGCGCAGTGCAGGCCAGCTCCACGACGATGCTGGCGGGGCTGGGGGTGGTGGCGGCGCACGCGGCGCTGCGCGGCCCCGCGCCGCTGCTGCAGCCCGCGCTGTTCCCCACCGACGACATGTTCAGGACGCTGGTGGACCTCGTGGGTGAGTGCTCCACACAGAGTGCGGGCCAGCTCCACGACGATGCTGGCGGGGCTGGGGGTGGTGGCGGCGCACGCGGCGCTGCGCGGCCCCGCGCCGCTGCTGCAGCCCGCGCTGTTCCCCACCGACGACATGTTCAGGACGCTGGTGGACCTCGTGGGTGAGTGCTCCACACAGAGTGCGGGCCAGCTCCACGACGATGCTGGCGGGGCTGGGGGTGGTGGCGGCGCACGCGGCGCTGCGCGGCCCCGCGCCGCTGCTGCAGCCCGCGCTGTTCCCCACCGACGACATGTTCAGGACGCTGGTGGACCTCGTGGGTGAGTGCTCCACACAGAGTGCGGGCCAGCTCCACGACGATGCTGGCGGGGCTGGGGGTGGTGGCGGCGCACGCGGCGCTGCGCGGCCCCGCGCCGCTGCTGCAGCCCGCGCTGTTCCCCACCGACGACATGTTCAGGACGCTGGTGGACCTCGTGGGTGAGTGCTCCACACAGAGTGCGGGCCAGCTCCACGACGATGCTGGCGGGGCTGGGGGTGGTGGCGGCGCACGCGGCGCTGCGCGGCCCCGCGCCGCTGCTGCAGCCCGCGCTGTTCCCCACCGACGACATGTTCAGGACGCTGGTGGACCTCGTGGGTGAGTGCTCCACACAGAGTGCGGGCCAGCTCCACGACGATGCTGGCGGGGCTGGGGGTGGTGGCGGCGCACGCGGCGCTGCGCGGCCCCGCGCCGCTGCTGCAGCCCGCGCTGTTCCCCACCGACGACATGTTCAGGACGCTGGTGGACCTCGTGGGTGAGTGCTCCACACAGAGTGCGGGCCAGCTCCACGACGATGCTGGCGGGGCTGGGGGTGGTGGCGGCGCACGCGGCGCTGCGCGGCCCCGCGCCGCTGCTGCAGCCCGCGCTGTTCCCCACCGACGACATGTTCAGGACGCTGGTGGACCTCGTGGGTGAGTGCTCCACACAGAGTGCGGGCCAGCTCCACGACGATGCTGGCGGGGCTGGGGGTGGTGGCGGCGCACGCGGCGCTGCGCGGCCCCGCGCCGCTGCTGCAGCCCGCGCTGTTCCCCACCGACGACATGTTCAGGACGCTGGTGGACCTCGTGGGTGAGTGCTCCACACAGAGTGCGGGCCAGCTCCACGACGATGCTGGCGGGGCTGGGGGTGGTGGCGGCGCACGCGGCGCTGCGCGGCCCCGCGCCGCTGCTGCAGCCCGCGCTGTTCCCCACCGACGACATGTTCAGGACGCTGGTGGACCTCGTGGGTGAGTGCTCCACACAGAGTGCGGGCCAGCTCCACGACGATGCTGGCGGGGCTGGGGTGGTGGCGGCGCACGCGGCGCTGCGCGGCCCCGTGCCGCTGCTGCAGCCCGCGCTGTTCCCCACCGACGACATGTTCAGGACGCTGGTGGACCTCGTGGGTGAGTGCTCCACACAGAGTGCGGGCCAGCTCCACGACGATGCTGGCGGGGCTGGGGGTGGTGGTAATTGGCTATAATCGTGATTCGTTTAGTTCGGTATATAGTTGAATATCGCATACATTATTTACAAACTAAGTAGTAACAACATGACTCACAATAGTTTTAATTATATTATGGCACACATTCCGCTGATTTTTTGTAGGAAGTACACAATTTTTTTAGTTTCAATCATTTACAATTCAAAAGTATCATTTGCAAATGCACATCCAATTTGTATGAAATTACTTTGATCCCATGTGAGTAAAGTGTAGTTTTGCTAAGCCAGTAATGTAAAAATATTTTTACACTTTCAAGGTAGCACAAGCGGACGCGTCCAAGCGGCGTGTACAGTGGCGCTCTTGGAGACTGGTGACATGGCGTCGCTGGGGTCGGTCACTCACGAAGACGTTGTCTGTTTGTTGGCCGGTCTGCAGAGCCCGCTTGAGGTAAGCGTGATATACTTGACATTGGCCTCCCCCCAAAGTAGTATATGTTTTGCATGGGAGGAACATAGGCCTCCATTTTCAAGCACTAATAGTGCTGAGTGTTCGTTCCCATCGCCGCTCGCGTCGCCGATCCGTCACGCACTACCTAGCCGCTCTTGATGACAAAACCGGTTGAGGGCGGTTCGAGACAGAAGCCAACAGTGTTTATTAAACAGATTTAATAAATTCTTACAATTAGTGCTTGGAAATGGAGGTTTGTTCTCCTTCAAGAAAAGAGCGTATAGGGATCTTAAAGGCCGGCAACGTACTTGTGACTCCTCTGGTGTTGCGAGTGTCCATGGGCGGCGGTAGTTGCTTACCATCATGCAATCCGCCTGCTCGTTTGCCTCCTATATCATAAAAAAAAAATGTCGTGCGGGGAACTAAATAAAACTGAGTAATGCCGTTATTTTCATATATAATAGTAGTTTATGTATCTGTGCATAATGAAGGGCATTACAACAAGAGTGTGGGTTTATGAAACGAGCCGAAGGCGAGTTTCATAATAATATCACACGATTGTTGTAATGCCTAATTATGTATAGATACATACACTACTTTATCTACACACATATCATTAAGTGTTTTAAGATGGGTTCAGAAATCGTAGGGAAATGACTTATTACTAGGGTTACTTGTAAACATTAAAAAGTCAACGAACAAAACAAATGACAGCTTGGAACGGCGGCGTTGCGTATTTCGTATCTGTCAATTTTTTTTTAAACCATAGACAAGCGAATGAACTCCCTATTCTACTGTCACTCGAGTTCAAATGTCGTTCGATTTATATTAAAAAAACATAACGAATTGGCGTTTCGTATCAATGGCTGTTTTAATATCTATAGATACTAGATTAGACACCCCACTTGAATTTGACAGCTGTTCCAAATTTAAATTCATAACCTACGGATTTCAGTAGGTAATGTTAACATTACCTACTGAAATCTTTCTGATGGTTGGTAATGCTGGTCATTGCCTACGGTTTCTGGACGCATTTTAGAGCACTTATGACATGTACGTAGATAAAATATTAAAATGACTCATTAAGATTTTAACTTACTCAGTCAATTTTTGCAAGGGTGTCCTGTAATATTTATTGATGTCCTCCAGGTTGTCCGTGACGCAGCCTTGCGGACGCTGCTCCGAATCGCGCCGCGGTTGCCGCCCCTGTTCGAGTGCAAGGACCACGCGCTGGAGATCACCAAGAGGTTGCTGGTCGCCACTTTCGATGTAGCTGAAGACAATAAGTAAGTGTTGTAAACATTTATATATATAGGTATGCACACAAGATACAGCCGCGATACAAACGCGCGACAGTAGCCATGCAGTCGCTGGTCATATAGCCGCGCACACGTAAACATGATTCAGCATCGATACTGCCGCGATACAAACGCGCGACAGTATCGATGCAGTGCTGGTCATATAGCCGCGCACACGTAAACATGATTCAGCATCGATACAGCCGCCATACAAACGCGCGACAGTAGCGATAGAGTTGTTGGTTTTAACCTCGCACACGTAAACATGATTCTACATCGATATAGCCGCGATACAAACGCGCGACAGTAGCGATGCAGTCGCCGGTGATATAGCCGCGCACACGTAAACATGATTCAGCATCGATACAGCCGCCATACAAACGCGCGACAGTAGCGATGGAGTCGCTGGTTTTAACCTCCCCTCTCACACGTAAACATGATTCTACATCAATATAGCCGCGATACAAACGCGCGACAGTAGCGATGCAGTCGCCGGTGATATAGCCGCGCACACGTAAACATGATTCAGCATCGATACAGCCGCCATACAAACGCGCGACAGTAGCGACGCGGCCGCCGGCTGTACCCTCCCCTCGCACACGTAAACATGATTCTACATCGATATAGCCGCGATACAAACGCGCGACAGTAGCGATGCAGTCGCCGGTGATATAGCCGCGCACACGTAAACATGATTCAGCATCGATACAGCCGCCATACAAACGCGCGACAGTAGCGATGGAGTCGCTGGTTTTAACCTCCCCTCGCACACGTAAACATGATTCTACATCGATATAGCCGCGATACAAACGCGCGACAGTAGCGATGCAGTCGCCGGTGATATAGCCGCGCACACGTAAACATGATTCAGCATCGATACAGCCGCGATACAAACGCGCGACCGTAGCGATGCAGTCGCCGGTGATATAGCCGCGCACACGTAAACATGATTCAGCATCGATACAGCCGCCATACAAACGCGCGACAGTAGCGATGGAGTCGCTGGTTTTAACCTCCCCTCGCACACGTAAACATGATTCTACATCGATATAGCCGCGATACAAACGCGCGACAGTAGCGATGCAGTCGCCGGTGATATAGCCGCGCACACGTAAACATGATTCAGCATCGATACAGCCGCCATACAAACGCGCGACAGTAGCGATGGAGTCGCTGGTTTTAACCTCCCCTCGCACACGTAAACATGATTCTACATCTATATAGCCGCGATACAAACGCGCGACAGTAGCGATGCAGTCGCCGGTGATATAGCCGCGCACACGTAAACATGATTCAGCATCGATACAGCCGCGATACAAACGCGCGACAGTAGCGATGGAGTCGCTGGTTTTAACCTCCCCTCGCACACGTAAACATGATTCAGCATCGATACAGCCGCGATACAAACGCGCGACCGTAGCGATGCAGTCGCCGGTGATATAGCCGCGCACACGTAAACATGATTCAGCATCGATACAGCCGCCATACAAACGCGCGACAGTAGCGATGGAGTCGCTGGTTTTAACCTCCCCTCGCACACGTAAACATGATTCTACATCGATATAGCCGCGATACAAACGCGCGACAGTAGCGATGCAGTCGCCGGTGATATAGCCGCGCACACGTAAACATGATTCAGCATCGATACAGCCGCCATACAAACGCGCGACAGTAGCGATGGAGTCGCTGGTTTTAACCTCCCCTCGCACACGTAAACATGATTCTACATCTATATAGCCGCGATACAAACGCGCGACAGTAGCGATGCAGTCGCCGGTGATATAGCCGCGCACACGTAAACATGATTCAGCATCGATACAGCCGCCATACAAACGCGCGACAGTAGCGATGGAGTCGCTGGTTTTAACCTCCCCTCGCACACGTAAACATGATTCAGCATGGATATAGACGCGATACAAACGCGCGACAGTAGCGATGCAGCCGCTGGTCATATAGCCGCCCCCACGTAAACATGATTCAGCATCGATACAGCCGCGATACAAACGCGCGACAGTAGCGATGCGTCGCAGAGCCCTCACAGAGCTTGCGTCCCCCAGGAAGCTGGCCGAGGAGCTGTGGGCGGCGGTGCCCGAGGCGCGTCAGTGGAGCCGGCGCGGGGAGATGTTCCCGCTGCTGCTGCACGAGGCGCAGCACCCCGCCGAGCCCGTGCAGCGCGCCGCCGCCGCCGCACTGGCG
This sequence comes from Grapholita molesta, assembly GCA_022674325.2. NCBI lineage: Eukaryota > Metazoa > Arthropoda > Insecta > Lepidoptera > Tortricidae > Grapholita > Grapholita molesta. The sequence goes on from CP053130.2 coordinate 1,098,894, forward strand.
GAGCTCGTGGCCGCGGCCGACGAGCCAGAGGACTCCACTGAGCTGCAGCATGAGAAAGGTATTGGATGGCAAACGTTTTTTTCTTCAGTACCTACTAAAAAATTTTTTAATACCACAAAGGTGGCAAACAAGCATGCGGCCCGCTTGATGGTAGGCGGTCACCGCAGCCTTTTACAATATCAGATTTTTTTATATGCCATTCTTCTTACCTTCAAGAAAAGAGCGTATGACTCTGACTTGTGACTGGAGTTGCGAGTGTCCATGGGCGGCGGTTATTGCTTACCATCAGGCAACCTGTCTGCTCGTTTGCCTCCTATATAATAAAAAAAAAGGTACGAACGTCCACTGCTGGATAGGATGTGAGTAGTAGAGAACGGTCTCTGAGCATGAGGAGTTCAATGCCATGATCGCCACGCTTGGCAGCAGGCAGGTTGGCGATCACAGTGACTCTATAAAGGGATGCTACTACCCGTCTATCGGTGGTTAACATTTTTTACGACCTTTATCTAACAAATATTTGAAAATCGTATCCAAATGGAAAATAAATAAAAAAAACCTTTTTCTTTCTCCTAACAAATTGAAAGAGCGTGAGTAAAAAAAAATCCAAGTAATAAAAAAAGAAAACTGGAGCAAAATCAACAATTAACACTTTACCTGCTAATTAGATTATATCTCAGTTAACACATTTGCTGTCACCCCCTCCAAAAATGTATGGAAATGAACGCACATGTGCGTTGGTGGCAGTGAATGCGTTAATCATACATATCGAGGGGTCGATCGGCCCGATGCCGCAGCAAAAGTGTTAAATTAATTCGTTGCAACTACATTTATTTGGGACTATGTAACCTTTTTTCTTTGTTCAGGAGAACAGGTGCCGCCTATGACGCGCGCGGAAGTACTGCGTGCTCTCCAAGACATTTACTCTGAAAAGTTGCCGGTGAGTTTTTATAAGGATAATAACACCTAACCCAAACGCGGATAAAAAGGTTTCCCATGTCATTTACAATTTTATTTATAATGAATTAAAATTGGCGGTTAAAAGTTTAGGTAACCAAAAATTTTGGTATGGTCTGTTGGAATAATTTTGATATTTTTTTAGTGCCGAATAATTATTAATGGCTTCTTATTACAAGTGATTTTTAACTAATTTCCGGGATTATCCGCTGCTTTTACACATACTAAATTATCTCCATTCACCTTATATGCGTTTTTCCTGTAAATAATATTACGTTTATGATTTTGCTATTAATATATTTATTTTTAACGTAAACGGTTCTTTATACATAAAAGAAGATTTCAAGTCGCACGCTATACCTTTAGGCCACCAGCGCTCTCGCTAGGCTACCAGAGCTCTTACGCTGTTGTGGCAATAAACAATACATACATACATTTCAGCCGTATGCAGTCCACTGCTGGACATAGGCCTGATAGGCCTCCCACAAATATGACTTGTGTCATCTTGAGGGGTATAGTTGCCATAGTCACCACGCTTGGCAGGTGGGTTGGCGACCGCAGTAGCTGTGGGTTGGGTTTCAACGGACGCTGCTGCCCGTCCGTAGGATTTTTCCCTTTGTCGCTTCTTACGACACCCCCGGAGAATGAGGTGGTGCTATTCTAGTCAGCCGGCATCACACGGCCAATAAACAATGATCATGTTATATTGTCAGGCCCTACAACAGGTTCCGTTCGCAGATGATCCCGGCCAAGCTGGACCAGTTCGGGCACGTGGTGGAGGAGGCGGTGGACGAGTGGGGCGGGCGGCGCGGCATCGCGCTGGCGCTGCGCGCGCTGGCGCCGCGGCTGCGCGCGCACGACGTGGCCGACGCCATGCGCTTCTTCGTGGAGCGCGGCCTGGGCGACCGCGCCGAGCGCGTGCGCGCCGAGATGCTCAACGCCGCCATGGCCATCGTCGAGCTGCACGGCAAGGTCAGTGGCCGCTGGTGGCTCATGTCGATGTCAGTAACACAATATTAAAGTGTCAGTGAGCTTAAACTCTAACAAGATATATTGAAAGTTTATTGAAATTGACGCTGACTATCTTACGGAGCGAACATGTCTTAAACATAGTTTCCGAGCGCACCCCGGATACGCGTGAGCCATATTATTTATTTATTAACACTTAAACGCAAAATACGCGACGATACGAGTTTTACCGATATGTCCTCGATTCAGGACTACTTATTTATTACGCTATCATTTACACATTTACAGTACAAATTCTATCGGATCTAGCGTACTCCTGATGGAATATGGCATAACAGTTTCTTGTGCTAAAACAGTTTCTGTATCGTAATTTTGTCCAATCATATCAATACGTAATGTTCGTCTTTATTTGGTTGTGATTGATATTTCAATTTAGAGTTTTTTTTTTGCTTAGGCTTCACACTTAAAGTTATGTTTGAGGTCTCTTTTACTCCAATTAAGGTGTCATGACTATCATGAGAGTGACAGAGACAATCGTAAAAATACTTATTTTCAGACAGTATTTTATAGAATCGCATAAATATAAATGACGATTGACTTTAATATTTCATAACTTTTCATAACTTTTGGACCCGGGTATGTCCTTAAACTACGTCCAACAATGAGAGGTAGGGCACAGCGATGACCATCACGCTTGAATCTGGGGCAGCCCAACTGGGGAAGTACCTCCTCCTTACAGAAGACCACAGCCCTAATAGCACTGCTACCTTTCAGGTATGTAGTGTTGTGTTCCTGATGGTGAGTAAGGTTCCCAGAGCTCCAACCCCCCCTTAAAGGCCGGCAACGCGCTTGTGACTCCCCTGGTGTTGCTTACCATCAGGCAATCCGTCTGCTCGTTTGCCCCCTATATCATAAAAAAAAAAAAAAAAAAAAACTTGATCTTCAACTGAATTTGTTGTTTTATATGGGTACAAAGGAAAACTTTTCTGCCTTGGGAAGATCGAATTCTCAACTTCGGAGCTTAATATACCGAAGTCCCATGAAAACTTAAAGTTGTGATGGTAACGTAAGTTTAGACGACGTGAAGCTTCCTTATGACTAAGTAACATTTATTAAGTTTGCTCTTAGAGCATGACGTTGTTCGGTTGTAGGTCTTGCGATTTGTAATGTGGTAGCGGGACTTTACAGAAAGCTACGAGGCGGCCGTGACCCCAGGACTGCCGGTTAGACCAAAATAGTGGTGAAACGCGTTTTGAAATCAATTCGTAATTAGCTGCACAGTTCCGTGTTAGATCACTGCATAATAAGCTACACACACTAAACTACATGACTATATTCTCAAGACGACCCGGACCCGGGTATGTCCTTAAACTACGCCCAACAATGAGAGGTAGGGCACAGCGATGACCATCACGCTTGAATCTGGGGCAGCCCAACTGGGGAGGTACCTCCTCCTTACAGAAGACCACAGCCATAATAGCACTGCTACCTTTCAGGTATGTAGTGTTGTGTTCTTGATGGTGAGTAAGGTAAGGTACCCAGAGCTCCAACCCCCCTTAAAGGCCGGCAACGCGCTTGTGACTCCCCTGGTGTTGCGGGTGCCCATGGGCGACGGTAATTGCTTGCCATCAGGCAAGCAATTCCGTCTGCTCGTTTGCCGCCTATGTCATAAAAAAAAAAAAAGACTTCGCCATTTTGTGGTTCAACCGGAATTCCGTTAACCTCTCTGAACTCCTATATTACTCGTGCGTTACTATCGGACAATATCTCGATGCAAATTCACATTTGATCAGATACGTGTACCGTAATAATACAAACATCCTGAAACGCCGTCGAGTTCTTTGCGTACATGTGTACGGGTACTCTTATCTGTAATCAGAACAACAACACCGGATTAAATAATATTACTATGTCATATCCTATTTGATAAACGCTATCTGAATACACGAATCTGTAGGTAATGGTTCTATTATATGTCGTCATGTTCAGCTTGCGAACATTATCACCAACAATCATCATTAGTGGTCGGATTTATCGTAACATTTTTGACCTGTCATAGGGTTTTCTCGTTTATCGATTTTCAATTATATCGATAAATACATAATACGATATATATTATGTTCAATATGATTACGAGTAGAAGTAAACAACATGCAGTCTTATCGCGATTGAGCGATTTCGATGAAATTATAAATAGAAGTTAAAATAATAATATTTTATAATTTCTTATAAGTATAGGTAATTTGTGGATTTAACTGTTTCAGCCACTCAAAGAGATCGCTCTTTAGCGGTAAGACTGCAACTGGCTGTTGTTTACTTCTACGTTTAATCTTGTTTAATATGTCGTGTTCTATAATTTATCGATATATGCATATGGGTAGTCGATAAATGAGAAGTCCCTATGACAGCTCAAAAATGCTATGAGAATTCCACCCTCTGAATAATCATCAACATCATATCAGGCTGGACATAGTACTCTCCCAAAACGACCCACACTGACCGTTTTTTCGCCATCCGCGTCTAAACTCTAATCTGCTTAGTTTCCACCAAAGTTGCCACTGTGTTGTCATTTAAATAAAACGTTCCATAAATGGATATCGTACAAAAAATAAATATTAGAGGACGTTCTTACACAAATCAACTGAGCTTCACGGTAAGCTCAAGAAGGCTTGTGTTGTGCGTATTCAGCCAAAGATATATATAATATACAAATACTTAAATACATATATGAAACACCCATGACTCGGGAACAAATATTTGTGCTCATCACACAAATGAATACCCTTACTGGCATTTGAACTCAGGACCATCGGCTTCATATCGGACGACCGGTCTAGCCTAGTGGGTAGTGACCCTGCCTATGAAGCCGATGGTCCTGGGTTCGATTTCCAGTCGGGGTATTTATTTGTGTGATGAGCACAGATTCATGTTCCTGAGTCGTGGGTGTTTTCTATGTATTTAAGTATTTATATGTATTTATATATTATATATATCGTCGTCTAGTACCTACAACACAAGCCTTACTGACCTTACCGTAGGGCTAGGTCGATTTGTGTAAGATTGTCTCAAATTATATATTATTTATTTATTCATAGGCAGGGTTACTACCCACTAGGCCAAACCTGTCAGGAAATACATAATTAGGATTCAATAAATTCTCGCGATCCTTACCGCGTCCACCTTGGCTGCCCACGCCGCCTAGCGACACGAGCGTATCAACAATTGGTAGTTTTATTGTACTAAGTGTTATCAACTAATATCATATATCTATCGCGGCCTTTCCTAGTAGTGCGGCCAGAAACCATCGCCTGATGGTTTTTTTATACAACGACGGTGGCAAACATGCATACAGCCCGCCTGATAGTAAGCAGTTACCGTACCTATGGTCGCCTGCAAGTCCAGAGAATTCACATGCGCGTTGCGTACCCTTCAAGAACCTATACACTCCGTTTTTTGCCTCTTATTGGGTCTTAAAATAACTCAAATTTATATCTTTGTGGGAATACAGAAAAAGGGAGCGAATTCCATTCCTTGGCAGTGGCACATTGCACGTAGAATCCATGGCGCTAGGGCGTAAAGGTTTTCGAGTGGCGACCACGTGCCGGAAGATTCGGCGTGGACAGACCGCCCACAAGGTGGACCGACGACATTATAAAGATCGCGGGAATCGACTGGTTGCGGGTGGCGCAAAACCGGTCACTGTGGGTCGCTTTGGGGGAGGCCATGTCCAGCAGTGGACGTCGGCTGATATGATACGATGATTCGGAATTTCACACGCTCATGTTTTATACATCGTCATGACTGCTAATACGTGTTTATATTCTACACAATAGATGCTAATCTAATCAAATATGTTACTATTTGCCTAAATGCTGCGTAGTATGTTTATAATCCGGGGCAACTACGTAAATAAATAGCCTAATTAGAGTTCAATAATTGCAATTACGTGTGATTGATCGCTGAAATGTCGATAAATATCATAATGATTAAATAAATGTGATACTTTTTACTAATCGTATAAGGGAATGCAGTCCTAGCGCACTGGATTTGCACTCATACGTATTAATTTATTTTTCCTAACTAGTGCGTAAAAAGTGCACTTTTCGCACGCTTCGCGTGCGTAAATTTCACTTTTTAAGGCACTTGCTATGAAAAATTAGGTTCGATACTCGTGTAAAAACTTCTTTAAGACTCGGGTGATTGTCACCCTCGTTTCACTCCAACGTTCACCCTCGTCGAAAAAAAATATTTTTTTCACTAATATCGAAATGTTTTATTTCATCACACTTGCTCGTCAATGCCGTTATTACTTGCGAGCGTACAGAGCAGTTATAGCCGTTTTACCTCACACGGGCTGTTAGGTTTAGTTTTAAAAATATATACAACACATACTTCACTACGGACTGATGATTCCAATCAGCCTAGGTGTATTTCATATCTTAAGTTTTCCATTCCCATAAGTTTACTACAACCAACTTTTAATATGTATAAACATATTTATATTAAATTTGACTGCAATTTAATGTTAAGTATTTATAAAAAATAATTGTTTTATATTTCATTTTGATAATTGATGCTATTTGGCAGGATGGTCTGTCAACTTCGAAAACAAAACGCAGTTGTTAGCATTATCTGTGGAAGACATTGAAAAAAGTTGACAATCTCTTTTCAGTGAATGCAGTCTGATTTTAGTTTTCAAAGTGTATTCTGATTTTAAACCTACGATTTTTTTTATTTCCTCGCAAATGTGATGAAAAACATTGTGTGTATCACGGGCGGTAAGAGTATAACAAACTTGAGTCATTAAAAGAACTTCCGTTTGCTATACCCTACTTCCCACCCTCGTTGCACAATGTACTATAACTTTATTAACAACCAATAGAAATACGTCATTCCCTATCCTCGATAAATAATGGGATTCTATTGTCGATATTTAAATCGAAAGAAAAATAGAAACACTTGACTCGAAGCGGGACTCGAACCCACATCCACTGGGTCACTAGCCCAGTGCACTACCAATTGTGCTATACGAGTACCGCTTGGACTTGTCAAAGTTTTCTATTTTATCCTTGCTGGTATAAGACATTACGGGTGACGTGTAGACACATCTACCGAACCCTTTTAACGGCATCGAAGTCTCAAATTTTGATTAAGACTCCATTGATATCAATGTGCTACCCCTTTCTAAATTGTTTTTTATTAAGCAGAAACGTCTGCTAGCGAATATCATCGATATTTAAATCGAAAAGCTAACAAAATGTAATATTCGCTAGCAGACGTTTCTGCTTAATAAAAAACAATTTAGAAAGTGATTCTCAAAAACATATTCATCGCTACTAGGGTTTGCTTCCGGGAAATACCGGAACCGAAATTCCTGGGATTTTTTGGACCAAGCAAAGAACCGGGACATGAATTTTGAATTCCCGGTTCTTTGCTTGGGCGCTCTTAGGTAATTCAAATTCGGTAAGACTTGATAACTAGACCGGATAACATTATAACGAAACTTACACTAGACTAGAGCCTCTGTACGTAAGTTATCAATAGGCATACGTGGGTATGTTGATTAATGATTAAATTCGATATAAAAGAATGAAAGAGCAGTTTATAATATTACATTTACATTATACCCATATAGATTTTGTTGGTATTGAGCTTGTGAATGCTATGTTGTAGTTAAATTACGTAAAAAAATAGTACAATTCGATACTATTAATTAAATAAGTTTTTACACGTGTATCGAACCCAATTTTTCACAACAAGTGCCTTAAAAAGTGACATTTAGTGCACTTTTTACGCACTAGTTAGGAAAACATATTTACCTGTCTGGTGAACCATATATTGTTATTAATTATTATGTTTAGGGCAGCATAACTTTAAATTGGAAAAAAATGGAGCGTCTGAAAAAAGCTGTTATAATATTTTTTTATATACTTTTTTACGTATATTAATCAAAGTTTGCAGTATTTTTTTACTATACATATATATGAATACCAATCCACCAATTTTATCACTAATAACTATATTTATTTCCCATTATTTATTTTATAGCTGAAATATTAAGTTTTTTCCCGAAAATCCCGAAAGACCTGGGAATCCCGGTTCCTCTTTTTGGCGAGTCCCGAATTTCCCGGTTCTTGCAGACGGCACCGGTTCTGCATTCCCTACTCGCTACACATCGAATCGAACTACTCAACAGAATATTATGTATGACATTTAATGTTTCAACAATGACAAGGATTAGTGCAACCGACGTTATAGACTATAATAAACACTTTCCTTGCATCGCATCCTCGCACGTCTTTGTGGAAACGCAGAATTCTAGAAATATGCACTTAGAAATATGCACAGTAACGGCATCAGAATTAAATAAAAAATAAAAAACAATTATAGCAACTTTCGTCAAACGACTTGTGATAATTGATAAGACGTTTATCATCTTAATTTATCTGTGAATATTTTTTTTAAGTGATTAGACCCATTAATATATAACTGAGCGATGTTTGACTACCTTCATTCACGAACCCAGGCTAAGCACAATGGCTTTTCAAATCGCTGCTGCCATCATACTCGGCATTGCCACAAGTATTATATTGCTCTATCTATATTTAATAAGAAATTATTCCTACTGGAAGAAGCGGGGCGTAGCCGGTCCGAAACCAGTCCCCATATTCGGTAACTTAAAAGAGACCTCACTCAGACGCACTACCTTCAATGAGCAATTCAAGGAATTTTACGAATCCTACCCTGAGAGCAAGGTTGTAGGGATATATCGCGCGTGGCACCCCACCGTCGTAGTCAGGGACCTGGACGTCCTCAAGCACGTGATGATCAGGGAGTTCGACAACTTCTCCGACCGAGGGTTCAGCTTCAGCAACAAGGGTCTCGGCTTTAACCTCTTCAACGCCGAGAGCGATGACTGGCGTGTGCTACGCACGCGACTATCGCCCATGTTTACAACAGGGAAACTCAAGAACATGCTCTACTTGATAACTGAACGCGCTGATAAGTTTCTAGAATATCTCGAGCCGGTTGTGAAGAATACTCCTGAACAGAATGTCCACACACTCGTCCAGAGATTCACCATCGGCAATATCGGAGCGTGCGCTTTCGGCATCGATATTGATATGAACGACGTTAACAACGTCTTCGAAACACTTGACAATCTCATCTTCACCACCAACTACACCATCGAATTGGAAACCATGTATCCCGGCATCCTGAAAAAGTTCGACATGTCCTTCTGGCCTAAAGTCATTAAGGACTTTTTCTACGGATTGGTGAACGATATCCTGCGCGAACGCAACGGGCAGCCTAGCAATAGGAAAGACTTTATGGATTTGATGTTGGAGTTGAGAAACGCGGGTGAGATACACGGCGTTAAGAAACATGAGGACGATAAGGACCGAAAACTTCAGATCACTGATGATGTGATGGCTGCGCAGGCGTTTGTGTTCTACGCTGCCGGGTACGAGACCAGCGCTACCACCATGGGTTTCTTACTTCACGAACTGGCCATGCATCCTGATATACAAGACCGTGTAGTCGCTGAGATCAATCAAGTTCTGAAGAAGCATGGTGAAAAGGTCACTTATGACTGCATAAAAGACATGACGTATTTGGAACAGGTCTTCGATGAGACTTTAAGGATGTATCCTGTGGTGGACCCTATACCTCGGCTCGCGTTGGCCCGCGTGGAGCTTCCTGATACCGGAGTGACGGTCGAGAAGGGCATGGGTGTTCTGGTTTCCGTTAGCGGAATCCATTACGACCCTAAATACTGGACGAACCCTACAGAGTTCAACCCTGATCGGTTCTCGCCAGAGAACTCGAAGGGTAGACATCCGTGTGCGTTCCTGCCTTTCGGACTCGGACCAAGGAATTGCATAGGTGAGTCTTTTTATCATTTTATCAACAAAGTCTTGTAGTCATGTGCGTGGCCCTACAGGTTTCAGATTCTAATCCCGGTAAGCATATTTATTTGTGTGGTGAGCGCTGATATTTGTTCCCGAGTTTTGATAATAACCAAATATATTAATCTAATATTAGTGTTTATCTTACTTACGTACTTTTGTTACGTTACTCAACGTATATTCAATTTAAAATGTGAAAAGGTTAATGGTATCAGGTGATATTATTATAAAGAAAATACCACCGGACGTCCAGGCGAGGGAAGCGGTTTCATCCTTACGTTGTGAATATTCATTCCATTCATTCGCACGAAGCGATTCGCTTCTATCTTCCTAAGCCGGACTGCCAAGGAATGGTATTCGCTCCCTTTGTCTGTATTCCCGGAAAGATATAATTTGGGTCTTTTCAAGGCAAGAGTGAATAGACTGTTACTGAACCAGCGTGCTACACCCTTGACTTCGTCGACATTTACCATCAGGTGTGGCTTAAGTCAAACGCTGGTCAGCGTTGTATAAAAAAAATACGGACAATTTTTCACATATTAAACTAGTCCTATAGTAATTCCAATAAAGCTTGTCTTGACATTTAATGTACATAACTCAGGAACAAATATTTATAATGAACATACAAATAAATGGCCATCCAGGCTTCGAGTCTAAAACCTCAAGCTCGCAACAGTCAGTAATTTAAACATGTATCTAAATACCTTTGAATGGCGAAGGCATCTAATCACGTCGACGGAAAAAGACGAAAAATATGACTTTATTTATGACAGAAAGTATGAGTGTGAATTGTGAATTGGTCGATATTCTTTTGTATCGTTTGGACGAAGCCTGCGTTGCTGATATTTATCTTTGGATCTTGAATAAATAATATTTAACTTTAATGTTAACAACGACTCCATAGCTCTCCTTAGTCTTACTGCGCTAAAAATACTCCGAGGCCTGGTCATAAGTAAGCGAAAGCGTCTGGCCCTCAGTTTTCCGTCTACGACATAAGCTTGATTCTATTACAACAGTAGTGTAACTCCTTACTAAACCACAGCTCGTTTGTCCAGGTATGCGTTTCGCTCAAGTGCAGTCGAAGGTGTGTCTAGTGAAGCTGCTGCGCTGCTACCGCGTGGAGCCGTGCGAGCGCACGCGGCGGCGGCTGGAATACGACCCGGAGCGCTTCGTCCTGAGGTCGAAGCATGGTCTCCCTCTGAGGGTTGTTCCGCGCACGGGACACCAGGAAACTATTTTTCATGGAAATTGATATCATCATCATCATCTCAGCGATAAGACTGCTGAACATAGGCCTCCCCCTTGGACCTCCACATGTGCCGGTTGGAAGCGACCTGCATCCAGCGTCTTCCGTCGTCTATTGATTGATATAAATAGGAGTAAGGGTATCAAGGGACGGTTAAAGGTATGATTAAACTTTAATGGTATTAGGGCAATTTCACTTAAAGTCCAATTATTCAGTTTTTTTTTTTTAAGTCTTTTTGCGTGCTTTCTACTCAGAATCAAACTCTTTCGATCCTGATACGATAAAGAACTGTCGCAAATTATTTTTCTGTAATTTCCTTTAACATTTTCAATAGGGGAGTTTTCAGTAAAAAGTGCCCTTGATTAACGTGACTTGTATAAAAGTTAAACTGTGACGATAATTAATCTTTTATGGCAATAATTAACTTTGTAATAAATAATTCGAACAAATCGGTTAATTAGGGGAAATTTTTTAGAAAACTCAGATTTCTTAAGGCGGTAACGGAATGGAATAATAACAATAAAATATCATTTAGGGACGCTTATTCTCGTAGAACGATAGAAGGAGTTCGTGATTCTTAGTAGACAAAACACAATTTTTTTTTTTTTATGTTTGAGTATACTATACAACTTTAAATAAAATGGTCCTCATCATTACAATTGAAAATTAGCTTTCTAATTGGATAACATAAGTGCCTTTTTAATTGTAATAATTAATTTGAATTAAATCTGTTAAACTGTTTCTATACCAAAGTACCTATTTAAGGTCTGGTCTTCTCAGAATCATATTAATTAGTTTTAATTATATTCTTTTCTAGTTAATAGGTCAGTCGGCGATTATGTGAAAATTATTGTTAATATAAATTAGCTATATATTTTGTATGTTACTGTGATATATCGACTGTTTAGAAATAAGTTTATGTATAGTAAATGTAATGTAAAGTATGTTGTTCGTTTGTACAGTCGCTATCAGATATATCGGAGCTGTGGAGGTGGTCACAAATATCTGAACAACGCCTCTATTGTCAAGGCGATAAAGTGTTCAGATATATGTGATCAGCTCCACAGCTCCGATATATCTAATGGCGACTGTATATCATTTTATCTACACTGTTCGTGGTACAGTCAGCAGCAGAAGTTTCTAACCGGGCCTGTTGTTCAGAGAGATATTGAAACGCTCTTATTCTCTTAACTATAAAGTCGAGTTCAGCTCGTTTTGAACACCTCACCGCAACTGCTGATGACTGTATGTTAGACTGAATCAAAATAAATGTACCTAATTAACTGAATGATACGTTGTTTGTTTATTAAAAATCGTTTTAATTTATACATGTGTAGATATTATTGCACTAAATCCTACGGACGGTCAGCAGCGTCCGTCGAAACCCAATCTACAGCTACTGCGGTCGCAACCTGCCTGCCAAGCGTAGCGACTATGGCAACTACCCCCAAGATGATACAAGTCTTATGGGAGGCCTATGTCCAGCAGTAGACTGCATACGGCTGAAAAGTATTGCACTAAATGATAAAGGTAAAAATAAAAAAGCTATAAAGGCGAACTTATCCCCTGAGTGGCCGCTCGATTCGGGCGTGCAGGGCGTGGCGTTTGATTCTATACAATATCAACAAAATAAAAAACAACATAAAGAGGGGGCGCTCCCTTTCGTAACACTACTACAAAAATATATCATGTACTCACACACGCCATTTATTATTGACCACAGTGAAGACGATTTTTGTTTTAATCAACTTTTATGACCAATATTATGATTAATTAAAATTTAGTCAATAATAAAATTACGATATAACCTCGATTGTTTTTTTTTATAAATGGGTACTGAAATTCCTTGTGTGATTTTGCGAACAATTATGAAGAGTCAACAGTATCCTCCAACTATTAGTCAACAGTAGAGTCGACAGAAACACTAAGTGTAACGCTTGAATACGCTTGAAGCGGAGCGGAGGTTATATCGGAGCTGTAGAGGCGGTCACAAATATCTGAACAACGCCTCTATTGTCAAGGCGATGAAGCGCATGTTCAGATATTTGTGACCACCTCCACAGCTCCGATATATCTGATGGCGACTGTGCATGACGGAGACATACACAGTTAAGCTAAACCCGTGGGAATGTGCTTGTATGGACCATGACTAGTATGGTCATGTTTGTCCTCGTTATTTAAGAATAGATGTTATCTAAAATAGATATTTTTGGCTAATTTGACGTCAAAAAATTGTATAACTCTAATCTGTAATCACACCAATTAGTTATTAAAACTGCCCTGATTTTTACCTTATAGAACACGTGACAATATGCCATGTCAAAACGACCTATGTCAATAAAAGTAAGTTGAAATATATCGGGTGCGGCCTGTAATAGGAGCAAAAATTTTAAGGATTGCTTCTGCACTACAAATGTAACAACATTTGTTCTACAACTATACATAATTGGGTATTTTATTACTTGTGACTTTTTCAAACAAACTAAATAGTATTTTCAATGAACAGCATCCAATAGTCTAGTTGACGTTTAATGTCAGCCTACAAACTTCATAGTTTTTGCAATACATTGCATGCTTGAAAATCTTTTTTTATTAATATTTATTAAACTATAAGTTATTTTCAAAAGTCGTAGAACAAATGTTGCTACGTTTGTGGTGTAGAAACGATGCCTAAAGTTAATGCTCCTATTACAGGCCACACCCGGTATAGGTGATAAACTTAACTGAACGACCATGTCTATGTAGTTGTGCAGAGAATATGGAGCTTACGTCATAATGTGAATATATAACGCCGACATGCCTGTGTACATGCGTGCACACGCTACTATTACTACTACATAGGCCAAGTGCTTTAACTAAGTTCTTCACCTATATAACTTTAATGTTATCGGGCGCCATCATATTGTGATACGCGGATACTAAAATTAACTATCAATCAAATCCTGATAATCAAATACATTACTCTATCCGGTATGAAATCAGTAAATTATATCATTATTAAAATTATATTATATTGATAAGCTTAAGTCGCAAAGGAATTCTGTTATCTCTTATATTTGCGAAATAATCGCCCGGCTAAACATAACGATTACAGCCTGTATATGGGTGAATTGCAAAAATATTGTACAATAGCCATCAGATATATCAGAGCTGTGGAGGTGGTCACAAATATCTGAACAACGCCTCTGTTGTCAAGGCGATGAAGTGCAAGCTCAGATATTTGTGACCACCTCCACGGCTCCGATAACTGATGTACAGTCAAGGTAAAAAATATCGATACGGAAAAATATACAAAATATGTATAGATGTACATGTGTTTTCATATTGAGGCAATAAGGTGCATGTATACATTTTTGGAACTTTGTTCCTATCGATGTCTCTGACTGTAGAGTCAGTGTTATATAGTTAGTTACAGTAGGTGTGGCCAAATATATCGATACACTTCCTTACTCCTATATAAATAAAGATTTGTATCGATATATTTGGCCATACTGACTATAACTAACTATATGATGCTGACTGTACATAACATCTGAAATAAACAATTTGAATAGGGAGTCCTGGCAGGGTCGCCATGTAGGGTGAGGTTTCGGAGTTGAATAGGAACGAAATCAACTGTACAAAAAAACTTATATTACTAATTATTCCCAACAATTACTAACGTTAATCTATTTCGTAACGAATGTGTTGACAACACTCAGATCATAAGAGCTAATATCGCGTGTTTATTGACACTGAACAACTTCTAAAATAAAGGGTACACACACATACACACACTCACTCTCGTGCGGACACATGTTAAAAAAAGTATCAAAGTATTTTAGTTAATATTATGTTTCCTTATGTTAAGTGAAGATGCATCTGCCTTACCTGCATATACTACTTGTTTACGTTTAACTTGCTTCGAATAACCGGTGTAACTATGGAGCTGCACTCAATATCGTCTTATTCCTAAGTACCCACTAGTGTGTTTTTATTAGATGCGCTTAGTTACCGAACTTAGATTTAACATTATTATCTTTAATTTTAACATAATTGTAATTGGGATGATGACACATGTTGAAATTTGCTACGATTTCTAATTAAATGGATAGAAAATGTGCAATGTATCTTAAAACAGTGAAAATTGAAAGAATCGATTCAAATGATCCAAAGATCCGAGACCTCAAAATTTCAAAATTTTTAGATTTCTCAATATGCAAATTTAAAAAAAATAAAGGTACCATTTAATTTCTTACATTATACTTAAACAAAAATTGTATGACAACTATATACATAAACGTAATATTTCACGATCAAAATAGCAAAAACATTACTTTTCCCTACTTTAAAGAGGGCGACAACGTAGCCGTGACGTCACCGTTAAGTATCATTTTGTAGGGAGCGTTTCGAGCGGGTAGTGCAAATGTAAGACTTTGACTCTCATTTCTGACTTTTGGGTCGCCATAGGTCCCATACAGATATTTGATCCCCACAACGAAATGAATCGATCGATACCATAATTAAAAATCATTCGTCTCGCCTATTATAGTCTATCACACATAGTTACCAAAATGTTACATACATATGACAGTGGATGATGAATCTTGCTCCACCGCAATACAGTTTTCAACTAGTACGGGGAGTGATGCGCATTGTAACACTCTTGGATCGTAACTTACAACTTAATTAAGTAAAACAAAAGAAGTACTGTGCTATTCTTTTGTACCATTTCTTGTTGGTTTAATAAACATATTTTTTTTTTTTCAGGAAACATTAAGCAGCCAGCTGCCCGTATTCGAGAACTTTCTGGACAAGGCGCCAAAGTCTGGCGGTTACGACGCCGTCCGGCAGAGCGTGGTGTTGCTGGTCGGGTCGCTGGCGCGCCACCTTGAACCCGACGATGCCCGAATCAAGCCGATCACGCTTCGGCTCATCGCCGCTCTGTCCACGCCCAGTCAGCAGGTGAGTCTTTCAGACAAGAGTAGATATGGAATGCCAACTGCTTGTAGACGAGAAGTTTCTGGATATAGTGTCGAATTTTGGCGGTTAAGACGCCGTTGGTGCTGCGTCTGGGTGCTCTCTCTGGGTGTCAAAACACCTTTTTATCAAACTGCTCGGTGTCGTACACACACCATTTTTGAAAACTTCTTGGTCCCGGGTATGTCCTTAAACTACGTCCAACAATGAGAGGTAGGGCACAGCGAAGTACCATCACGCTCGAGTCTGTACAAGCCCAACTAGGGAAGTTCCTCCTCCTTACAGAAGACCACTGCTATAATAGCACTGCTACCTTTCAGGTTTTGTATTCCTTATGGTGAGTAAGGTTTCCAGAGCTCCAACAACTTTTAGGGTAGGCAACGCGCATGTAAATCCTCTGTATTTGCAGGCGCCCATAGGCTACGGTAACTGCTTACCATCAGACGGGCTGTATGCTTGTTTGCAACCGTCGTCACATTCATTAAAAAAAGGGCCAGAATAGTTTTCTACTTTTCGACTGACGTTGCCGCGAGGGTGACTTCCAATAACAAGACTGACTGGTACTCCTCAGGTCCAAGAGTCGGTGAGCAATTGCTTGCCTCACCTCGTCTGCTCTCCGGCGCTGGAAGGCGAGATCCCGGCCATCATGAACAAGCTCATGAAACAGCTCCTCACCGCCGAGAAATACGGGGACAGGAAGGTATGGATTCCTAATCCCTGTAAAATTTAGTTCCGCAAATCTCGTCCCTTTCTAACAAACAGAAGTTATAGCAAGACAGACAAGTGCATAAGATTACCAAAGACTGGTGCTTAATTAATACCAGTTTTAATTACTGTACGTGGCCCCACACGTTTTTTAAAACACTTGTGAGGCAAAGACTTTTAAATTCATGATTTAAGGCCCTTCTAATTTGGTTAGAGTAAAGGACACAGTTCAGGTAACAAAGCATATCAAACGTTTTGTTAACTTCGTTCTAAACAGTCAGATTTGGTCTTGTAATATGTTTTCTTATAGAATAACGATTTTTTATGTATGTTTAAGATTTTTTTTGTAATACTGTTTTAAATAAATTAGTCCTTCCAAGTTTCTTGCCGCTCACAAAAGTCAAAATGTTTTTCGGGTCAGTGGTGCCCGTTTACAACCGGTGTAGTTTTTAATTTTCTCTTTTACCTTTTATATACTCGACGTGTAGAAGTGCCCTTGTGGCGTACTTACTGAATAAACCTTTGAGTTTAAGTTCATTGCTGGCTGTCAACTTAAATGTGTCATTATCTATGAAAAGGGACCTTATTGTCGATGGCACTTACGTCGAATCGCTTTGCGTTTGTATTGTTTCATCTTGAATAACGACATAAGTGCCATCGACAATAAGGTCCCTTTTCAACATTGACATCTGCCTATAATATAATTCTGTGTACACAGGGAGCGGCCTACGGCATCGCGGGTATCATTAAAGGACTGGGCATATTATCCCTGAAGCAACTGGACGTCATGGGCAAACTCACTGAGGCCATTCAAGAGAAGAAAAATTACAAGTACAGGGAAGGTAGGAATATTATCGAAATTTATATCGAAAGAAAAGGGACTCGAACCCACAACCACTGGATCACTAGCCCAGTGCACTACCAATTGTGCTATACGAGTACCGCTTGTACTTGTCAATTTTTTTCTACTTTATCATTCCTGGTATACGTCAAAAGTTAGACTAGACTAGATAGACTTTTGAGGAATTGCATAAGACATGCTTTTATATTCGTTCGCGGGACCATATAATTTACAGATAAAAATACCAAAGTAGAAAAATGTATTTAAGTATTTGTATATTATATACAGGGTGATCAATCCAAATGGGTCAGTAGGGGGAATTCAGAAACTATGAGAGATAGCGAAAACTGTTCTTAGGAACTATGGCTTCGATTCTAGATTTACTAATAATGGCATTCAATTTTTTTTTTAATCTCACATACATAACCGGGAAGCGAACTTGGTTGAAATCTTGTAAACAATATTAGGTGTATTTCTGAAAGATTTTCTTTGTTGTTGTTGATGGAAACATAAATGGAAGTAAGAAACCCAAAAAAAGATAATTATTTTATTTATGTTCAAAATAGTAACCATTCGCCTGGATGATAACATTTTTTTTCTTAAAAAGTTTGAAGCCCTGATTTCCCCCATTTGGATTGATCACCCTGTATATTGTTGGCTGAGCACACACAACACGAGCCTTCTTGAGCTTACCGTGGGACTCAATCATTATACTTATTGACCTTGAACCTCGACAGGCGCTCTATTCGGCTTCGAGATGCTCTGCTACAAACTGGGCCGGCTCTTCGAGCCGTACATAGTGCACGTGCTGCCGCACCTGCTGCTCTGCTTCGGCGACAGCTCGCAGTACGTGCGCGCGGCCGCGGACGACACCGCCAAGCTCATCATGAGCAAGCTGAGCGCGCACGGCGTCAAGCTGGTGCTGCCCTCGCTGCTGCAGGCGCTCAACGATGACAACTGGAGGACCAAGGCCGGTGAGTGCGGGAGGTTTCTCCACAGGAATGGGACGATTTATCTGTCCGTACGTTCCCGCGATGTCAATATTACGCTGTGAATATTCCATTCCTTCACGAAGCATTTCGCTTCTAGCTTCCTAATGCGGACTGCTCATCTTCCTCGTATTGTCCCGGAATTTTGCCACGACTTAGGCACTGGTCCCTCCGCGAGCTAGTAAGCTATGAGCTATCAGCTATTTCAAGGGACAATCTCTCCCATATAAATTTAAGAGAGAGATATATATTTATAGTTTATCGCCCGGCGATGGACTACGATCGCCCGGCTATGACATATATCTCTTTTATTTACACGGGAGCGATTATCCTTTGTCCCTTGAAATAGCTGATAGCTCATAGCTTACTAGCTCGCGGTGGGACCAGTGCCTTAAACTTAACCGATATTTATTTCAAACTATTGATGACGAATTATTGTGATTTGGAAATTAGAGTAAAGAACATCGTTCAGGTAAGAAAGCATATCAAATGTTTTGGTAACTTTGTTCTAAGGTTGTTGGCAGTAAATTTTTTGTAATTGTTGGATATGTTTTCTTATACAATAACGCATTTTTATGTTATTTGTTTAAGATATCTTTTGAAAAGAATAAGTCCCGCCGAGTTTCTTGCCGGTCATAATGCTTCACGGGTCAGTGGTGTAGGGTTAGAACCGATGTAGTTTTTATTTTTCTTCTTTGGTATACTCGACTGGACGTGTAAAAGTGCCCTTTGATTACTGAATAAACGTTTGACTTTGTTATCATCATCATCTCAGCCACAGGTCGTCCACTGCTGAACATAGGCCCCCCACTTGAACCTCCACATGTACTGGTTGGAAACGGTCTGCGTCCAGCGTCTTCCGGCGACCTTAATGAACTTCGTCAGCAAAAGTTTCCAAAAAATCATACAAACGGTATTATAAAAGTTGTTTTGATCGCCAGGATCGATCGAACTTCTCGGAGCCATGGCGTATTGCGCGCCCAAACAGCTGTCCTCGTGTCTGCCATCCATCGTGCCGCGACTCATCGAGGTGCTGTCCGACTCCCACATGAGGGTGCAAGGTGCCGGCGCGGAGGCACTCAAGGTCATCGGCTCCGTCATCAGGAACCCTGAGATCCAAGGTGATATGATAACTAAAAACAATAAACATGTCCAGCGAATTATTTACAAGTCATATGAAGTACTTAGTTACAAACGAATAAACACACGTGTAATTATATCGCACTAAGCAAAATGTTTCGGGTAAGCTGTGCAACGTGCGGAACGCCGTGCAAGGCAGGGACAGCAGCGAGTGACACACCCTCACCCCGAGCGGTGTGTCCTGACTCGGCTTGAAAATGGATACCAGAGCTTACCCGAAACATGTCGCCTAGTGCGATATAATGAGATTATCCGTTTGTAACTAAGTAGTTCCAAGATCGCTCACGACAGTGTTCATTATATGAAGTCATATGAAGATTAAATCTGATGACAAATAATAATTTATAGACAAAACTATAGTTTGTGATATAATAGTTATTTGTTATACAAGGGGGCGAAGTTAGCGTTTACCTTCTCGTGCTAATATTGAGACCCGAGCTATCTTGGAATATTGAGCATCGGGAAGTCTCGAGGCTCGAGAGGGGAACACGCTTTGCTACCGAGTGCAACACACAATTTTTCACCTCACTGCCACGAGAAAAAAATTTACCCTAAAACTTAAAAAAAATATTCAAAATTATTGGCATCCATCATTCAAAAACGTTAAATAAAAGTACATCCGACCAGATAATATATAAAAAAAAAAAACTATTGGTATTAAACAATTCGTATGAAATTACTTTGCACTATTGTGAATATAATAAAAAGCTGCTATCTGTTTTAAAACAACAAAACAGTTCTTTCCGAGCTAGTGAGGTAAAAATAACTATTTTTATTCTTATTTCCCTTCCAGCCATCGTGCCCGTACTCCTCCAAGCGCTCCAAGACCCCTCAAACAAGACGTCCGCCTGCCTCCAGACCCTGCTCGACACCAAATTCGTGCACTTCATCGACGCCCCGTCCCTCGCGCTGATCATGCCCGTCGTGCAGCGGGCGTTCCTCGACCGCAGCACGGAGACCAGGAAGATGGCGGCTCAGATCATCGGCAACATGTACTCGCTGACGGACCAGAAGGATCTGATGCCGTATCTGCCGAATATTATACCGGGGCTGAAGAGTTCGCTGTTGGATCCTGTGCCGGAGGTGGGTGGATATTTTTGAGACAATATTAAACTATTCTTACGACACCCGCGGGATGGCTTATAAATACAAAACCAACACGCTTGAATCTGGGGCAGCCCAACTGGGGAAGTACCTCCTCCTTACAGAAAACCACAGCCATAATAGCACTGCTACCTTTCAGGTATGTAATATTGTGTTCCTGATGGTGGGTAAGGTTCCCAGAGCTCCAACACCCCTTAAAGGCCGGCAACGTGCTTGTGATTCCCCTGGTGTTGCGGGTGCCCACGGGCGGCGGTAATTGCTTACCACCAGGCAATCCGTCTGCTCGTTTGGCGCCTATGCCAAAAATACATAGATTCAACGTTCACAACATAGGAACACGAATGAATGCCCTTGTTACGAATCGCCTGGGTCTTCCTGCTTCGTAGGCAGAGTCACTACCTAGGCTAGGAGGTTTCTTAGAGCCTGCGCACACAGAGAGCGGTCAGAGTTCTGCCTTCTAGTGACCGTTGACTGCTCAAGAGTTCCAACGTACACAAGCGGCGTTCAAATTCTCGCGTTCTAGTTTCGTTTGGGTCTTTGCACATGCAACATGTCACTAGAAAGTTCATAATCCGATGAAGAATAATTGCTCTTGTCGAGCTTAGCAGCTTCTAAAAAGAAAAGGAAGTATTGGGTGCACCCAATTGAAACGTAAAATTATTATTACAATGTGAGGGTTTACTTACTCTCTCCAAATCCCATTTCTGTGGCAATTTCATGCCAAGGTTCGGCTTTTTTGCCGCGGTTTTTATTTATAATTTTGTTTTTACTTTTTATTCAAGTAGGCCTAGCATTCAACAAGCACTTTCGAATAGTCAAATACAAACATAATCTTAATCTAATTATTAATTCATTAATTAACTAATACAGAGCAATTCATTGGTAAAATTATTACAATATAATATTTATATGTATCAATAATAATGTCACAATAGTATCAAAAATAAAATAAAAAATATTTTAAACATTAAACATCTTGTATTATAGTCTACATCACTTAAATCGTATAATAAACTCCTTTCCCTAACCAATTCAATCAACTTTTCCGTGTTAGCAACCTTCTGAGGGTGAGGAAATATATGTTCCTGAGTCATCGCGGCGTTCAGGCGTTCTCTGTTTCGGCGGGAAAATAACTCATAAGTAGAACGCGATGTTTCGATTTGACCATTGCGGTCTGACTGTCCGCTGTGTGCGTTGTTGTTATCTAGACTCGGTACAGTCAAGTGCAAAAATATGTACCGAAAGAATCCTTTCATAAATACGTCCTACAACCTTATTTACTGTACAATAGAGTTGCTCGGTACATATTTTTGATACTGTTATTTATTTATAATGTACCTCCAGGTGAGGTCGGTGTCGGCGCGCGCGCTGGGCGCCATGGTGAAGGGCATGGGCGAGAGCAGCTTCGAGGAGCTGCTGCCGTGGCTCATGCACACGCTCACGTCCGAGTCCAGCTCCGTGGACCGCAGCGGCGCCGCGCAGGGGCTCAGCGAGGTCGTCGCCGGCCTCGGCGTGCACAAGCTGCACAAGATCATGCCGGGTAACTTCACCTTCTGCGTTTGCAGTTTGACCCAAAAAAAAACCTATCCACCTCCTCCTCCTATCCTAAAATAGCTAAACTATACCAGACCTGTCGCCAAATAATATTTGTTTATCAGAAGATATGAATGTTATTTTCTGAAATATCTCCTGGAATCTCAATACTACAGCTTTCGCAGTGATATGTTTTCTTTTTTAACTGTATGTACAACTTCATTATTTTAGCAGGTCCGTCGTTGTATAAATTGAAATATTTGACATGCTTATACGAGTTATACAAATTTAGGTTAGCGTTTTTCCTGCGGACATTGTGAAAGTAAAGGGTTTTAAATCTAAATATTTGATTCTTTAAATATAAACATAAACCACTCCCCCTCTTACATAACACTACAAAGCGCAAGAAAAGCACAGAAACATAATTTGTAATCACATAAGTCGATAACTATTAATTTCCGGTAAGCCGATTTTTTAAATAATTTTACTCATACTTAAGAAAAAATGGCCAGTCTCACCAACGTCCCTAGTCTTAGTAACAGTCAAGATTTTTTTTTTCTCATTTTTTTATTGAATTTTTCAGGAACGTATAACGCCTTATTACGCTATTTAATTGAGTATACTGGATTTTCTTTTTTAATAGCAACTGTCGTTGCATGAATACATTTATCTCTGTTACAAATAATTAAATATCTTAAAAAGCTTTTTTTTAATTTCATAATGTCACCTTTAGGAGTAAAATAAGTAATAAAAAGAGTAAAAAAAAAAATAATTACTTAATTTTTTTAGTGAGAGCTAAATGCCTTTTATCGCTACTTGTTTATTGAGTTAGAAAATCAGATTACTGTTTAGTATTTAAGTTTCACTCATTAGATACAAAAACCTATGAGAATTTCCACACAGTTGTGACCATACATTCGCCATATCTAAACTTCCTATTGTCCACACAGACATTATCGCGACAGCGGAGCGCACGGACATCGCCCCCCACGTCAAAGACGGCTACATCATGATGTTCATATACATGCCAGGCGCCTTCACAGATGAATTCACACCCTACATCGGACAGATCATCAACCCCATACTCAAAGCCCTAGCCGACGAAAACGAATACGTCAGAGAGACAGCCCTAAAAGCAGGGCAAAGAATCGTAAATCTATACGCCGAATCCGCCATAACTTTACTCCTACCCGAACTAGAGAAAGGCCTGTTTGACGACAACTGGCGTATCAGATACAGCTCTGTACAACTGTTAGGAGATTTATTGTATCGCGTATCAGGCGTCAGTGGTAAAATGAGTACGGAAACCGCGTCAGAGGATGATAACTTCGGTACGGAGCAGTCGCACAAGGCTATTATGTCCGCGCTTGGCAATGATCGCAGGAATAGGGTTTTGGCCGGGCTGTACATGGGCAGGAGCGATGTGGCGCTGATGGTGAGGCAGGCGGCGCTGCATGTGTGGAAGGTACGTTGGATTTTGAACCTTATTTGTGTGTTGTAAGGTGTTTTATGGACTGAACTGCGTTTGGCGGTTGTCTCAATTGTATAGTAACTTGATATAGAGAAAGCCGTGTTATTCAAACATTGTTAGAATTACCTCACTCCCTTGTTTTGTGGGGTCCCTTCCACTTGTGGCAATCTGACCTGCACATCGCATTGGGCTTCTTCCATGTGGTCGCCTTACTTGGACTTTTCCGGAAGTTCCGTTAGAATTACTTACCGAAAGTTAAAAAACAAAATAAACTCTGCCGCTGATGTGACTTCTAACAGACACCTATGCATTGCAAAGTCGCCATTATGATGTAGACAACAAGATCTAATAATTTACGTCACGTGACTTGTAGTTGCAGAGGGTTAATTGTCATTTAAATAACGTTTCTATGTAAAAGTTAATACTACTGCAAGGAGAATAGGTCTGCTATCTTTGTAACACATAGATTGATTCCTTATAAACTTACACAAAGATTCCTTAAGATAACCTATTTAACTTCTAGGATACAGGTTTCCAATAAAATGCCGTCTGGTCCCAAATTAAATTATATCTCCCAATATTTAGTACTCGCAAATTTATAATATTTTTTTTATACAAGACTGACCAGCTCAAGCGTCAGCGTTTGACCTCAGTCACACCTCATCAGGTGTGACTGAGGTCAAACGCTGGTCAGTCTTGTATAAAAAAAATATTATAAATTTGCGAGTACTAAATATTGGGCGATTCGACTTCATCGACACTTACCATCGTAAGTGTCGATGAAGTCGAGGGTGTAGCACGCTGGTTCAGTGACTAGCTAGGCTAGCCTATTGTCTCTTGCCTTGAAGAGACCCAAATTATATATTTCCGGAAATACAGACGAAGGGAGCGAATTCCATCCTTAGCAGTTCGCATTAGGAAGGTAGAAGCGAATCGATTCGTGCGAATGAGTGGAATATTCACAACGTGAGGATGAAATTGCTCCCCTCGCCTGGACGTCCGGTGATAGAACGGAGATGGCGGAATTAAATCGTGCAATTCCTGAGCATACTCTCCAAAATGTATCCTTTAAAACACAGACAAACTTGTAACCTTGCGGCGATGCTCGAGGCTCTGTAACCTTACACTCACTAATTTAGGATCGCCAATGAGTCTGCGAGCTCGGCGTTCTATTGAATCCAAAGCGGCCAGCTGATACTAATTAATTATTTTTCATCACGCTTGCTCGTCAATGGCGTTGTTACTTGCGAGAGTACAGAGCAGTTATAGCCGATTTAGCTCACATGGGCTGTTAAGTTTAGTTTTAAAAATATATAGAACTCATACTTCACTTCGGACTGAGGATGTTTCCAAACAGCCAAGGTGTATTTCATATCTTCAAAAGTTTGCTACAACCAACTTTTAATATGTATAAAACATATCTTTATATTCAATTTGACTGCAATTTAATGTTTAGTATTTATTAAAAATAATTGTTTTATATTTGATTTTGATAATTGATACTATTTGGCAGGATGATCTGTCAAATTCGAAAATAAAACGCAGTTGTTAACACTATCTGTGGAAGACATTGAAAAAAGTTGACATTGTTGACAATCTTTTTAGTGGATGAGGTCTGATTGTAGTTTTCAAAGTGTATTTTGATTTTAAGCCTTCATAAGTACTAACTAATATTTTACCAACGAATTTATTTTATTTCCTCGCAAATGTGATGAAAAACATTGTGTGTACCACGGTTGGTAAGTGTATAACAAACTTGAGTCATTAAAAACCCTCCGACTTCGTCGTCGGGCTTCTAATAGACTCGCGTTTACTATACCTTACTTACCATCCTCGTTGCACAATGTACTATTTCATCACACTTGCTCGTCAATGGCGTTGTTACTTGCGAGAGTACAGAGCAGTTATAGCCGATTTAGCTCACACGGGCTGTTAAGTTTAGTTTTAAAAATATATAGAACTTCATACTTCACTTCGGACTGAGGATGTTTCCAAACAGCCAAGGTGTATTTCATATCTTCAAAAGTTTGCTACAACCAACTTTTAATATGTATATAACATATCTTTATATTCAATTTGACTGCAATTTAATGTTTAGTATTTATTAAAAATAATTGTTTTCTATTTGATTTTGATAATTGATACTATTTGGCAGGATGATCATTGTGTGTACCACGGTTGGTAAGTGTATAACAAACTTGAGTCATTAAAAGCCCTCCGACTTCGTCGTCGGGCTTCTAATAGACTCGCGTTTACTATACCTTACTTACCATCCTCGTTGCACAATGTACTATAATGTTACCTATTAGGTGGTCGTGACCAACACACCAAAGACGCTTCGCGAGATCCTGCCTACGCTCTTCGGACTCCTGCTGGGCTGTTTAGCGTCCACGAGCTACGACAAGCGTCAGGTGGCAGCCAGGACTCTCGGCGACCTCGTGCGGAAGGTGAGACCAACAAAGATTTAGCGTATCAGGTACTGTATCACGGCTCGGCCACGACAATGCGCGACTTGCGGCGCGGCCAGCGTTTTATCTGTTCATTGCGTGTGATTTCAACTAACCGCGGTGGATTGCGCGGCTTGACCGCGCTACGAACAGATAAAACGCTGGCCGCGCCGCAAGTCACGCATTGTCGTGGCCGGACCGTAACCGCTGTATAAAGGTTGGAAGCGGCTTTGGTATGACGTCATGGTTTAGGTTGGGTTTTTAGGATTTAAAAAATCGTGTAATTGTCGTCGTGCAAGTTTTAGGAAAACAATTTAAGAGCTGATTTTTGCCTCTTGTTTTCTTTACCATGACATTAACAATGGTATCTTAAATGTTATTTATGAGGTTATTTAGTGATTAATGTAATAATTTTTAAAATGTATTAAAAATCGACAGTTATTTTGCAAACCAAACTTAATACTATTTACTAATAAATGAATACTGCTTTGTCCGAAAATATATTGGCGTACTATTATTGAGGCCGAATGTCCAAAAGTGGGTTAGGTTAGAACTGTGACCACAACAGAAAAACAAGGTCGGTTAGGCTAGGTTAGAACTTCGACCAGTTCGACCACAATAGAAACGCCCTCCTGGGAAAAAAAATCGTAACAATACCATTCGGGCTTTCCAAATTATGCGTACCGACCATTCGGCTTAGTTTAGTTATGCGTAATAAAATTCGATAACGTGATACAAGATTATCAAACCGGAGTCTGTTCATGATTTTGAACATCGTTTACTATGGGGACAAGTTTGTAAAATTAAATAAAAATTGAGCTGTTCCATAGAAAAGGTCAATTATAAGTTCACGAAAATGTATGAGATAGTTGTTTTTTTTACAATTTACAAAGTTGACCCCATAGTAAAAATTGTTCCAAATCACGAAGAGATGCCGGCTTGGTAATCTTGTGTCACGTTTTTTTTAATACCCGGTATACAATTATAACAACACTGGGTATGCGGTTTAAAATTATGACAAAACAAATTATGCGTAAATAAGAGGAACCTAACATGTCCCATTGTTGCAGCTGGGCGAACGCGTTCTCCCCGAAATCGTGCCGATACTCGAGCGCGGCCTGAAGTCGGACCGCGCCGACCAGCGGCAGGGCGTCTGCATCGGGCTCGGCGAGATCCTCGCGTCCACGTCGCGGGACGCCGTGCTGTCGTTCGCGGACGGCCTCGTGCCCACCGTGAGGACTGCGCTGAGAGACCCGCTGCCCGAAGTGCGGCTCGCGGCTGCTAGGACTTTCGACAGGTGGTGACTGTTAATATACCTACTATGGACGTTCACTGCTGGACTTGGGCGTCAACTATTGGCACTGGTCCCACCTCGAGCTAGTAAGCTATGAGGTATCAGCTATTTCAAGTGTCCCGCCCCGGGTCGCTAGTTAACTATAATTTACACCAGATACTATATTACGCGCCGCGGGCTTCGACACGAGGATACAAAAACAGGTCAACCACAGGTTTTGTCAACAGAAACAAACAGGGTTCATCAGAATAATTCTCACTCATATTAAGGACTATTATTTGTCTTTTCCTTAGTTTTATATGTTTGTCACGTCATTATCTTTTTGGCTGATATATGTATTTATTTATATGTATTTACATTTAATCATATGTATTTATTCATTTGTGTATTATATATGTTTATTTGTTATTTCTTAGGCCTTATTTTTCTTTCAATGTTTCTCTCAATTCCTGCACCTCCCTGTAGTTTTCATTTTTTTTATTTTGTCCTCTACCCTAAGGTTGTCTGGAAGAGATCGCTTTTAGTGATAAGATCGCCTGTTGTTTCCCTCCGTTTCTTTTTATTTTATTGTTCCTTTGTGTGATATTATTCTACTTTTGAGGTGTGCAATAAAGTATTCTTGTATTAATATTCATTCATAATTATGTATGTATCGACGAATTTTGTTTTTATTTTGTTTTCCAGTTTACACGCGACGATAGGTAACAAGGCACTGGACGACATTCTCCCGCAAATGTTGGAAGGACTCAACGACCCCGACCCGGAGGTCGCGGAGGCCACATTAGACGGCTTGAAGCAGGTATGTTTGTTTAAAACATTTATATTTCATAAAAATGTTAGTTTGATTAAGGTTGTAATTTTTCGAGTGAAAATATGGTTTTAATCGTTGTTTAAACTCTCATGATATCTAATTACAAGTTCAACCGGTAACCGCGCTAAAATTAAAGGTACTCTTACTTAGATTTGCCAACGTTTCGGACGCGCTGTAATTTTCACTCAGTAGGCGTTGTTGCCATTGACATAAAAAATTGACTGATACACGCGAACAAATTATGTAGAAATATATGGCACTAAATGACATTTCTATCACTTTCCAGTTTATACTAATAATGCTAATTTATAATCTTCTTTTAGATAATATAATCAAACAAAAAAGGGCTAATTATTTAAGTATCAAACTTCACTATTGATAAAGTAATAACTTTTTAGTAATTGTTGACACTTGCACTGACAGCGGTTGTTACCGCCCAAGTTGTTCGAGTGGTTGTTTTTAGAGCCATTTTTTTGGGGCTGATTGTGAATCTACGTTTTATTATTATACATCGATGGTTGTTGCCCTGTCCTGTTAACTCCTGTTTAGTTTGTAATTATATCGTTTTATCTGTCATCACATACAGTCAGCGTCATATAGTTAGTTGCAGTCAGTTTGGCCAAATATATCGATAAACATCCTTACTGCTATATAAATAAAGAACTGTGTCGATGTATTTGTATACTGACTGCAACTAACTATATGACGCTGACTGTACATTGTTTACGAAAGGTGTAATAATATATTCCCAATGATGAGAGTTTTCTGAAAAGTGCACCCTTAGTGGAACAAGTAAAAAGTAAAATTATGTCAGTTTTGTAACGATAATTAAGCATTAATAGTATTTTATGCAATAGTTGTATAAGAGGGTTCAAAAATGGTGACTGACGTGTGTAACAATTTGTGCCGAAGCCGAAAATTGTTAATATAGACCGCCATTAGTCTTTTTTGACCTCTTTATACAACGTTGCATACAACACTTTTTCTACGACTAGGGATTACAAAAAACGCAATATATAACTTTTCCGAGAATGCTAAGCAAACACAGCAATACATCATAAAAAAGAGCGGGAAGTTGGACAGTGACAAATGACAGCCGACAGAACGTAATCATAGACACGGTAATATATATCATTTTTTCAACTGTCATTCATTTACTTGTGTCTTTCCTTATGTTGGCAGCAATTATTTTAGTTCTGTTACTGCTTCAAACCATATAAATTCAGGTGTTTGTTAGGTTGGCAGTTTTAATTTTTGGTTGTAAATTTGGTGTTTTTTTATTTGTTGGATTCACCGCGGCGCTGCCGCAAAAAACGATATTCGTAAATTTTGGAAGATTGTTCCTGTCACTCTCACGACGCCTTAATTAGAGTGAAAGATATAGACGCTCGAAACATACGAACTTGGATGTTCGCGGTACCGGGCCTAGACATCTCTTGCATTATATCACATAATTGCTCTAGGGTTTCATGAAGTATGCACTAGATAGACTTTTGAGAAATTGCATACGACATGTTTTTATCACAGCCTAACGAGTATACAGTCGAAAAGCTTATATTCAACCGGATCATTCATCGCCTCGACTGACGACTTGCGTTCGAGGGTCAGGGTTGTCAAAAAATTTGTTGTCAAAACGGATGTTTTATTTTTATTTTGTTCTTACAGATAAATTAATGGTTAGTGCCATCTTAAGTTTTTGTATATTAAGAAATTGAATTAATTTGAAATTCGATATCTTAGTATTATTTAAAGGCCTATTTAAGACTTAGACCTTAGTGTCGTGTTAAGAGGTCTCTCGGATTCTCAGATATCGATTTTCAACAAAATCGCATCAAAAATGACGATCGTTGCTCTGAAAATAGCCGGAGCTTTACCACTGTATATAGCTACACTGTGCTTTTATATCTGTTCGCGGGACCATGTAATTTACAGATAAAATAAAAGTACCGGAGTAGAAAAATATACTTATCCGGATCGTCGTTCCCCCCTCGCGCAGGTGATGGCGATCAAGTCGCGCGCGGTGCTGCCGTACCTGGTGCCCGTGCTGACGTCGGGCGCGGCCGACACGCGCGCGCTGTCGGCGCTGGCCGCGGCCGCCGGCGGCGCGCTGGCCCGGCACCTGCCGCGCGTGCTGCCCGCGCTGCTGGCCGCGCTGGCCGCCGCGCGCGGCTCCCCGGCGCAGGCGCGCGAGCTGGACCACTGCCGCAACGCGCTGCTGCCCGTCACCGAGGCGCAGGGCGTGCGCTGGTATGTACACACGTCATGTCCTCGTCCAGTGTGACGTGCCGGCCGCGCTGGCCCGGCACCTGCCGCGCGTGCTGCCCGCGCTGCTGGCCGCGCTGGCCGCCGCGCGCGGCTCCCCGGCGCAGGCGCGCGAGCTGGACCACTGCCGCAACGCGCTGCTGCCCGTCACCGAGGCGCAGGGCGTGCGCTGGTATGTACACACGTCATGTCCTCGTCCAGTGTGACGTGCCGGCCGCGCTGGCCCGGCACCTGCCGCGCGTGCTGCCCGCGCTGCTGGCCGCGCTGGCCGCCGCGCGCGGCTCCCCGGCGCAGGCGCGCGAGCTGGACCACTGCCGCAACGCGCTGCTGCCCGTCACCGAGGCGCAGGGCGTGCGCTGGTATGTACACACGTCATGTCCTCGTCCAGTGTGACGTGCCGGCCGCGCTGGCCCGGCACCTGCCGCGCGTGCTGCCCGCGCTGCTGGCCGCGCTGGCCGCCGCGCGCGGCTCCCCGGCGCAGGCGCGCGAGCTGGACCACTGCCGCAACGCGCTGCTGCCCGTCACCGAGGCGCAGGGCGTGCGCTGGTATGTACACACGTCATGTCCTCGTCCAGTGTGACGTGCCGGCCGCGCTGGCCCGGCACCTGCCGCGCGTGCTGCCCGCGCTGCTGGCCGCGCTGGCCGCCGCGCGCGGCTCCCCGGCGCAGGCGCGCGAGCTGGACCACTGCCGCAACGCGCTGCTGCCCGTCACCGAGGCGCAGGGCGTGCGCTGGTATGTACACACGTCATGTCCTCGTCCAGTGTGACGTGCCGGCCGCGCTGGCCCGGCACCTGCCGCGCGTGCTGCCCGCGCTGCTGGCCGCGCTGGCCGCCGCGCGCGGCTCCCCGGCGCAGGCGCGCGAGCTGGACCACTGCCGCAACGCGCTGCTGCCCGTCACCGAGGCGCAGGGCGTGCGCTGGTATGTACACACGTCATGTCCTCGTCCAGTGTGACGTGCCGGCCGCGCTGGCCCGGCACCTGCCGCGCGTGCTGCCCGCGCTGCTGGCCGCGCTGGCCGCCGCGCGCGGCTCCCCGGCGCAGGCGCGCGGGCTGGACCCCTGCCGCAACGCGCTGCTGCCCGCCACGGAGGCGCAGGGCGTGCGCTGGTATGTACACACGTCATGTCCTCGTCCAGTGTGACGTGCCGGCCGCGCTGGCCCGGCACCTGCCGCGCGTGCTGCCCGCGCTGCTGGCCGCGCTGGCCGCCGCGCGCGGCTCCCCGGCGCAGGCGCGCGAGCTGGACCACTGCCGCAACGCGCTGCTGCCCGTCACCGAGGCGCAGGGCGTGCGCTGGTATGTACACACGTCATGTCCTCGTCCAGTGTGACGTGCCGGCCGCGCTGGCCCGGCACCTGCCGCGCGTGCTGCCCGCGCTGCTGGCCGCGCTGGCCGCCGCGCGCGGCTCCCCGGCGCAGGCGCGCGAGCTGGACCACTGCCGCAACGCGCTGCTGCCCGTCACCGAGGCGCAGGGCGTGCGCTGGTATGTACACACGTCATGTCCTCGTCCAGTGTGACGTGCCGGCCGCGCTGGCCCGGCACCTGCCGCGCGTGCTGCCCGCGCTGCTGGCCGCGCTGGCCGCCGCGCGCGGCTCCCCGGCGCAGGCGCGCGAGCTGGACCACTGCCGCAACGCGCTGCTGCCCGTCACCGAGGCGCAGGGCGTGCGCTGGTATGTACACACGTCATGTCCTCGTCCAGTGTGACGTGCCGGCCGCGCTGGCCCGGCACCTGCCGCGCGTGCTGCCCGCGCTGCTGGCCGCGCTGGCCGCCGCGCGCGGCTCCCCGGCGCAGGCGCGCGAGCTGGACCACTGCCGCAACGCGCTGCTGCCCGTCACCGAGGCGCAGGGCGTGCGCTGGTATGTACACACGTCATGTCCTCGTCCAGTGTGACGTGCTGGCCGCGCTGGCCCGGCACCTGCCGCGCGTGCTGCCCGCGCTGCTGGCCGCGCTGGCCGCCGCGCGCGGCTCCCCGGCGCAGGCGCGCGAGCTGGACCACTGCCGCAACGCGCTGCTGCCCGTCACCGAGGCGCAGGGCGTGCGCTGGTATGTACACACGTCATGTCCTCGTCCAGTGTGACGTGCCGGCCGCGCTGGCCCGGCACCTGCCGCGCGTGCTGCCCGCGCTGCTGGCCGCGCTGGCCGCCGCGCGCGGCTCCCCGGCGCAGGCGCGCGAGCTGGACCACTGCCGCAACGCGCTGCTGCCCGTCACCGAGGCGCAGGGCGTGCGCTGGTATGTACACACGTCATGTCCTCGTCCAGTGTGACGTGCCGGCCGCGCTGGCCCGGCACCTGCCGCGCGTGCTGCCCGCGCTGCTGGCCGCGCTGGCCGCCGCGCGCGGCTCCCCGGCGCAGGCGCGCGAGCTGGACCACTGCCGCAACGCGCTGCTGCCCGTCACCGAGGCGCAGGGCGTGCGCTGGTATGTACACACGTCATGTCCTCGTCCAGTGTGACGTGCCGGCCGCGCTGGCCCGGCACCTGCCGCGCGTGCTGCCCGCGCTGCTGGCCGCGCTGGCCGCCGCGCGCGGCTCCCCGGCGCAGGCGCGCGAGCTGGACCACTGCCGCAACGCGCTGCTGCCCGTCACCGAGGCGCAGGGCGTGCGCTGGTATGTACACACGTCATGTCCTCGTCCAGTGTGACGTGCCGGCCGCGCTGGCCCGGCACCTGCCGCGCGTGCTGCCCGCGCTGCTGGCCGCGCTGGCCGCCGCGCGCGGCTCCCCGGCGCAGGCGCGCGAGCTGGACCACTGCCGCAACGCGCTGCTGCCCGTCACCGAGGCGCAGGGCGTGCGCTGGTATGTACACACGTCATGTCCTCGTCCAGTGTGACGTGCCGGCCGCGCTGGCCCGGCACCTGCCGCGCGTGCTGCCCGCGCTGCTGGCCGCGCTGGCCGCCGCGCGCGGCTCCCCGGCGCAGGCGCGCGAGCTGGACCACTGCCGCAACGCGCTGCTGCCCGTCACCGAGGCGCAGGGCGTGCGCTGGTATGTACACACGTCATGTCCTCGTCCAGTGTGACGTGCCGGCCGCGCTGGCCCGGCACCTGCCGCGCGTGCTGCCCGCGCTGCTGGCCGCGCTGGCCGCCGCGCGCGGCTCCCCGGCGCAGGCGCGCGAGCTGGACCACTGCCGCAACGCGCTGCTGCCCGTCACCGAGGCGCAGGGCGTGCGCTGGTATGTACACACGTCATGTCCTCGTCCAGTGTGACGTGCCGGCCGCGCTGGCCCGGCACCTGCCGCGCGTGCTGCCCGCGCTGCTGGCCGCGCTGGCCGCCGCGCGCGGCTCCCCGGCGCAGGCGCGCGAGCTGGACCACTGCCGCAACGCGCTGCTGCCCGTCACCGAGGCGCAGGGCGTGCGCTGGTATGTACACACGTCATGTCCTCGTCCAGTGTGACGTGCCGGCCGCGCTGGCCCGGCACCTGCCGCGCGTGCTGCCCGCGCTGCTGGCCGCGCTGGCCGCCGCGCGCGGCTCCCCGGCGCAGGCGCGCGAGCTGGACCACTGCCGCAACGCGCTGCTGCCCGTCACCGAGGCGCAGGGCGTGCGCTGGTATGTACACACGTCATGTCCTCGTCCAGTGTGACGTGCCGGCCGCGCTGGCCCGGCACCTGCCGCGCGTGCTGCCCGCGCTGCTGGCCGCGCTGGCCGCCGCGCGCGGCTCCCCGGCGCAGGCGCGCGAGCTGGACCACTGCCGCAACGCGCTGCTGCCCGTCACCGAGGCGCAGGGCGTGCGCTGGTATGTACACACGTCATGTCCTCGTCCAGTGTGACGTGCTGGCCGCGCTGGCCCGGCACCTGCCGCGCGTGCTGCCCGCGCTGCTGGCCGCGCTGGCCGCCGCGCGCGGCTCCCCGGCGCAGGCGCGCGAGCTGGACCACTGCCGCAACGCGCTGCTGCCCGTCACCGAGGCGCAGGGCGTGCGCTGGTATGTACACACGTCATGTCCTCGTCCAGTGTGACGTGCCGGCCGCGCTGGCCCGGCACCTGCCGCGCGTGCTGCCCGCGCTGCTGGCCGCGCTGGCCGCCGCGCGCGGCTCCCCGGCGCAGGCGCGCGAGCTGGACCACTGCCGCAACGCGCTGCTGCCCGTCACCGAGGCGCAGGGCGTGCGCTGGTATGTACACACGTCATGTCCTCGTCCAGTGTGACGTGCCGGCCGCGCTGGCCCGGCACCTGCCGCGCGTGCTGCCCGCGCTGCTGGCCGCGCTGGCCGCCGCGCGCGGCTCCCCGGCGCAGGCGCGCGAGCTGGACCACTGCCGCAACGCGCTGCTGCCCGTCACCGAGGCGCAGGGCGTGCGCTGGTATGTACACACGTCATGTCCTCGTCCAGTGTGACGTGCCGGCCGCGCTGGCCCGGCACCTGCCGCGCGTGCTGCCCGCGCTGCTGGCCGCGCTGGCCGCCGCGCGCGGCTCCCCGGCGCAGGCGCGCGAGCTGGACCACTGCCGCAACGCGCTGCTGCCCGTCACCGAGGCGCAGGGCGTGCGCTGGTATGTACACACGTCATGTCCTCGTCCAGTGTGACGTGCCGGCCGCGCTGGCCCGGCACCTGCCGCGCGTGCTGCCCGCGCTGCTGGCCGCGCTGGCCGCCGCGCGCGGCTCCCCGGCGCAGGCGCGCGAGCTGGACCACTGCCGCAACGCGCTGCTGCCCGTCACCGAGGCGCAGGGCGTGCGCTGGTATGTACACACGTCATGTCCTCGTCCAGTGTGACGGGCTGGCCGCGCTGGCCCGGCACCTGCCGCGCGTGCTGCCCGCGCTGCTGGCCGCGCTGGCCGCCGCGCGCGGCTCCCCGGCGCAGGCGCGCGAGCTGGACCACTGCCGCAACGCGCTGCTGCCCGTCACCGAGGCGCAGGGCGTGCGCTGGTATGTACACACGTCATGTCCTTAACAAGCTCTGTTATTGTGACGTGATTTGACGACTAAATATGATCATTCTCAACGGAACGATTCATTTTGTATTCAACTAAAGAACGGATGTAGTTACATCTCTTTTTTTATACAAGACTGACCAGCGTTTGACCTCAGTCACACCTGATGGTTAGTGTCGACGAGGTCGTGGGTGTAGAATGCTGGTTCACTAACAATCTATTCACTCTTACCTTGAAAAGACCCAAATTATATCGTTCCGGAAATACAGATCGAATTTGCATTTGTAAGGTCGACGCGATTGCTTCGTGAGAATGAATGGAATTTTCACAGCGTAAGGATGAAACCGCTCCCCTCGGCTGGACGTCCGGTGGTGGAACGGAGATGGCGAAATTAAATCGTGCAATTCCAGTGCATACTCCAAAATGTATCCTGAAAAACACACACAAACTTGCATTCCAGCTAGTTGTTCTCATTCCTTGAACTGACACCGCACCTCACTTAACATTAAATTCGCAGCATCGTCGACATGCTCCTGGAAGCCATACGCACCAGCGAGGGCGACAAGCGCGCCGCCGCCGCCTCGCTGCTGTGCGCGTTCGTGACGCACACGCGCGCGGACCTCAGCCCCTACGTGCCCCAGCTGCTGCGCGGCCTCATACTGCTGTTCGCCGAGACCGACCGCGACGTGCTGCAGATGGCGTGGGAGGCGCTGACGGCGCTCACGAAGACCCTGGACCCGGAGAGGCAGATTGCGCACGTGGCGGACATTAGGCAGGCGGTGAGGTACGCCGCCTCCGATATGAAGGGCGAGCTGCTGCCGGGCTTCTGTTTGCCTAAGGTAAGATTCTAGATTTAGTAAGGTGGATTGTATGGAGATTTCTATATAAGTCATCAGTCGCGGCTTCGGCAAAAGTCTGTCGTAATAGCCTCTATATCCACGCATCAAGAGCGAAAATCGTCGGCGACATTAGTAAAGCACCTATACCAATAAAATTGTAATTAAAATAAGGCCTAGATTGAAAAAAAAAAGATGGCGTGGCAAAACGCCTGAGTCATCATCATAAATATATAAATATTACTGGACATTCATATACAAATTAACTTAGCCCCCACGATAAGCTCAAGAAGGCTTGTGTTTGTGGGTACTCAGCCAACGATATATATAATATACTTAAATACATACTAAAACACTCATGTCTCAGGAACAAATTCTGTGCTTAACACACAAATAAATGCCCTTACTGGGATTTTAACCCAAGACCATCGGCTTCATAGGCTAGGCCAAAATTGTCTTCGAATCATCATCATTTGAGCCGTAAATCTTGCACTGCTGGATATTGCCCTGCCCAAAACATGACTTATCAGGTTGGGGGTAGTTGGCAGACGAGTTGGCGACCGCAGTAGCTGTAAGGTTTCTTTGTCGCCCCTTACGACACCTGCGGGAGGAGATGACGTGGAGCTATTCCACCGTAGTCAGCCGGCACCACACGGCGTCTGGAACGCCTCAATAAAAGCTAACAAAATTATGACCAGTGGTAATCTTTCCAGGGTATAGCACCAATCCTGCCACTCTTCCGCGAGTCCATCCTCAACGGTCTACCGGAGGACAAGGAAGCCGCAGCCCTCATGCTGGGAGAGGTCATCACCCTGACTTCTGCAGCCGCCATACAGCCCTCGGTCGTGCACATCACGGGACCTCTCATCCGTATTCTGGGTGACAGGTTCAACTCCAGCGTGAAGGCGGCTGTGTTGGAGACGCTGGCGTCTCTTCTATCGAAGGTAAGCTATACACAGAATTCAAGTGCCAATTTCTTCGTAAAGAGGGAATGCAATTTGCGACTTTGACAAACTACACACAAACTATACTAGTACACTCCCCTTCTATATTAATAATTCCGTCGAGGTACGGTAGCTCCGAACGAAATTGTACTCAAATGAGAGAGCCTATAAAATTCAAAAGTTTTGAATTGAGGACAGAATTCGTATTGTCGCTATGATGCGTTAATCCTTTGAACGCCAAGAACCCTTTAAAGAGTCGCTTGATGTCGAGCCTACCACGCCACCGACCCCTAAAGTGGCTATGATGGACGCTGTCAAAGCAATTATTCGGCTGACAGACGGCCGCAGTCTAGACGTTGGCGTACACGTCACATTTTGACACGAGGGGAAAATCGTTAAAAAGTGTTAATTTGATGAAATATTCGCTCCGCCATACATATTTAATTTATTGATTGACAACTAGACAAATACGGGGTGCGTTTCAGTCCGGTATGTTGGCCCGTGAAGGTTAATTTTTCCCGAACAAAGTACATAAAAAACATTTATCATTTGTATGTATATCCCAGGTCGGCGTGATGCTAAAGCAGTTCCTCCCCCAACTGCAAACGACGTTCCTGAAGGCGCTGAACGACCAGTCCCGGCCCGTGCGCATCAAGGCGGGGCTCGCGCTCGCGCAGCTGGTGCGCATACACACGCGCGCCGACCCGCTGTTCGTGGAGATGCACAACGGCATCAAGAATGCCGACGACCCCGCCATCAGGGAGACCATGCTGCAGGCTCTACGGAGCATCATTACAGGTACATACTCTTATCAAACATATTAATAGGTTCGCCATGAACTACGATCGCTCGGCTATGACATATATGTCTTTTTTATTTACACGGGATCGATTATCTTTTGTCCCTTGAAATAGCTGATAGCTCGCGATGGGACCAGTGCCTAATGTGGTCGGGTTTTTATCATTAACTGTTTTTTTTTTTTTACACAAGACTGAGCAGCATTTGACCTCAGTCAGTCCTAATGGTAAGTGTCGACGAGGTCGAGGGTGTACCACGCTGGTCCAGTAACAGCCCCTAGATTCTTGCCTTGAAAAGACCCAAATTATATCTCTCCGGGAATAAGACGAAGGGAGTGAATTCCATTCTTAATGAATTGGAATTCCATTTCCCAAAAAAAATATTGTATATATATTATATATATATATTTTAATGGGCATTTTGAAAATAATAAAACAATGTTTGGTATATTTTGCCGTTTTATTCTTTAGGTATCTGTAGTTCTATACTATTTCGATATTGCTTCTCGATAAGGCCTAGCAAGCCTTAGCTTTTTAAGTAGGTTAAAGCACTTAACACGAACAGTCCGGTCACAGGCGTGGCGTAGTCGTTCGTTTCCTTTCGCCTATGACACATGACGTCACGCTGTGTTTGTGAACATGTTAACCACTCACTTGTTTTCGGCAGCTGTGATTGTCAGCTGTCTCGTTTATTTTATTAGAAATTTCACTTGTAACATGTATAATGATTAGACATCGGATTCCGTGGGGCGAAACTTCTGAACAGCTAGGGACTTCCTACGTCGATAAACTCATTTATCGATACTAGTTCTAAATACTAGTGATCACACAAAGGTTTGCTTATAAAATATTTATTTATTAAAAGAGTATTATATAATAAAATAACTAAATTTTTTAAACCACCAGATTTTTTTTCCATATTTTCGGGCGTTAAGCGTCTCCGTCTTAGCTGAAAAATCCATTTCAGGTGGCTAAAAGACAATTTCTGTGGAGGTTATAGGAGCATAGCAAAATTTCATAAAGTGATCCATGGTATTTCGTTTATTTTTCGATTGTAATGTAACTTCTTTACTTTTTAATAACTAGTATCGATAAATGAGTTTATTGATATAGGAAGTCCCTGTCAAGAAGTTTCGCCCACGGAATCCGATGTCTGATAATGATATAGATATTTTTGCTCATAATTTGTTGGTTTTTAAGAACAAAGTTCAGCAAATATTGTTTTCATAGTAGCTAATTTATTTGCTTGTACATAACTAAACAAGTAATTTGCATTTCATTTATTTACTTCCCTTGTAATAGTTTCCGTAGTAATGTAGGAAACTTTAGGCCTATTTGTAGTAAAATGTGAAAAATTATTTGTAATTGGCTGTTTGTTTTCTAATTTGACTTTACTATCGAGTCATATGATCACAGGCGGAGGCGACAAGATGTCGGAGCAGCTGGCGCTGAGCGTGCTGGCGACGCTGACGAGCCCGGCGCTGCTGGCGCACACGGACGACCCGCCGCGCGGCGCCGTGGGCGGCTGCCTGGGCGCGCTGCTGCACTGCCTGCCGCCGCCGCACCGCGCCGCCGCGCTGCTGCACCACGTGCTGGCCGGCGGCAGCACCGCCGTGCCCGACGACTGGCTGCTGGCGCACGGCCGCTCCTGCGCGCTCTTCGTCGCGCTCAAGGAGACGCCCGAGGTTTGCAGCCTTGCTCCGTTCTATTTCATAATCAAACACCGGATTGACGGGGGCAAAAGTGCTAGTGATTAATTAAAAATCGACTAAATATATCGACATCGTAAAAAAATAATTTAATCCTACATTATCAAAATGGCTAATGGCTAAGTTTGAATCCATTCAATTGTGTGGATCTTCCTTGATTTATACTTACCACAAGTATAAACTACCGATATCTGACATTGACGGTGTCAAAAGTCACTTGTAACAAGTAATTAAATTACATTCAATAATTAATTAATTACAACAATATTATTTACCATTCCAATTGATTACGCCTACCTTTTTGTTTTTAAGTCGGTTAAAAATGTATTCTATAAATGACACAACGATTGTACGTCATTTATATCGATATCAAGTAATACAATTAATTTAATTTGTTCTCGCACTATTAAACGTCAGTTCAGATTTGACCCCGTCAATCCGGTTTTTGTTTATAATACATACATTTGACGACCGGTCTGGCCTAGTGGGCAGTGACCCTGCCTATGAAGCCGATAGTCCTGGATTCGAATCCCAGTCAGGACATTTACTTGTGTGAACCTGATATTTGTTCCTGAGTCCTGGGTGTATATATATGGTGCATTCCATGAAAACATCAACTTTTTGTCACTTACGTAACGCAATGGCAGCTACAATAAGAAACACCATCAATCTTAAAGCCGAGCTATTATATTGCTGATAATTAGCTTCCTAAATTTACTTCTCGGTGGTCGTTACATCCATTCTATGAAAGCGACACCACATTTTTAGGTGTCGCTTTCATAGAATGGATGTAACGTTTTCATGGAATGCTCCATATGTATTTAAGTTTATGTATATTATAAATATCGTTGGCTGAGTACCCGCAACACCTTCATGAGCTTACCGTAGGGCTCAATCAATGTATGTAAGAAATGAAAAATGTCCTTTAATATTTATTTATCTAAAAGTGAGCATCACTCGTGCCTATAATAATTACCATATTGTATACCAGGTGGTGTACACCGAGCAGTTCGAGGAGAAGATAGACAAGGCCCTGCTGGGGTACCTGGCGTGCGACAAGGTGCCGATAGCGTGCAACGGTCTCCGCGGCATGGGCTACCTGATGAAGCACCTTCTAGAACACGACCGCGCGCCGCCGCAGGCCATACTCACGCAGTTCGTTAGGGTGAGTGCGACGACAGTACAGTCAGCAGCAGAAGTGGCTAAGCGTTTGAGGCGTTCGAAATGAGGTGAACACATCTCTATTGTCAAGAGAATAAGAGCGCGTGTATGTCATTTTGAACGCTTAGCCACTTTTGCTGCTGACTGTACACGGTAGAACGGGTCGGAGGATAGCCTCCACGCCGCTAGGGTACCTGGCTGAGTGTAATAAATATTTAACTAGCGGTTGCTCGCAACTTCGTCTGTACAGTTTATCAGATGCTGGCACGCGGCCAATTTGTGAAAAGATACTTTCACAAATAGGAGTTATAACTGACATTATTATTGTCAAGGCGTTACAAATGTATTCCTCCGAGAAAAATGTATTCATTTGAGCTTATTTTTGTATGTTAACAACTATTAGAATAATTTAATTCACCTATCCTCGATGAACAATGTGATTGCCTAATTAAAGTGATAGAAGTTGAAATAGATAACATATACTTAAGAAAAAAAACGACGAGGACCTCCGGTGTTCGAGACGGGATCCCGTCTCGAACACCGGAGGTCCTCGTCGTTTTTTTCTTAAGTATATGTTATCTATTTCAACTTTTAATTTATATAGTAGTATTACTACTTAAAAATCAAAGCAAATCAAAAAATATTTCATAAAAAATAATTTGATTTGTTCTTAGTTTTTAAAGTGATAGAATTTTCTTTTACAGTACATATGGTGTTACTATTACCGCACAAGTGCACTAATAAGAACGTTATTGCACTAGTGCGGGCCATATTTACTGTAGAATGTTGTATGA
Source organism: Grapholita molesta (assembly GCA_022674325.2). Lineage (NCBI taxonomy): Eukaryota > Metazoa > Arthropoda > Insecta > Lepidoptera > Tortricidae > Grapholita > Grapholita molesta. The sequence goes on from CP053130.2 coordinate 1,140,622, forward strand.
TGGGGTAAATCGTCAGTAACTGGCCAATTTTCAATAACTGGCCACTTAATACTGAAAATGAATTCTGTTTACCTATAAATATATCTCATTTTCTAATGGGACTTAAATAACTGGCCACCTCACACTAAATTGAATTCTAACTGCCTATAAACAGAGTTCATTTTTAGTATAATCTGGCCAGGTATTGTGATTCCCTTCGGTCGGGTTTTAATTTATCGCCACAATAAGCCTAGCACATCAAAGTACCCGTCCTTCTTTAATGAATACAGTAAGAATAGGACGGGTAGTCTATCTCGGATATTGTCACACCCTTTATTGTGCTAGGCCTACTGGTTGCTATATTCCTTTTATATTTATACATTTATACCTATATTTCCACTTCGCATTTGTAGAGGTGTAAAACTTAGCTTAAATACCTGGTATATGTAGTAGTAACGTGTGTATACGCATGTCGGCGTTCTATATTCAAATTCAGACGTAAGTTCTATATTAATTCTCCGCACAACTACATAGACATGGTCCTTCAGTTAAGTTTTTCACCTATATAGTAATGTACTATTATGTTGTCGGAAACTTTAAGTGTTATGATAACAGAGGTCTTGAAATGTATTATGATACTTGAGGCGATGTTGTCGTTCACACCGATATCCATTGTCACGGCCGGAACTCTTTATTAAAATAAATATGGTATTTCGATAATAATTTATACTTGTATCATCGTATTTATCATAATAATGCCATTATACTCTGCTAGCTTCTGTCCGTGAGTTCTAGTATGATTATAAAACATAGTATGATTTCTAGTCCGTGATCAATATTTTCTATGGTAGTATTTTATCAAAACAACTTCAATTAGCATTTCTTATTTTCTCAATCAAAACTAATCTTGAACGAAGCAAATCATGGTGACCCTACGTCTTTTGATATACAGTCAGCAGCAGAAGTTGTTAAGCGTTTGAGGTGTTCAAAATGAGGTCAACACATCTCTATTGTCAAGAGAATAAGAGCGCGTGTAGGTCATTTTGAACACTTCACACGCTTAGCCACTTTTGCTGCTGACTGTACGCAGCATGGGAAGCGACAAGACTTCCCACTGAATAGGGTGACCAAATATTTTCGTTTCTAATCACCAACTGAAAAATAATTATATTTAATATGTAGAGATTAAAAATAAATAAATATTTCTGTACACTCTTACACAAATCGACCTAGTCCTACGGTAAGCTCAGTAAGGCTTGTGTTGTAGGTCCTAGACGACAATATACATAATAGATAGACACATATAAATACTTAAATACATAGAAAACACCCATGACTTAGCAACAAATATCTGTGTCCATTACACAAATAAATGCCTTGATTGAGATTTTAACCCAGTACCATCAGCTTCATAGGCAGGGTCACTACCCACTAGGCCAGACCGGTTGTCATAATGTTTAACATAATAGGCTAGTTTACTGTTTTTTTTATTCTATCAATCGAACCCTTTGTTCTAGGGATGAAATGTCTGTATGGGAGTTATGGCCTTAAAACTACACAAAAGCTAGAAATGAGCGTCAAAATCTGACATTCGTATTTCCCGCGAAAATGCTCTTTATAAAGTGATGAGAACATATGACGTCACTTTTTCCTAACCGTGCTGTCTAGAGTATGGGAAAATAATTAAATTGCTATTTCGACCGCGAAATATTGCGTTTATGTATATAGTTGCCTTACAATTTATTTTGCAGTAAATCGCGGGAATTTGATGGGTACCACGGTTTTTTGAAATTTCGCAAATTAAAAATGCTGTTCTTTTTAAATTTTGTAAACGTGATATCTTTAAATCAAATGAGTATTTATATTCAATTTTATTTTTAATCGATTATATTCGTCATTGTAAACCAATTTCACTTAATTTTGTTACAAAATGTAATATGTGTCAACATCCCTATTAATTAGCTTCACCTACATATCGCTTATCGCTTTGGCAATAAGACCGTTATCGACTCAATTCGTTCCTGTTTTAGTATTTTTTTATTGAATTGCACAATAAAGCATTGTTCCTAACTAGTGCGTAAAAATTGCACTTTTCGCAGGCTTCGCGTGCGTAAATTTCACTTTTTAAGGCACTTGCTATGAAAAATTGGGTTCGATACTCGTGTAAAAACTTCTTTAAGACTCGGGTGATTCTCACCCTCGTTTCACTCGTGCTCCAACGTTCACCATCGTCGAAAAAAAAATTTTTTTCACTAGTATCGAAATGTACTATTCTATTTCCAGAGCATGAACCACAACAGCAACGAAGTGAAGCAGCTGATGGCCCGCGCCAGCACCATGCTGGGCCGCTCCGGGGCGCTGCACAGCGCGCGCGGCGCCGACGTGCTGCGGCCGCTGCTGCTGGCGCTCGTCAACGGCACCAAGGAGAAGAACACCTACGTCCGCGCCAACGCCGAGCTGGCCCTGCGCGCCGTGCTGCGCTTGCAGGACGATGACAGCTTCCATAAGGTGAGGGTTGCGCTTTAACAGAAAAATTACTGGTATTACTACTACTAATAAGGCAGCTTCTAGTACTACTACTGCTAGTATTACTGCTACGTAAGGCAGCTGCTAGTACCACAAATACTGCTGCTAGTATTACTGCTACCAATAGTAAGGCAGTTGCTAGTACCACAATTACTGCTGCTAGTATTACTAAGTAATTAAAAAAACTAATACCACTAATTAGGCAGCTGCTAGTACTACTACTACTACCACTAATACGACAGCTGCTACTAATACGACTACTACTACTAGTACTTTCCTCCCACGAACGCTCCGGCTGTGGAATAAACTCTCTGCCGAGTTTTTCCCTTAGGACTACAGTATGAGGTTCTTCAAAAAAGCAAAGTATAGGTTCTTAAAAGGCATGTGAATCCTCTGGATTTGCAGGCGTCCATAGGCTACGATAACTGCTTACCATCAGGCGGGCCGTATGCTTGTTTGCCACCGTCGTTGTATTAAAAAAAACTTAACTAACTTACGGCACTAAGAAGAATACCCATTAAAAACGAATGTACTTTATTTGGTACACTGGGCAGGAAGTCGTTTAAACATATTTTTTTCCAGCACTGCCTGTCTCTGCTCGACGAGGGCGCGCGCGAGGCGCTGAGCGACGTGGTGGCGCGGGTGCTGCGCTGCGCGCTGCCCGACGGCCGCGACGAGGACCTCGACGTGACGCTGCTCACCTGAGCACCGCTGTGTCCAACTAGTACCTATTATATACCGTATATACCATGAGATCTTTTATTTACCACCCTGTGATATGTCCCGCGGTCTCTTTCCGTACTTCCCTTTGGTGAATACCAATGATCGGCACTAACTTTACAAAACTTGTTGAACTGATGTACAGTCGCCATCAGATATATCGGAGCTGTGGAAATGGTCACAAATATCTGAACAACGCCTCTATTATCAAGGTGATAAAGTGCATGTTCAGATATTTGTGACCACCTCCACAGCTCCGATATATCTGATGACGACTGTACAGTAACATTTACCATCAAGAAAAATACGAATAACTTTGTCAATTAGTGTTCAATTTAATTGTATGTCGGAATCTGGATATACCAATTTTTCGGTGAAATATATAATTGTTTCTATGGATTTATACACTCTTTTATGTCCGCTTAACACGTTCCCTCCGGTACTGTTTTACTAAAGGCTTACAATATGCCGGTAGAAATTACCTCGATCACTCAGAGCATGCCACTGGCAGTATACGATTTTTTATTCCTATGCCGCTGTCATAAGTCAAGTTCTCACTCCTATGCCAGTGGTATAGGAATACGATCGTTTTTAACACAACTGTTGTGTCGCCGGCATTGGGTAGTTAATTTATCTGAACACACTTACGTGTTACCGGCATAGGAGGACTATCTTTTTAAACACAAATAGGAATTCAATAATTTTTTATCACAGACGTTGTGTCACTGGCATTGGAGAAGGTTTAATAAGATCACAGACGTTGTGTCCCTGGCATTGGAGAAGGTTTAATAAGATAACAGACGTTGTGTCCCTGGCATTGGAGAAGGTTTAATAAGATAACAGACGTTGTGTCCCTGGCATTGGAGAAGGTTTAATAAGATCACAGACGTTGTGTCGTCGGAGCTGAACGTTTTAACGAGTTTCGTTATATCAGCTGAACCAGCGCGCTACACCCTCGACCTCGTCGTCACTTACTATCAGGTGCGACTGAGGTCAAATGCTGGTCAGTCTTCTATAAAAAAAGTCTCAAAATTAAATTGTAACCAATGGGTGTCATATCACCAGTGATCACAAAATGCGAGCACAATTCTTAAGCAGCAGGCAATCTATAACTATAACGCCGTGTGATGCCGGCTGACTAGAATAGCACCACGCCATCTCCCTCGGGTGTCGTAAGAGGCGACAAAGGGAAAAATCCTACGGACGGGCAGCAGCGTCCGTCGAAACCCAATCTACAGCTACTGCGGTTGCCAACCCGCCTGCCAAGCGTGGCGACTATGGCAACTACCCCCACGATGATACAAGTAATATCTGTGGGTGGCCTATGTCCAGCAGTGGACTGCATACGGCTGAAATGTAAAAAAAAAAAGCTATAACTAAACTCGTCGAACGTCGAAACTTTTTGTCGTACAGGCAAAAAGGTTAGTGGAATTTCATACCATTTTGTCTTATCCTACAGTCGCCTAGAGATCAAAAGCTGCCAATCAATATGCAGTTATTGCAGTTTTAATTTGTAGTAATTAAATTTCTAAATGACATTTAATTGGAGACCTCGGACGCCGTCGGACGCTCGGAGGTCCTCGTCACTTTTTCTTAACATCTAGCCGCCCAGAGATAAAAACTTGCCAAATGCCAAATGTAACTTTGTTTTGTCATAATTAAAATTCAAAATGGCATTCTATGGGAGACCTTTTCATAGGTCTCCGGGCGGCTAGAGGATAAGTATATGTCATTTATTTTCGATTAATAATTCATGTGGTAGGTGAAAGCAAATCAAAATAATTACTAAAAAACAATTTCATTTGTTCTTAGTTGCGTGTTTATAATATGAGTAAAATAGTCAGTCACTTATATCAATCCTCACCGAAATAATATCATGATATTCATGATCAAATATCACAAATTTTCATACACATCAAATGTATCAATATTTGTTCAGTTTGTTACCAAAGTAAATACGTTATTCATTATCTAGAGATTTACGAAGCTAGATTATTAATGAAACATTATTATTGGTTCGAGAAAGACTCGAACTTGGGACGATTTAAAACAGTCAGGTACAGTCAGGATCATGTCGCTAGTTGCAGTAAGTATGGCTGATTAAGTCCAGTGAGAGTTTAAATCTGATCTTTATTTGTTTAGTACTAATAATGTGCAAAATATTTTGTCACTGTGTGTATTACAATATACTACAAACTATATGATGCTGACTATACAACTTTAAAGATAATGGACTATAAATTAACTTTTGGAACACTTTCTCTTGCGTCAAATTGTGTTGTGTATGCCAATGTCTCGTCTAGTGAAGAACAGATAGAAACCTTATTTATCAGCAGTAAAATTGCTTTGATAGAGTCCACCATCACTTGGCTATCCACTAAGGGTTGGTAGTGTGGTAGGCAGTAGACACAACACCACTACACCACTTTGGTGGTTTTTGGGTTATTGTTTCCAATAAAATTTAGGTGTTTGCTGGACATAGCCTCTCCCAAAGTGATCCACAGTGACCATTTTTGCGTCACCCACATGCATTGGATTCCATGTCCAATCTTTACCATGTTGAATGTTCTGGACCCGGGTATGTCCTTAAACTACGTCCAACAATGAGAGGTAGGGCACAGCGAAGTACCATCACACTTGAGTCCGGAGAAGCCCAACTGGGGAAGTACCTCCTCCTTACAGAAGACCACAGCCATAATAGCACTGCTACCTTTTAGGTATATAGTGTTGTGTTCCTGATGGTGAGTAAGGTTACCAGAGCTCCAACCCCCTTAATGGTCGGCAACGCGCTTGTGACTCCCCTGGTGTTACGTGTGCCCATGGGCGACGGTAGTTGCTTACCATCAGGCAATCCATCTGCTCGTTTGCCACCTTTTGTCATAAAAAATAAAAATAAATGTTGTCCATCCTTGTGGGGGGTGCCCACACTGTGCCAAAGAGCAAAGCAAAGTTAACAGAGCCAATTGTTAACAATATGGTTAACTGAATTCTAATTCTTGGAATTTTTACTTAAAGAAAATAGTTTGTTCTAAATTAACAAACTGCTGCCTGCAAACGAATGGAATCATTTTTTTTTATCCAATTACAGGCTTACATGTTTGTTTGACCATTCACATGTTATCTATGGACACAATAACACTCGTAGTATTCTGTTACATGATAAGATAACAATAAACTCTAGTCAACAAAAAAATCATAAAATGGATAACAATGTCATACATAGAGGATCTGAATGCAACCTACAATTGAAATACATTCTTACATTACCTGTGGTATGCATAGGTAGTGTTAAATGAAATTCTACAAATTATTGTGAAAAAGTTTTTATTTTTATTTTACAATGTTCAATAGTGGACCAACTATTACAATGGACCTATTACAGAAAAGACTTACACTAAACACAAATTTGTACTGCACTACCCTACGCACAAATTATTAGTTAACACTAAATATTGCTTCAGATATCATAATTCACACATGGAATGTTGAAATTACAGCAAATTACATTATAAAATGTTATTATTATCTTATTACATTTTTCCTTATTTGTTTACTATTACTTAGTTTTGGCGGCCGCAATTTTTTTTGAAACCATAAACTAGAACTCAGATTTCTTTTGTTTTTTTACGAACCCTCTCTGCTCGAGGAGTTGGTTGCATTCGGCGCGGTCGAGGTGGGACAGTGGTAGCCGCTCCAACTCGTGGTCATCCTTGCCAAGCAATACTATCTCAGGTGTCGCCCCAGAGATGAATTTCACCTCGACATGTTCATATAGCGGCGCATCTTCCATCACAAATTGCTTCACTTGTGGAAGCCGGTTGAGCGAGCAGCCGCGACATGTCTGTAAAGAAAACCAATTAATATTTCTCCCAATATGCCGTATCATGTAATAGATGCAAATTAGGAGGCGGCTACCTACCTCTATCCTGGCCCCTACGATGTTCGATTGTTCGTAGGCTGCCGCTAGCGCTAGCACTGCACAAAATATTGCTAGAGTTTTCATTTTGTCGGTGTTGATAATAATTACGTATATGCGAGTTAAATAGAACGGATTCTCTATACAGCTAAGCAGCCACTCGACCTGCTAACTTAGATTAAACTGAAGTAGTGATACTATTAGTGATGTGGTTGCGGTTCATGTGATCTGACATCTGTCACATAAATGACATTGACATTTGGTATAGGCAATGAACGAACAGCGAATGGCAGTTTTAGATTAGGGCTAGTTTACATGATGGGCTAGGCCAAAAATCATTAGTATTCTTACTTACGTTATATTTGGAAAATCTATTTTCTAGTAAAAATAAATGGCAGTTTGAAGAAATACGAGTTTATAGACATACCCAATCATTCATTCATTCATTTTTGACACTTGCAAGCAAGGAAATTTTAGTATATCTATGCTTGCAAGAGTCGAACGAAACAAAAAAGGCGATCGATACTACGTCTTTGTTTTGTTCGTGGACTTGTTCGTGTTTGTTGTTGTTATTGTGATTTAACATTGCACAACTTTTATACAATCTTTACAAATGAAATAAGTGTATTTACTTTTATGTAGACATAAGACGAACAAGTAGGGAATAAGGTTTACTAGTGTTTACGGGCTATAATTAATGAAAATATGGAGGACGAGCACAGAGCTGCGATACAAAAGAGTTTCACCTCCTTAGTGGAGCAGACAGATTTGGAAACAATGGTGTCTGCCCTCTATGAAAAGGGGGTTTTTTCCGAAGCGATGATAGAGCCTTATAAAGTAAGTCTTATTTTATAACTACCAGATAACCTTTGAAATTTTCAGGGCATGCATGGAGGTTTAGACTGTGGGTGACTCATTATGTTGGTATGTGATGCTGACATCACGCGGTGACCATGGACCTATGGGTATAACTCTAAAATCACCATATGGGTAAAACATGGGGCACTGGATGATAATTAAGACATTAAGATGAGCATAATAAAGACTATCAGCTGGATTCCAAATTTATTTACCATAACCCACAGAGAACTACCTATAGAGTCGCAATGTTGTTCATTTTGTTCGCGATACAAGCTGCCAACACAAGAGGTGAAACGTGAGGGGCGGGAGGGCGTTAACGTCGCTGCGATAGGTTGTCTCAAGGACGACGCGCGGCCGCTTGAGCGTGTAGTGATGGGACATGTTTTTTACCGGAAGCCTAACCGGTAGTCATTTATGTTTGGTAAACAAAAGTAACTATAAATATAAATCAGTAGGTATAGTAATATTATTTTAACTTACTTCAAAAGTATAGGTTAAAATACTAAGGGTGTAATAATCTAAAAATTAAATTTGTATGACAGTAATAAGAGCTCCAGAAAAGAGTACAAATTACCATGCGAAATGGTACAATTTTTTTGACCAAAATATCGATTATAATATTATGTACGAGAGTGGTTTGTTTGTTCATAAACCACTCTCGTACATATCATAATGTGGGTTGTAATAACTTCTATAATTAACAGCCTATTTTAAAAATGTCTTTTGAATTAATTAATTAGTTATTAATTAAATTGTTATTGTATGTAAATAGTGCATTACTGCAAATACTAGTTATCATGGATGAGTATCAGTTAGGCGACCGGACTGAAGGTGAGGAACGAGGCCAGAATATCACTTGCTGTCTAAACAGTCCCTAATTCAAAAATAGGACAAATTGTATGAATGGAATCTTGCAAATATATTAAAGTTAATACGTTATTTGTATTTTTATAAAAATACAAGGGTTTCAAATAAAATACATATTTAATCACTAGAGATACATTATTCGTATGTTGTTTGTGTAGAGTGTAGACCATAGCTGTGCCCCCTAAGGATTCTCTGTAGACCACCTCGGCCACCATGGACTCCCGTGTTCTTCGGGCGCTGGCCGCTTGTCCCGCCATGCTACGTTAAGTTAAACTATATTCTCAGAAGGGCGCTTGTCAGCGCGAACATCCCCGCCACTCTGGTACACCAGATTGTGCGGGGTCAGATGTCGTTAATACCCGTTGTTGGAGAATGGGTCGCGCACTGGTGTGCTATTCTATGACAATAGACCCAAGGACTCACCAAGTGGATTCTAAAAAGCCCCCATAACATACCTCTATCTCAAACCAGCTATGAGAGCCCTGGGACTTCCTCGAAGTTCATCATCAGGCCCATTCTATGATACTGGACACAAGTACTTACGAAGTGGATTCCAAAAGCCCCATAACATACCTCTGTCTCAAACCAACTATGAGTGCCCTGGGACTTCTTCGAAGTTCATCATCAGGCCCATTCTATGACACTGGACCCAAGTACTCACCAAGTGGATTCTAAAAAGCCCCCATAACATACCTCTATCTCAAACCAGCTATGAGTGCCCTGGGACTTCTTCGAAGTTCATCATCAGGCTCATTCTATGACACTGGACCCAAGGACTCACCAAGTGGATTCTAAAAGCCCCCATAACATACCTCTATCTCAAACCAGCTATGAGTGCCCTGGGACTTCTTCGAAGTTCATCATCAGGCTCATTCTATGACACTGGACCCAAGGACTCACCAAGTGGATTCTAAAAAGCCCCCATAACATACCTCTATCTCAAACCAGCTATGAGTGCCCTGGGACTTCTTCGAAGTTCATCATCAGGCCAATTCTATGACACTGGACCCAAGTACTCACCAAGTGGATTCTAAAAAGCCCCCATAACATACCTCTATCTCAATCCAGCTATGAGTGCCCTGGGACTTCTTCGAAGTTCATCATCAGGCCAATTCTATGACACTGGACCCAAGTACTCACCAAGTGGATTCTAAAAAGCCCCCATAACATACCTTTATCTCAAACCAGCTATGAGTGCCCTGGGACTTCTTCGAAGTTCATCATCAGGCCAATTCTATGACACTGGACCCAAGTACTCACCAAGTGGATTCTAAAAAGCCCCCATAACATACCTCTATCTCAATCCAGCTATGAATGCCCTGGGACTTCTTCGAAGTTCATCATCAGACCCATTCTATGACTCTGGAGCCCAAGGACTCACCAACCTCCTCTAGTCCACTACATAACTCTACATAAAACTAAGTATGCGTACATACATATTCTACTACTACTAGTTAGTATTAAATATAATATACTATATAAACTACCTACTGAAATATAAATATATACTCGTATATATATATATTTAGTGCGTATCCCTGATTTCTATTATATTTTGTAAATTCGGTACACCTTCGGTAATCCTAAGCACACGATTACGGTTAATACGGTAACGACATCAGCACATCACTAGAGCTACACGTGGCTTCGTAAGACAGGAATAGCACACTGTATTTACAATATGATGAAAAGAGACGAACAAACTATCTACTTCTGTAGCGACCAGTATAAATGAACTCCGCTAGGAACAAATAATTTTTCAATAATATAATCATTTTGACTTATCTGTGGAATGTTATACCATCTTTCTTGTAATTTGATGTCTTAGAATTTTTACCACACCATCTTACAGTACAATGACACATGATGTCAACGTTTTTATTATAATTATCTATTTTTTAGTGTAGTAACAATGTGCACTGCGCGCAGGTCAGATACTTGGACGCAACTGAACGGCACTGCGCGCGACCGGGAATTATATAAGCCTTGTATGCCATACGGACTGATGATCGTCAGTGCCCTGCAATACTTGTCTATAGGTTTACTGGTCTGTGCCATAACCATATCATCACATCGTTTTTCCGGGCTATTCTTATTTAAAGTATTATAAATGTACAAACTTTATGTTTTTTATTTAAGTTACATATATACATGTAGTTCATTCAATTCTGTTTAATATCAAAACATGTTTACTTATTGAAATTAATAATTTTATGTAAAAAAACATTTACTTAGGCTCACTTGCAAGGTCCTGGTTTAGCCAGTTAACGCAGAGTTAAGGGTAAACTGGGTTAACTGGTTAACGCAGTCACTGCCACTCATGCACATGTGCGTTCATTTCCATACATTTTTGGAGGAGGTGGCAGCAAATGTGTTAAACTCGGGTTAGTTGGCTAAACCTGAGTGGTGCAAGTAGCAAGACTAAGGCCAGTCTTAAAATTTCTTTAATTATTGTTCATGCAACAGATAATACACAACTATCCAATTAAAACAGTAAACAGGGTAAAGAGCAAAATTCTCGCTTGTCAACATGCAATGGAAAGAAGCATCTTGAAGTTAAGGAGAATTCAAAAGACAAGAAACGAAGAAATAAGGAAGAAAACAAGGCTGACAGATGCTCTTCAACACGCACTATCCCAGAAATGGAAATGGGCAGGACATTTGGCGAGATACCAAGACAAGAGATGGACTCTCCTTGCAACCACATGGCCAGGCCCCACTGGAAAGAGAAAGGCAGGAAAAACCAAGGAAAAGATGGGCCGACGACATTGTAGAGGCAGCGGGAAGGGCCTGGATGGATACTGCTCAAAACAGAGTAACAAGGCAAAGTTTGGAGGAGGCTTTTACCCTAACAGGGACCACAAAAATATAAAAATAAAAATATAATAAAATAAATTGTAACTGTAAATTGTATATTTGTGGAAATAAAAAGGCTATAATAATCTATGAAATAATTTATCATAACTGTTTGTTATACCTTTTCAAACATATCAAACCACAGATCAGATAACTGTAAAATAGTGATTTCTATTTTGGTTAGCTTGACCTATTGAGATAAAGCAACACTTGGCAGACTCTGAAAGAGGCCTCATAGGGGGTTGTGGTGTAAAAAAATGTGACATTATCTATGAAAAGGTGCCTTATTGTCGATGGTGCTTATGTCATTGTTGAAGATGATACAATACAAACGCAACGCGATTAGACGTAAGTGCCATCGACAATAAGGTCCCTTTTCATAGATAATGACACAAATGTAAGCATAAAAATTTGTAGTAGTTTTGAGCTTAGTTTCATTTTACAAGATTTTATTCAACTTGCAACATAAGTAAGTTTGTAACTCAATTTTGAAGCAGATATTTGTAACTGATTGAGTTGAAAGTTTGGTGACGATATAATATTATGGTACAGTCAGCAGCAGAAGCAGCTAAGCATTTGAGGTGTTCAAAATTAGGTCAACACATCTCAATTGTCAAGAGAATAAGATAAGAGCGCGTGTAGGTCATTTTGAACACTTCAAACGCTTAGCTACTATTGCTGCTCACTGTACCACTGATCTGATCTGATGCTGGACCCAGAAAGTAGCCATAGCAACACCTGAAATACATGAGATTAACCCGTGGTGTTTAGGCTTGTAAGAATCCTTTCGATGAGCAGTTGATGATTGTGCAAAGAAGTACAGTCTGCAATACAAGCTTGGACCAAAATTTTAATTTTTCACGGAAATTTAAGTTTTTTATTTTATTTTCTTCAAATAAAGAGTATGTTACAACAGGATAAAAACGTATGTATGTTTTCTTGCCCAAATGACCTCTGAAATTCTAGTTTTGTCCATTAGTCTGAGTAAATATATAAATATTTATAAGGATGTTTAAAATTCTGGTTCCTAATGGAAACTGAACTTAATCTATTATTCTGGAAATAATGACTTTGTAACCATCAGTCAAACACCCAGCCTATAAAGCCCATGGTCCTAGGTTAAATCCCCAGGAAAACATATTATATATATTGTTGGCCAAGTACCCACAACAAGTCTTCTTGACTGTACAGTGGTGTCAGTCAATTTGTGTAAGGAATGCACCGCAATATTTATTTTATCATTCAACCGTCAGACCTCCACCCCTGGAGGCTTCCCGAAAATATGAGCTTGTATACGACCAGTCTGGCCTAGTGGGTAGTGACCCTGCCTATGAAGCCGATGGTCCTGGGTTCGATTCCCAGTCAGGGCATTTATTTGTGTGATGAGCACAGATATTTGTTCCTGGGTCATGGGTGTTTTGTATGTATATAAGTATTTATATGTATCTATTTATTATTTATATCGTCGTCTAGTACCTACAACACAAGCCTTATTGAGCTTACCTTAGGACTAGGTCGATTTGTGTAAGATTGTCCCGAATAATTATTTATTATTATTTATTATTATCATAGAGGTGTTGCCATAAACATCACGCTTGGCACCCGAGTTGGCGTCCCCAGTAGCTGTTGATTCGGTTTCGACAAACGCTGCTGCCCATCCGTCGATGTTTTCCCTTTATCGCCTCTTTAACCACCCGCAGGCGGAGTTAGTATGGGGGATATTTATTATTATTGAACTTCCAGGATGCGAGCAGAGAGCCTCGGCAACGCAAACGACAGCTGTACATGGACGTGATGCGACGAGGCCCGAACGCGTTCCGGCACCTCGTGGACGCGCTGATGGAGACCGGGGCGTGGGCGGTGGCCCGGGATCTGGACCCCGAGTCGCTGCCCGTGCGCCGGCCTGAGCGACTCACTCCCAATCCACGTGAGTACTGACTATCAGTTTTTTTTGTACATTTCATTAAACACATGGCTATAATCACCAGAGCTCGGCGGGGGTGAGCTGTTTTCAGAGCTTGCACAACAAGGACATGTCTTGTCATTAGATAGGGTAAATCGCCAGTTACTGGCCACCTTTCAATAACTGGCCACCTTAAACTTAAATGAATTCTGTTTATAAACCCCATTTGAAAATGTGTTCTATTTATAGGTAAACAGAATTCATTTTCAGTGGCCAGTTATTGAAAGGTGGCCAGTAACTGGCGCTTTACCCTATGTAGTGTAATTTTATAACAAAAAAAAAAATTAGTCTGCCTTTCCGCTACGATATTTGCCTCGCCATTCTGTTGCCTTATTTTATTATTTTAATGATTATTAAAGTTTTATTTTCTTTTATTTTAATATTTCTGGTGTATCTATATTAATATCTACACTTGACGTGAAAAGTGACGTCTAAATGGCTCACCCCTGCCGGGCTCTGATTATCACACTCACACATGTTCCGGAGAGCCTAGGTCTCCATTTTCAAGCACTAATGGTGCCGAGTACCCGTTCGCGCTGTACAGTTGCCGTTTTACAATAAAATGTAACCCCTGAAACTTTAAATACAAATATTATATTTTAAATTATTGTGATACTTTTATGTGTCAAGTCAACTATTATTCTAACTATTTACAGGTCCCAAATCGAATGACAGTGAATATGTCAGTCTAAGCAAAGCGAAAAAAATAGGCACAGTAGGAGCCACCAACCCCAATATTGACACAAGTAAGTGTTATTTTAAATAAAAAAACATTCTAGCAAATGTAACTCTTGATAAAGTGGATTAAACTCCCAATATCCATAAAATCAAAGTACGAAAAATCTATATACGTAGCTCGTAGACTTTTTGACATTAACCACGGACCTACCGAGTACCCATTAGGTACTAAACACCTTTCCTACTTAAACGCATTTTTAATTTAATTTTTATTAATATGCCAATTACATAGCTATTAGCGGTTGCTAAACTCAGTACATGTCGGGTAGGGGGAGTATAGCGGAAGATACTGCTATAATTATAGCAGTCACACAAACTGTTCTTTTTTTTTAAATGCGCCGACCTCCAGGTAGTGTGTTCGAATTCTGATTTCATTTTGAGTTCGTTATATTTTACTGTTCTATAGGTATTTTGTTTCTGTTATCTCCAGTCATAGACAAAGTACAGTCAGCAGCAAAAGTGGCTAAGCGTTTGAACTGTTCAAAATGACCTACACGCGCTCTTATTCTCTTGACAATAGAGATGTGTTGACCTCATTTTGATCACCTCAAATGCTTAGCTACTTCTGCTGCTGATTGTACTGTGTGCAACGGTACATATAAGGTCTCAAAATTCTCGAGTCTGTTATTACAAATCTAAGCTAAGCCTCGTTTTGTAACTTCGACCCTCAAATCTCAAAACCCATTATTATGTAACTGTTGGACAAAATACTGGTGTTTCATTCGAATTATGAAACATGATGAAATTATTATTTCTTGAGATAGTTATTTTATTTATTCATGAAATCCTTATTGCACAATACAAGATGGTACAAATGGCGGCCTTAAGGAATTCTCGAACGGGGCAATAAAAAAAAATGTAGTAGGAATAGATTCCTGCTATTGAGTACACATTTAACAATTTTTTTTCTTGTATGATGGACAAAAGCTCCATTGAATACTGGAGCTAGGTATTGTTATCCAAAAGAATACCCCATTAATCCAGGCCCGACCTATACTACCTACTATTATACCTTGGAGGTTAGAGGGTTATAGTTAAGGGAGTTTTCAGAAAGTGTACCCACGTGTACCTACGTCACAAAACTGAAATACTTTAACTTATCTACATGTCATGCTAAGAAGGTACCCTTTTTAAGCTGCTTTTTCAATTAGTGTTCTGAACGAACATTTTGCATACAACGAACGAACAATTTGTATGCAAAATGACGATGACGATGACGTTTTCGATAACGAGTATCGAGTTTACTAACTGTGCATCACGCTTGTAATATTATAGTGCGAACGAGGTGCACAGATAGTAGATGGACTTAATCAGCTAGCCTAATATTGGTCAGGTTTTTTTCCATTTGTTACAATATCTATAGAATAGAAATGTTTATTTGCATGAATACGTACAATTTGGTCTTATAAAATAATTTGTGACACAGTATTCAGCCGACATAAAGTCAACATGCAAAATATTTACTAATTCATACATAATTAATTGTATAAAAGCGGGTAACTCACGTTTTATAAGTCGAATATTGCTCGACATGTTTCACTCCGTAACGAGGAGCATAATCATGAGCCATTCGCGTTGTCTAACCGACGTGAAACGTGAGTTACCCGCTTTTATAAAATTAATATGTTTCAATCTCACGATAGTTTTGCGTTTAAAAATTTATATGTACATAAAGGTACTAATCTACAACTCATTAACATGCTATAATAACTAAAGTATATGTATAATGAAACAATGTCATTGAATAATAAAAAAAAAGTTACAGTCCAATAAGTATGTGAGTGCGAAAGTCTCGGATAGCGCGATACACGATAAAAACATGCTGTCCGACTTGATGTGACTAAATTGCCCAGTTAAAATAACATTGTCCAGTAACTTTGTGCTATGCAGTTTTTACCTTTTTTTTGACGGTGTGAAAATGCATTACGCATAGCCGGCCGGGTAGCCATTAGGGGCGCGGTTGGAACCCTCTCCCGCATGTCCATGTGCTAGCCTGAGGGAGGGGAGGAGCATGCCCACTAGGACCGCGAACATTCTACCACGACGCCCACGGTGCAGTTTTACCTAGTGTTAGAGCTTTGTTTGTGACTCACAGCATAGACAAAGAATTGTAGTTTTTTATTATGTACGACTGTACATAATAAGGCAGAAGCAGCAGAAGTGGCTAAGCGTTTGAAGTGTTCAAAATGACCTACACGCGCTCTTATTCTCTTGACAATAGAGATGTGTTGACCTCATTTTGAACACCTCAAACGCTTAGCCACTTCTGCTGCTGACTGTACATACTGTGTATCCGTGAAAAGATATGAGTATCGTATATTTTAGACAATTTTGTTTAGTCAGGTAAATTATTCGAATACTAGTTCTCTTTGTTAATATATTTTTCATTTATTATATATAGTTAGAGTGTTGGCTTCTTACAGTATAAACTTAGTAACGCCATAGCGTATTTTTGATAATTAAGGCTTAAATTGCTCCATTACTGACCACCTTATACTTTAGCAGCTGCCAGCTGCAGTACCATTGGTGATGAAAGTCATAATTCCTCTTTCAATCTTATTCTTCTTTTCTTTTCTCTTACAAGCGCAAAAGAGAGGCATAATGATTATGACTGCAATCGCCAGTTGGTATTGTGGAGAGTATAAACATGAATTTTGCTTATAGGTGATTAACTGATTAGAATGCCTATGACAGGTGGCCAGTAAATTTCGATTTACCCTGTCATACAACGCTCAGTAGGCTTATTAGTAAAAATATAGTTTAATAAAGTTTTTGAAGAAAGAGGGCAGGGATTCATCATCATCATACTACCCCTTTATTGCCCACTGCTGAGCATAGGCCTCTCTTCTAGTACGCCACTTGTCCCGGTCCTGAGCTAATTTCATAAATTATTATTATATTTAAAGCTTTATTTGCTCAGGGCATAAATCTTAACAATGAAGAATTTTGTGTCTCAACACCATTCCATTTCTCTCTTCTTTGCGGCTTCCATCCAGTGTTAGCCAATTTTTTGTATTATATCGTCTACTAATCGTTTCTGTGGCTTTCTATTTTTCCCGTGGGTCCTGACGGTCAGGACCTGACGATCCCGTTACCCTAGTTCATCTGCCAACCGGCCGGCCCATCTCCACTTTAACTGCGGGCGGGGATAGCATTTTTTAAATTTTAATGCAGTATGTTTACAGGTAATAAACGAAAAAAATATTGAGCTACCTACGGGAACAAGTAGCCATTGAAAATCTTTGGATATGACTCCTGAAGTACAAGAATATTCGTGCTGTTCCTACCGTACCCTGTTACAACCGTACCGAATCTACGTCTTATTAATTAACACCATTAAATGGTTTTATTTATTATTTAGATTAAGTTAATGTTTAAAATTTGACTTAAATGTTGTGTTGTGAGATAGCTATATGTAAGTGAAAAGATTTAATCGACAAAAGTGAACTAATATGTTTAAAAGTAGCAGGTAAATACAGAGAAATCCTATCTAGATTTGTACTCGTAAGTACGTTACAAAAAGTCACATATTGAATTAGAGCTGATAAAGTTAGTAATAATGAAGTTATCTCAACTGATAATTTTGCATGAAAGCGGGCTAGTTTAGTATAGTTACCTCTAATAATAACCAGTGATCGGCACTAACGGTGCAAAACTTTAACAAAACTTGTTGAACTGAGGTATGGTCGAGGAAAAATACGAATAACTTTGGCAAATTAGTGTCCAATTTATTTGTATATCGGAATCTCGATATGCCAATATTTGGATGTAAAAATATAATTGTTTTTATGGGTATATACATTCTTTTATGTCCGCTTAACGAGTTTTGTTAAAGTTTTGCACCCATAGTGCCGATCACTGATAATAACCAAAGACATTTTATATTGAAAATATTTTTAATGGACAAAAAATCGATATAAGACAATATCAGAAAAATCTATTTTATTACTGAAAATATTTAGTAGTTATAAAGAAACGTTGTTCAAAATAATTATACTTACATCGATAAAAATATAAGTATACTTCTCAATCCCTCAACCATGATAACTTATATTTATATATACTTATACATAGCTTATATAAAAAAGTTATAACTGTAATGTCGTTTTATCTGTGTCATTAAAATAACAATGAGACATAACATATATTTGTCTCGTATTAACAGTAAAAAATGAAACAAGATAATATTTAAATGAAAAATATATATATATATTGGCAGTGAAAAACTGCAACTAAAAATTAAAAATTAAACAGTTAAAGTGTACATTAATACACATCTGGACAACTGTTGCAAAGTAAGTAAAATTTCGTTTACTATGGTTTGGGATAGCCAACATTTCCATGCACGTATTTTTGTTGTTTTCTAACAATTTTACTAATTTTCATATCTACATCTCATTGTTGAAACTACAAAGAGCACATCAAATTCTTTTTCTCAAACATGCAATGAAACTTCTTTACATTCCTTATAATAGACTCGGAAGTATGGTTTTTTGGGCGCGGCAACTGAAGGGGACGGAAATGGAATTTCATATAATTATATTTTTTTCGACGATTAACCATACAGAGGCAAAGATGGCGGGTGTCATAGCAAACAGCTGATGTTAGTTTTTAATACATTTCGATTTCATTGTTAGTTGTGATTTTGCAAATTTTCTTATTATTTATTTTTGAAGCATTTCTTTTATTTCATTGTATGTTTGAGAAAAGCATTATACTTTACATGCCTCGTCGTGAAAACGGATTCCCGGCCTCGTATCACTATCCGTATATACCAACTTGGCCGGGAATCCTTATTTTCCCGGCCTCTGATGCAATGTATTATTTAATGACATATTTTGATTTTCTTTGATTTTTAAGTAGTAACACTACCATTCGAATAGACATGATAAACGGTGCGAAAAACCGTTAATGCATGTGATTGAGGAAAATTTTAAAATTATTGACGGGTGCCTCTGTGTCTGTGTAATTGTTTAAAGCTGGAAATGCGGGTTCAAATCCCGCCTCGGACACCAGAGGACCCTAGTCTTAAGTATACTGTCATACTATATTTCTAAATATATGCATTCATAACTATGCACATATGGCATAATCATATTCACTAACAAATTATTATTTATCAATTACTAATGTACTAATAATACTGTGTGTAAATCTAATACGGGCGAAGAATTAAGATTACTAGTATAATCATTAACTAAAAAGGTTTTTTTAATCATACATACATAATGTAATTATTTTTTGTAAAATTTCTGAGCATTAATGTACTGCGAACATTATGCGATATAAGTACACCTAGGTATTTTTCTAGCACGGATGATTT
Organism: Grapholita molesta; assembly: GCA_022674325.2. Classification (NCBI taxonomy): domain Eukaryota; kingdom Metazoa; phylum Arthropoda; class Insecta; order Lepidoptera; family Tortricidae; genus Grapholita; species Grapholita molesta. The sequence goes on from CP053130.2 coordinate 1,160,371, forward strand.
TTTGTAAGTGATTGAAAAAATAAAAACATCGACATCGATAAGTCTCTTCAACGTCATACACGTAATACAAAGACAAATACAGGGTAATAGGGTGCGTTAAAAATAGATGACAATAACAAAACTATTAATATATTTGTATTTTACATACAATTTGGAACGGTGACATTGTTATGTACCTATTAGGTACTTTCTTACTTAAGTAAATAAAAAATTGGAAATTATACATTGCAAATTATAAAAGTAAATTGTGACATTATCTACGAAAAGGGACCTTATTGTCGATGGCGCTTATGTCGTTGTTCAAGACGATACAATACAAATGTAACGCGATTCGACGTAAGTGCCATCGACAATAAGGTCCCTTTTCCTAGATAATGACACAATTGGATCAAAAGTATACGGATTACATTGACTTCGTTTCGAGGCGTTTAGGTAGGTATATATATATATATATATATATATACCTATACCGATATAAGACTGGTTGTATGTACGTCTTGCCGTTAAAGTAGTATATTTATGTCCTTATCGATATTTTTATCGTGGCATGCACTAAGCAAATGTCGTTCCTGCTAGAAAAATATCTAGGTATGGATATAAGCTTTTAAAACTAACTGTCAACGAGTGTTTAACTCGAGAAATCATTGCGGGCCGAAAGATGTTGTATGCATAAAAGATTTGTCCTTCTAAGCAAAAGTTATATTTCTTATGTTTTTATGTTACCGACCGATAAGAGCTTCGCCTGTATTAGATTTACACCCTATATAATATGCACTCGGTCTTTCACGCTTTTTTTTCAATAATGTAGATTTAGATCTAGTCATGTCCATCTTAATTATATTATACTATATTTTTGTTATTTACTCTTATCCTCCAGTGGTCTAGAGATCATAACCTGCCAAACCATATGCAGTATTAATTTGTGATAATTATTAATTCAAAATGACATTTCATTGTAGACCTTTTTATGGGTCTTTGGGCGGCTAGAGGATAAAATTATAATATTAATCATACCGAGTCATAGAAATTATGTATTGACAATGTCTAGAAAATCGCGTTCTTTCAACATTCTGGCTTTGTCTGTTTTCGGTACTATGGTGGCGCAGCGCCTCTGTGGACTCGTGTTGAGTTATTTTGACAGCGAGACATCTTTTTTTTTTATGACAAAGGTGGCAAACGAGCAGACGGATTGCCTGATGGTAAGCAATTACCGTCGCCCATAGGCACCAGTAACACCAGGGGAGTCACAAGCGCGTTGCCGACCTTGAAGGGGGTTTGGAGCTCTGGGAACCTTACTCACCATCAGGAAGACAACACTACATACCTGAAAGGTAGCAGTGCTATTATGGCTGTGGTCTTCTGTAAGGAGGAGGTACTTCCCCAGTTGGGTTGCCCCAGATTCAAGCGTGATGGTCATCGCTGTGCCCTACCTCTCATTGTTGGACGTAGTTTAAGGACATACCCGGGTCCAGAATCTCCTACAGCTGTTAAATGTCATAGATGGCGCTAGTGTATTTGCCAGAATGAGGGCGCTATTTTTCCTCATTGTCAATCCATTATTTCTGTGATCCTCGATACCTACCATATATTTACGATTTGTAGAGTTGTTTTCAGTTAAAGCTGTTAAGAGTTAATTGTGAAATGTGATAATGTTGCTTTTTATATTGTTAAGTTTGTTTGTTGAAAATAATGGGAAATTCAGGGTTTTTTGATTTTTTTACACTTTGAAAGCAGTAATTTTTGAAGGGTGACTGACGGATGTAACACGCGAAAACTGAGTGATGCATTCCGGGTATTATTTATGCAGTTTTTGGTGTAAGACTTAAAAAATATATTAAATGAAAATGCCAACCTCTCATTACATATGAAAACATATTATAATTATTATTTTTGCATTAACATTTTATTTATTCTTTATTTCACAATAAAATAATGCCATAACTCCATGAGGCATTTTCTACCAGTCAACTAACGGGCTTTGCAGAAAGATTTAATAGGTGCAGGGTCTTTTGAGCTAAAAAGCAATACTTAAGTATTAAAATATTATGCTATACTGATAAAAGATAAACATACATACATATATTTTATGACCTTGCGTAAATTACTAAGAGGATTTTGAAAAAAGCTTTTTTATTTATTTAAATGAATTATATTCATATATCCAGGCGAGGGGAGCGGTTTAATCCTTACGTTGTGAATATTCCAGTCATTCGCACGAAGCCATTCGCTTCTACCTTCCTAATGCGGACTGCTAAGGAATGGAATTCTCTCCCTTCGTCTGTATTCCCGGAATATAATTTGGGTCTTTCAAGGCAAGAGAGAATAGGCTAGCCTAGCTAGTTACTGAACCAGCGTGCTACACCCTCGACCTCGTCGACACTTACCATCAGGTGTGACTGAGGTCTTGTCAGTCTTGTATAAATAAATAAATAAATAAATAAATATATATATATATATATATTTATTTATTTTTTATATATATCATTATATTCACGTTACTTTGTCGTAATTTGCATCAGTTATTTAGGATCATATATATCGGAGCTGTGGAGGTGGTCACAAATATCTGAATAACGCCTCTATTATTAAGGCGATAAAGTGCATGTTCCGATATTTGTGACCACCTCCACAGCTTATGGCGACTGTACAGTCGCCATCAGATATATCGGAGCTGTGGAGGTGGTCACAAATATCGGTACATGCACTTTATCGCCTTGACAATAGAGGCGTTGTTCAGATATTTGTGACCACCTCCACAGCTCCGATATATCTGATGGCGACTGTACAAGGTAAGCCTTTGAAAAAGACTATGTTTAAAAATAAGGACTACTAGCATAAGGCTGTTGGGGTTTTTCCAAATTCTTGCTAAGGTGTGTGTTTGTATGCACTAATGTTGATATAGTGTATTTTTTATGTTTCGTGTCTTATAGATTTATAGAAGGTTATATGAAAGGCTTATTATATGTATAATTAATATTTTATTGTTGTTGAGAGCACTGATTATTATCTGTTCTCAACGTATGAAGTTATGACATTAATATTGTTAACTAAAATATCTTGCTATAAGCCTTATTATCGGTCAGGGTTCAAGTGTATTTTTTATATAATTTTAAGAAATGTACTTGGATGCATATAAAGAAATCTAAATAACAAAACTAACGCGTCTAACAATACGAACTTTTTAATTTTTGGGATGCGTGTGTTAATTATTATGCTTTATAAAAGGCAGGCACAACAATCAGCTATTTTATTACAAAGTCCATTAACACTGGCTAAACCCACTTCAAGGTCAAATACAAAAAAATGGAAAACATTCCATACATGCTAATTCATTATATTCTTATGATATTCTGGTCAAGGCACCAATATGAAAAATGCTAACCCACCGAACTTTATATATCCAGGGGCTTGTCGCATTATAATTTACAACGAATAATATTAGCGGAACTGGGTTTCTAATCAAATTAATTGGAAAGGGACTTCCGTTAGAAGTTATAAGTGGCTATGTACCGAGTCCCTGTCCTAACCTTTGCTTCTATGTATGTAATATGTGTCATTATCTAGCAACATGGACCTTATTGTCGATGGCACTTACGTCGAATCGCGTTGCATTTGTATTGTATCGTCTTGAACAACGACATAAGCGCCATCGACAATAAAGCCCCATTTAGACCGTGCAAGCACTTGTATACAATTTTCATTACATTGCTGGGTTATATAAAGCGACCGAATTCGCCGTACGCCCGTAACCGGCAATGTAATGAAAATTGTATACAAGTTCTTGTCTGGTCTAAATGGGGCTTAAGGTCCCTTTTCGTAGATAAATAATCTCACATATGATGGTTGGAAAGGTACGTAAAACTATGGCATCTTATCTCATAGTACGGCATAGTACTCTAACAAAAGGTTCATATAACTTTAAATATAACTTAGATGCCCGCCCTCCCTCATCTGTATGTATTTTATGTTTTATCACCAAGTACTTGTATTCTTGCATGAAATAATAATTAAGATGAATGAAGTATATTATATTTTTATAAATTGTTACATTGTGTCCTTAGACTTAACATATGTAAGTGTGGAAAATAAAATAAAATAAATAAAGAGAAAGTCTGTCATTTGTAGTACCCTGAAGTCTATATCAACAAATAAGTAACGTACATTTCTGTGACTCTAATGAGAAATTGTACAAGTGATCACTTATACCATTTTTCAGTAGGGCCACAGAAATTGACTAGTGCTTATGACATATGTTTTGACGTCACACTACCTGCTAGTATTGGTCAAATCATGCTTTGCTAACTGATTTGAATTTCTCATGCTTTTGTTGCACTTTTCATTAATTTCACGATGAAGAAATATGAGTTGCCTATATTGTCATATTAATTGTATAAAAGCGGCCATTCACTCATTAATTATGCTACGGAGTGAAACATGTCGAGCAATATTCGACTCATAAAACGCTTTTATACAATTAATATGTTTCCATCTCACGATATATTTGTGTTTAAAGTTACCTATATTATCCTGCGTTTGAATTTAAAACCTCCATAGACAGTTCAAAACTCTAATTAACTGCGAGATTTGAACTCTTATGGAAACAAGAGAAGGTATTCAATTTATAAACGATAAAATTGCCTCGGCCTTACTAGGTTAAAACTGAAGTAAAATTGTGACATTATCTACGAAAAAGGACCTAATTGTCGATGGCGCTTATGTCGTTGTTCAAGACTACAATACAAATGCAACGCGATTCGACGTAAGTGCCATCGACAATAAGGTCCCTTTTCGTAGATAATGACACAATTAAACAAAATATATAAATTACTGTTTTTTTTACATATATATTAGGTACTTACTCTGATAAGAGAACAATTGTAATATACTCAAATCTCCTAAGACCCAAAATATTTTCTTAGAAATAAAGGAAAAAGAGATAAATCAACTGCCCCGGGCGAGTCTCGAACTCGTGACTCTGGAATATATGTCGGAGAAAAGTGTCATCACATTTGCGGTAGATGTCGCTAGGCGCCTCCTAGACACATTTGTAGGATACGGTAGAGAAATTCTAAGCCTTTGGGCAGTCGGGAGTTCCGAGTGTCGCTGGGGGCAGTTTTTATTTCCATCATCATTTCAGCCGTAAGTTGTCCACTGCTGGACATACTGCTCCCCCAAACATGACTTTTCATCTCGGGGGTAGATGCCATAGTCGCGTGACAGGCGGGTTGGCGACCGCAGTAGCTGTAAATTAGGTTTCTACGGACGCTGCTGCGCAACCGTCGGTTGTAACGATACAGTCAGCGTCATATAGTTCGTAGCCTTCAAAGTACTCAAATAGTTCGGTACGCCATACTAATTCTATGGTGTACCGAACTTTTTGAGTACTTTGGATGCTATCAACTATATGACGCTGACTGTACCTGCGGGAGGAGATGGGGTGGTGCTATTCTAGTCAGCGCGCAGTTTTAAGAATTATGATTTCGTTAGTAGACGTTTCTACTTAAAATATATTAACACAGGTATAGTGTATGTTGGCGTAATCATTTAGTTATGGGGGCAGATGCCAAAAAAATTGTGCGTGACATAGGCCGTCGACTCAGGCAAAAGAGAGAGGACCCCCGCTCCGAGTCGTTTCTGGTGCAAAGGCTGTCTACAGTAATTCAGCGCGGTAATGCCGCGAGCATTATGGGCACTTTTGCACCAGAAACGACTAGCAGTTATTAAATTTTAGGGTTAATTTAGTTTTACTGTTATTTTTTGTTTATATTCTATTTAAATGGAGTTGTAAGAAATAAATAGTCTATTTATCATTTTATAATTTTTGTTTTTCCTAGAGCCGCCGCCGCCGCAGCCTCCCCCCTCACTCCCCACGCCGCCGTACGAGACGCCCGACATACCCTCCATCCATGTCGTGAAGAGCACTAAGTTCATGGACGACAATGGCAAAGGTAAGTTACGAGGATATTTCCAACTCTTTCAAAGGCTGACATTAATTATGTGTAAGAAGAAGACGGTTAGAGTTTTTCTAATCTGACATCGATATTTGTGTCATTATCTAGGAAAAGGGACCTTATTGTCGATGGCACTTGCGTCGAATCGCGTTGCGTTTGCATTGTATCGTCTTGAACAACGACATAAGCGCCATCGCCATTTTTGTCGTCTGCCAAGTTTATGTTTGACGACCGGTCTGGCCTAGTGGGTAGTGACCCTGCCTATGAAGCCGAAGGTCCTGGGTTCGATTCCTAGTCAGGACATTTATTTGTGTAATGACCACAGATATTTGTTCCTGAGTCATGGGTGTTTTCTATGTATTTAAGTATTTATATGTATCTATCTATTATATATATCATCGTCTAGTAGTACCTACAACACAAGCCTTTATCAGCTTACCATAGGACTAGGTCGATTTGTGTAAGATTGTCCCGAAATATTTATTTATTTATATATTTTTTCCTATTGGAATAGAGTTGAATTTCTATTGTTCAGTTCGATTATGAAACAAGAAATTCTATTTAATTCCTACAGTTTTTCAAAATAAATGTGACTGGCATTTTGTTGTATTGTTGGTTTTACGAAGGTATATGCCTAAGATCGCGCAGTTTCTAAAATAACCCACCTTATAAATGTTGCGCAGCCTAATAGAAACAGAGTCAATGTATAATTGTGACATTATCTATGGAAAGAGACCTTATTGTCGATGGCGCTTATGTCGTTGTTCAAGACGATACAATACAAACGCAACGCGATTCGACGTAAGTGCCATCGACAATAAAGTCCCTTTTCCTAGATAATGACACAATTAACAGTGATCGGTTATTTCGATTCTCCCTCGCGGCATATCATGTAGAAACGTTAATATATACCGAACAAATCGTTCAAAAATAAAACAATTTAAAATGTTTGTAAGATTACTTATTTAGATTATTGTTTGTATACTTACACGCCGAACTTTTATCCAAACGGTACAAAATGCAGCCTTGGTGGCAGCTAATGAGCTGTCAGTGTGAACACTTGTGGTCATTTGTTCGATTTGGGACAAAAGAACGCGTCTATCGGCTACTTAGATGTTTTAAGGTGTAATAAATTGGACACATTGTCACATTTTTGATTATAATTAGACACATTTTTTTGCCTTTTCTAACAACATAAAGCCCGGATTACCGGGGCATGTCTTTACTAACATAATGATTGAGGTTATTCACCTCGCTTCTAATCCAAATAACCCATCACTATTAATAAAAAAATGTCTGTGTCTTATAACAGAAGGGTTGTCACACCTATTTTGAATTTTCATTCAATTTTTTTTCACTACGAGAACGTTTTGCACATTATATTGACTGGATCAACTAAGTATTTGTTGTTGTTATTCTGTCCCATCAGCCAGGGGACAACTGAAGCATAGTTTGTTACAAGAAGTGTGGACATGCGTACTACTGACGCGCTTGGTAGGTGACCCATTATGGAAGGGACATGTAGCTTCTAAAAACATCTTTGTTTTGTGTATTTAGATGCAATTAAACTGTGGTTTGAAGAGGGGAACGTAACCATGGCAACGAGGGACAAAGAATAGTTGATTGAGCCATATGTTGATGTACGCAGACATAAAGCTGTATCCCACGCGTGGGCGCCGGCGTGGGGTGCTCGTCGTGTTCAGCTACATCGAGTTCCGCGCGCAGCTGGAGACGTACCGGCGCGGCGTCGACGTGGACTGCCAGATGCTCAAGCACCTGTTCTCGGAGATCGGCTTCGAGGTCATCTCCTTCCAGAACCTCACCAGAGACGTAAGTCACCACAAGTACTACAAACATCTACAACTACACCCGACTCGGGTATGTCCTTAAACTACGTCCAACAATGAGAGGTAGGGCACAGCGATGACCATCACGCCTGAATCTGGGGCAGCCGAACTGGGGAAGTACCTCCTCCTTACAGAAGACCACAGCCATATTAGCACTGCTACCTTTCAGGTATGTAGTGTTGTCTTCCTGATGGTGAGTATGGTTCCCAGAGCTCCAACCCCCCTTAAAGGTCGGCAACGCGCTTGTGACTCCCCTGGTGTTACGGGTGCCCATTGGCGACGGTAATTGCTTACCATCAGGCAATCCGTCTGCTCGTTTGCCATCTTTGTCATTAAAAAAAAAACAAGAGTGCCGAGCTCAGTCCAAGACACCACGACGTTGCTCTCTGCTGTACAGTCGCCATCAGATATATCGTAGCTGTGGAGGTAGTCACAAATGTCTGAACACCGCCTCTATTGTCAAGGTGATAAAATATGTTCAGATGTTTGTGACACTCCACAGCTACTGGGGTCGTTCTAACAAAAATTTAATTTTATTCCAGGAGACCCTCACACACATGAAGAACCTCCCCCTAAAAGGTGCCGAGTGCGTGTTCATAGTGATCTCGTCACACGGGTACGGCCGGAACGGATCCTGGGACACGGATATCCGGTGCTCGGACGGCGGCCTGATATCCGCCCACGATGTCGTGGATCATTTCAACAATCAGAACTGCCCCGCGCTTATCGGGATCCCTAAAGTGTTCATATTTCAAATGTGCCGGTAAGTAAGACTAACCATGCCTGCACAAACTTGGCAGACGACAACAATGCTTTCATCATCATGCTATGATAAATGCTATGACAATATTTACAATTATTGAATTTTTAAATATGTTCCTACATATTTACTTAATATGATGTTTTACATTATGTTTGACGATCCTTATTGGGAGATACATATATTCATTACCAGAGCCCGAAAAATCCATAGCAAAACAAAAGACTGTCGCAATCAAACTAGTGATAGAATCATTTTTTATCGATATCGCGTAAGTTTTGCTTAAAAAAAATCATACCGTTATGTTTAGGTACATTATTTTATACTCATTCACGGGAAACGCAAAAACAAGTGGTAACTTAAGCGTTTGTGCTATTTCATCTAAAACGCGACGTAGGTAACTTATATTGTCAACGTTAGATACTTATATTTCATAATTAAGTAATAACTCTGCCCTTTTGGCTTGGCCGTAGTCGGGTGACAAAGAGGTAATCAACCTCATTGAAAATAATAGACACTTCACAAAATTAGTTTTCTACAAGACCGATAAAACTCGATATCGATAAAATAATGTTTCTAACACTGGTTTGATTGCGACAGTCTTTTGTTTTGCTATGGATTTTCCGGGCTCTGTTCATTACTGTACAATATTATATCACTATTTTGTTTTTGAATTGATAATGTGACGATCATGGCTGAAATTCTTGTATATTTGTAAATAAGACAAACTTATAATGTAATTATCTTTTGTGAAATAAACTAAACTATATGATTCGAACGACGTCCACTGTTGGACATAAGCCAAGAATAAATAAATATTACAGGAAATTTTTACACAAATTATCTGAGCCCCACGGTAAGCTTAAGAAGGCTTGTGTTGTGGGTACTCAGCCAACGATGTATATAATATACAAATACCCATGACTCAAGGAATACATGTGCTTATCACACAAATAAATGCCTTTACTGGGATTTGAACTCAGAAGCGTCGGCTTCATAGGCAGGGTCACTACCCACGAGGCCAGACCTGTAGTCCGGGATGAATATATTATGACGATAAGACAATAAAACAGAGCGGGTTGTACAGTCGAGATTAAAGATGGCGTTACACGGTCGATGGTAACGCGCAGAGACTAATTTAAATTACTTCATATCCGAAATCAGCGAGACTAAATTAACGAAATATTATATTATTTAAATCGAATCGGCACTCGTATAGCACAACTGGTAGTGCACTGGGCTAGTGATCCAGTGGTTGTGGGTTCGAGTCCCGCTGCGAGTCAAATTTTTCTATTTTTCTTTCGATTTAAATATCTTTGATATGCTAGCAGACGTTTCTGCTTAATATAGAAATATTAAGTATATTAAATTATTTTCGTGTACGAAAAGGTTTTTCTATTATACCCTTTTGATGGTTTGTGCAGAGGAGAGAACCGCTACTTCGAGCTACAGGGTACAGCGACCGACGGAGCCCCGTACGGCGCGGAAGCCCCGCGGAGCTCCCCGCGGGCCGCCGCCGCGACCGTGTCTACTCCGACATCCTTATTGCGCACTCCACCCTCCCAGGTTAGATACATTCCAATACATATTTATCATCTGAATAATTAGCTTTGTAGACGTCAAAATAATTACAAAGAAACCTGAGGCCCAGACGCAATGTCACATGCCGCGTCTTATGAGCAAGGAGCGGAATTCTTCATAGCAAAAATCAAACTGTCAGAGGGATTGACCAAGCTGTTTTATCGACTTATCGATGTCACGAAATAATATCGCGTCACCCATTACCAACTTAAAAGATTATTCTGTAACATTTGACCTCTTTGATATGCAACTTTAATCTCCATATTAAAATAAATCATGTCAGCATCATATATGTCATTTATGACACTTGAATTTTCATAAGTCGTATAATACAAATATCCTCCTGTTACTTCAACTGCGGTAGAACGCGCTTTTTCATCTTATAAATGGATCTAAAATTAAAATAAGAGTAATACTTAAAAGGTGACAAACTTGACAACATAATGACTATTTTCTTATACTACACGGAAGATGAAAGAAACATATCTAGTACAGATATAGATTTCGACTTTTTTTTATGTTAAGTTTTTATATTGAATATACCTAATATACCTAATTAGGGACACCGTTATTTTGTTTGTATGTATATCGAACACCCTGATTTCATTACTTTGTTTCGTTAAGTGACAGTTATTTATCGATAGGTCGATAAAAAATCACGGTCAATCCCTCTGACAGTTTGATTTTTGCTATGAATAATTCCGGTCCATGCTTATGAGCCATGAAGTTCAAGTCTTTTAATCGTCAAAGTATTTATTTACAATATTTATTAAGACAATGTGAAAAACCAATTATAAGTCATTCAATGTAGGTTTCGTGAATAGCAGGATTATAAGCAGAACTATCAATTTCATTCAAAGTTTTAAACAAAATTATCGTGAGATGTAACATTACTTATTAATTGTGTAGAAGCGGGTAACTCACATTTTATAAATCGAACTTTGCCGACATGTTTCACTCCATGACGAGGGAGCATAATCATGAGCCGTTCGTATTCCTCGGTCACTCACACGGGAACATCTCATGATTATGCTCCTCGTTACGGAGTGAAACATGTCGAACCAAATTCTATGTATAAAACGTGAGTTATCCGCTTCTTTACATTTAAAATATTCTTAATGAATGCTTGCAAAAACTGAGCAAACGAACTTCAATGGCGTCACATCATACATACATACATCACATATCAGCCTTATGTAGTCCACTGCTGGACATAGGCCTCCCACAAATCTGATTTATATCATCTTGGGGGGTAATTGCCATAGTCGCCATGCTTGGCAGCCGGGTTGGCGAACGCAGTAGCTGTAGATTGGGTTTCGTAGGATTTTTCCCTTTATCACCTCTTACGACAACCGCGAGAGGAGATGGGGTGGTGCTATTCTAGCTAGCCGGCATCACATCCTCAATTAATATTCATTGTAAGATATCTTCTATCTTCTCTAGATAAGATTTATTCAGTGAAAGTTACTTAATAGCATATGCTTTCTGCCAAACCACAAGGTTTGCTGGCAGAGTAGACACCTTTACTTATACAAATTCACTTAAAGAAATCTAAAATTAGAAGTTTCTCAACTTATGTACGTATGTATTCTAAGTACTTGTGAATCTAAATCATTCGTATATATTTTCAAGATTAGCCGTCAGCCCTTCCCTCTGGCTGGGCGAGTTACCCACAGTAATCAGTAGCTACCCCGACGGGCGAGGCAAATATTTATTTCATATGTCAGAAAGACCCGGGACCCGGGTATGTCCTTAAACTACGTCCAACAATGAGAGGTAGGGCACAGCGATGACCATCACGCTTGAATCTGGGGCAGCCCAACTGGGGAAGTACCTCCTCCTTACAGAAGACCACAGCCATAATAGCACTGCTACCTTTCACGTATGTAGTGTTGTGTTCCTGATGGTGAGTAAGGTTCCCAGAGCTCCAACCCCCCTTAAAGGCCGGCAACGCGCTTGTGACTCCCCTGGTGTTGCGGGTGCCCATGGGCGACGGTAATTGCTTACCATCAGGCAATCCGTCTGCTCGTTTGCCGCCTATGTCATAAAAAAAAGACTTGTAACAATTTTTAAATTTCCAGGTTTTGTGTCCCACCGCGACATGGACAAAGGATCGTGGTTCATCCAAGCGCTATGCGAAGTGTTCGCGGCGCATGCGCACGAATGCCACGTGGTCACTCTGTTCACGCTAGTGGACAAGGCTCTACAGGAACGGTTCCATGTTCAAACTTCTGTAGTCGAGAACTGGGGGTTCAACTGTAAGCTGTACTTACATCCGGGGTTATTTGAGGACTAACTAGTGGCTATGATGTTCAAGGACTTGAACAAGGCATGTTCAAACTTCTGTAATCGAAATAAAAGGGACTAAGTGTCTTTTTAGTATGTATGATGTTCAAGATCGTGGACTAGGTATCCACAGGAACAGTTTCAAACCTATATAGTCGAGAATAGTATGATGTTCGAGGACTTGAACAAGGCTTTACAGGAACGGTTCCGAAAACTGGGGGTTCAACTGTAAAGTGTACTTACCCGAACATCATACCGACTAATACTAATCGGTATGATGTTCAAGGACTTGAATAAGGCATGGTTCCATGTTCAAACTTCTGTAATCGAAATAAAGGGGACTAAGTGTCTTTTTAGTACGTATGATGTTCAAGATTGTGGACTAGGTATTAACAGGAACAGTTTCAAACCTACAGAGGTTTGAAACTAGTGGGTATGATGTTCAAGGACTTGAACAAAGCTTAACAGTGCTAACCATGTTCAAACCTCTGTAATTGAGATAAAAGGGGATTAGTGTCTTATTAGTGGGTATGATGTTTAAAGTCGTGGACTAGGGCTTAACAGAAAAGTGTCAATCCTCTGTACCTACTTGACAACTGGGTGTTCAACTGTAAGCTTTACTTACTTCCGGGGTTATTTGAGGACTGATATGTGGTACTTACATGTTCAAACGTCTGAAGAATTTGATGCTCACCTGCAAGTTGGACCAGTATTACTAGGTATAGTGTAAGTTTCAATGTTAAGACCGCTGTAATCAAGAAAAAGGGGTACCTATTACCTCCGGTGCTATTTAAGGATTAATACTAGTGGGGCGTTGTTCAAAGTCGTGAACAAGGCTTAACATGAATGGTTCAGTGTTAACACCACTAATAAAGAATTGGGGGTGCAATAATAAGGCGTACAAAAAGTCGGGGTTATATGAGTATGACACTAAGTAATAATAATATGTATAGTTGATACATTTCACGTAAAGAGTTGAAATGAAATCGTGTAGTCAAAAGATAAAAGATCTTTATTGTAAAATTATCTTTCTCTATTGATCTTTATTGATATTTTTTATTAAAAAAATGTAAGTTTTGTCTATGGCTCACATCTACGGAAGACTGTTTTGTTACATAGATATGCATTATTAGAAAAAATATATTATTCAAGAGTTCTATTTACTTTATTTCAAAAATACTGTGTTAAGAATCGGAATTCCGAAGACTATCGATTTGAATACTTATCCATTTTTTTTTTGTAAGTCACCTGACGCTATTTTCATATCACGTCACAAAACTATTTTTTTTTCGCATGTGAAAACTTATTACTTAAACTGGTCGTCGAGGTAGACATAACTCAATATGTTATTATTGTCAACAATATATTTTTTTCTCATACCGCTGACAGCGATGTCAAAGTGATATAAGGTAAGCGTCCTGGTATCCTATACCGTCCCAATGGATGCCACTTTCAATGTTAAGTCATTGACAATAGAGGTGTCATCTACCAGTCATTTGCAAAGCGAGTACTAGTACGTTTACTAAATTTCATATAATTATAATGAAATTTTTGTGTAGCTCATAATTCTGCTTATTGCAAGAAATATTGTTTGTTGTACGGTCAGCAACATAAGTTGCTAAGCGGGCCAAGTGTTCAGAAAAATCTTGACATAGAGAATAGAACAACACCTTCGCTGTGGCAATCAGTTAACATAGCAGTTAACCATACGTGTACGGGGTCGAATCAACCCCGTACCGCAGTGAACGTGTTAAGATTATTTTTAACACCTCCCCCGCTTGTATCTAGTTTAATTTTTGACATCGATATTTAGACGTAAGTTTAGACTTTATACGTAGAGCTCTGATAGAACAAATTGTATAGGTCTGTATCTTATGTTAAAGAAACAGCCAATAAAAACAAGAATTTGGCCATATTTAGTAAAATCTCTTTCCTGTGATAGTAGTTTTTTATAGTCGGTATAAATAGTTACCATCGACTGTTGCGTTCCATAGATTATATAGATATAAGTAAAAACGAATACTTTTTATATATATAAAAAAAAATACTTTGCTTGAGAAGTCTTTTTAGTAAAAATCAGACTGTCTATATCACCGTGCTGACATCTAGCGTCTTATGCATCTTTTTTTGACAGACGTATCTAGAATATGAAACTCTCGTTTCTCATATTTGTAATGATGGCTTTTATCAGCCCTTGAGTAAGTATTTAGTAAAATTAAAACGAAAAAATATAAAAAAATCATTATTCTAGGAAAAATTAAAACAGCATGTGTGCAAGCTTCCGTATATAACTTTTAAAAATAAATAAATAAATTGTAGGCCTTTCGGTACTTGACGCAAATATTAGTGTACAGTCAGCAGCAAAAGTTGTTAAACGTTTGAAGTGTTCAAAATGACCTACACGCGCTCTTATTCTCTTGACAATAGATACGTGTTGACCTCATTTTGAACACCTCAAATGCTTAGCTACTTCTGATGCTGACTGTACTACATCAAAGCAGGGATCGTTACCGGTATTCTTAATACCGCTTAAAAATTAGGTATAACCGGTTATAGTTGCATTTCGCTATTTATATCGATAAAGCTCAGATTAGCGGTATAATCAAAACCGATATTCAAATATATTAGCGGTTTTGCTAATTGACAGCAATACCTCTATTTAGCACTTTACCCCTAAAAACTATTACCGGTAATAGCCGTCAGTGTCAATATACTCGAGTCGTATGACAAACTTGTGACAAACTAATTTACTTATACAGTATATAGTTGACACTTCAGCCAGCCATGCACATTGTCAGCGGGACCCATAGGGGTGGCGAACCTAAGCCCAATTAAAACAAATATAGATTTATCCTATTCAAAACATACTTGAAAAAAATATTTGTAGTACTTAGTAATAGTAATAAAAAATACTATGTATGTATATTCCTTGGCTGAATAGGGGTGTTGACACATATTTAATTAATAACAAAATTAAGTAAAATGGACAAATAATTACAAACATAAGCAAGGCAAACGCGTAAAAATAATTAAAAGTATATGTTGACGTGATTCAGAGGTCACAATTTAAAAAGTATAAAATTCAGATTGTATATGTATAACCTTGGTATCATTAGATTTCTCACGTTTTACTGAAAAATAAAATGCAATGCAACTATATAACATAAACACAAAATATCTCGGACTCAATAGCAAGGAAGCAGAATTAACATCTTTATTTCCCGAAGTCCTTACCTGGTAATGGGTAAAATAAATAAAAAACCTTATTTATTGGTTGCCCAGAAACGAAATAAGGAACTAACCAAAACATTTTCAAAGAAATACGGCTGTAGCATTTTTAGGTATATATACTTTCGTGGGAATCAGAAATGTTTAAAGAACCAACGTTTAATATAATTCCTGTTTATTTAACATAAAAGTAGTAAATCAAGTAAGTATAGGTACAAATACTTCTCAAGTGTACTTGTCACTACAAGTTGACAACCCTGTTCCGACACTCATAGTTCTGTCATAAAATTATACATGAAATGGCGGCGCTACCGCGAACAACGATATTCGTAAATTTCGGACGATTGTCTCTGTCTTAAACCTTAATTGGAGAAAAAGAGAGATGCTCTAAATATACGAACTTCGATGTTCGTGGTACCGAAACCTAAAGTGATGAAGTATGTCTTGTCATTCAATAGAGATTTTGACAGCCATATCTTAGGGAATAAGGGATAATTGATTAACAATTTGTAAGAAACTATCGCCTTAACGACTTTAGTGCTGGAATAATATAAAGTACCTATTTTGCTCGCAAAAAAAGCGTAAGATGTATGAAATCCTGCGGCGCTTCCGTCTTTCTCGAGCGAAAGCAAAGACCATTTTACCAAAAACGCGTAAGATGTATGCAATCCTGCGGCGCTTACTGTTTTTTCGAGTTGATAAAGTTTGTACTGGAGAGATATCTTCGATTTTTAGTACATTACTTAATTTTTTTCATACTTTTTTACCGTTTAAACCTTCCCTGAGCTACTACAAATATTTCGAGACCAAAATTAGCCAAATCGGTAAAGCCGCTCTCAAGTTATAGCGTGACCAAGAGAAATAGGGGTTCATTTTTAAATATAAGTATAGATAGATAGGTTACAGATATAGTGAGAAATTATTTTCCTTCAGAAAAACTCGTAGGTACCTCGATCAAAATAAGACGGCATCCGTACTATCAATTAATGATTGTATTATATGCATGACATTTTCATTTCCATTAATATGAAACTTTATTGTTTAATGCCAAATATAATTTTTCAGTTTGACGTATAATACTAAACAATAAAGTTCCATATTAATGGATATGAAAATGTCACTTATTTAATACGATCATTCTTGGCAGTTCGGAGGTCATCGTATTCCGATATAGATCCGAGTCTTCCCGAAAGAAAATAATCTCTATAGTAACCATTTAGTAGTAATGTTTAATTGACATCTTATCTTTCAATTGCGATGAATACCGGTATTTAATACAGGTATTTAATATCGTAAATAGTCTAGCCATAAAGGTATTCATAAAAGCGAAATGACAACAATACCTCTAATCAGAATACAGGTATTATTTTATTAGCGGTAATAGTCTGTCAAATGTATACAGGTATTTAATAAAACCGGTTTTACAATCCCTGCATCAAAGTGCTTTAACACCTTAATGGTACAGTACGCGTCATACCAGCTGAAATCAAAATGGTAATACAAAAATATATTTTCTGGATCTACGATGAACTTTTATTATAGGGTCAAAACCGAAAAAAACAAGTAAAAAAATGAGTGCTTCCCATACTAGCTAGATGTAGATGTTAGTATGGGAAGGTCATTTTTTTAAACTGATTTTTCATTTACGTTACGGTTCCATAGTAAAAAAATATCGTAATCATGAATAGATTCAGAAAATATAACTGTGTATCACCATTTTGATTTCACCCAGTATATACGTACGTCACGCGTAACACATCCTTACTGCTATAGCAATAAAGTTCTGTACCGATATATTTGGCCACTTTGGTCGCTACTGACTATTTGATTCAGTCGTCGATACTGTGCCGTTATACTCTTATAGGCATGTACGATTTGGAACTTCTGCCATCTTGTGGTCTAAATAAAGTTTAGTTAATTTTTTTGTTAGTTTTAATTATTAATTGTTTTTGTAGGTATTTCGTTGTTTTTAAATGTCAACTACAGTAAGACACGCGCGCCGCAGGGTAAGGTCTGCCATCTAGTAGACTAATTTGGCAACTTGTGCGTGATATTATTAACATCTTGCATGATTAACCTTTTGACTGCTGCGGCTTTTTGGGATAACACGTACAAATAAAACAGTATCTAATGCACAGTCGCCATGAGATATTTCGGAGCTTTGGAGGTGGTCACAAATATATGCGTTTTATCGCCTTGATAATAGAGGCGTTTTTCAGATATTTGTGACTACCTCCACAGCTCCGATGTCTGATGTCGACTGTATTAATGTCACGATTTTTTCCTCAGAATTATGTTTTTATGAGTCATAAATTATGACAAATGAGGGTAACCCCTGCTAGAGCCATCTTCGGCGTTCAAAAGGTTAAACCAGAGGGGTCCAGTGCTGCCCTGTACAGTTGTAACCTTTAAAAAACAAGTGTCCTGCCTGTGCATTTATATAAAATGTAATGTCAAATTGAGTTGTACTATTATATTAACTTAATATAAATCATTTTACATATTTAATAATGCTGTCGAAATAAAATGTTATTTTTAGAAATTACGTTTTTATTTTATTACAATTTTTCCCGCCATCGAGATATTTTTTTAACTTAATCTTCATACAAAATTTCATGATTTCATTGGTTCTGCGGTTTCATGAAATGGAAAAAGAAAGTAGTAATCCTTTCTATTCTAAACTTGTTTAAAATCGATTCTAGAATCAGTCTGCAGAAAGTGAACAGTAAGTGCGACAATTTTATTCTTTAAAATACCTAAGGAAGATGCATTATTCCAAGTTTTATAATATAAGATTTATAAGTATCCTGGGCAAACTAATCGTGTAGTCTAATTTTCACGGTAAAGTCGTTTAGGAGAAACTGCAAAACTTTTAAAGTTCCACATAACTTTTGTGCTAAACTCGTAGTTATTATATCTTTCAATACTACTAGAAGATAGACTGTCCTAACATTTATTATTATAACTAACCTGTTATCGCAATATCAAGTAAAACGCAGCTATATAGTTAAAAGTACTAGCATAATAAACAGAGAAATGATTTTATTCTGTCTATTTTATGCTGTAAACGATAAACTTTCAAGTTGAACTATAATTTATGAACGTGCCTTATATAAATGGCGCGAAAAGGAGCAAATGTACCAAACGTCAAGAAAATAATAGTTTTTTTTTTTTTTTGGCGGGAACGTTAAAAAGAATAGGCGCGCTTTTGAAATTAAATTTTGTAAATTAGTTTTAAATTCTAGATTTGTACATTTCTTTGTATATTTCTTATGTAAAATAGTCTATATAGTGTTAGTTTTGTACATATTACGTTAGTGCGTTTCCCCATAATGGGGAAGCGCACGGGGCGTAGCGGCCGTAAACGATCGCGAGTTACGGGTGAGTCTCTTACAGAAGGAATAGATCAGGACTTACCTTCTTCATCATCATCGACGACTTCATATTCTGATGCTGAAAATAATGATCGTCCACTAGCGAAGAAAAGAGAAAAGGATAAGTACACACCTTATAAAGCAGGAAATTATAACAGATTTTATGACGAAAACTCGCAGAAGAAAGATTTTATTGTCTTCCTCAATCGCGAAGAAGATAACACTAAAATTACAGATAAGGATAGGTTGGCCATATCTAATGGCATCAGAAAACATTGTGTTTCAGGTGTAATGCATCTGAGGTCAATTAATGCATTCAAAATTGGTATAACTTTCGACCTCCCTAACAACGCTAATGTTTTTCTTAAGAACGAAAAGCTCCTAAACGAATTGAGGATGGTTGGTTCAATACCGGCTGCCGAAACAGAAGCCACTGGGGTTCTCACATCTGTACCTTGCGATTATTCCAATAAAAATCTTTCAGCTTATTGCTTCTAGTAAAAAAGTTATTAGTGTGAGACGTTTCATGCGACGGGTAAAAGACGCTCAAGGTGTCGTTTCCTTTCTTCCAACACAGACAGTTGCTGTTACATTTGCTTCAACGCAGCTCCCCGAGTATGTTACTTTAGACCACTGGAGACATGAGGTAGGAGTTTATGTTCCTCCTGTTAAACAGTGCCTGAAGTGCATGAAATTCGACCACATTGCTAAATTTTGTAAAACAATGAAACTTGCTCAATTTGCTCAGGCAACCATAATTTTAAACAATGTGACAAGTCCAAAACTCAATGTGCTAACTGTGGCGGTGACCATATTGCAATTTCTACCACATGTCCACTTAAAAACAAAAACTAGAAGAAAACAAAATAAAAGCAAAAATGCAAGATATTCTGATCTTTTTAGTGCAGCTCAATTTCCACAGCTAAATTCAAAATACATTGATACTCAAATATCCAATTTAATTAAATCTGACAAATTTATGAATTTATTAGTTGAAGCAATGCTTGAAATATGTTCAAAACCTGATGTGCCAAAAATTCTAAAAGCATTAGAGAAATTTTAGATAACACTTTTAAGAAAAAACACCTTAACCTTTTTATGGATACATTACATATAGTGCAATGGAATGCTCAAAGTTTAATTAGTAATAGGCTAGTTTTAACAAAATTTTTATATGATAACAACATACATATTGCCATAATCTCTGAAACATGGTTGAAACCACATCAATTTTTTCTATCAAAGGGTACAATATTATTAGAAATGATTGTGGGAACAACCACAATGGTGTTGCAATTTTAATTCATAATATTATAACACATTCTCAAATTATAACTCATTTTGATAGTTCTTTACAAAATGTTTGTGTGAAAATCAAAATTAATAACAATGAATTAAGTGTCGTTAGTTTTTACAGTCCATCTAATACAAATCCACCATTTAATAAAAATAATCTAGACGTTTTGCTTAAGTCCATTCCTAAACCTATGATATTTGGAGGCGATTTTAATGCTCATCACATGTCTTGGGGATGTGTCGACACCCTGCCTCGAGGTAAGGATGTTTTAGATGTTATTGATGAAAATGATCTTGTTCTTTTGAATAATGGCAGTCCCACTACAATTGGTTCTTCATCTTGGCGAGCTAATGCTCTTGATTTAACTTTAGTTTCTCCATCTTTGGCACTTTCATGTGATTGGTCTGTTTATGATTATCCTCTGGGTAGCAGTTATCACTTGCCTGTAATTATAAATTTGGTTGTTGGAAATGAAAGTAATCTACAGAATAATATACAATGCAATAATGTACATTTACCATTTCAGCATAATTACAAATTAGTTAATTGGAAAATATATAGTCAATTAATGGATTCAAATTTAAAAATATTGACTTTAATGCTATGTCTCCACCAGAATCCTACAATTTGTTTTGTAACATAATACATTCTGTTGCTGAACAGTCAATTCCACAGTCTACCTCCACTAATAAATGTAATAATATTGCTAAACCTTGTTTACCAAAACATTCTAAGTGTCCTAGTTTACCCTGGTGGAACTCAAAGTGTTCAGAAGCTGTTCAAAACTCAAAGAATGCTTATATATATTTTAAAAACAACCCTTCTGAGGAAAATTATATTGAATTTAAGAGATTGCGAGCTTTAAAAAACTAATACTTAAAACAGAAAAACCAACAGCTGGATGGAATTGTGCAACTCATTTTAATAGATGTACCTCATTGTCATTGGTATGGAAGTACATGCGTAAATTTAATAAATCATTTACTCTTAATAATTCTCTTGATGATAGTTGGATTCCAGATTTTATATGTAAATACACTCCTGACTTTGTTTTGAATGAGCCGTTAAATTATAATAAAACTGATAATATTGGAAATAATTATTTGACTGATCCATTTTCGTATCAAGAACTCCATTCTGCGTTGTTTTCTAGAAGAGATACATCCCATGGTCTAGATGGGATTCCATATATACTTTTAAAAATTAACCCCAAATTGTCTCATAATCTTTTAAACTTACTTAATCGTATGTGGAAGGAAAACTTTATACCTGAGGAATGGAAAACTGATTGTTTGGTTCCAGTTTTAAAACCTGGTAAAGATAAATTGTTGCCGGATTCGTATCGACCCATAGCTCTTACGTCTTGTATTGGAAAGATATTTGAACAGCTTTTAAAACAACGCCTAGAATTTTATGTAGAACAAAATGGTCTTTTACCTTACAACCAATTTGGTTTTCGCAGAGGTCAGTCTTCTCGTGAAAGCATTTGTCAGCTAGTATTAGATGCTCAACACAGTCTGTATAATAATCAATATCTTTTATGCGTTTTCTTTGATATTGCTGGTGCTTTTAACAGTGTTAATATTTCGGTTCTTTGTAACGAGTTGTCAGTGATAGGGATACCTGGGCAATTAATAAACTGGATACAAGCATTTTTGACCAATAGAAAAGTATTTGTTAAATTTAATAATCATTTATATGGTCCAAGATGCTCGTCGTTAGGAGTATGTCAAGGAGGAATTCTGTCTCCATTAATATTTATCTTATATATTAGACGATTGAATCTTATTTTGGGATCGAATGTAAAAACTTACAATATGCAGATGACTTAGTAGTTTATACATCTGGAATGGATTTAAGTCAATTAGCTTCTACTGTAAATAACGCACTTTCCAGTTTATATAAATACTTTTCATACCTTAATTTAGATGTTAATCCTACTAAATCAAAAGTCTTCATTTTCGGTCGTAAATGTGTAGCTACACCTAATATTTTGTATAACAGAATTCCATTGCCTATATATAGTGAAGTAAAATTTTTGGGTGTAACTTTTACTCCAAAACTCTCATGGACAAAATACATTAATAATATAACAACAAAAGCAAACAAGGCTTATAATGTATTAAAATCTGTTTGCGGGACTACTTGGGGAGCAGATCCCAAAATATTGTTAGTGTTATACAAATCTCTCGTTCGTAGTCACTTTGAATATGGTTTTCTTTGTTTTGCTGGAGATAGTAAATTAGTGAATAGTTTGGACAAAATACAAAATAAATGTATGCGCACAATACTAGGTGCCTTTAAAACTAGTCCTATTGCTGCTTTGCAAATCGAAACAAAACTGCCACCCATTAGTGTTCGATTCCGTTATTTGAAAGAAAGATTTATCTTGAAGCTTCATAGTTTGCCTAATAATGATCTTCTTACCAATTTAATTGCTTCTCAATCTGCTCCTTATAAGCAACATATGTTTATTTTGCAAGATTTTTCTTGCTTTTTCATTCTCTTGAAGAGTTTAATATACATTTGAACGATGATGTTCTTCCTTGTTATGCAGGCACATTCCAAAGTAAATATGCCGCAATGAATATTGTAATCGATTCAAGCTTGTCTTCTAAGGAGGAAGTTTATCTGTTATTGTCAGAATGGACTAATTATAAATTTATTTATACTGATGGGTCCAAAAATAATGATGCTGTATCTTTTGCAATTTACCAGACCGAAATCAATAAGGGAGTGGGATACAAAATTAATAAATATGCTAGCATCTTCACTGCTGAAGCAACAGCCATCCTTTTGCTTTAAAACATATTATGGAAAGAAATCAGTTGAACAAAAATTGGGTAATAGTCAGTGATAGTATGAGTGTCTTAAAAGTTTGTCAAGTAACAAAATGAATGCTAACATTAACTACCTGATTTTTACTATTAAAGAATTATGGTGGAAGTTATCCTTAACTGACACTGTAGTACAATTCGTTTGGGTACCTTCGCATATAGGAGTCTTAGGTAATGAAAATGCAGATTTTTAGCCAGAACCATTGTTAATATTTCTGATTCATGCTCAAGTTTAACCATCAAGGAGTTGGATGTCGCTTTGCCGTATACGGATATGATATCTAATCTTAAAAAGCGCATGATTAGTAATTGGGGAAAACATTGGTATTTTTGTAGAGAAGTTGAAAATAAAGCTCATATATATTCTTTGTTAGACGTTCCTGTTAATAGTACGCCATGGTTCTGCAAGCTTAAACATTTTGTTCATAGAAATTTCTATACTATAATCAATCGAATGCGCATTGGTCATTATTGCCTAAATTTTCATCTTCATCGAAAAAATATAGTTTCTTCTCCTTATTGTGATCGTTGTCAAATGAATGAAGTTCAGTCTCTCGACCACATCATTTTCGTTTGCCCGTCCTTCGGCATTCAGCGCCTTGTGCTGATGGATGAGCTGCTTAATATTTATGAGGCATCTAATATAATCCCGCTGTCAGTACCAGATTTGCTAAGAGAGCCTACCACGTATATGTCTTTGTATAAATTTGTACATAACACCATAAATAAGTTGTAAATATTTTAATACAATTTTTTAATTTTAGGTTCTTAATGCAGATAACATATAAATGTAAATTGTATATATTTAAAATAAATCTAAATATCGCTACTAGAATATTTCAGGATTGTACTGTTTGGAAAGGACAATAATTAAACTGGATTATGAGATTGAACGTACGGTTTTGACTTAATTAATGGATGATACATACATACTGAAATTGTATAAGAAAATAAAAGTAACTGAAGACATTGAACTCGGATTTGACCTAATATGAATAGTACTTACTGAAGACGTTGACCGGATTGAACTTATGAAAAAGAAAACAAACTACTTATGACAAGGCAGTATGGCTTAGAGCTTTAGCCTGTCCAGATGGACGAAAAAAAAAAAAAAAAAAAAAAAAAGTACCAAACGTCAATGTCAGACATGCAAACAAAATAGAACCACTCAAATCTGATTGTAACTCATGTGTTTTATATTTTTATTTAATTTTTAAGCTCTATTTTGTGCTAATGACATTATTTTAACCGTTATTTGACAATATTTTAAAACTAATCATTATGCCGGACGTAATGATATCTGGAATACCCGTGAGCTTCCCATTTGAGCCATACGATGTTCAAAAGGCCTACATGGAAAGAGTTATTGAAAGCTTGCAAAACAATACGAATGCACTATTAGAGTCTCCAACAGGTACTGGAAAGACGTTGAGCTTGCTATGCTCCTCATTGGCATGGTTATTGGTAAAGAAAGCGCAGTTGCAGATGAACGCGCAACTCGGGAACTTTTCCGAACACAACGAGGCATTGCGAGATTCTTTAAAACAAGGAGCAGGTAAGAAAGACAACATGACATGGGGCATGCCGAAAATTATATATTCATCACGCACACACTCACAGTTAACGCAAGCTATGCAGGAATTAAAAAGATCAAGTTACAAACATGTAAAGGCGGCAGTGTTGGGCTCTAGAGATCAGATGTGTATCCATCCGGAGGTTTCTAAAGAAACTAATAACATGAATAAGGTGCATATGTGCCAATTGAGAGTCAAATCTCGAACTTGTCATTTTTATAACAATGTTGAATCAAAGAAGGATGATAGAGCTGTTAAAGGTGATGATATTCTTGATATTGAAGACTTGGTTACTGTTGGAAAGAGACTAAAAGCCTGCCCCTATTATCTAGCTAAAGAGTTGAAGCAAGATGCTGATATTATATTCATGCCTTATAACTATCTGTTAGATCCAAAATCAAGGAAAGCCAATGGTGTGGAACTGACTAATAATATAATTATTTTAGATGAAGCTCATAATGTAGAGAAAATGTGTGAAGAGTCAGCCTCGTTGCAGATTAGATCAACAGACATAGCTTTATGTATAGAGGAAATTACCCACATCATGAGGTCATTTGGTGATGGTAACGATGAACAACTTGACGTTACTGTTGATAACAATCAACCCAAAGACTTCACAAGTGAGGATCTCTGTGTTTTGAAAGAAATTATGCTAGCATTTGAAAAAGCAATGGACGAAATTACTGTAGGCAAAGAGGGCTCAACTTATCCTGGTGGGTTTATATTTGAATTATTAGCTAAAGCTGAAATAAAGGACCACAATCAAATGTCTGTCATATCATTGCTCGAAAATCTAATCCAGTACCTGTCAACTGCAAGTGCATCTCCTTTTCAAAGGAAAGGTGTTGGACTCCAAAAGATAGCAGATCTTTTGAATGTTGTCTTCAGTGGGACTACTCATGCTCACAAAGAAAGAGTGAAGATGTGTTATAAGGTGCATGTGCAAGTTGAAGACAAGAAAAACAACAAAAAGACAGACAGCTGGGGAGCTCTGAAGACAGCTAATGCCAAATCCTCTGAAAGGGTTCTAAGTTACTGGTGTTTTAGCCCAGGTTTTGGCATGAAGCAATTGCTTGAGCAGAATGTAAGAAGTATTATCCTGACTAGTGGTACCTTGGCTCCACTCAAACCTTTGATATCAGAGCTTGGGATCCCAATTGGAACACAACTAGAAAATCCGCATATAGTCAAAGCAAACCAAATCTGTGTCAAAATTATACCACAGGGACCGGACTCCATACAGCTGAACTCCAATTATCAAAACAGGGACAACCCAAAATATATTTGTTCCCTTGGACGGACTATTTTAAGTTTCACTAGAGTAGTGCCAGATGGACTACTGGTGTTCTTCCCATCCTATCCCATCATGAACAAATGTCAAGAAATGTGGCAGTCAGAGGGTATATGGACAAGTATCAGTAACATTAAACCAATTTTTGTGGAGCCTCAGAGAAAAGACACCTTCAATGCAATAATGAGTGACTTTTATAGCAAAATCAATGATCCCAGCACAAGAGGGGCTTGCTTCATGGCTGTGTGCCGGGGAAAGGTGTCAGAAGGCTTAGACTTTGCAGACATGAATGGTAGGGCTGTTATCATAACAGGTTTGCCATTTCCCCCACTAAAGGATCCTAGAATAGTCCTAAAGAAAAAGTATTTGGAAGAATTGAGAGCCACTGATAAAGATTTCTTGTCTGGAGATGACTGGTACTCTTTGGAAGCCACAAGAGCAGTCAATCAAGCTATTGGCAGAGTCATTCGCCACCAGAATGACTATGGAGCGATCTTGCTTTGTGATAGCAGATTTAACAGCCCTAAACTCAAAGGGCAGTTGTCTGCATGGCTCAGGAATCACATAAATGTGTCCAATAAATTTGGAGAAACTGTGAGTGAAGTATGCAGGTTTTTCAAAACTGCCGAGTCAACTTTGCCCTCGCCAAAATTGAAACCTTTACTTTCCAGTGAAGCTAATACTATCAAAGCAAATCACGGAAACGTCACAGGAGTGTCTTTCCCTTCTACTCAAACCAGAATAGTGAGCAAGTCTTTGAAAAAGCCCGTCAGCCAATACCCAAACTCAAATGAAGTTTATGCTGACTTTGCTATGGATTTCTACAAGAACGCACAATCATCTGCTTATGTAAATGAGTTCAAACCTAAAGAGACTAAAGATCTTTTTAGTGCAATAGACAGTAGCAATCAATCAGTGAGTAAACCAGAGCCTTTAGTAACTATTCATAAAAGGAATGTTGACAGCCAGGAGGCAACTATTTTAGCACCAAAGAGAAAGAAACTTAAAATTAAGCCGTTTGGCTTTGATGAGAACCTAATGGGGAGTGCAGCCATTGTGGATAAAGAACCACCTGCCTCTCTTATTGACTTTGTTAAAGAAATAAAAACTCTCCTACAAGCTGACCAGTACAAGCAATTTCAGATGTCAATATCAAATTATAAGAAAGAAGGGAGCTACAACAACTTTATATCAGTTTTAACTAGTATGTTAGAGAATAAGAGAATGTTTTATTTATTTAAAGGCATGAAGAGATTTTTAAGAGAGGAACATAAAGCTAGTTTTCAGGAATATTGTGATAATGTGAAATTAGATAATTTATCAAACTGACTTTTAATTGAATAAACTATTTTAGCTGTAGTTTTCAACTTATTTATTACAACATTATTATTTTCTGTATCAAATATAGTGTAGAATGTTGTACTGGCATTTGTTATGAATGTACTGTCATATAATCATATGTATTATACTAGCTTTTATTTGGCCAGCCATTCCCATCTTTAAAGTATGGTTGCAGGATAAAAAATATCCTATGTCCTTTTTCATAGTTTAAACTCTCTCCATACCAAACTTCATCCCAATTGGTTCAGCTGTTTAAGCATGAAGAGGTAACAGACAGACAGGAGCTACTTTCGAATTTTTAATATTAGTATGGATGTATGGATTAGTATGGATATTGTATACCCAGATTATACATTTTCTAGTTATCATACATATGTGACATTATCTAGCAAAAGGGACCTTATTGTCGATGGCGCTTACGTCGAACCGCGTTGCGTTTGTATTGCGGCATCTTGAACAACGGCGTAAGCGACATCGACAATAAGGTCCCTTATCATAGATAATGTCACATATGACTACTGTAAGTAAAAAGTATTTTTATATGAAAAGAGTGCCATTTAAAACTCACTTTTTGACTGAATGTTGTAGATGTTTTTGAATACTACAACATATTAAGAGTTCAGACAGGTTATTAAGGATGACTCAAATACTGCTGGTCACAACCTGATCAAAAACACATTCAAGTGCCACCATTTGCTACATGCTGCAATGCCAGGTTCCCACCAGTTGGGTTCTCTATTTGTAGCTACATAATATGGAGAATACACAGGTTTCAGCTATGGTTGTACATGTGCATAGCAAATGGTGGCACTCAATGTGTAAAGTACAGTATATTCCGAAAAGGAAACAACTTTTGGTTCATACATTTATATTTTACAACACTAACAACTAAACTTGACTAAATTAAAATACATTCTTGGGCGCTTCATTGATATAATTAGCAATCTCAACAGAATTGATTCTCAGCATCGTCTGTTCAGCCCGCTGGAAGTTAATTCTCATATACTGCTTCCTCCTCTTCTTCTTGAAGTGCACGCGAGTATGTGATAAGCCTTTAGAGATTACTGTAGCAGTCACATTGACTAATCCTGGTTGAACTAGTGGTCTTCCGATCAGCGAGAAATCCTTAGTGGCAGCGAGTAAAACTTTGTCTAGCCTTATCTTATCCCCGATATTTGGTGGCCAGTAACCCTCGACGACGACTAGGTCACCGTCTGTGACACGCCACTGCTTACCCAAGAGATGCACTATAGCAAAGTTCCTCGAAGATTTCTCTTCAATAAGTTTGTTACATGTTGCGATGACATCTTTCTGTGTATCAGCTACTGTGTTCTCTCGGGGTATTAAATTACTCACGAATCGTGATAGAATGCCGCCTGGAAGAGAAAATATTTATAATGTTTGTTACAGCAAATTACGATACATCTTCAAGATTATAAATACATTACCTTGTCCGCCCGTAAAAGCAGTGGCGATTTTATGTAAACCTGCCCTGATCATAGCCATGTTTAAAGTTATACCTTGAGTATTTTATTAGTTAATGTTTTAAAGGAAGAACATTTTTAACATAACATAACCTAAAATAATAGTCCGATATAATCCGTATTGACACTTGACTTGACATTCCGGGTTCGTTCGGAAATTGTCAGAGTATAAATGCATATAAATTATAAAGCCTTAAATACATGAGCCTTAAATACGTGAGTATCTTGGAAGATTTACTAAATCCTCCAAGGTGAGTATTATAAATTATAATATTCTTTCACTGGACCTATAAATTGGGTTTTGTGAGTTTTTACTTTCATACAAATGGTAGCAGCAAGCGGAGTGCTTTGCAAGTATGAGGGAAATATCTTTAGGCGTGTTTATAGGAAATATATTTCGACAAGGGAAGCTGCAATAAATACTTCATCATCATCATCATATCAGCCGAAGGACTTCAGCTGGACATAGGCCTCCCCCAAAGTGACCTACATTGCCGCGACCTTTACCAGGTCGTTGGCTCACCTTTTGTGTGGTCTTGGACTACTAAGTGGATAGTTTACTCTAGGACTGAATAATCGACTACAACTTCAACCTGGGAATTTTCATCCTCAGGCCAACTCGTTTAGAAGCATTACTGAGGTCACCGAGAATTGTACTGAAATCCTTCATGGTCTCAGCCAACCCTACTATATCGTCAGCAAACGAAAGGTAAGTGATGGTCTCATTTTTGAAGAACAGGACCACCACACTTCTGTTCTCCCCCCTCATAAGACAGAATTAAACCGCTTCAAAGGGCTATTAGGACCGGTTTACCACGAGTCTTCAGGAGTTGGGCTGTTAGCCCAACCAAGTGTTGAGCTATATAATTAGAGGCATACTTATCTCGCACAGGCAGATGTCCGGGCTGTCTTCGGTATAGGTTGGACCAGTCTAGCCGGGTCTTCTGCCAGATCAATCTTGGGTCTGTTAATTGACGTGTATAGCTAATAAGTATAATATCGTATCGGCTGAAGATTATAGGGCAATCACTACTTTTCTCAGTGAGTCTTAGAGAACCTTTTGGTTCTACTACTCCGTTGGGCCTTGAAGAACTTAGACGATGATTGATGAATGAATCGAAATGGTTTTGGAGTTTTAGATTTATTGATGAGATGATATTATTATCCCATTGACGGGATAGAGAAAGCTTTCAGGGGTTTGGATTCGGATTGGTGATGGACGGCGAGTGCACTTTATCAGTCGTGAGCGCTTTAGTGTAACAGGTACATACTTGCTGCAACGGAATCGATCTGGCTTTATCGTCTCATTGGCGGCATTATCGTATTACACCCTGACTAAGGGTGGACAATGAAGCAGCAATAAAGCTGAAAATGCAGAGTTCCATCATCAGGGCGAAAGACATCCGAGTCCGACACTTCTTTGTAAGGATGCCTTTCCACTAAAGTTACTTATGCTACGAAGTTACGTGTATACGAGTTTTTCCTCGCGAGTTCGTCGGCCAGCCATGCCCATCTTTAAAGCATGGTTGCGGGATAAAAACTATCCCATGTCCTTTCTCGTAGCTCAAACTCTCTCAATTGTTTCAGCGGTTTAAGCGTGAAGAGGTAACACACAGACAGAATTACTTTCGCATTTATAATATTAGTATGGATAGGTAAACAGAGCGCAGCATAGGTCTCTTGAAAAACACTTTAAGGGAGTTAGTTACAAATGGGATCTATGGTAGCAAAAGTAAGTACCAATAACTAATGAAGATCAACTGAACTTGCAGTTGCAAGACCCAGGTCGACGCTAATTGCCAATCAAAGAGGTCTTTGCTGATTTAAATAAAAAGAAAATATTACCTAGCAACTAAATACTCTGTTTATTAACTGTCAAATAGTTGTGTCATCTGTAAATACTTGGTAAACACAGACTTTAGTGAACGTTATATTTAAATGGAAATGAAATTGGTAAAATTGTCAGAATCTAAGGAGCCATAATTAAAAAAAAATGTTGTTGTGTTGTGTTTGTGTGTGACAGTTTAATAGTGATGTAAACATAAAAATAATATACTTAACTCCTATCCGACGTTACGTGCATACACGTAAGTAGATTGGCAGAGTAGTACTTATTTACATACCTCTACTATATTATTAATATCAATACGTCCCTAATATTAACTATCAGTCTCGGAGGGAGAATTTTAATTATTATGTTGACAATATAGGACCGTCTTAATACCTGCACAAATAGCAAATACTGTAATACAATAAGGGATGTTTAATTATAATCATTAATGTTGTATTAACTATATTATATGTAATATGGTTATGTAATATGTTCTATCCCTGTCACATAAACAGGAATAGTAGGAATGAATAATTTTTGGTTATATTATAGCTATGTATGTAGACGCCCCAGATACAAAATATTTTTGCAATAACCGGTATGATTACCGAATTATAGGCCTTCGAAGTTTTGACTTACTAGCAGATACGTGACACTGGACAAAAAATCTATGATTTAGCAGTTAAAACTGAACAAACTGAGCAAGGGTATAATTATTACAAATAAACGAGACTTAACCGCGTATATTAACTTTAAAAATTCCCTCAGAAGTTTGAAAAAGGACGTTGTACTCGTGGTCTCGTATAAAGACTGGGTAAAGTTCACATCAAGATCTAGCAGCGCTAGTTTTTCGAACTACCCGCACTTGATCTTGAACATTTTGCGCACTAGGGATGTCACTCGGTCGACTCACTACACTAAAGATATCGGTATTTTTAAAGTTTATTTGTAATATTGTGTAAAAACCGTGGAAGTTTAAATAAATAATAAAACTTTCTACAAGGTTTGGCGTAAAATGCCCCACAGGCACAGGTCAGCTTGAGTCCGTGGCAGTACGTGGCGCGTGCTGAAGATCGCTCTCCGCGGTAGTCAATGGGTGAGGCCTACGTCCCGCAGTGGCCGTCTATGATATTTTTTCTGAAATAATATTACAAGACATTTTTACACAAATTGAATGAGCCCCACGGTAAGCTCAAGAAGGCTTGTGTTGTGGGTACTCAGCCAGCGATATACATAATATACAAATACTTAAATACATATATAAGGTAATGGCATCAGTGTTGGACACTTTAAGCTGACAGGCACCAATGATGGACACTTAGTTCTTATTTCAAAAATCATAAAGTTATAAATTGAATATGTCCCAACAAATGCACAACACTTAACTCCTTTGAAATAAGCACTAATGTGCATGATTGGTTCCGTGTCCATTACTGGTGCCGTCACCTTAAAACACCCATCAGGAACAAATATCTGTGCTCATCACACAAATAAATTCCCTTACAGGGATTTGAATCCACCATCAGCTTCATAGGCAAACCGATTAGGCCAAACCTGCCGTCCAAATAGACCCATTCAATTTCATAATCCGTCAGGAAGGCTTGTGATACACCAGCGATTGTTTTTGCCGTCCATTTTGATCTCGTTTTCAGCCGTTAATTTGCCGGGAGTGCTCTCGGGCTATACAATGCCATCGAGATTAAATTAATACAGGAGCCATTTTGCTAAGTGGCCCTGAAGCCTAGGTTTATGAAACGCGTATCAATTGCCGTGGCGTTTACATCCTGAGTATATTGGGTAATACAGTGAGATGGAAAAGGGTGAATCAAGTTTTCCGTATCACTGGTTGCCATAGTAACGTAATTTACCTGGTTTGTTCCAGTTTTGTCGTATTCCTGTTTCGTCGGATTTCTGTTTCGTCGAAATGTCAATATGAAATGAAACTATGCAATTACAGTGACTTCAACTTCGATTTTAATATCAATTGAAAACATATTTTATTTATTTGTCACACTAAAATTTCTAGAAAATGTACGATTATTATTACCAAGGTTCGGACAAACGCCCGTCATTTCGAAAATATAACCCTGTTCCGTACAGCAGAGACTTCCTTATTTTATGATGTTAAAATATTTTATTTTATAAGATTTATTTAATAACAATTTAACACAAAACATCTATTTAGGAGGTTCCAATGGGTCCTAGATTCACATCGTTATTGGCTTCACAACTGAAAATTTAGAAAAATGTTTGGTCATTCTATTTTATTGGCGAAAGTAAATTTCAGAATGTCAATCATAAATTAATTTGTCACTGGATATAAATTATGGTCAAATAAATGTATAAAATACTATTTCTTTATTAACATAAGGAAGTTTCTGCTGTACGGAACAGGGTTATATTTTCAAAATGACGGGCGTTTGTCCGATCCTTGGCTTATAACTATAACCATAAAAACTTTGATATATCTGTCTATTAAAGTGACTATTTTTGATACTAAATTTTTAATTAAATTAAATTTTAACATTAAATCTTCATGTTTAGTAAATACTGCACGACACATAAATAATACACATATTATATGTATATAATTCCGACGGAACAATAATACGATGGATCAGGAATACGATGATACAGGAATACGTCAAACCAGGAACAAACCATTAACCTTCGCCATTCACATTGACATAGTGAAAAGATATAATTTCAGTTTCTAGTACTTTCTAGGCTTTGCATCGAAAGCTGGATGCGCTTAGCCGCCAATTACGAAGTTACGCCACTACGCGATCTAAAGAGACACATGACAATAACTTTATTTATTTGAATGGATACAAAATCCATACTTTATATACTATACTATATGACATTCGCTGCCACCTCCTCCAAAAATGTATGGAAATGAACGCACATGTGCGTCGGTGGCAGTGAATGCGATATACTATCCATTCCTAATATTATAAATGCGAAAGTAACTCTGTCTGTCTGTTACATTTTCACGCTTAAACTGCTTAACCAATTGGTATGAAATTTGGTATGGAAAGAGTTTGAGCTATGATAAAGCACATAGGACATCTAGATTTTTCAAATTTTACTGAAAAAATTGGCTTCTTTCGTCTGTATTTCCGGAAAGATTTAATTTGGGTGTTTTCAAGGCAAGAGTGAATGGGCTGTTACCGAACCAGCGTGCTACACCCTCGACCTCGTCGACACTTACCATCAGGTATGACTGACGTCAAACGCTGGTCGGTCTTGTATAAAAAAATGTATGGCAACTATGATACTTAAACGCAATAATTCAATGACAATGTCATTATTTCTCCATACTTTTTTTGGACCCGGGTATGTCCTTAAACTACGTCCAACAATGAGAGGTAGGGCACAGCGAAGTACCATCACGCTCGAGTCCGGAGAAGCCCAACTGGGGAAGTACCTCCTCCTTACAGAAGACCACAGCCATAATAGCACTGCTACCTTTCAGGTATGTAGTCTTGTGTTCCTGGTGGTGAGTAAGGTTCCCAGAGCTCGAACCCCCATTAAAGGTCGGCAACGCGCTTGTGAATCCCCTGGTGTTGCGGGTGCCCATGGGCGACGGTAATTCCTTACCATCAGGCAATCCGTCTGCTCGTTTGCCACCTTTTGCCATAAAATAAAATACTTTTAAAAATACCCATACTTTAAAGAGGACGATAAGGGTGACGTCACTTATCATTGTTAGTTTTTAGACCGATAAGTGCAAGTGTTGGACATTGACTCTCATTTCTGACTCACGCAATTGGCCCCATAGAGGTAATCCTCGTAATGACCCAAATCCATTGTCTTTTTTTTTTATGACAAAGGTGGCAAACGAGCAGACGGATTACCTGATGGTAAGCAATTACCGTCGCCCATGGGCACTCGCAACACCAAGGGAGTCACAAGCGCGTTGCCGAGCTATAAGTGGGTTGGAGCTCTAGGAACCTTACTCATCATCAGGAACACAGCACTACATACCTGAAAGATAGCAGTGCTATTATGGCTGTGGTCTTCCGTAAGGAGGAGGTACTTCCCCAGTTGGGCTGCCCCAGATTCAAGCGTGATGGTCATCGCTGTGCCCTACCTCTCATAAACAAAATAAAAATCTTAATTTTTTTAAAAATAAAATAAAAAAAACATTAAGGTAATTCATTGAAATAAGCGTTTTTTATTTTGTTTATAAAGAAACTCTGTTCCCAGAAAAACGCTGTGATTGGCTACGTGTAGCTTCACGCTTTAATAATAATTGAAATAAATTAATATTACAGGCCATCCTTACATAAATTGACTGAGCCCCACGGTAAGTTCAAGATTTTTGTTTTTAGGTACAGTCAGCAGCAAAAGTAGCTAAGCGTTTGAAGTGTTCAAAATGACCTGCACGCGCTCTTATTCTCTTGACAAATCGAGATGTGTTGACCTCATTTTGAACACTCGAAACGCTTAGTCACTTCTGCTGCTGACTGTACTCAGCCAACCAACGTTACATTTATATGTTGGTTGGTATACAAGTACTTAAATACATAGAAAAGTCCCATGACTCAGAAACAAATACCTATGCTCATCACACAAATAAATGCCCTTACTGGAATTTGAACCCACTAGGCAAGACCTATCGTCAAAAATAAATATTATCAATATGCTTCCGCTAATGAATACTTTTCACCGTTGTGTGCAGACTCCGATTGTGATTCAATGATTATGTATCGGTAAAAATTATAATAATTTATAATATTTATACTATAAAGAAAAATATTCATCGTCTCCTAACATCCATGAATCTCTAAACGTGGCAGGCGGGTTGGCGATCACAGTACGTTTCGCTCTTAAAGGACGCTGCTGTCGTCCGCTGGTGGTTTTTGATCGCAGTCTAGGGACTATACCAAACGCATAAACAAACATACATAATCAAGGAAGGATTATAATAAACAAAATTTTAACAAAAAAAAAACCGACTTCAGAACAAAAAAATATTTGAAAACAAATTAAAATGCACTAAAAAGTAAAAAATAATTGCGTATTCTTCTACGACTTAATAATCTACTTACTTTTTTCAACTAAACAATATGTGTGTACGATCTATGGTACTACCTACTTCAAATTTAGCTGAGCACATACCAATGAATAACAAACAATGATCAAATTATTTTTTTGAGTCCTAAGTAAAATGAAATTAAAAATATTAGAATACTTAAAAATCAATCAAATTATTACGATATTTTTACAATTATTATTATCTTTCAAACTCCTCCTTTTTTGGAGTCGGTTAAAAAGCATACAGCTACGCGCACTACAACCGTAGAAGTCTACGGGCGCTACGGCGTAGCCAATAACAACATACATTTCAATGAGAACGCGCTACGCCGTAGCTGATCACATGCGTTACCCGCTACGTAGCGATATTTTTTTGTAGGCATGACGACAGGGTGTCGTGATTTTAATTTCAATTTCAATTTCAATTGGAGGTGCATTCGCCTGGTTTAAATGATTCGTATGTTTTAACTTAATTCTGTTTATTTAATTCAAAA
This sequence comes from Grapholita molesta, assembly GCA_022674325.2. Taxonomy (NCBI): domain Eukaryota; kingdom Metazoa; phylum Arthropoda; class Insecta; order Lepidoptera; family Tortricidae; genus Grapholita; species Grapholita molesta. Next base: position 1,196,590 of record CP053130.2, read on the forward strand.
TATTAATATTAAATAAATCTGGTATGAAAAATGTGTATAATAAAAAACGTTACTAAATATGGTTACGTAGAATCTAGACATCAGCAAAATTTTTACCTGTCACATTCAGTGTCGACATTTGCTACGCGCTACGGTCGTAGCCGAATCTCGTGTATTCGCCATAGATAGCGCTAAGCCACAACCTTCTTGGGAATCAGGGTGCCATAGCATCATGTTCAAGCTTAAGCACAAACTGACTAAAAGCATGTGTAGGGTTCCGTAGTTTATCAGTAACTCAAAAAAGGTTCAACCAATGAATGGTGGTTAATTGAATTACTTTTAAATAACTAAACTTCTAAAAAATGCATTTTCACTTTCCGAACTGTTTCCCCAATGTTTTTTCAATTCCAGTTTGATTTGATCCCGTTTTATTGAAGTATAAAGTGTACTTCACTAAAGTTGTTCAAAAACCTGTTCAATCCGAGTTTCAACCAATCGCGGCGCACTAACGATCGCGCCATCCAATCAGCGCGCCGCACCGCGCCAATAAAACAAACGGTAAGCGATATCCAGGTTCCATTTTCAAAATCCAGGTCTCCGTCGTTCGCCGGCCGGCCGAGTGCGTTCGGGAGTGTTCGGCGAGGCTCGGGCAGGTTCGGCGGCGTCTGGGGCGCGTTGCCATGGCGACGGGTGGGCACGCGGTGCCGATAGCGCCGCGGCCGCGGCCGAAAACAAACACCGAGGCTCGCCGGCTGGTAGGGGAGCACGTACTTATGGGCTGTTTTTATATGAAACATACTTGATGAATTATGAATACTGTCCTATAACAGATTTTGATTTCTTACTCATACTTAAGCTTAGATACTAATGTTTATTCAAAAGGAATGCGATATGTTGTAAATGAATGATTTAAATTTAAACTTATTTTAAAATTGCCTATAAATATATTAGTCGTATGACACACAGGTACTGTATTTCGAATTGAAAACGTTCAGTTGCAAAGTTTAACCCCATACAACGAGTCTTTTATCGCTGTGCAAACTTGGAGTCGAAAATTTTCAGCACCGTGCTCGGCGTCCCCGGCGGGGTCGAGGGGCGGGGTTGCACGGGGCAGCGCCGGAGCCTGCGCGCGCACCGCTCTCGCGTCAGTCACTGGGCGGCGGTAGCCGGCGCGCGGTCGATATCGCCAGGCCATGCTGCCTCCACGCGCTGCGTGAAGAGACCAGGGTTCAGTGACATGTGTGTGTAACAGGGTCAACTCATCATGTGCCTTGTGGAACCTGAACCGTTTATGCGAATGCTGCTTTCATAGGTACGCGGTGAGTGTATTGTCGTTCGTCAGTCGCTGACGAGGTGTCAGCTAAGGTTTGAAAAGGGAAGCTAACAGCCAAGCTCATGATCCTAAAAAGATACATAACCTCTTTAGAATCAGAACTGTTCTCACATCACGATTATACTCGATTCCTTTATTTCATATAGGTAACATATATAGTATGTACGCACGTAGCTAATCAAGAAACCATTACACAACCTAAATGAGAAATTACTATTTGATGAAACCGCTTCCAGGATACATAATAAATTCGTACGTAGAATGGATTATTTGCGTGGAGACCTAACCTCGCCTATTTTGCTGAGAAACGTGAACGGGCTAAAGTCGTGTGGGGTTATCGCGATGTCAGCTGATTGGGTTGTGTGACAGTTTGACAGTTGTCTAAGTGTGAAAGAGATGGTTTAAAAGCTTTCGTGACCAGTAAATGTCGGGATAATTATCTTTTTCTTTGTATACGTAGCGTTGAAAGTGTGGTCTACATTTCGACAGATTTATTAGTATTACTACTATTTACGTGTTTGGCTAAGTGGGTAGTGACTCTGCCTATGACAATGGTCCTGGGTACAAACACGATTCATTTGTGTGATGAGCACAGATACTTGTCCCAGAGTCATGGGTGTTTTCTATGTATTTAACTATTTGTATATTATGTATATCGTTGGCTGAGTACCTACCCACAACACAAACCTTCTTACTTACCGTGGGGCTCAGTTAATGTGTGTAAGAATGTCTTGTAATATTTATTATTATTTATTTGCAATTTTATCTAAAGCGCTACAGATAGATAATCACGGAGTTTGGTTCTGAACACTAAAGACTAATGGAATAAATTGATTTCTTTTGCATTAAATGGAATAATAGGTGTGTTTACGCGTAACCCCGCCAAGAATAAATTGGTTCGATAGATTTATATTAAGTAAAATCGATGGTCCGTCGCCAATTAAATTAATTTACCCTAATTACTGATAATTATACATATTTTACTAGTTATTTCGACGGACAACTATTAAAAGGTAGGATACAATTAATTAGCAGTTTTAGTGTCCATAGGATTAAAGGTGGTATATTGAGATACGATAAATGGGAAGCGCCGGTAGCCTAGCGGGAAGAGCGTGCATTGTCAATCCGAAAGTCGCGGGTTCAAACCCTGACTTAAATATACCAATGAGTTTTTCGGAACTTATGTACGAAATATCCTTTGATATTTACCAGTTGCTTTTCGGTGAATCCCAATTAGTTTACCCTCTGGGTTGAAAGGTCAGATGGCAGTCGCTTTCGTAAAACTAGTGCCTACGCCAAATCCTGGGATTAGTTGCCAAGCGGACCGCAGGCTCCCATGAGCCGTAGCAAAGTGCCGGGACAACGCGAGGAGGATGGCATGCGGATTCGATGATATCGCATTATTATGAGCTGAGCTGACGATAGTAAATTGCAAGAATTAAATTGCTGCTGCTGCTGCGATAAGGTCGCATGCAATAGAGGCGTTGTTCAGATATTTGCGATCACCTCCACAGCTCCGATATATCTGATGGCGACTGTACCTGTATGTGTTATGGACCCGGGTACGTCCTTCAGCTACGTCCAACAATGAGAGGTAGGGCACAGCGATGACCATCACGCTTGAATCTGGAGCAGCCCAACTGGGGAAGTACCTTCCCCTTACAGAAGACCACAGCCATAATAGCACTTAGCAGTGCTTTTATGATGAACACAACACTACATGCCTTTCAGGTATTTAGTGTTGTGTTCCTGATGAGTAAGGTTCCCAGAGCTCCAACCCCCTTTAAAGGCCGGCAACGCGCTTGTGACTCCCCTGGTGTTGCGGGTGGCCATGGGCGACGGTAATTGCTTACCACCAGGCAATCCGTCAGCTCGTTTGCCGCCTATGTCATAAGAGAACAAACCTCCATCTAAAAAAAAATGCCGTTGTATTTCAAGGCATTATTTGAACCTATGACCTGCCCCATATGTGTAAGGAAAACAAATATAAAGTTTATTCGGAAGTCGAAGAACTTTAGGAATCTCATTTCCCAAATTGCCCCGATTGAGAATTTAACTCTGAGCAATACCTACGATTGTAGCCGGTATAGGTATAAAATAGTCTTCTGACCTATATAGGCTGAGTAATGATAGGGTACAGTCGTTATCTGATATATCGGAGCTGTGGAGGTGGTCACAAATATCTAAACCTGCACTTAATCGACTTGACAATACAGGCGTTGTTCAGATATTTGTGACCACCTCCACAGCTCCGGTATATCTGACGGCGACTGTACTTCCCTTTTCGTTTAATTATATTGTCTAAAAGAATATTATAAATTAGGATTATTAGCATAAACTGGAACGTGATAGAAATGTCATTTAGTGCCATATTTTTGTACATAATTTGTTCGCGTGTAGGAGTCTATTTCTTTATGTCAGTGTTTATCACAAATATTTGATACGAATATTATCTATGTATCCAAATATTTATATGTACCTATTATGGACATATACCTACATCTACTATACAATGCAATACGCCAGTCCTTACAGTTCACAGTTTTGTTGAACTGTATAAAAGTTCAAATTAGTTTTTTTGGGAAATGGATTACAAAATTAATAAGTGCGGGCGACTTCGCGCGGAGTTCATAGTGAAAATCTATATTTTAGCCGATTGTCACTGTGACAAGGTACGAAGTATGTTTTCGTTTATAGGCATAAATGAAAACACAACTGAAGGACCATGTCTATGTAGTTGTGTAAAGAATTATTATGGAACGTAAATTATGATTGACGAAACTGGGTCCTATAACACAGGGTTTCCTAGCACAAGACACAGTGTCTTAATTATTTTGTAAAAGTAAACCTTTTTTCATTTTTTTTCATTTTCAACTTACATCAAAATTTGAATATAGAACGCCGACATGCGTGTACACACGTTACTACTACATAGGCCAGGTGCTTTAGATACGTTTTTCACTTATGGGCAAGTAGACATATATAAAATTGGTTGGTCCATACAAGCCAACTCCCGCCGGCTTTACTAACTTTTCCACAATTAAAATTAATAACCTCGTAAGGCCCAGTGTACATTACAATGTACACTCCCTTTCAATGGAGTTTAAATCTTTTATAAAAGGAAATAAGGTAGATTTTTTTTTGTTTCATTAGTTTTCGTACAAAAGAAAATTCAACCCAATTGACTGCATGGTATGGTTGGTTTTAAGTATTAAATATTTTAGTATGCTGGGCGTTACGAGGATATGGCATAGCATATACATTTTAAGCGTTAACAGTGTATTTTTAATATCATCGATGAAAAACCTTGATAAATACAACGCAAACGCCAATGACTTTACGTTAAAAAATACGCATTATCGGAAACATCTCAAACACACGATTAATCGTCCTTTATTGATTCCTTTTCAAATGGCAGACCGGCCGACTGTTATTAATGGCCCGTTTAGTTCCGCCACTCCGCCAGAGATGGCGCGCCACGAGATAAAGTTAACACGAGCATCGCCAAGTATCATAAAGTTTCCCTTTTCGCCGCCTGCCGTTTATTTTTTATCCCGTTTGTGACGAGAGATATAAAATAAATCGATGTTAAGTCTGAAACATGCTGCGCAAGTGACTAAATAAACGTGAGTAGAGCCGTTCTTATCATTTGTAACATATTGCAATATCTCACGAAAATTTAAATAAAAAAAAAGTTAACTCGTTAATTCTGGGAATTTTCACGGTTATCCAAATATTTTTTTTTTTATAAATGATAGGTTAGCATTTGGCCCCAATCTCACCTCATTTATTAGTTAAGTTATTATATTTTTTATCCTACTCTATACTCTTGTCTGATTAGGTAGTTAAAAAAAGGTAAACAATCTTGACGTGTCTTTTTATTGAAAATCAGTTTTGAAAAATAAATCATGACAAGTATTAGGAAGGCTAATCCTCTGTCACTTATGAACTCAGATTTGATTTTTTGGGTTTGAGACAATATAAAGACAACACGTATTTCTGGTTATTCAGTTTAGTTATGACAAGTAGTGTTTAGTTGTAAAGTGTGTGTTCCAATTCATTAGATACGAGTGTAGACTGCAGTAGTGCGTAAAAACGTTCAGAAACCTTTGTATTAAATTCAGAGTCCTCTGAACGGTATGTTGAGGGTTATAGAAGAGTGAGCGTTTTTTATATGTAGGGTACTTCATTCACCCTTTTGATACAACAAAAAACTAGGGCACTGTGCTCGAAATTACTAACAGAATCAAACTACTAACGTTCCTAAACATAATGTAGCGTAAAACGTTAAGGAGTTCCCCATTTATATGTTCCGACGGACGTCTTAAAGAGGTCTTGGAGCCATTTATAAACCTCAGGGCGTTCCTGCCCCGGAGAGCATCGGGGCAGTCGCTATATATCTCATCGTCGCTGCAGTCAGTCAGCGTGGTGAATCTAGGCTATTATACTCGTAAACAAAGACCGGAATTTTTCACAGCAAAAATCAAACCAAATTGACCATGAGGTTTTATCGACATATCGATAAATAACGGTCGTTTTATGAAACAAAGTTAAAATGATGAAATCAGCTAGCAGTTAGGCCAACTATGGTCGGGTTTTTATCACTTGTCACAATATCTGTTACGCTCTAACAAGTATGTGAGTGCGAAAGTGACGGATAGTGCGGTAGACGATAAAATGTCAACCATGGTAGACGTTCTGATTTTTGAATATACATACAAACAAAATAACGGTGTCACTTATTCTTCTAGGATTAACCATTTAAATAACACGGCACGGGAATCACTTATGAAAACTTAAGTGACATATATGACGCTGACATGATTTATTTAAATATCGAGATGCAAATTAAAAAAAAATGTATTCACTGGTCCATCCTTAAATAAGATTTAAAAAGTTGTAAATATTCATCAACATTCTTCCAAACTTCGTGTAGTTTTTTATTAGGACTAGGTTGATGGCACCAATGTTGGACACTTTAAGCTGACAGGCACCAATGATAGACACTTAGTTCTTAATTCAAAAACCATAACGTTATAAATTGAATGTGTACCAACAAATGCACAACACTTGACTACTTTGAAATAAGCACTAATGTTCATGATTGGTTCCTCGTCCTTTACTGGCGCCGTCACCCTAGGCCATTTTATATTGTGTCGGGAGTTACGTTAAGATTACGACTTGAAATATCGAGAGAATCCGGACGGATCTCGTCCACGAGCCCTAGGTAAATCTGGGCTGAAAAGTGCGCGTAAATCAGGTGGCAATAAAATTGAGCTTGCTTTATGGTAGGTCGCAAGATTTATTTACGATAACAACACGACAAGTCAGTGATGCCTTACTTGTCGATGTGTTCCTTTTGTCCAATTTAATGTCCTAATTGTAGTTATACTTCTCCTAATTTCATGTTTTCTGCTTTGTCCAAAAATTCAACGACAACGCTCTATGGCATTAAGCTTTTGTATTTTTTGCAATAAAGGTTACATTAATAAATACTTGTCAACCTTAATTTTGCCGTATGACTAGAAAATCACCTTCCCATCGACGGGCAGCAGCGTCCGTCGAGACCCAATCTACAGCTACTGCGGTCACCAACCCGCCTTCCAAACGTGGCGACTATGGCAACTACCCCCAAGATGATATAAGTCATATTTGTGGGAGGTCTTTGTCCAGCAGTGGACTGCATACTGCTGAAATGTATGTATATAAAATTTAACCTTAATTTATACATTGCACGTAGAATCGATGGCCGTTGGGGCGTAAAGGTCCTCGTACCGGAAAGCTTCGCGTGGGCACCCCACAAGATGGACCTACGAGCTGGTCGCGGGAATCCACAGGTTTTGCAAGACCTGCCATTGTGGGACGCTGGAATCCACAGGTTTTGGAGGATTTTGGGACACTTTGGGGGAGGACTATATCTAGCAGTGGACGTCCTTCGGCTATTATTATGAAATCTCCACCCCATCTCCTCCCGTGGGCGTCGTAGCATGCGACAAAGGGAAAAACCGACGGATGGACAGCAGCCTCCGTCGAAACCGAATTAACTGCTAATGCGGTCGCCAATCCCCATGGCCAATGGCAACTGCCCCGAAGATGATACAAGTCATATTTCTTCTTCGTCATATCCTCATGGCTGAGGCACGTGATGACGGTGGACACCTTTCACCAACGCTCTCCAAGCCACGCGATGCGCCCGCTGTATGCTAGCCTGTACAATACATACAATACAATACAAATGTTCTTTATTGCACACCATGATAAAAAGGAAAACAAAAATAAATTACAGGTTGAGAGTACAGGCAAATTACAGGCGGTCTTATCGCTATAGAGCCTGTAGTGAGGTTTCAGTGTCGATGTTATTTTGTCCACCTATCGTCACCCCACATCTTCTCTTCTTTAGCATGCGTCTAGTCAGTATACGCACCCAGACTCTCTGGCCCGGATCTGCTTAGATGACAGAAGAAACTAAGTACACGCTGCAGATAAGATCCGCGTTGTAATTCTGAGTCATGTTTGGGGCAGTCATGTTTGAGTGATGTTTGGATCCGGGTATGTCCTTAAACTACTTCCAACAATGAGAGGTAGGGCACAGAGATGATCATCACGCTTGAATCTGGGGCAGCCCAACTGGGGAAGTACCTCCTCCTTACAGAAGACCACAGCCATAATAGCACTGCTACCTTTCAGGTATGTAGTATTGTGTTCCGGATGGTGAGTAAGGTTCCCAGAGCTCCAACCACCCTTAAAGGCCGGTAACGTGCTTGTGACTCCTCTGGTGTTGCGAGTGCCCATGGGTGACGGTAATTGCTTACCACCAGGCAATCCGCATGCTCGTTTGCCGTCTATGTCATAAAAAAGGCTTATGTCCAGCAGTGGACGTCTTACGGTTGAGATGGTGATTCACCGTTGAATAGCTGAAGAAGTATACATGAAACAACGTTGCAAATAAAAACTCTCAAGTTGATGAAGCATTAGACAACAAGCATGTACATGTAGTTTATAGTTAATAGCGCCCTAAGAGCTTTGCGCAGTTACCACGCCCCTACAAACGTACAACTCTTTTGTACGAGAATTTACTAACAACATAATATAAAGACCTTTAGTTTTTATATGAATACGGGATGGCACGTGGCTTAGAGCTGCACTTTCACAGTCCAGTGACTCATACATGGTCACGACGATATATCTTCACAAGTCTGTGCCCCACACATGGGTCACTATAACCTACAAGGAACGCACCGAAATCAAATCACTTCTAACTGAATTCAATGGTGCTCATACTATACCGGGTGCGGCCTGTAATATGAGCAAAAATTTTAGGGATCGCTTCTACACCACGAACGTAACAACATTTGTTCTACAACTTTAAATAATTAGGTAATTTATTACTTGTGATTTTTTCGAACAAACTAAATAGTATTTTCAATGAACAGCATCCAATAGTCTAGTTGACGTTTACTGTCAGCCTACAAACTTCATCGTTTTCGCAATACATTGCTTGCTTGGAAAATCTTTTTTTATTAATATTTATGAAACTATTAGTTATTTTCAAAAATCTTAGAACAAATGTTGCTACGTTTGTGGTGTACAAATGATGCCTAAAGTTAATGCTCCTATTACAGGCTACACCCGGTATAATTCTGATTGCTCTGTCAATATTTCGTGTATATACGCGAGTTGTCTGGAGGTATCAGTTTTAATACAGTTCTTACAGATGTAATTTAAAGTCATAAACTACTAAAGTGTCCATTGTTACTTATCCCAGTAAAGTAATAGCGCTTTATTAGGCTAAACTCTCATTACTACGTCTAGACGACAGCAGCTGTGTGTAACGGCTTTAAATCTCTAAATTTAAAAACAGAATATGATTGATACAGACAAAATACAATGAAAAATATAGAAATAAATACTAAATTATGATTATTGTCGTGATAACTAATGGTGAATTAATAAAAAGGATCGTTTGTTCAAAATAAGTATATATAAATTATACAAAACATTAGCTTTTCCTCGCAACTTCGTCGGCCAGCCATTGCCGTCTTTAAAGTATGGTTGCGGGATAAAAGTTATCCTATGTCCTTTCTCATAGCTCAAACTCTTTCCATACCAAATTCCATCCCAATTGGTTCAGCGATTTAAGCGCGAAGAAGTAACAGCTAGACAAAGAGAGTTACTTTTGCATTTATAATATTAGTATGGATAATAAGTATACAGTTTTTTTTATGACAATCCAAGAAAGAAAAAAAGAAAGTGCACATGGGCACCCGTAACATCAGGGGAGTCACAAGCGCGTTGCCGGCCTTTAAGGAGCTCTGGGAACCTTACTCACCATCAGAAACACAACACCACATACCTGAAAGGTAGCAGTGCTATTATGGCTGTGGTCTTCTGTAAGGAGGAGGTACTTCCCCAGTTGGGCTTCTCCAGACTCAAGCGTGATGGTACTTCGCTGTGGCCTACCTCTCATTGTTGGACGTAGTTTAAGGACATACCGGGGTCGGAGTATAGACAACAATATTAATAAAAAACCTAATTTATATTATAGCCTCTCTAGGCTTTCTCACCGCTAGGCAAAGGCCTCTCCACGAGCTTGCCGCGACTCCCGATCTTCTACTTCAGTCGACCAGTTTTTGAACTTCAGTTGACCAGTGTTATGAAGGCCTTGGTCAGAATTATTGAGCTTTTTATATGAAATCTCGATCTTTTAGTGTAGTAGTTACATCTTATCTGATGACATATTATGAATTAATTTAAACTGATTTGATTAGGTATTGGTCGTTGCGGTGACTGGTGATTGCATAGAAAATTTGCAATAAGTCATTTCGTTGTAGATCCGAAGTTTTGGTTCTTCTTATTTAATAGTACTCTTAAAGCATTATTAACTGATTCTCTTGTTGTGTGCATATAACAACGTTTAAAATATCAGAAAATGGTGTAGCTGCAGTTAGAAAAAGATGTTTTTTAGAATTAAAAGACAAAAAGTGTGCTTAATACTTTTGGTCAAGGCTAGATCATCCCGCCATCTCCGTCTGAGCCCCCGCGTCTTACATGAGGTATCGACTTGGTAGCTACAAGCTACATTGACCCACCTATCTGGGTGACTACGGTAGACCCAGTCCCAGTTGAGCCTTTTGGATACGTCTGCAATGCGGGTTATGGAACGTAGTGTGGTGTACCAGATGCTCTTTACACCTAAATTGCTGCGCGTGGTCAGTTGGCAAACCTTCAATTTGGACTTATGAATCGCTGTGAGTGACTAAGTTCGAGCACATAAACATATGCGATCGGCCCTCTTTTCATCTGAAATACTGCCCGTTGATAAACCTTCAATTTGGACTTCTCAATCTCTGTGAGTGACCAAGTCTGAGCACATATGCCTATGTGGTCGGCCCTCTTTGCACCTAAAACGCTGCGCGTGGATAATCCTTCAATTTGGACTTATGAAAGTTATGAATCTTTGTTAGCGACCATGTTTGAGCACCTGAAATGCTTAAGAAAATGACGTATTATATAATTTATATACCAGGAAGGATAAAATAGAAAAAAAAATACAAGTCCTAGCGGTACTCGTATAGCACAATTGGTAGTGCACTGGGCTAGTGATCGAGTTGTTGTGGGTTCGGGTTCCGCTTCGAGTCAAATTTTTCTATTTTTCTTTCGTTTCAAATAACGATGAAATGCTTTCCGTTGGTAAAACTTTAATTGGTCTTCTGAATCTCTGAGATTTTGAACACCTAATCCTATAAGTATCCCAAACATAGGTCCCAAACTAATTGATGATATCAGTAAGATAATTTAAAGCGTTTCCCTCAACGAACTACACCAACCATGCAAACGACAGGTGACCAGTGCAGTTGAATCAGTGCCATGACGTCACGGCACGCACACACCCGCCGCGCCCCAGTTTCGCCGTGACGTCAGCGCGTGACGTCAACACTGCAACTTGCAATGGCGCTGGAGGCTTGGCGGCGTTATTTGTATTTTTTTATGTATTCTTCGGGTCCGGAAAAAATGTTTTATATATTGTAGTTTTTGGCCTGTTAATTGTAAAAAGGAAATAATCATAATAATATGTAAGAAATGCTTATAGGTGCTTTTAATTGTTTTCCTTTTGTGTTTTGTATTTTAATTAACATTTTCGTATTCTACCTATGTATCTTAATAAGTAATATTTATTAATAATAAAAATATGGTGTATATTTTATGTAGTAAATAAGTTTTTTTTTATTATTAATAAATATTACTAACTGTAAAAAAAAACTTATTTACTACATAAAATATACACCATGTTTTATGTAGTAAATAAGTTTTTTTTAATTACGATTTTAACTACGATTTTGTTATCTCTTTTCTAATCATTTGAATATAATTTTTGTCTCATTAGAAAAACTATCTCCTTGGCTAAGTTTAGTGTGATTTAATACTAATTCTTGAGTGTTTTTTGATAAAAACCAGTATAATTATATTGTTTAATATAGTCTTTTTTATTTATTTATGTCGATATAAGATGCTCTTAAAACGAATAATATTCCAATGATCAAAAATCTAATCTTTTTTCATAATAATTCTGTGTTTGTATGTTTGTTACTCAATCACGCAATAATAGCTGACCGGATTTACATGAAACTTAGTGTACAGATACAGATCTGATTTGAGATATATAGGACACTTGATATTCCGGTGATACGCTCCCGTCGGATCATAAACAGACAAAAGATAGCTATAAACAAAAATTGTAACATTAGTAGAAAAGAAACGGACGAACAACGAAAACACAGGCAAACAACACGGATCACTATCAATATTTGTTGTTCAATCATAAGGTATAATTTGTTTAGCCCGCAAAGCCTTTGGCATATATCGGGAAACCTTTTCCTTAGAAACGGTTTTGTAGCGAAAGCTTTGGTCGGTCTGATCGGAATCTGATGCGGTACTGACAAATCGCGAGATTTGCGTTTCTATGTTACCTTATAGAATGTTACTAGTTAAGTTTATATTATATTATAAGTAGAGAGTAGAGACTGCACGATCCCACAGTCAAACCGTGCAAACTGTTTTGTGGGACTTTGTTACCAATTAAGCTGTAACCTTTTTCATATTAATAAATTAATAAAACAAAAAAAAATGTGTATAACTTGGTTACTACTAACTGGGTAACTTACTTAATTGAATCAGGCGTTACTTTGCGGAAGTCCATATTATTAACAACAATAATATTACTTTGCTATTCCGCTGTTTAATAACGTGCTAGTCAATCAGTGCCAACCCGTTATATTACTTTACGCAAGTAAATATAATTTACCTTACCTTGTAGAAACAACAAGGTATATTTTAAAGGTGCTATATGTACCTAATTTCTATTTCATCTGTCATTACTATACTTACATATTTTTCTAGCAGGAACGACATTTGCTTAGTGCATGTCTCAATAAAAATATCGACAATGTCATGTGAGATAAACTATTAGCTAATACAAATCTCGCTCGCAGTATCACCGTATTACGACAAGATCTGTACCCTTACCATGAGTTGTGACATTGAGGTTTTCGATAACGAGTATCGAGTTTACTATCTGTGCATCTCGTTCGCACTAAAACAGTACAAGCGAGATGCACAGATAGTAAACTCGATACTCGTTATCGAAAACCTCAATGTCACAACTCATGCTAAGGGTACGGGGCTACCTCGTAGATACATAGCAACTATCGAATGGGACAGATAATCTTCCAATAAATTTCGTCTTGATATTTAAATGTCTTCACAAAAATTTTCAAAGTAAACTTTTAAGTATGTTTTACATAATCATCTCGAGTGATTGAACTTGTAAAAACTTTCCCAGAAAATGTTTAATATTTAACAAAAAACTAAGAGGGTTTTATAGACATTAAACAGTTTAATTTGAGCGGAATAATTTAAGTTTTATATTCAAATTGCCAAGAGTACCTATTCTCTCTCTTTATCTATTTGGTAGGTATTTTAAAGGAGACAAATGTTTGTTTTACTGTGTTGTAGATTATTATCGTGTAGTCTCGTTGTCTTCATTTAAATTTTATTGCTATTTTGTCATTGTAAATTATTAAGTATTTTAAAATCGTTAGAGACCATTTTTGACAAGAGATCTAGTCTAGTGATAAGTCACCCTATCAAGCCGACGGTATTGGGTTCAAATCCGAGTAAGGGCATTTATTTATGTGACGAGGACGAATAAAACACAGAACAATAGAAGAAAAAGGTTACAATACAATTAAAATCAGTTAAGACTTCGGTTTTTCTCGGGTATCATCGCTTAAATCCTGAGTCAGAAATGACACGATATACATTGCCGCGATTACTTTTAGGTAGCATTTAATTTGAAGAGTTATAAACGCAATGTATAAGCACCTGCCAAATTTTGACAATGACATTATTAACCGGTAGACCTAGGAAATTTCTTATGCAGAAGCGACATGAATTTGAACATTCATTATCATTATTTAATGAAGCTATACTTGTATACAGTATATAAATATATATATATATATACATACATGAGTCAATATTTTACTGTTTGGTGTAAGTAGGTACGATATTATGTCGCATTAATCATTGATAATAAAATAATCATGAAGTTAAAATTAAAAAACCGGCTTCAACCGTTTTTTATTCATATTTCGTACACGGCTTGGCCGATTTTGGTATTATTTCATTTTCATATAGTAAAACAACAAAGCTAAGCTCAAAATTTAAAAATTTTTTTTTTGTTTGATCTTGTTAAAGAATTTTTAATACGCTGCATCTCGAAACTCCGGTTGCTTCACAAACCCTGTACACAATTTTTTTATGATATTTACTATCTTCTTTTTTAAATAAATTGGCTTCTTTTCTAAAATAGTTATATACATTATTTTACCACGCTTTAAATTGGTTGAAGCCATGATACATAACTATTCTAAGTTAAGTTTTATGAAATTCGATAGAATCGAATATATTTATTCACATAAACGACTGTAAATGTATGATATACGTCAAATTCTTTTTATTTGACACTAAGAAGGCAGACTGTCAAACTAGTCTAGTACTTGCTAGCATCTTTCTTATTTCAATATAAAGGTTGTGTTAGTTTTGAGCTACAAAGGAGGTTTCGTTGCTCATATCGTTCTTGTACCTATTTGTATTCAATAAGACAACGAGTAATGTATATAAATAATTAAAGGTCAAATCTGGAAATTGATAACTCTATGTGATAGACGAGGGATTCACGACAATTACCGAGGTTGGCCGAAGTCTTAACTGATTTTAATTGTATTGTACATCCGCGATTCGATATGCCTAAATTCATTCATTCATTTATTCATTTCAGCCGTATGCAGTCCACTGCCGGACATAGGCCTCCCACTAATATGACTTGTATTATCTTGGGGGTAGTTGTCATAGTCGCCACGCTTGGCAGGCGGGTTGGCGACCGCAGTAGCTGTAGATTGGGTTTCGACGGACGCTGCTGCCCGTCCGTAGGATTTTTCCCTTTGTCGCCTCTTACGACACCCGCGGGAGGATATGGAGTGGTGCTATTCTAGTCAGCCGGCATCACACGGCATATGCCTAAATTACCAATACAATATTTCTACCCCTTCAAAAACGTTTGTGGGTTAACTATATCTTTCCTCAGGATTGAGGTTATCTTGATACAAATTATAGGGCTAGACAGACACACTTGCATTTAGTCACACTTAAAAAAACTTCGTAACTAATTCTGGGATTCAAAAGAAAAATGACGTAACTTTGTATGGGATGAGTACAGAGTGACTGCGTTTCAACTTTCAACTTAGAGTATCTGTGTCAGATACGTTATTTTTCCAACGTAGTGACGATTTATAACTATGGAGTACTTTATATATGTATCGGAAGTCCAAAAATGTGTTTCAAACCTTTTTACGTAATAATGATTATTGATTACTCTTCATAAATATTTTTAATCATAACGATCGAAACTCATAACATAATCATGAGAATTTATAATATGATTAGTGATAATATAAATTCACCTTCTTTATGCTAATATTTCTTTTCATGTATTTCTTAATCATAAAACATTTTGTCATTTAGGTCAATATGACTGACATATGTAGAAGTTTCTGTTTAGTATAGTCAGTAGCAATCATGTTACTATATTGCTTTTCATTATGCTTTAAACTGTAGAGAAAAAATCTTGAAAGGTGGAAAAGTTAATAAACAGACGGGAATTGGCTTATATGTACGCGGTATCTAGTTTATCTAAACGCGTCTGAAAACGCAGAATACATTTTACTTTCGATTCAAAACCTCAGAATAATTCTGATACGTATTTTAAACGTCGGTCGTTCAACTCTCATTTCAGCAAAATTCACTCTCAGCGAGATTCATCGCCCTCCAAATTTGCATCCAATGTCTTCAGTTCGTTGGCTTATAGTAGGCCATAGTGGCTTACTTGGCTTGAGACGGGCCAATCATAATTGGACTTTGCTCCAAAGCCTTAAGGCTCGGATTTGAGTGGGGTTTAAGTGCGGTCACGGCCGCGTAACGGACACTCGGATTTAGATCGCGAAGCTTATTTTAGCGGGATTTGTAGGCGCTGTGACGTGGATTTCTTCCAGTGGATTGTGCATTTAATAGCTTTTACGAAGTCATGCATTCCAATATATCAACTTATGGTAGCGATCTCTCTCATTTCTTCAAAGTATTTGTATGCATGTCGATTAATATATTCCGTTTCAGTTGTTTTATTTTATGAGTGATTATCGCGGCAACCGAAGACAATATTATTGTAGATGTTATAGAAACAATTAAACCTGAATTTGAAATAGTTTACTGGCATAAACGTCGCAAAATTAAGTAAATCGTTAAAAACTCTTATAACATTTATATAGTTACCATTAGTTTATCCATTCTAGTATTATTTATTTTTTCGTAGATAAGCAGTAAATTTGAAGTCAGATACGGACTTATTTTAATAAATACACAAAAATTATTTAAAATTAATTTTATTTAATACTAGCGGACCCGGCAGACGTCGTCCTGCCTAGATAAAGACTGATTGCATGTAACGGATATATGGTATGCCATTGGCCGTTGGGTAAAACTTCTTTATTTTTGAGAACAAGGTAATAAAATTAAATAAAAAACCTTATTAATACAATACATTGTATTTTTTTATTATCTCCATAACATTTTTTTTTATTGTAATGCTTGTTGATACACAACATTATTAGTTTTCTTTCTTGGCGTGTAAATAAACAATCCTGATGGTTTTCCGACACGGCAGCAGGCGACATAGCATCTTGAGCGTATTCATGCATATGCCGAGGACTTCCGATGTATGTTGCTGGGAGGATAGTTGTTCTGCCGACATTTTGTGCATTCCCAACAGCATTAATGGCATCTCGTAGATGAACGTATTCCTCAGAACGGAGTTTTGCCTGGTTTAACCTGATATATTTCAAACGCTCTGTCTCTATTTTTACGTACATATCCACAACATATTGGTGAAAAAGACGACGACATTTTAAGATGTGATTGTCTTCATTTTCCCGAACCATCAGTCGGTATGAATAATAATTCATTGAACTAATTTTTTTATTAGTTTCGGCGCCTGTAACAATGTTGTCGTGTTATTATTATCGTTGTTATAAGAAAACGTAGATTGTTTATTTACCTGTCATTGGTTTTATCATCTTCATTGAAAAATCATACCCATCTTCACCTTGCCAAAATAAGATTGGATATTGTAACGCATTATATGATCGATGTGTTTCGGACACACGCTGCAGTTGATCGCTCCGACGATGTAAAACAATATCGCGATTTTTTTACTACTATTTACAGTGACCCCCACGACAACAATAGGGACTTCATCAAATGTCGGCGCATTAACACGTCTTGCGTGTTGGCCTATAGGCGTCTTATCGGCTCTGATGGCAATTTTGTGGTATCAACTTATCACATGGCATGCGGTCTAATGCTGTCTTGAATAGTGCAACCAATTAGTTGTGTTGATAGAAAAATATTTGGGAGTTGTTCCACAATTGGTCTCTTCACTGAATTATTATGTGCACAACGCTGGTTGACTTGGCTTGTTCTTATTATTTTTATTTATTATTTAATATCACCTGTATGCGCTTTTTTTTCCAATGAGCTGATACAATAAGATTGACAACAGTAAGTCACACGCTAGAAAGATAGCTAAGTGGCCAGTGTGAATATCTGTCGTTCCAAACCATTTTTTTTTGTTCTACGCATTCACCATTTCAATTTAAAGATTTTATTTAAAATTCTTATGTACGATGAAAACTGAACGCAGAATTATACATGAAACGGAAAACTCAGCAGTGACTTTTGTCATTCAATAGAAATTTTGATAGCCGTATCTTAGGGAATAAGGGCTAATTTATTAACAATTTGTAAGAAACTATCGCTTTAACGACTATAGTGCTGAATAAATATAAAGTACCTATTTTGCTCGCAAAAAAGCGTAAGATGTATGAAACCCTGCGGCGCTTCCGCCTTTCTTGAGCGAAAGCAAAGACCATTTTACCAAAACGCGTAAGATGTATGAAATTCTGCGGCGCTTACTGCTTTTCGGAGTTGATAAAGTTTGTATGGGAGAACAATATCTTCGTTTTTTAGTATATTACTCGTATTTTTTTCATACTTTCTCACCGTTACAACCTTCCGTGTGCTACTACAAATATTTCAAGACCAAAATTAGCCAAATCGGTTCAGTCTATTGGAAGTTATGCGATCACATACATTTTGGGGGGTTTCATTTTTATTAATATAGATAGATAGATTAGCATTATTATATAATCAATATACTAACGACACTCAAAACATTCGCGCAAAGATACAATGTTTTATACTGCTGATTTTTAACATTCGATGCCAACCTTAAATTAACAAAAATTTGTGTCCGTCTTTGTACTAAACTACCGCTGAAAGGTCGGAATTCAATGTTTGTAAAATTGATTCAGTTGAACCGATTCTACGTTAAACTGCAAAGATTTCAAATGTTATAAATATACAACTGCCAATCTATGGCTACAGCCTCTGCTGTGGGTTGATTTATATGCTCGTTCTATTGATAAGTTATCTGTGCATCATAGTTTAAGGATTTTGACGTGAGAAAATGTCGGAAAATAGCACACAGTTGTCTAGATGACGTTTAGATTCAGACTGTTAGTACAGTCAGCAGCAAAAGTTACTAAGCGGGCGAGGTTAATATGAGCTTCACACTACTTTATTGTTAAGTGAATAAGAGCGTGTCAAGATTATTCTGAACACCTGGCTGGTAGCAACTTATGTTGCAGATTGTACATGCTTGTGTTTGTTCAAGGGCGATTTGAATTTGATTTTGTTATGGCTAAGCATTTCATGTAAAACCTTTTAGTATGGTAGTGTCAACTTTGTCAAGTCGAGACGTAGTTTTCAATAAAAGTTGTGTGTGCACACAATGAATATGATGATTACTAAAATGACTATCGAATTAAATGATAAATATAAATTTTCCATAGAATTACTCAGTTTTATGACGGACGGTGAACAATGTTTCTGGACAAGACTGTTAAGTACTTGGGTAGTCTTTGTGATTATAAGTTAGTAGAAATATTTTTTAAGTATAAACATCTTCTAACGGAACCATAATTCTTAGAAATAAAGGAAATAAAGTCAAATGCCTCGGGCAAACTCGAATTTTACCTATAAATAGAACATATTTTCTAATGGAGTTTCAATTACTGGCCACCTCACGCTAAAATGAATTCTAATCACATATAAACAGAGTTCCTTTTTGGGTGGCTAATTTCATCATAAGTAATCCTAGTGTTTCCTTTTTACTCCATACTCGTATTATAAATGCGAAAGTAATTCTCTCTGTCTGTCTGCTACCTCTTCACGCTTAAACCGCCGAACCAATTGGGATTGAATTTGGTATGGAGAGAGTTTGAGCTACGAGAAAGACATAGGATCACTTTTATTCCGCAACCATACTTTAACACTTTGGCAGCAGGTCGCTACGTGCTACGCTCGTAGACGATCCCAGCGTTTTTCCGCTATGTAGAGGAAAGCCTCTACAAACAGGGAAGCCCCCTGGGGAGTTCCTAGAAACGGGCATGGCTGGCCGAAAAAGTGGCGAGGAAAAGCTAGTGATACAATATAGTAAAAAAGTCGAGTTTTCCATATGATAAAAATCATAAAAAGAACAAAAAAATATATCGGCGTCAAACTGCGAGAGGTAAAAAGGCTTTATTTTGTTTGAACAAAATTGAAATCAATGCTTTCACTGCACAAGGAAATTGGATTTTTAAATTACACAAAAAATCTATCGCCATCAAATATTTGAGCTTTGAATCATACATGTTTCTATATGTCAAAAAAATATTCCTTATTTAAATTTAAATATTGCAGGATAATCTGAATACATATATATCTGCTAACGAAATCATAATTCTTAGAAATAAAGGAAAAATAAAAAAAGAAGACTCGAGACTCGATAGATGTCGCTAGGCGCCTTCCAAGTGCATTGAAGGATATGGTGGAGAAATTCGCAGCCTTTGGGTCAGCCTCTGTAGCTCAGTTGGTAAAGCGATGAGCATGTATCCCAGAGTCGCAACTTCAAGTCTCACCCGAGACAGTTGATTTTTCCATTTTTCCTTTGTTTTTAAGTACTTATGTATACATATTTCACAAACTGACTGAGCCCCACGGTAAGCTCAAGACGGCTTGTGTTATATTTAATGCCAATTGTTATGGTGTAAATGCGATTACAAATAAAGAGTGTATCCAAGATCACGAGGACATGTATGTCCCAAACCAGAGCCTATAACTAAACCGCCTAGCATTACCACAGTGACGTTAACAGTGACGGCCGGTCTGGCCCATGAAGCCGATGGTCCTGGGTTCGAATCCCAGTCAGGGCATTTATTTGTGTGATGAGCACAGATATTTGTTCCCGAGTCATAGGTGTTTTCTATGTATTTAAGTATGCATGTATTTATTTATTTATTTAATAAGAGATCTATTGCGTCTTGCATATAGATTTGTTTTTGCTTTGCATTCACTGTGACAAGGAACGAAGTGGCCTAGAAATAAAATTGGTTGATTGTATTGCCCGATTATTGACATGACACAGTTCAGGTAAGAAAGCATGTCAAAGTATGTCTATTTCGTGCTTTCAAATTTGATTATACCACATACATTATTATTTTTATATTTGACGAACAGTCTGGCCTAGTGGGTAGTGACTCTGCCTATGAAGCCGATGGTCCTAGGTTCAAATCCCAGTCAGGGCATTTATTTGTGTGATGAGCACAGATATTTGTTCCTGACTCATAGGTGTTTTCTATGTATTTAAGTATTTCTATATTATATATATATATATCGTTGGCTGAATACCCACAACACAAGCCTTCTTGAGCTTACCGTGGGGCTCAGTCGATTAGTGTAAGTATGTCCTGTAATATTTATTTATTTATTTTTTGTTATGAATATCGTTCCCGAAACGTAGGCAAATTTTAAAGTAATATACGCGACTAAGTCCCATTCATTTGTAACAATGTGTAAAAACCTTGAATTTTTTTTTTTATGACATAGGCGGCAAACGAGCAGACGGATTGCCTGGTGTTAAGCAATTACCGTCGCCCATGGGCACTCGCGACACCAGGGGAGTCACAAGCGCGTTGCCGGCCTTTAAGGGGGGTTGGAGCTCTGGAACCTTACTCACCATCAGGAACACAACACTACATACCTGAAAGGTAGCAGTGCTATTGTGGCTGTGGTCTTCTGTAAGGAGGAGGTATTTCCCCAGTTGGGCTGCCCCAGATTCAAGCGTGATGGTCATCGCTGTGCCCTACCTCTCATTGTTGGACGTAGTTTAAGGACATACCCGGGTCCAACAATGTTTAATAAAACGAGAAACACGTTTACATAAACTCATTTTATTCCACTATAACGTCCAGCTGACAGCCAAATAACCTGTACCCTTACCATGAGTTGTGGCATTGAGGTTTTCGATAACGAGTATCGAGATTACTATCTGTGGATTTCGTTCGCACTAAAATAGTACAAGCGAGATGCACAGATAGTAAACTCGATACACGTTATCAAAAACCTTAATGTCACAACTCATGGTAAGGGTACCGTAAATGCGGAGAATTATTAAAATTGACGAAACGGCCGCGAAACCGCCCAACTCGTAAAATAAAAGTTCCGAGCATCCGCGCGGGTCGCGTGCCGATGGCCATAACCTGCTATCTCGCGTTTTAGTAAATGTTGTTATTTTAATATTACACTTAGTGCTGGCTTCTTGGGTGCTGGTTTTATGTTATATTTAGTGGCATTTTGTGTCGCACCCGAGCGTTTCGTGGGTGGATCGGTTTGGGAATATTTTTAACTTTAACGCAACTGATAAGAAATACTTTTCTAGAGTTCTCTAGTCAATTAGGAAACCTTATAGTTTCGCCATGTTCCTAAAAAAGGAGTGTATAGGTACTTAAAGGGTAGGGAACGCGTATGTGAATCCTCTGGAGTTACAGGTGTCCATAGGCTACGGTAACTGCTTACCATCCGGCGGACCGTATGCTTGTTTGCCACCGTCGTTGTGTAAAAAAAATGCGCAGGGACCTTTTAGTACCTATATAACGATACCACTCACTTTAGCGTTGTACCGAAAAAAAAAATTTCCCCATTTACTTCAAATGTTTTATCCTTTTTCTTTCTCTATTTTGTCAGTGTGATTGATTTACATAATCATACCAAATTACATCTCTTTGGGGCTAACGGGCACTGAGCATAGCCGGGGATAGACAGATAGATAGCGGCGCTACCGTGAAAAACGATATTCGTAAATTTCGGACGATTGTGTCTGTCACTCTCATGACGCCTTAATTCGAGTAAAAGAGAAAGATGCTCGAAATATACGCACTTCGATGTTCGCGGTGCCTCCTCAGACATGGCAAAACTTTATGGGTTCCTAGTTAACTACGAACTAGCGCAACCAATTTTTTTTGGTAACTAAATGTATTAGCACTCCCGACCGTTTCTATAAAGGCACCGTTTGAGATTTATGACCTTCGCAATCGGTTCTCCCTTTCTATCTCTTTAAAATTTCTGTTTGTTCGAAAGAGACAAAATTTATGATTTTTAAGTTATATGAAAGGGGGTAAGAATTTACTCCACAGATAACACTGCCCACGTCACTACTCGATTTGTCTTCCATGTTAAACGCGGGGCCGTCCAGCGAAGATGGCGCGATTAGCTAAATGACCCGCGTGATTTATGGACGCTAATTTATTGGTAAACTAGTCTCTTCCTGCGACTTTATCTGCGTTCATATCCTTAACCCTATCTTCACCATTGCCATTTTGTATATCTTTTACAAAAGTTTATTTACATGAAAAAATATGCAATCATCATCAGCTGCAAGCCGTTCACTGCTTGACATAGGCCTTCCAATCCAATGGATTCACGCGATCTTTACTAAGCCGTCGACCCACCTTGTGGTCACCACTCAAGAACATTACACAAATACATAATCGTATTTTTTCCAGCATTTTTGGTGCAGTGTTCGGGTTGTCAGTAGTACCCAATATCAAACTGTTTGGCCCAAAAATCAAATAAAATCAAAAATCAAAATAAATCGCGTATTAAACAAATCTGAAATACAGGCAATATTCTCAGAACATGTTTAAAGCCTAACCCAATATGCATGATGAAATGAAGGGTTAATTTGCTACGAGTATATGACATAATGTAACACAGTTGTTCATATTTATGATTAGGAATAATAGGAATTGATATACTAACTATATATTATATAGAGATCTCGGCGCCGAATATTGCTTCGTCCCTTTTGGCGTTGAGACCCTAGGTCCTTGGGGCCCTAGCGCTCTGAGTCTTTTCAAAGCTATTTCGAAGAGACTCAGAGACGCTACAGGGGCTAGCAGAGCTGGCAGGCTCAACGCATCTGTCTCGCAGTTCAGCGGAGGAACGCAGCCAGCGTCTTCGGTACCATGCCGAAGGGACTTTTTCTAGATTTATTACAGTTAGTTAGTTTTTAGTCATATTATTGTATTATTATTTGAGTTAATGTTTATATACTGTATTTTTTTATACTTATCCCAAATAAATATAATTACTTCAAGTTACTAACTATATATTAGCATAGACCATACAATGCGTAGGTAATAAATGTACAATAATAATAACTAATTAATAAAAAAATAGTGTTTCATTTCCAACTACAACATAGCATGTATTACATAATTTTAAACGTCAATCATATTATACACGTCGACAACCCTAGGTCGCTGTCGTGTGTCATTTGACGTCATCGCACCAAAAATGCTGGATAAAGTACGATCACTGTACATAACATACAATTACTTAAATACATAGAAAACGCCCATGACTCAAGTGACTTAAGTTTTCCCAAATGAAGACACATCTCTTAAGGCACCGTGTTTTATGAGGCTCTAAATTCCAGTTGGGTTGAGGAGCCATAATTTATTTACCAATAAATTAGCGTCCATAGATCATTCGGGTCATTTAGCTAATTACTGGTCTACGTTTGACTTGCTCGCTCGCACTTATGTAGAACAAGCGAGAGATACTGAGCAATAATGTCTTAGTTATAATTTTGACATTATATGAAACTATTTGGCATTTAGAAATACTTAAATGTAATAAATATAATATTTTAATTATTTTTTGTTTGGTCTCATGTAGACTTAAATAATATTTTCGTAACTAGTGCGTAAAAAGTGCACTTTGCGCAAGCTTCGCGTGCGTAAATTTCACTTTTTAAGGCACTTGATATGAAAAATTGGGTTCAATACACGTGTAAAAACTTACTTAAGACGCGTGTGATTGCCTCCCTCGTTTCACTCGGGCTACAACTTTCACCCTGGTCGAAAAAATTTTTTTTTTACTAGTATCGAAATGTAGGTACTATTAACTAAGTACCTTTTGGTCTATTGAAACTATGTTCAACTTAGTATCGGTAAAAAGAACAGTAATTTAAAAATCTCACTGTCATTATAATAATTATGAGATATTGTTGTGTGAACTTCCGTTTGAACCTTAAAAATGGCGTAGATGTCT
Organism: Grapholita molesta; assembly: GCA_022674325.2. Classification (NCBI taxonomy): domain Eukaryota; kingdom Metazoa; phylum Arthropoda; class Insecta; order Lepidoptera; family Tortricidae; genus Grapholita; species Grapholita molesta. Next base: position 1,221,008 of record CP053130.2, read on the forward strand.
TTAGAATATATTTTTGTTATTCTGTTCTTTAACGTTGTTTAGTGCGTAATATCGATAGCTTATTACGCAGTGATCTAACACAGTATTATGCAGCTAATGAAGAATTGATCTCAAACGCGTTAACTATTTGGTCAAAACCCGGCAGTCCCGATGCCGCGGCTGTCTCGTGGTTTTTGTAAAGTCCCGCTATCACTTTACAAAACACAAGGCCTACTACTGAACAACGTCATAACAACGTAATATGTTATATTACTTATATATATGTTACTTTACTTGACATTTGTAAAATCATCGATTGATTGATGGAAGCCTTATTTTTTTAAAAGAAGAAGAAAATTGTTCTGTGCATGACTTCAATTCTCGTGGCGATTGCCTATACCAACAAGTCGCCTCGTTGACCACGCATGTAAGTTAATATATATACTAGACAGTTTAGTTATAGTATAGTATATGATATCGTCGGGGATAGTGCAATAAAGCGTAACCAATAAATGCAATAATATACAGTTTTATTGTACATTGTTTGAATTTCGAACTCTATCGATATTTGTAGTTAAGTGGTATTGTAGTACGATATGAATGTAGCTGTAAATCTAAACAAAACTGGCCCGGTACCGCGAACAACTACTTAAGTTCGTATATTTCGAGGATCTTTCTCTTTTACTCCAATCAACGCGTCATGAGAGTGGCAGTGACAATCGTCCGAAACTTACGATTATCGTTTTTCGCGGTAGCGCCTCAGTGACGCTACCGCCAAAAACGATATTCGTAAACGGCATCTTTCTCTTTTACCCCAATTAAGACGTCGCGAGAGTGACAGTGACAATCGTCGAAATTAACGAATATCGTTTTTATCGGTAGTGCCTCTAGTAGCCTCGGCTGCCGTCCCGCGCCTCGCGGCTCGAGTACTACGGATTCCGTAGCCTCGGCGATTCACGCGCGGAATGTCAGGAATGCGCCATTTTTGTGCCAACGGTACTAGAATTGGCTATGCAAATGGGCTTTTACTTTTTTTTAAAACGCTTCGAGTGGTTTGCCTTGTACAGTCGCCATCAGATATTTCGGGGCCGTGGAGGTGGTTATAAATATCGGAACATGCACTTTACCGCTTTGACAATAAAGGCGTTGCTCCTATATTTTTGACCACCTCCACAGCTCCGATATATCTGATGGCGACTGTTTGCCCGATTGTTTGGCTCGACTAGGTTTTGGAAATAATTCTTAAGGCGACATGGTACGCAATGTGGACGAGGTTTTGATACTTTACGTATTGTTTCTGGTTTTATATTATTTTGAAATTGCACGCAAAACATTACCGTTGTCTAAAAGCTCTCAAGTGGCGCTCGCATATCGAAAGGTACAGCGCAAAACCGATAACTGTGGGTCGGTTTGTGTGTTATCTATGTCCAGCAGTGGACGTTTTTTGGATGATATGATGATTTTGATATTCTAATTTGTAATGGTTTTACCAGCATTATATTTTTTGCTGAAGACGCCGTTTCGTACTGAGTTCAATTACACCAATTTAGTTGTCAAATTCACCACACTCAATATTATTCTTAATATATTCAATATACTTACTATCCTCCCTCGAACTCAGATGACTCCCCGTGGTGCTCTTTGGGAGAGGCCTATGTCCAGCACTGGATTTTGTAGTAGTGACTATAAATGATTGTCAAGATTTTACAGTCACAATCAAAAAACATAGCACCGAACGCGGTTCCGATGTGTTACTACCTAGCTAAACACGATTTATATAAATAAAGGAAAAAAAAACTTTCTTTCTTTGGACCCGGGTATGTCCTTAAACTACGTCCAACAATGAGAGGTAGGGCACAGCGAAGTACCATCACGCTTGAATCTGGAGAAGCCCAACTGGAGAAGTACCTCCTCCTTACAGAAGACCACAGCCATAATAGCACTGCTACCTTTCAGGTATGTAGTGTTGTGTTCCTGATGGTGAATAAGGTTCCCAGAGCTCCAACCCACTTATAGGTCGGCAACGCGCTTGTGACTCCCTTGGTGTTGCGAGTGCCCATGGGCGACGGTAATTGCTTACCATCAGGCAATCCGTCTGCTCGTTTGCCACCTTTGTCTTAAAAAAATAAATAAAAAAAATCAAAAAGTGAATTTCAATTTACTTCACATCATTTCAGAAACACATTTAGAATATACTCGGCCGTGAGGTATCAAGTATTTGATTGTGCGATGCAGACGGGCGGCGATAAATCTTAATATAAACAATATTAGCGGGCCAGCTGCGAGCCAACCTGCTACCTGCCGGGTTAATTACCTGGTATGGAACAGGTATAAATACTAGGCATTTTGTAAATGTGTAAATAAAAACGTGCATACAAATTACATGTATAATATAGGAGGTGTGTTGTGTTGAGCTGCGGCTACCTGTTGCTATAAATACTAGTATATTACACGTACTAGTAAAAAAATGCCAGTATTTTGACCTAGTACCTACAGGTGTCTTTTCGATGCAAACTCCTCGTATGAAACTAGATAACGGTGGTGCCGCGGCATAGATCATAGGACCCACCCGCTTTCTAATTTTCAATAACTATGTTTATGGCTCAAAAAGAAACACTAAAAGTAGACATAGCCTGATACAAATATTTTTAACTTGCCGTAACAATAATGCAACCTTGATGTAAATATTAGTAGAGGAGCAGTAGAGCATCTGCCCATCTGTTGGGTTAATTACCTAGTATGAAACAGGTATAAATACTTGTCAATTTAAAATGTATTTTGTAAAAATTACGGCTTGTCTGATGGTAAGCAGTTACCACACCCTATGGACGCCTGCAACTCCAGTGGTGTCAGATTCCCGCGATTTATACTAGGTTAGGTCTCCTTCGGCCCACCTTGTGGGGGGTATGCCCACGCTGCGCTTTCTGGCCATATCTACAGTCATCATCATTCACCATTATCGTTTCAGCCGTAAGACGTCCAATGCTGGACATAGGCCTTCCCCAAATATGAGCATCTTGGGGGGGATTTACCGTAGTCGCCGGTTGGCAGGCGGTTTGGCGACCGCAATAACTGTTGATTCGGTTTCGATAGCTGCTGCCCATCCGTCAAATTTTCCCTTTTTCACGTCTCACGACACCCGCGGGGATAGATGAGGAGATGCTTTTCTCAGCATCACACGGCAATAGTAATAAAATAACATTTAAACAATTAATATTTAATTACAGCATCAGTTTCCAACTTTCCGACAGCCCGGCATAAATCAGGCGTACCGATCGAACGAATTAATTTTGCGGAATTTATTCGATTCCATTAATCGCCATTTGTCCGATTTGAAAGTTCGATGAACTTCGACCACCGATTAGGAGTTTACAATGCGATGTCAGTTTCAATAAGGCGTATCTTTGATTTGTAGCGATTTCGACCTTGTTTTTGTTGAAATATAGTTCATTTTGGATTGAATGAAGATGGTCAAATGATAGTGATGGAGGAGTATTGGGCTTTATTGCTTTGTGTGTCATGCTATCCTAGTCCAGGCGGTAGTGAGTGTAGAGCTATGAAGCATGAGGTTACGAGTTTGAATCCTGGCAAAAATATTTTGTGTACAGTCAAGATTAAAGATATCGATGCGAACAAAGTGCCAAAATATGTATACGTGCACCTTAAATCTGAGACTGGATGTATACATATTTTGGTAGTTTGGTCGTGTACATATCTTTGACCTTGACTGTACGAATACTTTGGAGTCGCGGATGTTTTCTATTTCATTAAGTATGTAGTTGCAGCGAAAGTAAAGGGTGCACAGCTCAGCTGTACGCTTCACTCTTTCGAACACTGATATTCTGCTGAATCCCTGGTCACGGAAGTTTCACAAAAACTATGTAAAAAGAGGTAGGTATAGGTAAACACTTAGCTAAAACACCTGACCTATGTTTTTTTTTATGACATAGGCGGCAAACGAGCAGACGGATTGCCTGATGGTAAGCAATTACCGTCGCCCATGCGCACCCGCAACACCAGGGGAGTCACAAGCGCGTTGCCGACCTTTAAGGGGGGGTTGGAGCTCTGGGAACCTTACTCACCATCAGGAACACAACACTACATACCTGAAAGGTAGCAGTGCTATTATGGCTGTGGTCTTCTGTAAGGAGGAGGTACTTCCCCAGTTGGGCTTCTCCAGGCTCAAGCGTGATGGTACTTCGCTGTGCCCTACCTCTCATAAACCTACCTACCTCTCTAGTAGTATCGTGTATATTCAAAATTTGACGTAAGTTCCATATCAATTCTCTTCTCTACACAACTATGTACTTAGACATATGGTCCTTCAGTTAAGTTTTTCACCTATATTATAGATATTTTTACCAGTCACTACATTATTTTGTAATATAGAAACAGAACTAAAGCAGAAACATAAAAATCATATTTTATTCGTAAACCGTCAGAATATTCAAAGTTACAAATATTAATTATCTCAAATTTAAACGAGAATGTAAAATTGCGGTCCAAAATATTTTCTATACCTCAAAATTTAATTTTAAAGCAAAACACTTGAATGAAGCTACAGAATTCTCTATCACAACCAATATAATTTGACCTGCCTTGTCTTTGCGGATGCCTTTTAGTTTTCATTCCCGCCACTCAATAAGCCGCTAAACGCATAACAGCCTTAAACTCTAATTTTAAACTGGGAGCTTCTTCCTCATGTAATAAGGTTTATAATCGAATGTGTTCTCCACAGGCGGTTACGACTATTTTGCGTAGCTGGCTAGCTATATGCGGAAAGGAGCTCATGGTTTATTGGTAATAAGGACTATTTTTGCTTGAGCTCTGCGTTGCCGGCGAATTGGTATGAGCGAAAAAGAATAGGGTAAGGGGAAAGGTCTAATAAGCTGGTTCAAGTCGTCTGACTGATAAGACAGCCTCTTGGGCAGAGTAAGGCTGATAGGTCGAGCGGTTAGAGTGCTGATAGTAAGTTTCAGACGAGCAATGCCAATTTTAATACTGAAAATCATAGGTAAATATTTTAAAAGTAAAGGCGCCAGTACAAGTCTGGTCTAGTGGGTAGTGACCCTGCTTATGAAGCTGACGGTCCAGGGTTTCAATACCAGAGAGTGTCACCCTTCACCCGAGCGGTGTGTCCTGACTGATCCCTAAGAACTTGACAGCTACCAATTTGCACCTCCGATAGCGGGGTCAACTATAATTTAATTGAGTAAAGTCAAAAGCTATTTTTTAACAAAATAGTACAGTCACTATCAGATACATCGGAGCTGTGGAGGTGGTCACAAATATCTGAACTTGCACTTTATCGCCTTGACAATAGAGGCGTTGTTCAGATATTTACGACCAACTCCAGTTTCGATATATCTGAAGACCACTGTACATAATATATTGAGACTCGGTTTCTTCATACATTATGTACACTCGGCGTCAGAATTATGGGACCCCCCTAACTTTAAAATATTTATTCTGCTGGTTCTCGTTCGGTTTGGTTTGCTACACAATCATTCAAATCTTACAAAAATGAAATTCTGTTGTCTGCTAGTGAGGATCGATCCCGGGACATCGACGCAAGTTCGTGGCTTTCATATATCGGTCTGCCCTCTTAACCGCTAGACCAAGGAAGCATATACGACATGGAACGAAAATATGAACCAGTTCCTAGCGTGTAAAAGCAATATTGTTGCGATGAACGGTTTTCATATTGTCCTTGTTTATCAATATTTTGCTACCCTATTTTTTTTTCAAAAGAGATTAACAGCGACTTTATCTACAAGTATTTTAAGGTTGAATTTACAGGAGGAATTGAGTTTTGTCAAATTCATGTAAAGAATCATTGGTTTTGAGGGCAAGTAGATAATTATTTGTGCCAGCTGATTATACCTGTATTTGGTGTGTCTAAGCAAGCATGTTCTTCCTTTTTGAGATTTTTAAGTATTTTAGCTTGTGAACCGCGCTCGTTCTTATAGATATTTTTATTAAAATATAGTGAAGTTAACTTCATTTCTAAGAACTAAAATCATCGTTCTCTTTGAAGATAATTATAGCATTAAAAAATTTGCTCGGGAATTGAATATAACGGTAAGTAATTTTGAAAAATATATTATGGGTTTTGAAGTGAAACAAGGTAAAATGCATTAATAAACTTAGCTACAGCAACAAGAAATTTAATTAATCATTTACAATAATGTCCCGTAAAAGTAAATTATGTATAAAAACATGTTAATATATTTGACTTGTAAATTAAATGAAAATTAGATTAAACTGCCTCGTTTCAATTTTATAAGACATATTATTATGTATTTTATCAAAATAACATTTGTGATTACGATTTTAGAGATTACAAAAACTGAAAAGTTATTATATGATTGTAAAAAATAGATTTCACCCTCATGAAATGTTATGAGTTTCATAATGTTTTGTCTGCGTGCATAGTGTCTAAAAAGATATACTTTTATCCGTCATTGGTAGGTATAGAATTAAGCACATAATTATATTTGACGGTTAATAATATAATATTTAAACTTGCAGAAAAACACTGTTTGTAGATGGGTAAGGCGTTACCAGAGACAGGGGAACGTAGACAGTAACTGCCCTGGACCAAGTCCTTACGCATATACCTACTGACCAATCGGAGCGACACCGTGAAGTAGTGAAATTCCATAGTGATGATCAGTTCAAAACCAATGGATCTACTGCGGAAACCTTTCAGGTGTCACTTTCAACAGTGTGAAGACACTTACACGCTGCCGGTCTTCACAATTATAAACCAGCAAAGAAAATAAGCCTAACGAAAACGCACCACGACGAACGTGTAGCGTTCGCTAGAAAATATAAAAACATTTGGCAGAAAAATGTTTTAAGTCCGACAAAGGTGGGCGAAAAATCTTATGGAGAAGAAGTGGAGAGCGGTATAACCCAAAAAACCTGCTTGACCTTAGAACCAGTGGACGGATATCGTTAGGTAAATTGTAGGTATACTTTCATGACAAAAAAAAAGTATTACTAGATAGTATTCAATTGTGAATTCTTTACAAATGTTGTATAAATTATACTTATGCGGTTTTTTTTCAGCGTACTGGGGTTGGATGTCATCGATGGGGCCGGGTGAGCTTGTGGAAGTAGTAGGCCGAATGAACTGTGCGCGGTATCTCGAAATATTACGCGACGTTATGCTGCCATCGGTTCGAGTCGCTTACCCCGAAGGCTAGGTCAAATCAAAGAAATATTTAGAAGACGAAGTTCACAGGTCCTGTGAACTCATGAGGAACAACAATGTTTGTTCCAACATGGTGTGAGGCATGAAGGGTAGACTCAAACTAGTGGATGACAACGATGGTTACCCTCTCCGTTACTAAATATATTATTTTTTTGGTCGGTTTTGATAACCTACCTGCTCTGTGTTTTTTAATAGGTATTTCTCCACGTAGCGGCGTAGCTAATAGCACGAGTGACATCCGGTGCGCATTTCATGGTGTCACCCTAAAACGGGGGGCAGTGCAAATAATTTCCAATAAAATTTGTGTGGCTATACAATTTGCCAGTTCACTGACTAATACTGATTGTTAACGCGAACTAAAATCAACACCTATCTCCATACTTATCGACATTAATGTACATGCATTTATTATTTAGTCGCATTACAAAATTCCTAGCAACAAGACGTGTTTTAATTCCTCACGCAAATCTGAACCTTACTGCATACATCATATGGTCCAAACGAACCGGATAAGGAAAAATGCAGCGAGCGCCCGCCGGCTCGGACAACAGCTGACGGAGAACAAAAGAAAGGCGATAACCGAGCATCAAAACAAGTTTGAAGACACTATTTCAATGCAATTAAGTTACATTACTTAAATAATTCGTTTCAAAACAGTGTGTTTACTTGTTGTTCAAAGTGATTTGATGATAAATACAACTTACAAAAATGTCTACGGCGGAACAATTGATGACTGTTTTGCAAGATACGGCAAGCTTACTTCAAAAAACTCAAGTGAATTTAAAAAAATGCCCTAAGATACGATTGACTAGAGGTTATGTTGAGGCGAGATTAAGTTGCATACAAGAATACTGGGCGACGTTCAAGCAAACACATCAAGAACTTATAAAAGTTATGCCACGGGAACAACGAGCTGTGACGCAGTATTTTATCAATGAAGAATACTTTATTTATGAAGATTTGTATTTAAACATAGAAGGCGACCTTAAGGACTTGTTGAACAATACAAAACAAATCAACCCTAGTGCAAGTTACACGGATAACCAGGTGGGAAAGCTACCTCGAATTCAACTTCCGAGTTTTACTGGGGGTTATGAACAGTGGCCTACCTTTAAAGACTTGTTTTTGTCCATCGTTCATAATAATGTGTCGCTTAGTAACGTACAAAAATTGCATTATTTAAAGACTAGTGTGTCAGGCGAGGCAGAAGCGATATTAAAGCACGTTCAAGTTACCGAAAGCAATTACACACAAGCATGGGACATTCTTCAAAAGCGGTATGGAAACAAAAGGTTATTAGTGAATTCCATTTTGAAGCGGTTAATTCTCCATAAGAAATTAAGTGTTCAGTCATCCGTTCAACTTAAGTCATTATTAGATACTACGACTGAATGTTTACATAGTCTACAAAATATTAACGTGGCCACCGATTCCTGGGATCCATTAATAATATTTCTGGTAGTGCAGAAATTGGACCCGGAGTCACACAAGGATTGGGAGGAGTACGCCCACAAGGACAATTCTGAGGAATTACCCCAGTGGACAGACTTCGTCAAATTTCTAGAAGCTAAATCCCGAACGCTAGAGCTTATCACCGCTTCATCATCAGTTCCGCGCGAGAGAACCGCAGTACGTGCATTTCACGCCATAGAATCAGAGAAGAGTTGTGTCATGTGTAAAGGGAATCACACATTGGCTCATTGCAAAGAATTTACCAAGATGCCACCCCCTGATAGAAGTGATTACACAAAAAACAATAAATTATGTTACAATTGTCTGACACCAGGCCATGCAGTTTTCAAGTGTCGAGTGCCCGTGTCATGCCGTATATGTCGCAAGCGCCATCATTCACTCATTCATGTGTCCAAAAGCACCGCACCCGCTGAGAACGATAACAATACACAATCGGCGTCGGCGCTCTCCCAAGTCAATAAGTCCGAACCTGAAATACAAGCTTCCTTGGGAATACTTTCTTACTACGCTGCTAGAGAAGATGATGCTTTGTTAGCAACTGCAATAGTGAATGTAACAAATGAGCAGGGACACACTATGGTGCTTAGGGCTCTGATCGATCCATGCTCACAAACATCTTTTATTAGTGAGAAAGCGGCTCAATTACTTAAACTTAAGAGAGAGACAGCAAGAGCAAGCATAACCGGAGTGGGGCCAATTAGTGCAAGCGTAAATCAAGTGGTTCAATTACAGGTCTCGTCGCAATATCAATCGTCATTCTCCATGCAGCTTCGAGCCTACGTGATTTCAAAGCAGTTGGCCACTCAGATGCCCAAGAAAATAATTAAAGCAAGCAACTGGGCTCACATACAAGGTCTTCACCTGGCTGACCCGAGTTATAATACACCGGGTCCAGTAGATCTTCTTCTTGGCGTCAAGGCATATGCAAAGATTATTGAAGAGAATATACCTATAATCAAAGGTCCACCTGGTACACCATGTGCTCAAAAAACATACCTTGGCTGGATCTTATTTGGAGATAATGGAGAGATGGATACAAATTCAAGTACACAAGAAAATTGTTTCGTTGTGATGCATCATCAGGTTGATGTTGATGATTTATTGAAGACAATATGGGAAGTAGAAACTGATGTCAAGAGGACATTGACTGAGGAGGAACAAACGTGTGAAAGAATTTATGAAAATACTTATAAAAGAAACGAAGACGGAAGGTTTGTCGTCAAACTACCTTTACGGACCGAAGCACCAAGAGCATGCGAAGGAAATACACGAGAGATAGCACAAAGCAGATTGTTACAATTGGAAAAAAGATTCTCAAGAATGCCAAACCTTAAAGAAGAATATGTAAAGGTAATTGACGACTACATTGAACTCAAACACATGGAAAAGGTACCAGCTGAAGAAATACCCACAAGAAGCGTTTATCTAGCTCACCACGCTGTGGTCCGAGAAAACAAAGAAACTACAAAGACGCGCATTGTCTTTGATGCGTCATCTAAAGGTACCAATGGATACTCATTAAACGATGATCTCCTTGTTGGTCCAGTATTACAAGACGACTTGAGAAGTTTAATAATGAGATGGCGCATGCACGCAGTTTGTTTCGTGGCAGATATTCACAAAATGTACCGGATGGTGCTGACTAACAAAGAAGACGCCGACTACCAGAGAATTTTGTGGAGGAGCAGCACTGATAAGGATATGGAAGACTACCGTCTTTTAACTGTAACTTTTGGCACAGCTTCCGCTCCATATCTGGCTGTTAAAACTTTGAAACAGCTTGCCAAAGAAGAAGGAAGCGAATATCCAGTTGCAGCGAAGATGATTGCAGAAGACTTTTACGTCGATGACCTGATGTCGGGATGTGATACCAACGAACAAGCTATAGAAGCCAGCAAACAGCTGCAGGAAATCATGCAAAGAGGTGGATTTCAGCTGAAAAAATGGTCGTCAAACAACGTTGATTTCATGCGAAGCCTGAAGCCTGAAGATAGATCAGTCAATGCGCATCTTGATTTAAACATGGATGCCACAATCAAGGCACTTGGTGTTCAATGGAATATGGGAACAGACCAGTTTGAGTACAATCTTAGTCTCCCAGAAACAAGCAACCATATAAGCAAACGCACCATTCTATCGGACATACAGAAACTGTTTGACACTCTGGGTTGGATTTCACCATGTGTACTGATGGCTAAGGTATTGATACAAAAGTTATGGCTAGCACGGGTGAGTTGGGATGAAGAACTAAGTGAATCGTTACGTGATGAATGGATTAAATTGAGAACGGATTTAAGGCACGTCAACGACATCCGAATAGATAGATGGCTTAATACTTTGAGCACGGAAGGAACAAAAATTCAAATACACGGGTTCAGTGACGCTTCTATCTCCGCTTACGGTGCCGCAGTGTACATTAGAGTGGAAAAGGCAGATGGTACAGTCAAAACGCAATTAATTGCTTCTAGAACAAGAGTTGCCCCAGTAAAGACCGTCTCGCTGCCTAGATTAGAGTTGTGTGGAGCCGTTGTATTAGCAAAATTATTAAAACAAGTCAGCCGTGCTATGAGAATACCATCTTCGCAAATATTTGCATGGACAGACTCATCTATTGTAATATCTTGGATTTTTGGCGAACCTCAAAAATGGAAAACGTTCGTAGCAAACAGAGTTGTTGAAATCACGAGCAACGTTGGTCAAAATCAATGGCACCACGTTGCTTCCGAAGACAACCCTGCCGATATTGCTTCCCGAGGAATGTTCTTATCAGAATTGAAGAGCTCTAAACTATGGTGGGAAGGGCCAGAGTGGCTATCAAGAAAGAAAATAGAGTACCAAAAACCGAATGTCATCTCAACGGACATAGAAAAGAAAAATGTAATACAAGTAAACCTAACTATAAACGAAAGAGAAAATCAGAGAAGCTTATCAGAACAATTTAAAGGATTTGACACTTTACAAGAATTAATAAGAACAGTAACACTTTGCCGCAAATTTTTGAACATGAGAAAACTACAAATAGATGACTTACAATTAACTACGCATGATTTAGAGAACACCTTAAATTTATGTATAAAACTTGTACAAAAAGAAGAATTTGGAGAAGAAATAAAAAGATTAACAGCAAACCGACAAGTACACAAGCGAAGCTCGATAAAATCTTTGAATCCGTACTTAGAAGAAGGCCTACTGAGAGTGGGTGGAAGGCTCAGACTTGCAAACCTAAATGACGATAGAAAACATCCCTTGATTTTGGGCAGTAAAAACTACTTAACTTCGCTCATTATATCCGATGCACACTTGAAGACTTTGCACGGCGGAATAACACTTATGTTGAGTTATATACGATCCAAATTTTGGATTATAAGGGCAAAGAGTTTAGTAAAGACCCACGTTAATAGATGTCTTGTATGTGCTAGACAAAGCGCTGCTCCTAAGCCACAACTGATGGGAGATCTGCCAAAGGAACGCGTGACACCAACGAGACCGTTTTTACACAGCGGCGTTGACTTTGCAGGACCATTCGCAACTCTAATATCTAAGGGCAGAGGAGCAAAGACAACCAAGACTTATGTCGCAATATTTATATGTTTATCAGTTAAATGTATACACCTGGAATTAGTGGGTGATCTTACGTCTGAAGCCTTTATAGCTGCCTTCAAAAGGTTTGTGGCCAGGAGAGGAAGATGCACCCATCTGTGGAGCGATCAAGGAAGAAATTTCGTGGGAGCCAATAAGGAATTGAATAACGCATGGAAAGAAGCACAAATGGATTTCACTGGTGATATCTCCGTGTCCTTGGCTGCCGAAGGAACACAGTGGCACTTTATCCCCGCTTACAGTCCGAATTTTGGCGGTTTGTGGGAGGCCGGGGTAAAATCCCTTAAATATCACCTAAAAAGAATAGTGACCACACACCTTACCTTCGATCAGATGAATACGATCCTGTGCGAAATTGAAGCTTGTCTGAATTCAAGGCCATTGTGCCCACTTGAGAACGATGATGCAGACGTCATAGAACCCCTTACACCTGGACATTTTTTGATCGGAGAAGCACCCATAAATGTACCGTCACCTGACTTGAAGGATATCAGAATGAGCGCACTATCACGGTGGCAACATACACAGAAATTAGTCAGAGACCTTTGGTGCAGATGGCAGCAAGAATACCTGTCACGATTACAACAACGACCAAAGTGGCTGAAGAGAGTAGAAGAATTTAAAGAAGGGCAAATTGTGCTCATTAAGATGGATAACTTGCCACCTGGAAAATGGGCTCTCGGTCGAATAGTCGCTAAACATCCAGGCCCAGACAACGTTACACGAGTGTATAGTGTCAAAAGTGGTGATAATGTAGTGAAAAGACCTGTTACAAAACTGTGTTTAATGCCAATTGAGATTAATGATTAATGTAAAACAAATCAAGTTGCATGTCAGTTATTTTTAATTTTTTGGGTTAGAATTTTGCTTATTTTAAAGGACTTAGTAGTCCTTTGGCCGGCGGTATGTTAACGCGAACTAAAATCAACACCTATCTCCATACTTATCGACATTAATGTACATGCATTTATTATTTAGTCGCATTACAAAATTCCTAGCAACAAGACGTGTTTTAATTCCTCACGCAAATCTGAACCTTACTGCATACATCACTGATATTTACAGTTCGGATGTCACTTCGCCGACCCACCTTAGCTACGCCGTTGCCTCGACTATAATACGAGTATTATAAATTATAAACATACTTTTTGCAAACAGAACTTGTTGCAAAATGCAAATACAAAATATAAAACAGCCACGCTAATGAACAAGTAAATAGCTATGGTGTTTTATGTGTAGTTTTTTTTTTAAAAGAAGTTCACTGTATTTTATGTATTTAGACAATATCTACAGTCCCCTATCCACTCATTATCTCAGTATCACTTATATACTTGTAGTAGTAAAGGCTGTTGCAGTTAATTACACCCCGTTTAGTGGAGAAATACCTATCTTAAAGTTGTGGTAAGTTGAAATTGATAACATTTAGGCAAACGTTTCAAGAGATGAATTTTGCTTTCATCTGATAGCATATGATTTCTCTTAGTAACGTTAAAATATATAAGTATACTATAGGCATATATTATACTTTGTGTTGGCATCTAATATTTGGTGGTCTAGTTTATGTAACTAATATGACTTATATAATATTTACTTTGTAAAAGATTAAATATGTAAATTCCGAAAATATTTTTAACCCAAATAAATTGTTCATTGAAAGATGACGCCTGCGATTCGATAAACTTGCCACACCTGCAGGTGGGTAGTTTGGTTTTACAAAGAAGTTAAGAAACTAGTTTTAGGTCTAATAAATCCCAAACCATTACTTAAATAAAACTCCACCTTTATTAATGCCACTAAAGCTTAATACATATCTACCACAATTTTAACCCACCATTATTTAACAAAGCAATATCGCCATCCATCGAACTTGTAAACAATGTAAAAAAACATTGTATTAAGTGTCTATAATTTCTATTCTACTTCATCAAATGCTACTAAATACATGTTAATTATGATATGATATTATTCGCAATTTTTATCGACGGTGCGTGGTATTTTATAACATATATTATGTTTTTGGATCCACTTGCACTAGGCAAGTTTGTAGTGGGTAAAACCAGATTTAAAATGTAAGTAGGTAGGTTAATATTATAAAATAAAAAAATTGAATAACTATTTTGGAAGTTTTTTTGTAGTGCCTATCAATAGTAGATTGTGTCACGAGGTAGCAAAATTACATATTTACGGCGAGGTCTTATATTGAATCCTAAACGAAGGGAAGGCGTCTACAATAGACGTCTGAGCGTAGTGAGGAATTAAAGGGGTTAGGCCTGAGGTAGAATAGATTTTGCTACCATGTGACACATACTGCTTTTCACACCACCATTAAAGAAAATAAAATAAAATATCGGACACCGTGATTTGGAACAAACACTTCAATTCATATTTATTTTATAAATATAATTTGTTTTAATTAGATATCATACCTAAGTTGGAGCGAAACGACAGTACCGAAACATTTCATTTAAAAAAATTTTAAACTCGTTCAAATGAAATACTATCTGTTGCCATTGCCAATTTATTCGTTTCTTTAACACAATTAATTTGACCATTATAAAGAGGGGGAATGACTATGTCAAAATGAAATAAAAATAACGTTTGCACTTAATCGATGTAAAAAGGTTCGAATCGATTATGTTTATACATTTGAAATGACTCACTGGCTGAAAAAAAAACCAAATGTCATTGAATAGAAAAGTGCCACTTTGTTGCCTTCTAGCGGGGAAGAAAAGTGCCATATACAACTTGCTGGTGAATAGTTTTTTTTACTAACTAAACAAACAAAATAAATAAAAACGGACCAGGATGGATGAATAGTATAAAGTGATGATAAAATGTTCCATAATAGGTCTATTATGGAACATTTTATCATGACATTAAGTTTCAGCCCCTAAGATTCAAAAGGGATCGTTGACAGTTCATTCAATTTTTTGAAGGCAATCAGATATTTTGTCGACTTCGTTAATGGCAAACTAGCTCATTTGAGACGTGTCTGCTTTAAACGCTAGAGGTTTCAGGATCGAATCTAGAGGTTTGTGAACTTTTTCCATGTTTGTATTTTTTAAAGCATATTT
The DNA here is from genome assembly GCA_022674325.2 of Grapholita molesta. NCBI lineage: Eukaryota > Metazoa > Arthropoda > Insecta > Lepidoptera > Tortricidae > Grapholita > Grapholita molesta. The sequence goes on from CP053130.2 coordinate 1,236,353, forward strand.
TTACTATGCAAAATGGGAATAAATAAACTATAGAATAAATCTTGGTATATGCTTAAAATGCAACAATGCGACCAAATCTGGAATAATCTCAGGGTAAGGATGAGGTTGCAATGAGCATGTGGCACCCAAGCAGTACAGAAAATATTACAGTGCGACTACTAGTTGGAAAAACAGTTCAAATTGGCCGACGGCATGCTATAAGCTAGCTCCGTCATTTGATACTCCGTCATTACGGTACTGTAACCCGTATATAAATATTACACAATACAATATGATAGGGGTAACATAACCAAAAAACTACCTAAAAGGTGATACGCTGACATGGACATTTTTGATACAACGACGGTGGCAAACAACCTGCAACTCCAGAGGACTCACATGCGCGTTGCCTACCCTAGAAATAATAGAAAAATAAACACGTTGCCGTGTCATTGTCGCCCCTTTGAGAATAATTGAGTGTCCGTGAACATATGGCAGATCTTATGGCAAAGTGTTCGTGCGTTCTTTCGATAGAGGGTAGCTCAAGTTTATTGACACCGCAAGTGCAATAGTATTGTTAAAGTTACCGAATAAGATCACTAGATGGCAGGTGACTATCACGAGTTATTTAGGTATAGAAGAGAATCGATTTTTTGAATACTTGGTTGAAATACATTTTTATTAAAATTTCACCTTTGTTTTTGCTGCATTCATTGTTTTTTTTTTAAACAATATAATAAATGTTTTCATATACAACATACATGTTTTCATATACAAACAACAACAATATAATAATTGTTTTCATATAAAAAACCTATATAAATATACTAGCTTTTCCTCGCGAATTCGTCGGCCAGTCATGCCTGTCTTTAAACTATCGTTCGGGATAAATATTTTATGTCCTTTCTCGTAGCTCAAACTCTATCCATACCAAATTTCACCCCAATTGGTTCAGCGATTTAATTAATAATTTAAAGAGGTAACAGACAGTCAGACAGACAGAGATAGTTACTTTCGCATTTATAATAATAGTATGGTACTTAAATAAATAAAAAAAAATTATCTTCCAAAAATCAATTTAGTCACCATGTCGGTGAACTAACTTGTTTTACCAGACATTTTACTGATAAAAAATAATAACTATCATCATCATTTGAACCGCAAATCTTCTAACTGGACATAGACGCACATATGACTTGTATCATCTTGGGGGGTAGGCCGCTTCCTTTTTTAACAAATAATTGTTTTCTATGTTTATAATCGGTACCTAGATAAGGAGAGTATCATAACGTCGAATCACGGCGCTAGGGCCGCGCTCCACCGAGCGCGAAATGAACCAGTATCGGTCGTGATTGCCTGATTTATGGCCTATTAGCTCGCTTCAGAGATTAAGGTGAGGCGTACTGTCTTATATCAGTTCTACTTACGATGACCGGTCTTAAAAGGGAAAAATTATAATGAGGACATTTTAATTTAAATCAATCAAGTCGTTTGAGGATGGGCGTCTCAAGACTTTGGACATAAAACGTCAACTACGCAAAGATAAACCCAAGCCTTCCTACGTGTATACGTACAACGCGGCCGGTCAACTCTACTGCCATCCGTGTAACAGAGTTTTTAAAACCAAGTTTGGTCTGGCCAGCCACATAAGATCTCACAAAAGGTTAATGGTCGCCGTCATCGAAATCGATGTGGAGGACTATATATATAATTTATTGCGAGTGTTTAAGTGTTTCGTAATGAATAATTTACCTCCCACGCACCAAAAGTATGTAAAATTCAAAGATGACTTTACAAAAAGAGACTTATATGTATAAGTACTTATATCAAATACTATTTTTAATTTTAAATCCATATTTTTTTACCTAAACCTAGAAGGAATTACGACTGGAGTAGTCATCCGCGAGCGCCAGTAAGGGATAAAAATATTTGCTAATTCTGTATTAGTTACCGCAAATTCAGTTGAAAACACTAGGAAACTATGTATGTATTTGCTTGTATCTCTCCAACTTCGACAGTTTTGAAGGGTTAAGTTTGAAGGGTAACAAAAATATGTGAGACTATGACAAGGAGAGACGAAAATAGCAAAGTCTCTGCCATACCTATGAAAAATTACATAAGACCATCTCTTTCGATCATAGTATTATTACTAGCACGCTCCGTCTAAGTTAAAAGGTATGTCTATGATCTAAACACATAACTTGACCCCTCTAGATGCGTTCAAAAACAGCAAATAACGACCCGCATTATTTTATTACAACTTATTTATTATCTGTGTAAATATTATAAATGTTTCATTATTTTATCAATATAAATATCATACATTTTAAGATAACTACAAGCACTAGTTACAGTATAAAAAATCTAAAAAAGGCGCAGAGGCATTGTATCAAAGATGTGGCCGGCAATACCTCGTTGTATCGCAATGCTGATACGTTGTGCGAGGAAGCCGCCAGCTCTTCGGTCACCAGTTACATCAACCAGACGCTTCGCGATTTCTGCAAAAAGTTTGTGCGCGATGGGACCCTATGGACCTAGCGTCTCTACGCCAAACGGTACAAAATGGTACTCTCTATAATACGATTCTAATTTTTCTTAATATCATACATTTTAATTTAGAAGCGAATTCCTATCCCACATTCGTATGACGTCAACACAAATCTCGCAATTCTATTTTCACTCGGAATCCATCAATCCGCAAGGAGTCAACTCGTCAGGTGGGGAGCAAAAACTCGTCCCCCAGGGACCATTACCTAACACTACTTTACACATGCGGTGAACGGGGTATTGTGACGGTGTCGAGGAATAAGACTCGTATGATATTTTTATTTATTTCAACAAAACGCAACACTAGCTGTACGTATTTTCGCCAAACTTCAGACAGTTTGTTGGCGAATAGTGCGCTCTCGATTAAATAAATAAATAAACATTTCGGGACATTCTTACACAAATCATCCCTGTCCCACGGTAAGCTCAGTAAGGCTTGTGTTGTAAAGTACTAGACGACAATACATATAATAGATAAATGCAGACAGTTTGTTGGCGAATAGTGCGCTCTCGATTAAATAAATAAATAAACATTTCGGGACAATCTTACACAAATAATCCCTGTCCCACGGTAAGCTCAGTAAGTCGGTAGATACCTAGAGACATATAAATACTTAAATACATAGAAAACACCTATGACTCAGGAACCAATATCTGTGCTCATACAAATAAATGCCCTGACTGGAATTCGAGCCCAGGAGTATCGGCTTCAGAAGCAGCACCCACTAGGCCAGACCGGTCTTCACAATTTCATATATTTTTTCTTGAGTTTCTTGAACTACATGTAGTTCAAGAAACTATATATAACTATAGTTTGATCTGGACTCTGTATACATACAGAGTCCAGATTATTCTACTTAGGTTTACTTATTATTTATAAACTGAACGTGGTTACGCAGCTGACGATCCTGGGCTTAATTCCTGGTAATGTTAATGAAGAACGTTTGTTTCTAAATTGGCTGATGTAGCAATAAAGTATTTACTTCGTGAACAGACCTTTTTAACGACACTTATCAAAACTATAAAAAGCAATTCGAGTAGCATATTTTCTTATATGTTTATAATTCAAAGTATGAGCTATACCTATTATTCTAAAGTATTATTAAAATCCTTTATGAAGCAATAAATTTTCTGACTTCGTATCAAGTCAATGGGGTTGACAAGGTTAAGGACATATTGACGATAATTTTGCACAAATCAACCTCGTCGTAAAACAAGCATTATACTCGTACTACTACTAATTATGATATTTCTGTGTCAAACGTATTTTTTATTCAATAATAAGTTTTTTTATTGAACACTCGTACACACCACAATCTAATTCACCTAACCCAGATATCTAACGAACAAAAGTAGCTTCGAATTTGAAAAACTCGGACATGTTACAACGAACACGAAAGAGGCAACGAATTGGCAACTTTATCAACAAAACTTCTTATCGTCCCCGTAAATATTCGAACCTATGAAGTAAAATATATCGACAATATCTGGGAACGGAGAAACTAAAATCGTTTCGCAGATACGCAAATTGAATCAATTTTTCGTACGAAATTGTATCCGCAGAGGCGCGGTACGTAAGCACTTTGGAACTGCGTGCTTGGGGCTCCACATATATCTTGATTTCAAGTGTGACTCGTGTGAGGGAAAGTTTCGAGAATTTGGAAATTTTATTGGGAATATTGAGGTTTTTGAAAATTTGTATGGGTGTGAAAACTTTGTGTTGTATTTAGATTTCTTATGTTTGTTGTGTTTCTAGAAATTTCTTTATACTTTTCCAACTTTTGAAATCTATGTAACTAAGAAGAACTCAAATATTTTTTATGTAATACTAGCTGTGCTCCGTGGTGTTACCCGCGGTTTATTAGGGATAAAACGTAGCCTATGTGTTAATCCAGGGTGTCAGCTAACTCCGTACCCAATTTTATTAAAATCCCTCCAGCTGTTTAGACGGGAAGAAGTAACCAACATACACACTCACAAACTTTCGCCTTTAAATATTAGTGAAGATTTTGATTTCTTCTTCGGATAGCAAAGCGCAGTGCCAGAAAGTAAATATAAATTCAATTTCTTAATTTTGCATTTAAAATGTGGTCTTTTAGTAATTCTAAAAGACTCATAAAAAAAGTAGGAATCTAATCGTAGTCTTTTAGTAATTTTAAAAGACTCATAAAAAAGTAGTAATCTAATCGTAGTCTTTTAGTAATTCTTTTAGTAAATAGAAGCGATGGTGGCCTAGCGGTAAGAGCGTGCGACTTGCAATCCGGTGATCGCAGGTTCAAACCCCGGCTTATACCAATGAGTTATTCGGAACTTTTGTACGAAATATCATTTGATATTTACCAGTCGCTTTTCGGTGAAAGAAAATATCGCCAGAAACCGGACTAATCTCAATAAGGCCTAGTTTAATAGGGACTAAACTAGGCCTTATGCAGCAACAGCAATGCAGCAACCCAGGGGGGTTCGAAGGTCAGATGGCAGTCGCTTTCGTAAAACTAGTGCACGCGCCAAATCCTGGGGTTAGTTGCCAAGGCTTCCATGAGTCGTGGCAAAATGGCGGGACAACGCGATAAAGATGATTCTTTTAGTATTTCTAAGACTCATAAACATGACGTTAAGGCTATATTCATGGAGTCATTTTGAAATGCGATCAAGTTACGTTTGCACCGAATACAAAATATGAGGTCTCTTTGCTGCTACGGAGATAATTGCAACTAGTCCAATGTATTCAGTCTTACTAATTAACTTACAGTGTTGAAATAAAATAACTGAAACGGATTAGGTATACAGGATGTAATCTGGCTCGTGATCCAAAATGCGAAAAAGTGATAAAGACGATAATAATTAACTTTTCTCATGGGACCAATATTAAATCGCAAAAAAAAAAAAAAATTTGCTGCTCCACAACGCGTGTGTGACTACTGCCAGGTTGCACAGGCTTATATTATAGCCTACTAGCTTTTCCCCGCGGCTTAGCACGCGCAAAACCTTTATGACCCCTTCGGGGATGAATTAAAAAATTACTTTTCTTGTATTTTAAGGAGTGTTTACACAAAATTTCATCTCTCACTTGAAATTTTACACAATCCTTATACAAATTTTCAACCCCCTTTTTACCTCCTTCATGGTGGAATTTCCAATAATCCCTTCTTAGTGGGTCATTGCGGTACATAAACTACCTACTGTGAAAAAATTAGCTATCTTGGTTAAACAGTTTGAGCTGTACCCTTACCATGAGTTGTGACACTGAGGTTTTCGATAACGAGTATCGAGTTTACTATCTGTGCATCTCGCTTGGGCTATTTTCGTGCGAACGTGATGCATAGATAGTAAACTCGATACTCGTTATCGAAAACGTCAATGTCACAACTCATGGTAAGGGTACTGGGCGTTGATCAGTCAGTCAGGACTTTCACTTATATATATTGTGACTGCTTTGAACTACTTTGTAATACTGTTTTGAAAAAATAAGTCCCGCCGAGTTTCTTGCCGGTCATAAAAGTCGAAATGCTTCTCGGGTCAGAGGTGTAGGGTTAGAACCGGTGTAGTTTTTATGTTTTCTTCTTTTGTATACTCGACGTGTAAAAGTGCCCTTGTGGCCTACTTACTGAATAAACGTTTGAGTTTTGAGTTTTTGAGGTTCTTACCATGAGGCGGGCGATATGATATAGTATTAAAAATGCAGTAGGTATACTGCAGAAATGAAGCGTGCTCCTGAGCCAGGGCAACCCTTCTATTGCTTCATTTCTCAGCTTAGTAACCTAATACGCAATATGCGAAGCCAATTCCAATCGTTGACCTCTATTTACCCCATATATACCCTATATTTACCCGGTTAAAGTTTACCAGGGCCGGGTCAATATCTAAGTTCGGTAAGGGTCGGACTTAGTTATTATATTTATCTACACGTATATCATAACTTTCATATTATAAAGGCTGTCTGACTGGAGCTTTAAATGGATGGTTTGATTTTCCTCCCTAATCATATTTTGTTGTTCAACTTAAAAATAAAATGTTCTCGCTTATTTTTTTATTATGATACAAGTTAAATGTTTGACGACTGGCCTGGCCTAGTGCGTAACCGCGTAGTGATCCTGTTTATGAAAGCGATGATCCTGGGTTCAAATCTCAGACCGGGCTTTATTTGTGTGATGAGCACAGATATTTGTTCCTGAGTCATGGGTCTTTTTTATGTATTTAAGTATTTACCTAACTATATGTATCTATTATATGTATCGTCGTCTAGTACCTACAACATAAGCCTAACTGAGCTTACCGTATGACTAGTCCTAGTCGATTTGTGTAAAATCGTCCTAAAATAATTATTTTTTATAAAAAAAAAGTTATTTTCAATAATATGAGTACCCGATCCAACGCGAAATGAACAGTACGAAGTAGTATACGTAGCCGACTAGAATATGACCACCCCGTCTCCTCCCGTGAGTGTCGTAAGAGGCGACAAAGGAAAAAAAACATCGAAAAAAACCAGCGCTCGTCGAAACCCAATCGACAGCTACTGCGGTCGCCAACCCGCCTGCCGAGCGTGGCGATTATGGCAACTGGGGGGTAGTTGATACAAGTCATATTTTCGGGAGGCCTATGTCCAGCAATGCGACTTAAGGTTGAAATAATAATGAAGAATATGGATAGTAGGACTTTTGAGCCAGGAATAGATGGTAAGTCGCTATCCGACTACATTAGCTATGGCCGTACATTATGGGGGTAATGTACGGCAGTATATTGTTTTCAGCGCTGGCTAGAGGCTGATTGATTGTTTCCGAGGCACGGCCACGAAGCGGTATGGTCGGATGCGGTATGTTACTTTTTACGAGCAGTTTACCTATTGACCACAGAAAAGGCGATTTTTGTTTTTATCAATCTGGAATGTTTCTATGAAAATTCCAATTTGAACAAATGTGTTTTATAAAAATATATTTTTTATTTACTCAGAGTCAAGAGGTCGTTTCATTCCAATATAGAAAACAAATGACCCAAAAAATTCCATATATTTTATAATTACCTCTTTTATTACCGCAAACAGAAAGAGCGAGCGACTATATCGGGACAAGCGGAAATGTTTAGGCATTGGAAACTTAAAAACAATTTATAGTTACTAACCATATCAATAAACAACAAGCTCTAAGCCAAGATGATACAAGTCATATTTTGGGGAGGCCTATGTCCAGCAGTGGACGATTTACGGTTGAGCTGTTGATATAGCTAAAGACGATTTTTTTAATAAGTGATATGTTAGCATTTGGCCCCAATCTCACCTGATGGTAAGCGACGATGAGGCCGATGATGGAGCATGCTTACCTAGCAAGTGCTTGTTCACTCTCGACTTGAAGACATCCAGGTTGTATTGCTGAAAAGATCAGCTGGAAGGGACCCCTGGCTGTGCGGATCAGAAAAGTAGAAGCAAAGCGCTTTGTTCTGGCCGTCCCATAATATTTATTTCTTCTTTTTCTAAATATAATAATGTACGGCAATTTGATTGCAAAAATGTTGTGGCATTCGTTATTGTATTTTATTTCTACTCTTCTCTTTCACTTCAGTTCAAAAAGACAGGGACATAATGTAGCTGGTGTCAGCTCCTAATACCGCATCCATAAAGGGATGCTTGTGTTCCAGGAGGCGCCGACAAGGTACAATCGCGGGCCGATCGATTTGCGGGAACATATCTAATGCGGGAAGACTGCTTTCTCGTCTACTTATTATGTCTTCGCCAAAAACGCCTTAAAAATTATGAACTGCACTCCATTTCTACAGCTATATATCATCATCATCTCAGCCAATAGACGTCTACTGCTGAACATAGGCCTCCCCCTTGAACCTCCACATTTACTGGTTGGAAGCGACCTGCGTCCAGCGTCTTCCGGCGAACGTAATGAGTTCTAGACCTTAATTAGAAATGAGGAGATCCATAGGCGAACTAAAGTCACCGATATAGCCCACCGGGTTAGCAAGCTGACGTGGTAACATTGCACGCAGAGAAGATGGCCGATGGGGTCGAAAAGTGCGACTGCGAATTAGCAAGCGCAGCGTAAGACGTTCACCCACAAGATGGAGAGCTATATTTAAAGCGGACAAATTTCATACAATTTCTATGGGACTTACATCGTTTTATAACAAAAAAAGTGAATCCATATTGTAAATAATAATTTGAGCTTAAACGCGTTTCACCACTATTTAGTTTCCAGTCTCCTCGTGATTTTCTGTACAGTAAGCGTCATATAGTTAGTAGCATACAAAGTCCTCAGAAAGTTCGGTACACCATAGAATTTATATGGCGTTCCGAACTATTTGACTACTTTGAATGCTGCCAACTATATGACGCTGACTGTAAAGTCTAGCTGCAAGTTTATAAAACGCACTTCTGTACACTGGCATGCTCTTACAGCAATTTTGTTAATATGTTATTCGATTGTTTTGCTACAATCAATATCAACATAAGCGAAATTATCATCATTGTCATAGACTCATAGTTTGTAACCATTAAAGTGCAAACCTCTCATCATTATTCTTTACACATCCTACCTATTAATAAATAGGTTATTAAATAATAGCGGTTGTGTTTCACTGTTCTTCTTCAAAACATTAATGGCGACCCTGCCACTTGACGCGTAACACATTATTTGTATTTTTTTAATGAATGTTCAATACTATCATCTATGCAGACAGTCAATTAAATATACGAATTAAGTACTTAATAGACAAATTATATAGACTTTTAATACTGCTATGACACCTAAAAGCATGATGTTTCTCGTTTATTTTTCAAAAATTTGTTTATTGTTATTTTAAGGTAAAATATAAGTAGTCTAACTAATAAAACTGCGCCTCAACGGCGGGTTGTGGCAATCCAGATGCACACATACATTAATTATATTTTCCCCTCACTAGCTCGTAAAGCGCTTGTTTATTCTTTAATACGAGAGGGCAAAAACACATTTTATCCACTAGTGATAGTGGATAAAATGCGTTTTTATCCACTATCACTAGTGGATAAAATAAATTTTATGCGTAGTGAGTGAAAGTAAGTTGACTTCGGCGGGCGCGGGCGAGCCTCGCTAACGCACCGAGTTGAAAATCGAAGTAGAACATTCGATAATCGTACTGGCCACCACAAGCTAACCAAGCTAAAGACACCTTTTGTAAAAATGTTGAATGCATCTAAACGCAAAGAAAAAGTCAATGCGATTTCAAAACGTTTTTTTGCATGTTTCACTTTCCTCGCTGTAGTGAAGGGAATAGTTATTTGTTATGCAAGGCTGCAAAGTGGTTATTTGGCGCTAGTGTTGAAATTGAAAGCTGAGCAAGCGAAGGAAGCTAAGATTGAACCATGAGCGAAGCGAATGATTCAAAGATAGATTCCTGAGCGTAGCGAGGCTTTCAAGACACGAGACGCCAAATAATTTTGCAGTCATGCGGAACACTCAACTTTTCACCTCACTACAGCGAGGAAAATTCGAGCGGCAAGCAAAACAATAAAGCAAAACTCTTGCGCTATTTTTCAGGGAAATTATATCGGCATCGCTACTAGAATCATTCATTTTTATAGTTCAAACGTTGAGTTCAAAGAGCTTAGCACAGGACAAATCCGACAAATACGATAACTTGAATTGTGAACTTAAAACTTAAAAAAAAAAATTACGGTTGCGTTCAGAAATTACAATATTAATTAAACCTATATTTCAATTTCTTTATCAAATAAACATTGAAATCGTGTTTTATTTAATGGATTAACTAGTTAAAATATGTAAATTAAACTGAAATACTATTAGTATGTTTAATAAAACCTACTTCTTTGACATAAAATAAAGTGTAGGTAAAAATAAAAAAGTTAAAAATCTGTAATCAAAAACATGTTTCTGATTGGTTTATTATCTATGGTTATTATGAACTCACCGCGGTACTGCGAACATCGAAGTTCGTATATTGTGAGCATCTTTCTCTTTTACTCCAATGAAAGTGACAGAGACAATCGTCCGAAATTTATGAATATCTTTTTTCGCGGTAGCACCCCGGTCATGCGTTGAAGGAGTTTTATTACTTAAAAAAAAGTTACATGCACCACAGAGAGTTACAATCATCGGCTTCGAAATTCGAATGACTTTTGCACGCTAGCGGATAAAATAGGCTTTTCCACGCAGATTTGGCGCTATAAACTAAGGTTTTCCGAGCGAGTGAGGTGAAATAGTTTTGTGTTACACACGGGTGCAATTGTAATTTACTTCTCGTGTATTGAAACACTCGCTACGCTCAGGATTCTATTTTAAAACCACTCGCTTTTCTCGTGGTTAAACTATAGAATCCATTCGCTTGCTCGAGTTTCAATCCCACACTCGCAGTTAAAATACAATTTTGCACCCTTGTATAACAAAAAACTATTTCCAGTTAACAAATTGTTAGTTACTGGTGTTTTTAATCCACATTCACATTATGCATTAGTCCTTGCAAAATAACATTTAGACATGCCGTGCGGAAGCGTATCAAGCCAAGTTCTAGCTAACAGAACTCCGAGCAGCACCGCGTGTAATATTAAACGAGCCGTTTGGAGTCACTCGACCCAATATTAATCAAAAACTGAAATAGCATGTCATATTTGGATCATATTGCGACTTGCGAAATACATGTGCTCAATATTTCATAAACACACCTAAAATGTTCATTTAGACATTAAATTGATAGCGTATAATTATACCTATATGTATAAATAAATAAAAGTTACAGGACAGTGTTAATCAAATTAGAGCCCCACGGTAACGTCAAGAAGGTTTGTACAAATACTTAAATACATAGTAAACACCCATGACTCAGGAACAAATATCTGTGCTCATCAAAGTATTAAAACCCAGGGCTTTCCTACACACTAGACACACATATACATAGACCTCTAAGACCAAAACTCTAACCCAATTACAGATGACCTAGAAAGTTCTCACTTCTTTTGTCGCGGAAGTCAACAACCAAGGCATATATCATATTGAACTTGGCTCACATTTCACATTTATGTTTTTGATGGGATTACATTTACAACTAGCTTGCTGTACACTAAATGCGAAAAAGGCGAACAAAATCTACCTACACATATTTAATGTTGATGCCATTTAAGGCTTTATGCTCTTAGTAATTGGTACTGAATTCGCGTGTGGAATATGACGAAAATATGTTATTTTGGCATGGAGATGAATCACAAACAGTGTTTTCGAGCATTTCGCTTCAACGCCTGAATAAAAGCGGGAGAGTTCAAAAGACTTATTTTCTTTATTAGGAATCCGCGGACAAGTGAAGCTTACGAAAATTAAAAAAAAATAGTATTCTGCGGCCTCCCGATCTTTACTTTGTTGTCGGTCCTCCTTGTAGGGGGCCTGCCTACGCCGCGTCTTGCGGTACGCCATCGCCACTCGAGAAGCTTTACGCCCCGTCGATTCTGCGTGCAATGCAATACAAAACCCGCAAATACTCTGAACAAAATATTAACATTATTATGTGAATGAAACTGTACTATTCTGGTAAATGAATATTGATTCATTGATTAATTGATTGATACGACGTGGGCATACACTGGACCGTGAACGCAATAATACATAGGTTTTGTATATAATGTTTTTATTGTTGTGATACGTTGTAACAGAGACCGAATATAACTGTTGCCAATGTCTAAATTTAATACTCGCATATAGCAGAGAACCATTGCACTCGGCAATCTTTTTAGCTCTACCACCGTTTGCTCTTTGAGTATTTTTACGCCGAAGCTGTATTCTCTTTAGACACAACGTCGTTCTGACGTCGCTAGTGACTTTATTTAATTCTTCGACATACGTTGAACGACACAAATCATTCATCAATCATCATTATTACAGCCTTAAGAGGCCTACTGCTGGTTATAGGCCTCCGCTAAACAATTGTGTAATCTTGAGGGGTAGTTGCCATCGCCACGCTTGGCAGGCGTCGGCGATCGCAGTAGCTGCTGCTTCCTTTTATTTATACAACGACGGTGGCAAACAAGCATACGGCCCGCCTGATAGTAAGCAATTACCGTAGCCTATGGACGCTTGCAACTCCAGAGGATTCACATGTGCGTGGCCTACCCTAAAAGTTGTTGGAGCTCTAGGAACCTTACTCATCCTCAGGAACACAACACTACATACCTGAAAGGTAGCAGTGCTATTATGGCTGTGGTCTTTTGTAAGGAGGAGGTACTTCCCCAGTTGGGCTTCCCCAGGCTCAGGCTTTCTACTTAGCCGGCACCACACGGCGGCACCATAATAATAGACAACGTTGAAGGCAATAGACCTAGAGGCCTTTGCTTGCTAGCTGGTGTGCTAAAATTACTGTACATATGACATTTAATTACTGATGACTTACGGCTCGGAAACGTGGTCTTTCACTATCGGCCTCATCTCAAAACTCAAAGTCACTCAACGAGCTATGGAGAGGGCTACGCTCGGAGTTTCTCTACGTGATTGAATCAGAAATGAGGAGATCGTAGGCGAACTAAAGTCACCGACATAGCAAGCTGAAGCGGCAATGGGCAGGCCACGTTGCACGCAGAGAAGATGGCCGATGAAATCAAAAAGTGCTCGAGTGGAGACCACGGACTAGTAAGCGCAGCGTAGGACGGCCACCCAGAAGATGAATAGACGTCCTTATTAAGGTCGCCGGAAGATGCTGGATGCAGGTCGCTTCCAACCGGTACATTTCGAGGTCCAAGGGGGAGGCCTAAGTTCAGCAGTGGACGTCTTATGGATGAGATGATGATGATGATGACATTTAAACAACATCACGTTGTCACCTGGCAAGGGATAGCCTATTGGGGAACCTTCTCTACAACAGAAGGACTTATACTCTTTTAAAATTAACATTATACGTCTCCGTTGGACATAAAACTTAAATTCAATATTCCACGTACACCACCTTAATGTTGACGACTGTACGGACGCACTTAAAGTGCGGTTAAAACTGTCGCCGACTGTACAGCAATAAATTTTATGACATTGCCGTTTTGTGAACGTAAAATTTCATTTTTATGGCCAGCTTTGTATTACTAAGTGTAGAATAGTTGTAAGTTTCAGAGTTGTTTTTGCGTATAATTATAATTTACGTGACAATATCCATACTTAATATTATAAATGCGAATGTATAATAAATAGGTGTATTGTTACCTTTTCACGCTTAAACCGCTGAACCAATTGGGATGAAATTTGGTATGGAGAAAGTTTGAGCTACGAGAAAGGACATAGATAATTTTTATCCCGCAGCCATACTTTAAGACAGGCATGGCTGGCCGACGAAGTAATATATAGCGAAATATTGTGTAGCTAAAAACAAATCGAAAGTATTTTTATATTAAATATTTTAATTTGCTTTGATTTTTAAGTAGTGACACTACTATATAAATTGAAGAATTTACATTAATATTATACAACTGACTGCCTGTTGCCTCAACCAATTACGACACTCGAGCACAGCGGAACCCCTCAAAATTTGTGGAGTATGAAATCTTGTTTATTTTTAATGGTTTTTTGGGCACTGTTTACCAACTCATTTACTGTTCACTTTTGAGATTCTGATATAGCTAGAGAGATGGTGCTGCCATCTATGCAACTAAGAACAAATCAAATTATTACTTGAATATAGATTACATATAGGTACTTAAGAAAAAAAATCGCCTTACTTCCTTAAGAAAAGAAATGTTGCCTCGGCCGCATGAAGACCTCGTCACTTCTTCTTAAGTATATGTCATCTCAGTCATCTGTTTCAGTTCATTATATTGTGTAGATAGGCCTCAATGAAAATAGGCTACTTGAATGGTGAGTCAGTACTTAGAAATCCCATGACGTTTTAAAGCAAATTATACCCCAATTTCTATTTAAATTAGTTGAAAAGTTCACTCGTGCAGCAAAGTACTTCAACTTAATCAGTTTTGAATGTTGAGAGAATTCTTTTGCTATAAACTGCCAAGTTTTCTACTTACAATTGGAGTGAATAATTCTACGAATATGTTTCGAGGGTAAATGTCAGGCCAGCATGGTTGTTATTTTAACGTTCATAGCGCTATCCATCAATTTCGCACTCACATATTTGTTGGAGCGTGAGAGATGTTGTGACAAGTGATAAAAACCCAACCATATCCTGTAATAAAGATGTAGTCTGATCTAATAGTATACAAATACTGTCATTGTCTAGCCATACACGTCCAGATCTGCATGGCTCGGGTATCGATATTGTGAAAAACGAAATTCCAAAACAGACTATCTCCTTTTCTATCGGTTCTTTATAGGCGAGTGATGAAGATGCAAACAGACTAACGAACGAATGAAGTGGTTCACGGTAGACCCTTTGATCCGGAACTTCGCTACCATGCTCACGGACTTCAGTATGGGGTAGCAAGATTCGTCGGATTGGTCAAGTAGATTTATATCGGGCAAATTCTAAGTCATCTACCGCTTTACATCGACAGTGCTGTCTACCAGACACAGTTCGTAAATGGCTAGCCCATAGAGCGACATAGCTATTGCAAGCCTTAATGAGCCGGACACATTCCTCGAAGAGTCGATGATCGATGAGACAGAAAGGTCTAAAGGCAGCGGACATGTTTCGGCTTGTGATGATGATGATGATGCTTTATTGTCTGTGTAGCCTAAGACAGCATTAAACCAAATAGCTATAGAACGTCTATACATCATGCCGCCCCAATCAGTCAAGAACTTGCAACAATAAAATCAGAAAGTTTCGTATCTTGCGCGTTAATTGATAAACTTCGCCAGCTTTTTATGGAGCGCTCCGTATTTATCTTGCCAACTTCTAAATAAGGTGCCCGGATTTAGATTGAGTATTAAAATGGACAATATTTCATGGTCTCGGTTTACGACATTGAAAGGTTTAGAATTGATTTAGGTAGGATAAATTAACTAGAATTACTTAATATAGGAAAGGCCCTTGAGCATTCCACTAAGGATATGTTGTCGAAGAAGGCACTAGTTACACCACCGGCTGAATTGATTTACATGAAACTTAGCGACAACAGATAAATAAAGATCTGAAATGAGACATTGGTATTTGATATTCTGGTTACTACCATCGAATCGCGTGGGATCTTACACAGATTTTGGACCCGGGTATGTCCTTAAACTACGTCCAACAATGAGAGGTAGGGCACAGCGATGACCATCACGCTTGAATCTGGGGCAGCCGAACTGGGGAAGTACCTCCTCCTTACAGAAGACCACAGCCATAATAGCACTGCTACCTTTTAGGTATGTAGTGTTGTGTTCCTGATGGTGAGTAAGGTTCCCAGAGCTCCAACCCCCCTTAAAGGCCGGCAACGCGCTTGTGACTCCCCTGGTGTTGCGGGTGCCCATGGGCGACGGTAGTTGCTTACCATCAGGCAATCCGTCTGCTCGTTTGCCGCCTATCACATAAAAAAAAAAAAAAATAGGCATAATCCAGTATGTTTATGTCAAAGTCTCAAAATTTTGTATGTCTGTTATGACTTTATATATATAAAAATGAAATGCGTTTGTTAGTTACCCATAAACTCGACAATCGACAATCGCTGAACCAATTTAGGTAATTTTGGTATCGAAATGTTTGTATTAGACCGCAGAAGGTTTCTAGGCAGTGTATAAACACAGAAATATTGTGATGATAATTAGAAAACAGTGATTCTTTATTCCCATACAAATTGTTCCCACCTTTCAATCATTGAATTCCAATTTATAACAATAGACGTAATAGGATAAAAAGAGAAGTTACGGGTGTTACGAAGTTCAACGGGTCATCTAGTTTCCGATGTTTCTTGTCGCGTGTTTTACCTAAGTCTAAACCATAGACATGAACCGCGTCGCCAGCAAACATGCACTATCCTTTCTAACACTAAAAGGCAATTGACGCTCTCGAAACAACGTCGGTTACGACATACTGTTTCAAGGCTAGTGTTTTATGACTAAATTTATGAACGTGTTTGCTGTTACCGCGTGGAGACTTCAACTTCTTTAGTAAGTCACAACGTTTAATACAATGGTTGGGTTCTGACACTACGGTTATAAACAGTTTTGAAATCAATATTGTGTCGTGACTCAATATTTGTTTTCATTATTGATTGGAATGATTGGGCAATAAGTGTTAACTTTGTATTTGACTGTGTTAAACTTTTTGCTCTTTATTGGTACAAAAGTGTGTATGTATTTAATGTATGTTAGTACATTACTATGAGGCCAGGTAGTAAGGGGTTGCCGGCTGAGTAACTATAAATAGACAGCCAAAATCAGAGATTTTTTAAAATGGCTAATCGCCATTTGTCGAAAATTTATGCAACTAAAGAGGACCTTGCCGGCAATGTTAACCTTAGCAACCTCTCGTGACTTTCGTCTAGCCAAATCTACAACCACATAAGTACAGTCAAGTGTAAAAATTCGTTCACTGCCAAAGTTTCAAAAATATGTACCGAGTAACTCTATTGTACAGTAAATAAGGTTGTAGGACGTATTTATGAAATTCTTTCGGTACCTATTTTTGCACTTGACTGTACTTCGAAGCTTTTAAGGAACATAATATCAACATTGTAGTAAATATTGATATTATTTTAATAAAATATTGATATTATGTTCTTTATATTAGGATGGGAAGTATCACTTCTCAGGCCGGCTAAACGAGGGGTATGTATAGAAATTTCATACAAACTTGCAGGCCTAGGCCAGGAAGTGGCTTTTTTTTATTTCCATTTCACATTAGACACAACATCAATGGCATAATATTGTTTTTATTAATAAAATTAACCACTACACATACGTCTGCGTGAAAAGAGATTGGCGTCCTCATAACTACCCGATCTCACTACGTTCGGCCGCATTTTCTGTTAGGCCGGCAAGCCATACTTCCCAGTCTTTCTTGTAATGTACTATATACATAATTACAAATAATGACTATTGAAGAATACCTACATTATATAAGTGACGTGTTTTTCTTTGTTTCAGGATTTTTTTACAATAATGCGGCATACTAATGGAGTCTAGCTTAGGCGAAACTAAAGCCGGTGAGTAATTAGTTTACTGAATCCCTCAGTGCGGTGCTGTGAGTTAGCTGTCAGGAACATTGATATTTCTATTTTATTTAAAAAAAGAATAGACTGGAAATATATTTGATTTTTCAGTTTTTGTAAAGTATTTCAATACTTGCCTACTACATATTTAAGTGAAAACTGCGCGAGTACTGTTTTTTATTATAACAATTGTTTTTGACGAGGCCGACATAATGCTCTAGGTAATATTTTTTTTTGTTATTTCATTATTTATTCTTGTAGTGGCAATATAACACATGTTAACACATCGGTGTTCGTGATTTCGGGCGTCTTTCTCTTTTACTCCAATTACGGGGTCATGAGACTGACAGAGGCAATCGTCCGAGGTTTACGGATACCGTGTTTCGCGGTAGCGCCCCTGTGCTTTTGTTGTTGTTTTATTCATTTTTTTTATTTATTTTTTTATTTGTAAGTTTGAGAAATGTTATTGTATTGTTTTATATTAGTTGTTAGTCTGTTCGCTTCATGACCTCACTCGTTAATGGCCCCGACGGAAGACCAGCGCTGGCTTCCCGGGCTAGCATCATGCTGAGTCGGGACCATTTCGAGCCAGTTTTATCGAATATGTTTTAGTTTTTATTTATTTTTATTTTTTGTTGTTGTAAACTGCCTTGAATAAATGTTTACTATTTCTATTTCTATTTCTACATGTTGTGTTTTTTTAGCCGACTTAGGCTTTATAAACTGTGGAATGTTAGAGCAAGCAGACTGGACGTATGAGGAAATCAATATTTTGTATGGGGACTGGGATCGTGTTAAAGATAAATAAAGGTACTTCAATAAACTGATGTGGCATAAAAATAACTAATTCCGTTTGAGAACACAAGCGAGAGAGCTATTTATTCTCTTTAGTTATATGGCCACTGCACATTGCATTGTTAAACACGATGTACGATGTTCAAATATTTCTGACACCATGTCCGTATCGAAATTTTTGACTTTGGCTGTTCCGAATAGTCAGCATTGCACCACACAAGACACGTGCATCCTATTATTTGGCGGTCCATACGACATACGATATATGTAGCACTCCATACACACCGACGCAGTATCAAAACGTACTAATATCAGTATCCAAAGCTTACACATACGCCGTTTTGGTACGGAAGGGTAACCTCGTTAATACAGTTTGAAAATGTGTGATATTTATATCGTATGTCTACAGACTTACGTCGTTTTGGTTAAGAAGAACAACTCTGCGTAGGTCTGTTCGAATATCTTTGATACTTGGTCCTGATCATTGTTTATTTGCAGTACGACCGTTCAGAATTGTATTTGTCCACGTAGAAGGAAAATGAGAATCGCTCTGAATATAGCGTTTGGTGCTACGTTAGTATAAATATAGGCTAGTATACTGGACCCTTACCATGAGTTGTGAAATTGAGGTTTTCGATAACGAGTATCGAGTTTACTATCTGTGCGTCTCGCTTGTACTATTTTAGTGCGAACGAGATGCACATATAGTAAACTCGATACTCGTTATCTTATCAAAAACGTCAGTCACAACTCATCAAAATGACCTACACGCGCTCTTATTCTCTTGACAATAGAGATGTGTTGACCTCATTTTGAACACCTGAAACGCTTAGCCACTTCTGCTGCTGACTGTACTGGGGGTTATAAAAAACGTGATAGAAGATTATAAAACCGGCATCTGTACATGATTTTGAACATCTTTTACTATGTGGGTCAAGTTTGTAAAATTAAATAAAAATTTAATTGTTCCATAGAAATAATGTATGAGTGTTTTTTTTTTTAATTTCGTAAGTTGACCCCTTAGTAAGGCATTTATTTTTTTAGCCAGCTAAAATCTTCCTTTTTAATAAGGACTAACCACACCAGCGTCACAGCCTGTCAAACGCACTGACGTTCGCGTCTCACGATCACAAAAGTTGAGGTGAAATTTGATTTTGCGAGACACTTTAAAAGCTCGGATGATTGATAGTCCCCGGGAGCTTTTAATTACCTGTGTGGGAACTTACCCGGGTAAGGAGGGATAATATTTAATTGATAAGTCCTTGGATATATTTCTAAAATGTGAAGCGGGGTTGGTAAGACTGACAGTTTAGGAGTTCAAATAAATTAGGACTTTATTATTAGAATATTTCTTAAAAAAATCGGCAGATTTTTAAAGATTTGTTATTTAAGGTCAATTTGATAGTTTATTTACTTAGAATCGCGATTCTATTAAAGGATATTGCCCCAGAGTTGAATATTCAATATATTCTCGTAAGTCCCAATGATAATAAAGCATGAAATGTATATGGATATTACATTTTGCCTTTCTTTGTATTGTAATTTGGCTTATAGTTTACTTGCTGTGCCCCACGGTGTTACCCATGTTTATTAGGGAAAAAACGTAGCATATGTGTTAATCCAGGGTGTTAGCTAACTCGATACCAAATTTTAATAAAATCGCTCCAGCCGTTTAGACATGAAGAAGTAACAAACAACACTCACATACTTTCGCCTTTATAATATTAGTGTAGATGAACATATTTACAGAAATGTAAAAGATTATCGTTACAATTTTTCTACAAGCCATACTAATTGGGTAAAAACTCCCATTATAATTCTATAACGATTGGACCCATTTTATGTAATTATCTGTAGTTTGTTCTACTTCTCATCCAAGAATAGTAGATAATCTATTAGAAAACAAAAAAAAAGGTTAAGTGGTCAGAAGTTTATTCATTCATTTAAATAATTCCAATTACCTTCCACACAAGTAGATAAATTGCCTTTTTTCCCAACTGTTTCTAAACGAAAAAGTGCCTTTCTTAGCGCAGTAAAAGTATATTTACTCCCCTTATTCTCAAGCTAACACAGATCTTTTTACTTTGTTTGCATAGTTGCTTTACTAAAGAAAAACGCTGTCCAATTCTTTACCCACATGCATTATCACGAGATTGATAGCCAGCAGCTCGGCCTAATAGGTCTAAACTAAAATGATCAATCGAGGGAAGAAAACTTGGAAAAATCTTGCAATATTCACAATTCCCCCAAACCGGTTGATGTAACAACCAGTATAATAGAGACTACCTTAGTTTGGGCATAGGTTTGTAACTGAAATAAGTTAAATATATGCTTGTAATGGTCGTTCAACTATTACTTAAAACGGAATAGTTAACTTTTTGTGAATAGTGATTCCGTGATGAAGGCGCTAACAATATTTAGTACCGAAATATCGGAAACGCATTCCAATTAATGTACATGGTAACTATTCCGTTTTAAGTAATAGTAGAAATATGTTTTCGATACGTTTGATATGCTCTTTGTATTAGTCTGTGAAGTATAACGTCTCGGGTGCGGTTAGACAAGGGATCTGTAATTGAATTCCATGCAAAGTTACAGGCCTAGGCCAGGAAGGGGCTCTTTTTTAATTTCCATTTCATATCTATTTGAGATAGCATCATCGCAGTCAGCCATAAAAATTAACTAAAAATATTTAAGATTGTTTACTTATTCGTTTCATAAAATTCAGAAAAGCACTATACGAGTTATGTACTCATATTAGGTATATACCGACGTGAAAAGAGGTTGACGGTCTCATAACTATCCGGGCCGCAAAACCCTTACTTCTCGTACTATCCCTAACTTTACTGTTTTTGCACATTCATCAACTACTCATGGTGAGGATTCTAACCAGCCTAACACACCGGATCTATCTTTATTTATTTTTAATGTTTTTTTTTTTTACCCGAACAAGAACATACATTATGTACATTGATAGTTAAATAAAAGCTTGTATTACATTAGGTATAGGTAGTTCCACGAGAGTTGAGGCGAATGGATTACGCACACAGCTATATGAAGTACTGATTGCAAAAGAGTGAACGAATGGAATGAATGAGTAATCTATCATTACATGAGATGTTGTTGTGTGAGTGACTTCAACTCTCGTGAAACTACCTATACTATCCTATATTTTTTGGGAGGGCAGTGTACAATACTAGCGTAAAAAAGAGACCGCATGATTATATCTGTTCAGATCCAAATATTCGAGTAGAAGTGGTTTAACTTTTAACCTTTTTAGTGTTAGTTACCCTAGTTTTAGTTACCCTAAATAATAATTAAAGGGACTGACACAAATTGACTGAGCCCCACAATAAGCCCGAGAAGGCTTGTGTTGTGGGTACTTAGCCAACGATATAGGTAATATCAAAATATACAATATGTAAGCAACACTATATAGAAAACACCCGTAACTCAGGAACCAACCTGTACTCATCACACAATTTGAAATTTAGAATGGTTTGCCGTCAGCGGTATTCCCGGTCCGATTCGACCCTCATAACTTCTTGAAAAGAACGTACTCTAATCTTAAAGGCCGGCAACGCGTTTGTGACTTCCCTGGTGTTGCGGTTGCTCATAGGCGACAATGATTGCTTACCATCACCCGCTCGGCTTGTTTGCAACCTTTGTCATTAAAAAAAAAACAATTAAATAGGCGTATTGGGATTTGAACCCAGGGTCGCCGGCTTCACAGAGACAATTCATTTTTTTTTAAGCAGGCGGCTCCTATCCAAATTGAAGGATATGGGGGAGAAATTCGCAGCCTTTGGGCAAGCCTCTGTAGCGCAGTTGGTAGAGCGATGGCCAATTGGAGTCATGAGTTCGAGTCTCGCCTGAGGCAGTTGATTTTTCCATTTCCCTTGTATTTCTAAGAATTAATTTTATATATCTTTTCCGTACACGAAACAATGGTGTTCCGGACATTTGGGAGGCGTACGCGGAGCCAGATCGAGCCAACGCGCAGAGGCCCTTTCGACAATTTAATGAAATGTAAGGGGTACACTAAGCGGATTTTACCCCTGTTCGTATCATGGGACGCGCACAGAGACAGCACCTGCCATAGTGTAAGGACTTTTGAGTTTTAATGGAATCTACAATGTACCAGGCTATTGGGTGGACAGATGGACTAGCTTCTAGGCTATTGGATAAAAAACCGGACGGCTGCCTAATAAAATGGTATACAATTTTATTCCCGGCTGACGGTGACTATCACCCAAAGCGACATCAAAGATGGCTCAAAGTCAACACCGGTGCAAATAGCTAAGAGTAAGAGGTGTCACTGGACTTTAAACATATAGTCAACTCGCCACTTAGGTTTCCACATCTACCCTCGAAAACTCAGCTCTAGCGATCCCACTCTGGACGGCCGGTTAAGGCAAGCCGGAGGCGGGGGACCTGTCCCACCTGTCTGATACGGCACCCTAGTGGCACTCTGGTACGTGGAGTCGCTACTCTCCAACAGCTCGCCACAAGCTGCCCTGCGTTGACTGATTGCAATGGAGAAAACCAGTAGGCGATAGGGTCTTCACATCCCTACGCCTTTAGAATTACATTACATAATAACATACATTTCAGCCGTATGCAGTCCACTGCTGGACATAGGCCCCCCACAAATATGACTTGTATCGTCTTGGGGGTAGTTGCCATAGTCGCCAATGGGTAAAATAAAATTAAAATAAAATTGGGTTTCAACGGACGCTGCTGCCCGTCCGTAGGATTTTTTCCTTTGTCGCCTCTTATTGATGGGGTGGTGCTGTTCTAGTCAGGCGGCATCACACGGTAATTTTGAATTAACGTGTGATGCCTTATTTACTTAGTAGGTAATGTATGTAGTAGGTCAGATTAATGTAGATACTATAATCTTACTAGCAAATGTTTTGCTTGGCGAATGCCGCCGCGCTGTCAATAATTGATAATGGATGACGTCATTACTGGGTGATTGATGGTGCCACGGTCTGTCTGTGGTGACGTTTTATTAGCACGCTGAATTTTTAATTTTCAGAACGCTGGTCAATTGGACTTTTGTCCCAAATCTCCGGAACACCATTGTTACGTGTACGGAAAAGACATGACTCTAACAGTTATAATTATAAATTGAAATAGATAACATATACTTAAGAAAAAGCGACGAGGACCAATTCGGCCACCCGTACACAACGGGTACGGGTGGCCGAATGGTTAAGGCGTCAGCCGCGATAGCTGGAGATGCGGGTTCGAATCCCGTCTCGAACGCCGGAGGTCCTCGTCGCTTTTTCTTAAGTATATGACATGTATTTCAACTTTTAATTTTTATAGTAGTATTACTACTTAAAAAAAACATAAAGCAAATCAAAATATAATATATATATATATATATATATATATATATTAACTTCTAGCTGCCCAGATACCTATAAATAGGTCTCCCATTGAAAGCCATTTTGAATTTTAATTACGACAAAGCATAGTTGCATTTGGCCTAGCAAGTTTTGATCTCTGGACGGCTAGAAGTTAAAGTAAAGTTTTAAAACTAAGAACAAAAAAAACATTTTTTTAATATTTTCTTCGGTTGCCGCGATAATTACTCATGAAATAAAACAACTAAAATGACTAAACTTCATCCCGACGTTTGGAACCCTTTAGCAGCATTCGTGGTCATCAGGTGGTCCACCTAAAGATCTAAAATTTTAATTCATAATTCTTCGAAGAGACCACTAAGCTAAATATATAATAAAAATACAATATAATTAAATATAGGTTGCTTTATAATTTTAAGTCATTGTATAATTATTTTTATCGAATACTATTTTATTATTTTTATTTGCTTATCCTTCGCTGATGTTTACGCATAAGTGAGTAAAATGCAAAAAATATTCCGCGCCTACCTACTTATTCTAGTCTGTAGTGATGGATCACTGGTCTAAGGACCTCTTGGTTTTGTAGCCTCCAGGCTACAAAACCAAGAGGTCCTTAGTTCGGATCCTCGCAAGGGCATTTTAACCGATTTATAACGAATATTAGATTTGTTCCTGGTTAATTGATGTATTTAGGTATTTTTACTTATCTATCTAATCTATTATGTATAGATACATAGTCTAGCACCTACACGACAAATATATGTTTTACAAAAAAGCAATGTAAAATTTACCAATTTAAACAAAAAAATAAGTTTATAAATCATATAAAAGCAAAAATAGAAGTAAATTGAAATCTTATTTGACAATTCATCCTACTACCGCTCCCCGTATCCGGGCGTTTTGATTAAATAAAATTTTAACTTTCATAGAAAAAAACTTCTATTAATGTTCAAGTTATCGAAAAGATCGAACAAAAGAATCCTCTAATTTCCTGTAATTATATTTTAAACCTGTTTCGGAAAGTTATCAGACTAACCAACTCCATTTTTTGTTCAATTCCAAACATTAGGAAACTTGGATAATTTTATGAATTTTGGAACGTAACTTTTAGAACGTTCCGTAAAGATCGAGGTCGAAAAGCGACTTTAATGTTTAAGGAATACAGTTCAAATTGGTTTGTGAATGTAGGCCGGTCAGTTTTATGGGTGATGTCCAGTGACCGTTTAGCACCTCGTTTGGGCGGCGAGCACAACTTAGCGGCCCGCGCGTTTGCCGTAACTTCCACAAACGCGTATCTTAACTTTTACAAACAAACAATTTTCGGACGTATCAAGACTGAATAAGGTTCAAATTTAAAGCGATCAAAGTAATGATTTAAGATGATTTTGAAAGTGAACTTGTTTTTAAATTTGGAATAATTGCGCTCTGACCGCGGGTTGGCGCTGCAATTACGAATTTCATTTGTGTTTTAGGATTTGGGGTATTGAATTAAAATGTTTATTCAGTTTTATTTACACAACTTTCATCTCTTGGAATATTTTTATTTTAAAAGTAATAAATAATCAATGTGGGTAAGACCGGCATACAATATTTTTAAGGGAAGTCCGTCATATGACACTAAATACCTATGAGATAATGTAGGAAATTGATTGGTAGACGGTCTTTCCAGATAGACGGTCTTATCCACATTGACTTGACTAGATTTTTCCTTGGTATTGCGAAGCTGTATCCTTTTAAATAGATGATATATTTTTAAGTGATAAGGTGTCCTAGGCAGGATTTGAACTCACACCTTGAAGCAATTGTGGCTGACGCGGTGATCAATTAGACCACCTGGTTACAGCGGAACCCGTCGAATCTCTCAAGTATATGCAATCTCTTAACCGGTTTATACCTTGTTAAGAAAATTAACAGTCGGCAAATGCCTACGTTTCATAAATTATTTGAGTAATAATCTTAATAACCTCGTGAGTAAGAGTTAAGGTTCTAATGTTAACGTTATGGTGAAGAACATAAGAGGCCAATATGACAGCTTTGCTATGCCGTGTGATGCCGGCTGACTAGAATAGCACCACCCCATCTCCTCCCGCGGGTGTCGTAAGAGGCGACAAAGGGAAAAATCTTACGGACGGGCAGCAGCATCAGTCGAAACCTAATCTACAGCTACTGCGGTCGCCAAGCCACCTGCCAAGCGTGGCGACTATGGCAACTACCCCCAAGATGATACACGTCATATTTGTGGGAGGTCTATGTCCAGCAGTGGACTGCATACGGTTGAAATGTATGTATGTAATGTATATCAGCTTTTAAATCGTTTTCCTATAAAACCCACGACGATAATCGCACGGTTTTTTTAATCGTAAAAAAACGAATTATGTTTAGGCACCCTTATTTATTATGTTCCTTTAGGTAGCTATAAAAAAATAATAAAAAAGGAATTTTGAGAGACGTAGATTTGAGCATACTAGCATTCCGATAACTATGTGCACGCGCCCTTATAAGTGTTCACATTGTATTTATATATTTTGCAATAAATTGCTGAGGTTCTCTAGTAATCGATCCATATCAATTCAAAAAAAAGTTTTGGATTCCGGTAGCGCAATTCATATCGAGTTTTGTGACAATGTCAGATTTTTTTTTTTTTTTTTTTTATGAAATAGGCGGCAAACGAGCAGACGGATTGCCTGGTGTTAAGCAATTACCAATTACAATTAGATGTGCTTAAAATAGTCCTGGCTGATATCCTGGATCTAAAATAGATGTCAGTACGGCCTCGTATTGTAGAGAATCTGGAAAGTTTTAATTTCCCATCGGATCTTGCGTCACTGTCACACTTACATAGTTAGAACGTGACAGCTATAGTGAGACTATAAAATCACCATCTCACGTTGTTATTCTAACCATTCGGTTTCTGCGAGTTTACCTACACCTCATGATATCGCAATCAAATCAGATTCCATAACAGCAAAAGTTACTTAAAAACCCATGTCAGTTACGTTCTTTCGAAATTACAACTACGTGCAAGTTAAATGAAAAGTCCTAAGCGCCATGACAAAGGAACAGTTCTTAATGCGTTATTAAAATAACAATTTGGGGATAGTAAACATGTTTACTGCTCGGGTGAGGGCTGTTGGGAATTATGAAGTATTGAAGTTTTAACGGGTTTAAAAACTTCAAAAGTTTCATCATAAAGTTGGAAAAGTTTCGGATGATAAATATCTAGCTGTCTGATGTTTGATCAGGTATATATATCTAAAGCACATCCTTATTAATGGTACCCCGGAGTCGAGGATTCGAGTCTCGCCCGGGGCAGGGAATACTTGAATAATGTATGTAAAACCATATAATATGTTCAGAAAGGATAATGTTAATGTTTAGAAACCTTTATCTGGTAACATTCTGATGTTTAGATTATACTATCGTTAAATGATATTATAATAAAATTCAATATTTGGAATTCTTAACGTATTTTTTCGGGGAGGGGCGCAGAGGCTACTTTATATAACTTCTAGCAGTTACACAATATATCATTATACAACTGTTTTTTTTTACGTTCACTTCCAGGAAGTGTGTCTGGTTTTTGGTCAAACCGCTGATAATTATATAAAGATAAAAAAAGATTTATTTGTGAAAACACATATATACAAAAACAATGACAGAGTAAGAAAAATATACCTGATGTGCATCACAAAATGGACTCAATTCAGCATGTTGCCAGTACCCTTACCATGAGTTGTGACATTGACGTTTTCTATAACGAGTATCGAGTTTACTGTCTGTGCATCTCGCTTGTACTATTTTAGTGCGAACGAGATGCACAGATAGTAAACTCGATACTCGTTATAGAAAACGTCAATGTCACAAGTCATGGTAAGGGTACAGCTTAAGAGCCATACATTATTAGCATACAAGAGAAAGTTTTTTGGATTTTAATGCTGTTACTAACTAGTAACTTATCATATGTCCAGGTCTTAAACAGTTGTTCAGGGGACCGTTACTAGGGCAACGAGTGATTCGAAAACGTTAATTGACCCGAGCAAGAAGAGAATGGTATATTTGTGCGAGCGAGATGAATAGTGTATAAGTAAATATTATATCGACCGGTCTGGACTAGTGGGTAGTGACCCGGCCTATGAAGCCGATGTCCTGAGTTCGAATCCCAGTCGGGGAATTTATTTGTGTGATGACCACAGGTATTGGTTCCTTAGTCATGGGTGTTTCTATGTATGTAAATATTTGTATATTATATACAGTGTGTATTTTTCATACGGGCGTATATTGTAGTGGCGATTAGTATTGGACCTCAAAAACCTATTTACATTCATTTTAATAAAAAAAATAGGTTATTTTTATTTCATACATAAAAATTAAGCACGCAATGTATTGCATCCATAGTAATTAACGTACCGATGCGTCATGTCATGTCAGTATTACTTGTCATGTCAAAATAAGTTGGACTGCGTACATTGCTGCCGGTCAGACTTAAAAAAAATCGTTACAACAATGTTCACTATTTAACAAAATTATTAACATAATACCAGTCGTTTTACTGGATACTGTATGTGGGCAACTTATGCGCCCGTATGAAAAATACAAACTGTTTAGCGTTGGCAGAGTACTCACAACACTAGGCTTCTTGAGCTTACCGTGAGGCTCAGTCAATTTATGTAACATGGTTTATCCATACAGTGTAATATCATTGGAGCACGTGTTGAAAGGTCACAAAATGTTTAATAAAAAAATATGTCAATGGCAAAAGAGGTTTAAAAAAAAGGAATTAAACATGGCTCGTAAATCTATCCCGCGTTATTGTAGGTGTGATTTATTTGCTTTGCGTTCTGTTTCCGAGTAATCCCGTGATGAATCTGCTTTTGGGATGTTTTTTTTTTTAAACCAAGTCCTAATGTATAAGAAATTATAGGTACTTAATATTTCTAAGGTAATTAGAGTTAAGGTAAAAAGGTGAAAATCGGCTAAAGTGCAAACCGAGGCTTTTAATCGGAAATAAAAAAAAATAGGCTAATATTTTCAATGCTGTCTAATATTAACCTGGTTTTTATGAAATAAATAAATAAATAAAATATCTTTAATTCAGAATAAAATTCCATAATATTGTTAGTACAATTCCTTATAGTTAATGTTAGTAAAAAAATACATAAATTGATCAATAGGTAAATTAAATTAACAAATAAAATAGGCTAATGTCATTCAACACTGAAATCAATATTTATAGTTAGATTACGGAATTAAACATTGGAGATAAGTATATAAAATTCAAAACAAAGTAGATTACAAAAGAATGTCAAAAAATATTATTAATATATTAAATTGTATAAATTAATACATATTAATTACATATTAATACATATTAATTTATAGAACTTAATATAAATTAAGTTTATGTAAGTCTCAAATCAAATCAAATCATTTATTTGCTAAGAATACATGTCAAGTGGATGTTCACATAATACATTTTTGGGTACAGTGTATTTCTGCCTGCTGTTGGTCATGCAAATATTATATTGTCTTTCAAATACAACTAGGTACAACTAAACATGCAGCATGCATGGACAACATGTATACAATTTAAACTATGCTAACTTAATAAAGAGATGGGATATATTCTAAATATTCTCTGTCTGAATAAAATGCACGTTGTACTAGATAGTCAAATAACGCATATCTGAACTGAGGCATTTCAGATTCCCTTATTTTGTCAGGCAACTTATTGTACAATTTGGATGCCATTCCAACTATACTTTTTGAACGCAGGGCTGTGTCTGATTTTTCACATGCTATTTTATGTTGACGAGCACTTTTGTAAACAGAAAATTGGTTTTTATTCAACTTAATGTACATAACTATCTCAAATATACGAACACGCGCGAATCACTTTTCCATAGGCCGCTGATCGTAGGCAGTTTCTTTGGGCTTGGAAAACAAGGTTTCGATCGGTTGAATTTCCCCAGAATACGATGCCATAGCGCAATGTAGCCGTTACATATGCATGATATGCTGCAAGGACTGCATCACAATGTGCCATTCTACTTAAATTAATGTTTTTTTGTTATTAAGTTAAAGTTTCCACCTACACATGAAATAGGAAACTAAAGAA
The DNA here is from genome assembly GCA_022674325.2 of Grapholita molesta. Taxonomy (NCBI): domain Eukaryota; kingdom Metazoa; phylum Arthropoda; class Insecta; order Lepidoptera; family Tortricidae; genus Grapholita; species Grapholita molesta. Next base: position 1,266,207 of record CP053130.2, read on the forward strand.
CAGAACGGAACCAGAATCCGGCTTTTTATATTTACAATATTTACACGGATAAATAAAATACAGTTATGTGTTTGCTAAATACCACCTGTTATAAACTTTTAATGTTAAAAATACACTATCCCTATAAAAAATAACTGTAGAAAAATGTATCCCGAGATTGAAAAAAAATTATACCACTTTTTATTGAATATTTAAGATTTCCGTAAAATAAACAACTAAAAAAAGATAGTAATCTGTCACAAATAAACATAATTATATCAGTTTAGATTATAAAGATATTATAATTTATTAAGAGCTACCGTATTTTTTGTAACTATTATTAATGATAAACATCAAATATCTTATCAAAATAATCTTATCAAATACGTAACATATTATATATCGGCGACACACACAGGTTTTGGAATCTTCCTAAACTAAACATGACCGAATTTAATTTTTTTCGACGACCGGTCTGGCTTAGTGGATTGTGACCTTGCCTATAAAATCCCAGTCAAGGCATTTGTTTGTGTGGTGCGCACAGATATTTTGTCCCTGAGTCATGGGTGTTTTCTATGTATTTAAGTGTTTATATGTATTTATCTATTATATATATCGTCGTCTAGTACCTACAACACAAGCCTTCCTGAGTTTACCATAGGACTAGGTCGATTTGTGTAGGATTGTCCCAAAATATTTGTTAGTTTATTTGTTTAGGTATTCATCTCGCCTGCACAAATCTACCATTTTCATATTGCTCGGGTCAATCAGCTTTGCCAAATCAATCGTTGCCATAACAAGATCAATAAAGATGGACCGACGACCTCATTAAGGTCGCCGGAAGACCCTGGATGCAGGTCGCTTCCAACCAGTACATGTGGAGGTCCAAGGGGGAGGCCTATGTTCAGCAGTGGACGTTTTATGGTTGAGATGATGATGATGATGACAAATCTGTAGCCAGTTCATAAACGAACACTAAAATACCAATAACTCCCAGATTATCACTTCAACTGTGAAACATCCTCTGTTGGACAGGCCTCCCCCAAATATGACTTGTATCTTCTTGTATTGCTTGGTAGGCGCCAACATGACTCGTTTCGATTCGATTCGATTCGATTCGATTCGGTTTCGACGGACGCCGACGCCGCTGCCCATCCCTCTGCTTTCTCCTTTTGTCGCGTTTTGTGACACTCGCGGCAGACGGGGTTGTGCTATTCTCACATACATTTCAGCCGTACGCACTCCACTGCTGGACATAGGCCTCCCACAATATGACTTGTATCATCTTGGGGGTTGTTACCGTAGTCGACACGGGTTGGCGACCGCAGTAGTTGTACATTGGGTTTCGACGGACGCTGCTGCCGTCCGTAGGATTTTTTCTAACGAACCCGTGGAGAAATGAGGTGGTGGTATTCCAGTCAGCCGGCAAATTTTCACATGGCAACACCGAATAAAATTCTGGTTGTTGCTGTAAACATCCCTCCAATTGGTTCCCTCCATAACACACGCAGCCAAACTCGTCTGACATTGAACATTGAAAGACAAACGTCTCTCAATGTCATATCTGGCTGGCACCGCTCTTGTCTTTCTGACGTGTACAGTTTTGGCAGCCCGACTGCCTACGCCAGACATTTGAAATAATAAAATAAATCCATTGCCTCGAAGCCTTATTCCGACATTATCGCTTTGTGTTACGGATATGATATTTTATTTTTGTATGTCTTCTCCGTACACGGAACAATGGTGTTCCGGACATTTGGTAGGCGGAGCCGGATCGAGCCAACGCCAACGGCCCTTTCGACAATATAATGAAATGCAAGGGGTGTACTAAGCGGATGTTGTCCCTGTCCGTATCATGGGACGCGCACAGAGACAGCACCCGCCATGGTGTAAGGACTATTGAGTTTTAATGGAATCTAGAATGTACTAGGCTATTGGGTGGAAAGGATCGAGTAGCTACTATGGCTAAAGAAACGGATGGTAAAATTGGTCACTGTGGGTCGCTTTGGGGGAGGCCTATGTGGACGTCCTTTGGCTAATATAATGATGATGATAATGAGACAACAGGTCTGGCCTAGTAGTATCCTGCCTAAAAAGCTAACGGTCCGGCTTCAAATCCCAGTAAGGGAATATTTGTTTGGTGAGAGCAGATATTTGTTCGTGAGTCATGGGTATTTTCTATATAGGTATTTAAGTATTTGTATATTAAATATTTAAATAAATAAATAAATATTTCGGGACAATCTTACACAAATCGACCTAGTCCTACGGTAAGCTCAGTAAGGCTTGTGTTGTAGGTACTAGACGACGATATATATAATAGATAGATTCATATAAATACTTAAATACATAGAAAACACCCATGACTCAGGAACAAATATCTGTGCTCATCACACAAATAAATGCCCCGACTGGGAATCGAACCCAGGACCATCGCCTTCATAGGCAGGGTCACTACCCACTAGGCCAGACCGGTCGCCGGTCGATATTATATTTATCGTTGGTTGTCCACGACACAAGCGTTCTTAAGTGGGGCTCAGTCAATTTGTGTAAGGATGTTCTGTAATATTTATTTCTAATTTGAAAGAGCCGTGGACGAGGCCTGACCGCGAACAACGATATTCGTAAATTCGGACGATTGTCTCTGTCATTCTCATGACAGCTTAATTGGAGTAAAAGAGAAAGATGCCCGAAATATACGAACTTCGATGTTCGCGGTACCGCTCCTTTGGATAACGTGGCGTCGGCGCGACTTGCGGCGCGGCAAGCGTTTTATCTGTTCATTGCGCGGTCAAGACGCGCAATGCACTGCGGTTAGTTGTTATCACACGCAATGAATAGGTGCGCTTGCCGCGCCGTTGGTAAAACGTATGGTTGGTACGCGGTGCATCAGTGTTGCGAGCTAAAACACAATCTATGGTCTCCTATAAACGCTGTCGGCCCTTACAGCGTCTACGTTACAATGCTGCCTATAGAGATATACTGTTGTGGTCTCTCAGACGTCGATGTTGGCGTCTTTTTTGTTCAGGAACGTTGACGCTGACATCAGACGTCGCGTAGCGTATCGTTGGTCTCCTATTCTGTGCGTGATGTCTGACGTCAGCTTATAGCACAAAATAGGAGACCAAAGCCTAACCAATATCAAATTGTGTTATCCGAATATGGCGCTCACTGCTTGGCACCCGGCGCGTGTTATAATCGAATATATAATATGACAAGCAGTAATTCAGATTGAAGACTCTGTTTTTATACATATTTATATACGTGATACAGTTGATACTTGTACAGCCAGCAACAGAAGTAGCTAAGCATTTGAGGTGTTCAAAATGAGGTCAACACGTCTCTATTGTCAAGAGAATAAGAGCGCGTGTAGTCAACACTTCAAACGCTTAGCAACTTTTGCTGCTGACTGTACGGGGGTCAGAAGACACCTATCTAACTTTGGTTTTAACCATGTACGCAACAATATTTAAATCTACCTATGTTATTGATAGTGATAAGCAGTGCTCAGACAAGTCTTTGCAGAAACAGGCATGGAACAAGGGCTGGTACTGCGAACATCGAAGTTCGTATATTGCGAGCATCTTTCTCTTTTACTCCAATTAAGTCATGAGAGTGACAGAGACAATAGTTCGAAAACGAATATCGTTTTTCGCGGTAGCGCCGAAGACTATACCGGGTGTGGCCTGTAATAGGAGCAATAACTTTAGGGATCGCTTCTACACCGCGAACATAGCAACATTTGTTTTACAACTTTCCAAAATTGTGTAATTTATTACTTGTGATTTTTTCGAACAAACTAAATAGTATTTTCAATGAACAGGTGCGCATCAACAGCATCAAATAGTCTCGTTGACATTTACTGTCAGCCTACAAACTTCTTAGTTTTCACAATACATTGCTTGCTCAGAAAACCTTGTTTTATTAATATTTAGTTAACTAGAAGTTATTTTCAAAAGTCGTAAAACAAATGTTGCTAGGTTTGTGGTGTAGAAACAATGCCTATAGTACATTGTGCAACGAGGATGGTAAGTAAGGTATAGTAAACGCGAGTCTATTAGAAGCCCGACGACGAAGTCGGAGGGCTTATAATGACTCAAGTTTGTTATACACTTACCACCCGTGGTACATACAATATTTTTCATCACATTTGCGAGGAAATAAAATAAATTCGTTGGTAAAATATTAGTTACTAGTGTAGTGTAGTTTTACCTATCAGACCGCATCCACTATAAAAGATTGTCAACAATGTCAACTTTGTTCAATGTCTTCCACATATAATGTTAACAACTGCGTTTTGTTTTCGAAGTTGATAGATCATCCTGCCAAATAGTATCAATTATCAAAATCAAATAGAAAACAACTATTTTTAATAAATACTAAACATTAAATTTAATATAAAGATATGTTTTATACATATTAAAAGTTGGTTATAGCAAACTTTTGAAGATATGAAATACACCTTGGCTGTTTAGAAACATCCTCAGTCCAAGTAAAGTATAGGTTCTGTATATTTTTAAAACTAAACTTAACAGCCCGTGTGAGCTAAATCGGCTATAACTGCTCTGTACTCTCGCAAGTAACAACGCCATTGACGAGCAAGTGTGAAGAAAAAGACCCAAATTATGTCTTACCGGGAATACAGACGAAGGGAGCGAATTCCATTCCTTAGCAGTCCGCATTAGGAAGGTAGAAGCGAATCGCTTCGTGCGAATGAATGGAATATTCACAACGTAAGGATGAAACCGCTCCCCTCGTCTGGACGTCCGGTGGAGGAACGGAGATGGCGGAATTAAATCGTGCAGTTCCTGTGCACACTCTCCAAAATGTATCCTGTAAAACACAGACAAACTAGCAACCCTGCGACGGTGCTCAAGGCTTTGTAACCTTACACTGAGTAATTCAGGATCGCCAATGAGTTTGCGAGCACGGTGCTCTATTGAATCCAAAGCGGCCAGCTGATACTTGGCAGACCCGTCCCAAAGATGGCAACAGTACTCCATGCACGATCGAACCTGAGCTTGGTAAAGTGTTAGAAGCTGTTCCGGCGTGAAGTACCGCTTCACCCTGTGTAAGACCCCAAGTTTTTAGCAGCGGATTTCGCTTTGGCCTCAATAGTGGCACCGAAGTTCAGCTTAGTAGTTAATTTCAGCCCAAGTAGTTCGAGGTGGTCCGAAATTGCTAATGAAACATTCTGGAAAGCAGGAGCCAAGTTAAAAGGGCTCCTTTTGGCTGTGAATAAACACGCCTGTGTCTTGGAAGCGTTAAACCTGACCAAGTTGGCTTCGCCCCACTCGTCAACGGCCTTCAAGGTCAGGTTCGTTCGCTCAACCAAAGCTTCCCTAAAGGATTCGGTCTCTCCACTAGTAGTTTGGGCCTCAGGAATATATCTCTCAGTCACCGTGCTGTCGTCTGCATACCCAAAGATACCGGGCTTTAGCAAATCGTTTATATGCAGCAAAAAGAGGGTAGCTGAAAGAACTGAACCCTGAGGCACTCCGGCATTAATTGCAACGCGATCCGATGAGCAACTATCCACTACGACCCTAATAGATCGCTGCCTCAGGAAATCAGAAATCCAAGAGCACAAACCAGCAGAGATTCCGTACGCAGAGAGCTTGCCCAGAAGGCCGTCATGCCAAACCCTATCAAAGGCCTTGGAAATGTCGAGAGACACGGCGAGAGCTTCGCCGCGTTTCTCGATGGCCTCGCTCCAAATGTGGGTAGCGTACACTAGAAGGTCCCCAGTAGACCGCTTTCGGCGGAAGCCGTATTGCCGGTCGCTAAGGAGATCGTTACCTTCAAGATACGCAAGGAGCTTGTTGTTCAATACACGTTCCATAATCTTGCAGAGTATGGAAGTGATTGCAATGGGACGATAATTCGATGGGTCCGCACGGCTACCCTTCTTAGGCACAGGCTGCACGTTAGCAAGCTTCCACGCTTCGGGAACTTTTCTCGACTTTAGGGAAAGACGAAACAGGCGCGTCAAAACAGGAGACAACTCAGGGGCACACGTTTTTAAAACGACTGCTGGGATACCGTCGGGACCACTAGCCTTATTCACATTTAGACAGCGTAGTGACTTCAGTACTTCCCTTTGATGAATACGCACCTCTGGCATTGATACTTCGCAGCGGGGCAAAGAAGGAGGCATGGCACTACCAGCGTCTAAATGTGAATTTTCCGCAAATAGAGAGGCAAACAAGTTCGCCTTCTCTTCCGCATATGCCTGTAGTGCATATGCGCTTCTGTATATGCCTGTAGGCCACACCCGATATAGAGTCGATGCACTTTGGATAATAATAATCTAACATTTGACTTTTTTAGTTGCATATCTATCATGGCTTTTTCATGCATAAATAAATATAACTATTTGCTTAATTCTGATTATTTCTAAATATTTTAAATATGGTGCAACTAAATACAATGCAACCATTTGCATAATAATGTTAATAGAAATACCTTCACACACGGATGATGAATTTTAGGTTGCACTAATAAATGTAATTGAAAAATATAATTAAATAATACTGTACATAATGCGATTCCATAAATCTTGTTCTATTGCGGTGTTGCGATGACTTGTCCGAGCACTGTACCCTTACCATGAGTTGTGACATTGAGGTTTTCGATAACGAGTATCGAGTTTACTATCTGTACATCACGCCTGTACTATTTTAGTGCGAACGAGATGCACAGATAGTAAACTCGATACTCGTTATCGAAAACCTCAATGTCACAACTCATGGTGAGGGTACAGGTGATAAGCCACTAGCATACACTGAGCGTGGCGCGACATGCTCTTTCCCGTTATACTACAGTATTGATTTCTTTGCAGTAAGAATACAGGGAAATGTTCTCGTTAGGTTTTTTGTGAAGCGAAGCATGATTCTCGATATTTCCACGGTACTAATAGTTAGGTTGCATGGCAAATATGGTGTTTTTTGTGACCTCATTATATTGTATCTTTTTCTAAAATCTCTTTGATACTTATCTAAGTGATACCTTTCTCATACATGGGAGTTTTTAGAAAAGTGTCCTCAATTAGCGCGACATGTAAAAAGTTACGAGGGGCGACTGATCAGCATACCTGGGATAACTCGGGGCATCTATGAGTGCGTGACCAAATATTTTATCGATAATAAAATATATCGATGTTAATGACAACATCTAAATTTTATTAGACATGTAAAAATATACATTTAGTCATTTTGTAAAAAAAAATTAAAACGGGTATTTACATTTTTATTTTAAAATAGTTTTCATAATATACAATCAATATTTTTTTCATGTTCGTCGATATTAATGAGTATGCCCTGAGTTAAACCAGGTATGGCTTATTACTATTTACTGATTTGAAACTCTAGTAATAGAAATTAGTGACATATCGAGTAGTAATATATATCGACATTTTTTATCGATATCAAATCCCTTTGTCCTAGGTCTGCTGATAAGTCTAAGCCTACCTATAGTATTTCGAGGTCGTAAATGTGTTTATGGTACTGGCCAAAGGTCATTCAAAATCCAATTTTTAAACAATATTACGAGTATGTCATATTTGCTTGATTTTTTCTTGAGATTTTCAACGGTAAGGTTTACCATGTCTGAATTATCAATAAATATTACTAAAATCGATGCTGTAATTTTTTTATGACTAAGGTGCCAAACGAGCACACTGGGTTGCCTGGTGGTAAGCAATGACCGTCGCCCATGGGCATCTGCAACACCAAATGAGTCACAAACGCGTTGCCGTCCTTTAAGAGGGTTGGAGCTCTGGGAACCTTACCATCAGGAACACAACACATACCTGAAAGATAGCAGTGTTATTACGGCTGTGGCTTTTTAAGGAGGAGGTACTTCCCCAGTTGGGCTTCTCCAGATTTAAGCGTGATGGTCCTTCGCTGTGTCCTACCTCTCATTGTTGGATGTAGTTTAAGGACATACCCGAGTCTAAAAGTTAAGTTCGTTACAAAAATTGCTAAATCCCCGCAAAGTATTTTTGAAGAAATTACTAGTATTTATGGTGCCTTTGGACTATCTTATAGAACGGTCAAAAAGTGGAGTCGCTTATTTGAACTGGGTAGGGAGTCGATTGAAGACGATCTCCGTTCAGGGAGGCCAATATCGGTGGTAACTGATAATGTAAGAAAAGTCAGAAAATTGGAATTAGAAGACCGGAGAATTTGGTTTGGCAAATAGCTGAAACTGTAGGCATTAGTAAAGAACGGGCCGGGGAAATTTTACATGAACATTTGTACATGACTAAGGTGAGTGCTCGCTGGGTACCAAAAATGCTGATAATACCTAATTGATCTGTACAGTCAGCGTCATATAGTTGGTAGCATCCAAAGTACTCAAAAAGTTCGGTACACCATAGAATTAGTATGGTGTACCGAACTATTTGAGTACTTTGAATGCTACGAACTATATGACACTGACTGTACAATACGATAGGCCGTGTAATGCCGGCTGACTAGAATAGCACCACCCCATCTCCTCCCGGGGGTGTCGTAAGAGCCGACAAAGGGAAAAATCCTACGGACGGGCAGCAGCGTCCGTTGAAACCCAGTCTACAGCTACTGTGGTCGCCAACCCGCCTGCCAAGCGTGGCGACTATGGCAACTACCGCCAAGATGATACAAGTCATATTTGTGGGAGGCCTATGTTGAGACTGCATACGGCTGAAATGTATGTATGTTTGATCTGTACGAGCCATTTATACAATTTTAATGCTTAATTATCGTTACGAAACCGACATGATTTAATTTTTTTACATGTTACGCTTATTGAGGACATATTTTCAGAAAATTTCCACACACATATTCCAATATCATAGGCATCTTTATGCTTATGGTATTCTAATATCTATTTATCAGCGACTGAATATACATAGACTTTTTCAGTATAAAATGGTTTTGCTATAGCAAACACGAGTACCTATTTACATTTCTGTTGTTAAAATATTAATATAATGCCTTTGTTCTTTTTCAGGTAAGGGTTTGTGCAGATAATTTTGGATGCAACTTTCACCAAAGAGTAAGCGGTAAAATATATATGTTGTATAATATTTTGAACCTGGACCTATCCAGCAAGATACATTTTTTTAGGGTTCCGTACCTCAAAAGGAAAAAACGGAACCCTTATAGGATCACTTTGTTGTCCGTCTGTCCGTCCGTCCGTCCGTCCGTCTGTCAAGACCCTTTTTCTCAGGAACGCGTGGAGGTATGAAGCTGAAATTTATATCAATTACTCAGGTCTACTGTCCCTTGAAGCTGTGAAAAAATCAAACTTCTAAGCCAACGCAATCAAAAGATACAGCCGTTTATGCCGCAAATTTTCGACACTTGCAAGGGAATCAAAACCTACAGGGTGCTTCCCGTGAACTCAGAATCTTGAAATTTGGTACGAAGCAACGTCTTATAGCATAGATAAAGGAAAAATTACGAAAACCATAAATTTTTAGTTACATCACATAATATATTTTTTTTAATAATTTTAAACTTACTACCCATTTCCTCATAAACGCGTAGAGGTATTAAATTGAAATTCATACCAAATACTCAGGTCTATAATACCTTTAAGCTGTAGCAAAATCAAACTTCTATGTCAACGCAATCAAAAGAAACAGCAATTTAAGCTGCATATTTTGAAACTCGCAAGTACTCGCAAGGGAATCAAAACCTAAAGGGTACTTCCAGTCGACCTAGAATCTTGAAATTTGGCATGAAGCAACGTTTTATAGCACACATAAAGGAAAAATTCTGAAAACCTTAAATTTTTAGTTACATTACAAAATATATATTTTTTAATGAACGAACTTTGTAAACCTTGCAGGTTTGTACGGAACCCTCGGTGCGCGAGTCCGACTCGCACTTGGCCGGTTTTTTTCTAAGCTGACCACTCTATAATGTATTTTTTGTCACCTGCACAATTTTACTAGTATTGTTATTTAGCTTTCGCGCAATCAAAATCAAAAATTTTAAAGGCGTAAAATAATCGAAGACAAGTAAGTCTTCAATAATTTTGCACAAAATTTTGTAATTTCAATGGAGACGATTTTGTAATGTGGCTCTGCCGCGAATATCGATAACTAGTTGTACATTTCGAACGACTGTTTCTCTTATGAAGCCTTAATTGGAGTGAAAGAGAAAAATGTTCCCGGTACCAGGTCTGACAACCCTAGACAGAACGTCATGGCGCGTAAAAGTTAGAAGAATGGACTCGTCTTAAAGCAAAAAATAGATGTATTTCTGGCAAAAGCACAAAAATACAAAAGAAATACTGACGAGCACGAACAGCGTCCGTCTCCTAAAACCTCTTGCACGATATTAACACGTGGGGGGCACGTAAATGCAATGCATTCGTGCATTATTGAGCACACCTGGGCTGCCGTAAACAACTTTTATTCCGAATGCACGTGTTTTGCACGATCATTCACAATGTCGTAACCGCCAGCACATTACCTTGTGACTATAATATAGAATAGATGAAGGTTGTTACGCCATTCTGCCGATGTGTTAGTTTTATGCAGCTGTGCATTTGGGCGCCTGTGACACGGGAATAGTAATACTTAAGTGGGAGGTGTATTTGGGGCACGTAGAAAATGGCCTATGTGCAAAAGGAATTGATAATTTTTTGTGTGGAATATTGCTGTCGTGTCGTGTATAGTCTGTACGGTTTTGGTGCTTCATAGTTTATGAAGTCTGCCGGTTTTCGACGGAGTTGCATTTTTCAACCGGTTCTTGTAAGGAAAACTAGTTAAGTATTTGTGAATGGTTTAGAGCGATTAGGGAACTGTTGATGACGCATGTGACAGGTGAAATTGTTGTTGACTAAGTTCGAGAATGGCATTATTTATATGTTTTTCATATTATACACGCTTCTGAAATTCTTTAAATGTGATAATACAAAGAAGAAACATTAATTAAGGTATGAAAAACGATGAGATATTTAACTAATATGTAGCAATTATAAATATACATGAAAAGTAACACTTCACCTTTAAGCCCAAAACTATCGTGATATTCAACCATATTATGTAATTATATAGAAGCGGGTAAATGAAGATGTAGTAGATGTAGTGTAGGCACGCCCGGCCGGACTCAGGCGGGCTGTCGATCGCTTGTTGCAGTCATTCAGCTTAGTTCCCTGGTATTTGGAGCTGCAGTTTACTATTCCGGCTGCGTTCCCACACCATGCTCCTCAAATCTTCCTATTTTCTTGCAGAACATCCTTTAAGTTGATACCCTGTCAGTTCGCTCTACTCCAGAACATCACTAGGTACCAAATACTTTGTATCGCATTGACGCGTACAGTATACCGCATTCGGTTATTTTGCTAGTTTCTTCCTTCTCACAGTGTAGGTAGGAGGCGTTTCCAATCTTATCTATTACATCTATTCAACGAGGTGTGACCCCTGATGACACCCGTCAGTACTCTAGTCCAGATTTACCTAGTTTCATAAGATACCTAGTTTTCCTGGCATCAATTTCCTTCAAGAACATCTTAGATCTTTAAAAGCGGGTAAGTCAAGCTTTATAAGTCGAATATTGCACGACATGTTTCACTCAGTAACGAGGAGCATAATCAATATAATCATGAGCTTTGCTGCTAGAGCAAAAAAAAAACCATTTTCACCGTCAGTCACGTCCGGTCCGGTGTGACAGGCGGCCTGAGTGACAGCTCGCAGACGAATTATGCCAGTTACGAGCACGGCAATTTTGACAGGCCGGCAATTTTGACAGGCCCGCCAGGAAAAGTTCTCCGCCGCGCTTGGAAATAAGAGCATAACTGACGTCCGCTTTGATTTAGCTTCACGCGAAATACCGATGGCTTTGATGTGTTTTTTTTTTTTAATTTTCCGGTATAAAATTCATGTTTTGTTATGATAGAGAGAGTTTTTTCATTACATTCATATGAGATATATCCAATTTTAGAACGTCCGAGCGACATTGACATCAATTTCAGCTTAACAAACAAGTCAAAATATTTAAAAAAGTATATATTCCTACCTAATGATCTGTTCAGATATTATATCCACTAGTTAAGGTTGTATTTTACGAAATATTATTTTCCTAACTAGTGCGTAAAATGCACTTGCTATGAAAAATTAGGTTCGATACTCGTGTAAAAACTTCTTTAAGACTCGGGTGATTGTCACCCTCGTTTCACTCGGGCTCCAACGTTCACCCTCGTCGAAAAAAAATTTTTTTTCACTAGTATCGAAATGTACTATATTCATTTTTGTTGACCCAATTTCAAATGAAAAGATTTTATTTATTTATCAAACGAACAAATTAAAAACACAAGGAAACTTAAATAAAATAAAATACTAAAACTAAACCTATCTAAAATAAGAGATCCCCCCGTGGCATGGTGCCGTAAACGCTGGCAGCATTTCCTCACTGTATCGCAATGCTTATGCGTTGAGCGAGGAAGCTGCCAGCTCTCCGGTCACCAGTAACGTCGATAAGACGTTTGGCCAAATCTTTGAAAAAGGCATGGGTACGTGGTCCCCACGGGCCAAGGGTCTCGACGCCAAAAGGTACAAAATTGTATATCTATATTAATTATATAAAACATGCATATGAAAAAGGCGGACTAGTGCTATTAGAAAAAAAAATCTATTGAATGTAGTTTACTCCTACACCGGAACACGGATATTAAAATGTTATTTATTAACAGATAAATATGTTATCAAACATATAAATTATACTATCATAAATAAATAAAAAAACTTACAATATTTTTTTTTAATATATCGAAGTCTCCATTGTACGGAACAGGGTTATGTTTTTAAAATGAAAGTTTTCCGAGCCTTGGTTGTATCTTCTAGAAAGGCGTTGAGAATACTCGGATGCATTTTATGCTCCTCTCTTCCAAGTCACAGCTCGATCTATTTATGGAGTCTTCAGCCCAGTCAACCGGACGCTTTGATACTAAAAGTCCGCCAGGATCGTATTTTATAATATTAGTTTTATGATATTGAAAATAATGTCATATATTTAGGAAAAAGTGTAAAATAGGTGTTCGGATACGGATTTGCGGATATCCATATTACTAATAAATAAATAAAATAAGCTTAATATTAGGGAACATCGTCGCACAAATTTACTGAGCCTAACGGTAAGCTCAAGGTTTGTGTTATGGGTACTCAGGCAACGATATATATAATGTAAATACAGTCAGCAGCAAAAGTGGCTGAGCGGTTGAAGTGTTCAAAATGACCTACACGCGCTCTTATTCTCTTGACAATAGAGATGTGTTGACCTCATTTCGAACACAACCGCTTAGCCACTTCTGCTGCTGACTGTACCAGTGGCGTATGTATTTAACAAAAAAATTAATAGGAAATGTATTTTTTTTTCAAATCTGTTCTTTATTTTTTCAACTCAGTTTCGCTTGACACCTTCTCAACCGATCTCGCTAGAAGCGTAAAGTCAATAGGAGTATTCCAGTAGACAAAATCACGTCTGGCACGGAAGGGTCCCGGTTTGCCCCCAGGCTACCTTCCCCCAACACAATCTCTTCGCAATAACATCCCGAACGAAATATATTGCCTGTCAGGTAAAATTGTTCCCAACTTCTCAGTTTGATATTTTTTTTTCATTATTTTTTTTTATGACAAAGGCGGCAAACGAGCAGACGGATTGCTTGATGGTAATCAATTACCGTTGCCCATGGCCAGCAGAGGAGTCACAAGCGCGTTACCGGCCTTTAAGAGGAATTGGAGCTCTGGGAACCTTACTCACCATCAGGTACACAACACTACATACCTGAAAGGTAGCAGTGCTATTATGACAGTGGTCTTCTGTAAGGAGGAGGTACTTCCCCAGTTGGGCTTCTTCAGAATCATATAAGATCGTCCCAAAATATTCACGCTTGAATCTGGAGCAGCCCAACTGGGGAAGTACCTTACAGTACGTACGTTACAGAAGACCACAGCCATAACAGCACTACTACCTTTCAGGTATGTAGTGTTGTGTTTCTGGTGGTGAGTAAGGTTCCCAGAGCTCCAACCCCCCTTAAATGCCGGCAACGCGCTTGTGACTCCCCTGGTGTTGCGGGTGCCCATGGGCGGCGGTAATTGCTTACCATCAGGCAATCCGCCTGCTCGTTTGCCACTTTTGTCATAAAAAAAAAATCTATTTTCATTGTGATACTCAGGAGAGTATAGGTATTAAAACAAGTGTAACAACAATGTTTTATCGCAAGAGACATTAACCTTTTTTCTTATCTACCTTAAACTCCATAAAGTATAAACCCCGCTACTAATGACACAAGTTTTTCTATTTAGAACTTAGGCAACGCCCTCTGTTGGCTGTTTCACGAAACAATTCATGTCGCGTGTCGCTGTACAACTTGGTCTTAAACGCCATTATAGTTGGGCATAATGAGAGCTCTATCTTAAACTGGATTTGTTGTGCAGTACCCTGGTTATTGTTAAATACATGTAAGCGAACTATATACAGGGTGAACGATATGAAGTGTTACCAAATTAAAAAGGCTACGTTTTTTATTTTGTAACAAAAATTATTTATTATTAAGGAAAAACAAACAGAAAAATATCAAAATTTTGGAATTTATTTATTTTAACTCAATGTGGCCACCTTTTGTCTTGACTATGGTCTTCAGACGGTCAAAGAATGAGTTGCACGCTGCACGAATGTGTTCCTGTGGTATATTGTGCCAATTACGTACGATAGCTTTCTTGTTTGTTTCCATACTGGCATATTTTCTTGTCCTCACCTTGCTCTCCAAAATGGACCAGATAGAAAAGTCCATCGGATTGGCGTCTGGGGAATTCGAAAGCCATTGGGTGGACGACATTAAATGTGGAACGCGGGTTTTCAGCCATTCTTGGTTTACACGAGCTTTATGAGCCGGGGCCGAGTCTTGTTGAAATGTCCACGGTCTATTACCGAAATATTTTCGTGCCCAAGGCTCCAATGCAGCTTCCAGAACATTTTCCCGATAGTATGTCGCATTTACTTTGACACCAGGCTGGCCAGTGTGAATTTGGTAACACTTCATATCGTTCACCCTGTAGATCTATCACTTAAACTGTACGAAGCTAATGGTATGATGTCATATGCTTGAACACAGCTTGAAATGCTAATAACAATGAAATAAAACAACTAAAATGGATTATATCGCGTACATAGTTACTAATTTAAATTTCATCCCGACCATTCGAACCCTTTAGCAGCTTTCGTGGTTCACACACAAACACACACATGTAACACAACGGTAAACTCAAGAAGGCTTGTGTTGTGGGTAATCGGCCTTTGCAAAAAAATAACATAGCTGTATTATGTTGGCTACAAAACAGATTTATTAATACTCCCATAATAAAATCCAAAGAAGCAATATATATTTATAAAAACTCCTTTGATCGGTTCTTGCTGTAAATTGTATAAACGAGCACAGAAAATATTTTGATATGAACATAATTATATCGAGCTGTGGAGGTGGACGCCGATACAGACCAATTTGTGTACAACCTTCATCATATCAGCCGTAGTACGTCCACTGCTGGACATAGGTCTCCCCCAAAGCGATCCACATTGACTGGTTATGCACCCGCATCAGGTGTATTCCCACGATCTTTACCATGTCGTCGGTCTACCTTGTAGGCGGTCTGCCCACGCTGCGCCGTCCGGTTAGTGGTCGAGAACCTTTACGCCCCAATAGCCATCGGTTCTACGTGTAATGTGTCCCACCCACTGCTATTTAAATCTAGCGATCCGGGAGGCTATATCGGTTACTTTGGTTCATGCTGCAAATTACATCACTTCTAATGCGCGCAGAGACACAAGCTTACAAATAATATCAATTATTATTCATAACATTACTTTTTTATGACATAGGCGGCAAACGAGCAGACGGATTGCCTGGTGGTAAGCAATTACCGTTGCCCGCAACACCAGGGGAGTTTAACACGTAGTTTAAAGATATACTCGGGTCCAAAACACACTCCACTCACTACCATAGTTTCCACAAACTTAAATAAAATCCTACGAAAGGCATAAATAAATTCAAATTAAAATAAATTACAAACACACTAATATTCGCTATATAAATGTCAGCGGTAAAACATAATTTAGTAACCACTGTCTAAGTACACCCAGCAACACTTAGTTGTACATCGGTGGACCTTATGCCTTATATAATAAGGATCACCTTAATTTTTTTTTATTATGCAGAAACGTCTGCTAGCGAATATCTTCGATTTTAAATCGAAAGAAAATTAGAAAAAATTGACTAGCGGCGGGACTCGAACCCACCACCACTGGATAATTAGCCCAGTGCACTACCAATTGAACTACACGAATACCGATTCGACTCCAGACATCCAGTGGTTGTGGGTTCGAGTCCCGCCGCGAGTCAAATTTTTCTATTTTTCTTTCGATTTAAATATCGAAGGATCACCTTTGTACAGCTAAGAGTGTTAATGTTAGTACACTTAACGAAGGTGAATTAATGCATCGCTCTCTGGTTTGAGGGTTCACATCTTATCAGTAAGAATACGTGACACGAATATCTCAATGCCAAAGCAATGCAGAAATGTTTAAATTGGGATCATCACGGAACATCACGCGCCAAGCCGTTTTGGCGAAAACTGCAAAATCTCTGCGGCTAAATCATAACTGGGATCACAAAAGATAACTCATGGTCAGGTCAGGCACAGCGAAGTACCTTCACGCTTGAATCTGGAGAAGCCCAACTGGGGAATTACCTCCTCCTTACAGAAGATCACAGCCATAATAGCACTGCTACCTTTCAGGTATGTAGTGTTGTGTTCCTGATGGTGAATAAGGTTCCCAGAGCTCCAACCCACTTATAGGTCGGCAACGCGCTTGTGACTCCCTTGGTGTTGCGAGTGCCCATGGGCGACGGTAATTGCTTACCATCAGGCAATCCGTCTGCTCGTTTGCCACCTTTGTCATAAAAAAAAAAAACTGGGACTATTGTTATTACACTAGTTCAACCCGTGTTTGTGTGCCACACAAGGAGTGTCAGGTTACACACGTTTACAATTACAGATACAATTGAATCTGTAATTGTAAACCGCGCTCCGATCGCGCTTAAATTCGAGCTCCAATCTCACAGAAAAAGGTGTTCCTTAAAATAAAAAATTGAAGAAACCTTAAAACAATTAATATTTATTTTTCTTCTGTTTGGCAGCCTACATCGTACATTATAACTGCCCAGTTTTAACGTCTTAACTTAATCTTTAATTAAATATATTTACTATACACAGGTATTCGTAAAGCAAACAACATATTATTATACCTAGCAAATAAATTAACCTTACTCTTCATCTTATAATCTGTGGACCAACCAGACTTCACACTGTTGTCACTTCCACATAAGGATCACAATTCCATTCTATAACAGAGTAATTGCTCCACACAAAATTGCCCTTTATAGACAGTGGCGCTTCTAATGCCACATATAAAATTGCCTTGGCACCTTGCTGGAATACTTTAGTCGTCTTCCTATCATCTTTAGTACTGAGACTGCCAGGGTTGACGCAGTTGATCACAATTCCTTTGCTACTCCATTCTCTGTGCTGCAAGAATGTTACAGCGTTAAGGGCAACCTTGCTAACTGCCTGCACGCTCAAACCCCAACCTTCAGTTTTCTCAATACCTCTTCTACACGCCTCTTCATAGTCTTGAATAACTGCTACTAATTCATCTTCCGTTAGATGTGGATCACTAATTCTTCTTCTAATCGCTTCGTTCTCTATCGTCGCTAGCAAACCAGCCGGTCCAGACACATTGATCACTCTAGCATTTTCTACTAACAAAGGATACATAAGCTTCCCAAAGTTGATGTAGCCATAAAAATTTACACTCAAGGTTCTTCTAACTTTTTCAGCATGTGTCAACTTCTCAGTCTGCACGTAATCCGTATTGTTGATAAGCAGCTCGATTCTTTCATCTTGGTCTTGTATGTAGTGTCTGAAATTGATAATGCTCTTGGTGTAAGTTATGTCCATTCGATAGTAGTGCAGATTCACATTCTTTTCCAATGTGCGGAGTATGTCGTAACCGATGGATTCGTCGTCTGTGGTGAAGTATATTTTTCCCTTGTATGTTTTGGTGAGTTTCTTGAGTACCTGGTAGCCCAAGTTGCTGTCTGCGGCGACCACGACAGCCACGGTGCTCATAGTGATCACACACTGAGTGATATCGAGTTATCGGGGCCGATGCGTTATCTCGACTGACATGGCCGTATTCTGCGAACATGATAAGACTTAGCGCCTGATAAGAGATAAGATGAAAGTGATGCTGGGGAAATTTATGATACTCGAACTATAAAAGCATATATCTAACAACCGCAAAGTAATATAAAGGTATGGCTGTATACTGGAATAGAAGACTAATATTGTTATCTTTAAATTGCAAGGGTTAATTTTAGTTTTTTGAAATTAAGTTTATTAAAAATAATTATAGATCATTGCCGAACACTCAAAAATATAAGCAAATGCATTATCAGGAATCTTATATAATAACATCAGCGCCAAATAACACATTCCTTGAAGATTAACCTATTAAAACACTATTAATTTTAAATCTGATAATCTCACAGCTCTATCATGTGCAAATGTGAACTCTATTAACTTCAAAATAAAGTCACTTATTATATTTCACAACGAAACAAGATACGAGTTTCGAAAAGATAATACATACCTTATCGCAGCCAATGAGCATTTATAAATCAGTACATACGTAAAAGGGTAACCGAATTGGATTTTGACATTTGTGTCCTAAATTCACCCATAAACGTCACAAAATAAGGCTGAAATTTAAATGGTTGTTATTGTGACTTAGGACTTTTTGTGAATTAATCGAGATTTTTTATCAGTTGGGATAGAAATAGTAAATTACTTTATTATCTTATGTAGTATCGGTCATTATCAGGATTGCTAGTACGTTAATTGCCTAAAAGAATCGACTGAATATACGATAAAAAATAACTTGGTTAATAAACTTGATTTTATATGGGAACGTACCCTGCTGCCCTAAACACCATCCATGGTGCAAGTTGACCTCAACTCAACATGGCGACTACAGCTCTGCTCGCCCATGCTATCTAACGCGTTCATGGGGGAGGCATGGAGGGCCTCCCCCATGAACGCAACATGGGCTGGACATGGGTCCAGTATTGGACTTCTGTGTACCACCCAATAAAACCTCTTCTTACTCGAGTTAACCCGGCACTTTGCCACGGCTCATGGGAGCCTGGTTTCCGTTTGGCAACTAATCTTAGAGCGTTATCACACTTGGGCGATTTGCAAGCGACTTCTATACAAAACTCGTACGCGGCGAACTCGCTGCGTATTCGCCTCCATAAAAAACTCGCTCGCAAATCGCAAGTGTGATATAAGCTTCAGGAATGGCCGAAGGCACTAGTTTTACGAAAGCGACTACCATCCGATCTTCCGACCCAAAGGGCTTTATTGGGTTTAGTCCGGTTTGCTCTTGATATTCTCCTTCACCGAAAAGCTTCTGGTAAATATCAAATTTCGTACATTCATCATCATTTATTTAAGAGCTTGGCTCTTGTCGGTGGAGTAATTTCCATTCGGGTCTATTCTTTGCCTTTTCCTTCAACTCTCCATAAGTTACAACTTCAACTTTTCCTTTCAACTGCTCCATGTAAGTTCTTCGCAGTCTTCCTCTATTTTCTTCTCCCTTCTATCTTTCCCTCTATTATTATTTTAACCAAGTCATCGTGACGAAGTAGATGCCCTATCATTTTCGTACATTAGTTCCGAAAAATTGATCGGTGTTTAAATCTGCGACCGCCGAGTTACAAGTCGCGCGATCTAACCCCTTGGCCACTAGTCCTTTAAATACGACCCAATAAGGCAATATTTATTTATGTTTTTTTAACCGTATAACCTCTTAAGCTAGAAGTACGTATAGCAAGGCGTTGCCCAGTCGGGGCTTGCCAAAGAAGCTCAAAGGGATTAATTGTTAGATTGCAATTTGAGGTGCCACCGGAGACGCAATCCTAGGAGATTTGCCAAGCCAATTTATTTTTCTTTTGTTACCAAGGTTGTTTCAAGGCATGTTGTATTGGACCAGTTTTTATTTTTAATCAGGTATCGGTTCCGGTATGACGAGAAATCGAAATATTGCCGTTAATTTGTATTTTTTTTTGGTATTTAGGTAACGAGAATACATTATGTGATTAGTTGAGTAGGATACAAACATTTGCAATATTAACGAAGATACCGAAATTGATTACCGGTTAATTTGTATAAAAATAATACCGGTATTCGATCCCCGCTTTAAAGCGACCTAATATGCTGTTTGAGAAATCATCGTAGCTGATGTAGCTGAATGCTTATATGAAAGTTAAGGTCTTGGATATATTCAGTGTTAAATATACCGGGAGAAAAGATCGAATGCCACATGGATGGTATATTCCTTAAATTGTAAATAGCACATTCTGTGTCAAGGAGACTATCCTTTGTTTTTAAAATCAATAAAGTGTTAAAGGTCTTTGATAACGTTTATTTTTCTATGAGTAACAAATGTCAACCTAATCAATAACCCTTTCAATCTGCATTTTTTTTATAACAAAGGCGGCAAACGAGCAGACGAATTGCCCGATGGTAAGCAATTACCGTCGCCCATAGGCATCACCAGGGGAGTCACAAGCGCGTTGCTGGCCTTAAAGGGGGGTTGGAGCTCTGGGAAACTTACCATCAGGAACACAACACCATACACCTGAAAGGTAGCAGTGCTATTATGGCTGTGGTCTTCTGTAAGGAGGAGGTACTACCTACCCCAGTTGGACTCGAGCATGATGGTACTTCGCTGTGCCCTACCTCTCATAAAATATGGTTATTTTTTGTCACATTTGACCGGTTCGAGTCCCGACTGAGGCAAGTTTTTCATAAACTCTTAAATGCAGAATGTTTTGTTTTTAAAAACAAAGAATAGTCGCCTTTACACAGAATGTGCTCTTTACAATATTTAAGGCATCCTTCGATTTGGACACGAAAGAGATTCTACTTTATTTCTTACACTATGAAGAACAAATTCGAGTAGGATATTATTTGTATGGTGGGCCTGGAGGATATGATCTATATGAACATTCCAGAATATAACATTAACAATATCTCTGTCTGAAGGCAATGGCCCGGGTATGTCCTTAAACTACGTCCAACAATGAGAGGTAGGGCACAGCGAAGTACCATCACGCTCGAGTCCGGAGAAGCCCAACCGGGGAAGTACCTCCTACCTTACAGAAGACCACAGCCATAATAGCACTGCTACCTTTCAGGCATATAGTGTTGTGTTCCTGATGGTGAGAAAGGTTTCCAGAGCTCCAACCCCCTTAAAGGTCGGCAACGCGTTTTTGACTGCCCTGGTGTTGCGGGTGCCCATGGGCGACGGTAATTGCTTACCACCAGGCAATCCGTCTGCTCGTTTGCCACCTTATGTCATAAAAAAAATAAAAAAAATGTATCGTTTTGGTGGTGTTTGGGTGTGTGATGGTATTAAATGTTTTGTAACAAAACTAATAAACAATTCTAACAGGTAATCAAACACGTGATTAATTAAGATAATACCTGGCTTTTATAAACTCCATTCAAATCTAAGTCATAGATAATCCATATTTGTCTCATTAGGAAACCATGTATAGTTTACCTGCCGACTTACCCGTGTAACTTGGTACGTCAATAAACTGATTGACACAACACATTCTACTATATATACCTTAGTGATCGTGGGAGACGAGATATTGCTACATTAAGTACCAACTAATATTGTCAGTTGGTAATTGGACTGTTACAAATACATAAATAAAAAATTGAATTAGCTACGGTAAGCTGAAAGAGGCTGGTATTGTGGGTACTTAGCAAACGATATATAAATATAATACCTATACAAATACTTAAATGCATAAAAACATCCATGACTCAGGAACATATATCTGTGCTTATTACACAAATTGTCTGAACCCCATGGTAAACTAAAGAAGGCTTGTTTTGCACCCACAATACTCAGACAAAGATATAATTATACAATATACAAATACCACATCATCATCATCATCTCAGCCATAAGAAGTCCACTGCTGAACATAGGCCTCCCCTTGGACCTCCACATGTACCGGTTAGAAGCCACCTGCATCCAGCGTCTTCCGGCGACCTTAATGAGGTCGTCTGTCCATCTTGTGGGTGGACGTCCTACGCTGCGCTTGCTAGTCCGTGGTCTCCACTCGAGCACATGCCTGCAATCTTCTCTGCGTGTAATTTGGCCTGCCCATTGCCACTTCAGCTTGCTAACCCGGTGTGTCGGTGACTTTAGTTAGCCTACAGATCTCCTAATTTCTGAGTCAATCACGTAGAGAAACTCCGAGCATATCTGTGCTTAGACAAATAAATGCCCTTACTGGGATTTGAAGCCAGGACTGTCAGCTTCATAGGCAGGGCAGGGGGCTAGGACAAAGGTAATTATGACTTTATTTTCTCTTGTTATAGAATCCTTCCTGACGCACTTAACGAGCTTTTGACCCGTCAATGTCAATGTCTTTGGTGTCCTTCCAGCATATTCTTCTACTTACTAAAGTAGGGTCATAAAAAACTTCACTTACCCTTCCAGAACTTCCAGAACCTTCAAGTCTACAAAGTTCCAGAGCCAATCGCGTCTTGGTCTGTCTTCTCGCGATTGATTACTCCAGTTAACTAAATCGAAGTAAATAAATCAAAAAGATAAATTAAACTGCTTGGCTCAGGTGGCTGTTAAGTGTTGATTAAAAGGTTTTATTGGATTAAAAATTTTGTTATGAAATATTTTGATTTGCTCTGATTTTTAAGTAGTAATACTACTATGTAAATTAAAAATTGAAATAGATACAGATACTTAAGAAGTGACGAGGACCTCCACACTTCTCCTTCTCAAGGTCCTCTTGGGTCAATTTAGGAAATGCTTTTATGTATGGCGATTAGTGATTACATTATGAAAAGTTGACGGTCGGTCAAAGTATTTAAAGATGTTTGGATTTTGTTACAGTATCACGCAATATCGGATGAACGGTTAGACATGAAATTTGTCGGACAGACAGACAAATATCTGAATTGAGACATAGATTACTTAAAATCTCGGTAATATATTCCTGTGGGATTTTACATGGATGAAGTCACAAGCAGACTAAAGTGCGTACATAGCCTAAGAATACATGAAACCGCGATGGTAGACACTCAAACTATGCGGCCAACCGCAACCGCATGCGGTTAACCGGACAAGGCGTACACAGCCTAACTGTAGCCGTGTTAATTATAAAAAACAGACTAGTACAGTCGCCATCAGATATGTCGGAGCTGTGAAGGTGGTCACAAATATCGGAACATGCACTTTATCGCCTTGACAATAGGCGATGTTCCTATGTTTGTGACCACCTCCACAGCTAAGATATATGTGATGGCGAATGTACATTCAAGGTCAGGTATGTCGATGCGAACAAAGTGCCGAAACATGTATACATTCACTTTATTGTCACAATTTTAAAGCAAATACATATTTTGGAACTTTATCCGTCTATTCTATATGTAATTTTCTTTTTCTATGTATATCTTTGACCTTGACTATACAGTATTCAGTACTTACATATTCATTTGTATTTTTACGTACTGAATGAAATATGTAAGTCCATTTCGCCACAGTTTGCGCCATCGTGAGCTACTTTTATATACGAATGTTTTTATTGCTTGTTTGCATACTTAAAGCAAAATTTATCAAGGCAAATCAATTTTACATTCTATCTCATTTCAATGATCCACATCGAGCGAACTCCTTCCACCGAGCGCCATATAAAACTTGTTAACAAGCTTCTTTGACAACTCAGCTCTGCTGAACTTGTTCCTACTTGTATTTTGTTTGCATATCCTGGATTTCGAAGAAGTACTGTTTAATTGCAGGTTGTAAGGGTGCTTACAGGCTGCTCGAATAGCGTACGCCATGTTTGTGTGTATATTGTTGCTTGCCTTACTATAGTTTGTCTTGTTTGAATTGCGCTAACTAAGCAAGCAGTCGGGAAGGATGTAATTGGTTTATGTTAATACGGCTATCGACTATATAAAAAAATTGTTATAAAATATGTCGATTTGCTTTGATCAGCTAGTATAGCTGGCGCTGCGGGTTCAAATCTTATCTCGGATGCCGGAGGTCCTCGTCATTTTTTCTTAAGTATATGACATCAGAGGCTCTAGTGTAATCTTCTTTTGTCGTAGAAAAACGTTTACGAACGCGTAAGTGATAATGTTATTTATATGGGAAACGCAAACGCTTTCGTGAAGTAAAGTTACACTCAGGGCTCTGTTTTAATTCTTTAGACGGCTACACTTAAGCTATGTACGCACTGTCCGGTTAACCGCATGCGGTTGCATCTAACCTCATAGTGCGTTGAGTGTCACGGTCTTATGTATTTTTAGACTATGTACGCACTTTCTGGTCAACCACATGCGGTTGCGGTTTCATATAATTTTAGCAATAGTGCGTTCAGCTACATGTGGCTAACAGGGCAGTGCGTACATAGCCTTTCGTTTCAATTGTTACTTAAAATGTGGTAGTTACCATGCAAGTTAGTTTTGATGAGTTTCCGATATTTCGGCACTGTCGCAAGCGTCATCCTCACGGAATAACTAAAGCACTGCGGGATTTAAGGCTTGGGCACATAGGTGCGTTTTGTGAGCGTGGTGCAGCTGCGGGGCGCGACTCTGTCGTCCGAATGTGTGCGTTATTTCGTTACGTTAGCTACAACGGTGTCGCGCCCCGCTGCGCCATGCTCACAAAACGCGCCTATGTGCCCAAGCCTTTAACGCTGGCCGAATCACACTCCGCAGCAATCTACCGTCTTTCGTATGCGTTTTGTTTGTGGAATATCACTTACTACCGTTCGCATTCTCACTTGAAACTCGATCGCGTTTACACTGTGTTATTTCGCACGTTTTGCTTTAACACAGACACTTTGCGGTTTGTGAACTTACGAATCACTGGACGCCAAATACTCGACAATGGGAACCCATCGTCCCCCAGTCTTTACATCGGTAATCTGCCTACCCCGCGAGAATACAATACGAGTATTATGGGCGTGATGTTATCCACTTGAGTGCCCGCGATTCAAAAAACGAACTGTGAAGTGCCAAAAATCCACAACCGTAGTTGCGCAGGCAGGATACAGGATATAATAAGTTTACATGCAGAAACTAGTACATTTCAGCCATAAGCAGTCCACTACTGGACATAGGCCTCCCACAAATTTGAATTGTATTATCTTGGGGGTAGTTGCCATAGTCGCCACGCTTGGCAGGCGGGTTGGCGACCGCAGTAGCTGTAGATTGGGTTTCGACGGACGCTGCAGCCCGTCCGTAGGATTTTTCCCTTTGTCGCCTCTTACGACACCCGCGGGAGGAGATGTGGTGGTGCTATTCTTGTCAGCCGGCATCACACGGTCACAGAAACTAGTCGTATTACATAAATACGTGTCTATTCTCTACTGTACATATTACCATTAGTCACTTAGAGCGCTGTTTGGCATATTTATATAATTATGTATACTTATATAAATAATAAACACGGCTCTACTCACGTTTATTTAGTTCTCGCCTGTGAGTGTATGTGACGAACACTCAGCACTCTTATTGCTTGAAAATGCAGGCCTATGTTCTCCGAAACATGTTGCGCGAGTGATTAAATAAACGTGAGTTTTACAATGTCTCACGAAAATTTAAATACTAATTATGTTTACTTATTGTAATATAATATAGATAACTTTTAAAATGGTATGTTTTTATTAATGACTCTTAGGCCCCTTACACACTGCGACTTTTAGCAGCGATGCAGTCGCGCGTTTCTGAAACGCGCGACTGCAATGAAAATTTTTGCATCGATGCTGTCGCGCGTTAGTATCGATACGGTAGCGCGTTAGCATCGATACACACGCGCGACAGCATCGATACAGACGCGCGTTAGCATCGATGCAAAATTGCAGACGCGGGGTAGTGGGCAGTTTGCTAAATCTACTGGTAAAGCATTTCTAAAAGCAGCTATCTGATTTTAGAGCTAGCTACTGACATATGATACATAATGACCACTTCTTAATTTTTCACTTTTTTTTTATGACAAAGGTGGCAAACGAGCAGACGGATTGCTTGATGGTAAGCAATTACCGTCGCCCATAGGCACCCGTAACACCAGGGGAGTCACAAGCGCGTTGCCGACCTTTAAGGGGGTTGGAGCTCTGGGAACCTTACTCACCATCAGGAAGACAACACTACATACCTGAAAGGTAGCAGTGCTATTATGGCTGTGGTCTTCTGTAAGGAGGAGGTACTTCCCCAGTTGGGCTGCCCCAGATTCAAGCGTGATGGTCATCACTGTGCCCTACCTCTCATTGTTGGACGTAGTTTAAGGACATACCCGGGTCCAAAATGGGTGGACCAAATACTTCCTCTGTTTGCGTTTACGTTTCTTTTTTAAAAGTAATAATATAGAGAGCGTGATTAAAACAGTTTCAATCGAACTCATCGCCCTGTGGCAGTCAATGAATGACTGATCAAAATACGTTTCGCGTCCAGGCTCACGTTAGCATCGATACAGTCGCGATGCTAACGCGATACAGTAGCGATGCTGCATCGCGATTGCATCGATGCTGCATCGCGATTGCATCGATACTGCATCGCTACAGTTCAATGGCCAGCTTCTGCATCGCGACAGCATCGCTGCTGTATCGCGACAATATCGCGACTGTATCGATGCTTAAAATAGCGCAAGTGTGTAAAGGTGGACCGTTTGCGACTGCATCGATGCTGCATCGCGACAGCATCGCGACTGCATCGCTGCTAAAAGTCGCAGTGTGTAAGGGGCCTTAAAGTAAGTAATTATGCAGGCTACTTATAATTAATACAAATTCTGCATCGATGCTAACGAGCGACTGTATCGATGCTGTCGCGCGTTAGTATCGATACAGTTGCGCGTTAGCATCGATACACACGAGCGACAGTATCGCGACATCATCAATGAACATTTTTTTGCATCGATGCTGTCGCGCGTTAGGATCGATACACACGCGCGACAGCATCGATACAGTCGCTCGTTAGCATCGATGCAGAATTGCAGACGCGGGGTAGTGGGCAGTTTGCTAAATCTACTGATAAAGCAGTTCTAAAAGCAGCTATCTGATTTTAGAGCTAGCTACTGACATATGATACATAATGACCACTTCTTAATCTTTCACTTTTTTTTATTTTTTTTTTATGACAAAGGTGGCAAACGAGCAGACGGATTGCCTGATGGTAAGCAATTCCGTCGCCGTGCCGTCACCCATAGGC
This sequence comes from Grapholita molesta, assembly GCA_022674325.2. Classification (NCBI taxonomy): domain Eukaryota; kingdom Metazoa; phylum Arthropoda; class Insecta; order Lepidoptera; family Tortricidae; genus Grapholita; species Grapholita molesta. The sequence continues at coordinate 1,293,550 of CP053130.2, forward strand.
ACCCATTACACCAGGAGAGTCACAAGCGAGTTGTCGACCTTTACACTTTACAGTAGCGATGCTGCATCGCGATTGCATCGATGCTGCATCGCGATTGCATCGATACTGCATCGCTACAGTTCAATGGCCAGCTTCTGCATCGCGACAGCATCGCTACTGTATCGCGACAGTATCGCGACTGTATTGATGCTTAAAGTAGGTCAAGTGTGTAAAGGTGGACCATTTGCGACTGCATCGATGCTGCATCGCGACAGCATCGCGACTGCATCGCTGCTAAAAGTCGCAGTGTGTAAGGGGCCTAAAGAGTCATTTCAGGATTAAAAGTTTGTATAGGTGTTACTATTACATATTTTGAAATGAAAAAATTAGTTATTGACATAACTTCAAGCGACTGGTAAATAACAAATGATATTGACACACCCTCACTCCGAGCGGTGTGTCCTGACTCGGCTTGAAAATTGGCACCAGAGCCCTGAGCCCTGTATAAATTTTTAACGTAACTTTACGCCACGAACGAGCTTGCGTTTCCCATATAAATAACATTATCACCAGGGTTCGGACAAGTCATCGCAGAAACTGATATGGACATGGGACAAGACTATTATAGAGTCGCGACTTAAGAGTGTTAGTATCTAAAGCTGATATATTATTATCGTAATTTATAATTTAACATTTGACCTTTTTAGTCGCATGTCTGTCATGGATTTGTCAAAGTGGCATGCTTGAAACAGTTTTGTGGTGACATTTTAAACTAATACAATTATTTGTTTTTTTTTTATGGTTATTTCTAAATCTTTTAAATATGGTGCAAATAAATACAATTAACAAGTGGATTAAGGACTACCCCGAGCTCTGTTATCAAGAAAATGTCAAGGAAATATTGTGTACAGCATGTGACATTCGTATTAAACAGTTAAAGAAAGATAATACTGATAAACCTATTAGGTCGAAAAATCACAAATTGAAGACAGCTCCGCAAGAAATTTCTTATGAAACTTTTTGCATCGATTTGTTGATGTTCCTAATTTCTGCTAATATTCCATGGCATCAACTCAATAATTCACGCTTCATGGTGAATTCTGGGTTGCAGTAATAAATGTCATTGAAAAATATAATTACATAATATTGTACATAATGCGATTCTATTGATCTTGTTCTATAGCCGTCTTGCGATTGTTTTGCGATGACTTGTCCGAACCCTGATTATCACTTACGCGTTCGTAAACGTTTTTTTTTACGTCAAAAGAAACTTACACTAGAGCCTCTGAGCTTACCCGAAACATGTCGCCTATTTAGTGCGATATAAGTACAAGTCACGTTTATTCGTTTGTAACTAACTAAATAATATATCGTAGGTTTTTTAAAATATACGAAGACGGTCGCAAACAAGCATACGACCCGCCTGATGGTAAGCAGTTACCGTAGCATATGGATGCCTGCAACTCCAAAGGATTCACATGCGCGTTACCTACCCTTTAAGAACCTGTACATGGTACATCGGACTATGCGGACTTGGAGAATGACTTATTGTAAATTCGCCGACGAGCGACGGTAGTTGTAGAATTGAGAGTTTCCTTAATCATCCACCCCTTGGCTTGTTAGAAGCTTAATTACAACTACAGAGGCAAAAAGCCCAAAACTTTCGCGGAGGCTTTCAAAGATATTGTCAACGGAAGTTTCGGCCGGGCTATGGAGAAGTTTTTGGCGGGAGTAATGAAACAGGAGTGTTTTGGGATGCAGTAATTGATACTGAGGCAGTACAGAGTGAATCCAGTACTAGAAGTGTACAAAATAATTTTGTTTTATGAAAATCTCGCTGTACCCGCGAAAGAAAAGGTAGTCTATGTGTTAATCCAGGGTGTCAGCTAACTCCATACCAAATTTTATTAAAATCGCTCCAGCCGTTTAGATGTGAAGAAGTAACAAACATACATACTCACAAACTTTCGCCTTTATAATATTAGTGTAGATTACTTGTATTCGCTAGTTTAGACCGGCCGACAAAAAAATAAAAGTAAAATATTTTTTGTGTTTGTGAGTCATTTGTCACGTTTATTTAGTCACTCGCATTTATGAACGGCCGTCGACGCGAACGGAGGCGCAAATGGACACTCGGTACTTTTAGTGCTTGACAATTGAGACCTATGTTCTCCAAAACATGTAATGATTCAATAAAGTTTCAAGATAAAAAATATTTTTAATTTATTATTTTGTCGGCCGGTCTAGACCAGCAAGTTGTGACCCTGTCTATGGAAACAATGGTTCTAGATTCGAATCCCAGTAGTATTTATTTGCATTTCTTCCTGAGTGTTTTCTATGCATTTAAGTATTTATACATATATATTTTTTATCGTTAGCCCACAACACAAGCCTTCTTGAGCTTACCGTAGGCCTCAGTCAATTTGTGTCAGGCTGTCCTGTATTTAATTATTTTTTTATTTTTTTGACGACCGGTCTAGACTAGTGAGCAACTGCCTATGAAGCCCATATGGGTTCAAATCCCAGTAAAGACATTTCCCCGTTTGATTAGTCCAGGTATTACTGGTTAAAACCTTTATCCAGAGAAGACTCGTATTTTATTATTATTTCTATTTATTACAATTATCAAGCATGGGTCATACAAAGGGTATTTGAATATAGCCCCATAAAACTCTACAACGAGTTTGACTATGGGATCGACAGCCTCTAGTTAAATAGATAATTTTATATACGAGCTAATTTAACATGTGTACTAAGATTAAAGTATAGGCAGTGTATGAAAGTGTTTTTAACAGTCTTTTGAATATTCTCTTTCGGTTTTCACTTCTGATAACTTCAGGCAAACTATTCATTTGTGTTTCATATTAGCGTTAACTAGATTTAGTGAAAGAAAAATAGCTCGCCTTTTTGAGTACTTCTTAGTGCCTCAAGTAATGAATAGATAATGCAACGCTGAAGACACATAGTCAAAGACAAGAAGTTAACTTTGTAGCAAATGAACGTTAATGCAGTCTTACGAGTACAAATGGCCGCGACGAGTGTGTAATGTGTCCCACAGCTGCATAGTAATGTAAGTTTACATTTACTTTTATTAAAGTTGGTTAAATTCTTCGTAGATAAGTTTTGCGGTCTTTAATTGAAATATATGACAGACGAACTATTCAAGCTCACAGATGTCCGAGGTAGGATTTGAACCTGTAGTCCTGTACCTACAGCTTTCACGCCGGTAATTCCAGTTAAGTATCTTAATCTACATTAATGGATTAAGATTACAGGAGTACATTAAAAATATATATAGGGTCGCCCATTTCGATCGGTCAGTATGGGGAAGGCTAACAAATACAAAGATTTGTTTGTAGAAACAAAGTCATCGATTTTAGGCGTCGATTCCTGATAGTACGAGAGCCCACGACCAAAACCATGTCTCATAGCAATACGGCAAAAACCCTATAATATCAGACATATTGCTATGATGCAGTTCGGTAAAATTCTTTGACAATTTTGAAAATTCGGTCAGATTAAACGCTACGCGGAAAATGTTTGATATTGGTATTTTCGAGTTCAGGATAATCGTATCTATCGTTTGATGCGGTTTTGGCCGTATTGCTATGAGACAAAAATTTTGGTCGTGGGCTGTCGTACTATGAACTGAATACATTTTTAGTAAATGTATGTATGAAGTTTTTCTTGTCTCTACAATCGATGATATGGTTTCTAAGAAAAGATCTTTGTAGGTCTTATAGTTCAGATTTTCACATTCTGACCAATTTAAATGAATCAACCTGTCTATAAAATAAAAACGCTGTTTTAATGAATATTCGAGAAAACGTAACTTTTCTAGGCTATTAAGAAATAATAATATTCCCAGCAGTGTATCACGCAAAATGTACAGTCAGCGTCATATAGTTAGTTGCAGTCAGTATGATCAATTATATCGATACAGATCTTTATTTATATAGCAGTAAGGATGTGTATCGATATATTTGGCCATACTGACTGTAACTAACTATACGAAGCTGAATGTACAGTCGACTTAAAAATCCTAAAGCAGCCGCGTGTCCCGGCGGATAGTGGATTGGACGTCGCGATGAATTGTACATGAGTCGAGTGCACTACGCCGGTACGGGAATTTCATATCGGATATATATCAGAAGCGTTTTGTTTCACTTTGAAAATCACTATAAAATCAAAGATAGGTAACTAAAATCGCATTCGGCTCAATCAACTATTTTTCAGCACTCTTCGCCATTGCACTAAAATAATACAAGCTGCACAGATAGTAAACTCGTTACTCGTTATCGAAAACCTCAATGTCACAACTCATGGTAAGGGTACTTGGTGGACTAATATGCACCAACAAGTATGTGAGTGCGAAAGTGACAAATAGCGCGATAAACTATAAAAGTACATTTTGGGCTACAAAAGCCAGAATATCTTTGTCCCTTACTGGCGCACGCGGATGCGTTCTCCAGTCATTATTCCTCCTAGGTTTCAAATAGGTATAACCGCGATACCCGTATCATTCAGAGAGGATTGAGTAGTCTGCACTCCCGAACCGTAGATTCCCGACATCTACACTGAAAAACAATTGAACACACAGCGGCATTAATACAAAAGCTGGGACCAATAAAGCCACGAGAAACGGAAGGGGACTCGCTTCCTGGACACTTCATTGTTTATATACTGATCCAAATATATACCGGGTGTTTCCTGTAATAAGAGCAATAACTTTAGGGATCGCTTCTTCACCACAAACGTAGTAATATTTGATGTAAAACTTAAAAAAATGTGTAATTTATTACTTGCGATTTTATTCAAACAAACCAAATAGTATTTTCAACATCCAATACTCTAGTTGATATTTACTGTCAGATATAGATTTTCCAAGGAAACAATGTACTGCTTGCTTGGAAAATCTTTTTTTATTCATAATCTTTTTTTATTTATATTCGAACGACCGCTCTGGCCTAGTGGGTATAGTCGAAATGGTACACTTCAAAAAAACGAAGAATACGGCTTTTGCTGAACCAAAGATTTCCTTTGGCAGGATTGATCTTTGGATCCCTAAGATAGGTTTACGAAGTGGATCCACCTGATTTTTTCATGCAGGTGGGGGGAGGGGGGGTTTTTAGCCTTAACAAAGTCTGAGGTTAATATCTGCGTAGGGTTTAGGTATATAGTCAAGTTTGGTATCATTTTCGATTAAATCGAATGTCTAAAAGTCAGTTCTGGAATAATATTTAGGTCATCATCATCATCATCATCATCATCATCATCATCATCATGTCAGCTGAAATACGTCTAATGCTAGACATAGGCCTCCCCCAGGACGACCCAAGAAGACCGATCCTGCGCCTTCCACATCCAGCGGTATCCCGCGACTCTAACTAGGTCGACGGTCCACCTTGTGGGAGGCCTACCCAGGCTGCGTGTTCCAGTTCGTGGTCGCCACTCCAGAACCTTTCCACCCCAACGGCCATCGGTTCTGCTCGCAATGTGCCCCTTAAGTTTGGCGATCCGGAGAGCTATATCGGTAACCTTGGTTCTACTGCGGATGAAATCATTCCTGATGCGATCACGCAGGGACACTCCCAACATAGCCCTCTCCATTGCTCTTTGGGTGATTTTGAGCCTTCTTATGAGGCCCTTAGTAAGCGACCACGTTTCAGCACCATATGTCATCACTGGCAACACACACTGGTCGAAGACCTTCGTCTTGAGACACTGCGGGATATTGGAAGAAAAGATGTGTTGTAGCTTCCCGAACGTTGCCCAGCCGAGTCGGATTCGACGATTGACCTCCTTCTCGAAGTTGGATCTTCCTAGCTGGATAGTTTGACCTAGGTATAATATCCTCACCTACAACTTCGAGTGTAACGTCTCTGATTACAATGGGAGTTGGTACGACATGGGCATTCGACATGATTTTTGTCTTGTCCATGTTCATCCTTAGACCAACTCGCTCAGAGGCATTACTGAGGTCATCTAGCATTATGCTCAAATCCTCCATGGTCTCAGCCAAGACTACGATATCGTCGGAAAATCGAAGGTGAGTGCTGTACTCGCCGTTGATGTTGATGCCTTTCCTCCTCCAGTCCAGAGTCTTGAAAACATCCTCCAGTGCAGCAGTGAACAGCTTTGGAGAGATAACATCTCCTTGTCTGACCCCACGCTGCATTGGAATAGGTTTCAAGCTCCGGATCTGAAGTCGGACTGACATGGTGGCGTTCTCGTACAAACACTTCAGCACTCCGATATAGCGGTAGTCCACTTGGCACCGTTAGAGGGATTGTAGCACAGCCCAAGTTTCGATCGAATCAAAGGCTTTGTCGTAGTCCACAAACGCCGAACAGAGGGGCAGGTTATACTCCTCAGTCTTCTGTATAACTTGACGTAGCGTATGTATGTGGTCTACGGTACTAAAGCCTCTTCGGACGGCTTGTTCGGGAGGCTGGAAGTCATCTAACTTGCGTGCGAGACGATTCGTAATGACTCTTGAAAACAGCTTGTAGACATGGCTCAAAAGTGAGATGGGTCGATAGTTCTTCAATAAAGCGTTGTCGCCTTTTTTGAAGAACAACACCACCACACTTCTGTGCCATGCCTTTGGCGTTCTCCCTTCCAGTAGGACAGAATTGAACAGCTTCTGAAGGGCCGTTAGGACCGGTGTACCACCCGCCTTCAGAAGTTCAGCTGTTATTCCGTCCTCACCTGGCGCCTTGTTGTTTTTGAGGTGTTTAAGAGCCATTCTAATCTCGTACAAGCAGATGTCCGGGATATCTTCAGTATAGTGCCAGGTTAGTCTGGCTCTAGGGAATTCCGCCAGATCAACTACGGGTCTGCTAGTCGATGTGTAAAGCTGTCCGTAAAAGCGCTCTATCTTATTCAGAAGCTCAGGTATGGATGAAACGACCCTACCATCATCAGTTTTCAATCTGGCGAGCTGGCTTGCCCAATAGACAGGTCCTTCGCGAAAACCTTAGAGCCCTTGTTATGTTCAATGGCCTCTTTAATACGATCAGTATTAAATTGGCGCATATCAGGGGTAAGGGACTTAGAGATCTGTCTATTGAGCTTCCTGTATAATGTCGCATCAACTGAAGATTGTAGGATCATCTCACTCCTTTCCTTAATGAGCCTCCGAGTAGAGCTAGAGAGCCTTTTAGTTCTACTGCTCCGTTGGGCCTTGAATAACTTAGACCCGGAGCTGTGGACAGCTTCTACAAACCAGTCGTTGAGTTCGTCCACCTCGCTTCCTAGACAATCCAAACCGTTCCGGAGCTCTAACTGAAAGCTCTCGGGGTTTTGGATTTGGATTGGTGCTGGCCGGAGTGTAGACTTCATCAGTCGCGAACGTTCTAGCTTAACACTTATATTCAATGTGCCCCTAATCAGACGGTGATCACTACCGGTCTTAACCGTATTGATCACAGAGACATCATTAAATATATGTTTCTTCGTCGACATGATGAAGTCAATCTCGTTTTTTGTTGCAGCATCCGGACTCATCCAGGTCCATTTTCTGTGCTCACGTTTCTTGAAGAAAGAGTTCATCATATAGTTAGTCCCTCTTTCTCCAAGAAACCAGCCAGTAGATGGCCCCGGTGGTTCCGACGTCTGTATCCAAATTGCTCCCCTCTCAGCTCTGTGCCGTCTCTCTTGCCCAGTTTTGCGTTGAAATCCCCCATGTATATTTAAGTTAGAATAACTTTCGCTTTTAGTTTGCTTGCTTGTTTGTTTCTACTTTTTTGGGTAATCAAAATCATTGTTTTATATTTTTGACAGTGTAATGGACCGCGAGGCACTCATCGAAGATGATTAGAATTGGATCCAGAGGTATTGGGGGACGAGGGCTAGGAATCATTGTGACATATTTTTAAATTAGTACCTATACGCGATTAATCCGTTTTTGTTGTTTTATTTTATTTTACGTAGTTTAACATATTTATCGTGCAAATATGAGTCCTAAAATGAATTTGGCATCCTTAAGTCATACGAATATGGTACCAAACTTGGAATAGTAGCACAATTAATGCTTTTATAAAGATTGAGACCCTATTTTCCTCCAGAGCAGAAGCTGCCAAAACCTCAAAAAACTAACATCAAAAATTGCGGTGGCTCCACTTCTTAAATCCATCCTTAGGCCTTAAGGATCAATCCTACCAAAGGAAATCTTTGGTTCAGCAATAGCCGTATAATTTACCGTACAGACGCAACTAGTAGTGACCCTGCCTATTAAGCCGATGGTCCTGGGTTCGATTCCCAGTCAGGGTATTTATTTGTGATGAGCATAGATATTTGTTCCTGAGTCATGGGTGTTTTCTATGTATTTAAGTATATATGTATATGTATCTATCTATTATATATATCATCGTCTAGTACCTACAACACAAGCCTTACTGAGCTTACCGTAGGACTAGGTCGATTTGTGTCAGATTGTCCGGAAATCTTTATTTATTTAGTAAACTATAAGTTATTTTCAAAAGTCGTAGAACCAATGTTGCTGCTTTTGTGGTGTAGAAACGATGCCTAAAGTTTTTGCTCGTATCACAGGAAACACCCGATATATCACTGACTATTTCCAACTGACTCCGCATGTAACTCGACCATGACAGTGTGATTAATAAACGAGAATAATGTATACAAAAGATATTGCGACTTTTTGTTGCCGTCCTGCCAACAGCAGACGTACGTAAATACGATTTTTGTAACTACCAAATTGACATTGGAGTTGCGTCTTCAACATTTAATTATAATATTTTAATGTGTTTGCTGTCATCGTGCTATGCCTTATTTTATAAAAATATATTTTATTTATTCTTAGTTGTACGAAGTTTATTCTTACAAATAAAGGTTTTCAACAATTTTAAACAGACAGAGGCTGCAATCATTCTACATATAAACGTTTAGGTATTTAGGCATCTAATCAATTGTATATTCAATATTTATTTTGACAAATCAGAATTGCAATCATTACATACGTTTCATATAAATTATGCGAACATTTTGCTTAGTTTTCTATTTTTTTATTAGCCGTATGTAGACGTGTTCTACTGCTGGACGCACTCTATTGACTTGATATCCAAAAAAATCTAAATTTTTATCCAGTTTTGTGTGCTCCGTTTAGAAAATAAGTGATCTGTCTAATATAGGTTAATGCTGTACGAGTAGTAGGTAATTATAATACTATTTAAAAATATTAAAAAAATGTTCTATTTTTTAAGCGATGCGACAAGACAGTATTCACTTAGTTAGTTATTTCGGAAGGTAATGACTAATTCCGTTACATAGTAAAAAAAAATATTAATCCTACTGTCGTCAGCTGAAACACGTCTATTGCTGGAAAAGGGCTCCAGCAATAAACGTGTTTCAGCTGTTGATGATGATTACATGCAAATCTTATATATCAGAATCGATTGCCATAACCCAACTATTAAATTAACCCCACCCAGCCACTTCATGGTATTCCATTTTCACGACAATACCCCTTAAGTCCTGAAATTGATTCCTCAAGGTTCAGCGAGGCCGTAAACAGTTCGATGGGTTTCGTGAAATACCCTCGTTAATTTTACTACCCCATAAAGGTTATTTTGAGGGTGGCCACGTTTTTTTTCGGAGTTGAGATTTTCTGCGTACGCCCATGGGAGCTAGCCTACTGGGTAGTGACTATGTACTGATTTAAACTCTTACGATTTTCACATTATAATAAAAAAATAAAAGGCTTAAACGCGTTAAAACTAATGGTTTGTTACCTAGACATTTGCCGACCTTTTAGAAGTGCTTCCATCTTGTTGGAAAGGGAGTTGGAATTATTATTTATTTATTGTACAAATTATAAACGAACTAAAAGGAAAACTACTAGGTATAAAGGAAAATTGCTTCGTCTAATTCCATGAAAAGTGTGACTTCAATAGGAAAATAATTTAATTTATTGTACAATTCAGTTGAAATGCCAACATTAATATTATTTACTGGAGAAAATTTTCTGGAAATGCTTTGTGGTATCACTAGTATCACAACTTGTAGTGAGTTAGGTGAAGTCAATCACAAAAGGCAAACTAATAATAAGTGTATCAATTAATCTTTATAAATCTTAGCCTTTTTTAGTCTCCCACTATTGGTCAAAAACCTCATTTATTTACTCCTTTCAGTATTTAAGTAATTTCACCTAAAAGTCGTCCATTGCTGGACATAGGCCGCCCCCAAATATGAGTTGTATCATCGGTTAGTTGCCATTGTCACCACGCAGGCGGGTTTGCGACCGCAGTAGCTGCAGATCGGGTTTCGACGGACGCTGCTGACCATCGGCGGGTTTTTTCCCTTTGTCGCTTCTAACGACACCCGCGGGAGGAGATGGGGTGCTTTTCTAGTCAGCCGGCACCACAGGGCATACTATTGGTTTATAAATAAATACGTACACCGTAAAATACTATAAATATTTATCGTGTTTTTGGCGTGAAGATGTTCAAGTTTTTTTAAATCAAGACATGGCAGACCGTACTGTAAACACTGTCCTTAAAACCGAAGTAAGACGTGGTTACCTGCAAGTGTCAGATGCGCGTTGTTTACTCTTCATAACTGTAGGTACACTATCATTTATGAATCCTAAACTGTTGCTCGAAGAACCAATAATCGATGGGACAGAAAGGTTTTTGAGTGGCGACCATGTGCCAGAAAACGTAGCGTTGGAAGTCTTCAACTAGATAGACGTTTTAGTCAGGATTTAGGGGAATCGTTGGACCCGGGTGGGAAACAATTTAATTTTGTCCTGCAGTGGACATCTTTCGGGTGATCGGGTATTATAAAAATGGACAGTCCTCACCGCGACGTGGTGTCACTACTCTCTCACTATAAAACTTCATTGTTTTTAATGTTGTCAGTTGGAATGTAACATTTTTAACTGCTTTGTAGTTTTAGTTTCGACTGTTTTAATAAAAAAAAATAGGTTAACACCTTCTCTGCGGCAGTTAGTTAAACGCAGTTAACCGTTCGTGTTGAGGAGTCGATCGACCCGATGACGCAGCGAACGTGTTAAGGTATGATTGATTTAGTACAGTCGCCATCAGATATATCGACTTGGGCAAGGTTCACACATATCTGAACAACGCCTTTATTGTCGCGGTGATAAAGTACATAGTCAGATATTTTTGTGTAACTTGGCCACTCCGGTTTATCTGATACCGATACCTTTGGACGCCTGCGACTCCAGAGAATTCACATGCGTGTTGCCTACCCTAAAAGTTGTTGAAGCTCTGGGAACCTTACTCACCATCAGGAACACAACACTACATACCTGAAAGGTAGCAGTTCTATTATGGCTGTGGTCTTCTGTAAGGAGAAGGTACTTCCCTAGTCGGACCTCTCCAGACTCAAGCGTGATGGTACTTCGCCGTGCGTACTATCTACTGAAGTATTGTGCCCCCGCTTTGAAGGAAATCTGCTGCCCACCCTACACAATACCCTGGTCTTCCGAAGCCTTTGCTTAGAAGCGTTAAAAGATGCCCTTCATAAAGGCTTCTAGGATTCTAGAAGAAGGAAATATTGGATAGGGAAAGTGACGTGTCGTGTAAATGTAAAAATTGATTTCGCCGCGTTAGTGCTCCCGGGAGGCGGGGCTACCATTGTTTTATTTTCTATCGGTCTGTTATTTGCGCATGAATTATTAAGCGAGTTTGCAGACGAGAGTTGTACCCGTTACGATTTTGAAAATGTTATCTATTTTGTGTTTTTTCTACTCGGCGAACATTTGAATAATAGAAATTGCAGTTTGTATGGAAAACGATACAAAATTGTTTTTATATTAATCGATACAAAATTGTTTACATTTTTCGTCTATTGTGTCCCAATACTGGGCAAAGGTATCGAATCTTCCATTCAAGTCATTGAACCAAGTTTATTTAGTTATAAATCATGACGAAGAGTTGGCACCATGACTTTTTTTTAGGGTAGGCAACGGACATGTGAATCCTTTGGAGTTGCAGGCGTCCATAGACTACGGGAACTGCTTACCACCAGGCGGGCCGTATTCTTATTTGCCACCGTCGTTGTATTAAACAAAATGTCTGGCTCTATAAGAATTTATTTTACTTGGCTTTAGAGTATAATAAACGGCAGGCTCCGTTAACAGACTGCATATCTTTTCACTGCTACTGCTACTTTAGCCACGAAGGTCCACTGCTGGACATAAGCACGCTTGGCAGGTGGGTTGGCGATCGCAGTATATTTCGCCGCTCTAAAAAACAATGCTGCCCGTCCTCCAGTGGTGTCCGGTCGCGCTTCAGAGACAAAATCCATAAATCAAGAACAGAGAATAAAATCGAGAACCTGTAGTAACTCGGAAGTAGATTGTTTCGCATTTTTGCGTAAACACGTCGCCCGGCATTACCTGCGCTGTATTTATTGATTTATGTAAATACGGCTCTGTTTATCGCTCCTCGGTTATTAAAGGTTCGCAGCCGCTGTAGACTAGGAGACGGTTGGTACAATAGACTGAGAGACGAAAGGAAAAACATCGCCATCACCATCAGGTTTAAAATTCCACTGAAGTGAAAAGGGCTATGGTGGCATAAGACATTAGTTCTGTGGTGATCCAACGATGCTCCGCTAAAAGATTTAACTTTATATTTGGTGTCAGGTTAGAATATAATCTCTGTTTTGCTAGGAGAGGCGTAAGAGGTCAACTATGGGAAAATTGGCTTGCTTACCTTAAAGTATAAAGAAGCGCAATAAGCATTAAGATTTAATTTCATACACTCCTCCTCATTATCATCATCATCAGCTAGGTATATAGTAGTCAACTGCTTTACATAGCCCTCTATTTAAGAGCGCCATAGCGGCCTGTCTTCAGCTTTCCGCAACCAGCACCTGCCTGCAATTTCTGAAGAACGTGTTTACCACAGCGGATGCCGGTTCTTCGTGCGATATGGTCAGCCCACTGCCACTTCAGCTTTCTAATTCTTCAAGCTATGTCGATAATTTTGGTTCTCTGTCGGATGTAGTTATTCGTTACGAATCCAATCCTTCACAGAAACTTTGAGCATAGTTCTCTCCATAGCTCGTTGAGCGACTTTGAACTGGTTCCATAAACTCCTGTGACCAAATTTTAACAAGGAGCTACAATATGAGGTTCTTTGAAAAAGGAAGGAAAGCGTCCATAGGCTACTGTGACTGTATATCACCCTGGGCTGTATGCTTGTTTGTAGTATAAAACAAATTTCTCTGCCTAGGTATCTACCCATCTCAGGAATTTGAACGTATATTCGGCATATTTACTTATGTGTATGTCATGACGAATGAATTCTGGTCTTAGTCTGAAGCGCTGTACAAGTCGGACATTTTCCACCAAAACAGCAATTTCAAAATTCCAAAATTACACCGAAACTACTGGAACAGCGAAATGTGTTTCTTTACTCGTTTGATAACGTGTGGAAGAGAACGCTTACAACCGGCGCCATGACAGATCTAAAGCCGAGTGGTGTTGGAATTCCGGCACAACACACAGGCAAAACAGTAAGACAACTTTATCTTCACCATTTTTCGGGTTATACGCGGATGGCCCAGAACGCAAAATGACTAGTGTAATATTTTGCCTATATCGCAAAAGGTCAACATCGTAAACGGTTTAGAACGCAATGTTGTTATAAACATACTTTTACCCAGATGGTAAACTAAGCCTTATTGGGATTAGACTGGTTTGCTCGCGATGTTTTCCTTCACCGAAAAGCGACTGATAAATATCAAATGATATTTCGTACACAAGTTTTGAAAAACTCATTGGTACAAGCCGGGGTTCGCCAGATTGCAAGTCGCACTCTCTTACTCCTAGACCACCAGCGCTCTCAGTAAGATAACTTTATAATTACGAGAAATCTTAACAACGTCTTATCCTGCTGGCTGGGGTCTTTTCTTGTTATTTGGCATAACATCTTCATACCGGTTCTAATTAAACGAATTTCCATTAAAGATTGCTAGTGTTGGAATTACATAATAGGATATAAGTAATAATGCGATGTAAGTAGTAGGAGTAGTAGCACTTTATTATATATTATATAAATTACAAAGAAACAGAACTTAAGAGTACCACGTACAAAAGGCAAATTATCCCTATAAGGGATTGCTTAAGCTTTAGTGGTGAATATGCTGGCATCCAGCTAACTTTATTACTTAACCCTTAAATGCATAATGATGTATATATGCATCGTATATTTGATGGTCCGTGGCTCAATATGCAGTTATCCAAAATCACATTTATTACTTTTATTTAATAAATGTGACGTTTACGTGTTAGATTCTGAACGCACCCATAAACTTTTGATAGTTTTTTTTTCTGTAGTGTCATATTTTCAATCTTTGGCGCGTAAGATGCTACACTGGTTGCCGCGAAATTTACAAGTTCAAAATTTATTGATAAATATTAATAAGAACTGCAAGTAAAAATTATTTCTGAAAAGGATAAAAGGTAAGTGTAATGTATATTATTAACAGGTTTGATAATAATAGTATAGTTTTCCGAAAATTTGTGTTTTATATGTGATGCGTAAATACATCACCATGCAAAATCGGTTGTATTAGAATTTACTTTATTGTTTCGTTCTTTGTATAGTCATTGAAAAGTTTTAGAATAATTTTCTTATAAATTGGCATCCGTGGCCTTAAAGTAAAAAGTCCCTTTAAAATACATATAGATAATATTAAATTTACACTAAAAGTTTCATAGTGGAATTACAATTAGGTACCTACTTAGGAAGATAGGTTATTCAACGTCGCACTGAGTGATGCTCCAATATACCTACACAACAACACAAATAAAACAACTATTTGCTATGATTTACGACTTTACTTATGGAAATTAAACAGAGGCCTAGCACATCTTACGCAAAACATATCGGGCAGAAATCTTTCCGTGTCATAGTAATGTGCGTTATCATTATTGAACCCACATTCACATACGTCTCCTTTTAAAGTTAAGTTTTCTTTTTCGAGATCTATTACCCAAATTGGTAACACATCGTAGAACAATTGGCACAACATGAAATCAGGAAGTAGCAATTTAAATACGGATTGTTTGACACTGACCACCTGTAATAAATTAAACAATATGTAGTAATTAGTAAACAAAAAACATAACTATGTGATGTTGATAATAAAATAATAAAAAAATAGTAAATAATTTGGAAAAATACCTTTTCTAGAAGTGGTTTTTCGTTGTTATTGTACATGAAGTAATCCACCTTATTTGATATAATTATCGCAATTTTCCAATAACAAAGATTAAATAGTGTTGTTTCGTCAGATTTCATCATGTTCAGGTAAATAAGTTTCCTACTAGTAATTTCTGCTGGTAGCTAATGATGCAAACAGTTTTAGTTTACTAAGTTTTACTTTGCCGCTTCATTTTTTTTTTAACTAGAAGTGTTTTTTTTTTACCCAAACGCCACCGTAAAGTATTTGAGCCAACTAAAAAGTAACCTAGGTATCTAAGTCATTGAGATTCCACTATTAAACTTTTAGCGTGTTCTAAATAACATTGTGACTATATTTTGGTACAAAAAAAATAAAAATAAAAAATTAGTCGAATTGATCAAAGATTATTTTGAGTCTCACTTCCGTTTTTTGTACAATTTTTTTTCATTAAAAAAATAATGTCTATTAAAAAGAGCAACAAAACACCGATACAAAACGGCAAGTTTAATAGTTTTTTTTTTTCATTTGAATAGCTAAATCTGAAACATCGGAATTTCGACTATTATTATGTTTAAAGGACCAATAATTTTAAAAATAAATATCGTAGATTCATACGAAATGCCCTATATATTATATTATTTTAGTGCTAACTTTAGTTTTGCAAATATATTTATTGTCATGTTTTTTTTAAGGATGGCGAAACGTTTACTAGATAGGGATATCGAAGATTTATTGGCCGCGTTAGAAGATGGTACTGTATCTGAAGATGGGTTGGATGACGAGAATGATGATAATGACTTATTTTACAGCGATGCTAAAGAAATTTTGAGAGATTTACTGGAAGAGGACGATATTGATGACAGTCGTGATACGCACGATGAATATACTGATGATACTGAACAGGATGATAGCGATCCGCCACTCATTGAAGATAGACATGATATTCCACATTTCGACAAACGAAAGCTAATTTGGAAAGTAGGCAATATTTCATACGACGAAACTTCAATAACACCTCATCCCAACACCACCGAATCCACCGATAAGGAAATACTAGATCTTGATACGCCATATCAATGTTTTAATTATTTCTTTACTCCGGATTTTCTCCAAAAAATTTCTGATGAAACAAATCTATATTCGTGTCAACAAGACCCAGCTCGTCCGCAGAATATAACATGCAGAGACATACAACAATTTATAGGCATTATTTTATTTATGTCTGTCCAACGATTTCCGAGTGTGCGGGCGTATTGGCACGAAAAATATGGTTACGAGCCTGTAAAAAGCGTTATGCCGGTAAATAAATTTGAGCTTATACGTAGTTTGCTGCATTTCAATGATAACACCAAACATTTGCCAAGAGAGCACCCAGATCACGACCGATTACATAAAATTAGGCCAGTAATAGAGCATTTAAATGAAAGGTTTTCATCAATACCAGTGGACAAACGCCTCTCTATAGACGAGCAAATGTGCTCTACCAAAATCGCACACTTCCTCAAACAATATCTACCTAATAAACCTCACAAATGGGGATATAAGCTCTTCGTTTTGTGTAGTCTTATGGGTTATGCATACCGCTTTGAAATTTATTCTGGGCAAGAAAATAAAGATAGACCAACAGGTGAGCCGGACCTGGGAGTAACAAACAATGTGGTCTTACGTTTAGCAAGGGTGATTCCGAGGATGAGAAATCACATCGTATTCTTCGATAACTTCTACACTTCCTTGCCTCTGATTTATCATCTGGCAAAACAAGGAATACACTGCGTTGGTACCGTGCAGCAAAATAGACTTCCAAACTGTCGTTTACCGGATAAAAAAGAGATGTTGAAAGCAGCAGTTCCAAGGGGAACACATGAAGAAAGGATTACGCACTTTGACGGGGTTGACTTTTCGGTAACAGCATGGAAAGATAACAAGATAGTTACGCTTTTATCTGACTACATTGGTTCCCAGCCGATGGGAAAAACTGCACGTTATGATAAAAAACAAAAACTAAGAGTGGAAATACCTTGTCCAAAAATTGTGCAAGAATATAACATGCATATGGGTGGTGTGGACCTAATGGATAGCTATTTAGGCCGCTATAGCGTCAGGGTCAAGAGCCGTAAATGGTACTTACGATTATTTTATCACGTTTTGGACTTGGCCGTAATAAATTCCTGGGTCTTAATGAAGAAGAATTGCATTGCAAAGGGTGTTCCTCAGAAACAACTACCGAATCTTGGTCAATTTCGCAATGAATTAGCTGATGTCCTTTGCAATATTGGATTAACTTACGGCATCAAAAGAGGACGTCCAAGTAATGCTTCCATCGAAGAACAATTACAAGCCAAGAAACGAAAAGGTACTAGTCATCCTCTTCCAAACGTAGATGTAAGAAAAGATGGCGTTGATCACTGGCCTATGATTGCTACTCGTCTTAGGTGCAAAATACCTAGTTGCAACGGGACAACATCTTGGTCTTGCTCAAAATGTAATGTGCCTCTTTGTTTGAATCCAAGAAATAACTGTTTTACATATTTCCATCAATAATATTATGTAGAAAACTCCAGTGAGTCTCAAACATGTTCATTATTATTAAACGGGTCACTTTGCCAAAAGTAGCTCAACCTGTTTAGGGTTTATTTCGAAAAACTTAGTCATGAGCATTCGGCCGGATTCAGATTCGCAAAGCTACATTGTTCCGTGAACGGGAAAGACATAGGTATATAATTATTAAATTTTCTGTTTGCCCAAAGGTTGACTGGTGGAGAATGCTATTTGGGGTGAAGTCTATCTGTTGTACGTTAAGTTATTTGTTTTGTGCTATAAAGATACGAGAACAAATGTAATAATAAATTGCAGATTATAATTTTACTGTTAAATATGTAATCTTTAGCGTTTAGACGTTAATGCATAGTGATGTATATATGCATCAAGTCTTATTCGGAAAAAATATATGTTTTTTTAAATACTATGATTTTTTTCTTTATTTTTTCCTCAATCTATACAACATGACACATCTATTTCAATTTATTAAAAAGTTATACAAAAAATCATGCATTTAAGGGTTAAGTTCCACAGAGACCTCTTGGTCTCTATTTTCTAGCACTCAAGAAACTTTAAATACAAGCCTACTATTAGCACCATCGAGCCTTTCAGGGTAAGCCGCTTAACCCAGAAAGCGTGAACAACGTGTGTAGTTAACCTCAAGTTAGTTGGTTAATCCTGGAAGCTGCAAGTGGGGTTTAGTGTTACTGTTTTAAAACAACTACTGTGTCCTGAACTAGGAATGAAGCCGTGTCCAAATATTTCAAGCGAAGCTCGACATTAGGGCCGTGGCAGACTAATTGCGTTTCGAGGCGCGCCGTGCTTTGCTCCTCGTGTGTTGTCGGCCGAAACGTATCGGTCGAATGTGAATGTGGTTACGGACTGTGGAATTAGGTGTGATGAGAATAAATTTGCAAGCGGATTATGGAATGTGTTAAACTTCAAACTTTAGCGTTTATATTATAAAGGTACGTAGAAACTTCGAGTGAACTTGGTTCAATTTAACCCCAGTAAGACACAGGTTTGCGCGTTCACGGCAAAGAAACTCCCGTTTGTCGTATCGCCTCGCTTTGAGGGCACTCTCCTAACAGCCACAGCCAGTATCGGAATTCTGGGTGTCGACATCTCTAGCTCAGTTCAGTTCCGCGGTCATTTAGAGGGAAAGGCAAAGTTGGCCTCGAAGAAGCTTGGTGTGCTCAACAGATCGAGGCAGTATTTCTGTTCGGCCCACCGCCTACAACTGTACAAGGCGCAAGTATGGCCTCATATGGAATACTGTTCTCATCTCTGGTTTACTACAGAGAGTGCTCCGAGGAATTGTTCGGGTTAATCCCAGCTGCTTTCTTCCGCTAGCGCTCTACACGACAACATTTCCATCATCACCACTTAAAAAAACTTCCTGCCTCGCACAGCAAAACTCTGGAATAAATTGTCGTGTGCAGTATTTCCGGACCGATATGACATCCAAAACTTCAAGAAAAGAGCGTATAGGGATCTTAAAGGCCGGCAACGTACTTGTGACTCCTCTGGTGTTGCGAGTGTCCATGGGCGGCGGTAGTTGCTTACCATCAGGCAATCCGTCTGCTCGTTTGCCTACCATATCATAAAAAAAAGAGTATAGCCGTCTCCATAGCTCGTTGAGCGACTTTGAGCTTTAGGATGAGGCCGATAGTGACAGACCACGTTCTACGTGATCGAATCAGAGGCGCTACTGCCAAAAACGATATTCGTAAATTTCGGGCATCCTTTTCTTTTACTCCAATCGGTGTTCGCGGTAGCGCCGCAGAAATGAGAAGATGCTTAGTTGAACGAAGATCTCCAAGATCACCGACTGAAGTTGCACACAAAGCAGACGGGGTCGGAAACTGCTCGAGTGTAGACCACGGACTAGCAAGCGCAGCGTAGGTCGTCCACCCATAAAATGGACAGACGACCTCATTAAGGTCCCCGAAAGATGCTGGGTGAAGGTCGTTTGATCGAGTAAAATATAAACACTTTGATGCAATTAGTAGGCGACATCAAAACAGAAAAATATTTTTGAAAACAAAAGTGGAATGGTTTTAACCTCTGACCAATACGAAGTGAAAGTACTATAAACAGCCTGAAATATTGTTTAACAAAGATGAAGGGCAATAACACCGCTAAGACGCATAAATCCGAAGCCTTCATACAGGCCTTGGAAGTTGAGATGGGTTAGATGTATCATTCTTTACAATTTCACGACTTCCAGTTTTCTACAGCATTATTATTTATAGCTACATTTGTGTACGAAGTTGTTTATTGTCAGAATATTTATAATTCTGACAGATTGGCATGAGAATTTTATGTTTCTACTTCGGTACCTATAAAAGTCAATATGTTAGTACTTGTTGTCATAGTGAAAAAGTAGCCCTTATAATATAATTAAAACTGTTGTGAGCCATGTTACTACTGCTTAGTTACAAACGAATAAACTCACGTGTAATTATATCGCACTAGGCGACATGTTTCATGATATGTTCAGTGAGCAATACACCTTCAACGCGAGCGGTGTGTCCTGACTCGGCTTGAAAATGGGTACCAGAGCTTACCCGAAACATGTCACCTAGTGCGATATAATTATACGTGAGTTTATACGTTTGTAACTAAGTAGTAGTAGCATGGCTCACAACAATTTTAATTATATTTTTGACTACGACAACAACTACTAATATATTGACTATTATATTACCTTATGCTCATTTGGTCGGTCTGTATTTTCGAAATTAGAACTTTAGTTTCGGTTAACGAGACTAAAGTCCCTAGTATTCTCGATCTTTCTGTAGAGCTCAGAGACGTGAACTATGCGAGCCAAGATGAGAAGTCCCATCGATGCCTTCGAAATGTAGTATTGACGTCGACTACGAATACCTTGGACTGCAATGCGTACAAACCAATCAATTCTAGAAGAGCTAAACATAAACCGCCGGCTGTCGACTATATGTCCAGAATATAGGCGCATAGCTTGAGGTGCAATACGTATAAACCAGTCCATTCTAGAAGACCTACGCATAAACAGATGGCTGTCGACTATATGTCAAG
Source organism: Grapholita molesta (assembly GCA_022674325.2). NCBI lineage: Eukaryota > Metazoa > Arthropoda > Insecta > Lepidoptera > Tortricidae > Grapholita > Grapholita molesta. Next base: position 1,314,310 of record CP053130.2, read on the forward strand.
AATATAGGCGAATAGCTTGGACTGCCGTAGACTATAATGTCCTTGCATACTTTGGCCACCTCTCTCGTCGTTCTTCGGATAGCCCAGAAAAGACTATGATGGGCAAAGCTGAGGGCCAGAGGACTCGCGGCAGACCACCCGCTAGATGGAGTTCATAATTTACTACATCGTTGCATCCACATTGAAGCCGTGCATATGGCGGTTAACAGAAGTTTATGGAGGAGACTAGTCAACAACATAAGGACATGTCACGATTGCATCGAGGGAATTTTTGATGATGTTGATGATGCCGGCTTGCCGTGTGATGCCGGCCGACTAGAATCGCACCATCCCATCTCCTCCCGCTAGTGCCTTAAGAGGCGACAAAGGGAAAAATCCTATGGACGGACAGCAGCGTCTGTCAAAACCCTATCTACACCTAATGCGGTCGCCAACCCACCTGCCAAGCGACTGTGGCAACTACCCCCAAGATGATACAAGACATATTTGTAGGAGGCCTATGTCCAGTAGTAGACTGCATAAGGCTGAAATGTATGTATGTATGTTGATGATGTACCGTCTCGGTTATTACTGCATTTTTTAAATGACGTATATACTCGTATAAACGATTTAAACTTGTATTTTATTAATAGTGTCTGTTCTGTCGGATTGTTGTTTTAAGTATGATGGAGCGTCGTGTCGCGAAGCACAGCTTATTGTTCGAGTAATGTACAATAAGATTTTGTGGGGTTTTAGGGTTACCATGCTACTAAGGGTCTGTTGTCGCGATTTTGCGCGTGTGGTCAATTTTGTGATATTGGAGTATAAATGATCTATAGGTAGCTGGGTGACTTTTCTATGGAAACTGTGAATATTCAAAATTTACGCTTGTTTTGCTTATAATTATATCAGCATGAACAAACATTTTATATGATAAAAAGATAAGTAAATGCTAGTTAACTGTTGTCCAGAGGAAATTAGATATTTGTTTTACTCAGTCTATTTAAATGCCTAGTGCTAGGGAAACAAGGTTTCTTGTATATTATAGAAGAGTTTAGTTTATTCGGTATGGAAGAGTTTGTTAATTTACTAATTTGAGGTAAAGTGAAGGAAGGTTGTATATTTTTTATGAGGGGTTTTTAAGATAATATAATATATACCTACATATACTCGTACTTCCTCGTAAAAATATTCTCAAATTTTTCCCACTTTTTCTAAACTAAAATCTAGTGTCTTAACAGTTTTTTGCTCGAGGAGGTAAAATTGGAAGCTTTTTTATGATTTAAATAAACTCATACCGACTTAAAAATAGAGTAATCTAATCGCCTGGACGTCCGGTGGTGGAACGGGGATGGCGCTCATATTTAAAGTATATTTTTTATGTATTTTTTAAAGTATATATTTAATAACCAATTATAGATAGCGAACATTTTCATTTTGTTTATATAGTTTAACCCGCGAGCTAAAGTTATTAATTATTAACAGTAATCAATTTCGCAAAATCCCGGGAAATCCCGAGTCACATCCATGTTAATTATAACGGTTGACGTCGTTCTTTCCAAATTGCATCCTCGATCCGATCATTAATAAATTATAAACGAATGTACAGTAGGTATCGTAACAAAAAACCTTTCATCTGCAAGCGTGATAGATATTGGCAAATCCGGTCCAGATATCGAATTTTATAAAAAATAACGTTTCAAATGCAAAACTATTTTAAAGGCAGATGAAAAATACTGCAACACTGCGAACCCCAAATAAAATAAGCAAATCTCGTAAATTCGATATAAGCTTATGTGGTAGGATTTTATATCAACATTTTTTTACAGTGTCACAAGAAAACAATAGCACAAAACGATAGGCCTACGAACCCATAATAAAGTGAGCTATTTGAATTCCGAAATTGTATTTATAAATCAGTATATATTTAAATGAAAAACATGAAAATCCTAATTATAGTGCACGATTATTCCTAATAAACAAAACTAACAAAAACTACATCAAAAATACAGAAATATATACTCACTAACCTAAGTCCCCTAAGTTTGTCCCTTACAGAAGGGTGCCCATAAGGCTGGCTACATTCCCCCGCTGAATGGCTATGCCTAATAAATAATTGTTTATTTATAAATGTAAAAACAAATCAAATTATTTTTTATGAAATATTTTGATTTGCTTTTAGTTTTTTTTAAGTAGTAATACTACTATATAAATTAAAAGTTGAAATAGATGACAGAAAAAGCGACGCGGACCTCCGGCGTTCGAGACGGGATTCGAAGCCGCATCTCCAGCTATCGCTATTTATAATTTTGTAAAGTCTGAAAAATAAACATGTAGGCGGGATTATTCTTGGAAAATACTCTTAAAAGACCGTGAAGTCGATACTAAACATTTCCAGGCTATTATTGGCCTAGTATAAGGGCGTGGTCGTACAAATGTGCCCTTTGACCACTGAAGCAATTCATCCAAGAAATTGGATTAGGAATGTTCTTTGATATGTTTACTATGTAAATATACTACAAGTATGTTTACGCTGTAAGTATGTTTTGGCTAAATGTAGTCTTGAGTGCTGTAACCACTGCTTGTATGCATTTTTTTAAAGTATATGTATATAATTAACAATACATTACATCATACATATCAGCCGTATGCAGTCCACTGCTGGACATGCCTCCCACAAATATGATTTATATCATCTTGGGGGGGTAATAGCCGTAGTCGCCACGCTCGGCAGGCGGTTTGGCGACCGCAGTAGCTGTAGATTGGGTTTCGACGGACGCTGCTGCGCGTCCGTAGGTTTTTTCCCTTTGACGCTTCTGCGGGAGAAGATGGGGTGGTGCTATTCTAGTCAGCCGGCATCACACGGCATAATTGACTTACTGCGAGTATATTTAATATTACCTCAAACCGTAACCAAACGTAGGTTTTGGTACTATGAACAGATATTGCAAGGTAATTTTTAATTATTCTTAACTACTAAAATCTTATTAATTTTTGAATTATTTTCGAACAGCAATGTATTGTGTACGCTTAAAGTGACAGTTGTGACGTCACGCCATCGCAAGTAAGACAAACTAGCGAAACATTGCGTGCTGAATTATTTTATAAGGAAACAAAAATAAATTAGTCAAGAGCTGTTTTCATGGAACATCGGTTTATAGCACTAATGCCTACGTCTGGTTAACAGCTTAAACATATATAAAATGCGTTATTCTATAAAAAAACATATCAAACAATTAACTACGATACAAAGACAAAAAAACTTACAAGTCCAAATCTGCCTGCTTAGAATAGAAAGAAGTTAACATAACGTTTGATATTCTTATCTGAAATGGTTAGAAACAGTGGTAGATTTTTAATGACATTCCCAAGTGTATTGTAATCTGCCTAAATTGAAAAATGAAGATCTTATGTTTTAAATTCGATACAAATTTTAGCTTTTATTTAAGATAAAATTTTCTTATTTTGTCCGCCGACAGACTCCAAGCTAACGCTGAACGCTCTGTTATTTATACTTATACAAGATTAATAAGTGTAGGTATTATATAATTTATATAAGAATCTACGTATACAAACTTGTAATGATCGTTAATGATCATCGAATTAATGATCCATCCCGCCATGTTTTGAGTAAACATACATATTCCGTATGCATCCTCCTCGTGGCGAATAGCCAAGGCATTATTATACAAATGTGAGCCGTACAAACATTCGAGATTGATGTATGATGTGCACCCGTGGGAAAAATAAAGGAGGAATAATATGGGGATAGGTTTTGTAGGTACTGTGCTTAAAAAACCTGGTAAAGAGTTGGAGATGCCATAGCAAACCGAGGCTTACTCGTTCAGCGTATCAGCCTCACGATGAGGTAACGGTGCCGGCGTTTGCGGTACCATACCGCCGGACCATTTTTAGTTATAGTTTTGTCAATTTGATCGTTATTATTTTTTTTTTTATAACAGACTGACCAGCGTTTGACCTCAGTCGCACCTGATGGAAAGTGATGACGAGGTCGAGGGTGTAGCACGCTGGTTCAGTAACAGAGCCTATTCACTGTTGCCTTGAAAATACCCAAATTATATCTTACCGGGAATACAGACGAAGGGAGCGAATTCCATTCCTTAGCAGTCGGCATTAGGATGGTAGAAGCGAATCGCTTATAATATTGGTTGGCCTTTGGAAAATATAAAAATCGAAGTAAAACAACTGAATCCGACCGGCTTGAGCTTACCGTGGGGCATAGTCAATTTGTGTGTAGCTGTCTTGTAATATTTATTTACTCAGATTTATTTATTATTGATTGTAGCAAAGCTGTATTTTATTCAAAAGGTAAAAGTAATTTTATAAAAATTTTGATTTTTCTTAGTCGTTAGCTGGGTTGGTTGAAATTTTGTATAATATTTATTCTAATAGTTTTGACTAAATTTTAACGTTATATAGTAAATTGTTTCCTCACGGCAGTGAGGTAAAAAACTTTGTGTATTACTCGGCAGTAAGTTTATTCCCCTCTTGTCTCTTAAAACCGTCCCAACGCTCAAGATTCCGATCCGATCAACGTAACCCGCTCCCCCTTGCCTAACACTATACCACAAAAACATAACTTGCAATCACAGAAAGTTTTGGTTTTAACTAATCTGTATCATTTACTTATTAAATGAAGTTTTTATAGGTATACATATTTTTTCTAAATGTTCACGGTGTGCAAAACAATATTATTTATTTATCCGATATTATTCATTTGTAAAAAAATACTGACCACATCAGAAGTGTCAAACCTAAACATGTATTATTCAAGATGATTTCTACATTTCACGTGATAATAAGTGCTCGGCATTTTGCCGCAGAGTGTAATCACAAATATTCGCAGTCCACATGTCAACTGACCCTTTGTAATATTTATTAGACATTCATACATGATTTTTTATCCCTGTGCTTATTGGATGGGAGATGACAGAAAAAAAATCCCCCAATTAACTTGATGTGATATACGTTAGATTATGTCAGTTTTGTGACGGTAATTACGCATGGTTTCTGTATTTAAATACATTTTTTGTATCGTACTACTGCTTAAAGTTTATGAAACGAGCACGAAATCTAGGTATTTACAGAAATTTTGTACTTATTTATCGTCACAAACTGACATGGTTAACTCTTCTACAAGTAACGCTAATTGGACGTTTTCTAAAACCTCCCACCTATGTATTAGATCACTCTAAGATTTATAAATATACTAGATGAGATAATTAAGATTTATAAATATACTAGAAGAAATATTCTCTTGGGCATAATAAACCTACACGGCCGAAATTCCAGACAAAGTATCCGAACGCAACCCGCGCACGTGACCCGTCACTGTCATGTTGTCAACCAAATTGAATATGGCCGACCGATTCGTCATGAAATTAACACTTTTAAACGCAAAATGCGCGGCAATACGGATTTTGCCGATATATGTGTTCGATTCAAAACTCCTTCTTTTTTACGACGCTCCTTCATTTGAGTACGATTTCGTTTGGCTCTAACGTACCCCTCGACGGAATGATTAATATACATACATAGTGTCCCACTACTGGGCCAAGCCCTCCCCTCTTTCTCGCCATTCGGTCCAATCCATTGCACACTCCCGCCATTCTTTGAAAAAAGTATCAAACTCGTCCCGACATCTTCGTTTTGGTCATCCTCTACCCCTAGATCCATCCTGTGAGATTCATTCCGTTGCTAGTTTTGTCCAGCGCTCTGGGGGCATTCGGCAGATGTGACCTGCCCAGGCCCAGTCCCACTTCAGCTTGGCGGCCATCATACCTGCATCCACAATGCATGCCGGTTTTGGGGATATTGACCCTAAATGAATATACTTCACGTTACCGAACTAAACTTTTCCCGCACATTTTAAAAGACGATTTCAAAACGTCAAACTCGCATTTGCCTCAACATCGTTCAAAATACACTCTCAGTTCATAATATGCACAGTCAGAGGCATTAATATGTATACGATTTTGCACCTTATGCCATTGTTATAAGGTGAATAATGTATAGATATTTATGCGTATGACTGTATAGATAGAACAACACGTCTGTCGACAGTTGGTTCAAACTGCTAGGACGTGGTTGTACAACTGAAGGGGAAAAAATAAGATTGACGTGGTTTTTGTGAGCGACGGTTTAGTTTTTTTAATTATGCCAAGTAGTTGCTTGTAGAGCTAACTAGTTTACAGAGATAAGGTAGTTTCAAAAAATATTTATATTTAATAACAAATTATATATTTTACGTAAATATATATTTTTTAATATTAACATTTGGTGAACGTTTTATCAACTATAAGCAATATGGGATACAGATTTTATACTTAATTACAGTACCAAAACGAACTATTCTACAAGTCACGCTCATTAGATACATCTTTTTCAGAAAACTCCCATAAAATACCGTACTTATTAGCCGATCAAAATAAGAAACTAAATATCATTACATAAATCTGTAATAAGTAACGAATTTACTATAACTATACTCTTTGTTCTTTGACTAGTAAGAATGCATTGAAACCGCCATTTTGACATTTTCGTTTCGTAAAATAAAGTTAAAACATGTCTAATATAAATTGACGCATTGTTACGGATACAATGTAGTCAACAATTTCGAACGCTTATCTCTATCACGCTAATTACACCTTAATTGGGAAGAAAGAGAAAGTGCACGAAATTTCCGCGGTGAGCCTCCTGTCACGAGAAATCCAAAATGGCCGACATGACGTTTGCCACTACAGAAGTTACCGCCAATACTTGACCTTATTGACTTGCATGCACGATACCACGAGGCTATTTAGACGCTGCACCGGCCACCTGGCCGCATGCATTTAAATCGGCTATTACCGGTATCCGGTTATAACCGGCTGGAACCGGTTCTTAGCCGGTTACAGCTGGTTACGTTGGAATTGGAAAAATGGAATTGGCTGGAAGTGCTGCGGTTGGAATAATCAATTGCCGTTATTGTGCTGTTTTAACATACCTATATTCGAAAATAGCGGAAGAATATTGGATAGAGATTTTTCGATTCGAAAATATGAAAGAGAAAGGATTGTCTTTTTCTTACACTAGCTATTTCGTTCGTTAAGGCTATGTGGATTATTTTTGTTTCGTTTCTTGACTTCTACCCTAGTTTGTAGCTGCCTACGCAGCTGAAGGTCTCGGGTTTTAAAACCGGTAAAAACACTTATATATGTGTATATCCAGATTTGTTTCCGAGTTATAGATTTTATCCATATTTAAGTAGCTGTTAACTAATTTACCGAATAACCTTTTTTTCTAATAATCTCTAATAACTTGTTTAACTTTTTGATGGCCGTTTACTTACTAAATTACTTCAAAATTGTTTAAAGTATAATTTTTACAAATTTAGTCCGTCGCTAAACCTGAGTAGTCCGATGGGACTAGTGTTGGCAAAGACTCGAAGTCTTGTGACTTTTTTGACTCGAGTCAATAGACGTTTTCGCTATTTTAGTTTTTGCGGCGAATTAAATGGAAACGAATTATTTTTTATGATTTTTTTTAAGTATATGTCATCTATTTCAACTTTTAATTCTAAATTGCTTTGTCAATTCAATTAAAATTGATTAAATTTTTATAACGTATATCTATATATACAAAAAAAGTGGGGTTTGTTCAACCGCTTATAACTCGAGAACGGCTGAACCGATTAAAATGATTTTGGATTGGTTGGAATCGTCACATTGAGACATTCAGTACTAAAAAATTACAAAAATCCGGTGATTTTTGAAAACTAACTACTTTTGTCGCCTTTTAGGTGGTACGAAGTTCGCAGAGTCAGCTAGTTTTTTTATAAAAATAAAAATAAGTTGTAACTTAGTATGACTACTTATAAAAATGTAATGAGTACTTCTAGGTTTGTGTATTTTAGATATTCAACATATTATTTAAATTTTCAGTATGAATACTATAATTTCTTGTGCAAACAATCGATTATACTCGTATGTGATATTATACAGGCTATATTTAATGGTATCAGTTGTTCGTAAAATAAAACTTAAATAAACTGTGACGTACTTAACCCTTTATAGGGCAACTTCAAAATTTCAATGCAAAAATGACCACCCAACAACATACATAGTCTTTTTGTATTTTTTTCTTAACGAGAATCATTAGGACAATCGAACCGCGATGAGGCTTGAACGCACGACCACAGTGACTTTTGGGCGTTAAAGGGTTAAGCTACCACGATTTTGGATAAGAACTTTGATGGCTTAAAAAGGAACATGAAAATCACTCGACTCAATTCTTTTGAATTTAAACGAAATCTCCAACTCGTAAAGCTCAAAGTGAATCTAAATGAAGTCTAACCCAGACTTGTCCGACTCAAATTCTCAACACTAGGTGGGACTATTTGGAAAACACAACCGCCAGCGGAGCGAGCGACTCGTAAAAGGAAACTTTTAATCAGAAACGCATAAGACGCCCGTGGCCCACCTGAATTTTTATTAAACAGAAGGAAAGTTAGAGTAATCCGAAATAACGTCGCCGGAATTGAGAATATTATTCCAAAATGGAAATTGATAAATTATGTGTGCTGGTTTTTTTGGGGGCGGTTCGGAGTGTAAAAATCTTAACTTCGTTCTTGTTAACTTCGTAGTTGAAGAATAAGGTTTGTAAGCTCGAAATCATAGACGTAGTACTAGCCATAGACAAGCTATGGTAATAATTATAACAAGATCGAATGGGATGGTCTTATTAAACTTTTAATAGGTATGACAGAGAAGGCGCTATTGCCATTTTTATCCTTGTCATATTGTAATTATTACTTATTTCTAAAAGGCCCTTAGACAATATTAACATATGTCACCCTCCACCGCGTATTGAAGGGCAACAGACAAACCGACTAAATTAAGTAGGCTAGCAATAGTATGCTATCAGGCATCTTGTAATGTATCTTGAATTTAGTCACATTGGTGTGTTTTGAACCTAAACTTCTTAGTCCTTGAAGTATACATTCTTTGAAAAGCGGAGCGGAGCGTTGAGTTCAGCTTTCAAGGGATTAGAACAGCGTATATTGCGGCGACACATTGCAAAAACAATTGCCTAACGTAAGTTTTGTTTTAAATGATTGTAATACCTTTTTGTTCTTCTTGTTGCACCTTCCTAATGCGGACTGCTAGGGTATGGAATTCGCTCCCTTCGTCAGTATTCCCGGAAAAAATAATTTGGGTTTTCAAGGGAAGATTGAATAGGCTGTTACTGAACCAGCGTGCTACACCATCTACCTCGACGACAATTACCATCAGGTGTGACTGAGGTCAAACGCTGGTCAGTCTTGTATATAAAAAAATATAAAAATTGAAAAGTCATCGCGTCGAGCAAGATTAAAAGGGATTTGTAATATCGCTAGTAGAATCATTCGCGTTTTACGAAATAATAAATTAAAAAAAAATATAAAAAATAAATATTATAGGACATCCTTACACACATTGACCAAGCCCCACGGTAAGCTCAAGAAGGTCTTGGTTGTGGGTACTCAGCCAACGATATATATAAATAAAAAATAAATATAGATAAATTAAAGTTTTGGGACAATCTTACACAAATCGACCTACCTACTGTAGGACTCTACGGTAAACTCAGTAAGGTTTGTGTTATAGGTACTAGACGACGATATATGTAATAGATAGATACAGATATACTTAAATACATAAAAAACATCCATGACTCAGGAACAAATATCTGTGCTCATCACTCAAATCAATTCCCTGACTGAGATTTGAACCCAGGACCATCGGTTTCATAGGCAGGCTCACTACCCACTAGGCCAAACCTATTGTTGAAATAATGTCATAATATATCTGGTGACGTAGATTTGTGAATCGCTCAAGTGGATAATATGAAACTTTGTCCACACACGGATCGCTCTAGTGGACAAAATGCGATTGTAGTCACTGTATATAACAATGAATACTCCCTGTCTGGCGAGTGTATACTATTAATTAATTTTAAGCAAGCTTAAAACTGTCCAGGGATTATAATAGGTCTTAGGTAAACTCGTTTGGTACTCTATATTATTTTATCTACAAACATAATCCCTCTATGATGGGTACAAAAACAGCAGATTAGGGTCAAATAATAGTACACTGTTTTGTTAGAACATATTTCTTATCTGTGTAATAGTTATTTGTGCAACAAGAGAGGAAAGTTGTTTTTTCTTGCGAGTGTTTATTTTGAGTCCCGAGTAAGAGAAAGATTCTAAAATTGAATCACGAGCGTAGCGAGTGATTCTAGTGTTAGAATCTTGAGCGTAGCGAGGCACTCAAAAACACGAGATGTAAAATAACTTTACTCTCGTGTGACACATACAATTTTTCACCTCAGTAGTGAGAACATATTAAAGCTTTTATTGCCGACTGTACTTTTTTGCACAATCGTCATCTACTCTTCGAAAGGGTTCTTATGAGCCTAAAACACCACGGGGTTATCTTGTGTATTTTAGTAGTTTTTTTTGCTACCTTCTGGCTCCAGCATCAGATCAGATCAATGGTACCATAATATTACATTGTCACCGAACTTACATAAGTGTGCTAAATTTCAGCTCAATCGGTTAAAGATGTCTGTTTCAAAATTGAGGTGCAAGATTCCACCCGGATAAACATATCAAGTTTAAAAAAAGGTTGTAAAAAAATTAACATCAAGTTATCCACATTCATTTAAGTGTTTTATCTGCAACTGCACTGGCTTCATTACTTAATATTTTGTTGAAATATCTTTCATTTTAAAATATGTACCTACATTTCAAAATTATAATATTTGATTAATTTGTGAGGGTCCGAACGTGTTAGTGGTGTTTAGCGGGTCCATTATGTCCTATTATAATAGATAGATACATATAAATACTTAAATACATAGAAAACACCCATGACTCGGTAACAAATATCTGTGCTCATCACACAAATAAATGGCCTGACCGGGATTCGAACCCAGGACCACGGGTTTCATAGGCAGGGTCATTACCTACTAGGCCAGACGGGTCGTCAATTAAAAAGCTACTTTGTCTCACTCCCTGGAGTGACGAAAGTAGCAACTTTCCTCACTCCCTGAAAGTGAGGAAAGTCGCACTTTCCTCACTCCCTGGAGTGAGGAAAGTAGGCATTTCCAGCTGCTGAGGTGAAAATGTTATATTTGCTTCATTATTATATCAAAACCGATATAATAATGACATTTGAGTTTCGAACGTCTCTCAAAAACAAAGCAATTGGTTACTTACTGTAGATACAATATGAGAATTGGGCTTGATGTTAGTTTGTCTCAAAAATAAATCATTCGCCGCCATTATTGCATGTATTTAACTAATAACACAAGTGCAATCAAACTTTGGGAAACTATGAGTTAACAAACTCGGCTCCGAGTGAGAAGTGCGTGTTTTAATACTGATTTAAACCTACAGTGTTTTTACACTTTATTACAAACAAACGGGGCTTAACCACACACATTTCAGCCGTATGCAGTCCACTGCTGGACAAAGGCCTCCAACAAATATGACTTGTATCATCTTGGGGGTAGTTGCCATAGTCGCCACGCTTGACATGCGGGTTTCGACGGACTGCCCGTCTGTACTGTTGTGTGCCGTCTGTGCTGCTGACGCTGCTGTCGTCGCGAAAGGTGGGGTGGTGCTATTCTAGTCAACCGGCATCACACTGCTTATTCTCCAAGTATGTTCTCTTTAAAAGTTACCTCTATGAACGACATCACGAGGATGTCGGATGAAGACTGGCTAGTTGACATCAACGTCACTAGTTTTTCCACGTACTTAAAAACGTGAGAGGTATCCCACGCACTAGTTTTTCGAACTACCCGCACTTGATCTTGTTTATCAATTTGATCGTTTTGCGCATTAGGGATGTCACTCGGCACGCTACTCTAACGATATCGATATGTTTAACTTGTTTTTGTTGACGCTCGATTTACTGATGACTGGATTCCTTGAGGATCAGGCCTAAACGACGGAGCCGTTTTTTTAAGTCCCGTGTATTTGTAATAATGCGCAGGGAAGTATGTCACATTCGATAATTTGCAAGTTTTCCCTGCGCTGGATGTGGGTCAAGAAGATTGCGGGAGATGTTAGGGTGGCGGACACTGGGCGCATATACTTGTAACCTTTAAAAAATTTAGAATTTAATAAATCGTGATAAAATATCGGAAACTCTCTCAACTTAACTTAGGTACATGATGACTATCTCATTTTAAGTAATAGTTGTAACTTAGTATTATAGTTTCGCCATGTACCGTCTATCCGTCTGCTTGTCTGAAGAAACTAGAAAATCATGGTACATAAGATGTTTGCATGTCTGTATAGTCTAAATGTATTTACAGTAGGTAGCTTCATAATTATATTATACAGATAAAATAAAAATACGTCCCTATCCAATCAGCAAAAAAAATATTTCATCTTATCTGTGAGTTGAAAAAAAAAACCTTTTGTGACGTTTCTTTACGTGTATCCAAGGCTTTACGGCACACAGAGAAGACTGCGTAGTACCTTGTGTGGGTGTGCAACAGAAAGCTTGTGTGTATTGTAGTTGTGTGTGTATTTACATCATTGGGTTGCCTAAGCTTTGTGGTTCTAGTGCAGTCAAAATTACAATGAGTACAGTGGCTCCATCCAAAATAAAACTATTTTTCCTTCGGAGGTTTACACCTTATTCTTACACAAATTGAGTGAGCCCAATGGTAAGCTCAAGAAGGCTTGTGTTGTGGGTACGTAGCCGACGATATATATAATATGCAAATACATAGAAAACATCCTTGACTCAGGAAAATATCTGTGCTCATCACGCAAATATATCCTCACTTGGGATTGGGAAACCAGGACCGTCGGCTTCAAGCAGTAATAAAGTTAGTGCTAAATACATTACTCACAAAACTGCATGAAAAGTTTTACTGTGCGATCCTTAACCTTTAACATTTTGAGATTTTAATAAACCGTATTTCAATAAAAACGTCACTGTTTTGTACAGTCAGCCAGCAGAAGTAGCTAAGGGGGTGAGGTGTTCATAATGAGGTCAACACATCACTATTGTCAAGAGAATAAGAGCGCGTGCGTGCGATTCTGAACACTTCACACGCTCAGCCACTTTTGCTGCTGACTGTACAGGAGCGGTCAAGGTTATCACAAATATCGGAACAACGCCTCTATCATCATCATCATCATTTATTTAAGAGCTTGGCTCTTGTCGGTGGAGTAATTACCATTCGGGTCTATTCTTTGCCTTTTCCTTCAACTCTCCATAAGTTACTACTTCAACTTTTTCTTTCAACTGCTCCATGTAAGTTCTTCGCGGTCTTCCTCTTTTTCTTCTCCCTTCTATCTTTCCCTCTATTATTATTTTAACCAAGTCATCGTGACGAAGTAGATGTCCTATCATTTTTCCTCTTCTATTTTCAATAAACTTCTTTTTTCATTAACTATATGCAAAACCTCCTCATCTGTCTTCTTCTCCGTCCAACTTATCTTTTCCAATCTCCCTCTTTTTTTATGACAAAGGTGGCAAACGAGCAGGCGCATTGCCTGATGGTAAGCAATTACCGCCGCCCATGGGCAACACCAGGGGAGTGACAAACGCGTTGCCGGCCTTTAAGGGGGGTTGGAGCTCTGGGGACCTTACTCACCACCAGGAACACAACACTACATACCTGAAAGGTAGTAGTGCTGTTATTGCTGTGGTATTCTGTAAGGAGGAGGTACTTCCCCAGTTGGGCTGCTCCAGATTCAAGCTAGATGGTACTTCGCTGTGCCCTACCTCTCATTGTTGGACGTAGTTTAAGGACATACCCGGGTCCATCTCTATCATCAAGGCGATAAAATGCTTGCTCCGATATTTTTGAACACCTTGGCTGCTCCGCTTGTACGTTATATAAGAATAATGCTAAGTCTAGTCAGCAATCAATAGTGGCGATAGCGAATGAAACAACACACTAAAAGTATCGTTTGCGCGTATCGAACTCGTAAACAATTCAATTCAATTCAATTTGTTATATATAGTCAGTCAATTTGATTTCTAGGCCACTTCGAACTTTGTCACAGTGACGTTGATAAGAGATCTTTTGCGTCTTTCATATAGATTTTCACTGTGACAAGGAACGAAGTGGCCTATAAATCAAATTGGTTGACTGTACCTATAAGGTTTTAAGCTAAACATGGTCATTCACATTACAACTATTACTTAAAGCGGGATAGTAACTATGTATATAATTTTTAATGATGATGATGGGTTTCCACTGTCAAGTATTTGGCGTCCAGTGATTCGTAAGTTCACTAACCGCAAAGTGTCTGTTCTAAAACAAAATGTGCGAAATGACGCAGTGAGTATTGTTTGTCGTGATTGCGATCGAGTATCAAGTGAGAATGTGGACGGTAGTAGTGAAAGTGTCATTCAACAAACAAAGCGCATCAGAAAGAGGGTAGTTCGCTACGGAGTGTGGTTTGACCACCGTTAAATCTCGCAGTGCTTCAGTTATTCCGTGAGGATGGCGCTTGCAACAGTGCCGAAATTTCGGAAACTCATTCAAAATTATATACATGTTAACTATCCCACTTTAAGTAATAGTTGTAATGTACCTATAAGGATTTTTTTAAACGTGTTTCTCTTAATTCAAAGTGTAAAATAGCTAATATTTACGAATAGAGCTGGGATAACCCATAAGGGTCATACAGATTGATTAAAACAAAAATCGTCTTTTCAATCAATCAGTCAATAGTTAACGGCTTATATGAGTTCAAGTTATGTTTTTGTGGTCTAATGTTACGTAAGAGGGGGAGTGGTTTATGTTGATATATCAAATAATCAAAAATTAGGCTTCAAAACCCTTAACTTTCACAATGTCCACAGGAGAGACGCGAACCTAATTGATCTGTATGACCCATAAATAAGATGATTGAATGATTGATTTGAAAAACCCGTGACCAATTATTAAGTTAAGGAGTGATATAATATATATTCAATCAGCTCGTTCGTACATTGGTTAGTCTGATATCGCCTAACATTGGGGCTGCATTACTTCAATTAATAATTTTCGGGTATGTGATATTTTGTATCAACCTACCAGCGAAAAACAATATTCGCAAATTTCGGCCGATTGCATTTGTCACTCTTAATTGGAGTATAAGAGAAAGATGCTCGAAATATACGAATTTCGATCGTCGCGGTACCGGGCCAGAATTTAGTGTCATGGGATTTTTTTTTAATTTTTGCAAGAAATAATGAAATCGATTTTAAATATTGTGTTTGTCTAATGACGTTGTTTTATTTGTTTCAGATTCATGTCATGCGCTGATTTCAAACGCTATGCTAACTTTACGTGAGTAATAGATCATTTATGTGTTTTATTATATTAACATAAACACACGATATGTAAAAGATTTGCGTAAGTGGAAAATGCTGATTCGTCTGATTCCCTGGTGAGACAAGCGAATTTTGGAAGATCTTTAAATGCAGTTTCTTTTTAAATATAAAGTGATGTTCTCAGTAAAATGAGCTAACTAAAGGATTTAAGGTAGTCCGTCTCTAGGATTCGTCCTAAGATATTTTTTTAATCTTTTGGTTTATAAAGGGTCGTAAAGTAAGGCCTAGTCTGTGAAGGACCGGCATGGAATCGAAAAAATATGGTAATTTATAATTTAAAATTAAAAATATGGTAATACTAAAGAAGTTCGATTTAGAACTATTTTCGCGATTTTTACAAAAGTACGTAAATTACATACATCGGTATAAAAATGGATTCCCTACCACTTATCTGAGGAACACGGTAGTCGCCACAGTAGCTAAGTCTACCAAACAAGGAACTAAAAACAAATCACATTATTTTTATGAAATATTTTTAATTGCTTTCACTTTTACTACACTACTATATAAAATGTATAATAATTAACTATTATTGCGGTTCTACTCACGCTCGCGTCACCGGACCGTCGCGGTCGGAACCGAACGGATACTCAGCACTCTTAGTGTTTGAAAATTGAGGCCTATGCTCGCCGAAACATGTCACCCGAGTGACTAAATAAACGTGAGTAGCGCCGTGATTATCATTTATGACATGTTACAATGTCTCACGAAAGTTTAAATACAAATAAAATAGTACATTTCGATACTAGTGAAAAAAAATTTTTTTTCGACGAGGGTGAACGTTGGAGCCCGAGTGAAACGAGGGTGACAATCACCCGAGTCTTAAAGAAGTTTTTACACGAGTATCGAACCTAATTTTTCATAGCAAGTGCCTTAAAAAGTGAAATTTACGCACGAGTTAGGAAAATTATATATTGAAATATATGACATATACTTAAGAAAAAGTGACGAGTTGTAAGCGTATGAGTGTGAGTTGTGTTCGGGTGGCCCAATTGATTAAGATGTCAGCCGCGATAGCTGGAGATGCGGGTTCAAATCCTTTCTCGGATGCTGGAGGTTCTCTTCACTTTTTCTTAGTATATATCATATGTTTCAATATATATATTTTTATATAGTAGTGTAGTAAAAGTCAATGCAATTACACATATTACAGGTGACTATTTAAAATAAAGAGGCTTTTTTGTATTATCAATGTGAATGAACTTGTTAGCGATTTAAAATCCACTGGTAACTCACAACTCTAAAAACATATTTCAAGTTGTGTAAGTTAGTAATGGCTGTGTGACGAAGTTCGGAGACGCGATAATTCGCTCCATTACAGCTCAAGTCTATTAGCTGCATTATTACTGCGAGTGACCTTAGTCTGGTCTGCTAGTATAATATATTGTATGTTGTAGTTCAGTACACCGTCAAACAATCCATCAAAGCCAGTATAACGCTAGAGTTGAAACACGCGGACATATTATACGTCCAGCTTACACAGGAGAGATTATACGTACATCTTACACAGGACATATTATACGTACAGCTTACACAGGACAGATATACGTACATCTTACACAGGACAGATATACGTACAGCTTCCACAGGACAGATTATACGTACAGCTTACACATGACAGATTATACGTACAGCTTCCACAGGACAGATTATACGTACAGCTTACACAGGACAGATTATACGTACAGCTTACACATGACAGATTATACGTACAGCTTCCACAGGACAGATTATACGTACAGCTTACACAGGACAGATTATACGTACAGCTTACACAGGACAGATTATACGTACAACTTCCACAGGACAGATTATACGTACAGCTTACACAGGACAGATTATACGTACAGCTTACACAGGACAGATTATACGTACAGCTTACACAGGACAGATTATACGTACAGCTTACACAGGACAGATTATACGTACAGCTTACACAGGACAGATTATACGCTTAGCTGCAGAAGTAGCTAAGCGGTCAAGGTGTTCAAGGGTGTTAGCTTACACGGGACAGATTATACTTACAGCTTACCTGTGTAAGAATGTCCGAAATATGTTTTATTTTATTTATGTGTACATAGCTTATATCCACAGAAAAATATAAAAAAAAACTTCAACCCCCTAACTTTCCATTGACGGTTGAATACGGAAAGTTGAATTAAGAACCTTTCATTTCAACAAAGACCCTCTTCTCGTTTCACAAACCCGCACTACAAGACACTAGTGACGTCATAATTAACAAACGACAAATTCACTTCAGAAGTAGGTCGAGTCTCATTCATTAGAATGAAACGTCGTAAGCGCCTTTAATATCCATAAGATGTTACGACGTTGCTTAGCTGACGTTTGTGTCTTGGAGACTGTTATGTCTTACCCGTTAACGCTATCTCATAATCGTTAACTTGATTAGAACGTGTAACGAATTAATGAAATCATAATTTGAAAATAGTGTTCGAAAGTGTATATAGATGGCGGTGACTGTATTATAGAATTTACGAATTTCGCTTTTAAAATTTCGCATTACATATGGGGTAGTTATTAGGCAAAAAGTTATAATAAAAATATAATAAAATAGCGGTCCCTGCTTCGCACGGGTAGAGGTAAATAGAAAAAAAAAATTCTTTAAAATTTTAAAACTGTCCCAATTATTTTATCAATTTTGTTCCCCCATTTTGTTTAAGTAAATGTTTCCACTTCTCTGCTTTGCCTTAAGGTTGACTGGTAGAGAATGCCTCTTAGAATTAAGTTCGCCTCTTTTGTGATATAAAATAAATAAAAAAGGTCATGATACAAGTTTTCTTGGAATCATTTTATATTAATTTGTGAATGGAGAGGGCTATGTTGGGAGTGTCTCTGCGTGATCGAATCAGGAATGATTGCATCCGCAGTAGAAAGAAAGTTACCGATATAGCCCTCCGAATCGCCAAACTTAAGTGGCAGTGGGCAGGGCACATTGCACGCAGAACCGATGGCCGGTGGGGCGGAAAGGTTCTGGAGTGGCGACCACGAACTGGAAGACGCAGCGTAGGTAGGCCTCCCACAAGGTGGACCGACGACCTAGTTAGAGTCGCGGGATACCGCTGGATGTGGAAGGCGCAGGATCGGTCTTCTTGGGGGAGGCCTATGTCCAGCAGTGGACTTCTTTCAGCTGACATGATGATGATAATGATGATGAATTTGTGAATTAGTAATGTGACTAAGAGTTAACATAAAACATCTCAGAAAGAAAATAACAAATACAAACAGATTCACAGTCCAGTATTTTTTGGTAACATCCGAGCGGAAGTCGTAATCCATATATTAGGAAACATGTCCATATAATACAGAATCTCTGTTGTTGAGGTTTTATGTTTCTATTAACTTCAAGGCCACGGCGAAGGGAATCATGAGGACTTTTGCTAAAAAGCTGAATTTGCAGTCGGATTTATTGGCGACACTGTATTTGAACTATCCTTGATCTAAGGGTTCCGTTTCGCGAAGGAAAAATGATATTCGTTCGGACGATTGTCAGTGTCGCTCTCGTGACGCCTTAATTTGAGTAAAAGATAAAGGTGCTTGAAATATACGTACTTCGACGTTTGCGGTACCAGGCTTGGAGGCTTTTAGAGATTTTAGAGATTTTGACCCGTGTTTAGAGCCCCAGTAAGAATATTTATTTGTGCGATGAGAACAGACATTTTGTAACTGAGTCATGGTATCTACAAATATACATATTTTGGGTTATTTTGATGTCATACGTGGCAGATACTCAGCTAACGATATACTTCAAACATTTGCTGCCGCCCCCTCCAAAAATGTATGGAAATGAACGCACATGTGCGTCGGTGGCAGTGAATGCGTTAAATACATAAAAAGATACCATGACTCAGTTACACATGTCCACCGACGCACATGTGCGTTCATTTCCATACATTTTTGGAGGGGGCGGCAGCGAATGTTTGAAGTATATCGTTAGCTGAGTATCTGCCACATATGACATCAAAATAACCCAAAACATGTATATTTGTAGTAGCTATAATATCCTTTTCATAATATGGTTACCTACCAAGCGTGTTAGTAAACCATGATGCCATATTTCATATAACAAACTGTGAATCTATTGTTTATATCCGCGATAATATTTAGATTCGCCCAAAACTCCTTCTTATATTAGGTCCTTACATATGAAATTGAGGTTTTTTTGAACTAACTGTTTGACAAAACGCCAATTTCAAAGGTAAGGACCCAATATTATAACGCTGAAGAAATGTACAATAACTACAGCATCTCAAACTCGACTGCTAACCCGGCACCTGTGTGCCAATCAATGAGATATTCAAAGTTTCTCGAACGGGAGGCATTCGTCTGTGAACGAGCAAATATTTTAACCCTCATTAGTTGTTTACCTGGCTTGTGCGAATTTTTTGAACGTTATTTTCAGCTGCATGCGATGTTTAAGATAAACAACTTTATCGGATCAGTGGTCTTTGAAGCAATTAGCGTTCGTAATTCTATTTTTGCGCTTAAATTTTTACTGCTAAAATAAATATACTCGTAATACTGTAAATATTCAATTTCTATTAATTGTATAAAATTGGGTAACTCACGAGGAAGACAGGGGGAGCTTCATTAAGAGTCTTCAAAAATAAATAATCTTCTTCTCTTCAACATTTGAGACAAAAGTCAACAGTTCTTCTCTTTTTCTTTTGTTTTTTTCTTGTCTGTTATTCTTCTCTGAGTATACACAGTCCAAGAATCTTCCGCTCTTGTCTTCTTCTTCCAAGCCTTTGTCGGGTTGATTGATGAAGATCCTTGTTACGGAGCGGAACATGTCGAGCACTATTCGACTTTTAAACGTGAATTACCCGATTCATGTTGTAAAAAGTGATAAATATCCGACCATATTAGGGTCCATTCGTCTTCGTAAAATTGTGACATGGCCACTACGTTGAATTGAGCGTGATATGAACGCAATGACACATACCTATCTATTATTTTATAGATTTCATTCGCGAAGAAAACACAGTATCAATCTAATATAGGTCAGCATCATCCCAAACTCATTAAAATATAGTTTAGGCTAACGTAACAAAGTTAAACCAAACTGTGGTACGCCAAAATAACCTTAAATAGGGTCCACACAGACCGAGCAGCAAGGCAATTGCCGCGCGAGGCAACTCGGGCAGTATAGCCATGTCTTTGCCTGAGCTGCGAGAACATTTGGGCATGCTCATTTGACAGATTTTTGAAGAAAATTTAAGTAGCTTCGGCTTCTCCAGAAAAATATTTGACGCATCGCTACTGCTGTATACTACCATTAAATGTCGGTTTGTAGTATATTTCGTCCCAAAACTAACAGTCATAGGTTTGTGACATGGTGCATGTTTACTTTAACACATTGATCACTTCCTTGTCCAAATTAGAATAGGAAGGCCCTTGTGCCGGCCTAGACTCTACAGATCGGATAGAATCGTTGCCATTTTATCGTCTATCAGTCACATTTCAACTCAATTACTTGTTGGAGCGTGACAGATATCGTGACAAGTGATTAAAGCCCGACCATATTAGGCTAGCAGGGCAGTGTTCGCGCGGCAATTTCCTCGCGCGGCTACTCGCCCTGTGTGGTTCCGCCTAATGTGGCACTTACACTTCATCAATATTTCAACTAATTCCGCTCAAATCGCTGTCGGCCGTAAGTCCGCCTGGGGACAGATATCCTCAGATGATGGATGTCGATGAATATATTATGCGGCGGTTAATCGATTTTGGAAAGTTTGGTAATTGTCTGAGACGGGGATTTGTAAGTCGCATTGTGGATACAGTCACGTTAGTTGTAGGATAACGAGGAGAGCGGCATTCGAGACAAAGCTTTTAATCTCACTTTGATATTCAGAAGAAGGTTTTGTGGTGCTGGCTGAGTAAAAATACCACCACCACATCTTCTCCCGCGGTCAAGAAACTTAACTTTTAATCAATATTTTTTGTAATCTATATTATATAAATGTGAATGTCCTGACTGACTGACTGACTGATCAACGCCCAACCCAAACCGCTTGATCTAGATAGCTGTTTTTTTTTCACAATAGGTAGTTTATATAAGTTTTGTATGGGGATTGTGTAAAATTTAAAGCGAGAGACTTGAAATTTTGTGTAAACACTCCTTATTCAAAAACAAGAAAAGTGATTTCAGCGTTATTTGAAATTCAAAAAGGGGGTTAAAAGTTTGTATGGAGATGGAGTCAAATGTCAACTGAGAAAGTTTAAACCTTGTGTTCTCCTCCTTCTTAAATGTTCTGTTCTGTCCAACTCCTTATTAAATGAAAAGAATACAACAATAATAATTGCTACCGGTTTCAGGTATTCTTCTGCGCGTGTGAAGCCGCGGGGCTTTGGCACCAATAATATATGTTCAAACGATATGCACACTACGTCATACGTAATATGGTTATGTTTTACGATAGTTTTGTATTTAAAATTTTACTTTGTGTTATCAAAATGAAATCAGACAATATATTGCGTAATGCGTATGATAGTTTAGTAGGCGGAAGGTAAAAGTCGCAGGTGCGGTTCAAAGCTTTCCTCATTGCAAGTAAAGTCTCTCATTTGTCTGTAATAGTTTGATAGTTAGCAAGGGACATAGAAATCCGTCCATTCTGCGTGGGCCCATACAATATTGGGTAACTTTGAGGGTATATTGCAATTACTATTAAAACGGGATAGTAGGGTAAAGTGGGTTCTAGAAGAGATCTCTTCTAGCTAACGTTAAAGCAAAAATATTAAGTAACTGAAAATGAAAACTTACGGAAAAACTTACATCGTTACGGAGTGAAACATGTCCAGCAATATTCGACTTATAAAACGTGAGTTACCCACTTCTATACAATTAACTAGAAACTTCATTGTTTTGTAATTATTTTCTATAAGGGATAAGTTTAATTGTTTAAATATTTTTATTTTTTAACATGACATTGTGACCCAAACGATTAGGTAGTAAGTACTTAAATATAAATAAATAAAATAATTATTTCGGGACAATCTTACACAAATCGACCTAGTGCTACGGTAAGCTCAGTAAGGCTTGTGTTGTAGGTACTAGACGACGATATATATAATAGATAGATACATATAAATACTTAAATACAAAGAAAACACCCATGACTCAGTAACACATATCTGTGCTCATCACACAAATAAATGCCCAGAAATCGAACCCAGGACCATCGGCTTCATAGCCAGGGTCACTACCCACTAGGCCAGACCGGTCGTCTGACTTAATTGCTATGGAGTGTTATTTTTTATGAAACCTGGATTTATTTTTATCTTCCTCTAGAAGGGATATTTAGTGTACGTTGTATCCGTGCACATTTTTTTTTGTATTTTTATTACATTGTGAACCGATGGTCTCCTTGCTATTGATAATGTTTTTTGTCTGACAGAGCCTGAATGTAGCTATAGGATCTTGAAGGATAAATATCAAGATGGCGTACAGACTACCATCAGTTTATTCACCTTTCATGAAGGATTTTACAATCTACCGTCACAATCTAATACAACCGCCCGTAGCCTTCACCAATATCGATGCGCTACTACACAACTAAATATTTATATTGTATTATTATATTAATTATAAAGTTTCGTTAGCAGACGTTTCTGCTTTAAACTACTAATAGGTACATAGACTTTGACATTTAATTACGTTTTTCACCTGATTTGACCATGTTTATGATCCTGCGAATCTTAGTACAGCCTTGGCCAAAATTATTGTGCACACACTTTTTTTCTTCTAAGTCTAAAAACCTGGTACCTTCCCAGAGCTTCCCCTTAAAGGCTGGCAACGTAATTGTGACTCCCCTGGTGCCCACGGGCGACGGTAATTGCTTAACATCAGGCAATCCGTCTGCTCGTTTGCCACCTTTGTCATAAAGAAAGAAAGAATGAAACCTATATCTAAATGCATTTCAACAACTTTGTGGTATTTGGACCCGGGTATGTCCTTAAACTACGTCCGACAATGAGAGGTAGGGCACAGCGAAGTACCATCACGCTCGAGTCTGGAGAAGCCCAACTGGGGAAGTACCTCCTCCTTACAGAAGACCACACCCATAATAGCACTGCTACCTTTCAGGTATGTCGTGTTGTGTTCCTGATGGTGAGTAAGGTTCCCAGAGCTCCAACCCCCCTTAAAGGTCGGCAACGCGCTTGTGACTCCCCTGGTGTTGCGGGTGCCCATGGGCGACGGTAATTGCTTACCATAAGGCAATCCGTCTGCTCGTTTGCCACCTTATGTCATAAAAAAAAATTCAAATACACGTATTAAAAAAGACAAGAAAATGCACCAAAATGGATCTACAACGAAGTGACTTATTGCAGATTTTCTATGCAATCACCAGTCACCGCAACGACGAAAACGCGGCGCGACCACGCCTTATTAGTGTGAATTCATTGACAATATGTCATCAGAAAAGTGATGTGAATATTACATTAAAATATGTCATATAGAAAGCATGGTTGCTTAATATTTCTAGCCAAAGCATTATATTGGCGCGCGCGAGAGGACTGGCGTACGTCATAGTTGTAAATGTAACATCTAAAACGCTTGCTCGAACACATTCGAGCAGGCAGCAAAGTACATCCGCGGATCAACATCGCTAGATGCCGCATTATAAAATATGTAGTTCAATTAGTTAGGTCCAACTTCGAGAAAGAGGTCAACCCCCGTGCAACTCGTTTGGGCAGCATTTGTGCAGTTTTTTGTCCGATATAATATCGAAACTAAGAACAAATCAAATTATTTTTTATGAAATATTTTTGATTTGCTTTGATTTTTAAGTAGTAATACTACTATATAAATTAAAAGTTGAAATAGTTAACATATACTTAAGAAAAAACGACCCCGACACATACTTAACATATACTTAAGAAGAAACGATCCCGTCTCGAACACCGGAGGTCCTCGTCGTTTTTTCTTAAGTATATGTTATCTATTTCAACTTTCGATATAATATCGATTTGATTTAATAATGAAGCATTTATAATATTTACACAGATAGGAAATAACGTCGCCGTAGAGTGAACATTCACCAAATCACAAAATGAAATTTGGAAGAACTAACTAAAAACCCACTTCGGATTCAATATTTTAGTCAAAAAATACATAATGTGTCGTTAAGTGTCGTTATTTGCGGTTTTTGAAGTCATCATAGACGGGTTATATTATGTGTGTAGATAAAATCTATGAAGTAGTCTAGTATATTTTATAAACTGTAAGCTACGTTGTAGGTACTCCTTATCAAGTATCCGATTTTAATTAAGTAGTAGTATAACATTGTAATATTTATATATTTTTGATTTTAGGGAATATTACATTACAAGCGTAAATCATGAAGGTTGTTAAATAGTTTTGAACTCGGAGACGAAGTTCGAACCTCAAACCTAGCCTTAAAAGGCTTAAAATCTAAATGAACTGTCTAGCAGGTAATCTACGGGCACCACATATGCCCGAACGTCGCGCCGGAAGCGCTGTCGGGACCGGAAATCGAGTAGGTCACGGCAGCGCTGCTCGAAAATTTAACAATCCATCAGCCTCCTTGGTAGGCTCTGATTTGGAGGCACATTCGTACAGTGCGAGATCTATTGAGTGCTGTCAGCATTTTTTGACTACAAATGTGCTTATAGGGGAGTGATTATGGGGTGATTTATAAAGAACCATTTACTTAGAATTTTTTTTACGCTATCATTATTAAATGACATCACTCAACGTAATTCAACTATAATAGATGGGTCGTATGACTATATAATTTTAAATATAAATAGTTTTTTCTGTTGTCAATAGTGAACGGCATATGTGCGTACTAGTTATGTTTTTGTTGTATAGTGTTACGTAAGAGAATTCAAATATTTTGCTTTAGGGCTAACACCCCACAAGGTGCGACAGCATTGTATAGATCGCGGAATGCACTGTGGGTCGCTTTGAGAGAGTCCTATCCAGCAGTGGGCGTCTTTCAGCTGATGTGATGATGAATGGACGCTCTAGTTGGGCGTGTGACGTAAATGTTAAACAAATGGAAACGCATGAGAGCAGTCGCGCATGCTGCCCTTTGAAGCTCACCGCTCCGCTGATCGCTCTGCGCGTCGCTCCGCTTCCAGCTTCCACTCAAGCCTTACACCAACTCTTGAAGGCCTCAACGGATGCGGGATCTAATAAAGGCAGCATTGTCTAGCCCCTCGAATGGAGCACCTCGCCAGGATGTGAGTCAAGTGCTTTTTAAATACGTTAGAATTGAGGCCCGCCCGGAACAAAGGCTGTGTTATTGATAGGTTTCGGTATTGGTAATTTGGGGTATGGTTAATAGAAAGATAAGAATGAGAAAGAAAAAAATATTTATTAGAACATGATAGGAAATTTCTCTTTTCCAATTTAGGCACTGAAGTAAAAACACTATGATTACAGCCCTACGCCGTACACAAGAAAGTAAAAATATGGAGTATTGCTAAAATTCTGAGAGAGGAAGATTTTTTAAGTTTCTAGAACCAGATTAGACCTCAAGATCAATAAAGGCAAAATAATGTAACGTCAAACTAACTTAGCGTATGAACGAGGAAATGCCGCCAGCATCCTTGGTACAATGCCTCAAGGGCCTTTTTTAGATTTTATACTGTAACTATAACTAGTTAAGTACTTGTAGTTATCATAATACGATTGTAATTTCTGTAAATAAATGTATTTGAACTTAGCGTATTAAAATTAGAAATAAATAAATGTTAATGAATTAAATAAACTAAAAAAAAAAGATAGTTAACGCATATTTAAGTAATAGTGTCCAGTCCCACAGGCGTCCGAGTGGCGATTCGAACCCGCATTCCAACTTTCTCTCATTTTTCGTTTATATTGTATTGTATTTTAGCTTCCCACAGATTGATTCAAACAAAACTCATCTTGTCTGTGGCCAATGTTTAACGGCTTATGTGATTACAAGATGTGTTTTTATTGTAAAGTGTTACGAGAGAGGCGGTTTATGTTGATATCCCAAATAATCAAATATTTGGCTTTAAAACCCTTAACTCCCACAATTTTGCACATGAAATACGCGAACCTAATTAATTTGTGTGTTCCTTTACTTTTATATTCATTATGTTAAATAATGCCCTAAACTACAATGAACAGAGATCATACTAATTCGTTACAAACGGATAAACTCACGTGTAATAATATCGCATTAGGCGACATGTTTCGGGTAAGCTCTGGTACCCATCTTCAAGCCGAGTCAGGACACACCGCTCGCGTTGAGGGTGTATCACTTATTGCTGTCCGTTGCCTTGCACGGCGTTAATTATATGAACAGAGATATTATTAACTTTATACTATTAAGAGTAACAATGATTAAAAAGCACCGTAGTACAAGGAGTAAAATCGTGACTGGGAGTTTTCAAAATTTGGTACACCCAATTAGCGAAAGTTTAAAAAAAAAATTAACTCACTGTCAGTTTCGTGACGACAATTAAGCATGAAATCTTTATGAATATCGACTTTTTTCCTTTAATTATGTTGTAATATCGATTGAAGTTTATAAACGAACGTCAAAACCAAGTTTTTATAGAAATGTAACTCTTAATTGTCGTCACGAAACTGACAGTGAGTTAATTTTTTTTAACAACTTTCGCTAATTGGGTGTATCAAATTTTGAAAACTCCCGACTACGTTTGTTGCAAAACTCAGTAACCTTAAAAGTCTAATTTCACACAATATTAACAACAAAACCTACTACCTAATAGCAGCCCCGATCGTACCCAGCTCAAATGTCCCCATTATTCCGGCTGCGTTGCCTCTCTGGACAGCAATGGAGGCCTGCTGAACCAAATACGACCCAGAGCGAGGCTCACAACCCCTCTCCCACAAACGACGCCCCAGCTCCTTAAAGAAAAGACGGGGTACCGACCCCCAGACCGCCGTCTCAATCGCCACCGGTACAAAGTGATAACAACTCAGTTTTTTTATTTTATGACATAGGCGCAAACGAGCAGACGGATTGCCTGGTGGTAAGCAATTACCGTCGCCCATGGGCACCCGTAACACCAGGGGAGTCTAAAGCGCGTTGCCGGCATTAAGGGGGGTGGAGCTCTGGGAACCTTACTCACCATCAGGAACACAATACTACATACCTGAAAGGTAGCAGTGCTATTATGGCTGTGGTTTTCAGTAAGGAGGAGGTACTTCCCCAGTTGGGCTGCCCCAGATTCAAGCGTGATGGGCTGACTCAGTATTCAAAGTTAAAATACCTTCTAAAATGCGTACCCTAAACGTAAGCTCACAGGATTATTTAAAATTTCATCCCATGTCAAATTATATTATTAAATTAAGTACGCCAGCCCGGTGCTGCCTCTGGGGACAGATCCACTATATTTCACTATGCCGAGTAATGTAACTCAATTGGTTAGTTACGTTTACGTTTCTACGTATGTTTCACGTGATGTACAAGTGGGTAACAGTGGCACAGTCAACGAAGTATTTGTGTGATGAGCACAGATATTTGTTCCTGAGTCATAAGTGTTTTTTATGTATTTCAGTATTTGTGTATTATATGTATCGTTGGCCGAGTACCCACAACACAAACCTTCTTACTTACCGTGGGGGTCAGTCAATTTGTAGAAGAATGTCTTGTAATATTTATTTATTTATTCACCTTAAAGCGTGGACACCCTAGCGTTGGTGTCGCGTTTGCAATTGCACGCTGGAGAGACGTCGCGTTCGCGCGGCGTGCCGTTGTGGTGTAGCTCTGCTTTTATATCTATCACCTTGTTGATAAATCGTGGCGATTTATTACCCATTAAGTAAACGAGTCATATAAGTTATGTTTTTAACATTTTTCAATTAAATCCCGTATGTGGCTAGGCAAGCTTCATTGGAAAGTTTAAATTAAATCTCTTGGTCGTAAAGCGCCTCATAAACTTGATGTCACAGCATGCACTCGTTAATATGTCGTCATATTAACTTTTATGAAATTGTACAGATAGTTAAAATAGATTGTTTATGGGTTGATAAATTATAAGTATGGCTCTACTCACGTTTATTTAGACATTCGCGCGACATGTTTCGGAGAACATAGGCCTCCATTTTCAAGCACTAACAGTGCTGAGTGTCCGATCGGTTCGCCGCTCGCGTCGCCGACCCGTCGCGCACTAAGCCTTTGGTCTCCTATTTTGTGCTACACGCGACGTCTGACGTCAGCGTCAATATTCCTGAGGCTAAGGTCTCCTATTAACACCATCGGCCGCTTACAGTGTCTGCGTCACAATGTTTACTATAGAAATGTACTGCTGTGGTCTCTCTCACACGTCGGCATTTGTTCACAATTAATAGAAATAGATGACATATACTTAGGAAACATTGCCCAAGACTTACGGCGTCCGATCTGCTGTTGTTGTAAATTATTGGAAGTACTGTTTTTTCAATCTTTATGATATAATAAAGCATATTATATGGTGTTATAAAGCAAATTAACCATAGCATTCCTGAAAATTTGCCTTACAAGAGATTTCAGGGTTCGACAAATGGCTAAGGGCCGAAACACAACTACGGTGCCGCAACGCTGCACCGCGCCACTAAAAGCAGCGTTGACATTACTGCCAATTTTAGCGGCGCAACGCGGTTATGTGTTTCGGCTCTAAGGACATACTGTATATGTCGTCATCTAGTACTAGTACATGTAGGCTATGACACATTTATTTGACTATTTCGATTTGTATAAGATTGTCACAGATGTTTATGTAATATGAAAATCTCATAAAATATGACCAAGCCCAGCCTCCTGCTTTGGATCCCAGTGGGACCCTAGTAGGTCTGAAGCAGGATTTAAACTCGCGTCTTCAGCTATCACGGCTGACATCCTCACCAACCAAACCACCCACACTCACCCCGACTCAAATGACACCCACTCAAAGTCACAAGTATAACTGTGCATTAATTATAGACTTGACACAACAGTGGAAGCACGGACTCGTGAAATAAAGCTTCATGCCCCCACGCTGGGGGCACGCGTACGTGTTAACAAAATAATTTGATATGAAAATAATTTCACGGAAATATTTAATTTTCCGCAATCATGAAAATAATTCTAAATATACCAAAATAGGACATCCGATAAACGATACAAAGGGTCGGGAACTAAGTTTAATAGTGCTGAAGTTTTGACCAGAAAGCCTTTACATAAAGGTGAGTTTCCCTTGGCTGCCGATAGTGTATTTGAATATTGTTAACTTCTTTTTAATTACTCTGGAACTACGTGCACCAAGTTTAGCTTTGATAATGAGTTTGAGCCGGGAACGTATTGTACATACAGAAATAGATGTTTTTGTTATTGTACGTATATTCCTATTTACAATATTGGAGAGCGCTGGTAGCCTAGCGGTAACAGCGTGCAACTTGCAATCCTGTCCTCCAATTGAGTTTTTCGGTACTTACGTACGAAATATCATTTGATGTTTA
The DNA here is from genome assembly GCA_022674325.2 of Grapholita molesta. Classification (NCBI taxonomy): domain Eukaryota; kingdom Metazoa; phylum Arthropoda; class Insecta; order Lepidoptera; family Tortricidae; genus Grapholita; species Grapholita molesta. The sequence continues at coordinate 1,344,145 of CP053130.2, forward strand.
CCAGTCGCTTTTCAGTGAAGGAAAACATCGTGAGGAAACTGGCCTAATCCCAATAAGGCCTAGTTTACCCTATGGGTTGGAAGGTCAGATGGCAAGCCGCTTTCTTAAAACTAGTGCCTACGCCAAATCCTGGGATTAGTTTCCAAGCGGACCCCAGGCTTCCATGAGCGGTGGCAAATGCCGGGATAACTCTAGGAAGATGATGATTCCTATTTACAATTTTGTGTATTGTGGATAGCGGTGAAAGGGTTGTGATAGACGAGTATACATTCTTACACGTTGATCACGTAGACAGCGTGATAAAAATTAAATACAGATAAATCACCTCTCCACATGATAAGGGATTTCCTCTCATTAGCACGTAGGTAAATTATATATATAGTATACTGGGTGGGGTCTGTAATCGAAGCAATTTTGAAATCACTTTTACACCATGAACGTAGCAACATTTGTTCTAAAATTTTTAAATTTGTATAATTTATTAGTTGGGATTTTTTCGAACAAACTAAGATATTTTTAATGAACGGCATCCAATGGTCTAGTTGACGTGTACAGCCAGCCTACAAACTTGATAGTTTACACTATACATTGCTTACTTGCAAATTTTTTATTCATATTTAGTAAATTGATTATTTTCAAAAGTCGTAGAACAAATGTTATTAAGTTTGTGATGTAGAAACGATGCCTAAAGTTATTGCTCTTATTACAGACCTATATAGACTAATGTAACTAATATGTATGAGGATTATTAATACTGGAGTGACCAAGAGATTAAATGGTGATCAATCTCAAGCTGTATTTACTCTGAACTCCTGCCGGCGCTATGCCTCTTTCAGGGCTGTTGTGTCTGTTCTCATATTCTTTAAAACAGTATATTTTGGTGTGCAAGCAATTGCAAAAGTTGCTAAGCAAGCGAGGAGTACAAAATGACCTGAACATTACTGTTACTCCTCGCTAATATATTTCATGTGTCCACCCGATGACCACAAACGCTGGTAACGGGTTCAAAACGTCGGGATGAAGTTTAAATCAATATACGCGATTAAAGCCTATACTATAAATGAAAAAGTCACCTCGCTTATTAATAAAGGTCAAGTTATTTGACGACCGGTCTGGTCTAGTGGGTAAGTGAAGGGTCTCTTACCCACTAGGCCAGACCGCAGACTGGGCAGGGGCCTATGAAGCCGATGATCCTGGCTTCAAATCCCAGTCAGGGCATTTATATGTGTGATGAGTACAGATATTTGTTCCTGAGTCATGGGTGTTTTCTATGTATTTAAGTATTTTTATTTATCTATCTATTATATATATCGTCGTCTAGTACCTACAACACAAGCCTTACTGAGCTTACCGTAGGACTAGGTCGATTTGTTTAAGATTGTACCGAAATATGTATAACACACACACCCGTTTTTAGACTCGACTCGTTCGATATTAGTTTTGCAGTCCAATCCAGATTCTGTGACAGCTACACTGATTGGACAATAGCGCTCGATTGAATCGCGTATCTGACGTTGCTGACGAAATGTCAACCTTACTTCAAAGAGTTAAAGTCCACCGATGATCAGTTTCAGAATATGTCACCTACAAAATTTTAAAACCAGGTGACTGATAGTCAATCTATACGTTGATATTATCTTCGCCTTTTATATCTAGTTTAGCAATCCCTCGTTTATTTCCAGTAAACTAAAATTCGGAGTAACAGTAGAATAAGGTATACTCATCCCCTTTTACGTGGTGAAAATGCTGGTGCAAGAAAAAAAGATTACTTTATTTGTTCGAAGTGTGATAGTTGCAGGTCAAACTAAGTAAATTAAAGGTGGGGAATCTTAACATTTTTAATCTTTGTTTTTAGGCAAACCGACATTTAACGGGCCTATTATGCGTGAAAGAAAAGGCATACTATTTCCTCCAAGTCGAGCATTTGCAAGTGTTAGATGTTCCATAATAGTTCTATACCCAACTACGTTGACATGCTATGGGAAAGGTTTTCAGCTACATCTTTCTCTTGAAATATTTATTTTGAAATGTATTTTAACGCAGTATTTACCCAGTTGTTGCTTCTATTAAAAAAGTAACAATGCATTTTCATGACACTTAATTAAACCTCTGTAAAGATTTTATTGACGTGTAAAAGCGCCCTTGAGGCCTGTTGAATAAATATGTTGAATTTCGTATTTTATGCGTGGTAAATTCATGACTGATTAGTAGACGCCATCACAGGCTGAAATTTGCCAAAAACAAAAAGAGTTTATGGCTGTTGGAAGTCCACTAAATAAAACAAGAAAATTTGAGTAATATCGTCGTTTTCAAAATTTAAATTAGTCAATATGAGTTATTATGTGACATTGGCATCAGATCGTTGCGTTGTGCCGGCTGAGAGCAGCGACATACCCTCCATCTCCTTTCCTTGGGTGTCGTAAGAGGCGACAAAGAATAAAAAAAAATCCGACGGACAGGCAGCAGCCTCCGTCGAAACCGAATCAACAGGTCGCCTCAAGATGATACAAGTTATATTTAAGGGACCCCTAAATCCAGCACTGACCTAACATAAGCGTATCTCTGAAAAAATGCCACATTGTAGTGTCCAAAAATATTTTTTTTTACTCTTTTCGTTCCAATAGACAAAATAATCCAAAAATTCCATTTTTGAAATTTCCTCTTTTGTTGCCGGCCAATATTATATGGAAGATGAAAAAACATGAACAGAATAGGAAAAAAATTGGTACAATATTCTTTCTAATTATATTAGAAAGCGCCTGTGATTATAAAATTTACGTAAAATAAAATAACTTTGAAAAGTGCCAATTTTTAATAGAAATTCTCAGACAACAAATTGGTTGCGATTTTTCCCCTTTATTAACACGTAGCTGCTGTTTTGTCAACATTTTTTTTTTGTTTTCTTTTACAACTACCTAATAGCATTACAGGGTAACATTCGGTAGAAAAGCATCTCACATGTGGCTAACTAAATGGGAAGGATTTCAACCAATTTAAACGGCCGATGTCCTCTGTAAGGAACATTTGTCACTGCTATCATTTATACCATATATACCCATTGTTATTAATATGATATTTTGTCAATTGTGAATTGATTCTGACAACCGATGTAATTAAAACGTTTCAAATACGGTGATGCAACCGTTTACCAATCTCATTTTGACGTCTATTTGACATGAACTTGATAAGCGATTTATAATAGGACGAGGGTGATGTGAATAAACCAAATGTCATTTCAACAAGTCCAAACTTCCCTAAATTGAAAACGGTTATCAATTAAATTATCTTGAATAAAAAATTAAGAAAAAGTGATAAGGACCTCCGGCTTTCGAGACGGGAATCGAACCCGCGTCTCCAGCTATTACGGCTGACGCATTAAATCGGGCCACTCGATCACAGCGGAATCCGTCGAAATTTTATCAAGTATATGTAATCTTGTTTTATTTATATATACGCCTCCTATATGAATCCTTTTCGGGATTCTGGTATAGCTAAAGAAATGGTACTGCCATCTATAAAACGAAGAATAAATGAAATTGTTGTTTATGAAATATTTTTATTTTATTTTTATTTTTTTGATTCACGGCTTTTTTCTTAAGTATATGTCATCTATTTCAAATTTTTATGTATATAGAGTATTAAGGTGACGGCACCAGTAATGGACAAGGAAACAATCATGAACATTAGTGTTTATTTCAAAGGAGTTAAGTGTTGTGCATTTGTTGGGACATATTCAATTTATTACTTTATGATTTTTGAAATAAGAACTAAGTGTCCATCATTGGTGCCTGTCAGCTTAAAGTGTCCGACATTAGTGCCATTACCTTACTGATTGAAAATCAAAGCAAATCAAAATATTTCAAGAAAAAAATATTTGATTTGCCCTTAGTTACCTTAACGATAGTTTACAACTGTGGCTGCATCAAATCTTATACCTCCGGGCAATGACCTCAGCATTCTCGGTATAAAGAGAGAATTAACGCAAACGAGCTATTATCGTCATCCTCGCCTATACACAGATAGAGTTTTTTCACTAAAGTCTAGGTTTTATCGCGTGTCAAACTGCTGAATCGTGTTGGTCATTTGTTATGCTGTGGTTTCTTTTCTGTGTTGCTGTCGCGATTCAAATGTTTTGGAAAATGTTGTTTTATTATTTGTGCATACAAAATTGAGATTTAAAATTCAGAAATTTGTCTGTGTTTTGTATGTATTAAACAAAGCAGGGCCTTCGATGAAGTTTAGTTATTGTGATGTTATGTCTCTGTACAAAATATAATAGAGCTAGCTGGCTCTGATTAATATAACACATTTATTTTTTATACATTTTCACTTTTTATTTTGTTTCTTTTAAAAGATATTAGATATTAATACAGCTTTTATAAGATGTAAAGGTAACTAAATTACTTTTCAGAGTAGCATAAATCACAAAAAAATGTTATTGACAGTTATGATTCAAACAGTCCAATTAAATTACTAATTTTAATAACCTAATAAACCGTTTTAATATTCAGAAACAGCTGTTAAAAGCTATATAAACTACAAATATAGACATGTATATATATTGCCTGATTTCAGAGAGAGTAGGAGCGTTCAATTGAAAGTGGTTTATGGAGTTAGAAAAACATATTTTGTATCATGTAAAAAATTATACAGGTATAAATAACATTTGTTATAAACACCATGTATGATCTGCTATTAAATAACTTGTTCTAGTCATGAAAAGTGGTAGCCACAATCAAAAATAGTAGATTGTTTGACAAGTGGCTAAACAGGCCATAGTACCACGAGATGGTTATTTTCCCGAACGAAGTAAGGGAAAATTGTTCGAGGGGTAATATATGGCGTTTAGACCCGTGTTATACTCGTACATACTAGTTATCACTTCTATTGCGAGAAAATAAAAAATAAATTAACATTTTAACAATTAACATATACAATTTTATTCGCCCGCAATGAATTCTGAGTCAAAAATGTTTAATTTGGCAGTCTTTGTATTTTTTTCACTGCCTTGATACAGATAGGATATATCTACGCCGTGCATAAATGCCATAGACAACGTATAATTGGGGCTTGAAAGAGTTTGCCAACGATTTATACTATTTTTTAATGCTTGTGAAGTAGGAACTAAAAAGCACCTAATGCTTTGAGAATTTGATTGCGTTTCCTCATTGGTCGATTTTAATATTGCGGTATTCTGATTGGTTGATACTTTATACAGAGTTTTGTTTAATGATTTCATATTTTTAAACAGTATTCGCACCAAAAAAGAATCTAGAGTTGCGATCAACTTAGATATGTGTCGTGATTGGTGGATTTAATAAGGTGAAGTGTTCTGGTTGGTCAATTTAAAACGTTTTGAATATCATAAATAAGTATACATATTTTCCCAAGAGCCTAAATGTACTACTTTAGTCCGCCTTGGCAAGCACAATATGACACACTTTTAGAGCATGAGAAGTGAAAAAGCTTATTTTTTTGTTGTTGTCTGCCTTGAATAAATGTTTTCTATTTCTATTTTAATTCTGATGACCGGATATTCCCGGCCGGCCGGGTCACGTGCCGGGCCGGGCCGGACCGGAACCAATCGCGGTCCGTCGTACGCAACTTCCTCCTCCTGAGTTGTTCGCCACCCAGCGCTGTTACAAATGTGTATCGAGAAGTGGACACAGAAATGTACTTACAAATATTAGCTATAAATATATCATTTTCCGTAGTTATTTTAGTTTAGTACTTAGTTACACACGGATTTTAACGCACGTAGGCGACGTTGTGAATATTTCATTCATTCGCACGAAGCGATTCGCTTGTACGTTCCTAATGCGGACTGCTAAGGAATGGAATTCATGTCTTTGTCTGTATTCCCGGAAAGATATAATTTGGGTCTTTTTGAGGCAAGTGAATAGGTTACTGAACCAGCGTGCTACACCCTCGATGTCGACACTTACCATCAGGTGCGACTGAGGTCAAACGCTGGTCAGTCTTGTATAAAAAGAAGTAAAATAAAACATTAAAAACTTTTAATCTAATATATTTAATTGTATAGAAGCGGGTAACTCACGTTTTATAAGTCTAATATTGCTCGACATGTTTCGATCAACAGAATGACTATTGGGCATTCAATATCTGCCAGATATCATCCTATGGTAGATAGTACGAGCAATCAACCAGACAAGCATGGAAATTAAGGCATAAAGTCGTCTGTTGGGGACGCCCAAGTCCAACAGTGAATGTTCGTGGCTAAAGTACCGTCAAAGTAAAATCCCCCATAATTAATTTATTCCCATCCGAGTTCTTGTTACAAGAATATTAAATTTTAATGCAAATATGATAATTAAATTTTTGAATGGGATCATAATTTTTATGTGTAATATAATTTTAAAAGTAATATAATACTATACATACTATACGTTGTAATATCATATTATAATTTAATTTTGACGGTTATTTAGTTCAGAGATAAAATAATAGTTATTATCTTTTCGCACAACAGCTGTGTTTTATCTCCATTCTTCTAAAGTAATATAAAAAGTAATGAAAATTATTAAATTAAATTATGTTTTTAATATCTAGACAAAATAAATTTTGAGAGGTTTTAATGGAAAATGATACAGTCGGTATCATATACTTTGTTGCAGTCAGTATAGTCAAATATGTCGTAAAATATCTTTTCTCCTGTATAAAGGTTGTTAAAATGGAAATAGTAGTTTATGTATCTGTGCATAATGAAGGGCATTACAACAAGAGTGTGGGTTTAAAAACGAGCCGAAGGCGAGTTTCATAATAATATCACACGATTAATATAGGTGCATACACTACTTTATCTACACACGTATCATAAATGTTTTAAAATGGGTTCAGGAACCGTAGGGACATGACCTGCATTATTACTAGTATTACCTACTTGAAACATTAAAAAGTCAACGAACAAAACAAATGACAGATTGGAATGCGTATTTCGTATCTCAGTCAAATATTTTTTTAAACCATAGACAAGCGAATGAACTCCCTATTCTATTGTCACTCGAGTTCAAATGTCGTTCGATTTATATTAAAAAAACATAACGAATTGGCATTTCGTATCAATGACTGTTTTAATATCTATAGATACTAGAATAGAAACCCCTCTTGAATTTGACAGCTGTTCCAAATTTGAACTCATAACCTACTGATTTCAGTAGGTAATGTTAACATCACATCTCCATTCATTTCTGATGGCTGGTAATGCTGGTCATTGCCTACGGTTTCTGGACGAATTTTAGAGCACTTATGATATGTACGTAGATAAAATAAATTATATATGAATGTTAGTATTTACTACATAATATACTGCCTTTATAATTTAAAATTAATTATACGAATTTATTTAATTAAGAACGTACCTATACATGAAGCTGCTATATTTAAATATAATAAAAAATAACATGCATTTACAAATAAAATTTGAAAGGAAAAAGCAAATAAATCAAATGATTCAATGATATATTTTGATTTGCTTGTTTACTCAATTAGCGTGAAAAAAGTGTACTCAATTAGTGACAACTAAAAAGTAAGTCAGTTTTGTGACGATAAATTAAGCATGAAATCTGTATAGAAATTAATGTTTTGCCTTTTTTGCTTTGTAATATTACTTGACGTTAGTGAAACCAAGTCTGAGTATTTATACAATTTTTAAGCTTTATTAATTATTATCATTACAATACTAACATTTTTAACTTTTTATTTGTCCGCTAATTGAGTACATTTATTACTTAAATCTCTCAGTAACAATACTTAATTACTACATGGAGTTATTTCATAAACTATACGCTAAATAATAATGTAAAAAAAGCTATATAAAATAATTCTGGCATAAATAAAACTGTCAAAAATGTTTACTTCTTCTTATGTATAAATGCTAATTAGATATACTGTTTTCTCTCGCTTCCATCAGCATTTTGGGCCATTTTTTTAAATATTTGTATTTTTTTGTGTGGTTTCTACTAAGAATTATGAGTTATTTCGAGCCTGATAGGAGAAAAAATGTGCTTCAAGCTTTTTTATTCCATTCCGTTACTATTTTATATGGCGATAACGGAACTGAAGTAACAAAAAAAGTATTAAAATTGTGAGACACATTTTTTCTCCTATCAGGCTTGAACGAACTCACGATTCTAAGTAGAAACCACACAAAAAATCCAAATACATAAAAAAAGTTGAGTATACAACTTTAAATAAAGTGGCCCTTTTACCAAGACTCCTCCTATAGTAGCATTCCTAAACATTTCATGAAATAATTAACCTCCAGTACCCAAGAGCAAATATTACGCGGCACTCAACATGAGCGTCACGTATTGGCGATATTTCAAGGCACGTGTCTCGTATTACTTGATGTCCCCACTCGACACAATTGTGACATGACATTGCGCGCGAAACTACGCAGTAAAAGCTAAGCTTAGCATTACAATAACTGTACAATAACTGCTCTATCTTAAATCTAAAAAGGCACTTGAAGTGCCGCTGGCTGGATGTCGATGTATCGTTATCAGACCTAGGGATTCGTGGGGCCAATTTTGTTGTCAATAGGGACTTCCTATATCGACAATATAAATTAACCGTGTTCCTACTATTTAATAGTGACCACTCAAGGATTTACTTGTAAAAATGTTTTATATTTTACAAGCAATGGTAAATAAAAATGCTGGTCATTTACTGTAACAACAGTAGATGGGACATTCACGAAGAAAAAAATTGACATGAGTAAATTTACAAAATTGTCTTTAAATACAAGTAACGAGTAAAGTTACAAAGTTACTCAGTAAGTATTGAGTAATTATTTGTTTTTTTTTGAATGTTTAATAAAAACATTTTTACAAGCAAACCATTGAGTGATTAATAGTATATAGAACGAACACCGATAGTTTAATTTGTCGACATAGGTAGTACCTACTTGTCAACAAAATTTGCCCCACGGATTCCTAGGTCTGGTAAGTATGTACATCAAGCAAACACATCGCGATTTTTGCAAAAAGTTTGTGCGCGCTTGGATTCGTGGAACCTAGAGTTCCTATGCATTTAAATATTTAGATAATTTAGTTGAACTTAAAATCGAACGAAAAAGAAATTGGTAAAGCAAAAGAGAAGTTTGTTTAGGACCATTGAACATATTTAGAAAAATGCTTCAAGGTACACTATACAACGAATTTATCAATAACATCATAGACGGGAACGTTTAAGCCAAGCAGAATGCAGGTTAGAAAAGTAAAGCATAATATAATAATGACTAGAAAAAGGAAAAGTATTCGCATCAGACAGTTAAGCGGAACTCAAAATAAAAATATACACGTATGTCCTTAGCTAACCATAGACATACCATTTAACTAGACGGAGCGTGCTAATAATAATACCACGATTGAAAGGGATGATCTTATGTAGGTATGGCAGAGACAGTGCTAATTTCGTCCGTCCTTGTCATAGTCTCACATATTTTTGTTCCCCTCCAAACTGGACTCTTCAGAACTGTCAAAGTTGGAGGGGAACAAACAAATACAATGGAGTTTTCTTGGGTTTTCAACCAAAGTTACGGTAATGAATACAGAATAAGCTAATGTTTTTGTTATAAAGAATGTCCTGTAAAGCAAAACTATTTAGGGTTCGATTTTTTAAATAGTCACCGAGTAACCCATTAATTCTCTATGGAAATCACTTGGTGACTATTTGAAAATCGGTATTGAGTGAGTAAGTGAACTTAATTATTTATAATTGTATTATATATACGAGTAAGATAACGAGGTGTATACATAATATAATAATTTGTTTTCTTTGTAACTTGGCTTTTTTCTCGATTTGTTACATGACAAGTAAGTTATATGGTAATATCACTGTGGCGAGGTTTACAGAGCTAGTTATTTAGGGGTATTAAGTATGTTTTAATTATTCAAGGGGTGTGTTAGTGTCGGGCAGAATGTCGTGTCACAACTGGGTCAAGTGTCGTACCGGGCATTGCCGGACACGTGGTGCCAAATATCACGGGGAGATGACGTGTTACTAACACTACGAAATAATAAATGAATTACTGGTCTGTCGACAGGTAGCCTAGTGACCCTGCCTATGAAGCCGATGGTTTTGGGCATTTATTTGGGTGATGAGCACAGATATTTGTTCCTGAGTCATCCGTTTTCTATGTATTTAAGTATTTGTATATTATATATATCGTTGGCTGAATACCTACAATCAAAAATCAAATCATTCAAATCAAATAATTTATTCATTCCCTTAATATTATTACCAAGGATAGGACAAACGCCCGTCATTTCGAAAATATAACCCTGTTCCGTACAGCAGAGACTTCCTTATTTTATGATGTTAAAATATTTTGGAAGAACAGTATACCAATGTCAACGATTACATATGCCCCTATGACGTCGTAGACTGTGAACGGACTTTTTCAACGCATAAATGGGTCATAAATTCACATTTCACACACTCACAACTGAAAATTTAGAAAAAATCTTGGTCATTCTATTTTATTGGCGACAGTAAATTTCGGAATGTCAATCATAAATTAATTTGTCACTGGATATAAATTATGGTCTAATAAATGTATAAAACAGTATTTTTTTATTAACATAAGGAAGTCTCTGCTGTACGGAACAGGGTTATATTTTCAAAATGACGGGCGTTTGTCCTATCCTTGATTATTACACATAGTCAGAGTGGGTGCCTCCTTTTAAGCAACTTAATGCTTGTGTTAAGAGTCACCGCTCCTCAACATTTGTTTCCTACTCTTTTTCATGCAATTATCTTATATTATTCTAACATTACTTAAGTAAAGTGAATTAAAGTAAATATACAATACAAGCCTTCTTGGGCTTACCGTGGGGCTTAGTCAATGCCTATGAAGTCCATGGTCCCAGGTTTAAATCCCCAGTAAGGGCATTTATTTGTGTGATGACACAGATATTTGTTTCTTAGTCATGGGTGTTCTCTATGTATTTAAGTATATGTATACTAGGTACACTTAATACACTAATATTATAAAGGCGAAAGGTTGTGAATGTGTGAGTGTGTATGTTTGTTACTTCTTCACGTCTAAACCTGGAGCGATTTCAATAAAATTTGGTATGGAGTTAGCTGACACTCTGGATTAATACATAGGCTATGTTTTTTCCTAATAAACCGAGGGGCACAGCTAGTATTATATAAATCGTTAACTGAGCACCCACAACACAAGCCTTCTTAAGCTTACCGTGGGGCTCAGTCAATTTGTATAAGAATGTCTTGTCATATTTATTAATTATTTAATTTAATTATATTGTGTAAAATTACACGAAAATAAACTACTCCAAGTAACAGTAATTTGGCGCAGACAACGTACCGGGCTAGTATTGTAAAAAATAGCGACAATATGTAAAAAGTAAACTCCCTAGCTCTACAAATATGTTAATTCTCTAAACAACACGGCTATAAAAGCTGATTATCCCACGCCAGTAACTCGTTTCCAGTGCATTGAGCAAGTCAACGGTCGAGTCCAGTGACTACGCCGGCGTCACCACCCTCTGAGCAATTAACTCGACTAACACGTTCACAAATAATTGGCTAAATATATATCTTGATATAGAATATTATTACATATTATTATAAATTTCAGCCGTATGCAGTCCACTGCTGGACATGGGGCTCCCACAAATATGACTTGTATCATCTTGGTGGTACTTGCCATAGTCGCCACGCTTGGCAGGCGGGTTGGCGACCACAGCTGCAGATTGGGTTTCGACGGACGCTACTGCCCGTCCGTAGGATTTTCCTTACGTCACCCGCGGGAGGAGATGGGATGGTGCTATTCTAGTCAGCCGGTACGGCAACATTAACTTTAACCGCGTATAGTAATTTTAAAAATTACCTCCTAAGTTTCAAATACGACTTTGTTCAAAGACCAGAAGGGAAATATCCGAAGGATGCACACGCCCATCGAAACCCAATCTACAGCTATTGCGGTCGCTAACCCGCCTATCACAAGCGTGGCGACTATGGTACAACTACCCCCAAGATCGAGAAGTTATGTTTGGGAGAGGCTTATGTCCTACGGCTGAAATGATGATGATGATAATATTCTGATAGGAATCGTAATTAGTTTCAATTTTGTGTACATTTAATATGAAATGAGTATGCAAGCGCGAAACTCTTTTAATAATGTAAACTTAAAATTTGATTTATGATAAAATGTGTCACAAAGGTGTGTGCTGGTTGCGGCTATTACACTTGACATGTTGTTACATCATTTGTCACTTTCTGGCTCTGTCTTAGAGAGTAAGAGGTTAGAGCTACATTTTATTATCAGTGTAGTTTATATAAACCGTCATGCAGTTTGGCGAAGATTTAACACTTTCACAGTCCAGTGCCCCATACATGGGTCATGTCGATCTATCTTCAGTAGTCCGTGCCCCACACATGGGTTACTGTAACCGGGAAGGTATCTACCAGTGGCGGCGCCTCAATTTTTTTCTTAGGCAAGACGGAGCCGATATGTCTTAGCCTTTTCTTCTTGAACCCAAGGAAAACCGTTGAACTGCAGTAAAGTTAGGCAAGGCGGCGGGAATCGGCTTGAATAAACGCGCTGTCACTGGTTTCTACGCACTTAAATGAAATTGACTTATACTATATAGATAATTGTGATTTAAGATCCAACATCATTTTATATAAAATATTGTTATAATCACAGTGCAAACCTGGGCGTTTCTTAGTGGGCCACAAGTGGACCACGAACGTGCGATGGAAGTAATTTTCTTGGGCGTATGAGGAAATCAAAACATTTTGTATGGGGACTGTGAACGCGTCAAAGAAAATATTGTACATTAAGTGTTTTCTATAAATAAATAAAATTAAATAAGAAATCTGTGCCTAATTAGTAGTGCTTTTAACTTCTGAACAGTCTGATCAGTACGTAAACACAAAGTTCACCATATTTTAATTAATGAAATAAAGAAGGGATAAGATTTATGGTATTTCTTTTCTGTAATCTACCCAATAAACACGAATGCTATTCGATATGTCGGGATAAAGTTTAAATTAGTATACGCAATATAATCAGTTTCAGTTGTTTTATTTCAGAACGAAACCTAGTTGTTTTTCTAGCACGAACGATTTTTTGCAAGTGATTGACAAAATAAAAACATCGACAGTCCTGTTATCGATAAGTACCACTTCAACGTCATACAGGTAATACTAAGACAAATATAGGGTAATAGGGTATGGTAAAAATAGATAACAATTAAAAAAAAACTCTTAATTTATTTACATACAATATGAAAATTATACATTGCAAATTATAAAAGTAAATTGGATTAAAACTGTACGTATTACGTTGATTTGTTCAAGACCGGTGGCACAAGGCGTATAAGATATATATAAGACTGTGTGTGACTTGTATGTACATCTTGTCGTTGAAGTATTATGTAGTTATCTAAGAGGTAGGGCACAGCGAAGTACCATCACACTTGAGTCTGGAGAAGCCCTACTGGGAAAGTTCCTCCTCCTTACAGAAGACCACAGCCGTAATAGCACTAATACCTTTCAGGTATGTAGTGTTCCTGATGGTGAGTAAGGTTCCCAGAGCTCCAACCCCCCTTATAGTGGCATACTCTAAGCAAAGGCTAGAAATATATCTAGTTATACTTATTTAGAAGTCTTAAAGGGGGAAAATTTAGTTCGACAGTTTCAGGAATCATTTTGTATGGTCGCATCGCCACGGGTGGTATATACACAGCTCGATAATTACTTAGTGTGCACAATCGATAGCCGGGGGCACGGCAGCGGAAATCGAATCGGCTACCCGTCCTCCGCGGGGATTGGAAAACGTGCCACGGTCAGGTGTCTGGTGCCATTTGCAATGATAGCGAGATTTGTTGAAGCCTTACACAAAATAATTGCTCTTCCCGGGATCCAAACCCCTTACCTCTTAGTAGACGTTAAAGTCAGGAGGCTTAACTGTGTAAATTTTGCTGTTTCTCGAAAAAGTGAATCCATTTTCTGATCGAATACCGATTTTTTTAAAGTTATTCTTGCAAAAAAAATATGGTACTTAGAATACTGTGAAGCAAAATATTTTCATTTTTACAGTCATTCTGTAATGCTTTTACCTTTGTGTAATCATGTAATATTTGTAATTTTTTATAATTTATTTACTGAGGTAATACAACTTTGATTTGCTGAGTAGCATCTATACTCATCATCATCATATCAGCCGACAGTCCATTGGGCTCCTCTGAAACGACCCAAAGAGCGAAGCGTCTACCACTACTCAATAGTAAAACACTATCATGTGATAGTTTTTAGTTTATGAGTCACCAAAATCTAAAGTAAGAATTAAAGTCTTATAACGATTGTATAAATGTTTCACGGGCATTTTCTCAATGTTTTAAACTGCAACTTGAAGCGTAAATATCTAGACGAACGTAAACACCTGCCCGTGCCCAATCTTCAATTTGCAACACGAAAAATATTATTTCTCCGAATCAATTGACAATTTGAAATTTAAATGAAAAATTACGAGCGCAAACAATGATAACCGAAAACAAAGGGGTCCGTTTACAAACGACCCGTGGTGCCTGAATGTTAATACATTCGTATCGATTTACTGCGAACGAGAGTTATTGGGAACATTTGGTGCGTTATATTTAACTGTGCAAGTTACGTATACACTGTGGCGACTTCGAAATAATTGTACTGCTACCCTAATGTAGTCTGGTTTATAATTTGTCACAACATTATGTCACGAGGTTTTCCCTTGGTACCACAGTATCAGGTTCTTCGAAAAAAGCAGTGTATAGGTTCTTCAAGGGTAGGAAACGCGCATCTGAATACTCTGGAGTTGCGGGCTACGGTAACTTAACTACTTACCATCAGGCGGGCCATATGCTTGTGTGCCTCCGTTGTTATATATATAAAAAACGCTCCAACGAGTAGGTTAGTGCGAGAGTGATGGATAGTGAGATAAAATATAAAATGTCAACCGTGGGCAATAAAAAAACGGAGCAATAAATGCAAGAAGTAGGCAACAAAAAAAAAATATATATTTTTAGGCACATTGTGTAAGTCAAGAGAAAATAAACAAACCGCTTGTAACCATGTGGGTCTCTGACCTGAGAAGATTATATCTAGGCAACAATAGGTTTAGTTCTATTCAGAAATTAATCTGCATAACGCCTCACTTTTTACTTAACACAGTCCCCATAGAAAATATTTCGATTTTCTCATACGTCCACGCAAATTACTTCCATCGCTCGTCCGTGCTCCATTTGTGGTTTCCTAAAAAACTCCCAGGTTAGGTTAGTCAATATTTTTGTAAGTTCTGTTGAATCTAACAAAAATATTGGCTGATAAATCAGAATTATATTTATAGTCTGAGGACCATTGATTGCAGTTAGAAGTGATTTGATTGCAGTGGGTTATAGTGACCCATGTGTGGGGCATAAACTTGTGAAGAAAGATCGTCGAGACCCATGTATGAGGTACTGGACTGTGAAAGTGTTAAAATATAAAAGACTACCTATTTTTATTTTTCACTTGAGTGTAGGTAGAACTATAATTTTTCTGCCAAGCGTGCTCGGAGCAAACATCGTAAAACTTTATTACCACATCAGGTAAACGGGAATTTAAAATTTGCCACAAATCGCTGAATGACTTACATTAAAATGCACTTTATATCGACCTGGCAGCTCAATTCCATACTACTTTTCAACAAGCAGTTCTAATAATATAGCGAATGCAACTAAACGTCGTTACAGTATTTTCACTTTTCTTCTTCTTTTTAAATATGTGGTAGTCCACTTGGAAAGGTACCTTATGGCACTTGGCGCTTATTTTGCACAGTGTCACATTAGCATAAGCGCCAAGCGCCATAAGGTACAGTCAGCAGCAGAAGTGGCTAAGCGTTTGAGGTGTTCAAAATGAGGTCAACAAATCTCTATTGTCAAGAGAATAAGAGCGCGTGTAGGTCATTGTGAACACTTCAAACGCTAAACCACTTTTGCTGCTGACTGTACCTTTCCATTTGGACTACCGCATATGGTTTCCATCAATATATCAATCGATGATTTCGCTAATATTTACATCGAAAAAAAAAATAGAAAAATTTGACTCGGAGCGGGACTCGAACCCACAACCATTGGATCACTAGCCCAGTGCACTATCAATTGTGCTATCCGAGTACCGCTTAGACTTGTCAAATTGTTCTATCTTATCCTTCGTAGTATACGTCATCACGGGTGACGTGTAGTCACATCTTCCGTCAGCGTATACACTTAACGGCATCGAAGTCTCAATTTACATTGAGAATTCATCGATAACAATATACTACCCCTTTCTAAATCATTTTTTTGGCCAAGAGGTGGCCGTGGTTCCGGGACTGCCGGGTGATGACCAAATTAGTGGTGAAACGTTTTCAAATTAATTCTTCATTAGCTGCACATTTTTTTGTTAGATCACTGCATAATAAGCTATGAAACACTAAAATTAGTGAATAAAAAACAAAAAATATATTCTCATAGCGACATCGTCATTTTGAAGTTCAACCTCAAAAAAAATCACCAATAAATAAAATATAAAATGTCTAACAGATCCATGTGACAAACAAATCCAGATCTCGTGCATAAATATAAATATAAGTACGTTTCAATGTTTTAATCGTGATTCAATATTTCAGAACGGATAGCACGGTTGTCATTTTATCGTATATCGCTCTATCTGTCACTTTCACACTCACATAGTAGTTAGAGGGTGACAGATATTGTGACAAATGATAAAAAGAGCTGCAGATGAGGTATTTTTACTAATTCGAAAATAATACAATTGAACGCCAGTGAATTCAGTAAATAATAAAATAATAATAAATAAATATTTCGGGACAATCTTACACAAATCGACCTAGTCCTACGGTAAGCTCAGTAAGGCTTGTGTTGTAGGTACTAGACGACGATATATATAATAGATAGATACATATAAATACTTAAATATATAGAAAACACCCATGACTCGGAAACAAATATCTGTGCTCATCACACAAATAAACGCCCTGACTGGGAATCGAACCCAGGACCATCGGCTTCATAGCGCGGATAGATTCAATAAATATATAAAACGAGACAATTTTACATATTGACTTCCTCCCATAGTAATCACAATAATGTGTGTGTTGTAGCAAAAAATTGTGATAACACTTGAATTTATAACGTTTATAAACGCCCCTACAAGGATTCGAAAGATTCTTCTTCCTTCATTGGCATGGCACTATCGACTAAGCTAGAAAGCTATTATACATAGCATCTGCCAATTTCGACTTGAAAACATATGGAGTTAGTTTTATACACTATATTCAAGTGTCGTAACAAGAGCGATCATGTGGAAACATATAATAGTACATTTCGATACTAGTAAAAAAAAAAATTTTTTTCGACGAGGGTGAAAGTTGGAGCCCAAGTGAAACGAGGGTGACAATCACCCGAGTCTTAAAGAAGTTTTTACACGAGTATCGAACCTAATTTTTCACAGCAAGTGCCTTAAAAAGTGAAATTTACGCACGTGAAGCGTGCGAAAAGTGCACTTTTTACGCACTAGTTAGGAAAAGGCATATTTCGCACACATATTGCAAAACATTTTAGTCCGTTGACCTAATATAGTGAACAGTGAAATTGTTTGACTATAAAACCAGAGTTCATCGGAAACATGGCTGCCAGAGGCATTATTGTATCACTAATATTGACGTTCCTCTTAGGGTATAGTTTGTTTGTCTTACAAACTTAAGTTCCTGCCTCAGCTTAAATGTACAGCATTTTCATTGTTTCGATATTACAAATTAATGGCGAAGCGAGCGAACAATTAGGACGTTACCAGGAGATCATAAAACAGTAACAATTAAACCAATCGGTGTAACAGCTTCATGCATGGACGTGGCTGTCTCCCACTCGCTCCCTCCCTCGGCGGTAGGGGGAGAGGGAGACAACTCCGTGCTCCATGTTACACATCGTTTTACATCGCTGAATTGATTTAATGTGCACTTTTACGCTATTGTGGTGGCCTTTGAGCGTTTTTTGGATTTATTAACTGGATGTATGGAGCGGGTATTTTATGTGGATTGTTAATTTATTTCTTCGGATGCGGATTATTGGCTCGCGCGCGATTCATTATGGAGCCAAAAGTTCCGGGCTTCGTTGAGTCTGGAGACTTATGGGCTTTGTGTGAAAACAGAATCACTGGGTATTCAACTATTCACCATTTATGTCATGGCATAGTTATCTATGTTTAATTTAAGCTTAATTTTGATGATACTAGAAATGGAAATTTTAAAGAATGTAGCACAATTTTATTTTTTATTGTTCATGTTTTTTTTTTATGTCATATCTCTGGGAACCTTACTCACCATCAGGAACACAACACTACATACCCGAAAGGTAGCAGTGCTATTATGGCTGTAGTCTTCTGTAAGGAGTGGGTATTTTCCAGTTGGGCAGCCCCAGATTCAAGCGTGATGGTCATCGCTGTGCCCTACCTCTCATTGTTGGACGTAGTTTAAGGACATACCCGGGTCCAAATGGGTCCGGGTTCATGTATTTTCTAATCAGAATGACGTTTCTTTCGATCCAAATAGGAGATAAAAGCATTACGACTCGGCCAAAAAATGTTAGCAGAAATTTTGAACAAATATAATCTCATGATTAACAAATAGTATGTAATATGTAAATCAGTAATATATGCCGAATGAAAACGCGTTTGGAATTGCTAATACGTATTTTATTGTCTGTCAGACTGTAATTTAAAATGGTTTTACGTACAACGCAATATGCCCAAAATTCAGTTGTTATTAAAAACTTATATTACTACTAAGGAGTGGACTTTGCTCCCTTCGTCTATATTCCCGTCTATATTCTTTTCGAAGCAAGAGTGAATAGGCTGTTACTAAACCAGCGTGCTACACCCTCGACCACGTCGACACTTACCATCAAGTGTGACTGAGGTCAAACGCTGGTCAGTCTTGTACAAAATCTTGTAAATTCAATAAAAACACACTTTAAAGTTAACATTGTTTTGAGGCGTAATTTTAATGCAAGTTGCTCGTGGAGTAGCAATTCACAATTTACGATTTATATCAATAACTAGTATTTTATCCCAAATAACTTTATTTTCAAGTAACATTAAAGATAAGCTAAGTATTACAATAACTGTACATTCACTTTAAATTGCATTGTATCACTGCTGGCACTGGTAGCATTTACTCGTTGTATAAATTTTGATACGTTGTGCGAGGAAACCGCCAGCTATTCCGTCACCAGTTACATCAACGAGAAGCATCGCGATTTCTGCAAAAAGTTTGTGCGCGCTGAAACCCCGTGGAGCCCAGCAAACGGCTCATTGAACGCAGTGGTGCGAAACTAAAATTTTCTAGTACCTTTCATACGTTTGTCCAACATAACTGGACCCGGGTATGTCCTTAAACTACGTCCAACAATGAGAGGTAGGGCACAGAGATGACCATCACGCTTGAATCTGGAGCAGCCCAACTGGGGAAGTACCTCCTCCTTACAGAAGACCACAGCCATAGTAGCACTGCTAACTTTCAGGTATGTAGTGTTATGTTCCTGATGGTGAGTAAGGTTTTCAGAGCTTCGACCCCTTAAAGGTCGGCAACGCGCTTGTGACTCCCCTGGTATTGCGGGTGCCCATGGGCGACGGTAATTGCCTACCATCAGGCAATAAGTCTGCTCGTTTGCCACCTTATGTCATAAAAAAAAAACATTGTGTGGTTTCCATGACGCGTCATATGCCCTGACATGTGGAGTGCGGATGATAGCAGTGACCCTGTTGGTGCGAAAAGGCGCTCGGTTTGTGGTCTGCACACACACTGTCGTGTGTCACATGTTACACTAAATATCTTTTTTTTTAATACACCGACGGTGGCAAACAAGCATACGACCCGCCTGATAATAAGCAGTTACCGTAGCCTGTGGACGCCTGCAACTCGAGAGGATTCATATGCGCGTTGTCTACCCTAAAAGTTGTTGGAGCTCTGGGAACCTTACCATTAGGAACACAATACTACATACCTGAAAGGTAGTACAGCTATTATGGCTGTGGTCTTCTGTAAGCAGGAGGCACTTCCCCGGTTGTGCTTCTCCAGACTCAAGCGTGATGGTACTTCGCTGTGCCCCACCTCTCATTGTTGGACGTAGTTTAAACACATACCCGGGTCCGGGTTAAACATCGATTAGAGTTGTAACTAGTTTGTTGTTTGAACTTATTTTTTTTGTGGCAATAAATGTCTGTAATAATTAGACCCCGGACTCTTGTGGCGATGACGTCACAATAGGGTAACGTGGGTGTAAATGGAACAGTAGTAATTAATACGGATTTATTAAGATAAGATAAGATAAAAAAAATGTGTTAATACGAAGATGTTACTTATTATTTTATGATACATTACTCCGAAACTTCCTATAAATCGATTGTCAGCTGTTTAAATTATCGACATTGTTCTTTCGTTGCGGCGCTACCGCGTAAAACGATATTCGTAAATTTCGGACGATTGTCACTGTCACTCTCATGACGCCTTAATTGGAGTAAACGATAAAGATGCTCGAAATGTACTAACTTCGGTGTTCGCGGTACCGCCCCAATTTCTATTGTCATTGATTAAATCTTATTCGGTTAATAACCGTATTTTTTGTCCGGTGCAATTCATATATTTTAAGCTTATCTTATTTTTTGTTTATGTATTTTTTTCCACCGTTCCATTTACACCCACGTTACCCTATATTGTGACGTCATCGCGATAAGAATCCAGAGTCTAGTAATAATTTTATCTTATGTATCTTTAACACTGCGACAGTGCTCACCTTAACATTCACGATGTCCGCAGTAAACACAGTCCCGAATCTCCGTATGACCCGCATACAGGTTTGATTTATCCAGACCGTAGGCAGGTAGTTATACGCAAAAGGCATTATTTATGACGGTATGACATGCGACTAGAAAACGAAGCTTTGTACCGCATTTTATTTCATCCTAAAAGGGCATGATAATCGCACGCATTACTTATTTTGTCGTCGGCTATGTAAAATGTTTGTTTGAAGTTAGTAACGCACTTAGCGGACCCGACAGCCGTCCTGTCTTAACAATGAATATTGATTTCGAATTGGTATAAATTAGTTTAAAAAAAAAACTGATGTAAAGTGTTTATTATTAGAAAAAAACGGAGGAAACTCTGAAGATAAACTTTTCTTATCGGACTACGCATAATTATGTATGTAAGTACTTTAAGATTTGATGTAGGTATCACTGTGATTGAAAAGATTGATGATGTATCATTGTGTATTGAAAAAATAAGTCCCGCCGTAGTTTCTTGCCGGTATCTTCTCGAGTCAGAGGTGTAGGGTTTGAACCGGTGTAGATTTTTCTTTGACGTTCATAAGTGCATGTAAAGTGTCTAAAGTGTAAAGAAAAAAAAAAGAAGTCGACGCATATTTTTTTTCTTTTATGTATGACTACGCATAACTTATTACAGAGTAGTTCGATTTTGATAATTATTATTGTATTGGAACGATTATACCTCGAAGTTGGTCCCATATAAATATGAAAAATCCTAACCTAAAGAGTAGGAAAATAGGGGATGATTGATTTTTTACTCACCGATTGTAATGTATGACTACGTATAACTTTTTATAGAGTAATCCGATTTTGATTTTTTTTTATTGGATAGCCCTTAAACTTAAAATAAAATTTTGGGAAAAAAGTCTTACCAAAAAAAGTAATAATAGCGGCGGTTTTTTTTTGTTAAGTTTTATTTACATAAATTGTCTTTGACGATATTTGCAGCCCGCATTATGTCAATCACTATAAGGTATACTTTAAAATATTAAATTGTTAAAAGCTCTATTACGAATATATCAGAAATACCAAATGACCAGGATGTGTAGGTCCGAGTATCCCTTAAGTATTACACTAAAATAATAATATTACAGGATCTCCTTACACAAATTGAATGAGGCCCACGGAGCTAAACAAGTATAACAAACACCCATGATGCAGGATCGAATACCTGTGCTCATCACAAAAAATAATGTCCTAGCTGGGATTTGAACCCAAGACCGCCAGCTTGATAGGCGGGATTACTACCCACTAGGTCAGACTTCTCTACAAAATTCAAAACACAAAGTCGAATCTTAGCACTTGCGGATGCTTGCTAACTGAATCTCATTGCTCTCAACTTTTTCGAGCGAAATTGACTTATATTTTACTATATTGCGTCGCTTTGTGAAATCAACGTGTGTGGTGCGCGAATTTTATTTGTACTTCACTTGTCCGTAAAAGTTTAAAAATATCAAATAGGTCTGGGCTTGCCCGGGGAAGGGTGGGGCCGCCGGGCGCATGCGTGTCAGGTTCCCACCCCATTGAGGGAGCAAAATTTCCCGGTAATTCTGAGAAAATCTTCATATGATATAAAACAAAAATAAAAAGAATATATAAAAAACGACAAAAAAAATCTAAAATAAAGTTGGAATATTTTATGAATAACGTTTTTAGCATGACACAATGATTACTTGTTGTATATTTTTTACGAGTAAAAAACATGTTTTTAAGATGTTTAAACTGGCCACAAAAAGCTACTATATACTACCACAGTTTTGGTAAAATTTAAGTCATATGGGTCATAGTAGAAAATGGTAGAAAATTTAAATGACTTGCAACACTGAGCGCTCACGGCAGTCGACGGTCGGCCGCGTCGCGCGTGCCTGCGTCATGCCCGCTTCGTTATGACGGACGAATCGTACCGACTCGCGATGGATCGCTACACAGTGAGTGCTTAAATCGGACTTATAACTTAAGTGAGGATAATGATATATAATGGTCGATTTATGGTTTTATAGTGATCATCGGTGAGTAACGTGGTTTTTAATTTAGTTTTAGTTAAGTACGGGGTAAGTAAGATTTTTTATCATGTAAAAAAAAAAAACTAAAAAAATTATGTAGAAAAACTTGGTATAAAAAAATAAGTTTATTAAAAATGCAAAAAAGAAAAGAGAGTTTCCGTGAAGCTAAGCGGAGTACTAGGACCGCAGAAGGCGGAGCAATTAACCTACGCTCTTTGCAGTGGCGGGTCTACGCGTAGCAATTAGTGCGCGAGTACCAGGGTTACATAATTATGGCCGTTTAGACGGAGGAAAAATGGGGCGCCGATTTAGTTGCGACTTAGTTCTAAATTTGACTAGTTTTAATTGCATTTAAAGTTGAAATAGGATGTTAGTTTTATTATACAAAAAAAATATATGTTAATAAAATTCAGACACACACCAGGTATGGTATTAGGGCTGTTTGTTACTCCAAATATATTCATATGTAATAAATAGTTTTTATAGTATATATTAATATTATTAATAAATAATCTTTGAGGTAAGTTTAAATGTTGTAAAAATAAAATAAGTAAATTTTATAAATCTTCATCTAATATGGCCGTATAATAATCATGATAAAATTATTTACTTATAGGGCTAAATAAAATTCAAATATATATTTGAACATTAATTTTCAAAGTATATAATATTAACTAAAATATGGTTACATTAATGCATATACTATCGGCATTATAACAAATATTTTATATATGTCAAACTTAATTTTAATAAATCAAACATTATATCGATAAAAACAACCCGCGTATTCAATTCTCAACAAAAACTTGAAAAAAACTCAACCTCAACAAAACCTTATTATTCAACAAAACAATCCCGGACTAATCTCCGTAGCGATTAGTGCTACGAGCGTAGCACCCTCTACGGCGTAGCACGGTAATCGCTACGAGCCTTAATTACAAATGATTTTATTGCTATTCTAAATGTCACTAACTATTACGTTAGTCGCTTTTAGTTTTAGCGATGTTACACATGGGACAAAGTCGGTTAGATAATTGATATCCATACTATAAATAAATAATAAATAAATATTTCAGGACAATTTTACACAAATCGACCTAGTCCTACGGTAAGCTCAGTAAGGCTTGTGTTTTAGGTACTAGACGACGATATATATAATAGATAGATACATATAAATACTTAAATACATAGAAAACACCCATGACTCAGGAACAAATATCTGTGCTCATCACAAATAAATGCCCTGACTGGGAATCGAACCCAGGACCATCGGCTTCATAGGCAGGGTCACTACCCACTAGGCCAGACCAGTCGTCATAATTGATATCCATACTAATATTATAAATGCGAAAGTAACTCACTTTGGGATGAAATTTGGTATGGAGAGAGTTTGAGCTACGAGAAAGGATATAGGATAATTTTTATCCCGCAACCATACTTTAAAGACGGGCATGGCTGGCCGACGAAGAAGAATGCTAGTATTTTATAAATGAAAATATTATCCATACTAATATTATAAATGCGAAAGTATCTCTGTCTGTCTGTCTGTTATATTTTTACGCTTAAACCGCTGACCCAATTGGAATAGAAATTGGTATGAAGAGAGTTTGAGCTACGAGAAAGGACATAGGATTTTTATCCCGCAACCATACCTTAGAGACGGGCATGGCTGGCCGACGAAGTCACGAGGAAAAGCTAGTACTTTATAAATTAAAATATAATCCATACTAATATTATTTCTCTGTAATTTATGTCGAAAGTATCTCTCTCTGTCTGTCTGTCTGTTATTTCTTAAGAGACGCTTGAGCCGCTGGACCAATTGGGATGAAATTTAATAGAGAGAGAATTTAAGTTACGAAAAATGACAAAGGATAATTTTTATCCTGCGACCATACTTAAGAGATGGGAATGGCTGGCCGACAACGCAAGGAAAGCCTAGTATTTTATATTTGGGGAATAATATTTGAAATATACACCGTGTTGTTAGGAAGAAATCAAATATAATTATTATGTACTCTATGGTGCCGATAACCGTTGAAAGATTGGAAATACATGATAAATTTTGATAGGTTCTACTGTGGCTGGGTGGCCTAATGGTCAGAGCATCAGCTGCAAAAGCTGGCGACGCGGGTTGTAATCCTGCCTCGGATGACGGTGGGTCTGGAAGTTTTAAAGGATATATCGTCTATTCAAATATATACACCGTGTTTTTTATTTTCGTTTAATCTAACACATTGCGGGGTAAAACGTCTAAATATTTTTAACTGACTGGCTCGGACTTCGTACCGCATCACAATATTATGTGTAATACTTTTTACGCTTTTGCTACGCCATGCAAAAATACCTGATATCGTTGGTTTTTAGTTAGAAAATGTGAAAATTACGTTTTTTTTTTTATAAATTATTAAATTTTAAAGTAGTAAAATATACATTGAAATGGATGTCATGTCCTGAAAAAAAAACTAACTAAGATCATGGATATTCGAAACAAATACAACAAAATTATGCTAGCAAATGACTTCTTTTGATAATAAACTATTTTATTTGAAGTTTTTCTCAAATAATAAATTAATTACACACTGTACTCAGCAGCAAAAGTGGCTGAGCGGGTAAAGTGTTCAAAATGACCTACATGCGCTTTTATTCTCTTGACAATAGTGATATGTTGACCTCATTTTGAACATCTCAACCGCTTAACCACTTTTGCTGCTGACTGTACTATATAATTAATATTACAGTATTCATGATTTTAAAATAACACAGTCATTGCTATGATGTAAGAAAAAACCTGTTTTAGAAGCTGGCTCTGCAGGTAAATTCTGGCATATCGAAAAAAAATTAACAACTCAAAAGTTAACAAATTATAAAAAAAAGAACATTAATCAGTGTTCTTCTCTTGACCTATTCCTTGCGTTACTCATTTTCATAAACCCCGAACAATTATTTCATGACAGACCTTTCGTGTCGTAATTTTCGCTTTAAAAAAAAACGAAAAGAACTTTTCAATTTAGGCACATTACAATGCACTTATGAACGACAAAAAATATTGAATGTGAATCCTATTTAGTTGCAGGCGTCCATAGACTACGCTAACTGCTTACCATTAGACGGGCCGTATACTAGTTTGCAAACGTCGTTGTATAAAAAAAATACCAGCGGTTCTAACTACACCTTCTGATTTAAGCGTCCATTCTATAAAAACTTTCACGCTTATGCTATTAGTAAGATATACAGACGATAATAAATAACCTTTTAACTGAAAACGGTAAGTTTCCAGTAAACAAAGTAAATGAATGCATTACCGTTATGCACGAAACGGTAACGACTTGGATACTCGGCAACGCCGTAAAGATCTGCAGTTAGAACGCTCATGCGCTAAATACATACTAGATTACCGTGTGTTAAAACACTTAGACAGTCTGTTTTAGACTATAATAGTAGATTGTGTCACAAGGAAGCAAAATGTAATATTTACGGCTAGAGATAAAATTTAAATAAAATTGTTTATTCATGACATATTACATTAATACACATAAGACGATGATAGGTTTGACCTAGTGAGTAGGATCACCTGCATATGAAGCCGATTTTGGGTTCAAATCTCAGTAAGGGTTTTTTTTTGTGTGATGAGGCTGCGTTTATTAGTCACCGGTGTATTTATGTATTTATATATCATTCCTATATTTGTATTACGTGGGAAGACCTCCCACAAGGTGGGTCGACGACATGGTAAAGATCGCATGAATCCACTGTATGCGGGTGGCTGGTTGGCGAAAGCATTTGTACAGAAGTGGACGTTATTCGGTTTATACGATGATGATATATCGTTGTCTGAATACCCATAACACAAGCCTTCTGGAGCTTACCGTGGATATTAGTTAATTAGTGTAACGATGTTCTGTAATATTTATTTATTATTTTAAAATATATAAATAATAGTTTATCGTGAAATGGACCGGCTTCAGCATAAATGCTGACCCGAGGCTCACCGCTGATCTACCGGCGAGAGCATTTGTGAGATTCTAAAATTGTCGCCTGATCGTATATGTTGTGTTTTAATACCAAATAGGTTTTATATGTTTTATAATTGTTGGTCTATGGTCTGTAGTAGTTCACTATTTGAATTTGAAATATATGTCAGTCGTGGCTCATGATCTGTGCGTTTCCCTTGTACATTAGAGGTTATGGGTTGTTTTATGTAATAAAAATAGGAAATAAGTGGATTAGTGGTGCCAGGATATTGTCGAAGCAGTTATTAGCAGTAGTCGATAATGGGTTCCGCAAACTATTTAGTAAATGTTCCTAAGCTAAAGGGTCGCGAGAACTATAGTGAGTGGGTTTTTGCTGCGGAAAATTTTCTTGTTCTGGAGGGGATGCTGCATTGCATTATACCAGATGCCGACAAGAAAATAGAAGCCGCTGATGATGCTAAAACGAAAGCCAAACTAATCATGACCATTGACTCGACGTTGTTTGTTCATATAAAGACTGCAAAAACGTCTAAAGAACTATGGGATAAGCTGAGGACTTTGTTTGATGATGCAGGATTTACGAGACGGATTAGTCTCCTACGCAGTTTAATATCGATTCGTCTGGAAAACAGCAGTTCCATGACTTCGTACATAACTCAGCTTGTCGAGACCGGGCAGAAATTGAGCGGAACCGGGTTCGATATCAGTGATGAGTGGATAGGCTGCTTGCTACTGGCAGGGCTAACAGAAAAATATTCACCCATGATAATGGCTATTGAGCATTCCGGGATTAGTATTACTACGGATGTCATAAAATCAAAATTAATCGACATGGAAATTGATACGAATGAAAATTCCGATGTTTCCGGTGCGTTCGCCAGTGCGCAGAAGTGGCAACATAAAAATAAAGTTGCGCAGTCTATGCCTAGCGGAAGCGGTGCAATTAAAAAAGATGGCAGTTCGAAATCTCATGTCAAATGCTATAAATGTCATAATACCGGCCATTACAAAAATAATTGTCCATATAATAAAAAAAATGCTACAAATGAAAAGAAAACCACGCGTAAACAAACGCATGCATTTAGTGCTGTATTTTTGAGTGGAGATTTCAGCAAAGATGATATTTACGTTGATAGTGGTGCAAGTGTTCACTGTTTTGTAAACAAAGATTGGTTGCATAACATATCGGATCATGATGGCAAGGAGATTATTGTTGCAAATAAACAGAAGTTGACAGTTTTGTGCAACGGAGACTGCAATATTGTAACTAAAACTGATGATTTCGAGTTTGAAGTAACAATTAAGGAAGTTGCTTGTGTTCCCGCATTGGCCACAAATTTGTTGTCAGTTAGCCAACTTATTAAGAATGGGAATAAAGTTTTGTTCACCGAGAGCGGCTGCAGTATTGTCAACAAAAGCAATGAAGTTGTGGCAGAAGCAATATTACAGAATGGAGTCTACAAGTTGATTATGCCGGAATGTGCATTTGTGGCTTCAGGAGTTGTTTCTAAGGATATTTGGCATCGTAGGTTATCGCATATTTGTAATAACTAAGCCTCATGTACAGTTTGTTGTGAAGGCAAGCAGAGTCGGCTTCCCTTTAAGCACATTGGTACAAGGTGTGAGGAGGTACTTCAGCTAGTACATATGGATATTTGTGGCCCAATGGAAGAAGTGTCAATGGGCGGCTCCAGATTTTTCTTACTATTTGTTGATGATTTTAGCAAGATGACATTTGTTTATTTTCTAAAACACAAAAGTGAAGCTCTAGACAAGTTTAAGGATTTCAAAGCGATGACAGAAAACCAAACTAACAAAACCATCAAAGCAATTCGAAGTGACCAGGGAAAAGAGTTTTGCAATCGTGAGTTTGATCTATTTCTTAGAAAATATGGCATCAATCATCAGAAAACAAATGCTTACACAGCTGAAAGCAATGGATTTTGTGAACGCCGGAATCGTTCAGTTCTTGAGAAGGCAAAATGCATGCTGTTCGAAGCTAAGCTAGGAAAGGAGTTCTGGGCTGAAAGTACTCACACAGCTGTATACTTGCAGAACCGAATTATAGCTGCTGGACTTAATAACAAGACTCCCTATGAAGTGTGGACTGGTGTGAAGCCTGATCTCAGCCATATAAGAATATTTGGTAGTCCTGTTATGGTACATGTTGCTAAGGAAAAGCGGTTAAAGTGGGACAGAAAGGCTGTGAAGCACATTCTAGTTGGATACCCAGATGGAATCAAAGGTTATAGAGTGTACAACCCTGAAACTAAGCGTATTACAACCAGCAGAGATGTTGTTATTATGGAAGATACGGTAACTGATGTTGTGATACCAGTAACTGAAAATCTCACAGAACCAGGAGAGGTGGTGGAGGATGTTGTCTCAGATGAGAGCTCAGTTTCAGTGGGGGATGTAACTTTTACAGACGAAGAGTATCTGACAGATAAGACTTTGACAGAAGATCAAGATGACTCATATATTCCCAGTACCAGTGAATATGAGGACGCCGATGAGACCACTAAGCCTGAACACCCAAGGAAGTCAACCAGGATTAAAAAAGCTCCAGAATATTATGGTGTTGCGAATAAATGCCAAGATACTGATGTACTAGATGACGCAAGTGGCTTGACACTGAAGGAAGCTCTAAGTGGACCAGAGAAGGACCAGTGGCTCAAGGCTGTCAATGAAGAGCTCCAGTGTTTTGAGCAAAATAATGCATGGGAACTAGTAGACATTCCGAAGAGTGGGACAGTAGTAAGATGCAAGTGGGTCCTAAAAAAGAAATATGATGGTGACAACAATGTTCGTTTTCGAGCGAGGTTGGTAGCTAAGGGCTTCATGCAGAAACAAGGTATGGACTATACTGATACTTTTTCGCCCGTAGTTAGACATACAACGCTGCGAATGTTATTTGCATTGTCAGTTCAACTTAGTTTTGATATAACTCACTTAGATGTTGTAACAGCATTCTTGAATGGGGATCTTGAGGAAACGCTTTACATGCATCAACCAGAAAGTTTTCCTAATATGCAAAAAGGTAAAGTGCTGAAGCTAAATAGAGCCATATATGGGTTAAAGCAGTCCTCGAGAGCCTGGTACAAGAAGGTGGACCAGAGTCTTATTGACATGGGTTACAGGAGGTCAAAGCTGGAACCATGTCTTTATTCTAGGAATAAAGGTGACTTGAAAACAATCATTGCGTTATATGTTGATGATTTTTTTATATTTTCTAATGATATTGTAGAAACTGATAATTTGAAAAGGGCTTTAGCTTCCAGATTTAAGATTAAAGACTTAGGGGAAGTTAGGCAATGTCTTGGCATGAATGTAAGTGTAGATAAGGCTAATGGGGTCATTGCATTGAGTCAAGAAAATTACATTAACCAATTATTAGATCGTTTCCAAATGACAGATTGCAAGACCGCAGATAGTCCTTTAGAGCCCAAGTTAAATATTAGTGGCAGTACTGAAAGTGACTGTGACAAAAGTGTGCCATACCAACAACTTGTCGGTAGCCTTATGTATCTTGCTGTGCTGACAAGACCAGATATTGCTTTTGCGGTTGGTTATTTAAGCCAATTTAATAATTGTTTCAACAAAGAAACTTGGACTTATGCCAAAAGAGTGCTTAGATATCTTAAGAAAACTAAGCATATTGGTCTTAAGTATTGTAAAACAGGTAATTCCCAGCTAGTTGGCTTTGTAGATGCTGATTGGGGCAACAATTCGGCTGATAGGCGCTCATACACCGGTATGTGTTTTACTATGTCTGGTGGTGTAGTTTCGTGGGAATCTAAAAAAAAAAAGACTGTTGCTTTGAGTTCTACTGAAGCTGAGCTGATGGGAATCACTGAAGCCTGTAGAGAGGCTATATATTTGCGTAATTTATTAAATGAAATTACAAATATATGTTATACTGTCGATATATTTAATGATAACCAGGGTGCAATTAAGTTGTCATTTAATAATGTATTTAGTAAACGCACCAAACACATTGAAATGCGATATTTCTTCTGTCGTGATTGTGTTAATGATAAGATTGTTAACCTTAAGTATTTAGAAACGACAGAGATGCCAGCAGATATTTTGACCAAGAGTTTGTCTGGCAACAAACATGCTTATTTAATGAAAAAGTTAGGTTTGTGTTAATTTGATATTAAGTTTTATTTGGTTAAATAGAACTTATGGTATTTGGTATTAGTGGGGGTGTTGTGTTTTAATACCAAATAGGTTTTATATGTTTTATAATTGTTGGTCTATGGTCTGTAGTAGTTCACTATTTGAATTTGAAATATATGTCAGTCGTGGCTCATGATCTGTGCGTTTCCCTTGTACATTAGAGTATACTAAAGTAAGCAGAGCTACCGCCTTAATTAAATTAGTACTCGTAAATAACGATATTACGACAATAAAATATAATTAGATCACAGAGTCGCTCCGCAACACTCGTCCGTACCCCTTTACACATTACTCGTTCAAAAGCTTCATTATCCCGCGCCATATTCAATAAAATTGATTATTTCGTAATCAATTACGGAAGCGCGTAATCTAATATCTCCCGGCGACGTGACGTGCTCGTCTCGTCTTTCAGTAAAAGTGGGTCATACATTTAAATAAATAAATATTACATTAAGTTATACATATAAATTAGTGACGCCGGTCGATTGCCGTGTGACGCCGGCTGACTAAAATAGCAACACCCTATCCCGCGGTGTGTAGGAAGCGACAAAGGGAAAAATCCTACGGGTAGCAGCGTTCGTCAAAACTCAATCTACAGCTACTGTGGTCGCCAACCCACCTGCCAAGAGTGGCGACTAAGGTAACTACCCCCAAGATGATAAAAAGTCATATTTGTGGGTGGTCTATATGTCCAGCAGTGGACTATATACGGCTGTAATTTATGTATGTATATTGTATGTATTTATGTAGGTATACATTCATTTACTGAAATCCACGGTAAGCTCAAGGCTTGTGTTGTCAGTACTCAGCCAACGTTATGTACATTGAAAACATCAATATTCAGCAACGACAGCATAAAAACCCTTACTGGGATCGGAACCCAGGATTGGCGACTTCTTACATGGTCACTTAACTTGTCAAGGTTAGGTTCGCGAATTTCCTTTGGACATTGTTAAAGTAAAGGATTTTGAAAGACACATAATGGTTACATGTAACAATAAAAATCCCAAGTCACAAGAAATATGTCGCTTAGACTAGATTCCCACAAGATTTGAGCGTGCATAAATCATATTCCAGATGGTAGCCGCCATAACAATCTCGCATAGGCAATAAAAAATGAAAGGGCTAATATGGCCGCTCGTAAATTTTAGCTTGGTACTCAGTCATTCAACGTCCCAAATATTTGGACAACATTATCATTATAACGTCCACTGCTGGACATAGGTCTCCCCCAGAGCGACCCGCAATGACCGATTTTTAGCCACCTCCATCCAGTGGATTCCCTGGATGGAGTTGGAAGGTCAGATGCCAGTGGTTTTCGTAGCACTAGTGCTTACGCCAATTTCTGGGATTAGTTGCCAAGCGGACCCGAGGCTTCCATTAGCCGTGGCGTGCCGGGGCAATAGAAAAATGATGGAATGAACAAAAAAAGTGATTATTTAAACGTCTTTGAAGAAGTGCGCGTATTTTTTTATCAAAGAATTTATTCTAACGTAAATTATTAAAATATTGAAAGTATTTTGAAGATCACAAACGATAATATTTTCAATTATGGCGTCATATGTGGAGTTGATCCAATATCGGACCCAAAGGCCCAAAGGCCAAAGAGCCCTGAAGGTTTTATGACTATCTTTATCGCTGTACCTTGTCTTTTTCTCTTATTATTATTCAAATCGTGGCAGATTAAAACTCCAATCTTTTTTATACTACAACGATTGCAAACAAGCGTACAGACTTCATTTGTCATCTATGTATATTATCGCTGTATATGCCGTCTTTAATCTACGCTACAAGATATATAACTACTTAGTTACAAACGGATAAACTCGCGTGTACTTATACTTGCACTTTTTTTTTATGACATAGGCGGCAAACGAGCAGACGGATTGCCTGGTGGTAAGCAATTACCGTCGAACATGGGCACCCGCAACACCAGGGGAGTCAGAAGCGCGTTGCCGGCCTTTAAGGGGGGTTGGAGCTCACTTGGTGACGTGTTTCTGGTATGCTCTGATGGCCTTACCCTAAAGATGTCGCTCAGCGAGATATGGAGAGAGCTATGCTCGGAGTTTCTCTGAAGGATAGGATTCACAACGAATACATCCGACAGAGAACCAAAGTTATTGACATAGCTCAAAGAATTAGCACGCTGAAGTGGCAGTGGTCTAGCCATTATCGCACGAAGAATACAAGAGTGGAGACCGCAATTCAGAAACGTAGTATGGGACACTCTCCGACCAGGTGGGATGCGGCAAGCTAAAGACCGGGCGCTATGGTCCTCTTTAGGGGCAACTATGTCCAGCAGTGGAATACTATAATGATGACTCTGGTGGTGGTCTAGTTCGATATAAGTACACGTGAATTTATCTGTTTGTAACTAAGTAACAGTAAACATGGCTCACAAGAGTTTTAATTATATTACAAGACAAGGTACGCTTACTTCTGTGGTGTAATGGGCTATCACTATCTAAATGATTTACTGCAAATGAGATCGAGTACCGCCATTAGACCCGTTTATCGCGTGTACACAATGTGTACTTTTGTACCGTACCGGTATTATGTAACTGTTAGCTTTATGTGGTCAGTATGATGACAGGTCTGGCCTAGTGGGTGACCCTGCCTATGAAGCCATCCTGGGTCCAAATTCCAGTGTATTTATTTGTGTGATGATCAGACTCACCGTTGTGCTAAGATGCCATTTCAAGGCACTTCTTGTAACGTTTTATGATAGTCTGTTTTATGTTTTTGTAAAGTTTAATTTAATTGTTTTTTTGATTTTTGATTTTGATTTTGCTCATGCACCATAATAACATATGAGTATGACGTAATTGATAAGGATATTAAGTAAATTGACCGCATTAATAATATGCTACAAGAAGTACTAATCTTGGGCAGATGAAGTCGTAATTAATATCGAAGCTAGTTAAATATAAGTAGTAAGGACGCTTTAATAACTTAATTATTTCCAAATAATAGAGGGTCCCTGACATTTACACTCTGAAGATCAAAGTTTCGTCAGCTTGACTCGCCTCAGCTTGATCGACGGTAACACGGGGTCGGTCAGCGAATTACCTCCTGACATGCCCTTTGTCCTACATTTCTCTTCTCCTTCTCGGCCCTCGTGTGGTGATTACAATTGTGTTAATGTGTGGAGACATGCGAGAAGACAGGTGGGCGTACTTGTAAGGGTACATTTCGAGTTATGTTTGGATCAGTGATATATATAGGTGTAGGAGTATTGGATGCTCGTTGTTCTAGAATAAATAGTCATTATCTAAAAAAAACCGGCCAAGTGCGAGTCGGACTCGCGCACCGAGGGTTCCGTACAAACCTGCAAGGTTTACAAAGTTTATATTTATTAAAAAATATATATTTTGTAATGTAACTAAAAATTTAAGGTTTTCGGAATTTTCCCTTTATGTGTGCTATAAAACGTTGCTTCATGCCAAATTTCAAGATTCTAGGTCGACTGGAAGTACCCTTTAGGTTTTGATTCCCTTGCGAGTACTTGCGAGTTTCAAAATATGCAGCTTAAATTGCTGTTTCTTTTGATTGCGTTGACATAGAAGTTTGATTTTGCTACAGCTTAAAGGTATTATAGACCTGAGTATTTGGTATGAATTTCAATTTAATACCTCTACGCGTTTATGAGGAAATGGGTAGTAAGTTTAAAATTATTAAAAAAAAAAAAATTATGTGATGTAACTAAAAATTTATGGTTTTCGTAATTTTTCCTTTATCTATGCTATAAGACGTTGCTTCGTACCAAATTTCAAGATTCTGAGTTCACGGGAAGCACCCTGTAGGTTTTGATTCCCTTGCAAGTGTCGAAAATTTGCGGCATAAACGGCTGTATCTTTTGATTGCGTTGGCTTAGAAGTTTGATTTTTTCACAGCTTCAAGGGACAGTAGACCTGAGTAATTGATATAAATTTCAGCTTCATACCTCCACGCGTTCCTGAGAAAAAGGGTCTTGACAGACGGACGGACGGACGGACGGACAGACGGACAACAAAGTGATCCTATAAGGGTTCCGTTTTTTCCTTTTGAGGTACGGAACCCTAAAAAGCTCGAAATCATTGTGTCTAAACAAAATTGACGAACCGACTGGCTTAGTGGTTAGTGATCCTGCCTATGAAGCTGATATTACTGGGTTCAAATCCCAGTCAGGGCATTTAGTTTTGTGATGAGCATTGAGCACAGATATTAGTTACTGAGTCATGGGTGTTTTCTATGTATTTAAATATTTATATGTATATATCTATCTATTATATATATCGTCGTCTAGTACCTACAACACAAGCCTTAGTGAGCTTACCGTAGGACTAAACAAATATTTAAAATAAATATTTTTTTCCAATAGATTTATAAAAAAAATATGTCACTACTAGTAACTTCTAAGTGTCCGAGGTACCTACTGGATTTTGGTATAAGTTAGTTCACATTTTTTAATTAGTTATCGTGTTCAAGCAATTTTTCTACATAGTGTTTATTTAGCCCGCGACACTGAGTTATATTTGCTATGTATCACTGTATTTCTTTAGCGATAAAAATGTCAAACCAGGTGGCTAGAAAGAGAATCTAAACTGCTCACCTTTAAAAATGTAACACGCAGTGTTTACAAGCCCCGAGGAGGCATTTTTCGTGTCGCGCGTTACCGAAACTGTTATGTCACGGTAAGTACCCCGTTTTGGACACTTTGGATCCAGTCCAAGTGTCGTCCCGACCACCCAGCTTCATCTGACCTCCCGCACCTTTTTAGCCACCTATAAAACCAAATGATCTGGTAAAGCCATATCGATGCGGGGGTCTTGTTACGTTGGTATTAAGACCACTTAAGACTAAGTGGGACTAGCTAGCATGACATATTGTATGTTTCCGTAATCGTAAATACAGAACTAACTGTTGACAAGCCGGGAATATGTTGTTTGTCCTTTATGTTGGGACGGACGGAAATCGACAGAGAATTTGTTATGAAAGCGGAAATAAATGCTATTTCTCTGGTATCGTGACTCCTAGAAAACTTAGGACAGAATACACTACAGAACAGAAAGGACAAGACATGTGTCAACTTGTGTATGGAAATTTTGTTCATGTTTAGACGTCATTGATTGACATTTAACCTGCGAATCTTAAAGAAAAGAGCGTGTACCACCTTAAAGGTTTGCAATGCGTCTTGACCCGTCTGGTGTTTCGCGTGTTGCTTACCGTCAGCTTATTTGTCTGCTCGTTTGTTTTTAAGTCATATAAAAAAATCACCATTCATTCAATTGACATTTCACCAGTTTATAGCCAAATTCCCGCTGCAAAGTGGAGAATTCCTTTCCATTTGTGGTACAGTGTAGCCATGCTGTATGAAATACCATGAATTATTCTAGGGTTAAAATACAACAGCCTCGTAATATCATTTCACAGGTTTCCATTGAGGAAATATAAAAAAATCTCATCTAAGTTACAACTCAAAAACTCAAGTCATAAACTATATCACTGCGATGGTCGGGTTTTATCATTTTTTACCATATGGTCGGGTTTTACCATTTTTCACCATATAGTCGGGTTTTACCATTTTTCACCATATGGTCGGGTTTTACCATTTTTCACCATATGGTCGGGTTTTACCATTTTTCACGCTCCAAAAAGTATATGAGTGCAAAAGTGACGGATAGAGCGATAAACGATAAAATGTAAATCATGCTATCCGTACTGATCTTGTCGCTCTCATAACTAGTACTAGAAGTCGATATGATATTAAAATACATTATGTAAACAACACAACTTCTTCCCATTCAAAAGATAAAATTTTTGCATAGTGGAAACTACATTTCTTAATACATGCATCTCAACTATTTCTCATGCATTTTCACCAACAAAACTCGCCACAATCTCACAAAATTTAATCTAGATGACACCAACCAGCGTCTTACGTACAAAGGGAACATTTAAATTCAAATCCATTCCTCTTATAACCAGATCTTTCTAGATGGAAAGCAAACTGTGTCTACATGGTAATACAAAGTCTATTATTTCTTACACAAAGGGTCGCTTTGATACAATAGAAAAAAACTTGTTTACGTTTAAGAGTGGATTGTGGATGAGATGAAATCGTGCGATGAGGCTTCAGTATTCAGATAGTGCTTTGGTAGCGATGTTTCATAGATACGGTGTAGTGCTTTAAAGTATTTTGATTTTTTTATAGTATTTACATCGACTGGTCAGTGGGTGCAAAAATACAACTTTAGTTTTATGAAACGAAACGAAGCGAATCTGAGTTTCATAATAATATGCGGTTTTTGAACGCCTTAAAGAGAGTTTATGATATGTGTGTAGATAAAGGTATTTTACAAATATGAGTGACTGAAATTAAGTCTAATATTAAGTGACGGGTAGTGGGAACATAATTCAACACTTTTGAATATACTATTATAGTCTATTGGTATATTGTATTGTATTGTTTTGTTGTTCTTGCCATGTGGTGACGGCCGAGAATAGCATCGCACCATCTCTAACACTGGTGTCGTATGTGGTGACAAAGGGACACCGACGGATAGGCTGCGGCGTCCGTCGAAATTTGCTATCGCCAACCCGCCTGCCATGCGTGGTGACTATGGCAATTACTCTCCAAAATAATACATTATGACTATATTTGGAGGCCTATATCCAGCGGAGGACGTCTTACGGTTGATATGATATTGTAGGACAGTTCAGTAATAAATAAATTTACTGATAAATCAATGGAGTTATGCACATAACAGGCAATAATACTTATGTAATAATTTATGTAATATAATATATCATAATATACATGTATCTCATTAGTACACTAATCAAATGGCAAATCTAATTAACCTTTGAGGTACGAAAGCTGGCCTTTAATTAAGTCAGTCCATAATGTTCGAGATGATCATCTGATCACATCTGACAGTCGGGGCAATTATGGAGGGAGTGTCGCCGGGGATGGGTTATTTATATTCTGTGGTAAACAGCGGGTGATATAAAGAAAAAAAATGGTAATAGCAAGACGCCATATATAATTATAAAGCTGTATTGGTGAAAAACTTAGCTAAAGCACCTGGTCTATGTGGTAGTATCGTGTGTGTACACGCATGTCGGCGATCTATATTCAAATTTTGACGTAAGTTCCATATTAATTATTTACACTACTACATAGACACGGTCCTTCAGTTAAGTTTTCACCTATATTTATTCAGTAACAATTTCCGAGTGTGACGTTATGCTTGATAGTCGTTTGCAAATTGATTTGGCAAACAATTTGATTTTACATTTTAGCCATATGCAGTTTACTGCTGAATATAGGCCTCCCACAAATATGACTTGTATCACCTTGGGGGTAGTTGCCATAGACGCCACGTTTGGCATGCGTGTTGGCGACCGCAGTAGCTGTATATTGGGTTTCGACGGACGCTGCTGCCCGTCCGTAGCATTTTTCCCTTTGTCGCGTTCTTACGACACCCGCGGGAGATGGGGTGGTGCTATTCTAGTCAGCCGGCATCACACGGCATATCTTGACAAAGTTGTATTATCATCAGTGATTACAAGAAAGTACCTACTTTCTTCTTGCATGTGATTGCCGAAAAACTGTCTTTTTCCAGCTTCGTAAAACATGCTTTTTAAATGAACGCCCCTTAATTTCGTATGCATTTTCTTCCAAGATGAAGTAACTATTATAACTGCAAATGGGAATAATTCTATAAGTCATTTCAACAACTTCATGTTGTCAGCCATTTTGTTTCAGAATATGCGATGTGGTTGATACATGCAGTTCATTGTCCCCGCAATCAGTTTCAACTGACGACGTCGTTGCGACGTGCAAACTGGTCTGCGATCCTC
This sequence comes from Grapholita molesta, assembly GCA_022674325.2. Lineage (NCBI taxonomy): Eukaryota > Metazoa > Arthropoda > Insecta > Lepidoptera > Tortricidae > Grapholita > Grapholita molesta. The sequence continues at coordinate 1,383,038 of CP053130.2, forward strand.
ACTGCTCTGCGAAGCAAAGTTGGTCCAGCATAGTGCAACCTCTGTTAGGAAGCTGTTGTCATGTTTCTGAAGTTTACGCTTATAATGGTTGTTTTTGGTGGGGAATTGCACCTGCTTGGTGTTCTCTGGATACGCTGAATTGAGATCGTTCTGTATGCTCGTTTCTTATCTTATGGCTTAGATAGCTCCACTGAGGTTCACAGATAGAGATTACTTTGCATTTATCAGAAAATCTGTAAGATTATGTGGTGTCTTACACGTCTAGCTAGAAATAATAGAATATGTATTTTAGTAATCCGCCTTATCCTAAGACTGTGTAAGTTAAAAAATAAACACTTAGCCTGCGATATAAGTTTAATAAATTAAAACATAAATAGCAAAAAAGGTTCGACCGCTGCTTAAAAAACGGCTACAGTAGGCACATTGTATCCGAACCGTTTTTCAAAATAAGTAGATCCAAACTGTGTTTGACTGCCTCCGTGGTCGATGATAGAATGAAAGATGCAAAGATGGAATGGAAGGGATGAATGAGAAAGGATGAATAAATAATTGACATACTTTTAATGATAATTTAATTATAAATGTAATAACAATAATTAATATATAGGTAATATTTTAAATGATTATTTAATTCATATTAGTTTTATGATATAATGTTTGCATGTCGTCATACGACAGAATACTGCGCATCAAATTGTACGACCACCTGTACCTGTAGAATTGTATTCTAGCAAATAAAAAATCTTTATCTTATCTTATCTTACGCAGACGGTACGGAATCGCAGTGACGTGCCGTAAACTTTTTTACTTGTACCTCAAAATACGCAGTACCCTTACCATGAGTTGTGACATTGACGTTTTCGATAACGAGTATCGAGTTTACTATCTGTGCATCTCGCTTGTACTATTTTAGTGCGAACAAGATGCACAGATAGTAAACTCGATATCGAATACGTCAATGTCACAACTCATGGTGAGGGCACAGGTGTACCGTAAATTGGGGTGCTCCAAAAAGTTTTCGTATGGCGTCGTCACGGCGTACACGTTGCGTCTGCGTATTTTAAGCAGAGGTGTGAAGAGCATGCGTTAAATGACACGACAGGTCACGCTTCCGTAACGTCAGCGTACTTTGAATAGTGGTGTGGGGGACATACGATAAAAGCGGTACGCATACGATTCCGTTGCGTCTGAGTATTTTAAGTAGCGGTGCGGCCTAAACTTAAATAAATAAATAATTATTTAATTATACTCTTTATTAATTTTTTTTATAATTTAGAAAGGCACATTGTTATCGATGAATTCTCAATGAAAATTGAGACTTCGATGGTTCAATACGCTGGCGGTACATAGATGTATTTACACGTCACCCATGATGACGTATACGACGAGGGATACATAGAAAAAATTAGACAAGTCTAAACGGTACTCGTATAGCACAATTGGTAGTGCACTGTGCTATTGAGCCAGTGGTTGTGGGTTCGAGTCCCGCTGCGAGTCAAAATTTTTCATTTTTTTTAATTTAAATATTAAATTAGTAACTTTGTAAAAGTAACCGAGTAGGTATAATGGGTAATATAATAAAACAAGGTGGAAAAACGGCTAAACAGATAAAGAAATACATCCTATCTTTTAAATTATGAGATAAGGACACTAATAATTTAAAATATTCACTAATAAATGTCATTTTAGGGCTTTTGGTGGTTTAAAACCACTGAAACGGATTATATCGTGTATACTAACTTAAACTCATCCCGACGTTTCGAACCCTTTAGCAGCGTTCGTGGTCATCGGGTGGGATCGGGTCGAGTTGAACTTCTAATTATATTATATAATCCGTTTTAGTTGTTTTATTTCATGAGTAAATTGCGGCAACCAAATACAATTTCTGGACCCGGGTATGTCCTTAAACTACGTCCAACAATGAGAGGTAGGGCACAGCGATGACCATCACGCTTGAATCTGGGGCAGCCCAACTGGGGAAGTACCTCCTCCTTACAGAAGACCACAGCAATAATAGCACTGCTACCTTTCAGGTATGTAGTGTTGTGTTCCTGATGGTGAGTAAGGTTCCCAGAGCTCCAACTCCCCTTAAAGGCCGGCAACGCGCTTGTGACTCCCCTGGTGTTGCGGGTGCCCATGGGCGACGGTAATTGCTTACCATCAGGCAATCCGTCTGCTCGTTTGCCGCCTATGACATAAAAAAAAAAATCTATGTTGCTGGATTTATTTTATTTGCCGAAAACTTTAGCTTAATGAGACATGTCATTTAAATAAGATCATCCAATCACTAAAATACACAAATCAACAGCCATATTAGATTAATTGTCCGTCTTTATCCAGCGAAGAGGAAAAATGAATTAAGCTAATTTTCCGCTGAAAACCGTTGTACTATTTCTGATCCGACTGACGTCTCCACAAAGATCTTAGGAAAATAGTAAAGTTAATTAAAACTTAATCTGACAGGCAAAACCATCTACACAGATAACCGCTCTTAGAGGCGGAAATCATTCACCCAAGCAGAAATACAAACCAGTCTGATTACAATTTCGCCGCCCCGGGGCGAATAATCACTACGTTTGTTGAGCCGCGCGCACAGTCCAACGGTGCCCTAGTTCGCTGATTGATTCCTTTGATTAGCGGCAAAGCATCGATGAATAACAAACGTCGACACGAGACTGCAAGGGAGTCGCGGTGAAATATTGCGTACTTGATGTATATGCTATTCAAAGGCTCTGAACATGTTCTATTTATAGAAGGGGGTATTGGTGTTCTCATTTTGTGTTATTTGAGTTTTGCTCTCTTATATCTAATCCTCACAGGTTTTATATGAAGGTAGCTTTATAAATATTTCAATTTTGTCTCGTACCAGACGTATGATATATTTCTGTATTATATTAGGCTTTATGATATTTTCTGAAAAAGAAAAATTTACTATCCGTCCTTTTATTGCTAGCTACCAGGCAAACAAAGAATTATCTACTAGAACAAGATGGTATACTATAAGCAGTGAGTCTAAAAACAACACAAACTAACCTCGACCATACCGAAAGACGATGTTGATGAATACCGAACTAAGCCGGAATAAGAAATAGCTAAATATCGAAAGTGACGAATGAATGGTGACGAGAGCAGAGAGAGACGAATTTAAGAACTTGACAAAAGGAATGAGACGAGCCAAGAGTATACCAACAAGATCGACAAAAATATTAGAACAAGCTTTAATGGTACTTTGAATAGGAAATGACGACTATCGAAGTAATACCAAAGCCATTGGAAGTCCATGTCGACGCTATTCGCGTGAAGCTAGACCCTTGACTGTTTTGACTCCCTGCGTCTACGTTGCTAACCTACGAATGCATAAATGGGTTGAAGAACTGCAGAACAATCATAGGAGAGCTTTTCAAACAAGGGTTTCATTTAAACCTAAAATCTACTGAAATTAATAGTATTAAATAGTAGTAATATGACTCACAACAGTTTAAATTATATTAGTTGAAGGAACAATTGAACCCCAAGTTCCAACTCCCATAAGGAATCGTTAAATTCATAAAAGCGTTCCAAAATTTTGATATTGTATACATTCTGACCACTGACTTCAAGAAATGGACTCCTACACCCAAACAATTTATGTAAAAAAATATGGCACTAATTGACATTTCTATCACGTTCCAGTTTATGCTAATAATGCTAATTTATAATCTTCTTTTAGATAATATAATCAAACAAAAAAGAGCTCAGTTCTAATTATTAAGTGTCAAACTTCTATATTGATAAAGTAATAACTTTTTAGTATTTGTTGACACTTTCACTGACAGCGGTTTAAAGAAGACTAAATGTACCACCCAAGTTGTTCGAGCGGTTGTTTTTTAGAGCCATATTTTTGGGGCTGATTGTGAATCTACCTTTATTATACATCGATGATTCTTTCTACTTATATTATTATTTCTACTATCAGTATTCTTGTATTACATATAATCCGTACACACGACGTATTAAGGCCTATTCCGAAGACGGAGTTTCGGAATTGAGACGGTCTGACCGGCTCGAGGCATGAGCTGACAGCTGAAGAAAGGAATATAAATACTTTATCTGTAGACACATGCGAAAAAAAAAATTGATAAATAAAAGAAGTGCCATGTATTTAAAGTTTGTATTTATTAATATCGTCAAGTGAGAAATTCACGGCTGAGAAATAAAAGTAGAATAATAACATTAAATAAATATAAATATAAAAGACACATAGAAAGATTCCTGAAATTTTGAACCCATCTGAGTTTAAATTGGGCTAGGATTACGCGGTACTTACAGGCAAGCAGCAAAAGTGGCTGAGCGATTCAAAATGACCGACACACGCTCTTATTCTCCTGACAATAGAGATGTGTTGGCCGCATTTTGATCATCTAAACCGCTTAGTCACTTCTGCGGCTGACTGTACACGATGTGACAATTAAGCAATAGAAACTGAAGTCAATAACAAAATCAATCAAATTTTCTTGTATGAAACTAGTTCATCAGATAGATAAAGCAGAAAAAATGGGGGCACGCCATGCGACATTTTCACTCGATATTATTACGGAAATAAGTGACCAATATTTTTTGATAGACAAACTACCATCATCATCTTCGTATCAGCCGAAGCACTTTCACTGTTGGACAAAGCGACCCACAGTGACCGTCTTTGCCCCACCCGCGTCCAGTGGATTCCCGCGATTTTTACCAATGTCCAACTTGTGCTAGGGAATCTGCCAACGCTGTGCTTTCCAATACGTGGTCACCACTCGAGTTCTTTTACGCGCCAATGGCCAAGGGTTCTACGTACGATATGCATCGCAAACATTACCAACACGCAACAATTCCAAATTGAAATTGCAAGTTTTATCTAAACCGCGTCCGCTCAGCTTATCCACCCGCTCCCGCTCCGTTCCACGCTCCTGCCACTCGAGCGGCCTCAAGAGCCCCGTGATTATGGGGCGTCACGTGCACGGCCCGGATTATGTACCGTGCCGAATTGCTTGAGGTCACTGTTTCTCGAAACGATTTCGGAGTGTTACGGCTCTGTGAGACCTTAGGTTTTCGCGTGACTAAAATCTATTTTTAACTATCGCTTTTTGTTTTGAGGCAAAGATAATGTACAAGTGGAGGGCTGACCAACTAAGGGAAAGGAATTATTTATTTTGCTTAAGACTGTTTATATAATATGATTCAGCAAATATTTGTAACTATGATTATGTAGTGTTAGTCCTTTAAATTGTAGGGTAGAATTGAAAGTGACATTCCACAAAGAAATCGCATAAGAAAGAGGGTAGATCGCTACGGTGTGTAGTTACTACCGTTAAATCTCGCAGTACTACAGTTGCGAATGGCGCTTGCAACGTCGTCAAAATAAACATACATGGTAATCCCGTTTTAGTAATAGTTGTAATACATTTCAATTACTTGCAGTGTATTTCTCATGTCGTTACGGGCGCTAACGACTGCCAGTGAGAGTTGTTTCAAAGTTCTGTTACCGCTGCGAACATAGCCAACTTAATATCAAACGTGTAGACACGAACGCCAAACATTTGACGAGAACCAAACCCACAACGCTTCGACGCACGCCCGGCTACCTAGAATATTTACCAAATAACGGACCTTTGTTAACAGCAAATAGTTGCGTCCATTAGAGCGGTTTAACCCGGTTCAAACTGGCGTGTTCTCATTGGGCGAGCGAGTGATGGTGGTTTGTTTTAAATTCCTCTAGATCTAATAAAATGTTATTGTGGGTTCGTTATACGGCTCAATCAACTATTTTCTGTCACTCGTTGTCATGGTTACGGGTCACTCTTAAAACTGCGTTTTTATGGCGTCTAAATACATAAAACATTTGTATTTGAGGTAGCTATAATTATGTCCTTTTCATAATTTCACATTTTTTCTAACGAACTATGCCAATGATGTCCCCTGACTCTGGGCAGATTAACAAAAAAATATTGTTGATTCACTGATTTAGGTATTGCATTATGTTGACGCTTTGTGAGTTCTACATCACCATTATTTCAGCCATTAGACGCCCACTGCTGGTTATAGGCCTCAAATTTGTACTTGTATACTTGTGGGTTGAAATTGCATTTGACAGGCTGGTTGGCGAACCTAGTAGTAATCTAAGTTTGTGAAGAAATACCATCCCTCTGTATTATTAACCTGGCACACTTTTGATTATCATGATCGTTTGGCCTGACGTATTAGGTAGTTATAAATAAACCAGTCATATTAAAGGACATTGTTTACTATCATAATGGGTCAGACTTGGTCTGGATCTGACCCAAGCTCGGCAGGTGTCAGGATTGCAACAATGGCCGGGACTCTGGGGAATGTGCCAATCAATGCGACGTTAGAATGTTTGGGGTTAAATAGCCAAAAATGGCTGCTTTTCGGGCTATATTTGTTTGTATTTGCCTACTAAATACAGATTTTATTAACACGCTTTGATCGCAATTTCGTAGAATTACTAATTAAATAAATTAATACATAAAATCATATTAAAATTAAATGCTTACACAAATTGATTGAGCACAACAGTAAACTCACGAGGGCTTGTGTTGTGGGTACTCGGCCAACGATATATATATATAATATAGAAATACTTAAATACATAGAAGACACCCATTACTTAGGAAAAAATATCTCCTCTGCACACAAATAATGCCCTTTCTGGTATTAAATAAAATAATTAATTAATAAATAAATAGTATAGGACGTTCTTACACAGATTGACTGAACCCCACGGTAAGCTGAAGAAGGCTTCTGTTGTGGGTACTCGGCCAACGACGTAATTATATGATATAAATATACTTAAATACACAGAAAACCCCCATGACTTAGGCACAAATATTTTCTCAATATAAATAAATGCCTTTACTGGGATTCGAATCTAGGACCGTCATCTTCATATATATTTGAGATATTTAATGTATCCTATCTGTTTTGTTATATCTAATGTACACAGACTGCCTTATCTGTTTATTTTAAATAAATTAATTATAAGTCTATATTATCAGACATCATAAGAAGAATTTTACTTTCATGTAAAGAACTTTATAATTACGTATAACTTCCTGAGTTTTAAGTGCCTGTGTAGACGTCAAAGTAGAATAAATAAACTTATAATTACATTACTTTAGGTACCAGGTTCAATAACAAAGCATAAAAAGGGGACTTAAGGAAGCTAGATAAAAGAAATAATAATTGGTATATGATTTATCTACACATAATAACCCTTCTATAATGCGTTCAAACAGCTACCATATTATACATTTGGTTACAACATTTTTTTTATATAAATATCCATGCTTTTTATATGGAAACTAGATATTTTATTGTAGTATTTACATATTTCCTGATGACATATTATCAATGAATTTAAACTGATTAGGTATTGGTCGTTGCGGTGACTGGTGATTGCATAGAAAATTTGTGATAAGTCACTTCGTTGTAGATCCCAATTTTTGATGCTTTTTCTTTTCTTATTTAATACGTAGTTGTAAGTATAAATAACTGACGTTCTCTTGATGCGTACATAGATTTGAAATATCGGAAAATTTGAACTGCATGAAATATGGTTTTTAACGTTGGAAGAAAAAAAGTGTATGCTCATTTTGCCAAGGCTGTAAATATCTACATACAACCAAAGCAGCCAATAGCTTCTAAGGAATAATTAATGTATGGGCACAATTTAACGTGTATATCTGATGCGGGCCGATGTTTTCGTACCTGGCGTAACCTTTTTGTGACATGGGTTATGTTAATAGAGAAAATTTCAGTAGGCAAAGCGCTGCCTTGATCCTCTACTCAATGACACTTTAATAGTTCGATCAATGTTGCCTGAGAATCTAACATATTTAACATCATGACTTTAAAGTAACAATTTAAAAAAACATCGAACAAGGAGATGCATACTGCTTGACTATTTAAAATGTAAGTTAAAATATTAGTAGCAAACTGAACTGTCTTTCCTTTAGAAAAACTGACGAATGTTTTCTCCGTAGGTTTTTAACTCAGTGACTTTTTCTATACAGATTAATTTGACGACTAAGTACTGGTTTGGCCTAGTGGGTAGTAACCCTGCCTATGAACCTGATGGTTCCGGGTTCAAATCTCAGTAAGGGCATGTATTTGTGTGATGAGGATATTTTATACTGAGTAATGGGTGTTTTATATATGTTTTTAAGTATTTGTATATTATATATATCGTCGGTTGAGTACTCACAACACAAGCCTTCTTGAGCTTACCGTGGGAATCAGTCAGTTTGTGTAAGGATGTCCTGTAATATAATGACTAACTTTTGAAATATGGCTACTTTTGATATTTTTTGTTGGTCAAACTACTAGAAAAATCTTTAATCATTGATTTTCACTCAGTACTTACTCAGCTATCACGCAAAAGGGTCGATAGCAGTATGATCAACGACTCTAAAATGATTTGGTTGTTGGCCTCTGTTTAGTGACAATATCCGGGCTAGTTTCATCTCCGTGTAAACCCGCTGTAGTTTGCACGCACTGCGGCTAAGCCCTGGCCGGGTTGCGCGCGGCACGCTCATGTAGATTATATTGTCTGTCGCCATAGCCCGGTATTCCGACAGGTATTCATTCGTTTGTGGGCACGAAAGAGATATTTCTAGATTATAGAGTTCTAATAGTTTAGAGGAAAGAGAATGAAGTGAAAAACACGAAGTTTTAGGACGATCAATGATAAAAAAAAAGATAAAAGATCTTTATTTTTCAATTTAGGCACATTACATGCATTTATGGACGTCAAAGAAAAATCTACACCGGTTCAAACCCTACACCTTGACCCGAGAAGATACCGGCAAGAAACTACGGCGGGACTTATTTTTTCAATACAGTGATACATCAAATCTTAAAGTACTTACATAATTATGCGTAGTCCGATAAGAAAACATATCAAACAGTTTATTACAAGATGTAACTAAAAATACTAAAATATAAAAGTAAAAATAATAATATGTGTTTCAATGATGTTGCTTCAAGTTTGTTAGACTATAAATGAAGCACTGGTTGCAATCCGAAAGTCACGGGTTTGAACGCCGACTAGAATCAATAAGATTTTCGAAATGTATGTACAGTCAGCGTCACATAGTTGCAGTTAGTATGACCATATCGATACACATCCTTACTGCTACATAAATAAAAATTTGTATCGATATAATTGGCCATATTGGTTCTAACTCACTATATGACGCTGACTGTATTAGATTATGATCTGATATGGATCTATCTTCATTCAGACTTAGCGTTAGTGTAAGTCGAATGTCACACAGCTGCGAATACCGCATGACGACGGCGTGGGAAGGAGATAGCGTTATGCGTTTTAATAGCGCTGTCTTGTTCAAGTTCACACGACAACGCCTACGGCCTAGTTTACCCTTTAGGTTGGAAAGTCAGTCAGTGAACTAGTGGCTACCCCATCTCGTTCAGCGATTTGTTATTGACTAACAAACATTCAAACGTCTTTACTAACTTTCACATTTATAATTTAAGTAGGATAATTTGTTTACGAGATTGTTTACGAGAGGTAAAGTACCATCACCCTTGAATCTGGGGAAGTGCCTCCCCCTTACAGAAGACCACAGCCATAAAAGCACTCCTACCTTTCAGGTATGTAGTGTTGTGTTAATGATGGTGAGTAAGGTTCCCATAGCTCCAACCCCCCTTAAAGGCCGGCAACGCTTGTTTTGATGGCCCATGGGCGACGGTAATTGCTTACCACCAGGCAATACGTCTGCTCGTTTGCCGCCTATGTCATAAAAAAATGAATATTAACTTTTTAAATATTTATATTCGTTAAGTAAAATCGCACTTTAGCTCCCCTTGAAAGATGTAATAAAAAAATTGTTTTTTGTTTTGATTCTGATTGTCATTTGTTTTAAGTGCTAGTCGATTAGCACTAAGGTAATGCCTCTCAGCCAATCGTGCGTATGTCGGGAGTCGTATTATTCGCATGAGATTAGTGGCTGGTAACACGAATGTTACCGTAAATTGCGTTATGTTACTGTGACAGATCGCAACCGTGGTTTGCGATAAGGCTGGAGCTAGGATTAGAGCGGTAAGCGTCGAATCTGTTAAGATATAATATGATTGGATATATAGTTATTTAATTTGAGATACAATATATGTATAGCATGCAATTGACGCTATAAATCAAGTGTTACAAGAAAAATTAAGTTATAAATGGCATACGGTTTACTTAATGATTTTAGTATGAACAGGAAATTACATGAGCACAAAAGATTGGGAAATAGGAAATAGATACCTACTCATTAATTAAAGTAAGATGTGTGTGATTTTTAGTTAAATACACTAAAAATAATGAATAAGTATAAGTACCAAGGAATTATTTGATTAAATCATACACAATTAAATAGAAATGTAATAAAATAGCCAACTTTTAAAAATATTAACTCAATATCACATAATCAAATTGCGAATCTAAAAATCCAATAATCAATTAACTAACCTACATTATTACAGACGTTCAGTAACCCCACCACCACAGACTAGCGAGCCTCTAACACAATGCAGCCACTAATCCAGCGATCCGTTGATATCAACAAGTATATTTAAATCTGTTACCCGCCGTCTTTAACACCACATCCCAAAGCATAACACCACGCGAAATCTCATATTCTCGCCGCGGCTTGCTTTGATGTGCTCCTAATGAAGACGACTCATGAGCTGAAGGCGTTGGTTACGTGAAGAATCCAGTATCGGCTTACAGAAACAAGAATTCTCACTTTGAAGATTCCCTATTTAATTAGCAAGGCATTTTCCCTAGGCAACTAAGAGGACTTAAAAATGAGTGAACATTTCTGATATACTTTATTGTCTTTCCCAAGTTATCGAAACTCAATATTTAATTATATTAATTATATTACATTATGTTGGGAATCTAAATACGAAATTAAAACTAAAATTAAATAAAATTAAATGTAAAAAACCTCGCCAAATCCCCCTGCCTCCGGTATGCTGCCCAGAATACTGGCGGCGTTGCCCTTCTGGATTGCCAGACTTAGTTTTTGGGCCAGGAAGGATCCGGCCCTGTAGTCCCCTGTGGCAACTATAAGCCGGGACGACATTTCTTTTAAGAATTTTTTTGTGTCACTTGACCAAGGCCCTAGAGTTTAATTTAAACTCAATATTATTATACTGCATATACTAAATTTGTGTAATTATTTTACAAGTTCTTAGGCCGCTATCACACTTGCGATTTGCGAGCGAGTTTTGTATGGCGGCGATTACGCCACGAGTTCGCCGCGTACGAGTTTTGTATAGAAATCGCTTGCGAATCGCTCAAGTGTGATAACGCTCTTAGATAACTTTAATAATGTTACATTATGTAACTATTATGATTTGATTGGCATGGGGTAAAGTAATAGAAATATTCATTTTTTTATCTCTTTGTATACACGTCTTAGTACTTATTGTCGTGTAAAGTTACGCACTGTTGTTGATATACCTAATAAATGATTAGACTTATGAAGTAATGTTTTTCTTTTATTTTATAGTATATAGTCTTATTTACATAATTCATTCATTAATTTATTTTATTTATACATTTCAGCCGTATGCAGTCCACTGCTGGACATAGACCTCCCACAAATATGACTTGTGTCATCTTGGGGGGTAGTTGCCATTGTCGCCACGCTTGGCAGGTGGGTTGGCGACCGCAGAAGCTGTATAGCTGTTTCCACGGACGCTGCTGCCCGTCCGTAGGATTTTTCCCTTTGTCGCCTCTTACGACACCCACGGGAGGAGATGGGGTGGTGCTATTCTAGTCAGCCGGCATCACACTGCGTATTTTACTTATGAATACTTAGAATTCTTAGTTTGTCACTTGCTTAATTTAAATTGCTTTTTCTTGCCAATAATTTTCTTCTCCCGTGTGGTGCCAGAGTATAGCATTACCAATCTCCTGCGGATATCGTAAGATGTGACAAAGAGAAAAAAACCTTAGAATGATGAGCAGTGGCCGACAACACCGTATCAACAGCGACTGCGATCGCCAACCCGTTTACCAAGCGTGGCGACAATGGCAACACACCCCAAAGCTACATATCATATTTGGGGAAGGTATAGTAGTACACATCGTACGTTACGTACAATTACGTACTTAACTAGTTACTGCATAAAATCTAAAAAAGGCCCTTGAGGCATTGTACCAAGGATGCTGGCGGCATTTCCTCGTTGTATCGCAATGCCGATACGTCGTGCGAGGAAGCCGCCAGCTCTTCGGTCACCAGTTTTCTGCTTGAATCAGGGATTGAATACCGGTATTATTTTCATACAAATTAACCGGTATTCAATTTCAGTATCTAAGTTTATAAGGGCACATTTTTACATTTTAACCAACTCATCAGATAATGTGTTCTCTTTACCCAAATACCATGTAAGAAGCTCGAAATAAAAATTAGGAATTAACGGAAAATTTAGATTTTTTGTAATACGAACGATCCCTGGCTTAAATATAACGGATATCAATATGCAATGCAGACGTACTATGAGAGATAGATTGAGAAAAATTGCCGCGGAATTAAGAAAGTATGGTAAGAGTACCAGCTGTCGTAAACATGTCTAAGCAATGTACGTGTGTTGAATAAACTGTCAGATATTTATTAAGGAAACCAGAAGGAAAGTCAATTTAACTTCGGAATGTTTCTTTCAGGTATATTCACGTGGGTCTGATTTGTGTGGGAACGAAAGCTGAATAGGACGCACTAAATTAATGATGTACAAAGATATTGACGTACACAGTTGTGTGGCTAAGCTGTCATCTATTAATTCGGTATTTATTGTTATCTACAGTGTTAAAAAGCTATTTAAATATGAATGTTTAGAAATATATAAAAAAATATTTTTATCCATGAAATAAAACAACTAAAACGGATTAAATCGCGTATACTAATCTAAACTTGATCCCGACGTTACGACGTTAGTATACGCGATTTAATCCGTTTTAGTTGTTTTATTTCATAAGTAATTATCGCGACAACCGAAGACAATATAATATTTTTATCGTTCAAAACACACTCATATATTCATTATGTGTGGGCAGAATTGATAATGATCGACTGAATGGATTGAACAATTTACTCAGAACGCTGCAAAGTGTTTGAAACGTTGGAATGTAATATAAATTCCATACTCGCGATTAAATCAGTTTTCACTGGTTTTATTCCATGAACTAATCATTTTTAGCGATTTTATCTCATTCCGTATCTTATAAAAATAGAGAGGAACCGCCGGACTACGCGCGTCTTGTCCAGGATTACCGCCTTCTGAATTTGACCCTTGATCCAACCACAACCACGTAGCGAGAGTCTCTCAAGATGTTGGTCGAGACCGTTCGCGGAAACAACTATCGATACAATGATCACCGAATCAACTTTCCACATGGCGGTTACCTCGTATATTTATTTATTTATCTTATAAAAAAAATATGTACTCAATAACCAAACAACGTGACGAGTGATCAAAATTTTTGTAGGAACGTGCGTAGCAGTTTCATAATTAATGCCGTGACCAGGATTATCAAATGTTATACATTAAAATTTCAACCCGTGCGCGGCTGCGGGTGTTTCCCAATTCAACGGCTATCAGTTAACGTCCGCGTTAATTGCGCGCAGGTGCCGGCGCCCGCGCGCCTCCGTACAAATACCTCTCTATCAATCTAGCTCCGTCGGAATTGTTTCGCAGACAACCCTAGTGGTTTGTTTACATGGAAGCGTGCATTAGAAAATTGTCCATTTATTGTGTTAATTAATGTCGAGTAATGAGGAGTAATGAGGTAAGGGTTAAGGTCATATCATTGAGAGGGTTCGTAAATGTTAATGTTGAATATTACTAGACTAGTGGATACCTTGAAGAAAGGAAACTTTATAATTATCATCTGTAGGAATTGGTTTAGATGTAGTAGGTTTTATTCAAGAATATGAACTGAAGTGCTAACTTACTCTTAACCTCCTTGAAGTAATAAGAACAAAAAATTACATACATAACTTAATTATTCTCTAATGCTGGATATTTAAACAGATATTTCATAATCACTCGCCCAACGGTCACATAATTTTGATTGGCAAATAAAGTTAGCATCATTTGAAATCATTCATCAATTGGCATAATTTTTCTGAAACTGTGGCATTATCTGGGGCAGCCCGACTGGGGAAGTACCTCCTCCTTACAGAAGACCACAGCCATAACAGCATTGCTACCTTTCAGATATGTAGTGTTGTGTTCCTGGTGGTGAGTAAGGTTCCCAGAGCTCCAACCCCCCTTAAAGGCCGACGCACTCGTGACTCCCCTGGTGTTGGGGGTGCCCATGGGCGACGGTAATTGCTTACCATCAGGCAATCCGCCTGCTTGCCACCTTTGTCATAAAAAAAAGATTATGCGAACCTACATAGAACTTTAATGTATTCGTAACACTCAAATTCACATTACTTGATTATACAACATCCCAGCCTTATTTTATAACTTTATTAAACCATATTTATAGCAATTAGTCTCGGAGACTGTAAAAGTCACACAAATGGCAAACAAGCACATTATCCCTTATTGTTATGACCAAAGTTGCTTACTAAGCTTAAACTTAAGATATCGTCTTAATTATGCTTGTAATTTCTGCTTGGTTTTTAAGTTACTGTTATACTTATGTTCTTGTTTATTTTGTAACCGAGTGGTGAGCCTTGTTGTATCTTAATTGAAAAAGTAAGTCTTGTTAAGATATACGTGAGCATTATACAGTCAGCAGCAGAAGTAGAAGTGTTCAAAATGAGGTCAACACGTCTCTATTGTCAAGAGAATAAGAGGGCGTGTAGGTCATTTTGAACATTTCAAATGCTTAGCAACTTCTGCTGCTGACTGTACAATATGAACTTGTACAAACATTGATAGTTGTTGGAATTAAAAAAGTCACAACATACGTCATTATGAGATTAAAACGGGAGTTAGTTGTGTGAAAATTTTTGGCAAGGTCAATGTGGGTAAGACCGTCTATCAGGAAAGACCGTCCCCAACCAATTTCCTACATTATCTCATCGGTATTTAGTGTCATACGACGGACGTCCCTTAAAAATAAAGTATGCCGGTCTTACCCACATTTACCTTATTGGTGGTAATTTAAAGTTAGTATTTTTTTTTATGACATAGGCGGCAAACGAGCAGACGGATCGCCTGATGGTAAGCAATTACCGTCGCCCATGGGCACCCGCAACACCAGAGGAGTCACAAGAGCGTTGCCGGCTTTTAAGGGGAGTTGGAGCTCTGGGAACCTTACTCACCATCAGGAACACAACACTACATACCTGAAAAGTAGCAGTGCTATTATGGCTGCGGTCTTCTGTAACGAGGAGGTACTTCACCAGTTGGGCTGCTCCAGATTCAAGCGTGATGGTCATCGCTGTGCCCTACCTCTCATAAAGTATAGGATAGTATAGTTTTTTGTCAACGCTTCGATAGTACTGTGACTTGCATGATCGCGACTGAACTAATTGACTTAATATTTATCTTTATTTTAAATCTTAGTTAGGTCTTATATAGTAATTTTATAAAAGTAAAATATAAAAATACACCTAAAACATATCAAAACAATAAAAATAGGTATTATGAAAAACCTAACCTAGTATGCCGCCGGCAACGGCGCAGGGCCCAGGCTGCCGGTGGCCAAGTATTTAGGCAACGCGCACATGTATCCTCTGAAATTGCAGGCGACCATAGGCTAACTGCTTGCCATCAGGCGGGCCGTACGCTAGTATTTTTTTTTATGACAAAGGTGGCAAACGAGCAGACGGATTGCCTGATGGTAAACAATTACCGCCGCCCATGGGCACTCGCAACACCAAGGGAGTCACAAGCGCATGGCCGACCTATAAGTGGGTTGGAGCTCTGGGAACCTTATTCACCATCAGGAACGCAACACTACATACCTGAAAGGTAGCAGTGCTATTATAGCTGTGGTCTTCCGTAAGGAGAAGGTACCGACTTCCCCAGTTGGGCTGCTCTAGATTCAAGCGTGATGGTACTTCGCTGTGCCCTCCCTCTCATTGTTGGACGTAGTTTAAGGACATACCCAGGTCCCGGGTCCGGGTGCTTGTGTGCCACCGTCGTTGTATTAAAAAAAATCTTATTAATATGTTTGAAAATCATCAAAGGTTAAATCTGTATACAAAATACCTCATTTCACATACCCAAGTTTACATAACGGATTAGATGTCTAAATGAAACAAGAATTTTCATTAAGGACATTTTCCAAAAACCTGAAATAGTAGCGGCACTGGATTCCCATTACACGACGACAGCTTCCTGGGAAATTCAGCGCACCGGCTGCAAGCAAACATGTTTCCACGCCAGTTATTCTTAACGAGAAAACTGCATGTAATTAAGTAGGTAGCCGAATTTGCGTGGATGCAGCCGCTAGATTCACTGCGCCGGTTGGGAGCGGGTGCATCGCTAGTGTGTCGTTTCTAATTAAATCAATTATTGTTCTCATGGATTACTATGTTTTTGAGTTTGGAATTCTTATAAGGGACACTACACTAATGTTAATTTTTTTTATGAATACAACGACGGTGGCAAACAAGCATACGGCCCGCCTGATGGTAAGCACTTACTATAGCCTATGGACGCTTGCAATTTCAGAGGATACATGTGCGCGTTGCCTAAATACTTTGCCACCGGCAGCCTGGGTCCTGCCGGGTAGCCTACCCTAAAAGTTGTTGGAGCTCATGGAACCTTACCATCCGGAACACAAGACTACATACCTGGACCCAGGTATGTCCTTAAACTACGTCCAACAATGAGAGGTAAGGCACAGCGAAGTACGCTTGAGTCTGGAGAAGCCGAACTAGGGAAGTACCTCCTCCTTACAGAAGACCACAGCCACAACAGCACTGCTACCTTTCAGGTATGTAGTGTTGTGTTCCTGATGTTGAGTAAGGTTACCAGAACTCTAACAAATTTTAGCGTAGGCAATGCGCATGTGAATCCTCTGGACTTACCGGCGTCCGTTGGCTACGGTAATTACTTACCATCAGGCGGGCCATATGCTTGTTTGCCACCGTATTTGTATAAAAAAAAATCGTTTCTACGTGGCATCCTTAGTTTCAAGAGACGTTGGTCTGACATCCAGCAATGGAATCTTTTATGCTCCATCTCTATAACATTGGTGATCCGTGTCGCTGCGCCATTCATTTCTCTAAATACACGCGAATTTCAACACGTCTCATGTGACGCCATGATATATTGGTTGTTTCATTGAGCAAGGAATGCTTCTCTTAGGGTTGCCGGAAACGCTTTCTCGTGATATTATGAAAATGGCTTCGCAAGAGTTTTGCGGTGTCTACAGTTTTGATATATATCTTAATTTGAGTGAGGAGTTAGTGTTTGGGAAGACATAGGTATGTGAATGACGGAAGAGTCTTTGTGGTATTATTTATTATTATTGTTGTTTTGGGCTATTATTTGCGCCACATCGACCAGTCATGATCTATTGTGGCAGCCCTTTTTATAATTCATTACTGATTCCCGTTGAGTCCAGAAAGCTTCAGATTCTTTGGGCTGTACTGTCGTGTACCTCATAAGGTTTCAGTACCTGCCTGCCTAGGTGTATACTTCTTTTATGCATTAGTGGCCCGCAGGAGCAGAGGATGTGCATTGCAGTTTCCTCTGATTCCTGGCAGAACCTGCATCTTGCATCTTGTTTCTTACCCATTAGAAACATACGTTTGTTCAACTTGCAGTGCCCGGTCTATGTGGTATCTCGGTCTTGCAGAAGTGTTCGACTTAATATATTGAAGCTTTTACGGTTTTCACATGTAAAAAGGTCTATGAATGATATTAAAACTGAATGTTTTTTTTTATTAGGAAGTATTATGTTCCCCGTGATAACAATTTAGGGAACCTTAAAAAAAATTATACTTTTCTTAAATTACAGCTCAGTACGTATCCGTTTTTTTTAAATATATGTTTTAATGTATTAAGGTAAATTTTTTTTTTTTAGTGTCTAAATCGTAAAGATTGCATAATGCAAGTCTAGCAATTCTGAGGATATTGCACATTATTTAAACTAAAGCTTTAATACCACATCAACATGAAAGTTTGGTCAACATTTATTTGTATTTAAACTTTCGTGAATCATTGTAAAATTTTGTAAATGTCACGGACTGCGGGGCCGGCAAGGCGAACGGAGACTCAGCACTCGTAGTGCTTGAAAATGGAGGCTTATATTCTCCGAGACATGTCGTGGGGGTAACTAAATAAACATGAGTAATCCGTTATCTTCATTTATAAATAAAGTCACAATTTCGCAAGACAATGGATTATTTAAATTAGATTATTATTATAAGGATGGCACAAGTGGATTGAAATTAAGCATTATTACGTGCGTCGTCGCTTTATTGCCTGGCTAATTTGATTGCACGATGTTAGTGTTATTGCCGTTTATTCCTTTATATTGCCCTGATTTTGCCATGTTTTCCTTATTGCATAATTAAGTGGTGCTTTTACTGTCGTAATAGGATACAAAGATCAGATGAAATGAATATATAATCGCTTTTTATCGTAGATTAAGTTATGAAGAGCCTGTATTTTATCAAACTTAGTTATTTATAAAATAAAGTATCTAACTAAATATTATGTTTTATAAATTATTGCGTTATTTTACTTAAGTCTTGCCTAGTGGGTAGTGGCCTATGAAGACGATGCTCCTTGGTTCAAATCCCAGTAAAGGCATTTATTTGTGTGATAAACACAGCATTTTCGAAACATCGGCAAAATTCTAGGTAACAATACCAATAGTTTGAACGCGAAGTCCCGTTAAATTTGTAATTAGATTATCCCCAATATTATAATAAAAGTATTTCAAACGTTTCTCGGCTCAATGAAAACGGCATCCGCTAGATAACATGTTAAAATTTGGTTAAAGCACTGTTTTTATGAACTAAATAAAAAAAAAATACGACTAACGATGATTTTTATGAAATAAAATTAAGTAGAAATATTAAATGATACCTTACAACTATATACTTAAAATTGGATAGTTACTATGTTAATCCGTGAGGATGGCGCTTGCAACAGTGCCGATATATAGGATAGTAGTAAAAGTTAACATACATGGTAACTATGCTATTGAAAGTACTAGTTATAATGTGACCATGTTAAAATGTAAAATGATATCTTGCACATAAATGATACAAGCTGAGAACCTACCCTCCCGAACGAAACAGGAGCTACGCCTCCAGAGCAAAACATAAATCTATTATCACTAAATTGTCTCTGGTTTTGTAGTCTGTATATTTTGTTATTCCATTGTTTTTACAGTTGTCATTATATTTTTGCTGGACACAGTCGGCTTTTTAGTTTTCAGCTCATTTTCTCTACTACTAAGCTATCGAATTCCCTACACTTATGAATTTAAACTATGAAATACAACCAAATTCGCCCAAACCTTTACAATCCTACTACATCCTCCAATTCCGTACAACCGTAATGACTTAAATCACAAAGATATTTAAATACTTATACTTTTTCGCAAGTACTGATTTGTCCAACTGATGTCAAAAATAAATTAACAATTCTGCACCTTATTCGTTTGTAATAAAGCACAAAAGTGTATACATGTCTTTGATGTCGACTGACCAAACTGTCGAAAACTCCTAGTCCTTTATTCAAATGTTGAAATCTCAACACGGTGGTACAAAGCTGCGGGGCTTTTGTACTGTGTAAATTATTATTGAGGCAAAACGGTGAACGATCGTTTTAGAAAGATATCCAGGGATAAAACTGGGTGTTGCGTTGTATTGGGAATTTTTCTTCCAATATTCAGCAGTGTTTCATGTCGAAAGTTTTTGGCCAGTGTATGTTGCCAGTCATCGGTTATTTGGATTCTTTCTCGCGGGATATCATGTAGAAAAGTTAATAGACTTGACAGTTTCCCGCAATACCGAACAAATCGTTTAAAAATAAAACAATTTAAATTCTCTATAAGGGATTTTATACTAACTCGCCGAAATTTTATCAAAACGGTACGAAATGTGCCGCTTTGGTGGCAGCAAATGAGCTGTCAATGTAAATTCTTGTGCTCATTTGTTCGATCTTTGGTTAAAAGAACGGCGCGTTAAAAGAAAAAAAAAAAAAAAAAAAAAAAAAAAATATATATATATAACCAGGGTTCCCGGGGCATATCCATACTAACATAATGGTTGAGGTCGTTCATCCCGTGTCTAATCCAATCAACTAATCACTGGTGATGACATATTCTTCAAATCACCCGGCTTCCAACGACGACAATCCTTCTGTTAACCGTACATAACCCTAGATTATTATATCTTGAAATAAATAATCTATTAAACACAAAAAATATATATATCACCTCGTCTTTTTTGTATTATGCACTTCCCGAACTGTCAAAACAGGTAAACCATATTTTTAACAAAACCAGGAAACATTTCTCCAGAACGAAGACGTAGCGATAAAGTTGGTTGCAAATAAAACATCTCGCCTCACGTGCAAAGGAGCACTAAGATCTAGACTACGGAAATGTTTCTTAAACACTAACATTAACCTCCTAAGGCCCACCGTACAAATAAAATATCCCACACGAATTCGTTCTTTATAGTGTAGGAAATAAAGTAGAATCTCTTTTGTGTCAAAATCGAAGGAAACAAATGATGTTCAACTTTGTTCCAATTGTATAAAATTCAAATTTCATTATAATAATTAGTACTACAGGTATGCCCGTGGGCCTTACGAGGTTAAAATTCTTCCAGCAGTTAAGTTTCTTTCAAATCAAGCTACTTAGCTTACGATAAGATTCGATTCGATTCGAGATAGTTTAGTTTATTCTTTTTCACCAAAGATAATTTCATTATAAGTTTGTCTTAATTACGAATAAGAATTTCAGCCATGATCGTCGCATTATCAATTCAAAAACAAAATAGTGATTATTATTGTACAGTAATGGATATATGTATCTCCCAATAAGGATCGTCAAACAAAATATAATACATCATATTAAGTAAATATGTAGGAATATACTTAAAATTCAATAACTGTAAGTATTGTCATAGGATTACCAAAATAACTAAATCATATCTCCCGACGAATCGTCAGTACTTAACTAACAAAAAGTATAATAAATAATTAATTCAAAAGTCAATTATACATATCCTTTTAAATTAAAGTATGATTTTGTAATACACTCGATTTCTTGTAAACTCATCGTTGGTCAACAAAAAAGAAAATATGTGGAAAAATGCGCTAATACTAGTACCAAATAAACATAATATATGTATGTATACATACATGTAAATCAGGGTATTTTATTAAGCAGAGAACAAGCATAAGACATAATTACCCAGTATCATAAACTTGTCTCAAAGCGGGCCAATCAGAGGCGCGCGTCGAACTCAACTCAATCAGGACTCACACTTTTACTCGAACACAGAGACATCCTACCCTCATCGCTCATAGAATTTGCGTAATTTAATAGAAAAGTTTGCGGGTTGACACCATGCAAACACCTTCTGGCTGAAATTGTAAACAAAATTACAAGTTTCGTATAATACGTGTTGACGGTACAAAAAACTTGGCGTGTCGAGTTGAAACAACCTTGTTAAATTATACTTTGTTCGTACTGAGGCTGACGATGGAATGTCGTTTGTGTAATAATTTGCTTCTGACAATTAAAATGACGTAAATATAAATTTGACATGTAACACGACAACCAACCCCGCCTTTGTAAGAGGTGATAAAGGGAAAAACCGAACCGAAGGATGCTGCTCCTTCGAAACCGAATCAATAGCTACTGCGGTCGATAACCTGCCTACAAAGCGTGATGGCTATGGCTGTCTGCAACGCGTGATGATACAAGTCATATTTTCGAGTCACAATTGATGATGATGACATGGCAAAACAATTAAAAATAGACATCCGTTTATAAACCACGGTCACTAAGTTTGGTCATTTGTATTTTAAGTTTTAATTTAGGTATAAGACAGTTGTGGCACAACTTGTCCAAAATAAAATCAATATGTTTAAAAAAAAATATTTCTTGCTTTAACTATCATAATCCGTAAGCGATTCGAATAGGAGGAGCAAGCATTATATATGTGATAAACACGGCTCTACTCACATTTATTTAGTCACTTTCGCGACTAGTTTCGGAGAACTTAAATAAGCCTCCATTTTCAAGCACTAAGAGTGCTGTTAAGTGTTTGAAAATGGAGGCTAATGTTCTCCGAAACATGTCGCGCGAGTGGCTAAATAAACGGGTATAGAGCCGGGTTTATCATATATATAATTGTACTATGTCTCATGAAACTTTAAATAAAAAATATTCTATATTTGTTGCTTGATAAAAATTTAAAATTAGCAAGAAAACTATAATAAAATCAAAGTCTTAATCAAATAATTGATAATGTTTTCAATAAAAATCTTTACAAAGTTCCTTTGTTTCTCACACTGGCCTTTTAATTATGATTCCCCAGTAACTGACGAATCAAATTAAGTTACTGAGTAACTCGTGTAATTGAACTTTTGTTTCTGAACTAAAGTGATGTGAACAAAGAAGAAAACAAAGTACTTTGAGCATTCATATTAATTAAACAAGTTTTTTGTAAACGTCTTAGAACTTTTGTAGAAGAGTGTATATAAGTAATCAGAGAATTTTCGTGGCAAGTTTGAATTGTCATAGTCACTTCTCGTTTATCGACCGTTATAGGATATATTCATTTATATTTTAAAATAAATACTGTTGTGAGTCATGTTGTTACTCGCTGCGCAAGACAACAAACGGAGATAGCAGTTATTGTTGTTACTCGCTGTGCAAGACAACAGACGAGATGGCAGTTATTGTTCATATTGAAATAGAAAGAAAAAATAGAAAAACTTGAACTTAAAAAGGGTTCAATACTATTTCGGTAGATGTCGCTACACGTCACCCGCACCGTTGTTACTCGCTTTGCAAGACAACAGACGGAAATAGCAGTTATTGTTGTTACTCGTCGCGCAAAACAACAGACGGAGATAGCAGTTATTGTTGTTACTCGCTGTACACGACAACAGACGGAGATAGCATCATTGACGTACCAGAAACATGACGCCTTGTGCGATATGAGTACACGTGATCTATTCCCTATTTATTTTTCGGGCTTCCACTGCCATACATATGCATCTCACACAGACATATGTCCGTATCTACGTGTCCTAGCGACTCGCATGTACGAAGTTATTCGTCAATCTAGTTTGGAGTTCGAACCTCCGACATTTCCTATACGTGGTCACTCTTGGACTTTGCTGCCCCAACGGCTATCGGTTCTCCAGGCTGCGTGGCATGTATATCAAATGTAGTATGATACATATATGCTTAAAAAATATATAATCTATTTCATTCTCTTAAATGTTTGTTCTCATATCTCTGGTTAAATGCGGGATCAAACCCTAGGAAGATAATAAGATGGTCTAACGGTAGACTAAATGCCATAAGGAGTTTCTTCCAGAGTATTGTCATTAACAACACGATTTCTCATCGGAACATTGTTATTTTGTTGCCCGTCAACTTGGTTTTTACCTCCTTCTTATTCATGACGTCTTTCATATAATCAATCCTTCAACATGCTAACAAAAAACTGACGGGGAAGGTACGAGAAATATTTTATCCACCAAATTTAATGTACTCGCTTGTTAAGAGTTGGGGTTCTTGAATTCGTTTCGTATATTTTATATTTCGAGGAATCTGGTGCAGAACAAAAGTGGAAAGTGTTCTGGTTTGATAAATCATACTAAGTCGAGTGAAACAATGGAGAAATTAGAAAATTTGTTGTGCTTTTCACAAAGATCCTCTTTTAGTATGGAACATGACAGCAGCTTGTATGAGTTGTGGATGACGTTCGTGACAATAGTGGAGTTTTGAGTCATTCCATAGACAAAATTACAGCTGCCTTTCCAAAATGTTAAAAATATTACCTCGTAAGCGTCGCTCGGAGTCGGTAGTGCTATATCGCTCCCTATGTTTATGGGGGACTAGAGGACATTGGGGCTGATATGTAGGTCAATAAGTACTTTGATATTCAAAGTAATTCACACTAAAACTCAAACATTTATTCAGTAAGTAGACCACAAGGGCACTTTTACTATTTAATGATGAACAGTTCTGAATGTCACTACAGGGAAGTTTATGGCACGCTATTCATAAAGTAGCTATTGTCATTATAGTTGCCACTTTCAATTACAGGACACCAAATTGTCGGTCACGAAGAAGGCGATTCTTCTACAAAATATCGATAATCCACAATGTCGTTCCTTTATCATAATATCACTTTAATGCTTGGCCTCCTATCTGCTCAGAAAATTCCTAATAAAGCGCACAAATTTTTTTTACAGTTAAAATTGTGGGAGTAAGAGACGGTGTTTCCAAAACGATTAAGCCTGCAAACCTTCAAGAAAAAGCGTACCCTACCTTCAGGCCGGCAACAACTGAACTATAGTGTTTTCAGGTTTCAGGTGTCCATGGGCGGTGGTAGTTGCTTACCATAGGCGATAACTCTGCTCTTTTGCCTCCTATGGCATATGAGAGGTAGGGCACAGCGATGACCATCACGCTTGAATCTGGGGCAGCCCAACTGGAGAAGTACCTCCTCCTTACAGAAGACCACAGCCATAATAGCACTGCTACGTTTCAGGTATGTAGTGCTGTGTTCCTGATGGTGAGTAAGGTTCCCAGAGCTCCAATCCCTCTTAAAGGCCGGCAACGCGCTTGCGACTCATCTGGTGTTGTGGGTGCCCATGGGCGACGGTAATTGCTTACCACCAGGCAATCCGTCGGCTCGTTTGCCGCTTATGTCATAAAAAAAAAGAACATCGAAGGACTAATTTTGTTCTACAACAAAAATATTCCCAGTAACTAAATTTGCATAACGAAACTAAAACAAAACTGCATTCATGTATAATGCAATGCACCTGCCTTGTGAGTACGCGAGAAGTTTTTAATAGCACGCAACGAGTAAGATCGTAGTTTTGAATAAATTGTTCCGGTGAACAAAGGGGGTGAATATTAATTTAATTAGAACTCGTTAAGAGAGGTGCAAGTACAGCGAAACGCTTTTCAAGTTGGTCTGTGCGCAGTTGATCTGTGGTGTAATGAGAACTTGAAGACAACGCAAATATTGAATCATCATTTCGACTTTAAGAAGTCCACTGCCTACCCATGATATGACATATCATCTTGGGAGGATTTGCCATAGTCACCACGCTTGGCACGCTGGGTGGTGACTGTATCTTTTGATTTAGTTTTAATGGCCACTGCTGCCTCTACGTCGGTATTTCCTATTGTCGCCTCTTACGGCCGTGGGAGGAGATGGGGTGGTTTTATTCACAGCCGGCACTCGGCTACAAAAAAAAAGATCATAAGGTATATGTATCCATAGTTTAGCACTTTTAATACAATTAAAAATGTTGTGAGCCATGTTACTACTACTTAATTACAAACGGATAAACTCACGTATAATTATATCGCACTAGGCGACATGTTTGGCACTTTTGCCATAAATATTTGACCTTGTCTGTAGTAGACGACGATATAACATAAATTTTACATTATATAAAAACTTAAACACATATATAATGTAGGTCACGCATGGCAGGCGGGTTGTTGATCAATATTGAATAGTGCTTATTATGCAAGTGATCAAAACGCGTAACGTATGCTGAAACCAAGGACAATGGCAGCATAGTTAACAGTGGTTACAACTTAAATGAGGTGCCAGACGCCCACCCAATCTGCTAATGGCGTCATCTGTTGAATAATGTAGGGAACTAGCGCTTTGTGCTCACCGTTTTACGTGAGCGACTAATTTGTATAATCAGTCTGTGTAGAAAAAAATACGGTGCCGGTAACTTTGTGTTAGACTTTAACTAAAAAGAAAAAAAAAGCAATCACCTAATTCATGGTTAAATTAAATTCTAAATGTACTTCTAAATAAGTCACAACAAAATAATAAATTAATAACTAGCTTTGCGTGGTGACTTCGTTGGCCAGGCATGCCTTTGACGTATGGTTGTGGGATAAAAAATATCCTATGTCCTTTCGCGTAGCTCAAAACTCTCTCCATACCAAATTTCATTTTAATCGATTCAGCGGTTTAAGCGTGAAGAGGTAACAGAGCTACTTTCGCATTTATAATATTAGTATGGACGTATGGGTATTTTAATTATTGACAACAAACATTTTTGTAAAGTTTGTATGTTGACGCAAGTACAGTCAGCAGCAAAAGTGGCTGAACGGGTGAAGTGTTCAAAATGACCTATACGCGCACTTATTCTATTGACAATAGAGATGTGTTGACCTCATTTTCAACACCTTAACCGCTTAACCACTTCTCATTATTAAAGTCATACATGGTTTGGCAATAAATAAATGACTCGAAAATTAGAAAATAGAGAAGACTGACGCATTATTATCTACGAAATATTTCGATACAAATTATAAACCTGTTTGCTCGTTGAGACTGACATGAATTGGAATCACAATGACAATAAATAAACAACTTGTTCATATTTAATCTTAGAAATTCCTTCAAAACCCAAGAAGGTCATATTAAATTTGTTCATCTCAATTTAATATTAAATACATGCATGAGAAAAGCAACAACATATTTGGAATATAATATTTTAGGCCGAAGATATTTGCATATATTTGCATGAATCTATAATATGGAATATTCTGAAAACACATATTTTAGTTAATAGCATACGCTTTCTAGTCATCATCTTTCGACTTGATTATTACTGTGAGCCTATTGTATCCCACTGCTGGGCAAAGGCCTCCCCCCTCTTCCTCCATTCGTCCCGGTTTTGAGCTACATTTGGCCAGTCTCTCAAAAAGGAGTCCAAGTTATCCCGCCGGGTCCGGGTCCGTGCCGGGTTTGCCGGATCCCCGCTTTTCGAGCTAAATCCTCTATTTGAGTTTTTGAGCGCAGCGTGGTGTTCCGGATGCGATCCCTGAGTTTCACACCTAATATGCTGCGCTCCATAGCTGTCTGGCAAACCCCGAGTTTCGACTTCTGAGCTTCCGTCAAAGATCAAGTCTGAGCACCATAGGTGAGGACTGGAAGTATGCACATGTCCATGAGCCTACGTTTGAGTGACAGAGGAGGGTCGCGTTTCATTAGGTATTTCATGGCCCAATAGCTCGACTTGATACGTTTAAAAAACAAAAGGTTGTTTTCCAATTCGTTGCTACGTTACGGTATAGAAAAACCAAAATTTATGTACTGTGTAAACTAAATTTCAAGATTTTTAAATCGTGAATCGTGAAAAAAAAATCATACCTTTTATGTTCTATATCTCGTTACCATTTTTCAGTACTTTTCAGTTGCTAACGAAAAGGAAAAAGCGAAATGTATGATATTTGAAACTAGTTTATTTTTCGTTACAGCATTTAAAAATATATGAAAACGGACATGGAAATTTCCAAATTAATTAAAGATATGAATATGATGATGAACTGTCATATTTATATATTTTAATAAAGTATGAAATAATGTCGACAAGAGAGACATTTAGTAATACGACTGTTATGCAGAATATATTATCTGAATGTAATGCAATAATACCTGAGATATCGGTAATGGATACCGGATTTTGATTCCATTTCATAGCGGTTAGGCACTAGAAACAACTGTTTTAGATATTTTGATAAACATTTATGAGCTAAATTATAATGATAAATAAGTCTGTCCATTCAAATTGTACCAGTCTATTATTTTACGCGATGACGTTTTATGTACAAAGTTCCAAATTAATGGTTTATGGTAGATGTTTGATACAAAATTACTTAAATGTATACTGAAACAGGCAGTTTATTGTAAAACAAGATAATTTTATACAATATTTACCACCTTAGATTGGAATGAAAGTAACGCGTTTTTTCACTTATTTTTTTTAAATGTTTACAAAAAAAAAGTATTTTTCACTACTGCAGTTGACATTTTCACGTTTATTCGTTATCGACTAAACTATACTGAAAAATCACTCAACTATAGTCTAAATATGATCTACAAGTTCCATTCGTGATCAAGTATCAATCACAGTTTTTTTGTAGTTTTTCTTTATTGATTTATTTGTTTATGAACATGTCTCTCGTAACTGCGTAATTTAAATAATACTCACACCTAAACGAAAAGTAACTTAGTTCTTCGTCCAAAGTTGGAAACATTTAGATTATAGGTACTGGGATAGTTTTACGGTACATACTCGTCTACAAGTCACGCTAATTGTGTTTTTTTTTTTTCTGAATATAAATTCGTGACAGTAAAAGTTACGATTTAGTAGTTCTTCCTGTTTGCCTAACTGATACACTGCTTCTTTATTACCTGCCAGTGCAGGCGCGTCGCGATTTTGAAGATAGAACTCGCCTCAAGGACGCTTCCCGACTGGACCAATCAGGGTGAGCGCTGGCGTCGTATGACCGACGCCATTTGTTTTACTTCAGTTGTTTTTAGTTGCAAAATCGCCGCGGCTTAGATACCAACATTTAATATATATTATTGTTTATTTCAGTGTTAAGTGAGATTAATATAATATTTAAGTGATTCGTTAAGTGTTTAATTCCCTATCTGATGATCGAATTACCTAATGCTACCAATCAGCCGCGGCATCCACTTCTGGATCCAGATCTTCCACCGCCACATACGGTGATTTCTGTGCAGGCGGTTTGGCGATCACAGTATGTGTCACCATTCTAAAGGAACTCAGCTTCTCGTCCTCCGAAGGTATCTGAATTGAGAATTCCTATGCCTTCCGTGTACGCTTTTGTATAGATTTATTGCCTTCCAACGCGCTAACAAAACCTTTATCCCACAAATCAATATATCCGCGACCCATAAACCCGATTCGCCTAATTCATATTCAGTTAACGCGAAACTCAGCGTTGGTAAAAACAAAAGTGAGACAGTCCAGAAATTCGGAAACTTGTGGAAACCATCGCGATAAGCGAGTAGCAGCGTTAGGAAAGTTGGAATGCTGCTATCTGGCTGATAACGCTGGGAGCGATTATTGAATTTTCTTTTAGTCTTGATTAAATTTTCTTCGGGGATTAAGGTTAGCTAGACAAACAAATACCCGTAGTATAAATTAGATTTCAATATTTTTATGTTTTAAGTGATTCTGAGTTCGAATCCTGACGAGGGATTTGGGACAAATTCTACTAAACGTTATGATCCATTAAATTGTATGTTGTTGTACTGTATTTTACTGTTAATGCTGTGTTTACCTTTAATTAGTTATGCATCACTGAATGATAACTTCTGATGATCATATGATTGTATTTGATGTAATAACTGTTGGTAGACCTTAAGATATAAAATAAAATAAAGTATGTTATATATTTTTAAGGAAATGTAAATGGTAGTTAGGTGTTGACACGCAATAATAAATATAATCAATAATATCTAAATTACTATAATCATATATAAAAAATAAAAGTCAATTGGTTGATATGGCCTTTTAGTGTGTTTGCAATTAATAACTGTCCCTGGGCTATGACAGCTATCAAATTATTTATTGTACACTCAGGGACTTAAATTATTGAGCCATTCAGAGTTCATAAAATTGTATTGGGCTTGAGTTAAAAAAAAGGAAATAGCTTGAACCGTAGTGGCTTAACAATTAAAGTACTTTGCTGTACATATCGACATCTTTTACTAACCTATAATACAAATACAACAAGGAAATGCTGCCAAAATCCTTGGTACGATGTCTGAAGGGCCATTTTTAAATTTAATAACTAGTTAAGTCCTCGTATTTTAATGAATATCATTATTGTAAATACAAAGAGATTTTATTTACTACTTCCCATAGGAAATATTTAAATAAATATTTCGGGACAATCTTACACAAATCGACCTAGTCCTACGGTAAGCTCAGTAAGGCTTGTGTTGTAGGTACTAGACGACGGTATATATAATAGATAGATACATATAAATACTTAAATACATAGAATACACCCATGACTCGGGAACAAATATCTGTGTTCATCACACAAATAAATGCCCTGACTGGGAATCGAACCCAGGACCATCGGTTTCACAGGCAGGGTCACTACCCACTAGGCCAGACCGGTCGTCGCATTTGTACAAACGAGAGTATATTACGATAAAAGTCTGAAATTTTTGTCGTTTGAAGTTGTCTTGAAAATGTTAAGTGTTTGTTATATTGTTACACAAAATATTGGCACCAAAAATCGCCCTCTACCCAAACAATTCATAAGCAAAGACGCCGCAATAACCAGGCTTTATCCGCAAGAGACAGGTGCACCTAGTTGTTGTCACCTAATGAATGGCGCAGGGTCGCAAACAATATAAAACGCAGTAGGGTGATGTCTCTTCTATGGCTTCATTGACTATGATATTATACGATTATATTTACTACACTATTATTATACGTATTTGTATATGAAAATTTCGGTACGAAAAGTCAATAATAGTAGCGTATGAAATATCGGGTCAAAAATATGTACAGTGTTTTAATTGCTACACGAAACGAGAGATTTCTGCGTGTTTATCAATTAAAATGCTATAGAAACTTTGAAACGCGAACTGTAGAAAATATCTAATTTGTATAAAAAAATTATAGGATATCTACTTCGTTACGATGACTTGGTTAAAATAATAATAGAGGGAAAGATAGAAGGGAGAAGAAAAAGAGGAAGACCGCGAAGAACTTACATGGAGCAGTTAAAAGAAAAAGTTGAAGTTGTAACTTATAGAGAATTGAAGGAAAAGGCAGAGAATAGACCCGAATGGAAATTACTCCACCGACAAGAGCCAAGCTCTTAAATAAATGATGATGATGATGATGTATAAAGAAACAGGCTGGCAGTATGACTGTACCAAAGTAGGCGACAACTACTTTGTTACAATATTACACAATAAACTACGATAATGAACAAAAAAGAAAAAATATATTCTCAAGGCAACTTATCCATTTCGAGGTTAAACCGAAAAAAAAAACAGTAAAAAGTCATCGATACTTTTGCATACTGTCACCCTGTGGCTTGTGACATCTCTTTGCCAAGACAGTTTATTTTGGTAAAACGAACCCGCGATATTGAGACGGCCATAATTGATGGTCGGAGTCGCAATTGTACTTTGTATGGAAATGGGAACGTTATTGTAATGGCTGCCGAATTGTGTTGGAATATTGTTAGTGATAATGCCTGGTAAGTTAGGAAGGGTTATTTACAATTGGAGACGTCGGATGGCAATCTATTGGTTGGTCATGATATATTTCCGAGTCAGGCTATATCTTTATGTACTTCGATGACTAAGTATATTTATTATACTGAGATGTTTGTTTTTATTGCAGATATGATTTCTGATTTTTAAGCCTATAAGGACGTATCCTTAGAGTTATTTATCAAATAGGGCTTATCTGAGGCTTAAAAAATCGGAAATCAAGACTTTATTATCTACTCATAGGGGAATTTCAGTTAAAAGTGTTCAGTTAGCGTGAATTGTAGAATAGTTTAATTATGTCAATTGATGACAATAATTAAGTGTGAAATCTGTATGGAAAGTATTTTTTTTGCTTTTTTGGATTGGAATATTGCTTATAATTTATGGAGCGATCAAGTCTAAGTATTTCTACAAATTTATACGTAGCTTGATTGTCAGCCACAGAATGGACATAATTTTACTTTCCTACAAAATACGCCAATTGGGTCATACTTTTTTCTGAAAACACATATAGAAATAGAAATATATTTTTTTTTATTCGTAAAACACATACTATTTACTAAACACGCAACAGACGATACGACATTACAGGAAGTGCTACGAAATAGTATGTAGATATACAAAAATGTGTAACGGCGCCTAAAACCGTCAAGAGATTCCATATAGGTACTTGAGAAATTTCGACTGGTTCCGCAGGTGGTCAAGCGTCGTCCACGATTTCTTAAGGTGCGGGTTCAAATCTTGCCTCAAATACCAGTGGGTCTGGTCACTTCTTAAGTATTTATTTTCATCTTTTTCCATTTATAATAATGAATAATTGGCTAATCACTGATATTACTGATTAACTTTTACAGTTTTCTTTATAAAATCTCCCTTCAGGTCGAGCTGTTCCGCGACATAACCTCCTAAGACTCACCCTACAAGTAAAATGCTACTCGTATTCGTTCTTTATTGTGTAGGAAATAAAATATAATTTATTTTGTGTCAAAATCGAGGGAAACAAATGAAATTTAACTCTGTTACAATTATATAAAATTGAAATGTGTTCAAAGTAATTAGTGGGCCTTACGAGGTTAAAACACTAGGATTTGGGGGCAATCATCATCATACGCTTTTTACTTTGGGTGTAGAAATAATTGACGATCAACCCAAAACAAATCAGTCTAAAATAGTCAAAACAAATATGTAATATGTATACAAAGTTCACTTCCAAGTTATCAAACGTTCTGGAACCGATTTACAAACTCGTCCCAAACACAAACAGACGCCGGTTAGTCTTGCTAATGTAATTGCAACTGAACACTTCAATCAAACTTATGCGAACTAAATCTTACTTTAAGGGCTATACTTGTACTTTGAATTTGTAGAACGCTTGACACTTGAGCCGTTTCATGGGAACGTAGTTAATTTATACAGGTTGGCTCATTTAGATAGCTCAGCATGGGGAAATCTGAAAAGATTTGTCCAAAGAGCCATGTCATCGGTTTTAGGGCAAGAAACACTGCATAGGCTTATGTATGTTTCTAAACTACAAACTTTCGAACTACAAGTCTTGCCTAGTGGGTTAGTGACTCTGCCTATGAAGCCGGTGGTCCTGGGTAAGGTAAATCCCAGTAAGGGCATTTATTTGTGTGATGAACACAGGTAGTTGTTCGTAAGTCGTAGGTGTTTTTTATGTATTTAAGTATTTGTATTTTGTATATATAGTTGGCGGTACTTACAACACAAACCTTCTTGATCTTACCGTGGGGCTCAGTCAGTTTGAGTCAGGATGTCCAGTAATTATTAAAAGTTCTCAGTTAGTCTCGTTGGTCCGTTAAATGCCTTGAAAACGATTCAAAGTACATTAAAATAAAGTGTTTGCTTAATCTAAGTAAATTTGGAAGAAACTCAGGCGCAGATAAGAGTGGAACTTTGTCTATAAAATATCTCGAGCAAATCTTATGGAATTAAGTCCGGGCAGTTTGAAAATCTTTTCTTTTTTACGTGGAGGTGATTTTCGCTGGGGCCATTTTTTGTTGTGGTGCAAGTCATAAGAATACATACGTTTTGTTCTAGGTAGACAAGGTAGGTATATAGATAATAATTATACGGATCAGATAGAAGATTTTGCTAAGATAACATAAATGACTGAGTCAAAAGTAAGATGGTAGTCAGTAAATAATACATTATTATAAGGCTTTATACAACTACCTAGACTTTAAGTTATCAAAAACTTTGTAGGTGCTATATTACTTACACATAATTATGATTTAGAGGTATATAATTATGTAGTATTACGGATAAGACATACCATATGTATTTATAATTTTCAAATTGTGTCACAAAAAAGACGTGTCTCTCTGCCCTGTAAAAAACTGGAAAGCGACCATAGCTTTTGAACACGAAAGTATTTTTTTTAAGTAAATTTCTCAGTCAATATAAATATGGATGGTAAGGCAGATACTTTGTCAAAACTAAAATATATTATTTAAAATACAATCAAGGTCAAATATATCGACATCGAAGGTGCCAACATAATATGTATACATCGACAATAAGTATGCATTAATGCATTTTGGTTGTATTGATATTTTTGGCCATGACTGTACCTCAACAACTTAGCTGCATTTTACTTTTTTGAGCCGCAACCCGCTTTAATCTTTATCTTAAACCACAACCGGGGACCGGCACTGTCCACGCGGGTCCTATAAACTGACAATTCAATTACAAATAACGTAAGGTACGGGACGTGGAGACCCCAACTTTGGACGTTACAATTGATTTACTGCTGCTATTCTTATATTG
The DNA here is from genome assembly GCA_022674325.2 of Grapholita molesta. Taxonomy (NCBI): domain Eukaryota; kingdom Metazoa; phylum Arthropoda; class Insecta; order Lepidoptera; family Tortricidae; genus Grapholita; species Grapholita molesta. The sequence continues at coordinate 1,417,105 of CP053130.2, forward strand.
TGGTATTTTGGGATCCCTTTATTAATGTTTTGGAAATGCCTACGTTGTTGGTTTCATACTAAAGTGCTCCACGAGCCTTGCTTTTGACACACATTTTTGGTGCATTTTGTCTTCTTTTTTAATTCGTACTTTTAAGTACTAATCGATGTTCTTTTGTGGTGTACATATATTAAGGTTTAAAATATTAAAAAATTGTTTAACTGCATTTAGAAAGACATGGTTTTTAGAGTTAGAAGACTCAATTCAATTTGTTGACTAAGGCTGTTCATCGAACTGTAAAAAACGGGTAACTCGTGTTATATAATAATATATCGAGCAAAACTGAACCATAGTTGGAATTTTTATTTTAAATTCCATAGTAGTTTTAGTTTTTTTTAATCAGGTTTAGATAGTCGTGCAATTTCTATTATAACTATTTTTTTTGTAAACATGTTTATTTACCTGAGTTAGTTTATGTTATAGCTGGTTAACTGATTTAGTAAAACTTAAAAACTTTAAATAATCGACTAGAAATAAACATAATTTAACTTATTCTAAATTGTCAGTTTAGTCTAAAATTAAAACTAAACTTTTTAATTTCTAGTCGTTTCGGGTAAACAGTGCCCATAGTTAAGTAAAAATAATTACTTAATAATCAAAATTATACCAACCCATAGGCCAACCAACATAATACGAAAATAAAAACGAAAAATGGTTTAGCTAGAAAAAAAAATCATTGCTCGTTATTTTTTTTTCTAAAATATTTCTTATCTTAATTATTATCGTCATCATCATCTCAGTCATAAGACGTCTTCTGCTGAACAGAGGCCTCCCCCCTTTAAACAGAGAACAGGAGGCCTTTATAAGGTCTTCTGGCCATCTCGTGAGTGGACTTAAGCTGCGCTTGCTAGTTCGTGGTCTCCACTCGAGCACTTTTCGCCTCCACCGGCCATCTATATTGCGTGAAATGTGGCCTACCCATCACTCCAGCTTTATTTTGTGATAATTATACAAAAGCAGTTGTGTCGAACTTAAGGACGTACTTTCTTGACAATCTTCACAAGAATCGACGAACGTTCTCACTGAAAAATCTTCCAAAATACAAAACGAAAACCGATCTCAAGAAATTACAAGAGTGGATACGCCATCAACATTTCATAATCGTCTAAAGCGTTTCTCGACCCTCGTAATAAACGGAGAAAGGACCTCGATATTAAAATTTAAAATGAAACGTCTCCAAACGAATTAGATTTTATTAAACAGAAGTTTTTCTGTTGAAAAAAAAGACATATACCTTTTGGATTTGTGCGCTGTCGTGTTTGAGACCCGACTGTCAGCTTTTATGTTTTGGAAAGTAAACAGCCAGAAGTTTAATCTGTAAATGCTTGGGCCTCGGGCATCGGTGTGCGTTCAAACAGGTACATTATAATGTCAATGGGATTTTATATGGATACATATCGCATTCGTATCTCCGTAATACAGTCCAAGAGTAGACAGTATTTAGGAAACGTAGTTTTGGAACAACATTTCCCGAACATTTTTATTTTCCATTTTGACTTTTTTTCCAAGCATTATTTAAAATTTCTTATGTTTTCAAACAAATACTGTCTTGTTTTTTTTATAAACTGTCAAATATTTTTCCTAACTAGTGCGTAAAAAGTGCACTTACCGCAAAAACTGCGTAAATTTCACTTTCTAAGGCACTTGCTATGAAAAATTAGGTTCGATACTCGTGTAAAAACTTCTTTAAGACTCGGGTGATTGTCACCCTCGTTTCACTCAGGCTCGAACGTTCACCCTCGTCGAAAAATAGTACATTACTGCAGCCGCCGGGAAACAGGGGGTTGAAGGCTGAGTTGTATATACGAAGAAGGATAGTATACGAAGCCTTCAAGACCCTTTCACGGCTAGGCATGTATAGTGCTTTTCTCAAACTAATGCAATGAAATAAATAAAAAAATACCACTGAACAAAACAGCTTCACGACATAAGTTTTTTAATTTTCCCTCCAATCCCGCTTTGTAGTATTTTTGCCTTCGATGTAATAATTAATGACTATCATAAATAGTCCGGCTATAATTACTATATACAACATTTAGAAAAACCACCAAAAAAGAATGCACTTACCTTTTAAATGATGGCGCTACGGCATCTGCCTTTGGCGGTACACAATAACAAAATATAGATAAATAAAACCGGGCCCGGTTAGATTATTCAATTTTTATACATCCGTAACACTATATCTAAGTCACAAAAGCATTGAATCACACCATTTACCACTATTTAGTCTTAATAAACAGAGTTTTACACGCCGAGAAACTTTTCCATTCCGCCATTATTAAAACAAGTAAAAGTGTCCTGTGATTGGTTGACTCAAAAATGCGTTCAAAAACGCGCATGCGTGGAGTAGTGTTTGGTGTTGCCAATACAATTTTAAAATTGAGAGCATGAATAATAAATATAATAATGTAATAACCTGATGATATGAATATTCATTTACATGATAAATAAAATAAATCTCTTCATACCATTTCGTCTGAAATAAGTGAGATTATTTTTTAGCCCGCTAATCATTTAGTCACTAAAAATGATAAAAAAATATAATTCAGCTGTTTGAACAGGCTTCATGAACACAGACGCCAGGTATACATAAAAATTAAAAAAAAAATTACTTCCCGGCCTAGGCCTTCAATTTTATATGAAATTCGTTACCTGTCCTCTGGAGTCGATCCGCCTTAAACGTGATACTTCGAAGCCTATTATGACGCACGTAACGAAGACATTTCATTGCATATTTGAGAAAAAATTTTTTTTCACTAGTATCGAAATGTACTATTCTTGTAGGACTACGCATAATCTTTAAGAATTGATATATTACCGTTTTGAAAAAATAAGTACTTATCGATTATAATGTTCTCAGGTCAGAGGTTAGGTTAGATCGGTGGTAATTTTTTTTTCACGTTTATATATTTACTGTACCTAATGTGCCTCAATTGAAAGATAAAGATATTTTGTCTTTTATCCGATACGTTGTGCGAGGAATCTTCCAGCTCTTCGGTCATTCATTACGTCAAGACATGGATAATAACATAAACACGTCCATGACAAAGACTTAGAAGCGGACTTTTGTGAAAAACAGACAAATAAATATACTTCCATGAATTCATACCTAGAAACTTCTGCTCAGACTAGGCATGGTAAAATATTTTTCGTTTTAGTATAAAGTAAGAAAACAATTCGCTCGAAGCTATTTTTGTTACCAAAGCTTCATTATCACTGTTTTCGTATTTTTTTTTGTAAAGAATATGGCGTAGATTTTGTATCTGAAGAATTATCGAGTGGCACAATAATGGCGCCTGCCGCTTCAATGACACCGAACAAGCAAAGCCACTGATTGGGATCTTCTAAATTATTTGAAATATTTTTCAATTCGTAAATTTATTTGTTTCTGAACGTTTCTATAAATATCTTGCTGTAAAAAGAAAGAAATACCGTCATTTTTCATACCTGCTTGGAAATATAAATTTGCTTCGTTTTGGATTCGATCCAACAAACGCGTAGGCTACTAATTAGGCTGCCCGCTATCTTTGTCAATGTCTACTAAACTATCAGCTCATTTAATACGAATAGAGATTTTAAATTGGATTTATACCTTAAAAAATAAAAGTTATTCAGATAATTATTGTTTTTCCATCAATTATTGCGTCTCTTTTCAACTTACACCATTGTGATATTACATAAATGACTACCAATCTAGAGGTTCTGGACATCCTTTAGTGTCCACGTGGTTTTGGTTAAGCTTTAGTCCGTAAGCGTCATACGCTGCTTAATTTTTTACTACTTCTACTATCAGCCACAGTCGTCAGTCGCCTGCTGGGTATATATTGCTTCTCCCATGACGTTGAGGCTACAATGCAATAATCGCCACGGTTGGCTATGTTCCAACTCTCTTTGGGGTCCTAACTGCCCACCTTCATTGGTTCGGAGGTATATTGTTGCTCGTATAACGATTTATTATGGGAAGATAGTAAGCAATAATATCAAACCATATAGCCATGTGCATAAATTAATCAACTATTTCCTATTACTCTTTGCCATAGTTATGATCTTCTGAATATCTCTTTATGTTACGATTTTATGGCATTTCTTAAAATAAGTTGCAGGCTAGTAATAGGCGATCAGCATGTTAGTATATATTATATTTTTGTCATCTTCTTTGCTACTGTTGTCTTTTGAATAATATGATGTAACAACAACAGGAAGTTGGTTCACTCTTAGCACACTACCAAAAAGTCCAAGGTCTTACAGACTTTTCAAAACAAGGCAAAAATTTTGGTCTACTGCTATTGCCGAAACTGTTGATAGTAGCTTTTCTGATGAAAAATTTTGTCCACCAGGTGAGGGGTACGGCGGGTGTGGGCGGCGGCACGGCGCGGGCGGGGCGGGTCGCGCGGCATGCGGCGGCGCCCGCTTCTGCCGCTGCTGCTGCTGGCGCTGCTGCGCGCGCACGGCCTGCTCGCCGCCTCCGGAGGTAAGGCTAATAAATAAATATTACAGGACATCCTTACGCAAATTGACTGAGCCTCACCTAATCTCAAGAACGCTGGTGTTGTGGATACTCGGCCAGCAATATACAAAAGCTTTAATAGACAGAAAACGAAGACGACGAGAAGGTGACTCTTCGACTACGGTGAGGCTTTGGTCTTTGGATGTCTGACGTTGGCGTGAACTTTCTGAACAAAATTTTACTTTCTTGTACAATATTCGACGAGAGGATTCTAACGCTCCTTAACACAATAGGTTTATACTGTGTTTTTACTTGTGCTAAATTTTATTTCAATCGACCTGCTTGAACTTCCAAGGCCACTTGACTACGGCCATTCCCATACGATTGCATATGTTGATACCATAACGCCTTAATTGGAGTAAAAGAAAAAGATGCATAACTGTTTCGAACTTCGATGTTCGCGTTACCAGGCCATTCCACTGGTCGCTCCTCTCGACCGTTCAATCCATTTGCATCCTAAACCCTTACATATCACATCTTTTTAGCGTTCGTCCTAGCAGTCTACCACGGCTCAAAAGGGCCTAGAGACTGCCAAGATTTGGCTTAGACATTTCAACAGAACTTACAGTCAACTGACTTTTGAATCCAGAGAAATGTAATCGCGGTGTTAGTTCTAGTATTTTCATTTGTACGTTTTACCAATAATTTTTACATTAGGACTTAGTGGTATTAGTTACAAATTAAACGGGACTTCATTGTTAATACTAAGGTATTTTTACCTAGATTTTTACCGGTGTTTCAGAATTGCTGTGGCATCTATGTTTGCGGCCGATAGTCCGGCTGTGAACATAAGTCCCGCTTAATTTGTAATAATGTGTAAAATTCGTTAGAGTTTAAATCAGTAAAATCAATGGTATTAGCTTTAGTTTTTACATTTTATACAAGCCTGACCAGTGTTTAACCTCAGTCACACCTGATGGCAAGTGTCGACGAGGTCGAGGATGTAGCACGCTGGTTCAGTAACAGCCTATTTACTCTTGCCTTGAAAACACCCAAATTATATCTCTTCGGGATTCCATTCCTTAGCAGTCCGCATTAGAAAGGTAGAAGCGAATCGCTTCGTGCAAATGAATGGAATATTCACAACGTAAGGATGAAACTCACCTCACTGGACGTCAGGTGGTGGAACGGAGATGTATGATGTATCGTACGTTTTAGTTCCTACATTTGTAATAAAGCCGTGCATTTTGCGACTGATCTAAGAGCTATACGTCTCGTGGCTAAACGTTTTGGCGTATCAGTTGATGGTTGTGGGAGACAGTGATTGATGGTTTTTGGTTTAACTTTTTAGCAGATCGACTCCTTGGAGTTGGATTTATTATTACAGCCAACCGTTCTTTGTTCTGCGTCATCCAATAGTGATATTTGTTTACCCGTTAAAACTTAAAGTAAAGCGAGGGTCGTACTGAATGTAGCCGATACGAGTATATAAAGGCGAAAAATAACATTATTTACTGTTCGTTCGAACTCTTATAAGCTTTTCGAAAGTCCTTAAATTGCGATCAGATACTGGCAGCAGCGTCTCTGTAATAAGTTCCACTAATAAGTGGAACTTGCTGTGATCGTCAACCCGCCTGCCACACGTGGCGATTATGGCATTAAACTCCCCGCTGTTGCTTGTGGTTTATCCTGTTTGATAAATTTTAACGGGAAATAAATATTTTTATTGTAACATGATGAAGAACACAAAAAATTTAAACAAATAGGTAGACGTAAAATAAAATAGTGGCAGAAAGAGTTCGTAGGTCAGTCGGCGTGTGGAAGGGCGGCACCATCATCGAAGCCGAATAACTTCGCTGCTGTCTTCCATTTGTGGCGGGTGCCACGAATGCACATGCTGGTCGCTCTAATTATTGAAGTAATTATACGAGCCCTCAGCCAGCCCAATACGCGAGACAGGGATCTATCCCAGCGAGATGCAAGTGCTTCCCCGAGGTGTTTGACGAATGTTGCTAGTTGTGGTGCAAAAACTCCATTTTCCAACTCCAAACTCCTGTTTGATAAATACTATTATTACCTTAAATATATTACAAATACATTTTTATATTTAAAGCTTTTTATTTAACACATTACATTAGCTACACTCACGTATATTTAGTTAATCGACATTTATCGAAGGTCTACATTTTCAAGCATTAAGAGTGCCAAGCTCTCTGCGCGTACGATAGCGTTTGTTTAAATACAAATCATAAAGTTTTAAATATGGAACGGGGTTTGTGATTCTATCCGAGATCTGAGTTATTTAACCATTTAGCATTTAATTTTATCTAAGGTCCAGCGATCAAACATTCACTGGGCTCGATTGTCTTAATGTTTCTGATTGGGAAAAAAGTGCATGAAACGATGTTTTGGTTTTTGTTTTCAATGAGCTCAACCTTCCTTTACCTTGTCTTCAGGATTCCCTTTGATTATTTACCAAATCTCTGCAGATCATGTTTCAATAATATGGATGCGTTGTTGCGAGACAGCCTCGTCCAATAATGCATCCATCCTCTTGTTAACTAGCCCTTTAACTGGCTTCGGGAAGCCTCAGTGACGTATGCCCCGGTGTAATCCGGACAAGTTCATCCGCCATTAATATAATGCCCTCTGAACTCATGGTGGTCGGATTAGTAAGATCTTTAGACGTCGCGATTGAGCGTTTACGAGTATGTAAATGGTGTTAAGATGCATAGAGATTTAGAATTCCGATTTGAATAGCAAAATAAAATTTCGAGAGCGTCAGGGTGCCTTTCCACCAGAGCCTTGAGTGTAAGTTTTTAACGAGGATAACTTTACGTCACGAACGCGTTTGCGTTTCCCATATAAATAACATTATCACTTACGCATTCGTAAACGTTTTTTTACGTCAAAAGAAACTTACACTAGAGCCCCTGACATATGCTACGCTACGTTTATATACAACTCTCACATAACTTTGTCGATTTGTATGTAAAGATAGGACAGCACAGCACTGGTGTAAATGCACCAGAAATTTCGCTTATAACCCAATACTATTTTTTTTCCAGAAATTGTGTACCACTTTTAGGTGAAGAAAACCATGTAAACAAATATATATACATACATATCTGCAAAGAAATCCGCGGGGCCTAAATCACAATTGTACGAGGCTGTTATGGCCCGCAACCCTATTGAGTATTGCTAATCCTAATGACCTGCATAAGATAAGTTTGGCTCTCATCATATTTTTCTTCTCACATAAGCCAGGGTATTAACTTAACAATTTCCTCTTAGATGATTCTTTGTCTTCTTTCTTTGATTCTTTATCTCTCTTCTTCTTTCAAAAACTGTACATCGGTAGATTAATCGACATCACTACGACACAAGGTATAGCATACTACATTGGATTCGCCATCAGGTATATCGGAGCGGCCAAAGTAACAAATAACTGAAGAACGCCTCTATTGTCAAAGCGATAAAGTGCATGTTCAGATATTTTCGAGTAGCTTGGCCGCTTCGATATATTGGATAGCGACTGTACTGAGATACATCACTCGGGCGACTAAGTGTCGCGCTCGGTTTAATGGTCGACTGACAGTTAGACAGACGATACACGACTGGTTGTACGGTATTTACTGGTACATCCGTCTCACTCTGTCGCACTAAATGTAAATTACGATATAGGTGACTTGCGAGACAAATATATTATGTCATGATTGTGTCGTGCTATTAAATACTGGGTAAAATCAAAATGACGATACAAAGTTATATTTTCTGAATCTATTTATGATTACGATCATCTTTTATTATGAAGCCATAACTGTAAAATCTGTAAAAAAAATTACTTGCCCATACTAACAACTACAGCTAGTTAGCAGCCAGTATGGGAAGGTCTCTTTTTTAAACTGATTTTTCGGTTGTGATTGTGACCCCATAGTAAAAGTTGATTGTAATCACGAATAGATTCATATAGAAATAACAGAAAATATATTTTTGTATTTTGTATTTTTGAGAGAGGTAGGGCACAGCGATGACCATCACGCTGGAATCTGGGGCAGCCCAACTAGGGAAGTACCTCCTCCGTACAGAAGACCACAGCCATAATAGCACTGCTACCTTTCAGGTATGTAGTGCTGTGTTCCTGATGGTGAGTAAGGTTCCCAGAGCTCCAACCCACTTATAGGTCGGCAACGCGCTTGTTACTCCCTTGGTGTTGCGAGTGCCCATGGGCGACGGTAATTGCTTACCATCAGGTAATCCGTCTGCTCATTTGCCACCTTTGTCATAAAAAAAACCATGTTGATTTCACCTGGTATTACTTCAATTTGTAAATTTACTATATAAACACAAATATGTATGTATATTTATACATATATATTGTGAACGATCAAGTTTCAGATCCATTGTACGTCACTGGCAACACGCACTGTCCGAAGACTTGCTACCTATATGACATATGACTCTTATTGTGTAATTATAACATACTAGCTTTTCATCACGACTTCATCGACCAGCCACGCCAGTGTTTAAAGTATGGTTGCGAGATAAAAAATATTTTAGGTTCTTTCTAGTAGCTCAAACACTCACTATGCCAAATTTCATTCCAATTGTTTCATCGCTTTAAGCGTGAATTGGTAAAAGACAGAGTTGCATTCGAATTTATAATATTAATGAGATGAATTAGATTTTTTTTTTATGACATAGGCGACAAACGAGCAGACGGATTACCTGGTGTTAAGCAATTACCGTCACCCATGGGCATCCGCAACACCAGGGGAGTCACAAGCGCGTTGCCGGCCTTTAAAGAGGGTTGGAGCTCTGGGAACCTTACTCACCATCAGGAACACAACACTACATACCTGAAAGGTAGCAGTGCTATATTATGGCTGTGGTCTTCTGTAAGGAGGAGGTACTTCCCCAGTTGGGCTGCCCCATACTCAAGCGTGATGGTAATCGCTGTGCCTAGCAATGCACACAAGAGAAGTTTCCAAAGTTGCGAAACTTTCCACATGAGAATTTCTCGGTAACTTCTGAGAATGTTCTCGAGAACGAGAATTTATGGAATTACTTAATAACTTCGTGGTTTTTACCATGAACATTCACCATAGTTTAGATATAATCATTATAATATAAATATTTTACGGGTTTGCACTCCAGTTTACTCCAGTTATCAATTATCATCTTATCAACGGACAGTAAAATGCATGTGTATCGAAGTAATTATAGTCATTGGCATTGTTATATAAATAAGGTACCACAACAAAGACCTGGTTCGGTCGTTTATAATATTTTAGTGTATATATAAATGAATTTTAAAAACAAATATGTTTTTGTACACAACATGGTAAGAAATTACTTATTGCAATGATCTTCAGATTAATTCAGAACATTCAGAAAGAGACAGAGGTCTGTGTACTAGCCGTCCCACTCAGCTTTTTTTTTTCTTCATGTTCGGCTAGCGAAAGTTAACGTTAATGTGATGTGTATAAAGCACATTTTACTTATTGTCATTATGCAAAAAACTTCTTTCAGCATATATTAAAACTCCTTGCTCACTCGTTGGCACAAGTCCACGCGTCAATTTGACACGACCAAAGACAAGCATCAAGAAATAGTTCGGTAACTTAGTTTGAATCTGCGGCGCTACCGCGAAAAACGATATTCGTAAATTTCAGACGATTGTCTCTCTCACTCTCATGACGCCTTAATTGGAGTGAAAGAAAAAGATGTTCGCCATATACGAACTTCGATGTTCGCGGTGCCGGCCCAAGGCTACAATTGTGAAGTCGGAAAGTCGAAATGTTCTCTAAAATACAATGAGAATTTAAGGAACTTATTGGTAACTTATCACTTATCGACCAAATAGCTGACTGTAATAGACAATAACATATGCATAATAACATGTAGTTTTAAGTTATGCCTATTTAAACTTTATTCCGAGTATATCCTCTTGTTTAAACAATAAGTTTCATGTTGCAGGAATGTTCTGCGAACATTCCCGAGAACGTTTCCACTTTTTGAGAATGTTCTGCAATTTGTACATTGCTAGCTGTGCCCTACCTCTCATTGTTGGACGTAGTTTAAGGACATACCCGGGTCCAAAGATGGATGGATGTGTTCCACGTCTATTTATACTTGCTTTTAACAAAATCTCACTTCCATTCATAACGAAATAAAGTATAAAAAATTGCGAATATCTTGAGCCACTATCGAACTTCGATTATTCTTAAGAAATCGAATGTGATAAATGTTTCTCTTGGTAGTTAATGATGGTTCCACTCTAACTTTATTAAAAACAGAAGATCTTAAGTACTCGTACGTGTTATACCGAAACTCATATACCACTCAACTTAAAGGTCATATTTGCTTGATTCGTGAAATTGCGACTTTTTAAATTTCTTTTTTGATTTAATTAACTAACGATTTGTCATAAGTCACCCAAAGGGCAATGGAGAGGGCTATTCTGAAAGTGTCGCTGTGCGATCGCATCAGAAATTATGTCATTCGCAGCAGAATCAAAGTAATCAATATAAACCTTCGGATCGCTAAGTTTAAGTGGCTGTGGGAGGGGACTTTGGACAAAGAACCGATGGTCATAGGGGCGTAATGGTTCTCGAGTCGCCATCATATAAATCGGAGATGTAAGGTCAATGTGGGTAAGACCGGCATACTATATTTTTAAGGGAAGTCCGTCATATGACACTAAATACCTATGAGATAATGTAGGAAATTGGTTAGAAGACGGTCTTTCCAGATACACGGTCTTACCCACATTGACCTTGGAGGAGGTCACAAATATCTAAACGTGAAATTTATCGCCTTGTCAATAGAGGCGTTGTTCGGAAAGCGTAGCGTGGGCAGACCCCCCACAAGATGGACCGACGACCTGATAAAGACCGCGGAAATCCACTGGATGCGGGTGTCCTTTCGGGGGAGGCCTGTGACCAGCAGTGGACGTCCTTCGGCTGATATGATGATGATGTCGTGTGAAAACTTAGTACCTGATCGATTGTAGATATACCTACATACATACATACATACATACATACATTTCAGTCGTATGCAGTCCACTGCTGGACATAGGCCTCCCACAAATATGACTTGCATCATCTTGGGGGTGTAGTTGCCATAGCGCCACGCTTGGCAGGCGGGTTGGTGACCGCAGTAGTTTTAGATTGGGTTTCGACGGACGCTGCTGCCCGTCCATAGGATTTTTTCGTTTGTCGCCTCTTACGACACCCGCGGGAGGAGATGCGGTGGTGCTATTCTAGTCAGCCGGCATCACACGGCGTTGTAGATATGGCTTTTTGTAACTACTATTCATGGTGATTCCTTATAGGGTTTGAATAAGGCTTTAAGAAGAACTAGTATTATGTGACCTATGATGGCTAAACTTGATGTAAGGGCGCTTAGACTGGTCTAACCAAAGCCGGTCTTGAGTGATAGGACGGTAGCTTGACTGATAGTATGGGTACAGCGTTTGAACTGAGTACGTCAGCGGTTTGGGTACGGTAAGCTCAGGGATTTGTATGACGTCGTCAGGCTCCAAATCCTAGGACATAAAACACTAGGCATTACAAGGAGCGTTTACCTTTAAAGCTGCTTGTAACAGCAGCGGTTACAAACGACATGGTACCCATAAACTGAATTAAAAATTAGCATTTCAAGAGGAGGACTTGATGCTGTAAAGAATTATCTACACAGTCAAACTTGAAACAATGCAGAAAAGTAGTTGATGAAAAATAAGTAATTGATGTAAACATAGGACATGAGATCAATTCATAATTGTCCTCAATTGCCACCATAATTACTCATGAAATAAAACAACTGAAACTATATCGCGTAAACTATTTTAAACATCACCCACTCGATTAAAAATCCACCCGATGACTACGAAAGATGCTAATTTCATAATTCTCCACAAAACTACATAGACATGGTCCTTTAGTTATGTTTTTCACGTATACGTCTTTGGGTTCTTAAATTTAACGGCATAATTTTCATACCATTGTGGCAAAAGAATAATAGCAATTTGCTCTCCTAACTAACTTTTGTATCAAACCGGTCGCTCCGTTGAGGCACCTTCTAAATTTGAGGAAGTTAATTAAAAGAAAATGAAAAAATTATGAAGAAAAGTATGTAAATTAGCCCAGGAAATTATACCCGCGGATTTATACTAGGAAATTTTTAAATAACGCTTTTTTTACTCGGTAGCCGTTTGAAGAAAAATATTGGCCTGTAACAGTAATTAATATACTAAAATTGGGAATTGTGTAAAAAGTTAGCTGACTTTATCTTCGTTTAAGAAAGGCTATAGACTACAAGTGTGAGGTAAAGGACTGTAAAGAGTTCATAGGGGTCGGCGACATTTACAAGCGTCCGTAGGCTACGTTAGCTGCTTCATATCAGGAGTGTCGTAGGTTTGTATGCATTGGTTAAAAAAAACAAACAAGTTCCTCTCTTAAGCTATTTAAGCAATAAAAGTTGTTAAATTAAAAATTAACATGGCTCTACTCAAGTTCATTTAGTCACTCGCGCGACATGTTTCGGAGAACATAGGCCTCCATTTTCAAGCACTAAGAGTGCTGAGTGTCTGTTCGGTTCGCCGATCGCGTCCGGCCCGCGCGAATAACGCGCGCCGCGCTGCTCGCGCCGGTCTTGATGTCAAAACCGGTTGAGGGCGGACCGACACCGGAGCCGCTGTAATGGTAGAACGCGTTCGATTCGTCTACCGATAATGACTCTAAGCACACCGAACTCACTGTGTCCACTAAACTGTTACAACACTCCCTAAGGTTTTGATGTTTGCCATAGATGGCAGGCTTCCTTGCTGGTGGTACAGCCCAACCACCATCATGATCAAAATGAATGTTTACCCTCTCGAGCTAAAATTGAGACCCAAAATAGCAAAAGATACCAAAATTGCACCATAAACATAGCGGGTGAATTAAAAAGTGGAATCTTGAACATTTGGAGGGTATAAAGGCACGAGAGGGGAACAAACTTTGTTGCCCAGTGAAAAACAAATTGTTTTCACCTCATTACCGCAAGGAAAATTCATAATACTGACTCTTAAACAGTTTGATCCAAATAATTCATGTATCATTCAATATCCTTTAATTTAAAAATCCATTTGATGAGCTAACGAATAAAACAAACTGTATTTATTAGCACTTTAGTAGATAAAATGAAGATTTGTTATCTGAAAGTGCAAAACCATTTTCCATTAGGAAAACTTGTATTTCAAATAAAATTCGACTGCACCCGAATTGTCAATCAATGATTGTATTACATAAATCAGTGAGATTTTCATATGGTTTATTATTTAATGACGTTGGACGCCAAAGTGAAAAATTATAATCGATATTTAACAAGAAAGTTCCATATTTACCCGGGTATGTCCTTAAACTACGTCCAACAATGAGAGGTAGGGCACAGCGATGACCATCACGCTTGAATCTGGGGCAGCCCAACTGGGGAAGTACCTCCTCCTTACAGAAGACCACAGCCATAATAGCACTGCTACCTTTCAGGTATGTAGTACTGTGTTCCTGATGGTGAGTAAGGTTCCCAGAGCTCCAACCCCCCTTAAAGGCCGGCAACGCGCTTTTGACCCCCCTGGTGTTGCAGGTGCCCATGGGCGACGGTAATTGCAATTGCTTACCACCAGGCAATCAGTCTGCTCGTTTGCTGCTTATGTCATAAAAAAATATATATATTGATGGATTTGAAAATGTCACTCATTTAAACAATAATTAATGGACAGTTCGCATGCCATCGTATTTCGATCGAGATACGAGTTTTCCCGATGGAAAATAGTTTTGCACTACATCTGTGTAAGCATTTTTGTTTGAACTATCTACTTAAAACCTTTTGTGTATACATAGCACAGTAGCTATTCTTCCTTTTCCCAAAATTTCAATCCCAGGCGTGTTTGGATGGCTGCCAGGGCAGAGTGGGGGGCGTGCCAAAATTGAACTACGAAATTCGCAATGTAAGTGAAAACGTTAAAATCTTTTAATAACTCTAGTGACGACTATACGAAATACTCGTGTGCCCGAGATGGACAGAATATACTATTTTGAAATTAAATTTCAAGAAGGCTATATCTTAGCTAGCCATCTTCACTCCATCCTCACAGGCTCGGAAAAATCTTACAGCCGTTATTTTAAAAACATATCTCCTATTTGGATTCTCCTATTATTCTAAAAACATATCTCTACTAAGGAGCCTGTTTTTGATGATAATTTATTACATTTTGACCGGTCTAGCCTAATGAGTAGTCACTCTGCCTATGAAGCCGATGGCCCTGGGTTCAAATCTCAGTCAGGGCATGTATTTGTGTGATAAGCACAGATATTTGTTCCTGAGTTTTGGGTGTCTTCTATGTATTTGAGTATTTATATGTATCTATCTATTATATATATATTATGTACCTACAACACAAGCCTTACTGAGCTTACCATAGGACTAGGTCTATTTGTGTAAGATTTTCCCAAGATATTTTTTTTTTCTTGTTTATTTATTAACAGTTATTTTTATTGTCCGATCAAAATTCTATCGCACCATCCCTTGGTGCTATAAGTCATCTATTTTCAATTTCCAATTAAAAGAATTTGCTCGACCCTCGCTTAATTAAGTAAAACTAGGTGCCGGGAATAGCTTATTTATTCAGGGTTTTCGGGCATATAAATTAATTGTGTATATTTTTAGTGGGCCGGCATGCATATGGGAGGGATAGACCTTCGATACTTTGCGTTAATGAGCCATTCATAGTCCTAAGGTCCTTACACGGCGATGCTAATAAATTGCTAATATAGGGCTATCTGAATGTAAATGTATGTGCTCAAGCTGAGCTATAAAATTAATCAAATAATGCCTACTACATTTAAAGTACAGTAAGTAGCAAGTTCTTGACATATATATATATTTTGTATGTATATGTTACCGGAAATGTATGAAATCAAGGAATTGTATTCAAATCCTAGGAAATGTGTTCAATTCCGATACTATTTAGGAAATGTATAAATTATTGTTTGAAAAACTATTTAATGTATAGATATCCTAGGAAATGTATAAATTTCCTCGGAATTGTATATAATTCCAATATCGTATTAGGAAATGTATCCACCAATGTCTTAAATGTTTTACATTTCCAATTGCGATTTAGGAAATGTATAGATTTCCTAGGAAATGTGTAATGTGTAAGTATAATATAATTTATTTCACACATTTCCGTGCGATTTTAGGAATTACATACATTTCCTAGGAATTGTATACAACAATGGATTACATACATTTCCGTTAACATATTTAATAAAGATTTTAACAAATTACTTATTGTTGTATTCGAATAAGAAGTGATGACACAAATTTCTTAAGTCTCTCGTTTTAAATTTTACACAATCCCCATACAAACTTTCAACCCCCTTTTTAGAATTTCCAAAAATCCCTTCTTAGTGGGTCTTTACGGTATATAAACTACCTCTTGTGCAAAAATCAGCTATCTAGGTTAAGCGGTGTGGGCTGGGCGTTGACCAGTCAGTCAGGACTTTCACGTTTATAGCTATATATATACTAGCTTTAGCCCGCGGCTTCGCTCGCGTTAAGAAGTATTTAAGTTATTTTTAGCACACTATCGTTCAAAACGTAGCTTTGTATGCATGCATGCCTTTTGTTCGGAAAATCCCGTTTTATCCACAAATGCCTACGTCATAGTAGCTTTGTGCATGCAAAGTCTCAGCCCGATCGGTTTAAAATTGACAAACTTTCATGCCCTATTTATCCCCTTGGGGGTAGAATTGATCAAAATCCTTTCTTACCGGATGCCTACGTCATAACATCTACCAGACAAATTTCAGCCCGATCCGTCCAGTGGTTTGGGCTGTGCGTTGATAGATCACTATGTCAGTCAGTCAGTCACCTTTGAGTTATATATATTTAGACAAAGATAAAGATTATATCGTTGGCTGAGTACAACACGCGCCTTTTGAATTTTATTTATTTATCTGTACAAACAGGCATTTTCACATCCATCTTCATGAAAGCCAACTACCTTCATCGGCTCCGACCCGTTATTTGTTATTTACATCGGGTATTGGGCACGCATAATGCGGCTTCGTCACAATGGTAATAGCCCTCCGAGGGTATGCATAATTCCTGAGTCCGTTTACGGGTAACGGTGTTGGGCTGTTTACATGTACCTGTTCTTAGTATGTTCTTAGATAGTTGTAAGGGTGAATTGGGAAAATATTAGGTGTACCTTCCTAACAATGGCGGTGCGTAATTTTTTTTCTTAGGCAAGACGGAGCCGATATGTCTTAGCCTTTTCTTCTTGAGCCCAAGGAAAACTGTTCAACTGCAGTAAAGTTAGGCAAGCCGGAGGGAATCGGCTTGTATAAACGCGCCACCACTGCTACCAAATTAAGTTCTTTTTTTATACAACGACGGTGGTAAACAGGCATACGGCCCGCCTGATGGTAAGCGGTTACCGTAGTCTATAAACGCCTGCAACTTTAGAGGATTCACATGCGCTTTAAGGACCTATACACTCGTTTTTTGAAGAATCTCATACTGTAGTCCCTTGGGAAAACCTCGGCAGGGAGTTCTTTCCACAGCGGGAGCGTTCGCGGGAGGAAATTCCTCTTAAACCGCTTAGTGCGCGACCCTTTAGGCTCCAGGGTGTGAAGATGAATGCACTGCCGACGGCAAGGGGTGGTAGAAAGCGGCCGTTGGCATCATGTCGAACAGTTCTTCAGAGCACAACCCATTGTACAAGTGATAGAACAATTAAGGAGGTCTTACGACATTTAACCGTGTTATCTGTATTTGTATTGTATTTATTGTACTAATCCATACTCATCTATGTTTAACCATAGCACATACATTACATACATACACATACATTACATAAACATACATTCATGCATGTAATTTAAATAGCAACGGCTTAAATGTCGTAACACAAATGAAATTATTAAGTTACTAGTTATTGCAGGTACTTACAAATATTTGTCAAGTAGCCTAATTATATTGGCAACTTTGTAAGTACTGCAAATTTTTTGACTACTGCTAACTAACTATAGTTATGCCTAAACCTTTGCCTGTTTTTAGTAAACATATCGAGGTTATCACTTTATAACCCGTAGTCTATAATTTTCAATACCGATTATTTTTATAATATACTTCTATTTAATATCATAACATAACCCAGAACACGCACTCAAAACCTTTTTATTCATCCTACTTTTTCGAGCCGATCGCCAATTACGCAATCGACCGCTTGTTCTCTTCCGGACCATTAATCAAGTGAGTCGATGTAGGCCGCAATGGAGTGCGTCCATTACTTTATTGCAGCGCAGGTGCGCGCTGGTAGTCCATGGCGCAGCGGAGCATTTATCAATTTCTATCTTTGGGTGTCCGGAGCAACGCTGGTGTGATGATTTATATAGAACTTGGTGGTGATAGGGATGTAATAAAGTAGGGTAACTTCGTTAGAGGGGGTAAAGAGATAATCTTAAGTCAAGGTCCTTTTATAATGCTGCTTTTATACGACTATCTGGAACCTTGGCACGACGTTTATACAACCAGGGCTTCTACTATATTATTATAAGAGTATCCCACTGCTGGGCAAAGGCCTCCCATCTTTCTCTCCATTTGGTCCTATCCATTGCACTCTCTCTCTCAGGGCTTCTACTAATAAACTTTTTTTTAAAACAACGACGGTGGCAAACAAGCACACGGCGCCTTGATGATAAGCAGTTACCGTAGCCTATAGACGTCTGAAACTCCAGAGGATTACCCTTACCCTTTAAGAACCTTATACACTTCTTTTTTGAAGAACCTCATACTGTAGTCCCTAAACGGATTTAATATTTTGATTTATCCTTGAACCTTTATTATGACAGTTAATGGCAGATATGTGAATGAAATGTATTATATAAGTAACAGGAAAACCATTGTATGCATTGTAAGACTGGCTGCAGATTTCGGGAAGTTTTGCCAAATCATTCTATTGCATGTATGGGTATGTCCTTAAACTACGTCCAACAATGAGAGGTAGGGCACAGCGATGACCATCACGCTTGAATCTGGGGCAGCCCAACTGGGGAAGTACCTCCTCCTTACAGAAGACCACAGCCATAATAGCACTGCTACCTTTCAGGTATGTAGTGTTGTGTTCCTGATGGTGAGTAAGGTTCCCAGAGCTCCAACCCCCCTTAAAGGCCGGCAACGCGCTTGTGACTCCCCTGGTGTTACGGGTGCCCATGGGCGACGGTAATTGCTTACCACCAGGCAATCCGTCTGCTCGTTTGCCGCCTATGTCATAAAAAAATAATGTATGTAATCTTACAGATGTGCCAATGACCCACAGAATCTGAGTGGCGCAAAACCGGTCACTGTGACGCTTTGCCAGCAGTGGACGTCTTTCTGCTGATGATATCTGAGATGATGATGTCAACTGTGGCAACTGATGGTAATATTGGTAATATATTGGTAATATTTCGTAGGCCTCAAAGTGACCGATGCCGGACCGGGCAGCGATAATGCGGCCGGCGGTCGTCAATTTTGCGATTTGGGGTTTTGTCTCGCCGTAATTTTGAGCATTAGGTTCTCGTTGAGTTTTGAAATACATAAATGGTAATTGATAAACAGAAGAGCAATTAAACCGCTTTTCATTGCTGTTTAGAATCCATAGATAAACATAGAACAGTATAATGTATAGATCGGTCACTACATAGAAAAGTAATTACTTAGAATAGGTTGAAATCGGCGAATGAAAAAGGCGAGCTTTCTTAAAATAGATTATGGTAAGTGTTGAGTGTAAAGCGAAAGCGAATACTATAATTAACAAGTACTTCAATACCTTCTTTAATATAACTTTTTTGTAATAATAAATAAATAAAATAACAGGATAATAAATATCCTTACACAAATTGAGCCCCACGGTAAGTTCAAGGAGGTCTGTGACTCAACCCAATGATATACAAATACATAAAAGACACTCATCACTCTGGAACACATATGTGCTCATCACAATAATAAATGCTCTTATTGGGGTTGAACTCAGGACCGTCAGATTCATAAGCCGGGTCTACTGTGCACTAGGTCGTCGAATAAGCAAGGGTCGCCATGTACGGATTGAGAAATAAAAAAAAAAACATATTTTTTTCATTATTATCATATCGACCTCTTTGTATTCAATGTGTTAATTTTAAATAAGGACCATAACGTTTACAAAACGTCAAATGTTACGACAAATAAGTAAATACTACCTTCTGCTCGCGACTTCGACTATCTAAGATCGCTTCATGTCCACAACTGAGTTCACATCAAAATCATCCCAGTCTCAGTTGACCAGTCTCTGCCGTCCAATGGTCAAAAAAGCCCGTGGGCTCAATCTACTACTCTTAAGCGGTTAAGAGTTGCCTCAGCCCGCGGTCTCAATCTACTACTCTTAAGCGGTTAAGGGTTGACTCAGCCCGCGGGCTCAATCACTACTCTAATCTACTAATTCCTGGCCGTTCTACTAATTCTATAATCAATCCATACAAATGATCTAGTTTTTTAGTAAGATTTAGATGATATAAAAGTCAGAGAAGAAAAGAGTAAAATAACTTTTGGTATTAAAGTTTTAAGTAAGGTAAGATTGACTCTTAAAAACATCGAAAATTTTGAATGCTCGCTTCACCAAACTCCCATTGTTTCACTTCGCTTAAAATTTCATTTTGCAGTCAATAGTCTATTACGGCAACACCTTTACACTTCAAAATGGCGGCCGGCCCGCTGCCGTTATCCCGTTTGCATAATTTTTCACTTGAAATTTCAATTATATCGTAATTAACACGTTCGACGAGTCGGTTGAGTTAATGTGACGGTGTGGTTATTTGAGGGGAGACAGCTATCGAATGAGGTAGCGCGTGGTAGTGTATTACACTTCTTTTGTCTCGAAAAAGGTAAGCATTTTTTGGACCATAAACATACGTCCAACAATGATGAGGTGCCGATGACCATCGCGCTTGAATCTGGGGCAGCCGAACTGGGGAAGTACCTCTTCCTTACAGAAGACCACAGCCATAATAGCACTGCTACCTTTCAGGTATGTAGTGTTGTGTTCCGGATGGTGAGTAAGGTTCCCAGAGCTCCAACAAGGCTGGCAACGCGCTTGTGACTCCCCTGGTGTAGCGGATGCCCATGGGCGACGGTAATTGCTTACCATCAGGCAATCCGTCTGCTCGTTTGCCGTCTATGACATAAAAAAAAATTGACCATAATCATAAAATGATGAGTGCCGATGTAGACTAGGATAGGACGAGCAAGTATGCTTGCGTAGATTTTTATACGTAAGTTTCCGTCATTGGCACAAGCCTGGGTTGGAACCTGCGACCTCCAAATTGTAAGTCGCATGCTTTACATACATTTATATAAAAATATTAACTTAATACAATATTATACAAATAAGAACAACAACACTTATTATATTACCTAAATGCTTGCTGCAATATGTGAGAAACATAGGTGAGAATCTAAAGAACCTATCTATTTAATTGTGTAAGGTTTATTTTATGATATAAGAGGCAAATGAGCAGACGAACTACCTGATAGTAAGAAACTACCGCCACCAATAGACACTTCAAGCACCAGAGGGCTTATAGTCCACTTAAAAGTCCGTTCGCGTGAATTCGTTCATTTTGAATAAATACCGCCGACATGCGTATATAGATACGTTAACACTAGGTATCTATAGTGGCCTATAGGACACCCGTCTTATATATCACCCAAGTAACTCAACTCAACTAAATGACCATCTTTAGTTCAGTTTTTCGCCTATATAATAATTCCTGTTGCTAGTTTTTTTTTTATGACATAGGCGGCAAACGAGCAGACGGATTGCCTGATGGTAAGCAATTACCGTCGCCCATGGGCACCCGCAACACCAGGGGAGTCACAAGCGCGTTGCCGGCCTTTAAGCTAAGTTGGAGCTCTGGGAACCTTACTCACCATCAGGAACACAACACTACATACCTGAAAGGTAGCAGTGCTATTATGGCTGTGGTCTTCCGTAAGGAGGAGGTACTTCCCCAGTTGGGCTGCCACAGATTCAAGCGTAATGGTCATCGCTGTGCCCTACCTCTCATTGTTGGATGTAGTTTAAGGACATACCGGGGTCCAACGGGTTATATATAACTGCACTAATAAGGTAAACGGTTAAAGTTATTTGTATTTATATCGCACTTGGAATATTCATTTTTAAGCTAGGTAATGTCACACTTTAATAATGACAAAAACATAATTATAAAAATAGCTGTAACTCCCTTGGAAGTATAATGGGATTTATCTCCAGTTACCCTTGCGTGAAATAAGATGCTTTGTGAGAAAAATAATTAAAAGCTTTAATTTAATTACGAACTTATATTAGGAAAGGTAACAATATGGAGTTTATTAATATTATTCAATAAATAGTTATATTTAAATCGACTTCGTGGACATAATTTTTTATGTCCACGAAGAGGTAGGTGCCCATGGGTGACGGTAATTGCTTACCACCAGGCAATCCGTCTGCTCGTTTGCCGCCTATGTCATAAAAAAAATATATACAAATTACGCTTTCTTCGAGTCATTTGTGCATACGAATTTTAAAAGGAAAAAATAAACCCTTAAGTAGAATCATTTCTCATACATGAACACAACCGCCCTCACCCCTAAGGTCGATCGCTCCCACTCAGATTGTTCAAATTGAAAAGTTTGCTCAAACTCCGGGATGTTATTAAAACTTGGGCATTGCACAATGCCGTCCACTGATAACTATTCCAAGGGAATCATAAAATTATCCACCAACTTTACTATGGAGTTGATAAGGGTCCAACAATTTAAAGTGATTATTTTGTTTATTTATTGCTGAGGTTAGGTCAATCGTCGAATCGGACTCTGTTACGCAGCGTTCTTCAATGTTTTTGGACCCGGGTATGTCCTTAAACTACGTCCAACAATGAGAGGTAGGGCGCAGCAAAGTACCATCACGCTCGAGTCTGGAGAAGCCCAACTGGGGAAGTACCTCCTCCTTACAGAAGACCACAGCCATAATAGCACTACATACCTGAAAAGGTATGTAGTGTTGTGTTCCTGATGGTGAGTAAGGTTCCCAGAGCTCCAACCCCCTTTAAAGGTCGACAACGCAAGCGCGTTCCTCCCCTGGTGACTCCCCTGGTGTTGCGGGTGCCCATGGGCGACGGTAATTGCTTACCATCAGGCAATCCCTCTGCTCGTTTGCCACCTTATGTCATAAAAAAAAGCTATCTAAAAATCTTTTCTTCGAATCCACCGTGAGTCAAGTTTTTGACCGGTGTGTGTTGCCAGTAATGACGCGTACAATGGATCTCATCAAAAAACTTAAAGTTACTGAGAGGGTGATGGAGAAAGCCATGTTCGGAGTTTCCTTGTGAGATAGAATCATAAATGAGGAGAGACGTAAGGGAACCAAAGGCATTGCTCTCAGAATTGCTAGTAAAAAGTGGCAGTGGACAGGGTACATTGCATTATGAACAGATGGATCATTCGAAACTTTACCATGGATTGAGCTGATTGAACCGCATGGTATGTTCAAGGAGGAATGTGTTGTGCGTACTTTCATAACGATATATATAATATATAAAATATATAAATACTACATGGAAAGCACTCATGACTCAGGGAAAAATATCTCTTCACACACATGAATACTGTTACTGGGATTCGAACCATTACTACTATCGGCTTATGTAGGATCACTCGGCTAGAGCGGGCGTCAATATAATTTCGACCAGTTCTGGACTTAATTCGCAGGCTTTATACAGAAAGTAATATTTTTCATGAATATGTTTTGCCTCACTTTGAAACACAGAGTGCTCTTCAATGTTTTTGATATTTTTCATTAAAAGATTCAGCTCGTATGGCCTTAGGATAGAGTAGATTTTTTAATGGAGCCGCAAAAGAAGAGAACGTATGTGTATAATAAATTCGAGTGGCCGAAAAATAGAAGAATATGGTGAGATCAACTATGGTAACCATAATTATTTTTATATTAAGCAGAAACGTCTGCTAGCATATCAAAGATATTTAAGTCGAAAGAAAAACAGCAGACGTTTCTGCTTAATATAAAAATAATTTTAGAAAGGGGTAGCACATTGTTATCGATGCATTCTCAATCTAAATTTGAGACATCGATGCCGTAAAAAGGGTTCAATACTCTTCGGTAGATGTCGCTACACGTCACCCGTAATGACGTATATACCAAGAAGGATAAGATAGAGAAATTTGACACGTCTAAGCGGCGCTCGTATAGCACAACTGGTAGTGCACTGGGCTAGTGATCCAGTGGTTGTGGGTTCGAGTCCCGCTGCGAGTCAAATTTTTCTATTTTTCTTTCGACTTAAATATCTATGGTAACCATATTTTTGCTTTTTTTAGAGATAGTCTTTAGTACGAATCGTCGATTTCACAAGTCAAACGGGACTTAATTGGTTTAATTCTTAAGACTTTGTTACCCGTCTAAGATGTTCTTGCCCGCATCTTCAGTCCGGCCGCGACCACAAAGGTCAAACCACTTCGGAAATGTCGGCAAAAATCTAGGTCTTTTGAACAATACGAATAGCAAAGTTTATAAAGCGATTAGGTGTATAAGTAGAAAGTAAATAATTGGAAATATTCAATATTCAAAAAAGAGCTTAATCGCTTTTCAAGAGAGTTCTTGAGTTAACACTTTTTTTTTAGTTTCTTAAGATTTCGCTCTATTTTACACTATACTTTTTTAAACCACGCAATGAAATACAAGTTTCAGTACGAAGCTAAATTCTTTTCGAAATTTAATACTTTTATTAATGTTTGTTTGTTTTCTTGTAAAAACTTTTACTTTTTTATACGTACTGTTATATAATTAATACTCTAACACTTGCGGGTGAGTTAACTATGGAGATGAATACGTTGTGAGTTCGCCGCGTACGAGAATTGTATAAAAATCTCTTGAGTATGGTAACCCTCTATATTTTTTTGTTTTTCAACTTTTTCGCTAAAGTCCCATTTAGACTATGCAAGAAATTGTATACGATTTTCATTACATTGCGGGGTTATACAAAGCGACCTAATTCGCCGTACGCCGACAGACCGCAATGTAATGAAAATCGTATTCAAGTTCATGCCTGGTCTAAATGGGGCTTAACTCTATGCACGTTAATATTTTAAGCTACAAAATATACGTAGACTGTCTTCAGTATTGCAAAACGCAAGGCGTCCCACTCACGAAACGATGCCGTTTACGTACGCTTGTTGTGAACCGGGTATTATCCTTTATGGGCTCGGTAATGCGCAATATAAACTGCTGGCAACTAGTGTTTTCTTAAGGGCTCGTGATTCCTGTGTTTTATGTATGGGCGATTCCGGAATTCCGGTAACGCCTAAAAGGATACCGGATTTTAGTTTTCGGGGCAAGTATATATTAACGTTTTGTTTCTAATGAAAGCTTTTTACTGTACGTATACAATTAATGTTTTTATTATGATTTACAAAAAAGTATTGATTGGCATTATACCGGAAATATTGTATAAATTGTCCCATGTTATTGATTAACCTGTGTAAGAGTGGTAAACGCCAGTCGCGTACTTCAATTAAGGTATTTTAACACTATATTAAAACTAGCGGTCCGGCCCTGTTTCGTACGGGTAGACATTCAGGAAAAATAATTATTTAACAAAATATATAAAACAGATATCCCCTATAATTATGTTCATTACGGATATCAGGAATCAGGACTGTAATGTTGAAAGAGTTTTTCAAATCTGTTGTATAGTCTATTCAATACAAATAAACAAAGAAATATTTCCTCTTTACCTAGTTGTGGTTTTTTAATCAGCAATCAGTCCATCCTTTTCACCATAGCCTCGTATATTTGTGATTCCATTCAATCTCATTAGTCCTTACTGCCTCTATGACACGGATAGGGACAACATCCGATAAGTTTTACCTTTACATTCTATTAAATTGTCAAAAGGGCCATGCCATATGTCGCATACACCTCCTAAATACCCGGAACACCATTGTTATTCATTGCCATGTAATGTATGGGTCAGGCATACGATAATTAGAAGACAATATATTATGAAGGAAAGTAAATATACCAAATCAAATTGTATACGTCAACAAGTCCTCGGCGTTTCCAGATTTGGCTCTGAGGAGGACTTGGATGGTGGATGCAGCTTTTATAAATATAAGTATAAGTTTTATATAATTTTGACAGAAAATAACTGAGTTTCTTCTTGGCTTTTTGCCATAAGCACTAAGTGATCACACTATGGGGATATTCAGGGGAAACTTATAACAATGATAAATTACACCTTTGAGCATTAACATCTGTCATAATTATGATAAATATAATCTGGCATAAAAAAACTTGTGTGGAAGTTGCTAGAAGCACAGTTCTTACCGTTAGTATAACTTTCCTTAGTTGTTTGTGTTTAGTTTATTAGCAAAAAAAGTAAAAACTGGCCAAGACATGCTCTTGATCATTTCTTAATGACTTGCTCAGGCTTGGGTTTAGTAGTTTTCCATCCGTAACTCAAAAGCGGTTCAACGGATTTAATTCATAATCATGTACCTACAAATAATCTTGTAAGTTTTTATTAAGCTGTACTTTCCTGGTGTTTGTTCATATTTTGGGAACCCAATGTTTTAAAATTCCAGAGGAATTATTTTCGGAAGATTCACTTTATCAAATAAATTCTAAAAGTACTAAATTATTTTTCAAACACCTATCTAAGGACGGCTCCCAGTTTAGGGTTGAACCGACAAAAATACGCCTCAATTCATATATAGGGGAGGGTCGTCATCATCATCTTAACATCTATCCGACCAACAAAACTATGCCTCTCATAACGGCTTCTATTCTTTTTTTGTTTCCCTTCATCTTCCTGCCAGCTATTGCCACAATGTCTTCGGACCTTTAATTTATTGGTCTGGTTTTTTGTTTCCATATCAAAGATTATTCTCCGTTAATAGTCGATTCTATCATAATTTGGTCATATTCAAAGGTAAATTACAAAAAATTGTATTATTTCCCTCCAAATGTCGGATACTAAGACAACGAAAAAATCTAAAATCTGTATAGCAGCTACGAAATAGTCGTTACTATTATTGACAAAAATAATCTGGTAGAACATTAAAGCCATCCCAATGCAATTGTTGGTAATTTGTTATAATGCATACAAAAAATACACAACTGGGTATACTAATTACGTCCAGATCCTACATTGTTATCTTACTTGTTTTCATTACCATATAATTGTTTATCTACATAGTTAAAGAAAATATATTTTGTTACAAAGTCCTGAATATAAGGCAAGGTTATTATAATTTTCTCGTTTGCCTAGGCTTGGATTAAGAAGTTAATTCGGGGCGCAATCGCTCAGCTAATGACAATTTTAACGCAGAATTTTCTAGGTCTTGCTTCAAGCTATTCCATCACTTGTTTCACTCAACTTCAGCGGCAATTTGAGAGATGAGATAAATAATACAATTATAATTTTAATGCTTAGCGTGGTCTGAGTGGATGCCCGAAGCGGAGCGTGCTCTGTTGAGCTGAACTTCCAACAGTTTTTAGAAGCGTGCACAACTTTTAAAAAAGTCTGGTTTAACGTATATGATGTATGTTATCATATTTTTTTTACGAACTAAACTTATACTAGTGACAGCTAAACCAGAATAGTTTATACACTACCTAAATCAATTTAGAACAGTAGTATAAAAAAGAGAACCGTTTGCGTTTCTTGACAGCAAACTGTTATACAGATCGGCGGTAGTTGTTAAATGTGAAACTGTTTACTTTTTATCAACCGACGGAATAATATTCTTCTCAAATTAAAGAATTTAGTAATTTTTTTAAATGTCAACGACTATAAAACATGAGCTTATTAATAAATATTGATGTACTTTAAATATTGATTTGATATTATTCTCTTGGCGTAGCTCACTCGCTTCGATATGAATATAAGTACTAGGAACCGGTATCAGATTTCGAATCTGCTATTTCATATTCCATTCCAAGATGTCGGAATGTTGTATAGACTTATATTGTGAACTGAATATGTACATATCTTATGTACGTCTTTCTGAATACCAAACCCTGTACTAATATGTACTATGAGAGATTTCTTCGCAAGCATCTTCTCTCGGAAGAATTTGCTTAATGTCAAATCCTAAATATTGTATTAATATGTACCTATTACTTTATTTTATTGTATATTAAAAAGTATTATGTCTCCATACTTTTGGAGGCCTTTATTTATGTATCGAAAATCCTTATCTAGTTTTAATATTACTTAAGTAACAACATCATCTCTTCATTTAATTCTCCTACTGCACCAACTTTTATATCTCTGTTTAGCCCAAGGACATTAGAATGCCACTGGTCCTTTTTTATTTGGTTAGGGCAATAAAATATAAATAAATAAATGAGACTTGAAATCTCATCAGGCACTACACAACCATAGGTACTTGTAAGTCGAATGGTTCAGTTTCATATAGTCTTCCAGAGTTTAATTTTGTCCTCAAATTAGTGCGTTACAGAGGCAATATCGGTTTCAATTTCCGTGTTAAAAAGCATTTTTCCATTTCCATCCAATATTCTGTTTGTTTACAATTTTCCGTAAATAGATTTGAGTACCCTTAAGCGATATCTTGTTAAAACAACAAACATTCTGCACCCTGATGAAAAATTCGTTTCAACATAGAAAAAGGAATTTCCCTTGTAACACAAAAGTCATTAATGTCTTCATTACAGTGGGTTTCTCATTGTGAGCGTTACATTGCTCGCTTCTTGAGTGGTCTGCCGTCAGTTACATCTTGTGACGAGGCAGTTTACAGGGAATGATGGATGCTCTCATTTCTTTGAAGGGTGCTTTGTAATGTTGGTGTGTGGGATGCTTGTTTGCTTTGTGTGCGTTCTCTTAAGCATCCAGATATATAATGGGTTACATAAAGTTGTACAGTAACTTTTGGCAGTTTGTTGAAATGCGTTTAGGCAATGTTACCATCGCTTAAATTTACTTCGTTCATTTGTTTAAGAACAATTAATTGTGTCACATGGCTAATTCTTGTAATGACATCAAAAGGGTATGATTGTTAGAATAATTATTGTTTTATTTTGGATTTATGCAAATGTTACCAGAAACTTATAAGCTAAGCTAAGTTTTCTACGTATTCAGAAAATGATATTTTTGTCTAGGCAAATGTTTGTTCTTTGATGTTTGTATGTCAAAATAACTTCAGTTCACAGATGTTGCTACATATACCAAAAACGGAAGCTTATGCATAGTTTTGATGGATACGACTTTTTATAAAATTTGGTAATAACGTAATAACAATTATTATTTAATGATATTCATAAATGTCTCAAGAACATACTCAAAGTTTCAAAACATGACTGCAAACCAGATTTACCTACATCAAAAGCCTCTAATTTGTTTACCTAGATTCACAAGCTAAAAATAACCCTCCCTAGTAAAAGACACATCTAAGCAACATCACTCTCTTTTAACTCGACGTCCCACTCAAGAAAATCAGACGGAGCAAAGTAAATAGTGTCATAACACCCATTAAATAAGGTTTATGTTAGCTTACGCACATGTCTGGGCGTTATGTCCTTTATGGATGTTGTCGTAATGAAAGAAGCTCTTTGGCTAGTTAGGGTTGTGTATTGTTATGGGATAGGATACACCGATATTCTAGGGGTGTCGGAAATTTACGCTAATATAGTTATGTATTCCGCTGCTTTCGCTTACGTAGTTACGTCATGACTGGTCTAATGATGGTGAATATAAAATTCCGAGCACTTGAAGTTGTATAAAAGATTAATAGCTATCAATAGGTGGATCCTGATAAGACTATAAAATGGTACTCAGTACTTTTACGTTAATATAGACATCAAGATTATTTTAGAGAGAAAATGATAAAAAAACAAAATGTTAGTTGTGTTAAGTCAAGTCTACTGTTACAGTTATCGTAGCAGCAATTGAAGGTAGCATGGCATATAGATTAGTTGGATACAAAAGAAAATTAACGAGGAGGTATTGAAAATGGTTGGTTAAAATTAATTGAGAATATAAAAGGTAAAACGTTAGGACGTTAACTGATACATGACCCGTGGATAAGGATTACCTTTACATTATTTACATAAAAATAGAAGCAAAAAGAAAAAGGAGTAGACCAAGAAAAAGCTACATGACGTGCCGTCTTGGAAAACCTTATTACATTTTCCAAAGATAATTATGTTATTCATGTGAGAAACAACTTCGTTATAGGTCGTCAAGTACTTGCAAAAATCGTATGAATCAATTTCTTAATTAATGAGGTTATATCAAGCTTATAAGGAAAATACAATTTAATAATAAAAAAGAAAGATCTTTATTCATCAATTACAATTGACTAATGACCGGCTAAAGGTAACCCTATACCTCTGAGAATATTTTTCCGGCAAGTAATAATCTTCTCTTAACCAGGGGCCTATTTCTGGAACACTTGTAACTTGTAATAGAAGCGGAAGTCACTGTTTGACACATGTTGTTAGAAAGAGACTTTCACTTGATTACAAGTTACAAGTTCGAGAAATAGTCCCCTGATTTGCGCCATCCACATCCAGGATTCCTACGAACTTTCCCATGTCGTAGGTCCACCTTGTTTCAAAGGGCAAGTAACTCGGTGAGACTTATTTTTTGAAAACAAGTGATACATCAAATCTTAAACTACATGGTAAAATATATAAATATTTCCTTATTAAGTGGTTATAATACTTATAATACAATTCCAAATTTATAATTATGAATGGAGTTCTATAATTAACCAATATTGTTTCGCGTCCTTATCCGAAGCGTAGGTACTTTATTAACTCTGAATTAAATCAGTTTCTTAGACTTTAGAAACGGCGTGGAGCTACGAAATAAACAAATTCACATAACCAAATCTAACTTTGTAAGTACTCCCTACCTTCCATAATTCAGAAAGTTTTAATCACAGAATGCCTGAAGTCGTTTTCATTGAGGGCTCACTCAGTCTCACTAACAAGAGGATTTTGAGTTTCTGGGTCAAATGCTTAGGAATTATCAACGGGAGCAATATCAACATCTTCTTTTATGAGGTTATATCAAATTTTAATTATTCCAATAAGGAAAAATTCTTGTATTTAGTGATGGAAGTTTAGTTACATGATATTGTATTTTGCCAATTCGATTAAAATATATTTTTTTTAATTAACCATTCGTTTTTTTCTAATCAGTCATTGTCATAGTTCTTATTGCTTCTTTTTGTAATTTCGCTTCGATATTGTTTACGTCATGTTTTTCAATCGGCCAAGAATTTTTTTTTTCATACTTCCATATGTTAAATATTATCTATTCGCGTTTATGTTTAGTCTGCTTCCTCTTCTTCTAAAATATGGCTTCCATAATTATATCCATCTATGATTCCGCCAATGTTAAATAAAGTAACAAATAAGTAAAATAATGAATCATATCATATCCAGTTTGCTCTTGGAGTATTGGGAGGCCTTGCGATTTGTAAAGTGGTAGCTGGACTTTACAAAAAGTCACGAGGCGGCCGCGGCCCCGGGACTGTCGGGTGTTGACCAAATACTGGTGAAACGAGGACGATAGTCAAGTATCTAGTGTATCAGCGGTGATTACTAAAAGCCGGGTTAAATCTTTCTCTGAACATTGGAAATCTGGGTTCTATTTCCAAGAAAATATACTCACATTTATTTGAGTTAATAAATATGTATTCAATGAATAAAGAGAATGTAACAAGGATGCTTCAATTTTTCTTCCGTTGTCCTTAATTCAATATAAAAGTAGGTGAACATCATTAGTTACAACTGTCTCCGACCTAAACAATCATTCAAAAAAAAGATAATAAACAAAAAAAAAAAAAACTAAAGAAAATCCTTCCAGAGCACAATGAAGCTGTTATAATTTTAACAGACACGGTAGACCAGCGGAATAGACCTCTGTGCATATGAAAAGTTTGTTTGAAGAGCCTGAAGTGTGTAGGGTCAAGTTGTGCTGGTGTTCTCAGCGAGAAGACAATGGGCGCAAACATTAATAACTTTCTTTGTTCATACTTTGCGTTTTGGAGCAAGTCACTAGAGTTTGTCGGGTTATTAAATAATGGCCACGGTATGAAATCTTTACGAACAACGTAACAGTTGAAGATGCAGTTTATATTGTCCGATCTGTTTTATTTATGATCTGTGTTTATGAAAACTTTTCTAGTAAAAATGGCTCTGAGGCTCTAGTGTAAGTTTCTTTTAACGTAAAAATACGTCTCGAACGCGTAAGTGATAATGTTATTTATATGGGTAACTCTAACGCGATGGTG
Organism: Grapholita molesta; assembly: GCA_022674325.2. NCBI lineage: Eukaryota > Metazoa > Arthropoda > Insecta > Lepidoptera > Tortricidae > Grapholita > Grapholita molesta. Next base: position 1,448,984 of record CP053130.2, read on the forward strand.
GCGTTTTGTTACGTTACAAAACTTACACTCAGAGGCTCTAGTGTAAGTTTCTATTGACGTCAAAAAACGTTTACGAACGCGTAAGTGACAATGTTATTTATATGGGAAACGCAAACGCGTTCGTGACGTAAAGTTACGTTAAAAACTTACACTTAGGGCTCAGGGCTCTGAATTCTACGTGTTTGAATATTAAGACTTAGGCTCGCTGAAACTCTGCGAACGACTAAATAAAACACAAGAATTAAGTAATGATTTAAGTGAAATGCGATTTTATCGTGCGCTACGAATATAATTCCTTGTATCTGTTATACAAGGGGGCAAAGTTAGTGTTTACCTTCTCGTGCTAATATTGATACCCGTGCTTGTACTTCAAAAACACATTTCTCGCTACACATCCTAACTCATCTCATCCTAGCTTCTCTGGTGGAAACGCAGCCTTAGACTGGATATAGGCTTTCATATGCAAGGAGCGATCTTTAGCACACTCAAGCCATCGACTCTCAGTGACCCGTATGAGGTCATCCTTCCAGCTAGTTTGCCTACTATTTCCTATCTCTGATCCCTGTAGGATTCTTCTGCCCCAACGGCCGTCGACAAAACTGTGCAAAAACAAATCGTAAAATCAAATAGTACGATTCTGTATTCTATTGCCTTGTAATAAAGTAAATGTTGCAAAATCTTTGAAAGGGACTGCATTTAGATCACTCCAAGCCTGCGTAGCGTGAAGCGGTAACATACGGTCTGAAAATCCGGCTTATTACAGAGGCTAATAAGCTATTCGCTACAGAGTCAATATGGCCTACAAGTCACCGTAATAACCCGATCAATGCAGTTTGGCAAATTCTCTTTATGATTTTTTTATAACATAGGAGTCAAACGAGGAGATGCTTGCCTCATGGTAAGCAACTATCACTGATGCCTAACATACCAGCTAACAAAGCTTTTTTTAAGTTCTATATTTTTTCTTTAATTACAATAATTACATTCATTAAAACAATGAAACTACAAGTACTTAACTAGTTATTGAGCCACTGTACTGAGGATGCTGGCGGCATTTCCGTTTCCGTTGATACCTTGTGCGAGGAAGCCGCTAGCTCTTCGGTCACCTAACTAACTATTAACTAATCTAACTAGATCAACCAAACGCTTCGCGATTTATGCAAAAAGTTACATACATAAAACATTTCTGTGAAAACGAATAAAATTCTAGTTTTCTTATTATATTATACGTCATCTCATATTCTTATGATTCTGAAATAAGATTTTATTTAGTTATGCTCAATACTTATGGGCTAATGTATATACGAGTAAAATCTTAATTCATTATGTTTGAAAAAAAAATTTTTTTTCATTTTCGATTCGCAAATAATCTGCTCGCTGCTATTTGCTGATACAGCAAAATTCCACGCAAAGGATTATTTTCGGTTCAAAGCCGTAATTGACTGGGCTACAATTATCCCTAAGCCCATCTGCCGTAACCACTGGACATTGTGCACCGGGCGATATGGAGATTCATTTCGACATAAGCTCTGCATTATTGCGGTTTTACTGCAGTTTTTTTGCAGCGTCTGTGTCAATGCTGTTTTTTTGCTTTAATAATTAGAAAACGTTTGGCGTTTTAAATGAAAGCAACGTATGGCTAACGTTTCTCTGTGAATTAATTATTATAAAATTGTATTTAAAAATAAGTACTTTATGCTATGCAGAGAAATTTTGAACTTTGTAATTAAATCGTTTTCGTAGTATGTAGTTACACAAAGCTTTGGTTAAAAAATAATAGATGTTCACAAAAGCATTTACTAAATGAATTAATTTTTATATTATCTTGCTATCGGATGATATTTTTATATATTTTTTTTATCAAATCTTATCTGTATAATCTTTTAAAATATAATATTTTAATAATGTTAAATAAATACATAATACAGGCTATTCTTACACAAATTGACTGAGCCATATTAAGCTCTTGAAAGATAACTAAAATATACAAATACTTAAATACATAACACCCATGACATGGGACAAATATTTTTGCTCGTCACACATATTAATTCCCATACTGGTAGATACAGACACTTATATTTGATTGGCGTCTTAGTCTTGTTTGTAATGAGCCTGCTTATGAAGCAAACAGTTCTGGGTTCGAATCCTGCCAAGGATATTAGCTTGTATGTTTATCACGAGGAAATAGTTCTAGTAAAATATAAGTATTGATGGATCTTGACAACCAGTCTGGCCTAGTGGGTAGTGACCCTGCCTATGAACTCGATGGTCCTGGGTTCAATTCCCAGTCAGGGCATTTATTTGTGTGATGAGTACAGATATTTGTTCGTGGGTCATGGTTGTTTTCTATGTATTCAAGTATTTATATGTATCTATCTATTAAATACATCGTTGTCTAGTACCTGCCTGCCTACCTGCCTTACTGAGCTTACCGTATGACTAGGTCGAGTTGTGTAAGATTGTCCTGAATATTTATATTTATTTATTTATTTATCTTAATTGTGAAAACTTTAAGTAATTTCTGTTATACGAATAGACTCATATTATAATTGAACGTGCAATTATAATCACCTGATGTTAGAATAATTTTATCACCTCAATACACCTTACAACATTTTAAATGTTATTTACAGACATGTTACCTACTTTAAATTCAACATTGAAGCAGACAAAATTCAACCGAGTTCGCTTTAGAATCTCAAACTCAATAAATATAGGTTCACCGATAGTAGAGCGGTAAAGGTATCTGGTTCGTTGATTACGACCGATTCTCGAACTGCTGGAATAGTTGAAGTACGTGCTCGTAAGTTTGAGTATCTTAGCGTACCTGCTAGTCTGGACTTTGAGAAACGTTCGCTACCGGCGGGTAACGCCAAGTTTTGATACGGGACGGTCAGGTGTTAGTTGTTACGTGTTAACAATTGGAAGACTAGTCGAATAACTAAGATCGTGGGTATTAATCTTGGCTTGTTTCTAGAATCAAAGGAAATGTAGTTAGGAAATCAGGAGCTATATTTTCGTCTAATACATAGGAAAGAAGCCTTATTGAGCTTTTTGACAGATTAGTTCGATTTGTAATATCCTCCTAAAAAAATCTTTAATCTGAAACTGACAACAAAGGACCTTCAGTCGTATAAGGGTCAAAATTAGAATTTTGTACGGGTGCTTTCTGTGGAAAAGACCAAAAATAATGGATTCCAGATCTAGTTTTTTTAATAAATTTTAATCAGCAAAGATAGCACAGGAGATGGTGTTCCGTGATAAAAACATCCATACACCTTACTTGTCTTACTATAATATTATAAATGCGAAAGTAACTCTCTCTGTCTATCTGTTACCTGTTCACGCTTAAACCGCTGAACCGATCGGGATGAAATTTGGTATGGAAAGAGTTTGAGCTACGAGAAAGGACAAAGGATAATTTTATTCTTTATCCCGCAACCATACTTTAATAACCGCCATGGCTGGCCGACGAAGTCGCGAGAAGCTATTAATTTATAAACACAGAAGGTATTAAATATTTGAAACACTAAACCATGAGACTCAAGCATATTAATTATATCATTTTATACTCATATTAATCATAATCAAGCATATTAATTATAACACACCCACATTTTAAAAGTCGAATATTTCTCGACATTTTCCGTTCCGTAATGAGGAGCCAATGCGAATGTCTCATGATTATGATAATTGTTCTCATCCAAAATTAATACTGCTGACAACACGAGATACAGAAAAAGGAATAAAATGACCCACAACACATCAACCTTGCCCTCTATTAGAGCTTCTATCTCCGTTTCCAAGCCCTCATCTTCTATGCTCAAAAGTGCCGACTCGCTGTCTGCGTCTAGGATTTACCCTAAGACCTGGTTTTCCTTTAAATTTATATTCAGTACGCGACACTTGTGGGATTCAGTGCTTTTAATGTTGAATGCGAGGTTCGCGTGTTGAAGTTGTGGGATTTTATTTTAAATGATTGCGGTCCGGATTGTATTGGATTGTTGGAGTTTTTGAGGATGGTAACGAATGGAACGTGAAATGCGTGCTGAATTTTTTAATTTTTATTTTTATCCGTCAAATTGGCGATTTGCATGTTCACGATGATTAAAGACTATTTACAACATAATATTTTTTGCAATACAATATAAATTTGTTAGCAAAACAAAGCATGGAAAAAATGTTTATAAATGATGATTTAATAACATATATTTGTTACAATGTTTCACAAATTGATCTAGCGCCACATTAAAAAAAACTGTATTTGTTTATAAATATTGAAATAGATGTCCTTAGTTTGAAGTCGGGCATCAAGCTTCGCAGGCACAATTACCAGGTACATTTTAATACAAATAAATGAAGTTTATATTTACAGTAATATCGTCGTTCAGTGATATTGAATTACTTCTTTGCTAAAAACATAGTATAAAACACACGACGACACGAAATATACGACACTTATAATTATCCGAAAAATAACTAGTATCACCTTACCAAGCAAAATATAAAGCCATACCTTATTTTATAGCCATATTCACTTTTAAACTACATTCTACAAAATGGCCGCCTGTTACTGTGGCATCGAGAACACTCCAGATCTCGTAAGATAACCCTTTCCTGGAGTGCCCTTCGGACTCGCAAGGCCCCTTTAAACATGCTTTTTTCCTTTACTTGGCTATATGTTTTATAGGCGTTAAATTGCCACCGATAAGTGGAGAGTGCCAATTTTAGATTGGCGATGCGGAAGCCTTCGGACATTTTAATACACGATGTTGGTTTGTTTTAAGGTAGCATTTTGGCGCCCAACGTGGGACTTTTGCGACTTTTATTCTTTCTTATTTCTAAATGCTTAAATTGTTCCTTTAGAACTTTTGCACTGCCATTTATGGATTCTTGACCTTTTCTCTGTATTCTTTATATGTGAAGCTTAATAAATTCAATTTAAATTTTATTAGCATTAGAATTAGTCAATTATATTTCTGTACATTGCGAGTTGAATAAGAAACATCTAGTCTAGGATTTTATATTTCATGAGAACACCATACCCATGTACACATTTTCGTGAGCATAATAAGACACGGAACAAATACCAGAAATATCAATTCTTCAACCAGTCATAACCTAATAAAGGTTGTTTACCGTAGGTTTTAAAATGTGCATATTATATAATAATCTACGAATATCTAAAGTTAGTGTTTAGATGTAGCTAGAGGTCGCTTCTGTTACTTAGTCATCATCGTATTCATTAGATGTTATAAAAGTTATGACTTACTAAGCAGTTATTATTTACAATTTTCATAAGCAAAAAGTTAATATTGGTGATTTACAGCCATTCCTATCTTCCTTAACATTTATTGGCCCTGAAGCTGCGATCGCATCTCCCAGTTCACAAATTCCCCAGCGCCACGGGGCCGACCCCGACACAATGACTGGAATGGCCGAAATAAGTAAACAAAGGACGTAAGCAACCTTCAGACGGATCATGTGTCGCTTACTTGAGCCTTGATTTTTATCGGAAATATTTTGATGAAATTCTAAAAATACGTAAACATTTCGCATTAAACGTAAGTGGGTCCCTTGTCAAGTGTATTATGAAGACTGGGTGTTTTTCAATTCCTTTTATAATAGTCTGATGTGGAATGTTAAGAATAATTAGATCAGAAGAGTATAAAAGTACAACCAAATTGTCATATTTAGAAAAAAATGGATAAAATGCCACTTGAACATTTAGCCACCAGTCCATCACTCATTGTTAATCATAGGTCTGTCTTAGATCCACTGTTCCTGTCCTGAAATAATCTTACCCAAATGTGACCCGCGATCTTCAGAATTTGGTTCACCCAACGAGCCAAAGGATTTCATCTGCAAGTGGCAACCAATATATCAACTATTCTACCTGCCGTCACTCTATATCTATTTGGCCTATGTCTTTCCTGCTCAATTTTATTTTACTTGGTAATTACAATGCTCACAGCCCACACCGCACGACGTCTGATCTCTTCCATCCTAACCCAGTATTGAAGTTTAATGCCGAACACGCCAAATCAACTAGAAGTTATTATCCCAAGAGCGCACTGCCTGTATCTTGCACCACAACTGCAGCCCCACAAAGCAATTAAACAATTAAGCACAAAATTTTTCACTTAACGCTCAAACCGCGCCTTCAATTTCCACCGTCCGCCACTCAAATGCACCGAATAATTACATCGCTACAATTATTATTACACCGTACGTACCGTACTCGTATTGGTAATATTGCCGGGTAATATCGCCGGTAATATTCGAGCGGTAATGCGGTGCGATTAGTAGAATCGACGATAATTACCGACAGGTTTCAATAATGGCACCCATTTTGCTGTGAGCGGTGAATTTGGGTGGTCCGTGTTACTTTCACTTCACGGCGATTGTGTATAGGTCGTTAGGTTTTGGCTAACACGTGCCTGCATGGGGAGTGTTGTGCCAAGGAGTTAAATTTAGAATTTTAGTTTACTTGTTTTCTAAGTTACCTGAATTTATCAGATATATCTTTTTGTTTGTCTTGAAGGCACAAGTTTAAGTTTTTTCTATCTGTACTTCTTCAAAAAAGAAGGAGGTTATTAATTCGGTTGTATGTTCTTTCTCATGTGGTGTTATCTCAAAACTACTACCAATAAACAATACGTGATAATAAGTAGCAACAATATGAAGAAATCTCAAATTAAAAAAAAACTTGTTTCGACCACTTTAAAAATATATTCTTCCCAGTTACAGATTCCATTGCTAGGCCAAATATTGTATTTTATCTGTTAATTCTAATAATGAGCAAAGCATAGGTTTGCTTCCAAGACATATTAGTTTTTTCCTCGAAATGATTTTACAGCGGCTGCAGAAAATGCTCAATCACTTAGCTTGAACACCACTTATTTGAAGCAATACAACATAATTATAGATGGCATGAGTATGAGCGAGACAAAACCGAAATGAGATAATTCATGACTGGCATCCAGAGAACCCATTTCGACATCATACCAAGCACTCGCCGATCCGTAAAAAGTTATACAATAGGGTTCCGTTATTTTGCGTAACAAAATTTAGAAATATGTGTATGCATAAATGTATAAAGTAAAAAAAAAAACATTATGAAATGATCCACAGATAACGAATATTATTTTATAATTGCAAAATAAAATAATAAAAATAACATTTGTACTATCCGATTAATATCGTATCGTTTCACTACTGCTACTATCAGCCATAAACATTCACTGATGGACATAGGCCTCCCCCATAGTCGTGAATCTTCGCTTTTGCCATAATCGCTGTAAGGGATAACTCGTCCTCGGGTGATTTTTCATCGTAGCTAACGTGAGAGCGGTCTCTACGCTCTCACGTTATACTAAAAAAGAAATTGTAGCTATGGCAATTATCTACGGTTTGGCTACGATCCCTGCCAACCGATTAGTTGGATGCTATGTCCATTTAATTTTCAGTGGTAAGTGATGCCATCTGTCGGAAACCGTCAGTAGACAAACTGACCCAAACGTTACTGGAAACACGTGGAGAGGACGGAAGTGACTCTTGTTTAAATACCAAGCCAGGCAAGTTGTCTCATTTAAATATGGAAATTTCTTAGGCATCCATTACGTTGGGGATCGGTTACCGGTATTATTTTCATACAAATTAACCGGTACTCAATTTCAGGGTCTAGGATATTATTGTACTTTATTTAGTTTGTCTCGTAATTTATTTTTGTTACCTATTCGACAAATTTAGAAGCCGACAGTCCTGGATTCGAATCCCAGTAAGGACATTTATTTGTGTGATGAGCACAGAGTTGTTCCTGAGTCATGTGTGTTTTCTATGTACTTTAGTATTTATATATTATATATTATATCGTTGGCTGAGTACCCGCAACACAAGCCTTCATGTGTATGTCGTGGGGCTCAGTCAATTTGTATAAGTAAGTGCTATAACGGTATTAAAAAGACTTTTAGTCGCATGCAAGGTCGATTTCAATTGTATGCTGTTTATTTAATACTCCATTTCCTTAATAAAGTAATCTGTGAAAAAGACAAAAGATACTACCTTGTGTGATGTGTTTTGACAGCTATTCCCAACCTAAAATCTTACCGGTTATAAGTGCCTACTGATTTAAGTGCATTTGTTCACCTAATAACGTAATCTATACCTGTGTCGAATTGCTATCTTTATCTTCATTTCTTAAACGAAGCGAGAGTGAAAGAGAATATTACTAGTCTGTTGGGTTGTCACATAAAAACTCACCAGCAGCCGTACAGCCAATAGGAATACGTAGCCAGAAAATTGGCCGTCCACTGCGGCTTCTGTTTCTGACGTAGCCCGGAAAATGTATATTACTGCGCGCTTTACTCGGACATTTTTGTAATGAAATGGTAGTTAAATAAAAATGTAAATTAAGTGGTTTATGAAGTTACAAGTCTACTGGAGAGCAATGTACATATATGTATATTGTTTACTTTGACCATTTGGAATATTAAGTTCAAGTCTTCGCTGTAACCCTTAACCTGTTTTGACTTGAATAAATTATTACTAAATTCACATTTCTTTAAGTCTTAACAAGATTCGAAAATGCGTCTTTCAGAACACCGATACGATCTCTGTGAAAAAAGGAAGTATTTCAAACCTCCATGAACATTTGCAATTTGCATCAGTCATTCGATAACGCGTAGTGACATATATCGTTACGAGTAGTTTATTACACTTTTATGGCATCGAAGTTTTAATTCTACAATTGAAATGTCACCACTTTCTGCCGTTTTGTTAATAACGATTGTTGAATCTCATAGTTAGCCTCGGGGAAACTGTAGACCGATATGAAAAAAAAATTGGTAGGATTGTTCCGGCAGTTTCACTCTTTGTAGCCCTGACCATCGGCAGCATGAGCCCTGCTGGCGACACCCTAGGTTAGGTCTTTTATAATGGTTTTATTGTTGTGATATGTTTTGAAATATTTTTATATTTTACTTTTATAAAATTACAAGAACGAGATAAATATCGAAAATGTAATAATATTATTTAAAATTTTATAACGCATTATCAAAAGATATCATACAGTGCCAGAGCTCAATCATCATCATCATCTCAACCTGAAGACGCTCACTGCTGAACATAGGCCTCCCCCTTGGACTTCCACATGTACCGTTTGGAACCGACAAAGTTCAATAAATACACATAATCTGCGCTCGCAGGACCAGGAATCCAGAAATTCTAGCAGCTTCCACAAAGCGAGAATACGCGAAATTACTTACTGAATTATTAAACGCAAATTTGAACGTGACGCATCAAGTTGTCACTCAGACGCGGTTATCTTTTACACCCCATTTATATTTTCAATCGGAACCAGGTTTACGCATTCCGTTTCACGTCTGCCTCTGAATATTCATGGCGTTTATGTTTGACACCTAGGTACAGAGTATGTACTGTCAAGATCAAAAATATCGACCCAAGCAAAGTGCCAAAATATGTATACATGTACCTTAATAGTTAGTGAAAGAATAAGGTGCATGTATACAAGTTATGGCACTATGATTGCATCTTTATCTTTGACCTAGTCTGTACAATAATTTTGAGTTCTTATCTGTGCACACTGTCTGTGCACGGTGTGAGTTTTTTTAAATATATTTTTTCTGTGACAAAATGCGATTATAGGGGGTTAGACATGTGACGACGACGTTTGGGAAGGTTAGTTTTATTTGCTTTGTGGTATCAATTGTTTTGATGTAATACGAGTATTAAAATGTCTATATCTACAGAAGGAAGTGACTTAAAGCTACAGAGAAGTCAGAAATGAGAGTCAAAGTCTAAGTCGCACTATCCGCTCGAATCGCTATAACAAACGAAATACGTTAAAATATAAAAGCACGCTATCGGTATAAAATAAAGATACCGCTATTTCACACAAACCTTTATGATAACGGTACTGGTCGGTCATAAAGCTGAAACTGTACCTTTAGGAAAATGGTCAGGATATCGAAAAGAATAGTACCTTTATTTACCAATACAAAGTGTAGTGCCATTTTATATTGCCTAAAATATTAAATACTAGCTTCTGTTTGCGACTTCGTTTGGGATATCAATTATTATATGTCTCAATTCAGATCTTTGTCTATTTGTAAGCAAGATTCATATAAATCCTTCCAACCGATATTGCTTGATTGGGTAAAAAACATCATATCTTCTCTCACATTTATAATATTAAGTACCTTGAAAAAAATATTTTTAGGTTTGGAACAATGGATAAATTAAATATAAAATAGAAATATAAAATGCGACTGGGCCGACCACGTTCAACGCATGCATCCGGATAGGTGGGCTAACATAGCTACCAAGTGGATGTCGCAACCGAGACGCGGGAGGGGCCAGGCCAAACGGAGATGGTGGGACAACCTAGACGCCTTTGACGAAAACTGGCGCTCAGAAACAGGGGATCGGGAATCATGGGAAACAAGGGAAGAGGCCTTTGCACAGCAGTAGGACACACACATAGGCTAAGAAAAAAAAAGTAATAACTCTAAGTAATAACTCGTCACTGTGAGTGGAAAATAACAACAGATATATAATACCATTATACTGTCCACTGACAGTGACAAGTGACACTCACGGTGATATTACTGTCGTTCAATTCATTTATTAATTCTCTTCTATACCGATCTTAACGCATTCACATCACCTACATTTCCATACATTTTTGGAGGAGGTGGCAGCGAATGTGTTACCCAATCCCATGATTCTGGTAGTTTAGTTTTTATAGCGTTCATATAAGGAGCATTGTATTTAATATAAATATCTTTAAGATGTAACAAATGACCCAAAAGAGATTAGAATATAAATTCCTGCTTCGCCGACCTTCGTCAAATTGAGGGCTTACCGCAAAAATTGAAGTTCGTAAATTTCGGACGATTGTCTCTGCCTCTCTAGTTATGCCTTAATTTAAGTAAAAGAGACAGATGCCCGTAATTTTTGCATTTCGATTTTCGCTGATCGGTACCGATTCGGCATTAATTTGTCAGACATCTGTTCGCTACCAACTTATAAAAGACTTCTGGAAAATTATCGAAGATTATTGCCAGCCTTCTTTTTAATATTCTTTTTGGATTAGAATTGACATTTCAAACCAATCAGCGGAGTCTTGACGTAAATAACTTACATATTTTATGTTTCCCGAACTTTTTGGTACCGAAATACAACCAGTAAGTTACCGATATATTGTATAGTATGCGATATGACCGTATTTCAAAAATAAAGTATCGTTTACTTGTAACCATACTCTCGTGTGTCATTCTATTTAATTATTTTAAAAAAGACGGTTCCAGTACCGCGTGAGAAGTAATATGTGCCGGCGACGCGAACAGACGCTCGGTACCTTTAGTGTGTTAAAATTGAGATTTATACTCTCCAAACATGTCACGAGAGTTTAAATACAAGTCAATGATACTTTATATTTGAGATATGGTCGTACCACAATTACCACATACTATACGATATATCGGTAACTTACCGGCACTGTGTCGGACCGATTTTCAGACCTAAAACATTGACGGTATACAGTCGCCATCAAATATATCGTAGCTGTGGGGGAGGTCACAAATTTGTGAACATGCACTTTATCGCCATGAAAATAGAGGCGTGGTTCAGATATTTGTGAGCACCTCCACAGCTCCGATATATTTGATGGTGACTGTACGTAGGGAATAACTAGTATAATATGAATACGGATATTAATTTCTGTTTTTAATATCGGGAACTCAAAAACATTAAATAGGTAACCTATATGATATGTAACCAATATATCAGTTGGCATGTTAGCTTAATAGTAGATTGTTTGATAAGGAAAGTAGGCCATAGTACCACGAGATGGTTATTTTCCCGAACGAAGTGAGGGAAAATTGTACGAGGGGTAATATGGCGTTTAGACCCAAGTTATACATACTAGTTTTCACTTCGATTGCGAGAAAATAAAATAAAGTAACATTTTAACAATAAACAAATACAATTTTATCGCCCGCAATGAATTCTGAGTCAAAAATGTTTAATTTGGCAATCTTTGTATTTTTTTCAGTACTTTGATACAGATCGGATATATCTACGCCGTGAATAAATGCCATTGACAATGTATAATTTGGGCTTCAAAGAGTTTTCCAACGATTTAAACTTTTTTTTAATGCTTGTGAAGTAGGAACTAAAAAGCACCTAATGCTTTGAGAATTTGATGGCGTTTCCTCATTGGTCGATTTTAATATTGCGGTATATCTGATTGGTTGATACTTTACACAAAGTTTTGTTTAATGATTTCACATTTTTAAACAGTATTCGCACTAAAAAAGAATCTAGAGTTGCAATATATGTCGTGATTGGTGGATTTAATAAGGTGAAGCGTTCTGGTTGGTCAATTTAAATCGTTTTGTATATCATAAATATGTATACATATTTTCCCAAGAGGCTAAATGTACTACTTTAGTCCGCCTTGGCAAGCATAATATGACACACTTTTAGAGCATGACAAGTGAAAAAACATTATATAATGTAATATTCAAAAGCTCCAACGGAAAATATGAACTAAAATTTTTGAAATAAAACATATCATAAATGTGATTTTCCGCATCAATGCTTTCAACTCCATTGTGAAATCTAAAGATATTCTATGAAGAAATACGCCGCTGCGGCATGAGGGGGATATTCGATACAGACGTGAAATGTTTTAAGGCGAAAACTGAGCATTGAGATATTGTTTTGATAAACTAAGTGAGCGTGTAAGGTGTACAAAATATAGGTGAAACATATCGAAGTTTTGGTAGGTTCATTTATGTGGATGGTCGATAGGTTTTTTATTATTTAAAGATAAAAGATAGTCATAGTAATGGAACCGGGTATGTCCTTAAACTACGTCCAACAATGAGAGGTAGGGCACAGCGTTGACCATCTCGCTTGAATCTGGGGCAGCCCAACTGGGGAAGTACCTCCTCCTTACAGAAGACCACAGCCATAATAGCACTGCCACCTTTCAGGTATGTAGTGTTGTGTTCCTGATGGTGAGTAAGGTTCCCAGAGCTCCAACCCCCCTTAAAGGCCGGCAACGCGCTTGTGACTCCCCTGGTGTTGCGGGTGCCCATGGGCGACGGTAATTGCTTAACACCAGGCAATCCGTCGGCTCGTTTGCCGCCTATGTCATAAAAAAATATATATATATATTATTTATGGACCCTGGTACGGCATAACAATTTTTAAAGCTTTTTTAGTTATTCTACTTGTAATACATGTATGTCCAATTTCATAATTCTTTATATGATAATTAATTTTATTCTATTATAATTGCTACTTAATGTAGTGTAAAAACTATAGATTTTTATTCCTATTTATATAGACTTTGTGTATATGATATTATTAACTTACATACAAATCGTTTCTGCACCCTGTGCCAAACAAAAAAAAATCTATTTAATTTCTGCGAACTACAACCGTTTAGAACTAAGAACTATTTATTATTTTTTATAAAATATTTAGATTCGCTTTGATTTTTAAGTAGTAATACTACTATATGAATTAAAGATTGAAATAGATGACACATACTTAATAAAAAAAACCAGCTGGAGATGCGGGTTCATCACATGCAGTCCACTGCTGGATATAGGCCTCCCACAAATATGACTTGTATCATCTTGTTGCCATAGTCGCCACGCTTGGCAGGCGGGTTGGCGATCGCAGTAGCTCTAGATTGGGTTTCGAGGGACGCCGCACCCCGTCCGTAGGATTTTTCCCTTTTTCGCCTCGTATGACACCCGCGGGATGGTGGGTGCTATCTAGTCAGCCGGCATCACATGGCATTTTTCTTAAGTATTTGTCATCTACACGTCACCCGTAATGACGTATACCAGGAAGGATTAGATAGAAAAATTTGACACGTCTAAACGGCGCTAGTATAGCACAACTGGTAGTGCACTGGGCTAGTGATCCAGTGGTTGGGGGTTCGAGTCCCGCTGCGATAAAAAAAAAATCTATTTTTCTTTCGATTTAAATATCTTTGATATGCTAGCAGACGTTTCTGCTTAATATAAAAATAATTTGTTATCTGTTTAATTTTTTACGAGAGTTTAGTTTATATGGCGCATGAATGACATATGAGGAAATAATAAGTCAATATGTTATTATTGAATCCCGGATACGTTCTCCGATGTCTATAATAACACAAAACGAAAGGTTTGTGTACTCTACGATAAGCCGCCAATAAGGAAGATGGCGCCCGTTCAATAGATACAGACTGAAAGGCGTTTGCCAATATTATTGTGGGTATTTGCTAAAAACTGGGCCAGTGGGTGAAAAAGTGTCGGATTAGGACGTTCGATCTTTGAATTTTTGTGTCGTGAACACAGCAGTTATGCTAAGTTTAGAATTATAAATCCTATCATATATATAATGGTACCTATATTTTTTTTATACAAGACTGGCCAGTTTTTGACCTCAGTCACACCTTGATGGTGAGTGTCGACGAGGTCGAGGGTGTAGAGTGTTGGTTCCGTAACAGCCTTTTCACTCAATATTAGTGTAGTAGTAAATCAAAATACACATTTTGAACACGACGCTGGTACCGAGGCTGTATTAAGTAAAATCGGATTACTCCCGATAACTAAATGGAAGATTTTCAAAATGGCCGCCATTCGAAATCCAGCCAACATTACATTTATTTGAATTAAGGCTTGAACCGAATTGGAAACTCACGTCTTGTTAGCCTTTTGTGAAAAATTAGAAATATATTCAAGCAAAAATTGAAAATACAAGTAATTTTTCAAAGTCAAACATCTTATCTTAAATTTAACTAAAATCTGTAAAAAAATAAATTTACAAAATGCACATGTTACATATTAGTTTTGCATACAGTAAAACGAATATTGTAATAAATATGATTTGTACAGTATTTACAACTCAATTATAAATTACAAAAAATACTATATACTTGTTTTTAAGTACAAGTTTTTAGATCTCTGTATGCAGTTTTTCTTGTCCCTAAAATCGATGACATATGGTTCCTAAGAGGGCAGTTCTGTCACAGTGTCATTGTCGGATTTGTAAATATTTTGTTAAATAATGTAAAACTACATTATTTTTTATTACGCAGACACGTCTGCTAGCTAATATCTTCGATATTCAAATCGAAAGAAAAATAGAAACTCAACTATTGAAGAATTCTTGTAACAATTTTTGTGCTTAGTCTTAATTTTAATCTTAATTTACGAAGTTTCTTCTTCATGTTCGGAGATAATCGCAAGACGACAATGACGTTTGTGGAGAACTACCCAAGAACAGATCTGTGTATGTGTTTTAGTTACACACTTGCTCATACGACCGATCTATACGGCTGGCCTTTATATCCTACTAAGGCCTACTAAATTCCTTATAGTGTAGGAAATAAAGTATAAAAAAAAAGTCTTTTGTGTCAAAATCGAATGAAACAAATAAAAATCATCTCTGTTCCAATTTTATAAAATTCAAATTTCTTTAAAGTATAAGTACTACTTGTAGACCCGTGGGCCTTCGGAGGATATACATTTTACAGTTGTAAGAGTTAAAATGGCTATAGTATGGTTAAAATCACAATAGAACTATAGTGATACAAATCCTACTCATTTTCCGATATCATTTGCCTGATGTATCTGCTATATACTAAACTCATCATTTTTGTTACAGGTATGTTAAACTTCATTTACACGGCTTCAAAGTACCAGACATCAGTACGAAATAGTTTGTATGTATGAGAAAATATTTTGAATAAACTTATATTACTCAGCAGTAGTTCTATAAGAGCGACCATAGACTGTGTAACGCGTCCACTCTCGTCACAAGGGGGGTTTGTATAGTGAAACACAAAATTTGTATTGACTCCACCAGCGATACGTCCGTCCACCGTGCCGATTACCCTCGGAATGCCGGGGGTGGGCGCATTATAATGTACGTAAATTTTTTTTATATATACAATACAGATAGAAAAGCACTGTTGGACATTCACAAAATAGTATTAGTGGATGTGTGTCCATGTGCGAGTCACTTGGACTCCGTGCCAGCAGTGTGCTAGAGATCGCTCTTTGTGGCAGTCTATGGCAGAGGTCTAATTCCGGCAGTGAGGGTCTGTGGAGATTTAAGTGCGGGTAGTTCGAAAAAGTTAGTGTGAACTTTAGCCAGTCTTCATCCGAGACCACGAGGATAACGTCGTTCTCAAAACATAAGTAAGAAGCACAATTTTTAAAACTTACATAGGTACTCTGTTTAGTCCCTTTTTTGTAATAATATAAATGTGGTAAAAAGTCTACGTTCGCAAAGTATTCACAATCGGACTAGAATTTTCTATTCCCAAGAACGTCTTGATATAAATCGTCCGTCTTCGATGAAAGCAACTAAATCTTCCAGTGGCAGGCTGCTTCCCAATAAATTCAAAATTAATCTAAACTGTGTGCCAACCCTCGCTGTGTAGCCATTCCTGAATATTAGAAAAACAAATCTTAAAAATACCAGTTTAACTGTGACCTCCAACTTTATCACAACTACGCTTATTCAAAGAGCGCTCTTACACTAGACGAGTATCCGATCGACTTGCTTGCGATTTTCAAGCGATTGAAATACGCGATTGCGATTTAGACTCTTTCGACGACAATCCCGTCTTTAAGTTTATATCTATCTCATTCTAAATAGCGAAGCTTGTAAGAGATATAGCGATCGGTGACAGTCGAGTGGTTAGCAATGTGAGTGGCGGGAGCTAAATCACAAAAACGTCGAAGTTTATTGCGTCTTTTCAAAAGTGAAGAAGAATTTAGAATGTTAGATTTATTGCAGAATAAGAATTTATTCTTCGGTCTTCTACATCCTGCAGGGGGCTGATAGGAACTGTCAACTGTTTTTTCAAGACAAGAGTGAACAGGCTGTTACTGCACCAGCGTGTTACACCCTCGACCTCGTTGACAGTTACCATCAGGTGTTGCCGTGTGATACCGGCTGTCTAGAATAGCACCACCCCATCTCCTGTCGGGTGTCCTTAGAGAAAAATCCTACGGACGGGCAGCAGCGTCCGTCGAAACCCAATCTACAGTTACTGCGGTCGGCAACCCGCCTGCCAGGCGTGGCACCTATGGCAACTACCCCCAAGATGATATAAGTCATATTTGTAGGAGGCCTATGTCCAGCAGTGGACTGAACGGCTGAAATGTAGGCTTGAAATGATAAGGTTTTCGTGTTAATATAATTTATCTAGGATGATAATTACGAATGATGATAATTACAAAATAATAGTTCATTATTTAAGAAAATCTATAAACAGGTATGGCCTAGTGTGTAGTGACCCTGCCTATAAAGCCAACAGTCCTCGGTTCAAATACCAGTACGGGCATTTATTTGTATGATGAGCACAGGTACTTGTTCCTGAGTCATTGGCTGAGAACCCACAACACAAGTATAGTATAGTTAGTTCCACGAGAGTTGAGGCGAATGGATTACGCACACAACTATATACAGTACTGATTGCAAAAGAGTGAACGAATGGAAAGAATGAGTAATCTCCCTATCATTACATGAGATGTTGTGTGAGTGACTTCAACTCTCGTGAAACTATCTATACCTTGGGGTTCAGTCAATCTGTGTAAGGATGTTATGTAATATCTATTTAATAGTAATATATAAAACACACGAAAGCTTGATGTAATTTCGTTAATGGCTTCTAAACTACAAACTTTACAAAAGACAGCACTAATTGCCTTCATATTAAATTCAACAGCCAAAGTAGAGAAACGAGGGTAACACGCAACTTTGGATAAGGAAACCAAAGAACGTTCTATTAATCACTGTACTAGACTCTATGGTAAAGAAATAGTTATTTGTTATACAAGGGAGCAAAGTTAGAATTTACCTCGTGCTAATATAGAGACCCAAGCAGGCGAAAGTTTCCATTCTTGTTGTTGGAAATGTTTGAGATCACTCACTGTGGTGATCAATAGGGGAAGTCAATGCTCAACAGTGGAAGTCTGCGCCTAAAGTATTAAGAATATATCTAAACAGCAGGTTTTAATAAATTAATCAAAAAACTAACAAGGTCATTGTTAAAAATTCCAAAGCAATCAAAATTTTAACACACCATAAAATAAATTCGCCGTAAAACTGCTTAATAATAGTGCAATTAATTTCTTGTTTAAAACGAGCCATGGATTTAAAATTAAGGGGTTGTAAAATTTAATTTTCATAGCGCTTATTTACGAGGTTAGCCGGTGGTTCAACTTGTTTGGAGCATTAAAGTGACATAACTATTTAATTATTAAATAAACTTCAAATGTTATGAGGAAATTTGCAATGTTGGCCTTTTTTATACAGCTATTTGAAGGAGGGTTTACAATAAATTAACTATGGATTCGGGTGTTGTTAAGCAGTGACTAAAAACCACCTTAACCTTATATCACCGATAGGAACTCTGATATCCTCATCAGAGTTCTTTTAGAGCGAACAATGCTATCAACCCGCCTGCACAGCTTGGCGATTATAGCAAATATATGGCTTAGTATTATTTGATTTACCAGCGTGCTACACCCTGGACCACAATTACCATCAGATGACTGAGGTCAAACGCTGATCTGCCTTATATAAAAAGAAAACATAGTCGTCACGCTTGGCAGGCGAGTTGGTGGCCCCAGTATGAATATGGCGATCCGTCAGTTTTTTTTCCCTTCCGACACATGCGGAAGGAGATGGTTGCTATTGCACTTCCGACACATGCGGAAGGAGATGGTTACATGGCAGTTCAATGGCTTTATCTCCACGTTTAGCCGTCGGTTGCTGATCGTATGTTCTACCGCTCTACAGAGACCCTGCTTCTCATCCTTTGGTGGTTTCTGGTCAAACTTGGGACGATAATTATTATTCCTAGTTCGACTTCGGCTTACTCCGGTTTCTGGTACCGTATGATGCCGGCTAAGAATAGTACAATGGGTTGTACCCTGAAGAACTGCTTGACATGATGCCAACGGCCGCTTTTTACCACCGCACCGCTCGTCGTCGGCAGTGCATTAATCCTCACACCCTGGAGCCTAAAAGGTCCCGCACTAAACGGTTTAAAAGGAATTTTCTCCCGCGAATGGAATGAACTCTCTGCCAAGGTTTTCCCTAAGGGCTACAGGATGAGGTTCTTCAAAAAACAAACGCTGTAAAAAAGGAGTGTATAGGTTCTTAAAGGGTCGACAACGCGCCTATGAATCCTCTGGAGTTGCAGGCGTCCTAGTGCTACGGTAAATGCTTACCATCAAGCGGGCCGTATCCTTGTTTGCCACCGTCGTATAATAAAAGCAACACCCATCTTCAACGAGTATCGTAAGAGGCGTCAAAGGGAAAAAACCAACGAATGTACAGTAGCGTCCGTCGAGACCTAATCTACCAGCTACTGCGGGCGCTAACCCGAGACACAAGTAACTATTACGAGTAGTAGTGGATGGTTTGCAGCAGAAATGATTACGATAATGATGCCTTGTGCTTAACTTAATTCTCTAAGGATCAAACCCAACCAAAATCCAAAGAAATTCTCTGAATACCTATACGCTAACGCTCCATTATCTCAAAAATGACCAAAAACACAATTTTCTAATCGGTCTAACCATTACAAACTCCCCTAATTCACCGAAATGCATACATTTTTAACTAAACCGGTGTCCAAACAGCCAGACAGAGGTGGTATAACTATTTAAATATTTAAGCACGCTGTAATGAGCTCAAATATTGTGAGGAAGTTGGGTCGGCACATTTTGAAGTACAATTTTCAAAGGTTCTCTTTATCCATTATAAGCCGTGGAGAAAACCACATTTTATCCACCGGAATGATATGATAGGGAAAATATTAATTTACTTCCATCTGAAATTATAATATAAAAATCTACCCACATATAAATTATAAAACAATTTGGTGATTATTGCACACGCCAGATGGGCTTATAGATAAATGTCCAAAAATTAGTACTAGGTACAATGTCCACACTGTCCAACGCTATAGCCTCACAGTCTTGCCTGCTGTTCTATTAAATGAACCACAGGATCCCAAGCTGGTGGTACACACAGCAACACTCTTAGCTTTGCATTGTTGGACCTTACGAGTATATATAACGCATCAGGTCCACCGATGTACAGCTTTGGACCCGGGTATGTCCTTAAACTACGTCCAACAATGAGAGGTAGGGCACAGCGATTACCATCGCGCTTGAGTCTGGGGCAGCCCAACTGGGGAAGTACCTCCTCCTTACAGAAGACCACAGCCATAATAGCACTGCCACCTTTCAGGTATGTAGTGTTGTGTTCCTGATGGTGAGTAAGGTTCCCAGAGCTCCAACCCCCCTTAAAGGCCGGCAACGCGCTTGTGACTCCCCTGGTGTTGCGGGTACCCATGGGCAACGGTAATTTCTTAACACCAGGTAATCCGTCTGCTCGTTTGCCGCCTATGTCATAAAAAAAAAGCTAAGAGTGTTGCTGTGTGTACAGAAAAACCATCCTCTCTGTTGAAGTTTAGATACTTCTTAATCTCAATGTAAGTAACTTAATTATGTACGTAACTATTAGGTTTTGTTTGTGTGGATACTGCGACTAGAATCTGTCTAAAAAGTCATGGCGGTTTAAAGGGGAGGCTTCTATCTAACTTTTAACACTCGTAGCTTATAGGCAGGTTTACACGCCTGCTTATCAACCTTATAGCCTATCCGTCTTAATAATTTGATACCTATGTAAATTGCTGTCTAGAGAGCGCTGGTAGCCTAGCGGTAAGAGCGTGCGACTTGCAATCCGGAGATCGCAAGTTCAAACCCCGGTTCGTACCAATGAGTTTTTCGGAATTTAAGTCCCAAATATCAATTGATAACCAGTCGCTTTTCGGTGAAGGAAAACATCGTGAGGAAACCGGACTAATCCCAATAAGGCATAGTTTACCCTCTGGGTTGGAAGGTCAGATGGCAGTCGCTTTCGTAAAACAAGTGCCTACGCCAAATCTTGGGATTAGTTGCCAAGTGGACTCCAGGCTCCCATGAGCCGTGGAAAATGCCGGGACAATGCGAGGACAATGATGATGATGTAAATTGTTATCTAGAATAAACAAGCTTATTTTGTACCGTGATAATTATGTAAGCATTATTAAGACTTTAGCAGAGATATCCTCTTACCTTTCGACAAAATACCAAGAAATTATCAGCATTGCCACGTCGCACAAATAAATATTATGAGCTGTTAATAAAGGCTTCTTAGATGTGGTCGTTAGAGGCTTCATTGCGAGGTCGTTACAGGGGTCTGGACCGTTGGGAGTATCCAGGTTTGAAATGATAAAGGGACAGGATTTGCGAAATTAATATATTATAGAATACATTCAGTTTTGTTACGCGAGTAACGTAAGTCGCGCATGTCACTCGGGTTATTTATAATACAAATTTATTATTTATTATATAAAATTATTCATAAAAAATCTTTTCTACAATATTAGTTAACAAAATTAGTATTGAAGTCGTTAGTTGTGTTTTTTTTACGAAGAATAGGTACCACATCATGACAAAGTGTCGTTTTATGAAGTTTTACACTTTCCTATATGTAAGTTAGTTGGATAAATGACGATAGATTTTGCCTAGTGGGTAGTGACCCTGCCTATGAAGCCGATGGTCCTGGGTTCAGGTCCCAGTAAGGGTATTTATTTGTGTGATGAACAATGTGTGTTCCTGAGTCACGGGTGTCTATATACGTATTTAAGTATTTGTATATTATATACGTCGGCTGTGTTGCACAACACAAGCCTTCTTGAGCTTACCGTGGGATTCAGTCAATTTGTGTCCTGTAATATTAATTTATTATTTATAAAATTTTGAGCAATGCCATTTCACACTTCAAGCTGAGTACCTAATAAATATAAAAATATTTTGTTTTATGTATAACTTAATTATAAATTGTATGAAACTCGATTTCATACAAAAATATTCAACACATATTTATTAACGTATGTAAAAATGAATCCGGGCATGTATTCAAACCTTTTCAGAATTTTCAATTGGTTTCCCTAAAATATTCGTAACCAGATTCAGGGCTCGCTCAAAAGAGATTCGGGGAATATTCGCATAATACTATTATTTTAGCCTAAGCCTTGTCAACTCCAAGCGTCGGTAGGGCTTAAGTGCTCATATTTTATAATGTCGTTTAAGACCTTCTTTATTTGCGAATATAAATTGTTCACGGCAATGTTATTGCCGAATACGCAAAAACGGGCGAGTATTCGCTACACTGTTCGGGTCTTTCTCTAGTTTTTTTTTTATGATAAAGGTGGCAATCGTGCTGATGGATTGTCCAGTGGTCCTTGGGCACCCGCGACACTTGCACAAGCCCCTTGTCGGCCTTTGGAGCTCTTGGGAACCATACTCACTATAAGGAACACAACACTACGTACCTGAAAGGTAGCAGTGCTATTATGGCTGTGGTCTTCTGTAAGGAGGAGGTGCTTCCCCAAAGCGTGATGGTACTTCGCTGTGCCCTACCTCTCATTTGTGGAGCGTGCACCGCGGTCGCTGCCATACAGTAGTATATATTTAAAATATACGCCGCACGCTCAAGTAGGATTAGCAGACGTCAGTTTTTCGTGAACAAACCTTAAAATTTAATAGCTAGCCTGCGTTTTGCAGAGAAACGACAGGCTGGACGTTTTCCTCCTTATCGTAATATTTAACGAATACGAACAAAAATGCGTATTATTCAAATTCATTAACAGTCTGGTCACGTTTTCGTCTCAGTCGCCATTTTGCTTTGTTTGCGTTATTTTTTGCCAAAGCGTTCCTGCCTACTGAAATCTAAAATTTGGATTATTCTACAGAACGACGTTCATTGAAATAAAATTACTTAATCGAGAACCTTACATAAATTGACCTAGTACTTAAGCTCAATGATGCTTGTATTATAGGTACTAACTAGACGATAATAGTTGGATACGCGATACGTATGAATTAATGCTTTACTCAAAATTTGGACCCGGAATGTCAGTTTTGTAGGCAGGGCACTACTAATTAGGCTACAGTACGGTCTTCGAAACTTATATATGTATTTATTGACATCTCCCTAATCATGGTAAGGCCTTGTTTGCACTGTGGGTTAGAATTTCAAATGGCAGTAACTTTTGCAAAGTGTTTTTGTCATATTATGGAAATAGCGTTGCATATTTCAGAATACTGCGCTGATGCCACAGATCAGTAACACGAGACTCAGTTCCAAATATTGTGTTCTGCCGCTTTGATCTCTGGTCGTAATAAATATACTTCTATGATAAAGATCTGTATCGATATGTCATACTGACTGCAACTAAATATTTGACGCTGACTGTACCAGTTATCCGAACTGATGCTGGATCCAGAAAGTAACCATAGCAACTTCTAAAATACACAAGATGATTCCGTGGTGTCTAAATTCGTTAGAATTCTCTCGATAAGTGGCGATTGTGCAAAACATTGCAGTCGCCTATAAAAGCTTTTACCCAAAACATTTTAGACAGAAACATATTTCATTTCATATTTTGAGGTACACACAGCAACACTCCTATCTGTACATCGGAGGACCTTATGCCTTATACAATAAGTACCACCAATGTACAGCTAAGAGTGTTGCTATGTGTACCTATATGAATAGGTTCACGATTACAATCTGGAAGCGATGCGATTCGAATCGATTGTTTCAGCCTCCATTATCAATTGTACTTTCCACTACTCCCCGCATCTCCTTCCATATCTTTCTAAATAAGCTTACCTGCTGTTTACGTAAGAGCATAATTACAATATAAAGCAGTTTGAACCACTTAAAATGTAGGCCAAATTCAACGTCGGGTTCTAATCAATTTGCACAAAGTGTCAGTCCATGTAATTCGGTTACCCTTCTGGCAAGACCGCTAATGCGCCATCCAGACCGTTTAGCGACGAGACTTACTCTGTCACAGTTTGTGGTGTTTCTGGGTCGACTAGGTGGTCTTGCACTGGTTCTTGTAAATTGCGATTTTTAGTCGCATGCGAATCTTTAGTCGCATGTTGCCATTTTTTTAAATCGTAAACTCTAAAAGCTGTGAAGAAGAGTGTGCTTTCATGTTTTATTTTATTTCATTAACCATATTGCACACTTTATATTATAATTTGATTGTGTAGGTAATCATAATAATTAAAAAATAACCACAATTCTTTGTGCATACTTTTATTCCTTTTTTACAGTTGTAGTGAAAATGTTCACACATTAGTTGGTGTAGTCTCTGATCTACTGATATTACCGGTTACTGATCAGTACCGGTTCCAAACCGGTTAACCAATATAACATAAGACCCGTGAGCACTACTTAGTATATGAACGATACGATTAACTTTAATAACAACACCGAAATCTCATTTCAACCAGACGTCGAAAGAATGAGGTAGCATAATAATTTTGCAAAATAAAATATAAAACAGGGTGCTTGAATTAATATACTGATAAATTATGTAAAAAATGCGATAACTGAACAATATCGCTAGCAGAAAATGCCAGTCAATCCTACGCTGGCGAAAACTCAAACGGTTACTTTCCGCCATTTAGCTTTGGGAAAAAACAAAATTGGATTATTAAAGGCTCCGAGAGAACCCCCTTAAAGAGGGGGGCATTATTTTTACAACAAATTGAGATGAAAGAGTTGAAGGGTCAGATGGCAAAGAAGCTACAAATTACATTATTGGTCGCAGTCTGCTACTAACTTTTTCGGAAGGTATTTTAATTCTTGATTAATACGATTGGTTGAGGATTTTTTGGGGCTTAATATTGAATAATTTTGCATTATAAAATACTTAATCTTTAAGAGTACGGTTAAATTTGGTTACAAATTTATCATTTATTATTCAAACCAAAACAAGCCTAGATTTTTCTAATGAAATATTGATGATATAAATTTAAGAGATTTTAAACGTACTCAAAATATATTAAATCATAAGTTTTCATTACAAAAATGGGGTGAAAACTATACGTTTATGTGTGGACATACAAAAACAAGACTTCTAAAAAAACCTACTGCGATTTTTGAGTAACTTGCAGTCCGTATATGTCGGCCCTTAAATGATACACCTAAGTCCCTTAGTGGACGCTTGGGCGTGGGCGATGCGGCGCACATATTAAACAAGTGAACATTGGGAGCGGCTGCAGTGTGCACTGCTCAAATCGCTTGGGAGCTCGACGCTATGCTCCACGCCCCGCTAATCGCCCCGATTTGAGCGTCCACTCAAGCCTTACAATAAAGCGGTGATAACGACTTGTTCACATGTGTCATTTAATTTAAGGTCTTTTGTTCGATAGTATCAGCAATATTGACGACCGGTCTGGCCTAGTGGGTAGTGACCCTGCCTCTGAAGCCGATGGTCCTGGGTTCGATTCCCAGTCGGGGCATTTATTTGTGTGATGAGCACAGATATTTGTTCCTAAGTCATGGGTGTTTTCTATGTATTTAAGTATTTATATGTATCTATCTATTATATATATCGTCGTCTAGTACCTACAACACAAGCCTTACTGAGCTTACCGTAGGACTAGGTCGATTTGTGTAAGATTGTCCCGAAATATTTTATTTATTTATTTATCTTTAAGCTACATAGGAGTCCACTACTGGACATAGCCCTCCTAAAGAGCGCCATAGCGCCCTATCTTCCTTTCTTTCCGGATCCAGTATCTGCCTGTGATCGTCATCCCACCTGGTTGGAGGGCGCCCCATACTACGTTTTCCGAGTCGCGGTCTCCACGCAACAAGAACGCGCAATCGATATTATATATCCCTCCAGATCGCTGGGCAGGTGGGTGGCTAAGTGGCAGGGCATTGCATGTAGAACCGATGGCAGATGGGGCGTAAAGTTTATCGAGTGGCAATAGAGATGTGACGCTATCGGTAAGTTACCAAAGTTACTTTGGATTTTAGTATGGGGAATTGAGAACATTCCCCATACTAAAATAAGTGGTAACCACGTAACGGATGGCGCAGCGTGGTCCGAACCCCCACAAGGTGGACCAACAACAATTGACGACCGGTGGCACAAAACTGACCACACACCCAAAGCGACCACAGTGATCACTGTGGGTCGCTTTGAGGGAGGTCTATGTATAGTTATACAGTGGGCGTCCTTCGGCTGATAAGATGATGATGATGATAGCTCTGGATTGTAGGCGGCTTAACAGAATAAACGTCAGTTGAAACTTGTATCGCCCATAAAGCTACAGAGAGCCGCTGCCATCTGGAAGTTATTAAATCCGAATATTTTGCCTGCATAATTCACTGCCACAACTTTGTCTGCACACATGTGCCTCTAATTTAGTCGAGAAAATTCAGTTACTGCCAAAAATAACAGGCCTTCCAGCGGTCGAACGGAACGGGTTGTTACACTCACTAAGCAAGCGTAGGCTTAATATTTTAAAAACACAACAGAGGCTCTGGTGTAAGTTTCTTTTGAGGTAAAAAAACGTCTCGGATGCGTTAGTTATAATGTTATTTATATGGGAAACTCAAACGCGATAGAGACGTTTTGTTACGTTAAAAACTTACACTCTAGAGGGTCTGTCGAAAATATCGGAAATCGGAAATTTCGTACAGTATTCTTTCTTACTCTAATTACGCTTTCATTGAAGTAAAAATTTCTATGCATTTAAGTATTAATATGTATCTGTTAGATATAGTCGTCTAGTACCTACAACATAAGCATTACTGAGCTCACCGTAAGACTAGGTCGATTTGTGTAAGATTGTCCCGAAATATGTATTTATTTATTACTTATTTATACATTTATTATTATTTATAAAAAAGAAAGATGTCCGAATATTGTGAACATCGGTTTTTCCGCCAAGCCAAGGGATACATACGTCCACACACATCATGTCAACAATAATATTATATGTTTTCTGATAGGATATAATCATGTTTTTTAATTGCGTTGAAATACTCGTAACTACCACTTAGTTTTTTTATAATTTGAATTTGTATCATATTATTTTGGCAGAAGTTTCGTTGTTCCGTGTACGGGAAAGACATAGGTAATATTTTCTGCGATTCTTGCGATAATTATCTATGCAATTAAGCCTTTATAAGGCAGAGGGAATATATTTCCCACCATCATTTGATCTTTATTACAAAAGTGACAAGGTTTCATTTTGCTTAATTTCTGATATAATAATGCCTGTTAAAGTGTTAAACAACTGAAATGGATTTTATGGCGGGCGATTATCTGATCAGTTGTTTTGTAGTATTTGTTTCAGTTGTATTATTTCATAATTCTTAGGTACTAGAAACAGAAGCACCATTATATTCACTTAGCTTTGCAAACGTAAACTTTAAAGCCTGCTTTATAGGTTTTTAAACTTGAAGGAACTACCTTACTTCTCATTAAGCATTTAGTACTTTGCACCGTAACTAGAATGTTTTACAGTCGACAGTCCGACGAAGTCATTATTGAATAAATATAACACAATAAATATAAAACAAATAAATATAATTCTAGGTTTGGTAAAATATAATACAACAACAAAATTACACATTATATATGTACTAATAATAATAAGTACTTATCAAAATGAAGTTAACGTTACAATGTACCGTTTTACATACCAAAATATCACGGATATGGTCACCCTATTATGCAATGCAACCGGTTTTGCTGTAGTAAACCAACCGGTAAATTAAACAGAAAAACCGGTAATTATCATAGTGAAAACACGGATTTAAATTCTATTCACCTACGATTTATGTTTATTTCTGAGGCACCATTTTTTTATTCGTTACAAAAAAAAAACAATATAAGAAACAAGTTAGAAGTGAAGAGCGTAGATATACTAATTTGTATGACTTAAGATAGGGAGATGTAGTTATGGTTGCTATCTTCCTGGACAGACATGGTACATCATAATACTTAGTAACATTAAAAGTGGTCAACTAAATCGTACCATATGTACTGTTTCATAAATACAGATGTGTACCGATATATTTGGCTACTTTGGTTGCTACGAACTATACGACGCTGACCGCACAGTGAGATTCGAAATTGCATAGTTTTTCCAAGCTAGTTTGAATCTGTGTGTACATGCCGAACTAATAGATTTAGTAAAATTATGAATGTTGAAAAGAGCCGCTTAGTTACTAATGATTTCATTACGTAAGTAGAAAATAGCTTAATAATTAATTTTGTGAGTTAGAAAAACCAAGAGTCCACAGGGATGCCAATGAAAGGAAAACGCAATATTATACTTTCTGGAACATTCGTTCTACAACATATTTTTACACCGCAAATGGACACATTAATTAAAAACGGAAACTTTTTGACATAAAACCTAAAAGAGTATATTATTTGCTAAAAGCATTACAACCCAAGAGAGATCATTATGTTTTAGAGTGTTCACGCCGTCTTGACATTAATAGAATTTACAGACTGTGTCTCGAAAAATTGTGAACGGAAGTCCCTCTTTAATGAAATGTGTCAAAAAGTGACTTCCACTTGTATTACAAGTTACAAGCATTTGAGAAATAAAACACTTGACTTACAATTTTATTATTAAATCTCGTTTCCATAATTTAGGGCTTAGCTCACTAGCGCCATCTATGGATTTAGTAACGCTATTGCGCAATAGAATCGATAGATTCCATTATGACGTCAAAAAGGATAGTTGATGCCTGCTGTGTTTTTATTCAATAGATGGCATTAATCTAAGTACTAATATAATTTATTTACTTATATATGTTATGTTATTATGTTACCTTACGTTTTTCCTATTTTTTAAAATTTTTATGTTAAATAAAGCATTCTGATTTATATAGTTACATTCTTAATATTTTAGTTTAATTCTTAAAAAATCTAAACTAACTAACTAATGAATCAGTAATCTTTTTATTCGGGAGTTTTCAAAATAAAATATCGTTTTTAAATAATTATCGTTACAAAACTGACATAAATAATTTAACAATTTACTTATTGTCAACCTTAAAGAGCACATTTTTTTTCTAATAATTCCTATTCACTTAAGTAAATAAATATTCTGAGTCTAATATCAACCTAGTTACACCACACTCAATAAGGTGTATATTGTATATATACCCATAAGCACAAAATACTTAAGTTAATGTCTATATTTAAACTAGGTATAAATAAATACCCTGATGAGGATTAGAACCTATGACCTCCAGCTCCGTAGGCAGGGTCTCTACTGATTTAAAGCTAGGAAGGCATTTAGTCAATGTGGGTAAGACCGTCTATCTGGAAAGACCGTCTACCAAACAATATCCTACATTATCTCATAGGTATTTAGTGTCATATGACGGACTTCCCTTAAAAATATAGTATGCCGGTCTTACCCACATTGACTTAAACTATTCCTAGATTATTTCCACATAGGTATCATTTTAATGACCTCAGTTAATTTCATCAAATAAATTAACTTAGATACATCTATCGTCTAATCATCAGATCATACTATGATCAATATCTTGTCAACTTTTAAAAGCTAATTAAAAAGAACATGAAAAGCTTTACTTTAAAAGTGTATTAGTGTACAGAATTCCATCCCTGTCTTAACAAAGTTTATATAATTGGGCAACAAACTTGCCAGGCCTGAAGCGGAAGGAGCTTTCGATAAAAAGTCGCCGGATATCCGGTCCCAGGCCCCGAATAACTAGGACCTCTCCAATGTTATTATGGAAAGGGCCTTCCGAAGGTTTCTTTTACATTTCGACATGCTCTGCCCTTCGAAATTAAATCTTCTCATATCATATAGGAAATGCAATTTCTTATAAATTGGTTGTTACAGAGGATGTGACAGGTAGCCTGTGGGAGTTTGAAGTTAAGTATTTTGCTTGTGTAGCTTGGGAAAAGAAGGATGATAAAACAAAGCTTGCTGTTTAGCTCATACATTATTATTTATTATTTATTATTACGAGCTCATATTGTCCCACTGTTGGGCAAAGGCCTCCCTCTTGCTCTTCCACGTATCCCGATCTTCGGCAGTTTTCCACCAGTCTCTGTCAAAGGCGTCAAGCCCGTCCCGCCATCTCCGACGAGGTCTGCCGCAGCGCCTTACAGTTTGTGGGATCCAACGGGTAGATGTTTTGGCCCACAGGTCATTGGGCATACGACAGACGTGTCCTGCCCAGTCCCATTTGAGCTTGGCGGCAGCTTCAGCTACATCGCTTATTCCAGTTTTGGAGCGTAGTATTCAGTTTTTTAATGCGATCGATTAACTTCACGTTCAGAATACTACGCTCCATGGCTCGCTGACAAACCCTGAGTTTGGTTTTTTGAACCTTTGTCAAAGACCAAGTCTGTGCGCCGTAGGTAAAGACGGGGAGAATGCACATGTCCATGAGTTTTCTTTTTAGTGATATAGGAAGGTTTCCCTTCATATACTCCTTCATGGACCAAAAGCTCCTCCAGGCATTCTCGGTCCGTCTTGCGACTTCTTCATACATTATAGAATTTATAGATAATAAAATAATTTTCGTCTGAAAACGTAGAGTAATAAAGAATTGCTTTTTAATAAATATACGCCTTCAGATATATATCGCAAATACTATTATTTATATTTCGGAGCAAAAGAACTATGTATAATAATTAACGATTAATATGGTACTACTCACGTTTATTTAGTCACTCGCGCGACATGTTTCGGAGAACATAGGCCTCCATTTTCAAGCACTAAGAGTGCTGAGTGTCCGTTCGGTTCGCCGCTCGCGTCACCGTGACGCGCGAGTGACTAAATAAACGTGAGTAATGCCGTATTAATCGTTAATTATTAAATATGTCTCACGTAAGTTTAAATACAAAAAGAACTATGTATGTTGTATATGTAACCTGTAAGTGTAAGCTGGCCCTGTACTGCGAACATCGAAGTTCGTATATTTCGAGCATCTTTCTCTTTTACTCCAATCCGTCATGAAAGTGACAGAGATAATCGTCAGAAATTTTCGAAAATCGGTTTTCGCCGCTTTTTTAGATTATGTTTCAACTATGTCTTATAACTTGCTGTTTTGTAATATGCTGTTTCATTGTTTTCCAAATAAATAAAATTAAATAAAAAAACTTTGTAGTAACAATAATAAAAAACCAGACAAGAAAAAGGCCAGTAAAACAAAACATATTTTAAGGCAATAATCGCGTTAACTTCTAAAATCTTAAAACTTCCAATAATCCCTTTCATCAACCATCAAAACTTAAAGTTAATTGAAATTAATTTCTAGCTCCTTTCAGACACAAAACAGAAGCTAGCGTTAAGCTGAAAACACATTATCCGTTAGGAGGTAATTAGGAAGGCTAACATAATTTTCGCATTAAGCCTAGTCTTATTACGTTCACCTGCACGTGCGACTTGGGATATATAGAATGTGCTAAGGTGTTAGGGCGATACAAAAGCCTTTTTGTGCTGATATAATTATGAGCAGATAATTTAGAATTTTCATACCTTCAAGAAAGCGTAGGTACAGTCGGCAGCAGAAGTAGCTAAGCATTTGAGGTGTTCAAAATGAGGTCAACACGTCTCTATTGTCAAGAGAATAAGAGCGCGTATAGGTCATTTTGAACACTTCAAACGCTTAGCAATTTCTGCTGCTGACTGTACATCATCTTCCTCGCGTTGTCCCGGCATTTTGCCGGAGCTTGGGGTCAATTGACAACTAATCCCGGGATTTAACATTAGTTTTACGAAAACGACTGCTATCTCACCTTCCAATCCAGAGGGTAAACTAGGCCTTATTGGAGTGGTTAAACTAGTCCTCACGATGTTTTCCTGCGGCGAAAAAGACTGGTAAATATCAAATGATATTTCGTACATAAGTTCCTCATTAAGGTCGCCGGAAGACGCTGGATGCAGGTCGCTTCCAACCGGTACATGTGGAGGTCCAAGGGGGAGGCCTATGTTCAGCAGTGGACGTCTTATGGCTGAGATAATGATGATGATGATGAGATAAATTCCGAAAGTTATTGGTACAAACCGGGATTTGAACCTGCTACCTCCGGATTGCCGCACAATAACCGCTAGGCTACCAGAGCTCATGCATGGTTGACTCCTCTTTCAATATACACTGATACCGTGCTATCGTCAGTCAAATGCATGAAGCCAGCAAATCGCTGCCCCGGGCGAGTAATAACGACACAAAGGTCCATTAGTCGCTTGCTGGTGCATCGATAAGTATATATTATGCAGATGATTTGGTAGTCTAAGTTGCCGTCGTTGTGATAACGTTTACCAACGGGAAGTTCTTGGAACTTCTCAATAATAATGAGAAGAGATTTAAAAGTAAAGAGAGAGCAAATTAATCTTTGTTTTGGTTGCGTACTTTCTTAATAATACATTTAAAGGCAAAAATATACTATTATTGATTAAAATAGGTGCCTAGTTAATTTTGTTGTTGTAGTTGCAAATGTTGTACCTAAGATGGATCCGAAAAAATCGACCGGGGATTGTAAAAAACCGGTGGCTCTTAAATTATGATATTTAAAAACCACTAACCTAAAATTACTTATGATCATCGTCATCATATCAGCCGAAAGACGTCCACTGCTGGACATAGGACTCCCCCAAAATTAACCCAATAACTAATATTGCGCCAGTCCAGTGGTTTCCAACTTGTGGGGTGCCCACGCTGGCTTCCGATATATGGCCGCCACTTGAGAACCTTTCAGCCCCGACGGCAGTCGTTTCAATATGTCCTGCCAAGTTAAGTTATCCGGAGGGCTATAGCTATAGCAGTTGCTTTGCTTCTGCTCTGAATGACATAATCTCTGATGCAGAGACACTCCAGCTATCTTTCCACTGCTCTTTGGGTGACTTTAAATTCACTATTTTAGTTCACTAATCTATTAATCCTTCACCGTCCACATTTTCTCTGCTTTGCTTAAGATTGACTGGTAGAAAATGCTTTATAGCATCAAGTCCGCTTTTTGTACTGTAAGATTTTCTTTTGTCCAATAAAGATTAAATAAATCCTTTCAACATATTTTTGTTTCTCTTGCACAGCATAAGTTGCTAAACTGGCAAAGTATTCAAAATTATCTTGACACGTTCTTATTTTCTTAACAATAATGTCGTGTCAAGCTCATTTTTTTTTGTTAGTGCACTAGACTAATGATCCAGTGGTTGTGGGTTCCAGTCCCGCTAGGAGTCAAAATTTTTCTTTCGATTTAAATATCGCTCATTTTACAGATCTCCCCCGCTTTAGCTGCTGACTGTTCATCATCCAAAATATATACTCTGAACAATAATATAAATAGAGACCTTTTTTTTCAATTACAATTCAGTTTATTCTGCTCACATACGCACCAACGAACATATATATGATTTACTTTCAAGCTTACCTAATTAAGCGTTCCAACTTTGTACGAGTGCCCAAAAACATACCTAAATCACATTGGGATTAATGAGATTTGCCGACTTAATCTAATATAAGCTTCAAGAGAAGCCTAAGCCCTAGTTTATGTCAAATTAGGTTTTGAGACGGCAATGGAAAAATGAAGTTATTCACGTCTCATGTCTGGGAGTGACGTCGGATCCTGTTGTTGGTGAGATGTTTAAATTGGAAATAAGGCTTATATTTTCGTCGCTTGACTTGCTTCGACATTGTTTTTTTGCTGTGCAGTGTCTAAGTGTTTACGTGCGTAGAATATTGACAGTTCAATTTATAAAAGATATTGGTAGTATGTATCTTAATATATGAAATATTATTAAATTATTAAATATTACTACCATTTTTACACAAATTTTCTGAGCTCCACGGTAATCTTAAGAAAGCTTGTGTTGTGGGTACTCAGTTAACGATATATATAATACAAAAATACTTAAATACATATGTTACCCATGACTCAGGAACAAAATATTAGTGCTCATCACACAAATAAATGCCCTTACTAGAATTTGAACCCAGGACCATCGGCTTCATAGGCAGGATCACTACTTACTAGGCCTAACCTGTTGTCATTTTTGAATTAAATGTTATAAAGAAGTTAGTCATGTCTCCTAATTTATTTTTTACAGCTAAGTTATGTGAAGCATACATATTCCATAAATTTTTCATAAAAATATCTGTTTTCAAAACATGCTGTGCATTCTTAAGGATTGCGATGTACAAATATCCACCTATTGACACAACAACTTAAACAGAAGCAAACCCACAAAGTGCCGAATGTTTATCGAAGGAACAATATAAATAACCCACCCCGACTAATGGCACCGTGCCAATTCTGTTTAGTTACTTATCGCCAGAGTGAAAAAAGCGTGTCTGTTAAAAACAAAAGCCTAACGGTAAACAGCGTATTCGAATTTCAATATTTCTTATTCACACGCCGCGACCCGCTCTGCGGCGTCGGAAACGGACGCGGCGGCTGTCGTTCGGGGCGCTCGGGCTTCCGCCGCCTTTATCTGCTCTCTGCGCCCTACTCGTGCTTACCATTTATTTGCAGCCTTTATTCACTGCAGCTTATGTGCTCCATAATTTTGTGACTAGAATATTTCATGAAATATGATGTATGCCATTTGGTTTAGTAAATGCTCTGTTTTAATGACATTTTACAGCTCTTTAGACTACTTTATATGTTGGTTTATAGTACATTACTGCAGCCGCCGGGAAAAAGGGGGTTGAAGGCTGAGTTGTATATACGGCCGACTGTAAGGAGGCCGGATAGTATACGAAGCCTTCAAGACCCTTTCACGGCTAGGCATGTATAGTGCTTTTCTCAAACTAATGCAATGAAATAAATAAAAAAATACCACTGAACAAAACAGCTTCACGACATAACTTTTTTAATTTTCCCTCCAATCCCGCTTTGTAGTATTTTTGCCTTCGATGTAATAATTAATGACTATCATAAATAGTTTGGCTATAATTACTATATACAACATTTAGAAAAACCACCAAAAAAGAATGCACTTACCTTTTAAATGATGGCGCTACGGCATCTGCCTTTGGCGGTACACAATAACAAAATAAAGATAAATAAAACCGGGCCCGGTTAGATTATTCAATTTTTATACACCCGTAACACTATATCTAAGTCACAAAAGCATTGAATCACACCATTTACCACTATTTAATCTTAATAAACAGAGTTTTACACGCCGAGAAACTTTTCCATTCCGCCATTATTAAAACAAGTAAAAGTGTCCTGTGATTGGTTGAGTCAAAATGCGTTCAAAAACGCGCATGCGTGGAGTAGTGTTTGGTGTTGCCAATACAATTTTAAAATTGAGAGCATGAATAATAAATATAATAATGTAATAACCTGATGATATGAATATTCAATTACATGATAAATAAAATAAATCTCTTCATACCATTTCGTCTGAAATAAGCGAGATTATTTTTTAGCCCGCTAATCATTTAGTCACTAAAAATGATAAAAAAATATAACTCAGCTGTTTGAACAGGCTTCATGAACACAGACGCCAGGTATACATAAAAATTAAAAAAAAATTACTTCCCGGCCTAGGCCTTCAATTTTATATGAAATTCGTTACCTGTCCTCTGGAGTCGATCCGCCCTAAACGTGATACTTCGAAGCCTATTATGACGCACGTAACGAAGACATTTCATTGCATGTTTGAGAAAAAATTATTACTTTGTTTATTTATTTAACTATGTGACTTTATGAAACATTAAATTCGATTTGTAACATTCGGATTACTACAAGAAACGGCGTTAAGAAAAAAAATCTGAATCTCAGCTAAAATGCTAATAGATCCTCCGGAGATTTCACCAAAAAAAGTCTGTAATGATCGTTATTTATATCTGAGTATGCGACCTAACTCTATCAAATCATACATAATGTACGTCACATTTGACGTATTTTAATGTCTAATAAGGGCAATATAATTAGCGATTATCCAGATCAGTGAAATCGTCATGACGCTTCGTAGCAGACAAATTGACATCTTCAGACAGTAATGGAAGCGTTAATAGCATTCAAGCATCGCTTTAATGAAATGACGTCTTACTGACAAGCGAAGACGTGTATCTGAATTAATTGTTCCAATGAATCTGTAAGTGGTCATCAGTTCGAGTCTCTGTGGACTAATTTAGGTTGGCCAATATACAATAGTAAAGTGTTTCATTTCGAACGTAAATAAATATTTCGGGAAAATCTTGCACAAATCGACCTAGTCCTTTGGTAAGCTCAGTAAAGGCTTATATTGTAGGTACTAGACGACGATATATATAATACATATAAATACATAGATAACACCCATGACTCAAGAACAAATATCTCATGATACAAATAAATGCCCTGTCTGGGATTTGAATCCAGGACCATCGACTTGAAAGGCAGGGTCAGAGGGTCACTGCCCACAAGGCCAGACCTGTGATCAAAAATTGTAATCTTCTACTAGATTTTGAGAACATTATGCTTTCCTGATTTAATATGGCCTCCAATTAAGTCGTTTAAGGAATTGTTGGAGCGTTATATGTATTTTCTAAGTAATTTTTATTTTGCGTGGAAAGTGTTTTTGTTTATAGCTCAAACAGCTCGGTTGATGTTAATGTCAAAAATGTATAATGAATCTGTGCTCTCTTTTTCCAAAATGGTGGTACCGGCAAGTAGCTATTCACGTTGTCTAATTCAAATAAATTGTATTTCGTAAAGTAAAATGTTTGTGACAGTGAATAATACAAAGATATGAAGAAATCCAACTTTTATTTATCCATCACTGATCGAAAAGTATATAAATCCACAAATTTACCGACCTCGTGGTCGAACAGGAATATAACATGTGAAGGAATATATTACATTACAATATATTATATTACAATTTTCTTACGTATTTAATAAGATGGTGGAATCTAAATCTAAAGTGATAATCAGTACAATATGTACAGCTATGTCACATGGAGGGAGAGTACCTAGAATATTGTAGATGGAATATTTTACTGAAAGAATATATTATTTTAATTCAACATTATTTTTATACTACGTTCATAGATTTTTAAAGGATTTCATGATTAAACCTAGAATTCGACCAGTAACATGAGAAAAAAAATACCCATACCGATCAAAAGGCTTCATTATAAGGCATATAATGAAATAACAAACTGTCAAAAATAAAAGGAAAAAGAAATAATATAAAGAGTGCTTTTATTCAATCGAATGAGACTAATTTTGAGCATTTATTAAAATAAATAACTAACTTAAATTAATTATTTTTTAAATATGATTTAATTCATGCTCTATGCAATATTCCATTTACAATTTTCAAGCTACTTTCTCTTCATATGACATAGCCGCGGGACGCCCTGTACATCAATATTTTCAAGTCTCAAATATTATGTTGGCGTATTTTTGGCAGAAAAATATACTTTAATTGTTTTGTTCCAAATAAGTTGCTGTTTTCGTCAAACACATTATTGTTGATTATGTATGAATGAAATTAAAAGATGGAAAGCAAATTATGTAATTTTTCTCGCAATTTTTCTGTTTACACGAGTATACAGTAAAAACAACTACATTCAGTAAAGTTCTTCTTTGCGATATCAACGTTATTAGTATGTACTTATCATCCATTAGCCCATAGTTAAAAGCAAGTATAATACCCATAAATTATCTATATAACCACACGCATATGCTGGAACAAATTGACAATTGGAGATACTAATGACATCCAATCAGCGTTAATGAAATGACGTCTTACTGACAAGCCGACACGTGTGCCTGAATTAATTATTTGGATTTATATGTAACCTGGGTCACCCGTTCCAATACCGTTGGCTTGTTAAGCTATTTATAAAGTTACAAATGGTGGTTTTCATCAAATAGTGTAATAAGCATGCCATTTCAATTAAAAGTTAGTGTGTGTTTCATTTCATAAACTATTAGCGGTTTGCATTTTTTTTTTAATTTAAAACCGGCAATGTGCGAGTCAGACAAACAAGAACCGATTCGGTTTCGAAGAAATCTGCACGTATATAATTACAAGCTAAAATAGTACATTTCGATACTAGTGAAAAAATTTTTTTTCGACGAGGGTGAAAGTTGGAGCCCGAGTGAAACGAGGGTGACAATCACCCGAGTCTTAAAGAAGTTTTTTCACGTGTATCGAACCCAATTTTTCATAACAAGTGCCTTAAAAAGTGAAATTTGCGCACACGAAGCGTGCGCAAAGTGCACTTTTTGCGCACTAGTTAGGAAATAGTACATTACGAAACTAGTGAAAAAAATTTTTTTTCGACAAGGGTGAACGTTGGAGCCCGAGTGAAACGAGGGTGACAATCACCCGAGTCTTAAAGAAGTTTTTACACGAGTATCGAACCTAATTTTTCATAGCAAGTGCTTTAAAAAGTGAAAATTACGCACGCGAAGCGTGCGAAAAGTGCACTTTTTACGCACTAGTTAGGAAAAATACTTTTCGCATTTTTCTGCATTGACAAGAAAGTACTCTAGATTTTAATTCCCTTGCGAGCGTCATGCGTCATAATCGGCTGTATCTTTTGATTACGTTGGCATATAAGTTTTATTTTTCTGGAGCTCTAAAGGTCAGAAGACTTGTATTTGATATTTTCAACTTGATACCTCTACACGTTCTGAGAAAAAGCGTCTTGACAGACAGATGGACAACAAGGTGATCCTATAACCCAAGTGAACTCTAAAAATAAGCAAAAATTACCCACCAGACCATGCCATACTTGTTTCGTGCTTAATTTTTCTCAGAAAACTGACAGCGATTTAACTTTTCCAACTAATTGGGTGCACATTCTTTTTTAAATTCCTAAATAGTTTACAAATCTTACGTCTACGGTACTTAAGAATTGTATGATATGATATTTGGTCTAGCAAACGCATTGTTGTGAATAAAACCCTCTTTTAAACCTGCTATTTAGTCGTGGCGCAATATTTAAATATACAGATTCAGTGACTATAGAAATAACAATAAGCAAATGAACGTTTTGCTCACTCGTCAGACGTGTGTCTGAATTAATTATTCGGATTATTCTCTGACCTGGGTCATCTGTTTATACGTCCGGGTCTCTGTTGATTGGATTGTCGGCGCGGTCCGCTTATCATTTACCTCCACATCGTTTATCACGTTATCACGTTTTAGTCCCTAGTCCCAAGACTGAGATGGTCAACCATGTCATATCAATTAGGAATAGTCTATTTTCATTTTGTCTTCTTTGCATTCTTAATTTTGTCACGTTTTACTTAGCCTGGCCCGCTTCATTTTGTACCTAAAGATTAAAATGGGTACCTGTACCTAATGCTTCACTGTCCTACTGTCTAATATAACATACAATAGGTACGGGTCCCTTTGTACGTGAGTGCGACTCATACTTGTCCGTCTTTTTTATGAAATATGAAATTCACGTAGTATTGTTTTGAGTGAAAATCACAATTGATAAGCCTTTATATACCTACATGCTTTATGTATTGAAGACAAAATTATGATTGATACTAAAATGTGTACTGTTTTATCATTAGAAGTAGTCATAGTCAGCAAAAGTCAAAGAAACATATGAAGAGAGAAAACATACTGTTCTAGTGTGGACAAAGATGTATTTCTACCTAATGATTAGAACTTTACATAAAATGTCAACATATTGTTCCACAAAGATAACTGATCCAAGGCTGCATTTTACTACTATCAGCAGCCGCTACCAGTCAAGCTAAGACAATGCAGATACTCATAGACATACAGTAGTCCGCCCGTTTGTCGAATAATTATATCAGCCACGGATGATTCGACTTAGGCGTTCTCCGTAGATCTCTTGAGTAGTTTCATTTTCAATGTCAACCTTCCACCCTGTCACCCCCAATAGCTTTTACGTACAGAACAGACCACAGATTACGCAAGCGCAATTAAGCCAGCGCGAATCCATAGATAATCAAAGGGCATAATTTTGGTCCGCGATTATGTCGAGTGGAGCCTGCAGAAGAGGTGGCCCTCAGGACCAAGGGGGCTCAAGAGCCGGTTTAATTAATGGAACCCTCCACGGGCCCTCTACACGGATTTAATTGGAGGAAATTTGTTGCCGCCTTAAGTGTGTTGAGGCCTTGTAGTTATGGTCGCCAGAAGTTGGCGCTCCTCCGGGCCATCTCTTTGACGTTCTAATTTCAAAAATAATGAGCCTCAAACAATAACGGGTGAATCGGATTTGACATAAGCTTGTTCCTTAGATTCCTTGCATCTACATTAAATTTCGTATCGTTTTATTTATTATTTCAATGGACATTTAATTGGCATTTATGTGGAGAGCTATCAAATTATTCTAAAGGCGAGGCTAATTTAAGCTCGATAACGTTTGAAGGTTTAGAAATTTGCTTAAATACCGTCAGTTTACATGAGGACGCTTATTACAAATCTTGACCGATGTAAATCCTGAATAGCGACTTGAGTTTAACGCGAATTCTACTCTATTTATAAGGGTGCAAGGCTTTTTTTGGATTGAACGAAGCGTGTCCCAGAAAAATAAAACACTTTTGCTCATAAAGGACGTAAATAAAATACGACCTTAATAATTTGTTTCTCAACTTCGTATTGGGCATGGCGATAAATTTATATTTTGTGGCTTAGCGTTTCGGGAGGGGTTTTGCGAACCTGCGTTTGAATAAATACTTAATAAATATATGGTTTTGGATTTGGTAAGACTTGGTAGTCTAAATGTTGTAATAATTCTCAATTTAACACGCGGTTGTCGGTGTAATTATTTCATTTCGATGGTGGATTGTTCCAATAATGGACTGACAGTAATTGATTTCATGATTACAAGAGTTAATTAGTTAATGTACTTCAGTAATGGACTTCATATTATGTTGTCGTTGTCTACTTTCATTAATTGCCATTGCCATATAAATAAATAATGATTCAGTGAGGATGTCATTATTGGTATTTTAAAGCCCGCTTGCGGGAAAAGTGTTTTTTTTTTTTGTTATTTAGAACAAAAACAGCCGGAAACATTTTTAACCTAACTAAAAAAATAAATCATAGACTAATCAATGTATGATTATGACAAATTTATATAAACACTTTTTATGTAATTTTTATCCTTTTTAGTGTATACATTGTTGTTAATTGAACTTTGCAAATACGAGTAAACAGTTATTGTTTTATATTGTACTAACTTTTTGACTCCCTTTTGACCCCTTAAGGGACGTATTTCAAATGCTGAATTTACTTTTCTTGTGTTTGGGGGTAAGGTGGAAACCCCTTAAAAGTAGAATTTTCTAAAATCACTTTTTAGTGGGTTAAGCAGTTTAGACTGGGCGTTGATCAGTCAGTCAGGAGTATCACGTTTATACTCGTATAAATGGATTATTGAGCGCTTTGTTTACACAGCCCTAACGCAAGAAAGTAGAACTATCTATCTCATCATGAACCACATCCAATTCGAATATAATTAGTAGCCCCCTAAATCCTGACCACGGATTACCCAATAGTATATTACATGACACGCTTCATTAGATCTCTTATCCAATCACGTCACGTTTTTCATTCACGCGTCACTCAGGGACCACCTCGAAATCTCGACACCGCACTACATTCCCGGACTGACGGCGAGCAACAAATCCCGGGCTTTTTCCCGGCATCATGCGTCATGTAGCCGGCGTCAGTTTTTCCCGGGCTCGTGTCACGGTTCGGACCTGCGTCACAATTGACGAGGCTAAGCCGGTTTTTGCCCGGCTATTTCGTTGCTTAATTGTAATCTGATTTGGTAAAAGTTTTGTATGTAGTTGGTGGTTTTAGGGGATTGTTTTTGTTGGAAATAAAATTATATTTTTTAAAGCACTATAAGTGAGTTATTCAATGAGAACGTCTGCATAAATAGTTTCGTTTAACTTTTATTCCACTGCAATCAGTCTCGTTAAATCTCAAACTTATCAAATTGATTTATGTAATTTCAAAAATAAAGTCCATAAATGCATTTTTTATTTGTATGTCTTTCTCGTACACGGTACAATGGTATTCCGGACATTTGGGAGGTGTATGTGGAGCTGGTTCGAGCCAACGCGCAGAGGTCTTTTCGACGGTTTAATAATATGTAAGGGCTACACTAAGCGGATGTTACCCCGGTCCGTGTCATGGGATGCGCACGGAGACAGCAAGCAATCAGTGTCCTAGGTTACTGGGTGGAAAGGATGGACTAGTTATTTGGCTATTGGATAAAAAAACCGGAGGCCTGCTTAATAAAAACTCCTAAAAAACCGGCATCAAAAATGGCTCAAGGGCAGCACCGGTAGCTTAAAGAGGT
This sequence comes from Grapholita molesta, assembly GCA_022674325.2. Lineage (NCBI taxonomy): Eukaryota > Metazoa > Arthropoda > Insecta > Lepidoptera > Tortricidae > Grapholita > Grapholita molesta. The sequence continues at coordinate 1,491,215 of CP053130.2, forward strand.
GTGGCCTAAGGGTCTAGGCGTCACTGGACTTTGAACATATAGCCAACTCGCCACTTATAATCTCGAGAACGCATTTAAGTTAACTAATGATAACTTCATTCATATAATGATATAGTATTTAATAATAATTTAGTTTTGATTGCTGAGGTTTTGTTAGGCCTTAAGGTATTTATATGTTTTATTACTTTGTTATTGTGTGTTGAATTTATTTTTGTCTATTACAGTTCTATAATAGTACATTTCGATACTAGTGAAAAAAAAATTTTTTTTCGACGAGGGTGAAAGTTGGAGCCCGAGTGAAACGAGGGTAACAATCACTCGAGTCTTAAAGAAATTTTTACACGTGTATCGAACCCAATTTTTCATAACAAGTGCCTTAAAAAGTGAAATTTCCGCACGCGAAGAGTTCGCAAAGTGCACTTTTTACGCACTAGTTAGGAAATAGTTTTTTTAGGTGTCTACGTATTCTTGCAACAAAAGCTCGATTTTTAGTTTTCTAAGTTCAATTCTCATATTTTACTACCGAATTTCCCGTGTCGTCATTGGTAGTGTTTCACGAGTAGTCCGTATTGTTTGATGCTGTCGAATCTCTAACAGTTTACGGCCTATCAACAACTTTATTGACCTTAAAACTTTTGTCAGCACTCAGACAATAAGCTGTAGTAGATAAATGGCTATAAAATCCTTCATACTTTTCTTCAGAACAATGGTATTTATATCTATAATACTCAACATAAATCTACAAAGCTTTGTAGGCAGAATCCTTATTACCTAAGAACCAGGTGTTAAGAACAAACCCAGAGGCATTTAATATTTAAATAAATAAATAAATATTACAAGTCATTTCTACACAAATTAACTGAGCCCCACGGTAACTTCAAGAAGGTTTCTGTTACGGGTTACTCAGCCAATGATATAATATGTATTGCATACAAATAGTTAAATACATGGAAAACACCCATGTCTTAGGAAAAAATACCTTGTGCTCATCATACAAATATATGCCCTTACTGGGATTCAATCCCATGACCATAGGCTTCACAGGCAGGGTCTATTACGCACTAGACCTACTTAGTTTTTTTTATGACACCTTACCGCCGCCTAGGCAAACGAGCAGACGGATTGCCTGGTGGTAAGCAATTTTCGTCGCCCATGGGCACCCGTAACACCAGGCGAGTCACAAGCGCGTTGCCAGCCTATAAGGGGGGTTGGAGCTCTGGGAACCTTACTCACCATCAGGAACATAATACTACATACCTGAAAGGTAGCAGTGCTATTATGGCTGTGGTCTTCTGTAAGGAGGATGTACTTCCCCAGTTGGGCTGCCCCAGATTCAAGCGTGATAGTCATCGCTGTGCCCTACGTCTCATTGTTGGACGTAGTTTAAGGACATACCCGGGTCTTATTATACCTATATGTAATGGCTGAGTACCCACAACACAGCTTGAGCATACCGTTATGATCAGTCCATTTCAAAATTCAGTCAATTTGTGAAAGGATGTCCTGTTGTATAAATTTAACGGTTCAGTCCAAAATAAAGGTATCATTGCAAAAACAGGAAGCTCGCACGATTGAGCACGGCATATACTCGTATATTAAAACAGTGTTCATTACCCATTGAGCGGTAATAATGGACCGAATTAAGTCCTCCGGCAAATGGGGGTAATGAAGACGAAGAGCGTATTCGTTCAGCGATAATGCGAATTACTTGGTGTCGGCTTTGGGGCGATGTGATATACGACTGTTTTAATAAACTAGAGTTATAAAGATTGGAAGTGGTGGTGGTAAAATCATGCGACTTGCAATTTGGAGGTCACGAGCTCATCATTTGATCCATGATTTGATTGAGTTGCTTTTTCGGTGATGGGAAACATCTTGAGGAAATCGGAATAATCCCAATAGGCCTAGTTTACGCTTTGGATTGGAAGGTCAGACGGCAGTTGCTTTTGTAAAGCAAGGGACTATGCCAATTCTCAGAGTCGTGGAAAAATGCCTGGACAACGTACCATGATGAAGATGATGAATAGCTTTGATGGATATAACAACATTTATGACGTAACTGCCTTGCCTTAAACCCTTATGTATTAAAACCCATGATTGCCTTGTTGTAAGGTTGCCCTCTTGTGATAAGCACATATGTTTTGTTGTGTCACGGGTGTTTTTATCCATTTAAGTACATATGTGCATATTATGTATTTTCTTGGGTACCTCAATGAGCAGCAAATTTGCTGGCTTTGCTGTGGTACCCAGCCAATGATTGTAGTGGGTACAACACCAACCATCTTGAGCTTAACGTGGCGCTCTGTCTAGTTATATTAGCTGCCTACAGACCTCTAAAATTCTTCAATTTCGTATCATTATGAATTTTAAAAACGATAAATCATCATTAAATTTCATTTGGCAGCGTTTGACCTGAGAGCGGTTAGAAGTTAAAAAAAGTTCCATTCAATACTTTTGAACTTTTGAGCCCTCTGTTCCTGTACAGAACTTTTTTATGCTTTTCAGGTCCAGTTAATTTTTGATCAGGTTTAGTTGAGAATTAATTTCGCCGTACAACGAGCGTCGGAGTCCAATTAATTTAAATACTTCTGTACGCTGCGCTTCATTGGTTATTGCTCTGCGATTCTGACCACTGTATTAATTTAATGTACCTATTTAATTGATTCCCGCTTGTGGAGCTCTGCTATACAGTAATATTAAATAGGATATAATTAAATACGCTTATATAATTACGGGCCGCAGCAGAGTCTATGGAGCGATGGAACATAATCCGAAAGCCACCCCGCCTGCCGAGCGTGGAAATTGTGGAATTGTTTTCAGTCTTATTGCAATTTTGCATAGAGTTCAATGACCGCTAGTACGTGACGATTTACTTAAAAATAGACAAAGAGTTATTTTTTAATTTATTTTTGGGCATTGTAATGTTACACAATTTATTCTATTACACTTAAATTCAAAACTCGAAAATTTGCAATGTACATTTGTGTTTCAGCGCTCTTGGGACACTCCGTAGTTCTGTCTCGAAACATACAGAAAAATATAGATGATAAATACCCCCAGTTGTTGATCGTTATAAAATCGTAAAGCTATATTATTATATTGTCGTTCGCTAAGTGTTAGTACTGTTGGCCTAGCGGTAAGAGCAGGCGACTTGCAATATGCTTGAAACCCCGGCTTGTACAGTTAGCAGCAGATCTACACACGCTCTTATTATATTAACAATAATGTCGTGCCAAACTCCTTTGAACACCGCGGCCGCTTACCGGTACTGAGTTTTTCGGCATTTATGTACGGCGTAGATGGGCAGAGAGAGAGTACCATTGTGTACCATTTGGCGTAGAGACGCTAGGTCCATGGGGTCCCAGCGCGCACAAACTTTTGCAGAAATCGCGAAGCGTCTGGTTGATGTAACTGGTGACCGAAGAGCTGGCGGCTTCCTCGCACAACGTATCAGCATTACGATACAACGAGGAAATGCCGCCAGCATCATTGGTACAATGCCTCAAGGGCCTTTTTTAGATTTTATACTGTAACTAGTTAAGTACTTGTAGTTATCATAATACGATTGTAATTTCTGTACGAAATATCATTTCATGTTTTGAGTTACCACTCGTTTTGCAATGAAAGAAAACATCGTGTGGAAACCGGACTAATCGCATTAAGGCCTAGTTTACCCTTTGAGTTGAAATGGCAAATCGCAGTAGCTTTTGTAATACTAATGCGTACGTCAATTTGTGGGATTAGTTGCCAAGGCTCCAGGGTCCAATGAGCCGTAGCAAAATGGCGGGACAACCGAGAAAGATGATGCTTCGTAGTAATGTTAGTGCAACAAGTGGCTAGGCAATATCGAAGTTCTACCGCTTACTAGACTTTACGGCTGGCTTAGTGGCGGCTAGTTCAGTTTTATCAATACCTACAATATAGATTAAGTTGCACGGAATTATGTTACGCGGTCAAGGCGAGTTTTCGTTGGTAATTAAATAAGTATAGGTGTTTTTTCTTTTTTTTTTATGACATAGGCGGCAAACGAGCAGATGGATTGCCTGGTATTAAGCAATTACCGTCGCCCTTGGGCACCCGCAACACCAGGGGAGTCACAAGCGCGTTGCCGGCCTTTAAGGGGGGGTTGGAGCTCTGGAAACCTTACTCACCATCAGGAACACAACACTACATACCTGAAAGGTGGCAGTGCTATTATGGCTGTGGTCTTCTGTAAGGAGGAGGTACTTCCCCAGTCGGGCTGCCCCAGATCTAAGCATGATGGTCATCGCTGTGCCCTACCTCTCATTGTTGGACGTAGTTTAAGGACATACCCGGGTCCAAAAAGAGGTGAAAAACTTAATTGAAGGACCTTGTCTATGTAGTTGAAATCATTATCATCATTATTTCAGTCGTAAAACATACATACATACATACATTTCAGCCGTATGCAGTCCACTGCTGGACAAAGGCCTCCCACTTGTATCATCTTGGGGATAGTTGCCATAGTCGCCACGCTTAGCAGGCGGGTTGGCGACCGCAGTAGCTGTAGATTTGGTTTCGACGGACGCTGCTGCCCGTCCGTAGGATTTTTCCCTTTGTCGCCTCTTTCGACACCTGCGGGAGGATATGGGGTGGTGCTATTCTAGTCAGCCGGCATCACATGGCAAAGACACGTAGGACATTTACTGCTGGACATAGGTCTCCCCCAAATATTACTGTTTTTATGGGGGTTTAAGACCATAATCGCAATGCTTGACGTGCTTGTTCCACAGCACTCCAGGGATGCTGCTGCCCATCTCCCTTTGGTCTTGGCCGTAGTTTTAAAACATACCCGGATGCAGGACATAACCGGGTCCGGGGTCCTGGGTTATGCTAGTTGTGCAGAGAATTCATATTTGAACTGACGACAAAAATTTAATACTGACCGCTGACATGCGCATACAGTCACGTTACTACTACATAGGCAGGGTGTTTAAGCTAAGTTATTCACCTATAAGAGTCTGTGTTTGTAAATATCGTTATATTACAAAAATAATGACGACTTGGCCCGGTACTTAGGACATCGAAGTTCGTATATTTCGGGCATCTTTCATTTTTACTCCAATTAAGTATATAACCATAATTTTAGGCGTACGTCGTCCACTGCTTGATATAGGCTTCTCCCAAATATAACTTATATCATCGTAGGAGGTCGCCATGGTCACCAAGCTTCGCAAGCGGGTTGGCAACCGCAGTAGCTATAGTTTGGTTTCAATTTATATGAAATGGATGCGGTGAAAAAGTGGACATAAACATTCCTAACTCTTCCTTATTCAACACTCAAAACAAAGTTACGCCACATGACACTTTAACTTACACAATTTTCATATTCAGAACCTGCCCTGTAAGGGCAAATGCACACTTAGTCAACTTGTTAGTGGCGGCTTAAGACCAACTTAAAGAACTCCACAAACAAGCACAGCCGGATATTAACCGGGCATTATGCAAACACGGCCTTATAATATATTTTCGTGGCGAGGAAGAGCGCAGATCGCTTACAGTAGATTATGCAATCTGGGCTGCACACGTGTCCACCTCGCATTCGAATTCAAAGTCATTTACTTCGTGTAACTTAATGTTGTCTTCGGTTGCCGCGATAATTACTCATGATATAAAACAATCGGGTGGAGTCCACCCGATGACCACGAACGCTGCTAAAGGGTTCGAAACGTCGGAATGAAGTTTAAATTAGTATACTCGATTTAATCTGTTTCAGTTGTTTTATTTAATAACATAAATTGTACCCTTAAATTATAAAATAAAATTTTAATAATTTTCATAAATTGTACCCTTAAATAAGAAAATAAAGTTACGTTCTACTGTAAAAGTGTAGCGTTAATGGATAATTAGGTTTATACAATATTTATTTCAGAATAACGCTGGGAATGCTCAGTACATTGTAACTAATTTGAATACTAATTGCATTACATAATGATTTTTCTTTGTGTTATTAAAATAATACGAGCGTGATTGGACGGTTTATATCAATTGTGATAGCCAAACATTGTGAAATATGAGCAATAATCATTGAAATGTGAGTCGTCACATGTTGTCAAACGTCATTTAAATCATTTTTACTCGCATTTTACGATCACTTATTAATATTTAGTTAAATTATCCGTACAGTTGTACGGACGTGAATTAAAAACAAAGCTTAGCAACTAATCTCGAGTATAAAGCTTTAATTATAATATGTAACCGTCTTATTACACATAATGACGCAAAATTTTGCAGGAGTAATAAAATATCATTACTATTATTACTATAAGCAAGCACGATATTATTCCTGCTAACTTAGGCCAGTATTAGATTTATTTAAAAATATGTGATAGCTATGTCTGTTATAATTACAACATAATTTGTATTCACTTGCTGAACGATAATAAGAAGTCTATCAGGGGTCATCAATGGAAAAGGCTTACTTGGGCCCTCAAGACGGATAAATTCCCTCCATTGTTCTTTATTGCGTTTTTTTTTAAAGCGAGGGTTTATACTTGAAATAATTTCGCGGGCAAATATCAGAACGCTCGGGCGAGTTTATTTTGGGCTAGTTCAATTTTGGAGGTTTATTTTTATAACAAGATGAGTTGGATTAATTAGGGAATATTTTAGAGAAATGGTAAATTAAATAAATTGTAACGATTCGTAGAGTATATAGTTGATGTATAAAGACAATATTTCAGTGAACTTGTGACCACACAATTCAATTTAATGTTTTTTTTATTGTTAAGGGAAAACTGTATTGAATAGGATCAGTTTTGTGTTTCCTATTCCTAAAAACAAAAAATAAAAAAATATTTTTAGTAAAAAATATTTGTTACAAATTTAGTAAAAAGTACTAACAACACAAGCCTTCTTGAGCTTACCTTGGGTCTAGTCACTTTGTGTAAGGATGTCCTGTAAAACTTATTTATTTATTTACTTATTGTATTCTAAGTCATCTGTTATTTTTGTAATTAGGAAATAAAATTTTATTTATAAGTTATATAATAATGATGTCGTGCTCAATACTTCAGGCCAAGGGCTGTATAATTCTTATCTACAATCACAGCGAATAAAATGTCCATTAAATCCGCAGACTCTAAAAATCGCATTCCACTTAAATAAAACGTCTTTCATAGGATTTTCTCGTATTCCAACGTTGACAAACGGCATTCCTAACCTCGCGGTCATCAAATGCAGATCTCAGCTATTACTGGCTTCTGATTTTAAAGACCCGTATAATATATATGATCCATTTTGCGTCACAATGAATATTGGAAATTACGGTAGCTCGGCATACTTACGAATATTTATTTTCACCTCCCATGATCGGAGCCCGGAGTGTAAGTTTTTAACGTAACTTTACGTCACGAACGCGTTTGCGTTTCCCATATAAATAACATTACCACTTACGCGTTCGTAAACGTTTTTTTAAGTCAAAAGAAACTAACACTAGAGTCCATTTTTATTCTTTAAATACAGATTTAAAAATAGAAAAATTGCATTTTATTAACAAGAAAGCAAAGTAATTTGAAGTTGTAGGCGTCCATAGGTTACGATAACTGCTTACTATCATTTTTTATTATGCAAAAACGTCTGCTAGCGAATATCTTCGATATTAAAATCGAAAGAAAAATAGAAAAAATTGACTCGCAGCGGGACTCGAACCCACAACCACTTACTATCAGTCGGGCTGTATACTTGTTTGCAACCGTCGTTGTATTAAAAAAATAGCCTAGTCCGCGAAAATCTATAAACGGTTCGTCTGTATGTTTGGGCAGTTTAATTGCTACCATTTGACGCTGAAACCTCTCAATCTATGAATTAGTAAGCAGGATGATTAGGCGCGAAACCGGATTGCTTAATTGATGTAACAATAGCCGTGAATGTATTGATTTTCGTGTCATCAACACCTATCGATCAGCCATGGGCGTCCACTGCTAGGACTGAACCAATAGACCGCCACCGCGATATTCACTAAACCGCAGCTTATATATAATAGTTTGTGGATGTTCGACACTGCGCCTTTTCCTATATGTAGTCGCCAATCTAAGACTTTTCTGCCCCAACGGTCATTTAGGCCGACACATTTTGTATATTTATATTATTAAAAAAAATGTCACTCCATCACTTTCTATTAAATAAATTAAAGTTTAAACGTTAAAAAATGTGGTAGTCCACATGCAAAGGTACCTTACGGTGCTTGGCGCTTGCACTATAGTTAATGACGCTTCAATACTAATGTGACACTTTGCAACATACAAATAGATTCTGCAACACAACACTGACCGTCAGCTTTGACAACTGCTAACAAGTAGAATAAGGTAAATTTCATCATCATCAGCCAAAAGACGTCCACAGCCGGTCAAAGCTCCTCGAATGATTTCGATTGCCACCGGTTCTGAGTCGGTCCAACGATTTCCCGTGACCCTAATCGGAAAGATTTTTATTTTTATTTTTACTAATTTTTTTTGTCACATCTTGTAAAAGTACTAGCCGAAGCCCTTAAAAACTGCGCCATTAAAAAATCCAATTTGCATAGAAAAAATATCCAGCGAATGCACTTAAAACTAAAAAAACGTTACAATAGCGTTGCAGATTGGTCTCGACTAGATAACGAGTGTCGTTAATTGTCGTTGGCCGGACGCCAGCACCTGCATTATGAAATCAAATCAATTCTCATAGCTTTCATTAAAATTGTCTGAGATTTTTGGTCGGAGTGTGAATAAAACATTTGTATTGAAATGGCGATGTGGTTTATAAACTTATTTTAAAAAATGGATGTTGGGATTGTTGAATATATTTGTTTTATGGACTTGTGGAAGGAAGATTCTAGTTGTAATTGATATTAAAACTTATTGCCTTACATTTAGAGCGGTGTAATATATGATTTGGTAAAGTGTACTTGCACCGTATGTACTTTATAAGCGCTTATCAAATCTGTTTGTCAGAAACGGAAAAAAAATGTGTAACGTTTGCATATTTTTTCTTAAGTTTCAGAAATAAGGAGGTACGTGTTTATCAGTCTAATATATGTATAATTTAAAGTATAAAAAATACATAATTATGTAAGATCAATACAATTATAAACAAATAATTTACCTGTCTGAGTGTCTGGACAGTGGTCTAGGTAGGTACTAGTACAGTCAGCAGCAAAAGTGGCTAAGCGTTTAAAGTGTTCAAAATGACCTACACGCGCTCTTATTCTCTTGACAATAGAGATGTGTTGACCTCATTTTGAACACCTGAAACGCTTAGCCACTTCTGCTGCTGACTGTACCTACCTACCAATTAGCCACGAAACATTGACTGCTAGGCCTTTCTTATAGATAGTTAAAGAATATGGGGTTCTGAGCCCTGAGTGTAGAAGTTTTAATGGAACTTTACGTCACGAACGCGTTTGCGTTTTCCAAATAAATAACCTTATCACTTACGCGTTCGTAAACGTTTTTTTACGTCAAAAGTAACTTACACTAGGGCCTCTTAATTCGATCTTAGTTCGTTTCGCCGCTCTAAAAGATGGTACTCATCCTCACTACTCACATATGAAAGTCTCCTTCAAGTACCTAAGTATAAAATGCAAGCATTACATAAATGCTATATTATGACACTGCCAGCCAGCCGAGCTAAACCAATATACAAGTTAACGAGACAATACCTGCACAAAGTGTACATCACGGGGTTTACGGCCATTCTTAACTCTTGATGACTATCGTAAAGATTACGATGACAACTCACTTACGCAGCTTGTGACAGCTAGTTTACTTTATTTACACTAACACTTTATAAGTGAATGCAAAAATATACCATCGCATGTCATATAATATTAATTTATGTTACTGCTATATAATGTAAGGCATACAAACAATAAGTTTGGTTGCATGAAAAAGTTTCATAATAACGCCAAACTAGTATTTTTATGCCTAATTGTGTATAGTAACATACACTGCATTATCTACACACAATATAAGTTATCAATATTAATTTCTACAACCAGTACCTAAACGAAGAGTCAAAGGAACATATGTAATGGCGGCAAATTAAAACTTTTTCCAAGCAACCGTAGTTTTTTTTTATTTAGGATCAAACTAGAGTCAAACCCAACGTACGAAATTTAGATGTCATTATTATATAGATTTTGATATAATAAAGAAGCAATAATACAGATAAGAAATATGTTGTAACAAAATAGCCTGAAGCCTAAAAGGGTCGCGCACTAAACGGTTTAAGAGGAATTTCATCCCGCGAACGCTCCGTCTTTGGAATGAACTCCCTGCCGAGGTTTTCCCTAAGGACTACAGTATGAGGTTCTTCAAAAAAAGAGTGTATAGATTCTTAATGGCTAGGCAACGCGCATGTGAATCCTCTGGAGGTGCAGGCGTCCACACGCTACGGTAAATGCTTACCATCAGGCGGGCCGTATGCTTGTTTGCCACCGTCGTTGTATAAAAAAATGGTGTACTACTTACTATGTGGGTGTTTATTTTGTTTTTTTTGGACGCAACATAGAGCGGTTACGTTGCGTGTGTAGATAAAAGAACATAATGTGCCAGTATATGTTACAGTGTCATATGCAATCAAATTTATAATTAAACGGAGTAAACTCACAGCAGTTTTCATACATTTCACAGGTCGTTAAACAACTTTAGTATGCAAAGTGCTGTCAATTTACTCCGTGGAATTACGGATTTGATTTTTGTCAACTTTTACATAGTGACCGCGCCGCACTGCTCTGCGCCCCGGTTTTATCCGGCAGTTGGTCTTAATGCGCCTATAAGTGGAATCATTCCACAGCCTCTCCCGTGTCTGTTAATATTTTATAGGCATTTCCGAAATGAATGGCGGGCTTTATACTGCTCGCCGTGGGGGGAAATGGGACAGTAATGCACTTGTTTTAGTATGGAATCGTTTGCAGTTTTATTTTACTAGTGTATGCTCGCGGCTTTGTCTGCACGGGAGTCGAATCGAAATTTCTACTTTTTTGCTTTTGGGTAACTTTAATAAAGTCGATTTCCATTTGAGTCGTTTAACATTTGAAGTTCATGGAATAGTGAAAGAAGGAAAGACAATGTAGACTATTGTAATTAGGTATGGCAAACTCGGATAAAAAAGAAAGTTATGTCACTACAATAATAATTCAAGCAAGTCTGAGCTGATTTGGTTTTTATTGGCTTATTACGAATGTCCACATTTGTCATGTGTTTTTGCAATTTAAACTAATAATTTTAATTTTGTTTCAGGTAAACCTTTTTGTAATAATGGAATTTTAGTAAGTAAGAGATGAATGTCTAAGGTTTACCGGAAATGATACCTCATGAAGGCAAGTTCCGGTAACGAGGACCGGATCTTTTATCAATGTAGCTGCTTTAAGGGTCTAAAGAATGTTTTTTTCAGTTATAATAACATCTGTACCCTTACACGCACTAAAATAGTACAAGCGAGATGCACAGATAGTAAACTCGATACTCGTTATAGAAAACGTCAATGTCACAACTGACCGAAGTTATGCAGAAAGCGACCAACTTTTTATTTTTGTCAAAGTAACTTACACTATAACTCAGTTGATTTGGTCGCTTTCTGCATTGACAAAAAAATTGAGTTGGTCATTTTCTGCATAACTACGTTCAACTCATGGTGAGGGGGTACTGTCGACAAATTCGGCTTAAGCGTAACCGGCCTGCCGTAAAAACATCTACAGCCTTAGCCGAAAATATTGAGCACACTCTGTGATGAAATCGGTCAGGACCTCAGTCACGAAAGATAGAAGTGTCTAATCCTGTCTAGGACGCCGGAGGGGGCTGTCACATTTTTTTTTTTCAAAATACATCTGTTTCAATTTAAAATCATGATCGGTTACAGATTGATATGTCTTCTCCGTACACGGAACAATGGTGTTTCGGACATTTGGAAGGCGTACGCAGAGCTGGATCGAGCCAACGCACAGATGCCCTTTCGACAATTTTAATGAAATGTAAGGGGTACACTAAGCGGATGCTGTCCCTGTCCGTATCATGGGACGCGCACAGAGACAGCACCCGCCATGGTGTAAGGACTATTGAGTTTTAATGAAACCTAGAATGTACCAGGCTATTGGGTGGAAAGGATGAAATAGCTACTGGGCTATTGGATAAAAAACCGGACTAAAAAATGGAATCCAATTTTATTTCCGGCATACTGTGACTCGCCCACTGCGAGATGGGCACCACAAAAAGCGACATCAAAGATGGCTCAAGGGCAACACCGGTGCACAAGGCTAAGGGTAGAGAGGTGTCACTGGACTTTAAATTGGATTGATATTATTGATAAATGCGAGTGAAATTAATTTCAATCTATCTAGCTCGCGTGTCACGGTCACTGTAAATCTGCTTTTGTAATCAAAGGACTAAATAAGTTGTGAATCTGACAGGCAATCAGTAAAAGTTTGGTGTATTTACGTAAACTATTGTAATTAGAATTTTGTATAATTGAATTAAACATAAAAGGATGATCCAAATGTCACTACTGACAAGGCAAATCTTGTTCTATATTCAGTTTATATCAAAGTAATAATAAATTACATTCTTTGATTGAAGTTCGGATCTATGTTTGATAACAATGATAACTCAATTTAAGTGAGATTTCGCCAAATGTCATTAATTTTTTTTTTAGAGCAGACGGATTGCCTGGTGGTAAGCAATTACCGTCGCCCATAGGCACCCGCAACACCAGATGAGTCACAAGCACGTTGCCGGCCTTTAAGGGGGGTTGGAGCTCTGGGAACCTTAGTCACCATCAGGAAGACAGCACTACATACCTGAAAGGTAGCAGTGCTATTATGGCTGTGGTCTTCTGTAAGGAGGAGGTACTTCCACAGTTGGGCTGCCCCAGATTCAAGCGTGATGGTCATCGCTGTGCCCTACCTCTCAATATTTTTCCAAAGCGTTAAACAGTTTATACAAATTTATGTGGAAATAAACGATTTGTATTTGTATTTGTATTTGTAAATACCAACAACATTATCTCGTACTAACAGCTACACTCTTAGGGCCTACGCTAACTGGCGCGGACGCCCGCCGCGTGTCCATATAAAAGTCACCCGCCGCCCGCCACGCGGATTAAAATTTGTACGGACACGCGGCGGGCGTCCGCGTCAGTTAGCGTAGGCCCTTAGCTGTACATTAGTGGACCTTATTATATAGGTGTGGACACACCGATCTACAGCTAAGAGTGTTGCTGTTAAAACAAGTCAGTAAACAGTGTCGCTACCAAACAACACTTTATGTTTGTCAAATCTATAGTAGCCACTGAATCTTACTTACAGACATTAACATAAATTGCTATAAAATTAACTAATATACTTTTTCCTCACTAGTGCGTAAAAAGTGCACTTTTCGCACGCATCGCATGCGTAAATTTCACTTTTTAGGGCACTTGCTATGAAAAATTAGGTTCGATACTCGTGTAAAAACTTCTTTAAGACTCGGGTGATTGTCACCCTCGTTTCACTCGGGCTCCAACGTTCACCCTCGTCGAAAAAAAAATTTTTTTCACTAGTATCGAAATGTACTATTACAGGGTTAAGTATAAACTGCTTCAATTTAGGTTAATGGTTATATTTAGTGGGCAATATTAACCCCAAAGGCTAAAATAAACCCACTGTAAGCGAACATTCCACTTCCAAACCTACAAGCCGTTTAAAAACAAGTCACGACACGCCCGCGGGCGAAGAAAAAAAACAAATGAAGCAAGCAAGAAACGTGCCCAAACAAAATGCGGAAATTATTATTAGAAACAAGAAAATCCATTATTTCGTAACGTTTGAAACGTAACCCGTCATTGTGCAGTTTGTAACAAAGAGAAACAATTTGCACCGCGGATTGAACGGCTTGAGAAATTAATTTGGAACTCATTTGTATGTTTAATTATTTCGCCGAGTGTCGGCAAAAGTTGTTTCGGACGCGGACCGAGATAATTTCGCGAGTGTACTCGTAGTGTAAATGTAGGACCCTTTAATCTAACTCGCCGGGGGTTTGTAAATATTTGTACACTGGTTTAATGAGGAACGGTTGACTAAGTGGGTTGACGTTAATATGTCAATTAACATTGACGATTAATGGTCTGTGTGCGAGTTTTTAAAAAGTTAATATAAATACCTCGATTTTGTAGTAACGAATAAAAAGTGTAAGGGCGTCAGTTGTCTCTAAAGGGCGTGCAGCGTATATGTTGGAAAAACAACAAATGGAAACGTATGGGACCGTCCGTGATGCACGCTGCTCTTATCCATTGAAACGCTGGTCGCTCCGCCGATCGGTGCGCTTCGAGCTTCAACTCACACATACAAATATATAATCTATTAGCCATGGACATACAATCCTCACTCATAGACAGCCACTACGGGCAAAATCTAACCACGAGGGGTTCAGTGCCATAATCACCAAGCGTGGCAGGCGCGTTGGCAATCATAATTTGCACTGTTCTACGATACGCCTCCGTCCTCCAATGGTTTCTATTTGCTTAGGGACAATACTTGGTGCATTTCAATTAAGTTGAGACATAATGTAGTTTGAGACTAGGAATTTGTTTTAATTTTTTTTTTCTGGACGGTCTAATCTCACGGCAATACTACGTTAATTACGGTCTATACATAATAGTTGGTTCATGATCTAGAATTCTAGTAGATATTATGAAAAATTTTTAAGTTCAAATAGTCATACAATACAAATATTTGTGTCGCTTAACTTCAAACTCAGATAAATCCATTCGACTCTCTCTGCAAATATCTACCCTATTACCTTTTCATAATACCAAAATCGCATGATCTGACAGATGGATTTACCTGAGTTTGAATTTAAGCGACTCATTTGTACTTGGATTATTGGTGTTATATATGTATTTGTTATTTGGTAGTATACGCGATACTGTTTTAGTTGTATTATTTCATCTTCTCACAATGACATCCTCATTTGACATACTGTCTCTATCTATATTTTAGGCTTTGTCAACTCATTTGTTATCCCGTCCACGTAACAATGGATCTTATTCTATATTGCTTTAAGCACACATTTCAATGACAGACGATTCGCCCAGCTTAGCCATGCGTGCCACCTTACTCAATGGAAGCGTCCATCTGTTCTGAAACTAGGTGGGATCATAGAGAGGCAGGAAACGCCCGAGGCGAACAATCTAGCTTGTTGGCTTACCCCCCTTCGTTCAAAGGTAGGATCTTATACTGTGAAGTTAGCCCTACGTATATATATACATATATGTAGTCCTTAGTTTCTGCAACGTTCAGTAATGAAGGAGACAATAGCTGTTCAACGCAGAGATTTTCGAGATTTTGTAAAAAAATAATCGTTTAAGAAAAATACCTAACTTACTTACCTAAGAACAGTCATGTTCAATTGTTAAATATTATATATATCTTTGGTTGAGTACTCACAAGACAAGATTTTTTAAGCTTACTGTGGTCTCAGTCAATGTGTGCAAGGATGTATATTTATAGATTTGAAATAGATTAATATAGGAGCATAAAAACAACGTATTTTGGCACAAGACTTTAATATTCGGTGATTTTATTGGGTCATAAAATGTAAAATTCTGTTTCTTAAATAAGTTTAATAAAGAAAGCTGAAATATAATTACTTTTCATATTATAATATTTCGTCATAGGTATGTCCTTTGAAACCATATCCGTTGGGGGAGCGGTATCATCCATACGTTGTAAATATTACATTCGATTTGCGTCTACCTTCCTAATGCGGACTGCTAGGTTATAGAAATCGCTCCTTTAGTCTGTTTTCCAGGAAATATATAATTTGGGTCTTTTCAGGGCAAGAATGAATAGGTTGTTACTGAACTAGCGTGGGTAGCTTAACCTCGTCGACAGGTACCATCAAGAGTGATTGAGGTCAAACGCTGATCAATCTTGTATTTAAATAAAACAAATATATGTTAGATTGTTCAATTATTTTGTAATACGTTCTTTTAACATTATAACATATAACAGCGTAATTAAAATTACTATAAAAATATTTATATAAACTTTCAAAATGGCTGTTTTTTTATATAATATATACATATATATATCCAGGATCCATCTTTCCGCGATCCTCTCCTGGGGGGAAGTATCTCCGCGGTTTGTCCGTATCATAGTATCCGTAGTTAGAATAGATCAAGTCCTGCTCGTGCTCTGGGAGGCATCTATGCTTGGAGCGGGGGTGCCTCATGATGTGCCCCTTCTTGGTGCAATACCCGCAGAAGACGCATTGTTTTAGTTTTCTCTTTTTTTCTGCCGGCGTCTTTTGCACCCCTCCGCCACATTTGACCTCCCGTACTAAGAAGTTTGAGTCGCCGGTTTCTAGTCTCTGTCGAGTCGGAGGTGACTGAAGACTCGCCTGCGTCACGTGGAGTTGGCCAGTCTCCTCCCCCCGAGCCTTCTGCCATCCCCTCTGGTTCTGCGAAGGTGGGGTGAGGAGAAGTTCTCTCGACCTCCTCCACGTGTTCGCTCTTCGAGGAGGAGTCTGTGTCCGTTGACTCTTCACTCGACGCATCATTCTCCTCCTCCTCTCTTTCATCTCTGGGGCTTCCTGGGGAGCCTATTCTGTTAATATCGTTTAGGACACGTACTCGCGTGACTTGTACTGGGGAACTCCGGTACTTTGTACTAAAGCAATCGCCTTTGGTGGTGCACTGGTTATATTAGGTGTAAGTAGTTTCACTTCAGTTTACTGGCGCACTTCTTCCGTCTATGCGATTGCACTGGCTCACTGTTCAAGGTATATGTAGAACTTGTACTTCTCATAGGTGGCGCACTGGCTCACTTCTGCTCCAGATCTTGTGTTTCTCTTGTATGGCGCTCTGGCGCACTGCTTTGGGTATAGTTAGGGCTTGTACCTGTCTTAAGTTGCGCACTGGCGCGCTGGCTCACCCCTGATCTAGGGATTGTGCTACAGTTCAACGGCGCACCCGCGGCTCTCTTTGTGTCTTGTGTTGCTCAATGGCGCATCTCCTCAGGTGTAGATTCGATTCGGATTTCGCTTTGGCCTCAATCGTGGTTCTGAAGTTCAGCTTAGTGGTATACATTTAAATAAACTTACATTAGAAATAATTACGCTACTGTGGTTAAAACAAATGTGCTGAGGGAGTCGTAGCTTATTAAACGTGTCGTCTTCCTCGCTCGCGCTGTCTCTAGTGATGCGCAACGCAGCGTACTCGTTTTGGTTTGCAGGCACGTTTGATAGCCATACGCGCATTCGCTCTCACGCGCAAATAAATGCAGACACGGCATAATCCTGTAGCCCGATAATTGGAGGCCTCGGCGCAGAATATGCTTGAATGAGTGGCGCTGGCGTATCGCCAGACGAGTCCCGCAGTAATAATATCGTTAACGCCAGTGTATTTGCGAAGTAAGAATAGTTTATCCTACATCTTCATCCGAATTCTCGCAATTTGTGTGTTCATCACGGTAGCTGAGTTTTGAATTTTAAGCCGGGTCAGACGACATGTAATGTAATTTACCGTGTAATGTAACACGAATTCTACGTGTGGACGTCACTACGAGCATTACATGTAACGCTCGGTGTTGATCTATAGGCTGTCGGTTTTTCGCGCGAACACAAAAGCGCTCGCAGTGCTCGTTTGGACGATTCGCTTTGAGTTCGTGTGCCGTCCACACTGTTGATGCTAAATTACACGTAATGTATGTATAAGTTTTAATGTCATTTATTTAGGTTAAATGTAGTATAATAAAAATGTATATATTTATTTAAATTTTGATGCACAGTATACGAAATGCACGGTACAAAAGGCGGGGTTAATGCCGTAAGGCATTTTCTAACAGTCAACCTTTAATAAATGAATAAATAAATTTTAAATTTTATCCGTAAGTTTGTGTTGTAAAAAAAGCATTTGCAAGATTAAAAAAATGTATAACTATTATGTATCTATCGTCGTCTAAAATACGTACAATATAAGTTTTATTGAGCTTACCGTTGGAGTAGATCGATTTGTGTAAGCTTTTTCATATTATTTTTTCATTAAGAATACAATTTAATAGGCGTGGAAACTAACATGAAAAAATACTACAAACTATTCATCGGGGCTTGGACTAACAATTTCTCATTGTCACGACATTTATTCGTGTCATTACAAAAAGAGTAATCTAAAAAAAATACGTTATTCAAATGAACAAATTTTTATAGTAGCAATATTAGTATTTTTTTATTCAAAACAATTTTGAATTCAATTTACTAAATTAACTCAACGCACAAGCATTGCAGTTGAGCGAGGAAACGCCGCGCCTCATGCCCAGGGGCCAGTTATAAAACGGGCCTCATGCCCAGAGGCCAGTTATAAAATGGGCCTCGTGCCCAGGGGCCAGTTATAAAATGGGCCACATGCCCAGGGGCCAGTTATAAAATTATTTATTTTTATTTTTGTTAAGCTTCTTAGAACTTTTTCCCCAAATCTAAATCGAAAATTATTCCCTTTAGGCCGTGTATGTAACCAGGTACAAACTAGCCAAAATCAATACAAAATCCAGGTAGGTACGAAATAAGACACTAGTTTAAAAAAAAAGGTTATTTAGTTGATTTCAGTAGCTCGGCCAAACATCCCGAAAGGAATAATTTAAAAAAATGTAGGTATATTGTTTTTCATTTCTTAACTTATAACATCAAAGTGATTTGTGGATAACTTTTATTTTTCTTCAACAATTAAACATGATTACAAAGTTGTCGCCATGCCCTAAGATTTGATTAAAAAAGTTATAAGTAAGACTTGTTTGAGTTTTTACAACGAATTCAGAAATTTTTGTACAACTTGCAGGTAGGAATTACCGCTTTGGGAAATCATAGGGACGTCAAAGAGAAAATGCTCAGATACACAGTGGCAATGTTTTGTTGCATCTATCCTTTTAATGTCTGGCATCCTACATATAGTACATAAGCCTCAGTCAAGTTTCAACTCTTTGTCAATGTGGCAGAGTTGAAATTGAGCAGGGAATATTTAAAACCCAGTCGTCAGGAGGTTATAGAGAGTGCGATTAGTACCCAGAATACTTCGACTAACCGCCATCAGAAATTTCGGAACCGTGGAGGTGGTCACAAACGTTAAGTTGCACTTTATCGCTTAGGCAATAGAAGCGTTGTACAGTCAACAACACTCCTAGCTATACATTGGTAGACCTTATTATATAAGGCATAAAGTCCACCGATATACAGTTAAGAGTGTTGCTGTGTGTACAAATCTCGACTATCTCCAGAGCTCAGATGTATTTGATGGCGAATGTACCATAATATGGAAATACGAGTCCATTGCAATTAATAAAAAAAAAACTCCAGTAAATCACGGGATTTGAACCATCCTCTGGATTGGCGGTCCATCGTGCATTCATTTAATAAAAAGTAATAAATTCAATTAATTGGTTGCTTGATTTTGGGGAGGCCTAATATGTTCAGTTGGACGTCTTTCCGTCCCGAGTCAAGATGTAGAGGAGCTTTTGGGATGGTATGTACTGCGATCATCAACCCGCATGCCGAGTATGGCGATTATGGGAGGAGTCAATACCCAGCAGTTAGGTAGGTATTTTAAGCTTTTTGGCTCCGAGTATGTCCTTAAACCACGGCCAACAATGAGAGGTAGGGCACAGCAAAGCGGCGCAGCAGATCAGCATGCAGGAGCAGCGGGAGATGCAGGAGTTCAGGTGACTGCACTTATGACTGTCTCTCGTACCTAGGGTTGCCAACTGTGATCCAAAGAATCGCGGCTGATTTACGGATCACATTGCGGGATCAGGCTGAAAACCGCGTGACACCTACACGCGGCCTCATTCACTGAATTCCGCTTGAATCTGGAGAAGTCCAACTGGAGGAGTAACTCGCGCTTGAATCTGGAGAACCCCAACTGGAGAAGTACCTCCTCTTTACAGAAAACCACAGCCACAATAGCACTGCTAACTTTCAGGTATCTAGTGTTGTGTTCCTGATGGTGAGTAAGGTTCCCAGAACTCCAACAACTTTTAGGGTAGCCAGCGCGCATGTGAATCCTCTGGAGTTGTCGGCGTCCATAGGCTCCGATAACTGCTTACCATCACGCGGGCTGTGTTCTAGTTTGCCACCGTCGTATAAAAAAAAATCGTACACATCATGAATAACAGATATTTACCATGATAGTTAAAGATAGTAATTATATACCATGTAGGTTAATTTGAATGAGTTTCCAATATTTCAGCACTGTTGCAAGCGCCATCTTCTGGGAATAAAGAGAATATAATTATGTTATCGGTACATTGTAACTATCCCGTTATAAGTTATAGTTGTTTTGTTATGTAGGTAGCTACAAAAGTACGCAAAGTTTATTATTAATGACTTGAGTCTGCCGTAAATCCAGCATTAGCCTGGCAACAAGTCGTGACCTGTTAATACTTTAAACGCTCGTCTGGCGTTACTTACGACGCAATTTCATTAAGTAAGAGGAACAGACAGTAATTTGCATTAACTAATAATTAGTTCTTTAAAGCAAACTATAAGACAGCGCCTTGAGTGTTTTTAAAATAGAGTAATTTCTGTTAGATTTTGTTCGGATAGTTAGGTACAGATTACTAGCTGAGCTGGCCCCTATTTCACCACAGCGACAATTGTCACGACTCCCGACATATGTAAATTTCTGACGTTGCAAGACGTTTCTGACGTTGCAATAACAGCATTTTATTAAAACTAACGTGTTGGTGGCAAACAAGCACTCGTCCCACCCGATGGTAAGCGGTCAATGTTACTAATGGACACCTGCAACGTCAGAAATTTACATATGTCGGGAATCGTGACAATTGTCGCTGTGGTGAAATAGGGGCCTGGTGGCCTAGTGGTAAGAGTATGCAATGGAAACCCCGGCGCGTACCAATGAGTTTCTCGGAACTTATGTACGAAATTAGCCGTGTGATGCCGGCTGACTAGAATAGCACCAGTAGCACCACCAAATGTCCTCCCGCGTGTCGTAAGAGGCGACAAAGGAAAAAATCCTACGGATGGGCAGCAGCCTCCGTCGAAACCCAATCTACAGCTACTGCGGTCGCCAACCCGACTGCCAAGCATGGCACTATGGCAACTACCCCCAAGATGATACAAGTCATATTTGTGGATGCCTATGTCCAGCAGTGGACTGCATACGGCTGAAATGTATGATGTATGTATGTATATGTACGAAATATCATTTGGTATCTGCCAGTCGATGAAGAAAACGTGTAAGGAGAACCAGACTAATCCCAATAAGGCCTAGTTTGCCCTCTGGAATGGAATGGAATGTCAGATGGCATCTGCAGTCGCTTTACACTCATGTTAAAGACCTGCCCATACTGAGCGATTAAAATATAGATAGATAAATAGTTCGGAAAGAACTGTTTTATTCTTTAAAAACAGATAGCATAAATTGCATTTTATTCGCAAGAATGCAAAGTAATTTAATATAAATTGTTAGTAATCGAGTGTTTTTTTTTTTTACGTTAGCTGGTTGGATGTTCTTTTTTTTAATGTTTTTGAATGATAAATTATAATTTTTAAAGTTTTAGGGTTATTTTTATCCTCACGGTAGAGAGGTGAAAAGTTGCGTGTTCCCCGCTCGTGCTTTAAAATCCTCTCAAAGCTCAAGATTCCACTCTTTGCTCTCTCGCTCGCTATGCTCGTGGTTTTGGAAATGGGAATTTTGGAATCTTTCGCTAGCTCGGGTCTCAATACTAGCACGAAAAGGTAAACACTTACTTTGCCCCCTTGTATAACAAATAACTATTACAGTGCACTACCAGTTGTGCTATACGAGCGCCGCTTAGACGTGTCAAATTTTTCTATCTTATCCTTCTTGGTATATACGTCATTACGGGTGACGTGTAGCGACATCTACCGAAGAGTATTGGACCCTTTTTATGGCATCGATGTCTCAAATTAAGATTGAGAATTCATCGATAACAATGTGCTACCCCTTTCTAAAATTATTTTTATATTAAGCAGAAACGTCTGCTAGCATATCAAAGATATTTAAATCAAATGCTGCGAGTCAAATTTTTCTATTTTTCTTTCGACTTAAATATCTTTGATATGCTAGCAGACGTAGCTTCTGCTTAATATAAAAATAAATAACTATTATTTGATTACTGAAATAACACGCAATATGGCATGAAACAACAAAATATAAGAAACAATAAAATAACACCGATAATACGTTATTGACAAACGGAGATCACAAAAAGTAAAGAAATAGCAAAAAAAAAAAAAAACAAAGAAGGAATGTGCGAACGTATACCATCGACTATAGTTTATAAAAAGATCTGCCAAGACTTTACGTCGATTTGCGTAAAAATGCCATAAAATTTACTTATTTTACTGATTCAGTATTATTGCCTGTCATACTCACATTTTCCCTTTTATGATATACTCAACCGCTAAAGAAAGGTCACTAAATACACCCATAATAATATGTCATTGTGCTTAATATGATACATGGTAACCCTCCAAGGTACTCATACATCAACACGCAAGCCCCCAATTTGGCAGAGTACCTGATACATAAGTGGATGATAAAAATTGGATGCTGTACACTTCGCGTGATCACTGACGCTCGGGGGAAATCATGAATTGGACCAGCAGTGTATTGCCGTGTCGCATTACTATCGTTAAGGTAATATGGCATTAGCATAAAGTTCGATGGTATTAGGGTTTTATTTTTCGCTCAGGTTTTAGGAAATTGATGTTTGTTTTTTTTTTATCTTGTGTTTAATTCTGATGTATGATTGAGAACGATGTTTATGTATATAACACTTATTTTTTAATGACCTATATTACATAAGGGAACTTTTTTGGACCCGGGTATGTCCTTAAACTACGTCCAACAATGAGAGGTAGGGCACAGCGTTGACCATCACGCTTGAATCTGGGGCAGCCCAACTGGGGAAGTACCTCCTCCTTACAGAAGACCACAGCCATAATAGCACTGCCACCTTTCAGGTATGTAGTGTTGTGTTCCTGATGGTGAGTAAGGTTCCCAGAGCTCCAACCCCCCTTAAAGGCCGACAACGCGCTTGTGACTCCCCTGCTGTTGCGGGTGCCCATGGGCGACGGTAATTGCTTTAAACTATTTTGTGAAACATAGTACTCACGATAGGTACACGACACGATACGACGATAGGTGGACGACAGGGTGATTAATTTGTCGCTGGAATCTTATTAGCCGAGCCCGGAATATTCGGAGCACTTTTGAGTTCTTATAGGGTCGTCTCGTTTATCGACTTCCGATATACTTATTATTTTATCGATACATTATAGAACACAACACAAGATAACAAAGAAGATTAAAAGAAGAGGTATACAACAGGCGGTCTTATCAGTAAAGAGCGAACTCTTTTAGATAACTTTTGAGTGACTATAGCAATTCTCGTTGCAATTTCATTCAAAAAATGTTTAAAAGACATAAGATATATTTTAAAATGAAATATTATTATTATATCTATTTATAATTTCCTAAAAGTCGGTATTCAAAGATTATCTCGAAGAGATCGCTCATTCGCCATAACACTATATTATTGTAAACTTCTACTCATAGTTAATCATATTTTACATATCCTTGTAAGGCCCACGGGCCTACCTGTAGTGCTTATTACTTTAAAGAAATTTGAGTTTTTTAAAATTGGAACAGAGTTGAATTTCATTTGTTCTTTCGATTTTGACACAAATTATACTTTATTTCCTTTATAGAAGCATTTTACTTGTATGCCTTAGAAGAATATTGTATTATGTATTTATCGATATACATTATGTATAATCGGAAGTCGATAAATGAGAAGTGACATCCCAAAATACGTACCCACTAGTACGTCCCCATCGCATATATCGGAGCTGTGGAGGTGGTCATAAATGTATGAACATGCACTTTAACGCCTTGGCAATAGAGGCGTGCAGATACTTGTGACCACCTCCATAGTTCCGATATATCTGATGGCAATTCTATCTGTAATTGTAAAGAGCCTAACAACCATGACTTAAATCAACTGCGCAATTCGTGTTAGATTAGTTGGTAGGCTAGGTATATAGGTAGGCTAACGTTCGATCCGGCTCTGCATACCCCTCCCAAATGTCCGGAACACTATTGTTCCGTATTCGAGAAAAACAATACACTTTATTTGCATATCCCAAAACGAAATATAAACAACTACCTAGTTTTTTGTCGCGATTTTGTCGGCCAGCCGTTCCCGTCTTTAAAGTGTGTTGCGGGATAAAAAATATCCTATGTCCTTTCTCGTAGCTCGAACTCTCTCCATATCAAATTCCATCCCAATTGGTTGAGCGTTTTAAGCGTGAAGAGGTAGTAGACAGAAACAGTTACTTTTGCATTAATAATATAGTATGGATAGTATGAATACAGCGGTGCTAATACGAAAATCGATATTGGAAGATTTCGAACGATTGTCTCAGTCACTCTTATGACGCCTTAATTGGAGTAAAGAGAAAGCTCGAAATTTACGAATTCTATGTTCGCAGTACCAGGTCTGATAATAAAGTTAAAGTATATGTAACACAATGGGTGTGTATCATGGTTGATTAGTATCGTGATTGATTAGTAAACTTTAACGTGGGCTGTAGATCCAGTAAAAAAAACACCCATGAACTCATTGCTACCCTCAGAAGACTGATTCACTAAATTAAAGTGCTCTAGCCTTGTTTTATATTATAGGATAGGATAAACGCCCGTCATTTTGGAAACATAACCCTGTTCCGTGTTACGGAGACTTCATTATATTGTAAAATATTATTATATTAAACTTTTTTTATAAGAACAAATTCAGCGACAATAAAATTAATGAATGAATCTAGAATGGATGTTGTTATGTAAAAAATTCACTGTCGTAATCCAAAACGAATGAATTATTTGTTCGATCTTTTCACTTGTGCGATCATTGGATGTAGGATGATGCGATTGAATTCAGGTCGGATAGTAAAAATAACAATTAATTAATAAACAATATAAAATAGAATATATGTATTAGTATCTCAAGGAAGTCTCCGTTGTGCGGAACAGGGTTATGTTTTCAAAATGACGGGCGTTTGTCCTATCCTACAGTCGCACTAGGAAATTTTCTTTCATTTTTATTCCTCCTAAAAAGAGTATAAAAGTACGTTAATCCAACAAAACCAGGCCTAAGCCCGCTCTCGCAGCCGTCAAAAATACCCATTTTCTGTGCAATATTTATCACGAAAAAGTGTTACCCAATTTTCTTAGATTATTTCGTGCCTCAAGGGATGAGAGGGTAAATTGAGGCATCCCCCCTGTGATTATACCGGATCTTAGAATCCCTTAATATTGATGGAGAGAAATAGAGATTAGTAGCAAATCATCTGATCAAGTTGTCGCTCGCGAGGATTGCTCCATCTGTTATGATGTTCTTGGTGATTGCATTTATTTTCTTGGCGAAGCAGGAAATAATCCGTTTAATGCATTATGTGAAGACAAATAAGAACTGGAAGATGAGGTGAAAAGACCTAACCGCTCTTTGTTTTGCGTTGTCGACAGTCTAGCCTAGCCTAAACAAAATAAATAAATAAATATTTCGGGACAATCTTACACAAATCGACATATCCCACGGTAAGCGCAGTAATGCTTGTGTTATAGGTACTAGACAACTATATATAATAGATACATACATATAAATAATTAAACATATAGAAAACATCCATGACGCAGGAACAAATATCTGTGCTCATCACACAAATAAATGCCCTGACTGCATCGGTTTCATAGGCAGGGTCAACCACTAGGCCAGACCGATCGATGTCGATCGATTGTAGAAAACGCAAAAGAATCTATAAAGTAATGTATTGGAATTGACAGTCCCAAGGTCAAAAACGGAGTGCCTGTTAGTCTTTAGTGTCAAAGGTCAAAATCCACTTCGATCGTTGTGCCAATGTAGTAAATAGATAAAAAAGTCTAGCGATAGTAAACCACTGTACATGATCGCATAAAAATAGCCACATTCTGGATTGTCTGCAGAATTTTCCTATCGTTCCATACTACGATGGTGGCAAACAAGCATACTGTCAGCCTCATAGTAAGCAGTTTCCGCAGTGTAATATGGACGCCTGCAATTCTAGAGGATTCAGCGCGCTGTAGGCAGGGTAGGCCCTGCATGCGCAATCCGTGGTAGACTAGGTGGTAGGCTAGGTATATAGGTGGGCTAACGTTCAATCCGGCTTCGCATACCCCTCCCAAATGTCCGGAACACTATTGTTCCGTATACGGGAAAAACAATACTCTTTATTTGCATATCCCAACACGAAATATAAACAACTACCTAGTTTTTTGTCGCGATTTCGTCGGCCAGCCGTTCCCGTCTTTAAAGTATGGTTGCGGGATAAAAAATATCCTCTGTCATTTATCGTAGCTCAAACTCTCTCCATATCAAATTCCATCCTAATTGGTTCAGCGTTTTAAGCGTGAAGAGGCAATAGACGGAAAGAGTTACTTTTGCATTTATAATATTAGTATGGATGATTTATGATGATTTATTTATATTCGTAGACTTCAAACGATTGTCTTAGACTAGTCACTCTTATCATCTCTCACCTACTAACTACTTTTTTGAAGAATCTACAGTTCTTGGGAAAACCCCGGCAGGAGTTCATTCCACAGCTGGAGTGATCGCGGGAGGAACTTCCTACTTAATCACACAGTGCGTGTCCTTTTAGGCTCCAGAGTGTGAGGGGTATCTAAATGAAGTCCTAAATTTAGCTTTTAGTTTCGTTTCGAAAATTCTTTATACTTATGACAAATTAAGGAAAATAATGAAATTAAAAAAAAAAGATCTTAATTGAGGTACAAAAATTCTGCTATTCACACTTTTATGGCGCTAGCAGACTAATTAATTAGAGCTAATTTTATTTACAAGTTTGAGTGGGGATTGAATGCTGTAATCTCCACGATTGGCAGGTGGGTTTGCGATCGCAGTTTGTGGCACCGCTCTAAACCTGATAAATAAATAAAGATCTTAGAAATGCCAGGGGTCCCAGAGCACACACACTTTTTGCAGAAAATGTGAAGCGTCTGGTTGACCTAACTGGCGACCGAAAAGCTCGCGGCTTCTTCGCACAACGTATCAGCATTTTGATACAACGAGGAAATGCCGGCAACATAGTTTGTATAAATTTGTGCGTCATGGGCCTTTTTTAATCTAGAGTAGTTATTACAATGCTAACTGTATTATTTACCTACAGTTAGCAATATAAAAAAGGCCCATGAGGCACAAATTTGAAAAAAAAAAATATTTGGTAACTGTGGCTGTTACTATTCGACGTAAGTACTTTACATGCTCTGCTCTGCAATATCTGAAAGTAATATTCATCGATCTGGTTTCACGGTTACTGCAGAGGTTTCAGAAATGAAAATTTCATTTCGCTGACTCAACTATTGCAATGCATGGACCTGAGAAATGGCGCACTTTGTCCATTCCCGGCCTGGCCGAACATGTCTATTACATTTAGCTATTGCATAATAAACGCTAGGGCTGCCGAGGACGTGATCTACCCGGCAAAAGACGTGAGGCGACTCTCAAAGAACCCCGTTCTCAGGATAATGCACCTTCAGCACGTGAAAGTAACAACGTAAATCGCACTTTATTACCGTTTCTTAGGGTTCGTTTTCATTTACCGGTAATTTGGAGTTGAGCCGCGCCAATACGTACGGAAAGTTTTTTAAGGCCCGGTTTGCCAACTTTCTGGGCAATTTCAGGTTAGAGGCTCGAACATTGTCAGTTTAGAGTGTGTGGCGGAAATAGTCAAATGGGGACCGTAATTTATGACAATTTGAAGGGAGGATTTTGGAAAACCTCAGATTTGGGCGCCTCGGGGGTTAGTCTGTTGGAACTTGGATGATATATTCGTAATTACTCGGTTTGAGGACTTTAGGTATTCGCGCTTCAAAGTTTTTAGCGAGAAATGAAGATTTAGGTATCAAGTTTGAATATCTTACGGATTTTCTTTTCACTCACTCTTAATACCAGCGCATCTTTATTAGGCTACTGGCAATAAAACTTCCCCGACTGAAGAACATTTAAGATGTTTGCGAAATAGACAGAAATAAGTGCTTGAATTTGGTAAGTAGAGGTGTCATTAAAAATCTACATCCCACCAATGGTTCTAAATATTTTGCGCTCAACAAGTTGTCATAGCTCTATCCATCATGCCTATAAACAAGACGCATATATACGCAGGACGTATAAACAGCTCCCTCAATCCTGGGCCCCGGTCCGCAAATATTTACTCGAGTAATGGCAGTAACTCATCGAAACGCGAACAATCTCGCGGATATGCTTTTAAATCAGAACGGGACTTGAGATGGCGAGTTTGTCGAGCTAGAAGCTTAACGTCACCATATAACTATTATTTTCTGATGTCCAATATTTGCTAACAGGTCTTAAAACTGTTTCCGCTCGTGTTGCAAAAAAAATCCCATGAGGTTTATTAGTATCCTCTATTAGAAGGTTATCTGGAAGATAGCAATCTTCCAGTGTAGGAATAAATAAATAAATATTACCACAGCAAGCTCAAGAAGGTTTGTGTTATGGGTACTCCGCAAACGTATATGAACACACATGACTCAAGAACAAATATCTGTGCTCATTACACAAATAAATGCCCTTACTGGGATTTGAACCTCGGACCATCGGCTTCATAAGCAGACTCACTATCTACTAGGTCAGACCTGTCATCAAAAAAGTTATTGTATGTTAATTAAATTTGTAAGTGTCTTAAAAGCAAAATTGTATGGCATATATTTTCATAAGCTTGAAGTATAATAGAGATTCTCAAGAAAATACTCAACAGAAGTCTTCTTTAGAACTTGCGTTTAGAACCAATACCTTAGTTGTTCCTGACACCGTTGTCCCACCATCTAACAGCCACTTTGGCTAAATTGCAGCAATTGTCTTGGATACATCTAAGTACGAGTAATACTAGCTGATCCTTATATAAAAAAGTAGTCTGTTTAAATCTAAAGAGAAGCTGATAGGCATCACAAAACAGAGATGTCAGCTATTCTTAGCCCAAGTTATTTTCATCACCCCCAAACTATGATCGAGCGTCAGCTCAAGGTCAACCAGTCTCCTCCTGATCTCCGTACACAAACAATAGTTACGGGAGAGGTTGGAGATTACCCTGGCCGTATAGAGTCGAGCAAGATTTGAGGAGTGTGAACAGAAAGCATAATGAATGAAATTACGCGGCATCACAAATGTATGGTAACGAAGCTCGCCGTAAGCTCAGTTGATGCTAATGCCGCCATTTCGCCTG
Organism: Grapholita molesta; assembly: GCA_022674325.2. NCBI lineage: Eukaryota > Metazoa > Arthropoda > Insecta > Lepidoptera > Tortricidae > Grapholita > Grapholita molesta. Next base: position 1,520,518 of record CP053130.2, read on the forward strand.
CGTTTTGTGTGGTTTGAGATAACAGGTTACTGGAGCGGCTTCGACAGGGGACAAAGTTTCAGGTCGGTTACTTGTGAATTGTCGACTAAATTGTTTAAAATGGCGACGTTTAAGTCAACGTGCAGTTGCAGCTTTGATAATGTTTTTAATCTGATTACAGCAGAATACATTGGAAGTCAGTAGCTGAAGTGCACTTGATATCGATATTGTCGAATCGCCATTAGATATATCTAAGCTGTGGAGGTGTTCACAAACATCTGAGCAAAGCCTCTATTGTCAAGGAGATAAAGTACATGTACTTTATCTCCTTTGCAATAGAGGCTATTCCGATATTCGTGACCGCGTTCACAGCTTCGATATGTCTGATGGCGACTGTACCCTAGGACAAGCTCAGCCAATAGGTTTATGACCATTGGTGGACGTCCAAAAGTTGACAGATATATATTTCATCTTATTTGTTATGAACGTTTCTATTTGTTATAAAGATATTTGATGATTTGAGAGTGAGAAACCTGGGAAGGTTATATAAAGCGAAAACAAGAGTTATAAATACATAGTAATGTCAGTGTGGTGCCGGTTAACAGATTCTCTGCCACCAGCGCACATGTGCGTCCATTTCCATACATTTTTGGAGGGGGTGGCAGCGAATGTATTAAGAATATCACCACCTCAACTACTCCCGCTGGTGATGTAAGAAGCGATAAAGGAACACAAAGAGCACAAACAACAGCGAGCATGAACAAGCAGCAGCGTCTGTCGAAACCTAATCCTATAACACTAATAACAGCTACTGCGGTCACCAACCCGCTTGCCAAGCGTGGTGAGTACGGCAACTTTCATATTTAGGGGTGTGGACAGTGTTCTTACGGCTGGAATGATGATGGAATAAAAATGATTAAATCATAAAAATAAGATTGAATTAGAACCTATTAGTTTGAGAAAACATTTTCGTTACAACAAACAAATAGGGAAATAGCGTAGAAACGAATCTCCAAGATCAAAACGTCTATACAACTCACAAACCGGATTAATATTTCTATACAACCTCACTCAATACTTGATTATGGTGCTATAGAAAACCAGGAAACAATTACTGTCATACTTCCTGAAGCCCTAGTTACTCTTCAAGTCAATCGTAAATAGACTGTATTGTCACATTCCCTTCCTTCCTTATACATTGCAATCACGTATACGTCTGACCCTTTCGGACTACCCGTCCGAAGTGGGAAGGATTGAGGAACTTCACACCCACGTCTTGCTGTAAGACTTCTAAAGTTATCCGGGTTGTGTGACAGAGTTCGTATTGTATCAGTTCATAAGGCTTTGGTAAGGGTTTGTTTACACTAGCAATATGTAATTTCTTTGTTCGTGTGTCGTAAAGGGATAGCAATATTTAAAACGTAAGCCTGGACTGTAATGGGGTGTAGAACAGAAATAGGCAAAAGTTTTCCGGTCGGAGAAATAGGTATTACTGAACACGTAGGTATAAATTACCAAGTGTAGAGACCGAAAAGGAATAAAGGGCTGTAAATCAATATTCACGCCGTGATCATGTAATCATGAAATAAGAAAAATATATAATTACTAACTTTTCCCCGCGACTTCGTCGGCTAGCCATGCCCATCTCTAAAGTAAGGTTGACGGATAAAAATTATCATATATCCTTTCTCGTAGATCAAACTCTCTCCATAACAAATTTCATCCCAATTGGTTCAGCGGTTTAAGCGTGAAGAGGTAACTGACAGTTACTTTCGCATTTATAATATTAGTATCGATGGATATAACGTACAAGTTACTATCTTAAGGCCAAACTCTTCTCTTAATAATTAAGATCATCATAATCAACATCATCTCAGCCATAAGTCGTCCACTGCTGAACATAGGCCTCCTCCTTGGACTTCCACATGTACCGGTTGGAAGCGACCTGCATCCAGCATCTTCCGGCGACCTTAATGAGGTCGACTGTCCATCTTGTGGGTGGGCGTGGGTTTTTTTTATGACAAAGGTGGCAAACAAGCAGACGGATTGCCTGATGGCAAGCAATTACCGTCGCCCATGGGCACCCGTAACACTAGGGGAGTTACAAGCGCGTTGCCGACCTTTAAGGTGGGTAGATAGTTTACATTAAGTGCTAAATATATTTCTTTATTTTTTAAAAACTTTATCAGACAAAGGCAAACTTAAAGTACAAAAGGCAGACGTAATGCCTAAAGGAATTATCTACCAGTCAACATTTAGGTACTCGTAAAGCAAAGGAGATTATAGGCGTTGCATTAGATACATTAAGTTGATTAACAAAACAACTAGACATCCAGACAAAATATTGTTATATTCAAATTCAAATATATTAGTAACATATTTAGACTTAAAAGTTATGTTAGCTATTACAAAAATAATATAAGCACGTAATTGATAAGATTTGGACTATTTTACATACGTAAAATTAGTCTTAACCATCTCAGTCCAATGCCCTAAGATGTGGCAATTATATCTACCAGCAATCACCTCGAGAATACTGTTTCTACTTACCTCACGCGACCCATTAGCGACGTGATCATATTACTTATTATCTCGTGAAAATCGTTTTTATAGTAGTTTATGTATCTGTGCATAATGAAGGGCATTACAACAAGAGCGTGGGTTTATGAAACGAGCCGAAGGCGAGTTTCATAATAATATCACACGATTGTTGTAATGCCTAATTATGTATAGTTACATACACTACTTTATCTACACACATATCATAAATGATTTAAGATGGGTTCAGGAACCGTAGGGAAATGACCTGCAGTATTACTAGTGTTACTTGAAACATTAAAAAGTCATCGAACAAAACAAATGACAGCTTGGAACGGCGGCGTTGCGTATTTCGTATCTCAGTCAAATATTTTTTTTAACCATAGACAAGCGAATGAACTCCCTATTCTATTGTCACTCGAATTCTTATGTCGTTCGATTTGTATAAAAAACATAACGAATTGGCGTTTCGTATCAATGACTGTTTTAATATCTCTAGATACTAGAATAGACACCCCACTTGAATTTGACAGCTGTTCCAAATTTAAACTCATAACCTACGGATTTCAGTAGGTAATGTTAACATTACATCTCCATTCATTTCTGATGGTTGGTAATGCTGGTCATTGCCTACGGTTTCTGGACGCATTTTAGAGCACTTATGATATGTACGTAGATAAAATTATATACTTCTTACAAATACATATACAAACAACAATTCTATTCTGTACACTCACTTTTAACTAAAGTCTTTGAGTAAAAATAAACAGGCACGGCAAATATCAATCAGAATCAGCTGTTTCCAGAACCGCTCTCATCTTTGACGCTGTTCGTGATGTCGGGCCCTTAAACAAAAGATGGAAGCATAAAAGCCTTACGGGCCTAGAACGGGAATTTGTACGAAATCTCTTTACTTATTCAGATTCTGCGCCTGAAAGGGATACTTCAGAATCTATTTTAAGGATCATTAAGGAAAAATATACTTAGCTGGAACTGTACGATAAAAAATCATCATTCAGCTATAAGACGTCGCTGCTGCACATATTTTAAGACTTGTGTCATCTTGGGGAGGAGTTTCCATGGTCACACAGGCGGGTTGGCGGCCGCAGTAATTACTGATTCACGGATGCTGCTGCCCACCTGTCGGATCATACGAAACGAGAGGATATGGGGTTACGCGATTCTCACTAGATAGCTGAGACTCTATGTTCAAGAACCCATTAATGTGTTCATCCATTACGGGATCGGGTTAATGTTACATCACATTACATACATCATACATTTCAGCCGTATGCAGTCCACTGCTGGACATAGGCCTCCCACAAATATGACCAGTATTATAGTCGCCACGCTTGGCGGCCGCAGCAGCTGTAGATTGGGTTTCGACGGACGCTGCTGCCCGTCCGTAAGATTTTTCCCTTTGTCGCTTCTTACGACACCCGCGGGAGGAGATGTTACATCAAGCTCAATTTAAAACATGCATTGATATATTTAAAAAACTTATAAGACCTTAAATCAAATTGAAATAACAACATTCGACTTCCGAAATAAATAATAGCTGCTTCAAACCTTACAATAGAGACTAAGTCCTTTTCTAAAGTACTATCTTGCATTCAGCCATCTTGTTTCCGAAAAAGCCGTATTCCTGCAGGCGTATAATGTCAGTTCCGTCTTTTAGAGAGGTATATTAGACGTTTCGTCGAACCGAAGCAATTTGGCCGAGATTAAAGCCGACGGCGGCCGAATTCGGCCGAGTGCGCCCGAGCGGGCATGGGAGTAATTTTGCTGCGAGCAAACTTCCAATAGACCTTTCGTTTGTTGACTATAAATAGTTGGATGCAATGAATGTGAGATATTCGTAGTTTACATCAAACAGTCTAATCTCGCAGAAAAACATTTGTCAATATATTCCCGGAAAGATATACATAATTTGGGTCGTTTCAAGGCAAGAGTGAATAAGCTGTTACTAAAGCAGCGTACTACACCCTGGACCTCGTCGACACTTACCTTCAGGTATGACTGTCAAACGCTGGTCAGTCTTGTATATAAAAAAAATGTGATGATTGGGCGCTAGCATCACAATGTAACTATATTTCTACGGTTGTCAAAAAGTTCCATACGCATTTTACCGCCAACAATAAAATAGCATAGCCCCTGGCGACCATTCATTCCATAATCATTTCATTATCGTGTTACCGGATTGTGTGCTTAAAAAGTCACGAGAGGAACAGAAATGTTGTAAGACTGCCTAGAAGAGAAGTTTTAAAGTATAGTGAACATATAGCCAGAAGGTTAACACGAGCATTTAAAAATACGGGTACATAAACATGCCTTATTGTCTGTGACTTAACCCAACTGTCACTATGTGTGTCTATATAAGTAGGCAGCATCTTTTAGTACAACAATAAAACCAAGGACATTGCGCAAACAGAAAAACCTAGGAATATTTTTATTTATTGCACTCAGGGCGATAAAGTCGTATAATACTGTCCGTTTCATACGAAATAGGTCTTTAGATTAGTATATAAGGACACGTTTTTATTGCATGCTTATCTGGCGTTTTGGCGATCAATCAACTGAGTAGATTACTAAGAGTGGAATGACAAATTTGTTTTAGGTGTGGTAATGCGGTATACATTATAAAAGTAATATATATATATATATATATATATATATATATATATATATATAACATTCCTTCTTATACGGATCCATGCACAAGAGGCGTGAGTTTTGTACTCAACTGTCGAGATTTTATATAGACACTACGAGTAGCTTTTCCTCGCGACTTCGTCGGCCACCCATAGCCGTCTTTATAGTATGGTTGTGGGATAAAATCTATCCTATGTATGTCCTTTCTCGTAGCTCAAACTCTCTCCATATCAAATTTTATCTCAATTGGTTCAGCCGTTTAAGCGTAAAACGTTAACAGACAGACAGCATGGCTGGCCGACGGAGACGCGAGGAAAAGCTAGTAAATTATATATTGAAGTAGATGACATACTTAAGGAAAAGTCAGGTCCTCCGGCGTTCAAGGCGGGATTTGAAACTACATCTCCAGCTATCGTTGCTGACGCCTTTGAGGCTTCAATTTATGTATACTTAGTTACTTATAAAATTTTAAAAATTTTACTCTTAAGTTTATAGTACGATATTCTCGTCGTGTTTCCAAATGAAGAAGATTTACGTGTTATATGCTGTGTAACACGAGGAAACCGAATAATTTTAACTGCGTATTCCTGAGGCCAAAAGAAGTTAAAAATATCATATAACTTTTGGTCAACTCCGGCAAAAAAACATGTTTCTTGTTCCGTTTTTCGTGTTTTTTGACATATAAATTTTTTTTTTTTTTTTGAGAAAACTATGCCTAAAAACAAACAAGAGTGGTAAAATCGCCATTAAGAAAGCGAACCGCGCTGAGTTATAATAAAAAAAATTGAGTTGTAACTCCCAAACGAGGTGAATTTTTAAAAGGTTTATTGGACATTTTAGTCTCTAAATATGGTCAGGATAAATCTGTCAAAATTATTCGGTTTCCTCATGTTACGCGGTGTATATGCGAATACTGTAAAATCTGGAATGGGTATTTTATGATACATACTTTGACATTAAATTGGACCGATGTTACAATAGCAATAAGTGAAAATAACAAATGTTTATGTAATTAGGATACAATACTCCTCAAAATAATTACCTTACCAATAAATTATGCGTCTACATTAATAAACCCGTCCTCTACATTATTACAACAAATACCTTATTAACAATATTAATTTAGTTATAATGCTCGAGTGTTATCTAAGGAATTGTTACCAGCATAATTGTAATATCCCAAGAGGCTCTTGACTATAATAATCTGTTGGGAATGTCTTACAAAGGCCCGGGGGTGAAGGCGGGGAAGTTAGGAGGGGTAAAAGGGACAGTTGCGATGAAATTGAACCGACGGGATGGTTATATGATATTTATACAACTTGTTGTTTGTATAGTTGGAATATAAAAATTGTAAACTACTGTTAATGTTTTCAGAAAAAGTGGTAGTCCGGTCAATTTAGACATTCGAAGTTACATAAAGTCCCAACAAGCTGAATTTCAGCGAAATTGATCAAAACATAATTATAAATAATGTCTAGAAGTTCCCCATCATTGCCGTGTATAGTTTTTTTTAATTCAAGGTCAAAAAAATGAGTTTGAATAAGGACCATAGTCCGGTCAATTTAGTCAAAGCCTGGCTATAGCCTGTCTATGCAATATATGAGGCCGGATTTGTACAGTCAGCATCAGAAGTGGCTAAGCGGTTGAGGTGTTCAAAATGAGGTCAACACATCTCTATTGTTAAGAGAATAAAGAGCGCGTGTAGATCATTTTAAACACTTCCCCCGCTCAGACACTTTTGCTGCTGGCTGTACCATCGTCATCAGCTTTCTCGACTGCCTACTAGACTCTACAATTTATATAATCATATTTCATATCACAAATAATTATATTGTAGTGTTTAATTTAAAAACAATGGCAAATTCAAATATTTCAATTCCCAGATAACCAATATGACTTTGATACTACGTGTAGTATATATTTTAAATTTAGATTTTAGTACGCGAGTTAAAAAAAAACGCTTCTGATTAGAAATTCAACCACGACAATTACAATATTTTTTTTATGAATAGGCAACAGGATAGGCTAGGAGGCAGCTTGTCGTTTTTACTGCTATTATGTTGTAATTTTTAAATAACAAACCCAGTCTATAAACTCACAAGTCCGAAAATAAAACATTTTAGCAACACAATAAAACAGTATAATTGTATAATTACGTCCCACCTTTGCATAAAAACCGTAACAATGAACGCGACGGTATTTAGTAACAACCCGTCCCAGATCGTATCTCCCGCGATATAAATAAAGTCAGTACGAGAATTATAATTTTATTCAAATGTGAACAGTAATTGTCCGACCTTTTTTATCTGATTCAGAAATATGGCTACTAAATGTGTCTAATGCAGATCACTTGCCGCAGACTTGTGACTCCCCTGGTATTGCGGGTACCCATGGGCGACGGTAATTGCTTACCATCAGGCAATCCGTCTGCTCGTTTGCCACCTTATGTCATAAAAAAAAAAAAAACATAAGGAAGCGTTGTACTGATGGCTTACATCATCATACATATACATACATAATTACATACATTTCAACCGTATGCACTCCACTGCTGGACATAGGCCTCCCACAAAAGTTGCCATAGTCGCCACGCTTGGCACGCGGGTTGGCGACCACTGTAGGTTGGGTTTCGATGGATGCTGCTGCCTGTCGGTAGGATTTTTCCCTTTGTCCCTTCTTACGACACCCGCGGGAGGAGATGGGGTGTTGCTATTCTAGTCAGCCGGCATCACACGCAAGTCATGATCAACTAGCTGTTTACCTCTTTATCGCTCATATATGCAAGAGCTAGAAAGTTTTCGAATTTTGACTTTTAACGGTAGGCTTGGAGAGATGCAAGCGCGGGTTGGGAGAGGGGTGAGGTTCCTGCGTGGGCCAGAATAATTTTTGTCACACTCGCTTATAGAGCCACTTATATCATGCAGGTATATCGAACTGGGAACTAAATTCCATTTCAACCAGGAGTTGTGGTTTTTTTCTTTTGGATTTTCATTAAATTGGATGCAATGAAAATCCAAATGGGACATGACAATGACACAATGGGATTGGGATAAATGTACTCGAAGAGAGACTTAGTAGAGTTATAATACAGGACATCCTTGCATACATTGACTGGGCCCCATGGTAAGCTCAAGAAGGCTAGAATTGTGGGTAGGTACGATGCCAACGTACAATATAATATAAATACTTGAATACACCCGGACCCGGGTATGTCCTTAAACTACGTCCAACAATGAGAGGTAGGGCACAGCGATGACCATCACACCTGAATCTGGGGCAGCCCAACTGGGGAAGTACGTCCTCCTTACTGAAGACCACAGCCATAATAGCACTGCTACCTTTCAGGTATGCAGTGTTGTGTTCCTGATGGTGAGTAAGGTTCCCAGAGCTCCAACCCCCCTTAAAGGCCGGCAACGCGCTTGTGACTCCTCTGGTGTTACGGGTGCCCATGGGCGACGGTAATTGCTTACCACCAGGCAATCCGTCTGCTCGTTTGCCGCCTATGTCATAAAAAAAAAAAAACATGAAAAACATCCAAGACTCGAAAACAAATATCTATGGTCAGAACACAAATAAATGCGCTTACTGGGATTTGAATCCAAGACGAAGGCTTCATAGGCAGGGTCACTACGCACTAGGCGTGACCGGTCGATGTCGTCGAAAATGATACATTAAATATTACGCTTAGTAAAAATAAGCTTTAAAGGTATGGATGTATATTATTTCATTTTTTAAATATATTTTCAATCGCGGTTAAATATCATACAGATTTGTGCCTTCCATACTTAAGTGGTTAATTGAAAATATAATTAGGAATACTTTTAATTATTTGATGCCTGAATTTGTAGACCTTTGATAAGAATAATTATATTTTTTTTATACTACTGGATTGACACGGGTGCAGGTGCAATGAAGACATTTCTCTTCATAAATAGTATTAACATCCCTTGCGTAGCAATGCAGAGTAACTGCGTATTCTGTGGAGTCTATGAGGGATTGTCTATGATTTCGGGTTTATTAATATGAATTTTGTTGTCTTTGCACGACTTTTATGAAACAATTGTTTGCGAAATAAGTTGTTTTATACTGCTTAACAAAACATAATTATGGGTGACTCATTCCGACCTTTGTTTTATATGAGAATAACTTATTAGACTGAATATTTAAAACAAGATATTCAAAACACTATAATTTAATTAAAAACTGTTATACAAAAACATTTGAGTACAGTGTTTATTTTATTTTAACGAAATATTACTTTTCTCTGAAACTGTAAATATTTGTTTAGGTTAAGTTTATTTTGATACAATAGAAAAGTATAATGGATTTTGTATTTAGTTATACCAAATAATGTTTTGGATAGAGCTCTTAGTTTCAAGCAGTTTACTTAGCGTTTGATATATTTGATTAAATAAAATATTTGTCGTGGGAGGTAGGGTCGGTGCGACTTGCAATTCAAAGGTTGCGAGTTCAAACCCCGCCTCGTATTGATAAGATTTTTCGAATTTATTTACAAAATATCATAAGATATTTTAAAAGTAAAAGGCACAATTTTTTGCTGGAACAGTGGTACATCATATTGATAAAGTCATTTATTTAATCACACCACAATTCATCAAACTCATTGGGATGCAAAGTTTAGTTTTACTACTAATCTATATGTGCAATATTAATTTTACTTTTGCTTTGAGTTTCCAGTCACTTTTCCCTGAAGAATAACATCGCGAGGAAATCGAACTTATCGCAATAAGGCCTAGTTTAATCCTCTGGGTTAGAAGGTCGAAACATGTCGTGCGAGTGACTTTGAAAATGAGTAAACTCCTCTTTATATATATATAAGTTTTTTTTAAATTATGCTTTTTCTATTTTTACCTTCTATTATTTCTACGTATACCACTTCAGCTCCTTCCACGACTGTCGTAAGAGACGACAAAGGGAAAAACCTACGGATGGGCAGCAGCATCCATCGAAATCGAACAGCTACTGCGGTCGTCAACCAACCTAGCGTGGCGACTATGGCGACTGCCCCCCAATATGACACAGTCATATTTTTGGGACGCCTATGTCCAGCAGTAGACGTACGGCTGATATGATGACGTGGCGGCGAAGCGAACGGACGCTCGGCACTCATGGTGCTTGAAAATGGAAACCTATACTCCCCGAAACATTTCGTGCGAGTGAACAAGTTTAGTCAGAATAAACTCTGATATTCAGAGTAACAGCACAAGCCTTAATTCCAAGAGTCTTACCCCTATTTCATGTCTAAATCTCGAGCGATGTGAAAAATATGCAAAATTTCAACGTAACTCAGTTGCTCCTCTTAAAATGCCAGAAAAATCTACATTTTCATGTGGAAGTCAAAAATTACGGCACAATGTTAGAATTATAATTTTTTTAGGGATAAAATTGAGTGTATCATATCATATCCATACTTCAGTACTAATATTATAAATGCGAAAGTAGCTCTCCCTATCTGTCAGTCTGTTACCTCTTCACGATTAACGAATTGGGATGAAATTTGGAAGGAAATTTGAGAGAAATTGATCCCGCAACCATACGCATTAAAAAACGGGCATCGCTGGCCGACGAAGTTATTTATCAGTATTATTATTATATATTTTGTTTCTTCTCGTCTTTGAGTTAGAAAGACCCTGCACCTATTAAATCTTTCCGTTACTCCCGCTGTCTAGTAGAGAATGCCTTATGGCATTAAATCCGCCATTTGTAACTTCTTGTATTGTACAATAAAGATTAAATAAATATATAAGTCGCAAGGAAAAGCTAGTAATATATATAAACCCTGGGTTTTCTTTCTGTGATGAGCACGGATATTTTTTCCTCCGTCATGGTTGTTTTCTATGTATTCAAGTAAATATTCAAAAAATAATGATTGTATGTTACATTACTAATTTAAATGTACTTTATTTGCAGGTAATATTCATTATCATACGGAACAACTCGAAACAAGTATGTACAATTCTCTCATTTCTAATACAACGCTTTTCTATTATATTTATGTAATTGTTCAAAGATATCGCTATGTACGTAAAATATATCGATACATACAAAGCGCTGAAATATGTATACATGAACCTTACTGTCTCAATGTTAAGGAACATGCATACATATTTTGATAATATGTCCGTATTGATATATTTTACTTTGGCTGTACAAGTAGAACAGATGAAAAAATTCTTCAATTAATATCTAGCTGATGAAGCGGAGGAGTGGATAGCGCTGTGATTTAGTCCAGCCGAAATGAAGCGACGGAGTATATAGTGCTGTTCTTTTCATTTTAGAATTCCTACGCTTTACCGTTGCCAAGTTATTGGGCAAAGCGTTTGGATTCTAAAACGAAATAACTGCCGTGCTTGCGACGCGCCACGGATACGGAACGGTGTCGTTACGGAGCTCCGACGCCGGTACGCTGTCGGGATGAAATTGAGGTAATATGCTAATTCGTAAGTGATATTGCTTACATTGTAATATTTATAATATTTTAGGATGTATTGTAAATATAAGTCAATTGTAATGTTTGATAGTACAGTCAGTAGCAGAAGTAGCTATGCGGGAGAGGTGTTCAATATGAGCTTGACACGACTTTATTTATCCAGTGGTTGTGGGTTCGAGTCCCGCTGCGAGTCAAATTTCTTCTATTTTTTCTTTCGATTTAAATATCTATCATATGCTAGCAGACGTTTCTGCTTAATATAAAAACGACTTTATTGTTAAGAGAATAAGAGCGTGTCCAGATCATTTTGAACACTTTGTTCGTTTAACAATGTCTGCTGTTGACTGTACCTACTATTATGTTTAGTTAGATGTCTAAATTTGTTGTTAGAAACATTTCGTAAATATATCTTAAAGGCCTAACGTCATGGTTTTATCAAATGATTTATGTATATGTTTATATTTTTACAGGTAAACAATTTAACTAAAGTACCTTGTCTATGTAGTTGTGCAGAGAATAAATATGCAAACTTTAAAGTTTAAATATAGAACGCCGAAATACGTGTACACGCACGTTACTAAATATTACATAGGCCAGTACCCTTACCATGAGTTGTGACATTGACGTTTTCGATAACGAGTATCGAGTTTACTATCTGTGCATCTCGTCCGCACTAAAATAGTACAGGCGTGATGTACAGATAGTAAACTCGATACTCGCTATGGAAAACTTCAATGTCACAACTCATGGTAAGGGTACTGGTTTTAGGCTGGTTTTAGTATCATGCGGACCGTCGCTCCACACGGACCAATATGTATTAAGCCTAGGGAGCGTTTTAGAGTAAAGCGGACGCGTCCGTACGGGCGGCCATACATATTGGTCCGTGCGGAGCGATCCGCACGGACGGTCCGCATGACACTAAAACCAGCCTTATATGGGACATATTTACTGTCATCGTCATTTCTAACTTATTTACCTACTGTCTCGCTGCGAGTAAATTTTTTCTATTTTTTGTTTCTATTTAAATATCATTTACCTACTCATGCGATAGTTTCATGTAAACGTAGGTAGAATTTATGACATAATGTTGAATATTTTAACGGGAAAAATACACGAAGCATAATTTTAGGGATCCGCCAAATTTCTAGTGTCGCGTTACCGGCTTTTTTATCGTCAGTCCATAAGTCCATCAGTCTCACAGGGAAAATCTTACGCACAAACTGTGAGATTTCGGGCTTGACTGACGCTAAAAATGCCTGGTCGATTGCGTACCCCCGTCAAAATTTTCCGGAAAAACCAGAATCGCAAAGGAGCTGGGACGATATCACCTGTAAATTGACATTACAACTCCTATTATCCCAATCATGCGACGAAGAACGTGCCAGGCTTCTCGCGGTAAGCTCTAGAGAAGCCGGCTACTGGCTTCAAGCGCACCCGTCTTCACTTATTGGAACCTTTTTAGACCCCCAGACATTACGTGTTTCAGTTTCTCTCCGCCTCGGGGTCCCGATCTGCGCCCCACATGTTTGCCCCTGCGGAAGTGATGTAGACCGTCTTGGACACCACGGACTTTCCTGCCAAAAAAGTGCTGGCCGCTTCTCACGACATGCTGCTCTCAATGACATCATTCGCCGGTCTCTTGCCTCGGTTAACGTGCCGGCAGTTTTAGAACCTACTGGCATTTCTAGAACTGACGGCAAGAGACCGGACGGTATGTCTTTGGTTCCGTGGAGTATGGGACGGGTGCTGGTGTGGGATGCAACCTGTGTAGACACACTAGCACCATCACATCTCCATCGCACCTCATTGAGAGCAGCGGCAGCGGCGGAGGCGGCCGAAAAGGCCAAGATAGGAAAATACAGTGGTCTCGGCGCAGAATACAATTTCATCCCATTCGGCGTCGAGACCCTCGGTCCGTGGGGCCCCGGCGCTCTGAGTCTCTTTAAGGACCTTTCAAAGAGACTCAGAGACACCACAGGAGACCGAAGAGCTGGCAGCTACCTCGCTCAGCGTATCGGTCTTACGATTCAACGAGGAAATGCTGCCAGCATCTTCGGTACTATGCCGCAGGGGCCTTTTTTAGATTTATATTAGTTTTAGTTAAATTTATTGTTAGTTTTAATTAGTTTTAATGATTTATTGTTTTTTTACGTATTTAGATGTTTTAAATAAAAATTCTAAGCATATAGATACATTCGATATTTTATGTAAAATAATTTTGTGTAATAATCTTATAACAAAATTTGTTCATAGCTAACATTTTGTGAAATCAAATATTTTGTTTACTTTCATGTTTCATAATTAAATTCTCACAATCCCATCGTATTGTCTGCATTTAATAAACAACTACCAACTAAGTAGCGAGCCGGCGATGAAGTTAAAATTTAAATGCATTTGAATGCACCGAAATTACTCAATTGCAACGTTTACAGCGGCACTATTGTTAAACTGCAGTGACTCCGAAATACAGTTTCATTGCAACAAGTAACAGTGGAAACTATGCTTAGAAATACTTTAGGTAAATACCATGCTCAAACCCTAGCTTTATTATTTTTTACTATGCAGAAATGTCTGCTAGCGAATATCTTTTTAAATCGAAAGAAAAATAGAAATATTTTGACTCGCAGCGGGACTCGAACCCACAGCCACTGGATCACTAGCCCAGTGCACTACCAATTGTGCTATACGAGTACCGCTTAGACTTGTAGTTTTTTTTTTCTATTTATCCCTCGTATACGTCATCATGGTTTTGGACCCGGGTATGTCCTTAAACTACGTCCAACAATGAGAGGTAGGGCACAACGATGACCATCACGCTTGAGTCTGGGGCGGCCCAACTGGGGAAGTACCTCCTCCTTACAGAAAACCACAGCCATAATAGCACTGCTACCTTTCAGGTATGTAGTGCTGTGTTCCTGATGGTGAGTAAGGTTCCCAGAGCTCCAACCCACTTATAGGTCGGCAACGCGCTTGTGACTCCCTTGGTGTTGCGAGTGCCCATGGGCGACGGTAATTACCATCAGGTACTTGCTTACCATCAGGTAATCCGTCTGCTCGTTTGCCACCTATGTCATAAAAAAAAAAAAAAAGACGTACACAAGGCAGAATAAAAACCTCCTTAACCCTGTGTCATCCCTCTCTCCCTCTGTCATCCCCTATACTCTCCCCATGATAACCCAACTGTTCACGCAATCTCGACTCGCCCCATTCTTGTGTCTTCAAGTGCCCACAAATACAAGCCTTACCAAACTCACTTTGGGATTAAGGCCATTTGTATAAGATTCTCTCAAAATACGCAGCGGCCATTTTGTTTAGTATACATATTAACGGTCAGCGGTACACATGTTAATAGCTTGCAGTTAAATCCTGCTGTCGCGTCGTATCGACGTAAATTTAAACTCCTGTAAGTTGCACTCAACGTTGCCTTTACTGCTCAAAAAACTTTATACAAGTTGTAAAAGTAGTTGTATCCGAAACTCGGCGAGGAATAAATCAGACGGTTTAGGTGTTCCCTTTGGCGCCAGCAGTAGCGACTAGTTATTTGACCAGTCGGTGTATTGGTTAAGTTTTTTTTCTTAGTTTGTATCCCATTGCTAGGCAAAGGCCTCGCCTTTTCCTGCTAGTTCACCACGGTGACCTAAAGCGCGCGTATTCCCACCATTCGCTATTTAAAATATTTGGTTGGTCCCGCCAACTTTTCTTTGGTTCCAATTTGATTTAGAAGAAGACTTAGGAGAGACATAAGACTTTATAGACATGATTAAATAGGCTTGTACACAGCTACTACGCGTGTTGATTATTAGATCCTGTGTGTTTTGTATCATACAATAAAAGCTCATAATTGTTAATAATTGTAACAGAGTGCTTCTCCTTTCGTACGGTTCAAAAGGACAAAGAGTGTACCTCCAGCAATAGGGACCAATTTGAAATCACTTCATTAAAATTATTTGATTTTCTTTGGTTTTTTTAGTTCTTGATTTTGTTTGGTTTTAACTACATAGATGGCAGCACTATGTATCTAGATACATACACACAATCCTGATGACAACCAAAAGTCACTAAAATACAATTAAACTATCTGTGCATCTCGCTTGTACTATTTTAGTGTGAACGAGACGCACAGATAGTAAATACGATACTCGTTATCGAAAACCTCAAAGTCACAACTCATGGTAATGGTACAGTTTCGCTTTAGAGATAGTTAACACCAGTGACATCGGAAAACGGTTAAGAGACATTATACTTGAGAAATTTTGACGTGTTCCGCTGGCTGGTAGAGTAATCAGTCTGGGCGTCAGCCGCGAAATCTGGAGATGCAGGTCACTTAGTCACTTCTTCTTAAGTATATAGCATCTTCCAATTTGTATTTACAGATAAACAAAGATCTGAATTGAGACATAGGATAGATTCAGGTAATGACAACCGGTCTGGCCTAGTGGGTAGTGACCCTGCCTATGAAGTCGATGGTCCTGGGTTCGAATCCCACTCAGGGCATTTATTTGTGTGATGAACACAGATATTTGTTCCTGAGTCATGGGTGTTTTCTATGTATTTAAGTATTTATATGTATCTATCTATTACATATATCGTCGTCTAGTGCCTACAACACAAGCCTTACTAAGCTTACCGTAGGACTGGGTCGATTTGTGTAAGATTGTCCCGACATATTTATTATTAATTTATTTTCTCAAACATACTACGAAATGTATGCGTTAATGGCACGAAATGATGCCAAGACGTTGCACATTTATGGACTAGGCCGTGAATAAATGTATGGAGTTAGTATAAAATGTATGGAGTTAGTATGAATGCGTTTCCGTGGGACCTTAAGCAAAGGAATTCGCGAGCAGGCGCTAGTGTTTTATAATTGTATGAAACTCCTCTCTTTAGATATTTACTATATATTTATGGGCCCCGTGTAATTTCATTATGTTTACTGCTATTTTAATAGAGTTCCAAATGAGAAAAGTTTTAACGACGCCTAATTTTATGTATCCAAGTTCAAAGACGAATCAAAAGTTTAGTGGAAAACAACCGTTTTATGTTTTCTCAGAGGAAAGTTCCGATTATATTTGTATAAATGGCGACTTGACATCGAACTTTTGGAGGAAAAATTAATGACACCTAAATAGTGCATGTGACGATAGCTTTGGCCTAGTGGGTAGTGACACTACCTATGAAGCCGATGGTCCTGGGTTCAAATCCCACGTCCGTTCGTCATCCATCCGTTTGTAACTAAGTAAAATGTAACTTATTTGTTTTTATTATTTGGAGATTTGTGGGGAAACAACTTTATTATTTCAAACGAGGTCCTTATTTTTGGTAGTAGGGATACTTATTAAATGTTAATTGTCATCAGTCGTTTTTTTTTTTCAAAATACACATTACAGAATAACAACAAGAAAAAACTTAGCTTAAAAGATTATATATAATGAGGCAAATTATCTCTTACACAAGACTCATGAAATGCTTACAAAAACATATATTATTTCAACGCCAGTGTCCATCAATATTCCGCAATGTGCACCATGAAAAAGGGCTGTGTTTGAGTCGAGTCTATGAGTATATCTTTAATAAATAACCCTTACTTATATTAGCAGTATAAACTTTTTACTTCATAAATTGATATTCGTTAAAAGTCTCGATGAAATCATTTTTGAAATACTCAGTCAATTTAATCTCAGATATTTGTTCAAAATTTACTACCGCAATTTCGTTTAAACCCTACTTTATTCAAATGAGACTTTCAGTCGCAGCTAAATCACTCCGAAGATAAAGATGTCTTGTAACTACGATTTAAATGCATTAGCTGTTCACATTCGCTATAAAACGAGCCAACTAAAGTGGCTGTGATATCGCTACTATAAAGAATAGTACATTTCGATGCTAGTGCGGAAAGTATGTCATTACTTCACGAGGGCCGAGATATTTTGCCACGAGCCGAAGGCGAGTGGCGGTACTCGGGCCGAGTGAAGAATGACATTTCCGCGCGTGTATCGAACGACGTTTTTTAATACAATTGCGAAAAAACAAATAAGAAATAAAATAAGAAAAACAACTACTCCTTCAAAAGTTCGATTATCGCAGTGACAATTTTTGACATTATAAAGAGGTGTCTTTTTTAGCTTAAATTCGACTAGAGTGGAATTATTTAAGTATTACTATTAATCCATTTCAATTAAAGTTTTTAAATGTATGTTCTATAAAATACATACATACTTGTGAATATAAAATATTTTACTTAAACACTACGTTTTTTTACTATTATTTGTGTAAATTTATAAAATCAATATCGAATGCTACCTTTGGAAACATAACCAGTAACCAGTAGGAAAAACGCCTCTAGTTTACAGGCGTTTCGGCAGCTGTTCCGTTTCGTTCTAACAACTTTTTAAAAAGGGTTTTTCAATATTAAAAATAAACTTGTTATAATGATGAAGAAGTAAGTAATAAAATATGACATGTTTATGTTATTTGTTATTTCTTATTCTTACAACAACAGTAGGTTTTTTTGTTTATTAAGATGTTTAAAGGAGACTTATAGTATTAACACCCATTAGTAATCCATGAATTGGAACAAGTGTAAATAAAAAAAAATGGAAAAGTAAAAAGCACTAGTGCGCGAAATCCAACTTTCCGCACGTTAAACAGCTACGAAAAGTACCCATTTTTGAGCACCTGTATTAAAAAATCCTTTTACGTAACCATACAAAGTTTATATATTTATTTTATTTATTTAATCTTTATACGAGACTAGAAAACAGTCGGTTTTTAAAAATTGGAACAAACTTAGTACTTGATCGCATGATGTATAAGGTGAAAAAATTTGCTAAAGCACGTGGCCTGTCTAGTAGAAACATGCGTGTACACGTATATGTCGGCGTTCTATATTCAAATGTTGACGAAAGTTCCATATTTATTATCTGAACAACTAAATAGCCTCTAGTCGCCCAGAAACCTATAAAAAGGTCTATTTAATGCCATTTTGAATTTTAATTATAAATAACCATAGCCGCCTTTGGCCTGGCATGCTTTGATGTCTGAGGGGCTAGAGGATAGACATTGTCCTTCAGTTGTTTTTCACCTATACTTATGTTATGGTGCTTTGTTTGTACTGCTGACTGTACTGCTAAAACCGATATTTTATTATTTAAGCTAGCGTCGTGCCGCGGATTTGGCAATGTAACCTCCCGGGTACGTGTGTAGATTATATGATAAAGGAGGATTGCGGCATTTTATACAGCAAGTAAAATTAAAATAGGTATAAAGCATCAATGTAAATGAGCACTATAACTGTAATTACAAATAACTTTGAACAAAGAAATAGCGTAGTGAGGTAGACTTAAAAGGTGTCATTTGTGGATGTTAAAAGCTTTTTAAGTCGCTTAGTGTTTTAAAATGTGTAATAATGGCTGACTTAATGCCTAAATAAAATCTATACTCATCGATAATCGACAATAGGGCTGAACAAAGACATAACAAAGGGGTGCAAAGAGTAAAGAAAAATATTTACTACAATTCATTACAGAATTAACTTAAAATGCATAATAATTTTTGAATACATAGGACTACATGAAAACAAACATTGAATATATTACTATACTATAGGGAACAACTTAATACATACACAATCAATAATTTAAATTAACAATAAAAAATCAACTAAGACTAAAATAACATATAAACTTCTCATTCCCCGAGACGACTGGTACCTGGTGCAAATGTGCCAAAAATACTGGCGGCATTGCCACTCTGTATTGCCAGCGATATTTGTTGCACGAGGTACGAGTCGGCCCGGGGATCACCACCTCTCTCCCTTAGGCGTCGGCCTAGATTAGCAATATACTATATAATTTTAAATGTCATACACGGCATATTTTATTATTTACCAAAACATCATTAAATATGTTGTAAGTTATTATTTAACATTTACACAACTCAACAATAAGTACGGACGAATCTGATCATTATGGAACAGTGTATTTTGTTTTGTTTATAAATAATAACACAATAAAACTCGTGGTAACAGATGACAGCAAAGAAATGCATATTAAATGTTGATTTTTCTGTAATGTAAATGATGCCCAGTGTTAGCTACTACACTGAAATCCAATCAATACGAAATGTGTTGCACTAAAGACTCCCATGGGCCAACAATCAAGGGATCTTTAGCACGTTTGCGTTCAGGACGTTTTGAGTTAAGGACAATTTGCGTTTAGGACATTTTATGTTTAAGACATTTTGCGTTTGTAATATAGGTCATTTTTCGATTTGGCATAAAAAGATCTCTCGGTAGCATCGACGGAAAATATACAGCCTCGGCCAGAAGTATTGGTCAGACACTCTTCTAACTCTAAATATCATCTCAATACTGTAAAACAAATTTATGATATGTCAAACCTTAAATACAACAAGAGAACATCAGTTAAATAAGAAAACATAAAGCACCAAAAATTCAGATCTACAACGAAGTGACATAGAAAATGTTCTTTGCAATCGCCAGTCACCGTAACGACCAATACAGATAAATTAAATTAATTGATAACATGTCATATCATCAGAAGAGATGTAAATACTACAGTATAATATAGGGTTTTCATAATTATATATATACATGACTGCTCAAGAATTCTGGCCAAGGGTGTTGGCATGGAGACATTGTACAAAACATAGCTTAGCAAATTGCTAAAATTAAAAAAAGTAACGTTTATCAACTGTGGAAACTCGTAGTATAGGAATGTTTATATTTACAATAACACAACTATATTACTTCGCTTGTTTTGAATTGCGAGCTGTGATAGTAGCAGCGCCAACTTTACGATCTCTCTTAGCGCAAATTAACGGGCGTCAAATGAGTTATGGAGTCGAGGAACTTAATTGCAAAGTTAAAAGACATATCTCAGTTTGAAATGTTTTCTTTCATATTCTTTATTCTCGTTTTCTTCTTGCATAATAGTTTTGTTTTCCATTGAGATTATTGTCTTATTTTAATATTTGGTTTATTATGAGATGGAGAAATGAATTTTGATTGATGTCTTTTTCTTTTGATTAGTGTTCGTAATATAATATTTATAAGTTTTAGTTTTATAGATTTACAAACTGCTTTTGTTTTTTTAAGGATTATACACACGCATAGTAAATGTTTTACAATGGGACTTACACTTAGTAAAAAAGTTTGTCATAGATGTGATCTTGATGTGATAATATTTAAACCCAACAGCTACTTTCGGACTATTTTTTTTTTAACAGGCACTCCTATGCTACTCAATTTATAGCAAGTTTAAAATAATAAATCTTTATAAATGAAAGCCATAAAATAAATGTTTATAGAATTTTGTAAAATATTAAATGCTAATTCACCTCAAGACTTCCCAAGTATTCAATAATTATTAAAGTCCAATATCATTTCAGCAGTGAGACGTCCACTGCTGGATACTGGATATAGGTCTCCCCCAAATATTACTTGTACCATTAAGTGGGGTAGTTCCCATAGTTGCCACGCTTGATCGGCGGGTTGGAGGCCGCAGTAGCTGTTGTTTCGACTGATGATGCTACCTTTCCGTCGCTTTTTTCCCTTTGTTGCCTCTCATACACATGGGAGATGGGCTAGTCCTTTATTTAACCGGCACCACGTGGCTAATGCGGTTATATATATTCATATAATATTTAATCTATATAAATGTTCATAACGTGTATAGAAGTAATATAGCAGTCATTACGGCTATTTTACAATCCTTCATTCAAATATATATCGCATTCGGCTTTATTATTAATGAAGCCTTGATTGCAATAGAATATTTGTTTAATAGCTCTTATATATTGAATAGGTAGCCTTTGAAATCGTATTACAGTGCACACAGGCTTACAATTTCGTAATCGAATAACTTTCATTTCACAAAACATTCAACGTGAATGGACCATCACACGCTGAATTTTAAAGCTTTCTACTTAATAAAGCAACGAACAATACACATCCGAATGCCGATATTGAATTTGTATTTTGCTCCTGATATGATTTCCAATAAACTATTATTTTTTTAGTATGTCCAAAAACAGCAAAATGAATTCCTACAAAAGCGAACACAAATAAGGCGCAATGTCTCGTATTTATCTATTACCCATTATATATGTCGGTAATAGGTAATATATTAATTTCTACTAGAAACAATATTAGCACATATATTTCTAGGATACATATCTTTTAGTGCATTGAAACTACATTTTAAATAATATACATCGGAGGCCGATAACATTAAATATACTTCTCCTTTTTGTGTTCCCGAAACAAGTAGTTTCTTTTCGTATTTGCTATAAATAAGAAACTCTTTTTCAATGTATATATTGCTTATATGATAAATACCCATTATTGGTAGTATAAACACGAAAGTGTTCCACCTATTGCTTAATGCGGGGTAATTACCATGTATGTTAATATTAAAGAGTAAATTTTAAAGGTTAATAGTTGTAATGTGTACGACAATGTTAGCTTAAAATTGTTTAGGACGTCCTTCGTCACAAAGTGAATAGGCTGTTACTGAACCAGCGTGCTACACCCTCGACCTCGTCGTCACTTTCCATCAGGTGCGACTGAGGTCAAACGCTGGTCAGTCTTTTATAAAAAAAAAAAAAGTATGGCCCGGATGGTTTAACTTGCATGCTATTTGGTATGACAACTGCATTATATGACCAGCCCAACATTCGTATATTTTCCCAACTATAATCTTCAATGAATCGGGTAAATTATATAGGAAACCCATTGGATTCCTGACATTTTTGCCGTATCTAGTACCATTGTTGTGCGGCCCTCTATAATCCCCCCTGATTGGGGGATCACGGGATATCCGCGCGGACAACTACCAATTGCGATATTTTTCAAGGTAGTGATTTATTTTGTTCCGCAGTTTTCATTTCAGTTTCGTTTCGCACTAATAGTTTTGGTTTAATAATATTTATGATTGTGATGTGTCCCGGACATTTGTAACTTTTGTGTTAATGTTACGAAATAACAATTATGTTGACACATGTTGATTTTAATGTATATAAATTATTGAATTGAATGAAGTGGCTACCTTAGCTTAGCAAATTAACATCACACTTAGTTTTAGAGTTTTTTTTTTATATTAAACGCTTGCTATTAACATATATCGATACTTGATCAATTTCTTTACTCACGTTTATTTAGTCACTTGCGTGACATGTTTCGGAGAATATCTAGGCCTCGATTTTCAAGCACTAAGAGTGCTGAGTGTCCACTCGGTTCGCCGCTCGCGTCGCCGGCCCGCGTCGCTAGAATACACCGCTCTTGATGTCAATACCGGTTGTGGATGGTCCAAGACCAGAGCCGTTGTTTTGTTAGGACGCAGATTTAATCCGTCCACCATTGATGGCTCTAGGCACACCGAACTCACTGTGTTCACCAAAATGTCACAACACAATAAGGTTTTGACCATAGATGGTAGGCTCTCATCCTGGCGGCACACGCATAGCCAAAATTTGGACGTAGTTAGATCTCTATATCGATACATAAGTTATAAGATATACTTAAAGAGGAACTAGCTTAACATTGTTGCATAATGCAAGTTCAACGACAATTTTCTTTCCCCTTCTTTAGAGGGTCGTAAGTGAAAATTTAATTGCTCCTATGTCGGAGTTACGGCTATATTTCTTACTACAATGTATTTATACTGCACCTTGAATACATTTTTGGTAGAAACATAATGTGATTGTGTGGCACTTTGTAAATTGAGCAATATTTTTGCTATTACTTTATGGTGCAAAACAAAATATGAACTCGAGAGTTGCCACTTACTTTTCTTAAAATATACTATTTTGCGTACTTACTTTTGTTTTTGGCTTCAATGTTTAAGTATAAATTTAGGTAGGTATTTATTATATATCATAGACAGAAAATATTTCGTATGTTGGCAAATATAATAATAACATTTATTAATCACATGTGTGTAAGAGCTAGATTTATTGTTTAGGTTTATTAACAGTCTAGCCAAAGATAAAATTCAAGTTTTTATATTGACTTGAGCTTTTGATAGATTTGCTTCATTTATATCAGGGCTTGATACTTAGGTGCACACCATAGAAAAGTAGATTGTTTGACAAGGGGCTAAAGTAGGCCATAGTACCATGAGATGGTTATTTTGGAAAATTGTACGAGGGGTAATATGGCGTTTAGACCCGAGTTATGCATACTAGTTTTCACTTCGATTGCGAGGCAGTCTTCGTATTTTTTTCACTGCTTTGATACAGATAGGATACATCTACGCCGCAAATAAATGCCATAGACAACGTATAATTGAGGCTTCAAAGAGTTTTTTTTAATGCTTGTGAAGTAGGAACTGAAAAGCACCTAATGCTTTGAGAATTTGATTGCGTTTCCTCATTGGTCGATTATAATATTGTGGTATTCTGATTGGTTGATACGTTATACAAAGTTTTGTTTAATGATTTCACATTTTTAAACACTATTCGCACGAAAAAATAATCTAGAGTTGCGATTAACTTCGATATGTGTCGTGATTGGCGCATTTAATAAGGTGAAGTGTTCTGGTTGGTCAATCTAAAACGTTTTGTATATCATAAATATGTATGCATATTTTCCCAAGAGGCTAATTGTACTACTTTAGTCCGCCTTGGCAAGCATAATATGACACACTTATAGAGCATGAGAAGTGAAAATATATTTTTTGTGCCTGCATAGGAGATTTTGAAATTTCCATTACTTTATTCCATTCCAATCAATTCCATTCAAACGAAAAATATTGTCTATAATTGGAAGTGATGTCAAACGGATTAAGTCCAAATAAAAACATAAGACTCGTAATCCACTGTTATCACTCTCTCGCTCTGCCCCCATAAAGTCCAAAAGAGACATTAAATCTGAAGACAGTAAAGTTTATTGGCGTTTACTTTGTGAAGAAGTGTTTTTCTCTATTGATACAAAATGCTACAAACGAATGTTTTTTTTTTACGCTTTTACGGCTGTTTGTCTCGTCCTGTGTCTCTGTGGCCTTATTAGCCTTTACTACTTATTTATGAACTCATAAATTTGTTTTATTCTCCTCATTGGACTAAACCTCAAGACGCATACCATAAAGCTGATTCTTTTAAATGGACTTTATGAACCACTAATACAGTCTATATTTGATAAACCGTTCGAACAACGTATGAGCTTGAAAGAATCAGTAGTCGATATCCATCAAATGCAACCAGTTGATAAAATATGAGCTCTATATTAATATGGGTATGTTTCGTTTTTCCGTGAAGCAGGGTTGTTTTATTTCACAATGGCCTCTGAAAGGGTGATATCGGATTATTTTCCATCGACTCTCTGTTCGTAGGATTTGATCTCTTTGAGTTTTTTCTTCGATCGAAGATTCCTTGAAGTGGTAGTGTTACAAGAAACCAAAATATTTTTATTTATTTATTTAATTTATTTATTTAATTATAGGTTAACCAACAGTTATTACATTAATACATACAATAAGAACTTATATAAATGTGTCTTAAGCTAAATATTAGAGAATTGACGACTGGACTGAAAATATTTTAATCAATACAAAACTAGAACTAAAATAGATAGAGATAGAAATCATGCATAATTCGCGGGCTAGACCACCACCACCACCACCAAACTGACATCATAATTTTCATACTGCAACATAATTTGGACCCGGGTATGTCCTTAAACTACGTCCAACAATAAGAGGTAGGCCACAGCGAAGTACCATCACGCTTGAATCTGGAGAAGCCCAACTGGGGAAGTACCTCCTCCTTACAGAAGACCACAGCCATAATAGCACTGCTACCTTTCAGGTATGTAGTGTTGTGTTCCTGATGGTGAATAAGGTTCCCAGAGCTCCAACCCACTTATAGGTCGGCAACGCGCTTGCGACTCCCTTGGTGTTGCGAGTGCCCATGGGCGACGGTAATTGCTTACCATCAGGCAATCCGTCTGCTCGTTTGCCACCTTTGTCATAAAAAATAAAAAAAATCATACTCGTAAAGGTACTATACCGTATTCAAATTAATTTATCACATACCATTTTTTCTGCTTACTGTGTCTCAAATATTAAAAATATAATACCGCATACTAAGTATAAAGTACCGGAAAAAAACATAAATAACCAAAAATCCAGCCCTAATCAACCAATATTTAATTGAGCCAACCTTCCCAACGGCGTACGCCGACCCGTCCTAATATAATTTTTATACCATACCTTCGCACCATATGTCACTTTATTACAATTTGCAAAATATATTACGCAGGATAAAAAAAAATGTATCCCGGGTCTGATATACGGGCGTGTTTTGATCCGTGTTATATTTACGATACGACAACAGCGGTCTTGTTACGTCTGAATACATGTGACGTTTACGAGCGAACGTTGTAAATCTTAAGAGTTTTCTTCTTCAGTTCGGGAAATTGGGGGTTTTTTGTGAAACTGTACAATAAAATTGTATCGGTATTCGTAGAAAGCGCTGGTGGCCTAGCGGTAAGAGCCGTGCGACTTGCAATGAGTTTTTCGGAATTGATGTACGAATTTCCCGAGGGATTACAGTATGGGGTTCTTCAAAAAAGGAGTGTACAGATTTATAAAGGGTCGGCAACGCGCACGTGACACCTGGAGTTACAGGCGTCCATAGGCTGCGGTAACTGCTTACCATTAGGCAGGCCGTATGCATGCTTGCCACCGACGTCGTCTTAAAAAAAAATATCATTTGATATTTACCAATCGCTTTTCGGTGAAGGAAACCGGACTTATCCCAGTAAGGCTTAGATTACCCTCTGAGTTGGAAGGTCAGATGGCAGTCGCTTTCGTAAAACTAGTGCTTACGCCAAATCCTGGGATTCGTTGCCAAGCGGACCTCAGGCTCCCATGAGCCGAGGAAAAATGTCAGGGCAATGCGAGGACGATGATGGTTAGGTATTCGTATCAAAAGTGCTTAAAAAAATTGCATCACAAATTCATTCTGTAGCATCAGATGCCGATAGCGATTTTTAGATGGGTAAGTTGGCGATCGCAATATATGTAAATGCTCTATGCTGGACATTGGGCTCCCACATAAACAGCATGGGGGGCTTAATGCAGTAAGTTCGCAGTTTGTTCCACCGCTCTTACGGACGCTTTTGTCCGTCTTTTGGTGGTGTCTGCTCGCAGTTTAGGGACAACACCTGGGCTACCAAGACTGTAAATTGCAACATACCAATAATCCAGACATTATTTACTTAACTCGCGCCATTAGACGTGCAGGCAATAACGTACGTGGCCGTAAAACGTCTATTACCTGCTGCTCCCACGGGCCGTTTTATCTAAAGCAATCGCGCGTTACCCCATAATCGAATGCCGTAAAGTGATAGTATATCGATAACAACCATAGTACCGGCACGGTGTTAACGCCTAGGGCTCGGTTCATTTAATGACCGCATCTGATCCGTCTTACTCCGGTTCACCTCTTGATTAGAGGATTTTTTTTAATTTGGATATAAAATTTGTTCTAAAAATGACTATACCATTTTATTAGGCAGGAGTCTGGTTTTTTATCCAATAGCCCAGTTGCTAGGTTGATTGAAATAAATTTCGGTCACATTTAACAATAATATGATAACCGGTGTTGCCCGTGAGCCATCTTTGATGTCGCTTTTTGTGGAGGCCCATCTCGCGGAGAGCGTGTCACCGTCTGTCGGAAATAAAATTGTATACCATTTTATTTGGCAGGCGTCCGGTTTTTTATCGAATAGCCCAGTAGCTAGTCCATCATTACCACCCAATAGCCTAGTACATATCAGATTTCATTAAAACTCAATAGTCCTTGCACCATGGTGGGTGCTGTCTCTCTGCGTGTTATATGGATAGGGGCAACATCCGCTTAGTGTACCTCTTACATTTCATTAAATTGTGCAAAGGGCCTCTGCGCGTTAGCTCGACCCGGCTCCGCGTACGCCTCCCGAATGTCCGGAACACCTTGTTCCGTGTACGGAAAAGACATACAAATAAATATAATAATTAACATGATACTAAAACAAATGAGCTTTGCCGTCGTCCTGTTCCTATTATGAATTCAATTTTATTCCCCGACTGCCTTACTTGGTATGCTTTATGCCCTGTCAAAGACAACGTCAGAACATAGTGTTTAATAATATCTCATTTCTCAGAACACAACTTTGTTTCATCATTCAAGCAGAAGCGCGAATTCAAAGGAACTCCATGGTAATCTGGTGAAGTGAAATTATCTTACCTCACTTCACAAATTAGCCAGCCTTATGGATTAAGAGCTGTAAATTTAAACTTAAATGCGACAATAATTTAACTAAAACGTCTTGGTAAACTTAGTTATTACTTAAATAAAATGTAACCATTTTATTTAAAATAGGTATATAGATAGTTATGCGGAGAATTAATATGGAACTTACGTCAACGTTTGAATATAGAACGCCGACATGCGTGTACACACACGTTACTGTTACATAGGCAAAATGCTTTAGCTAAGTTTTTTTGATAATGGGTACAGAGTTACGGCTGAAAATAACATCATCATCATCATATTAGGACTTCCACTACTGGACATAGGCCGTTTCCAAAGCGACCAACTGCAACCGGTTTTGCGCCCCAGTGGATTCAAAGAGCTTACCGTAGGACTATGTCGATTTGTGTAAGATTGCCCCGAAGTATTTATTATTATTATTATTTACATCGAAAAAACCGTTCTAATTCTCGGGGTTGAAAGGTCACATGACAATCGCTTTCGTAAAACTAGTGCATACGCCGAATCCTTTGATTAATTACAAAGCGGATCCCAGCCTCCTATGAGCCGTGGCAAAAATGCCGAAACAACGCGAGGAACATGATGTTTTATTTGTAAATCATTTAGGTATTGTCATTTATTCAATTTATAGTTCTGTTAACAAAAATATCTAAAACTAAACTTAAAACTAACTTCATATTACAAAAACTAAACATTAAACAGTCCTCCCAAAGGTACCCATAGACTCGCTGCGTTGCCACGTTGAACTGCGATAGACAACCTTTGAGCCAGGAACAGACCGGAACGGGGATTTAGGTAGATATCAATAAGAAGTGCCAAGTCCTATAAACTTAGTACGTTCTTTTGCGTACCAGCTATTTTCAAGCTAAACGTTTCATGCTTTTGCTTTGCAGGCAAAGGTTTTGAGCGTTTCTCCAAACGAGTTCCATAGACATAAAGCCTTTTGCGTTTGGATGGTTGAGTTTTTGTGCATCGCTCGTTTAGTCGTATTAACCGACTGTTTACGACTGTGTTTTGTCATTGTTTTTATGTCGTTGCGACTATGGTGCACTCGTGTGAAAGGTCTTAATAAATGTAGTGTTAAAGAGACTTTAGTTGGAGTTTATGGTTGGAACGTGAAGATTTTTTATTAGTTCCGTTAAGTTCTTATACTTGCTTCAGTATGAAACTTTGTATTTTTAGATAAATAAATTAACCTGATTTTGTTTGAGAAGATATAGTATGAACAATATTGTTTTTTATGGAGTAATATCTTTAGATTTTTACTTTCCTTTATTATTTTATATCTTAGGCTAGGGTTTCATAACATTTTTATAAAAGTAAAATATAATATACATCTTAAACGTATCAAAACAATAAAAACATTATAAAAACCTAACGTAGGGTGCCGCCGGTAACAGGGCAGGGCCCAGGTGGTTAGGGCTGCAGAGAGAGGAACTACCGGACTATGCGCGCCGTGTCAAGGATTACCGCCTTCTGAATCTGACCCTTGATCCATTGATTTTTACTTATTCTTAGGATATCCAAATAATAAGTGATTTATTATTGTTTTCAACTGTTGAAGGATCGAAGAAATTCAAATTGAAACTGTCCATCAACTAGAAAATTGGCAATAATATTATATGTGCTAAACATGTGAAATATGCAATATAACATTCAATATTTGAGTATTATTTTATCTGCTCACCTACATTTTTTTTACATTATTCCTCTAAAAAAAACAAAATTAATATCGCACTCAAGCACGACACGATGTTAACTTAATTATGAAGCGATCGCACCATCATCCTCATAGATTAATCTCTCAAAACTTGTATATGTAACAAGTTTCGCACTTACAAAATGACTTAATCGCCCTTGTATCCTATCACACTTATCTTCTTTTAAATTAGATCGCTGTCTGGCCAGCTGCCAATCCTCTTTCAATCACTTGTTCATATGATAACGCTTCTTACAATCTTCTGATCCAAGTTGGCAGAACACTCAGCATCTAAATATCCGAGGAAAAATAGATCGTAGTCTAAAGGAATAAATTCCAAATTCGCTTGACTAAAAGTTGTTGACGCCTGCCCTAATCTAATCATGGAGCTCGATGATGTTTTAATTATTTTGACGTTAGGAAATCTGAAGGGTTGTTATTAAAATGGTTAGAAAACAATGTTATGGTTTTTGTTGTTTGTAGATCGTGGAGTCAGGATTGCGTTGTATGTTTGTTCTAACATAAAACGACCTACATTTTGGAATTGGGACAGTTTTTTTTAAATAATGAATCAGGCGTTCCTTTATTGAGGAATAATGATGTGAAAAATAGCAAAACAATATATTTATTTAAGTGTTCAAATTATATATGTCGCCTATTTGAGTAAGTAGTTTCAATTGAGGCTTAATAATTTGTTAACGGGTTTTTTCGTCTACCTAGTCAATACCTCTAATTTAATCACTATATTTAATGGCACAAAACTACCAGCTAGCCTAAAAGCGTAATAAAAATCGAGTGAAAATATTTTTGCAAAAAAAGAACTTTTGCGAAGACACACCCCAATAACCAACAACCAACCCAGCTATCCGTATCAAGCAAACATTTCAATAACATCAGCGTTACTTGGTGCCGGAGAAAATTTCAATCTACGTTGACAAAAGCAGTGTAGTTGGAACCTGGCCAAGTTCTGAGAGCGCGCCTTTTGTCCCACCCGGCAATCAGCGGAACTGAGTTAAAATGTAGGTTGGATGTATGCTTTGATGAGGATGTGCGGGACGTGATTGAGCAGGTGACAGTTTCTTTTTTGGGACTTGGCTGGCATCTCTTTGTGCATTCGTTTCGTGATTGCGGGTCCATCGACCCGAGCTGATCGAACTGAGCTACATCATCATGTAGCCTTAATTGTGATTCAGTTGTAAAGATTTTAGCCGTGGGGTGCCGGCTGACTAGAATAGCACCACCCCATCTCCACCCGCGGTTGTCGTAAGAGGCGACAAAAGAAAAAGCCGACGGATGGGCAGCAGCGTCCGTAGCGACCGAAGCTACTGCGGTCGCCAACCCGCCAAGCGTGGCGACTATGGCAACTACCCCCCAAGACGATACACAAGTCATATTTGGGGGAGGCATGTGTCCAGCAGTGGATGATTTATGGCTGAAATGTGTAAAGATTTTGTATAAAGATTTATTGTACTCGTACAGTCGACTTCAAAAAGATGTTTACGCTTTTTGTGCTGCACCTTATTACGAAGAAGTGTAACATATCTTTGACGTCGATATACCAATATAGATTACTGTTTTAGAAAAAAAATTGTGCCGCTTACTTTCTTGTGTGTTTTGTAATCTCCTCACATTACAGGTGTAGGGAATCACTGGTATAGGTGATAAACTTATCTAAAGCACTTGGCTTATGTAGTAGTAACGTGTGTGTACACGCATCTCGGCGTTCTAGATTCAAATTTTGAAGTCCCATATTACTTCTATGCACAACTACATAGACATGGTCCTTTTCACATATAGTAGTATTTTTTTCTTAACGCCCATCAGTGCTTTAATTGAAAAGAAATACTTTTTACAAAGAAAAATACTTACATGACACAAATGGAGGCGAGGGTAAATTTGTGTTTTAATTGATGCCCACTGAAGTATTGAAATCTGATCATGGTATTAGCAAAAACGTTATCGCCCCTTTGTTTTGTGATAAGATGTAACCTTTCATTGATATGACGAAGGGGTTATCGAGTTCACAATAGACAGGTCGTAACAACAGAGGGGACCTTTTGGAGCATCGTTTTAGCTATGACCCAAATAAGGTTTGCGTTTTCCTTTTATGATTGCCGGGTCCCATAGCACAGAGAAGTGGAAGCAATATTTTAGTAAATTCGTTCAACGATTTCATTCCTGTCATCAGTGCACTTTAATAAAGTGTCACATGAATAAAGAAGAAAGTGTCATCATCATCATCAACTCAGTCATAAGACGTCCGCTGCTGAACATAGGCCTCCCCCTTGAACCCCCACATGTACCGGTTGGAGATGAGGATGATGAGGAGATGCTTTATTTACACGGGATCGATTATCTTTTGTCCCTTGAAATAACTGATGGCTCATAGCTTACTAGCTCGCGGTGGGACCAGTGCCTTCCAGCGACCTTAACGAGGTGGTCTGTCCAAGTGTCCATCTTGTGGGTGGACGTTCTAAGCTGCGCTTGCTAGTCCGTGGTCTCCACTGGCGCACTTTGCGACCCCATCGGCCGATTTCTCTGTGTGCAATGTGGCCTGCCCATTGCCACTTCAGCTTGCTAACCCGCTGTGCTATGTCGGTGACTTTAGTTCGCCTACGGACCTCGTCATTTCTGATTCGATCGCGTAGAGAAACTCTGAGTATAGCCCTCTCCATAGCTCGTTGAGCGACTTTCAGTTTTGAGATGAGGCCGATAGTGAAAAATCACGACTCGTGTTCATGAGTAAGTATGATTTAAAAATTTAAATAGATGACATATCGTCACTTAGAAAAAATCAATACATCAACACAAAGAAAATAAAAATCAACAGATACTCTTAGTTGAAGCGCAGTAACACTGTACACTTCCTGTACGGAGTTAAGTTATTTTTTTTTCAATTGCCAGAATGAGTTACGAGATTTTTCAAAGTGTTGACCATATACTTAAGAAAAACCAAAAATTTTTTTGTCAGCATTTTCATTTTTGAATTTTCTTATCAACCACAATTTTACATGGTGTACCTAACAAACCTTCAAGTCTTATTACTCAATCCATTACACCATTCTACTAAAATATCGTTAATTCTGAAACTATTGTTCTTGAAAGTCTTCAGCTCATTAAATTCGGGTTAAGACCTTAATAGATAAAGGTCCTTAATCCTGAGGGTCACCACGGAACCCTTTGGTCAGTTTTGGGCCTCAAACTGTGGCCAAACTTGACACGGAGATGTAAATATTTGGCACTGAGAATTAATTGAGGTTTACATTGTATATTATATTGCGGATCAGTTTACATGAATATTTTTACTAATTTATTTTTTTAGGCTAGTTCCATATCGCGTCTCTGTTTACGCGGACGCCGATATATCAATTAACCACACTTACCATTCTCTGGAATCCTTGATTAATTGTCGCTTTATAATTATAATACTGTTTGTAAGTCTAATACGGGCGAAGAGTTAAACCAAACATAGGATTTACCAGTATAATAATTATTTTTTCTTTGTATTATACCTATTATACATATGTAATTATTTTTTGTAAAATTTCTGAGCAGTAATGTACTGCGAACATTACGCGATATGACCTTTGAAACTAACTGTCAACGAGTGTTTAACTCGAGCGTGTTGCATTACATTGCGGGCCGGATTTTTTTTTATATGAATAACATTTTAATTGTACTTCTAAGCAAAAGTTATCTAAATATATTTATTAAGTCCTTTTCTACCCTCCGTTAAGAGATCGCCCGTATAAGAATTTCACACTGTATATATTTATATGTGTCTTCTAATACTTACAAAACAAGCCTTACTGAGGTTACTGTAGGGCTTGGTCGATTTGTGTAAGATTGTCTCGAAATGTTTATAAAAAAAGTAAATATACAGGTTGAAACTTGAATTGTGAACAAAATAATGTTTTTATAACTCCATAGCCGTGGTACTAACATACTTAAGTATTGATTATTGCTCGTACAATCCAATATCTAATCTTAATTATATCCTTAGGACAACTTAACGTGTATTTACTTCATATTACTTGAATATTATCCTGTTTCTTGCACTAAGGCTTCCTCATTTTATTATCAATATGATCAATTAAGGAAGTGATTTTCTATATATTGTCCCGAGCTCTGGATATGACGGCGCCCGGAAGTATTCTCGGGACCCTATTATATATGACAGCCTATTTCGGCTTCATAATTAGTTTCCTTCGCGTTCAGTAACTGTGCCGTCGGGTGGATGACTTTCATGTGTCCATTTTCGAGAGGTAAATTATTGGGACATCATCATCATAACAAAAAAACATCCGGCGCAGGTTGTCCAGTGCTGGACATAGGCCTCCTTGCCAGATCGTATATTTGGATACAAAATATGTATATTCGGAAGGTTTATTGAATCCACGAACATTCTGTATAATTCGATACAAAAGAAAATATACATGAAATGGAACGGAGTTCGCCTCTTGCTTGAATAGAGATTGAGATAAGATATTGCCAACGTGACAAACTACAATGAAATGTGTGGTTTTTGATTATGACATTTGTATTCGCTTTCGTTCCGCTTTAGTTCGTCCGAGTTTCGTTCGGTAGTCTGATCTGTGGAATTTTTCTTTCTCACTGTCTGAGGTTTCGTCTGTTTTTTTCTTTTCTTCGATTTCATTATGGCTTGCTTCATCTTGGGTAGCAATTGCCATCGTCGCCACGCTTGGCAGGCGGTTGGTGATCGCAGTAGCTGCTGACTGTGTTTCGATTGTTATTTTCCCACGGGCGTCTCTTATGACACTCGTTATTACTATTTAAATTACAAATTGAAAATAGATGACATATACTTAGACAACAACGACGAAACATGGACAATAACACAAAGAGATGAAGAATACTTGGAAGCATTCGAGATGTGGTATTTGCGAAGGATGGAAGGAATAAGCAGGACAGAGCGAGTGGCCGACGAAGACGTACTTGGTAGAGTGA
Source organism: Grapholita molesta (assembly GCA_022674325.2). Lineage (NCBI taxonomy): Eukaryota > Metazoa > Arthropoda > Insecta > Lepidoptera > Tortricidae > Grapholita > Grapholita molesta. Next base: position 1,555,083 of record CP053130.2, read on the forward strand.
AGGAAAGCAGAAGCCTGATGAGCACAGTACAGTCAGGGATAGGAAAGGGAAAATGCTAGGACACCTGCTACAGCACGAAGATTTCATTAGAAACATAATAGAAGGGAAGATAAATGGAAGGAGAGGGAGAGGGAGAGGTAGACCACTGTAAAGTTACATAAACCAGATAAAGAAGCATGTAAACGTCGTGTCGTACCAGGACATCAAGAGGCTGTGCGGAAATGGCAGAAATGGAGACAACTACATCTAGCTAAAAGAATGATGATAATGACATATACTTAAGAATAAGCGATGTCGACCTTTGGCGTCCGCGGTAGGGTTCGAACCCGTATTTCCAGCTATTGCGGTTGACGCCTTAACCAATTGGGTCACCCGAACACAGCGTAACCCGTAGAAACTTGTCAAGTATTATGCATGTTTATCTTGTTAATTATTAACGGTTTTTGGGCACCGTAAACTAACTGTTCTACTTCTCGAGTTACTCGTCGCTTTCTCTTATATGTCATCTATTTTCAATTTCTATCTCGTACTTGAATATATTTGTGGTCCATATAATTTACGAGCATAGTGGCTATCTTCGTTTCATGTTTGAAACTACCCTCAGTTATTGGCTTTAAAATATTTTGTTGGCAATTTATGACTCATGGTATCCCAGTAAATTTATTAGTGCACCATTTTCCTATATAAGTTATATGGATCCAATTCATATCTCCGGCGATATATCTTTTGGTATTAGAGTGTGAGGAATATGCTTGGCAATAACAATACTTTATGTTCAAATAATATACAAGCTAAAGCAATCAATACAATAATTGTACAATACCCACTCGACTTTAAGCATAAAAAAGGCCCTTGAGGAATTGTACCAGGAATGCTCACAGAATTTCCTCGTTGTATTGTAATGTCTTGTGCAAGGAAGCCACTAGCTCTTCGATAACCAGACGCTTCGCAATTTTTGTAAAAACTTAGTCCGCGCTAAGACCCTATGGACCTAGTGTTTCATGTTTTTCTTATATTTTATGTGATGCTGTACAATTTTATGTTAGACTTCATCGAAAACATTTTATTTTTCACGTGCCACGTGTCTGAGAATAGCCCCACCTCGTCTTTCGCGGGCGAAGTAGAGACGACGAAGGGAAAATAGGACAAATATAAAATACGACATAAATGTAAACTACGTCCAACAATGAGAGGTAGGGCACAGAGAAGTACCATCACGCTTGAGTCTGGAGAAGCCCGACTGGGGAAGTACCTCCTCCTTACAGAAGACCACAGCCATAACAGCACTGCTACCTTTCAGGTATGTAGTGTTGTGTTCCTGATCGTAAGTAATTTTCCAGAGCTCCAACCTCTCTTAAAGGCCGGCTGCGCACTTGTAACTCCCCTGGTGTTACGGGTGCCCATGGGCGACGGTAATTGCTTACCATCAGGCAATCCGTCAGCTCGTTTGCCACCTATGTCATTAAAAAAAAGTTTGGGCTCCACCGTTCTGCAAAACCGCATCAAAAGCTATTGCCGTCGCCAAGCATAAAATGTATATGACCATTTATATGGGTAACCACAGATATTCAGAGACCAAAGTATTATTTAAATTAAAAAATTACAACAACTATAACACTATTATATACTATAGTTTACTTCTAACGATATTTCTCTTATTTTTTTCTTAAACCGCTCTCCTGTCAAAAGATTAATTAAAAACTCTTTTGTACAACCTCAAATAACAAATTAAATCAAATGTCTTTCATGAAAATTACATTGTTAAAAGGCCTTGTTTTTACAAGGTTTTTTTGTTATCTTTTTCGATACCGGTCGTAAAATTTTCCCCAATGGTTTCCTGTACAAAACAAGTCTCGGCTCACAAGGGTTGTAAAATCATGCGTAATATAGCATTTTACGTCAGAAGAGTTTCATTGGGCCTGTCATATCCATGCTTAATGAATATAAACGGGATAGAAGATGCATTGTCATATTTCAATATGCAAAAACAGACCTTAAAATAAAGGGCTACAGTTTTTTTTTGTTGATTTTAATTACAGCCAGTATTTTTCCGGGACTAAGAACACATTTTTTTTTATGACAAAAGTGGCAAACGAGCAAGCGGATTGCCTGATGGGAAGCAATTACCGTCACCCATGGGCAACCGCAACACCAGAGGAATCACAAGCGCGTTGCCGGCCTTTCAGGGGGGTTGGAGCTCTGGGAACCTTACTCACCACCAGGAACACAACGCTACATACCTGAAAGGTAGCAGTGCTGTTATAGCTCCACAGTCTGGAGTAGCCCAACTGGGGAAGTACCTCTTCCTTACTGAAGCGTGGGCTTCAGAGGTACTTCCCCAGTTGGGCTACTCCAGTCTCAAGCTGTGCCCTACCTCTCATTGTTGGACGTAGTGGAAGGACATACCCGGGTCCAATGTTGTTCTAAAACGTCAGAGTTCAAGTCCCGTTTTAGCAATAATAATATGCTGTTCACCCACTTTCATACATATCTCATGTGCCAAACGAACTCAGCAAAATATAATATCCATTAGATCCCGCCAATGGAGCGAAAGTAATGTGAAATTGATTTACTCTGTGACCCCCGACATGACCCCTGTACCTCTACCATCGGTTACGAGAATTTGACACACGTCAAAAATTTTCATAGCTTCGTTGGCGGTTGTCTGCAGTTTTTGTCATCATCATCATATCAGCCTAAGGACGTCCACTGCTCGACAGTGACCAGTTTTGCGCCACCCGCATCTCGTGGATTTCAGAAATCTTTAACATGTTGTCGGTCCACCTTGTGGGAGGTTTACCCACGCTGCGCCTTGCGATACGTGGTCGCCACTCGAGAACCTTTATGCCCCAGCGCAGTGGATATCGGTTCTATTTACTAAGTTTATATATAAGTGTATAAACAAAATTTGCTACAAAATAATGCCCGCCCAATTTGCCACCCGCATATTTCTTTCAATTTTAATAATTTGTCAGTAGTGTAATTTGTCAAAACTCGGAGTACATTTTTACCAGCTCTTGGTAATACTGTACCTCTATTGAAATGCAACAGTTGACAGATGCCACGATTTTCCCCATAAAAATCCATACTTCCATACATTAGTATTATGGTAAATGCGAAAGTAACTCTCTTTTCTGTCTTTCTGTTACCTCTTCACGCTTAAACCGCTGAAGTAATTGGGATGAAATTTGGTATGGAGAGTTTGACCTACGAGAAAGGACATAGGATAATTTTTGTCCCGCAACCATACTTTAAAGACGGGCATGGCTCGCCGACAAAGTCACGAGGAAAAGCTAGTATTTTATAAAGACGCCAGCGAGTACATTATGACGACTCGTGGTAGCGCCACTGAATATTACTTATACGTCAGCTCCTCACGACAGCTGAATGACAGTGAGGGTTATATTCGTAAATTATTCAGATGACATCTTTGTTCGTGTATTGCGTTCTTTAATGGTACGGACTTTGGTAAACAGCTTTAGCGAGGAATGGTAAGAGGGGCCCTTCAGAGTTTTCATTGTTAGGTTGCAAATCACTTGTTTTTTTGTTAGCCGTGGTTCTTATTATCTAGAAAGTCTAGTTGCTTGACTTTGTTTGACACAGATTACTACTAAAGTTTTGTTGTTCTGTATTCTATTCTATATTATCATCTCGACATACACTGCTGAACGCATTATATAATTGATCCCCCAGTCTGGTTCAGTTATAAAATCTTTAAAAGGTTTGGTATGGGGGTTGGCGATCGCTATCCACTGCTCAAAAGGGCGCTGCTGCCCGTCGTTTGGCAATTTCTGGTCGAAGTTTATGGACAATACCTGGATCATACCGGATTTTAGAATGTAGTCTCTTTCCAAATTAAAAACAAAAAAATATATACAGTGTGTAAGTCTAATACGGGCGAATCTCTTAACGGAGGGTAGAATAGGACATAAGAAATATATTTAGATAACTTTTGCTTAGAAATGCAATAAATTTTTTATCCATATAAAAAAATTCGGCCCGCAATGTAATGCAACACACTCGAGTTAAATACTCGTTGACAGTTAGTTTCAAAAGCTCATATCGCGTAATGTTCGCAGTACATTACTGCTCAGAAATTTTACATAAATTTATTACATGTGTATAATAGGTATAATTAAAGAAAAACCTTTTGGTTAATCATTATACTGGTAAATCCTATGTCTGGTTTAATTCTTCGCCCGTATTAGACTTACACACAGTATATTTATACAACTACAAAAAGATACACAGGTATTTATAGACTAGAGCCAACAGACAACATAGATTATATTATCCTTACCTAATACTGTGCTACTACTAAAGTAACGGGTGCAAAACCCTACATTTTCCAGTTTATAAATAACTTAAATTAAAAGTTGAAATAGATGACATATACTTAAGAAAAAGCGACGAGGACCTCCGGCGTTTGAGATGGGATTCGAACCCGTATCTCCAGCTAACGCTGGACCGCTGGAGGTCCTCGTCGCTTTTTCTTAAGTATATGTCATCTATTTCAACTTTTAATTTATATAGTAGTATTACTACTTAACTTCCGTTTCAAATAACTTAAACTTTAGCAAAAATGCACACAAAGTAAAAAGATTTTTTATATTATATTTATAATGTAAGTGCAAATTGATTATTATTTTACTTGAAAGAAAAAAATATAGTTCATCAAATTGAACACTTTTAAAATTCGCGCCCATTCAGAACACCTTAGAGACAAGTACAATTAGAAATTGACAAAAACGACTAAGTTCTATTAGGTATCTCGTATTATTTACATACAGTATAATCTCCAGATAATCCAGAACATTCCAGAACCCGTAAAGAGGCCTCAAGGTTTCGTCGGCTAAGCATTTTGCGGCTAGGCTGGAAAGCGCACTCCGAGACGAGCCTTGGCTCACAGCCAAGCCTGTCAATTCGAGTTTGTTTTCTAGAGCAGAAACCATCTTGCGGTAGTGCAGTGCAACGCCGTGCGTTCCGTGGGGAGTGTAAATACTTGTTTACACAATAGAGAACAATTTGGATACGATTTTCATACGGAGTCGGCTAAACCACCATTATGAATACGACGCCAGAGGTCCTTGTCACTACTACTTAGTTACAAACGGATAAACTCACGTGTAATTATATCGCAATAGGCGACATGTTTCGGGTAGGCTCTGGTATCCATCTTCAAGCCGAGTTAGGACACACCGATCGCGATGAGGGTGTATCACTCACTGCTGTCCGCTGCCTTGCACGGCGTTCTGTTCTTGTCGGGGTTGAGTTTATCCGTTTGTAACTAAGTAGTAGTAACATGGCTCACAACAGTTTTAATTGTATTATTGACCTTGTCACTTTTTCTTAAGTATATGTATTGTCATCTATTTATAATTTATATAGGAGGTAGTGTTACGACTTAATCAAGGAAAATCAATATATATATATAAAAAATCTTAGTTATACTCGTATCGTGAAAAGTTTTGTTTGAGAAACAAAGTAGGTGACGCTAATTAATCAAACCCAACTATAGCCATACAACTGCTAACAAATACTTACAGGTATAAATAGGGCAGGGTTTTTTCCTTTTTCATAATCTAAAAAATATCAAGTAAGGTGACGGCACCAGTAATGGACAAGGAACCAATCATGAACATTAGTGCTTATTTCAAAGGAGTTAAGTGTTGTGCATTTGTTGGGATATATTTATTATTATTTATTTAAGAAGAACCAACAGCTTATAAAATTATAATAGGAAAATAAATATTCAATTTATAACTTTATGATTTTTGAAATAAGAACTAAGTGTCCATCATTGGTGCCTGTCAGCTAAAAGTGTCCAACATTGGTGCCATTTACCTTAAGTGTTTATAAATAAAAAATATATACATACAATATATGGAAAAGTCCGTAAGTAGTATGTTTACATTTTTTTATAAATCATATTTTTAAACAAATTTTGTATAATTTGAATAATTATGGTTGAATAAAAATAGAAGTATTTATATTTATTCCATATGCAGGCAGGTTGATATATTGTACAGTATATTATTTTTATACTTATAAATATTTTATTTATAAGTATAAAAATAAAAAACTGAAATAAATTTCTTTATTACATTATGGATACCTACGATTAATTTTGAATAAAGTTTTAGGCAGGCGACTGAACATCTACAAAAACAAGAAGTCCTAGAAGTTTCTTAATTTGTAATTGTATTACTTATACACCGAAAAGGCATGGAACTTGTCATATTTTGTGAAATATTATATTAGTCGTGAAATAATGACTTAAAATATTTTAACTTTTTGGAAAAAATACGGTAAAATTTATCCAAGAGTTGTTAAACCCCGACACCCACGTACGCGTCTATCTCAACTCGTTTAAGATTCCGTTGGGTCGTGTAAATGCTTTGGGGGTTATTCTGGTTCGCTTTGGATGCAATCCGTCATTTTTTTCATTTACAAAAAATGATTTGTAACTGTAATTCGAATTAACTATGTGAAAATGGCGCATAATACATATTTATGTAATATGTGCGATAGAAATGTGTATGATTATTATTATAACAAAATCAACTGAATGATCATTAAAACTATATTGTCTTCAATAATAAAAACCATGAATGAATTAAATCAAGAATTAAATAAATAAATATTTCGGAATAATCTTAAACAAATCGACCTAGTCCTACGGTAAGCTCTATAAGACTTGTGTTGTAGGTACTAGATAGATACATATAAATACTTAAATGCGTATAAAACACCCATGACTCGGGAACAAATATATGTGCTCATCACACAAATAAATGCCCTGCCTGATATTTGAACCAAGGCAGGCTTCATAGGCAGAGTCACTACCCACTAGGCCAGACCGGTTGTCAAAACTGATAATAGAATGATGAAGAGCTTGAACATCATTGATTTATAAATAAATAATAATGAATATATCGGAACAATCTTACACAAATGAACCTAGTCCTACGGTAAGCTCAGTAAGGCTTGTGTTGTAGGTATTAGACGATGATATATATATAATACATACATACATATAAATACTAACAAACATAGAAAACACCCATGACTCAGGAACAAATATCTGTGTTATGTTAAAAGAATATCTTATACTTACAATGTCAGAAAGTGACGGATGCTCTATAATGATAATTGATTATGACATGCATGATTCATAACATAACACCACGTTATCTACAGCTGAAATCCAAACATGTAATAACCCCCGTAGCACGTTTACTGGTGTGAACTGGCAGGAATCCAGATCTGCATTTAAGGCTGTATTTTCCACAAGTCTTATGATAAATTAGTTTTCTCTTAACAAGCGCATTTCGGGTCTTTTGGATGTTGCTAAACTAATTAGTTAGCAGTTCTTGGCATGGCTTAATTTGGGGATTAATTTAAATGTATTTTCAGCGAAGCGATATGGTAATGTCTCTTTACGAAGCGGGCTTATCTCCGTGAAATGGCATTTTGGCTAACTAATATCTAGCTCAAGGGGATGTTTAAGTCTTTCGATAAATATTTGAGACTACTAAATGACTATTGTTTTTTATATTAAGCAGAAACGTCTGCTAGCATATCAAAGATATTATTTCGAAAGAAAAATAGAAAAATCTGACTCGCAGCTAGTATACGTCACCCATAATGACGTATACCAGGAAGGATAACATAGAAAAAATTGACACGTCTAAGCGGCACTCGTATAGCACAATTAGTAGTGCACTGGGCTAGTGATCCAGTGGTTGTGGGTTCGTGTCCCGCTGCGAGTCAGATTTTTCTATTTTTCTTTCGATTTAAATATCTACTAAATGACTATAATTAATTTATTCGTAATGTTTTCATTATTGTCTAATAATAATTGATTTATTTTAAAGAGGGATTACAATTAATTTTGAAATATAGGCCTGTCAGATTAGGATGCCTTCAGTTTAGATAGCTATTGGCTCTATGGTTTTATTTTCTTTTTATTACAACATCATATTTCATTTTGTTCTATTGCGAGTGTGTACCATGGTAAACTTGTAATGTACATGGACATATCATTCGAAAATAATCTAAGGATTGTCAAAAATAACACGTTTCGAATCCGCGAATTTCTTTTTCAATCAATTTCAATATAAACAATTACTGCGCACGAACGCGCAGGCAAATATAACAAGCAAAGGAATTCATGGAATCCATGCGATTGGTATCTGCTGAAACTCAATATTGTTCATCATTATTGCAATATGAACGGGTTCAGTATGTTTTCGAAGCCTTAAATGATCTCGTCGGCTAGCTGCGTAATATGATCAGAAAGATATATCGGGAAATGTAAATTTACTATTCAGTGCAAAAACAACTCTTTAATTAGTGTAGTAAAGATCATTTTAAGAATTAAACACAACATGTTTTAATTTACTGTAAGAAAAAAATATTGGCCAGGTTTACACAATAACGTTTAAAAATATTAATACAGTAAAAAAAAAAGACTACGCCATGGTAAAAAGCCTATTATCTACATTTTTGTCACAGTAAATAATTAAATATTTTCTAACATTACAATAAAATTTTAAGTTTCTTTTTATGTAAGTATATATCTATATCACCTATCACATTAATATAATCAGATCTTTCTTGTTTTGCAATATCTATAATTGTTTTAATATATAATCGTTATTTTGGAATAGTCACAATATTTTCCAAATTTCACTAGAGTTCAGAGAAATATCTTGAATCATAAATTTAAACACAAAAAGTTAGTTAAGAATACCTACAAAACTTTTGTAAAATTAAAAAAACTGATAAGCAACGGCTGTAACAAACGCATTCTTATCGAGTTCTTCGGGTACTTCATGAACAAATGCTTTCAAATATTGTTGCTAGAATTTACAACTTTTCTAACCATTTAGTGTCTTAATTTGTTTCATTTAATACTCGATGTTGCCAACTTTAAATCTTCCAACTCAATGAAGTTTATTATTTACGCATTTACCTTATAATTTAAGACTAAGCAATAAACGTAACCAACGGAGCACATAAGGGAGGTAGGTAGCTGAATGTGTTTTCGGATCATATCTCATTCGAATTAATAATACTGGCATTTTTCCAGAGAATGATAAAAAAATGCCGAGCGACCCAGCTGCCAAGGTATATGTACTTATATTATATCCTCCTATTGTACAATTCGTATTGTACACGTTGACCAAAATGGCGAGGCCTCCCCATGCCCTGAGAGATACGTGCTCATAAATCATTTTGAGAAGCACCGCAGATCTAACTAGCCTGGTGGATGGTGGTTTGTAGGCCATCCCATCAGTTTCTTCATTACGTACGAAAGAAAAATGCTTCTTGTCACAAATAACGTCATTTTTTACCGTCCAAGTTGTCTTGTACGGAAATCTTAATTTCAACAAAAATTTGGAGAATAATAACACTTACATATATTTCTTTTATTTAAGACGTGACAGATAGCGACAAAAAATAAGTGAGGAAATCTATTCTTATTAATACCACAATGAAACATAAACTTACTGGATTTCTTGGCAAATTGCTGTCAAGCAGTAAAGAATAGTTGCATATATTATATTTATTTCAATGTATCTATCAGATACCTCATCTAAAATCGAATAATCGCAATAGTCAAAAATAAAACAAGTATAATGGATTATATCGCGTATACTAATTTAAACTTTTTTTTGGACTTTAATTTCTAATAAGCCCCTTTGGCGTGTGCAATTATCATGCGCAAGCACCAAAATTGTTTAATAAAAATAAAAATTGTGGGTATTAGGTATGCATTTTGTAATTTTTGGGGATGGAGGTAAATTAATATTTTTCCTCAGTACACCTGAGCCCTGAGTGTAAGTTTTTTACGTAACTTTACGTCACGAACGCGTTTGCGTTTCCCATATAAATAACATTATCACTTACGTGTTCGTAAACGTTTTATTACGTCAAAAGAAACTTACACTAGAGCCTCTGATGACCACAAAACGTCGGGATGAATTTTAAATTAGTATACGCGATATAATCCGTTTTAGTTGTTTTATTACATGAGTAATTATCGCGGCAACCGAAGACAATATTATGTACACCAGTAGGGATAATCAAAATTGACAAGTCATGAGTTTGTTCAATATTCGTTATGGCTTTGTCTAGTCTTTATCATAATAATTTTCATCTTCGTCAATCTCGTTCGATATTCCCTCATTGTTGAAGGTATGTGAGAAGAATGTCTCATTACCAGTACAATAAAGAACCTAAGTCTTACAAGTCAAACAATAGAACGCTGCACATTGGGCACATTTCACTATATATCTGTTTCCTCTATTTACTATCTATTCGTCCTCAGTTTCGCCTTTTGGCTCGGAAGAACTATTGTGTTTCTCAATTGGGGCTTCTATAGTGATGGCAAAAATCTTTTCTTTAAAGCGATCCTTTGATTGAGATGCTTCAAAGCAGTTCTCTGTTGTATTTATCTTATGCCTTTTTTTAAAAGTAACTTTTATTTTACACATATTCTTTTATTATTTTGTATTGACTTCTGTTCATACCAATATGTTCGCATTTATACATTCTTGTGATGTACGAGTCTTATTAATTAAGGTCTTATAATTCATTACCTTTTCAGGACTTAAGAGTACATAAAGAGTACAAATGTTCTGCGAAATAAACAAAAATCTTGCACAAAATTTCCACGAAAATCTGCTAACTAGATTGTGTACACAGCTTTTGAGTAAAAGAGAAAATATCACCAAATTAGCGCTCATACAAATAAAAATATATGCACACTCAAAGAGACTGCACGTTTCTCTTTGCTTAACAGAATCGCAAACAAACGTACAATAAAGAGTAACAGCAAAGTACAAAATATACATCTTTTCCGTTTTCTGCGCCACGTTAAATTCCCAGCACTGTAGCATTGCAAATATTTTTCAATGGCGCTGAATTCTCCCGATGGAGTCTACAATGCGACTCTAAAAACAAATCTCTTAAGAAAACCGTTTCTACCGCGGTTCATCCGAGTATATTTCGCTTCGAAAGCCTGTAGGATCCCCAGCGCATTGTATAAATGACAGAAAACAATCGGTCACCGTCCAAACAAAGGAATCGTTCTTAGACATCGTTATTGTTTACGATACAGATCGATTACACCTTATTGCGGAGTCGTAAGCGTTAAATTCCGTTAACTGACCAGATGACCAGAGTAAATTTCCCTCTTATAAATATGTAGACGATCGAGTCGGTTATTGTTTAGTTAATGGTCGCAGAAGTAATGGCGTGGAAGCGGTTTGCGTGTTTGCTTTTTTCTCAATGTTTTGTGTACATAGCCTTTTTGGATGGGGCTGTTTTATTAACATTACGCTTATGATAATCGTTTAATGGAGTTCTTACTGGATTCTGGCTAAAAGCGTTTGTTTTTAGTATGTTTGCTACTTCTGTCTCATTTTTTTATGTTATTTGTTTAAGCTTCGTTTCCGTTTAGAACTACTTAGTTCTATTTTTAAAAGACAGTTTATGTTAAAGACTGTATGAAACAGATACTAATAATTTTCTTTTCGTTTATAGGTATATCTCGTGGATGTTTCATGTCCATCTATATAAGTATCAGAAGCAACTCTTAATCTATAAAGTGAATATTAATGAAATTTAAATGGAATCTTAAATTAATGATAATATCAAAAATGTAGTTCAGTATTATAGTAAATATATTTATCAGTCGCTTTCCTGTAAAGAAAAACATTCTAGAAAATCGGTACGAATCCCAGTAGTTCTTTTTCCTCCTGATTTGAAAGTAAAATTGCACTGGCTTTCCTAAAAAATAGGTATTTATATTGACAAAACAGTTTGGTTGTCCGTCGCTATGCAGCGTGGTAACGCGGCTAGTGTAATGGGTACCTTTGCACCAGGGACGACTCGAGAGGGACTATTTGACTAGGCTTAAGTTAGTCTTAAGTTAGCCGGTAAAATGTATTTGTGACATTTAAAATGTGTATATGTATCTATAATTAATTTTCTTACAAATTGTTAATATTTAATAAAAGGCTTATCATTTATGTTCAGTATTTTATACCCATTAAACATAATACAAAAACCGTATTCCTATACCGAAATAAAAAAGCTGCCAGCGAATTGAAAACGCAAAGTTGAGGCCTCACGTCCTTACCGCGAAGTTGTTCGAGTATAAGAATCGGCGCTCTCATAAAATTCCTGTCTTCATTAAACTTGGCTACGGCACCACAAACTTCTGTTGGGTTTTCAACAAATCCAACTTTTAAACGTGTCGGGGGTCTATCATTAAAACAGTTGGGAAGTTACGTGATTCGTGAGTTTTTTCTTGAGGCTCAGTTTTTTCTCGATTAGCGGTAAGCTTTATGAGTTAAATGTTCAGATTATGAAATTTTTTGATATTTTTTAAAAACTTACTATCACTGAGTTTCTTTAAAGTTATCAGTTACCAATAAGTCATTAATTTATATTTATCAGTCGCTTTTCTATAAAGAAAAACATTCTAGAAAATCGGTACGAATCCCAGTAGTTCTTTTTCCTCCTGATTTGAAAGTAAAATTGCACTGGCTTTCCTTAAAAATAGTTATTTATATTCATAAAACATTGTGATTAATTTTTTTTAAGGGAAAATACTCAGTTGAGCTATAGCAAAACATCGGGACCTTCATTGTAGAAATGCTGTTGACATACGAGTAGATGACACAGACAACTTATTGGTCTTATCACAACCCAATTGCTTAATTATGTTCCGCTTTAACATCAATCCGTTAAAGCAATTCGTTAAAACCAACGCGAATTTGAATCCCAGCCAAAGAAACGGAATGAGAAACTAACGGTTGGAAATACCTTTTATTACGTCTCCCCCCACTGTTCCTTGGCTGAGATTTGAATGAAAAATTCATGGAAAACTGCCTCCGCCCAGCGCATATTTAAGAACTCTTACTTTACCTATTATGCCAGTTTACTGAGTGAATTATTATAGCCTTTGGGATTTTCGTGTGCAAATAAAATATAGTGACGTGTCAAATGTGATAAGGGTAACCAGCCTTAGCATTGATTTATATTGTAAATATTTCTTAAGTTATGGTCCAGAAACATTTTGCAAAATGTAATTTTCTAAATTGCTGGAAAAAAAGAACCCTTTCGGACTGATTGTGGGTATTAGATTTTTGTTTTGGCCTCTAAAAAATTATGACTTTAAATATTTTCCCTATTTAAAATATAAAATGTATCTAATCTTTAGAAAGAAAGAAATAACTAAGTGGAGCTTAGAGATTATTTGTAAAATATAAATATTTTAAAGTTTATGGAACTCATTCCATATGATCACGAATACCATGATACTCAAAACCTTCATTGCACATATTTTCTATCTCCTAGGTGTCGTTATAGCCTTTAAAAAACAAACGTGCTATAATAGCCGAAAAATCGACTCCCACGGGAAACACGGCTCTGAATTGGGTGTCAAGCGCAGATCGGTTCAAATGCACTTGAGCGATAAAAAAATCCCATTTTCATGTCGGGAAAATGTTACGAACGTCGCGAATTTTTCCCGCGAGCATTTGACGATTTCCGAATCGGAAAGGTCTCTTTTGATTTACATAAACAGAGCGACAGATTGGTCCGGCTTCCAACTAGGATATCCGGTTCTGGGATCAAACAATCAAGGACGAAGTTGTGACCGGCTGGCACTTGTTTGCGCTGATAAATGTAAGACTTAGTCTACTTGTTAAATAAATTTAATAAACAACATAAAATTTTGAGTAGCAAGCTCTCGCAAATTTGGAGTTTGGAATATTTTGAGTTTTATGTTTTACTAGCTATTGCCCGCGGCTGCGTAGCAATTATTATTGTTGTTTCCTTTTTATTAAAGGAGTTTAAACACAACGTTTAAAGTCTTTCAGTTGACATTTGACTCCATTTCCATACAAACTTTTTGACCCCTTAGGGGATGAATTAGAAATGTCAAATTACTTTTCTTCTATTCCAATAAGGAGTGTTTACACAAAAATTCAAGTCTCTCGCTTTAAATTTTACACAATCCCCATACCAAATTTCAACCCCCTTTTTAGCCCCTCAATGGTGGAATTTCCAAAAATCGCATCTTATTGGGTCTTTACGGAGTATAAATATAATCAGCTATCTAGGTTAAGCGGCTTAGGCTGGACCGTCATCTGTCAGTCAGGACTTTCAAGTTTATATATATAGATTAAGATTTTTCGATATTTGAAAACATAATTACTTATTAAAAATAAGATTTCAACATTTGGAACAAACTCAATAAGCTAAAGAGTTGAGGTGGTAAACATACAAACATCCAGCGTAATAGAAAGCAATTCCTGGAGCCTTTGCATAACTACAAATATAATGTTACATTCGAGTTACCTACGTATTTTTATTATTAAGAAGTTTACCAATAAACCAAATATTACTAATTTCCACGAAGTTTAACGTTCAGCTTGAACCAGATTAAGCGAAATTAAAGACATTAATTGATTCGAAAGTACCGTGCTGCCCACCGAATCCTAAACCCAAACACTTCCCAACATGAAGCTGCAAATCTGTTGTCCACAAGTAATTTAAAAGACACTCCAGCCCGTAATTAATTACCGACCCGAAAAAAAAAGGTCGAAAGTTAGGTCTAAAAACCGCGAGCCTCTCATTACGGTGTCCCAAGAAAAACCGGGTTCCGGTCATTTCACGCGAGGTTTAATATGACCCGGATTACCGCTGGCAACCGGGTGCGCTTCGGATAACTTCATCCGGTTTTTTAACCGGTTTTTTTAACGTACGCCCGTCACTTTGAGAGCACTTTTTTATTAATTGAGTTAAGCGATTGCAAGATTAAATTCGCCATGCTCTACGGTCGAATGGAAATTATTAAAAATGCAAATTTTTAATTCGGATTCACTTCATACGCTAAGTAAAAACTTACGAACATTTTTTTCTTTTTCGTGTTGAAACATTTTTTGTGTCCTTTTTCTGTTCATCGCCTGCTTAGACAATGTGAGACTTGGACAAAGAGGTTCTTCAGACAGTCTTCAAGTGACAGATGTGTACATAGATTTGAACAGTATTGTTGAGCAAAATTGGAGAATCAAAATCAGAGCCGAAGAAATCAATAGTGTTAGTAAACGTATCGCCCAAGTTCAATAACCAACTGATAAAAAAAAAATCTTTATTTTTCATTTAGGCACATTACATGCACTTATGAACGCCAAAAAAAAAAACTACACCAGTTCAAACCCTACACCTCTGACCCGAGAAGATACCGGCAAGAAACTACGGCGGGACTTATTTTTTCAATACAGTGATACATCAAATCTTAAAGTACTTACATAATTATGCGTAGTCCGATAAGAAAACATATCATACAGTTTATTACAAGATATGAAAATACTAAAATAATAATGTATAAACAAATTCGACTTTACAAAATAGACATAGGTACTATGCATGACATATTAATATGCTTTCTTATCTGAACTGTGTCATTTACATGATCTGGCAGTACATACAATTGTTGAATTAATTGCTAGGCGGTTTTGTTAGTTTCTGGTTTGGGCCATGCATGTTTGTCTGTCAAATAATCCTCTACTCTGTAATAGCCCTTAGACATCAAAGACTTTTTAAAGTAATTCTTAAGTACTGGGAAGGCTAATTTTAAGGCATCATCAGGTAACTTGTTATATAAATGAATACATTGCCCAAAAAATGATTTATACACTTTACGCACACGAGACTTTCTAATAGGAAGCTTATTCTTATTTCTAGTGTTATAGGTATGTTATGTATGTGTACTGTTTACAAAATAAAACTGTAGCTATTGTCCTAAAAAATGTTAACCAGAACTTAGTGTTCACTTGATGACATTTATAAATATGTATATTTTATTCAACATTGCAAGGTATTATGGATAATTTAACTTTTCAATCAATGAACCTAAACTTTTACAATCAAAAGTGTAAAACCGGCAATGTCGATACCACATTAAGAATAGGAATTGTACGTATTTGTCAGAATGTGTTTGACTATAATTATTAAATATAACAAACCAAAGACTTCTATCAAAATATAACCATATTCATACATATGCATATAGGCTATGTAGATATAATAACAAACAAACCGAAGCGTG
Source organism: Grapholita molesta (assembly GCA_022674325.2). NCBI lineage: Eukaryota > Metazoa > Arthropoda > Insecta > Lepidoptera > Tortricidae > Grapholita > Grapholita molesta. The sequence continues at coordinate 1,571,215 of CP053130.2, forward strand.
TTAAGGAAAAATAACAAACAGTGAACTGACGCGAATGGCTCCATAAAAAACACTTGGCGAACTATTAGGTGTGCGAATAACTTCAATAACTACGTTCCTTCATTCATTTGTTCACCTTATAAATTTCATAGCGAACGCGCGGTTTTGGGACGTTTTGTGCGGCCACTAAACTCGCAGCTAACGTTTAAGAAGCGGCGGTCGTCGTAAAGATTTTTATATTTTCATTTGGGCACATTTCCACTGCCATGAAAAGACAACAAGACTGCACCCTGCACCAATTCCAAACCCTTACACCTATTATTTTTCCGGAAAATAACTAAGCAGAACTCTAAATGAGTAAGTAGTCTGATAACAAATATATTTTTTTGGCCATATAAGGTTAGTATCACAATAATAACTATTTAGTACAGTGCTCAAATAGAGCTGTCCAGCATAGAGGTAATGGCGGCCAAACAAAAACAAGGAAATCGACTTGGGTATGCTAAACGAAAGGATGGTTGAAGAAAGTGACATTCGTAAACCTACGCTTACGACACACTGCGAAAGTATTTGGAACTATTAGGTGGCGACTGGCGACCGGTCTGGCCTAGTGGGTAGTGACCCTGCCTATGAAGCCGATGGTCCTGGGTTCGATTCCCAGTCGGGGCATTTATTTGTGTGATGTGCATAGATTCATGTTCCTGAGTCAGGTGTTTTCTGTGTATTTAAGTATGTATATGTATATATCTATTATATATATCGTCGTCTAGTACCTACAACACAAGCCTTACTGAGCTTACCGTAGGACTAGGTCGATTTATGTAAGATTGTCCCGAAATATTTATTTATTTATCTATTATATTATATCGTCGTATAGTACCTACAACATCGATTTGTGTAAGATTGTCCCAAAATATTTACTAACTTAAGCTATGTTATCGGTTATTTATATTAATACCCAGCAACGTCGGTAGATGGCACTTATTTCAAAGTCAGTATTACATAGTTAGGTATTAGGTATCAGGCAAAACCTATCGCTTGTTAAGGTCCAGGCCAAGCTCCAAGAACGTTGTCCTATCTTTTGGCCATAACGCCCCTTATTCCACATCATCATCAGCAGCCTATTGCAGTCATAGGCCTCTCCCGAAGTACGCCACAGAGCCCGGTTTGCTGTGTAAACATCCAGTCGCTTCCAGCCCTGTTATGCAAGTCGTCCCGCCATCTGGCCAGAGGGCGTCCCACGCTATATTTGCCCAGAAGCGGTCTCCACTTTCTGACTTTTGAGTCAGAAAGTGCTTACTCCAGCGGTTGTCTGCTAACTTTTAGAGCTATGTCGGTCACCTTGTTTCTCTGTTGGATCACTTCATTCCGAGTTTTGTCTTTTAAAGCTTACACCGAGCAAAACACTTCATAGCAAATTCCAAGCTTATAGACTAGACCCATGGTCAATGTCCACGTCTCACCCCTAAATGCATAATGCCTTTGTTAGGATAGGTAAACTATAAGAAGCGTTGTACAAAATTGCTTAAATTGAAGTCTTACAGCTACTTAAATTTACTAGAGAATACTAAACACGTTACTTTCATACATTTCATATAATTTTTATGCATTATATTCTCACGAAATCCCACTATGTAACAATCAATTATCGGAAATCGTAAACCGCTTAGTTCACTACACGAGTTGGATGCGATTTATCTTCTAACATTATGCAACCGAGCACTTTAACAAATGATGTGTCAGTGTGTCTTCTATAAGCCTTCAATTGCAACGGGCTTGACTAATCGGTATCCTATTGAGGATACATTTTCGCTATCGTATTTTTTTATGTTTACCTTCGATATATTTGTGGCAAAATATTTTTTGGTCGAGCATTACATCTCAAGTCAACTAAAGTGTTTTCACTAGCTAGCAACACATTAATCTATAGACCTTTTAAACATTGCCGTCTCTTTTGACATCTTTTTTTTTAGTAAATGTTTTGTCTGTAAGTTTTTAAATAATGTCCGTCAAAATATCAGCGATCGAAACAGTATGAAAAGATATTGGAATACACAATTTTAAATACAATGTCTACCACTCGCACTTAAACAAAAAGAACTAACTAATTTTCTAATTCGATTAGTCGTCGAAAACTCTGAGTATAATTCAAAGTCTTTCCTAACAAGAACCTCGTTGAATAATAGATCCGCTTTTTTTCTGGCCTGGTGCTACGGCTAACGCGTGCCTACGTCTTGTTAGCCATCGTGCACGCAATCGCGTGCCACGCTATTTGATTAGCGGCCATCGTCGACTCAATGGCCCGATGGATCCAGGCCTGGCACCGCGAACGTCAAAGTTCGTACAATTCGAGCATCTTTTTCTTTTACTTCAATAAAGCCATCATGAAAATGACAGAGACAATCGTGCGAAATTTACGAATATCGTTTTTCGCGGTTGAGCCGCAGTATTCCATTTTCAAATGGTTTCGCATTGCGATTGTTTTAGTTTTATCTAACTTCTTTTGTTAGAGTTTAGTTTTTTGTTCGTTAACCTGAAATAATACCATTTGGTTTTCCAAAAATGTAAAACAATTTATTATTATTCTTAGGTAAAGAACTCTTGTTAGGTAAAGAAAAAAGGTCTATTGTCGATTGTAAGTTTACTACCGCCTTTTCATTTAATTTCATTTCGTCAAAATGTTGATCATGTGACAATTTATCAAAAGGTTTTTATTTTATTTTCCAACCAAACTGTTACCGAACTGTACGTTTGATTTGTTTTTTTAACTACCTTTCAAGTGGTAGACCGTGTTCTATTAATTCTGCTGCGAACATAATATTTACCAAATATTTGAGTAAGGTTTCATTTAGTAACTATGGAATAATGTTTTTGATTTGAAAAATGTAACCATCGCCGAAATTTAGGTAGCAAATGATCATCGCCCAAAAACGGGCAGAACACCATTTATATGAAAGTCAATGAGATGAAAAAAAAATACTTAGATTGTAATTATTTGGCAGACACAATTCATTTTTTTTAACCTTTTTACGTTCCATTATGTTCCCAGTTTCGTTATAATCCTGGTATTTAATTTCCATTTTCCAATATCCATTAGGCAGAAATGTAAAACACTCCCACGGTCTACGAACGAAGACTGTGTAAAAAAAAGTTAGAAACAGTCTCATTAGGGAGGACATACCGATCTTTTTCTAATTAATCCGATTGGCACTAATTACATTTTATCAAATTAAAAATACTTCACTTTCTTAGATCACTTGCAGATAGCTTTCTGTTTAATGAGTACTGCCTGGTTCCCAGTGCTCTAACAAAAGATCTTATCTTTATAAGAAAATTGGGGCGCTTACGCCTTAACTCTCCGTGACTTTTAGTTTTTTTCCATTTGAAGGCAATGCGAAATTGGGCTGTAATTGGTTTTCTATAAGGTTTTATTGAAAATTGTAATTTGATGAAGTTTGGAATTGGATCTAGCTCTAGTCTTTGTTTATTAATTATTAAATTATGAAGGGTAATGTTGAATGATAATGTAAACTTGACACGTAAGCATTCCATTAGAATTTACATGAAGATATTTTGTTTTGCTTTTTCAGTAATTTATATTTTTCGATAAGAATTTTTATTCAGAAGTTAATTTCATATAAGATCAGGTATTGAAAACAACGTATTTTCTTTTACACTCGAATAATTATGATTATTATTTATTACATACAATGGAAAATTTGCTTTTTTGTGCTAACAAATAACACTACTATTTTTTGTTGCTAATCAGAAGCGACAAATATTTTTAAAATAAGTAAAAATTTGTGAATGAATTGAATTTTCTTGTAAAAATTATAGTGCGAATTCGACTTTTTTAAATAACATATTATAAATATATCTTTGTACAAAAATTAATACCTTACTCGGGGCAAAAAAACTAATGTTAATTGGAGTTCTAGAAAAATTTAGATGCTTACTGGCTACCGTCTGCCGAACGATATAGATTACAGCATCTAAATAACTAAAAATATACAAAGCAAAAACGTTTCTGGTCCGGCCAATTTCAACTTGACAGACGCGCACTCAGTTCGAAAATCAAGTTACTTTGTCCAATATTGATACAATTGTAACAACAATGAACCCTACATGACCTCAGAGGCTATTCTGATTCCTTTATCATCAAAAATGGGCGTTATGCTGCTCGTAATAAGGTTGGGCGAATTTAGCACGATAACTATACGGGGGCAGAGAGAGGGAAGTAATTTCATTTCGCGACGATACTTCTTCGACCGGATCTTTGGCGGAAAGGTCGATTCTAATGGAAGAACGGGATTCGATGTTGCCACAATTTCTGTCATGAGGAAATTACTAGGTTATATATTTCGATATTTATTTTATTGATTAATGTGGGCTATTTGCATCATACTCAGTAATTATATCATCATATCATCATTCCCTGTAATTAGTCTAATCCTGGAAAAGGGTCTACCTTAGTTTGCGATTATACAATACTGTCGCAACTACCATCTGTCAACTTGAATCTGTCAGAAATCTTTCTCAATCCATCTGGCCTATATACTCGAGATGACATATTTTCTTTATACGAGTATCTGCTTTGACTGTTACTTTTATATATACACATAAAAAGGTTATTAAAATAAATACGAATGCAAATGGCAGAATTAGATTCTGCGTCCTCACATACATCTTATAGAGTACGCTAGTAACAAACATCCTGTGTGAGACAAGAGATTTTATCTCGTGTTACCCGAAATCTTTTTTTATCTTTATTAGTAATACTTCGACCGCGAGGAAGACCCCTATGAGGTGGACTGACCAGATAAAAGGCAGTAAGTGGCTCATCATCACCATATGAATGCAAGAGGAGAGCGGCCTTCAGAGAGGAATGGCGGAGTGTTGTCAAGCTTACCACCAACACCTGAAGTGATGACCACGAACACTCCGTCAAGACACCGACAAAGAAGAAGAAGTAATACTTCATGATGTGAAAAGTCCCTATAACATCAACACTAATATAAATGCTTCTAGTATAACAGAACTGTCGAGTGTGCAAGCTCCATCAGTTCCACTCTCCAGCAACGCGCGCTGAAGTCACGTAGTCAAATTTAATTAATAATTTTAACGCGACCGACGTGAACTGAACCCGGCTGACGACAAATTCTGATTTAATTCCCGTGCACATGGTAATATGTGGATAAAAATCTTCTGTAATACCATGTGTTGGTTCAATATAACTCCTGCTAAATGTAGTTAAAATAATATTCAATAACATTAAAAGTTGAAATAGATAAGATATACTTAAGAAAAAGCGACGAGGACCTCCGGCGTTCGAGACGGGATTCGAACCAGCATCTTCAGCTATCGCGGCTGATTAATCAATTCGGCCACCCGTACAAAGCGAAACCCGTCGAAATTAATCAAGTATATGTAATCTTGTTAATTTTTAAACGGTTTTGGGCACCGTTTTACCAGCTCTAATGCGAAACACTACGTATTTGCGCCTCCTATATGAATCCCTTTCGGGATTCTGATATAGCTAGAGAGATAACTGAAGATGCGGGTTCGAATCCCGTCTCGAACGCCGGAGGTCCTCGTTGCTTTTTCTTAAGTATATGTTATCTTATCTATTTCAACTTTTAATTTATATAGTAGTATTACTACTTAAAAATCAAAGCAAATCAAAATATTAAAAAAAAAAATTTGATTTGTTCTTACTTTAATTAAATAACATTTTAGTTTTTTAGTTGTTTAATTTGGTAAAAGTCTCTAATCATAAATCTGCGTGCGTGTTCGCACTGACCGCCGAAATTTGCTTCGACCGTAGGTAACAAATCATCCCTTACCCTATTGGGAAATTCCCCCATCGAGCCCTTTGCCCGAGGTATATCGCGTTGTCCAATTTAATTAGGGATACCTATATATTATTTTCTTCGGAATTATGTACAGTCAAGGTGCGGAGTTGTAAAAATGTTACGTTGTCTCAAAAATGTATATTATTTACTTCAATTATGAATTTGACATTTTGTGCAATTTAATTTGAATTTTTCTTTGACATTATTGCAGTGAAACTATTAGCAGTACCTTAAATATATTTTGCTTTATTTCAGCGGTACTGAACATTTTATTACAAGCAGATTTTGATACCGCAAACTGTCGACGCGTACTTGCGGCGAGATTAACAGACAATCCCATTATTTATATTAACGTAAAATATTGCTTTAATACAAAGAGAGTAATATATTGCAATGGAATACGACGATTTGCTATTTGTATGTTAAATTCATTCATAAGCTTATACGAGTTGGTGAAATATGTATGTACTGACAGGTGCGACATATGTCATCTTCATTTATTGACGGTAATTTCATTGTCACAAAATCAAGACAGTGAACTAACCTCATATCTAAAAAGACTGAACATTATTTGAAACTGCCATGCTTTCTTCTGATATTTTTCATAACATATTTAACAAATTAGCACCTACATATTTATTTAAGATATATAATTATAGATGTATCTTAATAAACCAAGCTAGTGGTAAGCCGTTACTGCAATCCACAGATACATATCCAGTAATTCAAATATATTTCAGGAAATATTGCAATGATCACCATAATGGCCTGATGGCCCACGTTGGGCGCCATTGACATATTTTTTGTCTCAACATTTCACACATATTATGATACACAGAGATCATAATAACAGTTGACACCATCAAGTTACGTAATCCATTTGACAACATTGTTATGAGACATCTTTTTTCGTTTCCATTAAATTCGATAGCTTGTATGGTACATAAACAGAAGTTATCGGCGATATAGCATTGTGTTAAAAAAATACATAGTAAATTAATATGATCGTACATCCTAAAGAATTTAATAATATACATAATTAATTAACTCTAATAATAAAGCAAAGGGCTATTTTGGTTTACAGTACTTTATTCTCATATGTAATTAGTTGACTCTAACCTTTTAAAACCAAACCATTTTATATTTGTCATTGGGTACAGAAAACATAATGCTATTCAGTAAATACTATGTTGTTAACACACTATGGACCCAAAGGTAGAAAATACGTAAAAAAAACATGGAGTCCGGAAGGTTACGGTCGTAATTATGTCAACAGCCGATAGGCGGCCCCGGATATGAAATGACAAAAGACGTATCGGGTAACGGGATGTGATGGAATCTACGGGTTTACCCGGGTTTTTGGGTTCCGTAGATTTGTAGGAAAACTGTTATGATAAAGATAACATAGCTGAAGTAAGTTTGTTAATTAGTAATCTGCGATATTAGAGAAAGAGCTTAGAGAAACGTTTGAAGTTTCATAAAACAGTAAAATACTTTTTTTACTATATATATTAGGCTTTTTGTTACTTATCTTCAGTCTAATAGCTGTCATAAATATATTTTTTAAAGGCTAAATGACATTGAAAATGTAATACCTAGTTATTTACTAATTATCAGAAGACACAATATTCATAGTAAAGCAATCGTAGGTATGTTACTACAGAAGTCTAAGTTTCGAAAAGTAGGTACTCGATAATTTCATATAATTCTAGAAGTTTCTACTAAAAATAAAACAACAGGTTTTCCATAGTTTCCGTAGACACATCAGTATCATGTTACTATTTGTCGCTTATAGTCTTTTATAAAGCAAAATATGAGATTTTATGTTAAACTTTTTGATATTTCAATTCAATGACATGTCAGTAAATTCCAACGGGAGCAGCGGTACCGCGCTTCGTGAATTTCAAACGATTGTCTATGTCACTCTCAAGATGCCTTAATTGGAGTAAAAAAGAAAGATGCTCGAAATTCACGAGCTTCGATGTTCGAGAAATTCAGGTTTTCACTTAACTGCCTTTTATTAACTGTCAGTTTGCAGTTGTGTCGAAACTGACGATCAGTGTCCTCCATACACTTTGTCACTTAACTGTCAGTGTGATGAGACTTTAAAATAACTTAAGTTACGCTTTAAGGCAAAAGTTAAAATAAAAATGGCTAGCAGAACCTTTCAAACATCGTGTTCGCGCTTCACACACATCCGTACGTTATCCCCGTGCGAGCGACAACGTGTCAATATTGGATGATTTTTGTTCCTCGTCGTAAAAAGGAACGGCGCTTTGTTTGGTCCTATATTTATACAGCGACGGATTAAACATGTGGTGCCTCATGTAGGCATGTCAAGGAACTAATAGTCGTTTACGGAAATGTGGCAGATGTATAAAAATATTTTCACCTCACTAACTCGGAAAGAACTGTTCTTTAAAAACAGAGCAAAGTTGCATTTTCTTCACAAAAGTGTAAAGTAATTTCATACAAAATGTGTACCAATCGAGTGTTTTTGTGATGTAAGGTAGCTGGGTGTTCTTTTATCTATATTTTATTAATGTTACTTGGATACATATAATTTTGATATATTTTTTTACCCTTACCTATCTCTACTAATACCTTAAGGATTATTGGTATAAGTTGAATTGAATCGAATTGAATTGTCAGTATTTTTTGATTCTAATACTTCAAAGAGTAATATTTAAGTATTAATACAATCCGTATCGCAAAATTGTCTCAGTGAGAGCTGCTTAGGAAGTATCATAGATATCTTGTATTAGGTAAAATACTGTATTATCGCTTAATTCTGTTGTTTCTCCAATAAATAAAATAAATAAAAATAAGTAATAATCGACGATAGCGTGTTAATGAATCTAAAGTCACACAGTACATTACACTTATTTTTAATTCACCCGGGTGAAAGTTAAATTTATTTCTGAGCCAACTTTTACGCAAAATGAGCAACACTTTAAAAAAATCCCATTTCGGGAAGGACCCGTCAAAATTCATAAAATATGACTCAAGCGCGGGAGAGCGGAAGAAATCCGGCACCATTACTCTGATTGTTGCCGTATTATGTAAGAGATATTTTTTTGCATACTGGAGCTTTAGACGCCTGATGTCATTTAGAAGAATAAATTTGATGTTTTTGATATATTAAATTTGACGAAACGTGTTAGTATTAGCGTTTATTAAGAACATATGAAAATCCAAAATAGGTAATTAATTAAAATAATTTACGGGCAATTTTTTTCATTGTCACAAAAACTTTAAAAAAGTATGACTGCTTGTCACTTATTCACTCGTTGGTACTCATGAGGTAAATGTACACCAGCTTGTTATATGAATGTATTGTATATAAGCAAAACATGAACAAGTTAAAAAATAACAAGTACTAAGTACATAATGAAATAGTATTGAAACGAGGTCGCTTACTATGAATCTCATGAGAAGGCTCAAAGTCACCCACAGGGAAATGAAGTGGGATATGCTGGGAGTGTCTCTGCACGATTCGCAGCAAAACCAAAGTTCACAGCAAAACATTAACAGCCGAACAGCCGAACAGGGCATAAAGGTTCTCTAGTGGCGATCACGCACTGGAAGGCGTAGTGTGGGAAGACCATCTACAAGGTGAACCGACTACATGGTAAAAATCGCGGTAATCCATTGCATGCGGGTGGCGCAAAACCGGTCACTGTCGGTCACTTTGGGGAAGGTATATGTCCAGAAGTCGACTTCCTTCGGCTCTGAAACAAGTACTAAATATATTCTCAATATGTATAAATTTGCATTTTGGACAAAAACACCAAATTTTACAATTTGACATGACGTGACAAATGGGGATTTGGAAACAACAGCGCCATTAACGTGAATAGTTAAACAAACGATTAAAAATGTTAACAGCACTGCAGTTGTATAGTTTTAGCATAAGGCGAACACTGAATACAGAATGTCAAGTTTTGCATTTTCGTGTAATTGCGAAATCTAATGTGAACGTCATGTCACGTATGCAATAACTTACTCAATGGTGCGACTAGTTATGGTAATGAATTTAAAATTTGTTCATGGTGTTAAAATTATGCTGACCGTTGTTATTATTTAGTCTGAGATAAATTCTGCTTTTTTCTATCTAATCTAGGTTTTTTTTATTATGAAAGTTTTTTTTAGGTTTTTTTTTACCGTCGTGGTGATAATGCCAGCGTATATATAGGGTACCCAAGGGTAGGACGCAATCGAATTTCTTTCATGTCAGTTGGATAATCTATAATGTGTATAATTTCAAAGCTTCATCAGAGTTTACTTACTATTATATATTCCGAAACATGCATTGAAATATTGATACTTATTTTGTTTATGTGTACATGGTAATCCTAGCTAGACGAGGGGTTTGTAATGAAATTTCATACAAGTCGCAGGCTTCGGCCGGGTAGTGACGCTTTTTTTATTTCCATTTTATTAATATTTGTGATATAGCATCATGGCATTCAGCAAAGTTTTCGGCCTCATAACTATCCGTATATCGTTTATTCCACCGGTATATACTGTAATATACTATTACAGACGTGGCTATTCCCAAAATATATAAGAGACGTCTTTTGCCTCTCATGGCTGATTCATGGGCAGTTTATCTATTTTATGGGTCTATGACCTTTAAAGACACTTGTCTGCATACGTTACCTAACAAATAGAATGTCATATTAACGCCTAAAACATAACTGTATAAACAGATGAGTTTGGTACGATGGTTCGATAATAATGGAGAAAATAATTTACAAATAAAAATGCCTTTCCTTGAATAGAAATATCTTTCACAGTAACTAAATTATGTAGCACCAAGATTGTATTAAAAATCACCCAGGTCAACTGAAGCCTTTCTAGAGAAGCTAGCTGAATACTAAATTATCTAGCTAAGATAACTGTAGCTCTACGATCTTTTCAAATTCAAAAGACTTTCAGCGCAAAACCAAAGTGCATCAAGATTATTCTAGCATTACTTTAACAGCTTGAGGGAGTTGAAAAGATCTTTATACTGATTTCGAATAATTACGACAGCCAGGTTATAGTGCTTAGTGCTTAGTAAATCGTCCGGGTGGATTATTCCCGGGGCAATTGCCTGGGCAGGTCGGGCAGGAAGTCCCATTACTGCAGGACACGGGAAGTGATTTAGGACGGTCAGAGTGGCGCCCAAACGTGGGCCTGCATAACGCGCGGTCCACTTGGGATGCATTTTGGCTAATTAACTTAAGATTTATTTTAAAATGTGATGTAATATTTTTGAAATATTGGAAAGTGTCGTGTGCGTAAAGTGTATAAATAATTTTTGGACGATGTATCATTTATATATGAAGTTTCCCGACGATACCTTCAAATTATCCTTCCCAGTATAATTAATAATTTAAAAAAAAATCTCAGGGCTATTAGTGTAGGTGTATTTGACAGACAAACATTCATGGCCAAATCCAGAAACTATAACTGAACCGCCTACCAGATTATTTGAATGAAATTGAGAATTGTTATCTAATGGAAATGTAGAATTTTTATCTTTTAAATAAAGGGTGGCTTAGCTGCAATTAGTTATACAAGGATTTTGATAAATTTGTACTCGAACACAAATAATCTTATTTACTAACGATGATTACTTTTTTATAAAATATCTAGTAAACATTTTACTTCACATCATCCAGACTAATGAGTTTGGTTGTTAATTATGTTTAAGTTTAATCAAAGTTCCATTATATAAAACTTTGCTTATCACGTCAATGCAATGTTGTCACAATGTTCTTACCGCAAGGTGCCCCAAATCAATTTATAGGCAAGTTATAACTTCAAAGTAGTTAGATTGCTTATTAATTTTACTTGAAAACATGGGTACCTACGTGTCACAGGTTCGTTGGCGACAATAAATGGTTTGGCACAAAATTGTGTCTTAAAATTTGACAACGTATATTTGGCGCCCAACGTGGGGCTTCAAAATAAACACACACCTAATTTAAACTTTACACTAGATTTAATCCACAAAATAACATGTAGTAGGTAACGATTTACATAAAGTAATAAGTAAAATGGATTGAATTTTAATCTATACTAATACTATAAAGAGTAAAATATTGTTTGTTTCAACTGAATAATCTCCAAAACTACTTGCCCGGTTGTCAGTTTCTTTTTACGGATAGAATCCTACATTATCATTGTTGCTTATACCTAGGTGTGTAAGCAAATAATCGTGCGATAATGTAACTCATCGTTTAAGTTTTGATAGATATGAATATAAAATAAAAAAAGTCAACTAATTTGGACTCGGTTGCGTGAAACCTTTGATAACGTCTGAATTGTCACTGCTATGTGTTTTTATCAAAAAAATATTGAAGTGGATGGCCGCTATATTGCCATTTCTATGAACTGATGCGTATTTCATCTAATCTATCTATTGCTACTCAAAGAAAGACACTGTACGTTTATTTACAATTTATATATTTATTTGTAAGCAGGAGGACATTCTATTCGTCGACCTCGATTCTATCTTTGGAAAAAAAGCCTGAAGCTCGTCTAATTGCTAATTGTCATCTTTGACGCTAATGAAACTGGATCCTTCTCAAAAACAATTATTTTCCAAGCGTCTAAACAAAGGAAAGTACTCAGGTAGTTAGAAAACTTTAAATAAAATTAATCAAGGCAAACAACGTTGTAAATGTCTCATTATACATTCGGTTTCTGTGAACTTTTCCTCCAAGGGGGAAAAATCAACATTCTAGAAACTGTGGAGATAGAATGCCCCCGTTGTTTAGGGTACGTCGTCGGGGCAGTTTCTTGGAATTGTTTTTTTTTCCACCGAGTGGTCCTAATTAAAATTAATTGCATTCCCGTTTAGGAGTTAATTTGGAGACGCCCTCGGAATATTAGTGTATTAAATGAAGATGCAGTGGATTGAGATCGCGTGTAATTAGCTCTTATTTTAAGAATAAACATTTAATGCTTTTAAAAAAAGGTTTTAGGTGTATACAGCAGCGATGCAAAATTATAAAACTGTAGTATGGCTGTAGGTTTTGATCTTAGAAGGCCAGGCATTTTGGACAATAACTCATACGCCAATGGTCATCACACAAAATAATTCATCATCATCAAATCAGAAAAAGAACCCAACTGAAAAGCAAACCACAGTGACCGGATTTATACCACTCGCATTCAATGGATCCCCCATATTCTCGTCCACCTTATGGGGGAGTCTACCCACGCTGCGGCATCAGTACGTGGTCGCCACTCGTGAACCTTTACACAAACGGTCATAGTTTCTATGTAAAATACATAAAAAAAGTAACTCTTATTACGGCGAAATAAACTGATTTGACTTTTTATGATTACTGATCATATAACATCGATACATATAAAAATATTTAGGTATCGATAAGTAAGCAAAAGCTTACTTGACTGAATCTGAAAGAAAATCGATGCTTTTGTCGTTTCATAGACAAAAAAAGATTCCGTTTTCATTTCATCAATGATTTAAATCAGATATCGATTTCGGGTCCAATGAAAAATAAAGGAAACTTTTGATTAAGATAAACTAAACCAGTTTACCTTCCCTCACCGGCGTCCAATTTATAGTACCTACATACGCATTAATTAATTAAAAAGACAATCTTTGGTCAAATTGATAGGGTATATAATTCACATTTTGAAACCCACTTTTTAATAGGCTAAAAAAAGGCCTGACGTTGTCATAGAAAAAATCTTAAGGTACGTAATACGTATAATACGTAAGGTAGGTTAGGTTATTTTGACAAATAATAAAATTATTTCAATGACTTATTACAATTGTGTTTTTTACTCCAAGTTCCTGAATTTACTACCTTAAAGTAGGAGTAAAAAAACACTCCATGAAACTGAGAAAAACAGAACAGCAGTATTTCATAGTAGTTCAATTTGGCTAGGAGCATAAATTTGTCTAGTTTGACAAAGTGGTATCTTATCGAGCATCTCATCGTAATTGGTCGGCGCCGCGACCGCGCGATAGAACCCTGTCGCTGTTAATGTGTCACGCTCCATAGTTTTAGTAAGTGTCGGAAGTTTGTTCGGTTGATGAAAATTGTTGCCGGGTTTTTCCTTTAGTTTTGTAAAAAAAAAGATATACATACAAAACAGTGACAAACGAAAAGAATTGAATATGGCTTTGAAAAGTGAAACCTACCTGATTCGTTTTGAATATTACTGTTTCATGTATTTTTTTTATTCTTTTTTTTTTACGTAACCTATGTTGTGTCCCACTGCTGGACAAAGGCCTTCCCTCGCTTTAACCACTGGTCGCGGTCTAGTGCATGCTCCCGCCAATCGCGACAGAAACCATCCAGGTCATCCCGCCATCTCCTTTTAGGTCTGCCTCTTCCCCGGCCGACTTGTTCGGTCCAGTCATTTTTTTTATTCTTAATTAATACAAAGTTACTTTGAATTGTGTCTTCAGCTTTCGTATTTTAAGTGTTTTTTTTATATACAAATTTGTTGACATCCGCCTGTATTAGTGTTGACGTAACTATTAATGTTATTTGACATTCAATGGCATGCGATATAATATGTTCGTCAAGTACTGGCTGATTGTGACGCACTTAATTAACCATGTCAACTTTTAAAGTACAGACTTTCGTACAATAAATTATAAGTATTTTTTTTTATATAGAAGACCGACCAGCGTCTGACCTCAGTCGCACCTGATGGTAAGTGTCGTCGAGGTCGAGGGTCTATCACGTTGGTTCAGTAACAGCCTATTCACTGTTGTCTTGAAAAGAGCCAAATTATATCTTTCCTGGAATACAGACGAAGAGAGCGAATTCCATTCTTTATTTAGTTTAGTTTTATTGTTACACGTAATTCTTCATTTGGGACTTATAATTAATTTTCACTGTAAGGCGTGACAAGGTTTGCAATCTTATTTATTTTGATTAAGTTCCAAATCCCTTAACCGCTTTGAGTGAAGTGTGAGTTGACTCGACAAACTCAATTAGGTACTTATTTTCTATATAAGTAGCTAAACACTCAAAACCTGTGTGCTATAGTACTCAATAGTCTTTGTGTTATTTTTCCAATAATATAATATTTCTGTATAATTTTAAGGGAAATTCACTGTGTGTTATCTCAGTACAATTAAATATCATGAGTATACAAAAGTCTACAAAACTGCGTGAAAGTGAAAGTATCAGCAAGCTGTCGTTTTGCTTATAAAATCGGAAGTGGGTTCTTTCAAATATTATGCAAACAACACCTTTTCGAAGTATAACCTCAGTTTTCTAATGGAACAATACTAAAATTTACAAGCAAGGGTGAAACTCCCCACCCATTGGATTGCGATCGGTATTCGATCTAGTCCTAAAGGCATAACACGAAAATCAAAATTAAATTTCTCCCTCTCTATCGCTCTTGCTTAAAGGACGAAAGAAAATAGACCAACGAACGACCGAAGCGTTTTATTGTGTGCCAGAGATTTTAAAAATTCGAACACGTCACTCTGCGCGACCATTTTGTGATGGTTGCAATCTGGACTGTTTTTGAACTACGACAGTGGAACACAAGTATACGACTCGCCTGATAGTAAACCGTCACTGTAGCCAGTAGACGTCTGTAGCTCCAGAGCTCTAGCTTCATTTACCAACCAAAAAACATTTATTATTATTACTATTTTTTATGACATAGGCGGCAAACGAGCAGACGGATTGCCTGGTGGTAAGCAATTACCGTCGCCCATGGGCACCCACAACACCAAGGGAGTCACAAGCGCGTTGTCGGCCTTTGGGGGTTGGAGCTTTAGAAACCTTACTCACCAGTGCTATTATGGCTGTGGTCTTCTGTAAGGAGGAGGCACTTCCCCAGTTGGGCTGCCCCAGATTCAAGCGTGATGGTCATCGCTGTGCCCTACCTCTCATTGTTGGACGTAGTTTAAGGACATACCCGGGTCCAAATAAAAAATTGTGGTTTTTTAAATAACCACTCCTATTATGTACGTATCAAGAATCAAGATGTTGAACACTGTTTATATTTGATTTATCAACATCAAGTGGCAGTGGCCAGTTGATAGTTTAAAAAGGTTCTAGAATATCTAAAGAGGTCTCATTGAATTATCTTATTAATTTGTTTCCTAGTTTTCTTCAAAAAAACATAACAAAACCAATGATGTTTCATACTTATATTTACTCTGAGGTGTAAAAATATCCGTGACTATTTTGGCAGCAACTTATACTCTGAGAAAATGCTAGATCAGCTACTCCATGGCTATGGTACCGCATTGACACTGTTCCGAAATACACAAAATAAACATGTTG
Organism: Grapholita molesta; assembly: GCA_022674325.2. Classification (NCBI taxonomy): domain Eukaryota; kingdom Metazoa; phylum Arthropoda; class Insecta; order Lepidoptera; family Tortricidae; genus Grapholita; species Grapholita molesta. Next base: position 1,587,335 of record CP053130.2, read on the forward strand.
AGACCCAGGTAATGTTTCTGAACTGCGACCAGAAACCACCGAAGAATAAGTAACAGCGTCCTATAGAGCGGTGTAACTTACTGAGATTGCCAACCCGCCTGCCGAGCGTGGCGATTCTGGCTTAAAGTCCAATGCTGGCATTAACATGTTAATACCACATTAATATTATGTTACGTTAAAATTAAACGTTGTAACTCATTCCAAGGCAATTTTCACAATAAAGGGTTAAGCTAAAACTCAGAAAGCCCTTACGCAACAAATATTTTCCCTATAGATACATATATTTATGATATAAGATAAAATCCCTTGAAAATTAATAAGTACTTGAAACTTTCGCGTCCCCCTACAAAACTCGTACAGAGGGCAAGCAATGTGGGTCACGAAACATTCAGAACAAGACTTTATTCTATAGAGCATAAGGCTTGTATCTGACTGTTATATAGCTACTTTAGTTGCTGACTGTACGCTCGTGCAATATTTGTATAGTCAGCAAGACAAAAAGCATTATTGTGTCGTAAAAGGTTACGATGCCATCCCGGTATCGTTATTGTTTAAAGGGCAAAGTCGGTAGTAATAAGATTATTATTATGTCTTATATATGATAATATGAAATGAAAGGGACGTAAAATACGTTTTCGAGTAAGTTCATTGTATTCGTTATTCCAGTTAAGAGTAATGCTTATAATACTACAATTTTCTGAAACTGGCATTTATGGCATGGTTGATTTTAAAAATTATAATACTTAAAATATGAAAAAAATAACATATATGTTCCGATGTACGTGTCCAAAACTGTTAGAAGGGTGGCTAGTGTTTTGGAATGTTAAGGCAATTATTTGCAAAAAAAAAAAACAACTATAAACCATTCATGAAGGCCATATTTACAAACATAGTTACAAACTCAAATAAATACATCACAGAAAAATATTTAAAAAAGCAACAACAAACAGTTATCGCTAATAATAAAAATACCCCTTTTTCATATAACCTACAAAATACATAAGACCTACAAAATTCCAGTATTCTAGTTCAGAGGGTCGCTGACAGACTAACAGAAAACACAGCGAAACTATGACGTCACCAAGTTCATTAGGGAACGCTAAAAATATTATACTTGCAAACAAAACCTCAGTAACTCATAAACCATGAAACTCAAAAAGCGCAATATCAAAACAAGAATTACCCATGGCGAAAACGTAATAAGTTTAACAGATGTGCTTAAGACTTGTACTCTTTTTCCGCTAGAGCCAAAAAATTAAAACCGCACTTATTGTCGTGTTTTGTCTGGCAACACTAACGAGGCAATCGTAACAACAATGGCGTGTGCCGATGAATGTGACGTCATCAGTAGCTGTACCACGAATTGCCGTACGTCACGTTTTCTGCGCAAATTTGTCGTCTCTGTACAATTCAAATGACGTCAGATGTTGCGAATTATAACAAAATTAAGTTGAAAGTTGAAATAGATAACATATACTTAAGAAAAAACGACGACGATCTCCAGTGTTCGAGACGGGATTCGAACCCGCATCTCCAGCTATTGTGGCTGACGCCTTAACCAATTTGGCCACCCGTACACAGCGGAACCCGTCGAAATTAGTCAAGTATATGTGATCTTGTTTATAATTAAAATTAAGTCAATTATCTTCACATTTATTTAAAACATCTAAATACGTAAAAAAACAATAAATCATTAAAACTAATTAAAATTAAGTTGATTATGATTGTATTGATGTTGATAGTGTTTCAAAGATCCCGGCCCAAACACTAAAATTTTAGGTTTTTTTTTTTTTAAAGTATATGTATTCATTAGATACCTTACACTTTACTCTTGCTTTGCTTTGCATTATTGCTCTATACTTTAAATTGCAACGACCTAGGCGTAGACGTCATAGTTGAGTATCATTTTGTAACGAGCGCAAAATGCGAGTTTCAGACTGTAATTCTCATTTCAGACTTTTTTTTAGCTTTTTCGTTATTGATCTCATAGCGATATTTGATCCTTATAAGGAAACGAAACGCCTGATACCATATATTTTTTTTATTACCTATTTACACGCCAATACAAATATGTTACGTGTACGCTAGCGAGTAAGTTTTGCCAACTTGTGGTAAAGGCCCAAAACCACCCTCGTGTAATTTGTGCGCTGGTAATTATTTTCTGTTACGCTTTTTTTTGCGATGGTAATGATCCTTTTTTTCGGACGCGCGATACTGACAGTCATCGCTTGATCGTCTAGCGATTCAGTTCTTTGTTGGGTTTATTATAATAATAGTTTCGTATACTACACAAAAATGAGGATTATTTTTTGCTTGAAGATTTTTTCGGATTTAGATATAAGTAATATCGAAACTGCATCCAAGAAATAAAATTGTAGATTACAAGCAAAGAAATACTTTCGTGTCAAATAGCAATTTAATGAGAAAAAACAAGTTATTGTTGTAATGATTAACTTTAATGGTATTTATAACGTTTTAAGTAATAGTTGTAATGAGAACGATTATATTAGCTTAATAGAAAAAGGAACTGAAGCATTTAATCTTAAGTCAGATTATTTCCGTTCAAGGTATTACATTGCATCAAGATAAAAATCGGCCAAGACATATCTTGAGACATAGCAATTTTAGAATGAAAACATCTAAAAAAAAATCATATCAGTCTTACGATTCAACGAGGAAATGCTGCCAGCATCTTCGGTACTATGGCGCAGGGGCCTTTTTTAGATTTATATTAGTTTTAGTTAAATTTATTGTTAGTTTTAATTAGTTTTAATGATTTATTGTTTTTGTACGTATTTAGATGTTTTAAATAAATGACTTTAGAATAAAAAAACATCTAAAAAGATCAGCGAGCGATACACCCTCGACGCGATCGGTGTGTCCTGACTAGGCTTGAAGATAGGTGCCAGAGCTTACCCGAAACATGTCGCCTGCGATATAATTACACGTGAGCTTATCCGTTTGTTAAGTAGTAGTAACATGGCTCACAACAGTTTTAATTGTATCTAAAAAATGATGGGTTTGAGAGATTTTTATGCTCACAAAATAGAAAAGGATATAATAAAATATTAGACGCTCATATCATGAATGTCAGTCAAAATCCCTTTGTTTAAATAAATTATGAACCGAAATACGATGTTATAGGGAATATTTAGTCTCCAGAGACTGAAATGTACTAAGCAGATTGTTCATTATTAATTCGTTTCGTTTGCTTGTTCCAGAAGCTGATTACACACTGGACGATTCATTTTGGAATGAAGAAAGCCCAGTTGGTGAGTAATTGTATAAAATATGATTAGAGAATTTCTGTGAAAAGTTGTCAGTTTTGTTAAAAGTTTTGTCGTTATATGTAAATTTTATGTTTTTTTCTACCCAGAATCAGGAGCTAATACAAAAAGAAAAAATGATGTAGGTACCAAAATCTTTTTTTCGTATTTTGTTACCATATTCCATATATTTTGTATAGCGGTAACAAAAGCGGAAATTTAATTCAAATTTTGAAACAATTTTTTTATACACTCTAATTTAAAAAGCTGGAGAATCTAAACTTATTTTTAAACATTAAGTAGTTAAAAGTGGCATTTTTCAGTGAAACGCTTATTAAATATATTTTTAATGCAGAACTAATATAAGTATAATTATTTGTCGCATTGTCGCTGGATCAGATTAAAATAAATATTAAAAAAGGACATGATAAGAAAAAAGAAAAAGATTACATTTATGATTATATATATATATTAAAGATACGTGTATATTTATAGATATCTAGTTTTTATTAATCTCATAAGTACTTTGAATTGCCAGGATAATGAATTATATAATAAAGATAATTATTCTCAGTTTCCGATACTAAAAGAGTCAGATTTGTACAAATTCATTTTGGAATAGAATATAACATTTTATTTAATACCTACTTTCTCTCTGAGAGAATACATATTAATTAAAATGAACTAAAAGCTTTTTGTACAACTTATTTCTTATTTTTCTAACTGGCTGTTTTATACATCAGCCGTATAAAACAAGCGCAGCAACAAGGTTTCAAAACCTACATTATTATTTGTCGAAGCACCCAATATACAAAATTTAGATCTTATATTACAATATTAAGAAACCAGCTGCCGTCTGGGCGATATCTCGTGCGTATAATGTGATTCTTGAAAAATTCACTGACTCGTTACCCAAAATCATCTGAAATGTGAAATTTCCAGACACCGTCTGTCATTCCCTCGCGAATATAAAAATTACCAGCGCATGTTGAGCCTTGAGTCTTGTAACAAATAAGCTATGGGAAAACGAAGTTATACTGGTTGTTGGAAGCTGTGTTATAAGTTTGTTAGGTAATAGCAAGCCAGACACCGTTCCTCAGGGAAGTCGGGAAGTACGCTATAACCGTTTCGGGGGCTTAGTCTTCTGTCGTTGTTGATATTCTTTTATATTTTGCATAGCACGAGGTTCAATGAGCCTGCGTATAATGAGCGTATTACTTAACAGGATGTTAATAATGTACTGATAGTATTGGGAATAGGTAAAGTACAAAGAAGAAAAGGAAGGTGATATAGGTAAAAGGAATAATAAGAAATATGACAGCGCAATCTATCGAGTTAAAGTGTATCTTTGATCTGGTATAGCTCCTGATCTTCGCAAAATAACCGCAAAATAAAAGAAGGGTCATGTGGCGGCAAAGAGGAAAAATACTGACGAATGGGCATAAGGATCAGTCAAAACTAAATTAACAGCTACTCCGGTTCCTAACACGCCTACCAAGCGTGGCGTGGCAACGAAACTGCCCCAAGATCATACAAATCATATTTGGAAAAAGCCACGTCCAGCAGTTGATGTCTCATGGCTGAATGATGATTGTGATGATTCAAAGAAGCTGGTTTGCAGACAAATAAACATTATATAAATCGTATACAAATTACACAACTATTTGTTATGTAATTATAATTTACACTTGATACAAACATCACAATTCACTTCCGAATGACATCTATGAAATATGTAAACTACCGATTTCTATACAAACAAATCTTTTCTGAGAAGATTATAATACAGGAAACTCAGGTGGGCTTATTACCTTATTACTTCAAAACAATATAACACACAATTTCAAAACACACGATTACTGGTAAAGGTATAATTTACAACGAGGTTACCAGCCAAAGCCTTAAACTTTTGAACACCTGAAGCTACAGGCCAAATTTATCTTAATAGTTGCACTTTAAAATACCTTCACTGGTAAACCATGTCGAACGTTGCTAAAGTAATCGATGATCCTATTAATATATATTTACTTAAGCCAAACGAATTTAATAAATAGCCAGTAGCCTAACGAAACCGCTTCAAACAATGCCGTATTACAAAAACTCCCAGAGTTTCAAGTAACAATTATTTCGGCTATGTATGCTAAAACCACTGGTTCGCTGTGGAGTCAAACGCTCGCTGCGGTTAGTAAAATTTCGGAACAACAGGCACAGAAAACTAGTTTGGCACTTTGATGTGGGCGCAAGGAATTTAGATTCATACGAGTTCGGAAATGTAATGAAAAGGAATGCTTTTTATGATTTGAGAAGTTTTGCATCGCCGTCTATCGTCATCGGACATCTATGTCCACTTTTTTATGACAAAGGTGGCAATAGAGCAGACGGATTCCCATGGGCTCCCGCAACACCAGGGGAGTCATAAACGCTCCAACCTCCTTAAACGCCGGTGTTTAAGGAGATTGGAGCTCTGGGAACCTTACTCACCATTAAGAACACAACACAACATACCTGAAAGGTAGCAGTGTTATCATGGCTGTGGTCTTCTGTAAAAAGGAGGTGCTTCCCCAGTTGGGCTTCTCCAGACTCAAGCGTAACTTCGCTGTGCCGTACCTCGCATACCACTGCTGGACACATGCCTAGCCCAAATATGATTTGTATCACCTTGGTTTGCTTGCCACGCTTGGTAGATAACTTGGTGAATGCTGTAACTGATGTTTTCGCTTTGACGGACGCTACTACCCATCTGTCGATTTTTTATTCTTGTCGTCTCTTATTTACGACACACGCAAAAGAAAATGGGGTGATGCTATTTTCAGCCAGCAACACACAGCTGCCCGTATATCACGTGGGCGACGTTGCACACGCTACCAGTATTTACGAGTACATAGGATTTAATCATGTTTTATAAAAAATACAAATATTATATAATAATAGAAATGCCTTGACATGTTTCCATAAGGCATCGCGGAACGTAAATTAAGGAAAATGTATGAAGGGTATTTTTGTAATAACAGCAATAACTTTAGGGATCGCTTCTAAACCACAAACGTACCAAAATTATTTTTATCTACGTACATGTCATAAGTGCTCTAAAATGCGTCCAGAAACCGTAGGCAATGACCAGCATTACCAACCATCATAAAGATTTCAGTAGGTAATGTTAACATTACCTACGGAAATCAGTAGGTTATGAATATACCTAGATATTTTTCTAGCAGGAACGACATTTGCTTTGTGCTTGCCACAATCAAAATATCTACAATCCTGTTATCGATAAGTACATACTACTTCAACGACAATACGTACATAGTCAGCCTACCTAGACGCCGCGTGTAATCGATCTTGAACCAATTGAACGTAATTCGTACACTTTTGATCCAACTTATTTTATTATTTGCAATTAGTAGTTCGAAATTGTTTTCTGAAGTATGTAAAATATAAATAAATGGATAGTTTTGCTATTTTAATTTAATTTTAACCTTATATCTTATATTAGTCTTTGTATTACCTGTATGACGTTGAAGTGGTACTTATCGATAACAGGACTGTCGATGTTTTTATTTTGGCAATCACTTACAAGAAACCGTTCGTGCTAGAAAAATATCTAGGTATAGTTATGAATTTAAATTTGGAACAGCTGTCAAATTCAAGTGGGGTGTCTAATCTAGTATTTATAGATATTAAAACAGTCATTGATACGAAACGCCAATTCGTTATGTTTTTTTAATATAAATCGAACGACATTTGAACTCGAGTGACAGTAGAATAGGGAGTTCATTCGCTTGTCTATGGTTTAAATTTTTTTTTTACTGAGATACGAAATACGCAACGCCGCCGTTCCAAGCTGTCATTTGTTTTGTTCGTTGACTTTTTAATGTTTAGAAGTAACCCTAGTGTTAAGTCATTTCCCTGCGGTTTCTGAACCCATCTTAAAACACTTAATGATATGTGTGTAGATAAAGTAGTGTATGCATCTATACATAATTAGGCATTACAACAATCGTGTGATATTATTATGAAACTCGCCTTCGGCTCGTTTCATAAACCCACACTCTTGTTGTAATGCCCTTCATTATGCACAGATACATAAACTACTATTACAAATCTGAACATTGTGTTATTTATTAATTGTGATTTTTTCGAACAAACTAAATAGTATTTTCAATGACCAGCATAAATTACTCTAGTTTAATGTTTTCACAATACTTTGCTTGCTTGGATGTTTTTTTACGTGTAAGTACGTATTTTTACAGTACATACGCGGCCGAAGGGATTCTGATTATATTGAACAATTTAATATGTATTATATCCTATTGAAATGTGTTAACTCGCATTTACAACATCCACTATGTTATAATTTCAACATCTAGTCGCTAATAATACGATACTTTCGCTATATTGTATCTTAACATGACAAAATTTACTGAATAACTATATATATGATATATTACATGTATTACTAAATTCAATATACAAATTGACCTGGCAAAATACGAGCGCTGACTCAAATAATCTTCAATAAAATAAAAATAGTAGTAAGCGCCGCGTATCGCACGCCAACATACGCCATTTCATAAACCTTTCACGATTCCATATTCCGCAGCTCAATCGTTTTTACGATAGCATTTGGCGTAAATCGAGAGGTGAGCGATGTCGTTTGCATGCGACGTGTATACAGGACACGTACGCAAACAAGTTGCCGTTCTGTACAAGTCGTAGATTAAATACAACCTTTGACGTGACAGCCACTGTGTTGATCCTGTGTTTTCTTATAACTGATGTGTGCTGGAATTTTACGAAGTTAAACTATCTGCGTTGGCGACAAGTTAGCTGGTTAGGCGAAACAGGTCTAAATATAGTCATCTTCTTTTGTCGTATTATGGATCCTCTACACGGCCAAGGATCGGATAGATTCCCGTCATTTTGAAAACAATCCTATTCTACACAACGTAGACATCCTTGTAATGCCATTGTATTATATTTTATATTATTTATTCATTAACACGTGTTTTATTATCCAACTTGAATTCAATCACACATTATGTAAGTGAAAATATGGAAAGAAATATTTATTATTTTTGAACCACAGTACATTTTTATGATTTTTTTTTATGACATAAGGTGGCAAACGAGCAGACGGATTGCCTGATGGTAAGCAATTACCGTCGCCCATGGGCACCCGCAACACCAGGGGAGTCACAAGCTCGTTGCCGACCTTTAAGGGGGTTGGAGCTCTGGGAACATTCTTCACATAACCACACCAAGAGACATGGCAGAAGTTAATGCCCATGTAGGTAATGAATGTTTTCGCACTGTGCTCGTAGTTCCATGAAGTTCTTTTGATCAAGCTCGTCTGAAGGCGCCTTCTTGAAACCCGTCTTACCTCTCTTGCTGCTAACACATAACATCGACATTAAGGTATTACTCGAACGAAATAAACAGTCGTATTCCGCGTTATCACAATCGAAACACGGCAGTTCGACTCGCCTCCGGCATTAACATACCAATGCATGTAAATTCTTACATTCATACACGCGACCACGCGCCCGGGGGACGTGACTCGTCTGCAAATCGATTTTGAATCGATTCAGCGCCGGAATAAGGACGTATGACGATTGAATAGACGATTCCACTGGGATGAATTTATTTGAGTGATGAATTAATTCTTGTAAGTGGCTCAGGATATAAAGTGCAAATTAATTCTTGTCGTGTTTTGATAAAGGGCTTGGTGAAATTATTACACCAAGGGTCTTTTAGGTCTTTGTTCAAGTACCTAATAAACATCATCAGTAATCGTCTTCTTGAATCCGTCAAAACCATTGTGATCTGAAATAAAAAATAACCTATAAAGTGTACCCATATCAATGTTATAAATTACATTGGGTACTATCACTTATGTTATGGTTCATGATGGTCAGCATTTCAGCCTTAAGTCGTCCAGTGCTGGACATATACCTCCCCTAAATATGTCTTGGATGTCTTGGGGGGTAAGGTCAATATGGGTAACACCGGCATATTTTATTTTTAAGAGAAGTCCGTCATAATCACACTATAATGATCAGATACTGTAGGAAATTAGTTGGTCAACGGACTTTCCTGATATACGATCTTATCCACATTGACCTTAGTAAGTATAGTCGCCACGGTGCACGGTGGCAGGCGGGTTGGCGAACGCAGCTGTAGATTGAGTTTCGACGTACGTTGCTTTTTATCGTTTCTCGCTTCTTACGACATCCGAGGGATCGAGACTAATGGTTCAATAATGTTCAATTCTCAAAAAGATTGAAAATTTTGTCAAGAATTCCATTGGTGGATTCCAACTATTAAATCGAAAATTCCTTTTTGTTTAACGTCTTTCTTATTAAATTGCTGAAATAAGTTCTGGCCGAAAATATAACTCAATTTAAATCAAAATTCTTTGGATTAAGATTTTTTTTACAGAGTAACACCAGTGTTGCTTGCTTCGGCGTCGGGCGATTGTTTGATATATTGCGAACGGGCGCCCTCGTTACTCGGGTACAACATGTGTTCGGTGTTACATCGATGTATTTGATTGCTGTCGGGTTATGGATGACATTTTGAGCAAAATAATTATAGATAATATTTCGGGACAGTCTTACACAAATCGACCTAGTCCTACGGTAAGCTCAGTAAGGCTTGTGTTGTAGGTACTAAACGACGATATAAATAATAGATACATATAAATATTTAAGTACTTAGAGAACACCCATTATATGAATATGATATCTATTAATTCATTTAAACTAACCGAACCAACCATATTTATTACTTATAAACGTTACTGTCTATAATCACGTAAATAGTCCTTTTGTACTTAGGTCATTGTGTTTCTAAATTAGAAATTTCTTAGACAATCCAATTTTTGCGTAACACGAATTTTACGATCGTCTAGCCAATCAGACTTGAGACATTTTATAGATTTCTTAATACATTTGTCCAATAAAAAGGGGTCGTCCCCTTTTTAGTAAGTAAAATAGGAATTGTATAAAAACATTTACTTAAAAATAAAATACAGTTAAGCTAGGAACAGATACGTTTCCCTAGGGCCTGTTTGTTAGCAAATAATGTGTAAAAAGTTGAATCAGTATTCTCCAAAAACTTACTCAGCCGCTAGCGACTTGTTCTCTTGATAGAACTCTTTAACCGATAACCGTATCACAAGCCGCATAACCCACGACGTAACGACGTAAAATTTTATAACCCAAATTTATGGGATTAATAAACGATTTTAGCTTACGATTATCGCGGAAACCGTGCCCGCGTTCCGAGAATAAATGTGCCAATATGGCTTCGCGTGGTGATAGAAGGTGAAATATTATTGTCATAAGGCAGCGGGGACTTCTGCAGATAAGGGTGATGTGTTCGAATCGGTATGGATGGCCGCGTGTGTTCCATGTGGCAGTTACATTCAAAGATGGATGCATCTGTTGAGAATGTTTAAACAGAATTGAGGTTAGGTCAATGTGGGTTCTTACCCACATTGACCTAACTGAAAACCGTCCAACCGTCTACCAACCAATTTCCTACATTTCTCGTAGGTATTTAGTGTCATATGACGGACTTCCCTTAAAAATAAAGTATGCCGGCCTTGATTTAAACTTTCACGGTTTGTACACATTATTATAAATGAACGGGACTTAACCGCGTACATTAACATTAAAATTTCCCTCTGACGTTTCGAAGACGACGTTGTCCTCGTGGTCTCGGATTAAGACTGGCTAAAGTTCACATCAACATCTTCTAGCCGCGCGAGTTTTTCGAACTACCCGCACTTGATCTTGTTTATCAACTTGAACGTTTTGCGCAGTCTTAATCCGAGACCACGAAGACAACGTCGTCTTCGAAACGTCGGAGGTAAATTTTAAAGCTAATATACGCGGTTAAGTCCCGTTCATGTAGTATAATAATATGCCGGTCTTACCCACATTGACCTATTGTATAACAGTTTGTTGGTAATAAATAAAAAGTTTGTTGGTAATAAGACAGATAATTCCTTAAATTCAGTGCATTTTAGGGTTATAAAAAGGCAAATATTTGATTCTATGACATATCAACAAAAACCGCTCCCTCTCTTAGGTAACACTTTATTACAAAAACATAATTTGTACCCACATAAGCCGTTGTGTAATCGTCGTTATGTCATCTTTTATGCGAACTGCAAAATCAAATTATAACTTCTCATATTCGTATTACAAACCCCGTGGTATATTTATTATTGTGCCCTTCAAAGCACGGCATGAATTTGATAGCCTTAGCAAAACCTGCCCTTTTATTAGATCCGTATAGCCGCATACATCAGAGGCACAAAGGGGCTGTATAGCTTGGCCCTTGACCACTCGCTTTGTTTCCCGTGAAAGGGCTCAGCACCCGTTCCCGGCTGTTGCTATTGGCTGAGCTAAAGCGAGTAGATGCAAACCAGTATACGAGTAATCCTTATAACATAAAACTTATAATAAAGTTCCGCGTTTTGTACATTTATTACTTACAACCTTCGATGCGGCAATTAGTTAACATCGCAGTTAAGCATACTTTTGTAAGGGCAATAGGCCCCATGGCGCAGCGAACGTGTTAACATTGACATGATAATATACTGTGAGCCTACTTTACAAACACAGTTCACCGTACTTTGTGAGGGGTCAATAGGCCCCATGGCGCAGCGAACGTGTTAACATTGACATGATATCCTGTGAGCCTACTTTACAAACACAGTTAACCGTACTTTGTGAGGGGTCAATAGGCCCCATGGCGCAGCGAACGTGTTAACATTGACATGGTATCTGTGAGCCTACTTTACAAACAGTCTAGCTAAGTAAATATACACGGTAATTTAATCGCTAATCAGGAGCGGTACCGCGAACATCGAAATTCGTATATTTCGAGAATCTTCCTCTTTTACACAAATTACGGCGTCATGAGAGTGACAGAGGCTATCGCCCGAAATTAACGAAAATCGTTTTTCTCGGTTGCGCCGTTGATTTTATAAAACTTTCGCCCTGGTAGCGTTTGGTGTGCGTTTGCAATTACACTACTGTGGTTTAGATTGTATGCATGTATTATTTTTTAGCCTTTGATGTACTTGACATTGATTTTAGTTAACAATGATATTGTGTTCTGGAATTGTGTTTAGTGTATTTTAGTTACATGCAATCAAATAATTAAGGTATAATTTTAAAATCGATTACACGTATAATGACACATTTTACGAGTAATTACGCGTAACGCCACTTAAGCTAAACGACAATTACGCAGAATGACAAAACCGCAATGTGAAACTTACGCAGAAATGACACACATGCATTGTGTCACTTACGCAGAATGACAAACACGCAAAGGTGTGCCTCATCACTATCTGTTTAATTTTATATCTAATTGCTTGTCAGTCTAAATATGAATTTTTAAGATATTATTCATTGTACTCAACCGGGGTTCGACATAAAACACACTATCTTTGACATCGTCGTCCGTTAGCCAAGGCGAATGGCTCATTATTATGCTCTTTACGGAGTGAAACATGTCGAGCAATATTCGACTTATAAAACGCTAGTTACCCGCTTCTATATGGTTGAATTTCACGATAGTTTTATGTTTACAAATTAAAAGAGTCGTACACAAACACTACCGACTAGGAGATCGAGTAGAGTACTTTCTTTGAGGATTAAATCCTTAGTGGAGTTTCACGACGTAAACAACATAATTATGTTCCGAATTCCAAGTAATCCCGGGACTTTTTTGTATGTAAATATTCTGATGAAAAACCCGCGATAGGAAGCCCTAATTTGAATGTTCTATATAAAACAATTTAGGCAGTTTTATGTAAAACATCTGTCTACATAATGGGAAAATTAACTTCTACTAGAGATAAAATCACTTATTGCAGACAAACGCTGGTCCTTAACGGTTTTTTGTTGTTGTTTGATAGTTGCTTGATCTCAAGAATTCTCTAGTCACTAGTATGATGGTCACAGTTATCTGCTTATAGTGTGACGATGACTGCTTCTTGCTCTTTCAGTCGTGTGTTATTAAAATGGGATGTCTGCTTTGTCACGTGTATAACCTTGACCGTAAGCTGTAATGATAAATAAAGTTTATGTTGTCTATCCAAACCAACTTTCACCAATATAACGGATTTTAAGAAAAGAAAGAGGTTCTACGAACAGTATTGTTACGATACAAATACATAATAAACAATTTTCTACTTCTAAAGCAATCAATACGTGTATAAAATCCGTCACTTACAGCCTTTCTGAAAAAAAAAAGTTTACTTTGTCGATGTATTTAAAGAATAACTTGAACCAGTAAAGCTTTGCTACAGGAATCGTAAAACCAGACCCCAAGTAAAAGACAGTACAATTTAGTTCCACTAAAACATTTTATCCTCCTTAGAGTTTTTTCATTATCAACCCACCATTTTATTACGATCTCAAGTAATGACCTACAAACTCTACCATGAATTACCACGGTTGACATACGCCAATAGATTCACGTTTATTTGTTTGGCTATGTTCAATTTCTTTATACAAGTATTTTGCGCACACGCTAGCGAGTATAGGTAAAAAACTTAGATAAAGCACCTGACCTATGTAGTAATAACGTGTGTGTACACACATGTCGGCGTTCCTTATTAAAATGTTGACGTACCTTACTCACTAGTGCATATATACATGTGTGCTTCCTTAATATTACGTTCTTAATCTACATATGTACAATCATAATCTTACTAAATCGGCGCGTGATAAAATACTATCAACCTATCGTCACGCGCCGAGATACTGCATACGCTACTGCGTGCCTACCGGCATGAGTTCCATATTAATTCTCTGCACAACTACATAGACATTGTCCTTCAGTTAAGTTTTAAATCTATGTCTATCAACTTACTTTTATTTTCATAAGACGTTCTGACATGTGACATTGTCACGTGATAAGGTGAAGATCACGGCATATTTAATGCTAAATAGACATGGTCCTTCAGTTAAGTTTTTCACCTATACGCTTCGCTTTTACCATCTCGTGGTAGGGGTAATATAACCCTAACATTTTACAGTGAACATTTTTATTGCCGGCCAGAACAAGGCTGTTTACTTTTCAACTCGCCGGCATTAAAGGGTTTTTACGTCGACTTTGCAGTTTGAGTTTTGTATTGCGGTGTCAAAGTTTCGGCGTAAATCTTTTGTTTCAAGTTATTAATTGCGGAAGTAATGAGTGCGGTTGGTATGTACCTAATTAAGTATTTTTAGGATGAGATATATTCACTTTAGGAAAGGAGAACTTATCTTATTTTGGTAGTTATATGTGATATAAATATAGTTACGGTAACTCGTATTTAAAAACCTATAAGAAGTTAAGAATTTTTTGTCGTCAGGTGCCTTTAAATCTACGATTAGGTACATTTTTTTTATGATATAGGGGGCAAACGAGCAGCCGGATTGCCTGGTGGTAAGCGCGTTGCCGGCCTTTAAGGGGGGGGGTTGGAGCTCTCTGAACCTTATATTCACCATCAGGAACACAACACTACCTACCTGAAAAGGTAGCAGTGCTATTATGGTTGTGGTCTTCTGTAAGGAGGAGGTACTTCCCCAGTTGGGCTGCCCCAGATTCAAGCGTGATGGGCATCGCTGTGCCCTACCTCTCATTGTAGGACGTAGTTTAAGGACATAGCCGGGTCCAAATACATATATTGTATGTGATCTTTTTACAAATATTTTGAAACCATATAGATGCATAATTAAGTAGACAATAAATCCTCTAGCGTTCAGACGGCCATAGGACAAGTTAACAGTTTCAAATGGGCTGTAAATTTGTTTGTCACCATCGTAGTATTAACATATACCGTCTCACAATTCAGTATTAAAGCGTACCGTGGTACCGTGTCCAGTAATATTTATTTATTTACTTATTATAATGGGATCGAAAGTGAGCCTGAAACGTTAAGAAACTAGGGTCGAAACTGTCGAAAGTGACTCACTGGGCATGTATGGGTTAAATATATGGCATATGCGTGCTCTGTACTAACTGCCACGAACTATGGTTGTTTCCCAACTTTGATACAGTCAGCAGCAGAAGTGGCTAAGCGCCTGAGGTGTTCAAAATGAGGTCAACACATCTATAATGTAATGAGAATACTCATTGATAGGTTTTTTTTTTACTAGCTTTTGTATATGAGTGAATAAACAATTTGTTGTTGTTATTCTGTCCGGTCAGCCAGAAGACATCTGAGGCATAGTTTGTTAGAAGAAATATGGCAGCGCGTACTACTAACACGCTTGGTAGGTGACACATTATGGAAGGGGCATATCGCTACCAGAAATATGCGTGTTTTGTGCATTTAGATGCCATAAAACTGTGGTTTTAAGAGTGACCCAGGGGAACGTAACCATGGCAACGAGGGACAAATAATAGTTGATTCAGCCATATATAAATAAAATAAATAATAAATAAATATTTAGGGACAATCTTACACAAATCGACCTAGTCCTACGGTAAGCTCAGTAAGGCTTGTGTTGTAGGTACTAGACGACGATATATATAATAGATAAGATACATATAAATACTTAAATACATAGAAAACACCCATGACTCAGGAACAAATATCTGTGCTCATCACACAAATAAATGCCCTGACTGGGAATCGAACCCAGGACCTTCGGCTTCATAGGCAGGGTCACTACCCACTCGGCCAGACCGGTCGTCAGAAATATGCACGTTTTGTGCATTTAGATGCCATAAAACTGTGGTTTTAAGAGTGACCCAGGGGAACGTAACCATGGCAACGAGGGACAAATAATAGTTGATTCAGCCATATATACAATTAGAGAATATATATAAATATTTCGTTTATTATGTACACAAAGCCTCCTGGTGGTGGTAGGTTCTCACTAACGGATACCACCATGACGCCGCCATTTCCACAGTCCACATTAAACCCCGATACAATAGGTTTTGTTACCGAGTTTTGATGCGGCATTATTAATGACATCACACGGACAAAGGACAACGAGAATTAATTAACGACTGCACCATTTAAACAAGAGCACATCTACATAGGATTAAAATGTTAGTTAACACCTTTTTCTTCTATAACCATAAAGCCTAACACCATAAGTTATCCATGGCGGTTAGTGCCTTATCAACTTTGGCTTACCTGTGTATGCTTAAATAAAAGAGTATATATGCATGAGGAATGTAAGGTGGTTAAGGCAGTTTGGTTTTGTGAAATTCAGAAGGGAAGGTGTTAATAATGTTGCTTAATAGAGTATCCGGAGGCAAGATATTGTACAGAGGTAGCAAAATTGGCTGAGCGGGTGAAGTGTTCAAAATGACTTATTCTCTCAAGAAAATATAGAGATGTGTTGACCTCATTTTGAATACCTCAACCGCTTAGCCACTTCTGCTGCTGACAGTACAAACTGCATAGAGTACTCGTTACAAATACGTCATAAGTGCCATTGCAATAGTGAGGAGATATTACATTTCACACACGGAGCATGATGACCGATATGCACGGACCACTGACACCTTTGTCCAGAAGTGTGGGTGCATGAACTCGCAAATTACCCGTTCAATTTAATAACTGCCAGTATATCCTCCTAAGGCCCATCATACAATTAAAATGCTACTCGAATCCGTTCTTTATAGTGTAGGAAATAAAGTATAATTTCTTTTGTGTCAAAATCGAAAGAAACAAATGAAAATTCAACTCTGTTCCAATTTTATAAAATTCAAATTTCCTTAAAGTAATTCTAATTAGTACTATAGGAAGCCGTGGGCCTTACGAGGATATAATTAAAAGAGCGTCTGTGCGAGGAGACAAAAGGCGTTAAGTGCTATATCATAGAAAAAGTTGATTAATCTACATATATACAATACTATATGTTTTGTAATAGTACATTTTGATACTAGCAAAAAAAAAATTCTTTTCGACGAGGGTGAACATTGGAGCCCGAGTGAAACGAGGGTGACAATCACCCGAGTCTTAAAGACGTTTTTACACGAGTATCGAACCTAATTTTTCATAGCAAGTGCCTTAAAAAGTGAAATTTACAAGTGCACTTTTTATTTTTACGGACTAGTTAGGAAAAATAAAGGTTGAACACGCCAAAACGTGGGCACATAAAATTACAAATGAATAGAAAACAAAGGTCTACTGAAGCAAAATATATATTGAATATAGTTAAAAATATTATAGTTTATCATGCTAATATATAATAATTTCATTTCAGCCTTTGGATTTGACATGTCACAGTCTTTGTGATAACCAGGACACTGGCACTTTGCACGACGTAATTACCGCATGTTTAAGTAATCTAAGCCAGAATTATTTGCGGATAAGTTAATTATATAACTTTAACAGGTGTCTTTTTCAAATGTCCCTTGATACGGACTAGGGCTCCTGGTATCCGTGATGTACGCCGACACGTAGCTACGTGTTCTTAACACCGCCGGTACTAAGATCACGAATTTCACGAACACGGCCAGGTACGTGTCACGTACCTACGTTCGCATCCGGATTCACGTGACACGCCGTGACACGTAGCCCGTACCTGCGTCCGTATGTGGAGCTTCGGGCTCGATTCCGTTAGATACTTATCGCACGTTTCTTAATTTCGCCCGGGAATATAATAAATAAGGACTAAGTTTTATTCTTAAGATACGTGAAGGCGTGATCACGCCTACACGCATCTACACGGATTCACGTACCCTAATTTCACGTAACCGAATGTCACGTGCGGAACGGACTAGAAAACCGTTGCCGTGATTCACGAAATCGGGCTACGGCTACGTCACGAATCACGGACACGACCGCGAGCCCTAATACGGACCCAGTTCATTGGCATCTGCCTTAATTTAGAGCCACCCGCCTTCATTTAGAACCGTCCACCAAGAGTACAATTTTTGCACTGTTAGCATGTCTATCATGTTAATACCCCTTCGTCTCCGTTATAGTGTAGTGACGACATGATGAATGCTACCAAAATAATCACTATGAGCTGTGACTTCTTTAAAATAGACTCAAGTCATTTTCACAAATATTTCTTGCATTAAATTTCTATGGTCAATGTCTCTTATGCGAATCAATTAACGGCGACGCTAGATACAATCGCAAGTAGCTTGCTGAACCAATAAATAATAGGGATACATAGCATAATTTTTATCTTGCACTCTTCTGGAATGTATTAGCAACTCATACAAGTCAAAGTTTGAAGTAATTGATTCGTTATATATTAATATTTTCACAAGTTTCTTTAGCCTAATCGAATTTTCCAAGGCTGATGGTTGCACCAGTGATTTCGCTCCATCATTGTTTAAAGCTCGCTACCATGAAAACGTAAAATTCTATTGACAACTATTGTAGTATCATATGTTCTCCATACTATAGCTATTTTAATTTAAGTAAAGAAATAAAATTAAACCACCCATGACAAAAAATATTAGCAAAAACGTGTGCCCAAGTTTTGGCGTGTTCAACCTTTAAATTAGGCTTTAATAATTAGGGGCTTGGGTCGATCAGGAAATGTGAACAAATGTCGACTTGTATCAGAACATTACATATAAGATGTTGAGTAAAATCGTTAAGATGGTGCTGTCAAACGTATCCAGGAGTTGACAGAACCGAATACCTATTAATACTACCCGCCTGGTGTTACCCGCGGTTTGTTAAGGAAAAAACGTAGCCTGTGTTAATCTAGGGTGTCAGATAACTTCATAAGTACCTAATTTTATTAAAATCACTCCAGCAGTTTAGACGTGAAGAAGTAACAAACATACACACTCATAAACTCACAAAAATATAAAGTGTAGAAGTGTAGATTTGTTATTCCGGTAGAACCTTAAAATGGCGAAGATGATCTTGAGAATATATTTTTTAATTTTTCTTTCATTATATTATGCATTGACCTACCGGGATATTGTGAAGCTAATTAAGAATTGATCTCAAAATCCGTTTCACCACTATTTGGTCACCACCGGCAGTCCCGGGCCGCGGCCGCCTCGTGGTTTTTTGTAATGTCCACTACCACTTTACAAATCACCAGGCCTACTACCGAACAACGTCATGCTCTAAAAGCAAACTCAATAAATTATTTTACTCATATGTTACTTGTGAAATCATCGATTGATATATTATTGATGGAAGCCCTATTTTATAAGAAGAATTTACAAAAAACGCTAACCACAAACAAAATATGTATACACAAGTTTCACTCAGGAAACCTTCAAAGGAAAACTAAACTCCTTTGTGCGCCGAGTTAGTTTTAACTCACTCTATTTAAAAGTTAAAACCGCGCGACAAGCAAGCTGTTGTCTAAAGTGTTTATTAAGAAAATCTTATAGTTTCTTGTTTGGAAAACACTTTAATTTAAACTCGGTGTAAAACTATTTTGAACTCGTGTCATGTCGAATATCAAAGGCTTTGACAAAAGGAACTGAGCTAAAGGTCAACTGAGAATTGTAAGCTGTTTTGAGAATTGTAAACGTCAAGTTTGGCCCAGTGGTTTCAAATGCCAGTAAGGGTGTTTTCTTTGTGTGATGAGCAAAGATATTTGTTCCTGGTTTATGGTTTTCGATGTATTTCTGCCGTGTGATACCGGCTGACTAGAATAGCACCACCCCATCGTAAGAGGCGACAAAGGGAAAAATTCTACGGACGGCCAACAGCGTCCGTCAAAACCCAATCCACCCGCCTGCCAAGTGTGGCGACTATGGCAACTACCCCCTAAGATGACACAAGTCATATTTGTGGGAGGCCGATGTCCAGCAGTGGACTGCATACGGCTGAAATGTGTGTGTGTGTGTGTTGTGTTGTATTTAAGCATCTGTATATTACATATATCGTTGGCTGAGTACCCTCAGCACAAGCCTTGTGCGTGAAGTGGGGCTCAGGTAATTTGTGTAAGGATGTCGGTAATATTAATTAATTATTAAATATGATTTCGCTATATTAGATAGCGGGAGGGTGTCCTAAGAGACGACAAAGGGAATAAACCGCTAAAACACCGAAACAACAGCGTAGCCAACTCTCTTCTTTCTTCTTTCTCCTGCGCTACCACGCATAGCATAACATTTACAGTGCCCATTCCTCTCTTTTGGCACGAAGTAAATGAACATGTATACATAAATATCATCATCTCATCTTCCTCGCGTTACTCCGGTATTTTGCCACAGCTCATGGGAGCCTAAGGTCCGCTTGGCAACTAATCCCAGGATTTGTTGTAGATACTAGTTTTACGAAAGCGACTGCCATCTAACCTTCCAACCCGGAGGTTAAACCAGGTATATTTGGGATTAGTCCGGTTTCCTCACGATGTTTTCCTTCACCGAAAAGCGACTGGTAAATATCAAACGATATTTCGTACATAGTTCCGATAAACTCATTAGTACGAGTCGGGGTTTGAACTTGCGACCTCCGGATTGCAAGTCGCACGCTCTTACCGCTAAGCTACCAGCGCTCTAAATGTATTCATAAATATATGTACACTATAAACGTGCCATACTTTTGGCCTGTCTCTAGTTAAACAATAAAATGGTTCAAAACCTTTCATAAAAGCAGGTCTAAATACCGTAAAACCCTGCTTTGATTCTTCTCGCAAAACACCAGCTCAAATTTTCATAACTTAACCCGCCACGCGCTTGCGGCGTCGAGTAGATGATACCTGCATTATGCAACAGCCCGCATTTAACCTGCGTGCACGCGATACCGGTACTATGTTATTCATACCGCTACGTGGTACCGGTAATTTATATTTGCATATCTTCGCTGCTGCAGTTTGGGGTTAATTTCAATAATGATGTTTTGGCTCATCTGAGTTATGTTCAGAGATTTAGTTGAGTAACGTGAAATATTAATAGCGTACGAAGTGATGATTTTGTCTTGTTTCTGTTTTACCAGTAGGTATATAATGTGTATTTTTCATACGGGCGTATAAGTTGCCCACATACAGTATCCAGTAATGCGACTCGTATTACATTAATAATTTTGGTAAATAGTGTTATAACATAGTTGTAACGATTTTTTTAAGTCTGACCGGGCAGCGATGGAGGCAGTCCAACTTATTTTGACATGACAAGTAATTACTGACATGACGCATCGGTACGTTAATTACTATGGATGCAATACATTGCGTGCTTAATTTTTATGTATGAAATATAAATAACCTATTTTTTTTAACAAAATGAATGAAAATAGGTTCTTGAGGTCCAATACTAATCGCCACTACAATATACGCCCGTATGAAAAATACACACTGTATTATATAGTATGCATGTCCATATGGCATAATACTAGACCATTACATGTACAAGCGGACAGCAACCGTAAGTGTGATTACTATATTGACGTCTCTTCTTTCTTTTCTTATTATAAATGTGTTCACTGGTTGTAAATTAGTTAATTGCATTGCCAAAAAGTTTTTTTTTTTGTTACCGATCGTGATTTTTTCACCTGATGGCCTAATCGGAAGATCAGCGCCGGCCCGCTATTCGCTAGCAATATGTTGAGATGAGGCCATTTCATGGCACTTTTTTGGATTCTTTTTTTTATTTCCTGATGTATAATATATCTGTGTTTGTGTTAACGAATAAAAACTATTCTATTCTATAAAATACTAAGGCAGTTTTTTTTTAAATAAAATGAATGTCAGATTTGAGACGATAATGATATGTGCGTGACGGGCCGGTGAAGCGAACGGACACTCAGCACTCTTAGTGCTTGAAAATGGACGCTTTCTTCTTCGTCGTATCCTCATGGCTGTTGGCTTTGACGACGGTGGACTCCTTTCACCAACGCTCTCCAAGCCACGCGATCTTGGGCCCGCTGCATGCTGGCCTGTAGTGTTGTTTCAGTGACTGAAGTTATTCGTCCGCCCATCTTTGGCAACAACAACATTTTTCTCAAATAAACGGGTTTAAATCTTATTTTTATTTTAACTTTCGTGAGACATAGTATAATAATTACTAATTAATACCGCTAGCATGGAAGCCTGCCGTTTATGGGAAACATCAACCTTACAGAGTGTTAATTGTAACAGTTTATTGGACAGAGTGAGTTCGGTGTGCTTAGAGTAGTTGTTGGTGGACAGATCGAACCCGCGTCCTACCGCACCGCGGTCCTGCGTTGTCGGACCGGCCTTAACCGGTTTTGACATTATAAGCGTTAGTGCGCGATGGGCCGGCGACGCGATCGGCGAACCGAACGGATACTCAGCACTCTTAGTGCTTGAAAATGGAGGCCTATGATATCCGAAACATGTCGGGCGAGTAACGAGCCGTGTATTCATTTATAAAATAATACAATGACAAAAGTTTAAATAGCAAAAATTAAAGATTATCCCAAAAATGAACTTGTAGCCCGTTCGGTCCATAACAAGAGCTGGCAAAGGCGGGGATTGGCCCGCGACGGGCCATGAATTCATAATACGGATTGCATTTTGTGAAAAGGGTTTATATCATTTTATTATTCAATATTGGAGCTCAATGGGACTAGAAAGGGTCCATCTATCAAGCGAAATTTGTTTAATATTTCACAAGGCACGAGATATTTTACTTAATATATATGTACCTAATAAAAATTCGGGGTTCATGTATGAAAATGTATTTATGCTGTGTATAAATTATTCACTCACGCGACATGTTTCGGTAAACATAAGCCATATATATTTTTGAGCAGTAAGAGTGCGACTTGCAATCCAGAGGGCGCTTCGAGCCCCGGCTTCTGCCAATGTGTTTCTCGGAACTTATGTACGAAATATCATTTGATATTCGCCAGTCACTTTTTGGTAATTCCAATAAGGCTGAAGGCACTGTGACGCGTCCGCAACTATTATGCGTTCACATTTACCGTCGGGCAGTGTTGTACAGAAGCGATCGTAGCCCACAAAAATAGTCCCGTCGGAAGATCAGCGCTGACTCTCGGGTCAGCTTTTATGCTGAGGCTGGTCCATTTCGTGGCAAACTTATTAAATTACACTTTATTTTTAATATTATAATTGTTTTATGTTACATTTTTGTAATGTTTTGTAATGAATGTAGTTTATCACGAATAAAAATTTGTATTTTTATTTGAATTTATATGGCATTTGCTTTCGTAAAACTAGTGTCTACGCCAAATCCTGGGATTAGTTTCCAAGCGAACCTCAGGCTCCCATGAACCTTGGCAAAATGCCAGGACAACGCGAGAAAGTTCAAAAAAACCGGCCAAGAGCGTGTCGGGCCACGCTCAGTGTAGGGTTCCGTAGTTTTTCGTCGTAAACCATATACGTAAATTTCAGACGATTGTCTCTGTCACTCTTAACGCCTTAATTGGAGTAAAAGAGAAATGCTCGACATATACGAATTTCGATGTTCGCGGTACCGGGCCTGAAGTGATGAAGTGTGTCTTGTCATTCAATAGAGATTTTGACAGCCATATCTTAGGGAATAAGGGCTAATTTATTAACAATTTGTAAGAAACTATCGCCTTAACGACTTTAGTGCTGGAATAATATAAAGTACCTATTATGCTCGCAAAAAAGCCTAAGATATATGCAATCCTACGGCACTTCCGCCTTTCTCGAGCGAAAGCATAGACCATTTTACCAAAAACTCGTAAGATGTATGAAATCCTGCGGCGCTTACAGTTTTTTCGAGTTGATAAAGTTTGTATGGGGGAACAATATTTTCGTTTTTTAGTATATTACTCGATTTTTTTCATACTTTCTCACCGTTTAAACCTTCCCTGAGTTACTACAAATATTTCAAGACCAAAATTAGCCAAATCGGTAAAGCCGTTCTCAAGTTATAGCGTGACAGAGGAGAAATAGGGGTAATTTTTATACATATAGATTTTTTTCAAAAACTATTAAACCTATCAAGTTCAAAATAATTTTCCTAGTAAGTTTATGTAAAGTTGTACTTTTGAGATTTTTTTCATATTTTTTAAACTTGTGGTTCAAAAGTTAGAGGGGGGGGGACGCACTTTTTTTTACTTCTGGAGCGATTATTTCCGAAAATATTTACATTATCCAAAAATGATGTTAGTAAACCCCTATTCATTTTTAAATACCTATCCAACAATATATCACACGTTAGGATTAGAATGAAGAAAAAAATCACTCCCCACTTTACGTATAGGGGGGGTACCCTAAGAAAACATTTTTTTCCACTTTTTATTTTTGCACTTTGTCGGCGTGATTGATATACATATTGCTACGAAATTTCAGCTGTCTAGCGCTAACGGTCACTGAGATTATCCGCGGACGGACGGACGGACGGACGGACGGACAGACATGGCGAAACTATAAGGGTTCCTAGTTGACTACGGAACCCTAAAAAGGTGTGTATAATTTCTTAAAGGGGTGTCTATAGGCTACGGTAACTATCCGTATGCTTGTTGGTCAGCATCGTTCTATACAAAAAAAGGAAGGTGGGGTACAGATGATGATGTCGGCTCTGGGTTCAAATCCCAATAAGTGCAATATGTAGTGTTGCTGCTCAAAAACCAACGCAAAATAAAATAATGTTACAAAATAATTTAACTTGTTACTTCTAAGTACTAGGTAACTGCCGTCGACGGTATAAAACTACAAGATATTTGAAGTTCGTAAATCTTACGTTATTCAAGACTTCACAACTTGAAGGTAGTATGTCAACTGCTTCAAAGTGCTCGGATGCCTCAGCTGTCGACTTGAGCAATTTAAAATTTCAACTCCTAACAATCTGGAAGTCGACTCAGACGTGTCTGACTCAAAGTTGGCCTTTTGAGTGTACTTATTTGGAGTAACAAGCATTCTGTTGGGATATTGTTTATATAAAATGTTTTTACATAAATGTTTTTGAGATAATGTTAGACGAATCTACCTAGTTCAACAGTATATAAGGCTCTATAAGGCTTGTTATAGGTACTAGACGGTGATATATGTTTTCACTGAAACAAAATTAACGAGTATGAAACAAGGGCTGCATTTTTATAGTGATATAAATGATAAAGATGGCTATACTCACGTTTATACGTGTTTCTGTGACGACCGGTCTGGCCTAGTGGGTAGTGACCCTGCTTCTGAAGCCGGTGGTCCTGGGTTCGATTCCCAGTCGGGGCATTTATTTGTGTGATGAGCACAGATATTTGTTCCTGAGTCATGGGTGTTTTTCTATGTATTAAAGTATTTATATTTATCTATCTATTATATATATCGTCGTCTAGTACCTACAACACAAGCCTTACTGAGCTTACCTAGTCCTACGGTAACTAGGTCGATTTGTGTAAGATTGTCCAGAAATATTGATTTATTATTTTATTTATTTACAATGTATCACGAAAATTTTAATACAAATATTGCATTTTTATACTTAAAACTTGTAACTGTAGAACCGAATAATTTTCAAACACCGGCGTTATCCTGACCATATTTAGAGACTAAAATGTCCAATAAACCTAGAAAGGTTTAAGAGCTAGGAAGAATTTAAGAATAAATTAACGTCGTTTCGAAGTTAGAACCAATTTTTTTTTTAATTGAAAATCCGCACCGTAGGATTTCACTACGGCGATTTTACCACTATGGAACTAGCTATGCGTATCCCTTTTGACATACATCAAAGTGACAGAAAACGATTTGTATTAACTTAGATTTAAAAAAAAATGGTTTTATTGGTTTCCAGTCTTAGATTTTTCATTAACATTTTTATAACAAAATATTTTATTTCCTCTCTTAGATGTGTGTTTTTGAGAGGTAGGGCACAGCGATGACCATCACGCTTGAATCTGGGGCAGCCCAACTGGGGAAGTACCTCCTCCTTACAGTAGACCACAGCCATAATAGCACTGCTACCTTTCAGGTATGTAGTGTTGTGTTCCTGATGGTGAGTAAGGTTCCCAGAGCTCCAACCCCCTTAATGGTCGGCAATGCGCTTGTGACTCCCCTGGTGTTACGTGTGCCCATGGGCGACGGTAATTGCTTACCATCAGGCAATCCGTCTGCTCGTTTGCCACCTTTTGTCATAAAAAAAAAGATGTTCTCAAAATATGCTATTTTTTCCGCCCTTCCACAATATTTTTAACGAATATTTAAAATTTCTCGCTGTTCGGCTGTGTGCCCTTCCTGTCTTCAAATCCCGTTAAAAAGATCATTACTTGGCTTTTGCTTAATTAATCCCCTTCGCGTTTATTTTATACAGGATATTTTAAATGTTTGGTCGTTCAATTGGTATTAAATTTTATTTGTTTTTTTTTATGACATAAGCGACAAACGAGCAGACGGATTACCTGGTGTTAAGCAATTACGGTCGCCCATGGGCACCCGCAACACCAGGGGAGTCACAAGCGCGTTGCCCGCCTTTAAAGAGGGTTGGAGCTCTGAGAACCTTACTCACCATCAGGAACACAACACTACATACCTGAAATGTGGCAGTGCTATTATGGCTGTGGTCTTCTGTAAGGAGGAGGTACTTCCCCAGTTCCCAGTCCCAGGCTTCTCCAGACTCAAGCGCGATGGTACTTCGCTGTGCCCTACCTCTCATTGTTGGACGTAGTTTAAGGACATACCCGGGTCCAAAACGTTCCTATATTTCGGCACTGTTACAAGCGCCATCTTCGCGGAATTGCAGAACTATCGGAAACTCGTCTATTTAAACATACATAATAACTACATATCATGTTTTGAATAATAGTTGTAACCTATTTCTCTTTGTTACTTTGTTTTAGAAACCATCTCAAATTATACATGTTTGGTAAACAAATACCAAAAATACCATTAACGGAATCGTGTACGTGAAAATACACCACAGTTTCATTCCAATCGCGCTCCGGCCTTAAGCGAGTGTAATATTTTTAAAACCAGCGTAATACTCTCTGCTATTACTCTAATATTTCGAGGTCTCATCACTTTGGTTAGTTTAAGAATTGGACTCGCTTGTTGTCACACGAGCAATGGTAACGATGCGTTGAGTCTCGCTTACGTTTAATGGGACAATGCATCATTCATCGGGAGCGGCACCAGGAATTCTGGTTCGCGGTGAATCGCGAGTGAGAAACAGAGCGTGAGTAACGCACCTGACGTAGATAGATGCAGCTAAATCATTTTCATATTTTAACTTCGTTAATGCCATTGTAGAAATTGTATTGGCATTGTTCTGAAAATGTTGAACACTGGAAGAACTGAAGCTGCCTCGTGGAAGGGCAAAATACGTCTCTTTTGAGGATTTCAATTTGTTTAAAATAAAGGGTTGTAAGCGGTTAGACAATGCGAGAATCCTTTGGAGTTGCAGGCGTCCATAGGGTTGTATATAAAAAAAAATAGCACCAGAAACGTGACTGAATTCTACGATTGGAAATTAATACTTGTCCCTATATTTGTTTGTACATACTACTGAGCCACTGAGCGATGAAAAGCATCTCTCAAGCAAAGCTCTTGCGCGAAATGGATAAAGTATTCTATTAAATGTATTTAAAAGTATTATTGATAAAATCCATATTTTTACTTAGGCGGTTTTGCTTCTATACCTCTCAATTGCCAAACACCTACCACTGCACCTACAAAAACCCCTACATCTTTCTTTATACCGCAGTCAACTGTGCACTTTCAGTAATATCGGAGTCATTGTGTGCCTAACTGGAACGCACCGTAACCGCGACAATATATATATGGTTCTGATTTTAAAAAAAACTAACCTTCGTTTGCATGACGCATCTGCAATGGCTGTGCCGGTAAAATTATAAAAAAAGTTCTTTATTTAATTTATAGAAGTCTGTAGAAGAATAACTATATTCATCCCATTCAAGCTGATAATGTCTCCTAGTGTGAGAAAAGAAGAATACGATTATGTCAGTCCACGCTCTAATTACTCTGACTAAACTATACGATAGCGTACAGTGCCAAACTGCACTCAAAAGCTCGAGTCGGGTCAAAGTGCGAAGTTCGTCAAAGTCCTAATGTTGGTCTAACTCAAACGTCACGATTAGTCTGGTTGGCAAACAAAATCGAAGCGACACCTTGGTAATGCAGACAAATGTTTGATCAAACATTCGAGACAGATATTAAAGCTATACGGGGTATGAATATAAAGGCTAGTTGGTTATAGTACTGTAAGTCGTAATAGTACAAGTAGTTATTATTGTAATCGCCACATTTGGGTAACATATTTGTGTGGATAATTTGTATAGAGCCTAAAAAATCGACCTGAAAAACTAAAAAACTGCGCCTACCCATGGTATGACCATGGGATTACTAATTTCTTAGGATGTATGAAACTGGCAAACTGTGGCAGCCCTTGGTAGAGGAATGTCTTATGTGACGTCACTGCGCGGATAAGCCTTCTTGGTCGGATTTTTATTTTATGTCACGATCTGATATGTAGATACAGAGACAGCGAGAGAGAGAGAGAGAGAAAGAGAACATTAGACAAATTTGATTTGAACGGAATTTGACGATAGAAGTTTAAAAAAATACATAGTGATTCTTATTATAAATAGATCGATTGTAGATTTTCATCTGTTTTCGTACCTGTATTTCCATCAGTTTATGTTAGTATTATGTATATATATGTATGTTTATGCATGTATATTATATTAATGTATATAAGTATGTTTAAT
This sequence comes from Grapholita molesta, assembly GCA_022674325.2. Lineage (NCBI taxonomy): Eukaryota > Metazoa > Arthropoda > Insecta > Lepidoptera > Tortricidae > Grapholita > Grapholita molesta. The sequence continues at coordinate 1,616,174 of CP053130.2, forward strand.
TTATGTTTAAATGTTTTTTAATTGGTTTATGTTTATTTTGTTATTTTATGAACCGCCTACAACCTCTCTGCTTTGCCTAAAGGTTGACTGGTAGAGAATGCTTTGTAGCATTAAGTCCGCCTTTTGTACTTTTGTGTTTTGTGCAATAAAGACTAAATAAATAAATAAATAAATGATAAAAATAAATACATAAATATTTCGGAACAATCCCACACAAATCGACCTAGTCACTAGGCACTAGAGTCACTAGACGATGATATATATAATAGATAGATACATATAAATACTTAAATACATAGAAAACACCGATGACTCAGGAACAAATATCTGTACTCATCACACAAATAAATTCCCTGACTGGGATTTCAACCCAGGACCATCGCCAGACAAATATGAAATAAATTGACCATTAGGGCCAAATACCCAGGACCGTAGGCAGTGTTACCCACAAGGCCAGACTAGTCGTCATAAAAATGCCCCGTGGAATCCTATGTCTAATTACCAACTAAAATTAGACTTACTTTTAGTTTAAACGTATTCACAGAATCTTTTGTGAGCCGAGCAGAGCCAAACACAATGAACGATTCTCCTCAGTTAATTGCGCTTGGAATGATATTTTCAATGAATGGAAAACATTGGAGGGATTATTGTGATATGGAAGAAAAGCTCGTTTGTTACTAGCACTTACTAGCTCCAGTCTCTTATGAGATTATATTAATTCGCCATCTTAAATTCAGTCAGTCAGTCGGAGTCAGGGATTTGAGTTGTCTGGGAAACGAAAATCATAAGCTTCCGGTTGAGCCTTAAAATGGCGAAGATGTCTTGAAAATATATTTTGTTTTTTGTTCTTTAAAGTTGTTTAGTGTGTAATATCGACAGCTATTATGCAGTGATGTAACGCAATATTGTGCAGCTAATGAAGAATTGATCTTATAACGCGTTTCACCATTATTTGGTCTCCACCGGCAGTCCCGGGGCTGCGCTTCGTGGCTTTTTGTAAAGTCTAGCTATCACTTTACAAAACGCAAGACCTACTACCAAACAACGTCATGTTCTAAGAGTACCACAGAGAGCTATCATAAAAACGGTACGAAAAGTATGGCGAAACCCCAGTACCCTCACCATGAGTTGTGACATTGAGGTTTGCGATAACGAGTATCTCGTTCGCACTCAAATAGTACAAGCGAGATGCACAGATAGTAAACTCGATACTTGTTATCGAAAACCTCAAAGTTACAACTCATGGTAAGGGTACTGACTTCTACTCGTATGCTACCTCGGTTCCAGACGTAAAGTGCCCGTCTCTTAGACTACAACAGTATAAAATCTAATACAAGATGTACCTAACAAAATAATTAATGAGTATATACGGTTTTAATTTCTGATTAAAAGAAAGCGCGAAAAAAAAATTTATACGAAAAATTTTTTTGCTGTTGATATAGAGGATTGACTGACTTGAACAATCTGCCCTTTTCGTCTATTTTTTTCTTAATCAGAACACGACCCCGAATATACCCTTGAACGGAACTACTGCTTGTTGTGTGTGTGTTGTGTATGTACATGTGTGTGCGTATTGTGTGCATGTAATCAAGTGCTCAAATATCATCGCGTTGTAGTTCCTGTTATATTGGCAGTTTTACTGTAGTTTACCCCAAAATACTAAATAAGCGAGACTTAAAGTTGAAAACTTTAAACTCGGCTTACTGCTGACTATGAGTGTTGTTTTCTGTGTTCACTAATATTTTCCCCAAACTGTAATGGTGTTGGTTTTATTTTGCATAATTTTGTGTTCGGAATTTCAAAAGTACTTGGTAATTTTAGCTGATTAAATACGCGAAGTATTTGAGTGTAAAGTGATATCTCCGGTACATGGTTTTAGTACGGACCTAACTCACCGTATTTGAGTGTAAAGTGATATCTCCGGTACATGGTTTTAGTACGGACCTAACTCACCTTCTTTTCTCCTCACCTCTTAAGGTGGTCTGACGTCCTGGTCAAAGTCGTGGGAACCCACTGGAGGCAAGCATTGCAGAAGCGGTAGTTTTGGTCATCATTTCGGTCTTTCGGAATGTTGAATGATGATGATGCTGATTTAACGAAACTTGTTAATAACACACCAGCAAACTAAATGAAAAGCCTCCTCGAACTGCCAATCAAAATTAATTGCGCAACCATAGTGATTCTAAATGAATTTTGTTCAGAGATATAATCCAATATCGATGTGGGTACCCAGGACTTTCTCCTGCGAACTCTGGCTGTGGAATGAGCCACTGCCACTGTTGTCCCGAGGGATTACAGATGGGGTTCTTCAAAAAAGGAGTGCACATATTTATAAAGGGTCGGCGACGCGCATGTAACACTTCTGGATTTGCAAGGCTGCGGTAATTGTTTACCATCAGTAGGGTCGTATGCTTGTTTGCACCCAATGTAGTAAAATAAAACTGTCGCTAAATATAGTTCGGCGAGAAAATTCCTCCTGACGTATAGTTGAAACATTTATTTAGATAACAATGTTTTGCTAATCACAAAGGCTTCACGTTTGTGAAGTCTCTAGCATTTTACGAAGAGCCTAAGTCTCCACGTGACGCGGACGAGGCTTCGGCACTCTTCTTCCTTGATCATGGAGACCTAGGATCTCTTATAAAGTGAATGAAGAATATCGCGTAATGCCACATCTCATCCCGCGGATGGTGTGAAAGGTAAAAAAAACAGACGGATGGGAGGCAGCTTCCGAATCAACAGCTACGTGTAGATACTAGGGTGTAACAACTTGGGGGATCCAAGCTGATAGAAGTCAGATTTGGGGGAGACATTCCTCCAGCAGTGGACTTCTTACGGCTGAAATTTTGGAGTTGTTGTAATACGAGTAACCTTTGAAAATTTTAAATATTAAAATATCTGGAGAACGTTTTTATTACGTCTTCACGCGACGAACAAAGTCGAAAAACAAAGTCGGTGTATTAAATATAAAATATATAGAATTAACTTATAGCAAAAATATGTCTGCATGTAAATCAACGTGTATGTACCTTTATGTAAATCGACCTAGCGGTAAGTTCGATACGAGTTATTTAAATATAATATAAATAATTTGGGGTTCTAAATTAAGAAGCAGAAATTGTTTGAAAGCTGAAGCTGTAACTAAATACTAGGTTAAGAACACTTTAACTTAAACAAGATAGTACCTAAATATTTATTATAATCATTTTTCTTGCTAAAACAAACAAGAAAAAAAAATATATTTTGTTCTAGGACTTCCCAATGTTAGTAAGTAGTTCCTTGCTAGTCTTACTATTGTAACATTGCACTCAGAAATATCTATGAATTCCAAGTTTCAATTGTAACAAAGAAGTTTATTGCTCCACAGTAGCACGTTTACGAGTCGCAATATTAACGCTGACATTTATTACGAATGCAAATTCAGAAGAGGAAAACGAAGTCGAAAAGCGTTGTACTTTGAATGTGAAATAAATCAGAAGTTGAGTACCTAACTGTTTATGCCACACAATGGTGTAAAGAAATGACAAAATGAAACTTATTAACAGACCTTATTAACGGACCCGGGTATGTCCTTAAACTACGTCCAACAATGAGAGGTAGGGCACAGCGATGACCATCACGCTTGAATCTGGGGCAGCCCAACTGGGGATTTACCTCCTCCTTACAGAAGACCACAGCCATAATAGCACTGCTACCTTTCAGGTATGTGGTGTTGTGTTCCTGATGGTGAGTAAGGTTCCCAGAGCTCCAACCCTCCTTAAAGGCCGGCAATACGCTTGTGACTCCTCTGGTAATGCCCATGAGCGACGTGCCCATGGGCGACGGTAATTGCTTACCATCAGGCAATCCGTCTGCTCGTTTGCCACCTATGTCATAAAAAAAAAGACCTGAGAGATTTAAGAGACATTCACACGGATACAGTTGGACATAAATTATAGTAGGTAGTTTCACGAGAGTTGAAGTCTCTCACACAACAACATCTCATGTATCTTTGCCACCGTCGTTGTATAAAAAAAAATGATATTTTTTTCCAAAGTTATTTGCAATGATTACGAAATACATAAAGGATTTGTTGATCTTAGATACAATAAACAGAAAACGCCCGCATACCGCATGCATGCTGATTAAAAACTTAACGCTACGCTACTCGCCCCGCCAACCGCTCCGCTTGTTCCTCTACAAATAAAACGGTGTCAGATATTTTCACCCCTTGTTCAAAGTACAGGTGACAACGTGTACATTTCAATCGGATTGAAAAATCGCAGCCCGCAACAGGTATAAGCTGCATATACAGCGCTAAGCCGATTGATTCACGTCAGTGAACGCCAGTACCCTTACCATGAGTTGTGACTTTGAGGTTTTCGATAACGATTATCGAGTTTACTATCTGTGCATCTCGTTCGCCCTAAAATAATACAAGCGAGTAGCACAGATAGTAAACACGATACTCGATATCGAAAACCTCAAAGTCACAACTCATGGTAAGGGTAATGATCAAACTGTTGCTTTCGACCTGTGTGAGGATATCACACGGGATAACAAAAGTTCCGATTGGACAATACGATAATGATGATATCACAGGGATTCTAGCGCATTCTTGATTATACATTTATTTATTCATTATAATATCACAAACACCACGTATGACGACATTGACAACACAATATTTATACTGGACGTGATATTTACAAGACTATAAAATCATGATTTTGATCATTTTTTACTATGGGGTCAAGTTTGTAAAATGAAATAAAAATTGAGCTGTTCCATAGAAAAGTTCAAGTGTAAGTTGACGGAAATGTATGAGGGAGTTGTTTTTTTTTACAATTTACAAAGTTGACCCCAAAGTAAAAATTATTCCAAATTATGGCCGGATTGATATTCTTGTATCATGTTTTTTTATAATAATAAGAAACATAAAACGAGGATCTGTGCAAATATCAGAATTAAGAATGAAGGATGAAAAATAAGCATCTGATTGGAGTTAGCTCTAGATATTTTTTGTAAATTTTACAACTATTTAATGTAAAACTTTGGAACTTTTAATCTTGTAATAAATCAACTAGTAATTTTGTCTCTCGCTTTAAGGAATTGATAATTCTTAAACTTTTAGGATTCTTAAGATTGTAAGCGAAACTTAAAGTTGAAAACTTTAAACTCGGCTTACTGCTGACTATGAGTGTTGTTTTCTGTGTTCACTAATATTTTCCCCAAACTGTAATGGTGTTGGTTTTATTTTGCATAATTTTGTGTTTGGAATTTCAAAAGTACTTGGTAATTTTAGCTGATTAAATACGAAAAGTATTTGATTGTAAAGTGATATTTACTCCGGTACATGGTTTGAGTATGGACCTAACTTACCTTTTCTTTTCCTCACCTCTCAAGGTGGTCTGATGTCCTGGTCAAAGTCGCGGAAACCCATTGGAAGCAAGCATTGCAGAATCGGTTTTGGTCATCATTTCGGTCTTTCGGAATGTTGAATGATGATGATGCTGATTTAACGAAACTTGTTAATAACACATCAGCAAACTAAATGAAGAGCCTCCTCGAACTGCCAATCAAAATTAATTGCGCAACCAAAGTGATGCTAAATTAATTTCGTTCAGAGATATAATGCAATATCGAGGTACCCAGGACTTTCTCCTGCGAACTCTGGCTGTGGAATGAGCCACTGCCACTGTTGTACCGAGGGATTACAGATGGGGTTCTTCAAAAAAGGAGTGCACATATTTATAAAGGGTCGGCGACGCGCATGTAACACTTCTGGATTTGCAAGGCTGCGGTAATTGTTTACCATCAGTAGGGCCGTATGCTTGTTTGCACCCAATGTAGTAAAATAAAACTGTCGCTAAATATAGTTCGGCGAGAAAATTCCTCCTGACGTATAGTTGAAACATTTATTTAGATAACAATGTTTTGCTAATCACAAAGGCTTCACGTTTGTTCAGTCTCTCGCATGTTGGGAATAGCCTAAGTCTCCACGTGACGCGAACGAGGCTTCGGCACTCTTCTTGCTTGATAATGGAGACCTAGGATCTCCTATAAAGTGAATGAAGAATATCGCGTAATGCCGTATCTCATCCCGCGGGTGGTATGAAAGGTAAAAAAATCGACGGATGGGAAGCAGATTCGGAATGAACAGCTATGTGTAGATACTATAGGGTGTGACAACTTGGGGGATCCAAGCTGATAGAAGTCAGATTTGGGGGAGACATTCCTCCAGCAGTGGACTTCTTACGGCTGAAATGTTGGAGTTGTTGCGATATGAGTAACTTTTGTAAATTTTAAATATTAAAATGTCTCGAGAGCCTTTTTATTACGTCTACGCGACGCAACAAGACCTAAATTCTCCAAATGATAACTAAAAAAATAAGATGTTATTCAAAGAATAAAGTCGGTATATTAAAAATAAAATTTATAAAATGAACTCACTATTTATATATGATTACGGCAAAAATATATCTGACTGTAAATCAAAACTTGTATGTATGTAAATCGACCTACCTAGTGGTAAGTTCAATACGAGATGTTCAAACATGATTTAAGTAATTTGGGGTTCCACATTAAAAGCTGAAATTACCTGAAAGCTGAACTAAAGCTGAGCTCCCTTCGTCTGTATTCCCGGTAAGATATAATTTGGGTCTTTTCAAGGAAAGAGTGAATAGGCTGTTACTGAACCAGCGTGCTACACCCTCGACCTCGTCGTCACTTTCCATCAGGTGCGACTGAGGTCAAACGCTGGTCAGTCTTTGATAAAAAAAAATAAAAAAATACTAGATTAAGAACACTTTAACTTAAGCAAGATAGTACCTAAATATTTATTTATTTATACATTTTATTTATTTCATAATATTAAATTACAATATAAATTATCTATCTATACAGATTTAGTTATATTATGAATATAACAATGTAATAGTTTATAATCATTTTTCTTGCTAAAACAAACAGGAAAAAAATGTATATTTTGTTCTAGGAACTTCCCAATATTAGTAAGTAGTTCCTTGCTAGTCCTACTATTGTAACATTGCACTCAGAAATATCTATGAATTCCAAGTTTCAATTGTAACAAAGAAGTTTATTGCTCCACAGTAGCACGTTTACGAGTCGCAATATTAACGCTGACATTTATTACGAATGCAAATTCAGAAGAGGAAAACGAAGTCGAAAAGCGTTGTACTTTGAATGTGAAATAAATCAGAAGTTGAGTACCTAACTGTTTATGCTACACAATGGTGTAAAGAAATAACAAAATGAAACTTATTAACAGACTTGAGAAATTTAAGAGACATTCACACACATACAGTTGGACATATTACGAGGGCTGTTCCGTATATAGTTAGTCAAGGGCGTACTATTAATCGTATTAATTTAATTTTACTATAGCTTGAAGGCAAATTTTATTGCAAACTCTTTCGTGTAAATGTCACTGGCTAGTAACATTTTGTTATTTATTTATGAAGTCACAAAAAAAACATGTCTGTCACTTTTTGTTCGCAAAAATGGAGCTAACGCGGGAAGCATTTCGTGCTATGATATATTATGTTTATAAACGAGGGTTAACATACAAAGATTCTCATGAAAATTTGACTAGTGTTTTTGGGGCATTATCCCTATCTTTTGCCACTGTCAGTTACTGGTTCCGTGAATTTAAGCGTGGGTGGAGCGACATCAAAGATGAGCCTAGACCGGGGCGACCACCAACGGCAGTCACTCCAGAAAATGTTATCAAGGTGGAGTGGCCAGGGATCGGATACCGGTATTATTTGCGAACCGTTCTCGGCATTGGCCAAGAACCGAATTAATAGCGTTCTCGTTCGCGGATACCGATATTTATGGTTTGGTTCTAAGAACGAACGTTTGCAAGGCAAGAACGTTCCCGAGGAACGATATTAACCGGTATTTTTGAATTTGAACAAAAGGAAAAGAACCGTTCTTTCAATAGCGTTCTTGGTAATGGTTACCGGTATTTATAATGGTTTTAGGCATGAACATTAGTAAGTCAATACCGTTCGTGAGAACGATATTAACCCGTTCTTTTGAACTCGTAGGAAATAAAGGGAGCGAGCGGCGACAGTGAACGGAAATAAAACATGGAAGCAGCATGCGCGAACATTGTCAGTTGCTGGTTCCGTGAATTTAAGCGTGGGTGGAGCGACATCAAAGATGAGCCTAGACCGGGGCGACCACCAACGGCAGTCACTCCAGAAAATGTTATCAAGGTGGAGTGCCGAGTGGCTAATCAAAGAATATCGAAACATGATGCATTAAGAGATTCAGGACGAACTGAAGATTGGATCCCGGGCAGTTTCTACCATTTTGCATGACCACCTACAAGTTCGGAAGGTTTCGTCTCGGTGGATACCACATTTTCTCACACAGTAGCAAAGAGATAGATGTGTCGATTAGTGCAAATTTCTGCTAAAAAAATTCGATAAAGGCAATTCTCAACGATTGAACTACATTGTGACATCCGACAAATCTTGGATATATAGCTACGACCCATTCACATAACAGCAATCGACACAACGGGTCTCTGAAGATGATAATTTACCTACTAAAGTAGTTCGCGACCGAAGCGTCAACAAAAAAATGGTTGCTGTTTTTTCCGACGTAGTGGACCTGTAGCCGTAATTCCACTTGGAGGTCAGAAAATAGTTACCAGCCAATGGTACAGTGAAGTTTGCTTGCCACAGGCCTTCCAGGAGCTGAACGTCAGTCGTCCAAGTACTGGAACCCGGGGCATCATTTTTCATCAAGATAATTCTCCGGCTCACACGTCTGCCAGAACCATGGATTATTTTAGCAAATCAGGAGTGCAACTACTACCACGCCCTGCGTACAGCCCTAACCTGGCTCCGTGTGATTTTTTTATGTTCCCCACGTTACAAAAATCATTACGTGGACGACGATTTTCGACGGCGGATGAAGCAGTGGATGAATTCAGGCGACTTTTTTTTGACCTTCCGCAAGAACAGTTTTTTTCCTGTTTTGAAAGTTGGTTCAGTCAAATGCATAAGTGCATAAATGTAGCAGGGAAATACTTTAAAAAGTTCTAAATAAAGTTTTATTATATTCCTTATAGTTTTTGTTTAACTAAAAATTTTCGGAACAGCCCTCGTATAGTAGGTAGTTTCACGAGAGTTGAAGTCTCTCACACAACAACATCTCATGTATCTTTGCCACCGTCGTTGTATAAAAAAAAATGATATTTTTTCCAAAGTTATTTGCAATGATTACGAAATACATAAAGGATTTGTTGATCTTAGATACAATAAACAGGGAACGCCCGCATACCGCATGCATGCTGCTTAAAAATTTGAAGCTACGCTACTCGCCCCGCCAACCGCTCCGCTTGTTCCTCTACAAATAAAACGGTGTCAGATATTTTCACCCCTTGTTCAAAGTACAGGTGACGTATACATTTCAATCGGATTGAAAAATCGCAGCCCGCAACAGGTATAAGCTGCATTTACAGCGCTAAGCCGATTGATTCACGTCACTGAACGCCAGTACCCTTACCATGAGTTGTGAGTTTGAGGTTTTCGATAACGAGTATCGAGTTTACTATCTGTTCATCTCGTTCGCACTAAAATAGTACAAGCGAGATGAGACAGATAGTAAACATGATACTCGTTATCGAAAACCTCAAAGTCACAACTCATGGTAAGGGTACTGATCAAACTGTTGCTTTTGACCTGTGCGAGAATATCACACGGGATATCAAAAGTTCCGATTGGACAATACGATAATGATGATTATCACAGGGATTCTAGCGCATTCTTGATTATACATTTATTTATTCATTATAATATCACAAACACCACGTATGACGACATTGACAACACAATATTTATACTGGACGTGATATTTACAAGACTATAAAATCATGATTTTGATCATTTTTTACTATGGGGTCAAGTTTGTAAAATGAAATAAAAATTGAGCTGTTCCATAGAAAAGTTCAAGTATAAGTTGACGGAAATGTATGAGATAGTTGTTTTTTTTTTTTTTACAATTTTCAAAGTTGACCCCAAAGTAAAAATTATTCCAAATTATGGCCGGATTGATATTCTTGTATCACGTTTTTTTATAATCATAAGAAACATAAAACGAGGATCTGTGCAAATATCTGAATTAATAAATAAGAATGAAGGATGACAAATAAGCATCTGGTTGGAGTTAGCCCTGGTATTTTTTTGTAAATTTTACAAGTATTTAATGTAAAACATTGGAACTTTTTATCTTGTAATAAATCAACTAGTAATTATGTCTCTCGCTTTAAGGAATTGATAATACTAAAAATTTTAGGATTCTTAAGATTTAATTGTCAAATTTTTCATTGTTACGCCAATTTAACTAAGACGCTGAAGTTTTTACACCAAATTCCAAGAAAACTAGGACTCTTGCCTTTTCTTAGAATTACCAGGTCAGCTTATTTATTTATCTCAAGTTATTGCGATTGAATTTGGCTGAGGAATTATCTCCCACAAATCCTGTAGGGATCTATTTTCTTGAAGAATTTGCCCAAATATAAATAGAACGATATTATTATAATTCCAAAGTTATGATCAACAAACAAACAAATTTCGGACCCCGTTTAGGTATCTTTGGTTCATTTGAAGTTTGCTACTTAAATAATTTCGACGCCCCGTGTCGACTTGTTTCAAAGTATAACAAATGCCAAGTTGCATAAAATTGTTTTGTTTTTGAGATAATGCCCACTTGAAAAGGTTTATGAGTTTGTTTTTCAATTAGATAAGAAAATTATCCGGGGTTTTACTGAGGTTATTTAACTTGGGTGGCTGTTGGTATATAATAAGTCAGGCCGAGTTTCTTGCTCTTGGTGGGTTAGAACCGGTGGTAGAATTTTTTTTTTGACGTACAGTCAACCAATTTGATTTATAGGCCACTTCGTTCCTTGTCACATTGAACATTTATATGAAAGACGCAAAAGATCTCTTATTAACGTCACTGTGACAAAGTTCGATGTGGCCTAGAAATCAAATTGGTTGACTATACAATGTATTTACGTATAGTCAACCAATTTGATTTCTAGGCCACTTCGAACCTTGTCGATGTTGTTTGTACTGTACAATACATAATAGGCCTAAATTAAAAAAATATATGTTTATATAAAAGCATTATTTTTATTAGATATTTAAACGCATGTATTACTTAACTATTTACCGTTGAACTGGTTAGCAGTTGTCTTAACAGTAAAAGTCAATATCAAACACCAGACATTTTGTCACAGAACTGGTAGTTGGGCTGCATAAAAAATTACTCAAGTAAGCTACAAAGTAAAATAATACATGTGTCGTTTTAGTATTGATCTTAATATTGTCGCGTTTTCAAGTGAATATCCATCAAGACATTACATATTATTAGGTACCTGTCCATATATACATTTTAATAATTTAAGTTCGGTTAGCTTATATCTCGTCTTTGTCCACAGGTGAAGTCGAGCGGCTATTACGCGAGTACAGACAGAACCAGGAGCTAGTGCGGAATATCGGTGCCCATTATTACCAGATCATCTACCCCGTGCAGCTGCGACACCACGAGAAAATGGGCATTTCAACGCGAGAGGTCAACGCGCAGAAGGTAAGAATTTAAATACAAGAGCTAGTGTTGAAAACTGGAAAACTGAAATATTTACTAATTTTATGTAAGCATCAAACTCGGTAAGGTATAGGTACTGACTTGTTCAGGCTTTGGCCTTATATTTTTAAGTAAATTTTGCAAGTGTATCAAGGTGGTAGGTAGGTCAACCAACGCGATCGGCTCATGATTATGCTCCTCGTTACGACGGAAACATGTATAGCAATTATTCATCTACTAAAACGTGAGTTACCCGGTTCAATATAACTAATACAATAAAATCAAAATTAATTTGGAACGAAAACATTCCATTTTATTGATAATTCTATAAGTTCAAGTCACTACACAGAATCAAACAAAGTCGCTTTCTCTGTTCCTATATCCATATTTATGCTTAAATCTTTAAAACTACGCAACGGATTTTGATGTGAATTTTTAATTGATAGAGTGATTGAAGAGGAAGGTTTATAAGTATAATAACATCCATTAAATACTAATATCAGCATTGCACTTGTGCGAAGCCGGGGCGAGTCCCTAGTAAAATATAATGTAACAATATAGAAAAGTCGTGTTGCTTAATTATCTTCTCTCCAAATGTTATAAATAAAAAAAACAAAATAGTTCTTTATTTAGGCATTGACCCATTGACATGTTATTAAGTAGCATCTGCCCGTGACTTCGTTTGCATACGTAACCCACGGCCGATTTCAGAATAAATACCCTCATTTCTCCTTGCCTGGTTCTCGAACTATCTGCATACCAAAATTCATCCAATTTAATTAAGCGATTTAAACGTGATCGAGTAACACACAGAGCACCTTCAGAATACATCTTCACAAATATATAAACCGTCTGCAGTATCTCATAATAGCCTAATACGTCCTTGTTAACTACTAAACCCACCCTCTTGCCCTCTCAACTCATCTAATACCCTCTTGTAAATCTCTTCCACATAATACCACATCTATTTCACCATTCGCCATTTAAATATCTTTAATGCTCCTCCGATTAGCTCACCTAAATATCTGCATGCAATTCCAGTCGCAAACCTCCATAAACCTATCTTATAGCTCGCTAGAGGGCGCCGTTTGAGAAGCTCGTTATGGCCGAGTGAAAGACTGGCACCAAATAATGGCAGTTTGGACGGAGAAGTGTTCGCTGCGACTGTTACGCGATATTTAATGATTAATGTACCGCTCGCGAACAACACGAGGGAACGTGGGGTGAAGTTTGTATTTGACATAAGTACGTGACGAAAGTTTGTATTGAAATTGTTCTTGCGTGACGGTTTTCTAAGTTTTGTTGGTTATATGGAGGCGGTAAATATTTTATAAACTGGGTTAATTTTTATCTCTTTTTTTAAATATTTTCTTTTCCTATTTTGACATGCCTTCTTGAACTTCGGCTTGGTTTGGTGTTGTTACGAACGTAACTAAAAAATTTAACTGAGATACTACTTAGTTAAAAACGGATAAACTCACGTGTAATTATATCGCACTGGGCGACATGTTTCGGGTAGGTAAGCTCTGGTATCCATTTTCAAGCTGAGTCTGGACATACCGCTAGCGTTGAGGGTGTACCAGAGCTTACCCGAAACATGTCGCCAAGTGCGATATAATTACACGTGAATTTTATCCGTTCGTAACAATATTTAGTTAACTTAAATTTTAGCGAGACAATAAAATCTAATTACATTTTTGTCACTTTACACGAACACAAACTATTAATAAAATATTTAAACAACCACGCTACAAGTGTACCAACATGATACAGTATGGCAATATAACACGTCACATAAAACCATTATCTGAAACGTCACAAGTTCATACACTTTCACAGGCACATACGTCATTAACCACTTACACTTTACTAACACGTCACTCGTCCTCTGGGAACACTGCGCTATTAATCATAGAGTTTTTCTTTTTGTTTCGTAACATTCCGTAAATTACCTCTATTATTATTGTCTATGTTATTGCGAGGCGAAAATTGTTCTTTTTAAAGCGTGTAGCTTGATTCATAGACACTATTATCTTTCCGACCTTCGTTTTATAAAATATTGGTTATATTTTTAATATTTTTCCGAAAAAAGAAAATACAGCACTTCCTTGTAATAAAGTGAGCTCTGGTTTCTAAGTAGTAGTTACAAGACTCCCGACAGTTTTTATTAAATATAATAAAATTAACAACTACTAATATTAGAATATTAAACAAAAATTGCTAACTAGCTTAGACATTTATGATAGTATAAGTAAAGTTCTGAAGCCTTTTTAATGACATAGGCAGCAAACGAGCAGACGGATTGCCTACCTTACCTCTCATTGGACGTAGTTTAAGGACATACCCGGGTCCTACCTTACCTAATCTGAAGCTTACCTAATCTTCAAATGAAAATGATTAAATTCATGAAAATGTTGTGTCTTGAATATGTAAGTAATATAGTTAGTATCGGCGGAATATAATATTACCGAGTTCATTAAACAGGAAAAAAATAATACAATTTTGCCTTTTACTCTCGTAACTGGTTACGCAGTTCAGATGTTAGAAAATTATTCCATCAGAGTTTCTAATGTAAGTTACTTTTGAAGTAAAAAAACGTTTACGAACCCGTAAGTGATAATGTTATTTATATAAGAAACGCACACGCCTTCGTGAAGTAAAGTTACGTTAAAAACTTACACTCAGGGCTCAGAAGCTCTAGTGTAAGTTACTTTTGACTTGAATAAACGTTTACGAACGCGTAAGTGATATGTTATTTATATGGGAAACTCAAACGCGTTCGTGAAGTAAAGTTAGTTTTAGTTATAAAAACTTACACTCAGGGCTCTGGTTACAAAACTTGGTTACACACACGGCCGAAAGTCTTTGTAATAAATAAATTAAATTAATTAACATGAATATATTAATATAACGCAACATGCATTGAATCATTTCAGTATAAGCAGTATCAAATGTGTATAACTTTGGCATGTTGATACATATATGAATAGCGATATATTCGTACAAACCAAAGTTAGAAATAGTAAATTAAAAAAAACCATTTATACTCCTTTCTTCGGAACAATAATTAGCAATACTAGACAGACACTTTACTTAGACAAAAAAAAAAACAAAATTTTCAAAAATTTTAAATGATTTATTTGTAATTTAGGTTACCTATTACATGAAATATGTCGAACCCTCCTTTTAAGTTTGACACTTGTACTAGGAGGTATGACAGACAGTATGATTTTGTCTATTCTCTAATTTAGAAGCACCAGGCCATAATATACATACGTCCCTCTCCATTGCTTGCCATCCTCTTGTGTAAGAGCATCCAGCATTCCTCTCAAAATATTTCTGAGCCAATTAAACTTGGTCGGAAGTTCGATCGACCCAGGTATCCAAGTAATTACTCCCTTTGGTAAACTCCGTTAGGATAAGCAATGATTCCGTTTTTAAAAGTTTTAGAGAGCACTTTGGGTTCGTTAAAAAAAAAGTTTTCGTACACATGTATGAAAATCATTTCATTATATACTGGGTGATTAACTGATTATCAAACCGGAATCTGTTCATGATTTTGAACAACTATTACTATGGCAACATTCTAAAACAAAATAAAAATTGACCTGTACCTTAGATATAAGGCCAAGTATTTTAATAATTTTACCTCTTATGCCAATTTAAATTATGATAAGTGTAAAAACAGAACTACAATGATAAGTTTCAAAATTAACCTTAAAATGACAAAATCTCTTGATATATACCCATTATAAATATATTCATTATAGAATACTAATTATTAGTCATGTATATTTTGTTGATATCCGACTGTATTAGTGTTGAAGTAACTAATTGTTTTTTGACATTCAATGGCATTCAATAGAATATAGAATGAATATAACGTACGCTAAGTACTTGCTGATTGTGACGCACTTCATTAACTATGTCATCTTTTATAGCACTCACTCATCGCATAATAAATTATTTCTATTTTTTTATACAAGACTGACCAGCGTTTGACCTCAGTCACACCTGACGGTAAGTATCGACGAGGACGTGGGTGTAGCACGCTGGTACAGTAACAACCTATTCACTCTTGCCTTGAAAAGACTCAAATTTTATCTTTCTGGGAGTACAGATGAAGGGTGCGATTTCCATTCCTTAACAGTCCGTATTAGGAAGGTAGAAGCGGATCGCCTCGTGAGAATGAATGGAATATTCACAACGTAAGGAAGAAAAAGGTCACCTCGTCCGGTGGTGTATTTTTATTATTCAAAATTCAAAAATTCAAAATTGTTTATTTCATTGAAAGTACATTGTTAGTGATCTAAGGGATGATGCCGCCCGGTAAGCAAAAGTTGCCTGTGTGGGGAAGATTATTTATTTGTATACTTACTAGTATCCACCATCAGTTCTACATTACGGTACGTATCTACCACATACTGTACTACGTTTACATACAAACCGGTAAATATAAGCTACGAAGCTATGTATTAGTTGTATAAACGTAGCACAACATAGCTCTGCTGAAAAGGCAGTAAGTACCTTAATATGACTTTGATATATAAATTTATTTTTTGTAGTTCATGAAGGATTTTATTCTTCACGAGTCAAATATGTTGGAATTCTACGATCGTTTCATTTTATATATCACTTATATTATAAAGGTAGGTACAAAGAAATAAACAAAAACCTAATCGAATCCTAAATTGTCTACTTGTCCTTTTCTTATCTAACATCTCAATACGACCTTCTCGCTCAACCCGACAGGATCTAAGACAGACTTTCATACCGGGTAATCTAAAAAGGTTTTTAGCAAACGGAAACCAATTTCTTTTATACTGACACGTCATCCGATCAATCGATAACCGACTCTATTACTATAATAATAAGCCTTAATTGGTTACTGCAGATTGCTAGGCGTGTTCTTGACAAACAGGGTGAGGGAGGCATGTCGTCTAAAACAAAGGCGATATCAGGATATTACATGAAAATCGTTTCCTTTTGATGTTCGAGAAAGTTCGTTTTTCTAGCGACTGCTGGTGCCTACTGTTACTGGTCTATAGATTGTCTGTTTGGTATATTGCGAAACGTTCAAAGAACATCAAAGGCTTACATGGAATATGAACGCTCTGACGTGGACTTAGGATTGGTATTTCATTATCCTGATAAATGTTTGTATTGTGTTTGTTTTTGAAGAGTGTAACGGGCTGGTAATGTCGAAATATTATTTTGGTTATAAAGTCCTTCAGAAGTTTTTGTCTTAGATGTAAATGTTATTCATAAGATAAATGTAGAATATTTTTAAAAGATCGGCTTCAGGATTTTTCCGTATTTGTTTGAACGTAAAATTGAAATTTTTACAGAAAGAAGAAAGAATTAAAAAAAATGTTTTTTGTACACAATTTTTCTAACTCTTTATTTGAGATAATAAAGATAAATAGGTACCATTTTGCACCAGATGCTTAATTCTGTAATTTTTAAAATGTGTTGAATTAATACAACGTACAAGTGCATTAGAACAAAGTTTAATTTTACATACCGAAAGTAATTTTAAATATTTTTAAACGACATTTTTGTAAAACGCTATTAAATTTGTCCAAAAAACTATGACAGCCTTATAAAGAACTAGCGATCTTAAAAGTCAGCGTACTAAAACAGTTCTATAATTTTTTTATTTCGTGCCCTATTTAAAATTTGATTAAATGTTAATTTCTAAAATTGCCATTTTCAGCCAAACCATTAAACTCAACGCCAAAAAACTCACGTGTTCCGCCAAAATCAAACAAAATAAATTGTATTCGTAAATCAAATGTTTACAAAAAAAACAACATGGCGTACGCCCAGGGACGTATTTGAATTCAACGACGCAATCAACGCGTGCAGGCGTGGTTAAGCAGCCGATACTCGATTACAGATCTAAATGTATTTACTTGATACATGTTGCTGTTTAAACCGTGACGAAAACGTTTTATAAATGTTTATCGGGAAAAGTGAGGAAAATATAAAAATATTATATTGATAATATCAAATCCATTTTCGTTGGGTGAGTGAGAGTTAAATGGATATACATGTTCTAAAATGGTTGCGGTTGCAATTTATAGGTAACACGACTTTTACGGTTTTCGTAGGCGAAATGGTAAAAAATAAATCATTGTAGTACGTTACAAGCATTTTAACTCTTAAAAAAAATAATAGTGATGGAATTTTTACATGAGTGCGTTTTTTTTAATATTTGAAGATAGTAGGACTCCATATCTGCGTTTTAACTTATTCCATTCCATTATTTATATGTTGTTTTGGTTTATTTCACTATAATTGTTTATGGCAGTTTAATTTTTTTACTCTATCGGAAGTGAGTTAAAGTTCTGATTCCAATAAATATTTATTGAAAAAAAAGGTAAAATTTTAAAAACTTTTAAAACTTCTAATATCAGTAATTCCGGTTTTTACCCAAAATACGATTAACTTAGTATCCCCAGAACAGATAGGATCGCCTACCACGCCTCCCGTCATTTTCGCACTTACAGCTATAAAGGCACGTGTGAGCTTGACAGCTATAGTGAAACGATAAAATCCGACTCTAATACCAGTTGCAGTTCTTCAATGTAGTAACACTAAATAGTTGCATACACTACTCGTATATCACGTTTTAAGTTAAGCGCCTCGGTCTAAGCACTTTACGGCCTTTTCATCTTATACAACGACTCCCCGACTTCAGTTTGATTCTGACTTTGTAGCAGAAGATCAAGATATACTATTACTAGCTATTCTGCTTCTGCCTGCGGCTTCGTCTGTGCAAGATTAGTCTATAACTATATTATTCTGATGTATGGACGCTTATAACTCTATACTCTTATATCGTGGAATGATTTGCGGCATTTCCGGACTGATAACATACCTTCAAGAAAAGAGCATACTCCTATCTTAAAGGCTGTTGGCTACCTTTCCATGGTGTTGCAATAGTTACGGTGTTGCAGTAATTACCGCCGCCCATGGGCACCCCATGGGCGGCGGTAATTGCTCAGCATCAGGCAATCCGTCCGCTCGTTTGCCAGAATTGTCATAAAAAATATTTTTTATACAAATGATTGGTAACAAACATTTATCATTCAAAAAAGTAATTTAAAACTCCATACAACCAGCTAACGTCAAAAAGACACTCAAATTGCTTTGCACTGTCGTGAAATGCAGTTTTGGTTTTCCGTTAATAAAAAAGGGTTATCCAAGCTAGTAAGTTAAAAAGAAACTATTGTCTTACAAAGCAGAAATTCTGGGCCCTAAGATACAGACTCAGCCTAGTTTGGGGTCCACCGGGTATACCTGTTAACTATAATGTAAAGCAAATAAATATTTTTGTATTTTTTGTAGATACGTTTAATAGGAAGCTATTTCCTTGTATTCTGAATAGTAATCTTCTCTTAGCATGAATTGTTGTCACATATCAGTATCGTGTGCGGTCTACCATAAACAGGGTGTTACGAACCGTGTGCAACCCGTAATTGCTACTCCAACTTGCTACAGGAGGATCCAATTATTAGCATAACTTTAGAGCAGAGAGCGAAGCGATTCCTTACGCCGATGTAAACTGCTTTTGGATGAATTGTAATTGGAATAAAGCTCTGTCAATTGAAATGAATATTATATACGATAACTTAAGAATAAGTCCAAAGCCGGACTCGAACTGGCATCTTCAGATTTGGCGGCTGAGTTCCTCATCTTTAAACAACAACCAATTAGGAACCCCCATCTATCCGGTCAATTCTTTATTGTTCGTTTACGCGACAGTAAACCAAAGAAAAACTATATAAAATAAATAAATAAAAAAGCCAACCCGCCTGCTAAGCGTGGCGATTTTGGCTGTATACACGGAATTCACACAGAAATCATGACTCTGAGTTTTCAGTGGCTCTCGATACCCTGGTTACGGTAGCGACCAGGGTAAAGTTACCCTTTAGGTTAAGGTTACGAATTTGGGGACCAACAGTGGACGTCCTTCGGTTGATATAACGATGATGATTAATGATCACCGCTAAACTACTTTAACCCTAAGAAATAAAAGAAAATTAACGATTAACATGGTTCTACTCACGTTTATTTAGTCACTCGCGCGACATGTTTCGGAGAATCCGTGAAAGATTGCGAAAAAGGAAAATTTTAAGTTACATCATTTAATAAAAATATTTTTTTACGGAACCCGACCGCGAGTCTGACTAGCGCTTGGTCGGTTTTATTCATTTTTATACTTCTCAATTTAAAGTCTTATTAGACTAATTACGAAAGCTGCAATAACAACTAACTCTCTCAGTAAACTCCTGAATACGTATGCAGTAACTACGCTTCGCTAACTAACTCCAGCGTTGGGACGAGGATAAGTTAATTCACTAATCTGTAATTGAAACGGCCGGGCGCTTACCAGACCGTTTATGTGGTAACCCAACTTTCTGTCTTGGGCTCAGATTACTAGAACATTGCAGATACGCCACTCGATGAATGATACATAAATAAATATCACATCCTTACACAAATTGACCGGGCCCCATGGTAAGCTCAAGGTTTGTGTTGTGGCTACTTAACCAACGATATATATATAATACTTAAATATATAGAAAACTCCAATGACTCGGAAATAAATATATGAGCTTATCAGGCAAATGATTATGTTCTTTTTCTTCTGAAGCATGGATAACACTGCTACAGTAGCGGTAAGAGTTACAACTTTTAAACAGGATTGTGTATCGGATCGTGTTAATAGGTTTCTCAAAACTTATACTTGAGATGTCATTTGATGTATTACTGGATATTAATTTAGCTAAAGTTGTATTTTAATTAAAATTAAAAGAAAACTATTTAAAGGTCATACATTGAAGATTTATTTATCCATTTTTTTTGTGTTCTCGCATACTCATTAATAAAATAACTGAAACGGATTACATCGCGTATATTAACTTAAAATTCGCCCGAGTCCAGCCGGTGACCACGAACGCTGCTAAAGGTTTGAAAGGTCGGGACGAAGTTTAAATAAGGTTCCCAGAGCTCCAACCCCCTTAATGATCGGCAACGTAACTTGTGACTCCCCTGGTGTTATGTGTGCCCATGGGCGACGGTAATTACTTACCATCAGGCAATCCGTCTGCTCGATTGCCACCTTTTGTCATAAAAAAAAAATAGTATAATCTGTTTAGTTGTTTTATTTCATGAGTAATTATCGCGGCAACTGAAGACAATATTATTATTACCTCAAACATTTCTTTGATAAAACAAATAGTTTCTAGTCAACGTCTATGCAACATCATTTTTAAGATAAACAATCCAAAACCTCGCTCAACGCATCTGTCTCGCAGTTCAGCGGGGTAACGCAGCCAGCGTCTTCGGCACCATGCCGAAGGGACCTTTTTTAGATTTAGTATAGTTAGTTTTTAGTCCTATTTTTGTTTTATTTTATTATTTGAGTTAATGTTTATTACTGTATTTTTTATACTTATCACAGATAAACAATTGATACGATTTGAACAGTGGCATGTCTGTAATATGTTATCTAATCCGTGTCTCTGGTTGGTTCATCTCCTTGTTATAACCAAGTTTCAGTTGCACAACTTTCTCGCGTGAAATCGGCTTAAGATTAGAATACTACTATTGTCAAGTGCTTCGTTCTAGAAAGTTGGCGATTATTATTATTGGAACTGAAGTTTTGATGGCGTTTTGGAGCTACGTTGGCAATCTTCTGTGATTTTGTTTTTATTGGTTATGCGCAATTGTCGAAGTTCTTACTTGGATTACATTGGGTTGGAAACGGGTAATAATTTTACTGGTATATCAATGATTTTACTGAATTATTTTTATTCGAAAGAAATAAAATCTATTTGAGGTAAGAATATGAAGTCAGAAGGATATAGTGTAATTCTCATTACGTTAATAGTTATATAGGGAACATGGAGGGAAAGTATCTTGAATATTATAGATGGACTATTTTACTGAACTATGTTTGTTGAATCGGGAATCGAACCCGCCCCACGAGAAAAAGAAATATACTGTAGCTTTGTCATACCGATCGAAACGCTACATAAGTAATATTTTTTTAGTAATTATTGAATGTGAATTTTCTGTGTACAGTCAAGATTAGAAATATCGATGCGAACAATGTGCCAAAAAATGTATACAGATCTGTATCTGTATACACATGTATACTCGTATGTATAGTAATATCTAAGGTGCATACCTTATAATTGACTCAAGAAACATGCACATGTATACATATTTTGGAACTTTCCTAACTTATTCTAAGTTAGGAAAGTAGACATGAAAATGTCTACATGTTTATGAAACTCAGAGTCCTAACGCCCATAATGTTTTTAAGGACATAAAGTGACTACTTCCTAGCACAAAGCATCAGTATAGCGATACAACGGGGTAATTCTGCCAGTATTATCGGCACCAAGCCGAAGGGATTTCAATGATAAGTTCGAAGTTTCGTTTTTATCTAATTTTGATTTTGTTTTTTTCGCAGGGACGCGGTTATAGTTCAGACTATCAACAAGGCACTCGGTCGCGCGCAAGGGTAAGTTTTATAATTTAATTACGTATTTTATTATACCGAGAAACAAAACGTAACGTAACTTGAGCATAATATATTTAAACATATTCGTTAAAAACAGGTAAAGGTAAGTTTTTCACCTATTCACAGTGACCAAACTAACTAACAGACTGTGATGATTTTTATAACAAATATTCCAGAAGGAATGTATTCAATTTTATTTTTCAGAAGAATCGTCCGCTAAAAGAACCATTATTCTTAGAAATAAATGGAAAATAGAAAAATAACCCCTTTCTCCTTTTTTATAGGAATGTACTAACTTATATTCTTAGTTTCCTCCACAACTAGCCTACTTGCAACCGTAATCAGCCTGGCCTTTAATCATCCCTTAATTAAAGCGATGTTGCCAGCAATCTTAATTTGCTATGTAAAACGCCAACATGCGCCCCTGTGTCGAGGAAAATTGCGCATTGACATGGTCCATGTACTAAACTTACTGCGATTGATATTTTTTTTTGATACCTTACTTGACCAGCGTTTGATCTCAGTCGCACTTGGTGGTGTCGACGAGGTCGAGGGTGTAGCACGCTGGTTCAGTAACTGTTTTTTTTATATAATTTTATTCCGTGCAATTGCTAAACGGGCTCGGCTAGTATTCGAGGGCTTCTTTTAAGCACCAATGGCAGCGCACCACATAAACTTCAGCGCAGACAATTAAAATTAAGTAGGGACATAAGTTTACCTCGGTGGGGGTAATTTCAGTAAACACACAAAAAGACAAACATATACATTTCAATTATAAATAGTCTTTAAAATTACTAAAAATAATCTTACTTAAAAATTTAAATATTTACAAATAAAAAACCGGCTCTAGCTCGGAGTCTGAAGGAAGGGTGCCCAGAAGTCTGGCGGAGTTGCCACGCTGAACGGCGATGCCAATACGCTGGGCAAGAAACGAACCAGCCCTCTGGTCACCCGTAGCGTCTTTTAGACGTTTGCTCAGCTGTTTGAAAATTGCGTGTGTTTACCTTACCTTAAAATCAAATTGAAAATTGACTACTACATCTCAAGAGAGAATCCATACAGTCACCTCCTTTCGCTATTAACCGTTTTTGACACTACTCTTATTAACCATTACCTATGACGGAATTATACAACTACTATATGAAATCTTAATAATTTGGACCCGGGTATGTCCTTAAACTACGTCCAACAATGAGAGGTAGGGCACAGCGAAGTACCATCACGCTTGAGTCCGGAGAAGCCCAACTGGGGAAGTACCTCCTCCTTACAGAAGACCACAGCCATAGTAGCACTGCTGCCTTTCAGGTGTGTAGTGTTGTGTTCTTGATGGTGAGTAAGGTTCCCAGAGCTCCAACCCCCTTAATGGTCGGCAACGCGCTTGTGACTCCTCGCTGGTGTTACGTGTGCCCATTGGCGACGGTAATTGCTTACCACCAGGCAATCCGTCTGCTCGTTTGCCGCCTATGACATAAAAAAAAAATAAAAAAAAACCAGTACCTATTACGGAATTATACAGCACTATATATGAATCGAAGCTTTTTATTTGAGTCGTCGAGATCCTGAGGTTGGCGACTACAGTCATAGCATATTCACTCTTGCCTTTAAAATACCTAAATTATATCTTTCCGGGAATACAGACGAATCGAGCGAATCCATTTCTTAGCAGTCCGCCTTAGGAAGGTAGAAGCGAACAAAAAAAAATATTTAATCTTCATTCCACAAAAGAAAACTAATTCTAGCTACTAAAGTTAAACTTGATACCATATGGCAGTATTCTACCAGTAAATCTCAAGGGAAAACAGAAAAGATTTTAGACGGTGCTTCTCACAACTAACAAGCTTGTGAAAAATTAATTATATATAACGCAAATCTATTCTAAAAATGAATTCCAAAATTGATATTGTATTAAATGTATGTATGTCGCTTAATTAACATATAAAGGTTTACACAATATAGCATCAAAGATATGCAAGGTATGTACAAAAGGGAACTTATCGCAGAAAGGGATATATCTAGCTAAACTATAAGACAATATGAGAGGAATGAAATTAAGTATTAGAAGGTGTAAGATCAACAATATACACAAATACTTAAGTGAAATCAAATTGGGAATCTTCTGGAAGTGATAAGCGTTCCCTATTTACTGACCCATGTAAATATGTCAGTAAATTAAGATAGAAAACGTCGGTGGACTGACTGCAGCGCCTTTAAAGCTGTGAAGAAACCGCGTTCACCAACCCGCCTACAAAACGTGGTTATTACAGCATTGAACCCCGCGCACGGAGTGATCACGAGCCACATACTCCCAGCTATTACCATATGTATCTAATATCGATGTACTACCGAGTTATGAACGAATGAACTGATGTGTACTTATATCGCACTAGGCGACATGTTTTTGGTAAGCTCTGGTACCCATTTATAAGCGGAGTCAGGATTTTAACTAAGTAGGAGTAAAGTGACTCACGACTCACGACAGTTTAAATTATATTAATACTGATCTTATGAGTATACATTTCACATGTTTTTGACAGTTTTGTCGTTCAAAACTGATATCCCAGTTAAGTCACATTGCGAATCTTACTATAATTACCAACAAACCAAAACACCGCAACTGATCTTAAAGCTTTTAACGAGCCCGCATCAAATTATAACGAAGATTTTATTCAAAACCCGTCCAAGTTATAAATCCCACCTGGTAACGGCCAAACGTATACAACACCCTACATACTTCATCTGGCCTCATATGCCCCAGCTGCTCGTAATATATCACAAACGAAATTCCACTTTAACACTCTAGCGTTAGTACTTATTATTGTTTGCGCGTGCCGATCCGTTTAATATTCGCACAAGGAGAGACTAGTTATACGGTCGAATTAATGTGTCTCCAAAGAAGCAAACACATTTCGTTAGTAGGCTGCCGTTTTGCGATGTCGCCTAACAGGCTGGTAGTAACAGGGTGCACGGTGGTATTGAACTTGGTTGGGTTTTGTGGCAATATGGCGGGCTTCGCTTAGTATTCGAACGCACACTGGCTGCTTAAGCTATCGCCTGAAGCCTCGGAGCGAGCAATTTCTGGGACACTGTATAGACCAAAGTTATATGCAAATTTGTATTGTGTACACAGCATGATTAGACAATATAGAGTCGATGTAAGGCGATACGTGATTCAAGTTTATTAAACAGCTAAACGTTTACAATGAAGACGTTACTTTATCTGTGGGAAATGTAAAAAGAAGAAAATTTTCTGCAAAGATTTATTAAGCGTTCTATTCTACACAACTTTATTAACTTGGGAAAAGTTTCTTACTTCGAAATTTAAGAGCGTTTTTACATAAATATTCGCTCTTATTAATTAACTTCACTAATTTACTAACCGCGAGTCTATTGTTGCCGTGTTGTGCCGACTGGGATGGTGCTATTCCCAGTCCCATCTTCTCCCTCCTAAGAGGCGACAAAGAAATAAAAATCAACAACTGTTAACGCCAACCCGCCTGCTAAGACATAGCAACTCCCCTCCAAGATGCTACAAGTAATATTTGAGGGAAGAGCTTTGTCCTGCAGTGAACGTATTACAACTGAAATGATGATGATGATGACGAGTTTATTATTAAAGTAAGAATAAAAGAAACAAGTTTGCTTTATCCTTAGAATGATGCTAAATAAAAGTAAAAGCAACTACGTGGTTTATTTCTGTCCTCTCTTGGTCTCGTAGTGACAAACAAAGCCTTAATCCGGGTGATAAAGACGCAAGTGATGAAAGGTGACAGATGGGACAACTGCACAAAATGGGTGACACTCAAAGAAGTGTGTTATCTAT
This sequence comes from Grapholita molesta, assembly GCA_022674325.2. Taxonomy (NCBI): domain Eukaryota; kingdom Metazoa; phylum Arthropoda; class Insecta; order Lepidoptera; family Tortricidae; genus Grapholita; species Grapholita molesta. The sequence goes on from CP053130.2 coordinate 1,642,138, forward strand.
CTATGTACAAGGGGGTTAACTGAGTAAAGTGACATCAAATTAACAGTTGTCGATTGTGGAGATTTCGATAGCTTTAGTTGAGGAAATGCGACTCGAAACCTGCTGATCGTGTTCAGTGTAATGTCCCAGTAAGACACAGGTTTGCACGTTCACGGCAAAGAAACTCCCGTTTGTCGTATCGCCTCGCTTTGAGGGCACTCTCCTAACAGCCACAGCCAGTATCGGAATTCTGGGTGTCGACATCTCTAGCTCAGTCCAGTTCCGCGGTCATTTAGAGGGAAAGGCCAAGTTGGCCTCGAAGAAGCTTGGTGTGCTCAACAGATCGAGGCAGTATTTCAGTTCGGCCCACCGCCTACAACTGTACAAGGCGCAAGTACGGCCACATATGGAATACTGTTCTCATCTCTGGTCAGGGGCACCCCAATACCAGCTTCTCCCTTTGGACCGCATCCAGCGGAGAGCGACTAGAATTGTCGGCAGCCAGGATATCTCGGACCGGTTTGACTCCTTGGCACTGCGTAGAGATGTGGCCTCACTCTGCATTTTCTACCGCATCTATTACGGAGAGTGCTCCGAGGAATTGTTCGGGTTAATCCCAGCTGGTTCCTTCCGCCAGCGCTCTACACGACAACATTTCCATCTTCACCACATAGATGGTTGGCAGTCCTCAACTGTGCGTTTTTCTAGAAACTTCCTGCCTCGCACAGCAAAACTCTGGAAGAAATTGTCGTGTGCAGTATTTCCGGCCCGATATGACATCCAAACCTTCAAGAAAAGAGCGTATAGGGATCTTAAAGGCCGGCAACGTACTTGTCACTCCTCTGGTGTTGCGAGTGTCCATGGGCGGCGGTAGTTGCTTACCACCAGGCAATCCGTCTGCTCGTTTGCCTCCTATATCATAATAAAAAAAAAAAAAAAAAACTAAAAAGGACAAGTACAAAAATAGGATCCAAAATAAAGGCATAGACAAAACAGAAAAATAGTATAAATCCTCGACAACAATCTTCAACAAAATACATGGTTTTTGTAGTATTTTCTCAGTTTTTGCTCCAATTAAATGAAGTATAAGTAGTCGTTCTTCTAAACCTTGATAGCTTGTAAAATTAAAGTCTGTAATGTATGAAAAGTAAATTTTAGAGAACAAAGGAAAAAAAAGGAAATATATTCTAAATATTAGCAAGTGTTGAATCTATGCGAACACGAATATACGTAATAGTATATAAAATGTGCTAAAAGGCAAATGTGAATAACATGAAATATATTATTAAAGTCGTGAAAATGTACATTTTATATTTATAAATCCTTTACTTACTCCATGCAGACTATTACTCGTTCATTTAAATTCTAAACTTCATAGAAGGATTTTTTTACCGTTAGGACAAAGAGAAAATTTTAATCCTAATATCAGTATTAATGATGAATAGCTTTACAATTACAAAGAAGTTATAGTTATTTCTCCACAAGCGACTACTGAATCTTCAAATGTAATTATTATCACAAATTCGCTCACCATCCTCGATACTAAGCCATCATACACACAAAAGCACCTCAGGGGCTCTGCCCTCGTTTAATTATGCCCTACGTGATCGAGGTTGGAGGCTCACCGTAATTATTTCTCTGAACCTCCCTCTGAAGGAAAAACGAGAGGATTCCGTACTGCTCAGTTGCAAGGACTTGTCAAGTTCTGACATGTTTTGAGAGGTAATCTGTACGTTTATGTTTGGAGTTTTTTAAGGGGCGGTGTCGTTTCTTTTGTGTTTATGGGTTGTTAAAAAGTTGTAGTTTATAGTGCGGTTAAAAGTAGTTTTGGTAACACAGTTAAAAAAGTACTTTGACCATAAAATTTGAGCATAGACACTATTTAATCCGTAATGATGTGTAGAAATCTTGAGACGTTGAATCAGTATATATCTGTCTAACAATTTAATCCCGTTATGAACAAAAATCTCTTTATTATAATACTAAAAAGAAGGTATGTTTTATGGTATTTCTCAGTAGACAGTATATAAAGACAGAAAGATAAAAAAATATATCAATTAACCATTGATAAAAATAAAATGGATTCATCAATTTCAATGACATATTTAATACGAGTAGCCCGTAAATTTGTCAGTGGCATCGCCTAGCTATGCTGCGTGCAGATCCAAATCTGTCAAGTTAAAGCAGTTTTCGTATCTCACAATTATTTCGAATAGTAGTTTTCGTAGGTCGGTTAGGGCGGTTAGAAGTTAGAAAAACAACTTTTCACTTTTTTAATGATAGCGTTGCTGTACTCGTAGAGCGATCTGTCACCTTGGGTGTCTGCAAGCCTTCAAGAAAAGAGCGTACTCTCGTCCTAAAGGCCGGCAAGTCGCCTGTGACCCCTCAGGTGTTTCAGTTGTCCAAAGGTGGAAAATGAGCAGATGATAAGCAATTACCGTCGCCCATGGGCACCACCTTGAGAGTGACAAGCGCGTTACCGGCTTTTAAGGGGACTTGGGAACCTTATTGTTAGACGTAGTTTAAGAACATGCCCGGGTCCATGCATTTGGCTCTTAGTTATATCATTAGATAAGAAACACCAATAAGTAGAACCCTGAAAAGGGGGATTCAATCATAGGGCCTGTGTGACGCGTATTACGATCGACCTCCGAGGGCTCTGCTATAAGCCATTGACTCAATTCGTTATTAATGGAATAACTAAATAATAAGAATCAATAATATATTATTTATTGTGCGTATCATGAAATAAATGATGTGATTTTGTCGACTAGCATAGCATATATCAGGCGAAGGACGACCACTGCTGAACATAAGTTACACGAAACATGTCGCCTAGTGCGATATAATTACACGGGAGTATCCGTTTGTAACTAAATACTAGTACAGTCAATTATTTGATTTATGGACCACTTCGTTACTTGTCACAGTGAAAATCTATATGAAAGACGCAAAATATCATATTAACGTCACTGTGACAAGGTTCCAAAAGGCCTAGAAATCAAATTGGTTCATTTGGCTTTTTTAAAAATCAGGTAGTAATAAATAATTTGAGTGTTAAATAATATTTTTGTACATTTCATATGCTTTCAATAATGTTGGAAGGAATATAATTTTGCTCGTGCAAGCCGGTAGTTTTACTAAAATTCCAGATTCTCTCCAGTACTTTAATTCCACCATCCAGTTGGATGCAGATGCCTTAGTAATGAAACATTTTATTTCAGTACTGGAATATATTCACAATATTATATGAAATAAAGGGTATCTTTGACTAAGGGGCCTTAAATGGAATTTTTGACTTTCCTCCCCAAACTGAGCAGATTTTGTTAGGAAACTTTTAAAAAGCAAACGAGTAACCGAGAAAGACGAAGACATCTAAAAAATATCCCCGAACTAATTGAATCGTTTAATTTTTGCTTCGATGTTTTATAATGAATTTTCTATTGTTTTCATCATCATCATAATTTAGCCATAAGACGTCCACTGCTGGCTAGGGCTCTACCAAAAATTAAATGTATTAATTTGGGGGATGTTGCTAGAGCCACCACGCTTGGCAGGCGGGCGGGTGTTATGGCAACTATCCCCCAAAATGATACAAGTCATATTTGGGGGAGGCATATGTCCAGCAGTTAACTACTGAAGGTTGACATGATATTGATGATGTAATGATATTTGCATATCAAAAAAATAAAGCGCACCCTAACATTGGCATAAAAATAAGAAAACTGGCTCTACTGATATTTCTGTTTCTACCAGGCTGCGTTTTTTAAACCTCTCCACGTTTTTTCCCGGTTTTCAGGTAATTCGCCGTTTGCAACTCGCATTTCCTAGAGTTTGTTTAGAGAAAAATATTTTAACGACGGTTATCTGCGTTCTGGGGGAAATTCTTGCTTAGAATGGAACGTTGGGGTGAGATGAAATGGAAACGTTTTGTGGGTCTATTTAGAGGACAGTTTTATTCAAAATTGTATTCTGAAATTGGGAATTGAAATGGGTTTTTGGCATTTTTATTTAAGCTTTCGTGAGTCATTGTAACAGTTTATTTAGAAAGCGGTTTTTCTCACGGTACGGTACATGGTGGCGCGGTAGTTGAGGCGAATGGATTACACATACAAATATGAAGTTTGCTAAAAGAGTGAATGAATGGAATGAATCAGTGAATGTAAATAAAAACACCAAAAATGTAACCATTGCCAATCATACAGTCATGTTAGAAGAGGTTTAATAAAAAACTTTTTGGTCTGTATTCACTCGATTCGCTGTTGAACTTGCTATCGGTATGAAAAACGAATTGTAATTTCAAAATGTCCCTATAATTACATGAGGTGTTGTTGTGTCCGTGTCTTCAACTCTCGTGGTCTCTTCATCTACCTTCACATGGTATTTCAATTTATAATTTATATTATGAGACATTATCTATAAAAAGGGTACCATATTGACTTAAGGCGAACCGCGTTGCGTTTGTATCGCATCAGCTTGAACAATGACTATCAGTGATCGAACCGAGGATGCCATTTTGTGTGAACGATCTCAAACGGTATACTTAACATGGATGTGATTCGGGATTGCCCGGGATTATGGGAAAATTATTACTGTTAATAATTAATAAGTTTTGTCGAGGGTTATCTTTATTTATTTTATTATAGCAGTAAGGATCTTTATTTATATAAGCAATAAGGATGTGTATTGATATATTTGGCCATACTGATTGCAACTATGTGACGCTGACTGTATGATGCGTTCAAAAACAGCAAATGTCGACCCACATAGTACTATTATATAATTATATTAGCACAGATATTTGTTCCTGAGTCATGGGTGATTTCTATGTATTTAAGTATTTGTATGTATCTATCTATTATAATATAACGTCGTCTAGTACCTACAACACAAGCCTTACTGAGCTTACCGATTGTCTAAAAATAATTATATATATATAAAAATCGATATAATAATGATATTTAAATTTCGAACGTCTCTGAATAACAAAGCAACGATCATTTCAGTATTGTTATGAGTTGTGACATTGATGTTTTCGATAACGAGTACCGAGTTTACTATCTGTGCATCTCGTTTGTACCATTTTAGTGCGAACGAGATGCATAGATAGTAAACTCGATACTTTGTATCGAAAACGTCAATGTCACAACTCATGGTAAGGGTACTGCTTCGCTTCGTTTCATTGTATTTTAATGCCTTACATTATGTAGCAGTAACATAAACTACTATTATATTATTTTTTTCTGCATTATTCAGTTTTTTAATTAGTCAAAGAATCCCTGTTTTTTATAAGATGAATACGGTTTAGATCTAACGATTATTTCCAGTTACTACAGATTATCCTCAATACGATAGTCGTTCTAAGAAATATTGAACAAAAAGGATTATTCTAGAACAAAGTGAGCAAGAGGGATTAAACAAACGATGTTATATTTCAGTTACTATAGATTGTGTAAAAAAGATATTATCAATTTTTTTTTATAAGAGTTTTATGTACAAAAGGACTTAGGCGTTTTTTTGCGCCGGCTTAAGAACCTTTACGCCCCTACGTCCAACAGTTCTACTCACAATTTGCCCCGACCAGTCGCACTGAACTTTAGCAATCCGTAGTGCTGTATCGGTTATTTTGGTCCCGCTGCATATAACGAGAATTTCCTGTAATAAGAGTAATAACTTTAGGGATCGCTTCTACACCACGAACGTAGCAAATTGGTTCTACAACTTTGAAAAATAGTTTAATTTATTACCTACTATAATATAATAAACTAAATAGTATTCTCAATGAACAGCATCCAATAGTTGACGTTTACTGACAGCCTACAAAACTTCATAGTTTTCACAATACATTGCTTGCTTGGAAAATCTTTTTTTATTCATATTTCGTAAACTATAAGTTATTTTCAACAGACATAGAACAAATTTTGCTTCGTTTGTGGTGTAGAAACGATGCCTAAAATTATTGCTCTTGTTACAGGAAACATCCGATATAAATCATGATTTTGAGTGGTTATCTTCAGCTGCTTAAATTTCGGCCAATATATTTAAAAAAATCATTCATCATACAAAAGCAAATTGGCAAATAACTAACTTAGCGTGATTTATTGGAGAACTCGCTTTAAAAATATTGAGTCTAAATAAACAATCACTCTCAGTCCTCATCACTGCGAAGGATCCAATCTTCTTAGACAAGGTCGTAGGTTCACCGAGGGCACCAGATGAAAATCAGATGCTAGCACAGAGTACCTACTAGATGGAGCATAGGTAAATAAAAGCACAGTTTTTTTTTTCATCTTTATTGCACAAAACAAGAAAGTACAAATGGCGGACTAAATGCCATAACACATTCTCTACCAGTCAACCGATAAAATTTGAACGATTCAACTCAAGTTTCAAGACAATATAACACATGTTTTTGTGACTTCTATTTCAATTTACACTTTTTATTACTCAAGTCGCTCTTATCATATAAGCATCAAGCAAGTTCAGAATATATTGGAGTGTAGTACACACAACTGCTCAACGCGATTGAGATTCATTAATTTTTTCATACTTGTAATACAATTGCAAATTATATAAATAGAATAAATATTACATGACATTCTTCCACAAATTGACTGAGCCCCACGGTAAGCTCAAGAAGGCTTGGGGTACTCAGCCAACTATATACACAATACACAAATATTTGTATTTAAACTTACGTGAGACATATTTAATAATTAACGATTAATACGGTACTACTGACGTTTATTCACTCTGTGTGTGCGCGACGGGCCGGCGAACCGAACGGACACTCAGCACTCTTAGTGCTTGAATATGGAGGACTATGTTCTACGAAACATGTCGCGCGAGTGACTAAATAAGCGTGAGTAGAACCGTGTTAATCGTTAATTATTAAATACACAAATACTTTTGTTGTGGGTACTCAGCTAACGATATTAGGTTACAAATACATTGGAAACACTCAAGAACAAATATTTGTGCTTACCACACAAATAGATTCCCTTACTGGGATTGCCCAGGACTGTAAGCTTCATATGCCCCTGCCTACCCACTAGGCTAGATTATTTCTAGATATACTGAATCAATGCTCAATGATATTGGTGTCTTCCAACACAGGTAAATACTTACCGGCAGACACCATCCCCTAGACTAGATCGTAACTAGAAACTATATGTACAGTTTTTTTTAAATAAATGAATTTTGAATTGGAATTTTAATTTAATGCGCAATCTGTCTGAGGTAGTGAACACACAGACTACATAGATATCAGATGGCAGATAGGTATCTACTCCAATCCGATCCTCAGTAAATAGATGGTACCTACAAATAAATGTATTTGTTTTTGCTACTTTGACATTCGCAACATGGCTATATTCTGATGTGAGTCTTTTTGAATATAAAACATATTGACAAAACTTCTATGCATTATCTATTTATTAACAACTAGCTGTGCCCTCGGCTCCGCCCGTATGGAATTCGTTATTTGTAATTGTTGAGTGTCGTAAACTCCATTTAGGGGTTGTAATTAACCTAGCATCTCTGTTGCTGCCGGTTTCTCGACAGATTAGTAAAGTTTACTAATCGTGATACTCGAATAAATGTACAGACAAAAATCTTAAAAAAACTTGGAATGCGTCGGTGTCAATTTTATTTAAATATTTGTATGTACTATAGACTTTCGGCTCTCTTCAGCTTTATTATAATATAGATTGGATTAAGTATTATATAGTATGCTTTGACACACGCCTTCAATGAATTTGATGAATTTGAAATGTACTAGGCTCTAGGCTGTAATGTAAAGGATGGACTACTAAGAGTATAACTAGGCTATTGGATAAAAAACTGACAACTGCCTAATAAAACAATCATTTGACTATTATTATGCCATTCAATATAAATCAAATCGAGTGCAATTGACGTTTACAATCCTGCGACATGTCTCCCCTAACCATTTTTTGATTGTGTTTGTCATTGATTTGATTTTAATTTGATATTGAATACGATGGGATCCGTAAGAGTCCTTTGGCTTATTCAGATTATTATTTCCTTATAGAATATTGATGTTAACGGAAACAAATTACTAAACCAATGCGTATTTTAGTAGTGATTAACTGATAATGAATGAATGAAGTAATTAATTAATGAATACTTTATTGCACACCTCTAAAGTAGAACAATATCACACAGAGGAAATAATAACTGATAATTTCAATTCTTAAGATAAGTAAGACATATGTGATAAATAGTAATCATATTGATAATATATTATCGCCATCATCTTTGGAACAATGCCACAGGTCTAAATTAGACTATGTTTAGTTTACTTTATCTCATTACAGTTTAAATTTAATTTTTTTTGTACATTTGTATTGCATTATTTCAATTTAATATTGATCATGTTGTAAATTAAGATAAAATGCATTATCGGCGTATTTTTTTAATACAACGACGGTGGTAAACAAGCATTCGGCCGGCCTGATAGTAAGCAGTTACAATAGCCTATGGACGCATGCAACTCCAGAGGATTCACATGCGCGTTGCCTACCCTTTAAGAATCTAACTTTACACTCCTTTTTTGAAAAACCTCATACTACTACAGTAGCCCCTAGTCGAATTACCAAGTATCATCCTCAAACCACGATTTTTTGTCCCTTTCAGTCCTATTTAAAATCGTGCTAATTAAAAAGGGACAACATGTATATGAGATCCAACGTATGAATAAGGAGGTAGACACACGGTTCTCTAACACTTATTGTACACTATTCCGCAACCGTCATCGCCCGATTGCCAATCCCGCTTATAATTGCCAAATCCCCAACAGGCCAATTAGCGGACCAAATTGCGTTGGGCCCCCTGCAGCCCCGGTTTTTCAAGGCGAGGCCCCTCCAAAGCCCAGCCATAATTGATTGTAATGGAAAATAAAATTGCCTTTCCTGTTTGGACTGTGTGTTTGTACTGTGCCAAATTGGAGTCGCGTGCTTTGGTGGTGGGACGGTGGAAAGATTTTGATGGAAGGTAGGTACTTACATGATTTCGGTGAAATATTTAGGTTTATTCTGAAGGGGGTTGTTCCAAGAGCTCCAACAACTTTTAGAGTAGGCAACGCGCATGTGAATCTCCTGGAGTTGCAGGCGTCCATAGGCTAAGGGAACTGCTTACCATCAGGCGGGCCGTATGCTTGTTTACCATCGTGGTTGTATTGAAAAACAATAAATGTGAATCAAATGCGACGCAATCCCGTTAAAACATACCTTACTTAAATATTTGCTGTAGTTTCGGAAGTGCTGTTACTTCAGCGGTTGCAGCTAGACTGACCAACGGAGTTCTTCTTGCTATGCGCATATTTCCAACTACCCACATTTGATCTCCATAAAATCCGGTTTGATTTTTGGGTTATACACATACAGATCAATTAGGTAGGCGTCTTTCCTGTGAGCATTGTGAAAGTTAAGGATTTTAAAGCCAAATTTTTGATGTTTTGGAATATTTATCCACATACCCTCATCGGAAGACCAGCGCTGGCAACATGCTAGCAATATGCTGAGATGGGGCCATTTCGTGGCACTTCCTGTAATGTCATATCGTCTGTTGCATGTTTTTTGTAAATAGTATGTGTTTTACGAATAAAAAAAATCTATTCTATTCTATTCTATTCTAAACCGTTCCCCCTCTTACGTAACACTGTACCACAAAAACATAATTCGTTTAACACTTGTGGTCGATATGGGTAAGACCGGCATACTTTATTTTTAACTCTTTCGAGTGAGCAACGTCTATTGACGTCGTCTTATACTTCTTAACTACAACTTAATTGAGATTGCTCACTTGAAAGGGTTAAGGGAAGTCCGTCATATGACACTAAATACCTATGAGATAATGTAGGAAATTGGTAGGTAGATGGTCTTTCCTGATAGACGGTCCTAACCACATTGACCTACCCGAAGTGTGATATCACCAAAATTTTGTCAAGCAATCCAGCCGCGACTAAAAAGGTCACAAAATGCGAAATATGGACAATAATCGAATCTATCATCATCAGTAGCGAAACGTCATCTGCTGGACAAAGACCTCCCCTAATTATTTCCACAACGATCGGTTCATTGACGCCCAGGCCCAAGGATTTCCTGCGACCATGACCAATTTGAAATACAGAAGCCGCTGGCAGCATTTCATCGCTGAATCTTGAGGCTGATACGTAAATTTAATTTTTTCTCGTAGATTGATCGTCATTCAAAAGCTTCGATAGTGTAGTTCAAAGAGTTCGTCTAATTAGCGGGAGTTGCGGTTCAATCAAGTGTTCCTATCTCCCTCGAGACGCTATCAGTGCGCCTCAGAAACTAGTCGTCACATGTTTCTTGCACAATACAAGCGCTGGTGGCCTAGAGGTAAGAGCGTGCGACTTGCAATCCGGAGGTCACTGGTTCAAACCCCGGCTCGTACCAATGAGTTTTAAGGAAATGATGTACGAAATATTTGATATTTACTAGTCGCTTTCCGGTGAAGGAAAACATTGTGAGGAAACCGGACTGATACCTAAGGCCTACTTGATCGTCTGGGTTGTAAGGTCAGATCGCAGTCGCTTTCGGAAAACAAGGGACCCCAGGCTTCCATGAACCCTGGCAAAGCTTCCATGAACCGTGGCAAAGTTCCGAGATAATACGAGGAAGGATCACTCGAAAAAGTTTGAAATAAAGGAAAGACCATGAATTATTTGTATTTAAACTTTCGTGAGACATATCTAATAAATTAAACATTAACACGGCTCTACTCACGTTTATTTAGTCACTCGCGCGACATGTTTCGGAGAACATAGGCCTCCATTATCAAGCACTAAGAGTGCTGAGTGTCCGTTCGATTCGGCGATCGCGTCGCCGGCCCGTCGCGCACTAACGCGCGCCGCGCTGCTCGCGCCGCTCTTGATGTCAAAACGCTCATGAGGCGGGCCCGTCCCATTTCCTTCGCTTCGATAAGGCGCGATTGCTGGTGCGTGAAAAATGTTTCGTACCACGCAAAATACGCGAAGCGATTGAGATCGGGCGTCGTCCAAATTTTAATCGTGATGGTGGTTGGGTTGTACCGCCAGCATGGAAGCCTGCCATCTATGGCAAACATCAAAACCTTAGGGAGTGTTGTAACAGTTTAGTGGACACAGTGAGTTCGGTGTGTTTAGAGTCATTGTTGGTGGACGAATCGAACCCGCGGTCTACCATTACAGCGGCTCCGGTGTCGGACTGCCCTCAACCGGTTTTGACATCAAGAGCGGCGCGAGCAGCGCGGCGCGCGTTAGTGCGCGACGGGCCGGCGACGCGATCGCCGAATCGAACGGACACTCAGCACTCTTAGTGCTTGATAATGGAGGCCTATGTTCTCCGAAACATGTCGCGCGAGTGACTAAATAAACGTGAGTAGAGCCGTGTTAATGTTTAATTGACCATGAATTAGGACATTATAAATTCAAAATTAATTCATTTTATTTCACAAATGCTCAAAATTAGTCCCATTCTGTTAAATACGAAGTCGCACTCTTTTGATTATTTCGTCTTCCATTTATTTCTGACACTATGTTATTTAGAAAAAAATAACCCATACGATGAAGCATTTCAATCGGTTTGATAAAGCCACTGGGTATTTTGTTTTCTCGTGTTGTGGGTTCGATTCCCGGTTCAACCATGTGATCATTTAAGAATTTATGAAAATGTTCTATGTACAATATTCATGGTACTTTCCCTCCATGTGGCATAGCCGTTGGACGCCCTCTATGTACAGTCGCCATAAATTTGGGGATAAAGCTGCTGTCGCGTCCGTGGGCTTTAGCTCTAGATACCCACACGTGTCCCCTGGGTAGCGCCAAATGACCAGCACTCTCTGGTGGTAGGCTTTATAGCCGCGGCTTGTCACCACCCTCCTGCCTAAGCCATGTCGCCAAATGATCTCCGGATCGTGTTCCGACATGAAGGCAGTTGTAGCCATTTTGGGAAGGCGGGTCTGAACGGTATTGCTTTGCTTGCTAGCCGGTTTCAGTGCCATCAATTTGTTGCACCGGATGCCTGGTCGCGGAGGGTAGCGGGATCCGAAGCACGGTTCTCCGCTGGCCGACCGCAGGTAGTTGGGGGCCCAAGTAGGGACTTAGCTAACCCCGAAAGGCTGCCCCGCCAACTGTGAAAAATCCCGGAGGCGCGCTGTAGTGCCGGCTTGCGACCGGAGAGAGGACCCGACAGCCGTCTTCGGGGGGGTTCGGGCGTCCCCGCAGTCTCCAGATCAGGCTTCCAGCGTGTAGCAGACTGTTTGTGTGCTGCTGGGCGAGCAGCTTAGCATCTGTTCAACTGCCGCCTTCCAAGCCTATTCACATTATTTTAATGGCAAAAAACAAAAATAAGAGCAAGTGTTTTTTTCAGCGGAAGCACGTCCTCTCACTCAAAGTGCACCTCTCGAACATCCGAGGCTTGCACTCCAATCTCGTGCCAGTCCACCACCATCTTGAGACTGAGAAGCCTCACTTGCTCTGCCTCACCGAGACGCAGATCGGATGTCCTATTGACGCGTCGTACCTGCACTACCCGGGATATGCCCTAGAGCACACTTTTGTGCAGAAGGCTGGTGTGTGCGTGTTTGTTCGCGATGACATCTGCTATCGGCGTCTCCGTAACCTTGAGGGGCCTAACCTTTCCAGTTTATGGCTACTGGTGGACCTCGGTGTTGAGCAAATTGTTTACGCCGTGGTTTACCGATCACACAGCGGTGACCAGGAGACAACCAGGCTCTTTGAGCAACTTAGTGATGCGGCGGGTGTGGCTCTGCAACGGTACCCGAGTGCGCAATTGGTTTTTCTGGGGGACTTTAATGCTCATCACGAAGAGTGGCTGTGCCCATACCAGTTCACTGACCACGCAGGGAGAGAGGCGCGCAAGTTTGCGTTATCGCTGGATCTCTCTCAGCTGGTCGACCAACCAACCCGCATTCCGGATGTTGCGAGTCACACGCCTAATTGCCTGGACCTTCTGCTGACAACCGATCCGGACAGATATAACGTGTCAGTGTCATCCCCGTTGGGAACTTCTGACCACTGTCTGGTGAAATCTGTGTCGCACCACTCACCTCCCGTCCTTAGCCCGAAGGGCACGCGCCGTGTGTGGCGATACAAGTCAGCAGATTGGGACGAGATGCGGCATTTCTTTGCATCCTATCCTTGGCAGCCAACTTGTTTCAATAGCGATGATTCGTCGAGCTGTGCAGCAGCCGTTACTGACGTGTTGCGGCGGGGTATGGAGTATTACATCCCCTACTCTGACGTAGCTGTTGGTGGCGCAGCTCGCCCGTGGTTTAATGCAGAGTGTGCTCAAGCGGAAGCGCTAAAGCACGAAGCGTATTTATCATGGGTCGATGCTCGCAGCTGCAAAGCTCCGGATGTACGCATTAAGAAACAGTTATTTAACAAAGCTGCCAAGTTCTGCAAGAAGGTCATGCAGAAAGCTCGATTCGTCGTCGTCTAGGGGCCAAACTTGCCGCATACCCATCTGGGAGCAAAGCGTTTTGGTCACTCGCGAAATCGGTTGAGTTGAATTTCTGTCGTCCATCACTACCTCCGCTGCTGAAACCAGACGGTTCACTGGCCCACACTGCGGAAGAGAAGGCGAACTTGTTTGCCTCTCTATTTGCGGAAAATTCGCATTTAGACGCTGGTAGTGCCGTACCTCCCTCTTTGCCCCGCTGCGAAGTATCAATGGCTGAGGTGCGTATTCACCAAAGGGAAGTACTGAAGTCACTACGCTGTTTAGATGTGAATAAGGCTGAGTTGTCTCCTGTTTTGACGCGCCTGTATCGACTTTCCCTAAAGATGAGAAAAGTTCCCGAAGCGTGGAAGCTTGCTAACGTGCAGCCTGTGCCTAAAAAGGGTAGCCGTGCTGACCCATCGAATTATCGTCCCATTGCAATCACTTCCATACTCTGCAAGATTATGGAACGTGTTTTGAACAATAAGCTCCTTGCGTACCTTGAAGGTAACGATCTCCTCAGCGACCGGCAATACGGCTTCCGCCGAAATCGGTCTACTACTAGGGCTACTTGTGTACGCTACCCACATTTGGAGCGAGGCCATCGAGAAGCGCGGCGAAGCCCTCGCTGTGTCTCTCGACATTTCCAAGGCCTTCGATAGGGTTCGAAGCTCTCTGCGTACGGAATCTCCGCTGGTTTGTGCTCTTGGATCTCTGATTTCCTGAGGCAGCGATCTATTAGGGTCGTAGTGGATGGTTGCACATCAGATCGCATGGCAATAAATGCCGGAGTGCCTCAGGGTTCGGTTCTTTCAGCCACCCTCTTTTTGCTGCATATAAACGATCTGCTTAAACCCGGTATCTTTGGGTATGCAGACGACAGTACGGTGACTGAGAGATATTTTTCTGAGGCCCAAACTACCGGTGGAGAGACTGAGTCCTTTAGGAAAGCTTTGGTTGAGCGAACGAACCAGACCTTGAAGGCCGTTGATGAGTGGGGCGAAGCTAACTTGGTTAGGTTTAACGCCTCCAAAACACAGGCGTGTTTATTCACCGCCAAAAGGAGCCTTTTTAACTTGACTCCTGCTTTCCGGAATGTGTCCTTAACAATTACGGACCACCTCGAGCTGCTTGGGGTTAAATTAACCACTAAGCTGAACTTCGGCGCCACTATTGAGGCCAAAGCGAAATCCGCTGCTAAAAAACTAGGAGTCTTACATAGGGTGAAGCGGTACTTCATGCCGGAACAGCTCCTAACACTTTACCAAGCGCAGGTTCGGTCGTGTATGGAGTACTGTTGCCACCTTTGGGACGGGTCTGCCAAGTATCAGTTGGCCGCTTTGGATTCAATAGAACGTCGAGCTCGCAGACTCATTGGCGATCCTAAATTAGTGAGTGTAAGGTTGCAGAGCCTTGAGCATCGCCGCAAGGTTGCTAGTTTCTCTGTGTTTTACAGGATATAATTTTTAGAGTGTGCATAGGAGTTGCACGATTCAATTCCGCCATCTCCGCTCCACCACCGGACGTCCAGGCGAGGGGTTATATCCTTATGTTGTGAATATTCCATTCATTCGCACGAAGCGTTTCGCTTCTACTTACTTTCCTAATGCAGACTGCTAAGGAATGGATTTCGGGCCCTTCGTCTGTATTCCCGGAAAGATATAATTTGGGTCTCTTCAAGTCAAGAGTGAATAGGCTGTTACTGAACCAGCGTGCTACACCTTCGACCTCGTCGTCACTTACCATCAGGTGCGACTGAGGTCAAACGTTGGTCAGACTTGCATAAAAAAAAAAAAAAAAAAAACATATCGGAGTTGTGGAGGTGGTCATAAATTTCGGAACATGCCCTTTATCGCCTTGACAATAAAGGCCTTGTTCCCATATTTGTGACCACCAGCGCCGATATATCTGATGGCGACTGTACTTATATATAATAAGAGACGTAGACAATAATACTAACATACAAAATATTATATATAAATGAGACCACGTTAAGATAATAATATTTTCCTGTGGGAATAGAATGACCTCGATTGACCCCACGTGATGAATTGCGTACCGTCGGCAAGTAAGATAGATAAAGTTATTATAATATCACTAAGATGCCTTATAAATGTACGTAAAAATTTCTGTCATCTACCCAGATCTACACTAATATATTACAAAGGCGAAAGTTTATGTGTATGTTTGTTACTTCTTTACCTCTAAACGGCTGGAGCGATTTTGATAAAATTTGGTATGGAGTTAGCTGACACCTTTTTTTTTGTTGACCCAGGGGTAATCCGTTATGGATCCCACTCGGCCGGGAGAAACCGAGTGGGTATGTCCGATTCGCAAGGACTAAAACCCCTGGGGTGTTCCGCCATAACGCCTGAGACGGGAAAGCGGTTGCAATCTTCCTGTAAAAGTCAACGACAAGAAAGTGTTCCCATCCGGTAGCTGACACCCTGGATTACATAACACATAGACTACGTTTTTTCTCTAGTAAACCGCAAGTAATACCGCGGGGCACAGCTAGTAATAACCATAATTTCCAACACCTCTTCTCCTTGGGCGGATGTCGTAAGTGGCAACGAAGGGAAAAAACCGACGGATGGGCAGCAACGTCCGTCGAAAACGACTACAGCTACTGCGAATGCCAACCCGCCTGCCAAGATGGCGGGACTTGCATAAGATGGCCGACAGCGACTGAATGTATAAATCAGCGGACCGGTGTGGCGTATCTTGGGAGAGGCCTATATTCAGCAGTGGACTGCAACAAACATTTCAGGTCGTCCACTGCTGGACATAAGCCTCCCCCAAATATTACTATATCATCTTGTGGGTTAGTTGCCATAGCCGCCATGTTTGGCAGGCGGATTGGCAACCACAGTAGCTTTAGATTTTAGATAGATGCTTCTGCCCTTCCGTCGGAAAGAGAACAATATTATTTCATTGTAAATAGTGATTCTTCATCGTATACTTAATTTCTTAAATTGTAGTAATTTCCATATTCCAAGTAATATAATCTGCTATTTTTGCCAACCCTACCCAAAAAGCTACGTTAGTTAACTAAACCGCTGTAATACTATTCTAAGCAAATGTCGCTCGGCATACATCTCTGTCAACCTAATGGCAAACGACGCCCGTTAGAGGGGGACGGCATTTATAGATGCCTCATAATCATAATTGTGATTACTCGCAATCTAGTTACTTTTTTTTATTATGTTTGAGTTTAGTAGGGTTAGCAGATTTATTTTTACTGATTTATAATATAAATAAATGTTTTTGGGTACAATCTTAAACAAATCCCTTACTAAGCTAACTTAAGGCTTGTGTTGCGGTAATATACAACGATGTATATTTATAATAGTAGACCGTCGACATGATTTTGACGACAACAGGGCCTAGTGGGTAGTGTCTCTGCCTATGAAGCCGATGGTCCTGTGTTCAAATTCCAGTAAGATCATATTAAATTTGTGATGAAGACAGATATAATTTTCGCGGAGATTTGCGGCCCGCAGTCTGCGTCGGTTAGCCAACGCGAATGGCTCATGATTATGCTCCTCGTTACGGAGTGAAACATGTCGAGCAATATTCGACTTTAAAATTTAAGTTATACGCTTCTATACAATTAATAAAGCTAAAACAAATATGTGAGTGCGAAAGGCATATATGCTATCCGTTCTGAACAGATCCGCGTGGTTTTTTTGCCATTATCTGTTCATTTTATATCCTACAAAAGGATTAAATAACTCATTAACTTCAACGTTCATTATGTATCGTCAGTTCATCGATTTTTGTGTGGGCGGTAGCCGTTCGTACATTTCTGTGGCCCTAGTGAAGAAGGGTATAACTTTCATACTAGTTGTTCGTCGCTTGTATCCTTTTTCAATGGGGCACAGATTTGTACTCTCACGGATATAAAAATGTATACAACTGTAAACCTTATTGTAATGGATTAAGATTAAAATTTTAAACATAGTATATGAGCGAAATTCATCCCCTAAGGGGTCAAAAAGGGGGTTCTTCTGCGCGTGCAAAGCCGCGGGCAAAAGCTAGTATAGCACATTTGAACAAAACAAGAATGTAAGTAACATATGTATGTGTATGCAAGTGACAATGAAACCATGTTTCTTTTTAAAGTGCGTAATTGCGAAACTATGAAGGTAAAATTGGTTTGTTAATTTTTTTTTTCGTTTTCTTTGGACCCCGAATATAATACCCGCCAGGTTTCCAGTTGACATAAGTTAAAAGCGCACTTCACTGTTACACCAAAGGCAACCAATTATAGCCACTGACAACGTACAACTGTATCGGTTAGCACTAAATAACCGGCCGTTTGTCACTGTAAAGTCAGTGTACACTGTTGGTCTGCTATTGGTTACGAGAGGCGAGTTCTTGCTAGGACCAGAGTAGTAGATGGGTATGGAAATAATGTCACAACTTTTTATGCCAGCCATGCTCGTCTTGAAATTATGGTTGCGGCTTTAAAAAATATCCAATATCCGTTCTTATACCTCAAACTCTCTCCATGCCAAATTTCATCCCAACTGGTTCAGCGGTTTAAGTTAATATGGATTAGTATGGATATATTATTAAATAGGCCTTCTCCGATTTGTTTCCTTCGTCTCCGTCCTTTGCTTTCTTTAGCCAGTCCATGTGGTTATTACTATGTCATCGCTCCATCGCGTCCTAGGTTATTTAATTCCACTATCTCCGTTCCATCACCGGACGTCCAGGCGAGGGGAGCGGTTTCATCCTTACGTTGTGAATATTCCATTCATTCGCACGAAGCGATTCGCATCTACCTTCTTTATGCGGTCTACTAAGGAATAGAAATCGCTACCTTCGTCTGTATTCCCAGAAAGATATAATTTGGGTCTCTTCAAGTGAATAGGCTGTTACTGAACCAGCGTGCTACACCTTCGACCTCGTCGACATTTACCATCAGGTGCGACTGAGGTCAAACGCTGGTCAGTCTTGTATAAAAAAAATAGGTTTCTCTTTCCGTAGAATCGCTTTGGTCTCTCTCTTTTCCTTGTATCTCGCTAGGTGGCCAGCCCGCCATTTTTGCGTCTGTTTCACTCAACCAAGCCTCACGCTAGACGAACCCCCTCACAGAAGATAAGCTATCGGAACCTCACCGGTGCAGGCGCGTCGATGATTTGTGCGCGAGGCGACTCATTTTTCACTCGCCCTGCCATCGCTAAATCACGCTGTCAACTCGCTCCAACTATCGGACTCGCAAACCAAATCCACCCCTAACATCTTTAATATATAGACTATTTCTCATTAACAACGTTTTGGCGCTTGCGTCGTCTAATATTGTCCTAAATTATGATTTATTGTTTATTTATTGACATGTTTTTAAACTTGTTTGAAAAATTGTGGTGGCCGTTTTTTGTTTTTTGTTTTATTGAAAGAGCTTAATAAATAGGTTAGGTTAAATGGTCCCAAAGTTATTAATAAAAATGTATAGACATGTTTACTTTAGTACTTACTGAGCCCTGAGTGAAAGTTTTTAAGGTAACAAAACTTCACAATCGCGTTTGAGTTTCCCATATAAATAACATTATCAATATAATTCATTCTATCATTAATATTTCCAAAATACCGCTTCTTCGAGTTTAATAGAGTTTAAACTTATAATTGTGGGTACCAAAATCATACATAGTGTGCAAAAATAGTGGCGAGAAACTTTTGTGTGCGATTATTTTCATCCCCAAAGTTATTTTTGGATTCGCGTGCACGACTTTCAAAAATAGGCCCCCTGTTCTGTTTATATTTTGTTTAGGTTATGCAATACTCTTTGTATTGTTATGTTAAATAATTTATAATAGGTTCCATTGCAAAGTGAGATGAAATTTATACTCTAAAGCAGTGAAAACAGGTCACAATATACAAACATTTTGAACGCAGCGACTAAACATGACAATTTCTAGATAATTCCCGCACAACCGCGCGGTCCGGTTAATGAATTTAAAATTAACACCAATTACATTGCGGCAGCGGCCACTCTGCGAAGCACGGGATAAACATACTTTGATGATAATGAAAAAACAATTGGCCGTTGGAAACAATTTTCCACGCCATTTTGTAGTTTTTAACCCACGACGCAAAAAGAAGGGTTAGCACCAGTGATCGGCACTATCGGTGCAAAACTTTAACAAAACTCGTTAAGCGTGCAAAAAAGAGTGTTTAGATCTATAAAAACCATTATATTGTTATACCCAAATATTGGTAGGTTTATCGAGATTCCAATGTAGAACTAAATAGGACACTAATTTGCCTGATTTATTAGTGTTTTACTTGATGGTAAGTATTACAATACCTCAGTTCAACAAGTTTTGTTACAGTTTTGCACCCATAGTGCCGATCACTGGTTATCACTGACAAAAAGAAATGGACTCCTACACGCGAACAAATTATGTAGAAAAATATGGCATTAAATGAAATTTCTAACACGTTGCGTTTTATGCTAATAATGCTTATTTATAATCAAACAAAAAAGCTCAATGTTCTTATTATTAAGTATCAAACTTCAATATTGATAAAGTACCTAATAACTTTTTAGTCATTGTTGACACTTGCACTCACAGCGGTTCAAAGAAGACTAACTAAAACCGCCCAAGTTGTTCGAGCGGCTGTTTTTAGAGCCATTTTTTGGGGCTGATTGTGAATCTACGTTTATTATACATCGATGAGTCATAAGTACACCCCGTTATCTTATGCTCAGTTAAGCAAGTGTAGGCAGTTACAGTAATCTAAGGCGATAAAAAATGAAGTTGTTTTACTCACTCAATAACATGTCAAAAGATCTTGGGTCCGATATCATAGTCACCAAGTGATTTCCATAGAGAATCAATGAGAATCTCTATCAAGATTACTCGGTGACTATTTCAAAAATCGGAACCCAAATTTACAATATTCGATAGTATTTATAATTGTCGCCCTCCGATCTGATTAAAAAGAGGAATGAATGAGCTATCTCTCGGGTTTTCACTGAAGAATTTTAGTTTGCCAAATAACTTTTATCATTTCATTATTTTATTTAAATACTATAAGTATTGAAATATGAATCGACTAATTATTTGAAGCAACATCACTATTTTAGATTGTCTCCAAAATGAGCGTTAGATAACGGGATGTAGTTATAAGTTTGACCGTCATGCATGTCTGTGTGTTACCGTAGCTTTTAAACATCGTCTTGCTCAGATCTCTATTTTAGTTGAGCTAAACAACAACTCAGTCACACAACAGTCAGCAGGTAAAGTTTTTAAGCAGGCGAGCTGTTGAAAATGAACGTAATACGACTTTATTGTTAAGAGTTTAAGAGTGTGTCAAGATCATTCTGCAGGTGTTCAGCACTTAGCAATGTCTGCTGCTGACTGTACATATAACAAACAAGTACTAACATTCACGATAACTTTTCGAGACGCATTTTGTGTATTGTAAAACATTATAACAACCTAACTCGTCCCGTTTCTCCTCTTACGTAGCCCATTTAAATAAACCGACAATTACATACAGCCCAAAATCTCCTGAAATAATGTATTTTATACACATCGGGCGTACAACCTTCACGTGCCTAGTAATCTGGTTGAAACACTCGCTTCACTCAGACTAAGTTATATTTATTTGTACTCAACACGGCGATGTGAGTGAAAAGATTCTTTCACAAATTCCGACCCATTATTTGCAGTGTTTTGCCCACGACCCCACAGTGCCTTGAAACCTCCCCCCTTATATTACATAGATTCACATCAGTATGAGCGAATACATTAAATAATACTGAAAGTATTTTA
This sequence comes from Grapholita molesta, assembly GCA_022674325.2. Lineage (NCBI taxonomy): Eukaryota > Metazoa > Arthropoda > Insecta > Lepidoptera > Tortricidae > Grapholita > Grapholita molesta. The sequence continues at coordinate 1,663,394 of CP053130.2, forward strand.
AATTATGACCATGATCATCATCTTATCAGCCAAAGGATGCCCACTGCTAGACAGCCGCCGTCAGATATATCGGAGCTGTGGTGGTGGTCACAGATATCTGAACAACGCCTCTATTTTCAAGGCGATAAAGTACATGTTCACATTTATTTGATCACCTCCACAGCTACGATATTATATCTAATGACGACTGGACAAAGGCCTCCCCAAAAACGACCCACAGTGATCCCGTGGATTACCGCGATCTATACCAGGTCGTCGGTCCACCTTGCCTGCCCTCGCTGCGATTGCCGGTGAATTATAATGAATATTGTTTTTTTTTAGAATGTTACTTAAACAACGTAAAATTATCACAACTCAAAATACTAAAAACTAAAAATCTAACTCACACCGGTGCGCCGCATGATCTATCATACTCTATATTCGCAAGAATGACCGGTGCAACCCGCGTGGAAACTTCGATACTGACGGTAATTAAATTTATTCGCTGTCATTGAACCAGTGCTCGTCGACACTTACCATCAGGTCTAACTGAGATCAAACGCTGGGTGTATAAAAAAAGACCCGTTCTATACTTTTTAGTAAGTTGAATGGTACCAATTTCCTACATCAACAAAACCAAAGACGGTCTTTCCTGGTAGACGGTCTTACCGACATTGACCTTAACTTAAACTGATGAATATTGCATTGCTGTTCCCACAGTATTTACTGCGTCCATGTTCTACATCACATTACCATACACGCTTCAGTATTTTTAAGAGCAATGTACTTAAATAAATGCGTCGCTGGATACGAACCGGCGACGCCTGACGAGGTTTCAGTGTCTACATATTTGTACCTTATTACAAGGACGTAAGGTGCTTAAGTGTATTGTAAAGTATATTATACGGAACGTGTCGCCTAATGCTATATAATTACACTTGACACTTGAGTTCATACGTAACTGAGTAGTAACAAGACTCACAACACATTTAATTATATTATTACAAATATATATTTGACGCCAGTAGATAAACGACGATATATTTAATTTACTGCTTTTTCTACGAGTACGAGATATTATGATAAATATATAAACCGAAATATATAAATCGATTTCTTGGATACTTTTCAAACTGAAACTCAAACGTTTATTCAGTAAGTAGGCCACAAGGGCACTTTTACATGTCTAGTATACAAAAGTAAGAAAAAAAAACTACACCCTATTACCTTACCACCTTTGAGCATATTGACTTTTGTGACCGACAAAAAACTCGACGGGCCTTATTTTTCAAATCAGATTTTTTTATGACAAAGGTGGCAAACGAGCAAACGGATTGCCTGATGGTAAGCAACACCATGAGAGTCACAAGCGCGTTGCCGGCCTGTAAGGGGGTTGTAGCTCTGGGAACCTTACTCACCATCAGGAACACGACACTACATACCTGAAAGGTAGCAGTGCTATTATGGCTGTGGTCTTCTGTAAGGTACTTCCCCAGTTGGGAAAAGAAAACATATCAAACAATTACAAAAAGATTTACTTTACCTAACTTTGTACCTTATCATTTCTATGTGACATTCATATCAAATCTCTAGCGGCTTTATTAAGATTTTCTGACTTCCCCGCTTCCGGTTGAACCTCAAAATGGCGAGGTCGTCTTGAGAATATATTTTTTGTTTCTTGTTATGCAGTGATCTACGCAGAATTGTGCAGTTCTCAAACGCATTTCACCAATTTTAAGTCAACACCCGGCAGTACAGGGCAAAGGATGCTTCGTCTTTTTGTAAAATCCAGCTAACACTTTAGAAAACGTATGGTCTACTACCATACTGCCATGCTCTAAGCGCAAACTTATGTTATTCGATTGATTTGCTATACTGGCGAAATAGCATATTTTGAAGAACTAGCTGTCTCTCATTAGAACTATCTATATATCAAATTGACTGTACGTACCGATCCGTTGGTACGTTACTGTAGCTTAACTTTTTGACCAACGCGACTTATGCGACACACGAATGTGAACTATAAATAATAAATAAATATTTCGGTACAATCTTACACAAATCGACCTAGTCCAACGGTAAGCTCAGTAAGGCTTGTGTTGTAGGTACTAGATGACGATATATATAATAGATACATATAATTACTTAAATAAATACATAGAAAACACCCATGACTCAGGAACAAGTATCGGTGCTCGTCACAAAATAAATGCCCTGACTGGGATTTGAACCCAGGACCGTCGGCTTATAGGCAGGTTCACTACCCAATAGGACACACTTGTCGACTATATTATAAAAGTTAATCTTTGCCTAAACGTCGGCGTTATTTTTCGTGTCTCGTTAAAAAGGTTATTTAAGCCTTTCTGTAGAATATGAGGCGATTCTGTGTACCGCAGCGACATGATGTACTAACCGTTTTATCTGCATATTATTAGCATCTCATACATTTAAATGCTGCCATTTCACTCCCTAAAGATTATTTATAGAATCAAGTCTTTCAAATCAGAAAAATGACATTATTATCGCCGAAAAACTCGCGGAACATAAGACAATCTTCCGACCGATAAAACTTCTCAATCTGAAACGAGAATCAATCAAAAACCAACTCACGCGTCAACTACTTAAGTCTCTTTGTCAAATGGCAGCCATCTTGTGTGCCAAAGGCTCCGAAAGGAGCCATGTTATCGAAGAACGTGAAGAAAACGGAAACATCGATGTTTAAAAGGGCAGAATGGAAAGCGAGGCAGGTGTGTTGAAACACGGGAACGCATTCGAGCATTCTCTCTTCGATGTCCGCTTGAATGGTTCTGTCCTTATTGGAAAAATATAGAGAAATAGGGACGGCGCTATCGACCCGTGCTCATTCGAGTCGAAATTCATCGTACGATCGTGTACAAATAATAATAAATCAGTTTGAGCGGTTTGTTTGTCAGATGTTTATTTTATATTTTAACGGTCACTTAACCTAGTCGGTACTGATCTGTGCTACGAAGCACGTTTCGGGTTCGAATACTAGCAAGGGCCTTTTTTAGTACGTTGTGTATTTGTTCCTGGTTCATGGATGTTATATATATTTGAGAATTAATAAGTACATATATTTATTATCATCTAATACCTACTGAGTATATGATAGTTGCAGAATAGTTATATTGGTTCAGTTTTGTGACGACAATTAAGCATGAAATTTTTCTGAACAAAAAAATTGGTGTTCGTTTTATAAACTATACATAATATATATACTTATATATACCTATATATATATGTAGGAGTTTTGATATCAGCAGCACCACAATTTCTCTGCTTTTTCTAAAGGTTGACCGGTAGAAGAATAAGTCCGCCTTTTGTACTGTAAACATTTCTATTGTTCAATAAAGATTAAATAAATAATAAAGGTGAAAAACTTAGCTAAAGCACCTTGTCTATGTAGTAGTAACGTGTCTGTACACGCATTTCGGCGTTCTATATTCAAATTTTGACGTAAGTTCCATATTAATTCCATATTTCTCCGCACAACTACATCGACATGGTGACATTCTTAAGTTTTGGGGAAGTACCTCCTCCTTACAGAAGACCACAGCCATAATAGCACTGCTACCTTTCAGGTATGTAGTGTTGTGTTCCTGATGGTGAGTAAGGTTCCCAGAGCTCCAACCCCCTTAATGGTCGGCAACGCGCTTGTGACTCCCCTGGTGTTACGTGTGCCCATGGGCGACGGTAATTGCTTACCATCAGGCAATCCGTCTGCTCGTTTGCCAGCTTTTGTCATAAAAAAAAAAAAAAAAAAAAAAACCTATACCTATTGATCGTAGCAAAAATAATTATTGTTTTCAACATATCAGCCGAAGGACGTTCATTGCTGGACAAAGGCCTCCCCCTAAGCGATCCACAATGACCGGTTTGCGCCATCCGCATCCAGTGGATTTAGCCGAGCATATTTTCAGCTGTACACGTCTACGTAGACGATGATGATGATGAAACCGTAAATGGTATTTCATAATTCACTCAAAATTCTGCAAACATTTTCCGTACCAACGCATGTGCCACTAACCGTTCGACAGACATCGGATCCGATAACGACTGGCGCCGAATCGAATACGACTAGAAATCGAATGTTCACGCCGATTGTTCCAAACTCGAACGCGTCTGGAATAACGGGCTGTTTAACCAGACGTGTCAATGCTGCCGGATCATTGGAAATACGACTTTAACACGTACAACTTAAGGGGTGGAGTGACTGCAGGGTGGAAGTTTTACACTCGTTCAGAGCCGCTGATCGCCCGAATAAAAGTTAGTCACAAAAGTGATTAGTATTTGTCTTAACTAAAATTCGATTTGGAGGGATGCCTTGGCGTAAATAGCGTTTACCGTCTTTTGTTTTCACTAGGAGTTTTACGATGGCAGTCTTTTCGACTTTACGCTGTGTGTGTGTACTTGACTGAAGCAACATGTCTATGTAGTTGTGGAGATAATGATTATGGAACTATGGAACTTAAAATTTGAATATAGAACGCCGATATGCGTGTACAGACACGTTACTACTACATAGCCAGGTGCTTTAGCTTTTTTTTTTTAATTATTGGAATAATTTACTTAGGGTTTTGGCAGACATGAATTATTTTGATAGAATTTGGGCGATGGTTTTTGCTACGTCCAAAGTTCATATTATGTAATAAATTACAATAGCCTACGTAGCTTAGTTGATATAGTGACTCTGCTTATACCGGGTGTGGCCTGTAATAGGAGCGTTAACTTTAGGTATCGTTTCTACACCACAAACGTAGCAACATTTTTTCTATTATTATAACTTATAGTTTAATAAATACTAATAAAAAAAGGTTTTCCAAGCAAGCAATGTATTGCGAAAACTATGAAGTTTGTAGGCTGACAGTAAACATCAACTACACTGTTGGATGCTGTTCATTGAAAATACTATTTAGTTTGTTCGAAAAAATCACAAGTAATAAATTACCCAATTATTTAAAGTTGTAGAACAAATGATGTTACGTTCGTGGTGTAAAAGCGATCCCTAAATTTTTTGCTCTTATTATAGGCCGCACCCGGTATAGCTGGGAGTTTTGGATTCAAATATCGGCAAAAGCATGTAACTATGTGTCTATAACGAGTGTTTTACTTGAGTTGTTTTTTATGTAGGTATGTACAAACATATTTACTTTACATCTTCGAATAGTACCTAAGTAAAAGTATATTAGCTTTGCTTAGCTACGGGCTATTTATTTCAATCTGCAGGTATTTAAAATTGTAATTTAAATATTATAATAGCAATGAAATATATCTTCTTCGCGTTGTCCCAGCATTTTGTCACAGCTCATGTAAGCCTGGGGTCTGCTTGACAACTAATCCCATTTGGCGTTGGCACTAGTTTTACGAAATCGACTGCCAACTAACCTTCCAACCTAGAGGGTAAACTATAAATTATTATTGGACGATGTTTTCCTTCACTGGAAAGCGACTGGTAATGTTAAATGATGTTTCCTGTAAGTGCACATCTACTTTATCGTCTTGACAATAAAGGTTAATGTTCAGATATTTGTGACCACCTCTACAGCTCCGATATATCTGATGGTGACTGTGGGGCGATTTGTGTAAGATGTCCGATTACTTATTTTTTTTTATCACATGTACCTACATGTTATAAACTTATAATATAAACTTAATCGATCAAACTATAATGTAGCAATAGACTATATTATGAATATTTAAAATTTCAAGCCCTTATAGTAGGGCCCTCAAAGTGTTAAAAATTAAAATCAATCTTACAGTACAGTGAATTAGGTAAAATTTTCTTTGTTCGAAAAATAATGATACAATATAAATGCTACTTTATTTAATTTTACAAGAGATTTCAATTTTCAATTTCATTGACAGCGAGTGTACATTATATTGCACACTGGGTCTTACGAGGTTACAGGAATTCCCTTTCATGTCTGACCAATTAGTCTTCAAGCTTGTTTTTATTTCATCAAATGAACAAAAGGTATATTCCCGAACAGACCAAGAAATAGTAACCTGAAATAACACACAGAATAAATATTTTCTTGCCCAATGGAAACAGACTTGAGTGGAAATGGGAAGCGTCGTTATTGAAAATGTATTTAGGTACAAAATATTGAGGGATCTTTGTCTTTGATATTTAATTGAAACCTTTGACAGGAAATTATTAGAAAACGTACCGTGGAATGGGGTTACTTTGATCAATTTCAAAATTAATTTGGTGTTATCTCTTCAATATGTAATATAAAAAAAATTATAAAAAAATGACGATATCGGTTTTTGCTCCTCTATCGATTTCATTATTTATTTTTTTATTATTATTAACTTATTACTTAAAAAAAATTTTTAAAGAGGTGATCAACTCTAAACTGATTTTGGGGTTACTTTGATACCCCTCTTTTTTTTGACGGAATTGGATAGAAACCCCTTTAGGGAGTAAAACTTCAAAACCTTAAAAAAATCCGTTCACAGGTTTAGGATTTATAAGGATTTTGGTGTATTTGGTACCATAAATGTAACAATTAAACTCAAAAACTAACTTTATACTTCACAAGTTAGTAAGGTAAATAGTAGTTTGTAATACGTAGTAACTAGTATGTACTGTATTGAGATTTTTTTTTTTTCGCTTACAATCAAAACTTATCAAATGAACGACGTAGGTATAATCCGTAGAACGTAAACTATTATAAATGGGTAAGTAAACCCTAATAAGTGTCAATGCCATACGATAAATAAAATAAAATGTGTGATCAGAGACACCCCATGCCACAAATCCCAAAAAAAAATAATGGGCGCTATTAATATGACTCGTAACAACAATTTATGTTATAGACCGATAAATGCCTGATTCAATGAGTTTTAAAAAATTGTTGTATTTTCTATAGAGAACATTGTACATTAGAAGTTATACAAGCTATGTGAAGTACATAAAACAAATACTTATATATTTTATTTACTTTCGCATCGATCTAAGTGTTTGGTCCCACAAACACAAATCACAAACTGGCAGTAACGTTCAATGTTATCAAACTTAAAAAGAAAAACCAAGGAATGCATCCAGAAAGCGTGATATTCGAGCTTGAACATGAAGAAAAGTTTTTATCAAAGTAACCCTAGGAATCAAAGTAACCCCATTCCACGGTACGTATTTTCGTACTTGCAATAAATACTTAAACTTGTTTTCATTTTGTTACTGTAATTACTGTACAAGTGATATTCATGCCTGCCTCGCTGCCTACGAAGTAGGCGGTCCCGGGTTGTCATCCTTGCAAGATCATTTATTTGTGTGTTTGTCATAATATTTGTTTTTGGGTTAAGGATGTTATCTTCATAAATAAATATTCATATTCATATATATCTATTATATACACCAACACCCAGTGCCCACAACACCAGCGTTTTTGACTTTACTATTTGGTCGATTTATGTATCTAAAATATCTTCGGTACTTTTTTAAGCCAAACTAGTCGTTACTTTTATACTGTTTAATAAGTATATTTAATACTTATCTATTATCATTTGCTGTAACTAAGTTTCGCTCATTTATCATAACGGCTAAACTTACTTCAGATATTAATTTTCTTCACCACATTTCACCGGTCCACGAGCTTATATTTCTATTATCATCCATCAACCTCGCGACATCGTCCCAACACATACCTCCACACACTTGCCAAACAACTATTTACTCGCATGACCCAAAAAAATACAGAAACGCTAACCATGTTTCGTGAAGACGCATCGCCGGAAAGCGTACACAAATCTCTGCTCAGATTAACACGATGTGTGTTTTACACGTAAACAATTTATTGTTCCAGACGGGAGTACACTATTTTATGCGGCAGGCGTTCATTTGTTTTTCGTTTGAATAATTTTAATATGGAACGGCATTTAATCTAGGAACACAAAAAACGTTGGTTTTCTAGTATCTCAATATTCCTTGCCGTATGTAGTTTTAACAAGATTTTATTGGTGAAAAAAATAGCTAAAGTAAAATAGTAAAGTCTCGCTTGTACTGTTTTAGTGCGAACGAGATGCACAGATAGTAAACTCGATACTCGTTATCGAAAACTTCAATGTCACAACTCATGGTAAAGGTACTGGCCTGTGTAGAAGTAACGTGTGTGTACACACATGTCGGCGTTCTATATTCAAATACTGAAGACTTCCATTATTAATTCACTGCACAACTACATAGAGACATGGTCCTTCAGTTAAGTTTTTCACCTCGGTATATTTAACTTTCAATGTACGTATAGTTAGGTTTAATAGAAAAATATAATAAGTTAAACAAAAATGACTGACTGACAACTGAGTTGACAAGATAACATTTGACATATGATAAAATATAATTATAGAAATTCGTTTGTACTAAATATAAATGCAATTATCGCGTATTTGAACCAGACAACAATATGTAAGTAGCAAAATGTATGTGTTTACAATGACAAAATAAATACAGCTCAATACTTATTACAGCAAGCAGTATATTATAAAGTCATCAGTTTTTAAAGTGTGACAGACGATGTCATTTGGTTCATAGGATGTCGTACATTGAAATAGTATATTACGTACCCAGAGCGGTAAAACAAAGAATGACTCAGATCGCGGGTATTTGTGGCCCGAACCAGGAAGGGCCATAAACAAGCGATCTGAGGCCTTCTTTATTACCGCTCGTGGTGCGTACATAGTTTTGCGTCTTCATCTGGGTGTAAAGTGAGATTTTCCGTCGCGCCCTAGGGCGGTAAATCTCTCTTACCGCCCAGTGTGACGTAAATAGTATTTAGTTTGTACGAAATAAAATATATAAAATCTTTATTCGCCTAGTTGTAGACTAAAAGTAGATCAGTTTTAGTAGCAAAATCGATCCATTTAAAGCCCTTATGTCGGAGACATTCGGTTTGATACGTTATTATACTTAATTGTAATTTTCTCTTCCATTTTGATTCTTGACGCAACGTAACACGCCATAATTCCACAAAACTATTTTCGAACAAGCAATCCCCAAAGTGCTCCGTTAACGTGACCTCTCACCCACTACCCCTGGAGTACATGCATTAGAACAAGAGCAATTTATTACGTCTAAGTGTACCGGATGTTGCCGACTGTACAATTTAGATTCTATTGTCTCGGAACGAACTCGCGAAGAATTCCTACCGAGGGAAGGAACTTACTAAGTTGTTTGCGCTGTCGTGAAACAAAAAAGAATCGGGTCGATAGGCGGGCGCTTTTGTTTTAGACTGTATCGGACAGATGTTAAGATTGAAATTTGCATGGCGTGTTTTTATTATGCGATTAAGGTCGAAATTCGAAAATTGACAGCGTTTTGTTTTTAACCTCTTTAGCTGAGTTTTAAGGGTACTTTTTTTGCCTTGAAACGATTTTTTTTAATGAGAATTTTGAGTTTTAACAGATTATAATGAAAAAAAAAATGGTGAGGCCTGTCAGTAATGATGAACCTTCAGTGAGTTCGAGTTTGGACTGGGGCATTTATTCATATAAACGACAGTTTTGGTCTAGTGGGTACTTCCCCAGTTGGGCTTCTCCGGATTCAAGCGTGATGGTACTTGCTGTGCCCTACCTCTCATTGTTTGACGTAGTTTAAGGACATACCCGGGGTTTTATGAAGTTTTACACTTTCCTATATAAATATGCAAGTAGTTGCATAAATAACGAGAAGTTTTGCCTAGTGGATAGGACCCTGCCTATGAAGCCGATGGTCCTGGGTTCAGATCCCGGTAAGGGTATTTATTTGTGTGATGAGCACAAATATTTGTTCCTGAATCGTGGGTGTTTTGTATATGTATTTAAGTATTTGTATATTATATATATCGTTGGCTGAGTACCCACAACACAAGCCTTCTTAAGCTTACGGTAGGCCTTAGTTAATCTGTGTAAGAATGTCCAGTAATATTTATTTATTTATACGACCAATAACTAATAAAGCCCCATTTAGACCATGCAAGTACTTGTATACGATTTTCAATCCATTGCGGGGTTATATAAAGCGACCGCATTCGCCGTACGCCCATAGCCATGTAATGAAAATCGTATACAAGTTCTTGCCTGGTCTAAATGGAGACACCAAATACGCCAATAAAACGATGTGTCAGTCTGCCTCTGTCCGCAGCTAGCTTTGCAATGCCCCTCGGGGCCTTAAGTACATGTTTTTGAAATGTAATAATATTTATGTTAGATATTAAAAAGCATGTATAATAAGTAGTGATCGGCACTAACGGTCAAAACTTTAACAAAACTTGTTGAACTGAAGTATAGTAATACTTATCATTAAGAAAAACACGAATAAATTTGACAAATTAGTGTTCAATTTAGTTGTATGTCGGAATATCGATATGCAAATATTTGTGTGTAAGAATAGGTATAATTGTTTTTATAGCTCTATACACTCTTTTACGTACGCTTAACGAGTTTTGTTAAAGTTTTGCACCCATAGTGCCGATCACTGATAATAAGCAGTGCTCGTACAAGTCAGCGGAAAACAATTGCAACACGGCCATAGAACAAGATTAATAGAATCGCATCATGTAAATTAATATTTAATTTTATTATATTTTTCATTTACATTTATTACTGCAACCCAAAATTCAGCATAGGTACGTGTGTGAAGGCATTTCAATTAACATGTTTTCGAATGCTGATAGTATTGTATTATATGCACCATATTTAAAACATTTAGAAATAACCATAATTAAGCAAATAATTGTATTAATTAAATTTTTTATCACAAAACTGTTTCAAGCAAACTTTGACAAATCCATGACAGATAATTTGACTAAAAAGTTCAAATGTTAAATTACGATAATATCCGCTATAGATAATTTTATAATAATCTTAAGGCAACTCTTTTTTTTTATGACAAAGGTGGCAAACGAGCAGACGGATTGCCTGATGGTAAGCAATTACCGTCGCCCATAGGCACACGTAACACCAGGGGAGTCACAAGCGCGTTGCCGACCTTTAAAGGGGGTTGGAGCTCTGGGAACCTTACTCACCATCAGGAAAACAACATTACATACCTGAAAGGTAGCAGTGCTATTATGGCTGTGGTCTTCTGTAAGGAGGAGGTACTTCCCCAGTTGGGCTGCCCCAGATTCAAGCGTGACGGTCATCGCTGTGCCCTACCTCTCATTGTTGGACGTAGTTTAAGGACATACCCGGGTCCAAAAACTCTATAAAGTCTTGTTCCATGTCCATATCTGTTTCTGCGATGACTTGTCCGAGCACTGATAATAAGCAATGAATAAATGAAATGAACTGAACCATATGAAATAGTTGCTTAATACCATACAATAGTTTCCTAAAAAAAACAACCTATTTTTATACCAGAAACACTCACGGCGAGTCAACAATGGGGCGGCCTTGCGTGCCCTCTTCTGCTAATTAAAAAGATCGCAGTTTCGACCCGTGTACCCTGGGTGGGCGGGGTACACGGGTCCGGGGCACACGGGTCCGGGGCACTTAAATCGGACCCCTGAATTGATTTAAACCTTATTCGGCTAATGTTTTCGGGTAAACTCCAGGGTTTGAGTAGTTTTTATGCATTTCGAAAGGGTTGCGGAGTTTAGGTAAATTATGGGTAATGTGAGCTTTTTTTATGACAAAAGTGGCAAGCGAGCAGACGGATTGCCTGATGGTAAGCAAAACCAAGGGAGTCACTAGCGCGTTACCGGCCTTTGAGGCGGTTGGAGCTCTGGGAAACTTACTCACCATCAGGAACACAACCCTACATACCTGAAAGGTAGCAGTGCTCTTATGGCTGTGGTTTTCTGTAAGAAGGAGGTACTTCCCCAGTTGGGCTTCTCCAGATTCAAGCGTGATGGTACTTCGCTGTGCCCTATCTCTCATAAAAAGCTTGAGCTTTTTGGAATCTTCTATATATATAAAAATTAAATGCGTTTGTTAGTTACCCATAAACTCGACAATCGCTGAACCAATTTAGGTAATTTTGGTATTGAAATGTTTGTATTAGACCGCAGAAGGTGTAAAAACACGGAAATATTGTGATGATAATTAGAAAACAATGATTCTTTATTCCCATACAAATTGTTCTTACCTGTCAATCATTGACATTCCAATTTATAACCATAGACATAAGATAAAAAGTGAAGCTACGGGTGTTACGAAGTTCAACGGATCATCTAGTCTTAGATAAGATAACTAGACTAGTTATGACAACCACAAACAGTACTCGTATGTCAACTGTAAAGTTATCAAAACTATCGTGTAAAACATATTTGTATAGAAACGGGTAACTTACGTTTTACAAGTCGAATATTGTTAGACATCGACATGTTTCACTCTGTAACGAGAAGCATAATCATGAGCCGTTCACGTTAGCAGTCAGCGTTGTTGGTCAGACGATGATGATAATAATTTGCACCAACATTCTGCTGCGAATATACTTAAATATAATTACTTGTATATAAACTTTTGTGAGTCATTGTCAAAATTCTATTAGTGACGTGAAATGACGGTGTTAGTCACGTTTATTTAGTCAGTCACGCGACATGTTTCGAAGAGCATAGGCCTCCATTTTCAAGCGCTAATAGTGCTGAGTGTCCGTTCGCCACGCCGGCGCGTCCCGCACTGCCACGCTCCGCGCTGCCCCCGCCACTATTGATGTCGAAACCCGCTGTAGCCTTTTGCTAGGACGTAGATTTCATTCGTCCACCATTAACGGCCCTTAGCACACCAAACTTTCTGTGTCTCAACTGTCACAATACACTGAGGTTTTGACCATAGATGCTTCCATGCTGGCAGCGAGTGACAAAATAAACGCGAGAAAAGCTGTCATTTTCATTAATAAATATAAAATCCTGCTTAGTTATAAACGGATAAACTCACGAGTAACTGAATCGCACTAGGCGACATGTTTTGAGTAAGCTCGTACGGTCAGGGACTTTAATTGTTGAGCCATTTAGGGTTCACTTTACATTGGGAATTTCATAGAGAAAGTATTAAACAAAAGAAAATAGCTTGAACCGTAAGTGGCTCAACAATTAAAGTCGGTGACTGTACCCATTTTCAAGCCGAATCAAGACACACCGCTAAGGGGTGAGGGTGTATCACTCACTTGACTACTGCCCGCTGCCTTGCACGGTTTTCCGCACGCTTAGTGCGATGTAATTACACGTGGGCTTATCCGTTTATAACTAAGTAGTATTAACGTGACTCACAACAGTTTTAATTTTATCATTTTTCTGTCACTGTATTTTCAAACACAATCTTGTATTGTTCATGAATAAAAAACTATGACTATACATAGGTACATACATTACATACATTTCAACCGTATGCAGTCCACTGCTGGACATAGGCCTCCCACAAATATGACTTGTATCATCTTGGGGGTGTTGCCATAGTCGCCACGTTTGGCAGGCGGGTTGGCGACCGCAGTAGCTGTAGATTGGGTTTCGACGGACGCTGCTGCCCGTCCGTAGGATTTTTTCCTTTTTTCGCCTCTTATGACACCCGCGGGAGGAGATGGGCTGGTGCTATTCTAGTCAGCCGGCATCACACAGCAAATGAACATGGCTATGACTAATTATATTATAATAAATATGAATAGGTACTTAAATATGAATTTCCCTAATACAATAAGGTTATATTGGATCTCTATTCAACTTGCATGAAAAACCTCAATATGAAAAGTAAATGGACCCAATACATAATATTCCTTTCATGTGGCCAATCCAATCGAAGCAATAATTTCGGTTTGGGATGTATTAAATCAGTACAAAGAAACTGTGGGCCTTTTTATTTAGTTTATTTGACATTTTTACCCGGGCACTCTTTGGCGTTATAGTTGTATGCGGCAAAGGTTTACTCCTACCTTATTTTTTTCTTTATCACAAGCTTTTATTTAACTTGCAATTTAAGTATATATTTAAGTCGAAAGAAAAATAGAAAAATTTGACTCGCAGCGGGACTTGAACCCACAACCACTGGATCACTAGCCCAGTGCACTACCAGTTGTGCTATACGAGCGCCGCTTAGACGTGTCAATTTTTTCTATCTTATCCTTCTTGGTATATACGTCATTACGGGTGACGTGTAGCGACATCTACCGAAGAGTATTGAACCCTTTTTACGGCATCGATGTCTCAAATTTAGATTGAGAATTCATCGATAACAATGTGCTACCTTTCTAAAATTATTTTTATTTTTCTTTCGACTTAAATATCTTTGATATGCTAGCAGACGTTTCTGCTTAATATAAAAATAATTTAAGTATATACTTCTAAATGTGTAAGTACTAGCTTACTACTTCATCGGCGAGCCATGCCCGTCCTTAAAGTATGGTTGCGGGATAAAAAATATCCTATGTACGTTTCTCGTAGCTCAAACTCTCTCCATACCAAATTTCATCCCAGTTGGTTCAGTGGCTTTTAGCGTGACAAAGTAACAGACAGACAGTGTTACTTTCGCATAAGTATGGATGTTCGGTTGAAATCTTGTAACTCAATTTTGAAGCAGATATCTTTAACCATTTGAGCTGTTTAGCAAACATATGTAAGTTCGGTTACAATGCAATATTATGGTACCGTCAAGGAATTTAATTTCCAACCCATTTAGTACTTTGTACATATTAACAACCAATATAAAAGCCAATAGAAATTTCCTCAAACATTCACTATGACAAGGTACCAAATGGGTCGGAAATTAAAATCCTTGACTGTACCACTGATCTGATCTACTGCCGAAGCTAGAAGGAAGCTGTAGCAACTCCTAAAATACACATAACAAACCAGTCATGTTGGGCGGTTATCGAATCTTCTCGATTATTGGACAAAAAAGTACATTCAGCAATAAAAGCCACCGTTCCACCACCGAACGTCCAGGCGAGGGGAGCGGTTTCATCCTTACGTTGTGAATATTCCATTCATTCGCACAAACCGACTTGCTTCTAACTTCCTAATGCGGACTGCTAAGACATGGAATTCGTTACCTTCCTCTGTATTCCCGGAAAGATATAATTTGGGTATTTTCAAGGCAACAGTGAATAGTCTGTTACTGAACCAGCGCGCTACACCCTCGACCTCGTCGACACTTACCATCAAGTGTGACTGCAAACTTTGGTCAGTCATGTACAGTCAGCAGCAGAAGTAGCTAAGCATTTGAGGTGTTCAAAATGAGGTCAACACGTCTCTATTGTCAAGAGAATGAGAGCGCGTGTAGGTCATTTTGAACACTTCAAACGCTTAGCAACTTTTGCTGGTGACTGTATATAAAAAAACTGGAGCCTAGAATAACATTTTAAAATTTGTTTTTAATTTAGACCTTGTATAGTTGAATAAACTTTGTGGGCACTTGTATTAATAGTACGGTGGTGTTGTCCGTGCGACGTGCGAAGTCGGAAACCGATTCCGTTGGTGGACGCGCCGGATACACAAGCGAAACACGTATTGATTTTTAGTATTACTTACTTTTATTATCTTTTAGTTAATTAATTACCAGTGTCCTTTAACATAATGATTTGTAACAAATAGTATTAGCGCAATTTTCTTTCTAAAAAAATAAATAACAAAGAGAGTCTCGCTAATGGGAGTTTTCAGAAAAAGTGTCCCTAATTGACTTGAATTGTAAATAATGTCATTTTCGTGATAATTAAGCATGAAATCTTTATGGAAATGTATGCAATGTAATATTGCATTATTAAAGTTTATTAAATAAGTACCAAAACCAAGCATTTATAGAAAGATCATTACTTTTTTAAGAGTCATGTTAATTGGCACAGCCCGGATTTTTCACTGCAAAACAAAACACTATCGTAATCTAGCCAGTGATAGAAACATTATTTTTTCGATATCGATAGTTTTGTAGTAGAAGATGAAATGACACCAAATTAAATAAATATTTAATAAAAAATAACGTGAAGTGTGTAAAATTTTTGTATGAGAAACAGGTGCAGTTTCTTCTCATTTGTATTTTTATTAATAACTGTAATATTATGATATTATACGTATTTCAAACAAGTCGGTTTTAAAGCGTTATGTAAGAAATAAATCATATATAGACGCAATTTCTGCTTTATACGTAAAAGTCGTCGTTTCATGCTTTATAGTATGAAATGACATTGAAAGTCTTATGGAGTAATAATTGTCTATTATTGACTGTATTGTTTATGTTTTTTTTTTATTTTCAATGAGGTGGTATAGTCATTGTTGCGACTTTTTAGTTCTGTTAAATACCATATGTCGTTTTCGGAACAAAAATACACTTCTAGTTTTTTATAAAAAAAAGTAAATGGGTTGTTTTGCACACTGTAAATTGTCAATAATGTAAAAATATATCGGCATGTCATTTGTCTAACTATGTACCTAACCATAATCGATACAGATAAAATATTATTTCTATCACTTTATTTTGCCGCGAAAAATCCGGGCTCTTTTAATGGGGTAACCTACACTTTGTTCTGAAAATTCCCTAATATTAGATGTTGCTATGCAGGTTGTTGCGTACATGCATTAATGTTATCTGTTAGAAATGAGATCACTCCATCACGATCATTGTTAACAAAGAAGCGTTTAAAGAAATTGAAGGAAAATCGGCTTTACAATTCTTTCGATAAACTTATTATGGTGAAGATTTTGAGTTATATATTTTTGTTGTAATTCCATATTTATGGTTTTATGACATTTTGCCACTACGCCTATTAAATGCAATAATCAAGTTATGGTACATTTTGCTGTCTTATTTGGCATGTTTAGTTTTAGTTTTTAATTTTTTTTTAACTATTGTACTGTGTGTTTGAGAAAAGCACTATACATATGTTGGCGTGAAAAAGGGTGCTCCGCCTCGTAATAATCCGGAACATGATTTAATATATTAGTTACTTACTAATCTACCTCTAAAATTAAAACTAGTATATCCATTAAAACAATGAAATATACTAGCTTCTCAATCGCAGGTTACAGATATTCAGTGAACATCGCAATTCGCGAGACAGAACTCTAGCTTTGAAATACAAATGGCTTAAGTATTGATTATACTAACTAAGTTATGTCCTTTCGTGTCGAGCTGAAAACTATCGGGACAATTTGTGAAGACTTTCTCAGAGTTATCGTATTGTTAAGTTGAACAAGATACTTCTGCAATAGTTGTACAAAGTACAAGGGGAGAAATTAATTAATTAGAGTATTTGTCAAGATAAAGGCAACTGGTGTAGGTAAATAAATTTGCTACCTAGAAAAGCTATAGCTCGATACCTCCTACGTATACTGGGACAAGTGCAAAATCACGATTTTACAGCAGAGCTGTTTAAAGGTACAAAGTTCCATAACTAGCTCATACTTTGACATATTTTCATGAAATTTTTAAATATGTATGGTGAATGTATTTCGCTTAAATCTACATAATTACTATTTTAAAATTATTAGTATTTTTTGAAAAAACTGTAGTTAGTCCAGTATACATGAAATTAACGAGTTCAATTTTTTGATAAACTGAGATAACTACCACTTGATCCAGTATACGTAGTAAATTATTATTTGATGAATATGGACATAATCTTATTAAACTAAACGCCATGAGTCACGTATCATTCTTAGATATCTTAAAAAACTCCAAAATCCAGTTCGGATATATTTTATCGGTTAAATTTAGCCTGATTTGTCACTTGTACCAGTATACGCCTGAGAAATGCCTGAATGAATGAATTATGTACCAGTATACTATTAACATTATTTTGTATGTTGTGCTCATTATAGAAAGTTTAAAGAATTATAATGAAGATATTTAGGCAAGTTACTTTTGTGAAACTAAAAATAAAGCAAGTGGATACTAAAGTTGCGTTTCTTAATTATAATGAATTACTCAGAGCCATTGTTATTATCAACGTAATACTGATTAACCATTGACTTTATATGTTTCCTTACATTCTTCATTCTCATTGCTTAGTATATCTACAAAATTATTAAACAACACTTTTTCTTAATATTAACAATAAAAATTAAAATGAATAACTCTAAATATAACAACTGAGATCAGTTTAAAAGGTAAAATAGAATATGAATCCTCATAAAAAACAAAACTTCTTATTATTGCCAAAGTCATTCGCATAAAGGACAAGAATCAAAAAAAGGGATCAAGTGATAGTGAGTGAAGTAAATGACCTGACCCGAGAAGATACCGGAAAGAAACTACGGCGGGACTTATTTTTTCAAAACAGTGATAAATCACATCTTAAAGTACATAATTATGCGTAGTCCGAAAAGAAAACATATCAAACAGTTTATTACAAGATATAACTGAAAATACTAAAATATAAAAGTGAAAATAATAATGTAAAAAAATTTGACTTCACAAAATAGACAAACTTTGATATGTTTTCTTACCTGAAAGTGAACTGTGTCATTTACATGATATAGCAGTACATGCAATTGTTGAATTAACTGCTAGGCAGTTTAGTTAGTTCTGGTTTGGGCCATGCATGTTTATCTGTCAAATAATCCACACTCTGTAATAGCCCTTAGACATTAAAGACTTTTTTAAGTAATTCTCTAAGTACTGGGAAGGGTAATATTAAGGCATCATCAGGTAACTTGTTATATAAATGAATACCTACATTGCCCAAATAATGATTTATACACTTTACACACACGACTTTTCTGATAGCAAGCTTATTCTTATTTTTAGTGTTATAATTATGGATGTCACAATTTTTGGTAAACAACTGAAGGTTTTTAATAACGTACATAATATTTTCATATATATATTGGCAAGCTACAGTTAATTTATAATAATTTCTTTAATAAGCTTTCTAATAGATACACCTGCTTTTAAGTTATACATAAAACGAATGGCTCTTTTTTGTAATACAAATATAGTCTGTATATCAGCTGCTTTGCCCCAAACCAGAATACCATATAACATTACACTATGGAAATAACTATGATAAACTAATCGAGCTGTCTCAATATTTTCCTAACGATGAAAGCGGCCGAACTTAATTTATGTGCGAGTTTAGTTATAAGAAAACTCCACTGTAGATTAACGTTATATTTTCTTAGTTCGTCGATCCACATATAAAAAATATATTTCCTCCCGTAGCTCCTCTACTCCCAGCGGCAACGGGGACACTAAAATAAGTTACCATAACCATTGAAAATCCACATGCATTGATAAAAGCAATTCAATAATAATTTGTAACCTCGTATACTGGACTAACTGACAAAAAGTCTGTAAATATCTCCATAGTTGTTCAAATTAGGTTTTAATTAAATGTACTGAAAAGTATGAAATCAAATTTAATTACTTATCATTAATAATTACTAAAAGCATTGAAAACCCACGTGCATTGATATAAGTAAATCAATAAATAACATTCTCATTTGAAACCGACTACTGGACTAACTAACAAAAAATCTGAAAATATCACCATAGTTGTTCAAATTAGCTTTTTAATTTAATGTTCTCAAAAATATACAATTAAATTTACTTGCCTACCGCTCGTTTCGCGTTAAAATGGCTTATTTAATGCCAGTGCAACCAGACTTCTTCCTCTCGTCTGCTTCATTTTGATGTATTTTGTGTTTAATTAAACAATAAACTACTACACAACAACATCATAATAACAAAATCATAATATAAAAGCTTTATTTTATACGAAGTAGGTAGAAAACGGGTAGAAAAGACGTATGCCGCATCGTTTGTCGCCCGCGCATAGTGAGACAAGTTCCCCCCGCAACGATAGCGAACGAGCATACTGAGACAACTGCCACTTGCGCCGCGCCCACGCCGCCCTCCCCCGCTAGATGTACCGCGTATACTGGTACAAGTGACTTAGCTCAGTATACAACGTTCTAATTTAAAAAATAGTGTTAGTTGGGTCAGTATACGTCACTTTATTTCGAAAACTAACAGTTATTTCGCTACGAAATTTTTATAGCATGTAGATATAAGTATTTTGATCCCAAAAATGCAAAAAAACGAAAATCGTAAAAATGTCAGTTGTCTCAGTATACGTAGGAGGTATCGAGCTATGTGAAATTATAGGTAAATAATTAACTTCTTATATGGCTTAATTGGAGACCGCGACTTGGCAAACGTAGCATGGGACGCCCGCCGACCAGGTGGGATGACGATCTGCGAAAGATTGCAGGCAGATACTGGATGCGGCAAAATGAAGACTAAGCGCTATGGAGTTCTTTATGGGAGGGCTATGTCCAGCAGTGGACTACTATAGCCAGATGATGATGATGATTGCTCAATCAATTTTTTTATGTCTCATTGCCATGGCTACGATACCCTGGGTCACGTTTAAGACAGTACACATACATTTTTATGGTCACACAAACATGCTAAGTATTAAATATAAATAACTGCCGTTTTAATGGAATCCTAATATGCTAGGTAGTAGTTGCCTTGCTCATTATATTAGGGTTATGTATACGGTACGGTACGGTTACTATATACTTATATATTTACGGTTTCATTATCAACATTTGGAGGTTTGGTTATCTATTAATGCATACTATTGCGTAAATACGCAATTATCTCTTTTCTCATTGATTATTATGGAATACAAAAGCATAATTTGCGCTTATACTTGTTCCTGTATCCGCAATTTACGGCAAAAACTAGTGAATTTAAGACGCCAAAGTATCTATTTACTTTAATCCATACATACGTTCAGGTTTTTTAAGAGTCTTCGGAATCGTAAATTAAAAAATCAATGGGCACCTATAACCTGATAGCTAGAAAACAATACCGTATTCCCAATACAATAAGACATAGTTTTGAAAAACCATTTCTGGGCAGTAGTGATATGAAGTATAATATGAATCCGAGTATAATTATGTGTGCTGAGGAGGGTCGCTGTCAATATAAATTTATGGGTCACGGGACGAGGGTCTTTAATTCAATAAACATCGTCGCGGGTCTAAATTAGTGCGGTGTCCATGATTTTACAAGCGTTTGGGATATCTTTGGTGACATTTTTGTCAACTGATGAAGGAAGGGTAATGTTTTTCGAGGGTTATTTCTTTGGCACGCCATGTATCGCTATTAAACGATTTGTTTAGAAGAACCGTATAAAAAAATCCTTTATTCGTTTATTGTATATCACAGTACATATTTAAGGTGGAATTATAATATAGGTTGAGTTACATGTGACGCCCTGCAAGGGCAAAGAAACATAAGTACTTAAAAGTAATTATTATTTTTCAAGTTTTACGACTTAGTCTTACTTCTCGCTAAAAACCTCTTTTATATTGTAAAAACATTTGTTGATCAAAAATATTTTCAGGTTTTTAATGAATAAAGACATTTTTTTGATGTTTTTTATAGAATTTGGTAGATGGTTATAAATTTTAATTAGCATAATCTGGAGAACGGATTAAAGTTTTACTTTTGAGTATTACAGTAGCTGTGTAAATACTAAACAAGCATAAATCTTAAAAAGCCCTAGAGGTATTTACGAAATATGCTGGCGGCATTTTCTCGCTGTATCGCAATGCTGATACTTTGTGCAAGGAAACGGTTTGCTCTTCAGTTATTTTTTTGCGAAAATCGCGAAGCGTCTGACGTTTTTTGCAAAAAAAAAAACATTATTCATTAGTTATTTCTATATTAAGCAGAAACGTCTGCTACCTAGCATATCAAAGATATTTAAGTCGAAAGAAAAATAGAAAAATTTGAATTTGAATTTGATCCAGTGGTTGTGGGTTCGAGTCCCGCTGCGAGTCAAATTTTTCTATTTTTCTTTCGGCTTAAATATTATTCATTAGTGATGTCTGATAAATCATGTAATGTACAGTCGCGGAATGAAAAGGTTGACCAGTTCTCAAACAAATTTATGTACGAGTGGCAAGCATGTTACATGTTACCTTTTTGAACTGTGTACTAGACGAGAGTGTTGCACACAGTTCAAAAGTCTGGAATAAATTGTCGTGTGAGTATTTCCGGACCGATATGATATCCAAACCTTCAAGAAAAGAGCGTATAGGGATCTTAAAGGCCGGCAACGTACTTGTGACTCCTCTGGTGTTGCGAGTGTCCATGGGCGGCGGTAGTTGCTTACCATCAGGCAATCCGTCTGCTCGTTTGCCTCCTATATCATAAAAAAAAAATATGATGTTTAACTGTTTGAATTTAATAAGACAAATGTTCCTTGACTATTAAGAGTTGAACTAAAACCAATGTCAAGAGTAGATATAAAAACATTGTCTCAAGATTGAGATTGAGAATCCTCCGCTTATATATTGCGATTCTCTTTTAAGTTTCCTGAAATAATTGGAGAATGAATGATATAAAAGTTTTCTTTTTAATTTCAACTCGCCTCTAAAATGCAAAGAGGTTAATTTCTCATTGGGGTTGTAAGTATATGCCATGTAGTGAAGTGACATTCAGTATGACGGAAAGTGTCATACTTACTCGGTCGATAATGCAGATACTGATATTTGACGACCGGTCTAGCCTAGTGGGTAGTGACCCTGCCTATGAAGCCGATGGTCCTGGGTTCGAATCCCAGTCAGGGCATTTATTTGTGTGATGAGCGCCGATATGTGTTCCTGAGTCATGGGTGTTTCCTATGTGTTTAAGTATTTATATGTATCTATCTATTATATATATCGTCGTCTAGTACCTAGAATACAAGCCTTACTGAGTTTACCGTAGGGCTAGGTCGATTTGTGTAAGTTTGTCCCGAAATATTTATTTATTTATTTGATAATTTATATTGAGCAAGCAAAAAACAGATCTTAAGCTGGTCAACCTTTCCATTCCGCGACTGTACACAATACTATGGCCTCCTAATAGCATTGTCAATATTGTTATGTCACAATGTATCCTTTCTACAATTACCTCTATTTCAATTTTTTTTCAATATTTGTTTTAGAGGTATGATTGTCTATGGCATAAACCGGACGGTAAAAAAAAATATCTTCAAGCTTTATGGGCAATGATCATGCCTAATGCCAGACCTGTCGTTTCTACATGTCTCGCCAAAACTGGCATTCAACAAAGTATAATTCCCATTCATCTTTGAACGATATTAAAATCTGGGAACATGTTATAATCGACAATTTGCGTCGTCCTCGCTCGGGGCGGTGCATTATTAAATTGCAACGCCGTACGATAATCCGACACTGAATACCCCCCCTCGTACATGTTGGGGGGTTATTCGTGATTGCATTACTTGTCATCACGTGAGATGTTACAACGGAATACCGAAAATATTGTGTATGTGTGAAAGTATTAAAACACATTGGAGTCGAACCCGATAAGATAAGCATACTGGATTTAGAATTCAGAACGTAATTTACGTTAGGTTTACTTCAAATTTATAGGGGTATATATATTATTAATTAAATGTAGAGTACGATTTTGACTACAGATTTGGTCTAGTGGGTAGTGATCGTGCCTATGAAACCGATGGTCCTGGGTTCAAATCTCAGTCAGAACATTTATTTGTGTGTGCTATTTGTTCCTATGGGTGTTTTCTATGCATTTAAGTATTTACGAGTATATGTAGGTATCTACACATTATATATATTGTCGTCTAGTCTGGAGTTACAGGCGTCCATAGGCTACGGTAATTACTTACCATCAGGCGGGCCAAATGAATGTTTGTCACCGTCGTTGTATAAAAAAAATGGTCTCTAACGCAACGAATATTTTTGTTTTTTTAGAGAGAATCGTACCTTCTTGTGTTACGTACTTACTGCTTAGAAAAATAAATGAGTTTTTTTACTTCACTGTGTTATTTGTTGTTAATTACAAAGAGTTGGGTACTCGAAGGCACTGAAATAAAGTAGTCTTTCGTCTTCAAAGGGGGCATGGAAACAGGGACACACGTAAAACACGGCACAACTCTCTATTGTCGAGGCGATAAAATGCATGTTCAGATCTTTGTGACCACCTCCACAGCTCGGATATATCTGAGAGCGAATGTACCAGCTTTTGAAAGCCACAATCAAATTCTTTAGTCTACAAGAGCTCTTGTGAAGTTTAACCTCTCATGAAAATTTAAGAAATAAGGCATTAGTATGATATTGAACCAATCGGAACCTCTCGACACGCACTTAAAACATTCATATGGAGTAAAACGATTTTGAACCTTATCACACGCAATTTAGGGTACGTTTTTGCTAAAACGTGTTGTGCCGTTTCCATGTTCTTTCATACATTTCGTAATAAGTTCTACATCCCTTTGTTTCCTTTGAGTTTTAGCATTGCTTCAAAGAAACGGGGGTAAGTGTAGAATTACCTCATTATGTCGGAGTTATAACCGTTCCCTGTATTTATTATTTATTTATAAATCAAAGTAACATACGAGTTTTCACTTTGGCGTCATTATAAGAAAAATGGCGAGAAGATATGGAAATATAATAACATTTTGACACAAGTGTTATTACAAATGCCACAAAGAGGGATTTTACTTCGGTAATCGACGCGATACAGGCCATTATATCTGGATTACATTTCCTTGTACTTTTTCACAAATAGAACTCATTTGACTGGTTGCAACTTTGGTTTACCCTCATCTTAGTTTAAAACAAACACACAAATATTAATTAAACCCCGCGTGACTAGTGTTTAATTAAATATCGGCTGTTCTATTGACTTCCATCCTCAAGGTAAAGCAATTCACGACAAGTATCATAATGTGATGAAGAAACACGATGGCGTTTTTACTTTAATTATATACAATAATAATCTATCTATATCTAGTGAGATAATTAGATTTTATACAAAATAAAAGTTACAAGAGACATAAAATTAAAACTACCTATAAATATAACACTACCATACTACGCAAGCAGTCCAAACGAGCCTCAGTACCGTTACCATGAGTTGTGATATTGAGGTTTTCGATAACGAG
Organism: Grapholita molesta; assembly: GCA_022674325.2. Classification (NCBI taxonomy): domain Eukaryota; kingdom Metazoa; phylum Arthropoda; class Insecta; order Lepidoptera; family Tortricidae; genus Grapholita; species Grapholita molesta. Next base: position 1,688,229 of record CP053130.2, read on the forward strand.
TATCGAGTTTACTATCTAAAATAGCACAAACAAGATGCACATATAGTAAACTCGTTACTCGTTATCGAAAACCTCACTGTCACAACTCATGGTAAGGGTACAGAAATGCTCAGCCGAGCTCAGCTCTAGTCTACCGGCTAAAATCAATCCTCAATGTCAACTCCCGTAATTATATTTGCTCTCTCCTAAATGTAAGTCAAATGAAATAAAATTTTCACCCGAACGCACCCCCAAAGGCGAGTATTAACTGACCTATTTTCTTGGTCCTTTGCAAATATGCGGTGGCACCCTTTTGGAAACAAATTGTTTGACCGTTATCAGTACGCTCTGTTACTTTGCTTCACTGGGTACATAAATGTGAAGTGTCAGTTTATAAAGTGACATGAAATGGTTTTATGTTTGAATCGTTTTTCGCTCCGTTTGATATGTGCACGACTAACATTTTAAAGGAGTGATGTTAAAGGCTTTACGGATAAAGTTTTTTTTTTTATGACATAGGCGGCAAACGAGCAGACGGATTACCTGGTGTTAAGCAATTACCGTCGCCCATGGGCACCCGCAACACCAGGGGAGTCACAAGCGCGTTGCCGGCCTTTAAGGGGGGTTGGAGCTCTGGGAACCTTACTCACCATCAGGAACACAACACTACATACCTGAAAGGTGGCAGTGCTATTATAGCTGTGGTCTTCTGTAAGGAGGAGGTACTTCCCCAGTTGGGCTGCCCCAGATTCAAGTGTGATGGTCATCGCTGTGCCCTACCTCTCATTGTTGGACGTAGTTTAAGGACATACCCGGGTCCAAAAGTTTTACCTACTCGTCAAAATAGTTTAAGGAATAGAAGTTGGAATCTATCGTTTAGCAGTACTAGGTACTGAGAAAGGTCTTAATCTATTATTTTAATACTGCTGTCATTTTTATGTTCATATTTTGTTTTACATTCTGATGACTTTCACCTAAAGGCGTTATTGTTTTGCGGGTATTAAGTTATAGGCATTTATAAAATGATGAACCACACTAAGGCTTATGAAGTACCATATACGCAGCACAAAATAATGTAAAAGACATTTTGTTGACACGATGCTTTAATATCCGGTGTACATGCGTTAAAAAGGTTTTCGTACTGTAGAATATAACTTTATGTATATTGGAATATTTATTTAACAGTATATGTGCAATAAGAGTGACACTGATTTTTGTATAACTAGGCGATGTGGTGTCTACCAGACCACGCTTTCTGATAAGTTTGGGAGAAGACCGCAATGCCCTGAAAATTAAGAAAACCCGAGTTATTATTGATAGGATTTCTTCAAACACAACTCAAAAGAGGCATAATTACCAATGGCTTGTCAGTTGAGAGAAACAGCGTCAAGAAAAACATGTCTATTGTTTATTCTAATGAGTCGTTTTTCCTCTGAGTTAAATCCAGATGACAGAATCGTAGAAAAATTCAATTAGGTTGTTCAACGAACCTATGTACAGTGGCAAAGCAACCGTGTCTAACGCTATTAAAACGCTGTCCCAATTTTTAAGCCGAGTTAGGACACGACTCCCAGCGAAAATACGACTCACTTTTTCTATGGTGCATTCTTAACGGGCAACCCAGCTTTGTTATTATTATTAGGTACATATGAAATTGAGGTTTTTTCGAACTGTTTGAACTGTGTGAACTAATGCCAATTCCATAGGTAAGTACCCAATTATTAATATAAGAAAATAATAATACATTTTTTTGTTACAGACTGGCAAACATTTCCACCGGACTTCCCTCCTCATCAAAGCTTTCAACCACAAGTTCAGACTAGACCTCGAGCTAAACACGTAAGTACCTTTGTTTATACAGTAACCAATTGTATTGTTTAACAGTAACCAATTGTATTATTTAACAGTAACCAATTTTATTGTTTAACAGTAACCAATTGTATTGTTTATCAGTAACCATCTATATTGCTTATCAGTAACCAACTGTATTGTTTATATATTAAGTCTTTTTTTACGTTTAATTCACAATTTTATACTTAAACGTATCATAAAAATGCTTTTATACTATAATATTACCATGATATTTAAGCTACATAAAATAGAAATTGTCTCGAAGCAGAAATACAAACAATATAATTACAGGCACTAAACAAATTAACATATACAATTTTGTTAGAAAGTCGCCGCTGCTGCCTCTCAAGAAGGTTGGTAATTTGTGGAGCCATAACAAAAGCTATCGGTTACATATCGGTCTTTTTTAGGTCAACCCGACTTAGTCAAGCTGCGAATATATTTTATTAGTTGGACACAAAAAACAAAGGCTCGCAAAGAAAACTATTATTTGCAATTCTGCCAGAGGAAGCTTGTGTACGCAGCATTTTCATATATCAGAAACCGCTGAACGAGTGAAAACAATGTATTATCACATATAGAAATATCGGCCAAAAAAGGCCTATAGATTATTCCTTCGTTCAAAGAAAAATGGGAGTTATACGGTATGGGTTCCTTATGTATTTAAGCCGTTTTTCCCTTGGATATGTATTCGGAGAATTACTCTCCAGACCGTATCCAGTCCGTGTTATTGGGAGGGATATTATGATCCCCAAGAACGCAATATTCGACAGTGCATGATAGCACACAGTGGTTAAACAGTACCACGAAATTATGTTCGATGTTAACGGCTAATAGTACCAAACTACTATTTTATTTTCATGTCACTGTCAAATTATTTTTCTTTACAATAATATGAACAATAGTATGAAATCTACGAGTACTTAACTAGTTATTGCATTAAAGCTAAACAAGGCCCTTGAGGCATTGTAAGGATGCTGGCGGCTTCCTCGAACAACGTATAAGCATTGCGATACAACGAGGAAATGCCGCCAGCATCCTGGGTAGGTACAATTACTCAAGAGCATTTTGTAAATTTAATTAGCTACTATTATCAAATAGTGACTGAAATCTAAACACCTTTAACGTCGATTTCCAAATTCATCTTTAAAACACATGTTACCTAATGTAAAATAGTTATTTGTTATACAAGGGGGCATAGTTAGTGTTTACCTTCTCGTGCTTATTTATATTGAGACTTGAGCATTGGGAGGGTATGAAAGCACGTTGCTACCGAGTGAAGCACATAATTTTTCACCTCACTGCCGAGAGGAAAAAAAATACTCTAAAACTTAAAAAAAAATATTCACAATTATTTGCATCCATCAATCAAAAACATTAAATAAAGAAACACCTGACCAGATAATTAAAAAAAAAAAACACTTGATTAGTAATACATAATTTGTATGCAAATTACATTGCACTCTTGTGAATAAAATGCAACTTTGCTATCTATTTTTAAAAAACAAAACAGTTTTTTCCGAGCTACCAAGGTGAAAAAATATTAAATATGTCTCTAACTATAAAATACATATTCAAGCCTTCACCATGCCTATGTCCAGCAATGGACGTCCTTCGGCTGATATGATGATGATGAATCCTTCAACATCCTCACACATAGTTTAAACATAATTAATATATCGAAGGCTTACAACCAGTTGAACCTCGGCCATACCATCATTAAAATGATCATTAAATCATACTGATATAAAATGCTACACTGCATCCTTACCAAGACATGTGTTAGACGGGTCGTTCAAAACTCCTAACGCGCGTTCCTCTGTTTTTTCGATCAGAAATACGATATTTATTGGTTCGTGATATTTATTAAATCTACACAAGATCTTTTTATACGGATCGCAAGTTTCCTCTTACCCTGTGATGTCATCTCCATCTTCTATCAGTTGTTGTTAAGGAAAATAAATATTTCTCTTTATTTATTTCTTTGTTTTTAATCTGATTGTCTGTTATGTAGGTATTGTCTATTGTGTAGTTTGGTAGCGCTGGTGACCTAGCGGAAAGAACGTGCGACTTGTAATCCGAAGGGCGCAAGTTCAAACCTTGGCTCGTATCAATGAGTTTTTCGGAAGTTATGTACGAAATATCATTTGATGACGTTGTGAGGACGCCGGACTACAATAAGGCCTAGTTTACCCTATGGGTTGGAAGGTCGAATGGCAGTCGCTTTCGTAAAACTAGTGTCCCCGCGAAATCCTTGGATTAGTTGCCAGCGGACCCCACATCTCATGACCCGTTGAAAAGTGCCGGGATAACGCAAGGAATATTGAAGATCCCAGCGCTCTGTCACGAAACTGACATACCTAAATTAACACGCTACTTGGATACACTATACGTTCTGAGAACGACGACCGGTCTGGCCTAGTGGGTAGTGACCCTGCATATGAAGCCGATGATCCTGGGTTCAAATTTCAGTCAGGGCATTTATTTGTGTGATGAGCACAGATATTTGTTCCTGAGTCATGGGTGTTTTCGATGTATTAAAGTATTCATATGTAGATATTTAAGTCGAAAGAAAAATAGAAAAATTTGACTCGCAGCGGGACTCGAACCCACAACCACTGGATCTTTGATATGCTAGCAGACGTTTCTGCTTAATATAAAAATAATTATTCATATGTATCTATCTATTATATATATCGTCATCTAGTACCTACAACACAAGCCTTACTGAGCTTACCTTAGGACTAAATAGGTCGATTTGTGTAAGATTGTTCTGAAATATTTATTTATAATTTATTTGTGGGATGAGCACAGATTCCTCCAGTTCCTAAGTCGTGGGTGTTTTCTTTGTATTTAAGTATTTATATGTCTATATCTATTTATAATATATCTCGTAGTCTAGTACCTACAACACAAGCCTTACTGACCTTACCTTAGGACTAAATAGGTCGATTTGTGTAAGATTGTCCCGAAATATTTATTTATTATTTATTCTAATAAAATAAGAACGAGCTTGACTAGAAACGTACTCGTAAGTGTAACCGTCGTTTTATTTTAGTAAAAGAACAGCATTTATCGTAAAAATAATGTTGTATTTAAATATACTTTGAAAGATCCGTTGTGATTGTGTCGCCAACCGTTAAATAATCTAAGGGATATCACTTCGTCCTTTCATCTTAAAAGGCTTCTTTGCGGGCGAGTTATAATTTGAACCGATCCGTCTTTTCGTTTACAAAATGAACGGTGTAAATTATATTTCGTTATATAACCTTCAAATATTAATTTCTCCAGACACTTGTAATGAAGTTTCGTGTTTAGCTGTCGCAAAGACATTTGGTATTAATTTGACAATGGATTTTCAAAGCCACTGTGACAGTGAGAAATTGTTAAGTTATTTTTTGTTGACGATCTTTTTCGTTGTTTTGTGAATTTTTATTTTAGCATTACTAAATGAGAAGTTAAAACGCGTTTCTTATAGGCGAGTATATACTTAGTACTATAGGTTTTTTAACATTTTAGCGATCCTGAGTTAGAATATATATAATGCAAAATTTTCATGTTCGGTATCATTTAATTCAGGCCCTTTAGGAGTACTATCATCTTTTTCAGAAGAATCAAGTTAACATTTGTTAGTCTCAATTTTATCTCGAAAAAAAAAATGCAATTTCAAAATAAGTCTGTTAATTTTAAGGTTTATTTTCCGGTGGTGGATTTTCCCTTTCACATGAAAATTTTGATTTGAAATGCTGAAATTTCGTCTGACAATCTTTCAAACTATTGGTTTATGGATGATCAAAATAAGGAAAGTATTTTTCAGTTCCACTCTAAATATATTAACTTAACATTAAAAATAGTATTTGGAATTCACGACCGGTCTGGCCTAGTGGGTAGTGACCCTGCCTATGAAGCCGAAGGTCCTGGGTTCGAGTCCCAGTCAGGGCATTTATTTGTGTGATGAGCACAGATATTTGTTCCTGAGTCATGGATGTTTTCTATGTATTTAAGTATTTATATGTATATATTTATTATATATATCGTCGTCTAGTACCTGCAACACAAGCCTTATTGAGCTTACCGTGGGACTAGGTCGATTTGTGTAAGAATGTCCGAAATATTTATTATTTATTATTATTTATTAATATGGAACGAACATCCGATACACCGATTTTACCCCATAACATACAAGCCACCCTTACTGCAACCGCCCTCATATGACTTGTTCACAAAAGCCGCGTACGAAACTGCCTTCAAAATTTGGAACCTCATATTAAACTTCTGCTTTTCAAAATTGCGCTTTCTGACAATCGTACAAGGTTCAATTTGATTATCATTCGACTTTTGTTGTTTTTGTCCGAATTTGGTGCTCCCCTGAGTGCGGAGTTGAAATTCGCTACACAATCTGGACTCGGAAACACGACGAGAACTTAAAAGAAGCATAACGTTTTATACAAAACCCTGAAGCGCGTTTGAAGAGTTATTGTGATGGTTCCGCAGATATTGATATTTCGATCAACGGCCTCCTAGCGTAGGAACCTACAAACCTGGAATTCCCGGGTGCAAATCTTTATATCTGGAAATTCTTATTAGAAATATTTGTTCGTAAGTTATCCACGTGTTTTTACATTTTTATATGTCCGTCTATAATGTATATAGGTGGTTGCAGTCAAGTGCAAAAATACGTACCGAAAGAATCCTTTCATAAATATGTACGTCCTACAACCTTGTTTACTGTACAATAGAGTTGCTCGGTACATATTTATGGAACTTTGGCAGTGAACGAATTTTTACTCTTGACTGTACTCTACAATATAAGCCTTTTAGAAATTTATTGTAAGAATATGTTTTATTACTTATTAGTTCAATAACAATTTTACAATTGTGTCTGAATATAAAACTAGATCTAATTCTGAAATCTAGCATGCATTCATTAATATGTATAACATATTCATTGCATACATAATAATGTCAATATTAACAATGAAACAAGTCATCTATTACAAAATTAATGTATAAATTCTTTAATTGAAAAGAAGCACCAACACAATAATAATTCTTTTAGTTTGCTTTTAGTACATTGAGATATAGTAGCGTTAAGGTATTAAGTACATTGTTTAACACTGCCCATAATAATTAGTCTCAATTAGTTGCCGATCGTTTTAACTCTCTGAAGGCCTACCTCGAAATAAAATCGATATATATATATTACCTCTGTCACTCTAATTGTATTTGAGGAAAAGAGAAATATACCGGAAATTGTCGAACTAAGATTTTCACAGTTTTAATTGAATATATTAAAACAAAAACAGAAAGCAACACAGGCTGAGAATAGACCTATGCAATCCCAAAATATGGCTGGGTCTTGACACGGCATATGGCAGCTCTATACGCAAAGACGCCTGAACTGTGCAATCGATTCGACTGTGAACGGCAGGCGTTTTCCGAGTAAACCAAGCTATTAAAAATACCAACGAAGGAACCCTAAACATTTGATTGGCATACAAAGCCTTGCAGCGTGTTTACAGCACATACTGTGACTTTGTGCACCTCTTTTAATGAAGTTGCCTGTCGCGTCGCCGGAGCGTGCGGGCACACGGAACGACGGCTAAGCGTGAAAATGGAAATACAGCGGTCCCTTATACATGGAGTTTAGAATAGTACCCAATTTAAGTACGAGTAGGTGTAGAGATGATATTTATTTACTACAAAACAAATGCCGTCGCCGCAAGTCGAGTTGTCAAGTTCTTCACGCTTCAGAAGGTATCTTTTGTAAGTCCAATACGGGGTTTCAATATTACCGCTGTAAATACGAGTAATTTCGAGTGTTTCAAGTTTTTTACTGGTTAATGAGATATACAAGTCTATATGGAGAATTACGCTCAAGTTTCGGCCACTTCAAGTGTGCTGAGTGTCCGTGGGCGGTCAAGCGAACGGACACTCAGCACTCTTAGTGTTTGAAAATAGAGGCCCATGTTCTCCAAAACACGTCGCGAGATTGACAAAATAAATCCATGTTTTCGTATAAAATTCATACATCTACAAGAAAAATAAAACAACTCTTCAGCTATCAATAATGTCGTACACAAATTGTACAAATTCACATACTTCAAAAGAGCAAGCAGACACTCATCTCAAAAATAATTGACACAATCCTCCACTCAAACTGCATTCGAGCGTAGCTTAGAATTTGAGCTACGGAACGGAAAATCGTGGCCGTGGGAAATCGGTGCATTCGTCCTGTGCGACACAATTGAATGAGTGCCGAATTGATTTGCGTCGAGAGACGTCGAATTCGTGTTGAAGGCTACGATAATACATGTTTACACGTTTAAGGAAATTCGAATGGTTTAGGCTTTGGTCTCCTATTATTCTATGACGTCTGACGTCAGGGTCTACGTTTTTAAACTTAAGACGTTCACGTCGACGTGTTGGAGAGACCACAGCAGTACATTTCTATAGTAAACATTGTGACGCAGACGCTGTAAGGCCGATGACGATTATAGGAGACGTTAGCCTTAGAATCTTATGGGTGTTCAGGAGTAGTTATTTAGCAATGTGATCGATACGTCTGGAGTCTATATAAATAGATTTATAAGTAAAGTTGAAAGCTGTGTATGTTATAATGAAGATCTTGTAAAGAAAAATTTTGAAAGGGCTATAATACATGTGAGTTAGTTTTATTGATTTGCTAAAAGTTTGTCAATTGTTGTCATGCGTCATTCACAATTGTTATTGCTCGTTTTTACGATCACTGATATTTGGGTCAATTTTTTTTTTTCTAGTATAAAATCATAATTTCTTAATTATACGTCTCTTCGGATTAAGAAGTAATTTTTCTAAAAGTGTGTCATACATTTAATTTCAGATAGATACATCATATTGCTATGTCTCTTCTCTATGGTAGCATCATACTAAAATAACATCAGAATAATTTTCTTTTTCAGAAGAAATTATCATTTTATTCTTAATGATCACTTTTTGAACCTCTTGCATTATTTATATAATTTAGTGTATATATAACTTTGTTTATGAGTTCGTAATTTCGTTCAGTCAGCAGCAATAGTTACTAAGCGGGCGAGGTTTTCAAAATGAGTTTTACAAACACGACTTTATTGTTACGGTAATTAGAGCGTGTCAAAATAATTCTGAACGCCTAGCCTTTTTAGCAACTTCTGCTGCTGACTGTACTATCTAAGTGGGTCATTTATTGTTCCCATTTATTTAAAGACAAATGAAAATTCCAAAAAGCTTTACAAAACAACGCTAACAAATATATTATTTTCATTTAATAGATAATAAGCGAATAGCAAAACACTTCATCACCCCACCACGCAGCATTGTAGCATTTTTCTGGCGAAAATCTCAAACCGGTGACAATATTTCACGCTACTTTATTTATTATTTCCTCAACGTCCGTAGGTTCTGGGGCATTACCGTGAAGGAAGACCGTAAATTACCTACGTACTTCAGGGCTCGAGAATTATATGATATCCTGCCATTTCTGGCCCGCAAGGGCAACTTGGTTGGGAATACTCAAGGGGGAGAATTATGGAATGACAAACGTCTGTGCGGTGTGATGGCGCAACCGACACGACCTTAATGGGTAATTCGGAATAACGTACTTTTTTCATAATATATTGGACAAAAGCAAAATAGGCGCCCAGTCGTCGAGTTGCGGAAACCCGCCCGTATCACAATTACAATTACAATTACAAGCGTATGGAAATGTTTATTTAAAAAAACTGTTAAGAAAATGGGACGATATTACAATCGTTCTAGTCTATAAAAACGTTGTGTTATTGGAATAGATGATACATAACAAATAACATAATTACTACTTACACTTCGTTTTTTGAGTCTAGAAAAATTACGATTGATTTTGCTAAAGTTTAATCAATTATTTTAGTAACTTGGTATTTGTTAATAAGATTTAAGATTCTATTGTTAACGTTATGGTGAAGAAGTTTTGTTTAGGTATTTCTACATTACGTATTACACAAGAACTTATAGCAAATAAATAAATATTTTCTGGACAATCTTACACAAATCGACCTAGTCCTACGGTAAGCTCAGTAAAGCTTGTATTGTAGGTACTAGACGACGATATATATAATAGATAGATACATATAAATACTTAAATACATAGAAAACAACCATGACTTAGTAACAAATACCCGTGTATTTAAAATCAAAGGTGGTTAATAAATAAATATTCCAGGACATCCTTACACAAATTGACTAAGTCCCACGGTAAGCTCAAGAATGCTTGTGTTATGGGTAGTCCCCCAACGACTTTAATAAATAGAAAATACCCATGACTCCGGAACAAATACATGTGCTCATCACACAAATAAATGTCCGTACTAGAATTTTAACCCGTCGGCTTCATAGACAGAATCACTGCCTACTAGGCCAGACCTATCAAACCACCACACGTGTACATACACATGTGGGAACATACACCGAAAAATAATACCTCTTAGCTGCCTCAAAACTGCTAAGATATATTTATTTTATTCCTTTCCAACCAAAGAATACAGTGTTCTATATCTTAAAAAACCAAGGGCATCCCTGTAGGATTATTTACATGGACGGAAAGCTTTATTGAGCTGTATTGTTTTTCAATCGGGCGGTCTCCTGGGCCGTGACGTCACTCGTAAAACATGGCGGCGCGGTTAGCTAGCGAAATCGATGGCTCGCTGGAGGGTTAAGTGTTTTTTATGCAAAACTTCGTGTATGTACGCGTCGGTTTTTTTGTGGAATAGCATCCAGGTTATTCAAATTTGTTTTATGATTAATGTAGCTTGCTTTTGTCTGTTGATTATGAATATGATGCTCCAAGCTATTTACATTCAATGTTCATGAATCGATTTAAAGTGAAGCTTCAAAATTGTATTATTATACAGAATGATGGCAGGTCGTAACTAGTTTATTAACTCCGTCACGTAATATTGTCTAATGGTAGTGTTTGATTGAAACAACCTGAATTATCTTATCTTATTTTTTCAATCTTAAATTAACGCAATCATGGTTACCCTACGCCTGGTCATTGTGCCTTTTGACATATTCAGTATGGGATGTGACAAGGCGTCACATTGAGTAGGGTGACCAAATTGTAAGCAATTTTTTCTCAGAAAACTAATTATAATCTTTGGTGATAAAAACAGTAGTTTTAACATAATGATTAAAAAACAACTAATAAATGTATGTTTAAGATATTTTTTATTACCGTTTGAAAAACAAGTCCCGCCTAGTTTCTTGACGGTGATACAAGTCAAAATACTTCTCTAGTCAGAGGCAAAGAGTTAGAACTGGTGTAGTTTTTATATTTGTCTTTTTACTTTTTGTATACTCGACGTGTGAAACTATCCTTATGGCTTATTTACTGAATAAACGTTTGAGTTCGAGTTTAGAAGATGACCAAAAAAATATAACTAACATATTTGTGAAAATTCTTATTTCTTCATACATATTTTAACATACACGGAATAACACGAGGACTATTAATCAACTTATACGTCATATCGTGACATGGGTTAAGTAATAAACAATTCGGAAGGAAACATTGTGAGTTATATCATAATAAGTTATAGTATTAAATATTATTACCAATATAATGCACTATAACATTTCCTGAATAATCCCATGTCCGTCTGTACAGATGTTAATTAATTATTAAAATAATTAAATGCGTTCAACCATTTTGTTCTATATTTACATTAAAGTTTAACAATATGCTTGTTCCACTCATTCTCTTACATAACATAACATTTCAGCCGTATGCAGTCCACTGCTGGACATAGGCCTCCCACAAATATGACTTGTATCATCTTGGGGGTAGTTGCCATAGTCGCCACGCTTGGCAGGCTGGTTGGCGACCGCAGTAGCTGTAGATTGGGTTTCGACGGACGCTGCTGCCCGTCCGTAGGATTTTTCCCTTTGTCGCCTCTTACGACACCCGCGGGAGGATTCTAGTCAGCCGGCATCACACGGCTCATTCTCTTAATGGTGAAATAATTTATCTAATAAATATCGAATACAATTATCCTCTAGCCGCTCGGAGACCTATAAAAAGGTCTCCCATTAAATGCGATTTTGAATTTTAATTATGACAAACTAGAGTTGCATTTTGCCTGGCATGTTTTGATCTCTGGGCAGCTAGAGGTTATATTTTTTACATAACTTTATGCGCATGATGCGTGCCCTTCGACCGTTCCTGTCAACATAGTACGCATAGCCGCCGCTGTTGGCTTGGCGCTGGCATCATTCGCGTAATGACGGGCCAACACAGGAACGGTCGGACGGTTTATCTTTCGTTTCTCTTCTTGTCCCTTTTTTTTTCTTATTATTTCAATTGTGTTTTTATTTTTTGTTATTTTGTATGTTGTTGTCTGTCGTGATGTCTCTCACCTGATGGCCTCATCGGAAGACCAGCGCTGGCAACATGCTAGCAATATGCTGAGATGGGCCCATTTCGTGGCACTTTCTGTAATGTCATATCGTTTGTTGCATGTTTTTTGTAAATAGTCTGTGTTTTACGAATAAATTATATTCTATTCTATTCTATTCTATTCTATAAGTACCAGTCAAGGTTTAACAATATCGATACGGACGAAAAGTCAAAATATGTATACATGATAAGATTAACATAACAAGGTGCACGTACGAGTATACGTATTTTTAGGAAACTGACGGATAGTAAGCAGCTTCCGTGGAAACCCAATCTACAGCTACTGCGATCGCCAACCCGCCTGCCAAGCATGGTGACAATGCCGGCTACCCCCAAGATGATACAAGTAATATTTTGAGGAGGCCTATGTCCAGTATTGGACGACTTACGGCTGAGATGATGATGATAGATATTTTGGCAATCGGAACATTTCGATATTTGGACTTTTACTGTATATTTGTTTTGTTTTTTTGAAGCTGAAAGTACTAGGCATTTATTTGTGTTTTATTATTATATTTCAACGGTGGCAAACAAGCATACGGTCCACCTAATGGTAATCACTTAGCATGTCAAGTCAATGCCCATGATAATAAGAGCGAGAAAAAAATAATACAGATGCAATGAAGGATTATTATATTTATGCATTTGATATAGAAATGGTAAAAGCATAGATTATTTTACAGTTGACATTTGAAACAGTGCGATAACTACGAGTATGTTATTAATATGTTAAACATACAGTTAGTTAATAGTTATACATCCTCATTAAAATATGTTAAAACAATATCTACAGCAAAATGGTATGTCGTAAGCTCGTTAATTGTTCAAAAACGCAACATATTTCATAATTGGAACTTTATTTTGTGAAACTGGCATTGTCATTATAGTAGTTTATGGATCTGTGCATAATGAAGGGCATTACAACAAGAGTGTGGGTTTATGAAACGAGCCGAAGGCGAGTTTCATAATAATATCACACGATTGTTGTAATGCCTAATTATGTATAGTTACATACACTACTTTATCTACACACATATCATTAAGTGTTTTAAGATAGGTTCAGAAACCGTAGGGAAATGACTTATTACTAGGGTTACTTGTAAACATTAAAAAGTCAACGAACAAAACAAATGACAGCTTGGAACGGCGGCGTTGCGTATTTCGTATTTCAGTCAATTTTTTTTTAAACCATAGACAAGCAAATGAACTCCCTATTCTACTGTCACTCGAGTTCAAATATCTTTCGATTTACATTAAAAAAACATAACGAATTGGCGTTTCGTATCAATTCCTGTTTTAATATCTATAGATACTAGATTAGACACCCCACTTGAATTTGACAGCTGTTCCAAATTTAAATTCATAACCTACTGATTTCAGTAGGTAATGTTAACATTACCTACTGAAATCTTTCTGATGGTTGGTAATGCTGGTCATTGCCTACGGTTTCTGGACGCATTTTAGAGCACTTATGACATGTACGTAGATAAAGTTAATAACAATGTATAAAGTACACTACAATAAAATTAATATAATGATATCGAATTTTGCAATCGGGAAATGAAATGTTACGAGGAGGTAAGTCAGTGAAAAATGCTTTTATGAATTATAAAACACAACAATATTGTTTTCCTCGTGTTGTCAAATTTGTATAACGAAACTGGAAGTTCGTCTACTTATTGCAAAAACATTACGTTACGCAGGAAAAGTAATTAATTAACCAAAAAAATACAATGTTATATTAAAAAAACAAATAATTTATGGTCCCAAAATTAGCAAGATTTATTGTTTTGTTAAACGAAAAGTTGTTATGTATTAATATTAAGTTTATTTCTTATAATAGTGTTATTATAATGAGTGCCAAAAATGTGCCGCAACTATGGCCTGTGTTTTCCCTGTTATTAAACCTTGTTAATAACAGGGAAAACGCGAGGAAAATAATAATACTAATTAAGCAAATATTATGATATACAACCTTAAGCTACAGAATATAATGTAAATTACATCGAAACAGTACAAGGTAATGAATCGTGAAAACGATTGTACCAACATATTTTAATACCCGAACCGATGATACCGATATCAAAAATGCAAAACGCCGGTTATTGTATCGTGTAAGCGTACAGAAATTACTACCCCTTTAAATGCAAATGCGGTCATTTATTTAATTTTCCACTTTTGCAGCGATAAAATCTGACGTTTCAATCGCGCGACAGAAGATAAAATCGCATTTTATCGCCCGAATTAACATAATTGCTGCGTTATAGGCATTCGATCTTTTTGCTAATTTTCAGTTCCGTGATCTGGGATTGTTCTAGTTCAGTTTCGCCTCGTTTGATGCGAATTTATTGTTTTCATTTATTTATATGGGATCCCGAACGGCTGGAGTGTTTCGTGGATCATTTGAGTTTATTGATTCGGAAATAAAGTTATTTCATTTTTAGCGATCCACTTGTAATAAGTAGATCAGCAAAATTGAAATATTATTTATATTAGTTTACCACTACAGTTTCGTATTTGCTAACCGTTTTATATTTATATATAATTAACTAAATGATAAAGGTTTTTTAAATAGAATGAAATGACAATCAATTTGTAAAAAAAGTATTTAATTGATGATTTTCTTTCCTTATTTTTGCTTGGAAAAAACCGACAATCATTCGATTAATAGTAATATGGTTGTTATGCTTGGGCTTGAACAGAATTAAAAACATGTGATTTTGAATTATTTTTAATACGAAAATATTTTACCGACTAAATTACACATTTGCTTAAATATACACCAAAGAGTTAAGTTAAACCTGCCCCAATAAGCCTTAGTCTGAATTCTACAAACCAACAACAAGGAAACTATAACTGATCGAAATCGCAAGCTCAAAACTAATAATCCGCTCAAATGTTGTATGGACCGCAAATGGAGGCCACAACGCTATCCGTGCCGAGCGGTTCCCTGAATCCGGAGCCACCGTTAACCGTGTTTCACGTGGCGCAAGTGCTGTGCAAATTCAGTTAAATGCACATATTCAAGTTGAACTTGCAAACAACAAAACTCAGTTTACAGAGTGGGTCCTAGGACGCAACCTTGTGGAACTCTCTATGTTTTAAGTGTAAATATTGCGTGCAGACTGTCAAACGCTTTTGTCGCGACTGGTTTCAATTGCGTATATGATAAGAGGTATACTTATAAATATGCAGCAGTGAAAAGCAAGTTGTTTTTAAAGAAAAAATCCATGTGTAAACTACACACTTGTGCCACACCCTAACCACAGACTTTAATCCCGGCTCCGCCTGCAAGTGGAAAGTAGTTATCGACATTTGGTCACTGAATACTGCCGATAGAAACCTTCAAAGAGTGTTCGTCAACGTGATAAACTATTCTGTTAATACTTTGATAAACTAAGTTACCGGCACACAAGCATTATGATGATAGACAGCGTAGATAGAGAGCGTAACAGATGATGGTATGAGGTCACCGTAAGCAATAACCTATAGACGCTTTTAGTAGTAAGTGTAACATGCGCGTATGGTACATTTTAAAATCCTATCTATAAATAAGTCCTATCTATCATTATCATTTGTAGTTATTTCATTGCTGGAGGCATTTTCAAACCCACAGTGAAACACGCTTATACGTGGTGTGTAACTGTTCACATTGCAGGGTGTGACGATCGACTCCTAGCCGATAGCAGGTGCGGTGCTAGTAAAAATATTATAAGTATATTTTTTTCCAACCGGAAGGCGCAGTGTACCCGATGTAGACCAACGACATGGTAAAGATCGCGGGAATCCACTGGACCTGTCACTATGGATCGGTTTGGTCGGTCCATCAGGCTGACATGATGATGATGCATTTCCAAAGTCCAAAGTTCCAAAGTCACTCCTAAGTAGCCACAGTATAGTTACCTGGATACCCTTAGTATTTAGATACTCGTACTATATTGGGATATATCATGATTAGACTAAGACAACACAGCGCAGATAAAAATATTTACACCTCCACTTTATTCTAATTAATTTATGACGCTTTTTTCAGGCCACCTTTTATATTTATATGTTACTATAACTATCTAGCCGTTTGCACTGTAAATTCCATTTGTGTATATTTCACCACACTTTACTTTAAAAAATAGTACTGAATCGATAAAGTTAAAAAGCCATCACAAAACGGAAAAAAAATTATCGTTGGCATTCAGTGACAGTTGTCGTTTAACATTGTCCATTGGCACCGGAGGGTCAGGTTCAACAGAACCAAATCAATGCAAAAGAACGAACATTTTTCAATGCAAAAGAATTGAATTGTACGACATTTTTATTGAATTTACGAAAATATTGCTAACAGATTCGATTTTCTTTGGATTTTAGTATTTGATTATTTTACTTTAAGTGACCAAGAGTAATTCCAGAAATCTAACAAGGAAAATATAAATATTATACAATATTATTTCTCACAACGCTAAATATTCTGGAAGGGAAAGATAGTTAAGGAAAGTAGGAATTTTATAGCAGTTTGTTTGGAGTTAGCTAGGTGCTCCTTAAAGTTGCCTAATAGACCGCTAGCTTTTTTTTTTAAATTTCTGACATTAAATATTACAAATACAACTGACATTAAATATGTCCATAACGATATCTAAAATGATACGAATTGAATTGAATAGAAAAATTGAATGTTCATGTTGAAAATTGTAATTATCGCGCAGTGGGTACAACATTTGTGGATAAACCTTATTGTTAAAAATTATAGCACATTAGTTTGTATCATTATTTATTTATCTGAAAGAGACTCGTTGCAAAAAAGTAAGCACACTCTTTTCCCAATGGAACACGAAGCTACAAGAAACATTAAGTAATTAATGAGACCGTGCTAAAGCTTCATTTAAATCTGTCTTAGGATTAAATAGCTGGACGAATAAAAAAAAAACAGAATCGGTAGTAAGCTGCAGCCCGGGAAACGCTGGTAAAGCTTCCTGACTTTTTCTTCTGGCGGCGTCCGAAACTTTGCGACGATACGGGCTAGTTCTGTTTTCAAAGGTTTCTAGACCAAGCTTGGTCATATATCTAGCTTGTTTTTTCTTTTAGGTATTTACAAAAGAATATTTTAAGACAAATGTTTAGTGATGTTTGAGAAATTACAAAATGCATGCTGTATACAGCAAATAAACATAGGATATTGCTCGTTAATATTATAGTCAGTCAATAATTTATGGAATACTTGTTTTTTTTTTAATTCACGTTTCGTTGACACTGCTGCTGTCTAAATTCTCTTTGTTTTATATAACTGGGCAGCCCAGCAATGGGACACTAAAAGCTAAAAATATATTAATGTAAATATAATACTAATCAGTCGTTATCTATAAAAAGGGCCCTGATTGTCCCAGTTGCAGCCCAGCAATGGGACACTAAAAGCTAAAAATATAATACTAATCAGTCGTTATCTATAAAAAGGGCCCTGATTGTCGATGGCACTTACGACGAATCGCGTTGCGTTTGTTTTGCATACGACAAGCGCCATAGACAATTTAATAAGGTTTTCATAGATAATGTCGCAAATTTGAAAAGTATAACCATAAAATCAAAATTACATTTTCATTAACATTTTTTACGATCAATAAAGTACAGTTAAATATATTTAGTGACGCATAAGTGCTGTGGTTAGAAAGTAAATTAACTTTCAGATATTTGCATATTAGGTAATATATTTTAAACTCGTTAACATTATCATGGATAAGCCACTGGTGTTTAAAAAATTCTCAAGTAATGTTATTATTATAAACACTGTTTCCCTATTTTCCCTTTATTTACGCAAGTCTATAATTAAGTTTTTTTTTCCAAGATGGCCGACTTAGTGATATTGGCAGCGAGGAGCGCTCAGTCGCCCGTCACTGGCATTGAATAATGGAAACCTTTCAATCGATTCCTCCGTAATTCAAACCCAGCACCCGCCTTGTTGCTTTTATAATTTTCTTATAGAGAACGCTGATTACATAATAATGCCGATAGAATAAAATAAGTCTTGAAGTTCTGAGAAATTGTACGTATTTTGGTTCGAACGAAACATTTATTAAAGTACTTCGTTAATATTAATTAGTCTTGACAAAACCTGTGGTGGATGCATTTTCTATGGAACGACGACACCTGCGGTGTGGATATGGTGTCATGCAATTTTCATTAAATTATTTATCGTTTTTATTTACATACAATGAAGATGTGAACCGAACACATTATCGTAAATAAAAATGTAACTATTTCCTATTTTTTTTAGTAAAGTAAACATAGAAATGAATACACTTAAACGAAAACAAGTACCAATATTTTATGCTTGAGTGAGCTTTTTATTGTCAGTAAGTTTATTACATTACTCTCCAAATTTCCCCTTTTACTGACTCATAGAAATGATATTTCACAATATTGGCAAATGTGAAAGGAAGGTCAATTCGTTATATAATATATTGTTTGCCTCTTCCTCTTACTCTCAGATTATATAAGAACTAAGTGATAGAGATAGCACGATTATAATTTCGATTTGAATCTTCAGAGTATCGGCCCCACGTTGGGCGCCAAATATCATTAAATGAGACTCGAATCCTCTCAGGTTAGAAGATTCGATTTACTTCCGTAAGATATACGATGTATGCTTATCTCGATAACTCTGAGCTTGGTTTATATTTGGACTGGCACATAAAATTGGCGATTGATAGTTTTACTTATGAAACTATAATGAAATTATATTCCTTGTCCACTTATATTTTCAATATTTAACAAACCTACTTTGACTTAAATTTATATGTTTGTCATATCCTTTGTTATATTTATTTTACTTTTTTATATATTAAGTACATATTATATTTAAATTTAAGTTTAATGGTTAAATGGTTTAGCATAACAATGTTCGACCATTAAACTTGAACAACAATATGTGTAATTTCTGTTTTACGTTCGGTAATCCTCTAATTGCTCAGACCTAGAAAACATATTCATTTTCAAACAAATCAAATTGAATTTTAATTGCAGTTTTTAAATTTACTGGTGGCTAGAAGTCATGTATTATTTATATTGTTTCATTTGTTTGCGTTATATCTTTTCATTCATTAATTATTCAAAGGATCCTTATTACATTCTAAGTCTGGTCTTAAGACCCATAATACTGGTAAAATAGAAACAAATCCCATCAGTTCGCAATCAGCGAGCTGGCATTGGGTCGTCAAACATTGTTACAATAATCCGGTTCCTCGGGCGTCTTTTTGGGTCCCTTGTCGATTTCACGCATGGCCGCTCTGCCAGAGACGAGGATTTTTTACTTTTTAAAAGAATAGTGGGAGCGAAAAAGTAAAATAATTAGTACAAAATTTCGAAGGGAGTTTCGCCTGAGCGGAGCGGTGAAATTATGAAAGGAGACAATTTTATAGTTATCTAAAGATCTCAAAATGTTTTTTAGAGGATTAAACCGAACTTGAATATGGTATATTATATACGTGTCCTTATATGATAATAAAGACCCAATACGAATTTAAATGAATAAAGTATTTGCGTTACCTGTATAATAAAAAAGCACACAACCTTAAAATTGAGAACACATATTCTTCAAATATCATGAAGTTGTTTTTTCAAATTCAGTTTCTAAGTTTGAATTATGATACTGAGATGATTTCACTGCTGTTGAAATCGAGCTTAGGTTAAGGCTACTTTTCCATCAGATGTGTAGCGAAGAATGTGATATTTTAAATAGAATCACATTATCCATGGATAATGAATTAATTCTATTGGCTGTTAACAAAAACATTCCTCGTAACGCATCCTCGCTCATCTCTGGTCAAAACGCAGCCTAAAACGTCTCCAATATATTTATCGTTAATCAAAAATATCTCAATACGGGATACAATTGTACGGAAGCGCAAGTGACTCTAATGTAAATGTAATTCAAAGACAACAACAAGGTACTCAGATCAAAAGCAAATATACCCTGATTTTGAGATCAAAGCTACTTCTCTAAGATCCAGAGAAAGAATATTATTCCATCCGAATGAGCTAGCCCGCCGACTAACCATCGACTAGTAGTATCAAGAGTCTGAAGAGCCATAGTATTATAGGACTTCAGAAAAGATTGTGAAATAGAGAAATACTGATAGTAGATGTATCATTCACTCTCACACACATACTTATCTCACAAGATTTGCTCATAGTCTGGATAAACTGATTGTAAATGTAGTTAAGAAGATAAATAGTTATTCCAAAATTGATCCACGAGTATGACCATTAAGACTCTTTTAAGCTTTGGCTTTAAGGCACGAGGAGAGAAAAATCATTGCAGCCGAGTGAAACAAAAAAAAATACACCTCACCTCTGTGAGTAAGATACTTACTTTAAAACATTAAAATTTAAAATTTACTCCAAATTATATTAATCATTCAAAATTATCATTTAAAATTACATCTAAAATAAGCTAGAACCTTGATTTTTCTTAATGCCATGGCTATTAGTGCCATGTATAATCCCAATTTTAAAGAAATCTAACCATTAGTTAAGCTTAGAAAAATTAAAAAAGGTTTTTTTTTAATCCAAATCCCCTTGGTATTGTAAAATGATAGCTTATAATAAGACCAATAAACGTTTCTAAGAAAGGTACACATTTCAGCTGGAGGCAGTTTCACTATAGGATTGCGGCTAGACCCTTTGTTTGAAATCACTTTGGTCGCTTGTGAATATAGTGCTGTTTTGCTATCTATTTTTAAAGAATAAAAACGGCAAAGGTAGTGAGGTAAAAACAATATCTTTTACCTAATATGTCAACTGTTACTAGCCTGAAAAATCGAGAAAAAGAAAAAAATACCGGCAAATCAAGAAATCTTTTGCAAGACTAGAAAAATGATGCAAACTAGATTGTACAACCACCTATTCTCGAATCAAGACTTGAAACATTGTAGCAGTTTATCGGTCGATGTGACGTCTTGCAATTTTCGAAACTATCAAGTTGGAGCACGTACCAGTAAGTATTCCCTTAGGAGCGAGTTAGCAACTTGGGCGGGCGGGCGTACGAGTTCACGGCGATATTAATGGCTCGATTTTATACCGAGTGCAAGCAACATTTCTAGACAAGCCGCAGTAGATACATGAGAACAGTAAAGGCTTAAATTAGTCAGTATAATCGTAGTTTCAATGCAGATTCTCTAACACTTAGCATAATTGAGGAGTGTCTTTCGAAAAGGACTTATTTATTTATGTCAATAGGGTTTGTTTTTATATGGGTTTCTTATAAAAATAACCCGTGCTTATATAAAGAAATAAGCCTCTTTTGAAAAGACTCTTCTCAATTATTTGTACCGGGTTTGTGTTTGTGTCTGTCCAATGATTTCGAAACCCTGTCCAAAATTCAGTACAAAAATAGGGACACTACGAATTACGAAAAAAATACGATTAGTTTTGATAGTTGTGATGGTGAAATATTATTTTAATTTAAACTAGATTAAAATTATTTTTCATAAATAATCAGTTGTTTTTTTAGACTTCCGTACCTTAATAGGACCACCTCTGTTGTCCGTCTGTCTGTTTGCCAAAAACCTTTATAGTCTAGAAAGCTGAGAGTATCAAGCTCTTCAAGAAATTCATATCAAATACTCAGGTCTACAGCGGCCCTACCGCAGACAACGATATTCGTAAATTTCGGACGATTGTCTCTGTCACCCTCATGACGTCTGAATTTGGGTAAAAGAGAAAGATGCCCGAAATATACGAACTTCGATGTTCGCGGTACCGCTCCTGTACCTTAGAGCAAGGAAAAATCAAACTTCGAAGCCAACGCAATCAAAAGATATAACCGTTTACTCCGCAATATTTCGAAACTCGAGGGATTCAAAACCCACAGGGTACTTCCCTTGAACTCAGAATCTTGAAATTTGGTACGGCACAGATAAAGTAAAAATTTCGAAAAGCATATACCTATTTTAGCTTTTACTTTTATACCTACAGGTTTGTATATAATTCTCGGTGCACGAGTCCGGCTCGCACTGGGCTGGTTTTTATTATAATTTATTTGTTCTATCGAGAATTTTGAAGAAACCACTGGAGGACAGCCAGTAGCGGTGGAACTTATTGCAAATACCAACCCACCTGTTAAGCTTGGCGATTATGGCATTAAGCTCTACATATTCAGAGATCGACATGTCCAGCAGTGGATAAATAAAGTGGTAGTTCATAGTTTCACTTAATTTTCTGAAACACATGAGATCAACTCTCTCAGAGGAATAAGGTCATCGAGCATCGGTCACAAAATCTGAGTCACGCGGAGGCCTATGTCCAGCGGTGGACGTCCATCGGCTGATATGATGATATAATATGATGATGATGATGCACAGCATAAGATAATGGCCCTATAACTCCTTCAGTTTCCCAAGCCTGTCTACTGTTAGTAAAACAAACACTCGGAACAGACGCAGCCGTCACGCCACGCCACGTGTGATATACGCCGCTCGTTGCTCTAAGAGTCTTGTCTTTCATGATTTAATACCTCGACCGGCCATTATACCTGATCTCCCCATCCCTGTCACTCACTAAGCACTCACTTTAGCAAAACTACCAACTGCTTGATCTGAGGCATCTTATATATTGTACGCGATAGAAGATCATAGTTTAACTGGTTACATTCAAGGGGTGGGAACGAATATGTGGAATGCTAAAGGGATACGTGTGGGCGATATCTTTTATACCACGTTAATGTTTGAAGGTTATAAAGAATTCACAGGTCCAGGTGGGTGAAGGTTAGTTCTAATAGCACTTTATCCGAGCGTGACAGATATTTTATTCATAGCGACAAACGACATAATTATATTTGAGCTTAATAGAAAAAAAAATTGTTTTAGGAAATGAATGGTTAAAATCTAATTTTGAAACATTTACATGTAGAAACCATGTTTTTTTTTTAATGCTCTATCCTTATTTTTTGCATTAAATTTTTTCTTGGTTTTAAGATGACTTTTACTATAACCTAAAGTATTTATTGCTATTGGATGCACAAGGCAAACCAGACCCAGAGGGCATCGAGGACACCCAGGGAACGTTGGTATTTCAAGGTAAACGGATCTCCGGGAAGATATGGGGAATCTGGGGAATCCATGAATACATATTTTTGTCATGTTAAATATATCCGTATCAGACTTAACAGTACATTTCAGAGCGCTGGTGGCCTAGCGGTAAGAGCGTGCGTCTTGCAATCCGGAGGTCGCAGTTTCAAATCCCGGCTCGAGACTTAACAGTACATGGCCGTTACTCCAGAGGTTTAAGTTTTAATTTTAAATTAATTCATCTTTATCAATTTTATAGTTTCCTCAAATCTTTGAGGGGCTGGCAGCACTCGCAATAATCTTCATTTTAAAGGTAATAACTAATAAGATAATGCATTTACTACTAAGCGATTTGGTTGTAGCGTATATTAACTTACACTGAATACCTTGATAATAGCATTTAGTAACTGCCTGAGATATTTAGCAGCGCGGTTGTGAAATTTATCGCTCCAGCCATGAGATGGGATGATAAACTCACTTGTAGTACATCGGTTGCAGCCCTCGTTTCGGTTAATGAGTTTGTTGTGCTTTATTACTTAAGTTGATTCAATACAAATTTGATATCTAAAGATAATAATATTACAAGTTAGATTTAATACTAGTTTATGTTACTGCTACATAATGTAAGGCATACAAGTTCAGTTGGTTTTATGTAACGACTAGCTGTGCCCTGCGGTGTTATAGTTGAACATATTGTACTGAATAACCATGTCTTTGTAGTTGTGCAGATAATAAATATGGAACTTACGTCAAAATTTGAATATAGAGCGCCGACTTGCGTGTACACACGTTACTACTACATAAGCCAGGTGCTTTAACTAAGTTTTTCATCTATACCCGTGGTTTAATGGGGAAAAACGTAGTCTACGTGTTAATCCAGGGTATCAGCTGACTCTATACCAATTTTATTAAAATCGCTCCAGCCGTTTAAACGTGAAGAAGTAACAAACATACACACTCACAAACTTTCGCCTTTATAATATTAGTGTAGATGCGAGACTGACGTCTAAATGCTTAACCTTTTGAACGCCAAGCACCACTAAAGTGGTCGCGTGGTGTAGTGCCTGCCACGCCACCGACCACTAAAGTGGCTATGGCGGACACTGTCAAAGCAATTGTACTGCTGACAGTTTTTTTTTTATCACATAGGCGGCAAACGAGCAGACGGATTGCCTGCTGGTAAGCAATTACCGTCGCCCATGGGCACCCCCAACACTAGGGGACTCACAAGCGCGTTGCCGGTCTTTAAGGGGGGTTGGAGCTCTGGGAACCCTACTCACCATCAGGAACACAACACTACATACCTGAAAGGTAGCAGTGGTATTATGGCTGTGGTCTTCTGTAAGTAGGAGGTACTTCCCCAGTTGGGCTGCCCCAGATTCAAGCGTGATGGTCATCGCTGTGTCCTACCTCTCATTGTTGGACGTAGTTTAAGGACATACCCGGTTCCATATAAGGTTTATATTTGTTCTTCACAAGTCATACCATGGCCTACACGTCACATTTTGACGCAAGAGGAAAAGCGTTCAAAAGGTTAAATATATATTTCCTCCGTTTGAAAAACTACACAGTTCAAAGCCGTAGGCTGAAGCCGATTCAATGACCATTGGGATAAACTCAAATATGAAATTTAGGTATAACATATTGTAACTAAGTATATGTAAGTAACATAAAAAGCCAATTTTTCTCTACAGGACTCTTTTGACCTTTGACTGGGGCACGCCACTCAGACGTGCTGCTTGGCTGCAAAATATGGAAAGTAAATCTTATTTGTCGTAAGACTTGTATTCGTTCGAACTTGAACCGTATACGTATTTTATGCAAGGTCGAAAATCCTCAAAAGATATGATACGAGCTTTGGAAAGAAAGTCGATACATAGTTGACCTGTTTTGACGTTGTTGAGTTGGTTTTAAAAATGTAGGTCGGAATGGTTGGGTACTTCTATAAATAGGTGTATATAATTTGTAGAGTTGAGAAATATGAAATAAAAATAATAATGACCATTCAGAAATTAATAGATGGTTTTGTTACTTCCAGAAATTTACGAAAACATTTGCAATCGCAAAATGTTATATGTGACTTAATGGTTTGAATATTGCCCTTAAACATATAAATCGGGCCGCGACGTCCCTTTGAACTCGTGGATAATACTGCGATCACCAACCCGCCTACGAAGCGTGTTAATTATGGCAAAACCCAGCTTGCTCTAATAGTGTATACGGCATAGGTTCAGCAGAATATGGACACCATGCTCAGTTGGTAACCGAAAACCAATTCAAACTTATACTCAAACGTTTATTCAGTAAGTAGGCCGAAAGGGCACTTTTACACGTCGAGTACACAAAAGAAGAAAAAAAAACTACACCAGTTCTAACCCTACACCTGACACGAGAAGTATTTTGACTTTTATGACCGGCAAGAAACTCGGCGGGACTTATTTTTTCAATACAGTATCACAAATAATATCTAAAACATATTACATAAAAATGCGTTATTCTATAAGAGAACATATCCGACAATTACAAAAAATTCTGCCAAAAGAGAAATTCACATTAAGATAAGGATACAACATCATTATCACTAGACCCGGATTTACGGGTTTATTCAGATAAGATAAATAAAAAAAAAAACATGTGTTAATACGAAGATGTTACTTATTATTTTTACTAACTAGTGCGTAAGAAGTGCGTAAATTTCACTTTTTAAGGCACTTGCTATGAAAAAGTAGGTTCGATACTCGTGTAAAAACTTTTTTTTTCACTAGTATCGAAATGTACTATTATGATATACCTATTACTCCGAAACTTCCTATAAATCAATTGTCAGTTGTTTAAGTTATCGACATTGTTCTTTCGTTAACTGACCAATTTCTATTGTGATTGATTAGAACTTTTTCGGTAAATAAACGTATTATTTTTCTGGTGCAATTCATATATTTTTAGTTTATCTTATTTTTTGTTTATGTATTTTTTTTTCCACCGCTCCATTTAGACCCACGTTACCTTATTATGACGTCATCGCCACAAGAATCCGGGGTCTAATTATCACACATCAAATAAGATACGGATACTAACACAACGTAATCGAAATTCGGATACTAATGGAGTACATTCAGTAGCAAAAGTTTCTAAGCAGACATGGTGTTCAAAATGACCTAGAAGTCTTAGGCTGATATCACACTTGCGATTTGCGAGCGAGTTTTGTATGGAGGCGAATACGCAGCGAGTTCGCCGCGTACGAGTTTTGTAGAGAAATCGCTTGCAAATCGCCCAAGTGTGATAACGCCGTTATTGTTAAGAAATAAAAGTGTCAATATCATCCTGAACACTTGGCCTGCTTAGCAACGTCTGCTGCTGACTGTACCCGTGAAATTTGTTTTTATATTCTTTTTTTTATTATACCATGGCAGTGGCAAACAAGTAAGTATACGGCCCGCCTGATGGTAAGCACTTTCCGTAGCCTATGGCCACCTGCAACTCCAGTGGATTCACATGCGCGTTGCCTACCCTACAAGTTGTCGGAGCTCTGGGAACCTTACTCACCATCAGCACATTAGGAACACAATACTACATACCTGAATGGTAGCAGTGCTATTATTATTATTCTACCCGCAATCTTTATAATTTCTAAAATGACGTAGTCACGGTTAGGAAGTTGACTCAATATGAAAAACTAATCACACCTTAACAAGATGTAACATTCAAGTTAACCCCCAAAAGACTAATACAAGTCAAAAGACAATTAAACCTAACCCTGTCTCTGCCTGCCTACATAATAAATCGGCTGCGTAGATAAACACAAGAACATTTACTTAGTCTCAAGATAAATTAACGTGTTAAGGTGCTCGGTTCGTGTCATGCCAAACTTGACATGTCGGCTAATTATTTTAGTTTCGTGGTTAACCTTACTAATCAGGGGATGACGTGATTTGACGTCAACTTGACGTGCGTGGGTGAAAGTGGCGGGAAAATTTTTGGTTGATGTAATGTGTTGGAGAAAATTGAAATAGCTTCATTACCTAACAGGAGAAAATAGATTTATGTTAACAGTAGATATTATTCCTTGCTGTTTACATGCTAGTTGATTAAAGCTGATCCAACGTACTTCAGTTTTTTATGCATTAATGTTCCTAATATCATTTTGTATGCAATAAAAATTACTAGACATCCTTACACAAATTTACTGATCCCACAAGCAGAAGGCTTGTGTTGTACACACAACACACTGAGTACACCTCAGCCAACGATATATCTAATATACAAATAATTAAATGCAATAGAAAACAACTATGACTTTGGAACAAACAACTGTGGTTATCACACAAATAAATGCCCTTACCAGGGCGGTCAATTTCATAGGCAGAGTCACTATCCACTAGGCCAGACCTGTGAGAAATAATCGACAGAAAGTTGAAAGTAACCTGGGTTTCTCTTCAACATACGTCGTTTCTAAACTGAAACGTTACATTCAGATATTCTAACTAGTCGAATGCCGGTACATAAGCGAGTCGTGCATCCACAGCGTGCCTTTGGCTGCCTAACCGATACATAGTCTGCATTGCTCATATAACGGGTTAACTATCCGAGTTTGCAATATCCGGATACAAACGACACGATTTTTTTTATTTATAGTATCAATCGAATTGTCTCGTGGTGAGGAACAAATATCGCTATGGGATCAATTGCGTTAAAGCTAAACTCAAGTGAGAAATGAGGGTTAAAGTCTGACCTTTGCAGATTCCGCTTAAAACGCTTCTTACAAAATAATACTCAACTATGACGTCACGTTTAAGTCGTCACCCACGTCAAAGAATGGAAAAATAATACAATTGTTATTTTGATCGTAAAATAATGCGTATATTTTTTCAGAATAATGTAAGGAATCGAATATTACTTTTTTTTTTATTTTGCAATTTTTAAAAACCTTATACTTTATCATGTCAGAGTAAAATTATCTTTGAATCATTCCAATAGACTTCAATGCTTTCTTTATTAAGATACATTGTATGTAAGATATCTATTAAAAGAAAATGTTAGAATTTGTTACATGTCTTGTTGTCACTCAAGTTTCATGCAGAATATTTACTAACCTAGCCTGTTCGATAGAGAAACCGGCTCTGAATTAGGAGGTCCTGGGTTCGAATCCTGATCGGAACATTTAATTTATTTATGTGTTGATACTACCTACCTTTGTACATTATAATGCAGTAACTAAATAAACCAATAAACCTTATTGTAATCTAGTGTTAGGGCTGGATTTGAATCAGTGTCCTAAACTTACACGGCTTACATCCTAACCTCTAGATTTTTCAAAATGAAGCCCTTCGAAATGACTCAAATATTGATTGAATCTCTGAAGTTATAAAAATACTTGGATTTAAACGCTCATTTCACATTAAATCCGCATATAAACTAAGCACATCCCTCTATAAGTTAATTCTCACTTGAAATATTAATCCAGTATATTTTAATTCACAAACTAGGCTATAAAAACCGCAAATAACCCTTAGGAATGCCAATTAAAAAGCGCTTCATTAAATATAATACGATTAAAGGCTATTCGGAAAATCAAAACATTCGCGCCATACCCGCGTTACGCAATAACAGTCCATATGGTCATACAAGTGTGCTTTTACCTGAGCCGCCATTAATTTTATTTCATACATTATTGTAATGGCCGTTCCGTGTACATTTCTGCGGTCCGCATCATTCATTCATTCTCGCAAAATGGCGCAGTAAAACTATTCTATATACTTTGTAGCTATGACGTGTCATGGTAATATCAATCCCAAGATCGAACTGACTCATTGAACGGGACTGTCTTATTAAACTTTCAATTGACAGAGAAGGAAATAATATTATTAGGAGGAAATAATAATGATTATTTTTACTTTTATATTTTTGTATTTTCATATCTTGTAATAAACTGTTTGATATGTTTTCTTATCGGACTACGCATACTTATGTAAGTACTTTAAGATTTGATGTATCACTGTATTGAAAAAATAAGTCCCGCCGTCGTTCCTAGCCGGTATCTTCACGGGTCAGAGGTGTAGGGTTTGAACCGGTGTAGGTTTTTTTTTTGACGTTCATAAGTGCATGTAATGTGCCTAAATTGAAAAATAAAGATCTTTTATCTTTTTTTAAGGCGCTATTATCGTTCTTCCTTGTCATTAGTGCTTCATCATATCAGCCGAAGAACATCTAATGCTGGACATAGGACTCCCCCATAGCGACCCACACCAGCATCTAGTGGATTCCCACGATTTACTACGTCTTCGGTCCACCTTGTGGGGACACTGGCCTTCCAGTTGCCATTCGAGATCCTTTACGTCCTAATCCCCATTATTGCTTAAAAGCTACAATATAAAAAATGCCCACAATCGCTTATAGAAGGGCAACAAAGAAATCGATAAAATTAAATTAAGTAGCAGCTACGGTATGCTATTCTATTAGCCATTTTGAAATGTGTTTTTAAATTAATTGCCTTGAGTGTGATCTTTCCTGCATACGTGGTTGAACTATATAGTTAATATCATAGACCTCTGGACCTCTGATTGGTGGCGCAAAACACGACGTCACGATCAAACAATCCGATTGGCTGATTCTGATCACGAGCGATGACCGCTTTTCCCGCGTAAAATTAACGCTTTTTGCCAAGCAATTTTTGTTCACAGCGTTGTTGATGTTACAAAAAGCGAAACTGCTGTGTCATAAACAGCTCTTAACTTACTCGAATCAAGCTTCTAAACATAGCAGAACATAATCATTCCGTGCATTAATTAGGCTGAGTCTTGTTTAGGTTGGTAGCGAGCACGCCCCGCGAAACTTGTCTTGATTAACGATCTGACGGCAAACTTGCAATACACCGACATAGCAAATTATATGAAAACGTCACTCCCATAGACTAGCGCTGCGGCTTTTAAAATAATTTCAAACCTCTTCCGCTCAAAGTTTTTAACGCCGACCTATTTCACATTGCAACGACGAAAATATTCATTATGGAAATTACACTTGAAGACGAATTATTACGCTACATTTGCTCCTATCATCTTAATGGATATTTGAGTTAAGAGGATTAGCGGGAAAAAGAAGAATCCTCTTCCGTATTAGCATAACAACATGTAGCGGTTAAACAAAATTAAAAATAGATTACTTCCCAATAAGCCTTTCTAGAAAAATGATTGCATACGAAATTGAAATACGGTATGTTCCAATTTCAAATTTCTCGTTTTGTCTATGGCAATTTTTTTAGTTTTGCTCGTTTGCGTTTGGTTAACATTATTAAAACGGAACGTAATATTGGGTTCTTTTGCTGAGTCTGCGCTCGGTTCGTTCCGTTTCACTGTAGAGGACTGTTATTATTCGTGTTTTGTGCAGTGAGTTCATGATTTCGCTCGGATGCTACGTGTGTAGTACCTTGTTTGCGTGCTGGGAGCGTTCCATTGTACGCGGGCAGATCACGTTGAGATAGTTTGTTACATTTTTGCTAATGATGAGGTGAGGTTTAAATTGAAATATGTCTGAATTAGCACTACATGTGTTATTAAATTTATTGCCAGTGTAATTAAAATTGTGTTGGGTTAAAGATGTAATTAGGTTTTGTGTGCGATTCTGGCACGGGAGTAGTAGTAAAATTTTGTTAATTAGTCTGATGTTTATTTAGTTAGGTACTTGTTTGATCCGAAGTAAGATAGTTGGGGATAATTCGATAATCACAGTTGGTTTGACTTTAAAGTGGTCGAGTCTTGAGGGTGGTTTGCCAGCGCGTAAGTAACAGGCTCACTGGACCATATGACTCAACTTGATTGAGATTAAAACAGTGTACAGGGTGGAAAAGTCAATAGACAGCGGTGGCGGGTCACGGTGACCAAACCGAAATTACGGGTTGCAGCTAAGGCTCACACCAGGACTCTTGTATATCATAAATAAATATAAATATTTCTGGACAATCATACACAAATCGACCTAGTCGTACGCTAAGCTCAGCAAGGCTTGTGTTGTAGGTACTAGGCGACGATGTACATATATAATAGATAGCTCCATATAAATACTTAAATACATAGAAAACGCCCATGACTGAGGAACAAATATTTGTGCTCATCACACAAATAAATGCCCTAACTGGGATTTGAAGTCAGGAATATCGACTTCATAGGCAGGGTCACCCACTAGGCCAGACCGGTCGTCAATTTAGTATATTGTCCATGGCCAGGTTAGCACACATTATCTACGAAGCAATGAAATGTATGTTCTTGTTCGTTTAAAAATTCTCCAAATTCGAAGCAAAATGTGATTAATTTATTTTCCTTTTTTGGAAATCTTACATTGGTCGACTACTAGGCGACTGCCTACTCGCTACTCACATAAATGTAACATCCAAGAACAAGTATTTCTGATATACATTTTTTTAAAAGCCTTTTTTGTAAACAATTGTTTAAATGACGCTTTCAAGCAATTATACGACTCGTCTGATAGTATTTAGTCACTATAGCCTGTGGATGCCTGTACCTCCGAGGATTCACACGCGCGTTGCCTACTCTTTAAGAACCAAGAACAATGTTCTTACCAGAATTCAAACTGAGACATTTAGCTTCATAGACATCATCAATACCAGCTAAGAAGATATAGGCTGTAGGCCATTATTTTGCGTATACAATAAAGTTGCTCCTTACGGCCAATAATGTAGATTCTCAAACGTGTCTAGAATCGAAACTATGTATTATATGTGCAACTAAACATATTGTAACATATTCCAACGACATAAAGTCCACAATTCCACATGGCGTCAGTAATGTCAGTATCATACCCCATTTGCTAACGGTTTATGTTTAGAGGTGGTTAGCCAAGGCGTCGGTTTCAGAGATTAGCCCCAACGACAAACACACCTTGTATAATTGTGTTTGTGGCGTATGTTACTTGATTACATGTGTATTGTGTAACTTAAATGTGATGATTAGTGTAAAACTAGTTGCCGGAAGGCGCAGCATGGGCAGACCCCCGAAAAGGTAGATCGATGACCCAATACAGATCGCGAGAATCCACCGGACACCGGTGGTGCAAAACCGGTAATTATAGGTAACTTTGGGGAAGACCTATGTCCAGCATTATACGTTATTCGGCTGCTATGATGATGATGATATTAGTTTGCCTCAACATGACAGTTATTTACTTATTTTATGCTACCCATTGCCATGTTCACCGTCCCCTGGGTCACAGTTTTATGGCATCTAAAGAGGTTAAACATGGTTTTCATGTGGTAACTAAATGCCCTTTCCATGTGTATATGCCACTTTTCTTCTAACTAAAAATTATATGGTAAAGATCGCAGGAAACAACTGGATGCGAGTAGTGCAAAACCGGTCACCGTGGGTACTAGAAGTGGAAGTCCTTCGGCGGATATGATGATGATGATGAAATAAACTACTGTTGTCCCCTGATTGAATGAATAACAGCACAAAATAGTCACCTAAATAACGTTGTAAATAATAAAAAAAGAGACAGCATCGCAAATAGCTCTCTAGCTATATGTAAATGTCAGGAGCGACACTGCGAACATCGAAGTTCGTATAATTCGGGCATCTTTCTCTTTAACTCCAATTAAGGTGTCATGATAGTGACAGAGACAATCGTCCGAAAACGAATATATTGTGCACGGTAGCGCCGCGGATTCCCAACGTAATTCTAACAGGAGTTGCAAGAACGTACTCTTTGGACGTAGAAATGGCCAATGGTGCCGGAAACCATTTCTTCTCTTCTCTGCCGTACCGCTCTTGACAGAGCGGTCGTGATGGCGTTAAGGCGTCCACTTTAGCTATAGAGGCGGACACAGTCGTCACGATTCCCGCCATTTCTCCCTGTTTGCAGACTGTCTGGCGCAGTCTAACACGCGGTTTCCCACAGCAGATTTCACCTACCTAGGATACATTTCACCCTAGGATACCTAGGATTTTACAATGCATCCAAGGATACCTAGGATACATTTCGGACAACTCGAGGAAGATGATGAGTAATTTATATGTAAAATATGGTAGAAAGTGAATCGAATGTGTAGCTTCTGGACCCGGGTATGTCTTTAAACTACGTCCAACAATGAGAGGTAGGGCACAGCGATGACCATCACGCTTGAATCTGGGGCAGCCCAACTGGGGAAGTACCTCCTCCTTACAGAAGACCACAGTCATAATAGCACTGCTACCTTTCAGGTATGTAGTGTTGTGTTCCTGATGGTGAGTAAGGTTCCCAGAGCTCCAACCCCCCTTAAAGGCCGGCAACGCGCTTGTGACTCCCCTGGTGTTGCTTACCATCAGGCAATTCGTCTGCTCGTTTGCCGCCTATGACATAAAAAAACTGCCATATCGTTCAGAGCTATAAAGGGTAGGCTACGCGCGTGCGAACCCTGTGAGTTAGTATCTATAAGCTACGGTGACAACTCACCATCAGCCGGGACGTATTGTTTGTTTGGCACCTTCGTCAAAAGTCATTAATTTTTAAACTTTCATTAGCAAATTAGGAAACCTAACTACTAATACTAACTGTGTCAATAAAAGCAAATCAGATAAACACGTATGAATTCAGCAAGCGAGATTTAAATTTTAACTAAGTTTTAACTTTAAACAATGTTCGATGATCATTTAAACCAAACCGCACCCCTGAACACCTAGTTTACTAATGAAATGCAATTAATTTATTGTCATTGCAATAATGTGTTCAGTTTAATTAATCTTTGGTAGCTAAGTGCTTTAACTCATTGTGGGTAACTGTCAGCCACTGATGTCCACTGCTGGGTTGGCCTTCTCTATAGATCGCCACGGGCAGCGATCTTTGGATCGCAGTATCTTCTGTTGTTTCTGGTCACAGTTCAGGGACCCAGGTCCAATATTGTGGGTTTAAGTTGAATATTTAGTAAGTAGTAAAACGTGTCCAGCCGCCTTCAGATATATGGAAGCTGTGGAGGCGGTCACAAATATCTAAACATGCACGCGCCTTGGTAATAGAGGCGTTGTTTAGATATTTGTGATTACCTCCACAGCTCCGATATATATGATGTCCACACCAGAAACCAATAATAATCACTCATTAATTCAGAAACATAAGAGACGTTTATTGTGCAACGTTTAAAACACAAAAACCCCACCAGAAAATAATACAAAGCAAAGTTTAAGACAGCCAACAATTTCATTCATCCCCCATTCCGCAGTGAAATTTCCACTTCAAATTTCACAAACGCGTCATACGTCGTTTTGCGTCACTGCGTCATTAGCGGGCGTCACGCGTCGGCGCGTCATTTTGACGCGTCACCGGTTCGGCTTTGACGCGTGACTACGGATGTGGGGTATCGTTGTGCGGTTAGATTTTCGTACCTGTGTGACGTAAAAATGCCTCACAAGTGACAATATACAGTGTATATAGTTAACATACATTTCCTCGCACTATATAACAACATTGCGATACAACGAGGAAATGCCGCCAGCATCTTTAGTACAATGCATCAAGGGCATGAGGATAGGCGTCGATTCAATGATATAATTTTTATGAGAGGTAGGGCACAGCGATGACTATCACGCTTGAATATGGGGCAGCCCAACTGGAGAAGTACCTCCTCCTTACAGAAGACCACAGCCATAATAGCACTGCTACCTTTTAGGTATGTACTGCTGTATTCCTGATGGTGAGTAAGGTTCCCAGAGCTCCAACCCCCCTTAAAGACTGGCAACGCGCTTGTGTTGCATGTGCCCATGGGCGACGGTAATTGCTTACCACCAGGCAAACCGTCTGCTCGTTTGCCGCCTATATCATAAAGAAAAATTATAATAATTAAAACTGTTGTGAGTTATATTATGTTACTACTACTTAGTTACACTCACTCACTGTGAGTGACACACCCTTAGCTTACCGGAAATATTTCGTCTAGTGTGATATAAGTAGTTTTAGTACATGAGTTTCTCCGTTAGTAACTAAGTAGTGATAATTTAATATTTATCAGTAGCTTTTCGGAGAAAGAAAACATCGTGAGGGAACCAGATTAATCCCAATAAGGCCTAGTTTACCCTCTGAATTGGAAGGTGATGGCAGTCGCTTATGTAACACTAGTGCGTAAGCCAAATCCTGAGATTAGTAGCTAAGCGGACCAAAGGCTCCCATTTCCGGACCCATATGACATCCAAACCTTCAAGAAAAGAGCGTATTGAAAAAAAAAAGATCCCTACCTTAAAGGCCGGCAACGTACTTGTGACTCCTCTGGTGTTGCGAGTGTCTATGGGCGCCGGTAGTTGCTTACCATCAGGCAATCCGTCTGCTCGTTTGCCTCCTATATCATAAAAAAATGAGCCGTGGCTAAATGCCGGGATTACGCGAAGATGATGAATACCCAGAAGCAACTCAGAGGCAAGAGTGTTAATTTCTTTTGACGTAAAAAAACGTCTAGAACGCGTAAGTCATAATGTTATTTATATGGGTAACTGTAACGGGTGACGTTTTGCTACGTTAAAAACTTACACTCAGGGCTCTGTATCACAATTTTTAAAGTAGGTAAAAGGCAAGTTTTATTGACAATTCAATTAACTTCCATTGTGTCCGTATACTCCGCCTGGAATGTCTCTATGATGTCGTTCGCGGAATTCCAATATGTAGCTGATATTTTCAAGGTTTAATTTACCCGGCAACGGAGCAAAGAACAGTTTTGCTCATGGACGTAAGAGAAACATATATTTTACACATACAATCAGCATCAATAGTAACGTATGAAACATTGTAACGTATATTTTTTACAAATAAGTACAAATAAGATATCCTCCTGAAGCCCACAGGCCTACATGTAGTACAAATTACTTTAAAGAAATTTAAATTTCATAAAATTGGAACAGAGTTGAGTTCTATTTGTTTCCTTCGATATTGACACAAAAGAGATTATACTGTATTTCCTACACTATAAAGAACGAATTCGAGTAGCATTTCACTTGTATGATAGGCCTCAGGAGAATATTTTCTACATTTCACGTTTCAAAGTTTCTATCGCATTTAAATTGATAAACACGCAGAGTTCTGTCTCGTTTTATGAAAAAATGTTTGGTGCCTAGTTTAGTAGGTTCCTAGCGAAACCAAAGACAAGAATGACTATAGGTTTTTCTACCTATAGGTACGCTCCCTTCGTTATGCTGCAAACATGTAAAAAAAATTGACCTACGAAAAGTGCGTGTATATTTATTATATAGATTAATATGAAAATCACATTAAATAATCATTACATAGGTAATAAGAAAACTCTAAGCGCACAGACTGGAAAAGACTTACGGCCGGGCCACGACATTGCGCGAATTGCGGCGCGGCAAGCGTTTTATCTGTTCATTGTGTGTGATCCCAACTAACAGTAGTGCATTGTGCGTTTTGACCGCGCAACAAACAGATAAAACGCTTGCCTCGGGTTACCTTCATTCACCTTCAAGTGGATCTTTACATATGCGTACAAACAAAAACCTATCACTAAATGGCTTTTCACTTGAAAACAATCCTTTTAAATTATTAGGTCAGCCCGAACTCCACTATCCGAGTCGCTCCCGCTTTGACATTACGAATGCTTACCGAAGGAAAGGGCTAAAGCAAACCAGTGAAAATGGTAAATCCAACTGTAAATTACACGATTTTTTTCACTTTTATGAAGAGTTTCAACCAAAGGTATTTTCATGTGTTTCTAACCATCTTGCTTGCTTTTTGCTTAATCCATCCATACCGATATTATAAATACGAAAGTAACTATGTCTGTCAGTTAACTATTCACGCTTAACCCTTTCCAAGCCAAAGACTGATATATACGTCACTGATCAGAGAGTAAAATAGACCTACGCGCACATGCACAAAGTTAAGACATTCCTATGGTCAGTACCCTTACCATAAGTTGTGACTTTGACGTTTTCGATAACGAGTATCGAGTTTACTATCTGTGCATCTCGTTTGCACTAAAATAGTACAAGCGAGATGCACAGATAGTAAACTCTATACTCGTTATCGAAGACCTCAATGTCACAACTCATGGTAAGGGTACTGGCGTCTGAGCTTATATAGATAGCTTTTTCATATGACATGGTATGGAAAAGGTTACCGCTGAACCAATTGGGATCAATTTTGGTATGGCGAGTTTGTGCTACGAGAAAGGACATAAGATAATTTTTATCCCGCAAACATGTTTTGAAAATGGGCATGCCCATTTGCTGGCCGACGAAGTCGCGAGGAAAAGCTAGAACATAATAAAATTTCCGACGACTAGTGTCCTATGTGTTTAGAGCTACGATGCCTTAGACAGATATACAGATAAACCAGTTTCACCATCTTTTCTTTGGGGATTCACAAATGCCAGAACACCAGTCTGGCGAAAAATACTCTGGTAAATCATTATTAAGTAAATAACAAAAACTACATGTATTTTTATTAAAAAACAGGTTGTATAAAAAAACACTTAGTGATGAGTTTCGTATGTCGATCATTTATCATTTTCCTGCAATGATAAATTACTCGCATCATCAAGATATGGATAAATAATGATAATGACATAGTTACTTTGTTATACATTTCATTCGAAGAATTCAAATACGTAGATTTACATTTTTTTAATGGTAATAAAATACATAGTCTTAAATTTTATAAATACATATTTTCTAAAATTCTATTAATTTCACATAATATGTGTCATCTCAATTATTTGTTACTAATCTAGTTTTTTTTTTACGTTAGCTGATTGGTTGTTCTTTTCTTTAATGTTTTTGAATGACAAATGATGGATGCCAATAATGTAAATAACTTTTTAATGCTTTAGTTTTTTTTCTTTTTTTTTTACAGTACTAAGGTGAAAAATTGTGTGTTTCACTCGGCAGCAAAGTCCTCTCTTCCTTGTTGAGTTCCCTTCTCCTTCCCAACGCTCAAAACTCCACTCTTTAAAACTCGCTATGCTCGTGGTTAAATATTAGCACGAGAAGGTCAAAACTAACTTTACTCCCTTGTATAACAAATAACTATTCCCGCTAAGGACACAGCACTTTCCATCCCAACCCCGCAATGTTATTCAGACTTCCACACTCTCATTATAAGCCCCGTATTTGAATTGGTAATGGGTTGATTATCATATTAGGTTGTGACCTGGCGGTGAAATTAACATGGATTCCTGAGCAGGTAGTCTCTTACGAAAATAATCTGAGGGTCTGTGTAATGTACACGGTGGTGAGTAATTATATACGCTAATCTAGTGTACTGTAAAGATAAAGATCTTTGTAGTCTCGTTGATGATTTATGCTCATGGGTTGGCCTAATGACAATTTGAAATTAGAACATGTTCCGTCTCTGTCAGACGAATAACGTTTGATTCATTTAACGAGATGCAATCTGAACTGTCGCTCGAAATGTAGTAGTTTTAACATTAAAGTCTTGATATAAACTATACGGACTGCTAAGGAATGGAATTCGCTCCATTCGTCTGTATTCCAGGAAAAATGTAATTAGAGTTTTATTTTATTTTTATTTTTTTTATTTTTTACGAAGGATTTTATTGATTACACAGAAACAAATATAGGTATTAATATTGGATACAGTAGTTTCCTTATACGAATCTCACTGAGAACAATGTACCTATCCAAATCATAATGTGACAAAAGAAATATTAGAAACTATACTTTTTAAAGAATGTATTACATTGCTAGCCTTGTTTATACAATGAGTTTAAAGACATAAATCCGAATTTGATGTAAACTTAAACCTACAAACGCATGCTTATTGGTAACGCAGATTTAAATATTAGATTTATATGTTTTTTCAAGGTAAGAGTGAATAGTATGTATGGAACCAGTGTGCTACACCCTCGACCTCGTCGATACTTTCCATCAGGTGTGACTGAGGTCAAACGCTGGTCAGTCTTGTATAAAAAAAAGTCACACCCCTTACTACGCATGCATAGGTCAGTGCACTTTTTAGTATAATTAGTAAAAGTACCTCATGTAACCTGAAAGGAAGAACACCTAATGGGCACCTTCACCCCATGTATCATAAACTTGTAGGTACTTTTTAAATTAAGAAGTAAAGAATTTAGATTTTTTTTAATAAAATAAAAAGGATATCACAGAATAAGAGCCGTGGTCCACATAAAGAATGTATCGTGAGCGTGCTCACGGTCGGGCCGATTCATTACCATCTGAAATTTAATTATTATTTTAAGTGATAAAAAATTATGTTTTACATAATTAGCTTGACCTATGAATTCTATGTCATGTAACACTTTAAACTTTCTTTAATATTTACTAAAAACTATTGTATATCGCGTATTAAAATTTAACTTTCTTGTAAAAAAAATTGTCATCCTCGCGGACAACTCACTACTCGTTACTGAATTTAATTAAATATTATTTATCGATAGACCCGCTCTATAGCTTTTAATAAATAATTGTACGTTATGACTTGTTTTCGTGCTCCACGACTCCGAAATCACTGTATAAAACCGGCGGCCATGTTTGTTAATGTCAAACTGTACCAC
This sequence comes from Grapholita molesta, assembly GCA_022674325.2. Taxonomy (NCBI): domain Eukaryota; kingdom Metazoa; phylum Arthropoda; class Insecta; order Lepidoptera; family Tortricidae; genus Grapholita; species Grapholita molesta. Next base: position 1,728,070 of record CP053130.2, read on the forward strand.
TACACGGTGGCCGAAACACTTTGAGCACCAGGTCGTGAGGCGTAAAATTGTCTGCTTTGATCGAATAACATGACGTCACGGTATCATGCAATTATACATATTAGTCCATGGGAAAACTAACCTTACTGTAAAGGACTAAAGTCTATTTTGCCAGGATAGCAGGTTTAGTCTCGAGCGATCTAAATTGGATCAAACCCTTGTCCTTTGCAATGCATTTGAGCATCTCGCCCAATATGCTCGCAGACTGTGAAGGACATATATTAATGTCTGCAATTTTTGTCATGTACCTGATAGAAGGACAGAAATTGAAAATTATAGACCAATGTCCGTTAAAAAAACTTCTACAACTTATATATTGTCTTCTGTTGCTGTGATCATTATTAAAGACGTATTTTTATCTGTTTTATTTAGTATAATTTGAAGATTAATTCAGGATTTAACCAAGCTCATATAAATATTATAGAGGATGGCGCTTTTAGATCGGTCAGTATGGGGAAACCTGAAACTGTAAGACAAACAAAGATCTGTTTTTGAGAACCATGTCATCGATTTTAGAGACAAGACCAGGGACCGGAACCGGTTACCAAATAAGGGGTATTAGCCTAGGTTTTTGATAGGGTTGTTTTTAAATACCCTATCAGTTTGGTAAGCGTATCATTGACTTACCCGGATGATAGGCTAACCAATTTAATAGAGTTAGTTTGAGTAAGCGCTTACCAAATTCAAAAACCCTCAATAAGGTTACCCTATCAAGTGTTTTTCAAATGGTAACCCTATGAAATGGTAAGCCCTAAACATTAATATTTTATTGTTTCATCCGACTCGGTAACCTTGTGGATTTAACAGTGAGTCTATCCATAAGTTATCTATCGATAGGGTAGCCCTATTATAGGCTAACCATAACGTTACGGTAAGACTTCTATAGGGCTACCCTATCGATATGATTAATCAAATGAAGGTGTTTTCCGGTCTCTGGACAAGACAAACGGAGATCACCCACTAGGCCAAACTTGCTGTCTTTACAAATAAAGTGTCCCTATTCTTATCGTCTACGAGTCTGTGTCTTGATAAAACCAAGCACACCATATGCCAAGTTTAGAAACAATATACATATACCTATACCACTTACACCCACATTTGTTGCACAGCATTATCTCCGATGTGCTCACAAAATTTAAATTCTATATATTATGAGAGCACATAGGAACAACAACCGAACAAGTATTAAGGCGTTTCACACGTGCGAGTTATTGGGGATGTTCATAGCTTTTAAACTTATAAGCTACGCTTGTATTGCCATTGCTGTAGACTATGGAGTTCTGGCAAATATTTTGAACCAGAAAAATTTGGCCGGTCATTTGGTAACAGCTCTCTACGCCCGGAGCTCAGTTGTATTGGTTAAGCTTAGCACTTAATTTTGGTACAATCTGGAATTGCCTCGCTACGCTTAAGTCCTTATGTGACGTGTGTTAAGCTTCAATAAGAGGTTTATTCGTGTAAAACGTTGTATGAAAGTTCTGACTGATGCTTTTTTAGGACTAAGTTGTGTTGTATGAGTTAAATAATTGTGTTTTTGTGTGCGATTATTTTCGTCCTTAGAGTTTTTGTTGTCTTTTTTATTGTTTTTAAACGCAATACTGTACTAATTGTAAAATACTTTCTTATGTAAGTATATCAACGCATCTAATCGTAACTAATAAGGATAAATAAGTACCTATTAAGACTAATTTACTTTCTTTTCTGAAAAAAAAAACTTCCATGTTTGAGAAAAACATTATACCTCGACATGAAAATGGGTTGCCGGCTTCGTTACAAGCGTCTACACATGCTTGGCTGGCAAACTCTTATTTCCCGACGTGTGTAGTAATGTACTTACCATAGTTACAGTAGTAATAATGATTTACTAAATTAATATAAGGGTTGTATGATCCATGTAGCTAATAGTATGTAGTTAGATGACACCAAATAATATTTGCATCCAGTAAACACATAATCCATATGTCCAGAACGCACACAGTAAAAACTTCATAACTAGTGAAACGCTCACTGCCGTCCATACAACGTTAGACAATGAGAGCCGTCAAGCTTACAAATCTAGAATCATCCGAATAACGGCCCTAACTAGTAATTAATACGGATCGTTTTACAACGTCGTGTACGCATAATGTATTCATGAACACGCCAGAGGGCGCTAAAAGCACTATAAATGAGCTAAAGCTATTTGTTTTGAGGCATAAGCTGAAGCGGGTGCGATTAGCGATTCGGATTAGTATGTTTGGGTTATGTTAGACAGTTTCAAGTTGGTACTAATCGACTAGTATGTACATTATGACAGCGAAATAGTAAGCTGAAATCAAATACAGATATATATCGCAGCGTGAGCAGACCGCCCACAATGTGGGCCGACGGCATAGTAAATGTCACGGAAATACACTGGATTCGGGTGGCGCAAAACTGAAGACAGTGCGACGCTTTGGGGGAGACCTATGTCCATCAGAGGATGTCCTTCCGTTGATAAGATGATGAATAGGTTCCGTTGGTAAGCTGAAAGATGTATATTGCCAGTGACGGATTTACTGGCATATCAACAACATATCCTGACAGGACTAACACACGAAAGGCGCGACATCTTCTCGCAGTGAAATTGACTATGCGTCTTTTTCTGACCGTACTAATTAGAGGGCGACGGGTAGGCCTTGGCTCTATATACTGTCACCCCCTTAATTTCCTAGGCCTACATGTTTTATCGTCGCTTTTGCTTTTAACTTGGACCAACGAAAACCGCTGGTTGCTTGTCGAATATGATTACTAAACCCCATTGTTTTCAGAATAGCGTTAGTTTAGCCCATTCTCCCCATACTAACCTCTGCGTCTGCGGTAATAGGACTGAATCATTGTGAGAGGATGCTATTCAAAATCGTATTAATTCAACTCTATAGAATATTCCAGCGTTTATGAAAAACTGATTCACGGCAAATACTCTTATTACTGCTCATCATCATCATAAACTTAAGAGTTAGACTCTTGTCGGTGGAGTATATTCCAGCTTTTCCTATCCTGCGCCACCTTATTACTGCTATATATAAATAAATGTCTGAAGAAATAGATGATGCACTTGACTGAATCGTGCCTACCCAGTTTTGTCACAACTACCTTTTAACTTAAGTAACTTTTTGATAGATCGACCTATTTTGGCTCCGTTCCTCCATTTAGGGACGGCAATGGCTTAATCACCTATTTATTCTCTGTCCCTCGTTGCCATGGTTACGTTCCACTGGGTAACTTTTCAAACAGTTTAATTGCATCCAAATACACAAAACATAGGTATTTGTGGTCGCTATATGTCACTTCCATAAGGGATCACTTACCAAGCGCGTCAGTAGTACGCAGGGCCACATTTCTTGTTACAAACTATGCTTTCGTTGTCCACTGGCTGATGGGACCGAACAACAACAAAAAATTGTTGGTTCACTCCAGTAATGGACAAAGAACCAATCATGAATATTACTGCTTATTTTAAAGGAGTCAAGTGCTGTGCAATTGCTGGTAAACAATCAATATATAACATTTTGGTTTTTGAACTTAGAAGTAAATGTCCAACATGGGTGCCATTACCTTACCACCCTCGGTCACAAATCTATCTATTTTTATGTTTTAATCGACTGCATACCATTTTCCATATCTCATCATACAATTCTCCTATTCAATTTTGTTTGTCTTATAATTTTATCAATTTACTTGTAAAACTGTTAAGTATTTACTAGGGCTCCTGGTATCCGTGATGTACGCCGACCCGTAGCTACGTGTTCTTAACACCGCCGGTACTAGGATCACGAATTTCACGAACACGGCCAGGTACGTGTCACGTACCTACGTTCGCATCCGGATTCACGTGACACGCCGTGACACGCCGTGACACGTAGCCCGTACCTGCGTCCGTGTGTGAAGCTTCGGGCTCGATTCCGTTGGATACATATCGCACGTTTCGTAATTTCGCCGCGCCCGGGAATATAATAAATAAGGACTAAGTTTTATTCTTAAGATACGTGAAGGCGTGATCACGCCTACACGGATCTACACGGATTCACGTACCCTAATTTCACGTAACCGAATGTCACGTGCGGAACGGACCAGAAAACCGTTGCCGTGATTCACGAAACCGGGCGCACGGCTACGGGTTCACGAATCACGGACACGACCGCGAGCCCTAGTATTTAGGTACTTGTTGAGTAAAAAGTGACATTAGTCACTACTCAACTGACACTACCTATAGGCTACATAAGATAAATATGACACTTGACAATGGACAACCCTGTCTTAACGCTTAAAGGGCTGCACCAATTTAAAGAGTCGTTTAAGACCCGGGTGGCCATAGGATGGCTTCAGAAAATTCACACGGGTTTGGTTGGTTATGGCGAAAGAAACAAAAATGATGAAAGCGCCGAAAAACATGATCGATTTGAAAACCTTTTACCAAATTACTGACGCGGCACGGATAACGAACGAAGCGAGCGTATTCGGATATTGAAATTACGATCATCGTATCAGCCATGAACATGCAGAGCCCTGAGTGTAAGTTTTTAACGTAATATTACTTTACCATCGCGTTAGTGTTTCCCAGATTAATAGCATTATCACTTACGCGTTTGAGAGGTTTTTTGACGTCAAAAGAAACTTACACTAGAGCCTCAGTGCTGGCCTCCCCTACAGACCGCCACATGGAAAGATCCTTGAGTTTGGAGGTTGATTGCCTTAATTACAGATATGCAAGTTGCGAAACATGCTTAAAAATTACGAAAGGATTTCAGGAAGTATTGGCAGAAACTATAGGAAATCGACAAATTCCTATCCAAAAGTGTAAGAATTTTCCGATTTTTTCCTACAGCAAATTTCTGAAAAATTTTCGAAAGATTTCGTAGGCACACCAGTTGCCATAATCTTCCACTGCTCTAAATTGAACATGCTTATGGTGGTAGTGGCGGCTGTCTTTATGTGGTTTCTGGTCGTAGTATAGTGACAATAGCCAGGTCCCTACTGATGGACGAAACATGTAGTAGGGATTGTTTTCTTAAAGCTCTCCATGTTTTCCTAATTAACGCTCATGTCCCTGTCCTACTTTGTCACACAGACATACATTTTGTCACAAGACTGACTGTGAATGTCAACATTATAGCTGACGGGCGATGTCACACAGCGTTGGTATATTTTGTCACAAAAATGACGGTCAACGTCAAACATCATCAATTTTGTCACAAAACTGACAGTCAATGTCAAACATACATTTTGTCATGTGGACTGGCAGTCAGATCGACTTAAGCAGATATAAATCGCACTTTAATATACAAGTTAATATAAAAAAGCCCTAAAAAATGAGAATCTTATTTTTTAAAACCCAAATACCCCTCAAGGGCTAATAAATGACTGGAAATTGTTCTAAAGCCCAAACTTTCCCCAGGCAACAAATTATAACAAAACTGTTTGTTAGCAGATTTAAGTAATAGAGGATTTCGGATATCTCGCCGAAATTTAATTTATAAACGGCGGAGGTTTTGTTCAATGTTAATATAAGAATTGTTTAATTATCAAGCTTTATTGGAATCTTTGTAGCTTATTGAGTTTTTGCTAATTTAAGTTTAAAAAAAATGCCCTCATCTTCGTCTCGATTTCTTTGGTTGACTTCGACTTTCACTTTGGTTAACTTTGATAATCAGTTCGTCGAAACCCAATCTACAGCTACAGCTGACAGCATACGGTTGAAATGTATATATTAAAGTTTTTTTTTTTTTGTCCACAGGCAACTGCTAGCACCTAACCTGAAGCAAACTCACTACCTGCTCAATGGTGTCGAAACAGAAATAAGACAAGTAAGTATTAGTATTATGACTTACTAGTTTTTCCTCGCGACTTCGTCGGCCAGCCATACACATCTTTAACCGATTCAGTGCGGATGGCACGACAGGCGAGTCATCAAAGTTTTTAACTTGTGGCGTATGACACGAGAGGAGTGTCATCACATTATATGACTTAAGGCATGCCTGCCGCGCCATGTGATAATTTTTCGCCGCCACAGACAAAAGTTTTTGAAAATGGAAGACACAACGAATCGGTTAATATTTGGTTGCGGGATAAAAAATATCCTGTGTCCAAATATTAGTATACCAAATTCTATCCCAATGGTTCAGCGGTTTAAGCGTGAAGAGGTAACAGATAGACAGAGAGTTACCTTCGCATTTAAATTATTAGTATGGATATCAACGATTCGTGATAAACACAATAAATGGCCTAATTATACGTTTTTAAGACCTAATTATATACCGTTGCACATAGTACTTTTTCTAATTCATTATTTATTTATTGACTGTAGGTTTGTTTTAAGTCTTATAATGTTCTATACTAAAATAATCTATTTTAAAATAGCTAAAAGTAACTTCTTTCTTATACGGTTATCTATAAAACTGTGCTCCTTAAAACTTTGCCCTATTAAACTTGTTATTAAACCTCCATTATAGTTTATATAAAAGCTCTTATTTTTCATAACAGTGAATGCAGGAGTTTCTGAACAATTTTACCTTTTACCGTCTACTTATAGGTAGTAGTGAATATCCACATAGGAAGCAGTTTGGAGTACAGCGCCATCTACCGAGATTTATATAGAAACTTTTAATCGCGCGCAACAAAACTCTTGCACAGAGATTAAGTACTGTAAATAGATTGCTTCCGCAAAGTGCAAAGAAAACTGCAGTTTAGATAAAATACTCAGGCTTCGTGTAAACTCTAGCCGTTATAGGAGTTATACAGATTTTATCACCCTATAGTTTACAATATCACTTAAAAATAGTTGTAATGTTTGCAATGGTTTTAAATCAATTTGCAAGTAATTTTTTTGTTTTTGGTATATTTTGTGACTTCTTGTAGACGACCAATGAATTTTTATCGCATTTTACGTTCATTGCTAATATCGAAGAAATTACAGCAAATAATATTGAAGTAAAAGAATCTATAACGTTTCATATCGCAGTAAAGTGCAGGAAAATTGAAACATTCATTCATGCAAAGTAAATATCATCGGGTACGTAAAGAAAATTGCACAAAGAACTGGCAGCGCAAACATTACATGCATTTTTACTCAAGCAAGTAACTTGGCTAGCTGTTTACAATAAAATTCAAACTGCTTTACCATAGATCATTTAAACATATACAATCGAGGGTGCTCCGAGAAATTGTACGGTTTAACTCTTGCCGCCTTCTTCTGTTTTCGTTCTGCGACAAAATTTTCATCCTCATCACCTGGATACTTGGCGGTCCTCAACTATGCGCTTCTCTTAAAAAAATTCCTCCCGGCGGCCTAGACACATTCTCTCGGACCCGGACGACGCACTCACAGCCCCCTCGGAAGATGGGCCGCTGTGCGCGCGCCGTCCCCCGCGGACTCAACGCGTACACTTCGGCGTTCCCGCCGGCGGGGACGTCCACCACGCGACAACACCGACACATGACCTTATCAACCCGGTACCGCTGCGTACCGGATAGAGTCACTCCGACAGCGGTCGGGCCTGCTGAGTTTCTTGCTGGAGTCTTTACCAGCAGGCTAGGGGTAGCGAACCAGCAATAAAACTCCCATTAGATTGTTCTCATTACACAACATTCAGATTCCGTACAGAATCCCTCCTCCTTACTGCAAACCTGTGGAATAAAATGTCGTCTGAGGTGTTACCGAAACGATTCTACCTGTAAACCTTCCAAGAAAAGAGGGTACTCCAACCCGCCTGCCGCAACGCGCCAGTAGTTGCTAACCAGGAAATCAGTCTGCTCGTTAACCTGCTTTATAAAAAACATACGATTTAGTATTCTTATGATGCGTTTACGTTCCGTACTTATTTATTATCTAATCTAAGGTCCCTATAAGATCTAATATTATTAACGATGTATGTAAAAGTAATTGAATAATATTTTATTAGGTACTTTTGCCAAAAAATATTATCCTTTATTATTACTTCGTTCTTATTGTATTAATTTTCGTTGCGTCGCTGATATTAAATTATGTATGACGAAATTAATTTACTCTCATTATTAGATACAACATCTTCTACATCCGGAATACGAAGAGCGCTTGGGACATTGAAAGCAATTATTAATTTATATATAACCCGTATATTTGGACCCGGGTACGTCCTTAAACTACGTCCAACAATGAGAGGTAGGGTACAGCGATGACCATCGCGCTTGAATCTAAGGCAGCCCAACTGGGGAAGTAGGTTTTTTGACGTGACGTGACAGACAGTGTTAAACATCTTGCCAGGTGCATAGTTGTATTTTAAAAATTTGTTATATTATAATTTTTTTTTTGTTCGGTAAATGAAAACAAAACATGATATACAAAAGTTCCTTAATTACAGTTAAAAGTTTATTGTTTTAATGTAATGTATTATCTCTTAAAATATCCGTGACTAATTTGTTATTATTAAGTCACTCGCGTAACATGTCTCGGAGAGTATACGATTAGGTCTCCATTTCCAGACAATAAGAGTGTGGACTGACCCCGAGTGCCCGTTCACGTCGCCGCTCGCCTCTTCAGCCTACCACACAGCCGCGCGTCGCACCGCCTGCGCCGCTGTTGATATCAAAATCTAAAATGACGGTCCGAGACCGGAGACGCAGTTTTTTTTTTAAATATAATTAGGGAGTAAACGGGCAGACGAATCGCCTGATGCTAAGTGATGCAAGTAGGCAACGCGCATGTGAATCATATGGAGTGCCAGGCGTCATGGGAAAGGTACTTCTAGGATGCGGAGTTAGTGGATTTTTGCATGAGGCCTCACGTTTAAATATGAAATGCAGATTGGTAGTTATGTTTGTCTGTACTTACAAGTAAATGCTTACATCATCAGCATTAGCCAAAAGACGTGCAATGCTGGACAAATGCCTCCCCTAATGATTTCCACAACGACCGATCTGTGCTGTTAATACCGAAAGACGTAGCGTTGAAAGGCCCATCGCAGGAACGCAACTCTTACGTAGATCCCATATTTTTTTCGGAATATTATGATTAAAGTTATATTTAAAGTTTCTTTTTCACGAGCATTGATGTACATATAATAAACGTAGATTCACAATCAGCCCCAAAAAATGGGTCTAAAAAACAGCCGCTCGAGCACTTGGGCGGCACATTTAGTTAGTCTTCTTTGAACCGCTGTCAGTGCAAGTGTCAACAATGACTGAAATCTAGGTTGTTGATTACTTTATCAATAGTGAAGTTTGATTTTTAATGATTAGAACACTGAGGTTTTTTTGTTTGATTATATTATCTTAAAAGAAGATTATAAATTAGCATTACTAGTATAAACTGGAACGTGATAGAAATGTCATTTAGTGCCATATTTTTGTACATAATTTGTTCGCGTTTAGGTGTCTATTTCTTTATGTCATTGTTCATAAGCAATATCGTACAAGTAGGTTGCTTGAAATTGTCGAGGCATTTGTTTTATATCAGAATTTTCCTATCCCATCCAACCGTTCCGGGTAACTCGAGATTGTTAATTATAATTAACCCCCAAATTAATATTTATAAGGTAATAAAAATACCGTCTAATACGGGGACCGTTCAAAAGCGTAGGTAATTAAAAATTATATGAGAACCCTTATTATTATTACTTGTAAACATTTTCAATTTACAATTTTAATTATATGGGGGCCAAGTATTGTCCTTAACCGATTAGTTGCATGTTCCATTTTCAAGTTTCTTGCCGGTCATAAAAGTCGAAATGCTTCTCGGGTCAGAGGTGTAGGGTTAGAACCGGTGTAGTTTTTATGTTTTCTTCTTTTGTATACTCGACGTGTAAAAGTGCCCTTGTGGCCTACTTACTGGATAAACGTTTGAGTTTGAGTTTGAGTTCAAAAACTTTTGTCTGTGGCGGCGAACAATTATTTCATGACGCGACAGGCGTGCCTTACGCCATAGAATGTGATGACACTCCTCTCGTGTCATACGCCACACATTAAAAACATTGATGACTCGCCTGTCGTGCCATCCGCACTGAATCGGTACTGCGAGCAGAGGCGCTACCGCCAAAAACGATATTCGTAAATTTCGGGTATCTTTCTCTTTTACCCCAATTAAGACGTCACGAGAGTGACAGCGACAATCTTCCGAAATTTACGAATATCGTTTTTGGCTGTAGCGCTTCAGTATTCAACGGAAGACGAGTAGCAGCGTTCTTTACAGCTGAAAATACTGTGATTGCCACGCGTGGCGATAATGGCATTGAACCGTCCATGGTCAGATATCACCTTGGTGATCTATAGGGGAGGTCCAACTCTACCAGTAGACGTCGGCTAAAAAATTTAATTTTATTGTAGTCAAATCGTGTCCAACAATTTTGGAGTCTTTATTCTGATTGTAGTTTGTAGCGCCAAGTTTTTATTAATGGGTGATAAATTGGGTTTAAAAGTTAACTCTTTGCAAGTCGAGATGTAAGATATCAAGCTAGTGAAGGTGCGGGTTCAAATCCTGTCTCGGACGCCTGCCGGCCTTGTCACTTTTCGTAAATATATGTCAACTAAATTTCAATCTATGTCAGAGATTACAGAAGTTCAATTATAATGCTCATGGATACTACTGAGATATGCATTTATTGGTCTAAACACCGCTTGATTTGGATATCAATATTTATAAACAAGAATCTTAATTCAGTTCAAATACACAGACTAACAAATAAACAAGATTATTGCTTTGCATAATTTTAAATATCTAATTCAAATTTTACCGATCAACTCCCGGAAAACAGAATACAAACTGAAATGAGGAAAAACTTAAATGTAAGTTAATACTTCGAATAGAAAACTCCACCAGTTCACTTAACAGTCTTGTTAAGTGTGCTTAAGTTAAAACGGTTACAGTCAAGTGTCCTCATCCCCGTTTTCAAAACATTTATTTCTCGCAACATTGTATTGTGAAGTCGCTAGCGTGGCGGATGTTTTTGCCGTCATGCTTGGCGAACTTGGACCATTTTATTCAGTGCACATTTCCTCGTTGTTATGTGAAATACTTGAATGATTTTTTAAATAAACAGACCGTGAGTTTCGTCTTATTGAACTTAAAGGAAGTTAACAATATACATGAATTCTCTAAATAACTCGAATAACTTTAAATACGTATTTAGTGGAGTTGGGAGTGATCATCATCATTATATCAACCGGAGGACCAAAAATGACCTACAGTGACCGGTTTTGCGCCACACGCATCTAACTGATTACCGCGCTATCTTTACTACAACGTCAATCCACCTTGTGGGGGGTCTCCCCACGCTGTGCTGTGGTTCTGTGTGGGTGGGTTCCTTCGGGGGAGGCCTATGTGAAGCAGGCTAGGCCTTCGGCTGATATGATGACACAAAATAATTATCTGTTTTTACTTAATGATTGTTTATCGATAATCGGCGTTTACAGCGTAGAATTCTGGAGCCATATTATAATTGTATCAATTATTTTGTCGTTAAATTTTAACCCGTAAAGCTATCGTGAAATTTAATGAAATGTTAAAGCTATATTTTCGATATAGGTCTTATTAATTTGACATAAATAATTAAATAATCGATCTTGTCTATTAGAGACAGGATCACGATTCTATAGAATATAATTACATGCTTATAAGAGTACAATTGTTTAATTGTATTTCCATATACTGAACAATTACGACCTTATATTGTCTTTCAGATCCAAATGCTTAAGTTAAAGCCCATGTTTCTTCGGATTCAAATCTCAAAGCAATAACGAATAAACCCGTCCGTCTGAAGTAAAGAGATTGCCTCCTATACGGATTCTTTGAAGTTACATCGATACAGACCGTGTGTGGATCAGAATCGGCTAATCTCGTCCTACTACTGTCACACACGGAAAATGGAGTTACGATTGGTATCAATTCTGTAACCCTCTTGAAAAATGGTATAAGTTACATTGGAATTGTTTTAGACTTGGCCGTATTTTCAATAAAGCTATATAGTATATAATTCTACATTTAATGTGCCGGTTGAATGGTATCGATATAAATAGTGTCCAAACATACAAATTTGGACTAAGTACTTTTTAAAACACAAAACTATCGTGAGACTCAAACATTATTAATTGTGTAGAAGCGGGTAACTCACGTTTTATAACTCGAATATTCCTCGTCATGTTTCACTCCGTAACGAGGAAGCATAATCATGAGCCATTCGCGTTGGCTAACTTTGCGATTATAAAACGTAAGTGAACCGCTTCTATACAATTAATATCCCTAAGTACTGTTGAGTTGTGTGATTTGAATCAATCACTCTCTCACTCGCTATGCGTGGAATGGCAGGAGCCATGCTCGGCGTATCTCTACGTGATAACATCAGGAATCAGGATATTCGTAGAAGAACCAAAGTAGCCGACATAGCTAGCTGAATTGCATAGGTAAACTGGCAATGCAGGCCACGTAGCACAGAGAGAGAGAAGAAAACAAAAATTCTTGAGTGGTGACCACGTAAAGAGAAGCACAGTGTGGGATCCCCGTAAACTAGATGGAACTGTGATATCGTACGGGTCTCTGGAATTCGCTGGCGACTGCTGAAGACTAACCCGGACGCGCGAACGTGGCATATTATGTACTTCGTAATTAATTCATTAACGATAATTGCGAGCGATGAATTGAAAGTTACCTCATGGTATCAGAAACATTATCAAAAGCATATTACAAAACTATGAATGTGTCTTCAAAGAGACTAATGTGTCTTTTCACTAAAAGTTACCAGTCAAAGTGAATTTTCTGACAAGTCCTCTCTCCTTTTACGTATTAATACAGAGTTGAAAGCTTTTAACCGGACCAAAACTGGGTCAAACAAACCTTAAACACATTTCGCTCAAAATTAACAGGCAGCTGACACTAAATCAATAATTTAATTTTTATAGCCCCAGACCTTAAACGTATCCATAATTAAAAGTTTATCCATCGCTCATTGCAAACCTGTCGCCCTGTCCTCCGGCCAATCATTCCGGACGTCGATAAAACTTGGCCGATTCATCAGTAAGACAATTAAAGTGTTGAGAAGGTCCTAATTGAGTTTCGTGGAAATTTTCGTATCAGAACTTGGCTTAAGAACTCCCTGATTAAGACGGCCGATGTGCTGGTCTGATTGTTTTTCAATAACTCCGCGATTATAAGCTTCGACCGGGATTACTAAAGCCAAGTTTAGAACAGAGATGAGAGTTTCATTCGGTTGATCGTCGTTTCGGTTCGAGGAATGGTCTTTTAAGTAACACTCATTTTTGGGAAGGAAAGAATTTTATCGGCCACATAATTGGATCAAATACTGTAAATTGGATTGTTGTTCAAATTGGATTCGTAAGAAATCCGAAAGAAGAACATAATCAGTTTTTAGTTTACGTAAATATAAATCATCACATAAGGATATATTTAACCGTTAATATTGCTGTTACTTTAATAATCATTTTGCATTTTGTAACTGCAGAAAAAAGCATAAGTAAGAGTAATTTTGTTGTGCTATGCAGACTGACTAGAATTACACCACCCCATCTCCCCCCGAGGGTGTAGTAATAAGCGAAAATGGAAAAAGATCGACAGATTGAGCAGCGTCCCTAGAAACCGAATCAACAGCTTATGTGGTCGTCAACCCGCCTGCTGATCGCGGCCATTGGCAACTCTCCTCCATGACGATACAAGTTATATTTGGGGGAGGCCTTTGTCCAGTAGTAAACGTCTTACGGCTAAAATGATGATTACTAATCATGATAATAAATTTAGTCTCTAAGAAAGACTCGACGAAAAATTTTGTTCCGAAACAAAATAATTTTCTTATTTAATGAATTTTGTACATTTGAGTGCACAACAAATTTTGTACGCGTATATTTTTGAGATAAATAAACATTCAGATATCAAATTTGGCGAATTCTAAATTATAAATATATAAATTGACTGTTCTATTCGCGAACGAGTGATCGAGAAAACCGGTTTGATATAGACATAATGAAGATTAAATGAACGAATTGAACGAAATGAACCAAAAGAGTTATATATATCTTTGCGAATTGAAAATATGTATCACTCTTTTACGTTCAGTGACACACTCCGATCATCTCCATTAGTGGCGAAAACATAACGTACGCTCACAAGCTATTTACTAAAACACAACTATTTCATCACAAGAGAAAAGTCAAAGGAATTTTGTTATCGTCTCATTTCATTGAAAAGGTGCCTTTTCGAATACATACAGCCCCATGCGAACTTAAGAGACATCCGCAAAACAATATCTTCATGTCGAAGGTCAGTTCCCCACCTGCTTACAGAGCGATCGAAAGCGACAACTTTAATTAAACCGGCTAAGTCCGACCGCTTTAATTGCGAGCCCACAGTCTTTTTGCAAACAAAATGATGATCCAGATTAAAAGTTTTATTCTCAAAGTAACTGCAGTGCGGCAGCGGCTGTCCATTTTTTATTTCTGTTTTTTAAGGATTCGTTCAACGTAGTGTCCTTAGATATAAACTATTTGAATTTTTTGCTACAACTTAACTTTACCGACGACAATAACGGAGGGGTAATCAAGTCTTCACGTATTTTGTTTTATCAAAATAATTTATCGACCGCCGTTCTTTTTGTTAAAATTGGAACATAGAGGATAAAATAAAACAAATGATGATTATAATTATAAAACAAGTGGTCAACGGGTGGACCCGATGACCACAAACGCTGCTAAAGGGTTCATAATGTCGGGTTGAAGTTTAAATTATTATACGCGATATAATCCGTATCCATTGTTGAATTTTTTCATGTGTTAGGGTGAAGCCACACAAGCGTAATACCTGCCTTATTATCGCGGCAACCGAAGACAATAATTTTAGAGGGTACAATTACAGAAAACCTATCACGGACTTTGACTACTGAACATAACCTCTATATACCACCAAAGGTAATGATCTCCAGAATACTAGCCAAGCCATCGACAAAGTCATCCGTCAGACATCAGGAATAAAAGCTTGTCTATATTTACAGAGATGCAAACCCGCGTAGTATTGGTTAATACCGCGAATCTAACAATTGTAGCCACTTTTAAACACAAAACTATCATGAGAATATAGCATGTCAACTGTATAGAAACGGTTAACTCACCTTTTATAAGTGGAATATTGCTTACTTTAAAAACGTGAGTCTTCTATAAAATTGATATAATTAGTCAAAAAAATATACCAGGGTGTTGCCCTTACTCTACGACGAGATGGCATGCCATAGGGGACGGGTATCACCGTCCCTGTCGAACGGTGTATCACTCGTATCCCCGACGATATAAAACACAATAATTGTAATTAACTAATACTTATAGTAATATATCATTTTAACTTACTCGCTTGCTTCGCCACATGACTGTTCGAAGTTCGAAGCTTTGTTGAATAGCCACGGCGACGGACGGTGAAACTCTGGCAACTTTTTGTTGTTTTCAGTTGTTCTTGAAACGGCACATGTGGATGTAGGTACAATACGTATTCCCGCTGAAGTTGTGTGATTCTAAACTTCAGAGAAAAAAACATTACACCCTTATTCGTCTAGCAAGAAATTCTTAATACGATTCCGGTGCCGGTTGTGTTTTTACGCATTTTACGGTAGATGTCGCTGACGATGGAAAAATTCACAGTCAAACGGATGTGTTCTCAGCAGGCATTTATTCCGGAGGCCTTCGAGTCCTGAGACAGTTTTATTTTTGCATTTTCTTATTATTTCTAAGCAGTATTGTTTCGTTAATCCGGTGTTTCTGCTTAATAGCTTTTGCGCCAGTGAATTCCAGGTCGTTTGTCTACCTTGTGGGAGCTATCTGCCCATACTGCGTGCGGTGCGTAGTCAGCACTCGAGAACCTTTACGCCCCTACGATCATCGGTTCTACACGCATTCCGCTCACGGCCCTCTTAAGTTTAGCGATCCGGACTGGACTAACCTAAATGTAATATCCTCGCCCAAAACTTCGAAAACAAATTAAGACATTAACCAATGTCCTTGCAATTTTTCATCATTAGTGAGACTAGTATTTCCGCGACCGCGATTCTGTCAGCTCTTTTGCACCTTATCATCCTCGAGATAAGGGCGTTTTTAGGATGCTTAGAATTGTCGAATAGGTCGATTTGATCCGGCGTCGTGTTAAATTGAGGTTCCCGTACAGCGATAGGGAAATGGGATCTGTGCAATCGCGTAAGCCAATCGCCATTTAATCCTGGACGATGAAATGAGAAATGCTTTCAATTTAGAATACATACAGAATAAAAACGGTTGGAGAAACAATGTGCTTTTGTTTCTGAAGAAGGATTTGTTATATTTAAAATTATGAGCCTTTTCCTGTGTTTGGGGTTTTTTTTTTCTTCATATTTTAATGTATTGAATTGAATATGAGAATCCGTTTTTCTTTTAGAAATATGTAATGCTGTTCTGGAGGCTTTAAAAAAAAAAAAAAAATATTTGAATGAAAACACAAAAAAAAGCCTATACTATAGTCGCCCGCCGTTGAGAAGTAATTCCTGACACATCGTTTGACATTCCACAACTAAGAAGTTTCTTAATATTGACAATGTTGGTCATAGCTAGGGCATAGCTTATATCATATCAGCTACCTGTAGGGAATAGGCCTCCCCCATACCACCACAGGGAGAAATCTGCAGCGCATCAGTGGGGATGTAATGCCATCGCCACGCTTGGCAGGCGGGTTTGAAATCGAAACATATTCCACTGCTCTAAAGGTACCACTATCCATCCTCCAGTGGTTTCTACATTTCTAGTCACAGGTTGGGGTCTCCAAAATATAAATACATATAAACTACAGAGCTATTATTCTCCAAAATGATTTTTTCCTCCGCGGAATAAACAAATAATCAAAGGGAAATGCAATATATAATCAAAAAAGGAAAAATAAATCAAGTTAATGCAATGAATATAGGTTGGACAATTATTTATTCCGTTTTATTTATTGAAACCGCGCCTAATTATGTTTTATGTGATGGGAATTTATTTTATGCTTTCCAAAAAGGAAATCTGTTTTCGTTAGTGATGATATTCCGTTGAAGCTGGGAGGCTTTACTACATAAATATTTATAAATTTAATGGTAGTACATTCCAACCAATACAAACGCAATAAATACATCATTAGCAAACTAAAGCCTATTTATATTTTTTCAGACTATGAATACTGGGTGTTATAAAAAACGAAATATAAAATTATCAAACCGGCATGTGTTCATGATTTTGAACATGTTTTACTATGGGTTCCAGTTTAGACTTTAGTAAAATTAAATAAAAATTGAGCTGTTCCATAGAGAAGGTCTAGTATAACTAAGTTGACGAAAATGTATTAGAAAGTTTTTTTTTTATTTATTTACAAACTTACCCCTTAGTAAAAATTGTTCCAAATCATGACCAGATACCGGCTTGATAATCTTGTCTCATGTTTTTATAACACCCGGTATAAATAAATATGTATTTTTTTTTGGATAATAAGTTGAAATAGATCAGATGTACTTAATAAAAGGTGACTAAGTCCACCATCGCCCGAGGCAGTATTTGAACCCACACGTTGAGTATTCGCGACTGACGCTTTGACAAAGCAGCCGAACACAGCGGAACCCGTCAAAAAATTTCAAGTAGGTAGGTATATGCAATCCATGCAACTACATGAGAACAAATCAGATTATTTTATATGAAACACAAAGACACAAGACAATTGATATGCAACCTCTTAACTGTTTAGGCACCGTTGAAGCAGTATTTGCTTGCTTTGGAATCTTATGGAGCTGCATTAACCACCTTATATTTATTACAAATAAAGGTGATTTAACCGCGCAAATTAACGTTTTGAGAACGATATTATCCTCATGCTCATGACCTCGTGGTAGAGCGCAAAACGTTCAAGTTGATAACCGATATTAAGTTCGAAAAATTTGTGCGTCTAGAAGATGTTGATGTCAACTTTAGTCTGTCTTTATCCGTGAAGAATCCTTCATGAATATGGCCGTCAAAAACATACGCAGTGAAGTCCCGTTTATTTGTAATAATGTGTGAAAGTTTAAATCACCATATATTTAATGTACAAATGTTGCGGCACGAAAAAGTTCAAAACATTCCGTGTTTGCCTTTGCATGATCAAAATATAAACAATTGACTGCATACCAAATTCCTTCCGGGCCGATGTACCTTCCGGATTTGTAGAATATATCGAAACAAGAACTGAAATGTGATACCAAGAAGATTCCACGTGTCTTGAACGGGAAAGTGTGGAGCCGCCTAATTTTTATTTGCACATTCAACATTTAGCTAAATGTATTTTACTCAAAAACTATGGGAATATTCAGGTCTATAAAGGTATGATACTGTTTAATACGAGTATAGGTGAAAAACTTAAGAAAGTCACCATGTCGATGTAGTTGTACGGAGAATTAATATGGAACTTACATCAAAATTTGAATATAGAACGCCGAAATGCGTGTAAACACAACGTTACTACTTCATAGACCAGGTGCTTTAGCTAAGTTTTTCACCTATACTTAGATTAGTTTAGGTTTGTTTTTATCCTGAAATAATCCTTTTATCCTTCTTTTTGTTTCTATTTTATGAGATTTCCATTAAGTGAAATATATAATTTCTATTGGAAAATAATAAAGTTCTTTGACAACAAATAATAAAATGTTCGGATAAAACCCTATTCAAAAGTACTCATCAAAGGCCTATATGTGAAAAACTTAAGTAATGGACACGTCCTATACCGGGTGCGACCTGTAATTGGAGCAAAAAATTTAGGGATCGCTTCTACACCACGAACGAAACAACATTTGTTCTACAACTTTAAATAATTGGGTAATATATTACTTGTGATTTTTTCGAACAAAGTAAATAGTATTTTCAATGAACAGCATCCAATAGTCTAGTTGACGTTTACTGTCAGCCTACAAACTTCATAGTTTTTGCAATACATTGCTTGCTTGGAAAATCTTTTATTTATTAATATTTATCAAACTATAAGTTATTTTCAAAAGTCGTAGAACAAATGTTGCTACGTTTTTGGTGTAGAAACGATGCCTAAAGTTAAAGCTCCTATTACAGGCCACACCCGGTATAGCAGTAACGTGTATAGACATGTTGACATTTTATATTCTAATTTTGACGTAAGTGCGAGGTCAACTTGTCTATGTAGATACATGGGCCTTTTATGAAGTTTTTCACCTATGTGAGCAAAAGGAATATCGTTCTTGTCTTTTCTCTGCACGTAACCAAAAGGAGCCTTAATTTTTTTATAAAACTCTAATCCGCACAGAAATTTTCCGGGCAACAAAAACATAACATATATGCACGCAAACTGTGAACTATTGGTCACAGGGAATAAAATGTTTAATAAAATCCAGATTCGCATGGACGAAAAAACAACTGGCACATTGATATCGGAGGCGAGTATACAAATCGACGTATCCAAGGGTGGGGCTGAAATAAATTGGCGCGATGCGAGCCACGGTCGGGGGAGAGGTGAGGAAATTCAAATTGGATTGAAGGAAGTTTAGATTGGATTGAATTTTCTCGCCACCTTGTTTAATTTAGTAAGGGCGAGGCTGATGCACGACTCTTGTGTGAAGGTTTCTTTGGGAGTTGGTGCCAATTAAACTATGACCTGTTGGAACTTTAACATTTTCATAATAATTTATTTATTATTTTGTGAAGAAGGTAGTTAGCCTTAGAATTGGGACAAATGGTGTGTTCGAGAGGCCTATGCGATAGCACTAGGCGATAAGCTAAAATGATGACGATAATAATGAAAATAATAAGTTGTTTCGCGCGATCATTGTACTGATAGTTGTTTCCGCGAACGGTCTCATAGCGAAGAGTCTCGACCAACATCTTTGGAGACTCTCGCTACGTGATTGTGGTTGCATCAAGGATCAGATTCAGAAGGCGGTAATCCTGGACACGGCGCGCATAGTCCGGCGGTTCCTCTCTCTGCAGCCCTAACCACCGGCAGCATGGGCCCTGCTCCGTTGCCGGCGGCACCCTAGGTTAGGTTTTTTATAATGTTTTTATTGTTTTGATACGTTTTAGATGTATTTTTATATTTTACTTTTATAAAAATGTTATAAAAACCTAGCCTAAGATATGAAATGAATAAAAAAATAATAAAAAAAGTATCAATATTTTAAAAAGATAGAAAACAGTTTTCTTTCAACCTTTAGCATTCTAGATAAGTGGAAGCAGAAATACTTATTCATGTTCAATGCTTTTTGCATGCAAATTACTTTAACTTAGTATTTTTTGAAATCTCTTGATATGAGCAAGTAAACTCAAACACAATTACCTCCTACTACAACACATAAAAATCATATAAAAGAACTAAATCGTGTCATATTTTAAAGTCAGAATAAACCCTCAATATTCACGACGCCATCTTAAATTAATACACTACTTATTATATACAGACTTGTGTCAAACCAAGCCAGATTGAGAGTCATTATACAACCACTACAAGATGTAATTATACAGCTGAAAAGCCGACTAAGTGCTGCTTACAATACGTTTTAATTATAACATCAAAGGATGTGGACTCGGCTGCCTTTTTGATATCAGCATAAAAGCCTAACGAAACACGCTTTTGTCGAGTGAGTAAATACATGAAGGCCATACACGTTTCAGTTTCATATACTTATTTGTGTACGCACGGAAAATAAGGTTCGTTTTGTAAAAAATCTAATATAATATGATTTTCCGTGTCGCCTTTTCTTCTTTGTTGCTGGTGAAAAATAATGATATCTGATTGTAGCCCAGAGGCCAAGTCGAAATAAGAAAGGGATATGTCTACCGTATGTTGTAAGATTTTTGGGTTAAAACACCAACTTTTAGGAAATACAGATGATAACCTAGAGGTCCGCGAATCCGGAGGTCGCATGTTCCACCCGGGAACTTTGTACGAAATATCATTTAATATTTATCAGTCGGTGAAGGAAAACATCGCGAGGAAACCAAACTAATCCCAATAGGGCCTAGTTTACCCTCTTAGAAGGTCAGAAAGCAGTCGCTTTCGAAAAACTAGTCCTACGCCAAATCCAGAGATTACTTGCCAAGCAAACCCCAGGCTACACGATTTGTAATAAAGTGTAAACATATCTTTGAAGTCGACTGTACATGAAGCACTTTACACTATAGAAATAGTTTATAGAGTCATTATATGGCTAATTGAAGGGCTGCTTGTGCTCTTGTCGCTTTAAAGTACCTAATACCTATTCAGTCCGTGTCTCTGATGCAACCGCACTTTATTTCCGCATTGCCGGACAACCAGACGGGCGAAGCTTAATTACATGCGTTGCAACTCACTCGCTCCTGTGGTACTACGGAAACCGTAAATTAATACATTTATTTTTTCGTGGTAGTCTGTTGTAACAGTATGTTTTTAATCAACGGCGGAATAATGTCTAAAACAGTCTTACTTGCAGAATCATAAAAGTATTATGTATATTTTGCAAGATAATCTTATTCACTTCGTGCATGGAATAAGACAATTATTCCTCAATTAGAATTTATTAAAATACGACTTCAATAAAGGCGAATATGAGAAGAAAGATGAGACTTTACACAATATTAATATAAGCCACAAAGAATTGGATAAAGGTAACTTTATATTATATCAATACAAAAATAAGGAATACCAAAAAAATATGGACAGGACACAAGGAGAAAAGCAGATGGTCCAAGAATAATAAACTGGCACCCAATAGACCGAAAAAAGAAGGATGCCATTATTGAATATGAGTTTGCTATATTAATGCAATAGAAGTAGATAGTTAACGAACTAAATGGATCAGAAAAGCATGAAGATAGATGAAAATTAGAGCGAATAAAGCAGAGATTATTAAACAAATAGACTATAGGTATGGTTTTTTTACAGTAGTAACATAAATTATATTTAATAATTTTTATTCTTGGGAAATAGACAGCGAACAAAATACAAAACATATAATTATCACAACATTATTGCTTGTAATATCTGAATTAAAGTGTCTAATATAAATTAAAGCGTCAACTGCTGTAAAATCTTATCTAAACGGTTTCGTGACATTTTTCATTAGTTCAAAGAATGCTTCATTACTTTTATAACATTGTAAGCCTTCTTCATTTTTCATCTGAAGCGTCCCGTACCTAATTATGCCCTCACTGTCGTCTTGCCCGAGACACCGTGTAAAGATATTCCAATCGCAAACAGAATGCAGAATCTTACGGGTAACCAGTATATATTAGGATCTCTAGAACCGTAAAAATTGTAGACACTTCCTCAATAAAAGTGATGGTAAACAATAAATGGTTACTAAAATCAATTGGTACCGAATTGTGGAGAAGGTGGTTGTCCATTGAATGTATGGACTTTATGCATTTAAGGATAACCAGAATCACCTACCACGAATAATGTATGATACGCAATGCAACTAATATCAAAATATTTCTCATAATGGGGGAGAGCGTACTATATATTACAGCGCACAAAATTTGCGCGCACCAAAAAAGGTTCACCATCATAATTAATAAATACCTTTACGTAGACAAACTATATACGTCATTTCTCTTCCACGCCTATTGAAAGTTCCATAAGACTGTCCCATTCGGTTTTAGCCTCCTTACCTTAAATATCTTTGATTTTGTTATTCTTGGTACAGAAGTCACCGGCGTTAGTATAGCGAATGGAATCACTGAGGTCATGCATCGCTTCATTTTTCAAACCCAGCACTGTCCGGTAATGAACAGTAATTTCACATTTTTCCGGACTGTTATTAATTTTGGACGCTGGCTGTGACATAAATTGGTAATTGGAAGACGAGTGTCAAATTAAATTTTAGTCATGGTTTAAATATACTTGATATAAAAATAGTGGGAGGTGAAAAAAAGATTTGAGATTTAATCAGAAAAGTGTTTCGCCTGTGATCCCTAATTGGCAGAGATTTTTTGAAGTCCACCTTTAGTAAATGAATATTATGACTTTGCTTAAATACTTTTGACTGAAGAGGTTATCAAAAGAATTGATAAAGTTATCGGTATTTGCATTAGATGTAACAATGGTAAGTCCGCGGCCTAAATAATAAATTAGTTTTTATGTTGTCATTCACTAAAATGTACTTACATAATTTAGGCAATTCAAAAGACTATTTTGTATTGGTCGCATTCAATGGATCAGTCAATAGGAAATGGTAAAATTTATATTAAATTTCAATGAACTGATCCCAAACGAGCTACAAAGGATTGCAGATATCTTTAACGATTGCACATTTTCATTTCGGATCTCAATGCTGACCGCAAAGCTCGATTTAATACAAATAACAATATTATACTATCACTAGATGTGCGGCCCGGGATAGTAACAAAGCAACTATTCTCGAGTCGAACCCAATACGTATAATATTAACGAAATTCACTGAAGCGACATTCTCGCACCGATGAACAACCCCTCAATATTTAGATGAAAAACGTTTCAAAGGAGTACAAATAGTATCAAATGGGACTACCAGGAAATGCGATCTAGTTCCCATAGTTTAGAGTTCAATTTTGAGTGATATATGACATAAATTTAATTCTAGCGACGATATAGTTGCTAATTTATTAAGTTTTACTTGCAATTATGAAAACCCTTTTACTTTAAATCGATTTGGTAAGTCGTTTACATGTAAATTGATATTTTAGTAAGTCTTCATTTGACCTGATATAATACATGTACGTATAGTCTAAATAAAATTGTATAACAAATAAAACCTCTCTATATTTAGGTGTAGCTCCACGCGTAAAAATTCTTATTGAATATTCCCGTGGAATATACTTCAGTTAAAGTTTCAGTTTTCAGCTTCGGTTAAGTATTATTTATTTTTTATAGTTGGAACATGATCAGTTTTTAAAATGCATTTTTTATGCAACATGAGCACGTTGCTTCGCCATTATATTGACATATCATATTATTCATTGTGACAACTTAATCATCTAATTAAGTAAATCATATTTTATGTCTGTTTCATCTTTGCATAATATTTTATAAGGTAATAACTTTATTCCTTAGACAATCTAGCTGACTGTATTGTTTGTTGGATATGAAATATTTTGTTTTTAGCTAGATTTATATTTGCCAATTAGTAATATTTTACAGTTAGCGTCAAATAGTTACTGATTGTACAAGGACTCCTGTCATCTATGATAAAAATAGGGATTACAGATCTCAGGAAGGCTAAAAGTGGGTAAGAACTTTACATAAATCTGTTTAATTTGTTCTCCGATTGCTTAGCTTACCGATAAAGGGCTCACTTAAAGTGCGTATAGGGATCTTAAACGCCGGCAACGTACTTGTGACTCCTCGGGTGTTGCGAGTATCCATGGGCGGCGGTAGTTGCTTACCATCAGGCAATCCGTCTGCTCATTTGCCTCCTATATCATTAAAAAAAACTTAAATAAAATGAAAGTAAATTTTATATAGTTCCATCCAAAGCTTTAAAATCGCAGACCTCTGTATTGTCGGTCGTAACAACCTTGCTACCGACACTTTTTCGGGTTATGACATGTTTATTTTGTTACTTGTAAGCACTTGAAGTACGGGGCATCGCCGATAAGCTCTAAGAGAGTGGTCTTTGACGGTTTGTACATGTCAAAAGAAGGCCTCCGGAAAACGTTGGCAATAGAGCGCTTGGTCTGACCTTGCCTGGTTCTCGACGAAGAGGTAGACCCAAGTTACGGTGGCTCAAAGTCATCGTTAAAGACCTGAACGACTGCGGATTAGATGAAGAATAAGTCCAGGATAATGCAAAGTCGAACCCTGTCGTAAGACGGCAAACGCTAGGAGGATGATTATAAGCACTTAATCGTATTTCTTAGTCGTATGGGTTAAAAAATTTCATTTTTACAAGACGCCCGAAAAAGTGCCCCACGACAGACTAATCAACGTCCCAAGCAATAACATTATTCCCCGGAAAATTCTCGGTAATAAATTTACGTCGTAACAATTCAGCGCTCATTAATCACCCGAGTGTGTTCCTATAGCGTCATTATGTCCTGTCACGTTAATATTGATCAAGTTTTTTTAAACGACTTTTGAAAGCTTAGGGAAAAACACTTAAAAAGAACAGAGAGCGATCCAGCGATGAAAATTTATTTTTCTATTTTTCAACTGACACATCGCTATTAGCAGCCGCTTTAGTAAACAGTGCATGAGCGGTTGTTCATATGTCCAACAATCGATGTCTTTTGGGTGGACATTATGATATGATGATTCTTCGAATATAAAGCATCTGAATCCTCAATAAAAACATAAATAATGTTATTGAATTAAGTATGATACACTTCTGCTTACATTCGTAGGTGCATACTAATTTTATTTACAATGCTGGAGTTGCATTTTACATAAGAAACTTTTAGTACAGAAATGTCACTATTGAGTAAGTTTCCACTGTTCTTCACATGATTTTATTTAACTTGCAATGTTTTTTAAATTAAAATATTTCTAAATATTTTGGGACAATCTTACACAACTTGACCTAATCCTACGGAAAGCTCAATAAGGCTGGTGTTGTAGGTACTAGACGATGATATATATATGTATAATAGTTAAATAAATATATATAAGACTTAAATAAATAGCAAACAGCCATGATTCAGGAACAAATATCTGTGCTCATCACACAAATAAATGCCCTTACTGGGATTTGAACCTAGGACCATCGGCTTTATTGGCAGTGTCACTACCCACTAGGCCAAACGTGTCTTCTAATAATATTTGTTTCTATCTTGCAAATGAATTTTAAAGCAGCATTGAGATTAAATTTGTCACACGTGTGTAATAAAGCATTTTAGATCTTATCTTTATTATTTCTTCTTTAGTTTTATTGTTTACGTTGTATTTATCTGTAAATTGTTAATCTTTAATCTTAGTCTTCGATCTAATCTTATCAACATCTGATATTTATATATGTGATTTTAAGTACATTATTTTTATATCTTATCAATATTTCACACGCCAAATGCAACTCTTGACTTTTCAAACAATTGAACCAACTAAACAGTTTGATCATAAAACCTTCCTTTATATCTAGATCCTTAAAGCATTATTTTATATCCAATTCAACAATTTTCTCGCATGGGACAACATTTGAAACAACACTAGTTATCGCCCGTCCCGTTCACACGTGACCGCCTCCTGTTCCCGTGTGAATGACTCCACACTTTATTCAGTTGCAGCTTTCTGGAAGAAAAGGATACGAAACGATTGCGCTTTAAGAAATGTTGGTAATATTTTTCATGGTTTCTATTATATCAGTGAAGTGTGTAGGTTGGTACAACATTCATATATTTATATTTACTGTTACGACAAAATTACTGTCAAGTTTCATTTACAGAATGATTACAACAGTATGTATATAGTTGTTCCATGCGAGACTATGGCCTATGGCCTAAATTTAGTAATGTACAGATGTTTTAACCTCCTTACCTTATTCTCTTATTCATAAAACTTTGCAAATATCAGATATATTGTATCCCTTTCTAATAAACTGAGATTTCGAAAGACAAAACGGAACAATTTTTTACTTGATTACCTATTTCGAAATCTGCAGTCACTGCACTTAAGGAACAACTTGTATCTTGACGATCTGTCTGGCCTAGTGGATAATGACTGTGCCTACGAAGCCGAAGGTCAAATTCAAATTCCAAGTGGGTTCAAATTCCAGTCAGGGCATTTATTTGTGTGATGAACACAGACATTTGGTTCTGAGTCATGGGTGATTTATATAAGTTTTTATATGTATATCGTCGTCTCGTACCTACAACACAAGCCTTACTGAGCTTATCGTAGCACTAGGTAGATTTGTGGAATATGGTATAATCATAAATATGTAGGTACGATATGGTAATGTTCCGTTTAAAATTACTCACAGTTTCAGCCGTAAGTCGCCCACTGCTGGACATAGGCCTCCCCCAATTATGACTTGTATCATCTTGGGGGGTAGTTGCCATTTTCTCGACGCTTGGTAGGTGGTTAGGTGGCCGCAGTACTACTACTCATCCGTCGGTTTTTTCCCTTTGTCACCTCTTACGACACCGTGGGTGCTAATTATAGTAGTCAGCCAGCACCACACGGCAACAATGATTGAATCAATCAAATTAAAAACATTTTATTCCTATAAAAACGCTTATTAATTAAGCAAGGACCACACATAGTTAATCTTGAGCAAACTTTGTAAGATACCACTGTTGCGCTATTGAAAATCGAATTAAAAACCTTTCATTTTTACCAAAAGGGCAAATCAAAAATTAATGGAGTTATCGAGATACCTTTAACCTTAAAAAAACCTTATATGAAACCTTGTGAGCTCTCTCGTCTAAAGTGTGTGTTTAAGCATTGATCAGATTCAAAAAGGGATAGTTATTGCTCGATTACAAAAACGACCGCGCATAATCCACTGAAACCCAAAATTTGCCCCAAATATCATTGACATCCCAGAATCCTTTTCATCTTTACAGCGGAACAAATGGAAAAACCTTTACAATTTCTTGCGAGCCCGATGGCTGGTCTTTCATTCGTTCATTCGTGCCATTCGCTCACTCCCCATAATTGGCGGTGCCGCAGAACGAAAAAAAGAACGCAACCTAATTGCGAGCCGGGCTTTTAGGCTAAGGCCAGGAAATTGGCGGTTTAGTAGGTGACAGAAGAGAAGCGGATAGAAAGTTGCTAGGATTAGAAAATATTTAATACAGACCAAACGGGCCATATATTTAAAGTGGTAGAGTTAAAATAATATTGGTAAACTTGTACTGTTTAGTTCTCGATACGAGAATAAAGTGTCGTAAGTATATATTTTATCCTTTGCATCATGTATTACTTTCATAATTGAAGTGTTGAAACACTCGAAATAGCTCTTCAATCAAAGTAGACAAAGACTTTAAAAATCCAAATAAAATAAGATGTGTTGCAAAACTTTCAATTTTTCAACATGAGACAAGCAATTTGTCCGAATTTTGTGGTAATCGTCGTATTTATCATGCCATTTGTCAACAGCTCTTCAAAATAGTATGCATTATAATCTGTTTTATAATGTCACGCTAGAGGCAAATAAATTTAGTCCGCCTAATGGTAATAGTTTCTTTAAGGTTAAAGAGAATTGAAGATATGTTGCGCCTACATGGTGAAATAAATATCCGCGGTTAAATATAATCAGGTTAATTTTTTTTTTTTATTAGTTTATTACACAAAAAGGTACAATTTAAGGGTGACATGAGTCCCACAAGACTGTTTGCACAGTTTGACTGTGGGATCTGAGTCTCAACTTACATCTAATATTATTTACAAATTCAATTATTAAACTAATATACTATTAATATAAAACTTAAATAATGCATTGACGTTTGACAATAACGCGTATCCGCTCTTTTCCTGGCCCACCATTACGTCTCCGTAAAAGGACGATACTTGTGAATGACAAATTAGACCTTACCGAGCGCAAAATTGCACCCTTAGAATATTTTATTGAATTTCGTAATTTTTTAACGTAGGCCTGTCCCGTTCATTATTACTACTGAATAGATCTAGCGTTTTATTATGTGATGTTTTATCTCCGGTTCCTGGTTTCACAATGGCGGGATTTTATATTAAGCTGACGCAAAACAGATCCGGATCTAATATTTCTGAATTTTGTGAGGTAATATTGGTCGACAATTATTCGGCTGATATTTGATGTTAATGGCGGCGCTTTTTGTCATTCTTTTGATTTGAATTTGTGCGTATTTTGAAGTATGTTTGCGCGGCATTGTTCTGCGTTATTAAATCTCTACCGGATAGCTGTCATAAGTCGATTTATTTAACGGCAGTTCTAGCCTAGTGGGTAGAACTGCCTTATTCCTATGTAGCCGATATTGGCGAATTTATTTGTGTGATGAATACAGACATTTATTCCTGAGGTGTTTTCTATGTATTTAAGTATTTGGATATTATATATAGTATGTATCGTTAACTGGGTACAAGCCTTCGTGAGCTAACCGTGGGGCTTATTCATGTTATTCATGGTAAGACGATAAGGTGCACGTATACACATTTTGAGACTTTGACCGCATCTATATCTTTGACCAATATATATCGATATTTCACAAGTGCCGTGTGATGGCGGCTGACTAGAATAGCACCACCCCATCTCCTCCCGCGGGTGTCGTAAGAGGCGACAAAGGGAAAAATCCTACGGACGGGCAGCAGCGTCCGTCGAAACCCAATCTACAGTTACTGCGATCGCCAACCCGCCTGCCAAGCGTGGCGACTATGGCAACTACCCCCCAAGATGATACAAGTCATATTTGTTGGAGGTCTATGTCCAGCAGTGGACTGCATACGGCTGAAATGTAATTTCACAATTGATTTGCTTTTAAACACTTCTATTGTCCACAGGAGATCGAGCACTGCTATTACCACGGCACCGTAAAAGACTACCCCGGTGCGTCCGCGGCGTTCCACACGTGCAATGGCGTATCCGGCGTCATACACATCGGGAATGAGACCTTCGTCATACATCCATTCTACGGCGGCGATCTATCGGTCAGTGTCGTAGCAATAACGTCTAGCCGACCGGAGACCTGTAAAAACGTCTCCTATTGAATGCCATTTTGAATTTTAATTATGACTACTGACAGTTGTATTTGGCCTAGGAAATTTTTATCTTTGGGCGGCTAGAGGCTAAGATGAAGGTGTGACGAGAACCTGTCGTGATTGGTGGTTGATGACAGTGTGAAGTGATTAGCTTGTGTTGACACCGAGTCCTGATTAACTCTAATGACGACACCGTGTCGTTCACGGTGTGTTGTGATTAGCGCTCACGACACGTAGTCGTTAGGCCATTTTACAGCATTTTCACTACGTTGGTACACCCATTATATCGAGCTCATAGCTTAGCTGAGAAGATCGACTTTTCTCGTCTTTTCGATCCTTTGAGCATCATCGGGTGGATTATCGCCGGACGAAACCCAACTTGGCCTAATAATAGTTATACAATTCAAAAGAAATATCTTTATTTTTATTTGGTTTACGTTCAAAAGTAAAAAGCGGATGGCGTCTGTACTCAGGCAAAACATATTAACTTAATAGCAGTACCTGAAGACTATACTTTGCACTTTGCATAAAAACTACTAGCTCTACTAAGTAAGGAATTAAGCTATAGGAGCTGGCCGACAAAAATGTCCGATACTCGGCCAATATTCGGCTTATAAAATGTGAGTTATCCTCTTCTGTCCTTTTAATGTAATTGAACCTCACGATATTTAGTTTTAAATTTAAATAACAACATATAAAAGGACTAAGACAGTCGACGGGAGTGAAGGCTTAAAGAATGATATACCAGTTGGGCCTGTAATAGAAGCAGTACGTAACTTGTATCGCTTCTACACCACGAACGTAGCAACATTTGTCCTACAACTTTTAAAAATTATGTAATTTCTAACTTGGATTTTTTCGAACAAACTACGTAGTATTTTCAATGAACAGCATCCAATAGTCTACGAGTAGTTGATACTTACTGACAGCCTACAAATTTCATAGTTTTCACAATACATTACTGGTTACGAAAAAAATATTTTATTCATAATTTTTTTTTATAAATTATAAGTTATTATCAAAAAACGCAGAACAAAGGTTGCTACTTTGTGGTGTAGAAACGAGGCTTACAGTTGTTGCTCTTATTAATGGCCACACCCAATATTATAGCACATATTTATTTTTTATTTTATAGAATTGACACTAAACAACATTGTATATTTTCATATTATTTCTAATATTAGTAGTATAAACTCATTTAGATCACTTAATTGTATCTCTCACGAACCTTGTAAATATCCGTTTGTAATATTAGTAGTCTTTCAAGATTAATATTTAAAACTTCAAGTTTATAACCAAAACCTCCGACCTTGCAAATTGCAGTGCCCATTCGTTAATTACCAAAACGTAGCCTAAAATCCCGGGATAAGCCGATATCAGCTAATTAACGTGCCCGGTTATAAATCAAAGGGTTATAAATGTATTTTTCCGCCTGTAACTCGTATATCACGGGCCTTTGGCTTAATTAAGTTAGCCAGTAAAATACGCACTGCGTACAGTCGGCTACAAAGGTTGTAAAGTGGTAAGAGGTGTTCGGGCGTCATCTGGGCCCTACGCCTACGGAAGATCAGGGGCCTGTTTCTCGAACACTTGTAACTTGTGATACAAACGGAAATCACTTTTTGACACCTGTTGTTAGAAAGAGACTTCCGCTTGTATTATAAGTTTTTTTTTTTATGACATAAGGTGGCAAACGAGCAGACGGATTGCCTGATGGTAAGCAATTACCGTCGCCCATGGGCACACGTAACACCAGGGGAGTCACAAGCGCGTTACCGACCATTAAGGGGGGTTGGAGCTCTGGGAACCTTACTCGCCATCAGGAACACAACACTACATACCTGAAAGGTAGCAGTGCTATTATGGCTGTGGTCTTCTGTAAGGAGGAGGTACTTCCCCAGTTGGGCTTCTCCGGACTCAAGCGTGATGGTACTTCGCTGTGCCCTACCTCTCATAAAAAAATACCTCTCATAAATAAAGTTACAAATTTTCGAGTAATAGTCCCCAGGGCTGGCTGCAAATCTAGCTATATGCTGAATCGGGCCTATCTTACTTACGTTTCAGTTATCTGTTTTTGTTGTCTATGATACATATTTGTGACGTCGCAAACGCTCAGGCTGTGGAATGAACTACCTACGGATTTTTTTCTAAGGGGCTACGAGTATGAGGTTCTTTGAAAAGTGGAGAGGCTCTTAAAGGGTAGCCATCACACGTGTGTATCCTCTGGAGTTACAGGCTTCTGTAGGCTACAGTGACGGCTTACCACCAGGCGGGTAAGCTTGTTGCCACCATCGTATTATGAATAAAGAATACATTTTAATCTCTTAACACTACCCAACTTAATCTAAAAACTAAAATACACAGTTTATCCTTTAAGCTTGTGATTCAGACATTAACAGCAGCTGTCAAGTATACTGTATTTGTGTAAAATTTTAATAAATAACAATGTCCTTAAGAAAAACCTCACGCTATTCATTTTTATGACAACATTGATTCAGCATTTCAATTTATTTATTGAGAAGGTATCTGAGATTAAGTAAGATTTATCTTATTACTAGTTTATTAGAGAAATCAACTCTAGTACTACCTAAGTCTTTAAAATACACTTAAAAGCACTTAGCAGTTGAATGTTTGTTCTTTTATTACATTTAAATAATATAAATCATAGCTTATTTTGTAAACTAAACACTCATCTCATTGTATAACATATTTTTCCACTGCTAACTATAGCAAAATTTGATTTACTTACAAACAGACAGAATATTCTCATTAAGTACAAAACAGGCGGTTAACATAACCTGTTTTGACAACCCTGTTATGAAAACGTAATAACCGAATATCTGAAATTATTCACGGAATACGAACCCCTCTTATTCTATCTATAAACTATATAATCGCGTGCAATCCAATCTGGACTTTCGTCGTTCCGGTTGTGAAATGCATAAATGTTATAATTACCGCCGCGGGTTAGTACTACAATTGAGATAGTAAATTGAGTGCACTAGATGATAATTTAGGTGTTGTCCCGAAATTGCATATGTAATTATTAAGGGGCACTGATTACTAGATTTTCCTACATTTGGGTGTAACTAGCTGGATATTGTGAGTGAGGTTTACGCTCGGTGAATCGAGTTTTGTTGAAGTACCCCGTGTTGGTAATAGCGTAATGTGTGAATTATTTTTGGACCCGGGTATGTGCTTAAACTACGTCCAACATTGAGAGGTAGGGCACAGCGATGTACCATCACGCTTGAATCTGGAGAAGCCCAACTGAGGAAGTACCTCCTCCTTACAGAAGACCACAGCCATAATAGCACTGCTACCTTTCAGGTATGTAGTGTTGTGTTCCTGATGGTGAATAAGGTTCCCAGAGCTCCAACCCACTTATAGGTCGGCAACGCGCTTGTGACTCCCTTGGTGTTGCGAGTGCCCATGGGCGACGGTAATTGTTTACCATCAGGCAATCCGTCTGCTCGTTTGCCACCTTTGACATAAAAAAAAGATATTGTAAAGTCAGCATCAGAAGCCGCTAAAATGGTGTCTGCGTAATGAGCTTGATAGTACTTCATTGTTAATACATTCGCTGCCACCGCCTCCAAAAATGTATGGAAATGAACGCACATGTGCGTTGGTGGCAGTGAATGCGTTAAGAGGACAAGAGAGTGTCAGGATCATTTTGAACACGTTTGCCGCTTAGCAAATTCTGCTACTGACTGTACTAAGAAATTGACGTAAGAAACTTGACGTATGTCAACTATTGGTGAAAAAGTTAGCTAAAGCACCTGGCCTATGTACCAAAGTGTGTATAAAATATCTAAGGCGTAGTTGGAGTCGCCATGGCAGGCGGGTTGGCGACCGCAGATGGGGTTTCGACGAACGGTGCTGCCCGTCCGTCGGTGTTTTCTCTTCGTCGCCTCTTACGACCCCATGGAAGGAGAATTGATAGTGTTATTTTCAACGTCCGGTTACAACGAGAAGAGTAGAGGTTTTTCTAAATAAATCATGGGCAAGTAACATTTGCCGTCCCACGTATCGCCCGTTCGTACGTATGCTGATTATTATATTACATTTCTTGCAAATAATAGTCAATATATTGGATTATTTTTTGCTTCTCTTTCACAGTAATAATAAATATAAAATTAATTTTGTCAGTACTTTTATTACGACTTGCGGTTAGTACGACGTAATATCACCGGTCCCTTGGGAGTCGCTATAACCGAATTCTACGGCATGGTTGTCTAAATTAACATTTTTGAACTATGTTGGCAGTTGGTCGTTCCGGATGATACCTACAAATCTCTTTAACAGTTCAACGCAATAATATAATATACCTATTATGACCCTTAATTCTCTTAATACCAATACTTCCGATCAATCCTTTTGTATCTTAAACCATTTCCATTAAGGTTCACAATCAAACGATACGTCGGTAAAATTAAGTACACATTTAGATAACCTAATATTCATCCCCGCAATCCTTGTAAGCACGGCTTTAAGGTTTATATTCGCTCGAATTGGCCGCAAAATAGAGAAGACAATGGTGACAATTGGCTATTAATCTTGCCCGACATCCAGAAGTGTTGTTACTAGCACTTACCAAGTATTGGCATAACGGACCAAGGACTCCAATTGTACATAAATGCTAGAGACTCGAGGGTACAGTTAAATTGGCTGGAATGATTAGTAAACTTGCTGTCTTTAGGAATAGATGGTTCCTTTTGTTTCTGGGATGGGGCCCATAGGATAGATAAGGACTATTGTTCGCGGGCCCATGTCCATATTACGGTTAAGACGGGTCGACTTAAAAATTTGAAATGTTATCCATGGAAATGATAATTGTCACTTTCATGCTGAAAAACTTAACGTGTCTATGTAGTTAACCCGGTGCTGTACAACTAATGTAGTCGAGTCTCGAAGAATAGTACATTTCGATACTAGTGAAAAAAAAAATATTTTCGACGAGGGTGAACGTTAGAGCCCGAGTGAAACGAGGGTGACAATCACCCGAGTCTTAAAGAAGTTTTTACACGAGTGTCGAACCTAATTTTTCATAGCAAGTGCCTTAAAAAGTGCAATTTTAACGCACTAGTTAGGAAAATGTTATTTACAGTGTAACCAATTCTTTACCTATTTGCCTTTTCGAATTGTGTCAGAGCTAGGCATGTGCCTGTACATTTTGTAACATGGGTTAGATTGTGTTAGCTTAAGCATATCTAACCCTACAATGAATCGGGAAAAACTTTCGCTGGAGTCTGCGTACAATATTTGTGTAGAGAAATTTTACAGACTAACAATTCCATTTAATAAACAGGATGAGTGTCAACTCCTGTTAGGTACTGTACTGTTGCCTGTGGATAAGAAAAGAAGACTTTAGTAAATTGAAAATAGATGACATATAGGTACTTAAGGAAATGTGATGAGGACCTCCGGCGTCCGAGGCAGGATTTGAACCCGCATCTCCAGCTGTCGCTGACGCCTTGACCAATCGGACCACCCGAACCTGGGACCCGCCTTGCAACTAATCCCAGGAATTGGCGAAGGCATTAGTTTACGAAAGCGACTGCCATCGGACTTTTCAACCCCGAGGGTAAACAGGCCTAGTTTACCTAGTTATTGGGATTAGTCCGGTTTCCTCACCATGTGTTCCATCACTGAAATGTGACAAGTTCAAATGACAACAATTACTGACGAATATTTTCTTTTGCCAGATAAATTATGAATAATTAGATATGGCACTATGGTTATTTATATGATAAACCATCAAAGGTATTAATGAAGAATATGACGTCACATTAGCATAACGACTTGTTTTGGTCCCTCACACCCACAGATCACTGGGTAAGTGCCCGCTAGATGCTGCACGGATCGAATTCTGAATGAGGAGATCCGACGGAGAATTAGAACCATAGACTTAGCTCAGGGTTTTAGCCAGCTGTAGTGGTAATAGGCTGGCCATACGGCGCAGAGCCGAGAACAGTTAAGTAGATGGATTATTTAGTGGAGGCCTAATCGGTAAACATAGTGTAGGGCGCCCAAAGGCTAGGTGGAGCTACGACATTCGCGTTGGACTAGAGTGGCCAAGGATCGTGTGCGATGACGTGCAATAGAGGAGGCCTTTTCCCCAGTGGACACAGATAGACTGATGTTGATAATGATGATGATGAGATGGATATGAAACCCATAGACGATCATTTTAACATAATGTATAGGTTCACTGTGTCATATAGACTGATGGATAAAGTTGTCTATAAACTATAGTTGTCTGATGTATTGTAATATTTATATGACTTAGATATTTATGCATTATAGTAATTTAAGGAAAATCATAATTTAAGTAACATTTGCATTTTATGCATTTGTTCCGGTTTTATTTAATCATAAATCATTGTATAAAACTGAGTGTGACGAAAACTTAACGTTGTTTTATCAATTTCAAATATGGTAACAGTGTACCAGTACAAGACATAAAAAAAAGAAGAGATTTTAACTATGACCGCAAGTTTCAGAATATTTCACACTATGTTTCATAACATAACACACTCTATGGGAGGTAGTCTCCGTTAACGCCGGAGCGTAACGAAATTACAATTCGAGCCACGCTGTAATTAACTGTAATTCACTGTAATCGCTGTAATTCACAGTAATTCCGGCTTAATGCCAATTTATGACACGTAAATGTAAACAAATGTATGTTGAATTTTAAGAGCAAGAAAGTTAATGTAATATTTATAGAGGTTTTATGCAAGGAGTTTTTATGAATGACTTGTAACATTTGTGTTCAATTATATGTTTCTGTGTCATATGATATATTTTTATAT
The DNA here is from genome assembly GCA_022674325.2 of Grapholita molesta. NCBI lineage: Eukaryota > Metazoa > Arthropoda > Insecta > Lepidoptera > Tortricidae > Grapholita > Grapholita molesta. Next base: position 1,764,517 of record CP053130.2, read on the forward strand.
ATCATGGAAAGAAATTTCGGAATATTATATTCGCTGTATTAGGCTGAGAAGTATCACATCTCGGGCGGGGCGAGACGACGGGTGTGTAATGAAATTTCATACAACATTTTTAGTGCTTGTTTTCCATTATAGCAGTATAAAAAATATTTATACTTTATAATATTTGTACGATTATGTACTCTATATCTTTAGGAATTTAAATAAATGTAAATACAATCTACCCTCAAATACATAGCATGATCAAATGAGAAAAAAGAAAAATTTGACTCGAAGCGGAACTCGAACCCACAACCACTGGATCACTAGCCCAGTGCACTTCCAATTGTGCTATCCGAGTACCGCTTAGACTTGTCAAATTTCTCTATCTTATCCTTCGTGGTATACGTCATCATGGGTGACGTGTAGTCACATCTACCGTCAGCGTATTGAACACTTAACGACATCGAAGTCTCAATTTACATTGAGAATTCATCGATAACAATGTGCTACCCCATTCTAAATTACAGCAGACGCTAGCAGTCGTTTCTGCATAATAAAAAATAATCAATAAATGTTATAAATAAATAAATAAATATTTCGGACATTCTTACACAAATCGACCTAGTCCCACGGTAAGCTCAATAAGGCTTGTGTTGCAGGTACTAGACGACGATATATATAATAGATAGATACATATAAATACTTAAATATAGAAAACACCCGTGACTTAGGAACAAATATCTGTGCTCATCACACAAATAAATACCCTGACTGGGAATCGAACCCAGGACCTTCGGCTTCATAGGCAGGGTCACTACCCACTAGGCCAGACCGGTCGTCAAAAATAATATAACCACTCGAAAATGTACTGATTGCTTGTCTATTTTGATTTAAATATCTAAAGATACAGGGAAAATTGCGCCCTAAAACTAACGTTGCCTGTTGTGTGAGCGAGAGGAACATAATTACTGAGATTTATAGCGTGTCACGTGCTCATGATATATTAATTGTTTATCTTGTAGTAAATATTTCGCGCGAGATATTTGGAGCTTTGTTCAATCCGAAAGTAGTTAGCAACTTTGGCGATTTTGGGGAGATTGATGTGTTTATGTGCTTATTACGATACTGTTCTTCCGTAGTTGTTGAAAGGCATAAACAAACACTTATATCACACTTCTGGATTATACAGAAATTATAACTCAATATAATTGTACATACATACATACATCATACATTTCAGCCGTATGCAGTCCACTGCTGGAGATAGGCCTCCCGCAAATATGACTTGTATCATCTCGGGGGTAGTTGCCATAGTCGCCACGATTGGCAGGCAGGTTGGTGACCGCAGTAGCTGTAGATTGGGTTTCGACGGACGCTGCTGCCCGTCCGCCGGATTTTTCCCTTTGTCGCCTCTTACGACACCCGCAGGAGGAGACGGGGTGATGCTATTCTAGTCAGCCGGTATCACACGGCCAATATGATTGTATACTTTAAGAACTCGTATAGAGATGAACTAAACAATCATAAAAACATTTTATCTTACGCTAGTGTTTACGTGACTGCTAGATAATGAATAGCATTAGAATACGACTTTGGGTTGCCTGCAGACTGATTTTAGTAAGTGCTACGGTAAATTCCAAAAGAGCTACTTCAAATTTATATTAGCCTCATATTACTTGGTTCACCTTCGAAAAATTCAGATTTCGGTTTCGGTTCTGGTGACCCTGCCTATAAAGCCGATGGTCCTGAAAAGTTTAAATCCCAGTCATGGCATTTATTTGTGTCATGAGCACGATATTTAGATATTTTGTATCTGAGTTTTGCCTATTTAAAGTTTACCCATCGCACAAGAGATTTCAAATAAATAATTCCATCAATTTCAAACTCTTTACTCAGAAACAATGTACAAATGGCCAGCCGCCGAAATTGAAAAACTCGCAACACGAAAGTTTCCAATTCAATTTCCCCGTAACCCAATCAGAGTAGATCGGCGACAAGATTAAAACATTTGATGCTTCCAATTTTATTCTTATTGCTTACTAATTTTAGCAAAACCAATGCAAAAGCCAAAAATAATAATCGAATTCATTAAAAAAAACAAAAGCCTATCGAATCAGCCTTAAAAATACATTTTTTTTTATGACAAAGGTGGCAAACGAGCAGACGGATTGCCTGATGGTAAGCAATTACCGTCGCCCGTAGGCACCCGTAACACCAGGGGAGTCACAAGCGCGTTGCCGACCTTTAAGGGGGGTTGGAGCTCTGGGAACCTTACTCACCATCAGGAAGACAACACTACATAGTTACCTGAAAGGTAGCAGTGCTATTATGGCTGTGGTCTTCTGTAAGGTGGAGGTCCTTCCCCAGTTGGGCTGCCCCAGATTCGTGCGTGATGGTCATCGCTGTGCCCTACCTCTCATTGTTGTACGTAGGTACAGTCGAACATTTCAACTTTTATTTTTTTCGAAGTTGGTTAAAACAAGGCATATTTTATTTAAAAAAATGTGTTAGTTTCATTATTTTTATTATTTCACTCACTTTCTTATGGGTTTTGTTTAGCTTGAATATATTTTGTTCAATGATCTCATGGTTCACGGTCCCAAAAAAAGCTGTGAGTTTGAGGTGAAATGACAAAACGCGTGTCTATTCATTATTTATGTTCTTCAAAATATAATGAAATCAGTAATTTATATAATCATTATAAATTTACTTGATAAAATATTTTTTTACAAGTTAAATGGTATTGTCAATTTCAGTACTTTGAAGGACAATTTCTCCTAACAAATTAAATTTGGGCAGCTAGAAAAATACGTCTGCTATTTAAGACTACTCATTCAGGATGTTATAAAAACGTGATATTACGTATTTTGAACTACAGTATTTGGAGCGTGCGATAAAAAAGGCGTGGATACGATGCATCGCTGCGATTCCGTACCGTCGCCATTTTTTAAGCAGCGATGTAGTCACAACTAATAAATATTAATAAATAAATAAATAATAATAAATATTTCTGGACAATCTTACACAAATCGACCTAGTCCTACGATCAGTAAGGCTTGTGTTGTAGGTACGAGACGACGATATATATAATAAATAGACATATAAATACTTAAATACATAGAAAACACCCATGACTCAGGAACAGATATCTGTGCTCATCACAAATGAATGCCCTGACTGGGAATCGAACCTATCAGGACCATCGGCTTCATAGGCAGGGTCACTACCCACAAGGCCAGGTCAGTCGTCAAATATATGAAACCGAAAACAGAATTTTTTGAAGACGAACCAAGTATTATGTTATGAGACTAATACTTTACATTAAGATTTATCATAATTACTTACGCAGTTTCCGAAATGCGATAAAGCGATGGAAATAGCGCCCGATGCCCAAGTCGGAGATAACAGCCTTCGGAGTTGGGATGAGTTCCTCCGTATGGGTGCCTACAACTCCCCGTCGTGGCGCTACTAAGGTTTCTTGATCGACTTATTAGTTTAGGGGAATTACGAACTTTGTTGAGCGATTATAAAATGACTTTGGGGATTGAGCAGAGATTGGTTCGGTGAATTTTCATTAGGTTTATCTCAGTTCTAAGTGGTTATACATAGTTGGGAGTTCAATTACATGTTTACACTTTTGCACTTTATTAAAAAGGATTAGGTGAAAAAATGTAAATATATCTTTGACTTCGACTGTACAATATCATCATTTCGATTTTTTGATAATAAGCGGTTTTTGTGAAATAATTATTTGTTTATGGATAATTCTGCTAAACTAAAGTCTACTGATAATATTACCTTATCATTTAGGTTACAAGTTATAAAAAAAATTGGTATTATTTTTAATGATTATTGTGATTTTACAAGGAATGCTTGGAATGATCGAATATTCGTAGTACCCTCTGAACCAACTTGGCTGAAAGCAGTTGAAACTGCCAGTCACTCCCGCACTGATTAATATTGAAACCATAATGACTAGTGTTTTTGTCGGTCCGTCTGCCTCAGCCTCGTACTCTAAGTTAATTACGCTTTCCAATATTCTTAATGTCTTATACTTCTCTTCCTATCCTTCCTTCGAATACACGTAAGTGCTTTTCCAAAGAGTAAGTTTCTGTCGTCGTTTTATTGAAGACTGTACTTTTTTAAACAATTATCATCTACTCATTGATAGGATTCTAACGAGCCTACATACCATGGTTTTATTTTGTGTATATGTATAAATATACTCGTATTTATCCACCCATATCAAAAAATAATCAAAACTACTCATTATATTTTTTTTTTCAGGACAATCTTACACAAAACTACCTAGTCCTACAGTAAGCTCAGCAAGGCTTGTGTTGTAGGTACTAGATGACGATATATATAATAGGTAGATACATATAAATACTGAAATACATAGAAAATACCCATGACTCAGGAACAATTCTGTGTTCATCACACAAGTAAATGCTTTGACCGGGATTTGAACCCATCGGCTTCATATATAGGCAAGGCCACTACTGAGACCGGTCGTGAAAATTTCATCATTATTTTACTAGTATTTAGAGAAGCTTTACACGATGTTTTCCTTCCACTCGACACTTGTTTTTCTCTATAATTTGCCGTTTCAACGCTGAATGGCATCTAAGAAGCCGAGAAAGTCAGCTTTTCTGAATCGTAGCCATTAGCGCCGCGCCGCTAAAATCGTGGCAAGAATTGAACAATTACCGAGCGAATATGTTTGCTAACATTAATCATGGGTCTGAAGTGTTTGGGTCCTGCAGAAAATCCGAATTAAATGTTAAGGGTATTCTAACACCAGTCCCTTTAATCTCCAGTGCGAAGATTAGGTAAAAATCACTCGTATTCCTCTCAAATACGAGTCAATTTTCGGAATCATAGCCACTTATACACATTTTACATTACCTGAATACAGTCTTTAATATTTATTCTAACAAGATGTGCTGCTGATGTGATAAGTCCAACAAAAAATTGTAAATTCACCTATGTATGTGTAAAAAACTAAATGGACAACCTAGGGCCTGTTGTATACTTGTAACTTGTAATATTAGCGGAAGTCCCTTTCCAATTCCTTTAATAGAAAGAGAGTTCCGCTGATATTTCATTTGTAAATTCTTATGCAATGGACTTGTGGTCCTTTTTTAGGGTTCCGTAGTCAACTAGGAACCCTTATAGTTTCGCCATGTCCGTCCGTCCGTCCGTCCGTCCGTCCGCGGATAATCTCAGTGACCGTTAGCACTAGAGAGCTGAAACTTGGTAGTAATATGTATATCAATCACGCCGACAAAGTGCAAAAATAAAAAGTGGAAAAAAATGTTTTCTTAGGGTATCCCCCCTATACGTAAAGTGGGGAGTGATTTTTTTCTTCATTCTAATCCTAACGTGTGATATATCGTTGGATAGGTATTTAAAAATAAATAGGGGTTTACTAGCATCATTTCTGGATAATGTAAATATTTTCGGAAATAATCGCTCCAGAAGTAAAAAAAAGTGCGTCCCCCCCCCTCTAACTTTTGAATCATAAGTTTTAAAAATATGAAAAAAATCTCAAAAGTAGAACTTTATATAAACTTTCTAGGAAAATTATTTTGAACTTGATAGGTTATATAGTTTTTGAAAAAAAAAATGTATATAAAAATGAACCCCTATTTCTCTTGGTCACGCTATAACTTGAGAACGGCTTTACCGATTTGGCTAATTTTGGTCTTGAAATATTTGTAATAGCCTAGGGAAGGTTTAAACGGTGAGAAAGTATGAAAAAAATCGAGAAATATACTAAAAAACGAAAATATTGTTCCCCCATACAAACTTCATCAACTGGAAAAAACTGTAAGCGCCGCAGGATTTCATACATCTTACGAGTTTTTGGTAAAATGGTCTCTGCTTTTGCTCGAGAAAGGCGGAAACGCCATAGGATTGCATCTATGTTAGGCCTTTTTGCAAGCATAATAGGCACTTTATATTATTCCAGCACTAAAGTCGTTAAGGCGATAGTTTCTTACAAATTGTTAATAAATTAGCCCTTATTCCCTAAGATATGGCTGTCAAAATCTCTATTGAATGACAAGACACTTCATCACTTCAGGCCCGGTACCGCGAACATCGAAGTTCGCATATGTCGAGTATTTCTTTCTCTTTTACTTCAATTAAGGCGTTAAGATAGTGACAGAAACAATCGTTCGAAATTTACGAATATTGTTTACGACACCTCATAGATATATTAAAAATTCCTTGCGACACCTTATTTGGAGTAAAGAGAAAGATGTTCAAGCATACGCACTTAGTTGTACGCGGTACCGCTACCGCGTAGCGCCGCCGTTTTATGTTTAATTCCGCGTTTAGTTTTAATCGTAAATAAGAATCTGCACTAATATTCATCGCCCAATGCGACCGTTCCCTGCGTTGTCCTACTACTTCACTCACACTCAGTACCCATCTGGGTGTGAGTGAAGTAGTAAGACAAATACAAACATTTCCGAGAAAATATGATAGGAAAGGATTATTCACTACATCTGAGCCCCGAGTGTATGTTTTTAACGTAACGAAATGTCACCATCGCGTTAGAGTTACCCATATTATATCAGTATTACTTACGCATTCAAGACATTTTTTACTTCAAAAGAAACTGACACTAGAGCCTCTGTACTTTAAGCTCGCGCGCATAGTTTACTTAATTTGCCGATAGATGTCGCTGTAGGTGGAACGCTCATACTACGCTATACATGGCGGTTTTAAGATTCTTTCTGATTTAATGGGGTCGGAGCATGCAGTCTCCATACCCAAACATTAGGTTGAAACTGACTGACTGACTTCAAATGACGCTGGCTGGTAATCACTCCCTTCTTACTACTCGTGGTGGGACTGAAATTGACAACATTTTTTCGAATTTTCCATGTATAGTCGGGACCTATAACTCTTTCTTTAGTTGTCACCGTCCTTTGTGGGCCCGTTTTAGGGGTCTGTACTTAATATTAATATGTCAACAATAATGTATCAAATAGCCCATTTTTAACTCTTAAGTGGGAATACTTACTGTGACGGACGAAAAACTACGGAACCCTACACTGAGCGTGGCCCGACATGCTCTTGGCCGATTTTTTTATGTTGTGTTAGAATTAATATGGAAGTTGTGTCAAAATTCGCAAATATAACTCTAACATTTTTGTATGGACACGTAACTACTACATATGCCTAGTAATTTTCACCTATAACAAGTTATAACCTTTCCCTTAAACTTATATTACTTCCATTTTAGATAGTATTCCATAATCGCGAGAAATCTCACCCGCAAAATCTTATCGTTCCAATCTTCAAATCAATACAGACCCCGGATCAAAACCACGATGATTTGCATTTCGAGAACAATCGGCATCAATCTCGATTCGAGTATTTCTCGAATCCGAGTAATACTCCGACGCTCCGACTTGAGTCGATAGCTACGGCCATGTCCGATGCTTACCGATTTATCGACTCGCGAAACTAGTAAAATGCGTGTTTCATCTGGTAACATAATCCAATCCTATGTCACTGACGTCCGCTGCTTTTTTTTATGACAAATGTGGCAAACAAGCAGACGGATTGCCTGATGAGCACCCACAATACCAGGGTTGTCACAAGCGCGTTGCCGACCTTTAAGGGGGGTCGGAGCTCTGGGACCCTTACAATCGGGAACACAACACTACATACCTGAAAGGGAGCAGTGCAATTATGGCTGTGGTCTTCTGTAAGGTACTTCCCAAGTTGGGTTTCTCCAGACTCTGTGATGGTACTTCGCTGTGCCCTACCTCTCATTTTTAGTCGTAGTTTAAGGGCATACCCGGCTACGGGGCTGCTCTACACCTATGTAGATGTCCATGGAGTGCCACAGGGAGCAATTTCCGACCATGCTTCAATACCATAATCGCCAACCTTTGCAGACGGTTTACTACCGCCAACCTCGGTGATCGCACACAGCCGTACACAGATCGTCCTCCGGGGATTTCTGGTCATGTTCAGGGACAATACCCGGGTCTAGCTACCATAATAATAGATGATAATATTTATGAAGTCTGACAATGACGTAATTCTCTATAGCTATCTCAGTATATTAATGGAGTGAGCTTTATGACAATTATGACGCAATTTTTAGAAGTTGGTACAAGTAACAAAAACGACGTTTTACATTTATGAGTTTTGATCATACTCTATTTTCCGTTAGCATTCTTTTTTGTATGTTTAGTTCTGTCATGTTTACGTATGAGATAATTAAATATTAACAAGGAGAAAATAATTTGCTAAATTACAGTAAGTCTAAAAGTAATATCAAAACTATTGATAACTTATAAATTATTGTAAAGCATAATGTTCCTGCCTTAATCACTTTTCATTACTATGTTATATTTATGCAAATTGCCGGGTGTAGTTGGTCACAGCTCCAACTACAAAGTCTAAACACGTCAATTTAAACCCTGCCTCGGACACTAGTGGTCCTGGTTACTTTTTCTTAACTATATTTCAATTTATTACGCATAAATTATTGGAGATCATGTTATACTGAATTGTCAAAGATAAATGCCATTTCAACCGATTTCAATGGAACCCTGATTGGATTAAGTGGCACGACTGACGTAAGAGGTGTCACATAGAACGGTATGCGGGTTTATTTCAACTATTTCGCTCCAATTTTCGCTGAAATCCGAAATTGAATGAGTAAACGAGATATATAAATTGGTGAATGTGAATAAATTGAAATCTAGTTGCTTGTTTCAAAAATACTATATTCTAAAATATAAAACATAGGAGATCTCTTTTCAATTTAGCCACATTACAATGCACTTATGAACGTCAAAAAAAAAATCTATCACCGGTTCTAAACCTAAATCTCTGACCTTAAAATCCACTGAAACTCAGCGGGACCTATTTTCTCAAAACCGTTGTGCGCCAAATCGTCAAGAAAACATAATTATCAAAAGAGATGTTTCTTTGTAACAGACTTCAAAAAAGGATGTTCTTATCTCGCCACTGACATAGTATAAAAAATATTCTTTATTTAATTAAATCAACTTAAAATTTTCTTGAAATACCTTACAGTTATTATTAATAAGCACTAATAAATAAATAATCATAATTATTTAGTCCACTCTATGTGTAACTTCAGTCCTTTCCGAATATTCAAGGAAAACGTATATAAATATTAGTACTTACGGCGACAAGTGAAGTTTTTTTTATGTGTGTGAACATCGTCAGTTTTTCAATTATATTCTTTTTGCAGTAAATGTTTATATACTGCGATTGCCAATCCGCCTTTCAAGCTTAGCGATTATGGCATTTAATCCCCATGCTGCTTATCGTAGTCTTTGGGAAAAGCCCATGTCCAGCAGTGGGCGTCCGGGACTGAAGAAGTAATAGTGTTTTCTTAAATTTTTTTTTTATTAACCCGTTTATTTAATTCAGAATTGTTTTGAGAGATTTCTCACGTTGATATAAAAATAATTACCTTTACGAGTATGCAATATAATATACTTTATCTACGTACATATCATAAGTGCTCTAAGATGTGTCCAGAAACCGTAGGCAATGACCAGCATTACCAACCATCTGAAATGAATGGAGATGTAATGTTAACATTACCTACTGAAATCCGTAGGTTATGAGTTTAAATTTGGAACAGCTGTCAAATTCAAGTGGGGTTTCTATTCTAGTATCTATAGATATTAAAACAGTCATTGATACGAAACGGCAATTCGTTACGTTTTTTTTATCATAAATCGAACGACATTTGAACTCGAGTGACAATAGAATAGGGAGTTCATTCGCTTGTCTATGGTATTAAAAAAATATTTGACTGAGATACGAAATACGCAACGCCGCCATTCCAAGCTGTCATTTGTTTTGTTCGTTGACTTTTTGATGTTTCAAGTAACACTAGTAATACTGCAGGTCATGTTCCTACGGTTCCTGAACCCATCTTAAAACATTTATGATATGTGTGTAGATAAAGTAGCGTATGCAACTATACATAATTAGGCATTACAACACTCGTGTGATATTATTATGAAACTCGCCTGCCCTTCATTATGCACAGATACATAACATAAACTACTATTTTATACAGTTAAAAACCCCGAACATTATTTTCACTATGTTTTCGTTTCAAAACTATCAAATCTTCAACGTTTTAAATCCTTTGAAATCTCACAAAGAAACTCGGTAACAAATTACTGCAACAGGGGAACAAATAATTTAGCAAATATTTTATTCTCTGACAGAGGACTGTGATCCTCTTACTACGTAATCTACTTGTGGACGAAACACTTACACACACACTGAACGTGGATAAAGATTTGTGTACACGATTGTGTGGATAAAGACTACGTGTATACAGGGTCTGTTTCTCAACGGGCTAAAGGGTCTCTTTTATGAAAGAAAATTGTAAAAAAGATGTATCGTTTGTAATGAATTTAAATTTTAACCCAACGTTTTGAATGCTTTAGCAGCATTTGTGGTCATTTGGGAGATTATCGCCGCAACCAAAGACAGTATAATATGCTTTTGTTGATAAATACAAAGGACAATGACGTTAGTATGGGCATTTAGTATGCAACAAAAAACGAGAAGAAACGGTAGCACTTTGATATTATGTTTTGATTTAAATTTTGTTTTGTAATCTGAATTTACCAACAAATAAAAATGACGTTTATATTATTTGACTTTAAATTTCTGTTTACAAGATTAATGTGTTGAGGTTCATATCTCGTGATTAATTCATTTTTAGATAGCATCTTTTTATACTTAATTAACTTTTTTTGGTTTAATTTTTTCGTTTTTTTCTCTACTCAATCCTTAAATAAAAAGTAAGATTTGATACATTTATAATATAAACTTCATAACATGTCATTGGTTTTACTTTATACAAATTATATTTATAATTTATTTAAGTAACAGCGACGCTTTCTTTATAGATTTTTAAAAGATATCGAAAAAAAAATTGAAATTTAGTTATTTTAATATATTTAAGGAATAAAACTGATTGTCACATATTATTATGATATTATCATTCGCGTATTAAAGTTGCGTATTAAGGTGTAAATAATAAAAATAAGTTTATTAACAATAGCAGTTATCAAAGTAAATCGGCTTCGAAAGAATGGTTAACAATTTCAGTGACTCCTATAATGTCTTAAAATATGAGGGTTTGAAATATCTTGAACAATAGTTAGACGACCGGTCTGGCCTAGTGGGTAGTGACACTGCCTATGAAGCCGAAGGTCCTGGGTTCGATTCCCAGTCAGGGCATTTATTTGTGTGATGGGCACAGATATTTGTTCCTGAGTCATGGGTGTTTTCTATGTATTTAAGTATTTATATGTATCTATTTATTACATATATCGTCGTTTAGTACCTGCAACACAAGCCTTATTGAGCTTATCGTGGGACTAGGTCGATTTGTGTAAGAATGTCCGAAATATTTATTTATTTATTTTATTTATTTAGTTTGGTTATGCCATCCTGTATAATTTTCTATACTGACATACATAATATATTTAGTTCTGTTCATGTATGCAAAGGATTTAGGAGAGCGCACCCGTTTTGCGAACATTGCTATATATATCGCAATCTCGTATCTGTATGCTGTATTGTGATTTAATACCCTCAGTGTCATATAGTACTTAGCAGCCGCGATCACTAAATAGTTCATTATGTCTTAAATCACCATTAAGATGACATCAGTCGAGTTTGGAACACATTGTTTTTATATCATATCATCCGCAATACAAGCCTTCTTGAGCTTACCGTGGGGCTCAGTTAATTTGCTTAAGAATGTCCTGTATGTTTACTTATGACATTTATTTTAATCTTTTTTTATAACACTGACCAGCATTTGACCTCAGTCACACCAGATGGTAAGTGTCGATGAGGTCGAGTAGCACGCTGGTTCAGTAACAGCCTATTCACTCTTGCCTTGAAGAGACCCAAATTATATATTTCCGAGAATACAGACGAAGGGAGCGAATTCCATTGCTTAGCAGTCCGCATAATCATAATATTTCACAATGCACTTTATAACCACTTTGTATTTATCTATTTAAGGTTTCTGATATTTTTCCCGCATTTCTAATTTAGGGTATTTTGAGAGTCTTCTGTGTATTGGCTTTTATGAGCTTCAGTCCAATTGGAATTGGCTCATATTGTAAAAAGCGAAGATCGGTTCATATTGGCAACAAGTTCATTTGGGTTTCATTCCTTCTAGTAGTTATTTTCCAATATTGGTAGTAATTGAGAATTGGTGTATTTTCTCTTGTCAGTAGGGCATTTTCCGTGTTTCTCTATCCTGGGCCTTTTCCTTGACATCATGATACGACATTTACACTTTCTTTTATTTGATTGTATTAAGTTCTTTTGGGTAAGGAAGAGAAAGAGAACGACTCTTTCTCTTCCTTGTTACCTTTCACTCTAAAATAAGCTTGATGACATCGTCATGTCGCAAAATGTGTCTCAATAATTTTCTTCTTCTAATTTTTAAAATGTTGAGGGAACTTACTTCCTTAAAAACTCTTCATTAGTTTTTTTTTATTGTGTTTATAATTTTGCAAATACTAAAGGCACGCTTGGAACCCATGGATGATATCTTAGTTTTAAGAAAGATTAAGAAAAAACGGTGCATTAGGGCGTTAGCTTCAACCTTCAACTTTTTCTATTTTTACACTTTTCATTACAATAAAATTCCCAAGCCTGTAGATTGATATCGCAAGGCGACAAATTATACAAATACCTTCAGCCCAAACCCGTGATTACTCTAACAGTACTAAAAGGTAATAAGTGTGCATAAAATTCATTCAATATGGTCTGTTTTAGTTTCGTGACCGCGGAAAGCGTGTGGCTACGGTAATTTTAACGGAAATTCCGTTTTCATTTCAATTAATCTGATAAGCATGTACAAATATTTGTTACTGCTGGCGCAGAATAGTTTTTAAATTATTTATAAACAACACGGCTTATTTATTTAGTTGCTCGTGTGACATTATTATTTTTAAGCAGAAACGTCTACTAACGAAACCGTCATTCTTAGAAATAAAGGGAAAACGGAAAAATCAACTACCCCGAACGAGACTCTTACTCACATAATGTCTTTCTTCATTGTACATTCCGCACAAGTTTTTTTGAGCTCACTGAACAGTCAACATCTAAAATATATAAACAATAATAATAAAACTCAAACGTGTATACATATAATTGACGTGGACTGCACTAAATCCATCTGTGTAAGATCGTCCCAGAATATTCTATATCAGATTGCTCAAATTTAGTTAAATTCAATATCACATTTTAGTCAAACTAAATTCAATGATACAGTTAGTCGTGAATTCGTAGCCCATCACGCTACGGCTGCTACGAGGTTCGTAGCTCGTAGCGCTGCGCTCGTAGCCGTGGCGTAATGAATAGTGTGTCTGTGTCAGGCTGAATCGATAGTTGCGAATGGCAACTCATCCTGCTTGCGGGCGCGGTGCGGTATGTAGTCGGCACGAATAAAATTGCTGTGTTGCTTTCTAACTTTGACCCAACCCTTTGCTCTGATGAGTCGAAGAAAAAAGTATTGACAGTTAGTCAAACTTTTTTCAATTAATGTTATGTCCTTATTTAAAAAAAGGAAAAATTTGCTGTATCTATTTTTTATTCGAATTATCTGATTTAATCAAGCATTTTATAGACTTTGTCGTTAACAATCGCAATAAAGAACGAATTTTACGCGAAATTTTTAACATACTAGTTTATGTGACTAACACTGATATTATATACTAAAAACTTGATGACACAAAACATATGTAATTCTAATGACTGTTAGATCTTTCACGCATTGTTAAACCCTAAAGGCATTAATACGAAAAGAAGGGCCCCATTTTGTGTTCATTAATTCTTTTTCTATCGTGCATAAACGAAATGGCCATTTCATTAGTAGTATTAGTAGTTATTCAATAGTAACCAAAACAATTATTCATTATCATCATCACCATTTCAGCCGTAAGTCACCCACTGCTGAACATAGGCCTGTAAGTAACTGCCATAGTCACCACTCTTGGCAGGTTCTAATTAAAGATATTAAAAACTCATGATAAAATAGTGTCATGTATCAATCGTCATGATTAAAATATTTTAATTCCATTTTAGTAAATTGTCAATATTAAATACAAAATCATACTCGTATAAGTACTTGTAGTTATCATAATACGATTGTGATTTCTGTAAATAAATTTATTAGATATTATTATTAACCTGATTAAATAGAATGAAGTCATGAACTGTTTGGATTTTTAAATTGGGATAACAGGTTTTAAGATTGATATTGTTGAAACCGGATACCGTTCAATCAAGCAACAATAAACATTAATGAAAAAAAACAACAACTCCGAAATCGGTATCAGTTTTCGTCATTCTATTAATTGTTTTGTTACCAAAGTAATCCGTTTAAATTATTTAATAAGTTTTTGGCATTCAAGTTAACACAAGTTCAGTTAATCAACAGAAGCACCAAATATATTTTTACTTTTCGCAAAGAAATTATACGCAAAATCTTTTGAATATAAAAATAAAAAAATGTTTTTGGTGTCCTTATATCTCATATTTATAGGTTTTCTAGACTGCGACTAGAAACCATCGTAGGAGGAACAGCATTGTCCCGTAGAGTGGTGGAACAAACTTTAATTGCCAACCCGCCTGCCAAGCGTGGCAATTATGACAATAGCACCCCATACTGATATGGGTGAGGCCTAAATCCAGTAGTAGACTGAGGCTGATAATATTTTATACCAACAGTGAAGATTTTTGGTAATAAATAAGTACACCCCGTTATCAGACGCTCATTTTGGGGGCAAGCTAAAATAGTGATGTTGCTAAACATAATTAGTCAATTCTATAAAAGTCTATAAAAGTTATTTGATAAACTAAAATTCTTCTTTAGCGAAAGACCGAGAGAACTAATTCATTCCTCTTTTTAATCAGATCGGAGGGCGACAATTATAAATATCGAATATCGTTAATTATTGAATATCGTCAATTTGGGGCCCGATTTATGAAATAGTCACCGAGTAATCTTCATAGAGATTCTCATTCATTCTCTAGGGAAATCACTTGGTGACTATTTCAAAAATTGGACCCAAGATCTTTTGACATGTTATTGAGTGAGTAAATCAACTTCATTTTTTATCGACTTCGATTATCGTAACTGCCCCTAAACTGAGCATAAGATAACGGGGTGTATAAATAAGTCTGTTGTCAGACTTTTTTGTTCTAAAAAAAAAATATAACAAAGAAAACGCATCAGCTACATACCGCACAGCAGCCAACCCGTTCTCTGTCCGCCTTTAGATCTTTATCAATCAATTATCTAGATTCAACGATAGCGCGTCCAAAGCTGCAGGACTCCCTACCCCCCTTTCTCCCCGTCTAATTCAGGCGAAATAGGGGGGGAGAGGGTTGTTAGAGAGGTCAAGTTTAGATGGTTATCGCAGTGATGTGTTGGTTTGTGGACTTATACAAAAGTTATAGCGTTTTTTTCTTAGTAAGATGTTTTGTATCGGTATAATTTATTTATGCCATTTCATGAGGTGGCATAGTGTCATTATAATTTCTACTACTACTATCCACACTAATAGTGGAAATGGTACACGACAAAAAAACGAAGAATACGGCTTTTGCTGAACCAAAGATTTCCTTTGGCAGGATTGATCTTTGGATCCCTAAGATAGGTTTACGAAGTGGATCCACCTGAATTTTTCATGCAGGTGGGGGGAGGGGGGGTTTTTAGCCTTAACAACGTCTGAGGTTAATAACTGCGTAGGGTTTAGGTAAATAGTCGAGTTCGGTATCATTTTCGATTAAATCGAATGTCTAAATGTCAGTTCTGGAATAATATTTAGGTCATCATCATCATCATCATCATGTCTGCCAAACGTCTACTGCTAGAACTGCGCCTGCGCCTTCCACATCCAGCGGTATCCTGCGACTCTAACTAGGTCGTCGGTCCACCTTGTGGGAGGCCTACCTACGCTGCGTCTTCCAGTTCGTGGTCGCCAGTCCAGAACCTTTCCGCCCCAAAGGCCATCGGTTCTGCTCGCAATGTGCCCCGCCCACTACCACTTAAGTTTGGCGATCCGGAGATCTATATCGGTAACCTTGGTTCTACTGCGGATGAAATCATTCCTTTCAGCACGTTTCAGCACAGCACAGTATAGTGCCGGGTTAGTCTGGCTCTAGGGTGTTCCGCCAGATCAACTACGGGTCTGCTAGTTGATGTGTAAAGCTGTCCGTAAAAGCGCTCTATCTCATTCAGAAGCTCAGGTATGGATGAAAAGACCCTACCATCATCAGTTTTCAATCTGGCGAGCTGGCTTTGTCCAATAGACAGGTCCTTCGCGAAAACCTTAGAGCCCTTGTTATATTCAATGGCCTCTTTAATACGATCAGTATTAAATTGGCGCATATCACTTAGAGATCTGTCTATTGAGCTGCCTGTATAATGTCGCATCAACTGAAGATTGTAGGATCATCTCGCTCCTTTCCTTAATGAGCCTCTCAGTAGAGCTAGAGAGCCTTTTAGTTCTACTGCTCCGTTGGGCCTTGAAGAACTTAGACCCGGAGCTGTGGACAGCTTCTACAAACCCGTCGTTGAGTTCGTCCACCTCGCTTCCTAGACAATCGAAACGGTTCCCGAGCTCTAACTGAAAGCTCTCGGGGTTTTGGATTTTGTTTGGTGCTGGCCGGAGTGTAGACTTCATCACTCGCGAACGTTCTAGCTTAACACTTATATTCAATGTACCCCTAATCAGACGGTGATCACTACCGGTCTTGACCGTATTGATCACAGAGACATCATTGAATATATGTTTCTTCGTCGACATGATGAAGTCAATCTCGTTTTTTGTTGCACCATCGGGACTCATCCAGGTCCATTTTTTGTGCTCACGTTTCTTGAAGAAATAGTTCATCATATAGAGTCCTTCTTTCTTCAAGAAACCAGCCAGTAGATGGCCCCGGTGGTTCCGACGTCCGTATCCAAATTGCCCCCCTCTCATCTCTGCGCCGTCTCTCTTGCCCAGTTTCGCGTTGAAATCCCCCATGTATATTTATGTTCGAATAACTTTCGCTTTTAATTCGCTTGCGGAGATGATTAGAATTGGATCCAGAGGTATTGGGGGACGAAGGCTAGGAATCATTGTGCCATATTTTTGTTATTTTTTGTATTAGTTTTTTTTTTTAATAAATACTCTAATGTAATTTTTTTTATTTTTTTTACGTAGTTTAACATATTTATCGTGCAAATATGAGTCCTAAAATGAATTTGGCATCCTTAAGTCATACGAATATGGTACCAAACTTGGAATAGTAGCATAATTACTGCCTTTATAAAGATTGAGACCCTATTTTCCTCCAGAGCAGAAGCTGCCAAAACCTCAAAAAACTAACATCAAAAATCGCGGTGGCTCCACTTCTTAAATCCATCCTTAGGCCTTAAGGACCAATCCTACCAAAGGAAATCTTTGGTTCAGCAATAGCCGTATAATTTACCGTACAGACGCAACTATAATATTATAAATGCGAAAGTAACTCTGTCTGTCTGTTACCTCTTCACGCTTTAACCGCTGAACCAATTGGAATGAAATTTGGTATGGAGAGAGCTACGAGAAAGGACATTCGATCATTTTTATGCCGCAACCATATTTTAAAGATGGGCATGGCTGGCCAACTCAATCTCTCTTCATAGCAAATTTTATCCCAATTAGTTCAGCGATTAAAACATGAAGAGATAACAACCAGACAGACTTACTTTCGCATTTATAATATTAGTATTCATATAGTAGTGTTACTACTTAAATATCAAAACCAATAAAAATATTTAATAAAATAATAATTTCATTACTTCTTAGTTACATGTATTACTTTTATTACTAATTCTAAGTGCACGTCATTTGGACTTATTAACGAACGTGGTATAACACTAATGCAGCGTTTGCTAAGAGATTGCTTTGATTGAGATTGCACTGCGGTCAACCATCGATGTCTATGGAATGCTTGGCAAGAGGCAAGGTTAGTACTTCTAGGAAAATCTTTCAACGTAAGATGTTGCCAACTAGTATTTAAGCAGATGGATTGCCTGGTGGTAAGCAATTACCGTCGCCCATGGGCACCCGTAACACCAGGGGGGTCAAAAGCGCGATGCCGGCCTTTAAGGGGGGTTGGAGCTCTGGGAACCTTACTCACCATCAGGAACACATCACTGCATACCTAAAAGTTAACAGTGCTATTATGGCTGTGGTCTTCTGTAAGGAGGAGGTACTTCCCCAGTTGGGGTGCCCCAGATTCAAGCGTGATGGTCATCGCTGTGCCCTACCTCTCATTGTTAGACGTTTTAGGAGGAGGACGAGTTTTAGGAGGATATCTGGGTCCAATATATATATATATATATATATTAAGCTATCATAAATATCATAATCGTTGGTTATGAAAATCTGTTGCGTGTTATTCTTAAAATATCTTTAGCATGGAATTCTAGACCTGTGTGTTTTTCAAAGCGCTTGTAAAATAAAAAATAAAAAACAATACTAGGTATCATCGGACTATTTATATTACGCGCTTAGAAGAAGTGACATAATCACGAAGTGACACAAATTATATATTATATATGATTTATATGTCGTTCGCTGAATCGCTTGGATCTGAGGCTCTTTCCTCAGTCCATTTCTGTAAGGTGTATTGTCCTATAATATTTATATTAGTAGTCGTAATGTCTACTGACAATCTGTTCTGCTGTGATAAAAATGTTAACTTTTTATTTCAAAATTAATTACAAAATATTTTACAATTAACTTTTAATATTAATTTGAAAAGATTTTTTTAAGTTAAGGAGTCTTCTAGTTAATTAGCTTATATGTATAATAACAAAGATAAGCTTATTCAATGACATGCAATTGAGTTACTAGGTTTGTGTCCGTCTGGTTTGCGGTACAAACAGATTACAATATACAATTTTGCTTGTATGTCTGAATATTCTATTCAGCCATCAGAAGCCATATCACTCGGACATTGTTACCATAATTTGTCTGACATCAATGTGGCCAGTATGTTAGTGTAAAATCTACTTTTAATGAAACTACAAACAATGCAACTGAAAGCGATATCGATAGATCTGCTATCGACTGTGCCATTCCTATTGTCCCGGCACTATCTGTGACTTCTTTGCGATAAGCCCGCGCCCATTGTCTGCGTGATTTGTGGCTGATAACGCCGGCCGCTCCTTTTGTGCGATAACACATCGATTTTTGATCCAGTCTTTATTTATATGGCGGTTGTTAGTCGATCCAGCTAGAGGACGGGGTAAACTAGAGTTGGACTATCTCGTGTGAGTCGTTAGTTGATGAGAATTTATGAATAGAGCATACGTAGACACAAATACAGTTTACCGGTTCCCTAGCGTAGTTGGTATTGACAGGGCTACGATTTGAATTTTAGCTAGGGTATTTATTCGTATGTTCATTGCGACCATTTGTTTCTGAGTTGTGATAGCATTTATATGATAATAATATTATAGAATAGTTTCTTATAGATGACAGGTTTGGCCTAGTGGGCAGTGCCTGTGAAGCCGATGGTACTGGCTTCATATCCCAGTAAGGGCATTTATTTGTGTCATGAACACAGATATCTTATCCCGTGTCATGGGTGTTTTATTTATGTATTTGTATGTTATAATTATATATTGGTTGGCTGAGTAGCCACTGCATAAGCCTTGTTGACCTTACCGTGGGGCTCAATGTGCTGTAAAATTTATATATTTATTATCAGAATTAGGTGATACGAATATTTAGGTTCTTTTCAATAAACAATAATTGGTCAATTTCATTCGTTTTATAACTATTTTTATGCACTCATTTTTAGCATAAAACATTATTTATATGCAGGTTATCCGCAATTATGTTTTGATAAATTTGTGTGACTCCGTTACGGTGACTTATTGCGTCTTCCCCGTACACGGACCAACAGTGTTCCGGACATTTGGAAGGCGTATTCGGAGCCGGATCGAGCCAACGCGCAGAGCCCCTTTCGACAATGTAAAGAATAGTAAGGGGTACACTAACCGAATTTTGGCCCTGTTCTTATTTTTTTATACTATGGCAACAGCATTTAACCCATCTGATGATAAGCACTGTTGCCTATGAATGCTTATAACTCCAGAGGCTCCATACGGGTGTTGGGCAGGCAAGGCTCTGTCAAACGTCTCGAACCGTAAGTGAAAATGTTATTTATATGGGTAATTCTAACGCGATGGTGACGTTTTGTTACGTTAAAAACTTACACTCAGGGCTCTGAGCTATGGCGGCCTTACTCACTCACCAGCAGGCTACGGTAACTGCTTACCATCAGGCGGGCCGTGTGCTTGTTTGCCACCGTCGTTGTATAAAACAAGGATTTAAATAAAAGTGTTAAACAATGAACATTTAACAAGTGGCGAGGACCAAAAAGCCGCTGACAGAATATCTGGATTGGATAATCCCGAAATCTACCCTTTTCTGGCATCCGTTGTTACCATTGTGATCCAGATAGCTTTGGAACCTCGTTAACAGAAAAAATGCCTAATTTGTCTCGTTATATTTTTAACGATGTCCTATCATCTGTTAATTGCCTTCATTGTGTTATACGATATTGTCGCTCGCTTTTTGTTGACGTTTCGTTTTTAAAATGACCTGTTTACGGTAATTGGAACACGGGGTATTTAAAAAAAAACTTGATATTTTATCCGCTTCGTACGTTGTTCAACGTGTTTTTATAGAACAAAGGCAAATACTTTTTTTGAATAGGAATAAACGAAAAACAGTACTAAAAACAGGAAAATAATTTAGAGGTAAATTACAGGCGACTTTAATTGAAGGGTCCGCGGAAAGAACATGTCTAGTCACTTTTGCAAAAATGAGATTTTAATCTCAAAATGTAGAGCTCTCAACGAACTATTATTACCTCCTCTGATATAATTGTAACCATGATTATTAATCTAGTTTTTTGCACTTGAAAATCATCTAATCGCGAAGACATTATGGTTAATTGAATCATTCCAAACTCAAAAACCGCAATGTCTCGAAATGTTGTCATAGTGACTAGACATGTTCTTTCCGTGGACCCTTCAATTGCACTTTAGGTAGAAAAGCGTCTACGAAACTGACACACAATCTAGGTATAGGTACTGGTATAGAAATATAATATTAACCGAAAAGAAAAATATGTTATATTATAATCGAACGCTCCGGCTGTGGAATGAACTCCCTGCCGAGGTTTTCCCTGGGGACTACAGTATGAGGTTCTTCAAAAAAAAAAGTGTATAGGTTCTTAAAAGGTAGGTAACGCGCATGTGATTCCTCTGGAGTTGCGTTACAGTAACTGCTTACCATCAGGCGGGCCGTATGCTTGTTTGCCACCGTCGTTGTATAAAAAAAATATATATATGAAAATGAATATTCACTAGGCAAATCGTGTCTAGTAAAAAAATCAGTTTTAAGAAAAATGACGGTATTTGAAATTTTAATATGCAGCCATGTAATTAGTAAGAAATGTATACGTCATAGTAAAAAAAAAACTGTTTGCATTACATATAAAAATTTCGTTGATATCGACAACAGAATCATAATCACTCGTCGAATGTTTATCCAGCTTCGTATACAAAATCCCGTCTATATACAAATAGACTAATTTGTATCCTATTCCCCAGACATAAGATCCTAAATGTATAGTTATTTTTAGACGCGGCAACTCATCGCGTGTAAGTCCCTCGGTCCCGCAGCAATTTTCGCAAATTTGTTCAGTTCAGCTAGCCTCTTCTACGTAGGTACCCGTTGGTACAAATATCTAGCGAAAATACGGAATATTCATTTTTAATTAGTTAAATGGGGAATATGTCCTAGTACTGCCTACGGGGTTCCCGTAATTTGAAATAGCATACACCATAATTTAACTATCCCGCGGGTGTCACAAGAGGTGAAGAAAGGAAAAGACCTAACAATGGACAGCGGCGTCCGTCGAAATCTACAGCTAGTCGCTAACCCGACTGTCAAGCGCGGCGATTATGGCAACTATACCCAAGATCATTAGTCCTAATTTGGGATAGGCCTATGTGCAGTAGTAGACGATTAACGGCTTAAATGATGATGATGATGCACCCAAAGCGGAACCTAGGTGCCCTAAACTGCTACCAAAAAAACTAACTCACCTACCCTTTATAAGCGAGCAAAGATAACACTTAAGAAAAAATTAAGAGGTCCAACGGCGTCCGAAGTAGGATTTGAACCCGCATTTCCAGCTATCGCAGGTTGTTAGAAGCGTTGTGCCTTACAAATCGTGAACTTAACAAATTACACTTACTATTAAAACTTTGGGCTGATTTTTTTTATACCACAAAGGTGGCCAATAAGCATGCGGCCCGCTTGATGATAGGCGGTCACCTCCACCTATGAACGTTTACAATACCGAGGCATCATTCACAGGCGATCGACAGCCTGAGTCTACACTACATCTACATCTACTATCAAAACTAACACTAACAAATTAAACAATAACATATTCTTGACTAATTTTGACGGTTTCCGATGTGTTCTGGTGGTCTAATTGATGGGCGTCAGGCGCGACAGCTGGAGATGCGGGTTCAAAGCCTGCCTCGCACGCCAGATGTATTCGTCACTTTTCCTGAAGTATATGTCCTCTATTTTAATTTATATAATAGTACCTACTACTTAAAATCACAGCAAATCAAAATATTTAATTAAAAAAAAAAATTTGATTTATTCTTAGTTGTTTAGAGTAAGAGCGTGTCAAGATCATTCTGATCAACTGGCTGAATTTCTGCTACTGACTGTACAACAATTTCAAAATCCTTTTATCCATACTTAATACTTAATTTACTAAATAATATTATAAATGCGAAAGTATCTCTGTCTGTCTATTACCTCTTCACGCTTAAACATGGCACACACAAATTTGGCATGGAGAGAATTTGAGCTACAATAAATGACATAGGATAATTTTTATCCCGCAACCATACCTTACACACGGGCATGACTGGCCGACAAAGTCACGAGGAAAAGCTAGTATTCTATAATTAGAACTATCGCCCGCATGTATCTACTGCATCACAGCTGTCGTAAACGAAAACCAAATTAGAATCTACAGCCTCGATATGCATCCGCACAGGCAGTTAATTCTGGAATAGAACCGAAGGCTTCCAGTCGTTAGCGTCACGTAGGCAACTTATAATTGCTAGGCAGATGCTGTTCGATAACTATCGTAATTGATACCTTTTAGGCTGCCGTGTGAAAACATAAACTTCTACTTTAATTATGAGTATTTACTAGCCAGTAAGCAAAGCTATTCTCGATGGTAGTGCAGGTAACAGCATAATTGCTTTCCAGTGACGATATAATTATGTTCTATTTTTAATAATAGCGCCGCCTATCATCTCACCCATATTGTTAACTATTCTCATATAAGTGAATTTATTGTAATTCTGTTGCAATAAAGATTCTTTAAACTGATATTTTCAATTTTTAAGGTTTTTTTTTTTAATTGGTTCAGGAGTTCGGAGCAGTGTAAATTATTACAATATTTTTTTATTATGCAAAAACTTCTACTAGCGAATAACTTCGATATTTAAATCGAAATAAAAATAGACAAATTTGACTCAAAGCAGGACTTGAACCACCACGAAGGATAAGATAGAGAAATTTTACAAGTCTAGGCGGTAATTTTGACACGTCTAAGCGATACTCTTATAGCACAATTGGTTGTGCACTGGGCTAGTGATCCAGTGGTTGTGGGCTCGAGTCCTTTCTATTTTTCTTTCGATTTAAATATGGAACAATACAATTTTCCATTTTTTTTGATACGTGTGTAAATAAATAAGTACCATTACATTCCCAGATACAATAGTCGACTAACTCAATCCGTCCACATTTTTAACCATCCTCCCATCGTATCCGTCAGCGTTCCGAAGCCTCATTATGTCGAGTGCAGGCTTAGCGGCATACGGAACCAATTTATTTAATGTCCGCGCTGATAGACGAGTGTTAAATTCACGATAGTAGACCATTAACGAATAAAACACGGACCAAATTTTGTCTGTGTTGTGTCGTAACGCATCACAACAGCTTAGTTTCAGAAAAATCCTTATTACAAATAAACGGGATTAAACCGTTTATTATCCGTAAAGCATATATTAACTTTAAAAACTAGTGGTTCTGTGAACCGTAGACTTCGGAGCATTTCCTATGAGTGAATTTATGGTATATCTTGTTTTTTTAATTGCCGATCTTTCTTACCTATTCGAAAACCTTTAGCCTTTTCTGCTCCTCTACCCTCATGCAAAGAAGCTTCATAGTACCTTACCTAATCAGTCAGTCCAAATCGAAAGACTGCAAAACAATGACAGCCAGCCATCGAGAACGGGCTCTTAGACCCAAACCACGGATAGACAGAAGGATTTAGAAAATTCAAGCGTTGTTATTTGACTAAGGAACCCTAAATAGGCTTTCCAGGGTTTGAATCCTAGTCGATTTAGTGCAAGCCTAGTTTCCAACAGAACCAATTTATTTAATGTCCGCACGGGAGATTGCGCGTTGACGTATCTGCGGATAGGCGGATCGGATTTAAGCTACAACTGACTGCACCAGGGTTGCATAACTTGCAGAATGATATACGCATTCAATTAAACACCTTATTATAATGGAATAAGGTTGAGATATGTGTGTTTATGTATGCCCTTGACTGAACGTGGTGGTCGGGTAATAAAACTGACCGCGAATATCGGGATTCGAAAGTAGACTATCTGCATCTCTTTTGGTCAAGCATATTCTCGTGTTAGGAACGGGATCCAGCTAGGTTAGATAGGGATTAAAGGTGTAGTTTCCTAAAGATCAAACATACAAGAATTTGACGATCGCTCTGGCCTAGTGCATAGTGACCCTAGATCCTACCAATGAAGACGGTTGTAGGTTCAAATCCCAATAAGGGCATTAACTTGAAATTAGAATAATATAAACTTTGTTGTAGAGGTAGTAATCAGCCGTAGGGTACTAAAACTATTTGCAATATTTGTGATGTGCCATGGTTTATGACCATAAATAAAAAAATATATAAACTTTTATGCTTTTTTTTTTTTGACGACCGGTCTGGCCTAGTGGGTAGTGACTTTGCCTATGAAGCCGATGGTCCTGGGTTCAAATCCCAGTCAGGGCATTTATTTGTGTGATGAGCACAGATATTTGTTCGTGAGTCATGGGTGTTTTCTATATATTTAAAGTATTTATATATATCTATCTTTTATATACATCGTCTCTAGTACCTACAACACAAGCCTTACTGAGCTTACCGCAGGACTAGTTCGATTTGTGTAAAATTGTTCCAAAATATTTATTCATTATTTATTTATTTATAATATAATGTCTTAAAATCTTATTCGCTAATGTTTCACAAAACGTTTTATTAAAACAGACTAATAAATAGAAGAACAGAAACGGATTACATCACGTTTACTAAATTAAATTCCATCCCGATATTCCCGATGTTTCGAACCCGTTAGCAGCGTTCCTGGTCATCGGATGTACTGAGGAAAATATTAATTTACTTCCATCCAAAAATATATGTATGCAAACCTACCCACACATAATATATTATTAATCAATTTGGTTGCTTGCACACGCCAGATTGTCCAAATAATTAGAAAATAAATTATTGCACCGATGAAAATGCAACTAAGTACTATAGGTAGTTCCACGAGAGTTGAAGCGAATGGATTACGCACACAACTATATAAAGTACTGATTGCAAAAGAGTGAACGAATGGAATGAATGAGTAACCTCCCTATCATTACATGAGATGTTGTTATGTGAGTGACTTCAACTCTCGTGAAACTACCTATACTATGTCCACATAACGATAATATTTATTTCAGTTGTTCTATTTCATTGAATAATTATTGCGGCAACGGAAAACAATATTAATATAATAAAGAGTTTAAATGTGTATTAAATCACTCGACGCCATATAGACATTTATAACCAGACGTAGGAATCTAGGGGGCAAAATTGTATGATAGTTAAGGAGTTCCTATATCGATAAACTCAGTTATCGATACTTTTTTCATATACTAGTGATCAGTCCAGGTTTTGTTTGTAAAAATATGTTTTTATTAAAAGTGTACAAATGGATCAAACTAATAACGTAATACACTATATAAAACCGATTTATGTGACTTAACTCTTTTTTTTTTTCATTACTGCCCCATCCCCTATTATTAAAATAAATGTTTAGTATTTTTTCCATATTTGTGTGAACTGCATACTCGTATTCATAAGAATACTTACAAAATAAACACAAAATTCCAAGGCGATCATTAGTATAAGAAAAAAAAGTACCGATAACCGAGTTTATCGATATAGGAAGTCCTTATCTATCATCAAGTTTTGCCCCGTACATACCTATGTCTGCTTATGATAAGTGTGCTAAGTTAAATTAAACTAATACCATAGGTGATGATAATATCCTAAAATACATTATTAGGATTACTGCCAACACATATATTTGATGTATTTCCGAATAAGCACTTTACTAAACAAATTTTGACTCGCGCTCCGTACGTCGGTGTACCGTTAACAGAAAAGTTAGTGAATTGACATGTTAAAAATATTCGATTTTTTTATTTTATATGACTAAAGAGAAAATATTTTGACGACCGGTCTGGCCTAGTGGGTAGTGACCCTGCCTATGAAGCCGATGGTCCTGGGTTCGTCAGGGCATTTATTTGTGTGATGAGCACAGATATTTGTTCCTGAGTCATGGGTGTTTTCTATGTATTTAAGTATTTATATGTATCTATCTATTATATATATCGTCATCTAGCGTAGAACTAGGTCGATTTGTGTCAGATTGTCCCGAAATATTTATTTATTTATTTATTTATTTATATCTTTTAATGGAAGGCTGGATGATAATATCTAACCTAACCTAACCTAACCTAACGGTAATAGTAGATAACTACTATTACCATATATTTATATATATTAGTTGTTGGTTGGCTTACTTTGGCTAAATTAAAGTAAAGTCATCACCATGTGTATTACATGAAATAAAATATGTTTCATGTTAATTTTTTTCTTAATTTTCAGAAACAACTCGTTTAGTTGTTCCAACAATCAACATTATGTTCCAAACAGCTGTCAAACCAAACAGTGTCTCGGCGCCAACTACGAATTTGTAGCTTTTGGCGTCGAGACAGTCGGTCCGTGGGACAGGGGCGCCCGCGGGCTCCACAAGACTTTAGGCAAACGTTTGCGGGATACCACTGGTGACCCTCGCGCGGGTGGCTTTCTTGCACAAAGTATTGCCATAGCGATTCAGCGCGAGAATGCCGCATTCGTGATGGGCACCCTTGCCTAGACGGCCAAATTTAAATTTAAATTGTATTTAAATATTTTTATGTTACTTATTACAAATACAAAATGACAAATTACAAAATTATTTATTTCTTAGAAAAACACGTGTACCTGATCGGGATGGAGTCGCCCCTTAAGCTGCAACACAATGCAATTTGTATGCAAAATGTTCACTCACAACACTAAGCGAAAACGCACCTTTGGGCAAAGAAAGTGCCTGGTTTTGGTATTTATAGGTAGATTGAATTTAATTTTATGTCTCTTGTATGTCTTGTTTTGTCTAATTATATTTGTCCAATGTGATTAACTGAATAATTTTATTATGAATTATATATTCCTGGTGACTCGGTTGCTGACCGTACCCGAGGTAAACCAAGTATTTACCGTTACGTTAATCGAATCTGGAACGGAATCGAGAAACTATTTAATTCGAGCAGGAAATTAGATCGGGCCGAATGTACGAATATATTCGAATTAACGTCGACGAGTGAGTTGTTGATTTGTTTTAGTGTCTGACATTAAATAGAACGTTACTTGTTAATCATCGTATTAATAAATAATTACACAGATTGACCGACGGTAAGCTCAAGAAGGTTTTTGTTATGGGTACTCAGCCTGTGCAAGAATATTATTTCTCTACAGTGCTAAGAATGTTCCTTTATGCTTTTGAGTTCCTAATTGAAGCTTCATTTCTTATCTTTCTCGCTTTATCCCAATATTATGCCACAGCTAATGGGTGCCCGAGTCCGTTTGGCAACTAACTTCTAATAGCTTATTGGAAGAATATCCACATAACTTTATACCAAGGCAACTCAGAGAGCCCCCACATATTCAATATTTATTATTTATAATATACAAATACTATAGTGCTATATGTAATATACAAATACTTAAAGGGAGAATAGGTAGAGAATGGGCAGAGAGTACAATTTTGTACTCGCATAGAGACTAGGTCCATGGGGTCCCAGCGCGCACAAACTTTTTGCTTCATAAAAACTCAACAATCAAACATAGTTTCCTTGTTTGATATTTGAATCAATTAACCTTTTTTACATAAGTAAAGTTGGCAAAAGTAACTCGCCCTTTATTTACGAAAACCCGATTAGCAACAATCCTAATCCAAAAATAATAATGCAACCATGAAATCCGTGTTAACCTAAACTTCAACTTTATCGTGTATATAATATACGGTTTGTAATCGATCGGCGAGTAGTTTTTGATTTATTACGTTCTGCATCAACTGGTCTGCCGCTTTGGGATATCTTACGTAAACCGCCCGAACGGCCCCGAAAGTTTCCGAAAACATCCGAACTCGCCCGAAAGTTGGCGGGTAACGAGCCGTTTAAATTTTTACCCCTGATTGTTTCCGGCCTTAGGGTAATTTACAACTTCATTTGGGTAATTCTCGTTATCCTTTTTATTGGAGTTTGTGTTGCTGTTAATGCGTTACGTACAGATTGGACGTGTTTTTAATACGGGTTTGCGGTACATAATCGAGTTAGAATTACTTTTTAATACATGCTCCAACCTAGCTTAATAACAGCTGGCTGGTTCTAAAATTATTACCTAAGTTTCCTTTCAAGTAGATAAAACGAAGCTGCTATAATGCATAATAACTGCTTACAAAACTAAAATGTAAGTAAGAAGAGAAACTGAAATACCAAATGGTATGTAGAAGAAAATTAACTATACAATTCTAGTGCATTTCAAATAATAATCCGTATTAACAAAAGCTCAACTCAAACCACAATAGAAACACGATACAAATTCAGCGTAATATCTCATGCAATGCATCCATTAAATTCGTCGCTCGCAGCATAATCCTGCTTGAATCGCATTATATCGCTCGGCATAGCATGCTCTTTGCTACCCACTTAGTAATACAAACAACGGGTCTCAAATATCGTTCTGGATGCGAAGTGGGTAGATTAAGAACAGTATGTAACATGCTTGGAAGGCAGAAAGGTGCTTGAGCCTTCAAATCAAGGGAAGACAAGTAATTATGAGAAAGAAAACAAGAATGATGGTCTTATTAAGATCATTAGGAGTCATGTAATGATGGCAATGGCCAATCTATTTTAAGTTTTCAGTATACATACACATCTGAAAAAATGGACACATTGGACATTGGACCATTTATCATGGTCTAAAGTAAAGTCTTGTATATATGCCACTAAGCATAAATCAAATTATTTTATTATTAAATATTTTGCTTTACTTTGACTTTTGAATATTAAAACTACTATATAAATTGAAAATAGATGACATAAACTTAAAAAAAAGTGATGTGGTCCTCCGGCGTCCGAAACGGGATTTTAACCCAACTATCGTAGCTGACGCCTTTTTAAGTTTTTGTTACATTAAATGTATCCATAATATCAGACTTCACCGTATACTAACCACATACTAACAAATAACACGTGGTCACGAAGAAATTAAGTTGGATGCTGTGCTTTGATAACTAAGCTATACATTACTGCAATTTTTTATTACCAGTAGATATTATTGGACTTCAAGCGGGTTAATTTATCTTATCAAAAAACTGATTAAACACTTTAAAGCATGTTACCAAAACCAAAATCCACAGCAAGTGGCAAAACTTTGTATCAATTACTAAGTTTAGTACTAACTTAAATAACCATTTTAACCTACTGTTTTAAACTCGTCTACTGCATTACACCCGTTTCAAATAAAGCTAATGTAAATTAGTTCCACAACTAGCCTCGGACAGTATTCGGATTAGTAGTTCTCGTACTAGTAGTTGCTTGTTTCGACTTGTGCGGATAAATTATCATACTGTTGTGATAATGGGCGCTGCCGTTTGGGAACAGATGCCAATGTTGACAAAATGTAGTTAGATAAATAGTAAATATTGAATATGTGGGGGGGGCTCTCTGAGTTGCCTTGGTATAAAGTTATGTGGATATTCTTCCAATAAGCTATTAGAAGTTAGTTGCAAACGGACCCCAGGCATCCATTAGCCGTGGCAAAATAGTGGGACAAAGTGAGAAAGATCTTTATCTTTGTCGCGAAATGAAGCTTCAATTAGAAACTCAAAATCATAAAGGAACAGTCTTAACTCTGTTGAGAAATAATATTCTTGCACAGAAAAGGATGTTATTTTAGTTCATTATTTTCATTAATTATATTTAATGAAATTGCACCATGTGAGTTATATAGTATTCGTTTGACATTAGTCGTTGGATCGCCGTTTTTTTTTTTCATAGTTAGAGGGGGAGACACAATATTTTTTAGACTCGAGATCTCTTGATTGATGTGTAATATATTATTATTATACCTAGATATTTTTCTAGCAGGAACGGCATTTGTTTTGTGCTTGCCACAATAAAAATATCGACAATCCTGCTATCGATAAGTACATACTACTTCAACTTCAAGATGTACACACAGTCTTATATCGGCTACCTACCTAGACGCCGCGTGTCACCGATCTTGAACAAATTAAACGTAATCCGTATACTTTTGATCCAATTTACGTTTATAATTTGCAATGAATAGTTCCAAATTGTTTTCTGAAGTAGGTATTTAAATATAAATAAATTGACTTTTATTATTGTTAGTTATTTTTAACCCTATTACCCCATATTTGTCTTTGTATTACCTGTATGGAAATTGAAGGGGTACTTATCGATAACAGGACTGTCGATGTTTTTATTTTGTCAATCACTTACAAGAAATCGTTCGTGCTAGAAAAATATCTAGGTATAATTATTATCTATAATAGTTTAATAGATTTTACGTCACAGTTGGCGGTAAGAAAGATTTACCGCCCTAGGGCGCGACGGAAAATCACACTTTACACCCAGATGAAGACGTAAAACTATGTACGCATCACGGGCGGTAATCAAGAAGGCCTCAGGTCGCTTGTTTATGGCCCTCACCTCCGGTTCAACAAATACCCGCGATCTGAGACATTCTTTGTTCCACCGCCCTGGGTACGTAATATACTATTACACTATCATCCTTGTAGGATTCTGTTAAACCCTAAAAACCATTATAGAGCATTTCTTTTAAAAAAAGTACCACTTTTTAAACATTTGTTATTTTATTTTTTCTACTCAGAATCACAAGCTTTTTCTTATACAATATCAAAAAAAAATATATCCGAAATGTTTTTGTTTGTTAGTGGGTTACCAACTCCACTATTAGAATCGGTAGATTTTATTATTCTGTCTGTCCTAGTGGCTAGTGACCCTGCCTATAAAGCCGATGGTTCCGGGTTTAAATCCCAGTCATGGCTACTCGTAATATATGTATCTATCTATTATATATATCGTCGTTTAATAGCTGCATCACAAGTCTAGTAGGACAAGATC
This sequence comes from Grapholita molesta, assembly GCA_022674325.2. Taxonomy (NCBI): domain Eukaryota; kingdom Metazoa; phylum Arthropoda; class Insecta; order Lepidoptera; family Tortricidae; genus Grapholita; species Grapholita molesta. The sequence continues at coordinate 1,796,274 of CP053130.2, forward strand.
GATTTGTGTAAAATTGTCCCGAATCCCGAATTTTTCTGAGAAGCTCTCGGATATAGTTCTACTGTTATTTACATTGGTTTGTTAGGCTACACCTACAAAATAGCACTCCTAATAACATGTTTACCAGCCATTTATTTGATTCCGTGCCACCGCACTATCCCACGGTATCTGCTGCCGTAAATCTTTTAAAAAGAAAAACAGGTTAGATAGCGAGCAATTACTTGGGTAGTGATGGCTGAAATGGCCGGGTAGGCTATAATGGGATCTCAATACATATAGCCTATCTCGGCCGTTAGTTGGACATGTTTGTGGTAAGGTTTCTTTAGCACAACAGCACCCGTAACCATGACAACTAAACTTAGTGATAAGGATAAAAAACGCCCATGTATCATAAAAAAAGGGATTGAAGAAGGTGGAGGGGATCCAAAATTTCAAATATACGAGTATCAAAAAATCTCCTTTAACCCGATTTCGCTTGAAGCGTAAACTCAGTAGGAGTATTCCAGTAGTACAAGTAAAGTCAGGTGCGGAAGGATTTTCCCCAGGCCACCTTCTGCATATACGTTTATAGATTACTAGCTATAGGGTAACACTACGGGGCACCTCTTATAAATTCTTCTTCTTTTCAATTTAAGAGCTGGGCTTTTGTCGGTGGAGCAATTTCCATGCGGTTCTATCCTGGGCCTTTTCCTTGACATACGACATGACATTTACTTTCCCTTTTATTTGGTCAATATATGTTCTTCTGGGTCTTCCTCTCATCCTCTTTCCTTCTACTCTTCCTTCTAAGATGGTCTTGATGTAATCTTCATGTCGTAAAAGGTGTCCCAACATTTTTTCTCTTCTATTTTCTATTGTATTTAGAATGTTCCTCCTTAAGAAGTACTAGAGAAAGTAAATGAAAGGAGGAACATTCTAATAAATTAGGGAAAATAAATTTTTCCGGAAATAAAATGTAGCCTATATGTTAATCCAGGGTGTCAGCTAACCCCATACCAAATTTCATTAAAATTGCTCTAGCCGTTTAGGCACGAAGAAGTAACAAATATACACACTCCCCCGTACCCGGACCCGGGTATGTCCTTAAACTACGTCGAACAATGAGAGAGAAATTAAATATTTTTATGCTTTGCAACTATTATTCGAAACGGAATGAGTTTCCGATATTTCGGCACTGGTTCAAGCTCCATACAACAACATACTGTGAAGGTTGTGACCTTCACAGACTTCTTGATGATTGTGATTCCTGGCTGGCCTAGTGTCAGTTCTTAATTTAAATTCACAATGAGAGGTAATTAGAGGTAGAGATGATAATTATTTCACAATGAGAGGTAGGGCACAGCGATGACCATCACGCTTGAATCTGGAGCAGCCCAACTGGGGAAGTACCTCCTCCTTACAGAAGACCACAGCCATAATAGCACTGCTACCTTTCAGGTATGTAGTGTTGTGTTCCTATTGGTGAGTAAGGTTCCCAGAGCTCCAACCTCCCTTAAAGGCCGGCAACGCGCTTGTGACTCCCCTGGTGTTGCGGGTGCCCATGGGCGACGGTAATTGTTTACCATCAGGCAATCCGTCTGCTCGTTTGCCGCCTATGACATAAAAAAAAAAAAAAAAAAAACTCCACAAACTTTCGCCTTTATGATATTAGTGTAGATAGATTTCTATGACCGCTATGAATTTCGTTACCACAGAACTGTATAATATAGGTACAAAATGGCGCCCGATTTATTCCGTTAAAAACTTTCGATACGCACGCTTACCAGACCTTTGCATATGTTAGTCCCAAAACAACTCATAAATCGGAGCATATTACAAACCCTAATCAAAAAGGTCTCAAGTCATGCGTAATAATTATTAATGTTACGTCCTTTCTCCCGCGCAACGCAGGTGAACATTTCACCTGCGTTGCGCGGAAGCAGGTTCTCATTTCCTCAATAAATCTCGACGGATTGAATTAATGCATACGCCCTGAGACATCCGTCTAATGATTTACCTGAGGAGTTTTCAGATGATATTAATAGGGCTATCGGGTATACGGCTGAATTCGATTTTGGAATGGGAGTAACGTGTGTATTTGATATCTAAACATGTAGCGTAATGCTGAGAAGTATGAAGCTAAGATGAAAATTATCGTGTTTTTATCATTTGTCACCATAGCTATTACACTCTAACAAGTATGTCGGTTGATAGTGGCGCATAACGCAATAGGTGACCGGTATTCAGTTTGATTTTTTATTATTCATTTTATAATATATATAAAAGTTCTGACTGTCTGACTGATTAACGCCCAGACCTCACTGATCATCAGCATAGGCCTCTCCAATTTCACGCTATCGTGTTCGATCTTCTGCTGTTCGCATCCAGCTCCTGCCAGCCATCTTGCGCAACTTGTCACTCCACCTTGCCTGAGGGCGTCCTACACTACGCTTGCCGAGACGCGGTCTCCACTCAAAAACTCGTTATCCCAACGGTTATGGGTTCTATGGCTAATATGGCCAGCCCACTGCCACTTCAACTTGCTAATACGGTGGGCTATGTCGCTGACTTTTGTTCTCTGCCGGATTACTCATTTCTGATTCGATCCCGCAGAGAAAGTGGAAGTCCCCAAAACAAACTATTTAAAATTTATAATTTCAATTACTTAAGTTTGACAGAGCCTGTGGCTGATATTATCGTATGGTATATGCAGATGACGAGGCATGTGGTCGATGTTATTTTGTAACCTTTGGACGAAAAAAAAAGAACTATTTCAAATATTTATTAGTCAGCGCTATATAAAATAGAAGCTGTTTATCAAAGTGCCACTTAATCCAGTTTCGCAAACTGAATTCTTCTAACAAGGTGACACAGCAAGAGTACACGAAGCCACTGCAGACGCACTCGTTTTCAGCTAAAGTGCAAACGTTGCAATCTCAGAGCGCTAAAAGTTTAGTTGTTAAATTTTATCTCGCACGCTCCATTGCCGCGTCGTGTCGTAAATAGCCGGATGGCCGTAAATATGGTTAATTCAGTGGAAGATATGCAAGTCGTTTCGGTAATAGCGAGGGCTGGGGCTTAGAGGTTCGATACAGGTCTCGATAGATGGCGGTGGATGTCAATTGAACTTTAGGGAATAGTTATAATTTATTAGGCTGTGGCTTCACACATGTTATTTAGTGATATTGCAATGTGTTTCGATAAACCGAGGTATCTATTTCCAATGTATAATATGCCGAGCCCTTTTCTCGTCGTTCGTGCAATTTTTGTCATTTGTATGTACTTAATCCTTAAGAAGAAGGCATCTTTAACACAAGCCAGCATGTTGATTGAATTCACTTAACATATTTGAAGTTAGGATTAATAACTGATATTTGGCTGATTTTCCCACTAATAAAAACATATTATATTACATCAGCAGAAATGTTAAAATGTTTTCAAGAGTTAGTAATAAATTATAACTCTGTGGCCCTATTAAAAAACGGTATAAGTTTCATGCTATAGTTGTTCGTCACTTGTACCCTTTTTTACTAGGGTCACAGAAATACAACTATACTATCCTTATAGCCCAAACATCACATTCGTTATCTCAAAATGACACTAATATTCGGTGGAAAGAATTATTACGAGTCGATAACTCCATTCACTGGACTTGTAACCATAAAATATCCAATAGTGTATTCCAAAGACTCGCCGAACACACGTCAACTGTTTGGACCGATCTGATTAATGGATGGACATGGACTTATCCATGTAATTTTGGTGGTGCCGGCTTAGTGACACCAACCCATCTCCTCCCGCGGGTGTCGTATGAGGCGACAAAAGGAAAAAAACTGACGGATAGGTAGCAGTGGCAGCCGAAACCTCATCAATAGTTGCTGCCGTCGCAACCCGCCTGGCGAGTATGTGTACGGTAACTTTCCCCAAGGTGATACAAGCCATGTTTAGGGAAGGCTATGTCCAGCAGTGGACATCTTACGGCTGAAATAATGATATTGATGAATCACACATACCCCGGAAAAGTGTGTAGGTTTTTAGACCCGGGTATGTCCTTAAACTACGTCCAACAACGAGAGGTAGGGCACAGCGAAGTACCATCACGCTTGAGTCTGGAGAAGCCCAACTAGGGAAGTACCTCCTCCTTACAGAAGACCACAGCCATAATAGCACTGCTACCTTTCAGGTATGTAGTGTTGTGTGGTGAGTAAGGTTCCCAAGGCTTAACCCCCTTTAAAGGCCGGCAACGCGGTTGTAACTCCCCTGGTGTTGCGGGTGCCCATGGGCGACAATAATTGCTTACCATCAGGTAATCCGCCTGCTCGTTTGCCGCCTTTGGGATAAAAAAAAACACATCTTCAGGTCAATCAACAGTGGTTTGTTCTACAATTCGATCGGTATAAAGAATTAGAACGAACAGCCACGCCGTAATGATAGGACCGACATAAACTAGACCTGCAATCGGTGAGATAAAGTCCCGTAAAATCAGAAACAAATTCCTGGGCGCCAAATTATGGACACGTGTTTTATCTATGGGGTACAGTTGTAAACTGCGCTTGTTATTGAACGAACGCGGAATAGGGCTATTGGATGGACATAAACAGAACCTAGTGCGGTTTAGTTGGTTTTTGTTATCGGTCGGTATAACCTAGAGTGTCGATGGCCGCAGAGACAAGTTCTAGTGTCAACTAGTGGGCGCAATAATTGGCGTGGCCGTATCTCGAGGCGACATACTTAGTCTACCCGTTCCCTTCCAACAATATCAATTAAAGAAAAAAAGAAAAAGTAGTCTATCTAAGTTTTCCCTAGGGACTACGGTATGAGGTTCTTCAAAACAGGAGTGTATCAGTTCTTAAAGGGTAGGCAACGCGCATGTGAATCGTGTGGAGTTGAAGGCTACGGCAACTGCTTATCATCAGGCGGGATGTGTGCTTGTTTGCCACCGCCGCTAGCCGGGCAGGTTTTAGGGGCAGGCCTATGTCCAGCAGTGGACATCATCTGGCTTTGAAACCCTTAACTTTCACCATGTCCACAGGAAAGACACTAAATAATTGATCTGTATAATCCGGTTTTTTTTTCATGCTGGCCGGTATTTTTTTTTTTTTATGACAAAGGGTTAACCCTACGCATTTCGAATAGAGGTCGCCCCTTATATATGTAAGTACTGCATACCTTGATAATGATTTACTTCGTGGGGGTTGTAATTTCAGAAGCCGACCCGTGGGGCAAGTTTGCAAATAAATTTCGGTGTAACAATATACGTCTGGAAAATAAATTATAATATGGAATTAAATTAATTTACCTTCACAAATTAGCGGGCTCGAAGCTCGTGTATTTTGTGAACAATTTAAAGTTCAATTGAACAATACAAATAACAATGTACAAATGGCATTCTCCGCCAATCAACCATTAGGCTAGGCAGCTACATATGGTTGGTGGTTGGCAGGAGAACTTAATAAATAAAAATTTAAACTAGCTACTCCTCGCGACTTCGTCGACCAACCATAGCCGTCTTTAAAGTATGGTTGCTGGATAAGAAATATCCTATGTCCTTTCTCGTAGCTCAAAATCTCTCCATACCAAATTACATCCCAATTGGTTCAGCGATTTAAGCGTGAAGAGGTAACAGACAGACTGACAGAGTTTTAGCATTTATAATATTAGCATGGACTAGTATGGATAGATATGAATTTATGATATATAAATAGAGGCCTACACAGATATGGTTACATAATACTACATGATGATTGCACCATATGATGCATTCAAGGATCATCGGAAGGAAAATTTAAATATTATTATACAGGCCGTCCAGCGGCTATGCCACAAGAGGAAACGAAAAATAAAATACAAATTTAAACTGCGTTCATTTTTAAATCATTATGTGGTTTGACTGGGAATTAAACCCGCTACACGAGAAAAAAAACCCGTAGCTTCATCATACAGATCGAAAAGGTTCCATTATAAGCATTATATTTTGCTAAATAACATAGTATCAGAAATAAAAGAAAGACCATGAATTTAGATTCACAATTATTTTATCAAATACTCAAAATGAGTCCCCATAAATCCAATTTTATTGAACACAAAGCCGCACTCTTTTGATTATTTCGTCTTCCTTTTATTAAAATAATGTCTTCTTTCAGTAAAATGTTCCATACAATATTCAAGGTTTCCCTTCATATGGCTGTGGGACGCCCTGCATGTGTTATCCTTGATTTTTCAATTTACTTTTCCATGGTTTCATTAGAGTGTGTGATACAAAGTTAATTTAACAACTAAACTTGTTACTTTTATATCTAAATCATGCGAAGTACAGACAAAACCAATTTCAACATAACGTTGAATTTAAACGTGTTTTTACACGTGTGAACATAAACAACATACATTAATCTCGAAGTCCGCGGAACAATGTTATCCAATCATAACGCTATAAATAGTGACCACTTGTCCCGTCGCCGTTGTGTTGGTAACATTGTTCAGGTCTGGAATACATTTGTAGAACTTCGTCACTGTGCAAACTCAGCAGTTACATGTATCGTGTGCAAACATTGTCTGAGTACCCGCAAATGGGACTCAAAAGCTAATTGCATATCCCTCAGCTCTTACATTTTCGTGTAGAACCCTGATTTTGCTAGTAGAATTATATATTGAAAGACGTTTAACGAGGTTTCAAAGCAAACTTTTAGTTCTTGACAATAAGTCTGGCCTAGTGGGTAGCACTGAATATGAAGCCCACGGTTTTGGGTTCTCATGCCAGTAATGGCATTTCTTTGTGTGATAATGATAAGCACATGTATGTTCCTGGATTCATGGATATATTCTATGACGACCGGTCTGGCTTAGTGGGTAGTGACCCTGCGTATGAAGCCGATGGTCCTGGGTTCGATTCCCAGTCTGGGCATTTATTTGTGATGAGCATAGATATTTGTTCCTGAGTCATGGGTGTTGTCTATGTATTTAAGTATTTATATGTATCTATCTATTATATATATCGTCGTCTAGTACACTACAACACAAGCCTTATTGAGCTTACCGTAGGACTGGGTCGATTTGTGTCAGATTGTCCCGAAATATTTATTTATTATTTATTTATTTATTATTATTCTATGCAGTTTATATTACTATATATATCGTTGTCTGAGTACCCACAACACAAGCCTTCTTGAGCTCACCGTGGGGCTCAGACAATTTTTGTAAGAATGTCCTGTTATATTTATTTATCTATTGTTTACAAAAACCCGCTAAGGCCAGCAACGCGCTTGTGACTCCCCCGGTGTTGCGGGTAATAGTAATTGCTTACCATCAGGCATCCGTCTTTTCGTTTGCCATCTTTATCATAAAAAAAGACTAAGGAAACCTAAAAATGATTTATCTATTATTGTGATAATATTTTCGTATTGTGTTTTGATTTCATACGTAATGTATATATTTTATGACTCTTATGATACAAATGTCAAGTAAACACAGTTTTTCTTTTGTTTTTATTTGCGTTCCCGGCTTATAGATATACGATTTGTGGTCACCGTAGCAATAAAAACCCAAGTTATAAGTTATTTTCGGCCATTTGTCAAAACTGTCGCCATTGTAGGCGGAAATGTTTAGCGAGGAAAAATATTATTGAATAACTATTGAATTCATTAAGAAGAGTTTTCAACGAGAAATACATTTTTCATAAAATGCTTTCACGTATTTTACTGATCAACAAATAACACAGAAGAGAAATTAAATATTTTTATGCTTTGCAACTATTATTCGAAACGGAATGAGTTTCCGATATTTCGGCACTGGTTCAAGCTCCATACAACAACATACTGTGAAGGTTGTGACCTTCACAGACTTCTTGATGATTGTGATTCCTGGCTGGCCTAGTGTCAGTTCTTAATTTAAATTCACAATAAGAGGTAATTAGAGGTAGAGATGATAATTATTTCACAATGAGAGGTAGGGCACAGCGATGACCATCACGCTTGAATCTGGAGCAGCCCAACTGGGGGATAAAGCTGCTGTCGCGTCCGTGGGCTTTAGCTCTAGATACCCACACGTGTCCCCTGGGTAGCGCCAAATGACCAGCACTCTCTGGTGGTAGGCTTTATAGCCGCGGCTTGTCACCACCCTCCTGCCTAAGCCATGTCGCTAAATGATCTCCGGATCGTGTTCCGACATGAAGGCAGTTGTAGCCATTTTCGGAAGGCGGGTCTGAACGGTATTGCTTTGCTTGCTAGCCGGTTTCAGTGCCATCAATTTGTTGCACCGGATGCCTGGTCGCGGAGGGTAGCGGGATCCGAAGCACGGTTCTCCGCTGGCCGACCGCAGGTAGTTGGGGGCCCAAGTAGGGACTTAGCTAACCCCGAAAGGCTGCCCCGCCAACTGTAGAAAAATCCCGGAGGCGCGCTGGCAGTGCCGGCTTGCGACCGGAGAGAGGACCCGGACAGCCGTCTTCGGGGTTCGAGCGTCCCGCAGTCTCCAGATCAGGCTTCCAGCGTAGCAGACTGTTTTGTGTGCTGCTGGGCGAGCAGCCCAGCATCTGCTCAACCGCTGCCTTCCAGGCCTATTCACATTTTTCTAATGGCAAAAAACAAACACAAGAGCAAGTGTTCTTTTCAGCGGAAGCACGTCCTCTCACTCACAGTGCACCTCTCGAACATCCGAGGCCTGCACTCCAATCTCGTGCCAGTCCACCACCATCTTGAGACTGAGAAGCCTCACTTGCTCTGCCTCACCGAGAGACGCAGATCGGATGTCCTATTGACGCGTCGTACCTGCACTACCCGGGATATGCCCCTAGAGGCACATTTTGTGCAGAAGGCTGGTGTGTGCGTGTTTGTTCGCGATGACATCTGCTATCGGCGTCTCCGTAACCTTTGAGGGGCCTAACCTTTCCAGTTTATGGCTACTGGTGGACCTCGGTATTGAGCAAATTGTTTACGCCGTGGTTTACTGATCACACAGTGACCAGGAGACAACCAGGCTCTTTGAGCAACTTAGTGATGCGGCGGGTGTGGCTCTGCAACGGTACCCAGTGCGCAATTGGTTTTTCTGGGGGACTTTAATGCTCATCACGAAGAGTGGCTGTGCCCATACCAGTTCACTGATCACGCAGGGAGAGAGGCGCGCAAGTTTGCATTATCGCTGGATCTCTCAGCTGGTCGACCAACCAACCCCGCATTCCGGATGCTTTGCGAGTCACGCGCCTAATTGCCTGGACCTTCTGCTTTGACAACCGATCCGGACAGATATAACGTGTCAGTGTCATCCCCATTGGGAACTTGACCACACTGTCTGGTGAAATCTGTGTCGCACCACTCACCTCCCGTCCTTGGCCCGAAGGGGCTCGCGCCGTCGTGTGTGATACAAGTCAGTGTGATTGGGACGAGATGCGGCATTTCTTTGCATCCTATCCTTGGCAGCCAACTTGTTACAATAGCTATGATCCGTCGAGCTGTGCAGCAGCCGTTACTGACGTGTTGCGGCGGGGTATGGAGTATTACATCCCTACTCTGACGTAGCTGTTGGTGGCGCAGCTCGCCCGTAGTTTAATGCAGAGTGTGCTCAAGCGGAAGCGCAAAAGCACGAAGCGTATTTATCATGGGTCGATGCTCGCAGCTGCAAAGCTCCGGATGTATGCATTGAAACAGTTATTTAACAAAGCTGCCAAGTTCTGCAAGAAGGTCATGCAGAAAGCTCGATTCCTCCATGTTCGTCGTCTAAGGGCAAACCTTGCCGCATACCCATCTGGGAGCACGTTTGGTCACTCGCAAACCGGTTGAGTTGAATTTCTGTCGTCCATCACTGCCTCCGCTGCTGAAACCAGACGGTTCACTGGCCCACACTGCGGAAGAGAAAGCGAACTTGTTTGCCTCTCTATTTGCGGAAAATTCACATTTGGACGCTGGTAATTGCCGTACTCCCTCTTTGCCCCGCTGCAGTATCAATGGCTGAGGTGCGTATTCACCAAAGGGAAGTACTGAAGTCACTACGCTGTCTAGATGTGAATAAGGCTAGTGGTCCCGACGGAATTCCAGCAATCGTTTTAAAATGTGTGCCCCTGAGTTGTTCCTGTTTTGACGCGCCTGTATCGACTTTCCTAAAGATGAGAAAAGTTCGAAACGTGGAAGCTTGCTAACGTGCAGCCTGTGCCTAAAAAGGGTAGCCGTGCTGACCCATCAATTATCGTCCCATCGCAATCACTTCCATACTCTGCAAGATTATGGAACGTGTTTTGAACAACAAAGCTCCTTGCGTACCTTGAAGGTAACGATCTCCTCAGCGACCTGGCAATACGGCTTCCGCCGAAATCGGTCTACTGGGGACCTACTTGTACGCTACGCCACCACATTTGGAGCGAGGCCATCGAGAGCGCGGCGAAGCCCTCGCTGTGTCTCTCGACATTTCCAAGGCCTTCGATAGGGTTTGGCATGACGGCCTCCTTGGCAAGCTCTCTGCGTACGGAATCTCCGCTGGTTTGTGCTCTTGGATTTCCGATTTCCTGAGGCGGCGATCTATTAGGGTCGTAGTGGATGGTTGCACACATCAGATCGCATGGTAATAAATGCCGAGTGCCTCAGGGTTCAGTTCTTTCAGCCACCCTCTTTTGCTGCATATAAATGATCTGCTTAAACCCGGTATCTTTGGGTATGCAGACGACAGTACAGTGACTGAGAGATATTTTCTGAGGCCCAAACTACCGGTGGAGACTGAGTCCTTAGGAAAGCTTTGGTTGAGCGAACGAACCAGACCTTGAAGGCCGTTGATGAGTGGGGCAAGCTAACTTGTTAGGTTTAACGCCTCCAAAACACAGGCGTGTTTATTCACCGCCAAAAGGAGCCTTTTTAACTTGACTCTGCTTTCCAGAATGTGTCCTTAACATTACAGACCACCTCGAGCTGCTTTGGGGTTAAATTTACCACTAAGCTGAACTTCAGCGCCACTATTGAGGCCAAAGCGAAATCCGCTGCTAAAAACTAGGAGTCTTACATAGGGTGAAGCGGTACTTCATGCCGGAACAGCTATTAACACTTTACCAAGCGCAGGTTCGGTCGTGTATGGAGTACTGTTGCCACCTTTGGGACGGGTCTGCCAAGTATCAGTTGGCCGCTTTGGATTCAATAGAACGCCGAGCTCGCAGACTCATTGGCGATCCTAAATTAGTGAGTGTAAGGTTGCAGAGCCTTGAGCATCGCCGCAAGGTTGCTAGTTTGTCTGTGTTTTACAGGATACATTTTGGAGAGTGTGCTCAGGAATTGCACGATTTAATTCCGCCATCTCCGTTCCATCACCGGACGTCCAGGCGAGGGGCGCAGTTTCATCCTTACGTTGTGAATATTCCATTCATTCGCACGAAGCGATTCGCTTCTACCTTCCTAATGCGGACTGCTAAGGAATGGAATTCGCTCCCTTCGTCTGTATTCCCGGCAAGATATAATTTGGGTCTCTTCAAGTCAAGAGTGAATAGGCTGTTACTGAACCAGCGTGCTACACCTTCGACCTCGTCGTCACTTACCATCAGGTGCGACTGAAGTCAAACGTTGGTCAGTCTTGCATAAAAAAAAAAAAAAAAAAAAAAAAAAAAACTGGGGCAGTACCTCCTCCTTACAGAAAGCCACAGCCATAATAGCACTGCTACCTTTCAGGTAGGTAGTGTTGTGTTCCTGATGGTGAATAAGGTTCCCAGAGCTCCAATCCCCCCTTAAAGGCCGGCAACGCGCTTGTGACTCCCCTGGTGTTGCGGGTGCCCATGGGCGACGGTGATTGCTTACCACCAGGCAATCCGTCTGCTCGTTTGCCCCCTATATCATAAAAAAAAAAAAAAAAATCTCTTTCGAACATATAACCAGAGAGTTTCTAGATGAGTCAGTGGGAGACAGTCAAAGCGAGTAATTGATTTATCTTGTATTAAAATAATCTTAAATAAAATATTACTTATCATACCTAACAATCATCTTTATTATCAGCTCTCCATCTAGGCGCGAATCCCCCTTACATTTGGTGGAGGTGCGGGGTATCGATACCCGTACCTTCGTAATAGTAACTATCCCGTCTTAAGTAATAGTTAAACGACCATGTTAGCTTCAAATTTTCATGCTTTATCTACAAAATCTTTATTTTCAATATAATGTGTTTAATGTGTTTAATCTTTATTGACAATAATTACACCATTATGATTATGAGTACTTAAGTATTTACTACATTAAATTGAGGCATTGTACTAAGGATGCTGGCGGCATTAAATTTCAAATAGCAATTTAGTAACTGTATTTAATTTGCAACTATAGAAAATCATCATCATATCAGCCGAATGACGTCCTCAGCTGGACATGAGCCATCTCCAAGGCGACCCACATACAGTAGAATCATGCGATCTTTACCTTGTAGTAGTCTTCCCACGCCACGGCTTCCGGTACTTATAAAGACTGGACTAGTTTCTCCTCGCGACTTCGTCGGCCAGCCAGCCCGTCTTTAAAGTATGGTTGCGGGATAAAAATTATCCTATGTCCATTCTCGTAGCTCAAACTCTCCCCATGCCAAATTTTATCCCAATTAGTTCAGCGGTTTAAGCGTGAAGAGGTAACAGAGAGAGTTACTTTGGCATTTATAATATTACTATGGATTATTTAATCTTTCACTATTTACACATATTAATATATTAAGTTAATATGTTCGTTTTTTACATTGTGTTGATGTGTATTTCACAAAACCCCAGCTTTATTTAGAATAAATAAGTACAAAAAGATAAGGGGAAGTTCGCAAATACACTGTCATTTGTCTTCGAACCAACCTTATAAACGTTCTCAAAACGCAACCCCTCAGCGTATATAAAAAAAAAACAATTCAAACTGTTTCACCCGACGCGCTTACCCCACGTTAAAAAAAAATATTTCAAAGGTGTTAAAATGAGACATATGTCGTTATTTACCCAGAAGACGTAAAAACCCCATTTACTTGAAGTATGCTCCAATAAATAGTGGATGTACCCGCTTCATTTCACGAATTTTGGACCTTTATATACTGTAAACGAACAATGCCAAATTTAATGTTAAAAATACATTAACATAAGCCCTTTCCCAAGTAAGGACAATACTTTAACGTTAAAAAGACTGGGGTTAGGAAGGATTATAATTCTTGTAGGGATATCTTTATGGAAGATTTAGGGTTATTTATAGAGAGACTTTGGCATCTAATGTCGTTTTTTAAGAGAGTACCCAGCTGCGTTTGTGTCACTGGAAAAGTATGGGATTAATTAATGGTTGCTGCTTTGGGTCAATCTATTTATCTTACTTTTTACTGAATTATTAATAATTAAAATAAACGTGAGTGTACATTTATCATATTACTTTATTTAAGCTTTATGGCACAACAAAAATAATTACAAGAGGTGGATTTAATGCCTCAAGGCATTCTCTACCATTCAACCATAATATTTGTATGTGATATTTATATTATATATATTTTATTTACTTTAATAAGTTACATTCACTGAATGTATTGAATTACTACTTTCTTGCACACCAAAAAAATAGTTAAAAATTACCACACAGTGGAAAATAAAAGATACAAAGCTAATTTACTTTTGTCTAAACATAGTTTTTACAAATATATTTTACTAGCTGTGCCCTGCGCGTTACCCACGGTTTATTATGGAAAAAACGTAAGCTATGTGTTAATCCAGGGTATCTGCTAACTCCATGCAAAATTTTATTAAAATAGCTCCAGCCGTTTAGACATGAAGAAGTAACAAACAACACTCACTTACTCAAAAACTGTCGCCTTTATATATATTTTTTTTATGACAAAGGTGGCAAACGAGCAGACGGATTACCTGATGGTAAGCAATTACCGTCGCCCATTGGCACTCGCAACACCAAGGGAGCGCGTTGCCGACCTATAAGTGGGTTGGAGCTCATGGAACCTTACTCACCATCAGGAACACAGCACTACATACCTGAAAGGTAGCAGTGCTATTATGGCTGTGGTCTTCTGTAAGGAGGAGGTACTTCCCCAGTTGGGCTGCCCCAGATTCAAGCGCGATGGTCATCGCTGTGCCCTACCTCTCATTGTTGGACGTAGTTTAAGGACATACCCGGGTCCAAATTATTAGTGTAGATAAGTATAACCAAGTGTCAGTATATAACACAGACAATGTATATTAAAAAAGGATTAAGAAAGTCCTAGTTCAATTCAAACTTATCCATTCAAGGATTCTCTTCCAGCTAATGTTATTAAATAACCTAGGTTTTGAGACCTTTAGTTACAAAATATATAGGCTAATTTTCCAGTAACTGGCCACCTTTCAAAAACTGACCACCTGAAATAGAATTCTGTTTACCTGTACCTAAATAGAACACACTTTATTATAGGGTTTCATTTACTAGCCACCCTTTCACTTCAGCCGTAAATCGTCCACTGCTGGACATAGGCCTCCCACAAATATGACTTGTATCATCTTGGGGGTAGTTGCCATAGTCGCCACGCTTGGCAGGCGGGTTGGCAACCGCAGTAGCTGTAGATTGGGTTTCGACGGACACTGCTGCCCATCCGTCGGTTTTTTCCCTTTGTCGCGTCTTACGAAACCCGCGGGAGGAGATGGGGCCACCCTAATTTAGCTTCAAATCTATTCATTATTTATTACAAATCCCAGTTAATTAGTTAATAACAGCTACACATCCGCAGTAAATAAACGTCCAAAACCGCTCGCAGCCGACGTTTGACAAGTGAACCGCGCTCCGATGCCATTAATTTTCGCTACCCAGTTTGCAACTCGGACAAAGATGCACAAAGCGCCAAGTCAAATAAAACCACACGCGGAGGTTAGCGGGGCTAGTTCGGACGTCTACCAAGTGCTCGTTTTATTTACGAGTACACATGAACTTGAGGGTTATGCATACTCAGGAGTACGAAGTAATTTCTGATTAAATTAAAGGGAGCCATTTTGCATTAATTATTTGTACATTGTTTCAATATGTATCAAATTACTATTGAGTTAAAAACATTGTATTCCTTTCCTGTCTATAGTTAACAGCCTATATGTATATAAGTTATGATTTTGTTATCCATTAAGATAGGTACAGAACGAAATTGTGTCTATGCAGCGTAGGGTCTATTTAAAAAAATAGGACTGAAATCATGTCTACAAGAAAGGTCCTAACGATATTTGTTTTATAAATTCAATTAATTTTCATAAATTAAAAAGTTTAAAATTGCCCCGGTATACAATTTTTAATTAAAACCTAATCAAAAAACAACTAGCTATGATTATAATGGTACCTCTTGATTTCCCCTTTACTTGAATCATGCAAAAAACATTTGCTAAAGGATGCCTGCTTAAATATGTCTTAATTTAATTTAGAGACATCGTTTGATGCGATATTAAAAGACAATTTACACAAACCAGTTACCATTCTTAACAGAGGAACCATACTTAACGCTATCGTTCCAACTAACCCCGCTCATTACTCCTTTTATAAGCTACCCGTATTCCCTATGAATATCAAACGTGAGGCATCAAGGACTCTTGCGAACCAGACCCAGTACCGTTACCACAAGTTACAGATGGTAATAACGGCTCTTATAAATCTAAATTTACAATACCTTACTCATTTTAATTATACATAATTATTAATGAACGGGACTTAATAGGTATTAAAACGTCTTACCCACCCTGAGAGGTAAAGATATATGTTTTTACCTCACCTACCGGCTATTGCAGTTTTGAAACGTCAGCCTTAACACGATTCAGTCGCGGTTAATGTATAAGTGAATTAGAAAAATTTAAAGTTTTAATCAAAATCTAATGACTTTTACATGGCGTTCCGACGCCAGTGTTTAAAAAGTATCACAAGCTTCTGTCGTCCGACTCGCCCGAGCTCGCGAGCTGAAACAACACACTAACGACGATATTTCAAGCTGTCAAGCGGCCGGCATTACCCCAACAATGCCACGCTAACAATGTAACCGTATAAAAACGGAATTGATTGATGATTCAGTTATATGTGTCCTATGGAAGGCTGCTGACACTTCTTTCAGTATGTTTCATTGGCTTGCCATATTCAACCTTTTAAATTTTTAAGAAGTAACATTTTTATAAACACCTTTCCCTCGCGATTTCGTCGGCCAGCCGTGCCCGTCTTTAGGCCTATTTTTCACCAGGAGACCATACCTGCGCATTTACGCAACCAGTTGCTCACCACCATCAAATTGTATGCAACTATATGAAGGGTATCTCACCTGGTGTCCACTTGGTTGCGCAAAGCTGCATAAAATTTGTGACTGATTGCGCCGCCATGGTCGCTTTAAAGTATGGATGTGGGATTAAAAATATCCTGTCCTTTCTCGTAGCTCAAACTCTCTCGATACCAAACATGCCAATTGGTTCAGCGGTTTAAGTGTGAAGAGGCAGACAGGCAGACAGAGTTACTTTCGCATTTATAATATTAGTTTGGATGAAAAAGCTATAAACTATTAAAAAGTTATTGAGTATTGCCTAGTTGGTCTGTAATAAGACCGACTATTGGATACACATCAGACAAGGACGGACATGTTTCATCTAATTCATTTGTTATTATTTTATGACAACACTGCTAAATCAGTTTTTTTTTTTTTTATTGAATAAGAAGACTTTTGTACATTTTTTTTTATATTACAAGACCCATAGTAGGCAAAACAACAAGCAAGTTGAGAATAGTCTGTTTCGTATTTTTCTTAAATATGCTTAGGTACTATAGTCTTTAGTAATCTTATTTGTAGGTTATATATTTTTTCTATATAAGTTTTAAAGGTTCAACCGTAAGTTTCCAGTGCATACCCGTGCATTATTTCATTCAATTTAACTTTTTTTTTATAATATCTTTAAGTGTTTGTTCTTCAAATAGTATTACTTTAAGAAAACCTTAAGTTAATATTAGCTAAGTACATTATTGTTGCAACCTGTATACATCTGGCGATAGACGCGGCGACATTTCACCTAAGTACTCCATTCTGTGCACAAACACATCGCACACATACCATAAAACGTTGTTTATTGTTTATAGAAAACACATCTTTGAAATAAACCACACAATACCTCGAATTGACAATGCAATCCCAACACAGAAATTCCATTTTCATTGACAGCGACTAGAACCCTTCACGCGAAGCTTGCTCAGACAGTATTATACTTAGCTACCATCAAAATAGGGTTTCATATTCCGTGTGCGAAATTATGAAAGGATCTCTCGTTTACTGTTGCGAAGGAAATTAGACTTTATATTTAAGCTGATAAAATGCATTTTGATTCGAACCCACCGCCAGGTGTGAAAGGACCGCTAAACGTGTGCCAATCTTAGAGGTAATATAAAATGTGTGGTGTTTGAAAATAAAATTTGTGCTCTGGATTATTTTAAAGTGGAGAAATAAATTCTAGATCACGGCTTTTATTTTGTAGAATCATTGATGTTCTGAAAAATGCAGCTGTGTGAATAGTTTTGATTAAAAGTTTCCAGCTTAATCATCGCGATAAAATGAAAGCGACCTGCAGTGACTTTTAGATTAATTAGTTCAAAACAAGTTTTGCTGTATATAAAGGCTGTGTCGAATTAATGGAATGCAACCCATGCTGTGAGAGTATCTCTCTAATTTATTTGTCGACCGGATTAGTGGCTGTATTTTCGCGTGCATTTTCGATTTGTCAAGCCCCGTGATGGCCGCGATAACGGAATTCATTTGGAAAACACCAGCAAAAATACGGCTTTTATCAATGGATATCTGATTTTGCATTGTTAACGTTTGTGTTTTATTATACACGCATAAAACTGTTATTACGATAACATTGTTTATTGGGGATATTTGCACCAAATTGAGACTGTAAAATTTAGAGTCGCAATCAAATACATTACAGGTAACAAATGTAGCAATGCTATATTCGAGCAAGCTGTAAACAGGTTATAACAAATCGACAATGGAGTTGTAGCTGATCGTTTATGTGCACTGTTCAATCGTTCAGTTTCTTAGTTTAAAGTCTTATATCACGCTTGCGATTTGCAAGCGAGTTTTGTATGGGAGCGAATGCGCCGCGAGTTTGTATGGAAATTGCTTGGATAGCAGTCAAGTGTGATAACGCTCTAGTGTGATATCTTACTTAGACTTCGACGAAGTCAACAGCTGTAAAGACAAAACTACAACTCCTCTCATTTACTTTTTATGTTAATTAAGGGATAAATAGGATGACATGGAGTGCCATTGTAATTTTCATTTTATTTCAATTTTATTATAATGACAAAGACATAATGACCTGACATTCTTAAATTTTCCTTCATCTCGGTTATATCTCGGCAACGGTTAGCAAACTTTAAATAAATAAAATTAAATAATTACAAATAATGTTGTCACTCGTATGAAGCCAGTAGAGAAGTCACATAACCCGCTAACTCGGGGGCAACGGGGATCAAATATTAACCCCTCGGTCACTGATTTATTACAAGACTCACGCTAGACGTGAATGCGGTCTTTGTGTTCAACCCTTCCTACGCTGAATAAACCCGTAAGGTCTAATGGAGTTAACTTAATCATTGACATTTCTGCTTACCATGCAACCGAGATATAGTTTATAATAATACTTATAGAAGGGAATAGTTTTTTTTTTCTTTTTTTTTTTCAATTAGAACATCATAACAAATAAAATATTTGACTTTTTATTTGTCAGGGACATTTAAAATAATGAATAGCTATATGTCTTCTATTCAGTATTTTTTTACAAAAAAGACATTAATACCATTTCATTTTCTGAAGAGATAAAGAAAATGGAAAAATCAACTGCCCCGGGCGAAACTTGAACTCGCGACTCTGGGATACATGACCATCGCTCTACCAACTGAGCTACAGAGGCTTGCCCAAAGGCTGCTAATTTCTCCACCATATCTATCCTTTATTTTTAAGAAATATGATCTCGTTATCAGACGTTTGTGCTTAAAAAAAAAAAACAATTTTATTTAGTTTGTAAAGTTCTGTTTTGTTCACTCATGTTTATTTAGACACTCACGTGACATGTTTCGAACAGCGTATCTAGGTGTCCATTTTCTAGCACTTAGGATATGTACGCACTTTTTGATTTGACAGCTGGTCGGCTGAGTGTTAATCGCGGTTTCATATATTTTTAACCGCAGTGCGTTCAGCCGCATGCGGCTAACCGAGCAGTGCGTACATAGCCTTAGATTGGTTGATGCACCGCTCTCAACGTCAAAAGCTTTTTTATATCGCACATAATCTTTTTTCATACA
The DNA here is from genome assembly GCA_022674325.2 of Grapholita molesta. Lineage (NCBI taxonomy): Eukaryota > Metazoa > Arthropoda > Insecta > Lepidoptera > Tortricidae > Grapholita > Grapholita molesta. The sequence goes on from CP053130.2 coordinate 1,815,500, forward strand.
CGTTCACTGCGGCACGGGGTTGATTCGACCCCGCAACAGTATGGTTAATTTCGATATTAACTCATTGCCGCAGTGAAGCTGTTAATTTCCAATGAAATAAGTTTACTCGACAAATAAAAATTCACAAATCATTTTAGTACTAGCTTTAAGATTCACTCAATACGCCTGCGTTTGTTTGTACTGTAGTGAATCAACTATTTGTTGTTGTTATTCTTTCCCATCAGCCAGGGGATAACTGAAGCATAGTTTGTTAAAAGAAATGTGCCACTGCGTTCTACTAACACGCTTGGTAGGTGACCCATCATGGAAGGCACACACCACAAATATGACTGTATGTTTTTATTTAGATGCAATTAAACTGTGGTTTTAAGAGTGATCCAGGGGAACCAAACCAATGCAACGAGGGCCAATGAATAGTTGAATGAGTCACAAACCAAAAACAGTAAACTTATAACAATAATACGATGTAACTCCTTTTGTGCGCGTGAAACTCAAATCTTACAAGCAACAATATTTCTTCTCCCAAACTCCAGCCCATATATCTTACCGCGGTTATCTTTTTAAAAAGATTAATAATTTAAAAAATTGTCTATTACGAGAGTCCCTTAACGTTTAAGGAAGCGTGGCTAACTCATAAATATTGTGAAAAATGTGGCCTTAAAAGTGATAAAGGCCGGTAAATTTGAGGAAGAAGTGTAAATGAGTACGACGTTTAGCGCACCATTTTTTTATGGCTGTGGCAAATATGCCTTTTGTTAGTTAGTCAATATTCAAGTTTATCAATCTTATTTTTATCATTGCTCGTATAGGTGCTATTATTCTTTTGAAACTGGATAAAATATAGACTAGTCACTAATGAGGGAAGTAGTTAGATGCAAGTTTAGACTATCTTTTTAATGTTTACCGTTAAAAAACATTTAAAAATATCAGAAAGAAGAACACCATTATACAAAAAAAAACTTCTGCCAAACCGTGGGACAGTAATTTGGCAGAAGGGACTCCCTCGAGACATAGGGGTAGATTTGGCTAATTTCCTAGTTATTTTTTAGCAATATCATTTTCGTAAATTTTGGCAGTGGCAAAAAAATAGTTATAACAGTTTTATTTATAATTTCAAACGCTTTCGTTCTGTATAGTTAAAAATTCGATATCTCTTAAAAAAAACCTTTACGACTAAATTTTAACTAAGACCATTCACATTTGCTCAAAGGGTTTAAACGTCCAGTTTATAAATCATATGGAATTACATTATTGTGAAGAGAAGCTGTTAATAGTTATTTGTTATGCAAGGCTGCAAAGTGGTTATTTGGCGCTAGTGTTGAAATTGAAAGCTGAGCAAGCGAAGGAAGCTAAGATTGAACCATGAGCGAAGCGAATGGTTCAAAGATAGATTCCTGAGCGTAGCGAGGCTTTCAAGACACGAGACGCCAAATAATTTTGCAGTCATGCGTAACACACAATTTTTCACCTCACTACAGCGAGGAAAATTCGAGCGGCAAGAAAAACAAGAAAACAAAACTTATCGCGCGATTTTTCAGGGAAATCATATCGGCATCGCTACTAGAATCATTCATTTTTATAGTTCAAACGTTGAGTTCAAAGAGCTTAGCACAGGAAAAATTCGACAAATTTACGTAGATTGTGATACTGATAACATAAAAATTTAAAAAAATTTTTTTCGGTTGCGTTCATAAATTACAATATTATGTAAACCTATATTTCAATTACTTTATGTTAATTAAACTGAAATACTATAAGTATATATAATAAAACCTATTTGACATAAAATAAAGTGTAGGTAAAAATAAAAAAAGTTAAAAATCTGTAATCAAAAACATGTTTCTGATTGGTTATTATCTATGGTTATTATGAAGTCACCGCGGTACTGCGAACATCGAAGTTCGTATATTGCAAGCATCTTTCTCTTTTACTCCAATGAAAGTGACAGAGACAATCGTCCGAAATTTACGTATGTCGTTTTTCGCGGTAGCGCGCCAGTTACGCGTTGAAGGAGTTTATACTTAAAAAAAAGTTTCATGCACCACAGAGAATTACAATCATCGGCTTCGAAATTCGAATGACTTTTGCACGCTAGCGGATAAAATAGGCTTTTCCACGCAGATTTTGCGCTATAAACTAAGGTTTTCCGAGCGAGTGAGGTGAAAAAATAATTGTTTTTAGTGTCTTACATTTAGTCATGTCCTTTACGCAAATTTAACCCAAAGGCATCGCCATGGGATTTCAAGCGACAAATTAATTTAGGATAATTATTATGTACTTAATAGCATTAATTACCTCGCCTGGGAAATTGAGTGTTGTATTACAGTTGACAACAATGTTTGTTTGCCACTTGTGCCTTGAAACCCTCGCAACCCTCAAGTTAGTGTACTCAAAGAGAAACACAGGAAGATTTTGAAATCTTTCATTTGTAGAGATCTCAAAATATGAGGTAAATATTAACTTTGTCTCTTGTAAAATAAATCATCTAAACGTCCGGAAAAATACACTTTTACGAATAAAAAAAAAGAAAAACAAATTATTTTTAAATATTTATATCTGACCTGGGACACCGGTGTTTTTAGTGACTTTTTCTTATGTGTTTATACTTTTTAATCTATGATAGGCGAGTATTTTTCCGAATACCTACTAGTGAATATACGAGTATTTCCCCGAATACGCTTTTAGTAAATTTTTTAAGTTCCATTTAGCTATTTAGTCTGCGCAGCAAGCATTTAAACCGGCCCCTTTTTGTTTTGTTTGCCAGAAATGGAAGCAGTTTATCCCATTTAGCAGGCGAGCTGTTTGTTACTACAAAATTCAGAGTGAAACGACTGCAGACACTCAGTACATCGGGTAAAAAGAATTGGCCAACCGTTTATATTTACGCAAGAATGTCTCCGAGTTGCATATTTATATTTTAACATGGCTTAAGTAAGATTAGTTTTGCGAAATGATAAATCAGGTAAACGTACCATTGCTTGACACGCGAAGGTCCTGTAGGCAATCGGGCTGCAGATGAAGAAATATGTACACGTGATGGTTTATATACCGTTTATTTATACAAATTAACACACAGTTAGATAGATATTTACACATTTCTTTCATACAATACTCCACAAAAACATTAACAACAGCGGGAGCAAAATACGAACAGAGGCTCTAGTGTAAGTTTCTTTTGACGTAAAAAAACGTTTACGAACGTATAAGTGATAATGTTATTTATATGGGAAACGCAAACGTGTTCGTGACGTAAAGTTAAGTTAAAAACTTACACTCAGGGCTCTGTTTAATTTTTTTATAAAACAAAAGACGCGCGCTCAGCGCGGCATGCGTTGCGGCCAGTGCGCGCACCATTGAGGTTGGTACCATTTCCCCATTATACAGGTCCAATGAATGACACTCTTCTGTCACATGTAATGACAATGATTTAGGGGAAAAAGTAGCCATCATTAGTACGCCGTTGGGCGTAAATTTCGTATTCGTTTTTTTTTTTTTTATTTGAACGACCGAAAAGAAAAACTATGTTTGTTGAAATTCTATGAATCCTAGAACAATGCGTGGTCGAAGTTTAAAATTCAGATGTGATATTGTACATTTTACTCGTATTTTTTCCATGCGCGCATATATACGTTTTTACATTTAATACTCTCTGTATAGATGGCGCCCAACGTGGGGCCAGTGAAATATAATATTGCCTTGAATGCCGATCAAAAAGATAGAAAAAAACTGCGGTTATTTCTATAAAATATGTGCGGCGGTGCGCAACAAAGGTTGGATGTATTGACATTGCTGGTTTTACTTTATGCAATCAACCGACGGTTTTTTGACGCCATTTTTACGTTTTGTCTATTGTTGGTTCATCGTTGTGAAATGGTACGTGCATTTTAAATTAATTAAACTCGTTACACGATGCACTGTCTTGTTACAATTAATATAACCATCATTAGTATTAATAATAATGATATCATATATCATCGATCATTTTAGCAATAAGACGTTCACTACAGGAACCGAATCAACATCTACTGCGGTCGTCAACCGGCCTGCCAAGCGTGGCGAATATGGCAACACCACATTGTAAACTTACAATAGCTAAGACGTGCTACTCACCGCATCAAAAAACGACCTGTTTCGTGGTCCCCGAGGGGACTTGGTCGAACGTCAGTTCTTTTTGAATCTTATTGCAATTTCCATAGTCATAATTCAATAGACGGTTAAAATGACCAAAACTTTCTATGCAGTAAGTAGCATGTGCGAACTTGACATTAGATAAAGAGTTAGCCTTAGGGGGCATTTAAAGCTAAGAACTAACAATAATTTAATAGATTGTGGATCTATATCGGCCTGTCGAATTTTTTTAGTATATTTTTCTTTCGTAGACATATTCTTTGATATACCAACGTTTGGTCGAACTATTAAAATGTCGAAAATCGTTTGGTCGAAATTGTTTGGCATAAACTTATTTGGTCGAAAAATACGAGTAACATTTATATGAAAACTGTTAGCACTTAATTACTCATCGTACCTAAAGGTGACTCTGGGACTATATTTCCGTTTCTATAGCGAGTCGGGTGTGTTGGAGATGCAAGATACCTAACACTCCTCCTCGCTTCGCTCGTAGTCGTACCTAACGATGACTTTGGGAATGTATTTTTCTTTCTTGATGGTAAGTCGGGTGTGTTGAGGACGTAACATACCTTTAGGACATTGTAAGTCAAGCTAAATAACAATTAGATCTAACAATGTTATGGATTTTACCTTGTAGTAATTAATATTTTAGGTTTCTAAATTGTAGACCAAAAAATTTTTGGACATAAAATATGTATGTAAAATATTCTTTCTACTAAAAAAGAAGTATGCCATTAAATGTTATACCAAACATTTTCAACGAAATAATTTTAGACCATACAATTTTAGAGCATGCGACGGGCACCCATAGATTGTATATTTTGTAAAATATGTAGGGTTGAAAAGCAATATTATTTTTTGTTGTATCAAGCTACGACAAAAAATAACGTAGCGAATTATGTAGCTATATAATAAAACCGCAGAATATTAAGTCCAAGGAAAGTATTTCTCTTAAAGTTTTAAGATTCTCCGGCGATCTTGTGAGTTAACTGTGGAAATGCAAGGTTCGTGCTCCTTTTTTGATTAAGATTAAAATGAGCTAAATTCATAACTGGTTTGCTTAAAACGCTATTCATTCTTTTGAAAGAATCGTTTAAACTTAAATTAGTTTTTGCTGAAACGAGTGTTTAGTAAATTTTTAATGTACTAGTTTTGCTCGAGACTTAGTGCTATGCACGTGCACGGAAACCCATTACACATTCACATTTCAGCCGTGTGCAGTCCACTGCTGGACATATGCCTCCCACAAATATGACTTGTATCATCTTGGGGGTAGTTGCCATAGTCGCCACGCTTGGCAGGCGGGTTCGCGACCGCAGTAGTTGTAGATTGGGTTTCGACGGACGCTGCTGCCTGTCCGTAGGATTTGTCCGTATGTCGCCTCTTGCGACACCCGCGGGAGGAGATGGGGTGGTGCTATTCTAGTCAGCCGGCATCACACAGCAAACCCATTACCAGTGTATCAATTACCCCATGTCTCCATCAAGATTTTAGTCTATCTGTGCGCCATGTTTTATGTGAATCCGTTCCTCCGTTATTGCACACTTCACAAACTTTAACATTGTTAAGTAGAATTACATCTATGTACTAAGTGCTTACCTTTTTTTTTAATACAAGACTGATGCACCTAATGGTAAGTGTCGACTAGGTCGACAGTGTAGCACTCTGTTTCAGTAACAGCCTATTCACTCTTGCCTTGAAAATACCCAAATTATATCTTTCCGGGAATACAGACGAAGGGAGTGAATTCCATTCCTTAGCTGTTCGCAATAGGAGAAGGAATGTATGTCTCTTTCTATAATTGATTAAAGTTTTTATCCATCTATGTTCTGGTTTTATGTGTAATTCACAATCATGTCAGATTTATAAATAAATAAAGGTGTGAAATATAAAAATCAAAAACTTACGGCTCCACCCGTCATCTAACGCTCGTTTTGGGGGCAAGCAATAGTGATGTTGCTTCACATAATTAGTCGATTCATTTTTATCTATAAAAGTTATTTGGCAAACAAAAATTCAAGTCACCAAGTAATCTTAATCTCATTCATTCTCAATGGAAATTACTTGGTGACTATTTCAAAAATTTCACAACAAATTGACTATCGTACCCAAGATTTTTTGACATGTTATGTGAGTGAGTAAATCAACTTCATTTTTTATCGACTTAGATTATTATCATAACTAGTCAATTACCTGCCCCTAAACTGAGCATAAGATAACGGGGTGTACTTATGACCGTGACCTAAAATAATAGTGTCTATTAAAGGTATCGATCTTAGCACTGCCACCCGCGCCGCTGCCCGCACCGCTCTTGATGTCAAAACCGGTTGAGGGCGGTCCGAAACCCGAGCCGTTGTATTGCACGGCTAGTTTGTATTATAAGTAGCTGTGTAAGTGTAAACTCGAATGCACAGAAATCCACTAAAAGGTTACTTAGAACGAGTAGCACGTTAAGCTAAAGTTATTCTAGCGTTCGTTTAGTGCTAATTAGTTTAGTTCCCGGGTCAGCCGCTAATAATGAATGTTAGGTCAAACTTGGCCAAGCCGGACTTGGGTAAGGGCACGCTTTGAAACAGGCTTTCTGGTAAATACTCTTATACCAGTCATAGACGTTTACTGCTGGGCGAAGTCTGTCCCATAGCCTGGAACACGAAGCGATCTCTAGTTCTATGCCAGCTACAGCATGGAGATAATGCCATAATCGCTGGCAGTAAAATGGCAATCGCAGTATATTCAATCACTCTTAAATCACTGGTAGAGAATGCCACTACGCAGTAAGTCTGTCATTTGTACATTTTTTTAATATTGCAATAAAGTTTAAATAATTAAATAAATAAAGAACGCTGCTTCTCGTCTTCTGTTGAATTTTTCACGCAATTGAAGAATAATACCCAAGTCAATAAAAAAAAAACTCAAAGCCGTATGGTTCCATATTATGTCTTCGTTATATTTTACATCGTGGAACGTCAACATCATGTCTTGGTATATTGTTTGGTAATGTAAGTTGCAAATTTAAAGTGAATCGTTTTTAATACGAATGTTTTTAAATGTGTCAGCTAGTCAGAGTCAGTATTGTCTGGTGAGCACTGTCGATAGCCGCGACAGATCTAAACGGTGACACACGTGGATAGGCGCAATAGGTCAACGTAGGCTGGACTGCTTGACCAACTGCATAGTAAGTATGTAAGTGATCGCTCCCCGCTCGGCTCCGGCCACAGCCTTACTATAGGTGTTCGGACGTCGGCAACTCTAATCCGGAATGCAAGCAAGAACTATTTGTGCAGTTAAATGGATAGTTTCGCCGGTCTTAGTTAACGGCGGGTCAGGCTTCATTGTGTGCACGTGTCAGTGCTAGTTACCTCTTTTTAATTAGTTGAAACCTCTAGCCGCGGCCTGTAAAGATGTCTCCGATTTAATTATGTTTTCAACTTGAAACTTACATCACTGGATTTAAGGCGGTGAGTCAATTTTTGTCTGTAGCCCAACGAAAACTGTTGAACTGTGAGAAAGTTAGTTAACCTGAGCCCTTAGTGTAAGTTTTTAACGTAACTTTACGTCACGAATGCGTTTGCGTTTTCCATATATAAAAAAATATAATAACATTATCACTTACGCGTTCGTAAACGTTTTCTTATGTCAAAAGAAACTTACACTAGAGCCTCTGGAGTCGGCTTTTATTAGCGCCCTGCTGCTAGCTATCAGCAATAGATCGCCACAGATGTCGCTATCATCGTCATCATCATTATCTGCCCACGTTTACATCACAAAAGAAACTGAAATACTCAACGACAATTTTCACACAGAATTTTCGTATAAATTATGTTAAGAATGAATCAAAGAGTTACACTGACTGTATATGAATAATAATATATTAAATACGACATTGTTATAGTCCATTATGTATTAACATAAATGTAGAATAATAATTAACTAATCCAGCATACACTAGCGCTAGTTCAACACAACATTTTACGACCCAACATAACTCTACATAATTTGCATGCATGTCCGTCCGTACAAATATTTCTCGAACTACCCTTCAGGGTCCTATCACGTTGTGAGTGGGGTTCACAACCGGTTGTGTTGTTAATCTGGACTGTGAGATAAATGAAAAGAGTTGATATTCCAGTGACGGCTGCTGTTTCATTATCTGTTTAGAGGTTTGTTGTATAGAATATTTAAATTATATTAGTGGATGCCTACATTATTTTTAGGTGAATACACGTGAATACATTATAATTATAATGAAATTAAAACTGTTGTGAGCCATGTTAATACTACCCAGTTAAATACAGATAAACTCACGTGTACTTATACTTATACACCTTTATTAATTAATGTGATACTACATCTTCACCCCGAGCGGTGTGTCTTGACTTTGCTTGAAACTGGGTAGGTGCCAGAGTTTAACAGTAACATGTCACCTAGTACCACATAAGAACACGTGAGTTTACATTTCAGCCGCATGCAGTCCACTGCTGGACATAGGCCTCCCACAGATATGACTTGTATCACCTTGGGGGTAGTTGCCATAGTCGCCACGCTTGGCAGGCGGGTTGGCGATCGCAGTAGCTGTAGATTGGGTTTCATATTTCATTGGGTGCATCCGTAGGATTTTTCCCTTTGTCGCATCTTACGACACCCGCGGGAGGAGATGGAGTGGTGCTATTCTAGTCAGCGGGCATCACACGGCACGTGACTTTATCCGTTTGTTAAGTATTGTAATTATATTCAAATCAGTCATTTCTAATGCAAAAGTTAAGCTTAGCAAAATCATTCCTTGGCCTTTTAAATACTTTTGTTTTTATTTTATTTCAAAAGAAACTACACTCGGATACACGATGTCTTTACAAAACTCAAGCAAACAGCAATGACAATGACATATATCGAGTAGGAAACAACTAATTCTTTTTTTTTTTTTTATGACAAAAGGTGGCAAACGAGCAGACGGATTGCCTGATGGTAAGCAATTACCGTCGCCCATGGGCACACGCAACACCAGGGGAGTCACAAGCGCGTTGCCGGCCTTTAAGGGGGGTTAGAGCTCTGGGAACCTTACTCACCATCAGGAACACAACACTACATACCTGAAAGGTAGCAGTACTATTATGGCTGTGGTCTTCTGTAAGGAGGAGGTACTTCCCCAGTTGGGCTGCCCCAGATTCAAGCGTGATGGTCATCGCTGTGCCCTACCTCTCATTGTTGGACGTAGTTTAAGGACATACCCGGGTCCAAAATTTGTTTCTTAGAAACTTATATACGAAATATCATATGCATTGCAAGAAAACATGCATAGCTCACAGTTGTTTTATGAAGTCTCCAATATCCTTCAGGCCAGCGAGTAGACCAAAGTTTGACGTCTTGCATAAGATAACAGGAAGCCTACTCTAAATAATTATAATAGTATACAAATATTGACGAACGGTCTGGCCTAGTGGGTAGTGACCCTACCTATGAAGCCGATGGTCTTGGGATCAAATCCCAGTCAGATAATGTATTTGTGTGATGAGCACAGATATTTGTTCCTGAGTCATGTGTGTTTTCTATGTATTTAAATATTTATGTGTATCTATCTATTATATATACCGTCGTCTAGTACCCGCAACACAAGGCTTCCTGAGTTTACCGTGGGACTAGGTCGATTTGTGTAAGATTGTCCCGATATATTGTTGCGTTAAGCAAAATGCAAGCTAATTAATCTGTGGCATTATAGTATATATCATTTGAATGTAACAAGTTGCCTCGAGTCCCAGCGAGGCAGCAGTCGGACCGAGTGTCGATTGACGCCGTTCGGGGGCACTGCTGCGAGGCTGCCCATCCCCAGGGAGGACATGTAATTATCATGGCCGGCGTATTCAGAATTCAAACTTATGTAGAAATGCATTGCAATATGTTTAAATTCATTTACTTTCGTTAAAAACAAGGTTTCATTAACATTTATTTGGTCACTCGCAATCCGTGACGTGTCAACGACGCTCCAAATTTAATGAATCAGTCTCGATACCTAAGACCAATAAACTCGCAGCTCATAGCTTACACCGTAAAAGCAAATACTTATTCCATTCTTTAAATGACGAGAACGGCATAATGTGAAAAGAATATGAATAAATACCGTAAAATTATAGTCCAACAGTGCGACTATGGTCCACAACTTAAATTCATAATTAAGTATCAATCGAATGATTTCCTTGTTTCTTTTTTATTCATTTATGAAGAACCTTTGTCTTTTAACTAAGTAATTTAAATAATATTTACAGCTAAAACCAAGATATTCAACTCAGATTTGAGCGATAGTTGGGAGCTTTTGGACTATAGTTAGTTTACGAGAAATAAATATGACGGGCTACATAGGCAGGGTCAATACCCACTAGGCCAGACCTGACGTCAAATATAAGAAGAGATGAAAATAGTGTTGCTAGGCAACTAATTTAAACTCTCACGATTTTTACACATTATTGGAAATAAACGGCAATTCACCCTTGATTTAGCAAAATAAAAAAAAAGTGCGTGTCAGCCTCAGCAGATATGAAAAGTCCCAAAAATTATAATAATAAAATATACAAAAAGATGGTCAAATAATGTGTACCACCTTGGGTATATTATGTTTAAATTAAGGGGTAACCACGTATATTATCTTTAAAAGATACCTCCGATCCGACGTTTCGAGAAAGACATTGTTCATCGGTCTCGGTTAAAGACTGATTTTAACGCCAACGAAATCGAAGGTTTGCTCAACGAGTTTTTAGTCCTAAACCCATAAAACTAAATAACGTGGCCATAATGCATCAACAAGCTTAACCCATAGATTAACCAGCTTAGCACCTGTTCCATGGGGATAAATCTGTAATTCCATTTAAAAAGGTAACAGGTGCCACACAAATTATATGAAACTTGTGACGTTGTACAGAAGTTCGCTATGGAAATAGCGTTACCACGTAGCGTGCGTGGCGGAAATCAGAATATATTGATATGATTTAGAGAGAAACATAGGAAGTAATGATGACAGGATATGCACAGTCAAGGACTAAATCGGGGTAGTCAGCTATAGGGCTGAGATTATATAGTAGGAATTAATTTAAATCAACATTTCCTCTTGAGAACTTATCTGTCTGATTGGCATTCTTCGAAATGGTTATTCTTCGAAAACCTAACTGCTAATTACCTGTTCTAAATAAAATGCATCAATACGTTCGCTGACAGTACTTTGACAGGGATACCCACTAAACACCCTATTTGAAATCCGTCACGTGAACACTAATGTATTTACATGAAGTTTTATATCCTCCTAATGCCCACCATGCAAGTAAAATCCTACTCGAATTCGTTCTTTACAGTGTAGGAAATAGAGTATAATCTCTTTTGTGTCAAAATCGAAGGAAACAAATGAAATTCAACTCTGTTCCAATTGTATAAAATTCAAATTTCTTTAAATTAAGTAGCACTACAGGTAGGTTGGTGGGCCTTAGGGGGATATTATGACAGTACATCAACAGGCAGCGAACGTTTAAAAACAACAGATGCAATATAAATAACATCTTTATTTTCTTAAGAATAAGGTTAATTGGATGGATTTATGAAATTATTGTCTAGGTACTGATTTCAATCGGAAGAGATCGGAACTTTATGCTTCATATTCAAAGCTTCCTATACACCGCGTAGCATTAGGAAAGCAAATAGTTTTAATACTATCCTGACCACATTTAGAGACTAATGTGTACAATAAACCTTTCTGAAATTTACCACTTTTCAGAGTTCCTACCAATTAATCAATGTAGATTTTACTACTATGGAACTTATTGTACGAATCCCTTTTGACACCAAAAGTACAGGAAACAATGGGCATTAAGATAAACAAATAGTTTTATTTGTTTTCAGACATAGTTCCCTCATTAATATTTTTTTTTTACTCAATGTACTTTCAGAAAAAAAAATTTTGCCGAAGTTGATCAAAAAGCATATGATATTTTTAACATATTTTAGCATCAGGAATACGCTTTTAAAATTATTCAGCTCCTTCGTGTTACACAGTGCGTATTTATTTCACACGATGCACATCAGATGCATCTAAAAATCTCGGTGATTTGGTTCACTTGTTAAGGATTCCGTGTGTCGACCTGGCAGTAGCACGTCACCGGTGTGTCTAGTGCATTATGCATTCCCTGCGAGCCGTCAGCTACACCACAACCTACATGCGGTGCATAGTGCATACACCGGCGTTTTATTACTCTTCTCCATTTTCTTATTTTACCAACTGGGGAATTTCCTCCTTATAGAAGACCACAGCCATAATGGCACTGCTATCTTTCAGGTATGTAATGTTGGGTTCCTGATGGTAAGATTCCCAGAGCTCCAATCACCTTTAAAGGCCGGAAACGCGCTCGTGACTCCCTTGGTGTTGCGGGTGCCCGTGGGCGACGGTAATTGCTTACCATCGGGCAATCCGTCTGCTGTTTGCCAGCTCTGTCATAAAAAAAAGCTAACATTATAATGTAAAGACATACCATAAATTAACTCTAAAACTTTTTAAATGTATTCAAAATTATTAGCAACTATCGATTATCATTCAAAAACTTTAAATAAAACAACATCCGACCAGCTAACATCAAAAAAATACTGGATTAATAATAAACGATATGTATGAAATTACTTTACACTCATGTGAATAAAATGCAACTTTGCTATCTTTTTTTTTTTTTTATGACAAAGGTGGCAAACGAGCAGACGGATTGCTTGATGGTAAGCAATTACCGTCGCCCATGGGCACTCGCAACACCAAGGGAGTCACAAGCGCGTTGCCGACCTATAAGTGGGTTGGAGCTCTGGGAACCTTATTCACCATCAGGAACACAACACTACATACCAGAAAGGTAGCAGTGCTGTTATGACTGTGGTCTTCTGTAAGGAGGAGGTACTTCCCCAGTCGGGCTTCTCCAGACTCAAGCGTGATGGTACTTTGCTGTGCCCTACCTCTCAAAATCTGTTTTTAAAGAATAAAACAGTTCTTTCCGAGCTAGTGAGGTGAAAAGTAGTAAAATGTAATTATCCAATGGTATCCCACGAATCAAAATGACCCCAGTTGACGGTACCTTGTTGTAACTTCACTTCGAAGGCCCGTTTCTAAATTTCACGGTAGATAAATGCAGCCCTCCGGCGACGGATGACCTGCCCGCCACAAACTTGCTTACGTATTTAGATAACAGCCTCCAGCCAAATCTCTTCGGAAACTATAACTTTACCGTAAAGGGTGAAATTTTTGTTTTTGTTTACTATGATATTGGTAAGTTGTAATAGTAGTTTATGTATCTGTGCATAATGAAGGGCATTACAACAAGAGTGTGGGTTTATGAAACGAGCCGAAGGCGAGTTTCATAATAAAATCACACGATTGTTGTAATGCCTAATTATGTATAGTTACATACACTACTTTATCTACACACATATCATAAATGTTTTAAGATGGGTTCAGGAACCGTAGGGAAATGGCCTGCAGTATTACTAGTGTTACTTGAAACATTAAAAAGTCAACGAACAAAACAAATGACAGCTTGGAATGGCGGCGTTGCGTATTTCATATCTCAGTCAAATATTTTTTTTGTCACTCGAGTTCTTATGTCGTTCAATTTTTATTAAAAAAAGTAACGAATTGGCGTTTCGTATCAATGACTGTTTTAATATCTATAGATACTAAAATAGACACCCCACTTGAATTTGACAGCTGTTCCAAATTTAAACTCATAACCTACGGATTTCAGTAGGTAATGTTAACATTACATCTCCATTCATTTCTGGTGGTTGGTAATGCTGGCCATTGCCTACGGTTTCTGGACGCATTTTAGAGCACTTATGGTATGTACGTAGATCAATTATTTTTTATTATGCAGAAACGTCTGCTAGCGAATATCTTCGATATTTAAATCGAAAGAAAAATAGTGCAGTGAAAAAACAACAGTGCTATCCGAGTGATAGCACAATTGGAAGTGCACTGGGCTAGTGATCCAGTGGTTGTGGGTTCGAGTCCCGCTTCGAGTCAATTTTATCTATTTTTCTTTCGATTTAAATATCGAAGTTGTAAATGTTAATAAATTGTACATTACTAAAGCCCTGGGGGCCTGGCGGTTAGAGCGTGCGACTTGCAATCTGGAGGGCGCAGGTTAAAACTTTCAAACAATTCCTTTCCTAATGCGGACTGTATATATGTCATCTATTTTAATTTTGAACACATCACAGTAAAATAAACTGCCTAGAAGACTATTGTGGCTCAATGTATAGGCATTTATATTTGTGATTTCTCGATGTGCTACTTTAAAGTTGTATGTAATATTATGTTCGGTTGATTGAAAAATATATAACGTGCCTTGATTGAAAAAGAAGTTTTTTTTTTTTTCTCTTTTAGCCACATAAACTGCGCAAACGGGAATCGACACTCTTAGCGCTTGAAATGGCGTACTAGGCCAAAAATTTTGCGCGAGTACCATTGCGTATACAAATTTTATTATATCCATTCCTAATCACGTAATCACTACATTATACAAATAAAAATAAAAAAACCCTTAATCCAATCGCTAGTTCATATTGCCCGATTGCGACGAAGATACCGCCGATCACGGCGATCCGAACTTGGCAGGATCCGCCCAGCTTTGTCATTGTCACTATGACGGATTGGCCTCATTCCGACCCGAACGAAGGTTCCCACCTAGATTTTAAGGTTATTCAGTCTACATCGGAACGTAATCCTTGCCAGAGATATATAGCCTTCAGTGGCAGGAAAGTGATTCCGAATGGTCGTAGATATTTGGCAGTTGGTACCTGATTTATGTCCGGTAAAGGTGTTTTGAGAAGCGTCTTTAAGTTTTGGTTTTGGATAAAGGATCTATGCGGCGGTGTTTTATGGTGTGTGAATTTGAAGTTTTATCCATTAAGTGTGGTGCAGTTAATATACGAGTATAACATATCTATAAACCAAATCATGTATAGGTCACAGTAAAATTGCAAATGCCATTATATTATAATCAAACTGGTGAGATTATAAACTAACGAACAATTATGAATCGTGCTTAAAATCTAGCGCATTATTTTTCATTAGTTTGTTAACTAGCGATACAATCTGTTTCATATTTCGAGCGCTGATTGGTTGGACGCCATTCACCATTGCCGACGTATTTGGCTGTCAATTCGTAAAATTTGTTTCGTTGTCTTTTTACCACTGTATCCTAATTATTCATTTATAAACAACTCATAATTGTATTTGATTTCTAGTTCACGTGAAAGACACAGAACAAGCTTGCGTTCGTACCAGCTAATCAGCGTTCGAAAATCGTTCTGACGCATATCAATTCACAGTATGACGATTTCTTGACGTTGTTTTATTCATGATGTAACGAAAAAGAAACAATTAAATTGTAAAAAAAATCACAGGTTACACAATTTTATATTCTAACGATATATAAATTTTACATATATCTAAATATTGATACAGTAAGGCGAATATATAAGTATTCTGGCACTTGTTTTTCCAATATGGATGCCGCTCACTCGCTCCGCTACGGGCCCCGCTGTCCGCGCCGCTCGAGCGAGTCACACTAAGGGCGAATGAATTCACTGCACCCGTAAATAAGCCGCAGGTGCACACCTTAGACTGGAGCTACCTAAATTGCATTCACTAACCAGATTGCAGAGATAAATCATGAGAGTTGGCAAAAATCCATGCAAACTTTGAAAATATTTTCAATTGGTTCCCGCGTTTTTAAATGCAAGTTTGTCTTTTTTTAACGTAGTATTCTTAATATAATATGTACTATTCATTTTTTTTTTCATATTAACACAACTAGAGAAGATTTTATCGCGATACATGTTGGTAATATTCGTAGTATGTATTATTTTTAACCGGTTATTAAAATCGGTTACACTTGAAAAATAACCGAGAATCGCTTAAAACCGGATTTAGTCACTCCATTTTCTCTAACTACTGCATACGCAGCCATTGCCACTTATCATTTTAAAGTCTCGATACAACTTTACTGGACCCATGATAGCTAGTGATCGCAAACGAGTCATCAAACTTGTACTATACTATATACGGGCAGGCAGCCAGAAAGGTGGCACGGTCGCCATGTATTGCGCGAGGTTGAGATATGTAAATGACACAACTGTTGAATGAAAACTAACTCGTATATTAAGCTAAGTTAGAATTTATATAGGTTACAATACCTAGGTATACGTGGATATAGAACTTATACTTAAATTACTCTATCCACTACACTTCAATGGTCGCATTAAACTTAGTGCAATAAATTGGTAGTTGACAAGATTCAACTTTACACACACAACTTCTGCGTCAGGAAGCTATATCAAAAGTGACGCGAGGAGCTATTTTACGTGTCCGCACATATTTATCAAGTTTTGTGACTGTTCCCGCCAAGTCCCGCCCAGTGTGTGGAGAATGTATAAGGACTTTCGACATGCTCAGCCAAACTTTATGTGGCGTAACTACCAGTGGGTACTTCGTGTTGCGTTTATTCTGTGCCCCAATTCTGTACTTACACTTCAATTTGAATGTGTTCTTGGTGCACACTCATGCTCTTTATGTGAAAACTCTATATTTTAACGTAGTATTGACATCTTTTTTGATTAAATATCTTATTAATTATCTTTAATTAATTTAAACTGTGGCCGTGTGTGGTGCCGGCTGACTAGAATAGCACCACCCCGTCTCCTCCTGCGGGTGTAGTAAGAGTGTAAGCTGCCAAGCGTGGCGACTATATGGCAACTACCCTTCATGATGATACAAGTCATATTAGGGTTATGTCCAGCAGTGGACGATTTACGGCTGAAGTGTAAGTGTGTAATTTAAACTGATTAGTTATTGGTCGTTGCTATGACTGGCGATTGCATAGATTTGTAATAAGTCACTTTGTGTACATACAATCGTTCGAAAATAAAGATCATCGATTTTAGAGGTAGCGCCCCTGACGTCCGAGCAAGTGTCAAGGCAAATTTTGAATCGTGATAAACGAGTATATCGCTTTTTTACGAACTACAATAAACTTAAACAGCCTCTGACTATGAGCTGATACTCAAAGGCTCTATTCTAGACACTACTGATCCTCTGTTTTATGGCTTTAAAAAATACTGTCAATTTAGGCAACTTATTAGACTTCAAAGTTTAATTCTGAAGTCAGTGGATCAAATATTGCGTGTCTCGTGATACAAGGGCAAAATTTCCTTCTTTGTAGGATAGGTACTGTCAATTTCGCGTTGGACTGTGTATATTAAAAAAAACATTTAACTTGTATGATAATAACAAAAGTTATATGTCATACATAAAAATATATATATACGCATCGACTTGAGAACCTCCTCCGTTTTATCGTTAGTAAAAAATTACGGATGAGTGTTTTTTTTTAAGATGCAGAACAAAATATGCTCAGTTTTGGGGAGTAAAATGAACATTAAATTTAAAGCCCCATACTCAACCCATAAACACCCTTTAAAAGATTAATACACCCTCTCATCTCCTCTCTAGTACAGACGACTACAATACTGCCTTGTTTTTGCCATCCCATTGGAAGTACATAAATTGGCGCAGTTTAAAGAAACTGCAGTCGATTTGTTAGGATCGCTCCGAGGACCGACCGTTATATATGGCCGGGTTGAATTTTTATTGAATTCGCTAACTTTACTCTCGACTCTCCTGCTAAATGAATAATGTATTAAGTACCCTCTATAAATAGAATAGCGCATCTATATCATAATGGTAACGATAATTTTTATGAGAAATACAATTATACACTAAAACTAACATAAATCTAAAAAATGCCCATGCAGGATGGTACTGAAGATACTGGCAGCATTTTCTCACTGAGGCTGATACGCTGAGGTAGCCAGCTCTTCGGTCTCCTGTGGCATGTCTGAGCCTCTTTGAAAGGTTCTCAAAGAGCGCCAGGGCCCCACGGACTGAGGGTCTCGACGCCAAATGGGATAAAATTGTATTCTGCGCCGAGACCACTGAATTTTCCCACTTTGGCCTTTTCAGCTACCTCTGCTGCTGGCGCTGCAATAAATAAAAAAATAAAAATACGCGGAAGTTAACCGCGTTAATTAAAATTGAACATATATGACATATTTAAGAAAAAGTAACGTCCTCGTCACTTCAATCAAATGAAAAAATAGAAAAATTTTACTCGCAGCGGGACTCGAACCCACAACCACTGGATCACTCGCCCAGTACAATACCAATTGTCCCATCCTAGTACCGCTTGGACCTGTAAAATTTTTCTGCTTTTTCCTCCCTGCTATCCGTCATTTCGGGAGCCGTGCCGTACCACCTCGATCATATGCTAGCAGCAGCAGACGTTTCTGCTTAATATAAAAAGGGAAAAAAAACAGAACCTCTATACTCTATAGTCGCGCGCGCGCAATAGAAACTACAGTAAAGTAGTACTACTAAATCAGAGCAAATCAAACTATTTAGTAAAAATAATTTGATAAGGTCTCAGTTGCGCGTATATTAACTTTAAAAACAAACCTACAAAATATATTTAGTATATTACAGTATTCGTAAGTATTGTGTTTATGTTATTGTACTTTTTACGTAGGTATTTTAATTTCTTGGGGTACACCTCAAGAAGCCAAAATTCTAAGCCAAGCCAAGCTCTACAGAGCTTGTGAATTTAGGTTTTGTAGAATTAGTGCGTGTGAGTTCAGAAGCTTGGTTCTATATGAGATCTGTTAACTTTTTAATTACAAATTGAACGGGACTTAATCTAGTTAAAACTATTGCCTCCTGTTTAAATGGTAACTATGTGTATGAGAGATCAAATCTAAATAATTTTAACTTTTTGATACTATTTACGTCATCAAAGTCGCTAAAACCATGCATCAGCGAACCTTACGGCCCGGCCACGACATTGCGCGAATTGCGGCACGGCAAGCGTTTTATCAGTTCATTGCGTGTAATCCCAACTAACCGCAATGCATTGCGCGTCTTGACCGCGTAACGCACAGATAATACGCTTGCCGCGCCACAAGTCGCACATTGCCGGGCCGATAAAGTTTTTGTGAGTTAGATAGTTATAAGTGTTAAAAAACTATAGCCATCCCTTTTTCTGGGCTATGGTACTCAGTACGAGAAGTAGACATCACTATACTCTAAGCAACTCCGTAGTCAAACTAAAGCACTCTCGAAACTTGCTATGGTAATTAGACGCGCAACTAGATTCGCACAAGCCAAACTTGTCCGTCTTACTGTTCTACAATCATAGAAATTTGAAATTTACGTTAATTGAGCGTTATCTTGAGCGATTTGCAAGCGGTTTCTATACGTATCTCGTACGTGGCGAACTTACAACTTTTTTTTTAAATACAAGACGGTGGCAATCAATCATACGGCCCACCTGATGATAAGCACCGTAGTCTATGGACGCCTGAAACTCCAGAGGATTCGCATGCGCGTTCCTACCCTTTAAGCTTCTTACCTTACACGCTCTAACTCTACAAAGCCTAAATTCACAAGCTCTCCACATCAAGAAGTTAAAATACCTACGTATTCGCCTCTATACAGAACACGCTCGCAAATCGCAAGTGTGATATAATTGGACATTTAATCCTTCATCAGAAGAGATTTGCACATGAGAAAGAGATTACGACGATAAAGACGACATAAATTGCAGCATATTTATAATATCATAGTGTGGACAAAACAAACTAGAACAGTAATGTAAATCATTTGCCTCAAAGACATTTTTACAGTACGTCTAGGTGAATGAATAACGTAGATGTCCAATCAGGCTAGGTGATCAAAATTATATGCACGGCTAGATATAGGTAGTATACCATTGTACATGACAGATGGTAAATAAAACCCGTCCAATAAATGACAAAAATGCAATATAATTGTTATACTTGTTATGTTCACACACTTGTTTTTTTTATAAAATCTTTTGTTTCATAGTTTAACCGATTCGCGTCTTCCGAAGTAAAAAGATCCTTGACATGATTTCTTGATGACAGTCCGATTCTGTATCAACTTTATACTACATTTATGTTCACAAAAAACGCTTTAAATATCCCACCTTTCGAAAAACCATTTTCCCGAACATCTTAAATATATTCAAATATAATAAGAAACACTCCGCAATGTCCACTCGACGCACTTTATATAACTCTTCAATCAGCATAGCAATAAGAAGCGAAATAAATCTTAAACGTTTCGGGAAACGGGGAAACTCACAAATTTCAAATGCCTCAGAAAATCCGACGTATTTCACACGCTATCACTACGCTCGGATCAAGCTAAAATCGACCTTAAGCTCAAGTAATACGAGCTGCGTGTTGCGTAAATGTATCTTTGCCAGCATTTACCAGAGGCGTTTTATACGAAATACAATATTAAGGGAATAATATTTCTTCATAAATCGTCGTAGGTGCACCGCATTCGCGTTGGGTATAAAAGTAAATTCATATACGTTTACGGTCCACGGATGGCTAGCGTTAGTGCCGTTAGGGAGCCAATGAAACTTAACCGGCATTGTATTAAAAATATGAATCGTTCCCGTCGAGAGAATGGGTCGTATAAAATAAATAATAGTTGCAGTGTTGCGGGTGTTTTGATTTATAAGACGAGCGAGATAAAAGCTAAATAAGAAATACAATAAAAAATAAACAAGACAGGAGTACACACAGCAACACTCTTACCTGTACATCGGTCGACTTTATGCGTTATGTAATAAGGTCTATCAATGTATAGCTAAGAGTGTTGTTGACTGTACCTCCGGCATCGGAGAAAGGATTTGAACCCGCATCTCCAACTATCGCGGCTGACGCCTTAACCAATTGGGCCACCTGAACACAGCGGAATCCGTCCAAATTTATCAAGTATAATGTAATCATGTTTATCTTTTTAAGGTTTTTGGGCACCGTATTACCAACTCTAAGGCAAAACAGTGCGTGCTTGCGCCTCCTATATGAATCACTTTCGGGATTCTGATATAGCTAGAGATATGCTGCTGCCATCTATGCAACTGAGAACAAATCAAATTATTTTTTATGAAATACTTTGATTTTCTTGGAGAAATTTCGATTTTAACTTCAAATTGTACCTTATACAGTCCCCGGAACAAATAAAGCATTAGAATAAGTCATCAAAATTTTGTTGTAATTAATAATGTCAAATAAAAAAAACATAGTCTAAATAAGTAAGTCTGTCTTTTAAATTACAAAAATTAACAAAACAAATTCAAAAAAATACATTGTTGGAATGGACATAGGGTGAGACCAATGGACTAAATAACATATTATACCTATGTATCTTAAGGAGATCAAAAAAAATAGCCATTAATTTAGAAAACTATGGACCAAACACCCTTTAGTGACCCCTTTCTGTAGTGCTCGAGTGTACAGCAACACTCTTAGCAGTACACAGGTGAACCTTATTATATAAGGCATAAGGTCCACCAATGTATAGCTATGTGTTGCTGTGTGTACGTCGATTAAGACTTCCCTCTTGACCGCGACTGGCCCGGACAGCCAATCACGCGCTGACGTCAAAATGGCTGACATTCCAGATTGCCTATTAAAACCACAGTGACGCGAGAGGCTTGTTCCAACTTGTGACAGTTACTGTGTTACCTACAACGAAATTGCCAAGTATTTCTAGAGTGAGATGACATCTAGGAGGAATAATGACTGGAGAACGCATCCGCGTGCGCCAGTAAGGGACAAAGGTATTCTAGCTTTTGTAGACCAGAATGTAACAATTTACTAAAGTTTTGCTATACAGGACATTCTTTATAACAAAAATATTGGCGTATACTGTATTCATTACTTTGGTTGAAAACTCAAGAAAACTCCTATTATATTTGTTTGTTCCCCTCCAACTTTGACAGTTCTGAAGGGTCAGTTTTGGAGGGGAACAAAAATATGCGAGACTATGACAAGGGCGGACGAAAATAGCGCCGTCTCGTCTCTGCCATACCCATGGAAAGTTACATTAGACCATCCCTTTCGATCGTGATATTATTATTAGCACGCTCCGTCTAGTTAAATGGTATGTCTATGGACGACACAGTTTTAAGTATAAAAATAATAATATGTCAAAATAAATTCTTTGTGGATTTTTGATAAAGCAGTGTTTTATCATAATAATCATAAAGCCCTTTCGATGATATCACCATACCTAACATAGACTTAAAATCTATATAGCTATGAACACGGATCTGCACTGCTGGACATAAGCCTCCCCCAGAGCAGTATGGGGGTTCATTGCCATAATCGGCAGGCGGATTGGTGATCGCAGTCTGATCCGCTATAAGGGACGAGTTGCCAATCCTCCGGTGGGTTCCAGTAGCAGTTTACGGACAATAATTAAGAACTTTTTAAATGCTCGTTGGCAACCCTACGAAATTCCTAAATAACGGTCCTAATCCGCACACAACCCTAACAATAACCACAACAACAAAGCGAAAATTTTCTTACAACCTCGTGTTTTGAACACTCAAACAAAAAACGTGACCCGCGCGGTGCAGCGGTGAGAAATATCCAATTTACCGCGTTTGCCCTCTAAATTGACGCCATTTTTTATTACGACCCGCCATGTTGCGCAGTGCTGCCACCGCAGCTTTTTTTTTTATCCGTGCTGCCCTACACGGAATTAAATCCAGCCAGTGTCACTCAAAGTTAAAAGTGTTTATAATTATTTCTTAATCGTTCTCATATTAGTGGGTCAGGTTTGACCAAATTGAAAATTGATAAGATCTTATTCTTAGCATAACAACAAGTGTTGTAAAAGTACATTACTACAGAAGCCGAGTATATGTAGACTATTACGATTACGAGGCCGAAAACCCCTTTTCACGCCGAGATATGTATAGTGCTTTTCTCAAACATGCAATACGTTTCATATACGTATACAAACATGCAATAGTTTAAGAAAAAACTCCAAGAAATAATTAAGGTACTCAGATATACGGTAGTGGTCAAGGTACTCAAATTTTCGGAGCAGCATTAAATTTCAATATATTAATTACGCTCAATAATATCTATATCTAATGGCAACTGGTACCCGTACTAAATTCATTACAAACTCGTATTAAGGGCACATTCATCAATATAATTGAAGCCCTCTTCACTATAAACACGTAAGTAAAGATTGGTTTTATTTTAACAAACATCGTCTCAAATGGTTGACGCGGCAAAATAACAAAAATACAGTCGATACACCCTTATAATATGTAAGCATTTAAACTATAACGTATTCTTACATATAAAACTACAGCTTACTTTGGGACAACGTCGATTTGTATAAGATTGTCCCTGGATATTTTTTATTATCCACATTCACATTTCTACTCCCGCTCTTTACACTCGCATAACCAGCTTACTTTGACACTTAGTTACATGTAACCTGAAAGCGAACTCAACATGGTTTTGAAGCTTCGGGAATGTCGTAACACCTTCAGGAGATGGTGAATGGGGACACATTGGTTGTCGACTCACGTTCAAGACGTATTTTATTGCGTCATTAAACCCAAGCATGTCGCGCTCAGTCCATCAATGTATCCAATCCAATATATTGGTGTTGGCCTTTCAAGTTTAAAGTAATTGTGAGACTGGACTGGACGTGTTTAGGCCGCTTTGTAGTTGGACGTTAGTAATTGGACGTGAGTGGACATGTTCGTTTTACAGACAAAAAAATGGAAGCACTCAAAGCCTATGGATATGTTGTTTCTAATTTAGTTCGTTGAAGATTAATGGATATTGATAAATTTTCTTTTTATTTGAAAATCATCAGGTAATCCGTCTGCTCGTTTGCCAAAAAAAATAACTCTTCATTTCAATGTATTCAGATTATTGTAGGATCTGACTGATAATTTTTAGGTTAGCTATATATGAATTACTAAAGGTCTGATTTTGTTCAATTGTTTTCTGAAATAAAAAATGCTTTTTTATAGTTCTTGTTTAGCCTAAAAGTGTCCAAAAATTTTGGACACTTTTGGCAAAATGCTAGCAGCGTTTCCGCGCTGGATGTCCATAGATAGAATTGCACCAGAGACTAGTCGGAGCGGGCTTTATCATGATTTAATATCACATATTTACAGAAAGAGAGGTGTGGAGTGGTTGAAGATGTGGTGACAAACATTGAGATGTTAAGTTATGATGTTAAGATTGGGTAATGTATGTTAAAATAATTTGGCCATTTGCCCATGTAGAGAGAAGGATGAAAGAAGATTAATAAAGAGAGTGTATTTCTATACAGAGAGTAAGTAGAAGGATCCCTTGGAAGGGGAAGGCATAGGCAAACTTTTCTCGACTAAATCGGGGATATGTTTAAGAAAGGCCAGGTCAGGAGTACCCTAAACCGAAGAGCATGTATGAGGAACGTTATGAAAGTAAGTGAAGCGAAAGTGATTTGTCAGGACCGTAGCAAATGGAAATCCGTGATCTCTGCCTACCCCTATGGGATACAGGCGTTATTGTATGTATGTACATATTTACACGGACTGTTGAGCCACATACGGCTTACGCTATTTTCTTTTGTGTAATATTTACTCTATGAAATGGCCAACGTTAAATGAATGGCTCAACAATCGAAGCCCTTGACCGCACATAGAGGGCATACCTAGTGACCTCATCACAATATACTCGAAAGTTAATAAATAACTGAATAAGTACGTCAATTTGTGTGTTTTGCAGACTGGAAGTAATATGAACAGATTAACAGTAGTGTAGCTTTTGTATCGTCCAATACATTTAGTATTGGTTGCTTATTTGATGATGAATGGCTCAATTGCTATTGTATTTTTAATTAAAAAACATTATTTAACTTGCTATGTATATATTTAAGTATGTCCAGGTAAATATTACAAGTTTACAACTCAATTTTAAAGCAGATATCTTTAACCGATTGAGCTGAAAAGCACACTCATGTAAGTTCGGCAATACAGCTATATTATGGTGCCACTGAACTGAACAGATGCTGGAGCTGGAGACAGAAGGTAGCAAAAGCAACTTATAAAATACAAGATGAACCCGTGTGTTAACCAAGGAGTTAAAACCATGGCTTATTGGCTCTGTATTTTTCAATAATTCGAAGCCACTTTTAGTAGAGGGCGAAAACGTACGACCGAACTTGACGGCAAAAAAGTGAACGCTAATATCGGTTCGTTCATTAATGGGCCGTGTATTCTGGAATCTTCGAATTCACACAAAGCGCCCGTCTAACCCTGGATCATATTTAAACTGCGCCGCCAAAGACTTGATTAAAATGGAGACGTTCGGCTCTACCCATTTCATTATCCCGAAGCTCATATTGAGTGATTATCACCCAACCACAACTCTCCTAAGTCGGGGACACAGAACAATGAAAACCGTAGAGACAACACTATAAAAACAAGGTTTTTTTTTTCAATATATTTCAAATACAGTGAGATTAGTTAAGGGAGTACGTGCCTATCTAATAACTAAAACACATACACAATATTGCCACTGCATTTGTTCTTTCTACAATAAAGAAAAAAAAACGTAACCTCCAACAGTAGGAACAAAAAAAGAACCCCAGTTCACGGGAAACGGGAGGTCGCAATATTTTTCAGTTTCGGCGTTATTAATATGTTTATTCATATCAAATAAAAGCTTTCTAGAACGAATAGTTGTCCGTCTTGTCTGACGGAGAGACAGACAGTCAAACTTGGCGAAACTATAAAGGTTTTTAGACTAGGTTTTCACTATGAAACTCTAAAAAGGAGTTGAAAATTCTAGTTATTTACTTTTACCTTAACTATTTTTCCAAAAATAACGTATTTTTTTGTATGTCTAGGCTCGCTTTGTTATCATGAGATCATGACATTTATTTAGCCATTACAATAAGACTACGTCTCGCCTTAGACAGAATAATGAGTACCATAGAGACGCCACTCGCAATCCGAATTAGGAATTGTGTTTTTCGTTTTTATTGTCATAATTATCTTTCCTTTTAACGTTTATTTTACCAGTTGTTTTTATTTCTTTTACCAGTATCATTATATTTAAGCATTTGACCATTATCTTGAGACCAAGACACGTCTGCATCAGGGGCACAGAACAATTAATACCATAGAAACGCTACTTTCAAGTTCAAAAAGCTTTTTGTTTTTAACATTTTATCGTCTCCAATTGTAATTAAATGAATAATATACTTCCATTAATTGGTTTTTACTAAATACTAGTTTGCTTAGTCAAGCAAATATACTAATTATGATAGATTTTTGGTTTCAAGTTTAGAATCATTTTGATTTTTTTCACTGCGACGGACATATTTAATTTACCACACTTCTGAGATATGCAAAAAAAACATAATGACTACAATGTCGAAATCATAATATTTTATTATAGTTGCGTATATACACTATACATATATTTATCTACATCTTAGACCACCTAGTAATGAGTAGCTTTAGACGGCTTATCCAGCCCGTCTGCAGTCGATTAGCAATAAGATACCTATTTTGAGCTCTGTACTAAACACACAAGGATCATTATCGCGCTGATAGTTTAATCAAGAAAACCAAGAACGAATAATTTACCCACTTCAAACAGTTTAATAGTTTTTGGGGGATTTTGAAATTAATGAACGTGAAGTTACAATTTTAACGCAGCCATTAGCTTAACTTCGAAACTGCAAGTCGTTAGTTTAGTTTAACAGCCAAAACTGGTGTTTCAAAGATTATTTCTGACTGATTACTTAATTAGTACTCAAAAAATAGCTACATATCAACAGACGTAGATATAGACTGTCGTACAGACGAACAGACGTACAGACCGACAGTCGTAAATATGGACAGACGTAAGTAGGTACTTTTTCTACGACTGCAGATAATAGAAACAAAATACAGATGAAGTACAAAACTTTTTTCCATCGGTAAAACTTGTATCTCGATCGAAATACAAGGGCACCTGTCAATGAATAATTGTTTTAAATGAGTGACGTTTTCATATCCATTCGTTTAGAACTTTATTGTATGATGTCAAATATCATTTGTCGCTTTGACGTTGACACTAAACAATAAAGTTCCATATTAATCATTGATTGACACTTCGGATGCCGTCGTATTTCAAAAGCCATATCAATTTTCCCGATGGAAAATAGTTTTGCACTACATCTGTACCAATAGTATTTTAATACCAATAAAATATAATGAAAGCGTTAGTTTTTTTTTAAAATATACAATAAAACAAAGAGAAAATCCAAAAAAATATGGCTTCGTTACCAGTTGTTACTGCTTCATACAAATAAAATTAAGCCGTACAGTTTTTAGTGTTTGAAGGCAAACATTGAACACTTTAATGTCCATAATATCACCATTCCTTATACAGACATTGGTAGCAGTAATTAAAAGTGAACCTTATCCCCTACGTTATAGAGTTAACATTATGTTTGGCTTTGTTTCAGCAGAAGCACCCCCATGTCATCTTTGAGGCGCGAACAAAGGCGAACAAGGGGTGTGCCAACAAGCTGGAATACCGCCCGAAGAGCCGGCGGACCAAACATGTCTCGTTCGTCGAGACACCGATGGCTGATGACCCTATAGCAGTTGTGTAAGTACATGTTATAGGTGAATAACTTAACTAAATCACTGTCTATGTAGTTGTGCTGAGAATTCATAAGGAACTTACATACGTCTTTGAATATAGAACGCCGACATGCTTGTACACACACGTTACTACTACACGGGCCAGGTGGTTTAGTTAAGTTTTTCACCTATACTAATAATATAAACGCACGAGTCGTATGGATCAACATTTCAGCTTCCCCAAATATGACTGGTATTATTTGGGGGGCGGGGGAGTTGTATGGATCTATGTTTCTTGCTGTTTCACCCGAGTAACGGATTTTAATGAAAATTGACAATAATATATTGTTCGTACATCAGACTAACATACTCGTATATCTTACTTGTATTTTAAACCAGAAAACTAGAATGGATGGATGTTTGCTGCTCTGAGTTTAATGAATTATGACGAAACGAATTTTAAAGAAAATTGATAATTCTGTAACGTAGATATTATGTGAAAATATATATTTTGTAATTTTATCTGTTTGAGTCCTCTGTTATGACATGATAGTATATGGAACTTTGCCGAGATAACAGGCACTCAAGTTAAATCCCTGGTTTATTTTAGTAATAAATGATTTGTATAACTGGACCACATGACTCCATCTTAAGAATTTAAGAGGCAATGGTTTACTTATTTAAATTTGCACGATTTTCACACATTACTACGCTGTAATCAACCTTTCGTTTGTGTCGCAGAGCAAAATTTACCTCGCGCCATGTACAGTGGTAAAGACAGGACCCTATACCAATACAGACGAAGTGTTATGACTATTGTCAACGTTATTTAAATTTCAGAGCTGCACTGAGATTAATTTAACTGAAAACAGCCGCATCGAACTAACGAACTGTCCCCAAGCCTTTTAAAATATTCACAACATGTCCCCCAAGACTCCTAAGCAAGCGTCTTTACCGCTCGTTTGAGATTCCATTAAAAAATCATACATGTGCGCGGCTGACTTTAAACTTTTAATACAATTTAACTATGAGCTTGTTCAAGCACTTCCACTAACAAACAAACACTATATCAGAATAGTTTGTAAAAATAAAGTGTGAGTAATACTCGCATGTGGAGGGTTCCTAATTAAGGAGTTACATTTTCCTTCTTTTGATTTTCTTATCGATTGGAAGAGGACAAACTGTTGTGACGATTTGAGAATTTCCTCCGTTCTTTCGTCGATTAAAATAGTACATTTCGATACTAGTGAAAAAAATTTTTTTTTCGACGAGGGTGAACGTTGGAGCCCGAGTGAAACGAGGGTGACAATCACCCGAGTCTTAAAGAAGTTTTTACACGAGTATCTAACCTAATTTTTCATAGCAAGTGCCTTGTTTATCATTCGAAAGGTGCACTTTTTACGCACTAGTTAGGAAAAAAATATAAGACAATAACTACAAATTGATGCTAGATCTATAGTTTCTTGATTTCAAAACTACATAGATAGTTTTATAGTGAACAAATAAATATAATAATTTAAATTTGTAATTTTTGATATACAAATTCATAATAAAATACATTTAAATGTTTTTTCTCTACTTATAGTATGAAATATCACTTGGAAACATTCACATGTTTAGGATTCTAGGTCAAAAGTATGTAACTATTTTGATAGTCGCACGCATTCTTCCGAGATACAGGTTCTTTACAGACAAACAGGCGCTAGGCGGCCAACTAAGTGATCCTATAAATAATGGTTCGGTATTTAATATTTGAGCTACGGTACCCTAAAAAAATTTAAAAATGGCGCTGGAACTAGTTACGATATTAAATCACAGAGTTGTCCCGACAACTTTTGAATAATGCAGTGTAGTAAGTTTGAGGCAAAAAGTCTGGTTTTATTCTGAGACGCCGTGAACGCTGTAAGTTTACTGCGCTGATCACTTGCTGGTTAGATGCAGCATGTAAATCTAAATTTTATTAGAATAAAATAAAACAACTAAAACGGATTAAATCGCGTATACTAATTTAAACTTCATAAGATAGGAAAGCATATTAAAGTATGTCTATTTTGTGAAGTTGAATTTGTTTATACATTATTATTTTTACTTTTATATTTTAGTATTTTCTTATCTTGTAATAAACTGTTTGATATGTTTTCTTATCGGACTACGCATAATTATGTAAGTACTTTAAGATTTGATGTATCACTGTTTTGAAAAAATAAGTCCCGCCGTAGTTTCTTGCCGGTATCTTCACGGGTCAGAGGTTTAGGGTTTGAACCGGTGTAGATTTTTGTTTTTTGACGTTCATAAGTGCATGTAATGTGCCTAAATTGAAAAATAAAGATCTTTTATCTTTTTATCTTTTATCATCCCGACGTTTCGAACCCTTTAGCAGCGTTCGTGGTCATCGGGTGGTCAACCGTATTAGTTGTTTTATTTCATGAGTAATTATCGCGGCAACCGAAGACAATATTTATTAGTATAGCTTAATGTTTGTAGGTATGTAAACACTTTATCTATACTATCTACACTAATATTATAAAGGCGAAAGTTTGTGAGTGTGTATGTTTGTTACTTCTTCACGTCTAAACGGCTGGAGCGATTTTAATAAAATTTGGTATGAAGGTAGCTGACACCCTGGATTAACTTATAGCACATAGGCTACATTTTTTTGCCTAATAAAACGCGGGTAACACAGCTAGTTGTACATAAAGAAGTAACCATTCAAACATTATAGAAGAAAAATCATAAAGTACAAAGGGGAACTTATCCGTATAAGGGATCTCTTACAAGTATCACTTTTGAGTTAAAAAGACCCTGCATCTATTACATCTTTCCATTTAGTCCGTTGGTTGGCTGGTAAGAATGCATTATGGCATTTATTTAGTCCCCCATTTGTACCTTCTTGTCTTGTGCAATAAATATGAAATAAATAAATCCGCTTTTGCTTAACTCCTAGTTCCTTTGTGGACTGAAAAGAAACTATACATGCGTTATTCTGTAAGAAAACGTATTAACCAATTACAAGAATTAAATACCACAAAAAACCAACCACCAAAGAACCGCCGCGAAAATTTTAGTAACAACATTTAGGCTTAGGGCTAAACATGGACAATTTAAGTTTACCCCGCAGGTTGATCTGATCCTCTCAGCGTAGTCATCATCATCATCATGTAAGCCGAAAGACGTCCACTGCTGGACATAGGCCTCGGCGTAGTACTTTACAGATAAGGCGATATTGTATTAGTGAGTAATTTCCGCATACCATGCAATGTATGTCCTGTTTTAATTAATACGTGCAGCTTGTCTGTAAGTAGACTACATTTATTTCTTTATTAGTAAATAAAGAAATAAATGTAGTCTATAGAGGAAAATCTATGGTTTGCTGCAATAGGGTTGCATAAAGTGCAGTGTTCACGTTTCCAGAAGCCGAAGTGCACCGTACGCGGTACTTACGCGTGTTTACTTTACTTTGCTTCACTATCCACATATATTCTTCACAGACATTCTGTAGCATAAACGCTGAATATCTTCTAATACAATCCCGTCTTAAATAATGCATATACACACATACATTTAATATTACAAACATATAACATATTATATTCTGAACCTGATGAGCACAGATATTTGTTCCTGAGTCATGGGTGTTTTCTATGTATTTAAGTATTTATATGTATCTATCTATTATATATATCGTCGTCTAGTACCAACAACACAAGCCTTACTGAGCTTACCGTAGGACTAGGTCGATTTGTGTAAGATTGTCCCGAAATATTTATTTATTTTATAAACCTAATTTACTTCTGTCAAGCGTGGCGACTATGGCAACTACCCCTCAAGATGATCCAAGTCATATTTCGGGGAGGACTATGTCCAGTAGTGGACATAGTCCTCCCCTAATATTTTGGCACTCGGGTCGTATCGATATTTTTAACCTTGCGTGTGTATATTCGAGTAGTGAAGTATTAACTGAGTATTGTCATGGCAGGTACCCGGACCTCTTCCCATCCGAACCTTTCTACTACCCCAATCTTCTAGTCTACTATCCAGATAAAAGCGGCAGTAAATCTAAATATATATAACTCAAAGTTGACTGACTCACTGACATAGTGATCTATCAACGCACAGCCCAAACCACTGGATGGATCAGGCTGAAATTTGGCATGCAGGGAGATGTTAAGACGTAGGCATCCGCTAAGAAGAGCTGCATGCCGGATATACAGTTCCGGCACTGCTCTGTGCGTAAAGTTCTTGTTTCCCTTGACATCCATAAGTCGAGTGGGCCTGATGGGATCCCCGCAATTGTTCTTAAGATGTGTGCTCCTGAGTTGGCACCAGTTTTAACGCGTCTTTTTCGGCTCTCCTACTCTTCTGGCGTAGTCCCGATCTCGTGGAAGTCAGCTTTGGTGCATCCGATCCCTAAAAAAGGCGACTGCTCAAATCCCTCCACCTACAGGCCAATAGCTATCACCTCCCTGTTCTAATGGAATCCATTATCAACTGCCAGCTCCTCCGGTACCTAGAGAACCACCAGCTGCTTAGTGACCGTCAATACGGCTTCCGTAGTGGTCGCTCGGCTGGTGATCTTCTAGTTTATCTGACACATCGTTGGGCACAGGCGATCGAGACGAAGGGTGAAGCATTGGCAGTTAGTCTGGATGTAGCGAAAGCCTTCGATCGAGTGTGGCACGGGGCTCTTCTTTCGAAACTACCATCCTATGGGCTTCCCGAGAAATTATGCGAATGGGTCAGCAGCTTTTTAGCAGACAGAAGCATTAAGGTCGTAGTCGACGGTGAATGCTCTGATTCCAAGTCTGTGAATGCTGGTGTCCCTCAAGGCTGTGTGCTATCGCCCACGTTATTTCTCCTGCATATCAATGACATGCTGCAGACCAGCGGTATTCATTGCTATGCGGATGACAGTACGGGTGATGCTTGCTATACCGGCCGTGCCAACATTTCTCGGGAAAGTGTCATCGAGAGCCGGAACAAGCTTGTGTCTGAAGTTGAGACTTCCCTTAAAGAAGTCTCAGAATGGGGCCGAATGAACTTGGTTCAATTTAACCCCAGTAAGACACAGGTTTGCGCGTTCACGGCAAAAAAACTCCCGTTTGTCGTATCGCCTCGCTTTGAGGGCACTCTCCTAACAGCCACAGCCAGTATCGGAATTCTGGGTGTCGACATCTCTAGCTCAGTCCAGTTCCGCGGTCATTTAGAGGGAAAGGCCAAGTTGGCCTCGAAGAAGCTTGGTGTGCTCAACAGATCGAGGCAGTATTTCAGTTCGGCGCACCGCCTACAACTGTACAAGGCGCAAGTACGGCCACATGTGGAATACTGTTCTCATCTATGGTCAGGGGCACCCCAATACCAGCTTCTCCCTTTGGACCGCATCCAGCGGAGGGCGACTAGAATTGTCGGCAGCCAGGATATCTCGGACCGGCTTGACTCCTTGGCACTGCGTAGAGATGTGGCCTCACTCTGCATTTTCTACCGCATCTATTACGGAGAGTGCTCCGAGGAATTGTTCGGGTTAATCCCAGCTGCTTCCTTCCGCCAGCGCTCTACACGACAACATTTCCATCATCACCACATAGATGGTTGGCAGTCCTCAACTGTGCGTTTTTCTAGAAACTTCCTGCCTCGCACAGCAAAACTCTGGAATAAATTGTCGTGTGCAGTATTTCCGGACCGATATGAAATCCAAACCTTCAAGAAAAGAGCGTATAGGGATCTTAAAGGCCGGCAACGTACTTGTGACTCCTCTGGTGTTGCGAGTGTCCATGGGCGGCGGTAGTTGCTTACCATCAGGCAATCCATCTGCT
The DNA here is from genome assembly GCA_022674325.2 of Grapholita molesta. Taxonomy (NCBI): domain Eukaryota; kingdom Metazoa; phylum Arthropoda; class Insecta; order Lepidoptera; family Tortricidae; genus Grapholita; species Grapholita molesta. The sequence goes on from CP053130.2 coordinate 1,848,981, forward strand.
CGTTTGCCTCCTATAACATAAAAAAAAAAATCTACCCCCAAGGGGAGAAAATAGGAAAGCTTGTATGAAACTTTGTCAATTTTAAACCGATCGGGCTGAGACTTTGCATGTATAAAGCTACTATGACGTAGACATTTGTGTAACGATCGTGTGCTAAACTTAAATACTTCTTAATCTAGTGTGTCATAATCATAATCACGATATGAATCGACTAGGAGGGCGGCCAGTAGAGAGGAATGGCGGCGTGTTAAAGCTTGCCACGAACAACTGAAGTGATGACAACGACTCTGTCAAGAGTCCGACAAAGAAGATGAATCTTCCAGTCCCGCCAAACTTCAACGCCATAACCCTGTATGCTTTTACATTTTACTTTCAATAGCCCCGTCGCCGGTAGGGACAGGTTCACGGTTATAGGTAGTTTCACGAGAGTTGCAGTCACGCACAAAACATGTCATGTAATGATAGGAAGGTTTCGAAATTACAGTTCTTTTTTCGTACCGATAGCAAGCTCAACAGCGAATTACTTGACATTGGCGAAATCATCGATTGATTTATTGATGGAAGCTATATTTTTTCAAAACAAGAAGAGTGAATACAGACCAAAAAGTTTTTTATTAAACCCCTTCAAACATGATGGGTTCTAGCAGGTATACATAGCAAAATTCTCCTACGTGTTGGATCTATATCCCCACGCACGCCTTCAAAAAAACCTGGATGAAAAAATAAATAAGAAAGAAACCCTGCAATCATGAACAGCTACCATTTATGAAACAAACCATTTACAGTAATTCACATCACCAATCAAACACCAGCCTGTCAAGAAAAATAAATCTGCACCTCGATACAACCGGTCATTACGATACATTTATCTCCCTCTCTCTGTAGGTCATTACGATATATCTGTCGCCCTCTTTCTCCAGGTCATTACGACTGGACCGTTCGGCCCGATCCGACACTTTCCTTACCCTTACGCAACCTCCTATAACTATAAACTATTCAGTCTCTAAGCAGCCTTACGTTCATTGAAATAGAGATTACTTTCGCTTGATACAAGATGTCAGATAAGAGTTTCAGGGAGGAAGGAAGCGTTATTCGCCATAAATCACTCGGTCGCACCCAATTTGTCGACGCGAACTGATGAAAACGCCTTAAGGGGCTTAAGGCCGTCAATATATAGAATTCGTTTCATTCCGGCGGCTTTGCGGTGTTTAAACTGGTTTGAGATTGTTGTAGAGTTTGAAGTTGGGGATAGCGACAGGTACTTGATTTAAACTAGGTAGCTTGGAGGTACAGTCGCCATCAAATATATCTGAGCTGTGGAGGTGGTCACAAATATCTGAACAACGCCTCTATTGTCAAGGCGATAAAGTGCATGTGCCGATATTTGTGACCACCTCCACAGCTCCGATATATCTGATGGCGACTGTACTTGATAGGTAGAAGTCACGAGACTTGATCGGTACCTACAGGTAAGTTTGTGGCGCCTAGAATTACATAAACAGGTAAGGGTAAACCCCTACCATACTTTACTCCATGCCATACCATAACAGTTTTCCTATGATAATAGATATGAGCAAAATTCACGAATGTTTCAAAATAAGTTAAGAAACATTTATTAACTACGTTACCATAAATATATAAATCTTATTATATCTATATGTACCAGAGTATGTCCTTAAACTACGTCCAACAATGGTTAGGCACAGCCACAGTAACTATCACGCTTGAGTCTGGAGAAGCCCAACTGGGGAAGTACCTCCTCCTTACAGAAGACCACAGCCATAATAGCACTGATACCGTTCAGGTATGTAATATTGCATTCGTAATGGTGAGTAAGGTTCCGAGAGCTCCAACATCTTTTAGAGTAGGCAACGCGCATGTGAATCTTCTGGAGTAGCAGCGTCTGTAGGCAGTAACTGCTTACCATTAGGGGTGGGTCGTATGCTTGTTTGCCACATATTTTTTGTTGTATAAACAAAAAATATGTGGTAGCATTGTAGTATTCCTCATCTAGCTATAAAAACTGTTTTACCGGATTTAAGATTTCAAGATTTTCTTTTGCAGTACGTTCAATAAAAGGTACTTAACCGTGTATATTAACTTTAAAAATTACTCCAACGTTTCGAGAACAACACTGTCCTCGTGGGATCGGATGAAGACTGGCTAAAGTGGACAACAACATCTAGCCACGATTTTTTTCGAACTACCCGCACTTGATCTTATTTATCAACTTGAACGTTTTGCGCACTAGAGATGTCAATCTTTTTAACGTTAATTATATATAGGTATACGCGAAATTATAATATAACATAGACATACCATTTAACTAGACAGAGCGTGCTAATAATAATACCAAGATCAAAAGGGATAGTCTTATGTAACTTTCCATAGGTATGGCAGAGACGGCATTATCCGTCCTTGTCATAGTTTCACATATTTTGGTTCCCCTCCAAACTGGACCCTTGAGAACTGTCAAAATTGGAGAGGAACAAACAAATACAATTGGAGTTTTCTTGGGTTTTCAACCAAAGTTGCAGTAATTAATACACAATAAGCTAATGTTTTTGTTATAAAGAATGACCTGTAAAGCAAAACTATAGTGAATTGTTACATTTTGGGCTACAAAAGCCAGAATATCTTTGTCCCTTACAGGCGCACGCGGATGCGTTCTCCAGTCATTATTCCTCCTACCTAGCAATATAATTAATGTGTAAACACCGTGAACGTTTAAATCGGTGTCATATGTTTGATGTTTGATTGTGAGTAAATTTATCCGTTTCACTAAAACAAATAACTTCATCCAAGAAATTTCCAACTGGATATTCTCTAAGATCCAACCCTCATCACGATCAGTAACAGCACCAAAGTTCAACGGCATTTCGTTAAATTTTACCTTTTTAACCAATCCACGAACCGATCGCCTCGCAGCCAGATCAACCTATCATTTCCCCAACCTCGTATCTCATGATTACATTAACCCAAAAGCAACCTTGCCGTGAACAAGATTAAGTTCAAATTTGGAATTTGAATATGCATTATACGACGATCGGAGAATAAGTTGATTAGATAAGAGAGCCCTTTATTCTTCCCATTTCACTTTGATGCCCTCTGGGGACATTACAATGACGCCTTTGACGTAGAAACTGTCGTTCTAAGCTAATGATTTGATTTCGGAACGTTAATGAGAACCCGTCTTTTAGTAGGGTTCATTAAAAAAGATAAGCGGGGAGGGCGTGGTTTTGTATGACAATGGGATCTTATGAATATAAGAGAGTTTCTCTACAAAAAATATGGTACATTTAACGAAAGTTTTAGAAGAATATATGATTTTTCTACTCATAATCTCTAATCTCTTTCCTTCCCAATAGACAAATTGTCTCAAAAAATTCCATTCACATTTTAAACTAATTTTTTCGGTAACAAAAAAGCTATACAGAGTGGCCTATTTAGATCTGTCAGTATGGGAAATTTCAAACTATAAGACATACAAAGATCTGTTCTTAGGAACCATTTCATCGCTTTTAGGGAAAAGAATAACTTCATACATAGATTTAAAAAAAAAACTTGTATTCAATTCGAAAATCGATCCCAGTTGTTAAAAAAAAAAAAAAAAAATATTCAATTACAATGCATTTTATCAATTTTAGATATCATGTTTTAACATTTACTGCCTAAGACCTACACAATCCATATCCAAATGGAAAGAATCAAAAGTTTTATTTTGCAAACAACCTGTTGTTTTTATCTATGTATGCATAAAATAAAACAACTGGAACGGATTTACTTATTTAAACTTCATCGCCACGTTTCGAACCCTTTAGCAGCGTTCGTGGTCATCGGGTGGACTGAAAAAAAGAAGGTAATGTTTTCACACTGTTAACCGGTACCAAGTTCGCGGGGAGAGCTAGTTTGGAATAAGTTATACTAGGCAGAGCCGCCTGGTAGCAAAATTAAGTTTGAATCTTGCTCGACGTGGTGAATTATTCAATTTTTCTTTCCACGGACAACGCGAAAAGTAATCGTAGATGGCGCTTTCGACGACATTTTTAGTTCATAGACTCTTTATTTATCTTCTTTCTAGGTTTTTTACAATATTTTTATAAAAGTAAAACATAAAAATACATCTAAACGTATCAAAACAAAAATAAAAAATAAAAAACCTAACCTAGAATGCCGCCGGCAACGGGGCAGGGCCCAGGCTGGCCACCACCGGGGGTTAGGGCTGCAGAGAGAGGAACCGTCGGACTATGCGCGCCGTGTCCAGGATTATCGCCTTCAGAATCAGACCCTTGATCCAACCACAACCACGTAGCGAGAGTCTCTCAAGATGTTGGTCGAGACTCTTCGCTATGAGACCGTTCGCGAAAACAACTATCGGTACAATGATCGCTGAATCAACTTCCCACATGGCGGTTACCTCGTGAGCCAAGTCTTAGACATAAAAAAATATTTATTCATGACAAAACAACACAAAACAAAAGGGTCACAACGCAGCATTTTTTGTCATAGACTTATTATTGGTATTAGGCATAGATGTGCCATGATCGATACCAAGATCCAAGGAGATGGCCTTATTAAACTTTCAATAGGTATAATAGAGAAGGTAGTATTATTGTTCGTCCGTGGTATAATCTCTTCTCATTATTCTTTAATACTAAAATGTTCTAAGTACAATATAAACATTTGTTACCTTACATCGCGTGTTAAAAGGCATCAAAGTAACCAACGTAAAAATAGAATAACAATTTTAACACTACGTACCTACACTGTTTATCATAATGTTAAAGCAACCGATTCAGGTCCTATTATTTTACATATACATAGCCTCCTAAGGCCCACCATACAAACAATATGTTACTCGAATTTGTTCTTTATAGTGTAGGATATTTTTTTTATGACATAGGCGGCAAACGAGCAGACGGATTGCCTGGTGGTAAGCAATTACTGTCGCCCATGGGCACGCAACACCAGGGGAGTCACAAGCGCGTTGCCGGCCTTTAAGGGGGTTGGAGCTCTGGGAACCTTACTCACCACCAGGAACACAACACTACAGACCTGAAAGGTAGCAGTGCTATTATGGCTGTGGTCTTCTGTAAGGAGGAGGTACTTCCCCAGTTGGGCTGCTCCAGATTCAAGCGTGATGGTCATCGCTGTGCCCTACCTCTCATTGTTGGACGTAGTTTAAGGACATACCCGGGTCCAGAATGTAGAATCTCTTTTGTATCAAAATCGAAGGAAACAAATGAAATTCAACTCTGTTCCAATTATATAAAATTCTAATTTCATTATGATAATTAGTACCTATTACAAGTAGGCCCGTGGGCCTTACGAAGATAGAGCCTCAAGGTATTCAATTACTACAACCGAATCTGAGACTAAACAGATGAAATAGAATCGCTAATTTGACATTGCTCAGTCGTTGCCAAACAATTTTAAGAAACAACCAATAAATTATACAGTATAAAATTTAACTCAATTATTGTTTAATTAAAATATTAAGTAAAAGTTTATAATTTTTCAGGTAATATTGGTCCGTAGGAATTGTAAATAATTAAAAACCATTAATATGAACTATTTCAACTTGTCAGGACAAGTTTGGCTATTATCTACAGTGGATATTAAGACCGGATCCTAATTCATAATATGTGACTAGAAACATATTATTTCCTTTATTCATCATGTTTTTCAGGTTAAGTTTATAATAGTAAACTAAATAAAATACATTTAAAATCTAACTTAGGGTCCGCCTGCACAGTGCTCAGGCTGCCTGTGGTTAGGGCCACAAAGAGAGGAACCGCCGATATACGAGCCGTGTTTAGTATTACCGCCTGAATCTGAAGCATATATTTATATTCATTTGGTATCTTAGGTTAAGCTTTTTACAATATTTTAATAAAAGAAAAGTATAAAATTGTATCTTAGATATATGAAAATAATAAAAACTGTATATAAAAAAGTTACTAGGCGCCGAGGCGAGGAGAGCGGTTTCAACCTTACGTTGTGAATATTACATTCATCCGCATGCATGTAGCGATTTGCTACTACGTTCTTCATGCGGACTGCTAAGGAATTGAATTCGCTTCCTTCATCTGTATTCCCGGTAAGATTTGGGTCTTTTCAAGGTAAGAGTGAATAGGCTGTTACTGAACCAGCGTGCTACACCCTGAACTGTGTGCTGTGACTTCCATGTTCACGGCCGGACTGTTACTGAACCAGCGTGTTACTCGACCTCGTCGACAGTTACCATCAGGTCTGACTGAGGTCAAACGCTGTCGTGTAAAAAAATCCTAGAGTACCGCTAGCAACAAAGCAACGCCCATGCTACTTGCGATTATGGCTACAGAGAAGAATCGCCCGACTATGCGCGCCGTAACCAGAATTACCGCCTTCTGAATGTGACCCCGTAACACATATATTTTTTTATTAATGCTACAGTCATATTTACTCAATACAAAAATATTTTTTCGTGGTAAATCCGAGGCAAGAGTAAAGTGCTATGTAATTTGACACCAAAAATCTCGCAAGTAACGCCTGTGAAAGATTCTCTGGCAATGAAAGGATGAAATTGCTTTCCATTATCTATGTCTTTGAATGACAGTGACGATTCGAATGCAAAAAGAATTTGATTTTTAGTAACAAGGACTGGAAATCAAATGTTAATTTATCTCTAAGTTTTTGCGTTCCATCAAGAGTTTGTTTTGAAGGTAAAAAAAAAAATCATTATTTGAAAAACTCATAGACTTTTTTAAGGCATTAATGTTATTAGTCAAAATTGATGTCCGACCAGATTTCTTTATAAAAAAAACTCTTTATTATATTTTGTTTTTTATTAAAGTAATAAGAATAATAAACGTTTTCATCAGATCTTTATTCGTAAAGATATATTACCCCATATTTGACCACTGTGACTGTGTTGAAACCTTTAGACACACCTAGAAGGAAACCTACAAATACCCGCATAGTTACAAGCCAGGAATTTCTGAAATATTGTAAGAGGCGGACCTGACATGTTCCTACCCGATTTAATTTTCCACTAATGTTTCCATTGTATAGTAAAACGTGTAACCAAGGATACCATAAAATCATTTTTAAAATGACGTATTTCATGACAGGTTCAGACACGTTTATTTAGTCTTGCACGACACGTTTATAAGTATAAGTCTCCATTTTCAAACCCTAAGTGTGCCGCGTGTCCATTCGCCTCGCTGGCTCGTCAATATAAGAAGTTTAAATAAATTTATTCAATTTGTTATGCATAAACATTTAGAACTAGTATTACTTTAATTATAAACAACGTTTTTTTGGACCCGGGTATGTCCTTACAGAAGACCACAGCCATAATAACACTGCTACCTAAAGGTATGTAGTGTTGTGTTCCTGATGGTGAGTAAGGTTCAGAGCTCCAACCCCCCTTAAAGGCCGGCAACGCGCTTGTGACTCCCCTGGTGTTGCGGGTGCCCATGGGCGATGGTAATTGCTTACCACCAGGAATCCGTCTGCTCGTTTGCCGCCTATGTCATAAAAAAAAAACGTTATACATCAATAACACAACTAATATAGAAAAAATAGCTTTAACTACCTTAAAAATAACCGAAGCTTTTGGACCCTTGGGTTGGGTAGGGTCCTCATCACGAAGGAAACGTACCCCGTGTTGCATTGAGATGGCACGAACGATGAAACTATTATATTTAGATGCTTAATTATCATTTCAAAACTAACAGCCATATTTTTTTTTAACGGCTCACGCTAGGCGCTAATAAGTTACTAAGTATTTTCTGAAAACTCCCAAAATCACATTTCAATAAGTCCGTATGGCCATCTTGTCTTTTTTATGACATAAGGTGGCAAACGAACAGAGGGATTGCCTGATGGTAAGCAATTACCGTCGCCCATGGGCACCGTGCCGCGCGCGTTGCCGACCTTTAAGGGGGGTTGGAGCTCTGGGAACTTTACTCACCATCAGGAATACAACACTACATACCTGAAAGGTAGCAGTGTTATTATGTCTTCTGTAAGGAGGAGGTACTTCCCCAGTTGGGCTTCTCCAGACTCGAGCGTGATAGTACTTCGCTACGTCCTACCTCTCATTGTTGGACGTAGTTTAAGGACATACCCGGGTCTATAACAGAAATTAAGGTTTATATGGAACCCTAAAACAGCTAAGCCATACTTTTACATCAAGTTATATGGGTAGTAAAGTCAGAGCTTAAGATTACTTTTTACAACTAAAGCGTTGCGTACTGCCAATGTCACATGAAATGTTTTTAGGTGGATAAATTTAGGATCTTGACGAATGGCTCTGACCTCCTATGAGGACAAGTTCTATTTATATTCCTGATGGGTACAGTTGCCATCAGATATATCGGAGCTATGGAATTGGAGACAAATATCTAAACAACGCCTCTATTGTCAAGGCGATAAACTGTATGTTGAGATTTTTGTGACCACCTCCACAGCTCCACAGCCGCAATCATCGTCTGCTTTCAAAAGAGATGGCAGCACGGTGGCCCGTTAAAACGCGCCCGCGTCCACATCAGCAATTTCAATACTATGTACACCAGACTGGTACACACACCAACACTCTTTGCTGTATCTGCTCTTTGCATCAGTGGACCTTATTATATAAGGCATAAGGTCCACCGATGTACAGCTAAGAGTGTTGCTCTATATACCTGTTTTCTGACAACCGTAGCAAACTGCACCTATTAAACATAACCCAAAAACCGTTAAAAATAAACAGTATTACATATACTTGACAAATTTTGACGAGTTTCGCTGCGTTCGGATGGCCCAATTGGTTAAGGTGACAGCCGCGATATCTGGAGATGTGTGTTTAAATCCTGTCTCGGACGCCGATGGACCTCGTCACTTTTTCTTAAGTATACATAAACTTATGTTATCTATTTCAATTATCATTAAACATAATTAGTTAATTAATGAACTTTTACGCTTATTTTTTTATTCTAACCTTACAGCGCATTCTTACATATTTAATAAATAGGTTTAAAGCTTATCTTTAACACTGGTGTTGTCTTGTCACCAAAAACCACCAGACCGGCAGCAGCATCCTTTTAGAGCTGTGTACCCTGCGATCGCCAACCCACCCGCCAAGCGTGATTATTGCAAGTAACCTGTACAGAGTACAGCTCCCTATGACTTAGCTCAATGTCCAGCAGTGGACGTGGGACAGATAGATCTTCAAACCAGCGGCGCTACCGCAAAATTCGTAAATTTCGGACAATTGTCTCTGTCACTCTCATAACGCCTTCATTGGAGTAAAAGAGAAAGATGCTCGAAATATGCGAACTTTGATGTTCGCGGTACCGGCCCTGCTTAGTCTGTTTAACGGCGCCATAAGTTACAGTTTCCTATCGCAACAACTGACAAATACCCAGGAATCACGCGACTCGGCCGCCCTCGTTCCCGGCACTCTCGGGCAATAATAGTCCCAAAAGGGAATTAAATCCGAATAAATTATCCGAGGGTTTGCTTTTTCCAAACGATATTGTCTAAACAAATGTGCCGTGCCATCAGGCGGTTGAGATGCGGTTAATCCGCTCCTGCAGGAACACTTGAGGAAAACGGTTTGAAAATACATTTGAGACGTAAGAAAATTTAAGTATTTTTGTATGGTACAGTCACTGGGATCGTTGAGTGTTTAGACATTTGCCAGATATCGTAGTTTAGTCTCATACTTAATAAATAAACGACGTCTCCTGATGACAATACAAGTTACGTCGATAAATTATAAGCAAAGGTTTTAAGTTTAGGTATACCGGGTGTTATAAAAGACGTGATACAAGATTATCAAGCCGGCATCTGATCATGATTTGGAGTAATTTTTACTATGGGATCAACCTTGTAAATTGTTAAAATAAACAACTCTCTCATACATTTTCATCAACTTATACTTGACCTTTTCTATGGAACAGCTCAATTTTTATTTAATTTCACAAACTTGACCCTATAGTAAAAGATGTTCAAAATTATGAACAAATGCCGGTTTGATAATCTTGTACAGTCAGCAGCAAAAGTGGCTAAACGTTTGAAGTGTTCAAAATGACCTACACGCGCTCTTATTCTCTTGAAAATAGAGATGTGTTGACCTCATTTTGAACACCTCAAACGCTTATTGCTGCTGAACACTTTTTTTATAACATCCAGTAGGTTATGTAATAGGCATTTTTGCTGGCTATAGCAAGTATTGGAAACTATGCAAATTGGACAAGGTATTTTGAATAATGCAATTGGCATAAACTGTGTGTGTGTCAGAGAGAGACGGTTGTTCAGTGTTTGAAACTCTGTAAATATAGACTGATTCACTTAGATAGCCTTATTTGTATGAAATGGAATCAACTCTCTAACTAGATTGGAGCTGACGTTTTAGCATTTCAAATTCGATTTTTAGTTCCAATTCAACAAATGACACCTTGACAAATGACGTGGAATTTTCTAAAATCCTTTGTCATCTTCCATCTATTGGTTTCCCGCGACCTTTACCAGGTATTAGATCCATCTATTTCTGCCCACTCCGCACGTAGTCGCCACTCGAGAACTTTTACGCCCCAACGGCCTTTGTTTCCACGTGCAGCATGCCCACTGCCAGTTAAGCCATCCGGAGGGCTACATCGGTTACTTTAGTTCTGCTGCGGCTGCGAATGACATCATTTCTGATGTGATGGCGCGGAGACACTCCGAGCGTAGCCCTCTCCATTACTTTTGGGTGCCTTTGAATATTCTTAGCTTAGTGTACAGTTGCCAAGTGGACCCCATGCTCCCATGAGCCGTGGCAATGCGAGGAGATAATGGCAATACTCACTAATACAATTTTTTCTGATTTTTATTACCCGGAAAAATCTTAGTAACTTTTTTTGAACTTAACCTAACCAGGAGCTAATAAAATAAAGAAGTTGTATAATATATTCAATGTCAAATTGACAGACCTCTGGCTTAACTTACCTATACGTTTTCACTATATCGCAATGACATAAATGAAAAAGTATTTGTTACTGTACATGTTGCGCAGTTTGGCAGAGCGTGAAACTTTTTTAATAACTCACTGATGTTTCGTCGGTAAATAGTTCCTAGCATTATTCGCATACCCCTCACCACCAATAAAATATACGCTTAACCTGACCTGTGAATCAGTGCCAAATGGAAGTGCGTGCAGGTCTGATTATTTTGGATTATCAGGAAGCGATTTATATAACGAAACAATCAAGCAACTTGCTAGCGCGAGAGCTCAGTAGAATAGAGCAATATGTGTGTTAAACTAAATAATATCAGTGGCTCTAACGAAAAATGGTTTATTCGCTATACAATTTATATGAAACTTATACTGTTTTTCATTGGAATCAGAAATATATTCAGATGTAGGTATATGCGGTGGAACTGGAACGTGCGCTGTCCCGGAAATTAATATGTAATAGCGTGTGTTTTGGGATATTGGAGCTTTTAATAGTGAATAATTTCAATAAGCAGTCAAAGGAATTTTACTTGCAAATACCTGATAGATTAATATGGTTTCAATATTCAGGTTGTTCCGTGTTCGGTATTGACACAATGCCATCTGCTGAATGGAAATGAGTAACCGCTTCCAAATTGTCTAACCAAATTAATTGAACTGATAACTACTGCGTTATTGGTACTCTAGCATGTTTGCTGCGTCATTAGGTCGATTAACTCCTAAACAAGTAAGGTTAACTGGCTGCCCAGCGTTGGTCTCTCGTTGGTTGTAGCTCGTTTTTTAGGATTACAAAAATCGTACGATTGTGGTCGTGCGATTTTTAGGAAAAGAGTTTAAAAGCTGTCGTTTTTGCCTCTTAATTCTTCACCATTACGTTAATAACGGAATCTTAAATCTTATATACGAGATTACTAAAACAATTAATGTAACGTAGACAAAATGGACTGGTATTATTCTAATCTTAAAAAAGGACGAGGTATAGATGATGCTAATAAATTATCCAGAAATATAAGAACACGATATTGAATTCGCAATATCAGTCCCAGTGTGTACGGTCATTGAAAAATAAATTCCAAGGTTGTCTATTATCCACACCGAGACGTGGAAGTATAAAAATTACGGAAAATGTGCCAACCGTCTCAGCTTGATAGAAATCTGCGCCTATTGGTAATCACAATTTTACTATTTCTTTTATTGCAGAGAAAGAACGCCCCGCTCACAAGAGGGCGACTGGCGATGGTGGAAAGACGCCGGTCTTCGGGAGCTGAAGCGACGCAGAAGAGACGTGAGGGAGACCACGAAGTACATCGAGACGGCACTCGTCATAGACCACGAGATGTTCGAGCGGAGGAACGGCAGTACACGTGCCGACGTCGTCCATGATGCGATACAAGTCGCCAACATCGCGGACTTGGTGAGTACAGACACCCTAATCTGATCATGGGTAGACCTTATACCGTTGCAATAGAGTTCATTAATGGTCAGCAGTGTGGATAGTACTTGGTGATCTGGAGCTGGTGCGTATTGGGCTTGAGAATATCCCCAAATCTACCTAAGGAGTTGACGCGAACTTCAAACCTTTTATTTCAGAGGGTAGACAGACTAACCAGCACTTATCAACTCATCATCGTCCTCGCGTTATACTGGCATTAATCCACGGCTCATTGGAGCCTGGGATCAGTTTGGCAACTATTTTTAGGAAGACTGCTGCCATCTGACCATTCAACCTAGTGCGTAAACTAGGCCTTATTGGGATTAGTTCGGTTTCTACACAATGTTTTCCTTCACCGAAAAGCGACTTGTAAATCATCATTAATTTCAGCCGTAAGTCGCCCACTGATGGCCATAGGCCTTCCTTAAATAACTTACGTCATCTTAGGGGGAGTAAAGTACAAATAATATTTCCCACATAAGTTTCAAAAAACTTGTTGGTACGAGCCGGGGTTTGAACATGTGACCTCCGGATTGCCTCGCACGATCTTACCGCTAGGCCACCTGACTAATCAACACTAATAGTATTTATCATATGTCTGTGTGTGTGTGTATTCTTACGATTTTAAAACTGTTCAAGTGCCATCTATTTTCAGTTTGTTACCAACCATTAATAACTTATATGAAAAAACGAAATGTGCACACTTGTGTCATTCTTCACCCGTAACCACTGGGATGTTTTTTCTAATTTACATACATCATCAGCCTATCGCAGTCCACTACCTAATGCTGCCCAATTTCACGCCATCGTGTTCGATTTCTTAATGTAAACAAATAAATAATAAATAATTATTTCGGTACAATCTTATATAAATCGACCTAGTCCGACGGTAAGCTCAGTAAGGCTTGTGTTGCAGGTACTAGACGACGATATAATATATCGAGGGTTGGGTGGTCAAACCCGATAAATCGATATAATATTTCATTGAAGTAACAATCTTACCTAATTAACGTATAGTTCTAAATTCAAAATCCCATTTACTAGACTTATCGGGTTTGACCACGCAATCCTCGATATAATAGATAGATACATATAAATACTTGAATACAAAGAAAACACCCATAACTCAGGACCAAATATCTGTGCTCATCATACGAATAAATTAATGCGATTTGAACCCAGGAACATCGGCTTCATAAGCAGGGTCACTACCCACTAGGCCAGACCGGTCGTCAATATATTTATGGTAGCCATATTTTAAAAGAAGAAGAACCATCGATATTTAAATCGAAAGAAAAATAGAAAAAATTTACTCGGAGCGGGACTCGAACCCACAACCACTATATCACTAGCCCAGTGCACTTCCAATTGTGCTATCCGAGTACCGCTTAGACTTGTCAAATTTTTCTATCTTATCCTTCGTGGTATACGTCATCATGGGTGACGTGTAGTCACTTCTACCGTCAGCGTATTGAACACTTAACGGCATCGAAGTCTCAATTTACATTGAGATTTCATCGATAACAATGTGCTACCCCTTTCTAAATTATTTTTTATTATGCACAATTGGAAGTGCACTGGGCTAGTGATCCAGTGGTTGTGGGTTCGAGTCCCGCTCCGAGTCAAATTTTTCAATTTTTTCAATTTTTCTTTCGATTTAAATATCGAAGATATTCGCTAGCAGACGTTTCTGCATAATAAAAAATAATAAAGAAGAACCATCATTTTTGGGAGCCATTTTGTACTTTAAACGAAGTCTATGTATATTCAGTCGCTGTCAATAAGTGCAGTAAACCAATTGGCATACATTTATGAGTCGCACGGAAATTTTCCGAAACCCTTTCATAAGAACCTCGTCACCTAGACTCTAAGCCGATGTTAAACTTGATCGATGGCTGGCACGCCGCCACGACCTTGCCCGTCGAGTGGACTTTGTTCTCGAACAATTGGGTTGTTATTGGCACTCGAGTGGCGTGACACTGGCTTTCCAGTGCTCTTTTCTTGGCAGATTTAGGGCAAGGGAATTATTAATTCATCTTATTTATCAATGTCACTTGTTTCTGAATGATTATTATTACAGATACTTAAATCTATTGCTTATAAGTCTGCTAGGGTTACGGTTCTGTACCCTTACCATGAGTTGTGACATTGAGGTTTTCGGATTTACTATCTGTGCGTCTCGTCTGTAGTATTTTAGTCTGAACGAGATGCACAGATAGTAATCCGATACTCGTTATCGAAAACTTCAAAGTCACAACTCATGGTAAGGGTACTGTCGGTCACTTTAAAAAAAATGTCAAAGGTTTTCGGTATTGACATAACATGAAATTTGTGGTAGAACTTTTACACAACTTCTTGTAACAAATTGCTGGTTTTGCTCCTTATTGATGATCTTATGTTATGGGGACCCTTTCGGATACACTACCTTGCGGGGGGTCTCGCAACGCCTTCCGGTACATGGTCGCTACTTGAGAACCATTACGCCCAACGGCCATTGGTTCTGCGTACAATGTGCCCCACCCACTGCCACTTAAATTGAGCGATCTGGAGGACAGTTTATTTTGCAAGCTGGCTAAATTCGAATTCAGTAATAAAAATGGTTGTTCTGTGACTTTCCGATATTTCCGCACGGTTGTACAGTCAGCATCAGAAGTGACTAAGCGTTTGAGGTGTTCAAAATGAGTTCAACACATCTCTATTGTCAAGAGAATAAGAGTGCACGTAGCTCATTTTGAACACTTCAAACGCTTAGCCACTTTTGCTGCTGACTGTACATATGTGGGTGCCGATATTACTCAGTACGCATACAGACACAAGTATTTAAGTATTAATATCCCATTTCATTAGCAGTTGTAATGTCAGGGATCGTGTTAGCTTAAAGTCGTATAACAAAATTAAATATGACACACGAGATCGAAGAAAATCTTAGAGGCATACTAAATAAAATTATGGCTAAACGTTAAAATACACGATTGACCTTAGCATCTAAACACGATAACGTTCAAAGACATTACAATTCAACTCCTTACCATTCCACCTAAAAGCCAACTTGTTCAGGCATGCCATTAAGCCCTACTATTCAGTTAGAATGTAACCTAAACTATAAAAATGACTTTTTACAACCTCAAACTGTCATTGCGCGCATAACATGCAGGATTCTATGTCCAAGGCTCTATTTTATACACTCGCAATTTTCGTCGTATCTTCCATAGTTCCGTTGTTGAAGAACTAACTTTAACGTGTACAAGATAGGATTCAAATTTGGAGATACTGTAAAAGGCAGATGTGATGTTGATTATGTAAGTCGGTGTGCGCTGAACACATAACCGTTGGTGCGAGCGTTAAGGCCTGGGTCACAATTGCTTCTGGGTATGGGATGGAAAAAGTTTAGTGCCTGCCGATGGGCGAGCTTAAGGAGTGGTTTACCATTCTTTTATACAGATGTGTTTTGCTAAAAAAAGGAGATATCTGTAATATATTCCATTTTCTTTTACGTATATTTGCTTCGTCGTTTAATTTAATATTCTCGCTGCCCTAAAAACTAATGACGCAACACGAAGAATTGGTAAGTTAGTCCTTCGTGCCTTTTAAGCCTTTAGCTACGCTGATTCAAATAATATTTCGTGAGCTCGGTAATCACTAATCAATAATTCGCACCCTCACTGCACCGCACTACGCAGTCAAATCAAAATTTTACTATTACTTTTATATGATTATGTTTTATGTGTTATACTGGGTGTGGCCTGTAATAGGAGCATTAACTTTAGGCATCGTTTCTACACCACAAACGTAGCAACATTTAGTTTTACGACTTTTGTAAATAACATATAGTTTAATAAATATTAATAAAAGAAGATTTTCTAAGCAAGCAATGTATTGCGAAAATTATGAAGATTGTAGGCTAACAGTAAACGTCAACTAGACTATTGGATGCTGTTCATTGAAAATACTATTTAGTTTGTTTGAAAATATCACAAGTAATAAATTACTCCATTGTGTAAAGTTGTAGAACAAATGTTGTTACATTCGTGGTGTAGAAGCGATCTCTAAATTTTTTGCTCCTATTATTACAGGCCGCACCCGGTATATATGTTCATGCAGCATAAATAGTGAATGCGCACCGATAATTGCTACATCGAAGAGATTAACACAAATATATTTCAGTACATTTTCGGCTATCTTAAATATTATATTTCTATTTTTTTTTTTTCAGCGATGAGTAAATTTTTTAACCATTTACTCACGTACTACTAGAAATGGGGATTAAAAGTTACATTCACCCCAAACATCACAAGTGACACTTGGGGACCAACCGGGACTTATTCTAATCCGGCTCCGCATTACGAGCGGCCATTTTATTTTGACGTGTAAGGATGATGTTTGCGCACCTAAAACAATAGAACATGATGTATTGTTTTATGTAAATGTAGGAGAAGGCAGGCTGACTAATGGGGGTTCGTGTGATTAGTGTATTTAGCGTTTGCCTTAAGAAGGAGGTTAGGAACGGGTGATTTTCTTATGGTCTAAAATGTGCTTAAAGTTTTTGCTCTTTTTTTTATTGTTTAGTTTTCAGAAAATTGTGTAGGTACTCAAGTAACGTCAGTTGTTAAGAATAGTTATTTGTGCAACAAGAGAGGAAAGTTGTTTTTTCTTGCGAGTGTCTATTTTGAGTCCCGAGTAAGTGAAAGATTCTATAATTGAATCACGAGCGTAGCGAGTGATTCTAGTGTTAGAATCTTGAGCGTAGCGAGGCACTCAAAAACACGAGATGTAAAATAACTTTACTCTAGTGTGACACATACAACTTTTCACCTCAGTAGTGAGAACATATTAAAGGTTAAATAAGTTGCCAAAAATTTCAGTTTTAGTACAAGCTTTTATTGCCGACTGTACTTTTTTTCACAATCGTCATCTACTCTTCGAAAGGATTCTAATGAGTCTAAAACACCACGGGTTTATCTTGTGTATTTTAGGAGTTGCTTTTGCTACCTTCTGACTCCAGCATCAGATCAGATCAGTGGTACCATAATATTGCATTGTAACCGAACTTACATAAGTGTGCTAAATTTCAGCTCAATCGGTTAAAGATGTCTGCTTCAAAATTGAGTTGCAAGATTCCATCCGGATAAATATACAAATACATACATCAAGTTAAATAAAATCTTGTAAAAAAATTAACATCAAGTTAACCACATTCATTTAAGTGTTTTATCTGCAACTGCACTGGCTTCATTACTTAATATTTTGTTTAAATATTTTTCATTTTAAAATATATGTACATTTCAAAATTATAATATTTGATTAATTTGTGAGGGTCCGAACGTGGTAGTGGTGTTAAGGGAGTCCATTATGTCCTATTATAATAAATAGATACATATAAATACCTAAATACATAGAAAACACCCATGACTTAGGAACAAATATCTGTGTTCATCGCACAAATAAATGGTCTGACTGGGATTCGAACCCGGGACCACCGGCTTCTTAGGCAGGGTCATTACCTACTAGGCCAGACCGGTCGTCAATTAAAAAGCTACTTTGTCTCACTCCCTGGAGTGACGAAAGTAGCAACTTTCCTCACTCTCTGAAAGTGAGGAAAGTCGCACTTTCCTCACTCCCTGGAGTGAGGATAGTAGACATGTTCGAACTGCTGAGGTGAAAACGTTATTTTAAGTCAGGTTTGTGACGACAATTAAGAATGAAATCTCTATGAAAATCGATAACCTAATAGGCCTTAACTATTACATTGTAAAATCGCTTTGTTTATGAAACGGGCACCTAAAACAAGTTTTTATTTTTATTTTTTTGCTTAATCTTACATAAAAACTTACGCTAAATTGTGTATTGTATTTTCTTAAAACTCTCATAATATTCATAGGAATCCAGCTTTTTAAATATAAATATTTTTCGCACTTATTGTTTTTGTCCTAAACATTCTTGGGAAAAAAATGTAAGTCAGTAGGTTATGTGAGAACTGTGACGTCACACATTAAAAAAAAAGATAAAAGATGTTTATTTTTCAATTTAGGCACATTACATGCACTTATGAACGTCAAAAAAAAAAGCTACACCGGTTGAAATTCATTATATCGCTGAAAAAAAAGTACGTTTAAGTAAGGTTTTTTATTAGTTTATAATGTGTCCCACTGTTGGGCAAAAGGTTCGCCTTGGGTCTTGTGCTGTCTCCGGTCAATTGCTGTGGAAAGCGTGCAAATTGTTCCGCCATTTTTGTTTAGGTTAAATAATATTTTTCTAAGCACTCTTTTCCATAACTTTTGGAGGCTTTAAATCAAATTTCATGATTAAAACGCTTCGCAGGCTTGAGTACACATGATTCAGTACAGATACACATGCAAATCTTAACTTCAAAGAGACTCAACCGTATGTTATGACAGGCCGAGCTGATTATCACGTGCAAACCGCATATTTGATCAGCCGCAGAGTTGAGTGCAAAAGCTAATTGCATATCTCTGATCCACGATACATTTTCCTATAGAACCCGGACTGTTTCGCTAGTAAAATTCGAAATTGAAACTCGTTTATCACTGTTTATTTCAAAATGTTTATTCCTTTACTTTGTGACAACAGGTCGGAGGCTCTAGTGTTAGTTACTTTTGACATAAAAAACGTTTACGAACGCGTAAGTGATAATGTTAGTTATATGAGAAACGCAAACGCGTTCGTAACGTAAACTTACGTTAAATACTTACACTCAGGGCTCTGGCCTAGTGGTAAGCACTAGGTTCAAATCCGAGTACTGGCATTTATTTATGTGATAAGCACATGTATTTGGTCCTGAGTCATGGATGTTTTCTATGTATTTTAGTATCTGTACATTAAGTATATATATCGTTGGCTGAATACCAGCAACACAAGCCTTCTTGAGCTTATTTGTGTAGGATGTCCTGAAATATTTATAAAAAAAAAAAAAAAAAAAGTATAAAGATAGTAGATACGTAAGATGTTACGACTCATTTGTGGGAGGCATAATATATGTCCAGCAATGAACGTCTTTCGGCTGATATGATGATGATGAAGTACAAATACGCAACAATCAAAACAACACATTGAATAATCATTTTGGTTGACGCTAGACAACAATAGATAGAGGAAATCCTAAGAAGGAGGGCCTCACGATCCCCATTCCCTCGGGGACGCAGGAAATAAAGATATCTTGGCAAAGGTCTTCCGTCTTCCTCTGGTCTGTAATGTACCTCAATTGTCGGTTAATGGCGGCCTAGCGTGTTCCGTTATCCCGAATACTTTGCATTTTTTGCAAACCGCGCTAGTTTATCTAATCCATATCCTTTGTAATGTAACATACAACGATGGTTGGCAATTATTAAAAAGAATATACCTAATTCATAAATACTTACGATAACATAATAAATTTCTGGTACAAATTGATATCGCGTAACATGATTCATATTTTTTCGACTGTGTTCAATGCATCTGAAATCAAAAAGTTTGAGCCTGGTGTTTCATGGCTGCCAAATCTTATGCTTTTTTGTTGGGATATCAAATACTCGCATCTACATTTAATGCGGGCACCTTCGTTATGTATACAAACGACCCCGCATAGTCTTCCAACATCCATAACATGCCTTTATGGTAGCTAATATAATCACAATAAAGAACATTATGCCGTGCGCTGCAACTTATTCGACTAGAATGTTCCGAACATGTGTTAAACTTTGAACATTATCTCAGTATGATTATGCCTTGCCTGTCAGAATTTTGCACGTTATCTCGGAAAGTTTTCTGTCAATGCCCTTAAAATGTATAGATAATTGAGGTGTACATTATTTTGTACATAATAAATTGTAATAAGTATTTATTAAAGGATTATTTAGAGTCGCGGGGTTTAAGAAATGAAGATTTATAAAGGTGACATCTAATAGGATGCGATTTTTTTTTTTTTTTTTGAGACAGAAATGAACATTCACTGCTCTTTTCTGTCAATAAAGCTTTGAATGAAGTCATGTGTATATAAGGGGCCTACAGCGAACATCGAAGTTCGGAAATTTCATACATGTTTCTCTCTTACTACAATTAAGTCGTTATTATATATATATTGACAGACAAACGTTCGTAATTTACGAATTTCGTTCTCTCTGTATTCAGATTGTTAATTCTCGTTCATTCGAAATGGAATTGAATGATACCGAACGGAATGCAAATATCCAACATTGTTGAATCGGTTCACTAATTAATTGATCTTGCACTTTTATTTCAATTCGTGTTCAGACTTGTCACTTCGAGTGAAATATGAAAATGAACAACAAATGAGCCGTCAGCTTCCTTACTTACTTTAGTGTGTAATATTGATAGATTATTAAGCAGTGATCTAACGCAGAATTGTGTAGCTAATGAAGAATTGATTTCACAACGCGTTTCACCGCTATTTTGGTCATCTCTCGGCAATCCCGGGGTCAGGGCCGCCTCTTAGTTTTCTATAAAGTCCAGCTACTACTTTACAAAACGCAAGGCATACTACCGAACAACATCATGCTCTAAGGGCAAACTTATATGTTATTTTATTTATCTGTTATTACTTGACATTGGCGAAATCATCGATTGATCTATTTATGGAAGCCATATTTTTTTTAAGAAGAAAAAATGAGCTTTCTGACGGCATCTTAAGCGTGAGTGAGTTGATTAAAGAAATTATTTTGAATAGCAATGGCGACGCGAAGCATGTCAAGTATCAGCTACCGTCAGAATTATTTGCAAATATTGACAGTAGAAATTTGTTTCGGCAAGCAAAATGCAAAATCGTTTATTTTAATTTTCTCGTTCGAAAATTTAATTAACGATAACAATTTTCCCTATTCTATGAACAAACAGATTTGGACCTCTGTCACCGGCAAATAATTTGGTTCTATTTACTTTACACTTGTTACCTAGCCATTCTCACCATTTTCTTAAAGGAAATCAATAGATATGACCACAAACGGTAATTGTGACAGGTAACAGTCGGTTAATTTCTCAGTCATCTCAGTATATCTACATCTACACTAATATTATGAAGGCGAAAGTTTGTGAGTGTGTGAGTGTGTATGTTTGTTACTTATTCACGTCTAATTCATGCCTCTAGAGCGATTTTAATAAAATTTGGTATGGAGTTAGCTGACACCCTGGATTAACACATAGGCTACGTTTTTTCCCTAATAAACCACGGGTAACACCGCGGCGACATACCAAAATATGTAGCCGCAACTTCTTTACCATGGCTTAGTTTTCGATATATTCACAGTAATAAGTAATATTCTCTGTACTAATTCTATAGTATAAGAATCAGTTTATTATGAACATAATTATTATCATCATATCAGCCGAAAGAAGTCCACAGCTGGACATAGGCCTCCTCCAAAGTGATCCAATGTGACCGGTTTTGCTCCACCCGCACCCAGTGGATTCCCATGATCGTTACCAGGTCGTTAGTCCACCTTGTGGGGAGTGTGTCCATCCAGTATATCATATGATAAATTTTTGATGGTTTTTTGCGGTGATATAATGAGCAGTGATCGATTATTTGGATTCTCCCTCGCGGAATATTTGCTTTATTAGTATAAAAGTTAATAATATAGACATAACGGTACAAAATGAGCCGCGTTGATGGCCGCAAATGAGCTGTCAGAGTGAACACTTGTGCTCATTTGTTCGATTTAGACAAAAGAACGGCTACTTAGATAGTTTAAATTAAAGTGTAATAAAATACACACATTGTATTTTTTTGCCTTTTCTAACAACATAAAGCCCGGACTCCTGGGGCATATCCATACTAACATAATGATTGAGGTCGTTCACCCCGTGTCTAATCCAAATAACCGATCACTGATAATGAGGATTATGAACCCAGAATATAATGCATAAACTTTACACACTTACTGCAAAACTCGTGTTACGAGGTCGACGTTCGTGATGCGAAGTCCCGTGGTGTTCTGACTGCAACATGACCGAAGTTTAGGAAGTTTTGGGACCCGGGTATGTCCTTAAACTACATCCAACAATGAGAGGTAGGGCACAGCGAAGTACCATCACGCTCGAGTCTGGAGAACCCCAACTTGGGAAGTACCTCCTCCTTAGAAGACCACAGCCATAATAGCACTGCTACCTTTCAGGTATGTAGTGTTGTGTTCCTGATGGTGAGTAAGGTTCCCAGAGCTCCAACCCCCCTTAAAGGTCAGCAACGCGCTTGTGACTCCCCTGGTGTTGCGGGTGCCCATGGGCGACAGTAATTGCTTACCATCAGGCAATCCGTCTGCTCGTTTGCCACCTTATAAAAAAAAAAGTAAAATTACCTACTTCATTAGTTTTAAAATGACTTATTGTTTATTAACACGTTGACTACGGTACGAGGCTAATTCGTCTTGTGCAAGTACGGTTAATTGCGATGTTAAGTAATTGCCGCAGCCAAAGTGTTAAATAAAAGTCGTCTTCCTTGCGAAGTCCCGGCATTTTTCTATGGCTCTTGGGAGCCTGGGGTCCATTTGGCAAATAGTAGGCACTAGTTTTTACGAGAGTGACTGCCATCTGACTAACCCAGAGGGTGAACTAGACCTTATTGAGATTAGTCCGGTTTCCTCACGATGCGTTCCTTCACCGAAGAGCGACTGGTAAATATCAAATGATATTTGGTATATACGTGCCAAAAAACTCATTGGTACGAGCCGGCGTTTGAACTTGCGACCTCCGGATTGCAAGTCGCACGATTTTACCACTAGACTAACAGCGCTCTTCATTTATTTCATTCGTTATAATATTTTTGTAATAATTAATAAAAAATAATTTTCTGTTAGCCAAGTAACCTGTCGGTATCACTTTCACCTATGTCAATAGGTGAAAGTGATACCGAATATGCTTACTTGCCAAAAAAAACTTTTACGCACTGAAAATCCCACTGGTCGACCATTTGCGGGTGATGATCAAATTTTACTTTAAAATATCCTAATTTTATTATGTTTTTCGCAGTATTTCCGGACGCTAAACACGCGGGTGTCCCTAGTCTACATCGAGTCGTGGCAGGGCGGCGACCAGGCTGACATAGAGCGCAAGCAGGATATCACCCGCGCCATACTCAAGTTCAACGACTACACGTCGAGGAAACTCTTCAAGATTGAGAAGGACACCACGCAGCTGCTCACGTAAGTTCTCTCTTTCTTACTTTTAAGAAAAAACATTGAGTGTAAGCAGCAGGGATGAAAAAATAGGTGAAGACGGTTGAAATGGTACGGGCATGTGACGTGCCGAGAAACAGATCACATATTTCTTCCCAAGACAAGCGAAGCATGGGGAGTCCAACTTTCATAGCTAGCGAATGTAAGGAGAGATATAAAAGAAGCCCTTTGTCCACCGGAAACTACCTAAGGAAAGTAACTAAGAAAGATGACAGTCTCTTCCTATATATGAGACCATTATTGAGGGTTCTTGCTTGTAGAAGAAGACAGAGTGAATGATCTTACTTACTCTCTTTCGTTATCTAAAGTACCCATAGGCGAGTTGAAGATACTTATGTGTTAAAAAAGCACATTAGAAAGGCACTAAGTACTCTCGTTGATTATATTTTATACTTCGTATAAACCAGTGTTCCAAGTATCATAATTGTATACGCACAAAGTACCTTCAAATGTATCTCATATGTCACAAATGTACTTGTTTACGTTAAGAACACTGAAAACAATTTCCGAAGAGTCATGGGCTCTTCTAATTAATTTACCCCTGTTAACAGCAGTACCTCAATTGTTTCTAACTGAAATTAATTACATTTGATTCGTCTTCCAAGTTCAGAACAAACAATTTCATTCCTATTGGAAATTATTCAAACTCCGTCTACTGGGAGATACTACTTGTACGCATGTCGAGGGTTATTGGAGAAAACTTGAATACGTTTACGAGAAAATATTCCTATCGATAGACTCTTTTTCCTTGCAATTATTACGTGCTGATAGAGTTATTTCTAGAAACTTTCACAACTTATCGGGCGGAAAATACTTTTGAATAAAGAAGCATCTTTAACTGATCACAACAGCGCTTGAACTCGACAGGAACTTGTTCTTCTAATAATATATCTTATGAACCCCGACAGATAAAAAGTCTCTCGGTCTCACCACCGTACAAGTTTTGACAGCTGTCACAATTTGTCTCGACGGAAGAAGAAAAAACTCGCTGACGATAATCGACGTTGACATTTCATCGCTTCACTTTATTTAATTTGTGCTCTGATCCACGTCTTAAACGAGAGATCTGAAAGTATACCACTATCCATTCGGGCGGAAAACTTATTTTGAACAAATCGCTTTATATACCCGTGAATTTATTTAACATCGAACACCTTTTTTCTCCAAATCTGCTCACCAAACCCTTTTCGCTTTGAGGCAGCAAAATTGCAAGATAGACAAGAACCAGGCTTGCGCTAAACAGCTCAAAATTAATCTGGAAAACGAAACGAGTAGACTTTAATTCGGGCGATAAACGAATCTGCTTGCCAGATGAAAGGAGCTTTGCCAGTTCCACAAATTATGAAGTGAATGCATCTGCAATTTGAACTGTGAGCGCTGTAAATTAAGGTCGAATTTTCGATGTTAAATGATTTGAAACTTTAGGCAGAGAATTGAGGAAAATTTATCGTGTATCTGCGCTGTCAGGGCGCTTATCGCACTAATTTTCACAAATTCGGAGTTAGATATGTGATGTCGATAAAAGCTTCCGACATTGGGGGAAGTGGCGTCATAATTTAGAACGATTTAGTAGGGAACGGGGCTGGGGCACCTGACCCTAGGCTGTTTCACGTATTCTCTGTGCTCTGGGCGACTTGACACAGTCACAACCAGTCGAGTTCTGACACGTGTTATAAAAATGCTTTAACAACGTATTATCATAGCTCCTAAGAATGCTCCGTGCCGTGTGATACCAGCTGACTAGAATAGCACCACCCCATCTCCTCCCCCGGGGTGTTGTAAGAGACGACAAAGGGAAAAATCCTACGGACGGGCAGCAGCGTCCGTCGAAACCCAATCTACAGCTACTGCGGTGGCGACTATGGCAACTACCCCCAAGATGATACAAGTCATATTTGTGGGAGGCCTATGTCCAGCAGTGGACTGCATACGGCTGAAATTTATGTTTGTAAGAATGGTCCTATTAAGCCTTTGTTAATATTAGTGATAGATGTTCTGTCGTAGTTTTATGAGGGTGCACATGGGCGTGTTCAACTCGCATCCATTACGTTATTCGGAAGCGAACTCGATACGTAAACTTTGCAGATTATTCGGAGACATTCTTGTGTATAAATGTGACAACAAATTCTTCGTACTGCTACGAAAGTATCTCACGTCTCGACTACTAGATTGCTACCATGAAAAGTTATGGGTTGAATCTCGTAAAATGACATGTCAAGTTAATTCAGAATTGTATTTTAAATTGGCGTAATAAAGTCACGTTTCATAGTCAAGATGGCAATGCGTTGCTAGAACTCTTTGCACTATCCATAACGACTGTCAAAAAAATGACATTTATATTTTTTTATCCCCGTCTGTAATTTTGCCATTTGTTTTTAATAGATTGAGGCAAAATTAAAAAAAAATAGTTTAGTAAATCATAGTTAATTTATTCTTACTGAAAATATAAGAAATGCTACTTTGGGAACTTTTTGCCATTAGATTGTGAGAAATGTTTTGATTTTGATTTTACCGAGATGCTAAGCGTCTAGTCTCGTCCCAATAGTTTCTCACACTGAAAGGCTACAAAGGACTATCTAATCCAAACATATCTCGTATCAGACTCGTTAACTGCTTAATTAGACTTGCAAACATAACCCCGCATGTAGCCTGCAATATTGAGATGTATTCAAACATGTGTAACTCTAAATACAAACAGGAGCTGAGCTGCGATCCGGTGTAGTCGGCAAATAAACGGCGCAATCTGATTAACCCTCCTCTGAACTCTACGTTTACGATTCCATACCATCGGAACAAAAACGTCTAATATACTTGAATAGACAAAACTACTTACGCTTCTTCTTCTTGGAGCATTTGTTCTACCAGGACAGCAAGTTTGATACTGGAAATCAAACCTTATGCGGATGTTATTAAGGTTTCAACTGTCAATGATCTGATGCGTTGTGAGCTGAAGAAATCGGGTGTTGGGTGGACCGTATGATCCTATGTTTAAGCTTAGTCGTTTCTCTTACAGAAAGAGTTATAGATTGCGTTTTTCGAATCCGTCTTCAAAGTAACGGTATATAGATTCGGGAGCTGCTAGACAGATGTTGTATTGCCAATTCTTCTAGGAGTTTATGTTTTGGCTAATAAAGAGTATTGCCGTTAGTGATATAAACGGTTATTAGAAAAGTTTTTTTACATCTTTTGAACAATTCAATCAGAAGTAAGAAGTAACTTACTTGGACTAACTTATAATTGCACAGATTACAGATATTGAAGTATTTTATGACAATACATGATTAAAGGAGAACACATCAATAACTTTTCTGTGAGACAAAACAAGATAAATATAAAAAAGTAAATAATATTTACGCACATGTCTCTTAAATGTGTTTTTATTTAAATTACTCATATCCTTTCTGAATATTCTTAACAGACACAATTCATTATTTTTTTTAAGGAACTTTCTAGAAATAGAAAACAGATAGAGCTCGGTTATAAAATAGAGGATAAAACAGGGTAGGAGTGTAGAACGTGTAGCACATCCATCAAAAATAATTCGTTTCGAGAAAATTCTTATTAAGCATAGTGTTAAACTTAGTTGGGCACTGGTCTCAAAGGAATTATATAATAGAGTTGAAACAAAAGTGTGCTCAAGGTGAACATCTCAATATTCTCAATGTGACTAATTGATAGCAAATTTTTGCCAACCTACTTAATTTGGCCGGGTTCTCTGTTGTCCTTCAATACGCGTTATAGGGTGAAAAATGTTATATACTTAGGGCCCATTATTAGTA
Source organism: Grapholita molesta (assembly GCA_022674325.2). Taxonomy (NCBI): domain Eukaryota; kingdom Metazoa; phylum Arthropoda; class Insecta; order Lepidoptera; family Tortricidae; genus Grapholita; species Grapholita molesta. The sequence goes on from CP053130.2 coordinate 1,876,338, forward strand.
AGCAAAAATCAGAATGTGAGACTATGACACGAATGCACGATAATAGCGTCTTTTCTGTCATACCTATTGAAAGTTGAATAAGACCATCCCGTTCGGTCTTGGTATTATAGCAGTGCACGTCTATTGCTAAAACCAAGTCTATGGCACTGGTACTGATCATATAATGTAGTCGGTAGAGTACGTATAGTGTCATCTGACGTCCAGAATTTAGGCAGAAAAATCGCGAGGTAATTACAAATGCGTCTCTAGTCACCCTTAGGGTATCTAGCAAGGTATGACATTTAAAAGAGACAAGGATAAGTAAAAAACAATGAAAAAGTTATAACAATAAAATGGATTCAAAAGAATAGTTCAAAATTTCAAACTTTCGCTTCCACAACTGTGTTGCCATCTCTGCCGGCACCTGAACCAGCAATAACCGGAGCTTTATCAAACTAGTAGCATGTGTGAAGTTTAAAAATCTCAACTTGGTTTTTGTCGATGTAATACGAACTTGATAAAATACGTGTATCTACCCCATTATTCCTGTGCTTTTAATGTACATTCAATGCGGTTTCACCATCTGCATTATAGTTTGTTAGTAAAAAACACTCTTACATAACTTAACATTCGGTTGGATGAAAATCTCAGTGACAAATGAATACGATTTTCACACTCGCAAATTAAAGCTTATCGTATAAGGATCTTTGATATAAATGATTTCAAATAACGTCATTTTTAGTACGTCAGAAAGCAGTAATCTTGGACATAACGCAACGGTAGTAGTAGTGGTGTTTTAGTTGTTATGAAATTACGTTTGGAATATAAGGTAAATATATCTAACCTAAGATACCATCAGTGAGGGGCAAGGCCCAGGCTGCTGGTGGTTAGGGCCCACAGAGAAAGGAACTACCGTCCCGTTGCATCCAGGATTACCGCTGTCTGACGTTTTACAAAGGTTTACTAATGTTTCTCTTAAAATTTATTCATTGTGAATAATTGATTTTCAAGATTATTATAAAACAAACTTAACCTAACTTAATATGTAAATACCAGGATGATGTCTTAAAAGTACTGAGTTTCAGAAAGCAACACATTGTGCCAAATGATAAATTATGCCAAATGACGAATTATGAATTATGAATTATGAAAATCAATTTTATGCCAGCTGAGGTCAACCCCGCCGCCCGGGCGAGGGATAATGTAATGTAATCTATTATCTCACCTATGCCCGCAGTCATCAGATCAATAACAAACCGAGCTCAGATTTCCAAACTACGAGTACGCCCCGAAGTTGCCAACTCCGTATCTTTGTTATAATTTAGCGTTTGTCGGTACTTGTTAGAAAGTTCCCCGTTGACTCTTTTAAATAGACTCAGTTGTGATTTAGTTTGAGTCCGCAGTTTGTTAAGGGAGTTTAGTCAAACTGATGAGATGCAAACAGGCTTGACTGCGCAGCCATATTGTGATGGATATTCGAAAACTTGTGCGCGATAATGGTTAATACTATTGTATACCGTGTACTAGATGTTTACAGTGGACGAGAATATTGATTGAAGTTACTACTTTATTGTTAAGAGAATAAGAAATGTCAAGATCGTTTTGAACATTAAATAAATACATATTTAGGGACAATCTTACACAAATCGACCTACTCCTACGATAAGCTCTGTAAGGCTGTTGTAGGTACTAGACGACGATATAATAGATAGATACATATAAATACTTAAATACATAGAAAACACCCATGGCTCAGAGACTAATATCATCACACAAATAAATGCTCTGAATGGGATTTGAACCCAGGGCTATCGGCTTCATAGGCAGCCCAGCCCAATAGGCCAGATTGGTCGTCGAACTTAAGAAAAAATTGATCAGGCCCACCGACTTCCGATTTCAACCCACATCTTATAATTTATATAGTAGCGTTACTACTTAAAAATCAAAGCAAATCAAAATATTTAATTTCAAAAAAATTATTTGATTTGTTCCTAATTGCTGTTTCTATTTTTACTCGTATTATGAAAGAGTCGTTCAATTTAGAGTTTAATGATTGAGCTACCTTTTTCCTTATTTTATTTATTTTCGAGTAATTTAAGTTAATCTGACAGCTGTTTGGCGATTTTTACTTGGATTAGTGAAGATTAGAAGCTTTTTCATGATTATTCATGATTTAAATGAAATTTTTCCTATAGGCACGAAAGGTCGTAAAGGTTAACATTGCCGTCCTGGGCCAACAAGGTTTTCTTTTTTAATTATACAAATACAAATCGTTTATTCCTATAATATAATATTTACAACAGTTACATTTTATTCCAACCCCCATACTTACTAGGCGTAGCCTGTCCCATGGGGGAAGGGGAGGGGAATTGTCATTCCGCATAGATTTGTGAAACAGCATCATGGCGATTGGCCATAAAAAAATTGGTCACATTTGCTGGTTGGCTCGATGACATTCTGCTCTGTGCCTATTCATAATAACAATCAAATTTTGGTTAACTTTATAGTTTTATTCGAAAAGTTTACTTTTAGTTTTTCTACAAAAAAACTTTCATTTCTTGTTTTTTTAATTATTGTATTGCATGTTTGAGTTAAGTACTATAAATACCTCGACGTGAAAGGGGGTTGCCGGCCTCGTAACAATCCGTCTACACACACTCGGCCTTGGCAGATACTGTGCCTATTTCTAATGCTAAGCAGATTCTTCCGGTGGTACAATTTATAGTCCCGTGACGTCACAACAGTGACGTGTCACAAACTTGGGCCATTCTTCATGAGCTCACGCGTTGCTCTTTGTTGCTTTATTTCGTGTTCCTTTGTTTGTGACTTTGTGTTCGTGCCACAATCCACAATAGCCCACAGATCTTACCTGTTAGATAAAGCCAACCAGTCTTAATTTAGGTAATAGGTACAAAAAATATTCAATTGACCCTTAAAACCAATAAATATTTAGATTGCTGGACATAGTACATAGGGCCTCTAGACTCCCCTAAAGCGACCCACAATTACTGGTTTTGCGCCACCCACTTCCTGCTGGATTCCGCGATTTTTGCCAGGTCGTCGGAGGTTTAAAAAAATAGTAATAGAATAAGAAATAGATAATATTGCTGTAATATCTATATGAATAGAGATTAGGGCGTCGGGTTATAAAATAAATAAATGTATCGGGACAATCTTACACAAATCAACCTAGTCTTACGGTAAGCTCAGTAAGGCTTGTATTGTAGATACTAGACGACGATATAATTAGATAGATACATCTGGGCAGGGTGGTGATCCTGTCTATGACGCCTATGATCCTGGGTTCAAATCCTAGTAAGGGCATTTATTTGTGTGAATGAGCACATATATTTGTTCCTGAGTCATGGGTTTTTTCTATGTATTTAAGTATTTGTATATTATATATATCGTTGGCCGAATACCTAAGAAAAGTTTGAGCCTTAGTTCTTTCAGGTCGGAACCTATGTATTGTCTGTCACGTTCTAACAAATATGTAAGTGCGAAAGTGATACGTGACTCGAGGCGTTAAAATAGTTATCCGTTCTGATCTTAAATCTAATAATTTAGGAGTCTTACCTAATTAACTGAGGTATAGTACGTTAGGATGTTTGGAATAACTACATCGACGACGGTGCGATATTATGTTACGAAGACACTCGAGCACAGCCGGGAAACAATGTAATACATGATGGTAACGCACATAGTTTGAAAACAGTATGCAAGTACATTCACGTACGTCGTACAGTCAACTAATTTGATTTCTAGGCTACTTCGAACCTTGTAACAGTGATGTTAATAAGAGATCTTTTGCGTCTTTCATATAGATTTTCACTCGTTTATTTAATGTTCATTGTTTTGTTGTTGATGACAAACCCTGCGGCGGATTTCAACTTGTATTTGTTAATATGTGACGAAACCTGTGGTTGACCTGTTTTTGTATCCTCGTGACGAAGCCTGCGGTGCGGATTAAAAAAAAATTGTGAAAATTTTAGTTGCTTCAAATAAATGATTGGTTAATTTAAATTCTTAATTTATATAGTAGTATCACTATTTAAAAATCTAAGCAAATCAAAATATTTATAATATATATAATATATAATATAATATAATATATAATATAATCAAAATATATAAACAATTTGATTTGTTCTTAGTTGCAATATTTTATTTTGGTAAATATACATTTATTTACAGAAATTACAATCGTATTATGATAATTACAAGTACTTAACTAGTTACACTATAAAATCTAAAAAAAGGCCCTTGAGGCATTGTACCAAGGATGCTGGCGGCATTTCCTCGTTGTATCGCAATGCTGATACGTTGTGCGAGGAAGCCACCAGCTCTGTGGTCACTAGTTACATCAACCAGACGCTATTTTATTTTGGTTATTTTTTTAAGTGGCAATGTCTTTTTGTCATACTGATCTCAAACTGCAAGCTGTGCAAGTTCAAAATTGTTTGCTTCGTTACCGTATTGCACGCGGTTGGCTCATTATTTACCGTAATTCAGCATGCCGCATACCGCTGTGTAAAGTTAACACGTCACGCGCGTGTTTGTGTGTGTGATATGTGCGTCTTACTAACGGGAAATTTGCAAACAAATGCCAGTCCGTCAGTGACGTGAATGTATTATAGGTGAAAAACTTAAACGATACATTGCGTCACCAATTAACGAAAACTTCTTGCTGTAGCGGCGAATAATTATTTCATGATACAACAACTATTACTTGAAACGGGATAGTTAACATTTTTATTAGTTTGAATGAATGAATGAATGAGGTATGAACGACCATGTTAACTTAAAATCGTAAATTATGACTGTAACCCTTACCATGAGCTGTGACTTTGAGATTTTCGATAACGAGTATCGAGTTTACTATCTGTGCATCTCGTTCGCACTTAAATAGTACAAGCGATATGCACAGATAATAAACTCGATACTCGGAATCGAAAACCTCATTGTCACAACTCATGGTAAGGGTACTGGCGTGCCTCTCATTGACACTCCTCTCGTGCCATACGCCACACGTTAAGTACATTGATGACACGCCTGTCGTGCCATCCGCAAAAAATCGGTTAACTAAAAGATCATGTATAATGTAGTTTCGTCGAGCAGGGCTCGGATGGAGATTTCTCACTGGTGCGGATTCGACAAAAAATGCATAAAAAAAAGAAAAAAAACAATGTTTGAACAAGAATACATATGCATTTAACTTATGGCTCTACAGGTGAGTCATCGATGTTTTTAACGAGTGGCGTATGACACGCCTGTCGTGTCATGAAATAATTGTTCGGCGCCATAGTAAAAGTTTTTGAAAATGGAAGACGCAACGAATCCGTTAATAAAGCTCGTCGCTTCAGGCCCGCGAATATCGAAGGTCGTATATTTCGAGCATGTTTCTCTTTTACTCAAATTAAGGTGTCATGAGAGTAACGGAGACAATCGTTCGTTTACGAATATTGTTATTCGCGGTAGCGTCGATGGTTAGCATCTGTCACTCATAGATAACCTTCAGCGATATTTGCAGAATCGTATGCATTTACTTAAACTTTTCGAAAAGCAATTATTAATACTGTATCTCTTTACACAACCCCTAAACAAGAAATGCAGTATATTATTGCTTGTACTGCCGGGTATCAGCCGTCGTCAATTCGTAACTAGTGATTTACTTATACATGTTACTCGAATAACTGACAATGAAACTAGCTAATCAAATAATGACGTATTGTCATTGACAACAAATGTACTTACATCCCTGTAACTCTAAGAACAACGGAAAGTTGCTGTGTATTTTACCAACTTCAGGAGCTAATGATATGCCCGGATCTCGCATGTGGAGTTCGTTGCATTCTGTTAGTTTTAGTCTGTATTTGTATGCAAATTAGGTTCAGAGTTACGTGGCAAGTGTAAGAAACTTCTGTCTTTACTCTTCATTTCGGAAATAGTGTTCTCTGGTAAAAGTACATCGCTTTTGCATAGAACTTGCACTTTGTAAGTTAAAATGAGTTGCTTATTAATGTCAGAGAGCAATCGTTTAACACAAGTCTCGCTTTTATTCTTGAAGTAAGGACTTTCGTATTTTCGTATACACAATTGAAAAACACTCCGGAGAAAAAAAATCAACAAATCTTTTCCGTGACTTTAAGAATTAGAGGCAACAAACGCCGTAAATACGGACTTGAATCGTCCATTGAATCCTCTAAACGGGTCTAATGAGACCCCCGAGCCCTTCCTAAACAAAACACTTTCGTGCCAGCTTGTGCTTCCATCAAAAATTAAACCGCCATATTTAATTTGCCGATCCATATTAAAGCGGACGTGGGCTAAACTGCTTAACGGTGAAGTAATGGGGCCTACGGAGCTGATAATGTCCCTGGTTTTTCGGCAGGGCCGCCATTTTACACGCGTCCTCTTTGTATTACATTAAATCGCTAATATGCCGTAATTAATTGTAGGTAAGCGGAGGGCCGTGTGAATTGAAAGGGAATATGGAGATTTTCTACTTAAATTAATCATGTGGCCGATATTAATTGTATTTTCAAAAATGCTCGTGTAAATATCATTTTGATACAGCTTTTGCGTAAACCGTCAAGTTGCTACCAAGTCCACGACATCTACTTATACCATCTACTAATACCAAGTGAATTTCAAGATATATTATTTGGGGGTTTTCGGTACTACGCCTTTGAAACTACTGTTTTACTTAGCAGATTTTTTAACCTGCATAACCGCTTTATAAAGTGGAAAAGATATCGACATGACGTCATTCGTCGGTCGATGGGTTTGGCGATAGCGCACTTGAACTTTTTAGTAGTCAATTATACCTTAACCAAAATGTTATCTTTATTACGACTTATCGTTCTGCAATTAAAATATTCGTTCGTTACTGAGTTATTTATTTATAGAAGTAATTTGATAAAGTATAGATGCAGTAAATTCCTGACCAAACCTTGGTTCGAATGCGAATAATTTTAAGCATTTATTTGTACGGTGAACACAGATATTTATTCCCGTGTCATGGGTGTTTTCAATGTACTTAAGTAGGTATTTGTATATTGTATAGTGCCGCCGTATATAGCCATATAGCGTTGACTGGATTCTCACAGAACAAGCCTTCCGGAGCTTACCGAGAGGCTCGGTCAACTTGTGTAAGGATGTCCAGTGCTAACTATTATTTAATACTAGCTGTGCCCCGCGATTACCGCGGTTTATTACGGGAAAAACGTAGCCTATGTGTTAATTCAGGGTGTCAGCTAACTCCATTCCAAATTTTATTAAAATCGCTCGAGCCGTTTAGACGTGAAGAAATAAGAAATATACACACACACACACTCAAAAACTTTCGCCTTTATAATATTAGTGTTGATGAGAACGCTATGCAATGCAAGCCTATAGATTGTCTCTATACGATGGCTCAGAAATCTAGTTGATTGACTATACATCCGTTACTTCGCCTTAGTCTTACCTGTTCGATATTCAAGATATTCTCGTCAGGTTTGCTACTGGCATAAATTCAGTACGGTCGGCGATCGTAAGTTCGATTGCTCGTCTTAGATTTCTCTCGGGGCTTACAGTTCTGCAAATGGCCGCCGTGGTATAGATGCATGTATCTGACGCACCGACATGAAGTACACATTTGAAACGTAACCAAGTATAGGTAGTTTGACGAGAGTTGAAGTTACACTACAACATCGCATGTAATGATAGGATGATTTTGAAATTACAGTACCTTTGTCATACCGATAGCAAGTTCAACAGCGAATTGAGTGAATACATTATTAAACCTCTTCAAACATGACTGAAGTAACTGGGACTGGTTACTCTTTAAGTGTTTTTATTTACATTCACTCATTCATTCCATTCATTTACTCTTTATGCAATCAGTACTTTATATAGTTGTGTGCGTAATCCATTCGCCTCAACTCTCGTGGAACTAATTATACCTAAGATGACTATTTAAATAATTTAAAAAAGCTACCAAAATGGTTATATCTGTATGTTCAAATTTACCGTAGTCTGACTTAATTACGAAAGAATTATTACCAGGTTTGTCGCAAAGTAGTTAAACTTAAATGACTATTATTTAACAGAATAGTTAGCAATTATTGTTTTATTTAATACATTTTAAACAGGTAATAAAAGTCTTTGCTGTATTTTGATAATGTACGATTTATTTATAATATGTCTTGAAATGCTATAATTATGCTAATTTGCCGCTGTCCAGGCAGTAATGGATGAAAAAAAGCAAGAAAGGTTCATATCACTCCTGAATTACTTCACCATAAGAAACTTGTTAGCAACTATACATAAATATAATTCCAAAAAAATATACGGAACTTGTGTCGCCTTAATTTCCGACATGATAGAAAAAGGCAAGGTTAGGATCTAAGCTCTAAATCCGGTTTTAATGTATTAATATTTTTTCCAGTGGCCTGTCCTTCCCCGGCGGAGAGTCAGGCATCTCCGTGCCGGACACGGTCTGCACGCCCAAGTCTGTGGGCATCTCTGTCGACACCAACACTTATGAACCGCACTTGCTGGCGGGCACGATGGCCCACATGATCGGTCATAACATCGGTAAGTTCTTTGACCTGTAGTCAGGCAACTCTATGCCGGACACGGGTCTGTGGGCATCTTTGTGAAATCCAACTCCTATGAAATGCACTTACCAGCGGGTACAATGCTGCACAAACATGGGTAAGTTATTTTTTCCTCTATAGTCAGGCAACTCCATGCCGGACACGGTCTGCAGTCTGCACGCCTAAGTCTGTGGGCATCTTCGTGAAATCCTACGAAACGCACTTACCAGCGGGTATGATGGCGTGCATAACATTAGTGAAGATCGAAAGGACCTTCCCCTACAGTCCTGCAGGTCCGGGAAGGTTGTCTGCAAGTCGACGTTGGAGATGTCCCTCCATCTACATCAATACCACGAAGCGGGCACGATCATGTTGGCAATAACTTTTAGTCATTTAACGTCTCCCCGTGGCTGAGGGTCGCAACCATATAAGATCGTTAATCCAATCTAACATGGTCACTATAACAACTAGAAAGTAATTAGTGGGGTATTTATATGTGCCATCATTACTTACTCAACGCGGAGTACACTGATTAATTAAGGAATGAACATTTTTTTAGACAGTTGTTCGTCTGGTATTCGTCTGATACTTCTAAATAGTATGTGATCGCATGGAAGACAGATGGGATAGTTGTGAGGTAATAATTAAATGCGTTACATTATCGGGATTCGAATGTTTGCCCTAACGTAACAATTCTTTCCCAGGAATGGGTCACGACGACGGGCGCGAGCAGTGCTTCTGCCGGGACTGGCACGGCTGCATCATGGCGCAGACCATTGTGGGCCTCGACCACGTGCAGCCCTACAAGTTCTCCGACTGCTCCAAGAACGACTACATCAACGAGCTCAGGATAGGCCAGGGGCTGTGTCTGTTGAACAAACCTAATGAGGTATTTTAGTGCACGCAAAAAGGAAAATTCTAGAATAAAACTACCCCAAACTTGGTACTTAGTGGCCGCGAGATGCTTCACGTAAAACTTGGCAAATTTTGAATGTACATTATGTATTTATTTTCTCAAAACTTTAGTAGTATCATGGACATTCATAATTTTTCTTTGAAACAGAAATGTCATTAAACATTTGACGCACCCAAAACGTGCCCGGGTGAAATATCAGTGTTCAATTTATCGCCATCAAAAGAAACTTCCCGATCTCGTAATCGAACACTTCGCAACAAATTCTTTCTATTTACACGTAATCAAAGGACTTGAATTACTTTCCAAATTGACTTCGACATCGCAATAAAATCGTGTCTGTCTTATTTATTCCGTTCAGGCGCCCAGTTGGCTTGTCACCTGCATGAAACGGAGTTCGATGTTCGTATTCGACATTATGGCATAGTTCAAATGCAAAACAGAATTTCCACAAGGAAAATTAATCAGTACGCCGGCATTGTTTGTCGCTGAGCGCTCCTTGCGGCCCACTCCTTTAATAAAAGTTATGGTAATACCGACTGGGCGTATAGAATTATCTCTTCGTTTGCGAATATATAATAACAGGAGCGCGCGTCCGGGTGGTTTATTGGAATAAATTTACATATCGCCCTATGATAATGCTCGCCCCACTCGGCTTCGATTTGGCAGGTTTACATATTTATTGAGAGATGATTGTGTCGGTTGGCGAGGCTTTATTTTTCTCCGTTTCAATTGGAACGTTTCGGGTCAAGGTCGGATGCGATTGGACCGTTATGATAGATTAGTAAAATATACGAAATAATGACGTTATACGAAAAATAACGTTACATTTGTACCTAATGTAAGTAATTATAGGTACAATCGCCATCAGATATATCGGAGGTGGTCACAAATATCTGGAGTTGTCCTCTATTGTCAAGATTATAAAGTGCATGTTCATATATTTCTGAACACCTCCACAGCTCCGATATTTCTGATGGCGACTTTACCTACCTACTTAGGCATTTTAGCTGTATTTTACTAGTCGATCCAAATATAACAGATTTTTCAGTTATCGAACAAAGAATTAGTATTTTATTATTATTATTTTTTTTTTTTTATGACATAGGCGGCAAACGAGCAGACGGATTGCCTGGTGTTAAGCAATTACCGTCGCCCATGGGCACTCGCAACACCAAGGGAGTCACAAGCGCGTTGCCGGCCTTTAAGGGGGGTTGGAGCTCTGGGAACCTTACTCACCATCAGGAACACAACACTATATACCTGAAAGGTGGCAGTGCTATTATAGCTGTGGTCTTCTGTAAGGAGGAGGTACTTCCCCAGTTGGGCTGCCCCAGATTCAAGCGTGATGGTCAACGCTGTGCCCTACCTCTCATTGTTGGACGTAGTTTAAGGACATACCCGGGTCCGGGTCCGGGTTATATAATATTTAGATACGTATACTTAAATACATAGATAATGTCCATAACCTAGACACAAGTAACAAATGTCCTGACCTGGACTTGAATCCGACAGTTCTTGGAAACCGGTACCTAAACTGCGACCATCAGAAACCACCGTAGGACGGGCAGCAGTGTCCCTTAGAGTGGTTTAACACACTCTGATCGCCAACCCGCCTGCCAAGCGCGGTGGCTTGTGGCATTAAACCCACCTTGCAACTTATCGCAGTCTATTACACAGCAGTAGCCATCCGTGACTTAATTTGTGTGGCTCCAGCTTCGTAGTAGGGGTTACTACCACTCGGCCTAGGCCGTTGTGCTGCTTGCTGTAATATATCTTCCTTTTCATCAGCTAATCGTCCATCGGCAATGCGGCAACGGCCGGCTTGACGAGGGGGAAGAGTGCGACTGCGGAGCCATCGACGAGTGCCAAAAAACCAACCCGTGCTGTGACCCCATCACCTGCAGACTGACCAAGGAGGCGCAGTGCGCTTTTGGAGAATGTTGTGAACAGTGCCAAGTGAGTAGCTGCTTTAATGCCTTGTTTTATGTTCCATTTTGCCGTAAGCCACCTACACAGACACAATTAACAGTTGTAGACTGACGAAGGAGGCACAGTGCGCTTCAGGAGAATTTCAATTTTAATGCCTTATCTTATGGATCATTTTGCAAAAACCCACTTAGGTACACAGACCCGTTAGCAAAGTTGCAGATTGATCAGAGAGTGGGCTTCATTTTTTTTTTGGAAATAGTGGCATTTGAGGTTACTTTGATGCTTACATGTGACTGAGTGCTGGTATGATGTTAATAGGTAAATTGAATTCCATTGATATGTATAGAACCGGGTAACTCACGTTTTGTAGTCGAAGCTAGCCTTTAAAATTGAATTCCAGTCACTCCTCCCTATCACTCATGCCTGGAGTGATGAAGACAGAAACCTTAGGCGTTACATAGCTCGCACAAACTTTGGTCTTACTTAGCTGGCTCGTATAATTTCTAGGTATAATGTGCGACGTGAAATTTAATTAACGTGGGTAAGCTTCACTCAACGCAACTTGTTGAAGTTGCTGCACCATGTTTCAGCAAAACACTATTTAGCTCGTTACCCGTCAGATTGCGTGTCTTATATTGTGACTCACATGAAATATTAAATGAATCAGAACGACCGTAATATAATGAAAATGACGCTGGTAAGTTATAAATAAACAATGTGTAAATAAATAAACAATAAGTTAAAACGGATAAACTCATGTGTATTACGCGAATCAAGGATAGCACTCCTCTCTTCCAGTTTTTGTATCACTTTTTTAATTATCGTGTCTCTGCAACGAATGAGTTCTGTGACTCCATTCCAATACAACCTATTTCATATTTTGAGGTTATAAACTGTATATAAATGACAGGAGTCACAGAACTCAAACTATTTGAAAACGATTATAAGGTTGTTACTAAATATTTGAGTTTGACTTAACTTTGTTATTTAATTGCCTGTGTTTGTATTTTATTTAGGCTAATTAAGTTTTTTTTTTTTTCAACAGTTAAAACCACGCGGTGTAACTTGTCGTGACGCCGCAAACGAATGTGATCTGGAAGAAACGTGTACGGGCTTAACAGGCGTATGTCCCCCTGACGCTTATAGGAAGAATGGAGAATTATGTGAAGAAGGTACAGTTTAACAAATATGGTAATCATAGTGGTCGAAGAGTTGGCGTGAGTTTTGTACTCAACTGTCAAGATTTAAATAGACATACAGCGCCATCTCTCATGAATCGACCTTTAGTTTATTTTCAAATATTTTTTCCCCGCGAATTAGTAACAGATGAAACTCGGGTATTGCCCTTGGCAGCAGCGTTTCCTAGCAGCGTTCATTTAGAATGGTAGATAATAGATACTGTGATCGCCAACCCGAGTGCCGAGCGTAATTTTTTAAGTTATGCTGCGTTTCCACCAGTGCTAGAGATGAGCAAGGATGTGTAGCGAGGAATGTGTTTTTAAGAACCAATAGAATCACATTATTTATCGAGGATAGTGGAATGAAGTAATTCTATTGGTTGTTAACAAATACATCCCTTGCAACGCATCCTCGCTTATATCTGGTGGAAACGTAGCCTTATTGTACTATTTCTTCAATTTTAAAACTCCTATAATTTAACAGGCAAGGGATATTGCTTCGCGGGCAGCTGTCCAACATTGACCACGCAATGCGCCAACATCTGGGGCCCGGGGACTCAGGGCGCCGACAAGGAGTGCTTCGAACAGTTCAACTCCAAAGGCGCCGTGACCGGTCACTGCGGGAAGGATTCCAGTGGATACATCAAGTGTGAGATGGAGTGAGTATTAACACTCACTAACAGTGAGTTTATACAACTAGATTCCCGCCGGCTTGACTAATTTTCTTACAGTCATGAACAAAAGGCAGGCCAAATAGGCTCCCTCTTAGCTCATAAAGTTTTAGACTAGCCGCCTCTGGTGGGATGAGATAATGTAACCATAACTTGCACCAAGTTATGGTTGCATTATTGCTAGTTCATGGAATACTGAATGCTGCCAGTTTGATGGCTGCTGAATCTCAGACTCCATTACATGGCTAGTAGGCAGTAGCTAGTTATTGTAGTTATTTATATAACTATAATAACTAATTTTTAGAAATTGGATTTTAACTGCATTTTCTTTTCACAGGAACGTGAAGTGCGGTTCCCTGCAGTGTCAACTAGGCCACCGGTATCCTGTGGTACAAGGCATGGATGAATACTATACAAGAACTGTTATCACCATCAAAGGAACGGAGTATGAGTGCAAGTGAGTACACAACGTATCTCTTAGTATACCTCCGTTCCTCCACCGGACGTCCAGACGAGGCGAGCGGTTTCATCCTTACGTTGTGAATATTCCTTTCATTCGCACGAAGCGATTCGCTTCTACCTTCCTAATGTGGACTGCTAAGGAATGGAATTCGCTCCCTTCGTCTGTATTCCCGGTAAGATATAATTTGAGTCTTTTCAAGGCAAGAGTGAATAGGCTGTTACTGAACCAGCGTGCTACACCCTCGACCTCGTCGTCACTTTCCATCAGGTGCGACTGAGGTCAAACGCTGGTCAGTCTTTGATTTAAAAAAAAAATGGTGTAGGATTGTGCGTATTTCCAGTATACGGTTTGGTTCAGTCATCAGAGCATTCTATTGGAAGATTAACTAAGACGATCACAGACAGTACGTCGACAGACGAGGTGTACTCGTTGGTTTTTTGGCCTATCCTCCTAAGGCCCACCATATTAATAATATCCTACTCGAATTTGTTCTTTATAGTATAGGAAATAAAGTAGAATCTCTTTTGTGTCATAATCGAAGGAAACATGAAATCCCACTCTGTTCCAATGGTATAAACTTCAAATACCATTATAATCATTAGTACTACAAGTAGGCTCATAGGCCTTTCGAGGTTATAACACATAACGTCACGCATATCCGTAAACGAGTTAAGATACGCCGACATTACAAGTTAACCAATTGTATTTGCTAAAGTCTTACATAAATACAAAAAAATAGAGAAATTTCGTTGGTTTCCGCTGTAGCCGGGTTTAATTGATCAGGGCGTCAGCGGTGCGCTTTTTCCGAAGTATTTCAATTTATATTATTTGATCCTCGTAAGCTCAAAGTATTTTTTAATTCGATTGCAAATTGCATTTTAATAATTTTCTACCCTTTTTAATTAGAACACAGTTGCATTTAATATTGTCTTTCGTTACATTTATTTTCGAGGCGAGAGTAATTCTACTTTATGGATGAATTGCAAATCTATTTTATAGGTAGCTAGTAAGTGATTTGCTTGGTACTTAAGGACCTGCAATTAGTTATAAGTTAATCATTACATTTCTGTTAGGACAATTAACGTTGCTAACTGTATTGTATTGATTGTACTAATCCATACTCATTATTAAACATGAACGGGACTTAACCGCGTATATTAACTTTAAAATTTACCTCCGATGTTTCGAAGACGACGTTGTCCTCGTGGTCTAAGATTAAGACTGGCTAAGATCAACATCTTCTAGCAGCGCGAGTTTTTCGAACTACTCGCACTTGATCTTTTTTATCAACTTGAACGTTTTGCGCACTAGGGATGTCACTCGGATAGGGTTGTCTCATGTTTAAAGCATACACCAACACACTTTCATGCACGTAACTTACATGGCAACAACGGTTCAATTGTCCCAACGTCGTAACACAAATGAAATGAACAACAAGACTAATTGCATGTCCTTAACTCACCTTAATTAGGTATTTTTTTTTGTAATTCATCCTTATTTCCACCAAAAAAAACAAATTACACTGGCAAGCTTCTTGTGTCCTTCGCAACATCCTCTGGAGTTGCAGGCGTCCATAGGCTACCGCCCGCAACTCCAGATGCCATCAGGCTACCATCTAACTAACTGTTTACCATCAGGCGGGCCGTATGCTTGTTTGCCACCGTCGTAGTATAAAAAAAACATAGGTTATATGTTTTTAAAACTTTCAGAGCAACGACCGGTCTACCTGACCATGCAGAAATCAGCCCCCTGGGTCTGGTGAGCGACGGGACACCGTGTGGAGAGAACCTCGTCTGCGTCAACCAAACGTGCACCTCCATCTTCCCGTACATCGACCACACCAAGTGCCCTACTGGGCACAACAACAACGAGTGCTCTGGAAAAGGGGTAAGTCTATCACAAATAATATATTTAAAACTGTTAGTCATTTTACTACTACTTAGTTACAAACGGATAAACTCACTAGGCGACATGTTTCGGGTAAGCTCTGGTACCCATCTTCAAGCCGAGTCAGGACAGACCGCTCGCGTTGAGGGTGTATCGCTCACACCCTCAACGCGAGCGGTGTGTCCCCCTAGCCTCGCTTAGTGCGATATTACACGTGAGTTTGTCTATCACAAATCGCTGATGTCCGTCAAATTGTTCTCAAAATTCTGCAACGGAATTATTGTTGACACATGTTAAAACATCAAAACGGGTATGTTATCTTAAAACATAATTTTGACGTTTATCGCGCTATCCGTCAGTTTCGCACTCACATACTTGTTAGAGCGTGATGGGTATTGTGATAGTTGATAAAAACCCGACCATATTAGGCTAGCTGACTATGGATATGTTTAATTTAGGGAATCAAGACAGGTTCACATTTATCTGTGTTCTGTTGTCTTGACGCATTAGAACAGTTTAGTTTGCACACACACACACCGCAGGCACAGTCATCTTAAATGTATGAAACCCATTATTGTTCTGAAGCATAAGGACACAACACACTAATGTGAACCGAGATTCAAGGTAAGTCTGTAAATGAAAAAACCTCCGATAAGCTCACGGAAACTATTCTAAATGCTCCTGAAGGCCGGTAAGTTAGTTTAGTCTTACGTTGACAAATTTTACGCGGTCTCTTTCCTTAACCTACGAAAGAAGGGAGATACAAATTAAACCCCCCAAATGGGTAGAGTTTAAGCTTAATCAGTCGTTAGCACCAATGTGTCCAATATGTTAATTCTATATCATCCTCATATCAGCCGATCAGCCGAAGGACGTCCACTGGTGGACATAGGCCTCCCCCTAAACCGACCCACAATGACCGTTTTAATTATATATCATCATATAATCCGAATGACGTCCATTTCTGGACACAGTCCTCCCTGAAAGCAACCCACAGTAACCGTTTTGCGCCACCAGCATCCAGTGGATTCTCGCGTTCTTTACCATGTCTTCGGTCGACCTGGGGTCTAACAACGCTGCGCTTTTCGGTACGCGGTCGGCCAAAGATTCTGCGTGCAATTTACCCCGCCCATTCGGCCTCATCTAGTCGTTCCCTCGCTACTGAGGATCATGGCTCTGACGGGACTGACTTGCAATGGCAATAGACTTCTCCATTTATTGCGGTCTTCAGCTTGACAGAGAGCCTGTGACATCGACATCTGCAGTTCTTTGGAGTTCTGGTCTGACCATCGTGTGGGACTGGATCCTTTTGGACGCCTACCATCAATCTTGCCGGTTATAATGGGATTATCAGTACTCCGACGTGTTATGCCCCGCCCACTGCCACAAGCACAAGCATTTTTAATTAACCAAAACCAGATTTGTCTATAGCATTACACTCCACTCGTCCAAACTTGTTCATTGCTTGTTATTCGACCAGACGTTATGGAATATTTAATTGTGAAATTTTCCCTGTTTACGATACGAAATATTTTTAATTAAAAGTCTGGAAGCGTCGGGTGTTCAGATCGGGTGCAAACGGATTTGCATTAATAAATAATAATTATTATTATGGTGAATAAGCGTTAAGAAATGGTGTTCTTATTTTGCTGTTAACTGGAAATCGCGAAATTTAAATAGTACATTACTACGGAGGCCGGGAAGTAAGGGGTTGTCGGCCGAGTATATGTAGGCGGCCGAACGGGTGAGGTCAGAATGTTACGAGGACAAGAACCCCTGTTCACGCAGAGGTCTGTCTAGTGCTTTCTTAAACATGCAAAGCAACAGGTTAAAATATAGTTCTTAATCCTGTTGTATGCATTTATCGTTTGATTTTTGTATTATTGTGTATATTTTTACTGTAATTTGTTTTAAATAATATTATTATTGTCATAGTACCTTTTACATGTAAAACTTAAACTTATTTAATTTTATTTGGTGGTAGGTAATATTGTTTTTATTTACAAGAACTTTGGTGCATAAGACGAAATCAGTTCTTTAAAAAAAATCTGAATTTTTGTTTTAAAATACTCACCTGGACTCAGACCTATCGTCTCTGAACTGCGACCAGATACCACCGGAGGACGGGCAATAGCGTTCTTTAGAGTGGTGGAATATACTACTATATCCAACCCGCCTGTCAAACGAGGCGTTGTTTTTGTTCCTTCCATGCACAGAGATTGCTCCTTGTGGCAGTCTATGGGGGATGCCTTTGTCCAGCAGGAATAAAAAATATGTCCTTTCTCGTAGCTCAAACTCTCTCCATACTAAATTTCATCTCAATTGGTTCAGTACGTCCTTTTGCGGACCCCATCTACACAATTGATACACAATGTGTCTCTTTTACTCCCGTCCAAAAAGACGGGGACTATATAGTCTATAGTTTAGGTAGTTAAAAAAGGTAAACAATGTTGACATGTCTTTGTTTGAATATCTAACGCTTTAAAAAAATCAGTGTCTGTTTACTTACGAAAGCAACATAATGTAAATTATCATATGTGATTTATACTTTACATAAATGTCACGATTTATTTCTCAAAAGTTATTTTTAATAAAAAGACATGTCATGATTGTTTACTTTTTTTTTACTACGTAAAAGTATAAACTGTAGTTGCCAGCCAGCCTCTTAACCTAAAGCATATTTGAGCACGTCGCAGGCCGCTACACAGTTTAAAAAGTGAGTTTTTACTTTTTTAATAGTTTGAGTGCCGGCGGGGGCCGGTGTTATTCAATTTTTGCCATCAAACGTCTCCCTAACAAAGTTCTGTACGATTGATGTGCATTGTTTGCTGCTACATACTGGTTCCACTAAATTGACGGATGTAGATTGAATTTATTGCATAACACAGACAAAAAAGATTTGTGATGCTTGAATATTATTTGGTACGTATTTCGATATAAAGAAAATCGAAAATGTCTACGTACAAGAAATTAGGTGTCTTGTTTTTTAGACTTTGGACCCGGAACTTAAATTGCGACCAGAGACCGTTCCATTTTCCAGGAGTCCCTTTAGTGGGGTGCTGGGTAGTGACCCTGCCTGTGGAGCCGCCGGCCATGGGTAAAAACCCCAGTAACGGCATTTATTTGTGTGATGACTTGATGAGCACAGGTATTTGTTTCCGAGTCATGGGTGTTTTCTATGGGTATATCGCATTGAGCACCCACAACACAAGCCTTCTTGAGCTTACCATGGTGCTCAGTAAATTTGTGTAAGAATGTCCTGTAATACTTTTTTATTTAAAGCCTTAAACCAATTTCTTGTGTCTCATAATCCATTGTAGTGGACACCGCGGGGTTTACCGCTAGAATAATAACTGTATATTTCAATACAATCCTAAAGCTATATTTCTAAGCCTGTACGCCGCGCCCTCCAATTTATATCCATTTGTAAACAAAGTCCACTTCATTTCTATTCGTTTTCCGTAATCAGAAATAATCCGGGCCCGCAGCCTAATTCCGGCCGTGTATAATTGGGACGTCTGTCCGTACGTCACTAATTAAAACTTCTCGGACTTCCTTTTTCCTCGTATGAAGCAGGTGATAAGCGACGTGCGAGATGAACAGCAGATTTATTAAAAATATCTTGAATATTTAAGAACTGCTAAAGCTATTAGAAATACTACCTTCATGACAACTACAGGGAGCTGTTTAGAGTATATTTTAGTTTTATTTATAAACTAACTTTTCCTTGCGACTTCGTCGACCAGCAATGCCCGTCTTTGTCATTGTGGGATAAAAATGATCTTATGTCCTTTCTCGTAGCTCTCTCTCCATATCATATTTCATCCCAATTGGATCAGCGGTTTAAGCGTGAAGAGGTAACAGACAGACGGAGAGAGTTACTTTCGCATTTAAGTATAATATTAGTATGGACTACTACTTATATTATACCTTTTTCATACGCGTAAGTCGCTTACGGGTTTCCTTTTACCAAATTAATTAAAAATGTCACGACGAAGCCTGCGGTGCGGATTATAAAATCTTGTGTAAATTTTAATTGATGTTTCACTCAATAAATATTAAATTACATTAAAAATGTTTTAAACTAGTTAGAATATAGGTAATATATTCGTTCGTTGCTTTGATTTTTGAAGGAATTATTTAATTAAGGATAATATTTTTGCTAGTTTTTCTTAAGCATACAACAGCAAGATACCAAAAATAGTTATGATTGGCTGACTTGGTTTTTTTAAATTAATTATTTAATGAACCTTTGTAACATTTTACATATCGGCCTTATATTCTTAATCGTGTAACAATCTTAAATCATTATAATTAAACATAAATAAAAGTTATTTATTAAGAATAGCGTCTGCCAATTTCGTACACCATTGTGCCGCGTCAGATATGGGGTTGGCAAGAATGTGCATAAAGGCACCGACATCATATGGATTCAGATTGGCTGACGTTATGAGCGCCTCTCCAAGGGCACGATTTTTAATGTTTTCTGTAAGTATGTGATACACATCTACAGATCCACAAATGTCGCAGTTGGGAGAGTTAATCTGCTTCATAAGAAACCTAAACTTATTAAAAAATAAGACTTAAACTTATTTAGGGGGATGTGACCAGTTCGCAATCTATGAACGGCTCTCACAGTCAGTTCACTATTGCTGACTTCTTCTTCTTTAAAAAAAATATGGCTTCCATCAATAAATCAATCGATGATTTCGCCAATGTCAAGTAGAATATCAAATAAGTAAAGTAACATATAAGTTTGCCCTTAGAGCATGACGTTGTTCGGTAGTAGGCCTGGCGTTTTGTAAAGTGGTAGCTGGACTTTACAGAAAGCTGAGGCGGCCGTAACCCCGGGACTGCCGGGTGATGACAACAGTGGTGAAACACGTTTTGAAATCAATTCTTCATTCGCTGCACAATTCTGCGTTAGATCACTGCATAATACGCTATCAATATTATACACTAATTATTATTGCTGACTTAGTTGTTTTGTTATTTATTTCACACGTCAATTTCTTGTCACTTGTGACACCTTATTAAACCCTCAGGAATTATACCGTGATGATTAGCATCGTACACCGAATTCGCAAAAATACGCCGCCTTCATATTAATCTTTAATTACCGTTGTTTTAATTTTGTTTTTTTTTCAGAGGATTTCGTACTGCTTTTCTACAAAAAAATGTTAATAAAATGGTATGTTTTTTTATCAGCTTTTAGGGAAAAAACAGTACAAAAATTAGTTGCAGACTTTTACAAAGATCAGTGCACCCAATTACCGTGAGATGTAGAAAAGTTAGATTACGTCAATTTTCTGACGATAATTAAGCATAAAATTTCTATAAATACTTAGATTTGGTGCACGATCCATAAACTTTAAGCAATATTATAATGCAAAAAAGGTAAACAAAAAAATCCATTCAGATCTTGTATTTAATTACCTATCGTCACAAATCAGACATAATTTATTTTTTCTCAAATTGCCGCTAATTGGGTACACCATTTTCTGAAAACTGGCGATTAGGAAATTGAAATTTACATATAAAATTGTGATCAAAGTGTGAAAAGGTAAACTAGAAGAGAAGAAGATTAAACGTGTATGTTATTAAATTTTAAGATAAGACGCAAATAATGTTAGGCTCTATACGACCGCTCTGGCCTTAGTGACCCTGCCTATGAAGCCGATGGTCCTGGGTTCGATTCCCAGTCAGGGCATTTATTTGTGATGAGCCAGATATTTGTTCCTGAGTCATGGGTGTTTTCTATGTATTTAAGTATTTATATGTATCTATCTATTATTATATCGTCGTCTAGTACCTACAACACAAGCCTTACTGAGCTTACCGTAGAACTAGATCGATTTGTGTCAGATTTTCCGGAAATGTTTATTATTATTATTTATTATTTATCTATAACTACTTATAGTTATTTCAAAATGTCCTCTGACTCATTATAATACCAAGAAAAAAGTAGGGGTAGGATATGACGAAAGGTTTGGCAACACAACAGAACAAAATGACAAAACAAAAGATTGACTCAGAAACTAAAAATAGAACTTAAACTCGCATTGCTACCGACACGACCCCTGTTTTATCGTCAAAGCACGATTACAGGGTGAAACTAAAAACCGGCCCGGGGCGCGTATCGTCAACCTTTTTGTAGCGGTGAACGTGAAATCGACTTGCCGAGCCATGTAGCATGTGCCAGGGGTGGGCAACTCTCGGTCGCAACTCGATTGGGAGCGGGCTTCAAATTCTGTTACGTTTCTACGCTGATGGAATCATAGCCGGCACGGCTTGGCATTGCACTGACCCTATTTGCATATGGATAAGGGTTGCTTCGTAGATAAACATTTTGGAGAATGTTTAGTATTGAAGAATATTTCTGACCGGTATAAGATATACTCGTACACACGTTTTTTCGTTTGTGTTAAAGACTAGAGAAAGTAAAATTTATCAGTAAATAGAGGTTATTATCATTATGTTCAAATTATTAACATTTTCATTATAAATAACGAAAAAAAACTTGCCCCCCATTTTTTAACACTGTTTAGGATTTCGATCTGATTTGAATATAATTATTTGTTTTATTATATAATTGAAATACCTAAACATGCTTAATATAGTACATTTCGATACTAGTGAAAACAATTTTTTTTCGACGAGGGTGAAAGTTGCAGCCCGAGTGAAACAAGGGGGACAATCACCCGAGTCTTAAAGAAGTTTTTACACGTGCATCGAACCCAATTTTTCATAACAAGTGCCTTAAAAAGTGAAATTTACGCACGTGAAGCGTGCACAAAGTGCACTTTTTACGCACTAGTTAGGAAAAATACATTATAATAGCTGTACATTATGTAGCTGTAGTACAAATTAAAGTCTCTTAATATTTAATAAATAAATAAAGTAATCTTAAATAAATATTATTTGTTACATAGTTAAGTTCGCTAACCACCAGTGTCAATGCTTACCATGGCGCGGGATATATGCCTGCCGCCAACAAGTTATTTGAATGAATTAATATATATAAATTAATTAATATATAACACAGGTTATCCTTACACAAATTCACTGAGGCACACGGTAAGCTCAAGAAGGCTTGTGTTCTGGTTACTCAGCCCACGATATACATAATATGCAAATACTTAAATACATAGAAAACACCCATGACTCAGGAACAATCATCGCACAAATATATGCCCTTATTGGGATTTGAACCCCGGACCGCTTCATAGGCAGGGTCACTACCCACTAGGCCACACCTGTCGTGTTATTTGTTTATTTAAATTGCATTAATTACATCGTCGATATATGATAGGTTGTATCCTTAGATAAATTTTCAATATTTTTGAATATGGTTATTAGTCCTCTGTCGGGATCTTTTGACAATTGTCAAGAGCCTTTCACCAAACTACTACCTATTTATTGATGATATAAGAAATGTCATCATCATCATATCATCCGAAAGACGTCCACTGCTGGACATAGGCCTCCCCCAGAACGACCCAAGAAGACCGATCCTGCGCCTTCCACATCCAGCGGTATCCCGTGACTCTAACTAGGTCGTCGGTCCACCTTGTGGGATAAGAGATGTATTGTATTTTAATAAAAGTAACGAGGTGATGGCAAACAAGCACTCGATGCTAACCGATCAATGTAACCAATGTCAATGCAACATCAGTAACGGAATCATGACAATTGTCAGTCTCGTAAAACAGGGGCCAGTTTTTGTTACCTCTAATTCTAATTTTAACTCCGTTATTAAAACCACCCGGTAGTTCATCCAAGAGTAAGCTACGCCCGTGGTTTTACTTCAAAAGTACTTGACCTAATTCGCTGCGCCGTATTTTTTTAGGTCATTCCTTCCTTTGAAAGTACAGTCAGCACAGAAATGCGGGATGCATGTGTAAAATAGTGCTTATAAGAATTAATGCGGCTAATTTCAATCTGAAAATTAAAGATATTAAACATAACAACCCCACGAGCTCTTTTGAAAAGAAAAAAACCCGAGATTTTTTTTATTATTTTTCATCGACTGTTGAATTCAAAGAGTTATACTTAGTTAGTCAAAGAGAGATAGAGGAGACAAAAAATTTATGACATAGTACATTTCGATACTAGTGAAAAAAAATTTTTTTTCGACAAGGGTGAAAGTTGGAGCCCGAGTGAAACAAGGGTGACAATCACCCGAGTCTTAAAGAAGTTTTTACACGAGTATCGAACCTAATTTTTCATAGCAAGTGCCTTAAAAAGAGAAATTTACGCACGCGAAGCGTGCGAAAAGTGCACTTTTTACGCACTAGTTAGGAAAATGTCATTTTGTACTCCTATTAAGCACAAAAATAAAAGTATAACTAAGTATTAACTGTCCAAACTATTCAGATGCTATTTGCACTTTATCCTTATGAGTTCCAATTTTAACGACAAATATTATAATAGACAAAGAACTATTTCCTGAATTTGAACATGCTTATTTAAAATTATTTCAAACGATAATTTCTAATTATCGATACCTGGATATATTTAACGTGTTAGCCGGACATTCGCCTGAGGACGACTCTACCAAACCTTACACAGAAAAGTGACGGAAGTTAGTAGGCCGTAGCCGTGAGTTACGGCCTTACGTGTTTGAGTGGTGTAGTTTGACGAGCTGGCTAAACTTGCGCGCCATCAATTGCCCAACTCTCTCCGGCATAATCCTATGCCACAGTAAATCAGGTTTAAGCAGTAATCACTTAAATACTAGCGTTAATTGTTTCAGATAGGTACCTTATTCAGGGCTGCCATATGTGCCGCTAGACTGGGAATAGAAGAATAGAATAGTTTTTGTTCATAAACACAAACACATATTACATCAGAAAAAAATTTAATTAAATTATTAAATTCTTGCGAAAAGTGAGTAGTAAATAACAATTTCTTATTTCGTCATTCGTCAGACAGATCTGAAGGATACGTGTATATTTACCTTATAATACATGTGACTTTAACATTTTAGAATTTTGGAAAAAGTTCGTATGAATAATAAAATTGAATATGCTGCAGCTATCTACTCGTAACAGTCGAGATTAAAGCGCTAAAAGCAGCAACAATTCCAACACAACAACAGTCACTCTACCCTAAATAAGGACTAGGGCCTGCGCAGTATCAAGGAGCAACGCTTTACTGACGCTATTGTATACAAAACAGAAATAATATGTGCCTAACTACTGTTCTTAAACTGTCCACTATGACTCTGCTAGTTCAATTTGTAATAGTTTAATCTGATGCGATTCGATTCAGTCAGCGGATTAGTTCCTATGTCATAGAGTTAGATTCTATTCTCGATATTAAAAGCTAAGTTAGACGTGCTCGGGAAAACTTAGATCTTGAATAGACTAGCGTATTGAATGGGGATTTATTGCTATCGATTTTATGCAAAAAGTCGTGAGATGGCTAAGTTTAGTGATCATATATTGTACTTATATATATCTAGAGAGGCGACCACGCTTAGATAAGCGTAGTTTCGCACGGCCATATCCTAAGGCCCACGAGGGGGTACTAACTACTTTGAGGAAATTTGAATTTTATGTAATTGAAACTGAGTTGAATTTCATTTGTTTCCTTCGATTTTGACACAAAAGAAATTATACTTAATTTCCTACACTATAAAGAACGAATTCGAGTAGCATTTTACGTGTATGGTGGTCCTTATTAGATGGACTGATGACCTCTTACTATTCACTGGGAGTAGGTTGTTGAAGTACGCTAGAAATTGATCACTCTCTCTCACGCACTCACAAAAAGCCTAGCTGGGATTTAAAGCAGGAACCTTCTGCTTGATAGACAGAGTTACTATCGACTAGGCTTGGAAGCTGTATTAGTAGTTTATAATACTGGGTACATAATGTAAGGCATAAAATTACAAGTTTTTTCATGTTGTCAAAACGTTTTTGGACCCGGGTATGTCCTTAAACTACGTCCAACAATGAGAGGTAGGCCACAGCGATGACCATCACGCTTGAATATAGGGCAGCCCAACTGGGGAAGTACCTCCTCCTTACAGAAGACCACAGCCATAATAGCACTGCTACCTTTTAGGTATATAGTGTTGTGTTCCCAGAGCTCCAACCCCCCTTAAAGGCCGGCAACGCGCTTATGTCATTAAAAAAAAATAGATACGTTGCTACTACATAAACAAGGTCAAGTTATTCACCTATGATTAGATTATTTCATAATTCATTTTCTGTTTACGAATATCAAATGATTTGTAGGTAAGTTATTGTTTGCGAAGGTCTACGAGGTTTTATCAGAATCGAAACGGAAGGAAGTTCGGCAAATTGAGTCGTCGCTGAGTCTCATTAACCTATCGAAGAATCTTTGAAAAAATTTCCTTTGGTGTATAACTAAATTTTTCAAGAGTGATGAGTAAAGAATATCATTGCGTCCTTGTCGCGCGGGGTGACGCCATCTTGAGTATTTTTCAACCTTGCAATACTCCGCTTACATTATAATTGCAAAATTTTTCGGTCTGGTTATTCGTAAGCCGCTAAACCAAAAAGACGCAACTAACAACAAATTTATATCATAGAATCTATAGTTTTAATCCCAGAAACCCAGCTTTTAGAGTCTTGGCATTTAATCCCAGGATTTGGCGTAGGCACTAGTTTTACGAAAGCGACTGCCATCTGACCTTCCCACCCAGAGAGTAAACTAGGCCTATTGGGATTAGTCCGGTTTCCTCACAATGTTTTCCTTCACCGAAAAGCGTCTGCTAAATATCAAATGTACTTGTACATAAGTTCCCGGGGTTGAACCTGCGACCTCCGGATTGCAAGTCGCACGCTCTCACCGCAAGACAACTAGATGTTCGCTTCTATATAGGAAATTAAATATTTTCATTTCCATTAATTCTTCGCCGATAAAGCGATATAAATAATCAATACCCGACCTAGACAGAGTCGCTGGGATCATTTAAACTATCTCTATAGCATAGACGCGTTCAGACACAAGTATTTACTAACAGTATAATACCAATTCCTAAACAGTATTTGACGACAGGTCTAGCCTAGTGTATATACGAGGGGCGGCTGAATAGTAATCTACCTAAGTATGAAATAAAAGACTGTAGTATCCAGTTTTATTTTATATTTCTATGTAGTCCCCTTCGAGGGAAATGCACATACTACATTTGTCAAATAATGTCATTAACCCATGAAAAAAAAATCATTCCTGAAATTTAGGCGTTTTCTGTGTATTTAAGTGTTTGTATAATATATACATCATTGGCCGAGTATCCACAACACAAGCCTTCTTGAGCTTACCGTGGGGCTCCTTCAATTTGTGTAAGGATGTCCTGTAATATTTAATTTAATTCAATATCAATATTACGACACATTCACATATTTTCGCTGTGTCATCACGTCATTTGTATGAAATTACTTGTGCAAAAAAAACGCAGTTTTGCTATCTGTTAGATATTTAATTAATAAAAAAAGGTTTTTCCGAGCTAGTGACATGAAAAGAAAATTATTCGTGTAAGTCGGCTACGGTCCATGTCAAATAGTTTGTATTAACCAACGTTTCTAAATGTATAGATACAGTATTGTTTTTAAATAAGGATATATTTCGATATATTTGGTCCTTAATTGCATGATTTATAAATAATCTGTATGTAGGGAAAAAGGCCTTCATCGCTATGCGATGATGTCGGCACCATAGCAATTACAATAACGTAATTGATAATCAGGTAACTTGTACTCTATAATTAAATATAACACTTTGAACTTTCGCGTTTACTACACATTATTACTACAGACTATAGAACGGGTTTATCGTGAATTAAATTTAATTACCACGAGTATCGATAGTCATTCTCACGAAAACTCGCAACCGTATTGTCCGCGAGAATAACCGGTGCAACCCGTGTCGAAAGGTAAGTATGGTAATTTAATTTAATTTACGATAAACCCGTTCTATAATTAAATTAGTATGTAATAATTCAATAATACAGACTAATAGCTAGCTTAGATACGGATTAGCTAACAAAATACCGATATGATGTTGACTGTCACATGCCTTACTCAGTTAATATTGGTCCAACCAATACAATTTCCATTTAATCTCACTTAAAATTTACGGTCGAGAACAAAGCGGTGTTGTCGGATTATCGGCCGATTCGGACTTCAGCCCTAGTGGTCAAACAAAGTTTAATTGTAAGGGTCCCAGTCGTTTATTATAAGGTACGTTTGTTTGCGGCCGGCAGTGTTTGTTTTCGACTGCTTTTGTTATTTCCAATTAGCCATTGTGATTAATCGTAATATTATGTACAAGTGTTCGGTCCCTTTTATGTATTCTAGGTATTTAAGTATTTATATGTACCTATCTATTATATATATCGTCGTCTAGTACCTACAACACAAGCCTTACTGAGCTTACGATCGGACTAGGTCGATTTGTGTCAGATTGTCCAGAAATATTTTTTTTTTTTTTATAATCCAACGCAAGTAGCAGTCAAGCTAAAATTTATCGATACTCTTAAAATGTATATATGTTATGGCAATTTGGGCGTATCGATATATTTGACATTAACTGTACCTACAGTTAAAGGCGTCGTATGATTTTTACATAAAATAAGCCCCTAAGAACTCTTGGTTTAATGAAGACCAGTTGCATCACACAAATAAATGCCCTGACTGGAATTTGAACCCAGGACGTGAAGAACCGACGCTTCACTATCCTCTAGGCCAGACCGGTCAGAGATAGACTTAAGGACTAGCTTTGAACATAAAAACTGTGCTCATTTGAAAAACACGGCTTCCCACACGTTTATTTAGATATTTCCGGGTACATTGAAAATGGAGATCTATGCTCTATCGCGTGAGTAGCTAAATTGATTGATACAAAAGTTTAACAACAACAATATAATAAGAATAAATACAAAATATCCCTAGCATATGCTGAGAGAACGATATATTACCTTGTCGTTTCAGATGACTAAATCGAGCAATATTCTAACAAATTATATTCGTTTGTTTTCTCTTCACAGGCTTGTTTGTGCTAGAATAACGAGCTCATAACAACCAGACAGCCGGAAATTGAAAATCCAGCGTATGCGAAAACTTTTCATGTATTAAAACATCGATATATACCGAATACCATGTTCAATACAATATCAGCCGTACCGCGGTCGTATTAAGGTTCATTTTGTAATGATTTCATTGCGTACATATTTTGGATATACGGGCCGATATTAATTACAACGAAAAGTTTGGTTTTAATTCGGGAGGGGAGCCGAGCATATAATTGGATGTAATTGGCTGTTAATAAAGAAGTTAAGAGCGTTCACTTTTTTTGGTTAAACACGAGATTGTTATTACATGTTTAATAAACCAGTAGCAAGTCAGCCAGGTAATAAAATCATTTAAAACACGCCTAGTGCGATATAATTGCACGTGAGTTTTTCCCTTTGTAACTATACTCTGTCTGTTTACGTAGTTAAAAAGAAGGTAAACAATCTTGACGTGTCTTTTTATTGAAAAACTCTTTTTAATAATCAGTGACTATTACTTACGAAAGCAAAATAATGTAAAACCATATGTGATTAATAATTGTCATATACTTGTCATGATTTATTTTTCAAAACTGATTTTCAATAAAAAGACAAGTCAAGATTGTTTACCTTTTTTAACTAAGTACCTAAACAGACAGAGTAGTAGTAGTAACATGGCTCACAACAGTTTTAAAATTTTCTACATTGCTTTATCGAAGTATAAAGGTAGATACGGCAAGCATATTGACACACTAGAATATCAAGTTTTTCAGTTATATTAAATAGGTATTTAAACTATAACGGCAACCAATTGTACAACTACTACACGTTATAGTAGTTTATATATCTGTGCATAATGAAGGGCATTATAACAAGAGTGTGGGTTTATGAAACGAGCCGAAGGCGAGTTTCATAATAATATCACACGATTGACACACATATCATTAAGTGTTTTAAGATGGGTTCAGAATCCGTAGGGAAATGACTTATTACTAGGGTTACTTGTAAACATTAAAAAGTCAACGAACAAAACAAATGACAGCTTGGAACGGCGGCGTTGCGTATTTCGTATCTCAGTCAATTTTTTTTTTTAAACCATTGACAAGCGAATGAACTCCCTATTCTACTGTCACTCGAGTTCAAATGTCGTTCGATTTATACTAAAAAAACATAACGAATTGGCGTTTCGTATCAATGGCTGTTTTAATATCTATAGATACTAGATTAGAAGTGGGGTCACTTGAATTTGACAGCTGTTCCAAATTTAAATTCATAACCTACTGATTTCAGTAGGTAATGTTAACATTACCTACTGAAATCTTTCTGGTGGTTGGTAATGCTGGTCATTGCCTACGGTTTCTGGACGCATTTTAGAGCACTTATGACATGTACGTAGATAAACTAACGTTGATGTTTAGCAGTTCAGAAATTCCGTGGATCTACGAATACAACACAGTGATGAAACCCTCATATAATAATCCACGCGAGGAATAAAATTGAAATGGATAATCAACTATTTGGAAAGTTATGGCAAATCTAAGGAAACGAGTTACAAATCAACCAGAGAATAAACTCTGGCTGTTTTTATTTCTCTCAAAATGATATTTTTTAATTTCGCTTAAGACAGAATAATACGCTGCCACTGTACAAAATAATTGTCAGCACAATAAATCACACACTGTCAGCGCAGAATTACAATGTCAGCAACTTATATAATTTTTTTTTTTTTTTGGAACCTGACTTGGGCTTTATGCACACGTGTGGTGCGATAGAGCAAGCGGACTGTGTGGGGGGAAGGTAGCCTGGGGAAAATCCAGGACCCTTCCGCGCCAGACTTGACTTGTACTACTGGAATACTCCTACTGAGTTTTCGCTTCCAGTGAGATTGGTTGAGACGGTCTCAACCTGATCTGAGTGGTGTGTAATGGTATCGAGCTAATGGGAGTTTTATTGCTGGTTCGCTACCCCTAGCCTGCTGGTAAAGACTCCAGCAAGAAACCCAGCAGGCCCGACCGCTGTCGGAGTGACTCTAACCGGTACGCGGCGGTACCGTGTTGATAAAGGACTGAATGTGTCAAAAACTTATATAAGTAGTGATACAGTACTTTTATAAGTAGTGATAAGTGCATATGAAGCGCCGGCATTTCGTTAAAAAATATTGTTATCAAATTTCATAAATACATATGTATATTTCTAAACCATTTAAAACTAAATAAACGCAAATGAATAAAGGAACCTCTAAATTAATAAAGCAAACACGGGTTGACTCAAGGCTTATTATCCATCAACATTCTGGCTATTTATCTGTTTTCGTACAGTCAAGATCACAGACATCGATGCAGTCAAAGCGCCAAAATATGTATACATGCACCTTATTGTCGTGATATTAAGGTACACATATGACCTTGACTGTACTATATGACGCAGTGCCATCTAAGGGCTAGAACATTGAGTTATCTTGACAGCGAGAGATACTCATAGAACTAAGATCTACTGCTGTTAAACGTGATAGATGGCGCTAGTGCGTTTGCCAGAATGAGGGGAA
Organism: Grapholita molesta; assembly: GCA_022674325.2. Classification (NCBI taxonomy): domain Eukaryota; kingdom Metazoa; phylum Arthropoda; class Insecta; order Lepidoptera; family Tortricidae; genus Grapholita; species Grapholita molesta. Next base: position 1,907,509 of record CP053130.2, read on the forward strand.
CACGATTTCTACAATCCATTTCTATAATACTTTCACTACGTTATTCGGTTCAGAATTAACCTCTCCTCTCCCTGTTAGAGGAATACACGTTCCATGTCTAACTCTAAACTATACTCGTCTCCATTCCAGATTTGCTCGAACGCGAACAAGTGCGTGTGCTCCCGCGGCTGGACGGGCCCCGACTGCTCGCAACCCGACGCGCTACCCCCCACCCCTACCGCCTGGGTACCCGACAACGCTACCAAGGCGGCCTACAACATGACCAAGAAGGAAACACCGTATGGTGAGTCGATGCCGGTTACAGATAGTATAAGTTAGGTTAGGATTGTCTTTAAGTGCAGCTGAGACGGACGATTTTACAGATAGATCTGCTGACAATTGTCAGCCAGACCATATAACCCGTTTTGGACCCGGGTATGTCCTTAAACTACGTCCAACAATGAGAGGTAGGGCACAGCGATGACCATCACGCTTGAATCTGGGGCAGCCCGACTGGGGAAGTACCTCCTCCTTACAGAAGACCACAGCCATAATAGCACTGCTACCTTTCAGGTATGTAGTGTTGTGTTCCTGATGGTGAGTAAGGTTCCCAGAGCTCCAACCCCCCTTAAAGGCCGGCAACGCGCTTGTGACTCCCCTGGTGTTGCGGATGCCCATGAGCGACGGTAATTGCTTACCATCAGGCAATCCGTCTGCTCGTTTGCCGCCTATGACATAAAAAAAAAATACTCGTATGGCCTGGCTGATAATTAGTCGTATTAATCCGAAAGAATGGAAAACGTAAATTGTATTTAAATGATGTTCTGTTTTATAAATACCTACCTCTATTTTTGTAATGTTTCTGGTGTTATCCATAGTGGCATCACCCAATGGTCTACGGAAGTGTAGCTAATTTAAAACTGCCTTTGTAACCCAAATAGGGTTGCAATTCGTGACGACATAAATGTTATTTCTCATTTTCTACTGTTTCATGTTTTTTCTCGTGAGTTATTGTTTTTATTTTTTTATTACTTGTAATAATTGTTCACTTTTGATTAAGATTTCGCGAATTTGTAAATAGTTTAAATTATAAAGTTTCTTTATATCTCTCTTGGCTGTACAGAAAGATAGATTAAATTAGGAAGTAAGTGCTGAATCGCAACTTTATGTAATTCAAATATGATTTAAGGAATATAACTTAAATACCTATTCCTTATAGGAATATTCCATAAGTATTTTTTTTTTTAACAGAACATTTTTGATATTATGTCAATGCGTATATCATATTTAACGTTAAAATTGCGTTTTCGTACATACAAAGACTTGACTATCAGAACAAATTACAAAATTTATAAAAGTTTCCCCATTGGATTAAAGTACAAATTGTTTCTGAAACAAAAGAGTCTTCTTATAATTTTCTAAGTCACTCTAATGTGTATTACTAATTTTTATGATTCCAGGTGTCTTGTTTGTATTAAAATTCCCCCTACTAACATCGTTTATAACTAAATTGGCCGCATAAATCCGAGCACTGCTTTCAAAATCCAAAATCACGTTAACTCTAACACGAGCGTAACTCACGTTCAATCCTCAAAGGAAATTAGCGTAGTGACGTCAGCGATATAGTAACGCGACCAGCATAGTGTTTAGAAACTAAAATATCATAAGAACACTATGAGGCAATCATGTTAAAAAGCCAACTAACGACAGCGTCGAGGTGAAATAAAAAAGTGACAAAACAACAATTTAATTTTAAAAGAACTTAAAGACTGAAATTGAAAATAGATGACATATACTTAAGAAAATTTGAACCCAAATCTCCAGCTATTGTGGTTTTCGGGTACCGTTTACCAACTCTAAGGTTAAACACTACGTGCTTGCCGCCTCCTATATGAATAACATTCGACATACTGACTACTAACTACTAAAGACTGATCAGTCAGTATCAGTGCCGATAAATTAACGGATTATATTTTGCAAATGTCATTTTTTTATTTCGCTTAAGCGCTAAATATGGCATCGACAGAATAATACGCTGTCACTGTACAAAACAATTGTCAGCACATTAAATCACACTTCAACGCGCTGTCAGCGCAGAATCACAATGTCAGCAAACCGTTGTAACGTGGTGAGGTTGAGTTGAGAGCACTGCTCGGAGGGCCACGGGCGGCGCCGGCGCCCTAACGCGCGGGACCCCTTTTCCAGGTGAGCACGCGGCTAATAAGATGAGCACGATGAACATGGTGATATTGTTGCTCGCGGTCGTGCTCTCAGTGTTCGTGGGGTTCGCGTGGATGGCCTACTGCTTCAGGTAACGGCCGGTAACTCGGTGTTGTCGCACTGTCTGTCGCTCGTGCCTGTCCTGTCGTGTCGTTGAGTGTGTTGTCGCCGGCGCCGCCCCGGCAAGCGTAGGCCCGGCCCGTCCGCACCGATCACGGTTTACAGGGGCGTTGTGGATGATCCGTTGGCGCTCCGTGATACGGTAATACTGTGCGCGCTTTATAAATATAAGGACCAGACGTCAGATTAGTATTCTTTGCCGGTAATTATGGGTGACACGTATACTGATATCACCGAGTAAAACCGGGTCTAGTAATAACGCGCCCGTAAACTGTATCTGTGTGAACGGGTTCTGACTCCCTTTTCTTTGGGCGCAGAGAACTACCACGGCTCGAACACGGTGTTCCTCGTGGCGGTGCTAATGTCTGTGGTAGGGGGGGTATTCATAGTATTTGCCCTGAGCGCTCTCTGCTACAGGTCAGTCGTAGTACACAAAAACTTCTCCCTGTGCCTAAGGTTAGTGAGCAGAAAACAGACCAAAGGTAGTCTTTAAGAAGAAATTTGAATCGTCACCTTCGTATACTTGTATGTTTATTTTAGAAGTTAGCGTTGGTGTTTCTGTTCGTTTTTACATCGGCAAGGTTTTGTTTTGTTTTATTTTCGGACAATTATGTCGTTTACGTTGTGGTCGTAGAGCTAGAGTTGGCGGGTGGCGCGTCGAGGCGGCGCGGCCGCGGCCGCTGTCGGCGCGCCACAACTGCATTTGATCTGTGGTTCTGTGTCCGCGCCGGCGGCCGGACCGCGTCCGTCCCGCGCGCCGACCGCGCACACACACGCGACACACACACACACGCATCGCCGAGCGAGGCCACGCCGTCCGGCCGCCTCGCTGCATGCCGACAAGGCTTTCCTCGTTGTACTCGAGCGACACCTTCTCGACTCAAACCCTTAAGATTCTGGGCTCTTGGATGTATGCATTGGCTTTTGTGAACTGTGACTCGTTTTCGTTTCCTTTCTTGGTCGCGATCGCGTCTATATCTTCCTATATCAGCGCCGTCACCAGCACCTCATTAACCGTATTGCACTCATGTGTTGTACAACCGCAGGTACAAAGACTGGTCACATGCGTGACATCTCTGGCAGGTAACTATCGTACCGCCACGCAAGGTATGTACCATTTGGTGAAACTAGCAAAGGTAACTGAACTAACAGATATGCTATGTCAAGGAGATAATCTCGTGATAATGGTCCGACTAGATGGTGCTGTCTCGGCAAAATAGGTTAACAATTGTCAGTCACAAAACCATTACATACGGCTCGACACCAGCGCTATCTGGTTTGCTTGTTATTACAGCAAAAGTACTTGACTTAGCATCTGTATAGTTTAGTTCCCTGTGCCTCGAACTAACGGGCTGTAGATCAATTGGCGAAGATATAGAACGCTCGACTCCAATGTCACCAATCACTACCACTATCACTAAAATCTATAACTATTTGCACGAGAAGCGAATGTGCGATGCACGGATTCTTCTTTCAAGCAGCTGTCTATCTAGTTAGAAACGCCTAATGTTACTATAAGGAACCGATAGGCTGTTTCCGGTAAATATGCTTCAAACATCTTCAACTCATAAATTGAAGACATTCAATACCTATGTTTGCATGCATGATGCATTTCATCCATTCATTCAGTCTTAATTTTACTGGAAGGAACCTATACATCTAAGCTAAGATTCTTGAATATCTGTCCATGTAACATTAATTCCCGTGAGGAATGAAACGAAAAATTAATTGTATCCAAATCAAAAATTCTCAATTATTTTAAATATCCAATAGCACCAGTTTTGCTCAAAAAAAAAGAAGACACAAGGCGAGGAACTGGACATGATACACACACAAACAACATAAATCGATACGACCAGTCAGATTCAACCTTCGACCTGATCAACTCCTGTTCCTCCCTGTATTCGATTCGATTCAAAATTCTAACTCCGGAGACTCGCTCCCGTTCGCTCTTGGTCCGTAACTTCGTAATTGTACCTTCTGATCTTGTAAACGTAATCGATTGATCTGAGTGTGCGTTCCACGCCACGCCCGCATCAGGAAAAAGAGCACCATGCCGAAGTACGACCCGCCCTACGTGAAGAAACCCATCGCCAAGAGCTTCGGCGCCGGCTCCACCACCAGCAACAACTCACAGGAGGACATCTCTCTCGAAGGCGGGAAGATTCATTCCTTCAACAATACCTTCAGGTAATCCCTTATCCTCAACAATGTCCTTTTCTGAATTTTTTTATTTACTCTGATTATGTCTGTCATTGTTCATTTGAATTTACCAATCATCATTAATTTTTGTATCCGTTTTTAAATCTCGTTTCCTCTTTTTATCGGGTCTGGCCTTGAACAGAAATCTCCTAAGGTACGTCGAAAGCTTGACGCGAGGTAGTCTTGGAAGCGTTGCACCGCTCTGCAAAGTTTTTCTTGCGCACAAACATCGCTTTTATTACATACGCTTACGTGCCAAAATGCTTTGGTGAAATCTGCAGAGCTGTTCGAGCTGGATTTTCCGTGTGTTACAAGTGTGACCGAGCACAATCACACAGTTGGCGTTCAACACGCTTTGTTTTCTTATCCTTATTTAGATCAATTTGTTTTACAATCTCTAGATTTTGGATTCCTGTTAGATTTAGTCCACCTAAGATTTGGTTTTGCACATTATAAATAGACCTCACTGTCATGTAGCGCTTGGCCTGCTTATCGTCAAGTGCCGGCGAGATTTTGAATAGACTAGAGTGTGACCCACGCTATTAAAAAAATATGTCGGAATCTGGCACCATTTAGATGACGGTTTAGGGGAATTTTGGGACTAAAATTACGATAAAATAAAACTTATAAAGCAATTTCACGAGTTCTCTAATTTTTGCCTTCTTTAGCCGAGGTGACTCCCAGCGAGTAATCTTCAGACACGGGAATCACATGTCGGGACCTGGCAATACTAGTAGATATCCGTAAGTATCTACAGCTCAAAATCTACGGGACGTCTGACAAATCGATTTAATTGATGTATAACTGCTTTAAAACAGTCAGTGGAAATTATACAAATTAAATTAAGGAAAACAATCATAGCTTCAAGCTGAGGAACGGTCTTCTTAAAATTTATTCCATTGACATCTAAACATAATCATGACTACATTTTCATGGTCATAATTTCAGTTATTGACAAAATTATTTTATTATTTATATCAAAGATTTTAAAATAATGCTCAGGTAATTAAGATGGGTTTTAGTCAACGTGAATAGTTTTCAGTATCCCTGCTTTTATTTGCGTAGTCTCAGTCATGATCACAGCCACATGTCCCAACCATCAGGGCATGCCTTTCATTTTATTGATGACAAATCATTTAGCTATAGTAATAGGTATTTGCAGTGATTAGACTAGACCCCTTTACAATGAGCTTAGCTGAAGTGTGTTCCGCTTGTTGGTAGTCAATACATTGCAATATTTTATCTGTTACAGAGATCATAAGCAAATGAAACGTGTTCATTCGGGTAGCGAAGATGAGCCTACGCATTCAGGTAATTGAAATCTACTGTGATAGTGATTTGTTTTATATAAATCAATATATCGTCACTACCTACTTTGAAAAATTTCGTATCATACTTAACTCTGTACTCATTCCATACATAGTTCCGTCATTTTTCTTTTGATTGCCAGAATGAGTTACGAGGTTTTTTTCAAAGTAGTGACGATATACCTTTTTATCATTAAGCATATTAATATTTAGTGTTATACTCAATAGTTAATGTTCAATAAAACTTCTTATGAGTGAAATGTCTAGTTTAATCGTTTCCAACTGTGAAGGACTTTAAAAAGTCACGATTTCGCCCCATGTCCGGCCGTTCCATGGTTCTTTAAACACTTCACTTTCCATTTTGTGGTAAACTCATATAAGTATCAAACTTAGTTGAACATTAACTATCACATCTACTTACAGTGAGAAATTATTTTCCTTCGGGAAAACTCGGAGCTTTATCGGTATACGATCACACCTGAACTGCCAATGAATGATCCTATTAAATGGGTGACATTTTCATATCCAGTAATATGGAACCGTATTGTTTACGTCAAAGTTAAAATGATGTTTGCCATTGAACAATAAAGTTCCATATTAGTGGATATAAAAATGTCACTAATTAAATACACACACACAAACAAATACAAATACAAATTGACAGTTCGGGTGCCGTCGTATTTCGATCCAGACCCGAAGTTTCCCGATGTGGTTTAACCCATATTTTTTTAGACCTAGTTTAACGTTTTCTTCCTGCTCATTCCAGGCGAGGAAGACATCGCTTTTATCGATGTGCAAACCAACTCGATGGCCAAAGTGCCAGAGAAGGGAATACTAAAGAAGCACGCGTACGGTGCGGTGGACGGGAAGGACAAGTGGGGTGACGACAGCCAGAGCGAGCACTTGGAGGCGGGGTCGCAGTCTGACGGCCAGGAGCCGGCTGGGGCCGTGGCTGATATGGAGTATAAGTTTAAGGTAACATTTATAACGGTAACACCCTATAATAACATGTATAACGGTTTGTGGACCCGGGTATGATGCCGGGTCCAACAATGAAAGCTAGGGCACAGCGATAACCATCACGCTTGAATCTGGGGCAGCCCAACTTAGGAAGTACCTCCTCCTTACAGAATACCACAGCCATAATAGCACTGCTACCTTTCAGGTATGTAGTGTTGTGTTCCTGATGGTGAGTAAGGTTCCCATCAGAGCTCCAACTCCCCTTAAAGGCCGGCAACGCGCTTGTGTCTCCTCTGGTGTTGCGGATGCCCATGGGCGACGGTAATTGCTTACCACCAGGCAATCCGTCTGCCTTTTGTGTGCCTATGTCGTAAAAAAAAACAAGTTCGTGAATTTTGAAAAACAACTAGCCTTATTTTCCCTGCGTTGATTCACTCGGCTACAGTCGTATTTAGTTGCAGTCAGTATGGCCAAATATGTCGTTAAATGTCCTTACTGCAAATAAATAGAGATGTGTTTTGATATATTTGGTCACAAGAAAAATAGAAAAATTTGACTCGCAGCGGGACTCGAACCCACAAGCACTGGATCACTAGCCCAGTGCACTAACAGTTGTGCTATACGAGCGCCGCTTAGACGTGTCAAATTTTTCTATCTTATCCTTCTTGGTATATACATCATTACGGGTGACGTGTATATCTTTGATATGCTAGCAGACGTTTCTGCTTAATATAAAAATAATATTTGGTCACTTTGGTTAATACCACTACGACACTGACTGTACTACATGGCATGTTTAATCTATACCTCTATACATAACCAAATTACAGATATGAATACTAACAGCTTTAATATAATTAAAACGGTTGTGAGTAACACTACTACTTAGTTACGAAAGGATAAACTCACGTGTACTTATATCGCACTAGGCAAAATGTTTCGTGTAAGCTTTGGTACCCATTTTCAAGCCGAGTGTGTCCTGAATTCGAGGTGGTCCCATTTCCCAATAGGGCATGAGTGTTTTAAATATGTATTTAAGTATTTTTATATTCTATATATTGTTGGCTGACTACTCACAAGACAAACCTTCTTGAGCTTACCGTGGGGCTCAGTAAGTCCAAGTCAAGTCAGGTCTATGTAAGAATTTTTTACAGACATTTCAGCCGTATGCACTATGCAGTCCATTGCTGGACATAGGCCTCCCACAAATATGACTTGTATCATCTTGGGGGGTAGTTGCCATAGTCGCCACGCTTGGCAGGTGGGTTCGCGACCGCAGTAGCTGTAGATTGGGTTTCGACAGACGCTGCTGCCCGTTCGTAGTATTCTTCCCTTTGTCGCCTCTTACGACACCCGCGTCATCGTCGTCGCTATTCTAGTCAGCCGGCATCACACGGCATGTAAGAATATCATGTTATATTTATTTGTTTATGACTCCAGGATTTGAACGGGTACCACGAAGGTATAATCGTGGCACTGAAGACTGCAGCGGCCCAGCGGGCAAGCGCCGGCGGCTCCACTGTCGGCTCTGGCGACCTGCGCGCTCTGCAAGAGTACGAATACAAGCGTGAGCGCGCATCTAGCGCAGAAAAGATCCATGAAGCAGAACTCAGAAGGCAGAGAGGCGGGGAAGAGGAAGAAGATGACGCGCCATCTTGTGGGCCCATTAGGATCAGGAATTTGGAGGATTTGATTAGGCAGTTGGAGCACCATTCTAGCAGGCATATGAGTCCGTCTGGTTCCGAGGATATAAGGATGTCGGAGACGGAGGCCGATAGGCATTATAGGATCGAGCCTGGTGATGTGCCGGCGTGAGTGTACTTTTTAATTTAACGTTATTAACTAGCTAAGTACTCGTAGTTTTCATAATGTTGTAATTACTTATGGTAAATGAAGTTTCATTCCGATTCTAAATTAATATGTTACAAAAAATGAGCATACAAAATAGCTAAGTATGAAGCGAATGAAAATTGAACAGGCGAGGCGTAGAAATTTGTGGTGAGTAAGATTCCCAGAGCTCCAACAACTTTTAGGGTAGGCAACGCGCCTGTGAGTCCTCTAGAGTTTCAGGCGTGCTATATAGGCTACATTAACTGCTTACCATCAGGTGGGCCGTATGCTTGTGTGCCACCGTCGTTGTATAAAAAAAAATGTGTCTCCGCTTTTCCAGGAGCCGCTGCCGTGGCCGGATCCCGGGCGAGGAGGAGTCCCGCTTCGGCTACCCGCGCTTCCGCGGCAGCGGGCGGCACCACGCGCCGGCGCCGCTGTTCGCGGGCCACGTGCACCCGCACAGCCCGCACGCGCGCGCGCCGCCCGACGACGACGCGCTGTACGAGACGGCCGACGCCGAGCGGCTGCGGGACGCGCCCGACAGCGAGAGGTGAGTTTGCGTTTTGCGTGGGGAAACGCTTCGGGCGGATTCCGGCGACGGTTTTTAACACTACCGCATAAGAAGCTATAAGTTTCAGCTCTATTGGAAGATTATTTTACGTCATGTTATAATCTTATATCCCCTGTTTTGTCTTTATTGTACAAAAACAATTGTCAAAGTAAAGACAGATAAAGACAACTCATAATTAACAAATGTTGCTTTGATATACGTTTATGTATAAGCGTTTCAAAACCATTTTAATCCTTTGTTTTAACTTTTAACTCTCCTATGATAGCTACCAGCTTGATTACAAATACTTGTAATGATAATATTTTGGTGACACATTAAGATACAACAGGAAATTGTGTCTATGCAGATTTAACGTCCATTTGACAAATTAGGACTGCAATCTTGCACCATTTTAATATACATTTTTGTGTTGTTGCTGCTCTTTAAACATTGTATAAAAGGGCTCACTGAACTATAGTGCTAATAATTGCCTAGCAATAAAATCAATTAACATAAAACAAAATCCTTTTAAGAACGTTTTATAACAACAGATATAAGTTTCCGGTTTCGCTAGTAAATCGCCCGGAGCGTTTTTCGTAGTCATAATATTAGGCCTCCCATAGATAAAATCCAGTTAAAGAACTTTAGCTTGAGTGTTTTAATTCTAATATTCTATTTTGATTATAACACAACTATAATCAACTTTTGACATGTTAGCAGCTCTAGACTACACGAACTCAAAAGTCACCGATGTTTTCAAATACTAATTAGATAATCTAAACAAAAATTATCAAACATCTAGCAGCCTTTGAAATTGCTTTGTTAAATGTGTGCATAATAATCTATTTGACGTGTTGTCTATGGGAAGCTTTTTAACAACCGAGATAACTTTTTATATACTCGGACACATAACGCTCAAGCACTGCTTTTTTTTATTTCAAATTCAAATTTTACCCCACAATTAATAGAGTCGATTGGCTTTACAACTAAATTTATGCAAATCGTAAAATTAAAAATTAATTGTATATATGTTAATAGTGATTTTGACACAATAATAATATCAATAACTACACATCACAAACACGACATCAAGCGGGCTCCAGGGTCTACATAATACGTATTCTCTGTACACATTGAATCAGTTTCCATAATTTCCTGAATCTGTCAGAATCGGAAAGCAGAGCCGGGAGCCCGCGCCGACAGCCAACACGCCTCGACTCTCCGTTCCTCTTCTCTATCATTTTCTAGTGATGAATTTATTCAAGCTCAACAACAGTTAGCCCGGTGGGCGAGTGAAGACGCGGTGCCGGCGGCGCGCGAGCACGGCCGAGACTACTTCCCGTCGCCGCCCGACAGCTCCAGCAGCGACGCCGCCCGCCGCCCGCCGCCCGCGCCGCCCGCGCCTCCCGCGTCGTCCTCCTTCCCCGAGTACAAGCACTGACCGCGCGCTGCCGCTGCCGCGCCACGGAGCTGTGACCGCGCGCACGCATTCTAAACCTTCTAGACGTAGTGGTACGAGGTAGTCGCTTGCGCGGCGCCCGCCATCGCTCGCCGGGCGCGTTGGCGATTTCGCGAAGCTCGATCACGGCGTCGAAAAGATAACGATAAGTAAATTTCGGACGATTGACTGTGTCACTCTCGTGACGCCGTAATTGGAGTAAAAGAGGAATATGATCGAAATATACGATGTTCGATGTTCGCGGTATTGGGCCTGGATTGGAATGTTCTGGGTACTAAATAATAATTATAACAAAATTGCTGTTTGGAAAACGAGCTAAATGGAAAAACAGAGATGTCAAACTCTCATATTATTAATAGTTAAATACATTTTAAAACTAGGTGGAGTAATAGTAAAATCCTCGTCAGAACATTTTGATTCAAGTTAACCGTTCGTGTTATCTATTTGACGCATAATTATGACCAATGTGAGTGTAGGTTAGAGCGAGATTATTTGAGATACCAATGGAATTTTATATTCAGACTGCCAACATTGACATATTTTAAAAGTTCGATATTAGACGATATGTTAAGTCACTGAAGTTTCGGCAGAAATGTTCACTAGGGTTCATGTGACATGTTCAACATTCCGTTGCTGAACGATTTAGACATTATATCGTTTAGCTTTACATAAATACTTAGTAGCCGCAATACTACTACAACCAATACTGCCAACAAGTAAGACTTATTTTACGTGTGAATTGGAAAAATGTATGTATTAAAGTTGACCCAGTAATCTATCCTTATTCCGTACTCTGTGTCATATTGGTGAAGTCTATAAAACATTAAATTGTGTAGGCGTTTATAGTCTGTCACTTTATAAATGATAATCAAGGCTCTGCTCACGTTTATTTAGTCACTCGCGTGACATGTTTCGGAGAACATAGGCCTTTAATTTCGAGCACTAAGAGTGCTGACTATCCGTTCGGTTTGCCGCTCGCGTTGTCACGCCGGCCCGTCACACAACGCCACCGAACCGAACGACAACTCAGCACTCTTATAGTGCTCGAAAATGGAGGCCTATGTTCTCCGAAACATGTCACGCCTGTGACTAAATAAACGTTAGTTGAGCCGTGATTATCATTTATACAATATTACAATGTCTCACTAAAGTTTAAATACAAAAAGTCTCACTTTTTTGCTTGAGCTTTGTAGTTTCTGTTAGTTATTATTGAATAAATATATTGTACCTTATCTATCACACCTTACTTGGAATCATTGATATATATTGTTATTTCATGAAGTATCTTTAAAAGTCAAGATGCTCATCAGGACATTATGAACATAACGCATACGTATAGCAATAAAAATACTTCTTGCTATTAGTTGCGAATTATCATGCTAATTATTTAAATCTCACTTTGTAAAAAGACTACGTGACTGGTATTAGGTACTAGCTCTAGTACAAAACCAAAATGAATCGGAGTAAAAATAGATAACTGTTGACTTTATGACTAACTTGCCGCGATGTTAGGGTAAGTCGTGTCTATTTTAATCTTCAAGAAATCGCCAACTCTCGTACATGCCTCGCGGCGTGGCGCCTGGCACATCCAATACCGGATGCGATGCGTTCCAATAAAGCGGGTGCCTAAGGCGCCTGGCGCTAAAACCTCGTGGGCGCCACGCGCGGGGCGGCGAAGGCGCCCGGAGCGGCCCCGCGTACGCCTTAGGCTAATTCGATGTAACATGTTGCACTGTTAGGGTAATCACGTTACGAATAGTTATCCGTTAGAAACACAATAATATTTCACACGTAGCTAATGAAATAAATGAATAGCGAATGAATGTAGGAGGCGCAGCGCAGCGCCATTCCGCTGTGAATACGTATGTAGTTATTGTTAGAGAATCGTGTACATATACTGAAGTATGAAGTATTAAATGCACATTTATTATGATTGACTGACTATAGGAAAATTAGATTAAACTGTTGAATGTAAGTTGAATGAAGCGCGCCGCGCTCTTTTGTCGCAGTAACTGTTACGTTGAGATGTTTAATAATTATATTTGTTCTATTAATATGATACGCTTTATAACTCTTATCTCTGTTCGTAGCGGGGCTAGGGCGCGGGGCGCGAGTGCTAGACTAAGAATAAGCTAGGGTAAGGTCGTCGTTTTATGGTAGCGTAAGAGCTGTGCGGTGTCGAGGTCCTGCGAGACGTAGAGCTCGCATTCGAGTGACTTCCGACCTTCGGAGCTCAAGTAGCTTTGATTTAGATAGGCTATTAACAAATTGAACACTTATTATTAAGCGAAGCTTTAATGTAACGTGTGTTAGTTTGAAGGATGTCGATATTCGATGCAGAAGGCGAGCTCAACGTCTGGCCCGATGGCGATGCGTTTCTTGGTTAGCCTAAGTTAAATAAGTTGTGGAGAGTGCTTGTCAGACTTGCTCAGCGTGTGTCGAGTATCGAAGTGGGCGAAGAGCAACCGTCCCGGAGTCTCCTCGGTATTGCACTACCACGGTATCATCACAGTTAACGCGCAGAGCGCCGATTCAATTTAACACAAAAACAACTGCCTTTAGATATCAGCCAAGCGCCGATGACATCCACCGTTGGATACGTCGGGCTCCATAAACCGAACAACACTAACTTCGCGCGGCTGGGTCGCCATGATACCGTGGGCGGTGTGACGCCTCTCCGAACACGCCCCACTTCACACTGCGTCATTTGTTACATCGCGTTTAAGGAATTTTAAATTAAGCAACATAACACCAATATCAAAATCAAAGTTCAAATTCCTTTTTTATACCCTGTTGATGAATTTGACATGGCTGAGGGATTACTTAAAAATCTTTAGTTAGCCGTTATGATTCTGGTCAGTAGAAAATTCTAATAAAACTATTACTCTACTATCGATGAATAATGAAATGATTTTTATTCTAATATTATCATGCTATTATCCCAAAAACTATCGCCCGAGCATTAATTACGTTTTGATTGTGTCGTAGAAATATTATGAATGAATGACTTTAGTCTTCATAAAATGTAACATGTTCAGTAAAACATTATACGTATGTAGGTACAGTCAGCAGCAGAAGTAGCTAAGCATTTGAGGTGTTCAAAATGGGGTCAACACGTCTCTATTGTCAATAGAATAAGAGCGCGTGTAGGTCATTTTAAACACTTCAAACACTTAGCAACTTTTGTTGCTGACTGTACATTGCGGCGATGCGTCAGTCATGTCAACTGAACTTGGATAGATTAAGTTCTCAGTAAGAAAATGTAAACAAAAAAAAGATTTATCTAGTTAAACAGAACACAACCAGAGATCTCGTACCGTGCACATATTCTAGACGTAATAAACGTACGCATATTCTAAAACTTAATGTGAATTATAAAAGTTATCCCATTTTATCAGAAATATCTATTATTATTATTGTATTAAATAAACGAATTTATGCAGTTTAACCTGAAAGATATGTACGATAAAATGTGTTATAGTTTCGCGTTTATTTTATTGTAACAAATTTAGAGAGTTATCGTTTCATTCGCGATTACGCTAGGTTAGGTGGCCCGGCCACGACGTAACTCCTAGTCTACAGGCAAGTATCCTAATGATAGACGAGTCGGTGATTATCATTCCCACGCGACGCCGGGCTGAGCTCGAGCGGCGATCACAGGACTCCATGTTGTAACACGCAACTTTCATTATGAATCTATACAGAAAGCAAGCTAGTACTAGCAAACAGTATTCCTGAGCTCGCCGCTGCTCGCGCCGGATTTCCAATATTTTACGGAATATTTGTTGTACTTTAAGTTAGTCTAAATAGTTACTATGAACACGTACAGGGTAGATGTTATTGCAATACTCTGTAGCTGGGTGTTGCACTCGCCCGCGCGGCGCGAGTCGACGTCATAGATACAAATGCTCAAATATTGTATCCGCATTATGGTCACCCTAGTTCATGGCCGTCGGCATCGCGCCGCGCACGTGAAATGTACGCCGAACCGGACTAAGTCCTTTTTAAATATCCTTTTTTTCAGCTACGATCCGAACATTATAGTGTTTCAACGTCGGTAAGGCGTACAAGCGAGTGCGCGCTCCAGTAGGCGTCCCGAGCGCGCGTTCATAAACCTGCAAATCAGTCTGTGCGGTCGTCTCGTCATTAACGCGATGTGTTTAAAGTTGAAAATCGCAAAGACTAGTTTGTACGCGTAGGCCTAATCGTCAATTGCGGACGCGCCAGATACGCCATTGCTCACGGCAGTGTTCTGCTCCTCGCGAATCATTGCAAAAGCTCGGGAGGAACCACTATCGCTAAGCCTCACCCATATCCATAATTTTCTTAGAACGCGGCATACCTACTTGAATTGCGACTAGTTATGCTAGATGCGTGTAAGAATGTTATATTATATAAAAATGAAATGTTATTATTTTTCAGTATTTATAGAGATAGTTTTAGCTCTGAAAAATGGCATCATTTCATCGACACCATGCGTATTGTATTGTGCACAAATCGGTCGCGAATCGCCGATATATTAATAGCCACCCTAACAGTGCGACAGTTAATTTAGTTTTACATTGTGTAATGTATTGCATTGTAATTGTAAATTTTAAAATGGAGGTAATTGCTCAAAATGTCTACCGTTTGCAATGATTCGCGTAGCCTGAGGCCGCGCCCTAACTAAATAATTAGTATGTTAAACTTAAGTGATATTATGTAATATAAAAATACGAATTTTAAACGAAAAACGTTGAAACGTCATTTTCTGTTTGGTTTTGTCCTTGTAAATATATTTGCTATATGATTTACTAAATGAATGTAACATATTATTAACAAGAAAAAATAGATGAAACAACAATTTTTCTAATTGTTTTATTGCACCCTTTATTTCGAACAGGTAAAGAAAATACAAGAATACTGAATAATAAACATTAGCAATAGGTATTTTCTGTCACAAGTTCTTTAGTATTAACCGACTTCCACTTAGGGCAATTCGCTAGTATAGTATAAATGAACTATGTTTACATGCAATCTCCATTAGAAAATGTTTATTTGTAGGTAAACAGAATTCATTTTCATTATCAGATGGCCAGTTATTGAAAAGTGGCGTTACTAGCGATTTTGCCTACCACACTGATGTAAATGTATGTGAATACGTTTGACAGTTTAAGATTAAGTTACTCTATAGTTAAACCTAACAGTTTGTAGTTAAACCACGTCATTACCTTAGTTTTCTGACGAACTTTGGAGCATCTTAAAAAGTTAATATTTTAACATCTAGTTCCCAAGATCAAAGCTGCCACTAGATCTCCTGATACGGAATTTGGCGTACGCGTCCTTTTCAGGGTCAAAAGAGCCCAGTTTTTCGCACTGAGCCGCCGCCGCAGCCTGCTGTACCTGCTCCCCGTACGCCTTCACGTCATCTCTCTTCAGGTCCACCATATACTTCCTCGACTCCATGATGACCACCGCGTCATCTCTAGCCATAGACCACACGCTAGGCTTCACTCGCGGCAACATGTTGTGCCCTAAAAACACCCCGTGAAAAAGACCCTGGAACTGCGGCTTATGGGGGTAGTGGTCCAAGGCAGAGAGAGATAAGAAATGCACCTTAGCGTAATCCACGTTGATGTATGTGTCTCGATCTTCACGGAGGAGTAATGGCGCTTCAGGACCGCCTTGAGATATCTTTGCATCTAACTCGCTTAGCACTACCATACCTAAGTTCTTCTGACTATCCAAATTCATCATGCTGGCGTCGAATTTCTCGCGATTTTCCACCTCATATAACATCCGCATTAGATTGCGTTCTGATATGTCAGTAGCACGTTTGAAGTTCACACCGTGAGACGATTTCAACATGTCTTTGTCTTCGCAGTCCAAGCCGTAACTTATGTATGGCGACGCGACGATATCACCAAGATACCCACGATGCAGATATCTGTCCCCGCATTTGTAAACACCAGCTGACAGGGTAACATTAGGTCTACATACCTCAGTCTCCAACCATGTAAATGCTATTCCGTGCTCTCTAAAATGCTTGTACTCTTGGAAACAAATCGAACTAGCTATCTCTTTTAAACGCATATGGTAATCCCAATCGTACACTCCCGCTCTACTATCATATCGCATTCCCAATGAGTTTCTTAGTCGATGTTCCCAGAGCTCACAAGCGTTAAATTGATTGGTGTTGCCTGTTGTCCAAAAGTTCAGTAGGTTTTCCATGTAGTCTCGTTCGCGGTACTTCATTTGTTCTATTGAAACGCATGGTAGTAAGCAGCTCATGAACTCTGGGTTCGTAACCATGCCAACGAGTTGACGTGCTTTAGCGATTATGTACCTTGAAGTTGGCGGACGAAGAAGCATATTGCCGTATACTTCAAGGAACCTTCTAGTCTTTTCCAGTAAACCGCATCTTGTAGTTTTCTCCAAAGCCAGAGACATCAACAGTAACTGTCTAGCGATAATTTCTGGGCAACCGTCCACTACGAATAGATTCATGTAGCGTCGCTCATGCCGGTAAGCTTGAGCGATGGTCTTGATGAGATGCCTTGCATCGCAGCCCCCGATGACTAAAAAGTTCAGCTCGTAAGCGCTTTTGTCACCATGTTTCAAGTACTCCTCTTGCAAATCGAGCGCCGGACTCAGTCCCCAGAACATTTTTCCGAGATTTTGCAAAAGTGTGTTGTTGCTTTGGTCACTGATGAAGGAATATTGTCAATGTCATAGCGACGTAAACAACAAGAGGCGACGGAGCGCAGGTCCCGAGGGCGTTGTCATGGCAGCGCGTTATTTATAGGTGTTGTCGCTCGAGTAGCGGCCAGTGCAGCCGACTAATTAATAGATAACCTTTGAAGTTAATGAGGTTTATTGATTTATCTAAGTAGGTGTGGTATGTTATAAATATTGATCATGCAGGTATTATAATAATAGGTCGAAGTATATTAGTAATTATTACAAATAAAGATGAAAAAGTTACTTCGTTTTACTATGGACGAAATAAACTTTGGTAATAAAGGGAAACGCTGGGCTCTTGACCCGAAAAGGACGCGTGCGCCAAATTCCGTATCAGGAGATCTAGTGGGAGCTTTGATCTTGGGAACTAGATGTTAAAATATTTACTTTTTAAGATGCTCCAAAGTTCGTCAGAAAATAAGGTGATGAAATGGTTTTGGCTCATACCAAATAAAATGAAGTTTTTTTTATTTAGTTACTTTTAAGGTAAGTACAAAAATCGGTATTTATACACTTACAGCCTAGTTAATATTTTTTTTAATTAGGTACGGGTAAAAAAATACATGTTCGCTTATACAATAACATATCACAACTTGAAGCTTAATAAAAACACAACAATTGTTTAAAGCTTAACCTAAAAAACTAATTAAATAAAAATAAACAATCTTTAATAATACACCTTAGCGATATTTCTAGTCATAACAACATCATTTTCACAATTACAACCTTATAAACTAAACATAATAAATATGAAACTAACCTAACTTATTATAACAAACTTAAACTCAATCACATTAAAAATATAGCAAGGTGCCGCAGATGCTGGCAGCATTACCCCGCTGAATAGCAATACCAATGAGCGAAGCAAGGAAGCTGCCAACTTTACGGTCTCCAATCGCATCATTGCTACTTAGTTTTTCACCTTATTTTATTATTTACCCTTTAACTTCATTTGTTTTTATTTTTATTATGAACACTTACTTGTCATCTTATCAGAGATGCATTCTGCGTTGTCACGTTGTAAACAATTATCTCTGGGCTAATTAAATCATAGTCTTTCCCTAAATTTTGACTAGAACTATCGCTTACATTATCCTTGTTACTGGCATTGTAGTCATTTTTGTGTTCGTCTTTCAATGAAGATCCCTTAGGGTGAGAATCTATAGAATTACTACGAGAAGCAGCAGATTCGTTATTCATTGCATTATTTTCTTCGTTATCTTCTACTTTATCAAATATGCCTTCTACACTCTTAAATATTTCGTCTACACTAAAATTATCATGTGATTTGGCAGTAGTAAATGAATCTACGTCACTATCCTTACTACTATAAAGTGAATCTTCGATAACTGCCGAGCCATATGTCACATTATATACCACTGCTTTTTGATCACTTGTATTACTCACTACAGATGTAACGTTAGTTCTTGATGAGTTGGCTTCTATAAATGGCGTCTGTTCAGGTTCTATGCTTAAACGACCATTTCTGCTTGTTTTCATTGAAGAGCTTACTTGTGGCTTCGTTTTCTTTATATGTAACTTGTTTAGCCACATCCCTCTAGTTTTTGTATTAATTAATATGAAGAATATAAACAATACGAACCCTTGATAACTTGTTGTTAGTGTAAAAAGATATGCAGCAACAATATTGTAAGCAAATAAACCAAGAACCCAAGGTAACCCAAATAGAAAAACTAGTAAACAACTAACAGATGCGCGACGAAGCATTTCCTTAGAATCGCCATGTTTCTGTATTTTGTTGGTTCCAAAGACGGAGCGAAGTATCATAGCAAAAATTATCCAATTTGATATTACCACTAAAGCTATTGGAGTATACACAGTCAAATACAAACCCAATCCCGTCGGGTAACAAAATGCTCCTGTAGGCGTGTGACCTTCAAATCTTTTGGTATAAGACTGCGGAGCCACACTAACAAGTGTACCTACTATTATCAAAGGGATCAACCACGAGAAAACTGAAGCTTTCAATAATCTTCGTCTAGGGTCCGAAGCAAATACCAAAACCAATTTCCTATAAGAAATAACGGCTGCTACTAACATCCAACAGAACGATGCCAAAACGGCATAATGCAAAACGATTCCCACTGCCATACAAAACGAGTTGTAATCTTCAAATTTAGAAAATACTATAACAAGAAAACTGATAACGTTTATCAATAGGGCTAAAGTTAATTGTATCCAGATTTTGTTATTAAAATCGCTTCTCCATGATTGAAACGTGATAGCCGTGACAGCGATCAGGATTAAACCAAATAGCGACAAGAAACAACCTATTAAGGAAATTATTTCTAAAGCTGTTTCATTATCTTCTGAAAAAACTACTTTCGGGACCAGGATCTCAGCGAAGTGGGTGAGGTGTGTGCAGCGGCAGGTATCCAGTAAGCCGGCTGGGGACTTGATGAAGATACAGCCATCTTGTGACCAGTAGCCGGTATCGTTTTCAGCAAAGTGCCAGTATGCGCAGCTGCGGGACAGATTTCGGGCTGGTTCGTATATTGATGGTTTCAAATAGATGTCTATCGTCTGAAATAGATAAACACAATATTTCGTTCAAATTGATTGTATGATATTCGTTTTAGAAGTCAGTGCTTAAAATATTAGCATGTTTAAGACCTTGTTAACCTTTAAAAACCTTGAAAGGTTAGCCTAAAGGCTAGTGAACTAAAACTCTTGTCAGTAACAAAAGAAGAAAAAGAAAAAATAAATAATAAATAAATAAATATTACGGGACATTCTTACACAAACCGACTGAGCCCCACTGTAAGGTCAAGAAGACTTATGTTGTGGGTAGGTACTCAGCCAACGATGTAATACAAATACTTGAGTCATGGATATTTTCTATGTACAAACTAAGGGAAAAAAATCTGTGCTCATCACACAAATAAATTTGGGATTTGAACCCAGGACCAACAGGGTCATTAAATACTAGACCAAACCTGTCGACAATAGAACACAGAGACAAAATAAGCCGGCGCCTGTTTACCGATACTTGTATGACAATGTTATTATACTTTAATAAATAAATAATCTGTTCAATGCTTACCTCCCCTTCGTCCATCTTCGTAAAATTCTCCACATTAACACTAATAATCTTGCTGTTGACCACATACTGCTCGCTGCCATGCCGTATGAAGGCTCGGTCTGACCTGAACACCACAAAACTGATCCGCCGCGATGACTCTGCCAAAGAGGCTGGTAGGTTAACAACTGCCTCCGTATTTTCGCCAGTTAGTGTGGTTGGGTCCAGTTTATCTGAAAATAATAAAAATATCATCAGGACATCCTTACACAAATTGACTAAGCCCCACAGTAAGCTCAAGAAAGCTGGTGTTGTGGGTACCTACTCACTCAGCCAACGATACATAGGTATAATATACAAATACTTAAATACATAGAAAACACCCATTACTCAAACAATATGGAACTATTTGTTAACGAACATACATATATGTAATTAATTAACTAATATAACTATTGTGAGTTTCAACAACAAAACGGTTTTACTTTTCTGTGGTTTCAACCATATTAATTGTATAGAAGCGCGTATAATAACCCATATGTTGAACATTGCTCGACAAGTTTCACTCTGTAACGAGCAATATTCGATTTGAAAAACACGAGTTACCCGTTTTTATGAAATCAAACATATAATGTAGTTTTTGCAGTGCCGTGTGATGCCTGACTAAAATAACTCCACCCCATCTCCTCCCGCGGGTGTCGTAAGAAGCGACAAAGGGAAAAATCCTACGGACGGTAGACGCATACGGCTGAAATGTATGTATGTATGTATTGTAGTTTTTCTGTGTGGCATTTTTTGCTTTATAAGATAGGTTTTTAGAATGTAGTTATTTAAGCAAATGCAGTGAATGGATTAGGGCGACTAGTAACTGTTTAGTCACTTGCTTGACAATACCTAACTCAATTATTAATACAAAGAAATAGGAATAAAGCGTTAGTTTCACCGGTGGACTATTTAAGGCAAGCTACCTTCTAAAACTTGAAGACTTTCATCAGTGAACCCATCGACTGGAATCCTGAGCCCTCTTACGGGCCGGTTTGGTCCCGAATCCGCCATGACTACCGCCACATTGTGTCGAGCTGTAGCTATAGCGACTGAGCCGTTGAGGTCTGCGCGGGCGCCGAGCGCGTCGAGGGCGGTAAGAACGGAGCCGGGAAATTCTAGGGAAGTGTCGTTGGTTGCTAGAAGTGCGTCCATCTGAAATTGTTAATATTTAGTTTGAAGTATTGCAAATGATTGACTCTACAAGATTGGACCATGCAATCTCCTTGAAAATTGAATGCAAGGGTAATCTTGGCTATTTAATAAAAACTCGTGAGCAGATGTTTCTGGAGTCCTTGTGACACATTCAAGGTTTGACAACATTATTATTTGCACACTGGTTTTTTTATGACAAAGGTGGCAAACGAGCAGGCGGATTGCCTGATGGTAAGCAATTACCCATGCCCATGGGCGCCCGAAACACCACAAATCACAAGCGCGTTGCCGGCCGTAAAGGGGGTTGGAGCTCTGGAAACTTAGTTACCACCAGGAACACAACACTACATACCTGAAAGGTAGCAGTGCTGTTATGGCTGTGTTTTCTGTAAGGAGGAGGTACTTCCCCAGTTGGGCTGCTCCAGATTCAAGCGTGATGGCACTTCGCTGTGCTCTACCTCTCATTGTTGTAGTTTAAGGACATATCCGGGTCCAAAGTCTGAATAATATCCGAAATCTGCTTTTTATGTGTAAAGTTTACGGAACTAAATAAATAATGACACAAATTAACTGTGCCCCACGATAAAGTCAAGAAGGCTTGTGATGTCGTTACTCAGCCAGGGATATACATCTATAATAATATACAAACATTTACCTATATAACATAGAAAAAAACTTATTTTACCTGATCAAAAGCGTTGGACACATCCATCATGGTCACAACCGCTGACTCGTTGCTCAACAATGTGTCCAGATTCTCGATCATGTCATGTAATTCTTCTTCGGGCTGAAAATTACAGAAAATATTTTTGTTAAATATATACATTAAGGTGTGACCACGCCGTTGCTCAAAAAACGGGTGACGGTACGCAATCGCAATGAATGACGCATTGTATCCGCACGCTACCCACACCGCTGCCCAAAATACGGAAACGCTACGGAACCGCAGTGATGTAAACGTCACAACTTTAATAGTATTTAATAGTATTTATTAATTTAATGCATGCTCTCCACACCGCTGCTCAAAATACGCAGACACAACTTGTACGTTGACGTGTCCCATACGAAAGATGATTGACGTTGCTCAATTTACGGTACGTCTGCATATTTTAAGCAGCGTGGTTTAAGTTTACAGCATGTCACTGCGATTCCGTACGATCGCCGTTTTTAAGCAGCGGTATGGCCGCACTTATGTGAATATCTAGAACGATGACGGTTTTTTTGGTAAGTATAATTTTCTTCCTTTTTTGGGGTGATGGTAAAGACAAAGAAATCGTAAATATAAACTATCTAAGCGAAACAACCCGGACAAACTGAATAGGTATTTGTGAATTCATTCATGATCCTTGGTTATTAATTAATATTTTCGAGTATTATTTCATGGTTAATCAATTATTCGTAGATAATCAATTATATGACATTCGCAGTATAAAGTAGTGAAATTAATAAAACGAATCTATATATAAATAATAAATATTTCGGGCCAATCTAACACAAATCGACCTAGTACTACGGTAAGCTCAGTAAAGCTTTCGTTGTAGGTACTAAATAGACGACAAAATATATAATAGATAGATACATATAAATACTTAAATACATAGAAAACACCCATGACTCAGGAACAAATATCGGGCTTGACTGGGATTTGAACCCAGAACCATCGGCTTCAAAAGTCACTACCCACTAGGCCAGACCGGTCGTCTAAATCTAAATGTTAATTACCTATTAGTAATTGTTTGTTGAATACCGCTACTTACTGTTTTAACTGTTTCTGGTGGCTTGTCTGTCTCATTCAGGTAGACTGCTGTACTGTTTTCCTCTTTTATCTCGCCATTGGTATTTTTGTCATTAATCCCATCGTCTATAACATCGTCATAACAGTCAGGGCAATCATCGGCGTCGGTTGGGTCATACTTCAAAAAGATTAATCTAAAGTTGTTGACTATGTCTTAGAACATATTTTACTATGAAATTTTTATAAGAATTAAAAAGCTTAGATGCTCAGTAAAGTCGTTTGAAGGCCAATCTAAAGATTTTTTTAACAGCCTAATGCCCGCCTTCCACTAAGAGCGGAACGGACTCCGTACGGAGTCGTTAAGTCGCAATGCCAAACTTCCTATAATGTAATTAATTAATTTTCAATTTTTTATTCAAGTAGGCCTAGCAACAAGCACTTTCGAATAGTCAAATACAAATATAATCTTAATCGAATAATTAATTCATTAATTAATTAATACAGAGCAATTCATTGGTAAAATTATTACATTATAATATTTATATATATCAATAATAATGTCACAATAGTATCAAAAATAAAAAATAAAATATTTTAAACATTTAACATCTTGTATATGAATACTAGTCTAGAACTGTCTAGAATAAAATCTAAATGTCATAAGTTAACACATAAGGACAGTCATTATAATTCAATTTTGTTCCCACGGTGTATTATCATTCATGTAGTCATGTAGTCATATAACTGAATAAAAGCGAGCGGAGCGGACTAAAAGAGTGTAAAGAGTTATAAAAGAGTTCGAAGATGCGAGCGATACCCGCGCGGAGTCCGCTCGACTAGCAACACTGTTTTTCATAGAAGTGCTTCTACCGCGAGCGAGTTAGCGGAGCGGCCTGAGCGAGTTAAAATGGGTCCGCTGTGTCATGGCGCCGTGCGTTAGTTTTGAACGGACTCCGCTCAGACTCCCGCTCCCTCCAACTATCCCTACCGCTCCCACGTCTGCATAGATAGGTCAGTTTAGCCGTAACCTTGTGCAAAATGGAGTTATTTATTAAAGTCATCACCACTCGAATCGTCGGACATCGTACACACTGACTTGCTTCTTTACTGATGGCTCACCATCACGCATCTCACATGGATACTGGGTGTCAGGTTACTCCGCATAGTCCGCTTCTAATGGAAGGCAACATATTCGCTCATCTGACCCATCTAATTTCAAGCTTCGGTCGCTCCGCAGAACCAGCTGGTACTGGAAGGCAAAATACTGAAACTCTTTCTTAGTGGAAGTGCGCAGCTATTTTCCTCTGCTCCGCTCAATTCGCTACCTCCGTTCGTTCGTTTTACTCTTTTTCAATGGAAGGCGGGCATAAAGGCATTGTATAAAAAATGTAAAAAATGCTTTGAATTGAAAAATAAGCATAAGCTATTTTATATAAATTGTTTTTTTTTCTACCATGGGCTTAGGACTAATCAACTGCCCCTCGTACTTATAGAAATAACAATAGTGTCAATAACAAAAATCCATGTAATTCCATTGCCTTCTACAAAGTTTTACTTCAAGAAACTTACTATTATATCTGTTATCGCTTCATCCTCTTCTGTTTTAGGGTTCTCAGTTGCAGGAACGTTTTGAAATACATCCGTCTCACTCACTACAGTTGCTATTTCTGTTATGTGAACGGTAACATCTGATGAAGCATCAACAGCATGTATTTGGCTGGTTGGTGGTGGTGGTGGTGGCTTAAGCATTGGCGGAGGTCTGGGCGGGTGTCTGTGTGGCGTGTACTCGTATCTCTCATCAGCTTTTACTTTTAAAACAAGTGACGCAAGAATACAGATAATGCATATTGAGATACTAAGTTTGTGTACATTGAACACCCGTTTGTAAGTTTCTGCGTGATGCTTGTAGGGCATAGCGCCAGTAAGGGTAGGTTTCCCGTTTTTTCGGGACATCATCTGAAATGATATATTCAAATTATAATGTTGTATGTTAATTTTGAATATAAATAAGCTTTCATGTGTGTTTTGTGTTGTTTAGACTAAATCGAAAGAAAAATAGAAAAATTTGACTCGCAGCGGGACTCGAACCCACAACCAATTTAATTATCGTTGATATGCTATATAGCAGACGTTACTTTGTTTTCATACTTCTTTTTTTTACATTGCTTCTGGCTTTTTTACTGGTCTAACTTTCGGTTCCCTTAAGAATATTTGAAATATTTTCAATTTACTTAAGCCAAAACGGTCAACGCTGCTATAGGCATTAGCAGAATATTTAGACCTACATGTACCAAAAAGGGATAGCCAACTAACTCGATATTAACCGATAAAAAGGTATACAAATTAACTCTTAGCTCTGGGTTAGACAGCCAGGGTCGTGTAAATGAGCCTTAGTGTTTTCAAAACAATGTAGAAAGGCCTTCTACTAGTTTAATCTCCTCGGCATTTCCTCGTTGTATTGCAATGTTGATACGTTGTACGAGGAATTTGCCTGCTCTTCAGTCACCAGTTACGTCAACTCAACATCAACGATTTTTGCAAAAAGTTTGTGCGTGCTGGAACCCCATGGACCCAGCGTTTTATTACGCCAAACAATACGACTCTGCCCAGGGTCTGATGGCAATCTGATGTTTATATTACCTTTGAAGCTTACAGATTAGTAGCAGAGTTATCAAGTTCCAACTATAGTACCTCTTTACACTGAATCCTTTAAGCCAACACAGTGATAAGTTAAACAGTTTTGTTGTAGTTACGTTATCAGTAACCTATCTATTGAAGTGGATAATTCTAACCATTAGTTTATCCATTATCAAGCGACAGATTAACACTCTTTCCTATTTTTAACATGACCAGTTGTTAGATTCATTGAGAGAGATTTGATTGAAAGGTTGGGTCGGCAAGATAAAGGAATTGTAGGTTGTGGGGAACGTATGAACCTATATTGTACCTATACAATTTATATCATCAAATATTAAAAAAAAAAATTATTGCAATATGCATATGGCAATAAACAGTTTAATATAGATAAAACTAAAATTTGCTAGATGTTTCTGGTGCCAAAGTGCTGGCATTACCGCGCCACTTTAGACAGTATTTGCACCAGAACAGCGGGTTTGTCATTTTCCTGAGTCTTGTCGCGCACAAACTTTTTAATGTCACTTTGACAAGGCATGATCAGACTGAAAAAATATAAACCATTATAGATGAAAAACCTGAAGGACCATGTCTATGTAGTTATGCACAGAATTAATATGAAACTTACGTCAAAATTTTAATATAGTACGCCGACATGCGTGTACACACGTTACCACTACATAGGCCAGGTGCTTTAAGTTTTTCACCTATACTAATTTACGCCAATTGATAAATGTGTTAAAGAGGATGTCACTTACTTTTAAATCCACAGTTAACTAGTTGAAAATAATACAATTTATTTAACACAGGCCAAAAACACAAGTTTATATTTTTTTGTAGAAAATATTAAACTAGGTGACACTTATCTTTCACTTCAAAACTGTCACACCTCTACTCATACCAAACGTAGTTTACGACACAAAGTGTAATACTAGTCAAAACTATCATTAATTAAGTTACATTAAATGTCTCAAGTAATTATCGGACTATTAACAATATAAACTGTTATAAATGTTAACTAAATCGTGAATCATTTGTCTTTAACACACCCATTTGTTCATATCACCTTACCGTCTGTTCGTACGCTTATCACTTGTTATCTAATTCGTGGACTCGTAATCAGTGGTCGTTAGGGTTCACTTCAAATTGTTCACGGAACACTGAAAAGGTTAAGAGTGTTAAGATTGCATTTTAAGGCATGTCTGGCCTAGTGGGTAGTGACCCTGCCATTAACCGACGGTCCTGGGTTGAAATCCCAGTAGGTATATATCGTAGCAATATATATATCGATGGTTGAGTACCCACAACAGAAACCTTCTTTTTACCGTGGGTTCAGTTAGTTTGTGTGAGGATGTCTAGCCTTAACATAAAATTACCTTTCCTTCTTTATATTAGAGAATTTCTCAAAAAGTGTGTACATTTGGATCACGTCTTCGATTTTGATTAAAAGCGGTAGACTGATAGAGCAAATGATGCTGAGCAAGATCTAGCATATTTCCCAAAATGTCCCATAAAGTTTGTATTGTACTTTTTTTTTGTTACCGAAAGTCTGTATAAATTTGGTAACGAAAAAGAAAAGTTCAAATCAAAAAATCCAAATGTACAAACTGTTTAAGAAATGCTCTTTAAATTTTTCACTAATCGATCTAATCATTACTTTATTTCCTTATTTAAAATATTTTATGTATATGTTAGTTCCGACGTTTTGCCACGTCTCAGCAGCATAGTGTCAGCTCGGCAACCTAATAGTAATATTTGAACGGGTCCAAACTAAATCTTTATCCTTAAAGCGGAAATAAAACGCTTAATGCTTACAACACTTTACAATAACACTTTTTATATTACGACGGTGACCAAAAAGCATACGGTCCGCCTGATGGTAAGCAGTCACGGTAGCCTTATATACCTCCATTACCTCCAGAGGACATCCACGCCTACTCTTTAAGTCTCTGAGTTCTCCATCAACCATCACCGGCAGGAACACAACACTATGAGTAGGGTCTAGTGCTAATTGGGTTTTTTATAAGGTTCAGGTACCTTCCCCAGTCGGGTTCCGCTCCAGATTTGTGCGAGATGTAAGGCAGGACCAAGGAACATACAAACACATGGAATGCAATTACCTATACAAAACCGCGTTCCGGCATATTAGCAAACACATTAACGACATCTATCATGTTTAACAGCAATACGTCTCAGTGTTATATTAGTTAAAGATGTCTCGCTGTCAAAATAACTCAACATGTATCTATAGATGGCGCTGTAGCACATAATACCGAAAAGACAGAAATAGCCAGCAAATCGGAGGAATGCGACTTTGTATATTAGACATTTCATGTACCTATTCCTTGGGCAGGATACCGATGTGTTTGCTGAAGAACACCTTGATCGTACACCAGGAACTGTCTTACCTAGAGGATTAAAAAAGGCATTATACGTTCTTCTAACAAATATTGTTTGTCATCTTTATGTATATTCGGGGTCAATAGAAAACGAAAAAAATGTAAACAAACCTTCATAGCTTCGAAATAACGCACTTTTAAAAAACAACCATGGGTTTCTTTCTCCTTGTATAGTTATACCTTTGTCACTTGCATTCTTGTTTAGTTCAAATATGCGATAATATTACCTATATTAAGTGAAAACGGATTTCTATAATAATATTTTGGCCATGTGTCAAATGCTTTTTTTACTTAGAAATTCAGTTGTCAGTCCGCCATATTTGTTTATTTTATTTTTCTTTTCTATTGATCCCGAATATATATATATATTCACGAATATCGAATGTGTACAAGTGGATTTAGACTGAGAGAACTAAGGACTTAAAGCAAATGTAATCTAATAAATTTTAAATACTAGGTAGGTATATAATTTTTATAACAGTTTTAAAACTCCGATATTTAAATCGCAAATTTGACTCGCAGCGCGCAGCGGGACAAGGGGGATTATTTTTCTAATTTTCTTTCGATTTAAATATCGAAGATATTCGCTAGCAGACGATTCTGCATAATAAAAAAAATAGTTTTAAAACTGTCAAAGTAACCCTAAACTCTCCTAAATTCACTGTTTTACGATACGAAAATGTTTTTCTTCGATTGATAATCATCTTTAACTTCTTTATTTTACCAAACAAAACCATTTCAATAAATAAATTTGAAATATAACGAACATTGTTACAAGCAATGTGGTATCTACGAGTACGTTACATAATTAAGTTTATCAGGCGCTGGTTTAATTTCCGACGACTAAATCGAATTACGGCTTCAACTATTTATTTCGATAAGTAGTCGGAAATGTTCAATATCTAAATAAAACTACTAAAAACTTAGTTATATTCCGTACTTGAGTATACACGTTTATAGTTTTCTTTTATGATTAATCACTTTACAACATTAACTAATATCTTTTATATTACCTATTCTTGTAAACAGATTTTCAACTGTATACTGCCAGCATTACTTTGTAAAAACTCTACCTCTAGATACATCCCAGACTGCAAAAGCTGAAAGAAATCGCGAAATGTCGTAACTTGTGACCGAAGAGCTGGCGGCTTCATCGCACAACGTATCAGTATTGTGATGCAAGTAAATGCCCCCAACATCGCATCCAAAGTACTCATAAAGTTGGGTACAACATCGAATTTGTAAAGTATACCGTACTTTGAATGCTGCCAACTATATGACGCTGACTTGTTTTAGATTTAAGCTTATTTAGTATTCGCACAGTTGCTGTTATAATTAGAAGTATAATTCTATATAGCTTGGTTAATATTTGCAATGTATAGGAATTAAGTACTTGTAAATAAAACTACATTTAAAGTTAATTGGTATAACTTTATTTTCATTACATTAAATGCCTCGATTCTTACTTCTAACCATTAAAGATAATGTTTAAATAAATATTTTTGTATTCTAATAGTTTGTTCTGTCTGTACAAGTGTCTCTTATACTATTTAAAAGTAATGTTAACAAAAATGCGTATTTACAACAAATCGCTACCTACCCTTTAGTGTTTTACAAAAATACTGAATTAGGCAATTGTAACTATCCCAACTTAAAATATACGAAATCTAATTATAAATACATTAATATTTGGTAACTCTTTGCTGCTCCAATGAAGACACAATTTAAAACAAGATAAGACTAACAACAAGAGCTAAAACCTTTTCAGACTAGATGAGGACTTACAAAAAGAATGTTGCTACCATAATTCATACAACACAGGGTGGTGCATACAATTTTATATTATCTCATAAGCAATATTGAAGTCAAATTTTCTGAATACTGATAAATCGAAATTCCGCGTCGGTTTCAGCCACTCCTTTTTGTAAAGCGAAAGTTCTAAAAACAAGATTTATTTTCTTTAATGGAATACATTGATTTTGGTTAGTAGATGACTCTTTAATACAACATTAACCTTCTCTATTATTTGGCTGTTTCCAATCGTTCCGTCTTTACCGAATACCTTAAAATAAAGGAATAATACTAATACTGGAGTCACTTACGATCTAAGATTTAAGCTAAAACAATTCGATCGTGATGAAGTTTCGAGACAATACATCTAAAAGTTAACTTTTAAAGGAAAAAGTTACCAAAAGAAAATACTGCGCAAAGAGGAAGGACTCAAATTGGCAAGAACCTCTTAAAGTCATAGCTGCTCTGGACTTTTTATGCCTCATCTCTGTCAAGAGAATCTGGATTCATCAGGAGATGAAAGAGACCTGGGCTTGGAGGCGTTCGCTTCAATAGTGGCAGGAGTAGAACGTCCTCCCCTCCATTCAGAAGCAGAGTTGTGACTTTTATTATTGGTATAAGTTGACGATGTGACCGGTATCTTCTGGGTTTGTTTGATTTTCAGTTTGTTCAACCAGAGATCTCTAGTCTTTTTATTCCCCAAAACGAAGAAAATAAAGAGAACGAAACCTTGTAAAGTCGCTGTCAACGTGAAAATGTACGCTGCGACGATGTTAGAGGCGAATAGACCGAAAACCCAGGGAAGACCAAACAGGAATACCAGGAGACAGCTAACTGAAGCACATCTTAAAGCTTCGTTAGAATCGCCGTGTCTCTGGATTCTTCTAGAAGCAAACACGGAACGAACTATCAGTACAAATAGCGTCCAGTTTGCGAGTAACATGACAGCTATAGGAGCGTAGACCGTCAACCAAAGCCCAATTCCCGACGGGTAGCAAAAACTCGAACTCGGAGACATCTCCTCAAACTGACCTGAATACGCATGTGGGTTGGCAGCTAATAGTATCCCTACCACAGCGCATGGAGCGCCCCAAGAAAACGCAGAAGCTCTTAACAACTTGTGAGACGCATCCCTAGTAAAAACTAGAACCAGCCTCCTGTATGACAAGACAGCTGCCACTAACATCCAACAGAATGAGGCCAAAGTCGAATAATGCAACAAAACACCTACCAACAAACAAGTCACATCGTATTGATCGAAATGAGCGAACACGACCACCATGAAACAGACTATTAGAATGAATATTGCAATGCAGAGTTGCAACCAAATTTTATTGCTGAAGTCTCTTCTCCAGGATCTGAACATGGCTGCCGTTATGCCAACGCCGAGTAACCCTAACATAGACATAATACATCCTACAATGGACATTACTTCTAATATCGCCTCATTTTGCTCCGAGAAGACAGTTTTAGGTACCAGAACCTCAGCAAAGTGTGTGAGGTGATCGCAACGGCACGTGTCGAGCTGGCCCGGTTCAGAGGAGGGGATGAAAGTGCAGCCATCCTGTGACCAGTAACCGGTGTTGTCGTCGAGGAAGTGCCAGTAGGCGCAGCTGCGGGTTTGGTTACGTCCGGGCTCATCTGCTATTGGTCGGAGATGGATGTCTATAACCTGGAAATATAAACACTAAAGTTAACATCATTAACTACGTGATTTGTTTTGTGTTTGTCTAAATAACTTCCATACTTGAAACGGAGAGAGAATAAGAATAGACAACTGACCTCTCCTTCAGCAAACTCCTTAAGATCTTCAATCTTAATGCTCAGCACTCGGCTGTTGACAGAATACAGGCCATGACTAGACATGAAGGCGCGGTCATTTCGGAATACGACAAAGCTGATGCGACGGGATGAATTCGTCACTGACTCCGGGAGGTGGACGACTGCTTCGCTCTCATCAGCAGTAAGGTGTGTGGAGTTCACTTGTTCTGTAATTGAAAAAGTACAATACAAGTATAAGCAAAGACAATTTCTTTAACCTACAAAATTAGGAAACGTTTTTAACCTCTGCAGGTTATTTCCACCAGGGTCTCCCCACTGTTTTAAACAGTAACTCCAGTGATTTAAACAGTAACTCTCAATCCTTTCGCGTCTACCATAAGCTTGGACAGACTTGGAGAGAAACTCTTAAGAGAAGAGGGCTTTCAAAACATTTTATTTTGCAGAGACTTACCAGCAATAATTTCAAAGTCGTTAGTAGAGAACACTTGATCAGCTCCCTGGGCGGCGATCCTCAAACCCTTCACCGGGCTCTCTGGACTAGCATCAGCCATGAGCATAGCGATATTGTTACCAATGGCTCGCGCTTGATGGGAACCGTTCAGGTTAACTCTAGCAGCCAATTCATCTACCAGTTGGAGGAGTTGCCCGGGGATGCATAGTGCATCTTCAAGTTCAAGAATGGCATCCACCTAAAACATAAATGTTTTAGCATTTGTGTTGTCCAGAAAAGCGGCATATAGAGTAGATATCAGTGGTAGTTTGTTTGTTATATTCAGTTGCATATTTTATTTATCCGTGAGTGAGAATGCAAAAACACACGCTAATTCGCTATTCCTGATCGACTAGGACGCCAATAC
This sequence comes from Grapholita molesta, assembly GCA_022674325.2. Taxonomy (NCBI): domain Eukaryota; kingdom Metazoa; phylum Arthropoda; class Insecta; order Lepidoptera; family Tortricidae; genus Grapholita; species Grapholita molesta. Next base: position 1,940,291 of record CP053130.2, read on the forward strand.
AGAGCGGAAGTAACGCCTACTCGCATTTCCAATAAATAACTTCAATCCCAAATGATATATTTGTAACTATAAGTGCTTTGTTTGTAGAGATTAAGATTTGTAAAATTTCTATTATAGTGTTATCTATTAACGGTTTAACACATTCGGTGCCACCTCCTCCAAAAATGTATGGAAATGAACGCACATGTGCGTCGGTGGCAGTGAATGCATTAAGCTGTGCCTTGTCTGTCAGTTTATATAACCATTGTTGATCAACAAGTCTAATTACCTGATCAACAGCTTCGCTGACGGTCTCTACGACAATAGGGATGGTGTCATTGTTGATGATCGCTTCTAAATCTTGCATCACTTGTTGTAACTGTTCTTCCTGCAAATGGTAAACAAATCTCTCTGTTCAGCTCTTTATTTTTACTATAGTATCTAACGTATAAATAAATAATACACCACAACCTTACACAATTGACTGAGCCCCACGGTAAAGTCATGAAGGCTTGGGTTGCGGATACTCAGCCAATGATATATATAATATAGAAAACACTCATGACTCAGGAACAATTTATATCTGCGCTCATAACACAAATAGATGCCGTTACTGGGATTTGAACCCAGGACGTTCGGCTTCACAGGGCAGTCTATACCCACTAGACCAGACCTGTCGTCAAGCAGCATTAATAATTAAAAGAAATATTATATAATCGAGCTTAATAAAAAGTAATAAGCAGTACAGAGCAGTTGCATTCGTGATATTTCACATGCAAAATATGATGAACTTAAAATAATACCAACAGATCACAATAGGGGCTGTAGTCAAGATGATAAGATAACAAAAAATATCACGGGACATTTCATTCCATCTATCATTTCGATATATTTATTTTCGTTTTAAGTAAACTATTGTCATCATGGCCACGCACCCACCCCTTGTCGTAATACTCGTTATCGAAAACGTCAATGTCACAACTCGTGGTAAGGGTACTGTGATCCTAGGTTGTAACAATTACGATTAATCTTTGTTGTTGTCGATGTATGATAGTGATATATGGTCGTTCAATGTGATTTGTATTAACTTCTTGGTTTAATCACTCCAAGTGGTCTTCTGTAACTTACCGGCGCCGGCGGTCTTGGCCTCTCGGTAGTCGGAGCTGGAGTCGTAGGCGGCCTTACAGTTAGAGAGGGGCTTGGCAATGTAGGAAACAGCGTGGAGATTTCTTCCGTAGTCGTAAATTCGTTAGAGTAAGGAGTAGTGACTGTAGTCAGTACTGTTTCCGTAGTCGATTCTGTGACTTCCTCGGTGCAGGGGGTGTTTTTAATAGTGACTTCGAGGCTCTCATCGAAGTTTCGCTCAGGGTCATCGCTTCGCTATAATTATTTGGTTACAGTTAGCGTGCAAGATGAATGAAAGGAATGTAATAAATCTGGAGTGTTGTTAATCTTGTAGTAATGGGATCTATGACCCATTGGCTGCCAATGCAGCTGGGCCATTTTATTTAAAGTTGACTTAATTTATTTATTTTTTGAATTTTTTTGTGTGCTTTCTACTCAAACCATGGGCCCTTTCAACCTGATAGGACACAAAGATTATCTCATAATTTTCATATATTTTTATTACTTCAGTTCCGTTACCGCTATATAAAATATATAAATACTAGTAACGGAATGGCATAAAAACGCCTAAATAAAATGGCCTAGCCGAATCATTCTTGCTTGCAAGAAAAAATCTTATTGTTAACAATTTCGGATACCAACTCCAGATATATTATTTATGAACATGGCATTTAGTTATTTATGTCATGCTTTCGTAATGAGCGCTCCATGCAATGTTGATAAAATTAAAAGCGGTTATCACACATCTACTACGAGTAATAAAAATTGATTAAAATAAACGCTTTATTTTGTGCCGACCATGTTTCTTTTAATTTCAGCGATTGTTTTTTTTTATTAAGGTTAGTAGCAAGAGTAGGTAAGGATAATGCATTTTTCATTTTAGTAAATATGCTTGCAGATTTTTTACAAGTTTTTATTTAACTTATGGAATTATTTAATTTCCGGGTGGAATCTTGCAACTCAATTATGAAGAGATATCTCTAACTGATTGAGCTGAAATTTAGCACACTTATGGAAGTTCAGTGATAATGCAATATATGTTGTTATGTTATGGTACCACTGATTTGATGCTGGAGCCAGAAGCAACTCCTAGAATACCCAAGATAAACCCGTGGTGTTTAGGCTCGTTAGAATCCTTTAGATGAGTAGATGACGATTGTGCAAAAAAATACAGTCGGCAATAAAAGCTTGTACCAAAAATGATATTTTTGACAGAAACTTATTAAAGTTAGAGGTTACATCATTGCATGCGTGTGCTCAGATTATCTATCGTCATAAAGATGATTTTGTTGATAATAGAAGATATTGATTATGTCTATAATTATATAAAAAATAAACGTCTTCATTGTTCTGAAAATAATATGGCACACTTACCATTTTGCAAAAAAAAATACAAAGCTTTCATGCAATAAACTCACTTAGATTTAAAACCATTAGTTACCTGGTGACGCCCAATAGGTCTAATGGAGCGTTTTTGATATAGTTGTAAAATAAATAACATGACATTCAACTCCCTAATTTACTATGATACTTACTGTAGCCTCATTCCTTGGCTCAACGGTGTGATCACCCACAACTGAGTCCACCAACTCATTCAGTCAAATGCACCATAACATCACCAACTTCTTCGACTTGATGACTTCTGGTGACATTGTGATTCACTACGAGTATAGCATTAGCGTATGGCCGTGTTCACTGCCAGTTTACTGGTGGGCCTCTCCATAGATATATCGGTCATCCTAGTGACTAACTCAGTTGACATTATGGTGCACTTGATGGCGTTGAATAACTAATCGAGCGACATTCATATCCGATACGCCTTAGCGGAAAGTGGTTCACTATTTTGGAAGTATACTTACAACTGTAGTCTCAGTCTTCGGTTCAGCCGTGGGCATGTCCACAGCTATGTCGGTTATCTGACTGATGATCTCAGGAGGTCGTACGGCGCAGTTGTTGGCTCGGGTGATGATGATTGAGACGCCCGTATTGAAATCTCCTGCGCAAGTGTGGTTGCGGCAGCCGGCAGTGATCACGGATTGGCCTGGAATATGTTAAACAGACCGTTATACAAAGACCATGTGGGTAGTTGGAAAAACTCGCACAACAAGAAGACATCGTTGTCTGACTCCTCAGTCTATCCGTGACCATGGAACTAACAGCACTTCCGAAACAATTAGGTAACCAATACCCTTAGTTTTTTGTATTTAAATTTTCGTGAGACATTGTAATATTGTATAAATGATAATTCGTGCCGTGTGATGCCGCTTGACTAGAATACAACCACCCAATCTCTTCCCGCGAGTGTCGTAGGAGGCGACAAAGGGAAAAAGCGGAACGGGCAACAGCGTCCGTCGAAACCCAATCTAGCTACTGAGATCGCCAACCCGCCTGCCAAGCGTGGTGACTATGGCAACTACCCCCAAGGTGATACAAGTCATATTTGTGGGAGGCCTATGCCCATACGGCTGAAATGTAATCACGGCTAAACTTACGTTTATTTAATCATCGTGCGACATGTTTCGGAGAACATAGGCCTCCATTTTCAAGCACTAAACATTTATAAAAATATTGTACAATTAAGTCCCGTTTTATTCTAAACACAAAACTATCGTAAGATTCAAACATATTAATTGTATAGAAGCGGGTAACTAACGTTTTATAAGTCGACATGTTTCACTTCGTAATTCAATTTGTACTTAATTATTTGTGAAAATCGTGAGTTTTTAATTCAGTATCAAAATAACTAAAAATAATTTTCAAGAGTTAAAATATAACATGTTACTTTTGTATGAGAATTTTGTTTCCAACTCAAAAAATATATGAATAGACTCGAAATGCATGAAATAATGATGAATGATGTTAGAATGGTAAGTATATTAAAGACATACTTTAGTACTTAAGTAATAAGAGTATCATGGACTGATGATGTAATTTGTATGACTTTTGTAATGTTCGCAGTCAACGGAGTCATAATTCAAATATGAGTGAAGTTCACCATGTTTCACGTTAGTATATGTCGTGACTTACGGTGTGAAGTATTCAAAGTTGATTTAAAGATTCATTTCCCACCTAGCAGTCATTTTTCAATGGTGTTTATACTGTTTATTCATGGTAAAACAACATTACAGAAGTTCATCTACGACCTAGTGGGTAGTGACCCTGCCTGTGAAGCGGATGGTCCTGGGTTCGATTCCCAGTCAGGGCATTTATTTATGTGATGAGCACAGCTATTTGTTCCTGAGTCATGGGTGTTTTCTATGTAAGTATTTAAGCATCTATCTATTATATATATCGTCGTCTAGTACCTAAAACACAAGCCTTAACTGAGCTTACCATAGCAATAGGTCGATTTGTGTAAGATTGTCCCGCAATATTTATTTATTTATCTACAGGTTCAGGATATTTCTACTTTTTTTTCATACAAGCCTGACCAGCGTTTGACCTCAGTCGCACCTAATGGTAAGTGACGACGAGGTGGTACTTCTTCAATCAAATTTTCTTTTCATTATATTGTAATTACTTAAAATACATATACTATTACTTAAAAGTGGCAAGTAGAGAAACAAATAAATGTATCTTTTTACAAAAATATATGTTTTTCCACTCAGTGCCACAAGCTCTCTCCATTATTCCAATAGAGAATAAATAAAATTTCCTCTTCTGTTACCGCCATATAAAATATTTGTAGAAAATAGGAAATTTCTTATTAATTCATTTTCAGCTCGTGATTCTGAGTAGAAAAAACATAAAATTTACGAAAAATAACAAAACAAAAATAACAACAATAAAAGTGGCATTTTTTAGAGAAATACTGACTGAAATTAAGTTTTGGCTTAAATTATTTAATATTAACCCTATGAACGCCAAGCACCACTAAAGTGGTAGCATGATGTCGTGCCTGCCACGCCACCGACCTCAATGGCTATAGCGGACGTTGTCAAAGCAATTTTCCTGCTGACATAATAAGGTATATATTCGTTCATCACATCATCACTACTTGAGACGTTGGCGTATACGTCACATTTTAACGCGAGAGGAAAGACGTTCAAAAGGTTAAACTTAATACTTATAGGGCGAAGATATTTTCCTTAAGTAGATATAAATTTGAAATGATGTCGAAACAAATAATATTCCTTTGATTTTTTTCTGTATACATGTTCGAAATTTCAAAGTCATATCTTAAACAGTTTAGGCTATGCGTTCACTGTCTAAATAACTCTACTGTTTAATATAATTAGATTACGTGACCAACCACAATCGCACGTGAGTATACCTTTACATATAATTATGTTTGAAATAGGTTCAAGGTCTAAAAGTATACCATGATGATACCAACAGGTTCATTTAAAAGTCAATACTGTCATGAGATCATGCACGTAACATTTGCTTACTATAAGTGGACTGCGAATTATACTTGTAGAGGGCCACATGCGTGTCGGATCGCGTATAATTTGAGGCTTTGTTTCTAAAAGGTTTATTGGACATTTTAGTCTCTAAATATGGCAAAATTATTCGGTTTGTGGTTAAAGAAATTTATTTCCTCTAATGAAATTTACATTACACTTAAAGCGAGAAAATATACATATTTATACATTATCCTTAAAGTAAACAGTGAGCATTAGCTAAAAAGTAATAAACACAATTTAAAATTGTAGTGGGTAGTTTAAGAAAAAAAGCAAGAACTAGCAAAAAATGGTAACTACTGTAATGTTTACTACGACACACTTGTATAAAACATTTAGATGGGCTCTTAGATTTATTTACGTGTAGTTTTTTGTATTTTAAATAATACTTTTTTACGCGGTTTCCTCATGTTACGCGGTGTATACATTGAAACTTGGGAAGTTTCATACAATAAATATATTTATTATATGTAGATCAGAACCTGTTTTCAAATTAAAAGCCTATTATTAATTGTAATCATCTTTAATTGGCAACTAAACAACACACGGAATGAGGACGCTTACGTGTGCTCTTAAGGTACCATAATGTTTTACTTTGCATTAGACAAGCAAATGACGTCATTTAAATAGTACACTCGTACACATATAAAAAATACGTACTGTCGAACATATAACCTACTTGTGCCAAGACACACATAAATACCCTTACTGGCATTTGAACCCAGGACCATCGACTTCGTAGGCACTAGGCAGGGCCTCTAATATCCACTATAAAGACCTGCTAGCCTAATATTAAAAATTTACTAATTCAGATTTAATTATGGCAACCATACTATCCGTTCTGTCGTCAAGATATAACATGTCGTCTGTCGTGATATACCTAAGTTTATTTTTTGTATTTAGAAGCCAATATGGACTGATTCCTAGAGAACCACATAGAACATGGTCGTTGTATAATAATAATTAGGTGATGGTTGACTAGAAATCTTATTAATTGGTGATTATTCTTAAGTTCAGTGTTTTAAAGATGGTCTAATATTTTTCAGATACCACTGGAGAACGGACCACTTGAATGAAACATAGGGAGGTTGCCAAACCGCCTGCCAAGCGTGGCGATTCTGGCATTGAACCCCCATGGCCGACTGAACTAGTTATTTAAGGTTTGAAATTGGCCAGCGATTTGTTAAAAACAAATCGCTTCTCCTTAACATATATAGGTACACTTGCAATATTGCCCTCGCTCTGACCCTTGGTGCTCTGAACTTAGTACTAGGAACTCAGAGATAATTCGGCGTAATTACTTAGGCACTGGACCTACCGTGAGCTAGTAAGCTATGAGCTGTCAGCTATTTCAAGGGACAAGAGATAATCGATGCAGTGTAAATAAAAGAGACATACAATATATGTCATAACCGGACGATCGTAGTTCATCGCCGGGTGATGTGCTATAAATATATATCTTTTATCCCTTGAAATAGCTGATAGCTCATAGCTTCCTAGCTCGCGGTGGGACCAGTGCATATATGAGAACCACGAGTTCTGTTGATTTGTAACAGACATAGTATGTTACTCTGTAAGTAACCTTTATTTAAGACTAGCTGTGCCCCGCGTTGTTACCCGTGGTTTATTAGGGAAAAAACGCAGCCTATGTGTTAATCCAGGGTGTCAGCTAACTCCATACAAAATTTTATTAAAATCGCTCCAGCTATTTAGACGTGAAGATGTAACAAACATACACACGCACACACACAGGCAAATTTCACCTTAATAATATTAAATAGTGTAGATTTCACTGGCGTCTTCTTAATATAAAAAAAACTTTAAACAGTAAATCAAAATGTAGCTCGGGACTCGTAACTTCTTGTTGATATTCTTAAATCGCGTCTAGGTAAGGACGATAAATTATTAATTGACTGTAATGCAAAAATATAAAACAATAACGAGATACCAAAATTGTATACCGTTTCAATTTGTGAAATGAATACCGATATTCCATCCCTATTATCATAGACACAGAAAAAAAGAGATATGAATATGAAACTTACCTAACGCAATTCGTTGAGTCGCCGGTAGCGTGTCACTAGAACAGAAGTACGCTGGTCTCATGTAAACAACTTCCAAGTCTTCCCAATACCCTGGAGGTACAGGATGCATCGTCGGGTTCAACTGCACATGGAGCAACACCGTCCTCCCATCGAGAAACAATCTCTTTATCTTCACTAAGTATATAACATCAATGTCTTTGAAAGAACCTTCGCCGGATTCATCGCCCATTGATTTTTTGAAGCTCTGCAGAATTCCCATAGCCTCGTAGCCGGTAGCAATGATCTCTCCGAATCTTTCGACATACTTGGTTCTGTAGTAAATGTATTCTTTGACTTTCTTTTCCCAGACTCGGTATATTTTATCAATGTTTTCGAATCTATATTTTCTTTTCAGTTTTATTTTGATGGCGTAGAGATTCTCGACACTGTTCTCGCGAACGAAGAGGACCTGAGATTTCAAAAGCAAAATCTATTAAAGAAAAAATATTTATAGCAATGCCTAAACAGGATAATTTGTAAAGCCTGGCCAGGAATTTATGATCATGTTGCGGAATGTCATTGGGACTAATATCATGCACTTGTAATAATTTCTTCGTCTTCTTTTAAAATATGGCTTCGATCATAAATCAATCGATGATTTCGTCAATGTCAAGTAAAGTAACAAATAAGTAAAATAAAATATCAAGTTTGCGCTTAGAGTTAGAGCATGACGTTGTTCGGTAGTAGGCCTGCGTTCTGTAATTATTTTAATGACAGGTTCTCACTATGCAGTGTCATTGTGGTGGTTTATACTAACATTATAAAGTGGTTTATATTAATTTTTAAGTGACATAAAATCCCCAAAACACAAAGTTAAAAGTGAAGCATTGTACGTAATGCATGCAGAATAAACTGCTGGATAAGAAACGCTTGGAAAATCAAACTATTTCGCTACGATACATTTCCCAATTGAACATCAGCGCTGACAGATAAACAAATCAAGGTAACGTCATACATACCATAAATAATAATATATAGCATAGCGAACGGATGCCATATAAATGAAAATAAAAGCGCCCTCTTAACAAACTATGTTCCGGTCAGTCTTTAAAGAAGAAAGATAAAGTTTTAGACATAATTTGAACAAAGTGCCTCCCAAATGAAGCAAGAAAGAGGAACCTTGAAGCATGAAGTTAATACAGTGAGCTCTCCAAAAGTATGATTTATCTAGCTTGCACTCATTACACATCGACATATTAAAGTCATGGTCTCACTCCTAAAATCAAAAAGGGACGCAATCCTTACTGTGACCTGATGACTTCTCTTTTGGAATCACTTTATACTTCGTATCTTACTTCGGAGTTTTTAACTTCAATTACTAAACTAAAAGACTGCGGAGGTTACTATGTAATTACTAGTTTTCATGAACACACCAGCGCAGCTGCCGTTGCATTTGTTATTAAAGACATATGGCTATATATTATATATTTATTCATGTAGCTAAGTATTTAAAACTGTCCACCAAAACGTCGTAAGTTACTTACGAAATTAGATTGAGAATGTATATCTGTCAGCGTAAGATGGTTGCGCTTGAATCGTCTGTCACCATAGCTGTCACTTTCGAACAAGTATAAGGAATTGACGGTTGAACCTCAAAATAGCGAAGTCGTCTTGAAAATATTTTTTTTTGTTTTTTGTTCAAAAGTGGTTTAGTGTGTAATATTGATAGCGTATTATGCAGTGATCTAACGCAGAATTGTGCAGCTAATGAAGAATTGATTTCAAAACGTGTTTCACCACTATTTTGGTCATCACCCGGCAATCCCAGGGTCGCGGCCGCCTCTTAAGCTTTCTGTGAAGTCCAGCTACCACTTTACAGAACGGAAGGCCTACTACCGAACAACGTCATGCTCTAAGGGCAAATTTATATGTTATTTTACTTGACATTGGCGAAATCATCGATTGATTTATTGATGGAAGCCATTTATTTTTATAAAGAAGAAGAACAAGTATAAAAGTCCGAAAGCGACGCAAAATACAATGGCGACCATCCTGTCCATTCTGGCTCCATTTGATTACCTTATTTGACTGGGACACTCTGAAGTTCTTAGAATCCCTATGGATACACCAGTACATGCCATCTGATTTGGTCTTGAGCAAATACTTATTGTTATCTTCGAGAGGGATCTTGCTAATGGTGCTCGGAGAGTAGACAATGGCGTCCGTGAAGCAATGTATGTTGGACTCGTCCACCGAGTCGTTTACAGACAGGAATATTTGGTCCCTGAAGCAAAAAGGTAAAGTTAAGTAATTTTTTTTATGATATAGGAGGCAAACGAGCAGACGGATTGCCTGATGGTAAGCAACTACCGCCGCCCATGGACACTCGCAACACCAGAGGAGACATAAGTACGTTGCCGGCCTTAAAGATCCCTATACGCTCTTTTCTTGAAGGTTTGGATTTCATATCGGTCCGGAAATACTGCACACGACAATTTATTTCAATCATTTTTTTTTTATTCAAGACATGTGTATTCTATACAAACAAGTACGAGTAGTGCCTTATTGTCGAAGAGCTGAAGGAGTCCTGACTGACTAATTTTGTGATGACCTTAGGGTACCTTTTCACCAGTTATGCTTCTCTACGTTTATATACAAATAACACATAGCTTCATAGCATAGCTTGGCAGATTTGTATGTAAACGTAGCACAACATATCTCTGTGGAAAGGCATCCATAGGAGTCCGTTTATACGAAGCTATTGCTCTTCTTCTGATGCTGGAACGCAAAAAATTGTATAAATAAAACAAATTTTCACAGGAAACGTAAAATTTGCTTCGGCATCTTTTATAACAACACTAGAAACTTACTTTGCTGCTATAAATACATCTCTTTGAGATAGCTTAAACACAATAGTTATGTATAGAACAGGTACAGGTAGGTGTTTGTATTTAAGTATTTATATGTATCTATCTATTAGATATATCGTCGTCTAGTACCTACAACACAAGCCTTACTGAGCTTACCGTAGGACTAGGTGGATTTGTGTAAGATTGCCCCGAAATATTTATTTATTTATTTGTTTTGTTTGCTTAGGACCAATGTTTTCATATAAAATGTCCGTACTAATAATATAAAAATAATAGTAATAGCTCTTTCTTAATACTAATACCATTTTTCTTAGTCTGGAAGTTACCTCGATAAATTTTCCCCTTCAAACATAGACAGTTTTCCCGATTCAAGAGAAAATACAATAAAAAGATAAACGGTGATCGATCTGTTTATAATCTGTGCTCAACACGATATTGTGATTAACGTATCACTGGAGTGGTGTAACTATAACTGATGCGATACTATTATTGGCTTACGAATCGGACTGGTAACTTGTGCTTTTAACATGACTTACGCTCTATAAAGTTCGGCTTATTAAAGCGATCGGAGTGTGTGGGAGGAAGGTAGCCTGGGGAAAATCCAGGACGCTTTCCCACCAGACTCGGTTTGTACTACTGGCATACTCCTTAGTTTATTTTTGCAGCGAGATTGGTTGAGGCGGTCTCAACCGAACCTGAGGAGTGTGTGATATTGTCTAGCTAGGGAGTTTTATCGCTGGGTCTCTAGCCCGCTGAAAAGACTCCAGCAAGAAACTCAGCTATGCCCGACCGTTGTCGGAGTGACTCTATCCGGTACGCGGCAGTACCGAGTTAATAAGGGAGTAACTGTGGTATGCTTATCAAGTTCTACTCTCTCATAGATACCTACGAGACCTTCGAGGCGTAAACACCACCAGTTCAACACCAATACACAAAACGTGTTGACTACGTAACAAACCTCGAACAGCCGCAATTGAAGCACAATGTTTTAGTCGTACATTATACTTCTATGTATTTATATAAGTATAATGTCATATTCCAATTCACCGTCTTATCCTAAAAATGTAAAAGAAGTACGTAAAATCTCGTACTATATTACTCGATAGATTACTCTTATGTATGCGTTACCAAGTGATAGTAAGAACTTCTATATCCACGGTCCTTACACTGCCATAATAGATCTCTCCAGGTCTAAGTGGCAACTTATTCCCGGAAAAGAATAAACAATAAATATGACCCAATACAGCTTGTATCCAGTAAAGACTTACCCTTCTACAGTAAGATTTAAGCTAACATTCCTCAAATGTATGGATCTCTCACAAATGACGTCCATGAATATGTAAGAGCTGTTGACTAGATGCCAGGTGTTGTCTTTTAAAGCCACCAATGTGTTGTTGCTCAGATTTTCTTCTGCTTCGAAAGTCCATTCTGAATCAGGTACCTAAAATTATAAAAATTATGAAGATATGAATATGACATATTTAATATGTAACTTTAAGTAAAGAATTTGATACGGGACCGTGCATTCAGTCCAGAAAAAGAAATCTATACGAAGTGCCAAAATATGTGTACATGCACCTTATAGCCCCAATATTAAAGCACATGGATTTTATCCGCATCTTTATATTTTACCTTGACTGTACGATCATCACAAGAAGAGGGCATTGTGGGCGCGGCTGGTCAACACTGTTCTACTCAAAACCTGGCTCGTACTCCCTATCTTTCGCCCTAGCATTGCAGAGACGCAACATTGGCCTATGTTGCGTTATAATATGAGAAGGAGACCAATTCTACCTACTCTTCAAGATCTAACTACTCATGGGTCATACAGATTTATTACATTGTGAAAGTTAAGTGTTTTGAAGCCAAATATTTGATTATACGAAATATCAACATACTAGTAAAGCGGAAGCGGTTGACTCGTATCAATCTCTATGACTCTTATGTCTTTGAATACTTACTTCATTATTACCATCTTCATCGTTCACCCATACAAAGTCTTCACCAGCTGTCGCCTCTATACCCAGGGGATCAGTCCAGTCCGTCTTGTTCACATGGAGCAAAGGATTATTGGCATACCGCCACCCTCGATGTAGTAGTGATCCTCCTCGCTTCCCACATAATATTTGAGCTTGAGTCCAACTCGCTCTAACCTTTCCCCCTTTTACGGTGACAGGACTGAGACAAGTAGCTTTCGGACTCCAAAATCTGTAGTAGTCATGCAGGCCCTCGCATTTTGACAAAGTTTCTTCGTAAGGCTCCACCATGCAGTATCTATAATAACTGTCAGTGCATCTTACAGCCGTGAAATTATTGACGGGATGTATGACTACACACAGCTCTTCCTCTATCCCTAAAGAAGGGTTATACTTCACGTCATAAGTACTGGTTAGAACCTTTCCGATCGACGGAGAGAAAGACCAATCTATGAAAGGCCCTCCAGGATATAAAGATTTGTGTCCAGACCATAGTTCATATTCCTTTTTTGTGATGTTTAAGCTGCTATATAGCTCCGAGGTGTAAAGGTTTCCCGCGCAGTCTTTGAATATATCGTTGAATCCTTCAGGACCTTTCAAACGATAACAGATAGGTTTTTCGTTGTCTCTGTAAGCCAGCGCAAAGCCTATAGGGCATATGGATGCATTTTTTTCTTTCTTCGTTTCTCCTAAGTTTATGCATAAGCATAATAAGAGGTATATGATAAAAACGACGGTGTCCCGATGCGGCAGAGGCATCTGAAACAACAAATTGGCTTTTGTTTGATGTGTCCGCGTTATCTGCTCGTATTAACGAGCACTGATATCTGCAATCAAGCACTTAACGTATGCCAGTAATTTGTTTTGATTATGAGAAAATGGAAACCTTGATATTTTCCGTATTTGCTGTGTTTTAAGCAAAACATTGCAATTGTTCCCCTATGCAAAAAAAATATTAGAAAATATAAACAAGCTGAATCTGACAATAATATTTAAAAATGTCGAACAGCTGCTGATACAACGCCCTTTGCTTTGCTATTGAATATAATACTTATATTATACTAGCTGTGCCCCGCGGTGTTACCCTCTGTTTATTAGGGAAAAATGTAGCCTATGTGTTCTAACTCCATACCAAATTTTATTAAAACCGCGCCAGCCGTTTACACGTGAAGAAGTAACAAACATACACACAAACTTTTGCTTTTATAATATTAGTGTAGATGATTTGTTGATATAAGCACCCAGATATTAATAATTCTATATTATTCATACTCAATTTTGGTACTAGCATATTCTTTGACCTTGAATTTTTAGGATTTTTAGAACAATTACCGTAACTTGATACTTAATTTTTACTAAATTTTCATAGGTACTTAATAGGTTACGAGATAGAAAAATACATTTTAATACTTTCTCTAAGCCACTTGCTAGCCTACATCGTCACAATATCTGTCATCACACACACACACATTTCAGCCGTATGCAGTCCATTGCTGGACATAGACCTCCCACAAATATGACTTGTATCATCTTGGGGGGGTAGTAGCCATAGTCGCCACGCTTGACAGGCTGGCGACCGCAGTAGCTGTAGATTGGGTTTCGAGGGACGCTGCTGCCCGTCCGTAGGATTTTTCCCTCATCACGCTCCAACAAATTTGTGAGTGCGAAAGTGACAGATGGTGCAATAGAAGGCAAATGGAGAATGGCCGGTTCGGAGCTCTTCCCGGCTGACAGAAAGGCAGTAATAGAACCAATGTAAGTTTAAGCCCGATGTTATCTAAGCCGCACTACACATTGACAAACTAGCAGAAGGATTACCTGATGGTAAGCAATTACCGTCGCCCAACATCAGGGAGTCACGAGCGCGTTGCAGGCCTGAAACCTGAACCTTACTCACCATCAGGAACACAACAGTACATACCAGAAAGGTAACAGTGATATTATGGCTGTGGTCTTCTGTAAGGAAGAGGTACTTCTACAGTTGGGCTGCTCCAGATTCAAGGGTGATGGTACTTCGCTGTGCCCCACCTCTCATTGTTGGACGTAGTTTAAGGGCATACCCGGATCCAAGTGGTTTTCTTACCTTTTTCATGTTCACGTTACTAAACTATGCACGAAACGCCAGTTCACCGCTTTGACTGCGATCATGTCTATTCACGACTCTGCCCCGTGGGCATAAAGGCCGTTATTGCATGCGTTCTCGAGAAATTCAGCAAGGTGTGACGCTTGGTTTTGGACCTGCAAAAAAGGAAAAATTTACATCAGATTTGCTGATAAGAAAAGAAAAATCGAATGAAGTCTGTTGCAAATACAATATTGGAGCTCTTTACACAACTGTTTCTACATGTCATGTTTTGTTTAACTCTACGTCATTTCTCTTTAATTTATTCGCGTTTTTTTTTATTTAAGTTTACACATAATGTGTTGTGTTGATATAGTTTTTACAAGATTTTTATTATTTATTACTTGCACCGTTCTATTTTGCAACTTATAGGTTGGGTTTCCATAGTTAGTCGGCATTTAAATCAATTTGACTCGGAGATTTTATTGTGATTTCCCCCCTGGGGTGAAGGGTCAGATGGCAGTTGCTTTTGCTAGTAATTAGTAGTTTAGTAGTGCCTACGCTAAATCCAGGGATTACTTAGACGGACCCCAGGCTCCCATGAGTCGTTGCAGAATGCCGGCACAACGCGAGGATGATCAAAAATAAAATATTTGCCTAATTTTACATTACTACAGAGGCCGGGAAGTAAGGGGTTGCCACTTGCCGGCCGAGTATACGAGTATGTAGATGGGACTGTCACGAAGCCGACAACCCCTTTCCACGCCGAGGTATGTATAGTGCTTTTCTCAAACATGGAATACAAAAGTTTATTAAGAAATAAGAATTATTCTTAGAAAAATTAGAAATAAACAAGTTAAATAAAACAAACTCAATGTTACCATTAATTGATGACGACCATGGTAACGGCTTATCGTGCCTCACAAATAGCCAAACCTGTAACCACATACTTCGAAGCCTATAAGGAACATAATGTCAACATTGTAGTGTATGTTTGAGACAAAACTTATTCAGATATTATAGGAAATAATACTATTCTAATACTATTTATATCATTCTGATCCGCACTCTCACAATATTGCATTTTTCTTTTTTAATTTTTTCATACGTCATGCCAATAAAGTACGAGTACAAAACATACGTCAAATACCAAGAACCACTCAATAAATGCTCATTTCCAATAACTGATGTATGATTGACGGCATTCCTCGGCTCCCAACTTGATACTCGTAAACAGGACGGTTTTATCCGTCTGTGTATCCGTCTGTCACTCAAATAAAGTATGCGTAGCTACCCTTTGTACGGTCAAGTCCAAAAATATTACACGCCGATTCTGACAATAAAGTAAACATTTAGCAAGTTGCCGGCATTTAAGGGGGATTGGAGCTCTGGGAACCTTACCATCAGAAACACAACACTACCTGAAAGGTAGCAGTGGCTGTGGTCTTCTGTAAGGAGGTACTTCCCTAGTTTGGCTTTTCCAGACTCAAGCCTGATGGTATATCGCTGTGCACATACCCGGGTCCATAACTCTTATAAGTTATCATTAATACTACAAACATATACAATCCCGAAATTCCTCTCTTAAGAACGAGATATTACTTTCACTTCATTAGATCGGAAGTCCGTCTTCATTCTTTAGAAACAGATAGCAAAATTGCATTTCTTTCACACGCGAGCAAACTATGAATGTGTTTTGCCATTAGCAGGGTTGGATATAATTTTAAATGCTGCTTTATGGATCCAGTCACTTTGCTAAATTTAAATTCTCGGAATTTCCCGAACAGAAAACTTCGCAACATTGGAAACTTTTCCTGAATTGCTACTAAAGTCTTCGTGTACATCTTTTGAATATCTAGCGAAAAACGAATCCCAAGAACATTTTTTAATCATAAAAGAACATTTATTAATATATGTGGCTAAAATCAAATTGGAAAACGACACATTTCCCAGTTTCATCTATGGTGAATACACTGTGTGTTAAATTAGTTCTTCATTAGTTGTTAAATTAGTTCTTCTTATTTAAATGAGACGTTTAATTATGGCGTGATCCAGTGCAATCGATCCAAAACAATCAGCAGCAATGGCTACCTACACTTATAGAGCAATTATATAGCTATTATGTTACACGAAACGTAACTGTGTATTTGTTGTTTGTTCCGTGGCATTGTCAGGGATTGCTTCACCAATACATGTAGGTAGCTATAATCAAACAATTTGATTTCTAGGCCACTTCGAACCTTGTCACAGTAACTTTAATAAGAGATATTTTGCGTTTTTCATATAAATTTTCACAGTGACAATGGAACGAATTGGAAACCATAAATCAAATTAGTTGACTGTACAGAACTGATGGCATGCTTGCCATTTTATCGTCAATCGCGCTATCCGTCACTTTCGCACTCATAAATATCATTGTTGGAGCGTGACAAATACTGTGACAAATGACAAAAACCCGATCATGGTAGGCAAGCAGATTTAAGCGCTGGTCTTGACTTGGATCTGATCCGCAATTTTGCCTACTGTCAACGACATTAGATTTTAGTATACTCAACAATCGATATAGCCCTCCGTCTCCGCAAGATCCGTCAGATTCACCCGCCGAATTTGTCACGAGCTCATCTAAGCCATCCTTACATCATTATAGCCTTACACTAATTGACTGTACATTCTACCTGTAAGTATATACATATAGCGAGCTACAATATTCCTTTAAATAAAACTAGACACAGCCTTTAGAGTTGACTGAGTAGAGGGGCTGTGTCATACCACTCAACTTCGGTTGAGACCAACAAAGAGAAATCAAGCCTGGTGCGGAAGGGTCCTGGGTTTTGCCAGGCTACCTTCCCCCTACACAGGCTGATCGCTCTGATCAGCCGAAAGGTTTATAGAACGTAAGTCAGATTAAAAAAGGAGGGCCTTTGTGGTAGAAAAGTCAAAGAGTGGCGACCACGGGCATGACCTTGTATGGGTCACTTTCTTTCTTCATAGATTTCTATCTATGGCTATAGATACGTGTGTGTGCATACATCGATTCATCATATAATTCTGTCATTTGCAACTCTTCTCCATTTTGAACCCGCAGTCGGTTTCAAATCATCTTCCCATTTTATTTTTTGTCTTCCTCAGATTTTCCGTTTCTGGGTCTGGGATACCATTCTGTTATATCCTTGCACCATTTGCCTTTCTTGTCACGCATCATTTGGCCGGTCCATCCCCACTTTTGCTGGTCTATTTTTTTTTAATATCCGTCAGTTTCGATTCTATCTTAGAATGGTATTTCTAATCCTATTTTGTCTTCGTGTGTCATACTTAGCTCCAGTTGCTCTTTGACATATGGCTAATTTTTCCCTGAGCAATTTGGTTAATGACCAATTTCCACAGCTATAACTTAGACAATGTAATATGCACATGTTAAAGGTTTTCTTTCCTATTACTTATTGAATTAAATATTGACTCACGTCTAATTGTTTCAAATATTTACTTTACTATTAAAACCTTATAATTTGTTCGAAAATACGTGTAAGTGTCAGAAAAAGCGTGCAATATACTTGTAGTCTCTCAATATTATTAACATTTTTTCTCGACAAAGATAAAAGTATTTTTTCTCAAAGTACTTATCTGTGTGCTGATAATTCACAGTAACTGACAGTATCTCATCGAACGCTGGCACTGTTGCCTCACAGATGATAAGGTAAACAAAAGATTGTTGAAAAAAATATCACGCCTCACCGATTGTTAACCGTAACCAAAGATGTCTTACAAATATAAACGAACAGGCACGAGGCCTTACGACGCAGCGACATCCTTCTCGCTTCTTACTAATTTTCGTTTTTTCCATAACTTGGTATCCCTGACAAATCAGTAAGAAGCCACAATCATTCCTAGATTTCACTGAATCGAACCTCGATCATCGGACACAGATGGTCAGAAATATCTCGTCGGAAAGTCATAAAGAATCAGCTCTAATGCATAAAGTAAATTCAATATTCTATTTTAAGTATATTTTACATGTTTTTATGAATTTGTATGCGACTATCATATATAAAGCTCATCATCTTCCTCGCGCTGTCCTGGCATTTGCCACGGTTCATGGAAGCCTAGGGTCCGCTTGGCCACTAATTCCAGGTTTAGGAGTAGGCACTAGTTTTACTAAAGCGACTGCCATCTGACCTTCCAACCCAGAGGGTAAACCAGGCCTTATTGGGATTAGTTCGGTTTCCTCATGATGTTTTCCTTCACCGAAAAGCGACTGGTAAATATCAAATGATATTTCGTACTTCAGCTCCGAAAAACTCATTGGTACGAGCCGGGGTTTGAACTTGGGACCTGATGTACAAAGCTATCACAAGTAAAACGCAAAATATTTGATATATACATTCCAATTTCGTTATAATATTATGTTACACTTGTGACTAAATAAATAGTAAATAAATATTACAGGACATTCTTACACAGATTTACTGAGCCCCACGGAAAGCTCAAGAAGGCTTGTGTTGTGGGTACTCAGCCAACAATATATATTATATACAAATACTTAAATACATATATAAAACACCCATGACTCAGGAACCGATAGCTCATCACACAAATAAACTAATGTTTTCTTATGGACTAGCTGCTTTTCCTCGAGACTTCGTTTGCGTAGAATACATATCTCGGTAAAACGTTATTTTCTGTTAAACTTAAACAATATTTGTACCACAAAACAATGTTGGAGGTAACACTGAAAAAAAATCGCATTTACCATTTAAAATATAAGTTGAAGACAGTTTGGTCTAGTGGGTGACACTGCCTATGAAGCCGTTGGTCCTGATGGGTACTAATCCCAGTAAGGGCATTAAATTTGTTCGATGAGCACAGATATTTGTTCCCGAGTCATGGGTGTTTTATATATCTATTATGTAAGTATTTGTACTCAGCCAACCGATATATATAAATCGGTGGCTGAGTACCCACAAGAAGACTTCTTGAGCTCACCGTGGGGTTCAGTCAATTAGTTAAAGTGTCCTATAATATTTAATTATTTAAGTATGGATTGATTTAACTCACTACGCATCCGCTGTACTGAAACGTCTATTAAATATCAGTGAGTGAGACCTGCGTAGAATATTTAATCAAAATACGATTCTTAACGCCACATTGCTGTCTGTCTGACAGCGTGCTTGGCTCGTGCGCGTGCGGCAATAGTATTTCGTTACACAACTGTGTCAATAGAGATCTGTGAGGTTAGAGATTACTTTACTGTTACCGAGTGCCACTTCACTATTTTATCGGTAATACTTGAATTCTTCAGTGCAGTGAAGAAATGACAGCAGTACTTCGTTTGTTAGATACCTTTTTTGTATAGTTAATTCTTAATCTTAGTCTATATATGTTTCATAAGTTACGGATTTAAGGATTAAATAATTAAATCATACGATTCAGAAACAAGATTACTTGAATTTTACTTTATATAAATTACAAAGTGTCCTCTAGACCAGATAGAATTCCCTTAATACGTCGCAAATACTCAAAAGAAGGTCATAAGTTTTGTAATAATAACAAAGTTCCTTTTTTTCGCTATAACGTATACGTCTTACATTTGTATTTTTTTTTATAAAACTAACGAAAATTTCTAAATTCGCTAGCGGTTCGCCCATCCTTACCTGAGCCGCCATGATTAAATTTAATCGAGTAGCACTTAAAACTTGGCGCCCCCTTAACAAATTTAGCTACACAACAAATGAATACAGGTATTTCATTTTTCATTTGCGCTTGTGCCATACGGACAGACGAACTAGAAGCTTTTTTTTAACCATTTTGGTTACGAAAAAAGCGTAGGGATGTAACATACGCTATACCGTTATTTATGTACCAAGATGGATGCGCAGATAATGAGGCGACGCATCACATAACCGTAAAACAGATAGATAACGAGCTTAATTGGTGATGAGTCTCGCTGCGCCCAACAGACGCGCCTAGAAAGGCAATGTCCCCGATATGATAACAATCAATGATAATACGAGTATGTGACATACCTGTATATGGATAGATCTGGCGAATAATCTTTTCAATTGTGTTTCGGATAAGATACATCGGAAAATTCCTTTTTATTTTAGTAACAAGATGAGACAAGTCATATTTTAATCGTTGAAATAATAGGAGTGCGCGCAACAGTGAACATTTTTTTTTTATTGCCTAACTAGGTGTCCCCCTACTGGACAAAGGCCTCTGCCCGTACTTTCCACGACTCCCGATTTTGTGCATCCGTCGACTAGTTTTTGAAGGCATCAAGATCGTCCCGCGATCTCCCTCTGGGCCGGCGCCCTTTTCAATCACGCATTTTGATAATATAATGTATTAAACGTCCCTAGTAACAGGTGTGGTTTGAGTGCCTCTATTTAGTTTTTTACGATAAAAATCGAAGGATATTGTCACGTCGACGCGTATATATGTATAATATATATTGATTATTTTATGTATGACGATGCTTATTTTTTTACAAAATAGTACAATTAAAAACGTTAGCCAGCCTTGCATACAAAGGCAATATTTTTTTGGCTACATAATTGTTTCTTCCGTTTTTCCTAATCAGACTATGATATCGAATCCGCCCTTAAACAGTGCCCCACTATTTTTGTAATGTGTAAAAATTTTTGTAAAAGTGTATACTTTGTCATAGCCTATATGTTTGTTGTAACATACAATGATTCATTCCGTAGCGAAATTATTATCAAATAGCTAAATTAGCGTAAACATACCGTTTATCAGACCATCCTATGTTTGTCCTACGGAGTCACGTTCTGTTGTTGACAGCATAATATTGTAATGATCGTTCTTGGTTGTTAGTGCATTAATATATATATACACTTTTTCATCCTATGCCAATAGCTAAAAGGTGAAAACTGTATACATATTTCTGTCTACTGTGTCTCTCAACTGTACATACTTGAGATACATATAGTACAAGACTTAAATTAACTTGACGTTTCGATACACTGAGACTTTGAGGGTCAGTTTACTGATTACTAAGGCTCTAGTGTAAGTTTCTTTTGACGTAAAAAAACGCGTAAGTGATAATGTTATTTATATGGGTAACTCTAACGCGATGGTGACGTTTTGTTACTTTAAAAACTTACATATAACTAAAACTTTTTTATAAGTAAGTTCGGGGTCAATAGAAAAGGAAAATAATATAAACAAATCCATTGACCTTCCTAGCTTCGCAATTTCATAATTTAAAAAAAGCATAGTTTCATTGTTAATGTATACACATACATTTATTACTTACACTGTTTATCTCAAATATGCGATATTATATTTCGATGCTTATACATACTTATATTTGTTTACCTTCGTCGAGTAACTGCGAAAACCATTGTTCACGATATTAGATTCCCCGTATATGTCTAGATAAAGACATAATCCTAAAAAGGCTTGATGTAATGTGTTTCCTATATTGAATAAAATATAAGCTATATCCATTCTTGGACAAATACTTAGCAATGACATCCTATAACTCAATCAATACTCTAAGTAATAATTTTATGATTATTATAGAAAATTGGTTATGCGTTCTACATCGGGTTTAGGGTTCCGTATCCGAAGGGAACTCCGCTGCCGGCCGTCCGTCTGCTTGTCTAGCACCAGGCAAATAAATAAATAATTATTATAGGATATTCGTACACAAATTGACTGAGCCCCACGGTAAGCTCAAGAACGCTTGTGTTGTGGGTACTCAGCCAACGATATATAGGTATAATATACAAATACTTAAATACATATATATAGCACCCATGACTCAGAAACAAATATCTGCGCTCATCACGCTAATAAATACCCTTACTGGGATTTGAACCCAGGACAATCAGATTCATAGGCCACAAGGCCAAACCTATCGTCGTTTACAGTTTTGTTCCTATCTCACATTTTGGTAATGCATGTTAGAAACATTTAATGTTTGAAATTGACCTTGACTTTAATTATAG
Organism: Grapholita molesta; assembly: GCA_022674325.2. Lineage (NCBI taxonomy): Eukaryota > Metazoa > Arthropoda > Insecta > Lepidoptera > Tortricidae > Grapholita > Grapholita molesta. The sequence goes on from CP053130.2 coordinate 1,962,700, forward strand.
CACCTAAAGGTTATCACACTGTGTACCTAGAGTGAGTAATCCAAAATTGACACCCACAATTACTGCGACCTCAGTGTTGCTCAATGCACATGCCTACTGTCAGTGTTGGATGAATATGTATAGGAATATTTATAAGATCAAAGATGGCGTCTATTTGTTGATGGTACTGAGTATAGCTACTGACCTTTTGTAGTGTAATTATGTCCTATAACATTATCCTGAGGCATAGACATACTATTTAACTAGACGAGGCGGAATAATACAAATTGTTCCAATTCATGACCAAATGCAGGCTTGATAATCTTGTATCACGTTTTTTATAACACCCGATAGACTTGTAACTGTTAAAAACAAATATGCATTTACGATAAAGCATCAAAGGCAATTCAATTAACGGAACGTCACCGCAAAACGTTTGTGATGAAACATGGGAAGTGCATTTTCAGTCACACTTAACACTGTACACTGTATAGCCACATACTGCACACGCTATGTATAAACCAATTTGATTTCTTGGCTTGACAACTTGACAAATCCCACTCGGTTTTATCTCGGCCACGGTGTAAGGTCCGGCGAAATGTCACTGTCACTACCAAGCATGGTGCTTACCTTCGGAGCCAGCACCGGAGTCCGATCTTATGTCCGATCTACCGTCCGTTACTATACACAAGTCCGTCGAGATGTCACAGGATCCGGTTTGACAAAATGTCATTAATGTAGACCCACTTTAAGGGGCTGTGCCACCTAATTACTGAAAAAGCTACTTCGGAAATCGTAATAGACATGGGAGAAAGACCCTGCAAAGAGACTCAGAGATGCCAGAGGAGATCGAAGAGCTGGCAGCAACTTCGATCAGCGCATCACGAGGAAATGGTACCAGCGTCTTCAGTAGCATGCCGCCAAGGCCTTTTATAGCTTTATATATTTGAATTTTATTGTTAGTTTTAATTATATTTGTTTTTCTACGTATTTAGTTGTTGTTAAACAGAGAATGAAAATAGTTTTTCCATGTTCTTTGAATAGTCTTTCTTTCTTATTCGCGTTGTCCCAGCATTTTGTCACGGCTCTTAGGAGCCAAGCGAATCACTTGGGAACTCTATAGTCCCAGGAATTATTGGCCCGGCTGCCTCGCGATATTCTCCTTCACCGAGAAACAACCGGTAAATATTTAATTATATTGCGTACATAAGTTCCGAAAAACTCATTGTACAGCCGGGGTTTGAAACTTTGAAACCGCGACCTCAATTGCAAGTCACACACTCTTACCGCTAGGCCACCAGCGCAACGTTTTTAGGTGTAAGTAATATTTTTAAATTGTGATACGATCTTAATTTTGATACAGGCCGTGGCCGTGGTGTTATTTAGCGTCTCATTCGCACTTTATCTTTGTAGCATATTCAGTAACAATATTATAATTGTGCAGTCAAGGTCAGATATATCGGTACGGCTAATGTTCCAAAATGTGTACATATACTTGCTCTTTATTATCTCAATATTTAGGTTCACGTATACATATTTTGGCAATTTAGATGTATCGATATATTTTAGTCAAACTTGCCAAATCTATCAATATTTACAGCCTTACTGCGGTCATTATGTAGATACCAATGTATTTGAAGCTGTTTGTACTTATAGTATACCTCTATTACCCAAGTCAGCCATCCAAAAAGGTCAGATCGTTAATTTGGATACCGCCTTTGCACTTATTAATTTCCTATAATTATCAAACATTTAAAAAATGTTTTAATAACATTACTGGCAGTATGTTGCAACAACACGACAGTAACGACCATATTTGTATACATTAATATATCAGCTAAACGCCACAGGCAATGAAGCTTAATAATCTGTACTTCCCAATAGCTTCCCGGTGCTTGTTTATCTTTAAAAAAAGTGTTAGCATATTTAAATCATGACACCTGGAGACCTTATCATCAGCACATATTTATATTATTGTGTATATTTTGAAACCAAAATAACTATATAATATATATATATATATTTTGTTTTAACTTTTGATGTCGAATTATTGGAATTTGGAAATTAGAGTAAAGGACACAATTCAGTTAAGAAAGCATATCTAATGTGTTGTTAACTTCGTTCTTAACAGTCAGATTTGGACTTGTAAGTAATTATATTTATTTTTTCTTTGGCTGTGTTAGATATGTTTTCTTATAGAATAACGCATTTTTATGCAATATGTTTAAGATATGTTTTGTAATAATGTTTTGAAAAAATAAGTCCCGCTGAGTTTCTTGCCGGTCATGAAAGTCAAAATGCTTCTCGGGTCAGAGGCGTAGGGTTAGAAACGGTGTAGTTTTTATTTTTCTTCTTTTGTATACTCGACGTGTAAAAGTGCCCTTGTGGCCTACTTACTGAATAAACGTTTGAGTTTGAGTTTGAATAGGTAACGTGATACAGGTGAAAAACATAGGTAAAGGACCTGGTCTATGTCGTAATAATGTCGTGTCTGTACACGCATGTTGGAGATCTATGTAGGTACCCGTTACCCGTGGTAAACTGTATCTAGATTACCACGGCTTACGCCTTGCTAGAACTGGCTCATTCCTTGTCCATAGAATTAGCGCCTAGGCCTAACCGCTTAACCTACATAGCAGATTTTTCACAATAAATAGGTACCTAGTTTATATACCGTGAGAAGGGATTTTTGGAAATTTCACCATTAAGGGGGTGGAAATTTTGTATGGGGATTGTGTAAAATTTAAAGCGAGAAACTTGAAATTTTGTGTAAACACTCCTTATTCAAAGACAAGAAAATTAATTTCAGCGTTTTTTGAAATTCATCCCCTAAGGGGTCAGAAAGTTGTTTCTTCTGCGCGTTGCCGCGGCCAAAAGCTAATACTTAATGTGACGGCACCAACAACTGCTGAACATTAGTGCTTATTTCAAAGGAGTTAAGTGTTGTGCTTTTGTTGGGACATATTCAATTTATAACTTAATGATTTTTGAAATAAGAACTAAGTGTTCATCATTGGTGCCTGTCATCTTAAAGTGTCCGACATTAGTGCCATTACCTTATATAATATGAACAACATGTCTAAATACTGTAGTTACTCCATTTGTTACTGTTAATGTATGTACTGGCATCAATACACGAGAACCTAGTATTTAACGGAAATAAGAAACTCGATGTACACGTCATTGGATTCGTATAAAATCGGTTTGTTGATAAACGGCCGTGCGGTGTTTTATAGTTCAGACGACATTGGTTTTTCTCATGATCTGTTCTGTTACGCTCAGTAAATTCTTTGATGCAAGGTTAACAGTTACTGTTATACTATGCTGATACGAAATGTTTTTGCTTTGCTAAGTACTTTGGTGTTTCTTGACTATATCTATTTTACTAATAATAATTTACGTAACTATACATATATCTATCGATGTCAGTTCATTGAGCTTTAAGGTACGAGAATTGTTAACCCAATTGTCAATGTTAATTTATTTACATTGAATAAGCATATTAATTACACAGTTAAACTAGGAATACATATGGCTCAATAAACCCTGTAAGGGCCCACAATACCTACTCCACAGTCAACACACACCCCAACCAAAACCTAACAACACTCCACACGAAACGCGGGAGGTTTTAGTCCGTAGGCGATTGGGCACCAATACCAGTTGAGTCGGGTCCGTACCTGAGTATTTCCTCCCTCATCGCAAAAAATAACTGTATGGGCCTGTACCGCTTCCAAAATTTTCAATAGCTCTTATCACAGTATTGACTACTATAAGAGTGCGTTTTAAAACCATAGGTCCATCAAAACTTCGGTTTCCGCATTTAGTTCGTACGGAACGAAATAAAGCAGTAACGGAATATTGAATTTCGATGTTCAGGAAAATCTGCTAGTTCCCAGAATCAAAACAACTTAGACAACAGAAACATCAACATGTGATTCTAGACTCCTGCTATGTAATCAAGTCTAGATCTTTCTCAGAATTCACGGAATTCCTAGCAAATCGCTTCAGTGTAACAATCACATTGTGAATGGAGCAAGAAATCATTGTCCACTTACAATTATAGACTGCCCTGTCTCAATCAACGAAGCAAAAAGTTCACTTTTGCAACTAATTGAACTTTGCAGTTTTAATTGTATGTGTGAATGGATTCATTATTTTGAAAGTTACACGGTAATTAATAACTTGGGTATTTTATTACTTCCTCGATATAATCTTACTAAATCGTGTAACTGACTCACAAAATGTCTTTAAATTTTTATTGCAGACTCTTGCAGTAATATTGACGTTTTGACTTCGGAATAGTGATTAGAGATTACGTAGAAAACAAATCGAAGAGACAATATATTATCGTGTCAAACAAAATAAGTGTCAAAGACAAAATAGTGAGAAGTAACTTAAATAGGACAAAAGTTACCTCGAGATTTATACTGAAGGTCTACTTACCGAGAAAATCGAAATTCGAAAATTGTCTATCTATCGCTCTTGCAAGTTGTTTATCGTACAATAATCCCTGGACTAGTGTCATATATAATTAGAATGAATAATATTATAATTAGATAATACCTAGCCTTGTTTCAAAGTTTACCTTGTTTTTAGCTTCAATTAAAAGGTAATTCAATCTTAAGTCGCGATAGACCCGTTCTATAGTTTTTAGTACTCATATATTAAAAAGCGACATTAACAGCTATTGCAAAAACTGAAGGTACGTTACAAAATAAATTATTTTATTATGCAATACGACGACGAAAATAACATTAAATTTTTAATTTTAATAACACTTAGGAAACTACATCCGCTTCAAATTATTCCAATTTAAAATAATTACCTTATTTTGCAACGAAATGTTTAACGGAGTTTAAACAAGAATGTCAGGAAAATTCAATAAATAGGTAAGTAGTTATTTAGTTAGCGTGCTACATTATTTCCGAGCTTTCTCTTCCTGCAGCGATAACATATATAATATAACAATGCAGTGTTCGGTGTGAGCACGTTCTTAATAATACGTCATATTAAAGTTAGTGTTTCCCAGGCTAGTTCACACGTTATATGTATTAGGAAATATACTTCCTATGCCATTGTGTTTACCTTTGTTCATTTACATATCCAATACCTGTAAATCGCCGTCGTGTTTATATATATTTTTGTTTCTTTTCTATATTTATTATTCCTACCACAATAAGTAAAGATTCAAATAAATGATTATTGTAATCCGATCCGTTTTACTGTACAGAATTAAATATCTATTGTATTATATGTTCCGTTGCAATAATAGGAATTATAGGTCAGGATTTATTTGTGTGATGAGCACAGATGTGACTGAGTCACGGGTGTTTTCTATGTATTTAAGTATTTATATATATCTATCTATTATATATATCTTCGTCTAGTACAACACAAGAAGCCTTATTGAGCTTACCGTAGGGCTAGGTCGATTTGTGTAAGATTGTCCCGAAATCTTTATTTATTTATAGGTAAAACTTAACTAAAGGTAACTTATCTATTTAGTTGTACAGATAATTCATATGGAACTTACGTCAAAATTTGAATATATAACGCCGACGCGCGTGTATGTACACACGTTACTACTAGAGAGGCCAGGTGCTTTAGCTAAGTTTTTCCATTATGTACGTTTAGTTATTTATTTTAAGAATGACAATTTATGTACCTCGACAAACAAGGTATGTTAAATATATCTACCTTTCATAATGTTAAAGAGTACTGTTATAAAATTTGTAATTATCCTAAAAAATGGTGAACACTTTTATCGCCATTAGTTAAGTGAAGACATATCGAGTTAAAATATTTCTTTTGTAAAAGTAAATATTTATCGTGTTTAGGAAATGTACTAATTTACTGATATTTACATCTCGGATCTGTGATGAAAATAGATCATAGGCGCCGACTTTTATTATTGTTGGCGGGAATCGACAATCTGATCCGATCCAGTCGAATTATACAAAGTAACCGATAATAGTACTTTGTTATTATGCTGGGAATAAAATAATAACAGTAGAACAATATATCCATCTCTTTCCACGCTTTTCCTTTTAAGGTACATTTAAAAGGAAAAGCATAAATATGCCAGTGTCATGGGAATATGCCTCAAGCGTTCTTTTTATAACCGTTCCGAAGATTAAGTTTTTATTTATATAAATAATAATTTAACTTATTTTATCTACGTACATATTATAAGTGCTCTAAAATGCGTCCAGAAACCGTAGGCAATGACCAGCATTACCAACCATCAGAAATCAATGGAGATGTAATGTTAACATTACCTACTGAAATCAGTAGGTTATGAGTTTAAATTTGGAACAGCTATCTATTCTAGTATCTATAGATATTAAAACAGTCATTGATACGAAACGCCAATTCATTATATTTTTTTAAGAGTGACGTGTTAACGAGTGACCATAGAATATTGAGTTCATTCGCTTGTCTATGGTTTAAATTTTTTTTTGACTGAGATACGAAATACGCAACGCCGCCATTCCAAGCAGTCATTTGTTTTGTTCGTTGACTTTTTAATGTTTACAAGTAACACTAGTAATAATGCAGGTCGTTTCCCTACGGTTCCTGAACCCACCTTAAAACACTTATGATATGTGTGTAGATGAAGTAGTGTATGCAACTATACATAATTAGGCATTACAACAATCGTGTGATATTATTATGAAACTCGCTTTCGGCTCGTTTCATAAACCCACACTCTTGTTGTAATGCCCTTCATTATGTACAGATACATAAAACTACTATTATTGTAGTATTTATATACATAGTTTTAATTTAGTTTTATATATAACTTAATCACTTTTATTATTTCCCTAGATTGTAATATATCTTTAGGATTTAACTTTTTAGCGTATGAAAAAGATAGTGTGATTCTCTTTCTAATGTGCTCTAAGTGAGACACATTTTGGCCAAACTATACAAGTAATACAGAGTTAGAAATTAGCGGCACCTTGAATGGCATTATAATAACATACCTATTCTTATTTTAAAAAACATCACAAAAGTAGATATTTATTCTTTAATAATTGGTATACGCTCACCGCTTTATAAAACACTTGAAACCATATTGAATCAACACTCCAGCCATGTCTAAAGAACACTTAAGACAACATAAGAGATATTTAGTAGGTATAAAGTAGACTTAACTGTAAGTATATAATATATTCTTTTTTTATTCTTACGTTGTCTGGAGTTCTCTTAAACTGTATTTGATATATTTTCTGAATGCATGTTTTGACATTTGATGTATTTCGTCTCTATAGGTTTCCAATATACATATATATCTTCGCAGATCAGAAATGTTAGTGTTAATAAGGTAGTTTGTTTACTTGCAAGTGCTAAATTAGAAACTATTTTTTTTATCGGTGGTTTTTTTTTGACAAAATTCGAATAAGAACGTATGGTATTGTCATGTCACAAAATTGAAAAAATCAAGCATTAATTTTATTGATCAACTTACTTTTTTTTGCGATATCAGTTACATTTTAGACTGTGTCACAGGTAATCAATACGTGTACAGCCTTGGCCAAAAGTATTGAAGCCACACTTTTTTTCTTCTAACTCTAAAACCCATTTCTTTTTAAATGCAGTTAAACGATTGCATGAAATTGGGGAGGCCTGTGTCCAGCGGTTGAGTTCGATAGGCTGATGATGATGATGACGCATTTTTGTGATATTTCAAACCTTAACATAACAAGATTCAGTTAATAATACTTAAAAGTATTTATAAAATAAGAAAACAAAAAGCACCAAAAATTCAGACCTACAATGAAGCGACTGATTGCAAATTTTCTATGTATTACCAGTCACCGCAACGACCAAAACCTAATCAGTTTAATCGTTTAATAAAGTTATTTGTTATGCAAGACTGCAAAGTGGTTATTTGGCGCTAGTGTTGAAATTGAAAGCTGAGCAAGCGAAGGAAGGTAAGATTGAACCATGAGCGAAGCGAATGGTTCAAAGATAGATTCCTGAGTGTAGCGAGGCTTTCAAGACACGAGACGCCAAATAATTTTGCAGTCATGCGGAACACACAATTTTTCACCTCACTACAGCGAGGAAAATTCGAGCGGCAAGAAAAACAAGAAAACAAAACTTATCGCGTGATTTTTCAGGGAAATCATATCGGCATCGCTACTAGAATCATTCATTTTTATAGTTTAAACGTTGAGTTCAAAGAGCTTAGCACAGGACAAATTCGACAAATTAACGTGATTTGTGATAACTTGTAAAAAATTTTTTTCGGTTGCGTTCAGAAATTACAATAGTATGTAAACCTATATTTCAATTTCTTTATCAAATAAACATTGAAATCGTGTTTTATTTAATGGATTAATTAGTTAAAATATGTTAATTAAACTGAAATACTAACAAAAACCTAACCTTAAAAAAATAAAACAAGATTACAAATAGGCACCTATGTATACTGTATAATAAAACCTATTTGACATAAAATAAAGTGTAGGTAAAAATAAAAAAGTTAAAAATCTGTAATCAATCTGATAGGTTATTATCTATGGTTATTATGAACTCACCGCGGTACTGCGAACATCGAAGTTCGTATATTGCAAGCATCTTTCTCTTTTACTCCAATGAAAGTGACAGAGACAATCGTCCGAAATTTACGAATATCGTTGTTCGCGGTAGCACCGCTGATCTGAGAGCCAATAGCAAACATCAAAGTTCGAAAATTTCGTGTATCTTTCTCTTTTACTCGTTTGCGAATTTTGATTTTCGCGGTATTCTGTTATTGTTGTCAATGGTCTAATATAAAACCTATTTGACATAAAATAAAGTGTAGGTAAATATAAAAAAGTTAAAAATCTGTAATCAAAAACATGTTTCTGATAGGTTATTATCTATGGTTATTATGAACTCTCCGCGGTACTGCGAACATCGAAGTTCGTATATTGCAAGCATCTTTCTCTTTTACTCCAATGAAAGTGACAGAGACAATCGTCCGAAATTTTTCGAATATCGTTTTTCGCGGTAGCGCGCCAGTTACGTGTTGAAGGAGTTTTATACTTAAAAAAGTTACATGCACCACAGAGAATTACAATCATCGGCTTCGAAATTCGAATGACTTTTGCACGCTAGCGGATAAAATAGGCTTTTCCACGCAGATTTCGCGCTATAAACTAAGGTTTTCCGAGCGAGTGAGGTGAAAAAAGAATTGTCATCAGAAAAGATGTAAATACTATATTAAATTTTCGAGTTTTCATACAAAAAGCATGGGTGCTCAATACTTTTGGCCAAGGCTTGTCACAGGACTGATATGTGTATATTGTGTATTAAAATGATAAGTATATTATGTAAATGGATAAAGAAAATATAAATTCATCAAAATGTAACATTGTCGGCATAATAAATCCTATGACCCAATATACAATGTAGTTGACACAGTAATCTGTACTTTTTCATAAATAAAAGTACCCAACGAAAGTTGTTTGTAAACAATATAATTATATTTTCAGGGAAGTAAACACCAAACAAGAAAATCGATGTTAAAATTTTACAGCAAACGGATGCACGTGGCAACCCGCCAAAAAGGTGATAAGGCGGTTAGCGGGATTTTATTGACATTTTAGCAAAAAACAGACGCAAAGGGAGCTTTGATGGACGTCGTCGGAACGTTTTTGTACGGAATTCGAGACTTGTTTACCCTATCGTGTGAACAACGTCTATTGACGTCGCCACATAAGGCGTTGTATCATCAAGCTGTTTATAGCTTATTGCTGATAGGCCTCCCGTCGTGTACGACACTTTTCTTAGACCTGAGCTAACCTCATTCAGAAGTAATAGTTAATTCTACTTAATGGAAAGCACTACAAATACTACTTCAGCCAAGGACGTCCATGGTTGAACATGGGCCTGTCTCCAGTGTACACACAGCAACACTCTTAGCTGTACATTGGTGGACCTTATTATATAATATGATATTATATTATATTATATAACTGACGACCGGTCTGGCCTAGTGGGTAGTGACCCTGCCTATGAAGCCGATGGTCCTGGGTTCGATTCCCAGCTAAGGCATTTATTTGTGTGATGAGCACAGATATTTGTTTCTGGGTCATGGGTGTTTTCTATGTATTTAAGTATTTATATGTATCTATCTATTATATATCGTCGTCTAGTACCTACAACACAAGCCTTTCTGAGCTTACCGTAGGACTAGGTTGATTTGTGTAAGATTGTCCCGAAATATTTATTTATTTATTTTTATTTATTTATTATTTATAAGGCATAAGGTCCACCGATGTACAGCTAAGAGTGTTGCTGTGTGTACCCCGGTGATTTCTGGTCGTAGTTTTGGGACGACACCTTCCTAATAAATAATTTAATTTAACTTTGCCGCGTGTTGTTACGTCGAGGTAGTAAAATCGAAAAGACTTAAAAGATAGGCACTATGAACATGACTAAAGTACACTCGACGTTAGTGACGTAATAACTCACGTATGTGCTTACTTTTACTTTTATTTATCTTCATGACGTCATGTATATGTGTCAAAAAACGTGGAAAGATTTGGCATGAACAATTTCGATAAAGCCGAGTAAATACTTTGTTATCTTACCTATTCCTGGCAGTTATAGAAGTGTATTAACAAATAAAACATGATTTTACGGCTGATATTTAAGGAAAACCCGCCGTGTAGTAGCTGACTAGAATGGTAACAGCCCATCTCCTGCGGGTGTCGTAAGAGGCGACAAAGGAAAAATACTGACGGATAGGCAGCAGCGTTCGTCAAAACTTAATCTACAGCTACGGCAACGCGCCTTGCCAACCGTTGCGACTATCTATGGTATCAAGATGATACAAATCATATTTGTGGGAGGCCTATGCCCAGCAGTGGACGAGATACTGCTGAAATAATGATGATTTAAGGAGACTTGGTTCAACAGATCGCTGTCTAAAATATAATTTATAAACCTATCATAAATTGTAACAACTACTTTCGTTTACAATTTTATTTTCAACAACTTACTAAATTTTTCGAAAGAACAATGAAGTATGTATAGGCGATAAACTTAACTGAAAAACCATGTCTATGTAGTTGTGAAGAGAATTATTATGGAACTTACGTCAATATTTGTATAGACAGGTTACTACTACATAGACCAGGTGTTTAGCTAAGTTTTTCACCTATAACGAGCTTCTTATACAAAGACTTAGGGTAATTCCACCATGTCTCATATATTAAAATGCAAAGTTATTGCAGTTATAGATGTGCTAAATAGTAAACAAAGTCGATCGATAAACTCGTGTAAAAAACAATTCGACTTCTTCCCAATCAAAATTACGTGTTAAACTATTCTCTGCGATAAAATTCCAACGAATTCACAAGACAAAGGAAAGCAAATGCATATTTATGTACACGCATGACTGGTTTAAAAGCAAAAAGTGCATGCGCCGTCAATAGTTAGAGAGATAGTGATTACGGACGGTGTAATTATTCAAGAAATATTGAATCATAAGCCGTTAAAAAATCTCGAAATTCCAGAAGCAATGCCATTGAAGATTTTTCACTAAATAGAAGAAAAACTGTAAGCGAAAATACTAAATATAGTAGTGTAGTATCAGGAGAATCACAAAAATATGTGATTTTTGCGGATAATAAGTTAGAAAAAAAGAAAAGTTATTTTGGAAAGAGTAGTTTGAGAACGAGTGACGAAAGTTTAGAACGGTTCATTGTTTTTGGCAATACTGATGGCAAAAGGTCACGTGTCCCTAATATTATGACAATAACGTTCATATACCGGCTGACTAGAATAGCTGCACCCCATCTCCTCCCGCGGGTGTCGTAAGAGGCGACAAAGGGAAAAATCTTACGGACGGGCAGCAGCGTCCGTCGAAACTTAATCTACAGCTACTGCGGTCTCCAAGCCGCCTGCCAAGCGTGGCGACTATGGCAACCACCCCCAAGATGATACAAGTCATATTTGTGGGAGGCCTGGCTTTTCCTCGCGGCTTCGTCGGCCTGCCGCCATGCCCGTCTTTAAAGTATGGTTGCGGGATAAAATATATCCTTTTCCTTTCTCGTAGCTCAAACTCTCTCCATACCAAATGTCATCCCAATTAGTTCAGCGGTTTAAGCGTGAAGCGGTAACAGACAAGAAGACATGCGGAGTTACTTTCTCATTTATAATATTATATAGAAATATAAAATTAGCACATTATTAATCAGTAAATTAGTATGGATATATGTTTTTGCACTTTGGTAGTATAGATACTTTTGGCCTTAAGTGTACATAGTGTTATGTATATGATAGTACTTAACAACTTTCATTTGTTATAAAATTTTTGCATCACGTATCATGTTTTTTTATTTTATTTATTAGTTTATTACACAAAATGTTTGCACAGTTTGACTGTGGGATCTGAGTCTCAACTTACATCTAATATTATTTACAAATTCAATTATTAAACTAATATATTATTAATATAAAACTCAAATAATTGTGTCATGCTGGTTTTATATATTTGATTATCACCGGAAAGATATGAGTTTTTTTAGTGACGTTGTTTGTAAACTCTAACAAAAGATAACAATTTGATAGGAAAGAATAAGAATTTATTCTTTTTATCATTACAATAAATAACTGACGTAGAGTTCGTTCCTACACGTAAACCACATTTGTTTGTGTCAGTTTTAGTTTATGATATAGTAGACTTTTATCATTTTTTTTAATTTTTTACAGTATCATAACTATATGAAATTCGATTTACTATTTTATCTAATATATGCTTTTACTAAACTATCTCACTTTTGTCACAATTATCACTCTTCCAGACATAAGCTATTAGGTATTTTATCGTCGTCAGATTGCCGCTAGATACATATATCGGAGATACTATATCAACCAAACTCAAAATCATTTACAGTGCCATTCTATATATTTTTATCACGTAAATATGAGAATAGTTTCATTAACTAGGAAATGGTAAAAATGTAGAAACTTAATTAAGTACGATAAGACTAGTTCATTTTTTTTATGTATCCATACACTCAAAATGTTTTTACACTACCAAAGCTGTAACTTCTAACCTATTGTATTTATATTAAAGGTACATGTAAATATTGCTTATTATAAGTTCTTTGTAACATAATATTTAAATAAACCTCATAAACAATCTTATCGCTATATTTATCACTAAGCAGTGTCATAAAACAAGGAAGGTCATGGTTATATCACTTCCTTCCTAAATTCAGTTAATTAGCAATTGTTTCCCACATCTAAAAATCCCAGCACCATGAATCTCCAACTGAGTACAGTCATACTCAATTACGTAAAGGGCTCGAATGAGCAGAGGATTCGACAGTATCAAGTATTGAAAATGCAAAATGATTCGTAATGAAAAAGGAAATAATAACAAAATTCTGTGTATAAAAAATATACTTTATGTATACATTTACACAAAAGCGGTTTAGGTCGATTTGGACCATATCTAAACCTTAACCTTAATATGTTTACATCTATGTATTTTCATACGCGTAGTAACTGTAATATGAAAAAAAATGTCTCAGAGAGAAATATTCTCTCTAAGTAATAATATTTCGTGCGATATTTAAATCGAAAGAAAAATAGAAAAATGATCCAATGAAATAAGTATTTATGAAAAATTAAAGCATTGGTTAATAAACAAGTGGTTTTACTCCCTTCAAGAATTTTTGGATTTCAAAGAATAAATATTTATGTAAAATTTTGATAATGTGTAGTTTTTTAAAGATTTGAAATTTGAGCTTGATATTTTATGATGCAATGTGTACGTACTCATTAATCTTTAAAGTTATGCATATGTATATTTTTAATAATCGATTAATTTTAAAATTGTTAATACGTTTAGATCTGAAACTAAGAACAAATCAAATTATTTTTTATGAAATATTTTTGATTTGCTTTGGTTTTAAGTAAGTAAGGTTTTTATTTCAACTTTTAAGTTTAGATCTATTATTATTTTTGTAATAATAATAGATAATAAGTTTTTAAATTTCTATTTTTTTTTTCTTTAGTCTTATTGTTTACGTTGTATTTATCTGTAAATTGTTGGTTATTCTAAATAAATATATTACTTTTACAGTTTAGATCTTAACTAAATTTACCTTTACCTTTAAATTTACCTGTTTAAATAAAATTTTACCTTATAAGATATTGCGTGCTGGAACTCGGCGGATTGTGATGTTCTTTTTATGTATAGTAACACCTTTGTACCCACTCACTTTCATGCAATAAAGAATTATGAATTATGAATTAGTGGTTGTGGGTTCGAGTCCCGCTTCGAGTCAATTTTTTTCAATTTTTCTTTCAATTTAAATATCGAAGATATTCGCTAGCAAACGTTTATGCATAATAAAAAATAATTTCGTACGTACTTCAGATAAGAAAGCGTATGACAAGCAAAAGTAATCTAGCCACTCTGCGTCGCTGTAATTGATAGAGACTGTACTGACAGACATCACGGCCATGCGAGGAAATTAAGATTTTTTGTTGAGATTAACCAACCGCGACTGCTAAAGATACTTTTCATTTTTAAAGAAGCCAAGTACGATGACTATTAGATTTTAATGGTTCGTACGTCCGTCGACGTCAAATATATGTTTACACTTATTCATTTTAATCCTTTGTAATAAGGTGCAAAATAGTAAACATATCTTTGACGCTGACTGTACACAATGGTCATCCTAACAGGAATGACGTCAGATAATAAACAAAATTTAGTCCTAATTAAAAAAAAACTGTAAAGGTTTATTGAAATAACTCAAAGATTAAGTAACACACAAAAATGTTAATATGGTACTGAGATTTAAAAAAGTCAATGGACGTCACAGTAACTAAAAGATAGATGCGGGGCAAGTACTAAAATATTTATATATGTTACCTTAATATTGAGACAATAAGGCACATGTATACACGTTTTGGCGCCTTGGGCGTTTCGATATATTTGACAATCGTACAGATTCGATTCTTCGTCATGTTTATTAAAAAAAATATTATATAGCAACTATAAGTATGCACGTAGAAATGCAATATATCAATGTCGAAATAACCATTTCATTACTTATCTACGCTTTGATGTTTGAAGATGTGAATTACAGTTAAGTACAGAACTACAGTAAATACGAGTTATATACTCTAGGTGAAAGCCTTAGCTAAAGTACCTGGTCTTTGTTGTAGTAACGTATGTGTATGTTAGCGTTTTATATTCAAACTTTGACGTTATTTCCATAATTATTCTCTTCACAACTACATATACATAGACATGGTCCTTCAGTTAAGTTTTTCACCTATAACATTTTGTAAGGGGCTCTTCGAGCGGACACTGCAAATGTCAAATTTTGACTCTCATTTTTTACTTTTGTATAGCTTTTACTTGATTTTATTTTATCGTCATATCAGCCAAATTATGTCCACTGCTGGACATAGGTATCCCCCAAAAAGACGTGCGCCTTGCATGGCACAATCGCCACGCCTAGCAAGTGGATTGGCGATCGGTACGTTCCAACGCACTCCAGTGATGTCTCCCGGTGGTTTTGGCTGTCGTTTCAATCATCATATTTGCGATGAAAACGTCAGGATTCGACGCTGGGACCTCGGGCTTGATAGGCAAACTCGCTACAGACTGTCTAGACTAAGAGGCTGTCAACTATAGGCTGCTAGCTTTAACCACGACGGTGTTAGAGAAAATTCTAAATAACCTTTGGATGACAGGTATGGCCTAGTGGGTAGTGACCCTGCCTATGAAGCCAATGGTTCTGGGCTCAATTATCAATAAGGGCATTTATCAATATGACAAGCACAGAATTTGTTCCTGAGTCATGGGTGTTTTGTACATGTATTTAAGTAGTTGTATATTATATAATTTATATATAACGTTGGATGAGTACCCACATCACAAGCCTTAACGTGTGGCTCAGTCAATTTGTCTAACAATGTCCTGCAAAATATTTTTATTTATCATTATAACCTGATAGATTACAGACTTGAACTTGACTGGGGGCCGTGCCTCCAGATTACATGCTCTGTATAACAGTCACTGAGTTAATCACACTAACGACCTACTGTGCGTGTTAACCCTTCTCTCGCTTCGACACGCATTGAGGCTATAAAACAATTAACTTTATTCTATATGTGTCGCATGTGTAATATCAACGATATAGCTAAAAACTTAACTGAAGGACCATGTCTATGTAGTCGTGCAGAGAATTAATATGGAACTTATGTCAAAATTTGAATATAGAACGGCAACATGCGTGTAAAGACACGTTACTACTACATAGACAAAATGCTTTACCTAAATTTTTCACCTACACCATAGCTTACCAAGACAGCAACGTTGTCATTTCGCATGTGGATAAAATGGCAAGAAGCGAATTTCAAAACAAAAGACAATAATTTGATTTCTTCTTAATTGCATAGATGGCAGCACTATCTCTCATAAGTTACCTGCGCCAAAGATGACTGGATTCCTAAGATGTCCCACACTATTCTATACCCTACTTCACACCCATGTATGAAACGTAGGCCCATTCAATTTAAATTCATTCGAATGATGACAAGCATAATATTTATAGGGTGAACTATCTTAGGAACCTGGCCATCTTTGGCGCAAATATCATGTACCAAAATCCCTATGTGAAAGAAGTGCAAGCATATTCTGCATTCCTGTATAATAATGGTCAATGGCGCATAACTTTTAGAAAAAAAAACGATGGGTTCCCCCATATTGTGACTGGTTTAAGAGGTTAGGGCATTAGTCATTTACATCTGAGGGTGAATTCGGTCTCCAAGAGATGGACACTGAAGGAGATGTCATTATTTCTTAAAAGCCAAATAGTACTAGACCCTACTCATAGTATCGAGCAACCGGACAACTCTTACTATATCATTTATTTCAATGTATTTTACAATTTTTTTTAAAGCGTTTTGCTGAGGTTTTTTAATTTTTATATGGAACCCTAACAAAAGCTGGCCATTTAACAAATGAGCGTTGGTAATGGACTGGGTGCGCTCAGGGCCGTAGGATTTATTACAATTTACGAAATCTAATGAATTTTCTTTAAACTTACATTTTGACGATATCATCATCATCATCGATTACATATCACGATATATTTTGCCGAGTATCCGGCAAATGTTACAAACAAGTTCGCAATGCGGATCTAGTAAGGAAAAAAATCTGTCCTTTTTTACCTTATTTATACTCGTATTAGTGTTTTTTTTTAATACTATATTTCGCCAGAATCATCCATTCCAATAGACAAAAATACTGTCCCAGAGAATTCCATACACTTTTTCAATATCCTCTTTTGTGACCTCCATACAAAATATAAGGAAAAAAGTAGAAAAAAACTTGCTAGAAGTAAAAAAGAAGAGAAAAAAACATAAAATTAATATAAAATGCCAAATTAAAAAAAAAGGCTTAGGTACCTACACTAAACAGTAAACATACATTGTTTTCAATTTCTTTAATTACAGGCATTGTATAATTTATGGTATGTTTTGGTCGCATTTTATGATATTTTATTCTTAATAAGATCGCACTTCTAGCTGGACTTGAGGCATAGGCTTCGATGATCAGTTTGTATTAGGCGACCGGTACACTTGTTTTCACCGTTGTACTCGTAATACTTCTTTCATATTTGCCAGCACTCTGTTTTCATTTTCACACAATATTTCACAATTATAATGGCAATGGACCAATTAAACTTGCTCGGGTCATGCCCGTAACGGTCATGGGTTACCTTGGAATAGAAAAAAGGCTAAACTTTGTTGGATATATTTGTTACTTACATCGTTTTGTTCGTAAGAAAGTCTTGAGAACTTTGCAACTAATTATGGGAACTTAGCATGGAAGCTCGCAAACAAATAAGCATTTACGGCCATTACCGTTATATTAGTTATATGTATAAGTATATTTGTTGTATGTAGTTAATATTACACTCACTTTTAACCGCGATAGTAAAAGAAAACTTAGCTATTCCGCCAGCGCTAAGACTTTTATATCTTTTTGACCCGATTTAGGCTCTATAGAGATATATATATGTAGCAGTCCACATGGAAAGGTACCTTATGGGGTTTGGCGCTTACGCTATTGTTAATGACGCTTCAATACTAACGTGACACTTTGCAACGTAAGCGCCAAGCGTCCTAAGGTACCTTTCCATGTGGACTCCCACATATTTATAGCTCATCGCCCGGCGATGAACTAAGATCGCCCGGCTATGACATATATGTCTCATTTATTTACGAGGGATCGATTATCTTTTGTCCCTTGAAATAGCTGATAGCTCATAGCTTACTAGCTCGCGGTGGGACCAGTGCCTTACTCACCAGACTTGATTTGTAGTACTGGAATACTCCTACTGAGTTTACGCTCCCAGTGAGAGTGGAGGCGGTCTCAACCGAATTTAAATGTGCGTCAATGCCAATCCATTAAACTTGCTCTCATATTTTTGCAGGCATTAGTTCTCATCCTCCCGCCACAAAGAGAAATACTCAAATAAACATAACAAACCACTAAAGCTCAATACTTGCCCAGAGTATCCTTAGGAGATGCTGGGAATGTCTGACGTCCAGGAACGGAATCCATGCCGAAAAGTAAATCCTCCGTAACATTCTTTTCTCAAACGTGCAATGAAATTTAATATTGTCTTTACATTCCTTATAATAGACTCGGAAGTATGGTTTTTTGGGGGTCTGAAGGGGACGGAAATGGAATTTCATTAAATTGCAGGCCTCGGCCTGCAAAGTAACTTTTTCTCGACAATTATACATACAGAGGCAAAGATGGCGGGTATCATAGCAAACAGTTGATGTTAATTTCTAATACATTTCGATTTCATTGTTAGTTGTGATTTTGCAAATTTCATTCTTTGAAGCATTTATTTTATTTCATTGTATGTTTGAGAATAGCACTATACATGCCTCGTCGTGAAAACGGATTCCCGGCCTCGTATTACTATCCGGTATAAACCGTCTTGGCCGGAAATCCTCATTTTCCCGGCCTCTGACGTAATGTACTATATTATCTTATTTGCTACCTCGTTAAGGAATACACATCTGATTTTTTGACCATGCAGGCATACGATTTTTTGTTTCGACATAGAACAACTATTTATGGTAATTACTTATTTTCGAGAAACTTCTTAGTATTGAAGTACGTGGTTATTACAGACAACGACTGTTCGAAGGCATAATGAGGTATCCGACCCCAATTAGCAGCAAGTCGGACTTTGGAAAATACCAATCGATTTCTATTCTCGTAATAAACCATTCTGTTTTACCAATTTAACGTCCAATATGCAACAATATGTAAAAGTTTAAGCTTGTTTAGGTATAGTGGAGGCAGGGGTACATTGGGCAGTCATAACTAATAACAACGCCCTTAATTTACTAGATTATCTAATAAATAAACGTAAATAGCGAATATCGAGACATTTATGAAGTGGTGCCCAAGCCTGGGGAGTATGCATTGGGGAGTCGCGACTCCCCAATGCATACTCCCCAATTTAATTTGATACAATAGAGTGAATAAAAAAGACTATAAAACTATTTAGCTGAGAGGAGATGCGGATAATAGTATGTTGGTATAGCTTCGATTATTCATGACCTTTTGACGAGGAAGGCTTCTACTTTACCCCATATGTGACATTATCTATGAAAAGGGACCTTATTGTCGATGGCGCTTATGTCGTTGTTCAAGATGTTACTATACAAACGCAACGGGATTCGACGTAAGTGCCGTCGACAATAAGGTCCCTTTTCATAGATAATGTAATGACACATATTTCTGTCTTGGACTATTATTATTCGTTACGCATTTGTCAATTGCAGACTCTTTAAACTCATTCGACGATCGTTCCTGTAGTTTCCAACGATCTTATATCAACTTAATTATAACTTCTTATCCGTTTATTTTTAGCAAGTACAATATTAACAAACTACAATAACAATATTAATAAGACTATACATATTGTCCGCTACAACGATTTGTGCAGGTTCTACCTCTAATTAACTGTACAGTGTTAACAAACAAACTAAATAACCGTTTGATAAAGTATGATAAGGTTTATTGCAGACACGTCATCGTTACGTGGGCAGTGCTAGTGTGGTATGTAGACATTACCATTATTTACATCCTCCAAAGTCCGAAGTATGCACTGGGTTGGCTGGCTAGGATGTGTCCCTGAATGTCCTAGTATATTTACTTGGATCAAGGGTCGGCGACCTCGACTGCAACATCTATGAGCTGTTGAGAGTTGTGCCGTTCGCCGTTCTCTAGAATATTCTCCATGGAATTCTCGTTTTTGCTATGGAAACCAGTCGAAAATATTTCGTATTTTTTTATACAACGACAGTGGGAAACAAGCATACGGCCCGACTGGTGGTAAGCAGTTACCGTAGTCAATGGTAGCCTGCATTTCCAAAGGATTCACATGCGCGTTGCCTACCCTTTAAGAACCTATACACTCCTTTTTTGAAGAAACTCACACTGTAGTCCCTAGGGAAAACATCGGCAGGGAGTTCATTCCACAGCCGAAGCAAGAAGAAATTTCTTTTAGATCGCTTAGTGCGCGACTCTTTAGGCTCCAGACTGTGAGGATGAATGCACTGCCGACAGCGAGGAGTGCGGTGGCAGAAAATATGTACGGATCGTATGCAAGTCGGTATGAAAAAGCCCTGATGGCCGGTAAGACCATACGCCTTGCAATGAGGAGGTTGCGGATAAAACCCCGGCTCGTACCAATGAGTTTTTTGGAACTTATGTGCGAAATATCATTTGATTACCAGTCGCTTAGTTTGTTTACATTCTAATGCAGCAAATTAAATTATATGTAGGTAGTGTTACATGTACTAGTAAAACAGGTTCAATAGTTTCATATATTTTAAAAACAAAACTGCCGTACAACTGCCGCAAACATATGAATTGTATAGAAGCGGGTAACCCAAGTTTTATAACTGGCTAACCGACGCAGACGCAGTATCTGCGTCGGTTAATCAACGCGAACGGCTCGTGATTATGCTCCTCGTTAGGAAGTGAAACATGTCGAGCATATTCGACTTATAAAACGTGAGTTATCCACTTATATTTTTACATTTTGGATGTTTCATTCGAAGGTGAAGAACAACAATGTGAGGAAATCGGATCGGTCGGCAGTAGCTTTCGTAATAACTAGTGCTTAATTCAATTCCAGGGATTAGTTGTCAAGCGGACCCCAGGTTCCCATGAGCCGCGGCACAATGCTAAGACAATGCGAGGAAAACGACAACGGTTAACGTACCCTATAATGTACTAGCTCTTATGGGTTGGTCGTTTAATATCAAACGGACCGCGCACATGTTAGTACAAGATATGGATGGTAAACGTATGGCAAACACCTACTTGGCAAGTAATCGCATACAACTGAGCTGGTCAACCCCACTGCACCAGTTTGCCTTTGATCAAGTGGGTTTAAATGGAAGGTTTAATTATATTCCTTACTAGCGACCCGTCCCGGTGCACGGGTGCAATGCTGATATTAGTATTTCTCCACTATTTAATGGATGATTTTTATGCATATAAACCTTCATCGTCAATCACTCTATCTATTAACCCTTCTCCAGGCCCCACCAATTCGAATGGTTTTCTCAGAAATCCCAAACATATTCTAAATAGTTTTTTGGTTATTTATTTTAATTAGAGTAAATTTTTGGGATAGTCGAATCTAATATTGAACCTTAAAGTCGAATGCTTAAGTTGAAATTAAATTGACACGCATGTGGTCTACTGGTGGTACTATGCTTGGAAAAGGGTTAAAAAACCCCATCAAAATCCGTTGCGTAGTTTTAAAGATTTAAGCATACATAGGGGTATAGGGACAGAGAAACCGACTTCGGGAGACAGATAGAGACAGAGGGACAGCGAGCTATGTAGTGAAATTAGCATGTTTTGTTCTGCAACTTTTAAAAAACACTCGCATTCTGAATTTTATTGTTATCAAAAAAGTTAAATATTATTTTCAAAGTACACAATCCAACACGAAATTGACAGTGTGTTATTTATTGTTTGTTTTCACTTTTAAGAAACGTCAAATATCAAAGTAACGTCGCCCTCATACCACGAGATTATTACAATTGCGATTTTATCGTAATTATTGATAGGTACGTACACTGACTTTACGATTAAACTTTGAAGTCTAATAAGTTGTCAGTACTTTTTTAAGTCACAAAACAAAATTAAATCAGCAAAGTGTGTATTAGAATCGAGCCTTGAATTTGAAGCCCCATAGTCGGCGGCACGCGGTATAATACATAGATAGATAGATAGATAGAAATATTTATTCATGACACACACACACATAATAGAGTCACTGTCGCCGGAAACGGCGAGATGGACCAATAAATAAACATTATGGATTAGCTTACATAAAAATAAATTAGCCCCATTATACTTATACACATTTATATAATCCACATTTATTGAAATATAGAATGGAAACTATATAAATTTGAAAAACTCAGGCAAGTACATAAAAAATTTAAACATTGAACAATAAATTACGTTTTTCCAGCTGCAAAAAATACTTCAGTTTTAATTGTTTTCTTACCGTAAACTTGATTGCCAACTGTTCAAATGCACGTAGACACTCTCTAAACCATAAAAACACAATATATTTTTAAAAACTTAGCACCGTATCACACAGCTGCACTTTGTGAAAACTTTTTATTATATCGAAATTCGTTATTTGTTTTCCCGCCAAGCGCTAAGATGGCGACGTGCGCTCGAGACGGCGCGTACCACAAACTATTAACTTTTTTGCGCGGGAACGCGAACCGGCCAAAAGCAATAGCTCAAACAGCCAAGAAGTTTATTAAATGTGTTGTACATTTTCACGCGGTCATGTAATAATGCGTATGATTACATGATTTATTAACATAGGCATTGTTTTGTTTGATTAGAAGCTGTTATTACTATCATGTTAATATAATTTCTGTGAATATTACGTTTGTGAAAAAGGGCGCAATAATCAAGGCAAATCAAGTTTGTCAGTAACACAATAAAACAGTTTTTGGGACGTTGTTATGGAGAATTAGCGTAAGAAAAAGAGTATATGATGATTTGTCTACATGCTCTCTAAATAATGGGACGTCTATATTGACATAAGCATGCTGCCGTTTTCGTAAATTATAAAAACTGCCCGCCTTGTTGTAGTACACAAGTACACATGTAGTAAATACAGAGAAGAAATGTATGTAGGGCGGTTGCTTTAGACACCAAATGCCGAACCACAAAATAGGTTCTGTGGTTCGGCATTTCAATCAAGACTAGGTAAACCTGACTAAGCAAGGGCTCGCTGTGTTACTACGCTGTGCTGTACTCTGCTTGTGGACCTAAAAAAAGATACAGTTAACAGCAGAACTCCTAAGCAAACAAGATGTTTACAACTATCTTCCCATGCTCTTAGTCCCTTCATATTAAAGTTGTGTTAAAATCATTTGAAACACTTCAAGGGCTGAGCTACTTAAACAATGGACTGGACAAACCGTTTTTTTGCTTCGATAAAAACCTGAGGGCCGCTTAGCAAACACCGGCGCTACCGCGAAACACGATATTCGTAAATTTCGGACGATTGTCTTTGTCACTCTTATGATGCCTTAATTGGAGTAAAAGAGAAACATGTTCGAAATATACGAACTTCGATGTTCGCGGTACCGGGCCAGGACTTGGTGAAGACACATTTTTTACGAAAGCGATAGTCATCTGACCTAACAACCCAAAGGGAAAGGGACAGAGCTAATTCTGGGCCTTATTGAAAGAGCTGGTTCCCTCAATGTGTTCGTTGAAGTCCTTCTTCGAAATGCAAGTGGTATTTATCAAATTATACTTTGTGCTATAGTTTAGAGAAACTCAGAGCTCACGGATTGCCGAACGCGACCTCCAGTTCAATGTAAAATGTACTAAGCCAGTTTTATATTAGACCATAGACAACAATAACAGAATACCGCGAAAATCTAAATTCTCAAATGAGTAAAAGAGAAAGATACACGAATTTTTCGAACTTTGATGTTCGCTATTGGCCCTCAGATCAGCGGCGCTACCGCGAACAACGATATTCGTAAATTTCGGACGATTGTCTCTGTCACTCTCATGACACCCTTAATTGGAGTAAAAGAGAAAGACACCCGTAATATACGAACTTCGACGTTCGCGGTACCGGGCCAGACAACAAGTAAAACTGTAGAGATTATTTTATAGTTATCTCAGCTAACACAATATTGCAATAAGTCAGACCTAGTTTAGAAAATTCTCATGCTTATCGTCATTTTCTTGGAATCTGAAAGATTTATCTTATTTCCTTTGCTTGCGTGGAATACCCGCTATCTCGCAATAGCAACTTTAGATAGACGCATTCGGTAAATATGTGATGTAGTACATATACAACTTGATAAAAACAGTTTACGGTGACAAACTGATAAATATTATTCTAAAATCATCGGTATGATAACGCTAACATTTATTGTTTGTTTGAAACGAACAGAATGGAGTTAAAAAAGCGTACATTTAAAAATTATCGCGTGTTGCTAGCTTAACAGGCCATAAATGGGAAAAAATAAGTAGTTAGCAGCTACAAGGGAGCAAAGTTGGTATTTACTGAGTGAAACACATTCATCTCATTGCTGCGAGGAAATGACTAACTCTAAAACATTAAAATCCACTTCATATTATTAGTATAATTCAAAATCATTATTTAAAATTATAAATTAGATTAAAGGCAAAAAACATTAAATTATTTTTGGAAATTACTTTGCTCCGTGTGAACTGTGAATAAAATGTTTTTAAATAATAATAACGGACATCGGCTCGTTTCATAAACCCACACTCTTGTTGTAATGCCCTTCATTATGCACAGATACATTATCTACTATTACACTACACCTATGCTGCTACACCCTATTAGCGTCCATGTACATTTTTTTTTTGGGTTGCAAATAAAGTCCTCTTATCTCTTACCTACCTTCTGAATTATTTTTTATCGAAACCGACGCAGCCCGATCGACCCCATCGCCCACTGGATTTCACCAGTGCAAGATGCGTTCTCGAGGGTAGATGTGGAAACAATGGCGAGCTAGCTATATGTTTAAAGTCCAGTGACACGACAACAAGGGTAGACTTACCCTTGCACCCTAGGAGGAATAATGACTGGAGAACGCATCCGCGAGCGCCAAAGGGACAAAGATATTTTGGCTTTTATGACCCAAAATGAAACAATTCAATATAGTTTTGCTTTACAGGACATTCTTTATAACAAAAATATTAGCCTATTCTATATTAATTACCGCAACTTTGGTTGAAAACCCAAGAAAACTCCAATTGTATTTGTTTGTTCCCCTCCAACTTTGACAGTTCTGAAGGGACCAGTTTGGAGGGGAACAAAAACATGTGAAACTATGACAATGATGGACGAAAATAGCGCCATCTCTGCCATATCAATGGAAAGTTACATAAGACCATTCCTTTCCATCGTGGTATTATTACTAGCAGCTCCGTCTAGGTTATTGGTATGTCTATGGTAGTTAGCCTATCCTTTTCACACAATCGCCTTTTACATTTTGAATTGTCTATGCGCGTAACATGACACGGACAGAGGCAACATCCTCTTACCCTTTACATTTCATTAGTGTTGAAAGATGCTCTGGCCCGGTACCGCGAACATCGAAGTTGGTATATTTCGAGCATCTTTCTCTATTATTGCAATTAAGGCATCATGAGAGCGACAGAGATAATGGTCCGAAATTTACGGATACGGTTTCCGCGGTAGCGCCACTGGCTTCGCATACTAATCCCAAATAAGAACACCATTGTCCCGTGTTCGTACACGGGACAATGGTGACAGAGGACAGAGTTACAATAATTACATTTAGTAGTTTTATGTAATTCTTACTCCGCGTTTAGACATGCTGTCTTGTCACTCGCCTCGCTATTCGTCGAAACGTTCGACGAGACTTTGCCTATACAAAAACGTGATGCGAGGGACGAGAGGAAAGCGAGACGTCCGCGTACACATATGTGCTCGCGTTTCGCCTCGCCATTCGCCTCGCTACTCGCGCGAATGTGTGGCGGCAGCTTTTGGAATAAAGGAACAATCAACTGCTCCGGGCGAGACTCAAACTCGCGACTCTGGAACTCCCATCGCTCTATCAACTGAGCTACAGAGGCTTGCCCAGAGGCTGCGAATTTCTCCAACACTTAATTATATTACACAACACAAGCCTTCTTCAATTTAGCCTGATGATCCTCCTAGATATCCTGTAATATTTATGAGATGTAATAATATTTATAAGCCAGTATCCACTTTCAATTACTTAATTTGCAACCGTAGTTTCTGTAAATAGTTCCGTCCACTGTATAAACTAGTCGCACGCGCATGCCGCGACGCCGGCGCACGCGATTCGCGGTAATCTTCTAAATCTTCTTCCGGAGACAATTTAGCCACTAAGTGGCGACTAGAAAGCCTAGTCGATAGTGACTGCCAACGGAACTGTGGTCCCGGATTCGAATTCCGCTAAGGGCATTTATCTTGTGTAGTTCCCTTGGATAATGTTTCTGGGGTATGGAGGTTATTTATTAATTAAATTATCCTAACGTATCTATATGTCCACTGGAAGAACCTACAACACAAGCCATATTTAAATTACTGAACTGAACTAGGTTTAATTGGCAAAAATGTTCGGTAATATTTCATTATTAGAATTTAAATTAAAGGAATTTAAATTTAAATCGCGAAGCGTCTGGTTGATGTAACCGAAGAGCTGGCGGCTTCCTCGCACAACGTATCAGCATTGAGATACAACGAGGAAATGCCGCCAGCATCCTTGGTACAATGCCTCAAGGGCCTTTTTTAGATTTTATACTGTAACTAGTTAAGTACTTGTAGTTATCATAATACGATTGTAATTTCTGTAAATAAATGTATTAAAAAAATTAAAGGAAGAATGTCATTTAATATCTACCCGATCTAAAGCTAGTCACATCGATCGCTACAATGTATCCAAAACATCGGGCTGTGATTTAAGTTTAATAAACGCGATATTTCTTGATTTTAGTTGTTTTAATTACATACAAAAATATGCCAACTTGTTACTAGTGAAAACAGCGCACAAAAGATTTGCTCGATCGCTAAACTAGCATCTGATAGGCACAAGATCTTCAGAGAAAGTTAACATCAATTAGATAATAGAAAATAAGTAGGTAATTATGGATATCAGAGGGCCTCCCGCGAAAATCGAAAATTCGTAAAATTCTGACATTTCACGAAGCCTAAAAAGCCTTAAGTACCGGCGCGTTCTTTTTTTTTTCGAGACAAGCCGGTGTTATTATATGTATATGGGTACTCTTCTTCTTCATACAAAACCGCTAAATTGTTTGAAAGTTAGTCAAGTCGACAGAAATCAACGGTGCTACCGCGAAAAACGATATTCGTAAATTTCGGACGATTGTCTCTGTCACTCTCGTGACGTAAGGTGTGTATTTTTGTAAAGTTCTACTTTTGAGATTTTTTTACTTTTTAAAACTTATGGTTCAAAAGTTAGAGGGGGGCGGGACGCTTTTTTTACTTCTGAAGCGATAATTTCCGAAAATATTTACATCATCAAAAAATGATGTTAGTAAACCCCTATTAATTTTTAAATACCTATCCAACAATATATCACACGTTAGAATTAGAATGAAGAAAAAAAGTCACTCCCCACTTTACGTATATTGGCTAATAAAACATTTTTTTTCCACTTTTTATTTTACCACTTTGTCCGCGTGATTGATATACATATTACTACCAAATTTCAGCGTTCTAGTGCTAACGGTCACTGAGATTATCCGCGGACGGACGGACGTACGGAATTGACTCCGGAACCCTAAAAACTGGCCCGGTACCGCTAACATCGAAGTTTGTATATTTCGGGCATGTGAGTGACAGAGACAATCGTTCGAAATTTACGAATATCGTTTTTCGCGGTAGCGCCGCTGTTCCCAAAACATGAATGATTGGCTACACGAAGGAAAAAATATTGTCTCCATTCATTCACTCGCATTATGATCTAGACCATTTATTAGACTATAGTGCCGTAAAGGTACGGATAGCGTGTCGCGTCGTATTTCCTGCTCGCAAGTCGAGCAGGGACAGTTAACATTAACTCGCATTTCGTGACAAATTGAGCAGTTTAAACAATGACGCTATTTTTCTAATCATAGTGACAATTTCCTTAAGATAAACTTTGCGCGATAAATTCCGTCAGGATCCTGCACACTGTGCATATACCACTGCAGTACCTACTCACAATTAATTTTAATTAAATGTTACCTTAATTTGTTATTTGTAACTAAGATAAATCGTCATCAACTGGCCACCTTTCAATAACTGGTCATGTTATACTGAAAATGAATTATGTTTACCTATAAATATAACACATTTTCTAATGGGGTTTCAATTAAACTGGCCACTTAATACTAAAATAGGCTCTATTCAGATGTGTATGCACCATTACAAAAAATATATAGCTTATAGAGATATATCAATAAATAATCATAAATATCATACTAATTTCATATTATAATTTTCCCAATAAATAACAGAAGAAAGAGAGATTTTATACTAAGCAATAAATAAGTAAATAATGGATTGTTTCTATGATCTTTGTTAAGTATACCTAATGTCTACACAAAACCCGTTCCCCTTATACTGGCTAACGCACTAAGTTGCCTAAAACCGACAGACAGAATAGCCAGCGGCGCTACCGCGAACAACGATATTCGTAAATTTCGGACGATTGTCTCTGTCACTCTCATGACACCCTTAATTGGAGTAAAAGAGACAGATGCCCGCAATATACGAACTTCGACGTTCGCGGTACCGGGCCAGAATGTAGAACGCGACTTTGTATAGGTATAATATTGAATATTGTCATTGCCAAATGATGACTGAATTATATGAATTAAATGCATTATTTCTATGATTCTAGCTAATTATAAAATCTTTCTCTACTTCTGTTACCTACTGGAAAATATAACTTACAATATAATTACTCCTTAATAGAAATAAGGAAAATTTCCCGATATTTTTGAACTTCTACTTTCGCGGTAATATATTCGGACATATAGGCACTTTTCATAATAATAGGCTAATTTAAAACAGTTATCTTTTACTATCATCAGAATAAATGAGTGTAGTGCATTGCACGTTAAAGTTAGCTTAACCAAACTTTGCTACTCGAGTAATGTCCCCTGTACCTGCACCAGCAGTGTTATCGTGGTAGGACTTCTTGGAATTCCGCAACTGCAATTCGGAACCAAACGAATATTTACACTGTGGTCAACGTCAGAGGTTGGTTGGTCAACGTAGCTCTATGTATATTTCTATAATCTATGACATCATGGTTGCTGTCATTTGACAGATTTTTTATTCTGCATTCGATTGGTCGTCATTGAATCGTGCGACAATTTTCAACCATTTATGATATTGATACAATAGAACAGTCGTAATTCTTAAATACATTGTTTTCTGAATAAAATTATTCGTTTAATAAGTGTTTATATCCATTACGTGTGTATGTGTGTTTTGAAAGCTATGGAAAATAGTTAACATTGACTGTCAAGCAAGCAAAATAATAGCAGTGGCCTCCAAACTTGTAATGGAATCTTATTTCAAAGCGACTACCAAACGAAAGAAATCGGCTGAGGAAGGCTATAAGTGAGTTATGTTGTTGTTAAACTAGTTCGTGAATTAATCGGTTGATCGGTGAACGCTGGTCGACAGGTTTTATATGTACGTAACGGTGACATGAGCACGAATAAGAGGCGCGGAGGAGCTAGCAGTTGTGCCGTGCCCGGGGTGCCCGCGCTGGCTGTGTCCACCGTGCCCACCGCCATGTCGGCCGACCTCGCGTCCCTGTTTGAATGCCCCGTGTGCTTCGACTATGTTCTCCCGCCCATCCTGCAGTGCCAGAGCGGGCACCTGGTGTGCTCGAGCTGCCGACCCAAGCTGTCGTGCTGCCCGACGTGCCGAGGGCCCCTCGGTAACATTCGCAACCTTGCCATGGAAAAAGTGGCTAGCAATGTAATGTTCCCATGCAAGCACTCAAACACTGGCTGCACTGTGACCCTAGTGCATACCGAGAAGGCAGAGCATGAAGAAGCCTGCGAGTTCAGACCTTACTCCTGTCCCTGTCCTGGGGCCTCTTGCAAATGGCAGGGTGGCCTGGATCAGGTGATGCCTCACCTTATGATGTCACACAAAAGTATCACAACCCTACAAGGCGAAGATATAGTTTTTCTAGCAACAGACATAAACCTTCCAGGGGCAGTAGACTGGGTGATGATGCAGTCTTGCTTTAATCATCACTTCATGTTAGTTCTGGAGAAGCAGGAAAAATTTGACGGGCATCAGCAATTCTTTGCTATAGTGCAGCTAATAGGTTCTAGGAAGGAGGCAGAGAACTTTGCCTACAGGTTAGAGCTGAACGGCCACCGTCGGAGACTGACCTGGGAGGCGATGCCACGCTCCATACATGAAGGGGTCTCTTCCGCTATCATGAACTCTGACTGCCTTGTCTTCGACACATCCCTGGCACAGCTCTTTGCTGACAATGGAAACCTTGGAATAAATGTCACAATTTCTATTGCCTAAAAACAATATTGCCACATTAGTACATTGTAGAAGGCTGTAAGAATTTATTTCATTGGCTATAAAAAATAATCTAATTATATTTAAAATGTCAGTGAAATAAAAGAGTAAAAGATCTCTTATGAATTATGTATAGATACTGTTTGGAATTATCAGACGGGACTTAATGCTTTGTTGCAACTTGCATTGTTTACAGTACTTGGACTTTGACATATTTATATTTGATAGGACATCATAAGCCAAATGTTTTTTATTTCATTATCATTTTGTATATGTGTGTTCACTTTAGTGTTAAGTAGTGGAAAGTTTAATCGGAGCGTAAAGCTTCTAAAAGCCTTGTAAACATAGAATATAAATTATATCAAATTATGACCTCTCCAGAGTGAGGGAAAGTGATTACTTTATTCCAAAATATGAACAAATAATATTTGTGTTGTTAACATATAATCATTTGTATATAGTGTAATGTTAAGAGGTTTGAGCAACTTTGAGGCAATTGTAACTGTGTTGCTTTGGAATATAATTTAGTGTGCGGCTGACGGAGTTCAGGTCACACTTGAGTTAATCAACTATGTCTTGTTGTTATTCTTTTATTTTCATCTGGAGACTTCACCAAATCTGCAAATCTGTTGGTTACAAAAAAATGTTGTAACAACAGATGACAAAAATGTGAAATTGATGAATTTAAATAGTAATTATACCAGTAGTCCTTTTATTACCAATGAAATAATCATTAAAGAGGCAGGGCTAATTATATTATTGTTACCTGCATGTCAGTATGTGTTGTATTATAATTTAAAAGAGAAAAAATTATATATGCATTGTCTTCAATATTTATCTTATCTTTAGATTACTTTGATACTTATTGTGACCTGAAAACACATAGCTCAGTAAATTCAGTAACAAACAAACCTGCTCTTACTAGTAAACCATAAAATAAGTAAATATACTGTTATCTTGAATGAAAAGTCAAAGAAATGTAGCCAGATCTGGGCATTGGTTGGTTCTGATCAATTGTTGTAGATTTATTATCCTTTATTTATACAAAGACCATGTTACTTAATCATAGTGTAATAATTATAGGATGCATTCAGATACACATTGTTTTTTACGCAAGTTTGTTATGAGGGCGTAATTACTTTTAATTTGAAGTGACACTACACTACGAGGATTTCTATAAAATTTTGGTTATCTATACTCAGAATTAGAAAGGTATTAAGTATAATGGAATGGGAACGCAGTCGGAACAGTAACCTGCAGCTGAAGCGGAGCAGTAACCTGAAGCTACAGGGAACTGGGCTGAATGACTGCAACAGGCGATCAACAGCCCGCCTGAGTCTGGCCGGCCTACGGCCGGTCCCTACACTACATCTACATCTAGTATAATGGAAAGTGGAAAGTCAAAAACACTAATCATTGTATCATTTGAATGCTATTAGAATTAATTCTGCTCATAATTCTGAGTATGGTCAAAAAAAAAACTATATCCTTACTACACTAGAAGTTTTAATGTAAAGTCAAAAGTGAATACGCCTTAATATACAAGTTTGTAAAGTAAACTATTCCCAGTGGTGATATTATTAAAGACAATGAGTTTGCTAGGGAAGTCAGCTGCGCTACCGCGAAACTCAATATTCGTTGTTTTCGAACGACTGTCTATGTCACTCTCATGACGCCTTAATTGGAGTGAAAGAAAAAGATACTCGAAATTTACGAACTTCAATGTTCACGGTACACTGTTGCCACATGTATATCATACTTTTATAATGTGTTGTATGTTGTACATGTGTGGAAGATTAATTTATTCTGCGCCTATGTTCACCCTTATCAAGCATATTCCAAGCATTATTGTTGTAAATGTGAAATCTGAAATGCACTCCTGTTTCTGTACTTGATTACTCTTCCATAAGTTTTTCCATTGTAAACTGCAATAATGGCAGCTTTCATTAATATTATTTAAACTTTCTTCTATCTCTTAGGGTATACCTGGTAACAAATACGAAAAATTCTAGTTTAAATAAACATTTTGTAACATATTTTGGGGTTTTATTTTATAAAAACTTCAAGCTGCGACCTTGTCTTCTCTCCACAGGACCGCCGGGATATCAAGTATTCAGTGGCTGTAATTACGTGATTGTCGACTGATAGAGTATCAAACATCTTCACATAATTTTACATATTAAGTAGGAAGTAGGTTATAAAACAAACTTATATTAACATAATATTATATCACTTTATTATGATCGTTTACCATAACAGTTCTTAACAATCATTCTGACCATAATAAGTTTACCAATATTCACAGTTAATTGCAATTTAACCCTTTACCAGGCGAAGGGATATATTCCTCCCACATCTTATATCGGTTACCGAAGTCAGGTTTTATCTCCAAACCTCCTACAAAATATTTTGTCAATCCCTGAAAATTGTATTTTATAATTTACATTCACAACACGCTTCTAAATCGCGTAATATATCTTTGGCAAACGTTTTATTTCACTTGAACGCTAATTTCAGTAAACTACAGAGAAATTCGAACACTTTCCTTAATTTCTCTGAAACAGAAGTACATAGGTCGAACAATTTTTTGACATTTTGTAGATTTTGAGTGTTGAAAGGTAATGTAATCGTAAACATTGCTAAATATTTACGCATTATTGTGTATGACCAGAATTAGGATGTGGGTTGACATTATCCCATGGCCTTATTAGAGTTTAACTGTGTGGGAGCTATTATTCCCATGGCCCGGTAAATTGTCTTGCATGTCACAAAAACTCATGTAAGTAATTAAACTGAAGATCATAAAATAATGTTTTCAGTGATTGATAAATATAATGTTTCGTAGTAGGTTTGGAGTTAAACCTTGACTGTGATAACTGATATAAGATGTGGGAAGAATATATCCCTTCGCCTGATCAAGAATATAATAAGACAAAATCGAGTATGACAGTTAATTACTTAGACAGGTGATGGGATAACCGTAACCCACATTTTTATTTCTGGTTTAAAGGAGCATATCCGACTTTCGTAAATACAGTTTTTACAAGGCGTTCAATACGGTTGTAACAGTATATACAGTACGTATGAAGACACGGTAGTTCTTCGGAGCCTGGTAAAGGGTTAATTCCCATTCTGAAAATAGTCTAACATTTTCTGATTTTGACTAATTTAATATAAGTGATTTCTCCATTAATTAAAAAAAAAAATAAAGATTTATAGCCTAAAAATAAATAACGATTTATAATTATAAACACAACAATCACAGGTGTAAAAATAAAAATAACTTACGGAATTAAATACAAACTCATATTTATACACAATTTTCTTAGCATCAAAAAAATAACCATCTCCTGTGAATTATTTTTGTTACAATACCAGAAACAACTACATTGTGGTTTTAACAAAAAATCCTGACTTCAATACAATACCAGAAAATTTTCCTATAGACCTTTAAGATCTCTTTTCACTACTCTGTGGTAACATAGGCGACGGTAGCAGGCATGCTGCCGTCGGAGAGCCACTGTCATCTAAAATAGACGTGTTATGTTCAGGACTAAACGGGTCTCTATGCCTCTCTGTTGTTACCGGGCTGAAAGGATCTTTAACTTGAGTGCTGACACCAGGGCCAAAAGGGTCCTTAGCACTGACCACTGGGCTGAATGGATCTTTAGCTGTTCCACCAACTACGGGGCTAAATGGATCCTTAGTTCTTCCACTAATTACTGGGCTGAATGGATCCTTAGCTGCTGTACTGACTTCTGGACTGAACGGGTCTTTAGCAACAGTGCTGACTATAGGATCAAAAGGATCTTTAGCAAGTGAACTGGCCACAGGACTGAATGGATCTTTGGGAGCTGAAACTGTTGGACCAAATGGATCCTTTTTGGGGATAATTTCAAATGGTTCTGATGGCTTATTCTTTTTGTCTAAAAGAGTGAATTGATCAAACAATTCCTGCACTGGGCTGAACGGATCTCTAACCACAAATGGATCAAAAGTTGCCTCTTTTTTCAACTCGGGGGTGAATGGAGTTTTCTCTTTAGGAACATCTTCCGCAATACTATTGTCCCCACTGAAATCTGACAAGTCAATATCATAGTTTATGTTACTTAAACCAGGTGCTAGGTGTTCGGAGCCAAATTCGTCTGGAGTCATCAACTCGTCGATAGACCTTGAGTCAAATGGTGTGAAGCCTAGAGGTGAAGGAGTGAGCAGTTCCATGGAGCTGGTCTGCTTTAGGTCCCATGTCTGATCATGATGAGGGGATTTAGGAGGTGAGTTCAGCTCTTCAAAGCCCAGGATGGTGAGTTTCTCTCTAGGTTCAGTGTCATTTGTGGTTGGTTGTTCAGTTTGTATCAAAGGTTGTATATGTTTTGGAGTGTCCGGTAACCCATCAGTCTGGTCTTCGGCGTTAAGCTTCTTCAACTCTTCATTCGCTGGTTTTGGGTTATCTTCAGTGGTTTTCTCTTGTGGTGGTGGTGGGATACCCAAGTCGACGAGTGGCTCGGGATTTAGAGACTTGAATTTCCCAAACTTTGGGAGCGTTCGACGTGGTTTTATCTCAAGAGGCGTTTTTGAGAGGACATCTTGCACCTTCTTCGCTATTTCTTTCTGTAAAAAAAGTGTCATCGATAGAATTAGAATTGTAATAAAGACAACACACGTGATAGTATTTATTAAATTATTCGCAACGACGCGACGGAGTATAAATCATCATCATTTGAGTCGTAAGTCGTCCACGCTGAACATAGACCTCCCCTAAATTGACTCATCTTGGAGGGGAGTCTTGGCGTGAGCCGCCACGCGAATTTTTTTGCCACGCTTGTCAGGCGGTTTGGCGACCGCAGTAGCTGTAGGGTTTCGAAGGATGCTGCTGCCCGTCCGGCGGTTTATTCTCTTTGTCGCCTCTTACGACACTTGATGAGGTGGTGGTATTCTAGTCATTCGACACCACACGACATTAACTACAATGTATGAAAATGACTTATACGCACAAAATATAAAACACTCGGCGACAAGCGGCATATGACGTCATGCCGTCCGAGTCTGCCCTCCATCGGCATGATTTCCGAAAAGTTCAAACCCTATCTGCTAGATAATTTTCGCGAGAACCAGAACTTATACCTCAAACGGGAGTAAGGGAGAGGAGGGGGCTGGGTATAAGGGGTTTACCCAATTGCCAACCTCACCTGCCCGCGGTGCACCCCGCTGATTAACAGACGAGGCTCTATATCCAACCAATAGGCGTAGCCAAATACTCGTACTCCAGGCCGATGAAGGGAAGCAGCTTCACCGGCGCGAGAAGTTACGTCCCGCGATCGCCAACCCACATGCCCAGCGATTATTGGCAAATTCCCCCATGATTGCATGAAATTGGGGAAGCCTATGTCCAGCAATGGACTGCGATAGGCTGATGATGATGATACCTCAAACGTCTCAGCGTTGACAGCCAACTCATCGGCGCCCCGTTCGACGTCCCGCGCCTGCGCGAGCAGCTTCTTTGCCAGACACGTGTGCTCTTCCGCCTCGCGCAACTCGGCTGACAGCGACAGAGCCGCGGCCTGACAACAAAACATAAACAAGACAGTTGTGAAAAAAAAAGTACAAGCGAGATGCACATGTAGTAAACTCGATACTAGGGCTCGCGGTCGTGTCCGTGAACCCGTAGCCGTGCGCCTGATTTCGTAAATCACGACAATGGTTTTCTGGTCCGTTCCGCAGGTGACATTCGGTTACGTGAAATTAGGGTACGTAATCACGCCTTCCCGTATCTTAAGAATAAAACTTAGTCCTTATTTCGCCACGCCCGGGAATATAATAATATTCCCGGGCGTGGCGAAATTACGAAACGTGCGATAAGTATCCAACGGAATCGAGCCCGAAGCTCCACACACGGACGCAGGTACGGGCTACGTGTCACGGCGTGTTACGGCGTGTCACGTGAATCCGGATGCGAACGCAGATACGTGACACGTACCTGGCCGTGTTCGTGAAATTCGTGATCTTAGTACCGGCGGTGTTATGAACACGTAGCTACGGGTCGGCGTACATCACGGATACCCGGAGCCCTACTCGATACTCGTTATCGATAAACGTCAATGTCACACACAACTCATGGTAAGGGTACTGGCGAGTTACCCAGGAGCTGCCGCCGATGGAGGCCGGCATGGCCATGTAGCCGTCGAACTCCTTCTTGTCCATGCTGAGGGACTCCGCCGTCAGGTTCTCGATGAACGACACCGCGCAGCACTGTAAGTGATAATAAATGTAAGTGTAAAGTAACATTTTCTTAGTGCTTGCCACAATAAAAATATCGACAATCCTGTTATCGATAAGTACATACTTGTTCAACGACAAGACGTACACAGTCTTGTATCGGCTACATACCTAGACGCCGCATGCCTCGGATCTTGAGGAAATTGAACGTAATCCGTACACTTTTGATCCTATTTACTTTTATTATTTGCTATTCATTGGAAATTGTTTTCTGAAGTATGTATAACATAAATAAATGAATAGTTTTTCATTATATGCTCTAAAAGGGTGTGTGGGTGTATTATGCTTGCCAAGGCGGACTAAAGTAGTACATTTAGCCTCTTGAGAAAATATGTACACATATTTATGATGTGCAAAACGTTTTAAATTAACCAACCAACACTTCACCTTATTAAATCCACCAATCATGATACATACCGAAGTTAATGGCAACTCTAGATTATTTTTTGGTGTGAACACTGTTTAAAAATGTGAAATCATTAAACAAAACTTTGTATAACTAATGTATCAACCAATCAGAATACCGCAATATTAAAATCGACCAATGAGGAAACGCAATCAAATTCTCAAAGCATTTTTTAGTTCCTACTTCACAAGCAATAAAAAAAAGTTTAAATCGTTGGCAAACTCTTTGAAGCCCCAATTATACGTTGTCTATGGCATTTATTCAGGGCGTTGATATATCCTATCTGTATCAAAGCAGTGAAAAAGATACAAAAACTGCCAATAACCTTGTAATTATTCAACAAAATAAGTATTATTCAGTTTTGTCGATCACTTACAAGAAATCGTTCGTGCTACAAAAGTATCTAGGTATCAATATAAGACATTCTGACCCAAACTGAGCCCCACGGTAAGTCAAACTCTTCCCCCTCTTACAAGGGAGACTAGAGCGGCGAGCCCCACATACCCCTCCCGCGGCCTTGGGGTCGGGACGATGCGTAAGTGCATCCCCCACTCCGTCAAAAAAGGGTATCTACCCACTAGTCGTCAAAATGGATGGATTGATGAACAATCCTGAAAGGTAGATGGGAGTTTTCAAAAAATAGTGTACCCAATTAGTGAAAGTAGTTAAGAAAAGTAATATCACTATCAGTTTCGTAACGAAAATTAAGCATAAAATTACGAAGATCGACTTTTTACCGTTAATTATTGTGTAATATCGATTGAAATTTATAAAA
Organism: Grapholita molesta; assembly: GCA_022674325.2. Lineage (NCBI taxonomy): Eukaryota > Metazoa > Arthropoda > Insecta > Lepidoptera > Tortricidae > Grapholita > Grapholita molesta. The sequence goes on from CP053130.2 coordinate 2,000,807, forward strand.
TGAACATCATAACCAAGTTTGTATCGAAATATAATTTTTAATTGTCGTCCCGAAACTGACAGTGATTTAAGAGCAAGGGAAGAATGAATAGGCTGTTACTGAACCAGCGTGCTACACCCTCGATCTCGTCGACACTTACCATCAGGTGCGATTGAGGTCAAACGCAGTCAGTCTTGTTTACAAAAAAACTTTTCTTAACAACTTTCACTAATTGGGTGCACTATTTTTTTTTAATTCCCAGATAAATGATTACCAGATTGGTGAAGTAGTACCCCCCCTCGCCGGTCATGAGCCGCTGGGCGTTGCAGAACCGCGTCACGAAGTTGATGTTGCTCACGAGACGCGGCGGGTTCGCCTTCAACACCTGCACAAGTTAATTATAACCTTTCATTATAAGATTTATGGTCTGTTTCAACGCTCGGAACCGGTTTAAAAAATAGCAGTTAAAACCGGTTTATTTCGGTTTTACCCCGAACTATTATGAGAACGCGAACGTTTGAAGAACTTTATTAAAACCTAAATAAACCGGTTTATTCGACGATTGACGATGGCCGGCATGCCGCGTGTGCAGACACGTAGCAAATTGCTACTAGCAACTTATGCTTTTTTGGAATAAAGCGGTTTTTAAAGTTCCAAACCGGTTAACTTGACAAGAACTTTATGAAAATGTTCCCCTAAAAACCGGTTTAAAAATAACGGTTTCACTCGCTGAAACCGAAATAAAAAGGTTTTGCGCCAAGTACATGATAACGGTTTGGAAATTTAACCGGTATCCGAATCCGGTCTGTTTCACATAGTCTGAGTAAAGTATTGAATAGCTAATTAACGAATACCTAACTTAACCACCGAATATGTTCCTTATCTGACAGGTGACCTGACCTATAATTTACCAGTTAAGCTTATTTGAAGATCGTGAAACGCAAGTACGTTTATTCAGGACTTTACTTGGACATTTCCGGATTGCATTGGTGAAACAGGCCCTTAAAAACAAGTTTAACATCTACGGGAGATTTTGATCTAAGTAAAATATGAGCTGTAGCTCATTCAATGATTTTAACTATTAATCTTTAGGTGTTCTTACTAAAGATGTCGTCACGTCACGCGACAGACAACTAAAGTTGTTATGGCGTACGCTGTTACAGTAATTAACCTGCTGACGGATAAAGTATTATATTCGTTATCAAAGTACTGGCGTGTATAGATGAAAAGCCTTAGCTAAAGCACCTGACCTATGTAGTAGTAACGTGTGTACACGCATGTCAGCATTCTATATTCAAATTTTGACGTAAGTTCCATATTAATTCTCCTCACAACTACATACACATGGTCCGTCAGCTAATTTTTCACCTATACGTGTTGCATTGAACGTGAGAGAAGGATGCAAAAGGTTCTTTCTTAAAAAAATAAAATAAAAATGTGTATATATATATATATATATATATATATATACATATACACATTTTTTATATATATATATATATATATATATAATATATCCCCGTAAAGATTAAGTTTAAATGATTCTTGTCTTAATGTATTACTTACCCAATTAAACATTTGAAACCTTCTCTCACTGCACCAACCTCCATGCTTTTCTGTTTAGCCCTAAGGATAACTGGTAGAGAATGCCTAAAGGCATTATCCGCCATTGGTACGAATTGGTTTTTCTTTGTGTAATAAACTTTAAAATAATAATAATGTCGTATCACACGTAATACAGTTGAGCGACTTACTGTAAATATAAGCGCGGGCAGCAGGTCGTCAGCGGAGGCCGGGGCTCCGCACAGTGCCAGCACGTGGCGGCAGCAGCGGCGGACCCGGGCCAACTTGCCACCCGGAGACGGCGCACTGTCCATGCCCAGTAATTCTTTAAAAAAAAAGTAACGTTTGACTTAAAGTTTGTCTAGAAATCATGTGATCGTTTTTGGCCTTCTTTTGACACCCCCTCTGTGATACTCGAGATTTAACCTCGTAACGCCCACCATACTAAAATATTTAATAGTTAAAACCAACCTTACTATGCAGTGAATTGGGTTGAATTTTCTTATGTACGAAAACTAATGAAACAAAAGAAATTCTACCCTATTTCCTTTTATAAAAGATTTAAACTCCATTGAAAGGGAGTGTACATTGTAATGCACACTGGGCCTTACGAGGCTTAATTAAATGAGCAGTGGGCGGGACACATTGCACGCAGAACCGATGGCCATTGGGGCGGAAAAGGTTCTCGAGTGATAAGGTTATTGCCTATTGGAATGTTTCAAAGAAAATTGACCCTAAAATGTTGAACTTCAAAGTTAAAAGTAAATAAAGTGGGAGACTACCAAAGCGTGATGTCATCGTTAAGTATCATTTTGTAAGGAGCGCTTTGAGCGGAAAGTGCGAGATTCTGATTTTAACTGTCATTTCTGACGTTTGTTTAGCTTCTACACATTTTATCCCATAGCAATATTTGATCCTTACAAGGAAACAAAACAATTCATACCATAATTTTAAATAATCACCTCGCCTATTCTTGTGACTCTAAAGCACTTTACCAAACTACTACGTATAGTCAACCAATTTGATTTCTATGCCATTTCGAACCTTGTCACAGTGACGTTAATAAGAGATCTTTTGCAGGTTTCATAGAGATTTTCACTGTGACAAGGAATGTAGTGGACTAGAAATCAAATTGGTTGACTGTACTTCTCGATATATTAAAAAATAAAGGTATTTTGATAAAACAATAACGATTTAGTGGCACACAAGCATACATCCCGCCCTATGCTAAGCGGCCACTATAACCTATGGACACGTACAACGCCAGTAATGTAGATATGACGGGTATTTCTTACAAATTGTCCAGGGCACATGGCTGTCGGTTACTGCAACGGGTGCTAAGGTAAAATCAATTGACGCATTTATATTATTTTTATTTATTTTTTATATACGGATCTCTAGGTTTTTGCACGTTAGCCTAAGTTATTATTTTCAACTGTGTTCTTCTCTTCTCTTCTCCCTGGTTGCCCTGAAAATCGGCGCCATGGCTAAAAACTTAGTCATCGGCATATGCTGAGCGGCATCCATTTTGGTGTTATCATAAGATGTAATTAGATTAAGTTCAATATTTTTCACCAAATAAACGTTTTCATTTCATTTCATCTATATGCCTCACCGTTTATAGCGCGGTACAGCAGCTGCCGGCACTTGGTGGGCTCGGCCAGCCAGCACTCCAGCTGTTTCTCGCCCACCCAGCTGAGCTGCTGGATCCTCTCGGACAGCGCGCGGTCCTGGCGCTCGTCGTCCGTGCCGTACGGGGAGAACACTATTATATGCCTCACCGTTTATAGCGCGGTACAGCAGCTGCCGGCACTTGGTGGGCTCGGCCAGCCGGCACTCCAGCTGTTTCTCGCCCACCCAGCTGAGCTGCTGGATCCTCTCGGACAGCGCGCGGTCCTGGCGCTCGTCGTCCGTGCCGTACGGGGAGAACACTATTATATGCCTCACCGTTTATAGCGCGGTACAGCAGCTGCCGGCACTTGGTGGGCTCGGCCAGCCGGCACTCCAGCTGTTTCTCGCCCACCCAGCTGAGCTGCTGGATCCTCTCGGACAGCGCACGGTCCTGGCGCTCGTCGTCCGTGCCGTACGGGGAGAACACTATTGATGGAAGACTGAAAATAATAGTAGGTCACTTTGATCATCTGCGAAACCATTTTTCTCAGCAGCAGTAATTAGTATAGGGCAACGAACTAGTAATACTATAGAAACCTGACTCGAGCTCAAAAATGACCCCACGGCTAGTGTGCCGCGAACGATTGACTGAGCCACGGCGGAGTTTGACAGCTTTAGTAGTACAGAAGCTTTCTATGACATAAGATGTCAGCTAATATAAAATCGTTAAATTAAAAAACCATATAAAATGCTTTCTTCTGCGGTAAAATGGTACCTGAACAACTCCACAAAAATACAAGAAAATCTATGGGATCCATTGGAATGTGTAAGTTTAACCCTGAAGAAGATAAACAATTATTTAAAGTAACATTGATATATAGACTAATACGCTGAACCAAATGTCGTAACTCTATACTAGTTTTATAATGACTTATGCCTTTATGAAACTGAGTGTCAAAATGGTGATAATGTTATGCAACATTTCTACTAGTAAGTGAACTATTAATTTTATGTTCAAGTAACGAGCAATTCCTATTACATGTTTTTATTTAAAAACGCAAATACCTACGCTATAAATGTGCTGCTGGTAAATTTTTCGTCATAATCATTCTAGTTTCCCGGAGGCCGCGGAAAGGATTTATTATTTATTATAAATTATCGCGAATATCTAACGACAATCATTGAATTGTCGTTAGATATTCGCGATGCCTTAAGGTCGAAAATTGTATTTCAGTAATAGGATTGAAATACTTACTATCTGCCATTGCATATTACAGATAACCTCTTTGTGAAAAGTTATCATTTTCTTTTATAAATCTGAAAGCCGTTCCAGCTATATGCGTCACTATCATTTGAATATTGCAAGAACGAAAAAGATGAATATAGAGTCGGTAGTCGTCTATTGTTGGCAAAATGTCTTTACATCCCAAAGTTCAGTACTCCACGTCGATCTTATTTATCTGTTGCCAAGTAAACAAAAAAATGCATGCGATATATGAAAGTAACGTCTTATTCTAGCTTGCTCTTATGGTGGCAGTTTGCTATACGATAATACGATATTGAACCTTAGTGGGTTGGAAATTAAACTCCTTGACTGTACTCACACTATTACGATTATTCCAAAATACATATGTACTACACATTAATATTATGTTTCAACTTTTGAGTATAACGATAAACGGGACTTAGTCGCGCAAAAACTTACGAAAATTCACCCCCGATATTCCCGAGCGACATTATCCCGTGGCACCTACTGGAGGAAAACTGAGGCAATGTCGTAATGCAAAATCGTGGGAGTGTTGTCCAGTCAGCGTCATATAGTTGGTAGCATCCAAAGTACTCAAAAAAGTTCGGTACACCATAGAATTAGTATGGTGTACCGAACTATTTGAGTACTTTGAATGCTACGAACTATATGACGCTGACTGTCCAATACGACATTACTACACCTTCTTATAAAGTATGGACAAACGTAATCTTAATAGCAAAATCGTGTCAAAATAAAACTTATATAAATTGGTTCCATCTCGGTTAGTATCACCCCTGTAAGTTTGACAACGCCATAATATTGCAACGCCGCGCATGAGGTTTGACGCTTAAAACTTTTTTTAACCAATCACAACTTTTTTTAAGTAGCGCGAAATTGTCTATTGGATAAACTCCAAGCTGCTCTGACAATTTATGAAGAGGGGATTGCTGTCAGTGTCAGTGCGCCTGGGGTCAATTTTGGAAGGCATTTTTGTATGGAGAGCTGTGTCTATATATATTCAGTCACCGGTATAGGGTTAATGGATTTTTTTGAAAATAGTACCCCGCACCCCCACCAAATGTAATGGGGGTTCGCGCATAGATGGAGAGCTGATAATAAAGATAACTTCTATGATATTCTTTTATTGGGATTATTTAATACAAGACAAATCGACTACTCGCTTTGAAGAAGTCGAATTTGTTTATACCTACATTATTATTTTTACTTTTATATTTTTGTATTTTCTTATCTTGTAATAAACTGTTTGATATGTTTTCTTACCGGACTACGCATAATTATGTAAGTACTTTAAGATTTGATGTATCACTGTATTGATAAAATAAGTCCCGCCGTCGTTTCTTGCCGGTATCTTCACGGGTCAGAGGTGTAGGGCAAACCCTACACCTCTGACCCCCCTTTGAACCGGTGTAGATTTTTTTTTTTGACGTTCATAAGTGCATGTAATGTGCCTACATTGAAAAATAAAGATCTTTTATCTTTTTTTTTTATCTTTTTCATTGTTTCCTGCAGAATCCTCTAGGAAGTCTCAAAAGAGAATTTAAATTAGGAACTGACACTAGGCCAGCCCGTAATCTCAATCATCAAGGAGTCTGTGAAGGTCACAACCTTGCCAAAAGTGCCCTTAAGGCCTACTTACTGAATAAACGTTTGAGTTTGAGTTTCACAGTACCCAATTAACTTGAGTTGTTAAGTTAAATTATGTCGGTTTTAACTACTTACTTACAAACGAAGAAGCGTAATTATATCGCACTAGGTGACATACTTTATTTTAATTTATTATATCCGTTTTGTGACGTTTGAGCATGAAATCTGTATGTAAATATTGGAAATAAAAATTTTGCATTTTAATTTCCATTTATATAAATTTAATACTTAAGCGCTGGTGGCCTAGCGGTAAGAGCGTGCGACTTGCAATCCGGAGGTTGCAGGTTCGAACCCCGGCTTGCACCAATGAGTTTTTCGCAAATGATGTATGTAATATCATTTGATATTTACCAATCGTTTTTCAGTGAAGGAAAACGTCGTGAGGAAACCGGATTGATCCCAATAAGGCCTACCCAAGTAACAAAAGGTTCTATAACTAAGGCATTTTATCACCAAACAGTGATATAGTACGACTATAATGGTAACCATTGTGGCTGCTTGTACTATAAAGGTTTTTAACACAGTGTTTTGGCTCTATAAAATTAAAGAGCATTTAAGTTCTATAATTTAGCTCTTAGAACGCTTATAGGAAGAAACAAAAGAATCCTTAAAGTGCTGCACTGTAATAGATATGCAAAAAGCGATTATGGTACTATTTAATACTATAGACAACTTTACTGACGCTTTTATGTAACTATTTTGCACTAATAATGCGTCAGAATATACAGTTATAGTACTAGTACTGTAGCAGTATCGTAAACACTATTAATGGATCAATCTGCACTATAAAAGGACTTTGCACGTCCATTACGTAACGTGTTTGCGTTTTAGAAGCTCTCTTGACGTCGCTATGAAGCTAGAATTCTGTAAAAGTCATGAAAGATTTTCTATAGTGCTATATAGTACCATAAAAGTTATCTGGTACGTTGCTAAATTACTTAAATTCTAAATAGCTAAATATCTTCTATAAGTGTGTTTATGTTACTGCTACGAGACTAAAGCGTGACATGACAGCGCTAAAGATTACAACTAATGGACTAATTAGATCTATACTAGCTTTTCAGTATCAAGTATATCACTAGTATTTTACAAATGTTTTTTATCGTCAATACAAAATGGAAATACTGGTCTAGCGGGTCCAGAAAATATAGCGTATGGTTCCGCACAAAACATTTGTTTTGCACCACAGCCGGGCTGTAGCAATGATTTTCCGTCTTGTCAAGCCAGTAATGCAGATGAAGTATATGCGAGTGAAAATACTTCAATTCAAAGTTCTCAACATCAGAATGTTCAGATGAAGAGAACACTAAAAACGAGCAGTTACGCAGTGACTTACGAAAATGTGTTATTAAGATCCAAGGACACTTTTGAAAACTGATGTTAACATAAATATCAAATCAGTACCTGGTGGATATTACTGGAAGGTCCAATCGGTTTGTTCACACCAAGAAAACAATTTGTCCGTGTGAAGTGTGAACGAATCAATGTATACATAAGCGCTAAATGGACAAAATCTCGTATAAAGTATACGAGAAAATTTACGCTGTGTGAACGTAGACAACCGGATAGAGCTACAGTCTTCAAATTTTATATTTTTTTATATTTCACTTCATGTTTGAGAAAAACACTATACCTACCTACAAGCCTCGGCGGCAACGTGGGGTGTATTTGCCCAGGGTGTATTTATTGCAACTCCATTCAAAGAAATATATTTTGTATACACTATTTTATATTTGAACAACGGAACCCTAATCCGTTAAATATGGCTGCTGTTTTCTGTCATAATAGCACATTAACAGCACGACTGGAGCCTATATGTACTATAGCAGCCCCAGTTGGAACAATTCCATATTTTATTAATTAAAATTCAATTAAAACATGAAAATTATGAAAGCGCATTGTCAAATTTGAAATCAGGATAATGATTTTATCGATACAATTATTTTCCCATGTATAATCTACTGCCATGTAACGGTCCACGAATGTTTTTAGTACGTCCTTATTGTTACCTAAATACAAATGTCACTTTAAGAAACAATGGCGAATGAACTTCCCGTATTTAATATTTTAGGCACCTCACGCAAAATGCGCACGAGAAAGTGTGCTACAAAAGATCACTGGAATCGTTTATGGTGCAAAATAGCACCATAAAGATGTTTTCGTTACTATTATAGTTGCAAATTGCGACATAAACGTTACAGACAGCACTATTTTAGTACTAAAAAGCGTTTCTCGTCGCTTTTACATTTCAACCATAGAGCTGATTAATCATCGTGAGAGCTTTTATGTAATGCTTATAGTATAAATCAGTGATAAAACTAGGGCCTATTCGGGGTTTTGTAACCGTTTACAAAACCATTATAGTGCTAATCATGAACACTAATTAGCACGCCCCAAAACGTTCTCAGGACTTTTATAGAACCCAATTTTGTTACTTGGGTACTTTACCCTTTGGGTTGGAAGGTTAAGTGCCTACGCCAAATCCTGGGATTAGTTGCCAAGGGGATCCCAGGCTTTCAGGAGCCGTGGCAAAATGCCGAGACAACGCGAGGAAGATGATGATAAATTTATTGGAAATTAAGAGGGGAGGCCCAGCAGTGGGACACTCTATAGGCTAATTAAAAAAAATATATCATCATCATCAACATATCAGCCGAAGCTCGGCCACTGTTAGACAAAGGCCTCCTCCGAAGCGACCCACAATGATGCCGGTTTTCCGCGACCCGCATCCAATTCCCGCCATCTGTACCATGTCGTCGGTCCAACTTGTGGGGGGTTTGCCCACGCCTGGAGTTAATGCCGGGACAAACGCTAGGAAGATAATACTCACTCGTGTAAGTACGTCATGGCGTGTTTCTCCACAAAATCTATGAGCACCTCTTTCATTTCGGAATCCACGCTGGTGTAGTGAGTATCCATATGCTTCACGTACCGCTTTCAACAAAACATCATGTATAATTTTTTTTTTTTTTATTCAACAAATTAATAACACAGCATGACAGTTAATACTAAAGCACTGTGGAATTACAGAGGAAATATAGACAATTATTAAACACGCAATTTACATACACATGGTAACAACAGTAAGTAAGTATGTCAGACAGAAGAGGGCCGAACATCCATCATCTCACAAAACCTCCGACACTCATCACGCAACACCACCCATCGACTCGCAAACACATCACACTCAGGAGCTGATGCGAGAAATGCATTCAAGCTGTGTAAAGCACGAACTAAAGGCGAGTTCCTGCGTGACACAGTTCGAGTGCGTGACACATAATAGTTATATATCGCCATCAGATATATCGGAGATGTGGAGGTGGTCACAAATATCTGAACGTGCACTTTATCGCCTTGACAATAGGGGCGACGTTCAGATATTTGTGACTACAGCACGGACGTATCTGATGGCGACTGAACATAAACGATTTCATAAAAAACATTTTATTTTATAAACAACTAGCTTTTCCCCGCGACTTCGTCGGCCAGCCATGCCCGTCTTTAAAGTATGGTTGCGGGATAAAAAATATCCTATGTCCTTGATAACTCGCTGAAATGACTATAACAGTTCGCCCACAGATAAAAAAAACCGACTATTGAAGACGTCATACACGAGCTTTTTCAATTTATTTATAATATAGGTAATATTTGAAATTATGGGCTTAACTTTTTTTAAACCATAGACATACCATTTAACTAGAAGAAGCGTGCTAATAATAATACCACGATCGAAAGGGATGGTCTTATATAACTTCCCATAGGTATGGCAAAGACGGCGCTATTTTCGTCTGTCCTTGTCATAGTCTCACATATTTTTGTTGCACTCCAAACTGAACCCTTTTACATACAAAAAAATACAATTGGAGTTTTCTTGTGTTTTCAACCGAAGTTTCGGTAATGAATACAGTATAAGCTAATATTTTAGCTATAAAGAGTGACCTGTAAAGCAAAACTATAGTCAATTGTTACATTTTGGGCTGCAAAAGCCAAAATATGATTGTCCCTTACTGGCGGTCGCGAATGCGTTCTCCAGGTATTATTCCCCCTAGTTTTAAACTAACCTGATAAAGGCGCTGTACTCTCTCTGACAGTTCGTCCACAGATAAAACACCGGAACACTTGATGACGTCATGCACCAGCTTGTCGACCATGGCCCGCATGTCGCGCTCTATGGCCGGCATTTGAGCATAGAGCTCCGGGAAGCGCTGACGGAAGTCCCGTTTCATGTTCTCGAAGACTGTGATTGGGACTTTGATCTCTTGGCGCTTTTCTGTTGTGTCGTGGTCGTCTGAAAGCATAGACAAAAAAATATATTTTTTAATAAATGAGAATAGAACATGACCATTAAGTTTTTTTTTTTCTGCCGTTTTTATACTACGACGATGGCAAACAAGCGTAAAGTCAGCCTGATGGTTGGTGGTGGTGTATTGTGGTGGTAGTATGGTCATATAGTTGGTGGTATGGTCCCCTGCAATTCCAGAAGATTCACACAGACGCCGTCTATCCATTATAACCTCCTTTTTTAAAGAACCACAGTACGAGGCCACATCATGAGGATTTTAAAAATACTGGGCACGGTTTTCTTCTTTTTTTCACGTTAATCATTACGATTTTTTCCAAAAGTTCAAGCGAATAAAATCCAAAAAAATTTTTTTTTGTATAGTTAACACATGTTTAATAAAACACCTTTAGAATTGAGACTTATTGAAAATATGAAATGTTGTCAATTAAGGAGATTGAGTTGAAATGTCATATAACTACGCCTTCCTTACTCAGAAGTGACGTCACTAAATCCAGTTATCTTGTCCCATTCATGTTGCTTTTTCGTAGGGATTTAATGATTTTTTTACCGACTGTCTCGATATCGATGTTTGTATTATGCAACAATGCGATTGACACTAATTGCCCATGCGCTACGCGGGCGATTTCAAACTTTTAAAAACCTTATTTTATTTAGTTTATCCTACCAGTACTACTCTTCTTGAACACGCTAAACTTCAGCAGGTTAGCCTTCTTCAACGTCTCGCTCTGTCGCAGCCGCTTCTCCTCAAATTTAGAGAAAGAGGAATGCGGCGCGAGGCGACCTCTCTCTCGCTCCGGCGTTCTGTGTTCAGGACGGGGCAGTGTCGCAGAAGCATGGGCTTTTTCTTTCTCTATGAACAAATATGAAGAATTAACCTTTTACCAACCAATAGGGAATACTGAAACTCAGCGTCGTATCACCCTGTGCCGAGTGTTATCCTTTTTGAAATCTATGCTGCAACTATGTAACCTTTATTTTTATATTTTATTTTACTGTTTCGAATAAATGCATCATACATTGATTCATTCATTCAATTTTGACGCCGGAAAACGTGATACCACCGACACCATCATAATCTATCAGTCAGTATAATCTATCGATCAGTGGTTTTAATGGATCTAGGAATTCGTGGGATAAATTTAGTGGACATGTAGGGACTTCCTACTAGTGTAAAAGTAAATACAAATTCTGGTTGTTTACTTTAACAATACTAGACGGGACAGTAACGAAGAAAAAAATTGGGTCGAGTAAAATTATAAAATTTTCTTTAACAACGAAGAAGAGTCAATACTCTTCTCAACTAGTTACTAACTCAATAGTTATTATTTGTTCTGCAAACCCTTGAGTGATCACTAGTTAGAAATAACACCGATAATTAGATTTGTCGATATTGGAAATCTCTACATATCAACATAATTTGCCCCACGGATTCCTAGGTCTGATCACAAGTATAAATTTTATAGGACATTCGTACACAAATTGACGTAGTCTACGGAAAGCTTAAGTCTTGTTCTGGGTCTCACTCAGCCAACGTGCAACGGTATAACATTTATGTATAATATTATGTACTTAAATACCCAGAAACACCCGTTACTCAGGAACGAATATGCGTGCTCATCATACTAAGAAATTCCCTTCGATTCGAACCCATAACCATCAGTTTCATAGGCTGGATCACGTCAGTAAGTATGACACTGTTAACTGGCATATAAAACCAAAAGCACGTCAAAAAAATAAAATTGTTCCTAGTCGTATACGCAATAGGTTTTGCCTTCATGCGACAGTCGGTTATTATATTATTACAATTAATTAATACCATTGTTTACTTAAAACTTCTCATATATAATGACGTGATTAACTGGGGAATTACAACCTTTTATCAATTTATTTAAATGAGTTGAGATAATGAGCGCGATTAACATTATCAATTAATTCATAAATACATTTTAAAACTCGCCGGGAACTACAATAGAATAGGTTATGTTCTATTGTCACTACCACATTAGTATACAGTCGCCATCAGATATATCGGAGCTGTGGAGGTGGTCACAAATATCGGAACAACGCCTCTCTTGTCAAGACGATAAAGTGCATGTTCCGATATTTATGACTACCTCCACAGCTCCGATATATCTGATGGCGACTGTACATACGACAAGAAAAATAAATTATAAAAAAGAAACGTTGCTGCGGACCTATCGAGAAACGAATGTCTTTGTCACTCTTAATTAAAAGAGAAAGATTTTTTTTAAACTATAAAAGAAAGTTACAGTCTAGCTGTCACAACGCTGGATTTTAGTTCATCCTGAATGACAAGTCAATTAACAATATTTTGTGTATGTAGGTATGATGTAGGTATAAAACTTAACCCTTTGAACACCAAGGACCACTAAAGTGGGCGCGTAATGTCGTGCCTGCCACGCCACGCCACTGACACCTAAAGTGGCTATGGCGGACGCTGTCAAAGTATGTCGATCGTCATGCGAGTTTTCCCGATGGAAAATAGTTCTGCACTGACACATGTACGTAAGCGTAGGTACACGTCACATTTAGACGCGAAAGGAAAAGCGTTCAAAATGTTAAAGTTTACGTAAAATTTTAAATACTAATTATTTGTTGTACCTAGTATATGAAAAAAAGAATTTAGATATATGACTTTATTGTACAGAAACGAGTACGAGGAGAAACATGTCGAGCAATATTCGACTTATAAAACGTGAGTTACCTGTTTCTATACAATTAATAGGGTTGAGTTTTGTGTTTCAAATATATGTAAGGTTTGATTTATTTGAAACACATTGTTTTTCTTATTTTTACAGGTGTAAGTTATTTTTTAACCCAATAATAATGGGTACCTATATATTTGTTCGAAGTTAGATTTGGACCATTAAGAAAAAAAATAGGGAACGATCAGTATGTTCGTACAAAGGGGCGTAGTACGTAAAAAGGTGAGGGAAAATAAAGTTAATAAAGTAAAATGGAATAAAGAAACATAGTAATTTACTACTTGAATATTATATTGTTTAACATACATAAGTTTCTTAGGCTAATTTAGTAGGCGATTACCGTCAGTAAGCCTGGCAAGATATAATCAGTTAATCATAAAATTTCGCAATAACCAATATTATCGCACGTATTATGTCAAAAATGGTATCACGTAATATTTTAACTGTAGATAAATTTAAGGTGAAGTTCAGCTAATCTAGATAGAAATCTAACAGGAACAGTTAGGTTTATCTATTGTACAATTACGCAAGTTAACCAAGGCTGAAAAACAGATTGATTCATATTGTGTTGTAACAATCTAGACTATCTTAAAAAAAAGTCTGAAGAATTGAAAAGAAAGTAAATACAAACAAACAAAAATAGTCATCTTTCTAGCGTTGTCCTGGCATTTTGCCACAACTTATGGGAGCTTGGATAGGCACTAACTTTGCGAAAACGACTGCCATCTGACGTTCCAATATTAGGGTAAACTAAGCCGTATTTGGATTAGTCCGGTTTCCTCGCGATGTTTTCCTTCACCGAAAAGCGAGTGGTAAATATCAAATGACATTTCGTACTTAAGTTCCTAAAAACTCACTGGGGTTTGAACCTGCGACCTCTAGATTGCAAGTCGCACGCTCTTACCGCTCAAACAAACCAAAAAAATATGAAATATAAATTAAGAGTTTGTCACAAAAGGGCCCCAAATAAAGTAGTATAAAGCTGGCAAAGCCAGTTCTGTTCTTCCTTCATGTCCAGATTTCGGGAGACATTTTTACGTCAAGTGTAGATATTAATATAGATATACCACAAAAAGCAATATGAAAAGAAAATAAAACTTTATTAATTATTATTTAACTAAAATAATTGTTGAACGGTCTGGCCTAGCGGGTAGTGACCCTGCCTATGAAGCCAATGGTCTTGGGTTCAAATCCCAGTCAGGGCATTTATTTGTGTGATGAACCAGATATTTTATCTTGAGTTATGGGTGTTTGCTATGTATTTAAGTATTTATTTGCATCCATCTATTATATTTATTGTCGTCTAGTACCTACAACACAAGCCTTACTGTGCTTACCGTACGTTTGTGTAAGACTGTCCCGAAATATTTATTTATTTATTTAATGACAGGGCATTATGTGAAAAAAGAGTACCTGCATAACATAATGCACTATCATAGTACTCATAGTAGGTACTATTTTCTTATTCTAAATTTTCTGTTATAATGTCATTAATGATGTCAAGATATTTAACTGTTCAGTTCAATATGGCATCCTTAAATAAATGTATTGTCTGTCTAAAGAGGTTTGATATCATATCACTTGATTAACTTTCATAGTAGCATATGGATATAGTTGTTATTTAAACAATTTAAAGAGATTATTTAAGAAAAAACTTGCTTATAACTTATTTGTTGTGATAGAGATATAAAGATCTCATTGAATGACAAGGTATGTCCATATTATGCAAACTCTGAAAACAGGTCAACCACTCCGAGGTGTGGGCAATGGGGCAAGACCCAGGTGACTACACGCTTACGAAGTAGATATTAAAATAGAAAAAGTTGATATAAAATATTTTTTTATATGTATGTGAACAAGTAAATTTATTTTGATTTAAATAAAAAAAAACTATCATTAAACTTTAGGCAAAATGTTAAATGTTTATAACTTGCACAATAATATTGTTAAAATGGTCATTATCATTGTGGTGAAAATTTTATTGAGTAACTAGCTTTTCCTCGCACCTTTTTCGGGCAGCCATGCCCGTCTTTAAAGTATGGTTGCAGGATAAAAAATATCAGTAGTTCAAACTCTCTCTATGCCAAATTTCATCCCAAATGGTTCAGCAATTTAAGCATGAAAAGGTAACAGACAGACAGACAGACAGAGACTTACTCAGAGACAGAGAGAGGTACTTTCGCATTTATAATATTAGTATGCAGTATGGATGTCATCAAACAAATCACCAGCTAAAAATGACTTTCTACAAATTGTTATGATAGAGAATATTGAATATTTTTAATTTAGGATTAAAAACTTATAGGTACTATAATTTTTAGTGTACTATTGTTATTAACAACAAGAGGGTTAAGTTGTCAAGTAAGTCTAACATATGTTTTATTATTTGCATATAGACCCGAATTATTCCAAAATACTATATATAGTACAAAGAATATTATAGTATTTTTTTTTGCTTTGTTTTTTTTTTTATGGCAAAGGTGGGAAATGACAGATTGCCTGATAGTAAGCAATTATCGTTGCCCATGGGCACCAGTAACACCAGGGGAGTCATAAGCATGTTGCCAGCCATTAAGGGGGGTTGGAGCTCTGGGAACCTTACTCACCATCAGGAACACAACACTACATACCAGAAAGGTAGCAGTGCTATTATGGCTGTGGTCTTCTGTAAGGAGGAGGTACATCCCCAGTTGGGCTGCTCCAGACTCAAGCGTGATGGTACTTCGCAAATGTTCCAGCAAACTAGTGATAACTATGTTATCCTGCTTTGTAAAGGAATGCAATTTCCCCAGCAAGTTTTTAACACTAAATCCTTTGAGTGTGTTCTATCATGACTATCATAATTTATTTTTAGATATAGGTATATTCATAACTGGCAACCAAGAAAGATATTTTAAACTATACTAGAAGTCTTTTTTTTATTATTCCAACTAAATTATTTTAACTGTAAAGACATAAGTATCCTACTACTAAAAACAAAACTATTTATAAAATAGAAAACATTTAAATTCAGGTACTTTCGTTTTGTTCTTAAAGAAGGAGAATTCATATAGGTTTTACAGACAATTTGTAATTTAAAAAAAAACATGATTTACCTGCTCTCCGCTGCTTTGCCATCTGCTCCCGATGGCACTCCGAACAGTACCCCTGCCACTGCGGGTTCCCAAAGTAGTCGCAGCCATTCTTGCATTTCAGCTCACTCTGGTCAATGCGCAGAGACGGCATCTTCGCCAGCGTCAAGTATTTGTATGACCTCTGCAGATTAGGGGCAAAAAACATCTTTCAAATAAATCTCAAATCTACTTCACAACAATTTCAAACTAGTTTCAAAGCTCTGTTCTCGTAAACCCTTCCAAAACTAGCACTACGACGAACTTCAGCCCATTTTAGCGACAAACTAAATTCGAAAATATAATTTTCTTCGTTAACAAAAGCATTCATCGCAGTACGAGTCGTTAACGGTGGCCGTTCAACGGATCCCCCCGTTATATAGGCTTCGCTTATCAAGTATTGTACTTGAGGCTATCGTTGATAAGTAAACGAATCAACATATTTGTTGAAACGAAAAAATGTAGCTGAAACACGAATTATCTTATACGGAAACATTTATTTATATAATTTAAACTACTGACTTACCTTTGACCGGTAGGATTTCACATACACTCGTTTTATTACTGAATAAAGTACATTAGAATTTCATAATTTGTGATAAATTTGTGAATCGTACGCCTAAGACTTTGACTCAAAACAAAGAATTGATAGACATGACATTTGACAGTTTGATTTTTTAATTGACGTCATTTGGTTACTTTATGCCTCTTGGTCCGTGGAAACACCACAATCAGCCTATGATTGCATTTTAAGTTAGTTTTAAATTATGGGATTCGTATTACTTAATAAACAATAAAATAAAAGGGGTAAAATCATTTTTTTTATTGATCTAATATTCAAACGACAACAGAGAAAACATTTTATTTTAAGACTTTACTAAAAGGTACTTATTTTATTCGCATTTTACGAAATGTTAAGTTAATTCTGACACCTAGCAGCTTTTTCCTCGTCGGTAAAGAGTGGTACCAAATATCGTTCGTATGAGGATTCATGAATAATATGCTCCCATGTTCCAGGTCAATTTTAACTGCAAAATAAAAAGTTTATTAAGTAAATTAGCGTTTGAATTAAATTAAACAAATCTTAATCAATTTTTTTATACCAAGGTATCAGTGGCGGTGCGTCAATTTTTTTCTGAGGCAGGAAAAATGCAGAAATTATTGTTTTGTCTTTTCTTCATGGGCCCAAGGTAAATTTTAGAACTGCGGGTAAGTTAAAGTTTTAGCTATGCCGGCGGCAATCATCTTGATGGATGCACCGCCGCTGATAGGTATACTGCCTATTTGGTGATTAGTGTCCAACTTAGACTAAATATATACCTATAGACGCACAGTCCCGAACAAAGGAGTCGGAAAAAATGGCCTCAAATGACATTCTAGTTTTCAAATAAGTAACATATAAACCGTTTTCGTCCGATCACCGCGATACTAGCAACTACTGAAACGTCATTAGAAAAATAATAAATGTCAAACTCCAAGTCATCAGAATATCGGATGCATGGAGTCGCATAAATAATATTAGGCACGTTGAGTAATAAAAAATCTCTAATAACAAAATAAGTTTATTTACACTTTTTACATTTTATATTACAATATTTGACTTAAGACATCTATAATAAACAAATTCACTTGTTTGCCAAATTGGCAGTATACCTAGGTTTTCGTTGTAAATATAGTCTTTTTTGGTCAAATATATGTCTGACGCTGGGAAATGGGCTGAACACACGGGACGCCAGTCGTTAGGTCTGAAAAATTCATCACCCCTATCTCGTGCTATGATAGCGGCCCATTCCGATCGTCGCTTGGGATCCCGTGGGAATCTTGAATTAAAATATAACGTTATTAAAGTACATACGAGACGAAGTGATTAAATCTGCCATTTCAAATTTGCTAGATGTAATTTAAAAATGTACAGTCAGATATATCGCAACGTACGAGTTAATCAAAGATATCAGAAAACGTTCTCAATTGTCAAGGCGTTAGAGTGTATGTTCAGATATTTTGAACATCTCGTTTGTTGCGATATATCTGATGGCTACTGTACACTCCCTATCTCCTTTTTCATCAATAGGTACATGTATAAGAAAACGCATGTAAGTAGATGTAAATAAAATATTAGCGACTCCGTGCCTTTTTGTTCCATGAAAATCCTTTATTTTTGCAATTAATTAAATTTATTCTAAAACACGAAATTGCATCGAGTTAATACATAATTTGTCAATACATTTGAATTACTTACGTAAAAAAACTTATCCCACTGTCCTTCTTGTGTTTTTTTGTGCTATTTTTACATGTCTTAACCGAGCACGACGACATTGTTATTTGACGGCGGTCGGTGAAAGACTAAGTCACCAACTCCATCCTTTTTGGAAATTACTAGAGTTTGAATGTAGCCATTTTTTTCGCCTGACTTTGTATCTGTATATATTTAGTCTAAGGTGTCCAAGTATATATTTTATTTTATTGCCTACATTGAATAAAAACTCGTAACTATAGTAACCAGAATAGTAAACATAAGATTGTAAGTGAACTCCGCTGAGTTGTCTCCAATATTTTAAATATAAAATGGATTATTTGCAGATTAAAGACGGTCAATATACAAAAACAATATATACTATGGTAAGAATCTTTAAATAAATGTTTGTCTGTATAATATGTAGCAGTTACGTTACCAAATTCGAATGATTCTTCTTGCTGCGCAATAAATTAGTATTACATAAAATAGTAAGTAAAGCATATTTATTCGAGGATTAGTTTCGTTAGTTTAAATAAATATAACGTCAACGCGAATAACAAATGCATACAATTTATATGTGATTACATTTACAATGGCACGAGATATCTTCCATACAAGCACCTCATTGTTCCGAACTCAGCCTTTATCGCATTTTGTCGTGAATTTAGCATTTTATCAGAAAGAAACGAGCACACGGAAATGGCGATAGTCCTGAGCTTCGTTACATTTGCAATGGCGATAAACGATCTATCAGGCCATTCTGCTAGATACCTGCATGTGTCGTTAATTTTATAGATAAGATTAACGACACCTCGTGTGTAGCAGCTTTAGGGATTATGTCTACATTGCATATAAGTTTTCTGAATCTACTTGGTCACTAAAGAATACGTTTATAATTTTTAATAAACTAGATAACGCTTAGGTATATTTTAGATCCATGTTATGAGACTAAAGCCACATTTAGACCGGGCAGGAACTGGTATACGATGTTCATTACACTGCGGGCTATCGGCGTACGGTGAATTCGGTCGATTTATATAATGTAATGAAATGCAATGTATTGAAAATCGTCTACAAGTTCTCGCATGGTCTAAATGGGGTTTAACAAAGGTCTTAAGTACTTGATGTTGTCTGTATGAGATAATTAATTGATTAGTTGGGTATGTATCAGTCGCTTTAGTCGGTCTAAGAATGAGAAACCTTAAGGTGTAGAGCTAGTTAAGTTAACTAAGAACAAATCAAATATTTTTTTATGAAATATTTCAACTTTTAGTTAAGTTAAGACAATTCAGATCTATAATCCGGGTCAATAGAAAACGAAAATAACCCTTAACAGCTTCGCAATTAGAGTTACGAAATTAAAAAAAAACAATCATGGTTTCATAGTCATTGTGTACACATAATTTTAAATCATATTTCATTATTTATTGTATTTAAAATCAGTCTCATACATTTTAGGTTCATTGGCTAACAGTAATAACGACTTTGTATCAAATAGGGACCATAACAAATTAAATATTTAAAAAAACGTGCACATATTCAATAAACCATTTTGTCCATATAACATGGACAAAATGAGACATTAGAGATGGGTATAATGAAATGACATACCCTAAACTTAGGAACAATGTTCACAAATTTATGTTTTAAATCTATTAACTTACATTCTTGTTTAGGTCAAATATCCGATAATTACCTATATGTTCAGTGTTTTCGTTTTCTAATTTTTCTATTGACCGCGAATTCAAATAGGTTATGAGGAAATGCCGCCAGCATCCTTGGTACCATGCCTCAAGCGCCTTTTTTAGATTTTATACTCGTAACTAGTTAAGTACTTGTAGTTATCAAAATACGATTGTAGCTTCTGTAAATAAATATATTTTAAAAACAAAAAAAAATAATCTATTTATGTTATGGCGGAGTAACATTGTGACCACCGTAGCCTAAAATCATACATGTATTTCTTTAGAGCGTTTTTCCAATCAACGCCTTCAAGTTCAAATATACGTCAAAATATTTTATCTAAGTATACAGTATACCGACGACTTAAGTACCTACCTACCTCCTAAGTATTTTCCTTTATACTTTTCATTTCTTTGTTTCTGCATATTGTGCAAAATTGTATAACTGAAGTTTGAAATGAGTACCTCATAAGAGTGCATCTTAAGCTCTATGATGATATCCCTTTCTCGTGTTATCAACATGTTTTGATTATTAAAAATAGACAATCACCATAGATCTTTATCAACGTAAATAGCCGGATCGTACTTGAGCTTGATTATAAATATTATAATTAAGATAATCTAGTAGGTATAATAGTACTTCTTCCGAAGGTTTTACACAGGGATGTAGATAATATATGTATGCACATAGTCAATGTATTTAAAAGTATAAATTACAAAATGTTATTTAAGTAATAAAATATCTAACTAATACTGTCACTGTTTTATATGATTTCTATATTTTCTATACATTCACAAACACTCAACCTATTTCTAGCTTTAAGGACATACACATGTTCGACTTATCTGAATGCAATTATGAGTATCATGCAGTTATCAAAGCGTACATTCACTCTATACATGCGCCAGACGTTTCTTTACTTAATAGTATTAAAGGTGAATCAATAGTTGCGCAAGAAACTTCATAATACACAGATAGCATCTTGATTGTACTGCTTTGATGTTGCAGATAAAGGAGGCAAGGTACGAGGACGCCATAAAGGCACTTAACAACGCTATCAATTTCAATCCAAACAGGGCTGGACTATCCTTACTCGGCTACTGTTACTACAGAACACAGGCTTTCGTTGAAGCAGCGAACTGCTATGAACAACTATCTGCTATGCACCCTGATGTGCCAGAGTACAAACTTTACTTCGCACAGGCGTTGTACGAGGCGTCGATGTTCGAAGAATCTTACAAAATCACTATGCAAATTACAGCTCCGGAGTTAGAGCGAACAGTTATCAAACTGCAGTCAGCAATAAAATATGGGGAAGAAGATACCAGCGCTGCGAAAAGTCTCGTTGACTCTTACATTCAAGATGACGTGGACAAAGACATTAATCTCGGATGCCTATTATACAAAGATAACCAATATGAAGAAGCATTACAAAAGTTTTCACGCAGTCTTAGTGTGCTCGGCTTTAACGCACACCTTCATTATAATGTGGCACTTTGCTACTTCAAGCTTAAAGAATATCCGCAAGCCCTAAAACATATAACCCTAGTCATCGAGAGAGGCATACGTGATCACCCTGAACTAGCCGTCGGCATGCAAGCCGAGACTTCCGAGGTCAAGTCTGTAGGAAACACACTGACACTTCACGAGACAGCGCTAACAGAGGTATTTAATCTTAAAGCGGCAATCGAGTACCAATTGAAAAACATTGAAGCCGCAAGAGAGGCTCTTAACGACATGCCACCCAGACAAGAGCACGAACTGGACGCTGTGACCCTACATAACGTTGCCCTGACGTCGATTGATATTAAGCCTACGGACGGTTTCGAGAAACTACATTTTCTTTTGCAACAAGATCCGTTTCCGCCAGAAACTTTCGCTAACTTGTTGCTACTTTATTGTAAATTCGAGTATTATGATTTAGCTGCAGACGTTTTGGCTGAAAATGCCCAGTTCACTTACAAATATTTAACCCCATACTTATACGATTTCTTAGACGCCATTATAACGAGCCAAACGTCACCTGAAGAAGCATTTCAGAAATACGAAGATATTGCATCCAAACACGCCGAACAACTAAGAAAGCTTACTAAAGTTGTTCAAGAAAGCAGATCACAAGGAGACAATGATCAGGTCAAGAAGGCTGTTGTAGAGTACGAAGAAGCCTTGGAGAGATACATTCCCGTTGTGATGGCTCAAGCAAAAATTTATTGGGACATGGAGAACTACGGTCAAGTTGAAAAGATTTTCAGAAAATCTGTAGAATTCTGTAACGAATCAGACGTATGGCGCCTGAACGTAGCCCATGTACTCTTCATGCAAGAGAACAAATACAAAGAAGCAGCTAGTTTCTACGAGCCTATCGTAAAGAAACAATACGATAACATCCTAGACATAAGTGCAGTTGTTTTAGCAAATCTGTGTGTCTCATACATCATGACATCTCAGAACGAGGAAGCTGAAGACATAATGCGAAAAATAGAAAAGGAAGAGGAACAGCAAATATTCGAAGACCCACATAAGAAGTTCTATCATTTATGTATCGTCAACTTAGTCATCGGAACGTTGTATTGCGCTAAAGGTAACTATGAGTTTGGGATATCGAGGGTAATCAAATCACTGGAGCCGTTTAACAAACGTCTCGGAACTGATACTTGGTTCTACGCAAAGCGCTGCTTCCTGTCTTTTCTAGAAAATCTTTCCAAGCACTTGATCGTTGTTAAGGATAATACTATAAAAGATTGTCTACAATTTCTTGAGGGCTGTGAGACGTATGGTCGTCGTGTCAGCACCGTTATTGAGAATCCTTTCCAGGAAGAAGATGCTAACACAAAAGCTAAGCAGACAGTAACATACGAAGCCCGTTTATTGCGATACATGTTCAATAAATTGAGAAATATCGATGACTCTGTAACTATTAATAAGTATGAAGATTTAAAATAAAGTAAGTTCACCTGGAGCTATATTCTTTTTATCTGGTCGTGGTTTTCTCGCATCTTTGTGTTTTAGAACAAATGGTCGTTCTTGGCCAAACGATAGCGAAGCGATAGGGTAAGAGGGATCCAATTCAGGTTCATTGTCTCTGTGTTCACCCATGTGGTCATTACCATTCCTATACCTATAAATAAAACGTTTACTTAAGTGTTTGAAATTAAAGGACCGCTTGATTTTCATTCAGATAATTATTTCAGTACTAACTTGTTAACTAAAACGAAGTCATATTTTATCCCTTTTATATTCTCAAGGAAATTTCGTAAAGCTAACACGGGTGCGGGCCACGGCAATGCTGGTATGGTTTTTCCAGAATATCTGTAAGTGATGCCTGGATCACCGTAAGCTACTTGTTGGCGAGGTAATGGATACTCTTTGCCAAAAACCCTGTGTGAAAATAGATTATTACAATTTAGGATTTTATTTAATATTATGTTATTTTTACGATGACCACTGACTTCCAAACTTCGCGTTCGTAGAGTAGCTCAAGCATGCAACACCAAAATTTGATATGGCAGTCCGACTAAGCATATTTCAATTGGACATCGTGATACCCTCTTGCGTACTAAGGATTGATATTGGAAAATAGATCAAAATGGTTTAAATAAAATAAATGAGTACTTTATCTTTGCCAGATCTCCCTTGAAATATTCCAATGTTTTTTCCAGTTCCTTCATAATGGTATTAGCAATAGTTCTAGGTATTGCTATGGCGTAGTCTAAGTCAAGCCCTTCCTTGCGTATTGTTTTCCATTTAATCGTAGTAGTATCAATTCCAAATAGCAAATTCATTACACCTCTGTAAAAATACGCAATTTTTAATAGGGCTTGGCAACATTCCATACGTCAAAAGTTTGACGTTTGACGTTTGTTCATTTGTTCTCTGTCTTTAGTCGTTATGATTCTGAGATTAGTTTTGATTAACCGTTTCAGTGCGGATGACACGACAGGCGTGTCATCAATGTTTTTAACGAATGGCGTATGACACGAGAGGAGTGTCATTTTAAAATCGATTAAAACTTCACCAAATTAAGTTTCAGAAAGGTTCACCCCGAACAAAACTATTATTGTTTGTCGTGTAGAACAAGCTAGTAGCCTTCGTTTCTGAAATATTCAAAATTTTAAGATTTTTTTTCAAATTCAGTTGTTAACAACCTTTTCATGCAGCACTAATTTTACTACTTAGCGTTTCAGTGCGGATAACACTACAGGCGTGTCATCATATTATAGAATGAATACCTATATTATTTTTGTAATTCCAGATAAATGATTTGTTACCTTAGAGCATTTAATGACTGGAGACGCCTTTATAAGTTTACCCTTCTGCCAAAAACTTGCACAATTGTGCAGATTGTTGTATAGACTGACGTTTTAGCAATGCATTTGACACTCCCCTTGCCCGCAAAAACCGTCAGTCTATTTTGTACGAAAAATGACAGCCAAGGCGTCTCCAGTTACTACTTAAATACTCTAAGTTTGTTACCTATAAGACTCAAATGAATAGTTCAAGGAGAAATGTCGAAGATAGTAAATGCATAGGTTTAAATACGTCGCACTATAAAAATAATTACCCATTCCGTTACCCCACTATACATAATTAGCAGAGCCCGGAAAATTCATAGCAAAACAAAACACTGTCGTAATCAAACTAGTGTTAGAAACATTTTTTTATCGATATCGAGTTTATTGATGTCTTATGGAATACTGATTCTCTGAAGTTTATTATTTTCAATGAGATTGATTACCTCTTTGTCACCAGACTACGGCCAAGCCAAAAGGGAAGGGTTATTACTTAATATGAAATATAAATAACGTTGATGATTACGTTGCGTTTTAGATGAAATAACAATAAAACAAACCCTAACTTTACCACTTCTTTTGCGTTTGGCGTGAATGATTATAAAATAAGTAATGTACCTAAACATTAGCCGAATGATTTTTAGACGAAACTAACTCGATATCGATAAAAAATGTTTCTATCACTAGTTTGATTACGACAGTCTTTTGTTTTGCTATAGATTTTCCGGGCTCTGATAATTAGGAAAGTATAAACATTATACTTAGTAGAAAATGTTTGTGATATCTGAATTTTGAAAGTCACTTACCATCCATTTCGAGTAAAACTCGTAGTTTAAAAGCTACTAACAGTTTAAAACAATCTTTTGATCAGTTCACTTCCTTGGTTAGATGTCAACTGAACTCAATCAAGTCAAAATCGATGAAAAAAACGAAATTAATTCCGAATTTTATACACATGGCGGATGACACGATAGGCGTGCCATCATATTCCATGGCGTAAGGCACGCCTGTCGTGCCATGAAAAAATTGTTCGCCGCCACAGACTAAAGTTTTCGAAAATGGAACACGCAACGAATCGGTTAACAATAAATTTAGGAAATCCTTGTTTAAATTCACAGCTTTACATGGCAGACGAAATCCTTGTATAAACACAAGCAGTCGCTTACCTTATTTGTGGTCCGTTGAATACAGAATTTTACTTTACACTGCAGTACTTTCGTTGCCGGTCTCTCATTTCGACTTGACACTTGATTTTTGAAGTTTTGAATTTGACAGTTACGAATGTTGCGATTTGTACTGTGATTGGCTTAAATTAAATTTGCGAATACGTATTTTGACAAGATCTCAAAACAATAATAGGGTATACATATTTTTTGTGCGCCAAGAACGATGGTTTTCTCACATTGGTAAGTAACTGAATTTAAAAAATCCTAGGATCATTATGCCGATATATTTGCTGTCAATTCGGGCAACTTTGGCAAATTAGCCATGTTAGCTTTGAACTGTAAGTATGCAGTTAAAACATAGTTAAATGTAAGTAGGGTTCGGCCATCGGTAGGAATCGCCAGTAACTGGCCCCTTATACCAAGAATTAATTTTGTGTAAATAGAACACATTTTCTAATGGGGTTTCAATTAACTGGGCACTTTATACTAAAATGAATCCTGGTCACCTATAAACAGAGTTCATTTTTAGTATAATGCGGACAGTTATTTGAGGGTGGCCAGTTAATAGCGAATTACCCTATTCGTTTTTTTATTATATTCGTTTGTAATAAATATAGGTACCTTCTAAGCGATTTGGTTTTTACACTGTTGATGTTGGGTAAGTTGCAAAATAAATGAACCTAGGTACCTAGGGTGAGTCATGGACCTGCAATTAGTCAGAGTATTTTGAATCATTTGTGTTACGACAATTAAACCGTTGCTATTCGAGTTAATATTAAGTAATATTGTCGTAACACAAATGAAATAATTAACTTAAGACTAATTGTAGGTATTTAATTAGGTACAATCATTTTGTAACTCGATGTTAGCGATGTGTACGCAAAAAAAAAACGGGTTCCTATAGAGTATGAAACGTAGAACATTTTTTAAAGGGTTGAACTAAAATAAAACGATAACGCAAAACTTGTGACAGCAAGCAGTATAAGACAGACAAATCATTACAAATTCTATTAAGAAAATTACGACACCATGCAGCTAAAAGCTAACAATTTATTGTCATATAAATGAAACAATGGGTATATTGTCTACACATCACATGACGTATAGGGCAACGGAGGTGTCTCAGCAGCGCACGGTAGGCGTAAAGGAATGTTTCGTAATAGGATGTTTGTCAGTAGCCCCTGATTGAAAGATTTGATATCAAGCCTTAACCGTGTAGCACTCGCGCTTAAACTTGGATAAGTTGGTAAGTTGTGGGCCAAGCTGAAAATGAAAATTAACGGAATAAGTTTCAGATTCGAAAAATTAAAAAGAATGAGGATAGTGTAAATAACTAAAGTATTACAAGTTTCGCAATACAATGACTTTTTATTTAACGGTAAGCTGCTCACCTTGTTTGGTCCAAAAGACAGTCCTTATCATGATATACCGAATATTCCCTTATCCTCTGTATGGTATCGCCATTATCCGAATCTGTATCACAGTCGTATTCGTATAACTTCTCAATGATGCCGTCTTTATTCTTGGCCGTCCAGACGTATTCTCCTGGCAATCCACGTAGTTTGGGTCCTGTGCAACCAAAGCTCCGGAAACTACCGTCGTCTTCTAAAATCTCAGTTATCCGAGGGGTTATAAGATCATCATTCAAGTAGGATGAGGTAACAGCTTTAGATTTTTGTAAAAACTTGCGTATTTCACCGCTGACGTCAGAATTGAGTAAATTATTCTTCGTATGCACTAGGAAGCGAGTGCAATAAGTCATCAGATCTTTATTTCTCGATCTGTAAATCACATTGATCAACTCTAACAGTATTTTTCCGGCTTCGCCTTTTTCGTGCTTCAATTTCTTGATAGTGTTCTTTAGGAAACAGTTCTCATTTGCTGTTGTCAAATAAAGTTGCTGGAAATCTACATAACGCGATTTGTTCTCTTTTATCATATTTTGAGTATCTTGGAAGTAACGTAGAAGTCGATTTTTAGCGATAATTTCTAACTGACACTGTCGCCTGATATTTTTATTCTCTTCAATGGCAGCCATTAAAATTTGACCTAGGGCTTTACGATCTCTTACAAGTTCCTTTACCCTTTTAAGTAACGATAAGTTCGTGTTATGTCCATTTGCGGACTGTAGAGCTGTTTCAACATAATTTCGTAATCTTTCTATAAAAAGTCTGCAATTTCGTATCATGGCAACACTAACTTTACCTGTCGTTACTTTAAATTTGGTAGGTATCCCAAGAAATTTCATTGATTTATTTATGTTACATTTCCAATATGTAACAAGTAGGATATTCTGATTGTACACGAAGACAGCGATTGCGCCGGTTAAAAATATTACATAATGCAGATAGGTAACTTTTTGATGTTTCAATTTTTTCCTCGGCTGCCAGATTCGGGTTATATTTTCATTTTTTTCGTCTATTAATATAGATTGATTGGTGAATTTGTAAATTTTATAAGGTGTGACAGCAGTACCTGTTAAATTAGTTATTAATTTATTATAGCACATAATAACAAGACAAATACCTAGTTTGTATATAAGATCAAAGGTGTGCAGTAGTAGCAACTAGTGGTGAATGCTTAGTTTAGTAGTAGTAGTTAGTTTAAAATGTATAAATCATAGATGCTAGCACTTAAACCCAGGGATTGAATACCGTTATTATTTTCATACAAATTAACCAGTATTCCATTTCGGTATCTCGGTTGATATTGCATATTTTTGCATTTTATTTTGCTAATCAATTAAAGTATTCTCCTTATCTAAATACTGTTTAAAAATATAATGGTTATATTTTATTTTAACAACAATATTAAGTAATACCGGTAACAATCCCTGCTTAAACCACACTATTTCAAAAAAGTAAATATCTCGCCAACCATGTGTTAGATCTAATAATAGGAATACTGGTCTGTTGTCTTAACACTCACCAATAAAAATGCTAGTTTTATGCTGAGTCATATACATGTCCAAGGAACACAGTCCCAGCCACATTGTGAAACTCAATACTGTGAGCCATCTAAATGCAACATACATTATTAAAATATTTTCTCCTTATAAAATAATATTGTACTACTTTTGCATGCTGACTTTGCTTCACTCAGTTAATTTGAACTACAAAATTTTGTATCTTAATATTATCAATCAAAAACATAATTCTACAAATAGGTAGCAAAATTGTCACAACTGACATTAGTGGCAAAGAAATAATTGTTTAATGTCATATTCATTCATGGCTATTGCTAGCCAGCATTTTGATGATTAGCTTTCAACTAGACTTGCATAAAACTCATGTTAAATTAAAGTCGCCTTAAATGAAAACCTAAACAATTAAACTGAAGGAGCCTGTCACAGATTATTGGTGCTTTCATTAACCGCGGTCAAAAGGTTAAAGGTTTTTTTCCAAATGTCACCATTCACTGCTACAGTTGTTAAAAAGATATTAGTTCTCTCTAATATTGTTTTTTTTTTAATAATCAAGACATTTTTTTTCATCTCACATTGTTTAACAATTTCACTTCCGTCATTGTTGATTCAACTCAGATATGCTGCCATTCATTAGTGACCATCGCAATCATTTGATGGTAACTTACTGCCACATTGAAGGTGTTAAAACAATATAGAAGTATTACACAACACCTAGCAGGAAGTGTTTTTTTTATTTTAATAAATAAAAATACATATAACTATTAATTACTTTTTAATCTAAATAATCTTCTAAGTTTAACTTGTATAGCTAAGCCTAACAAAACAACATTTTTCTTATACCACTCTATGTTATAATTAATATGAGTTTTCCAGTTTTTGTCCAGAAAGGCTTTGTAGAAGACACTCATCTCATCTGCCGTTAAGTTCTGTCTTCCTTCAGGTAGGTTCTTTTTGAGGTAATCTTCTCTTTCCTACAAATATAAAGTACTGTAAATACATAATTATTTGAGGAATTCAAAATTTACACATTACTTATCTAATAAAAATATGACTTGATTATCTTTTAACAATTAATTGCAAGACACTACGATTGCAAGGACCTAACTCAGATTCATACTACTCAACAACCATTAACCTCCAAGCACATACCTGAAAGAATCTTGAATTGTGTTGAGTCCAAAAGTTATGGTTCCATTTTTGGACTTCTATCCGAAGCTCCCTATACTTTTTTTCTAATTCTGTCTCGTTTGCAGGCTGCTTGTAAATAATCTTTCGTAAATTCGACACAGGATCAGGGGGTCCAACCATATCACTGTTGATTTTAGTAGGATTGGGTGTTTGCATTGATTTTGCATCATTTGTAGTGCTTGTATTCCGTAATATTAACAACTGACATGATTTATTTCGGTATATTCGATTAGACAACATTGTAAAGCATAATTTGTGAACTATTATGTAAAATCTCAGTTCAATATTACACAGATTACACTAATAATCAATTTTATCAAATAAAACGTCAAAAAGGTCTAAATAGACAGTTTTTTTTTTTTTTTTTTTTTTTTTCGTCCATCTGAACAGGCTAAAGCTCTAAGCCATACTGCCTTGTCATAAGTAGTTTGTTTTCTTTTTCATAAGTTCAATCCGGTCAACGTCTTCAGTAAGTACTATTCATATTAGGTCAAATCCGAGTTCAATGTCTTCAGTTACTTTTATTTTCTTATACAATTTCAGTATGTATGTATCATCCATTAATTAAGTCAAAACCGTACGTTCAATCTCATAATCCAGTTTAATTATTGTCCTTTCCAAACAGTACAATCCTGAAATATTCTAGTAGCGATATTTAGATTTATTTTAAATATATACAATTTACATTTATATGTTATCTGCATTAAGAACCTAAAATTAAAAATTGTATTAAAATATTTACAACTTATTTATGGTGTTATGTACAAATTTATACAAAGACATATACGTGGTAGGCTCTCTTAGCAAATCTGGTACTGACAGCGGGATTATATTAGATGCCTCATAAATATTAAGCAGCTCATCCATCAGCACAAGGCGCTGAATGCCGAAGGACGGGCAAACGAAAATGATGTGGTCGAGAGACTGAACTTCATTCATTTGACAACGATCACAATAAGGAGAAGAAACTATATTTTTTCGATGAAGATGAAAATTTAGGCAATAATGACCAATGCGCATTCGATTGATTATAGTATAGAAATTTCTATGAACAAAATGTTTAAGCTTGCAGAACCATGGCGTACTATTAACAGGAACGTCTAACAAAGAATATATATGAGCTTTATTTTCAACTTCTCTACAAAAATACCAATGTTTTCCCCAATTACTAATCATGCGCTTTTTAAGATTAGATATCATATCCGTATACGGCAAAGCGACATCCAACTCCTTGATGGTTAAACTTGAGCATGAATCAGAAATATTAACAATGGTTCTGGCTAAAAATCTGCATTTTCATTACCTAAGACTCCTATATGCGAAGGTACCCAAACGAATTGTACTACAGTGTCAGTTAAGGATAACTTCCACCATAATTCTTTAATAGTAAAAATCAGGTAGTTAATGTTAGCATTCATTTTGTTACTTGACAAACTTTTTAAGACACTCATACTATCACTGACTATTACCCAATTTTTGTTCAACTGATTTCTTTCCATAATATGTTTTAAAGCAAAAGGATGGCTGTTGCTTCAGCAGTGAAGATGCTAGCATATTTATTAATTTTGTATCCCACTCCCTTATTGATTTCGGTCTGGTAAATTGCAAAGATACAGCATCATTATTTTTGGACCCATCAGTATAAATAAATTTATAATTAGTCCATTCTGACAATAACAGATAAACTTCCTCCTTAGAAGACAAGCTTGAATCGATTACAATATTCATTGCGGCATATTTACTTTGGAATGTGCCTGCATAACAAGGAAGAACATCATCGTTCAAATGTATATTAAACTCTTCAAGAGAATGAAAAAGCAAGAAAAATCTTGCAAAATAAACATATGTTGCTTATAAGGAGCAGATTGAGAAGCAATTAAATTGGTAAGAAGATCATTATTAGGCAAACTATGAAGCTTCAAGATAAATCTTTCTTTCAAATAACGGAATCGAACACTAATGGGTGGCAGTTTTGTTTCGATTTGCAAAGCAGCAATAGGACTAGTTTTAAAGGCACCTAGTATTGTGCGCATACATTTATTTTGTATTTTGTCCAAACTATTCACTAATTTACTATCTCCAGCAAAACAAAGAAAACCATATTCAAAGTGACTACGAACGAGAGATTTGTATAACACTAACAATATTTTGGGATCTGCTCCCCAAGTAGTCCCGCAAACAGATTTTAATACATTATAAGCCTTGTTTGCTTTTGTTGTTATATTATTAATGTATTTTGTCCATGAGAGTTTTGGAGTAAAAGTTACACCCAAAAATTTTACTTCACTATATATAGGCAATGGAATTCTGTTATACAAAATATTAGGTGTAGCTACACATTTACGACCGAAAATGAAGACTTTTGATTTAGTAGGATTAACATCTAAATTAAGGTATGAAAAGTATTTATATAAACTGGAAAGTGCGTTATTTACAGTAGAAGCTAATTGACTTAAATCCATTCCAGATGTATAAACTACTAAGTCATCTGCATATTGTAAGTTTTTACATTCGATCCCAAAATAAGATTCAATCGTCTAATATATAAGATAAATATTAATGGAGACAGAATTCCTCCTTGACATACTCCTAACGACGAGCATCTTGGACCATATAAATGATTATTAAATTTAACAAATACTTTTCTATTGGTCAAAAATGCTTGTATCCAGTTTATTAATTGCCCAGGTATCCCTATCACTGACAACTCGTTACAAAGAACCGAAATATTAACACTGTTAAAAGCACCAGCAATATCAAAGAAAACGCATAAAAGATATTGATTATTATACAGACTGTGTTGAGCATCTAATACTAGCTGACAAATGCTTTCACGAGAAGACCGACCTCTGCGAAAACCAAATTGGTTGTAAGGTAAAAGACCATTTTGTTCTACATAAAATTCTAGGCGTTGTTTTAAAAGCTGTTCAAATATCTTTCCAATACAAGACGTAAGAGCTATGGGTCGATACGAATCCGGCAACAATTTATCTTTACCAGGTTTTAAAACTGGAACCAAACAATCAGTTTTCCATTCCTCAGGTATAAAGTTTTCCTTCCACATACGATTAAGTAAGTTTAAAAGATTATGAGACAATTTGGGGTTAATTTTTTAAAAGTATATATGGAATCCCATCTAGACCATGGGATGTATCTCTTCTAGAAAACAACGCAGAATGGAGTTCTTGATACGAAAATGGATCAGTCAAATAATTATTTCCAATATTATCAGTTTTATTATAATTTAACGGCTCATTCAAAACAAAGTCAGGAGTGTATTTACATATAAAATCTGGAATCCAACTATCATCAAGAGAATTATTAAGAGTAAATGATTTATTAAATTTACGCATGTACTTCCATACCAATGACAATGAGGTACATCTATTAAATGAGTTGCACAATTCCATCCAGCTGTTGGTTTTTCTGTTTTAAGTATTAGTTTTTTAAAGCTCGCAATCTCTTAAATTCAATATAATTTTCCTCAGAAGGGTTGTTTTTAAAATATATATAAGCATTCTTTGAGTTTTGAACAGCTTCTGAACACTTTGAGTTCCACCAGGGTAAACTAGGACACTTAGAATGTTTTGGTAAACAAGGTTTAGCAATATTATTACATTTATTAGTGGAGGTAGACTGTGGAATTGACTGTTCAGCAACAGAATGTATTATGTTACAAAACAAATTGTAGGATTCTGG
This sequence comes from Grapholita molesta, assembly GCA_022674325.2. NCBI lineage: Eukaryota > Metazoa > Arthropoda > Insecta > Lepidoptera > Tortricidae > Grapholita > Grapholita molesta. The sequence goes on from CP053130.2 coordinate 2,034,200, forward strand.
TGGAGACATAGCATTAAAGTCAATATTTTTAAATTTGAATCCATTAATTGACTATATATTTTCCAATTAACTAATTTGTAATTATGCTGAAATGGTAAATGTACATTATTGCATTGTATATTATTCTGTAGATTACTTTCATTTCCAACAACCAAATTTATAATTACAGGCAAGTGATAACTGCTACCCAGAGGATAATCATAAACAGACCAATCACATGAAAGTGCCAAAGATGGAGAAACTAAAGTTAAATCAAGAGCATTAGCTCGCCAAGATGAAGAACCAATTGTAGTGGGACTGCCATTATTCAAAAGAACAAGATCATTTTCATCAATAACATCTAAAACATCCTTACCTCGAGGCAGGGTGTCGACACATCCCCAAGACATGTGATGAGCATTAAAATCGCCTCCAAATATCATAGGTTTAGGAATGGACTTAAGCAAAACGTCTAGATTATTTTTATTAAATGGTGGATTTGTATTAGATGGACTGTAAAACTAACGACACTTAATTCATTGTTATTAATTTTGATTTTCACACAAACATTTTGTAAAGAACTATCAAAATGAGTTGTAATTTGAGAATGTGTTATAATATTATGAATTAAAATTGCAACACCATTGTGGTTGTTCCCACAATCATTTCTAATAATATTGTACCCTTTGATAGAAAAAATTGATGTGGTTTCAACCATGTTTCAGAGATTATGGCAATATGTATGTTGTTATCATATAAAAATTTTGTTAAAACTAGCCTATTACTAATTAAACTTTGAGCATTCCATTGCACTATATGTAATGTATCCATAAAAAGGTTAAGGTGTTTTTTCTTAAAAGTGTTATCTAAAATTTCTCTAATGCTTTTAGAATTTTTGGCACATCAGGTTTTGAACATATTTCAAGCATTGCTTCAACTAATAAATTCATAAATTTGTCAGATTTAATTAAATTGGATATTTGAGTATCAATGTATTTTGAATTTAGCTGTGGAAATTGAGCTGCACTAAAAGATCAGAATATCTTGCATTTTTGCTTTTATTTTGTTTTCTTCTAGTTTTTGTTTTTAAGTGGACATGTGGTAGAAATTGCAATATGGTCACCGCCACAGTTAGCACATTGAGTTTTGGACTTGTCACATTGTTTAAAATTATGGTTGCCTGAGCAAATTGAGCAAGTTTCATTGTTTTTACAAAATTTAGCAATGTGGTTGAATTTCATGCACTTCAGGCACTGTTTAACAGGAGGAACATAAACTCCTACCTCATGTCTCCAGTGGTCTAAAGTAACATACTCGGGGAGCTGCGTTGAAGCAAATGTAACAGCAACTGTCTGTGTTGGAAGAAAGGAAACGACACCTTGAGCGTCTTTTACCCGTCGCATGAAACGTCTCACACTAATAACTTTTTTACTAGAAGCAATAAGCTGAAAGATTTTTATTGGAATAATCGCAAGGTACAGATGTGAGAACCCCAGTGGCTTCTGTTTCGGCAGCCGGTATTGAACCAACCATCCTCAATTCGTTTAGGAGCTTTTCGTTCTTAAGAAAAACATTAGCGTTGTTAGGGAGGTCGAAAGTTATACCAATTTTGAATGCATTAATTGACCTCAGATGCATTACACCTGAAACACAATGTTTTCTGATGCCATTAGATATGGCCAACCTATCCTTATCTGTAATTTTAGTGTTATCTTCTTCGCGATTGAGGAAGACAATAAAATCTTTCTTCTGCGAGTTTTCGTCATAAAATCTGTTATAATTTCCTGCTTTATAAGGTGTGTACTTATCCTTTTCTCTTTTCTTCGCTAGTGGACGATCATTATTTTCAGCATCAGAATATGAAGTCGTCGATGATGATGAAGAAGGTAAGTCCTGATCTATTCCTTCTGTAAGAGACTCACCCGTAACTCGCGATCGTTTACGGCCGCTACGCCCCGTGCGCTTCCCCATTATGGGGAAACGCACTAACGTAATATGTACAAAACTAACACTATATAGACTATTTTACATAAGAAATATACAAAGAAATGTACAAATCTAGAATTTAAAACTAATTTACAAAATTTAATTTCAAAAGCGCGCCTATTCTTTTTAACGTTCCCGCCAAAAAAAAAAACTCTAAATAGACAGTGTCAATGTCACGTTTGACACCATATAAGAAAGATATTTCAGGTTTGGTTAATAAAGTCAACTTCAGATGTAATTGGTTTTTGGTGTATTTTAAGATTTTGAAGCTACATTTAATTAAGACTGTTTTAAGTAAATACTTGTATTTTATAAATAACATTATAAGCATAAAAATATTTCTTGTTTACGACTTGTTTAGTTTAATCAAATAAATTAAGTAATGAATCAGTATCTTTTATTACTTATCTAGGATAGCTTTTAGTGTATTTAAGGTATTGTTTACCCGGCACCAAATAGAATAAAATATTAGTTTTACAAAGAGTAGCTTTTATAACGTTGCTTGAAATAATGTCAAGCTGTCAATACTGGCGAGTGACAGCTTGTCATGAATGTCATGTGAAATTTTATTCTTCACTGCCGAATTGCATTATGTAAAAGTGTATGAGATCCCTTTTTATCTGAATTTGCATTAACAACCTACGAATACTGAGCATTTTCGTGATCTTTTACACCGTTGTGCAAAAACGAACAAACTGTAAATATGGCGAAAGGCAAGGAAACGATCGATGAGTTTTCAGCCAAGTTGGACATGTGTCTCACGGACGGAGTTGTAAAATCCGGTAAGTAACTGAGTTTCTTATTAATTTGATCCTTGTGGCCTTGACGATGTTGCATAATGAACAAACTTCCAAATAAATAAACTGCTTTATACTAAAATGCTATTCAGACATGACTTTTTATACATAAATGTTACTAGTAATTTTGGAATAGATCCATATGTAATACGCTATATCCTGATGTATTTGATGATGTTAGGGCAACAACTTTAAGATGAAGACCTTTTAAATAAATTGTGCAAAGGTTGAGCAGGTAGAGACCATAACATTTAAATCTAAGCAGTTTCGTTAGATCATTGGGGTTCCAGATATGAGAATAATGGCTAGATAATAAGAATTGAAAGTGTTATACCTAAATTAAGTTGAAACTAAAGTTGTTGTTTGTTTTGCAATATTGGAAATTATGTTAAATAAAGTTTAAATTATGTAAATAAAGTGACAATGCTCATGTTACTTCTTGTGTATGCTTCAGGAGGTGGCTTGGTACTAGGAACCCTGGCATCATTGCTGTTCCTCGGAAGGCGGAAATGGCCCATCCTAACTGGTTTAGGCATGGGCTTGGGTATTGCATATGCCAACTGTGAGTTTCAATTAAATCCCAAGAAGTCTTCATAGAATCACCAGTCAATCATTAAACGGTAAGATGATTTTTTTTTTTGCAGAATGTAATAGTATTTTGGATAGTATTTTGCATCATTTTCACACTTAAATACTTGCTTGCATATGACAGATATGGTTACAAAAACCATATATATCTGTTTCTGTATATAGTAGTACAGAAACATAGATGCCAAATGATGAATATGAACATAATTATAACAATAATAATATAGGCACTACTTTGATAAAATCTTGTATCTGACACAGGTAGTCTAAGTTGAAATGCAGTAACTCTGTACTCATCCCATACATAGTTACATCAGTTTTCTTTTGAATGTCAGAATGAGTTACAAGCTTTTTTCAAAGTATTGACAATATGTTAAGCATTGCAAAGGTGCATTCATGTAGATAAGCTCCATCCCCATTCTATTTCTATCCAGTGCAGTAAAGCTGTGAGCATTATATTACTTTTGTACTTTAAACTTCTACAAGGTTTTCAATGATAGGTATGTATTTTAAATGTAGATATTAAAATGTATGATTTTGTCAAATTCTGGCCTTTGCTTATATAAATATTATAATATACAAATATAAATAATTATAAATATGATATTATTATAATGCTTATATAAAGTAAATATCTACTTTGGTATCTAAACAATCAATTACCATGTTAATGCTATAGACCAGGCCCCTATTTCACCACAGCGACAATTGTCACGATTCCCGACATATGTAAATTTCTGACGTTGCAGGTGTCCGTTGGTTACATTGACCTCTTACCATCGGGTAGGACGACGGTTACATTGACCTCTTACCATCGGGTGGGACGACGGTTACATTGACCGGTCAATGTAACCAATGGACACCTGCATCGTCAGAAATTTACATATGTAGGGAATCGTGACAATTGTCGCTGTAGTGAAATAGGGGCCTGCTGCATGTCTGTCATTTCATTTAAATCTAGGGAGCAGGAAAGAATGTGTTAGGGAGAGACAAAATTATTTGTGACGGTCAGAAGTCAAATATTTTTTACCAGGCAATGTGAACTCAGTATGTCTATTAAGGATTGGGTTGTAGAAATGACAAGGTGTTCCTGTGGCAAATACTGCCCCACTCCTAGTATCTTCATCAAAATTCCTTCATCCTGCCACCAGTATTTTGGGTACACAGTTTAACCTTTTGAACACTTTTTCTCTCGCGTAATAAGTGACGTTTAACATATCTACTAGAGAGCAAATATAAACCTTATTTGTCAGCAGGCCCGGTACCGCGAACGTCGAAGTTCGTATATTACGGGCATCTTTCTCTTTTACTCCAATTAAGGGTGACATGAGAGTTACAAAGACAATCGTCCGAAATTTACGAATATCGTTGTTCGCGGTAGCGCCGCAGGACAATTGCTTTGACAGTGTCTGCTATAGCCAGTTTAGAAGTCAGAGGAGTGGCAGGCACGACATCACTCGAGTACTTTAGTGGTGCTTGGCATTCCAATGGTTAAAATAATAATTTCAATGTACATTTAGACAATAAAGTACAATATGATAAAGAAATTGATTGTTTCAGATAAGGGATTTAAGTTCAAACAAATATACAAACACAAACGGAGCCGGGCAGCCTCCTACAGTTCAGTAGACACTTATTTAGACAATATTGTAATTTTGTGTTATTATATTAAATGTAATTATTTAATTATGGATTAAATGCATTTTGTTTATGCTAGTATATTTTATTGTTTATGGTTTATGGCATGGCTTATGGCCCAACTACATATTACGACACAGTAATGGGAGCTGGGGATCATACCAACTAGGTAGGTTGGTTGGTTTTATAGGTTGATATTTCACAAGGGAAATTACTATTGAAGATGATAATTGATGCATTATCTATAATATATAACACAATGTTTTCCGATTTTATGTAGTTTTTTTTATTATGGCATAGTCCTAAATACATGCAGAAGTAGTAGGATAATAAAATAAAACAACAATTTATAGAACAATAAATTTATTGTACAAATCGATACTGGAATTAAAGGATAGATTTAGTGTCACTTAAGAGCCCGTATACGATATTGGATCAATTTTACAAATAGAATTAGGACTTGTTATACTTTGTTGGTTATCTTACAGTCAGCTTCAAATAGTAAGTTGAAACTAAAGTAGCCAGTACAGATCTTTATTTGTATTACATTAAGGCTGTGTAACTCTGCGTCCACGCATACTTGCTCGTTATTCGTCTCGCTATTCGTCGAAACTTTCGCCATTACAAGATGTTTGCATATACATTCAATGTAGCCTCAGCGTTACGATTATATTTGGCTACTTTTATTGCTACAAACTATATGAGGCTGACTGAACCACATTTCTAAAGTCGCCATCAGATATATCGGGGTAGTGGAGGTGGTCACAAATATCTGAACATGCACTTTATCGCTTTGACAATAGAGACGTTGTTGAGATATTTGTGATCACCTCCACAGCTCCGATATATCTGCTGGCGATATACGCAGATGTAAATAAAGATGCAGATGGCCTGTCTGGTTGAAGTAATAACATACTGGTCTTGATACAGTGAGTTTTCGTTAAAAATCGTATTCGGGCTCTTAACATTAAAAATAATGTAAATACGATAATTATATTTAGTATGAATAGACGAAAGCTTCCAACAACCCATATACAGACACCCGACGTGGTGGTAATTTTATACAATACAAATACAAAACAGTACAACATATATTACATTTATACCTACTTATGCGCCGAGTGAATTGTATTCCGGTGAATTTAATACAAAAGTATATAAATTTATTAAGTTTAATAGTCTTACAGTATTGCTTGATGTTATTTCAACAAATAAATATTGTTTAAACAAATGTGATCCTTATCCAGAAGGTCGGAGGAGGTGCAGTGAATTAGGGGGGGGTTTGGAAATCACATTGGTTTGGGTATGTACTTATGTAAGGTACAGTCAAGTGCAAAAATATTTACCGAAAGAATCCTTTCATAAATACGTCCTACAACCTAGAGTTGCTCGGTACATATTTTTGAGACTTTGGCAGTGAACGAATTTTTACAATTAGGGGCGTTGTTATACTTAAGTCACGATTTCGCTCACAACATTATCTCATGTCTAAACGTAATAAGAGGAAAGGCAGAAGTTTACAAAGTGATGATTAAATCTCCCTATTGACCAATGCTCCACTATCTTTTTTTTGCCGGAGTGGGGAATTCCTTCACGCATCGTATACCCTGATCGCGGAAAGGCCATAATGGGGAAAATGCCCCCTATCTCCCGTACAATACTTTTAAAGGCACTAATGTACGGCGATTTAAGCTTACGAATACACTCCTTGACAATAGCTACATTACGTACAGTCGCTATCAGATATATCAGAGCTGTGGAGGTGATCACAAATATCGGAACATGCACTTTATCGCCTTGACAATAGAGGCGTTGTTCCGATATTTGTGACCACCTCCGATATTTGTGAACAGCTCCGATATATCTGATGGCGACTGTACACTAACTACTGTTTAGATATTCCTGGGCAGCCAGTTCGTTCAGCCATATTTGACAAATTAAACCGAAATACAATCCCATCAGAGCATATAAAATAATGCATACATGTATAAACGATACACCACATAAATATTTGTCTTTTTGTCAAACAATAATCACCAAATGCATTTTCGATTAGCACATGTGCTAGGTAATAAACTAGTGTAGGCAACTAACTTCACATAACAGTAGCTGCCTCGGGCATTAACAACATAAATATAAGTAGGCAACGGCGTGTTCCCGCAGTATTCCTTGGGTCCATGAAAAAGGCAAAGGAATATTGTATACATTCGTGGGCAGAAAGTAGTTAATTAACCAGAAATTGGTATCAAGAAATATATCAACAATTAAAACCCTTTTCAACGCCAGGTCAAACGTAAAAGCTGCCGCTGAGACCCCACGTCACCGAAATGTCATGTACGTCTAATTTGCTATGATGATACGTGGGAAATTTCACTTTCAGGGACACCCAATCAGCTTAATTGTCAAATAAAAATTAAATCAGTGGTCAGTTAAGTGACGACAATTAAGCTTTAAATCTTTATGTAAATCATCTTTATTCGCATTTTTTATTACAAAAACACGTATTATTTATGGATTGATCATAAAATAGTAGATTGTATTGAAATTTAATGCTTAATTGTCGTCACTAAACTGACCACTGATTTAACTTTTATTTGACAATTAAGTTAATTGGGTGTCCCTGAAAGTGAAATTGCCCACGTAATAACGTATATATCAGGCTTTGGCGTTGGACCTGCGGTGCCGATATATCAGTATCTGGCATAGAAAGGGTCAATAAATTTAATAAAAAAAAACAATGAACGTGACATGTGGTTAGTTCAAAAATTTCTTCGTCACTCGTTGTTATGGGCCTATACCGACAAACTGCAACTAGCTGTAATCTGGATAGAAATTAGCAGTCGACGTGCAGTTGGTATGCAGTTCCCATATATGTTCCTGCTGGCATGCAGTTCGTTTGTATGGTAAGGGCATTTTTTGTACCGCGATTTTGAAGGCTCAAATTTCAACATTTTTTTGTGATATGCCCTTCTTTTAAAAGGTATGTCATATACTAAGCATGTAAGTGGTACATTTCTTGTAAGCAATTAAGTTGTCTCCTGACGAATGTGACAAAGTAACAACAAGAAATATTTAATTCAACCAAGCACACAATAATCATATTCGAAAAAACAATCAGTTAATACTAATAACAATATGATTAGCTAGCATAGGGCAGTGTTTATCACGCGACAAATATTATCCATCTTTATCTAATTATCTATAGTGCGAGAGGAACGGGTGCGTCGCGTGACATATTTTACAATTATGCTAGCCTTGGTGTTTACAATAAACATACATAATGTATAAACTATATATTTTATACGTAGAGAAATAGCCTACATTACATAATAGTTAAACATAATAGATTCGACACTAAAGTTAACCTTAGTCTGTGGTCAATTATGACATCTACGGGCATAATCATTAGATTTAGATTGGCTAAGCAGACGCAAAATATTGTTTCGGCCATCAAATCCAAACTAAATTAAACTCTCGTGCATTTATATATGCACTTACGCTGTGTATATTCATTTACTTTAGTAAGGATTACCTACACATTATGATTCTGCATAGCTTCAACAAAAATCGTCATAAAATCTTGTTCTTTCGGTCAATAGGAAAAAGTATGAACTATGTATGGGTTTCATATAGTTACTGTGCTTCAAGTTACGAAATACGAGATTTTTTTTAAAGTAGTGAAGAAAGATATATTATTAGCTAATAAATAATATTTGGTATAAACTTTTGACTAGCATGGTAGGTACACCCGTGTTTATAAATATCGAGGCAAGAATTGTAGAGCATAATACTTTTGAATACTAATCGACGAAAACACTCTCTAAGCAATAGCTATGAGATATAATAAAACTTATCATTTTAATAAGAAATAACTGTCCTAATCAAAATTTTAGTGGACATCTTTTATAGGGCATATATTGTACTAAATAATTCGTAATAAAGTGTTATTGGGCTAATTTAGATTGTGTAAGAATAGCGGGTAGTTCCCAAATTAGTCAAACATTACTTGTATAAGATTTCACTGAGAAAATATCCCGGACTGATACACTATCGAAATTACCCCAAAGCACCTTATGAAATAATAAATATACAGCGACTGAATATACAATAGACTTCGCTTCCAGTGCAAAATGGCAACCAAAAATGACACCAATATTCTACTGACTGTTATACTTATATCCTTACCCCCTTCCTTAGATATTATTCAAATTCCCGCTATTTAAAAAAAAATAGTATGGTCGATCAAAGTTCTGTTAGCTAAAATAAAATGTCAGACGTCAAACCTCATGGGCGGAGGTACAATATGAGGCGATGTCAAACTAGACTTGAAGGACACTTTTAGACTCCTTCTTAGGAAACATTTTTGTGGGATCATTATACAGATTTAATTCGTCATCTATGTATATTATCAATCGCTGTAAATATATAACTACTTGTAAAAAACATTTTTGAACACGTAACGTCAAAACAATTTTAATTCGTTTAATCAATAAATCTTAGATTCTAACATTGAAAGACTAAAACGGGAAGGCTTGTGACTTTTAATCTATTTATATGAAGTAGTTATCTCGTCTTGATAACGATTAGTGTGTGACCAATAGATATTATAGTCCGCTATGGAGTGTTGTAGCCAACTTTGCAGGGTAAAACGCCCAGTTTAAGGCACCTAAGTTCAAAAAAACTAACGTTGGTGGCATTGTAAATATACACAAACGTAGTAATATATTAGCTGGCATATCAAAGTCTAGGCATAGTGAGAAATTATTTTCCTTCGGGAAGACATGGATCTTTATCGGAATACGATGAAACCCGAACTGTCAAAGAATGATAGTATTAAAATCGACAGTTCGGTTACCGTCGTACGTCCATCGAGATAAGAGTTTTCCAGATGGAAAAAAGTTTTGCACTACATCTGTAATCTTAACTCACACTTATTATTTTTAATATGGAACGCTGACATTTTTAGTATTTTTTATATTAATAAATCAATTCGCCCAGTTTTAATAGATGTATTTATTATTCTGTTTCCGAAAACTCGATAGCAGTACCATAATATCGTTTTGACAAGTCATTGAACTACTACGTTACTTAATTATTATTATTATAACCTAATCGCATAATCTATTATTAAGCTAGTTATTCAAAATTGCAAAACCGGTGCCTTCAAATGTAAGACTAGCACCAAATACGATCTTACTGGCAACGTGATTTTCTAAAATATGTTTTTACGTGAATCTAACATTAAGTCGCCATCAGGTGTATTGGAGAAAACAAAGAAACTCAAAAATATCTAAACACTAAATTGTCTATAGTGCATGTTCAGACATGTTTGAGGTCCTTGCACGTCAGTTTTTAAGGCGACTATACTCAACCGTAATCATGTTTTTATGCAAATTTATAAAACCTTACAAACCACATATATCTATTACCGAATCTACATTATTTTACTATTGGATTATGCAGGATTTTTTTTTAAGTCAGTATTTAACGCGAAGTGCAGTGTATATGACGTGCATTTGTGACCATACAATTACCAAGCGTGTTATTTAAGGCGTAATATACTTCATAACATCAGTTACCGAATCTAAAACGCACACTGCATTAAAAACGAACCCCCGTCAATAGTCGGAGATGAGCCGGTAATAGGTCAATTTACCCTTTTGTACTTTTATAGATGTTTAACTAAGTTTAAATGAACGGCTCATGTCATGATTAAGCTCCTAGTTACGGAGCGGAAAATGCCAACCAATTCGATTTGAAAAACGTGAGTAACCAGTTTTAATACAGTTTTTTATGTTTGATTCTCACCTGAATTATTTACTTAGTATGGATATTATCTATCCGTTAATTAATACAATGAAAACAAATACATACAGATCCTACGCTTTCTTAAATTAATTAAATGACTAGATTATTAGAGAATCTGCCGTGTACTTTATTTATTATGGCAACTTTAATACAAAATTGTTGTTCACTTCATATTGCTTTAAACGAGTAGGGGAAGTCTTTTGTTGTCTGACACATTCATATAGAAATATCAACATGAATTGTGTCCCCTACTCTTACCAATTTATCAGCTTCAAGATGATTTATTATTAATGATTGCATTGAATTAGCTAAAAATGTACTTAATATGCTAGTTATTGTGAGACAAAGTCGCTAATGTACAGCTAATTTTATAAAAAGTGTGAATTGTTATAGCTAGACAGGTGTTAGATTCGTAATATTAATGTACTATACGAATTCCTAATGGCATTATACTATTAGTCTATATTTACGCATAATACATATAAAATGCATAGACTGCCATGGTGGTATACAGTCGCCATCAGAAATATAGGAGCTGTAAAGGTGGTCACAGATGTTGGAACATGCACTTTATCGCCTTGACAATACAGGCGTTGATCCGATATTTGTGACCACCTCCACAGCTCCGATATATCTGATGGCGACTGGACATAAATAAGATAATTTTCATACCATCGAAATTAAACGCGGTTGACGCTTTGGTTTGTAAAAATCCTGCTCACGGCACCAAAATGTAAACACCACCCCCATTATCAGATTATCCCCAGGTGTTAAATGATGTGTAAACAAAGGAACCGCGGTCAACCACGAAGTAGTCAACTATTTCGAGATACTTTTGAGGTTATGTGTTAGTATTACTCAGATTACCAATAACTTTAAATGAGAATACTTAACGTACATGGCAGCAATCTTGTAAGTTACTTGATTTATTTCTATCACATGCCATACTAACTTGTAGTGAAAAGTCTTTTCAGTGAATAAAGTTTTACAACATGCTCTAATTCGACTATTATATTATTTTAAAATTTCATTCTGGGATTCAATCTACATACATCTTCCGCAACTGATCCATTCTTTGTTGGGAACCCTTATATTAATTTTTTGCAAAAGGTAAAGTTACACAGAAAAGCTTTCACATTGCTTAAGATTTCTAATGCTAACATATATTTTTTACATATGTGGATGCATCTTTTTGGTAACTTGGTCGCATCGATATATTCGCCATTGACTGTTGACGTGAAAGGGTTAAATCACGTAATACAAATACAAACAAACGAATAACTTTTTAACCAAACGTCGAACACCCCGTTAAGCGTGTGCACAATATACTCAATTTTCAGAAGCCTATAAGGCGTTACGCATAAGGCAAAAGAGCCTTAACGGTGTAACTTTGGCCTTCGCAAAGCTTAAATAACGGGCAGTAAGATTCTCTTAATACAGAGATATATAGATTACCACTAATTCCATTAAAACATTTTTTTTTCGAATATGAATTCTTGAGAATTCTGTCGTTGGTGCAACGTCATCGCATAAACGTAGCTCTCTAGAAAAACTGACCATTTGGAAGGAATAAGAAAATTTAAATTTCTCACACACCATAAACTTATTAAAATTCATAGTTTATACTAAAATGACATTTAAAAAGTATTTCATTTGAGTTGCGTTCAGGGGCATATTACATGACAATTGTAACTAATAATAGCTGAACTACCTTTCTCATATACTTCAGGAATTTATAAACCTCGATTACAGGTCGATTCACGAGAGTTGGCACGAATGGAATGAATGACTGAATGAAAATGTCTATGTGTGTGTCACATTAACCAATAAAATAGTGGCTCGATTGTATACCGATACAAGTGTCACTCATACAATGAAAGTTTCGCTCAATCCATTCGTGCCAACTCTCGTGAATCGACCTGAACTAATAATACTAGTTACTAATTGTTATGAGCTCCAAGTGCCTGTACAAAGCTAATAGCTTGTAATAAAATCGGAAATCACTTTCTGACACCATTTATTAGAAAGGGAGTTCCGCTTGTTTTACATGTTACAAGATTTTGTAAGCCCCTGGTGTCTGAGAGAGTGAGTGAGAGAGCTAGTTTATATGGAGGTGTTTCACTTGGATGTCATGTCGGGCCAGTAGTTGATGTAGTACCGGTGAGTGCTGCCTTCGAACAGCCGGTCTAGCCAGTTTTCCAGCCCGTCTAGTAGGTTTTCTGTAAAATAATGTAATTTTTTTATATACAAGACTGACCAGCGTTTGACTTCAGTCGCACCTGACGGTAAGTGTCGACGAGGTCAAGGGTGTAGCACGCTGGTTCAGTAACAGCCTATTCACTCTTGCCTTGAAAATATACAATTTATATCTTTCCGGGAATACAGACGAAGGGAGCGAATTCATTAGCATTCCGGGTAAAAGCGAATCGCTTCGAGCGAATGAATGCAATATTCAGAACGAAAGTGAGAATTAATTTCGGTTGTACAGTCAGCGTGAAATAGTTAAACATTTCAGTCGTAAGACGTCCACTGCTGGTCATATGCCTCCCTCAAATATGACTTGTATCATCTTGGGGGGTAGTTGCCATAGTCGCTAGGCTTGGCAAGCGGGTTGGGATTGAAACAGATAGATTTAAGTTTAATTGTAACAGTTCTGACGTCACGTAGCTAAGTGCAAATAAAAATGAGATACATTGCGTGTTGAATTATTTTATATCGAACATGCTGTAAGATATATTAGAACATGAAAGTAAGATACTAAGTAACCTTATTTTTTATGGCTGTTTAAAAAATACACGCTGTATAAATACTTAGATAGGGTGATGGCACCAATGTTGGACACTAAGCTGACAGGCACTAATGATGTACACTTAGTTTTTAATTCAAAAACCACAACGTTATTTAATATAATATAATATTTAAATTATAGAATATTTACCACTTGACTACTTTGAAATATGCACTAATGTTCATGGATGGTTCCTTGTCCAGTCGCCATCAGATATATCGGAGCTGTGGAGGTGGTCACAAATATCGGAACAACGCCTCTAGTGTCAAGGCGATAAAGTGCATGTTCCGATATTTATGTCTACCTTCACAGCCCTGATATATCTAATGGCGCCATCACCCTAATTCTAAAAATAAAATGTCAATTGTGAACCTTGTGTAATAGATATAAGGTTTACATTACCTTGCAGCAGCGGAGAGGGCGGCGCCTCGTCCGAGCTGGAGTCCCTCTCCGTGAAGCCGATGAAGGCGCCCGCCTCGGGGTCCGCAGACGCGCCCAGCGACCGGGTCATTCTCGACATTCTCTGTAATAGGCCAGTTTCTATATGTTCAATTTTGTAACTAAATATAGGAGAATAACAATTATAAAAGTAAAAAAAAATATAATTTATAATACATAATTAAAAATACAGATTTCTTAAATTGGTGAATATTAAAAAATCGTTACAATTCGATTTCTAACGTTTTACTGAAAGATAAAATGTACACGAACTACATACAAAAGGTAATATTTCTGGGTCATAATAGAAGCCAGCTAGCACGGTGTGCAATGTTTAATTTCCTATAATTTTGATAGGAGCTGGAGCATGTATGGAGTTTTACGAAGCGGTTAGTGCGAGTGGCAGACTTTAACTCTCATTGCTGGCTTTAAGACATTAGACATTTGATCATTACAATAAGGGTGGGTTGCATTGAACTTATTATACAGGGCGTCCCACGGCCATGCCACATAGAGGGAAAGTACCTTATCGAACCTGCTACACAAGAAAAAAAATTACCCTGTAGCCTTATCATACCGACCGATAGGCTTCATCAGCAAGAAATAATCCTTATGATGAAGCCTTTCGATCGGTATAATAAAACTACACGGTATTTTTTTTTCTTGTGTAGCAGGTTCGATTCCCGGTTCAACCATGTACTTAATTATTTAAAAATCTGTGAATGCAGTTTAAATTGTTTTTGAAATAGAAATAATGTCTTCTTTCAGTAATATGTTTCATCTACAATATTAACGCATTAACTGCCACCGACATGTGCGTTCATTCCTATACATTTTTGGAGGGGATGGCAGCGAATGTATTAAAGGTACTTTCCCTCCATGTGGCATGACCGTAGGACACCCTGTATATGCTTAAATATAGTGGCATATACACCTGCCATTCCGTAGGCACTGGTCCCACCGCGAGCTAATAAGCTATGAGCTATCAGCTATTTCAAGGGACAAAAGATAATCGCTCCCGTGTAAATAAAAGACATAGATATATATTTAGGTATAGCTCATCGCCCGGCGATGAAC
Organism: Grapholita molesta; assembly: GCA_022674325.2. Taxonomy (NCBI): domain Eukaryota; kingdom Metazoa; phylum Arthropoda; class Insecta; order Lepidoptera; family Tortricidae; genus Grapholita; species Grapholita molesta. The sequence continues at coordinate 2,049,299 of CP053130.2, forward strand.
TACGACCGCCCGGCTATGACATATATGTCTCTTTTATTTACACGGGATCGATTATCTTTTGTTCCTTGAAATAGCTGATAGCTTACTAGCTCGCGATGGGACCAGTGCCATAGAGAACTGTTTATCATGTATGTTTGCATAATAATTTCAATTGATACGTTCCGTTCAACTACAAGATTTTGAACCTTAGAGATATTGTAATATAGTTGTTTATAGCTTGGCGTTGATGCGTAACTCTTGCCCTCCGAGAGACATGTAGAACTCATCGGAACCAGTCGATGTAGCGTGCTACTAGAGCTTGATCCTAACCTCTTTGTAATAGAGTTGCTTATAGCTTGTTTGGCTTGGCATTGATGCGCAACTCTTGCTCTCCGAGAGACATGTAGAACTCATCGGAACCAGTCGATGTAGCGTGCTACTTTTTTTTTTTTTTTTATAAAAGACTGACCAGCGTTTGACCTCAGTCGCACCTGATTGCTTGAGCTTGATCCTAACCTCTTTGTAATAGAGTTGCTTATACCTTGTGCGGCTTGGCGCCCTCCGGGTGCTTGGCGTGGTAGATGCAGAAGTAGTTTCTGTGCGGGTTCAGCGCCAGCACGGTGCCCACGCAGTTGCGGGCGTTGACGCGCAGCTCTTGCCCGCCGAGAGACAGCTGCAGAACGCGCCGGAACCAGTCGATGTTCCGTTCTACTTGAAGATAGGCGAAGAGGAGGGTTTTGTTCCTGGAATTGTAAGAAAACAGAAGCCTTTCTGAGATTAGTAGGACTAATATATATTAATACACCTAATTTGTTGTAAGTGATTGACAAAATAAAACATGGACAGTCTTGTTATCGATGAGTACCACTTCAACGTCATACAGGTAATAAAAAAACAAATATAGTGGTATATTAAATTTTTGGTGTAAGTTTCATATTAATTATCTGCAGAACTACGTGGATATGATCCTTCAGTTAAGTTTCGCACCTATGTTAGGAAAAGGGTCATCACGCAGGAACCACCTATGTGTATGCTTTTCCAAAAACAGTCAACCAATTTGATTTATAAGCCACTTGGTTCCTTGTCACAGTGAGAATCTATATGAGACGCATAAGATTTCTTATTAACGTCACTGTGACAAGGTTCGAAGTGGCCTAGAAATCAAATTGGTTGACTATACTAATCATATTCATTGTATCGTGTACTTAGTGTAAAATACATTAAGGATAAAGAGATTTAAACTTTCAGATTTTACAGCTAAGTTCGCTTAAATTTACGTATACAAACATCCTAGTTTCCTTTAAAACGTCAGAAATAATTTATCAAAGTTGAAGTTCCGTTCAAATTCATATAAAGCAATATAATTATACTGCTCTGTGTATCAGAGCATTTCTCAAAAAGTTTGTACATTTGGATCACGTCTTCGATTTTGATTAAAAACGGTAGACTGATAGAGTAAATGATGCTGAGCAAGATCTACCATATTTCCCAAAATATCCCATAAAGTTTGCATGGAACTTTCCTTTTTTGTTACCGAAAGTCTATAGAAATTTGGTAACAATAAAGGAAAGTTCCATACAAACTTTTTGAGAACTTGCTCATCAACTGTTTTAAGGAAAAAAACAATAAATTTCACGGCAGCTGGGTGCCATAGTGAAAGCCTATTTGCCTAATCACGTTTGTGGACACTAATAGTGTCCTCTCATGTCTGACGTACAAAACACGTGAGCAAACAATATTACAATGATGAGTTACAGCATAGCTGGCGGCGACCGCGTTTGCTCTCCGAGGAAGTAACGCGTTATCAATTTATACATACAATAAGTCAAGGCTAGAATCATAAAAATTTTGTCGCAACTTATTGCTTTACTGTTACAGTCTCCTAGCCTTTTTTTATCGATGTGAAAATGCATTACGCATCTCTCCCGTGGGGAAAAGGTCACGTGGGAGGAATATGTGACCCTTTCTGCTAGCCAGAGGGAGGATGTGGTCACAGTCTCCTAGCCTAGTTCGTAGTGGACATGTCTGCAAAGAAGCTTTCTGGATGAGCCCTTTAAATAAATAATTACAGGACATTCTTACACAGATTGACTGAACCCCACGGTAAGCTCAAGAAGACTTGTGTTATGGGTACAGTCGCCATCAGATATGTCGGAGCTGTGGAGGTGGTCACAAATATCTGAACAACGCCTCTATTGTCAAAGCGATAAAGTGCATGTTCAGATATTTGTGACCACTTCCACAGCTCCGATATATCTGATGGCGACTGTACTCAGCCAACGATATATCCTCCTGAGGCCGACCATACAAGTAAAGGGTGAACACTATTAAATTGTCGCCTACATTTTTACTTTGCTAGCGTGTTGCATCGAACCTTTTTTGAATATTCTTTTAAAATTTTAAATTTAGAAGGCTCGTAATATATTAGACAACCATAAAATGTTCATTTGTTTTTTATTTATGAAAATGGCGTTACACGAAAAAAATGTCAAACAACTCGGAGGACGGTTCAACGAACCCTAAAAAAAATTAAACAAGGTGAAACTATAGATAGGAAGCGGCGTGAAGGTCAACCCACCAGAAAATCTAATGTTAAGTTACAATCAAAGGTGTGCAAGCTATTTGATAAGAATCCGAGTATCTCTTCCCGGGATGTGGCGAAAAAAGTAGGCACTAGTCAAGCAAATGAACAAAAAATTAAAAAAGAATGCGGCATTACAACATATAAGAAGCAAAAGGCTCCCAAGAGAACTGTGGATCAATATAATCGTGCGGTTAGACGTTCTAGGTTATTGTATACCTTGTTGATTGAGAAAAAATGTTGCCTAATTATTGACGATGAAACCTACGTCAAGGCAGATTTCAAGTCTTTACCAGGTAACCAGTACTATTCCTCTCGTGACATCTCGAATCTTGACGAATCGGAAAAGGTGATCCCGGTAGAAAAATTTGCAAAAAAATACCTTGTTTGGCAAGCTATATGCCAGTGCGGCATGAGGAGCTCACCATTTATCACTACCGGGACAATTAACACCGATATTTATATATCAGAATGCTTGAAAAAGAAACTGTTACCATTCATAAAGAAACACACTTCCTCAACATTGTTGTGCCAGATTTAGCAAGTTGCCATTATTCGTCTCGAACTTTGGAATGGTATAAGGCGAATTCAGTCGAGGTAGTGCCTAAGGAGAGTAACCCACCTAACTGTCCCGAACTTCGCCCCATCGAAAAATATTGGGCTAATATAAAAACTAAACTGCGAAAAACTTGCCAACCTGCCACTTCATTACCAGATTTTCAACGAAAATGGATTAAATGCACAAAATTGTTAAGCGATGATTCCGTGCGAAATTCAATGAATCACGTCAAAAGTAATGTCCGGAAATTTTCTCGTCGTTCGATGAAATAGCCCTAATATTTTTTAAAATGATTTTACGCTGTATAAAATTAGTCATATAAAGAATTTTGAGCACTTTGGATTTTTATTTTGTCGTCTGTAGCATGTTCGACCTGCAACAATTTAATAGTGTTCACCCTTTAAAATGCTACTCGAATTCGTTCTTTATAGTGTAGAAAATAAAGTATAATTTCTTTTGTGTCAAAACCAAAGAAAACAAATAAAATTCAACTCTGTTCCAATTTTATAAAATTAAAATTTCTTTACAGTAATTAGTGCTATATGTAGGCCTGTGGGTCTCAGGAGGATATATAATATACAGATACTTAAATACATATATAAAACACACATGACTCAGGAAAAAATATACACAAATAAATGCCCTTACTGAGATTTGAACCCAGGACCATCGGCTTCATAGGCAGAGTCACTACCCACCAGACCAAACCTATCGTCAAATATCAAGACAAAAAGATGCATGTTGTATACATCTTGACACTTTACCTGTATCTATATATTTGACGTCGACTGTACAAATTCTCGATAGGAATGTTTTACGCAGTTGCTAGCGAGTCCTATAGTCATGTCTGAAAATATGGATACATGTAATGTGATAAAAATATGTGACCACGACTCTTTTAGTATAGCGTAAAGTCATAGAGTATGCTGGGAGTGACTCTGCGAGATCGCATCAAAAATGATGTCAATCGCAGCTGAACAGTAACAGATATAGCCATCCGGATTGCTAAACTAAAGTGGCAGTGGGCGGAACCAACGGCCGTTGGGGTGTAAAGGTTCTCGAGAGGCGACCACGTACCGAAGGGGCAGCGTGGGCCCCCCACGAGGAGGACCAACGACATGGTAAAGATCGCGGGAATCCACTGGATGCGGGTGGCACAAAACCGGCCACTGGGTAGCTTTGGGGTAGGCTTATGTCTAGCAGTGGGCAAGTCATGGATACATGTTTTTGTCACATTAAATGTTTCCATATTTTTGAGATGCGAGAATATTGCAAACTTGTGGTAGAAACACAGTTTTATCTTTTCATTTTTATGACATGCGAGAGGAATGTTTTCCAATAAGCGACGATGCTGTCACAAGTTATTGTCCATTGTTTCGTAATTGCATCGTCTCAAATAATGTACGTTTGTGTCTTGACCTTAAACGATCTATTAATTGAAGTCTTATTTCTATGTGTCGACATTATGTGTTGTATTGATATTTAAACTGACAATAATGCGAAGTTGCTACTCGTACATATAAGCGCTGGTGGTCTAGGGGTAAGAGCGTCCGACTTGCAATCCACAGGTCGCAGGTTCAAACACCGGCTTGTTGTTAGTTACCAATGAGTTTTTCGGAACTTATGTACGAAATATCATTTGATATTTACCAGTCGCTTTTCGGCGAAGGAAAACATCGTGAAGAAACCGGACTAACCCCAATAAAGTGTAGTTTACCTTCTGAATTGGAAGGTCAGATGACAGTCGCTTTCGTAAAACTAGTGCCTACGCCGAATTCTGGGATTGCCCAGCGGACCCCAGGATCCCATGAGCCGTGGCCAAATTCAAGGACAACGCGAGGAACATGATAAATAGGATTAAGATTATTAGTTGTTTCCGCCATTTTGAAAATACAAGTCTAGTCTATCAAAAATAATCATAAAACTGAGATAATGCGTTCACTTTGCGCGTTGAGTAGCTCAACAATGTTCGTTTGTGTCACGTCACGGCGTACACGTCGACTGCGTATTTTAAGCGGCGGTGTGGCCGAACCTTGAGTTTTTTGTGTGCGTCTGGTCGCTTCCTGGTTTGCGGTAGGTCAGACATCTACGTTACAAATACGAACCGGCTTAACACGTTCGCCTCCGGTATTGTTTTACTAAACGCTTACAATATGCCGGTAGAAAATATCTCGATCACTCAAAGCATGCCACTGGCATTATACGAAATTTTTATTCCTATGCCGCTGTCATAAGACAAGTTCTTACTCCTGTGCCAGTGGTATATGAATACGAACATTTTTAACACAACTGTTGTGTCGCCGGCATTGGTCAGTTAATTTATCTGAACACACTTACGTGTCACCGGCATAGGAGAACTATCTTTTTAAACACAAATACGTGTCACTGGCATAGAAATTCAATAATTTTTGATCACATACGTTGTGTCACTGGCATTGGAAAAGGTTTAATAAGATCACAGACGTTGTGTTGTCGGAGCTGAACGTGTTAACCACCGGCAGCGATCGGTGAGAGGCTACTAGCGATATTTTTTTTGCGTCTCGAGCACAGAAAAATAAAAACTATAGAAGTGTAATGTGGGCGTGGCGCGTGTGGCAACAGTGCGCGCAGAAGCGCGCAGTCTTACCACAGACTGCGCTCAGTTAGTCACGAGCGGCTAAGCAAAACTGATCAGCAGGAAAAGTGACAATAATCATAGAAATATGGGTTATTTCGCTATTTTAGAGAACGTAAACCAAAGATCGAGTTTAAATTTTGATCACAAAGGTATCATTTACTATCAGTTAATCTTATTTCATTATTATTTTAATAATTTATTGACATATTTCTCCTTCGGAAAAATATTTTTGTACGCGTAATATAAATTCCAACTTTACTCTTAAGAGATAAGGTTGAAATCCAACTAGCATCAAACAGCAGAACATTCTCGAACATGTCAATTGTGGTACGCTACTCGAACTAGTGCGAGGAAAATGTCCGAGTTTCTGAATATCGATATTTGTTTAGGAGGCCCATAAGTTTTAATTCTATTAATATTTTTTTACGATTATTATATTTATCCATATGCATGAGGTTTCGAAGTATTGCTTGTATCGATGAGTTTGTCGGAACTTATGTACGAAATATCATTTGATCAGGCGCTTTTCAGTGACGAAATAGGACCAATAAGGCCTAGTTTACCTTCGGTTGGAAGGTCAGATGGCAGTCGCTTTTGTAAAAACTATAACGCCAACTCTCTTGGTTAGTTTGTCCGTAATCCGGGGGAAAATGCCGGGACAACTCGAGGAAGATGATTATGAATACAAATGAAGAAACTTCAAAAATATGTTCAAAATATTTCTACAGTCTGATTTCCGTGTAGTGTTGTGGTACACTTCTTAATAAAGGATACTGAAACAGGGGCTTTCCGTGATGAGGCGGGGTCAGTTATTATGTAATTAGTTACCCCCCTTTTTCCCTTAAAAAATATTGAATAACAACCTTGATGTAACGTTTACCTGATTAAATTAACTATATTGTACCTTTATTATGTCACATCTTACTTTAGAAAAATATTTCCAGTGTATACATTATTACATTATTATGTTCAAAATCATCCTAACAAAGTTTTAATACTTCCCTTTACTCTTTTTTTCTTCTAGCTAAATCATACAATACTCTTTATTTTTGGTTTAATTTCGAGATCTCTTACACTACTGATTTTGTTATCTAATACATCTAAGTACTATCTATTCGTATAATATATAAGAGGCGTGATCAATATGATTTTTGTAATATGCATTTACGTACCTACATACATTACCCACGTATATATTTTTTATCGATATCACACCGACACTTGGACATCACTATGGCATCTTTCTACCGTAACGTACTACCTACATGGTATCTTACTCACTCTTGCTAAGACTACAAAAGTGTAAGGGAGAAAGAACATATGCGCTAATCCTGACGTCTATTGTCAAATTGCTATGCCATAATTATTGTAGTTCCACTACTTGACGCTAGATGCCACTTATGTTAAAGTTTGAACTATCGTACCCAATCGTGGTACAAGTGACTTTTTTATTATGTTGACAGAGCCAACCACCTATCAGAAATTGTTGTGTTTGTGCGTGAGCTGGTGTGCGTTTTGGCGACATCGGTTCCCATACTAATCACCGCTTGTGGCACTTCTACTGTTTTTTCTGTTTTGTGGTCTCGAGTGGAGGACGATACAGATATAGTGAGAAATTTTCCTTCGGGAAAACTCGGTTCTTTATCGAAATACGATGACACCCGAACTGTCAATTAATGATCGTATTATATGAGTGACATTTTCATATCTATCAAAATGAAACTTTATTATTTGGTGTCGAATGTCAAAGTGAAAAATGACATGTGACATTAAGCAATAAAGTTCCTTATGAATAGATATGAAAATGCAGACATACCATTTAACTAGACGGAGCGGGGTAATAATAATATCACGATAGAAAGGCATGGTCTTATGTAACTTTCCATAGGCATGGCGGAGACGGCGCTATTTTCGTCTGTCCTTGTCATAGTCATATTTTTGTTCCCCTTCAAACTGAACCCTTCAGAAAGTTCAGAACTGTCAAAGTTGGAGGGATACAAACAAATACAATTGAAGTTTTCTTGTGTTTTCAACCGAAATGCGGAAATAATACAGAATAAGCTAATATTTTTGTTATAAAGAGTGTCCTGTAAAGCAAAACTATAGTGAATTGATACATTTTGGGCTACAAAGGCCAAAATATCATTGTCCCTTACTGGCGCTCGCGGATGCGTTCTCCAATCATTATTCCTCCTAGATTAACATGGAACTTTATTATTTGGTGTCAAATGTCAAAGTGGAAAATGCATGTGACATTAAACAATAAAGTTCCATATTAATAGATATAAAAGTCACTCATTTAATAAAGTCATTGATGACAGTTCGGCCGCCGTCGTATCTCGATCGAGAGTAAGTTTTCCCGATGGAAAATAGTTTTGCACTACATCTGCAAGTGACAACTGGGGAAAAATAATAAACATTGCAATGAACTTACTTGCGGTATGGCCACACGATCTTGTGGAACTTGGACAACAGCTGCACCCGGCTCTGCATGTCTACCAGCAGCACTATGGTGCGGCAACCAGGTTTCAGCAGTCTGTGGGATAATTATAATAAATAAGAGGTGCAATACACTACAATTGATCTTAAGTATACGGGTTAAAGGTTTATAAATGTGTATTACAAAAAAAAATGTTTGTAAAAAAATATTATATGGAAGATTGACACAAAATGGGAAAAAAGGTTTGGAATAATATAATATTCTCAATTTGTTTTAGAAGGAGCTCGAGATTCTGAGTTTGCGGCCCGTTTAATGGCAGGCGGTCACCGCAGCCTATGGACGTTTACAATACCGTATATCAGAATATCTAATATATCCAATTCATATAATATGACCCAATATTTGATACGATGTTTACATAAGTATTTCATTTCGTAAAAAATTAAGAGATTGAATATTACTTTTCGTTCTTTGTTCCTATTAATGGTTAAGGTAGAAATCTACAATCAGTAGGAGAAATAATAGCAAATAATAGAAATAAATACATTACATCAGAGGCCGGGAAAATGAGGATTTCCGGCCAAGTGGGTATATACGGCCGAGCGAAGCCGGATAGTAATACGAGGTCGGGAATCCGTTTTCATGACGAGGCATGTATAGTGTTATTTTTCAAACATACATTGAAATAAAAGAAATGCTTCAAAAATGAAATTTGCTAAATCACGTCGCCACGCAAATACGTCCAAATGGCGTGGCGTGATGGATTTCAATCCGTTTGGAATTCCACGCTCAGGATGCCGTCCAAAAAACTTTAGTATAAGTTTTTATCATTCGTGGTCGGATTTTGGAATGCACTACATTTGGACTGTCGGAAGAATCTTCTGTGGCCACCTTTAAGTATTATTAGTTTATTACGTAGGTATAGGTAAGTTAAATATATCATGACCAGACTAAGCGCAAAAATATATATGCGACTTAAACACCATCGAAACGAACACAAACCTAAGAACCCAACTACAAATTTAATTCATATCATGAATTCATTCTGATCATTAATTGATTCATTTTAATGATAAAAAAAATATCTGAACTCTTGCATCCAATCGCGCTCAATGAACTGGCACTTTTCCAACATCCTCACAAACACACACGTGGTGAACAAATCCCATAAGTAACTTAATGCGTAAATATGCATTTTAGGGGTCGCTTTAAAATACGGATCGTATACCGGTATTATGCTAAGCTTTAACTATTATCCGTTGTTATTCTGTCATAAAACAGTGGTATAGTTAGAAGGAATGTGGCGTTCTTTTAGATTTTGAAAGTGACCCATTAAGGAATGGATATACTGGGTGAAACTTAGGTCGTGGTCCAAAATGTCAAAAAGTGATAAAGACGATCATACTTTACAAATGTTCCCGTGGGACCAATATTGTATTCGCGTATTAAGTCCCAGCTTAATTGCGAGTTAATGTATGGAGCAGTAAATTGTTTTTGGGGACTATAAAATTACGACCTATTTTACAAGAGTCTGATATAATTTAAACAAGTCTTTGGTTTAGCCCGGGACGCGGAAGGCCAACATTAGGCCCAACCTTGCTCGGAGACATGGTCGCGGTCGCTCCGGTAATACGAAGAGACCAAGAGCGTGTTCAGAAATAGTCAAAGCAATATAAAAATACAGATTCCACGATCCCAGATGGTGAACTTTTATTCGGCGGTTTATTGGCGACGAAGCAATAATCTAAACTCCCGAGTTGAAACGTTAACGTAAACTATTAATTCGTTATAGTGAGGCGTAACGCCGAAATGTTGGAGAATAATTATGAGAAGAAATCAGCTGTATGTTTCCAGATTTGTTACCCTATCGTCGTAGATCAAAAAAGTTACGAAGATTATTTATGCAATTATTTTATCGAATACAGGAGTATGCGTCGTAGACGTTTGAAATGTTAAGACTTACGCATGCTGAAGACGAACCTGCCGTAAGTAAATCATAGGAATTAATATCTTCTCAAAAGTCCTGTTAGCTTGTAAGGTTAATAAGCGATGAGATGGCAAAGCTTGAAAACTGCCCTATGGTAAATGCATCCTAAGATAAGAAAGCCGAAGAATATTTTCGAATCCCAGAAATCTTGCAGTACCTATCTATAAGTAAGGTGAAGTTTGTTACATAGCGCACATGAAAGTGCCCAGCCCAGAAGGAAAGCTAGAAAATTATTTATTATATGTTGCATGAGTATTAAGCATGACCTAAATTATAATCCTCTTTCACACATGGCTAACTGCTGGACAGAAGGATGGACACCACGTAAAACCACCAGAGCTTCCGACTCCAGCTTCGTTGTAAGAACAGCTCAAAGACGAACTAATAAAAGCAACAAAGGTCTATTGGTTTAGCTTCAAGGACATGCTAAGACCGAAAACCAACTTCTATCTCGGCCAGATCAAAGGTAGCAAGGTTCGGGTGAGAACAATATACCACCTCCTAACAAATAGGCATTGTAACTTTTTGAAGCGTCATCATGTCTTCGTTTAATCCGATTTGCTTTGTTTGAATGGAGATTTTCCCTTTATTACAATTGCGTAATTAATTAAATATATCCAGTTCCTAGTTTGTATCGGCCTTCAGCCCGTTGAATAATAATCATTTTTAATCTAATTATTTAAAACAGTCGCGTCACCAAGAGATTGATTGACAACGCCTTAACCATTTGAGGTAGGACCTTGAATGTAGACCTTGCTTAATGTTAAATTTTGAAATGACGCTGAAATAGAGGCTGAAAGTGCTAGCGAAGTAGTGAACTCCACGCGAACGTATTCGCGAGCAAGACATAGTATGCAGAATTTTGATATGTCGTGAAATAAAAATGCAGAACATGTGACACAGATGTGAACCTAGATACAATGTCAACCAAGCCTGTGTTGAAAATATTGAACGAGAATAAAATATGTTCAGTTTGACCTAAGTCAATTAACCAAATGTTAAACGAATACATCGTATCTTGTATTGCTTATTATTGTTATAAGTATATGCGAGATGTTCCTTTATTAGTCTTTTTAAATTTAAATAATTACGAGCTTCAGACATGCAACTAAAGAAATATATCTAATTATCTATCAACCACGGACACAGGCCAGCTGGACATAGGCCACCCCTAAAGCCACCCACAGTGACCGTATTTATGTTTTGTCATCACACAGGAACAATTGGCACAGTGACAGATAAAGAAACATAAATTAACTAATGCAGTTATGATAGACGTTTATGAATAAGCGGGTAAAGTCTTAAAAGTGCATTATGTGTAATGTAATTACATGTTCGAAGTTATGTTAAAAACACATTTACATTGAATATGTAAATGTGTTCTGTGTCAATAATAAACGGCAATATTGTCAATAGTAGTGTTGCACACTACACTTACTAACGTATGCGGAGTGAAATTTGGACAAAATGCAATGTTGTTATAATAAAAAAAACACCATGTTTTTTTAAATAGTTATGTTTTTATAATAAAGTACCTAATAATGATTAATGTAAAAAAAGTTTACTCCCATGCGAGATGCTTTACGGCAGTTCTGAGGAACTTTGTCCATCGCTGTCGAAAACATAGATGTGGGCATTTTATTCAACTCCAATTTTTTTTTTTTGAATCAAGCTTTGCATATTTTTGGACCGAAAATTATTGTAATATCCTCGCCTCTTCAGATTTGCCCAAAAATCTTCAATAGGGCGAAGTTGCGGAACATTAGGTGGATTTGATGTCTTCGGTACGTATGGGATGTTTAGGTCCGCCATTTTGCTAAGTGTTTTTTTGGAATAATGGCTTGAGGCTAAGTCTGGCCAAAACACAACATTTTCTCCTCTATGACTCGTATTTATGAAATCTCGCACTAATGGCAAACAACGCTCTATGTAGCGATCGGCGTTCACAGCTAAACCTAATTCAAATAACACCGGCTTGGACATTCCGCGTCGACTGATGGCAAACCATAGCAAAACTTTTTTAAGAAACTTGGTATGCTCAACATATTTCACGTTCTCATCAGTTGGACCATTGGAGTTCTCAAAATAGTAATTGCCTTGCCACTCGTTTCCATCTAACGTGAAATATGACTCGTCATCCATGACGCAAGTCACATTGTTTTTGGCGTAATATATTTCTTTGACCAATTTACGCAGCCGTATTTTCTGAGTGGATTTTTGATTTTCGGAGACGGTGGATTTAACTTTTCTACACCGTTTATCGATGCCCATGTCTTCAAGATATTTTTTGACGGTTTTTCCGTCACATTAAATTTTTTTTCCGAGCTCTCTGTAAGATTTAGCAACACGGCCAGCGGTATTTTTCTTTAGTCGAGCTCTCTCAGAAAACTTGCTCAAGCTGGGATAATTTCCAGAACCAAGCTTTCTAGCAGTGGTTGTTTTTAAGGTAAAAAACGCTAAAATATTATAAATGGTGCTTCGACTCTCACCCATTTGTACAAAATATTCCACCACCTTCGATTTCGGCCATAGGGGATGTATGCTGTAGAAATTACATACAATTTTACGACGGCGTTCTTGGTTATTTACCATAATTACAAAATCAAACATCCAATCCTTATGAAACTTAGCAGATTGATTGACAGATATATAAACTTGATATTGACATACACACATATTTTTTTTAGATTTTTGTTTTTTACATTTTATATATTCAAACTTTGTCCAAATTTCACTCCGCATACGTTACGTCAGTTGGACTTTGGAGTTGCAATATTCGACTTATAAAACGTGAGTTACCCGCTTCTATGCAATTAATATATTTGAATGATAGTTTTGTATACTTTGTCTATGTGTACTTATGATTTGTGTTAGGCGAAATTTTATTATAATCATTTTATAAACACATTCTTCAAGTGTATCTCACTTTTCCTATGTATTGCTAAATTCGAAATACATTCATTTACAGAAATTGCAATCGTATTATGATAACTACAAGTACTTAACAAGTTTCAGTATAAAATCTAAAAAAGGCCCTTGAGGCATTGTACCAAGGATGCTGGCGGCATTTCCTCGTTGTATCGCAATGCTGATACGTTGTGCGAGGAAGCCGCCAGCTCTTCGGTCACCAGTTACATCAACCAGACGCAATTTTACTATTAGTACTCCGTGGTGTTGTGAAGGGTACGTAACAGGGTTTCTATAGATATTTAATTGATATTAATTTAACTAATACGATAACATTTCTCTGCTCTGAAGTAGTTTTGTTTATCATTATCAAGTGGATGTAAACACTTGTGATCAACAAATGCACTAACACGTGGGCATGCTATAGTAGGTTTGTTAGTGAATACGGAAATGTCAACAAAGTGCTTACGACTTTATACAAAGAAGCGATGAAACATTTGCATTACTTGGTTATTTAATAAATATATTAATTAATGTGCTGTAATATTTATTTATTTCATAAAAAACCTACATTTCGACCAGTACAAACAGACTCAAGTATTTAAAAAAAATCTTTAGTTACCATCATAAGTATTACATACCTAAATATAGAATTGAGAATTCCCATTTTAAAGTGATTGAAATATATACATATAGGTAATACATATTAAAGCTTTTCATTACCCAAATTTTAATGTAAATTCGATAAGAGTGTTATTGTGTATTTATTGAACTGTTTAAATTGAGATAGTACTCTGCGTAGGTAACACTGGTAACAGGCACTTATAATTACATCAACATTAACGTAATGATAATAAGTGAGGTGTCTATAAATAATAGATCTTTACAGAATGTAATCAGTTGCCAATTTTGTATACGTCGCGCCAGTCACGTTAGATCATACTGTTAAAAAAGGGAGCCTTTTTTTGTCGTCTCGGTTTGAACCAAGGTCTGTAATGTTTGGTTTAAACACGCTCAACTAACTGCAACCTTGAATATCTATTAGTGATATTTTCGTACAAAGCCAGCACACATCGTGCGACTTTTTAAACTACGCGCGCCCTCATACGATCTCAGTTCGCTGCCGAGTGCTACGACGGTTGTACAAGGATGGCTCCCGCGAGGCAGAACGAAATCAAATCGTCAGCTTTGGAGCTGATCGGGAACACGCCCATAGTGGCATTGGACCGTTTGCATCCCGGTCCGGGGCGAATTTTAGCGAAATGCGAATTCATGAACCCCGGCGGATCTATCAAATGCCGCTCATCGCTATACATGATTCAGACTGCTAGGAAAAATGGTGAATTGAAACCGGGAAAGCCGGTCGTTGAGGTGACATCTGGGAACCAAGGTACAGGTTTAGCCGTAGTGTGTTCCGTACTCGGACATCCGCTAACTCTGACCATGTCGAAAGGGAACAGCGTCCAACGAGCGATACACATGGAGGCGCTTGGCGCGAAATGCGTAAGGGTACCACAAGTTGAGGGAACTTATGGAAAAGTGACTTTAGCTGATGTCGAAGCTGCCGAGAAGGAGGGTCTGAGAATAACCGAAGAGACCGGAGCATTCCTCGTTAACCAGTTCCATAATGATGCCAACGTGAATTCTCATTACGATTCTACAGGCCCCGAGATTTGGAGACAAACTGGAGGGCATGTTGATGCGTTTGTAGCTACAGTCGGAACTGCCGGAACGTTTACTGGCGTCGCTAAGTATTTGAAAGAGAAGAACTCGGAGGTAGTAACGTGTGTGGTGGAGCCGGAAGGCGCTGAGCCGATCAAGGGGAAGCCTATCACGAAGCCGTGTCATTTGCTGCAAGGCTCAGGATATGGGGCTGTTCCGAGTTTGTTCAAGTACGATTACATGGATGAAACCATCAGTGTGAGTGATGAAGAGGCGGTGCATTACAAGAAGCTGATTGGTGAGAAGGAGGGTTTGTACGTCGGGTACACTAGCGGGGCGAATGTGGCTGCAGCAGTGAAGCTGCTCAACTCCGGGCTGGTGCCGGAAGACGCGTGGGTAGTCACCATGCTGAACGACACGGGCTTGAAATATACTCCAGTGCCGGAAGAATTGACAAAGTGAGACCTTCGGTAAAAAAATGGTCATACAAAATATTGAGGGCAGTCTTTTGTCATTGCCTCGAAGATGTGTATACTGTGTATTCATTTAAATAAAGTTATATTTAAGTACTGTCTTATCTTTTAATTATCTCTTTAGCGTAACTTTTGTTACACACGTTAAATATAAATTGTTATGCATTTAGGAAAAAACCTATTCGAAACCAACGGAATGCTCTGATATCTTATTATATAATAAATTATGTTTTATGTCATACATTCTGCTGCACGCGTACCTAAGATAAGGTATGATTGATGGCTTGAAGTCACGTCCGTGAGTCTAGCCTAATACGAAATTATAAATTATTAATGTTGTTGGTTCTGGTGCCTAAAATGGTTCACGTGGTTCTTCCACGTGTAGCACATAAACCACGAGTACGCACGCATGTTTGATTTACAATGCGCGCTTTATGTTATCCTTTCACTAATGACTGCTAATTTTGCCCGCAAATTCAATCATGCATGTGTTAGAATCGTTTTTGCTAAGGTAACTGTTAGTAGAGGAGATAATGCGTTTGGGGTCAAAATAATTGCCACAGAACCGGAGTTTGGTGTTTTTAGTTCTTTGTATATTTTTTTGACATACTAAAAATAATTCCTGTAATTCGATGCCACACACGATTTTTAATAAATTTTATGAATTTTCGAAGATACAATTTTTGTGGGGCAAAAGAACGTATTTTTCACACATATATTGCTGATGTGGCAATGGGTCGATGGCCGTTATGACAGAAAAGTCCTCGTGGCGGCTACGTCTCGGAAAGCGCAATATCGGACATCCACAAACGCTAAACTAACGCTGGTAGCAGTGACTACATTATGTTGAAGATTGCTCCATGTGGCAGTCTATGGGTGAGGTCTATATTTTCTCGTGCTAATTAAAATACAGCGTATATGTTTTGTATAATATAAGTATAATTAGAAATATTCATGTTTTAAACATGCTATTATTTTTATAACGTATATTGATGTGTATAGTCTATACAGGTAAAGTTTAATTTTCAATTTAAAGAAAAAAAAATATTGCTTGAAAAATGTTTTTTATTTTATTTTATTTTTATTCACCACTTTGTTATTTACGTTTATATTATAAAATTAACCTCATTATAGTTTTTAGTGTGTAATTTCCTGTAATTTGAGACCACCCAAAATATGAGTTTTATATGAAGAAATCTCAGTTTTTCAAATTTTTGCCGTGTGAAAAATCACATTTTGCACACATGTATTTTTCTATATTTTTAGTATGTCAAATAGATGCATACAAAGAAGTAAAAAAAAACAAACTCCGCTTCTGTGGGAATTATTTTGACCCTCGCCTACAAATTTTCGTACCACTCCTGTACTATGTATTGACTGGACAATAAAAAATAAACGACTATGTCAAGCCCAAAACCCACGTCAAAAAGTTTGAAACCATTTTAAAAATTATGTAACGTTCAGATGTAGTCAGTGTACAGTCAACCAATTTGATTTATCGGTTACTTCGTTCCTTGTCACAGTGAAAATCTATATGAAAGACTAAAAAGATTTTAACACGAGGTTCGAAGTAGCCTAGAATAGAAATCAAACTGGTTGACGCTCACGCATGTTCGCTGTACAGTCAGCAGCGGAGGTGGCTAAGCGGTTGACGTGTTCAAAATGAGGTAAACACATCTCTATTGTCAAGACAATAAGAGCGCGTGTAGGTCATTTTGAATACTTCACCCGCTCAGCCACTTTTGCTGGTGACTGTACATTGATCGATTTTCCCTACCTTGCTTATTGGAGTACCTACAAATTATGTCAGCAAACTGAACACCACACGTGTGCCCGCTTGCTGCGCATCTGATTCATCGGGATGAATTTTGTTATAGAAAAGAAAACTATATTTGAATACCAAGGTTTACCCCACCAGTGTCTAGGGCTGGTGGTGGCGAATTTTTTTTGGCCTTTGTGTGGACGGTTGGCAGACTTGGGACGATCGGGAAATTGAGATGTTTTTTACGCGTTTTCCTAATATCAACGGATAGGATTCTCGCCATTTTATGTTTATTGCATCATGCGTCACTTTCGCACTTATGTACTTGTTAGAGTGTGACAAATTATAAAATTCCGACCATCGGACTGGCAGAATATGTTACCAAATACGCTCTTAAACGGTTTCCCACTACTTTCGTTACATATTGTATAAACATTGAATAAACACTAATCTATAAACCCAATATTAATTAGATAAAAGTAAACGATTTCTCTTACCAACTTTAGTCACAGCTATTTCGTTTAAAATCAACATCAACCGAAGAATTCGTTTACTGGGTTAAGTATGGAACTATCAACTAAAATATAAGTAGACTTCGTTTCCAGTACATTAAGGCTCCCAAAAATGACCCCAATATTCTACTGACAGTGATCCCCTTACTCCCTTCCTCAGCTTTAGATATTATCCAATAAGCAAACTTTTTTATTTAAATAAATTTTTTAAAGGTCCATCAAAGTTCGGGTTGGCTAAAATTAAATGTCATATGTCAAACCTCATGCGCAGTGGTACAATAGTAGGCGATGTCAAACAAAGGACACTTTTAGACTTCGCCTTAAGAGGAAACATTTATATATATACGGCCCGCTTGATGGTAAGCAGTTACCGTAGGCTATGGAGGCCTGCAACTCCAGAGGATTCACATGCGCGTTGCCTACCCTAAAAGTTGTTGGAGCACTGGGAACCTTACTCACCATCAGGAACACAACACTACACTGGCCAGTTGGACTGCTCCAGATTCAAGCGTGATGGTACTTCGCTGTGCCCTACATTTCATTGTTGGACGAAGTTTAAGGACATACCCGGGTCCGGTTGTGTCACAAGGGAGCAAAATTACACATTTACGGCGAGGACGTATATTGAATCCTAAACGAAGAGAAGGCGTCTACAATAGAATCCCGAGCGCAGCAAGAATAAGATAGAATAAATGTTTCACACCACCAATAAAGAAAACAAAATATATCGGACACCATGTTTTAGAACTAACACTTCAATCGTCATTTATTTCATAAGTAATTTGTTTTAATTGTATCACTCTTATAACATAAGTGAGAGCGAGACAACAGTACCGCAACTTGTTTTTTTTATTAATTTTAAAACTTTAAGTATGTCAATTATATACCTTGTTCAAATAAAATACTATCTATTGAGATTGATCAGACATACTCTAGGTAAAGAGTCGTTGCTAAGCTGATCTTATTTTTTACTCGCGCTGCCAGGCTAGCACATGATTGGCTTCAATATCTCGGGTCGAGATGAATTACTCGTGCCTATTTAGAAAAGCACGGGTAGTCTATGTCAATCATGTGTTCGGACCCGGGTATGTCCTTAAACTATGTCCAACAATCAGAGGTAGGGGACAGCGAAGTACCATCAGTCCTTCACGCTTGAGTCTTATGTCAATGATATACCTTGTTCAAATAAAATACTATCTATTGAGATTGATCAGACAAAAAGTTTGATAAATGATCTATCCATTCGTCTCTTTTTAACACACAATTAATTTGACCGTTACAAAGAGGCGGGATAACTATGACAAAAAAAAAACTTATTCGCTTAATCAATGCAAAAAGGTTCGAATCGATTATGTTCATAAATTTGTAATATCTCACTAGCTGAAATAAAAAACAAATGTCCGTAACGTAACAAGACGTTACGTAAATTTTCCATACACTGATTATATTTGTCAATGTTCTCCTTTTAGTCTTGGTCACGATGAGACGACATTTAATTTGAGCAACTATTTACAAAACAAATCATAAAGGCTGAGGTAACGCAAGCCAATAATATGTATACACTTTTTAACTCATAATAATGGCATAGGGGCCATTCACATATTACGTAACACGACATTTTGACTTTTGATTCCCTATACCCCCTCTATGTCACGCTATTTTCCAATCCCTTTAACATAAACTATTGTTGTGATGCGTAATATGTGGATGATCTCTAGGGCGGAAAGGCGTATTACATATTCATGTCCTTGATTGTACAACATGTTACAAAAATACTGGAAATATGTTAAATGGCATAATTAGATTAATTAGTAAGATAATATAAATGACACAGATGACATATACTTAAAAAGTGACGAGATCCTCCAGCATCCGGAGCAGGATTTGAACCCGCATCTCCAGCTATCACCTCTGACGCGCTAACCAATTGGACACCCGAACACAAATCGAAATCTGCCTGTTGTTAACCTCTACTGTTTTGTAGTGTTTCATTTGAGGTGTACAATAAAGAGTTATTTCATTCATTCATTCGAAATATTAAAATAAAAAAAATGTTCTTAGTTTAGCACGATATTATTATCAGGAATTAAACCGCCAGTCACTGGCCATCATATACTGAAAATTAATTCTGTTTACCTATAAATATAACACTTTTATGGGGTTTTAACTACTGGCCAACTTTCAATAATTGGTCACGTCACACTAAAATAGGTTCTAGCCATTTATTGAAAGGTATTTATTGCCATTTATTGGTAACTGGCAATTTACCCTATTAGAAAAAATATTGACGCGAATAATAATGTATTTCTAAGTTAATAATCATAATAAATTTAAAGACGATTGGCACTGGTATAATTATGTAGTATACGAGTACCAATTGCCTTTGAACGGATTATTAACATTTTCGTAACATCCCGGAAACTAAAAAATATAGCGTTCGCCAGTTTTCAAGGTACAAGGGTGATCAAATAGCATGACACTGGAGGTCGCGAATTTATTTAAATCTCAACTGTTTTTACTCACTGGTCTAGACAGACGCACAAAAACTACGATGACAAGCGAATCACGTAATTTACTTCATTAAAATCCACTTCCAGTAAAAAAAAATTGAAGGTTCGTTAAATCTATGGTTTTATTTTTATGTTTTTACATAATATGTACACAACTTTAAACCTAAGGGCTCGTCCACACATCATGTGATCATTTATCATGTATCAGTTATCAGGGGGTAAGGGGGGAAACTATCAAGCTGGATTACAATCGGGGAGGGGGGTCCGAGCCCACATCACGCGTACATTTTTCACACAGCGCAATATCCAAAAACAACGAAAACTCACAATTTTAGTATATTTGCTACGTTTCGGTGTAGTATTTAAAAGTACATGTGACCTTGCCGAGAGGTGGTGTGTCGACGTTATAATCACTGAATATCACCAAGGGGTAAGAGGTGTCAAAATGAGGCAATAAACGATCACATAATTTCTGAACGAGCCCTTATTGTAATGGGTTAAGTTAATTTATTATTAAATAAATAAACTTTATTTAATTCTGACAAACATAGTACTTAGTGCTAGTAAACATAAAAAATAAATCTTGAAAGTTTTGTTAGTATTATTATTCATAATTTACCAACTTACAACAAGTGTAATATAAACTATAAGGTGTGTGTAAGTTTACTATTACCTAATGTAGGTAATGATGTAATAAAAATGTTTAAATTGTTCTGCGCGGTCAGCGTGACTTGCAGTTTAATTCGCATATATTTTTATCTCGTGACAAGATCATTATCAACTCTGAATCTTAACTTTTTTTATATACTATGCATATGTATAGGTATATTATTACAACACAAGCCTTACTGAGCTTACCGTAGGACTAGGTCGATTTGTGTCAGATTGTCCCGAAATATTTATTTATTATTATTATTATATATGATTTAAAAATAAAATTATACAGCTACAGTTTTCTGTTTCAATTTATGCCATGCATATTGTTGCTGAATAAAGTTTTCATCATATTGAATTAAATTAACAGATAGTGTAGCAACTTCCTTATTTCATCTATACACAAATTCTGGCGCTCTCAGTTACCTAGTATTTTATCGTATTTTATCATAAATTCCAAAAGACTTTGTATACTTCGTTTTGCGTGTTTCTTCTATTTGTGATGCAACTGTCACGTCTAAAAATATAAATAAATAAAATAAATATTCCGGGACAATCTTACACAAATCGACATAGTACTACAGTAAGCACAGTATGGCTGTGTTGTAGGTACTAGACGACGATATATATATATAATAGATAGATACATATAAATACTTAAATACATAGAAAACACCCATGACTCAGGAACTAATATCTGTGCTCATCATACAAATAAATGCCCCGACTGGGATTCGAACCCATCAGGACCATCGGCTTCATAGGCAGGGTCACTACCCACTAGACCAGACCGGCCGTCAAATATACATATATGGATACATACTCTAGGTAAAGAGTCGTTGCTAAGCTGATCTTATTTTTTACTCGCGCTGCCGGGCTAGCACATGACTGGCGCGTCAGTATCTCGCGTCGAGATGAATTACTCGTCCCTCTTTAGAAAAGGACGGGTGGTCTATGTCAATCACGTGTTCGGACCCGGGTATGTCCTTAAGCTACGTCCAACAATGAGAGTTAGGGGATAAGGGGACAGCGAAGTGCCATCAGTCTATCACAGTTGAGTCTGGAGAAGCCCAAGTGAGGAAGTACCTCCTCCTTACAGACGACCACAGCCACAATAGCACTGCTACCTTTCAGGTATGTAGTGTTGTGTTCCTGATGGTGAGTAAGGTTCTCAGAGCTCTAACCCCCCTTAAAGGTCGGCAACGCGCTTGTGTTGCGAGTGCCCATGGGCGACGGTAATTGCTTACCATTAGGCAATCCGTCCGCTCGTTTGCCACCTTTGTCATAAAAAAAGGCCTATTGATGTCAAAACGAGGTCAACTTGTGCAGCCCGAGCACCGAATACTGCTTGTCATGTCCACTGATAAGCAGCTTACAAGTTTGTAATGAAATTGTTTTTATTTTAATTTTAATTTACTGATAAGCCTAATTACAAAATTACGAATACCTACAAAAAGTTGTTACTATGTCGTGAAATATAAAATCTTTGGTAACAACATAAAGTAATAAGTAACCAGATAATATATAAAAATAAATTGTGTTTATAGGTTATATCGTAAAACGCAAATTCGATTGAAATTATTTATAACTAACTACAAGTGACGACCTAGGCACTTTAATGAACTTTGCTCGCCTCTCTAGGCCTGTGTAGTGTGTGCTTGTTAGCAAACGACGAGGTACTTCATTTAGATCAGCTGTTTATAGAAGCGTCAATAAAAATCACCCTCGCTAAATAATCTTAATCAACTCGTTAAAACGAACGGTAATTAACAAACAAAATAACTTAAATGTGTTACTAATGTAATGAAGGTTAACCTTATTGGACGTAATTAGGGAATAGGAACTAATGCGGGTTTTCCCGCGTTTTTCATTAGACGGCCGTGGCGAGAAGTCTAGCTGTCAAAGTCCACAGATAAAAAATATAATGATACATGCTTGGTGGATTCTTGTTGAACATGATCAGAATAAAGATCAATAGGACTAGGCACTTGATTGGCGCGACCGTATTTAGCAGCGAGGTAAAGATTTGGACTCAGGTATGTCCTTAAACTACGACCAACAATGAGAGGTAGGGCACAGCTATGACCATCACGCTTGAATCTGGGGCAGCCCAACTGGGGAAGTTCCTCCTCCTTACAGAAGACCAGCTATAATATAGCCACTGCTAACTTTCAGGTATGTAGTGTTGTGTTCCTGGTGGTGAGTAAGGTTTCCAGAGCTCCAACCCCCCTTAAAGGCCGGCAACGCGCTTGTGACTCCCCTGGTGTTGCGGGTGCCCATGGGCGACGGTAATTGCTTACCAGCAGTCAATCCGTCTGCTCGTTTGCCGCCTATGTCATAAAAAAAGATACTTATCTTTTTCTAACTCTATCTTTGGTCTCGCCTTTTCTCGCTACACGGGGTCGGTTTTTCCAATCATGCGTAGCCACGTGATCCGTCACTGTGCGTCCTCTTCCCTCACACCCAGTTCCTTCATGTCCCTCTAGACATTCGCCAGACAGGTGGTCGGAGGTCTTCATCTTCTCTTCTTTATAGTAGCCATAGAAAGGCACTTCCTCACGACATGATCCTCGGTTCTATACTTTACGTGACCATACAGTCGCCTGTATATCGGAGCTGTGGAAGTGGTAACAAATATCTGAACAAAGCCCCTATTGTCAAGGCGATAAAGTGCACGTTCCGATATTTGTGACCACCTCCACAGCTCCGATATATCTGATGTCGACTGTACCATTTCAACCTGGACCCGCCAAGTTTGTCCATTATCTGAAACTTTGAAGGTTTCCGTCTTTCCCCGTCTTTTTTTAACTATATCCATTAAAAAGGGACGGGTAGTTCACCTCGCCGCGAGATATACGGCTTCTATAATTTCTTCTTGACGCTGCCTATGACACACACCAACTGAAATGGTTGTTAAAAGGGTAAAAAAGACTCACCGTACGAGTCCGTTGTATTTTTCAGATCTCAGCTCGTGAAGTCTCAATTCTGACTGCGGTTCGTTGTTATTTTTCTTAGCTGTTCCGTTTTGCCGTCGCCGCTCGCTTTTTTGGCGCTGCACGGATTCTTCTTCCACGCGACTGCAACAAAATAATTTATTAGCCTACGGTCGAATCAACTATCGTCGTTAAAAATATTTTTTTCGATTTCAGTAAACAAAAACTACAGTCATCTCCTTTCGGGGAAAGTACTCCTAGTACAAGATATGCACCTATTTATGATTATTTTGTCTATGATGCTTTAAATGAGAAACAATAAAAATAAGGTCAAACTATACTTCTTGTCGCTCATTGATATGCTTACTGTCTCCTGCATGGCGTTTGATTAACACAGTTATCGGTAATTTGTTGTAGTCTTATGCCCTTTTACTCCGCCCACTCACACACCAGCTGACCGCACGCCACAGTCTACTCACATGAGGTACGCCATGAGGTAGCCGGCCGCCAGCACCACGGCCACGGTGCCCAGCACGGAGGCCAGCGACACGGCCTTCTGCGTGCGCATGGCCAGCGCCGCGCGCCCCGCCCCCTCACACACCCGCAGCACCGCACGCCACAGTCTACTCACATGAGGTACGCCATGAGGTAGCCGGCCGCCAGCACCACGGCCACGGTGCCCAGCACGGAGGCCAGCGACACGGCCTTCTGCGTGCGCATGGCCAGCGCCGCGCGCTCCGCCCACTCGCACACCAGCAGCACCGCACGCCACAGTCTACTCACATGAGGTACGCCATGAGGTAGCCGGCCGCCAGCACCACGGCCACGGTGCCCAGCACGGAGGCCAGCGACACGGCCTTCTGCGTGCGCATGGCCAGTGCCGCGCGCTCCGCCCACTCGCACACCAGCAGCACCGCACGCCACAGTCTACTCACATGAGGTACGCCATGAGGTAGCCGGCCGCCAGCACCACGGCCACGGTGCCCAGCACGGAGGCCAGCGACACGGCCTTCTGCGTGCGCATGGCCAGTGCCGCGCGCTCCGCCCACTCGCACACCAGCAGACCGCACGCCACAGTGTACTCACATGAGGTACGCCATGAGGTAGCCGGCCGCCAGCACCACGGCCACGGTGCCCAGCACGGAGGCCAGCGACACGGCCTTCTGCGTGCGCATGGCCAGCGCCGCGCGCTCCGCCCACTCACACACCAGCAGACCGCACGCCACAGTCTACTCACATGAGGTACGCCATGAGGTAGCCGGCCGCCAGCACCACGGCCACGGTGCCCAGCACGGAGGCCAGCGACACGGCCTTCTGCGTGCGCATGGCCAGTGCCGCGCGCTCCGCCCACTCGCACACCAGCAGACCGCACGCCACAGTGTACTCACATGAGGTACGCCATGAGGTAGCCGGCCGCCAGCACCACGGCCACGGTGCCCAGCACGGAGGCCAGCGACACGGCCTTCTGCGTGCGCATGGCCAGCGCCGCGCGCTCCGCCCACTCACACACCAGCAGACCGCACGCCACAGTCTACTCACATGAGGTACGCCATGAGGTAGCCGGCCGCCAGCACCACGGCCACGGTGCCCAGCACGGAGGCCAGCGACACGGCCTTCTGCGTGCGCATGGCCAGCGCCGCGCGCTCCGCCCACTCACACACCAGCAGACCGCACGCCACAGTCTACTCACATGAGGTACGCCATGAGGTAGCCGGCCGCCAGCACCACGGCCACGGTGCCCAGCACGGAGGCCAGCGACACGGCCTTCTGCGTGCGCATGGCCAGCGCCGCGCGCTCCGCCCACTCACACACCAGCAGACCGCACGCCACAGTCTACTCACATGAGGTACGCCATGAGGTAGCCGGCCGCCAGCACCACGGCCACGGTGCCCAGCACGGAGGCCAGCGACACGGCCTTCTGCGTGCGCATGGCCAGCGCCGCGCGCTCCGCCCACTCACACACCAGCAGACCGCACGCCACAGTCTACTCACATGAGGTACGCCATGAGGTAGCCGGCCGCCAGCACCACGGCCACGGTGCCCAGCACGGAGGCCAGCGACACGGCCTTCTGCGTGCGCATGGCCAGCGCCGCGCGCTCCGCCCACTCACACA
This sequence comes from Grapholita molesta, assembly GCA_022674325.2. Lineage (NCBI taxonomy): Eukaryota > Metazoa > Arthropoda > Insecta > Lepidoptera > Tortricidae > Grapholita > Grapholita molesta. The sequence continues at coordinate 2,074,988 of CP053130.2, forward strand.
CCAGCAGACCGCACGCCACAGTCTACTCACATGAGGTACGCCATGAGGTAGCCGGCCGCCAGCACCACGGCCACGGTGCCCAGCACGGAGGCCAGCGACACGGCCTTCTGCGTGCGCATGGCCAGCGCCGCGCGCTCCGCCCACTCGCACACCAGCAGCACCGCACGCCACAGTCTACTCACATGAGGTACGCCATGAGGTAGCCGGCCGCCAGCACCACGGCCACGGTGCCCAGCACGGAGGCCAGCGACACGGCCTTCTGCGTGCGCATGGCCAGTGCCGCGCGCTCCGCCCACTCGCACACCAGCAGACCGCACGCCACAGTCTACTCACATGAGGTACGCCATGAGGTAGCCGGCCGCCAGCACCACGGCCACGGTGCCCAGCACGGAGGCCAGCGACACGGCCTTCTGCGTGCGCATGGCCAGCGCCGCGCGCTCCGCCCACTCGCACACCAGCAGCACCGCACGCCACAACGGGCCGCGGGCCGCTTCGTCTAGCAGGTCCTGGGAAAAATTCATAATAAATAAGTCTACAAGCTTTTATTGCCGACTGTACTTTATATGCTATGACCCGGGCCCAGCATCAGACCAGAATGGTACCATATTATTGCTTGTCACCGAATTTACATAAACGCGCCAAATTTAATTTCAATCGGTTGACGATAAATGCTAAAATTCTGTTGTAACGTAAGAATTGACTTCCCAAGAGGAAGTTACTTCGAGTCCTCAAATCGTCGATCCCACAGTGCCTAAAGAAGAGTCTTCAATCAGTGCGTCCTACTCGTCATGACGTATGGAGCCGAAACGTCTGACGGTACGGCTGGTCCACAAGTTGAAAGTCGCTCAGCGAGCCATAGAAAAGGCTATGCTCAGCGTTTCTCTGCGGAATCGAATCAGAAATGAGGTAATCCGTCAGAGAACCAAAGTCATCGACATAGCCCACCGTATTAGCAAGTTGAAGTGGCAGTGGGCTGGCCATATTAGCCGTAGAACCGATAACCGTTGGGGTAAACGAGTTTTTGAGTGGAGACCGCCCTCCGGCTAGGTGGAGTGACGAATTGCGCAAGATGGCTGGCAGGAGCTGGTTGCGAACGGCGTGAAATTGGGGAGGCCTATGTCCAGCAGTGGACTAGGCTGATGATGATGATGATGTAAGATTTGACTTAAACAGAATCTTCTTGTTCCTTCGTGCCTATTCCCAGTACACTTAGTGTCGGTTATCTAAATATGTTTTCGCCATTTGGGTCTGTGATTGATGTCATCCATTATTGTGAACATTTCTCCAGGTTAGGTTAGGTTAGGTTAGTGTAGCCTTTATGGGCCCTCGGAGTTGTTTTCTTAAGTCGAGGCTTAAAGCGATTTTAACAGTGTCCATAGTAACGGAGCTGGCTTTCCTGGAATTTGTCTGGTACAGGCCTTACTTTAACCCTTTATAAGGCTGCAGTTATACAGATATGCTACGTGAAAGTTAAATACACTACCATGTTTGTAATGTACTAGGGAACACATCTACGGCAAAAAAAAACTGAAATCATTAATAAAAACATGTGGTCATTATCTGCACTCAGCCCGTTAGTGCACTCGAGTTTTCAGATGATCTGTTTCCAATACACCTACTCATTGACATTGACAACAAACATAAGATGCTCTTTATAGACTGGTGTTTGACTACATAATGTAAATCGTAAATCGAATATTATTGTGTATCTAATAGAGGGTAGGATTATTATACGAATATCACTGAAATAGTAATTTATGTATCTGTGCATAATGAAGGGCATCACAACAAGAGTGTGGGCATAATAATATCACACGATTGTTGTAATGCCTAATTATGTATAGTTGCATACACTACTTTATCTACACACATATTAATGATTAATGATAATGAAAATGGATATTATATACCCAACTAGCTTAATTTAATAATTCACGATGGAGAGTGGATTTATCAAACTTAGACCTTATTATCATACCATACCAATAACAGTCTCGCCGCTCGCCATCGTAAATTACAAGAGCTATAATTGAAATTATTAGATACAGCGACTTGTGTATTTTTAATATTATAATGGAAACAGTGACAAATTCTTGCTTCCCTTAACGGGCACAGTGCATTCATTGACCACAAACTTTAGATTAATTAATTAAACTAAAATAAAATTATGACCGAAAAAGTATAAATAAGAAAAGAAAGCCTGATATATTTGCTATATAAAACCATTATAGTTAAATAAAAAAGAGGATGTTCTTCTCTATAAATGTTTATTAACTAAGTGGTTTCCAAATCGTCTCTGCCTTATAAAGGGTTAAAACTCCCTCTAACGTTCAGTGGTGATTGTCCGTCTATTGTTGTCGGTATCAAGGATCGGACAAACGCCCGTCATTTTGAAAATATAACCCTGTTCCGTACAGCAGAGACTTCCTTATGTTAATAAAAAAAAATATTTTATACATTTATTGGCGAAAGTAAATTTGGGAATGTCAATCATGAATTAATTTGTGACTGGATATAAATTATGGTCCAATAAATGTATAAAATATCTATCGCGAATTAATTAATTACCATGAGTACCGACGTTGCGACGCGGGTTGCAATGGTTATTATCGCGGATAACTGACGTCCCAGCAAGTGTCAAATCATAGGTGCAGATCAGAATTTAAGTGACTACCCGACGAATATGTTTGTGAGGAAGTTTAGGGTAGATGTTGTAAAAACACAACTACCCACCGCACTTATGTTCATTATTTTCAACAGTCCGACACACAACACTCATTACATCCGCGCACAGATCCGAAGAGAGATCCCGTGGTTTTGACTTCTGGATTAGCACTCCCCAAGTTGACAAGTTGAGACCATTTTCCCAACTAAAATTTTTGGGGTGTTTCTTAATTTCAATGGCTTCTCGCACAACCCACGGATACATTGTACAGTGTCACACACATTCCAAGTTAAATAAAAGCTTGTAATAAATACCACCACGCTTGATACCCAAATTTAAACCTTGTATCACTGCAGTAAGGGTCATTATAAAATGGTGTAGACACTAACCTGAACATGCGCCTCGTAAGCCATCACTTCTGTCGGCTTCAACAATCTCTTGACCAGCTGCTCCAAAGCCCGCTTCGTGTCGTTCAGTCTCGTTTGGTACTCCACATTATTTGGTTCGCTGAAGTCATCGCAGTGCCCACTGGGGCATACGGGCCAGGTTTCGTTGAGCCACTCGTATTGTATGCGTGTAGCTTCGCGACGCCATAAGATTACTACTCTATGCTCCATTTGGGATGTGTCGCTGCCTGAAATTGTAATTTATATTAGTAATGATTATTATACAACTTAATTAAATTAACTTAACTTGACGACCGGTCTGGCCTAGTGGGTAGTGACCCTGCCTATGAAGCCGAAGGTCCTGGGTTCGATTCCCAGTAAGGGCATTTATTTGTGTGATGAGCACAGATATTTGTTCCTGAGTCATGGGTGTTTTCTATGTATTTAAGTATTTATATGTATCAATCTATTATATATATCGTCGTCTAGTACCTACAACACAAGCCTTACTGGGCTTACCGTAGGACTAGGTCGATTTGTGTAAGATTGTCCCGAAATATTTATTTTTATTTATTTATTTATTAATCTCATATTTCTGTATTTCCACAAAAGATTATGTTGCCTAGTGTCTCTGTTGATGTATAGGATAACAACGCGTCCAAATTTCCCAGATTTACTTCTTACCATTATATTTAACATTGGTAATATTAGCAGAATATGAATGAAACCTTTTATTTTCATGCGTGTAATATTTTACAGGAATGGAGAGTTGTTACAATTGGTGCCGTGACCAGGATTATTCCGGATAAAATTCTTCCTATTTACATAGATTAGTAATTACTACATAATTCTCACCAGAACCATTGGCCAATGCCTGCACGAAGCTTGGTTGCGCGTGCACGTATACATAAGCGTAGTGTAGCCTCTCGTTAGGTGTCCGCGCCAGCCGCCTCAGTTCTGCTCGGGCCGCGTCGGCCGCAGCCCCGGCTGAGCACAGCAGCACGCAGCAGAGACGGCGGCGGTTCGGCCGCCATTCTACTGGACACACGTGTTCTAGCACCGCCTGTAGATCATATAAATATTAGAACTGCGAGGTGGCTGCAGGATTTATGTTAATTAATTTTACAGCAAAACAATTTAGATAATCGACATAAGTTTATAAAAGTAACGACTTAAAAGAACGCATGCTATGTAGACGAATGGTTTCATTTATATCGTCGGGGATAGTGCAATACCGCGTAACCAACAAATTCAATAAGAAACGATTTCTTTCAACATTGTGTGAATTTCGATCCCTATCGATATCTGTAGTTATCGGTATTGCACCATCCCCGAAGATATGACATCTGCTCAGATACATTATCACAATATTTTGGCGGATAATTTGCATATCTATTGTTGTTTGTTAATTTCTTTTACGACAGGCCCCTTATTATACTGTTTCCTGTTCGATGTTATCTGGTAGAACTACGCATCATGTATTTTGACATATAATGTATTCATCGTCATTATCATCTCAGCCATAAGACGTCCACTGCTGAACATAGGCCTCCCCCTTGAACCTCCACATGTACCGGTTGGAAGCCACCTGCATCCAGTGTCTTAATGTATAACTGTTTTCAAATAAATCCCGATGAACTTCTAGTGGTAATACACTCTTCTCCGGTTCGTTGAAAAATAAAGATATTTAATCTTTTTAATGTTTTATGACATATTTGATACAACGTATAATACGACCACTTTATCAATTTTGGTGCCTTGACCAGTATTTTTACTTTTTATTTATGCAGACCAAATTACCTGCGATGACAGCCTCGGCAACGTAAGCAACTGGTTAGCCTCAATCAGTTCTCTCAGCGTCTTCGTGGGTATTTCCGTCGTGCTGACAGTCGCGGCGGGCTCTGGCCCGTCTTCCTTCAGAAGCACCATGGTGTCGATCTGCCGCTGCACCTTGTAGCGAGCGGTAACATTGCTCGAGTCGCGGGCCGTCATCGCCACAAAACTAGGAATAGGAAATTATTGTTATATAGGGCATAAGTATGTATACGATTTTACCTTTTATTACAAAGGGTTAAGATCGCCACAGGGAGCGATCTCTGAGCAGGGTTCAATGCTATTATTAACACGCTTGGTAGGCAGGATAGCGATCGCAGTATGTTTCACAGCCAACCGTTTCTGATCGTAGTTTAATATCAATACTTAGCTCCGTCATATAGTCATAGTAGCTGATAGCACATCCTTACTGCTGTATAAATAAAATGTATACCGATATAATTACCTAATAAGCTACTTTGGTTTCTATTTGACGCTGACTCTATAGGGACTAAGCAACCCGAGAGACACTGATATCACCAAAGTGTACTATGAACGTTTTCTGCATGTTACTTACACTGCCCGTCGGCGGTGCGTCGTCCTTAATTAACATAAGTTAGAAAAAGACGCAAGATACTGTCGCGCTTACTAGACTTGCAAAAAGGAACTTGGCATTCGAACTTCCTAATGCGGACTAAGGAATGGAATTCGCTCCCTTTATCTGTATTCCCGGAAAGATATAATTTGGGTCTCTTCAAGGCAAGAGTGATTAGGCTGTTACTGAACCAGCGTGCTACACCCTCGACCTCGTCGACAGTTACCATCAGGTGCAACTGAGGTCAAACGCTGGTCAGTCTTGTATAAAAAAAAAAACATACCCAAAAGTAACCCGGTCTCTGTAATGGAAGGCAGTGAGCAGGTACCGCAGCCGCATGGTAGGCTGCTCCTCGAATATCAGGGCCTTGACTTTGTTGTCTTCAAAGTCGCCCAGCCAGTTGGTCAGTGAGGAGTCTGTCACTCGTGGTACGAGCTTGTACGGGAATTTCCAGCGGATCCATTCTGTAACAATAACAATAGCATTAATATTGTGATGAAACAGTAGTACATATATTTGTTATTGACAACAGGTTTGGCCTAGTGGGTGTTGAGTGGTGACCCTGCCCAGCAAGCTGATGGTCCTGGGTTCAAATCCCAGTAAGGGCAGTTATTTTTGTGATGAGCACAGATATTTGTTCCTAAGTCATGTGTGTGTTATACCCGTATATGTATTTAAGTATTTGTATATCATAGATATCATTGGCTGAGCCACAACACAAGCCTTCTCGAGCTTACCGTGGGGCTAAATCAATCTGTGTAAGAATGTCCTGTAACATTTATTTATTTATTATTTATTTGTTAAACATACTCCCGTAATCGATAATTAATATAAAATCTCTAATTCTAAACACGCTACCTTAAGTAATCTCGCGTAATTGGAGAAATGATCCAAATTATACCAACCCTAAAACTACCTGAAAAGTCTTCGTTTAGATGCGAATTACTTTTAAAATGATGCAGATTCTGTACCGTCACCGTCTTTTAAGCAGCGGTCTAGTCACACCTTTACAAATACACTCACCCAAAATCCTAGGCATGGAGCTAAGAGTTTCCTTATAGATGTACACGTGCTGATCCAGGACCAGCGTGAGGCACGGCACGCCATGCACGCCCACCCGCCTGACCAGCCCGGCCTCGTGCCCCGCGTGCACCGTGGCCACGGTCACACCCAGCGGCTGGAGGGCCTCCACCAGCCTCCGCCAGAAGGCGGCCACTCGGACGCAGTCGAAACACCAGTCGGTGTAGAACAGCACTAGGGCTGGGGTGTGGACTGACTTCTCCATTATGTTGTTCTCGAAATGCCTTTAAAAATATATGCCGTTAATTAAATCTCTAACGAGCGAAGAAATTTTTATAAATGTTATGTATTTATTTGTAAAGCAGGCAGGCAGTTTCATGAACTGATAGCGCCTGTATCCAGTATGATCTTTAAACAGTAGTCAATATGGTTTAGGGGTTTCTTTATGTTTGTCAAGTTTGTTCTTAAACTCATTGACACTGTGCCAATACTGTATGCTCTGGAAGTTTGTTCCAGTTTTTGACAACTCGGTTATAAAGTGTCTATGGGGATCTCCGAAAAGATCCATTGCCGGAAAACCAAATTAAAAAAAAAACAAGTTAAAATTGGTTCGGCAAGTTTAGTCGTTACCGTGCTACAGACGGACAGATACAGACTTATTATTGTGTTGGCGTTACACAATATACGTGTTAGGAATCATGACAGAATCAGGTGAACGTTCAAATTCAATAAGCGACTTTTGTACCAGCGCTAAAATATTCAAACCAATACAGATTTCATATCCGACTAAGTAAATCGCAAACAAAAAAAAGTCTTCAAAATAATTAACTTACTTTGCAGTAACAGAAAGCTTGTGAAATAGAGTGATGTCTTGGTCCTGAGTCCTGAAGTGGTTTCCGAACAAGAACTCTTCGAATGGGTCAGTACTGTAACAATGCAATATTCAATATTAAACACCTTCATAATTGGTTCAATCTAAAACAGCAGACCAAGAAAAACTGAAAAAATATTGTACAGTCTCCATCAGATATATCTGAGCTGTGGAGGTGGTCACAAATCTCGGAACGTGCACTTTATTGTCTTAAAAATAGAGGCGTTGTTCAGATATTTGTGACCACATCCACAGCTCCGATATATCTGATGGCGACTGTACATTGAGACGCTCAGCAGTATCTTTAATGACAGTCGTAACTTATATTCCTTATATTGACTTAAAGCATATTGTTATCGCACAAAATTTAAAAAGTAAAAGTTTTTGGCCAAAATTTGTTGCTCAAAGTTGAAACGCATTAACTCCCTACGCATCCCATAAACGTTGACAGTCATAGAAAGATTTTATTTTGCAAAATGTGTTACAAATTAATGCACGCGACTGTACAAAGTACATTTGTGTTGTTTAGTTCCCGATGTAAAGTGATTAATGTTGTAGTGATGTGAAACGTAATGAAAAAATTGAACTAATCATTTTTAACAATTATGTCTTGGATGGATATAAGTAAAATTCATTTCAATCCTTAAAAATTCTTCAAACATATTTATCATATGAATGAGTTTGTACAATGACTCACAATCCACCAAACGTTTATAGAAGGAATCCACTCTGAGTAACGTTGTTTGTTTACAAAACATTCAATTTCAGTGAATCAAAGTGCGGAAGCAAATATTTGGAAGACAGTTTTAATGCTAATGGACTATTAATCTTATATTATTTGTATTAATGTGGCAGTACGGGAGGAGTTAGTTAGGAATTAGGGTTGCCAATTCCTAACTAATCTTTGGCGGGATGTCCCGTTTCTGGGGCCCTAGAGCATGCGTCCCGCAAGGGGTCCACACGGGACGCCGATTGTCCCGTTTTCAGAATAGACAAGATTATCAGCACCATAACGAGCGTTGATTTGTATTCTATGTCCCGCTGTTTTAAGCCTGGTCCCACAATGTGATCGTAAATGTACCGCGAATTGACGTGACATGACCTGTCTTATCTCTGTTGCCTAAAATGTTGTATTTGTAGTATCGGCGATGGGTCAACTGAGCCTTTTCTGCATAAGTCCATTGAAAACTGTTGAAGTAGTAAAGCTGCTGGAATTGGATTGTATGGACGTGCCACAGCTGATGACACATGAATACTGCAACCATACTAACCTGAACCGAGCATAAGTACTGTAGTCATGTCTCTGTTTATACAGGTGCTCATCTTCATTTGTGATGCCATACTGATCGTAAGCCTGCCGCCGCTCCGTGTCTGAGAGTAACTCGTATGCTTGCTTGATTTCTACAAAGCGCGATTCCGCGTTTGGGTGGAGATTTTTGTCAGGATGCCTGAAAAGTTTGAATATACAAAGTTACATAGACGTCATTTTAAATTCTTATAAGAAAGTATTTACAAAAATACATCCAAGAGCTAGTCATATCTACCTAAAGTTCCTTACAGACATTCATAGGCTAGTCACATAAATTCTGAGCTGCACTTGTGTTTTTTTTACACGTTCTGGGATGTCAGTTACCTGTTAGAATGACTGGTGGGTGCAACCCACTTCAAGATATTAGTACTGAGGGTAATTGTGTCCCCACAGAACGCACGGCCATGGCTCGCGATGGGCCTTTGTTTTTAATTAGTACATGCAAGTACATCTTGAGCGCTACAGACTCTGTACAAATTAATGACAATAAGTACATTTTTAATAAGCATAGTTCTTAGAACAATATTCCTAAGAATTAATGACCAAGGATCGGACAAACGCCCGTCATTTTAAAAACATATCCCTGTTCCGCACAACAGAGACTTCCTTGTGATATTAGTACATACATATATTCTATTTTATATTGTTTATTAATTAATTGTTATTTTATCCGACTTGAATTCAATCGCATCATCCAATGATCGCACAAGTGAAAAGATCGAACAAATAAGTCATTCTTTTTTATCACGACAGTGAATTTTTCATATAACCACACTTACCATTCCAGCATCATTCATTTTTTTTTTTGTCACTGAATGTATTCTTATAAAAAAAAGTTTAAAATAATAATATTTTAAAATATAATGAAGTCTCCGTTGCATGGAACAGGGATATGTTTTCAAAATGATGGGCGTTTGTCCGATCCTTGTTAATGACAATACTTCATTTCAATTAGTATTTTAATGGACTAGCCATCAGGTATAAGTTTTCAGGTTTCCATTTATTTATTGTAAAATAATAATTCTCACCAAATTTTTTTACAGGTCAATGGGAAGGGTTAAGGCTTTAAGTAAGCAAGTGTAATTGGTAAACCATTCTTGATATTTTTAAATAAATAAATAAATTTGTTTATTGTTTGAAATATACACACAAACAAATAATTTGTCAATAGTTATGTGCTAGTTATGGCTGACATGACAAATGTAGAAACAAATCCTATAAGGGTTCCTTTTAGGTTTCTGTAGTCAATTAGGAAACCTTATACCTTTGCCATGGTTTAGCTCAGTTACACTAGAATGCTGAAGAATAGTGGAGAACATTATATGTAGTAGTCATGTTATCATTATATTATATGTAATACAAAACTCAAATAACTTTTTAGGCCACCGCAATGAATGTAAAACTTGAGTTATAACAATGATTTTCTTCAAGACTGTTATGTGGGGTACCATTGGACAGCTACTTTAAAAAGAATAGGGGTAAAAACAGCATTTTCATCTAAGCCAAAACATTTTATGCTTTGATGGATTGTTTGTTACTCATACATGTGAAAACTTCTGTACAGATTTTAATGGAACTTTAGAGTAGTATAGCTCACATATCTGAATAACATATACAGTTGTGGCCAGATAATTAAGATTAAGATTATTTTTCCTATTATGACTTTTTAAATTTGATAAAATCTAAATTTTCGCATATGGTATTTATATTAAAAAAATACTGACTTGTCCGTGTCTAAACAAAATTTAATATTGGCCATAAATAAATTCTGTGAGATTTAAACTTAAAAAAATACCGACGGGTTAATCAACAGTAAGCTGTATATTATGTAAATTGGCCAAGATAGGCTACACAAAGTACTAATTTTGCGCAGACGTTTCTGAGAATCCAAAAAATGTGTTTCCTATATATACCTTATGAACCAAGGATGCAAGAATATGAAACACTTAAGAAGTTCAATAGAAATATATTGTCCAATAATGATTTAGCTGTCTTACTGCAAAAATGCCTAAACTTTAAATACAAAGTGGTAGTGGTGGAACCCTACTTCAAACAAGACCCAACATGCTCATGGCTGGTCTTTTAAATTTAGTGTGTCACTAAATTTAAAAGACACTAAAAACGACTTTTAGTTAGTCTTTTTGGTAAGCGTATATTTTATTACCTTGTTTCCTCCTAATTAACAAATTGAGTTATGAATTTTAAGGGCAAAGATGAACAGCTTAAAATGGAAGTCAGAATAGTTTTTTTTTATCATATAGGAGGCAAACAAGCAGACGGATTGCCTGATGATAAGCAACTACCACTGCCCATGGACACTCGCAACACCAGAGGAGTCACAAGTACGTTGCCAAAACCTTTAAGATCTCTATACACTCGTTTCTTGAAGGTTTGGAGGAAGTAAGAGTAACAAACATTCCATCAAAGCATAAAATGTTTTGGCTTAGTTGAAAATGATTTTTTGACTCCTATTCTTAGTTTACAGAAAGTATTATGAGTGGAATTGTATTTAGTGTAAAAATGTATTTATATTATGTTTATGTTTATTTATTTACCAATCCAATAAATATCACTAGTTTTGCCAAATTGTTGAGAATAACAATAGGTTATGGTTAACAGTATAGGTCTTATACCACTTGTAGAAGAGATTGATTTTTGATGCTATCTTTAATTCTTTATTGCATGTTTATTATTTTAATTCACATAAATTAAAAACAATTTATGGTCTTACCATGCTACTTGTTTATTAACTTGTTAGTTCAATCATAATAAAACCCAGGTCACTTCCGTAACAAAGAGGTGGAAGGTGTATAATCAAGCGAGCAGTGGAAACTCACCATTCTTTAGCTTTCTGTCTGTATGCCTTGCGAATCTCAAAGAGCGTAGCTCTGCGGGAGATCCCCAGGATCTCGTACGGGTCACCGATCTTCTGGGCCACGAGCAGCGGGCACAACGCTGCCACTAACAACACCCACAGCCATCGCCTCTTCCAGCCCTTGTATATCCATTGCATATTATCAGAGTGTCCCAACCGCAACCCTCACGAAGCTACCTCCGCACTATTCATAGAACTTTCATACCGACGCCTTACACGCGCTGACAACACACATGACAAACCAGCAAATAACACAGGAATTCATGAAACTCTTATCAGTCATTAGTCCTAAAATAGAACACAGATGGCTGAAATTTTGTAGAATCGGAAAAAACTATAGCGAACGAAGATTATAAAATGTCAACCCGGGGTTGCCCATAGACAAGATTTAGTGTTTTCTTAATTTAGTAGGGGTGCACTTGACTGCAATGCCATAGGAACGATCGACTAAAGAACGAATAATTAGGATCCATAAACAAGAAAGAATGGAACGGCCAAGGGAACGGCATATAGTGAACGATAAGAATGAGAGGCCACGTGTCTTTGACATTGCTTTGACATTATCCAGCTAGCTGTCAGTTTCAGCTGTCACTGCTATTATGTCATAATTTTCATTGCATGTTTGCATGTGTCTTGTCCTGTCTGTCATTGATCACTGTCCTCCTGTCAGTGTTCAGTATCACAGCTTGGAGTAAAGTTACAAGATTTAATTTTATAAATTACGTGTTAACAACCGGTGTGCATAGGTAAATCTTTTCAAAGAGGAAAACATTTGCCGTGTATATAGAATCGAGTTATTGACATCGTTGCTGTAATCGAGGAACACTGTAAGTATAAGTTAGTTAACTTGTAATTATGGTGAAACACAATTATACAAATTATGTACATAATTGGAATCCTAAACTTCGTACAATTTGCTGTGGAGTGAATATGGCCGGTTTAGGTATTTCTGTCGAACTTTTTTAAATTTAATACTCAGGGGAGTGAAAATAAGGCAAACAAGAGGTAACATAAAGTTAGGCAAGTTATAGAGAAGTGGAGCGATAAACATATTGCTGATTATTTGAATTTTATGTCATGTCACTACTCTTAGTCTCTGTGTTTATACAAAATGTTGTCATTATTAACTTTATTCTAGTTCTACTGTTTGGTTAGGTGCATCTAACATACACATGTAAATGAAATATTCCTCTTTAGATAACACTGGTTATATTTGCTTGTCCAGTTTATTGAATATAGCATCATATTACCATCTTTATTCATTTTAAATCTTAGACTTGGTCTTATGTAATATTTTTATAAAAGTTAAAATATAAAAATACTAAAACATTTAAAAAAGCCTAACCTAGGGTGCCGCCTGCAACGGTACACGGCCCAGGCTGCCTGGCACTAGGGTTGCAGAGAGTGGAACTGCCGGACAATTTGCATGTCCAGGAATATCCCCTTCTGAATCTGACCCTTGATGCAGCTACAACCATGTACAGAGTCTCTCAAGATGTCGATTGATACTACTATCGGTGCAATGATCACCGAATCAACTTTCCCCAAGGCTTTTAATAGAAAACTCCCGTGAGACTCAGACATACAAAAATATAGATAAAAACGGGTCACTCACGTATCTTAAGGTCGAATAATGCTCGACATATGTTTCGGTCCAATTCGTGAACCATACTCATGAGCTCTTTGCCGCACCATCACTGGCGGCGGCCCTTCGAGAACATATGTCGAGCGTTATTCGACCTTAAGATACATGAGGGACCCGTTTTTATCTATATTTTAGTATTTCCGCGAGGCATTTACCTTGAGCCAAGTTAAGTACTTGCAGGACTTGTCCTTCTCTTCCTTCACGAGGTTCTCGTGACATGGGACTGTGATAATGCTACAATGTTATGTCTGTGCAAGTACTCACCATTAGCAAGATGAGAACAACCAGAAATTATATGCCTAAGTGACTCTCTGGGATGGCGGCATAGCTGACAAATGTCAACCTTCATGTACCATCCTTCAGGATATAGGTACTTCCGTTAATAATTCCTCGTGAGAACTTCGTTTCAACTCTCTGGTTTCCCTTCAAAACGTATAGAGAACTTCGTCCGCAATTGCACAGGAAACACCCTCGGTTTCTCGGAAGAGGTCCTCGAATCGTAGCCAGTTCAACGACGCGGGCAGGTCTTCGTCTGGTTCCGCGAGGGCCCTGTAGAATCGTCCGTGTAGCTCCCTACTCTTCCAAACGGCCTTGCGGTCCTCCGTGCTTAGTATTATTATTATTTATTACACGAAATAATAGTGTTTCTGACATTTTGGAGGCGTATGCGGAACTGCGGAGCTACCGCGATCAACGATATTCGTAAATTTGGGACGATTGTCTCTGTCACTCTCATGACACCTTAATTCGTGTAAAAGAGAAAGATGCGCGAAATATATGAACTTCGATGTTCGCGGTGACGCTCCTGGATCAAGACCCTTTCGACAATTTAATGAAATGTAAGGAGTCCATTAAGCGGATATTGCCCCTGTCCGGATATTGCACCTTCCATGGTGTAAGGACCATTGAGTTTTAATAGTGGAAAGGAGGGACTAGCTACTGGGTTATTGGATAAAAAAACCGAACGCCTGCCTAATAAAATGGTATACAATTTTATTTCCGGTGACTTGCCCTATGTTAGATGGGTCCCCGAAAAAGCGACATCAAAGATGGCTCAAAAGCAACGGGCTAACGGTAGAGAGATGTCACTAGACATTAAACAACTCACGCCCCACTTAGGTTTCCACGTCTACCTTCGAGAACGCAGCTCTAGCGACCCCACTCTGGACGGCCGGTTAAGGTAGGCCAGAAGCAGGGGACCTGTCCCACCTGTCCGACAGGGCACCCCAGGGGCACTCAGGTACGTGGAGTAGCTACTCTCCAACAGCCCGCCACAAGCTGCCCTGCCCAATTATTATTAGCATCACATTATTTATAGTTTTCATTTTTTGCTGTCTCCAAATGGAAGTATTTTCGAAGTCGTTTCGGTAAAACTTTTGAAAGTATCACTTATGTTTCAGACAGCAAAACTCTGGAATAAATTGTCGTGTGCAGTATTTCCGGACCGATATGACATCCAAACCTTCAAGAAAAGAGCGTATAGGGATCTTAAAGGCCGACAACGTACTTGTGACTCCTCTGGTGTTGCGAGTGTCCATGGGCGGCGGTAGTTGCTTACCATCAGGCAATCCGTCTGCTCGTTTGCCTCCTATATCATAAAAAAAAGACTAGGTTGATTTTCTGTCGCTTACGTGACGTTTGTTTGATACCTAGTTTCTTTACGAACTTGGACATTATGACGAGAGTAGTTCATGGATTTTTTTAAGTACATATTCAGCATCCAGTATTGTTGTTATATAATTAACAAATGACGAAAACTCAAATGAAACGAGTACCAGAACTGTAAAGTCTTAAAATATAGTACGAATGTCGATTATATAACGATGGAATGCTACTCTAGAGCTAAAAAATTACGTAGCTTCTCGGCACGTATTCATTATTACGACTTTTTGTAGCAGAATGTAAGTGAGTGGATGTATGTCGAAGGTTTTGAGGGTCGAATGTAAAGAACGTGGAATGTCGCCGGTAGATGAAATTATAATTGGAATCGTCTTCACATTATTCACTCGCGTGTGTGTATTCAGGTACTAATCTTTTCAGAGTTGAGGCAAGGTTATGGGTATTTGGGATAAGCGGTCTTTTAAGCCACATGTTGGACGCTAGCTTATCTACGTTGGGGTTCATTAGGTCGAGTCGATGTCTACCGTGGAGTGACTTTTGGATCCAAGATTGTTTGTTATTACTTCACTTTTTGTTGTGATGCTTTCGGTATTTAGTCTTTAACGTGTTAATTATTCGTTGAAGATTACAGAGGTCTGTTTGTGACCACTGTATAATCACAAACGAATAGATTAAATTGGGAACTGCAAATGTATTTATTGCCTTAATTGTGTTACGTCCGTTTAGGTGCGTGTTGAGAATTTTGTGAAGCCTGTCGGTAAATTTTTGTTTAAGTTTAAGCTATTAAAACTGTAAACGGAACGTATAACGTGAGTTTATTCGTTTGTAACTAAGTACATGGTAGTATTGAACAAATTCCACAGATTAGAAAGCAGTTGACATTTTCGCCCAGTATCAATTTTTAGTAGTCAGGCAACGTGCCCTAACCTATCAACAAAAACCAGTAATAAAAAAAAAACTCATTTTACATTTTAAAGAGTGATTACCCAATTATTACAGTACAGATATTTTTAGTTATGGACATACCATTGTCAAAATACTGACCCGACCTAACCCTTATTGCGACGCGATAAGATCTACCACTTATCTGTTCCTTCACTCGAGTGAGTTCACTCCGCCTCCCCTCTTTTACGACCTCCAAACGGCCTTTTCAATCATAAACAAGAGTGTTTCCGAATTGTAACGTCACTCGTGGGTGTGTGAGTGACGCACTAGTGTCAATTTCAATTTAACGTCCGCTTAATACTTATTTACAGGACACAGCACTGATTAAAGGCAATATGTCATGTAGCTGTACATATCTTCGGTTGTTTTTCACACTCGAAACAGAGTGTTGAATTTTATATAGGTAATTATATTGGCAAAAGTATCTGTTGTCTGTTTCTTCATATTTATACAACTGAAAGTCTCGACGCATTGTAATATTAATATATCACGAAAATTTACTACTAATACGTGAGTTTAACCGTTATGGATACGATTATTATAACCACCGAAATCGTTTAAGTTGAAATTTAGTATGAAGAGTTTTAAATTATGGGTAGTTTTTTTCGTAGAAATCATTCCACATCAAATCCTATTACATTTTAGAAGCCTGAGACCCGAAGTGTCTGACGTGATCCAGGGACAGAGAGCAAATTTCGAATTTTAATGTTTGCTGTAGTCCTCTATCACTCAATAAAATATTTCTGTATACATTGTAGCAAGGACGTGATTGTTTTCAATCTATTTCACTTTTTTTTTTATGACATAGGCGGCAAACGAGCAGACGGATTACCTGGTGTTAAGCAATTACCGTCGCCCATGGGCACCCGCAACACCAGGGGAGTCACAAGCGCGTTGCCGGCCTTTAAGGGGGGTTGGAGCTCTGGGAACCTTACTCACCATCAGGAACACAACACTACATACAGGACATACATTTTGAACCCGGGTATGTCCTTAAACTACGTCCGACAATGAGAGGTAGGGCACAGCGAAGTACCATCACGCTCGAGTCTGGAGAAGCCCAACTGGGGAAGTACCTCCTCCTTACAGAAGACCACAGCCATAATAGCACTGCTACCTTTCAGGTATGTAGTATTGTCTACTCGTTTGCCACCTTATGTCATAAAAAAAAATACCCGGGTCACTTTAGTCTATCCAGCTAATGAAATAAAAATGGCTAACGCTCAGGCATAAGTTTAAAGTAAATTTTTCAATATCTATTTTAGCGGTACTGGCAGTAGTAGTCTGGAGCTTAGGATCACGTTGTATTGGCTGACCGAATATTCAACTGGCCGGCGCTCGCGCACCCTTAGTAATAGGCAGCCTTAAGTCAAGGTAATAGGGGTTATGATTGCGATTTATTCGCGCCTCTCTAAGTGTTCTATTTATACGCAATACGAGGAAGTCTTGATGTGTTTGCTCATTTTACGTGGGTCCTTTTATAGGCACAATTTAGTATATGTAGGACGTAGGTGCGAGCTACATTCAAACATTTGGCTAAAATGAGGGACTACCGCTGAAATCGAAGTTCGCAAATTTCGAATTGTCTCTCACTCTTAATTGGAGTAAAAGAGACAGATACCCGAAATTTTCTAATTTAGAATGTGATACAGGAACGCCATCTTTGAATTTGAATTGGTTTAAAATATTTTGATTACTGGTAGATGGCTAGAAGGAAGTATGTACAGTCAGCAGCAGAAGTAGCTAAGGATTTGAGGTGTTCAAAATGAGGTCAACACATCTCTATTGTCAAGAGAATAAGGGCGCGTGTAGGTCATTTTGAACACTTCAAACGCTTAGCCACTTTTGCTGCTGACTGTACGATAAGACCCTACCTATGAAACCAATGGTCCTGTGTTCAAATCCTGTAATAATAACTTTGCTGCGCTAATCCACCCGGAAAGATATAATAAGTATATGTATCTAGTAGAATAGTAGAAATTAGCTAATAATTTAGTAGTATTGATTTAATCAATGAATCATTGCTAAGTATACCTACTCGATACGTTATCTTATTGAAACTGTTCATGGTGAAGGCCGTGATAGATATTATAGCATCGCTAAAGTTTATACAGTAGATAAAACTGATAAAAGTGTCATACTTACTAAGCACAAATTTCATAATTATGTTGATAATGTATTCATTATTATATGAACATTTCTTTTAGTTCGACTTTTGTGTTTCATAAAAAGTGATATAAGCACTAATTTTAATAGGTTTGCGAAATTTCATTAATAAGTGTGTATGAAAAGTTGACGTAAGCGCGTAAAATTTAACTATTATGTAAATTAATAATATCAGAAATAAATTAAATTATCGGCACTTATTCCGTGTAACCATATGAATACGGGATATCTTGTACAACAATTGTAGTTTCTAATACAGTTTGATCACACAATAAACACGCGAAAGTGTACTGTGGTATAAATCAATTCGCCAAATCTTGGGATTAGTTGCCAAGCGGACCCCAGGCTCCCATGAGCCGTGGCAAAATGCCGGGATAAAGCGAGGAAGATGATGATGAATGTATTGTGATATAAAAGGAACTTGTATACTTTCGATGAAAAAAATGTCTCTCATTCATCTAAATATGTATTATTTTCATTTCGAATAAGTATAGTAAAACACTGTCTTTTCTCTAAACCTAAACTATTAAGCATATTTCTGAAGTAGGTACCTACTGCCTTGCGACCTGTATAATCTCCGTAATATAATTGACCTGAAGGGGTTGACATTTTTAGGATCCGAAATGAAATATTATCATCGTTGATCGTGAGCATTTATAAATAATTTTATATAAAGCGTGCACGCCGCTTCGATTATTTGCCGTCTCTGCCCGGCCACGCTAACGTTGAGAAACTGCCGCCAAAGAAAGCCAGCCAGTCAGCCAGCCAGATGAAGCCAGTGTATAATAATACATTACGTTACAAGTGTGAATAATATTAAATTAAAACACGACCGAAAGGAGTTGCGAACTACCTAGCACATGTATCGTAGGTACATCGGTTTGCAGTACATTGGCCCTTTCAATTTTCGACATAGTTACATTATTGCACTAGTCCTGTAATGTAACACCATTGTACTATCATGTAAAGTCTATAAACATTCTGATACCGTTTTCTTTGTTTTCCAGAATTCAAGATGGAGGCTCTCTCAAACGTCTTACAGCCCTACAAGGAGATAGTCGCCACAGTAGCGGCCGTGGTCACGATTGGCCAGATGTTCTCCGGCTCTTTCATGTGCTGGGACATCTACAAGCAAGGGGACACTAAGGGCATGCCGATCATGCCCTTCACAGGCGGTCTGGTCATGTAAGTTACATTGTGTAGTCTAATGGGGCCATACAGACCAATGAAGAAATCTGCCGGTCTAAGAAGATGAGACAGACTTCGTCAAAGTCTTTTATGTGCTGGCAATTACAGTAACCATTAGATATATCGGAGCTGGGGAGGTGGTCACAAATATCTGAACAACGCCTCTATAGTCAATATAATATAAAGTGCATGATCAGATATTTGTGACCACCTCCACAGCTCCGATATATCTGATGGCGACTGTACAAGAAAGTAGATTTTAGGGGCATCCCAGCATCATGCATCTCTTATAGCCCGACGAATAGATTTTCGACACAATTCCGGTTATGAAGAGGCAGATTAGATTAGCTCCGAAACTTTCATATATTTCAAGTAAGAGTATGCTCTATAATCTATAACATGCCAAATAGTACTCGCAAGGTGTGTTGCAGTCTCCACTGCAACTAGCACAAAGTCGTTCATTATTTGACCACCGGTTTGGCCTAGTGGGTAGTGAGCAGAAATTTAAGCGGGCCAGGTTTTCAAAATAATCTTGACAAGCTCTTATAATAAGTCGTGTCTAGCTCATTTTGAACACCTCGCCAGGTTATAATTTTTTGCTGCTGTCTGTATTTGTATCCATCGTGAAAATGACCTGTTAAATTGTAACAGAATAAAATAGAATTGGAGGTGTGTCAGTTACTAACCAGAATAACGACCTTGTTGAATAGGTATATTACCTTTCATAATAATGGTTTATTGCTTTATTGGATTTGTTGGTCAAGGCCAATCGCCCAATGAAACGTATAGGTATGAGAACGAAAAGAGAGAGGCCTAGTGCAAAATAATAGGTCCCTATAGCAATAGCGGTAACAATATCAGCGAAAACGGTATCTGTATTATAAGCCGTCTAGAGAAGTAAATAGTGATATGGCTCCTCTAAATACGTGATGTCGATTATCTATCATGGTCCTACAAAGATGGGCCAGCGTGTAGAGAGGGTGTGTGTGGATGGTATGTGTTCACCCAAAAACATGTAGTCTTAGTTCAAAACACACTAGACTTCCCTCAAGGCAAATATTATGTCTTTAGCAGAGAATATTACGGCTTCACCCAATAACATGTAGTCTTAGTTCAAAATGTTGTATAAACTAACCTCTGTTGTGCAGACTATACTTTTTAAGTTGTTTATTTCTATTATTTTTATATTGTTTGAAATTCCTTGGTTACTTCGTACTAATAAACACTCGTGTCAACACGCATCTTTAATATATTTTTCTCTTATATTTATATTTATTTACAACACGTTATCAGCACGAGGCTCTAAAATAGAAACAGAGAGCTTAGTTTTAATGTGAATTTAGTGAAAAATAATTGAATTTGTTTATTTGTGACTAAATAATAGATACATTTAAAAATGTCACTTGAACAAGGAGATGCTACGTGTGTGAAAAATTCCCCTACGACCAGCTCATCTGTTCCATTCTTCTGCTTAAAAGGAAAAGATGGATACCCTACGTGGAAATTTAAGATGCGCAATTACCTTGTACATGAGGACCTGTGGGAAACAATAGGTGGCTACCCCGAAGGTGATAAAACTCTTGCCTCTACCAAGGTACGTCGTGATTCTAAAGCACTCGCAAAAATATGTTTAACAGTAGACGGCGCAGCTATTACTCACGTGAGATGTGCGAAAACTGCGGCTGAAGCATGGAAATCTTTGCAGAACGCTTTTGAAGACAAGGGAATGGGACGAAGGTTAGCTTTAGAGCGTAAGCTGTACAGGTTGAGTCTGTCGGACTTTGATGACATGGAACTGTACATTAACGCAGTAATGTCAACCGCACAAGATCTAGCGGATATTGATGTAGTCATAAAAGATAACTCTATTGCTGCGATACTTTTGGGAGGTCTTACTCCAAAATACGAGCCTCTCATTATGGCTTTAGAAAACAGTAATGTCGAAGTGACTACAGAACTTGTTAAAACAAAACTGCTGAACGAAATGTCCAAATCTGCAACTTCATCTTTAGATTCCGTTTTTCATACTAAAAAGAAGCCGAAGGTAAATAAAATAGTATGTTACGAATGCAAAAAGCCTGGCCATAAGAGACCAGACTGTCCATTGAAGAGCAAAAAGAAGGAAGCCAATGCGGTAACTGTCAATAATACTACAATTACATCGCTCAACACTTCTAGTAGCTCCTGCAAGGACATCTTCTATATTGATTCGGGCTGTACTAGGCACATGGTTTCTAGACGTGATTGGTTTGAAAATATAACGATGCGAAATGAAGGCACCGTTACTGTCGCAAACGGAGAACAGATAAAGTGCTGTGGAGTTGGAAATATTTCTATAAATACACCAGAAAACGTTGTAAACAAGATTAGTGATGTTGCTTTTGTACCAGATTTAAAAGCTAATTTACTATCTGTACACAAAACTGTTGAAAAGGGTTTTGTATGTGTTTTTGATATAAATGGATGTAACTTTTATAAATCTGATAATTTTCGTTTTACAGGTGAATCTGTTGCTCATGCCTCGCCCTGCGGTGGACTGTACGTTTTAGACGGTACAGTCAACGATGCCGTTAATTCGGCGGACAATTATTTGACACACGATGTGCACTCTGACTGTCAAGATAGTTATAAACTTTGGCACGCGAGGTTAGGCCATTTGTGTCGTATAGGTATGAGACAACTGAAGAATCACGAGGTAGGCGTAAAATTTACAGTTGTAGATAAAAATAGTTGCATCGCTTGCGTGGAAGGTAAACAAGCGCGAAAACCTTTCAAGAAAGTAGCTTCCAATAAGGCTACGTCCGCGTTGGAGTTAATTCATATGGATCTCATGGGACCGGTCTCTACAACCTCTTTTCAAGGTAATAAGTATATGTTAACGGTAGTAGACGATTATACACGAAAGGTATTCGCTTATTTTATTTCTTCCAAAATGAGGTTAAAAATCAATTCTGTCTGTTTCAATCCTTTGTTGAAAATCAATTAGACAAGAAAATAAAAGCTGTCAGGACTGACGGAGGCAAAGAATTTGTTAATAAAGAGTTCATTGATTATCTTGCTTCTAAAGGTATCGAGCATCAAACGACGACGCCTTACAGTCCTCAACAGTGTGGAGTTGCGGAACGTACGCATCGCTCGGTTACAGAGAAGGGAAGAACGTTGCTGGCTGATAGCTCACTGTCGAAAGCATACTGGGAAGATGCATTCAAAGTTGCCGTATATCTGAAGAATCGGTCTCCTCACAGAGCCTTGGGTGGAAACATTCCTTATGACAGATGGTATGGTCGAAAAGGTGATCTAAGTCACCTGAAAGTTTTCGGATGTAGAGCACTTGTCCATATACCCTCGTGTCATAGGAGGAAGTTAGATGCTAAGGCGCAGGAGGCGATATTCGTGGGATACTCAGAAATTACAGGTACTTATATTTTTAGAGATCCTGTTAATCCACGAAAAGTACTTATATCCAGAGATGCAACCTTTTTCGAGAATAGGTTTACAGCCTTAAAGCAGTGGCAATCTGAGCCAGTAGTACAATCTGACTCTATCTTATTGTTTGATACAAATACAAAGAAAGCTGAGATTGAGAATAGCCAGCCTGTGGTACAGGCAGACTGTACGCCTCTATTTGCAGAAAGAATAGAGCCTGACCCTGATAATAATCATGAAGTTGAATTCTATGATTGTGATGAGAGTACTGATCCTGTGGCTGAAGCGTCTTCATCAATAAATCTAGAGCCAGTGATATTGGAAGAGCAAAAGCCTCCCAATGATTCGAGGCTAGCTTGTGAAGAAGAAGAGTCTGAAAATGTGGAAGAAGAACTTCTTTCTGAACGTCGGTACCCATCAAGAAATAGGAAACCACCTGACTTCCTTACTTACAATATTTCTATGGCTGATTCTAGTGAACCTACAACTTTTAAAGAAGCTACTCATGCCGATGATGCTGACAAGTGGCACCATGCTATGGCTGATGAGTACAGTTCACTGAAAAAACTCCATACATGGGATTTAGTAGATAGACCTAACAAAAAGGTTATACCATGTAAATGGGTTTATAAGATTAAGAAAGACGCATATGGTAATATCACAAAGTATAAAGCGAGACTCGTCGTCAAAGGTTTTCATCAAGTCGAGGGAGTAGACTACGTGGAGACGTTCGCGCCGGTGATTCGTCATTCTTCCCTCCGCACGTTGTTCGCATTAGCTGCAGAGTTGGACCTACGAATGAAGCATTTAGACGTGGATACTGCGTTTCTAAATGGAGATTTAGAAGAAGAAGTTTTCATGGAGCAACCACCTGGCTTTATAGAAAAAGGCAAGGAAAACAAGGTTTGTTTGCTCAAAAAATCTCTTTACGGTCTTAAACAGGCACCGCGAGCGTGGAACAAAAAGTTAAACGATACGCTGTTAAAAATAGGTTTTAAAGGAACTCCTTCCGAGCCTTGCGTATATACGAAACTTTTTGATAAAGAACTCGTAATATTGGGTATATTTGTCGATGACATAATAGTCTTCTATAAGTCCGAGTTGACATTTGACATTGTCAAGAATGATTTGTCGAAATATTTTTCATTAAAGGATCTCGGAATATTAAAATGTTATTTGGGACTACAAATTGAATACGATTCCGACTGTATTAAAGTAAACCAGCGTAATTATATTCTTTCTATATTGGAAAAGTTTAATATGAAGGAGTGTAAGGATGTCAATACTCCATTAGTTAAAAAACATATGGAACGGAGACCTGATGGTCAAACTGGTGAGTGTTATCCTTATCAGAATTTAATAGGATGTCTGATGTATCTGTCAGTAAACTCACGACCTGACATCACGTACGCAACGAGTTATTTAAGTCAGTTTAATACGTGTTTTACTAAAGAACACTGGAATGCTGCAAAAAGGGTTCTGCAGTACCTAAAGGGTACTTTAAACTATTCATTGGTTTACAGAAAGAGTGGAAAACCTTTGAAAGGTTTTTGCGACGCGGACTGGGCAAATTGTCCGTTTGACAGAAGGTCATACACTGGTTATGCCTTTATGTTGAGTAGAGGTCCAGTATCCTGGGAGTCCAAGAAGCAACCTACCATTGCCCTTAGCTCAGCAGAATCGGAGTACATGGCATTAGCCTCTGCTGCGAAGGAAGCATGTTATTTACGACGGTTTATCTACGAGATAACAGGTAAACTCTATCCAGTTAACTTAGCTTCTGACAGTCAGAGTGCCATTAACCTCGTGCATAATCCGGTACACCATTGCAGGACGAAGCATATAGATACCAGATTCCATTTTATAAGAGAAAAAGTATCTAATAATATTATTAATGTAACATATATTAAAACTTGCGATATGCCTGCAGATGTACTTACGAAGCCACTTGGGCCTATAGCACATAAAAGGTGTACGATTAATTTAGGGATAGAAACTTAAGTTGTATATTTTTTGTTTGTCTGTCACAACTTCGATTAAGGGCGGCTGTTGTATAAACTAACCTCTGTTGTGCAGACTATACTTTTTAAGTTGTTTATTTCTATTATTTTTATATTGTTTGAAATTCCTTGGTTACTTCGTACTAATAAACACTCGTGTCAACACGCATCTTTAATATATTTTTCTCTTATATTTATATTTATTTACAACACAAAACATACAAGTCTTCCCTCAAGGCAAATATGTCTTTGGCAGAGAATATTACGGCTTCACAAAATAACACGTAGTCTTAGTTCAAAACATACAAGTCTTCCCTCAAGACAAATATGTCTTCAGCAGAGAATATTAAGGCTTCACCCAATAACATGTAGTCTTAGTTCAAAACATACAAGTCTTCCCTCAAGACAAATATGTCTTCAGCAGAGAATATTAAGGCTTCACCCAATAACATGTAGTCTTAGTTCAAAACACACAAGTCATCCCTCAAGACAAATATGTCTTCATCAGAGAATATTGCGGCTTCATCCAATAACATATAGTCTTAGTTCAAAACATACAAGTCTTCCCTCAAGACAAACATGTCTTCAGCTAAGAATATTAATAATCTTACAAGACATTCTTTGTCTTGAAATAAGATGTAGGTAGTCATGATTCAAGACAATGGTAAATTCTTTAGTGAAAGACACAAAATTCTTGTTTTAATAATATTTTCCTTAAATAAAGACATTGTTTCTATACGAACTACATTTGTCTTGACGAAGAGGATTCGTCTAGGGTGGAAACACTTTTTTTTTCGTGTATGTTAAGGCGATGCGAGTGGGCCAAAACGATTAGAACACAACAGTACCCTTATCATGAGTTGTGACTTTGAGGTTTTCGATAACGAGTATCGAGTTTACTATCCGTGCATCTCGTTCGCACTAAAATAGTACAAGCGAGATAGACAGATAGTAAACTCGATACTCGTTATCGAAAACCCCAATGAGTTGTGACATATAGGTTTTCGATAACGAGTATCGAGTTTACTACCTGTGCATCTCGTTCGCACTAAAATAGTACAAGCGAGATGCACAGATAGTAAACTCTATACTCATTATCGAAAACCTCAATGTCGCAACTCATGGTGAGGGTACTGAATGTCGCCATCGTAGGTAGTGGTGTTTCAATCGTATAGCCCAGCGCTTGGCCATCGTGTAAATGAACCATTAAAGGACACATGAAACCCTGAAGTTTGTTGACTTATAAGCGCTCAAAGTTAATACTTTCAGCCGCTATGGGTCTGATATTAACCTCGTAAGGCCCAGTGTGCATTACAATGTACACTCCCTTTCAATGGAGTATAATTCTTTTATAAAAGGAAATAGGGTAGAATTTCTTTTGTTTCATTAGTTTTCGTGCGAAATAAAATTCAACACAATTCACTGCATAGTAAGGTTGGTTTTAACTATTAAATATTTTACTATGGTGGGCGTTACGAGGTTATTATATTAGACCCATAGCGGTAATTCTAATATTACGAGTATCTACAAATCCTTGTATAGGCGTTTGTAGATAGTATTAAAATTAATTATGTTTTGATAGTGACCCAATTATCTTAAGCTTATATTTCCGTTATCTATAAATTGTATAATATTGAGCTGATTATTTTTTTAGTGAATTTAGCCGACTGTCGAATGAAATTGGTACCTTAATTCGTATTACCTCGAGACTATCAGATAACACGTAATTGCTTTATGGGACATATATTTATTCAAATGTCATAAAGGGTCGCTACAGATAGCGATATCTGAGCATTGGGGGTTCATTGCCATAATTGCCACGCTTCGTAGGCGGGTTTGCGGTCGCAATATGTTCTACCGCTCTGAGAGTTGTTTTTTGTCGCAATTTAAGGACAATATCCGGGTTATGTAATGTTATATATTAAATGATAATAACGGCTTACTCACGTTTATTTAGTCACTCAGCGCTATTAGTGCTTGTAAATGGAGGCCTATGTTCGAAAAATACAAACGTGAGTAAAGACATTATTTTCATTTATATAATATCCGGGTTTTTTGGTCGCACTTTAGGGTGGACTACTAAAAGGGAACTTTAAGTATTCATCTCAATTATTAGGTGAAAATCGAATTTTAACATTTTAAGGGCTACTCAGACGTAGTTAGAAAGGGCTTGTTAAATTTCAATGTTATAATGTATTACAATGACCCCATGGTTGTAGTCGTGCCCCTTCCCATAAAATTTTCAAAGGAATTCCTTTAAGGCTTAAGCCATAAACTGTTTACCCAGACAGTTTCTCACTTAAGCATAAACAGAAACCATCACACTTCTCTTTCACACGCTCATACTCCACAATAAGTATAGGTATTTCCCTCTGCAGGCCTCAGACTATTTATAAATAAATAAATATTTCGGGACAATCTTACACAAATCGATCTAGTCCTACGGTAAGCTCAGTAAGGCTTGTGTTACCTGTATCATCGTCTAGTACCTACGTACTAGACGATGATACATATAATAGATAGATACATATAAATACTTAAATACATAGAAAACACCCATGACTCAGGAACAAATATCTGTGCTCATCACACAAATAAAATAAATGCCCCGACTGGGAATCGAACCCAGGACCGTCGGCTTTAAAGGCAGAGTCACTACCCACTAGGCCAGACCGGTCGTCAAAACTATATTCGATTTCACAGTTGTTTTAATAACAGCCTAATTTTCTTCATCAGGGGAGTACTGAACTTGCAATATGGCTTCATCCTACGTGACGACACGATGATCCGAGTCAACTTCTTCGGTATCGCGCTGAGCATCATCTACTTATCTTTCTACTTCTGCTACACGAAGGAGAAGGTATGTACGACGAGGACGACTATACTTTTAACATTTCTCTTCAACATGATGACTCCGTCTTCAGCATAGAGATAAGGATCATCCACTAGTCCGTCTACTTCTAATACACGAAGAGGTACGCACGTGAGACGAGGACGAGTATACTAGCAACAATTCGTCTTCCACGCCATGATCCGAGACTATTACTTCCGTGCATTGCCGATGTTCACCATGTTGTGATTCTACCTTTGCTACTCGCGTGGTTCTCTCCGTCTGACGGCCATGACTCGTGGAAAAAGGCAATGAAAAACCGTGTAGTTAATCTAATTCACACATTAATTGTTTTGAAAATTAAGTGTCACGGTACATGTTACCACGCACAAATGATTCCATGTTACCACGCACAAATGATGAGACCCTGCATTCTTGTCGCAATGACATCACAA
Organism: Grapholita molesta; assembly: GCA_022674325.2. Lineage (NCBI taxonomy): Eukaryota > Metazoa > Arthropoda > Insecta > Lepidoptera > Tortricidae > Grapholita > Grapholita molesta. The sequence continues at coordinate 2,102,796 of CP053130.2, forward strand.
TAAGATAACTTGGGGAGTAAATGGAACAGTAGTAATTAAGACGAAAATGTTACTATTTTTTTTTTATATTACTGCGAAACTTCCTATAAATCAATTGTCAGTTCTTTAAATTTATCGACATTGTCCTTTCGTTAACTGACTCTCCTTAACAGATCAAAAATTCTTCTAATTACCTTGCGGTTAGGCTACGTCTTCTAGAAGAATATATCCCAAAAAATCTTGATCAATTTACTAGCCAATTTTTATTGTGTATTATTCAAATTTACTCCTTTGAAATTATTATATATTTTTAGCTTATCTTATTATTTGAGTATCATTTTGTTCCACCGTTCCATTTACTCTACTGTGACGTCAACACGACAAGAATCCGGATAAAAAAAAGATAAAAAAGATAAAAGATCTTTATTTTTCAATTTAGGCACATTACATGCACTTATGAACGTCAAAAAAAAAAAATCTACACCGGTTCAAACCCTACACCTCTGACCCGTGAAGATACCGGCAAGAAACTACGGCGGGACTTATTTTTTCAAAACAGTGATACATCAAATCTTAAAGTAGGTACTTACATAATTATGCGTAGCCCGATAAGAAAACATATCAAACAGTTTATTACAAGATAAGAAAATATTAAAATATAAAAGTAAAAATAATAATGTATAAACAAATTCGACTTCACAAAATAGACATACTTTAATATGCTTTCTTATCTGAACTGTGTCATTTACATTATCTGGCAGTACATACAATTGTTGAATTAATTGCTAGGCGGTTTTGTTAGTTTCTGGTTTGGGCCATGCATGTTTGTCTGTCAAATAATCCTCTACTCTGTAATAGCCCTTAGACATCAAAGACTTTTTTAAGTAATTCTTAAGTACTGGGAAGGGTAATTTTAAGGCATCATCAGGTAACTTGTTATATAAATGAATACATTGCCCAAAAAATGATTTATACACTTTACGCACACGACACTTTCTAATAGCAAGCTTATTCTTATTTCTAGTGTTATAGGTATGGATGTCACAATTTTTGGTAAACAACTGAAGGTTTTTCATAACGTACATAATATTTTCATATATATATTGACAAGCTACAGTTAATATATTAATTTCTTTACAAGTTTTCTAACCGATGCACCTGCTCTTAAGTTATACATAAAACGAATGGCTCTTTTGTAATACAAATATAGTCTGTATGTCAGCTGCTTTGCCCCAAACCAGAATACCATATGACATTACACTATGGAAATAACTATGATAAACTAATCGAGCTGTCTCAATATTCGACAGTTGCCTAATTCTCCTAACGGCGAAAGCGGCCGAACTTAATCTATGTGCGAGTTTTGTTATATGAGGACTCCACTGTAGACTTTTGTCCAATGTTAAACCAAGGAACAATGTTTTATCTACTATCTCTAAGCATTCATTATTTAAAAGTATTCTAGTATCCACCGGTGTAACATTCGGCAAAGCAAATCTAACACATTTTGTTTTCTTAGCATTAAGCAACAGATTGTTAGTAGTAAACCAGTTGAGAACATCAGCTAGTGTGTTATTAATTACATTAAAATCTGTAGATTGCCGGTCAACCTTGAAAATTAATGATGTATCATCGGCAAATAAAACTATATCACAGCGGTTTTCTACTATACAAGGTAAATCATTTATATAAACCAAAAACAGGAACGGGCCTAATATAGAACCCTGTGGTACTCCTAATTTTACTAAAGCTCCTCTAGACTGGGTGTTATTTACAACGACTGTTTGGTTTCTATTGCTAAGATATGAGGACATGAGGTTTAAGGCATTTTCTGATAGGCCATAATGTTCTAGTTTCAGAATGAGAGTTCCATGATCTACACAATCAAAAGCTTTAGAAAGATCACAAAATATTCCAATGGCATCACAAGAATTTTCCCAAATACTGTAAATGTGTTGAATAAGCACCGAAGCAGCATCGGTTGTGGAACGTCCCTTTGTAAAACCGAACTGATTACTTGTAAGTAATCTTTGTCTGTTAAAGTGACTCAGCAGACTATTTAACATTAACTTTTCATAAACTTTACTTAGTACAGGGAGTATTGAAATCGGACGGTAATTAGTTAGATCACTCGATTCACCCGACTTAAAAAGAGGAATGACTTTACTACATTTCATAAGATCTGGAAAGACGCCTTCTGAAACGGAATTATTGTAAATTAAAGCTAAATAAGGCGCTATAACTTCTATAATATGACTAATGACCGCGACTGACGTTCCCCACAAGTCTTCTGTCTTCTTTAAGTTGAGTGACTTGAATGTCTTTACAATTTTTTCTGAGTCTACAAATTCAAATTCAAACATATTTTTACATTTCTTAATATTAGCGCAAAGTAAGGAATGTGCTTGAGGCGATGATGATTGTAGGCACTGTGTTGTATTTAGAGCCACGTTGGAAAAGTAATCTTCAAATGCCGAGGCAACATCGGCATTTGACACTACCTGTTGAGTATAGAGTACCGGGATCTACAGATGATAAACAAAACACAATATTTTTTTGCAGGTCAAAGCGTGGTTTGAAGTTGGATTGTGGGGCGCGTTTACTGCCGTAATTATAAGCTACGCGCAAATGGAAGATCCAGCAGTAGTCGAGAGCCGACTCGGGACGATCTTGACGGCTTTCATGTTCTACCTGATTGCGTCACCGCTTTTCGGACTGGTAAGTGTTTTGCTGGTTCATAGTTGGAGCTAGTCTCCGGGGATCACTGTGGTGCGATCACTGATTTAATTCTCTATCTCTTGTTTATTTAGTCACTCCGGCGACGTTTCGGAGAGCATAGGTCTCCATTTTCTAGCACTTAGAGTGCCGAGTGTCGGTTCGCGTCGCCGGCACGTCACGCACTGTCAAATGTGCGACGTGAACCGATGGACACAGGATTAAGTTTTATGTGCAAATTAAAAAGTAATAAATTTAATCCATTACAGAAACAAATCATCGCTAACAAGAGCACCGAGGGTCTACCGTTCCCCATGATCCTGTCCGGCTCCGTTGTGACCTTCATGTGGTTGCTGTACGGCATCATCCTCAAGAACAACTTCCTCGTCGTAAGTACAAACAACTATGACCTTTATTATTGTAGTCACAAAGTTCACAATCTGGAATACCGTGTTCCCTATGATCATAGAGAGTTCAGTTACACCTGTATAGTAGATACATACAACTGTACACTTTATGTCTAGTACCAAAAGGTTCATAATTACTAATAGCACGAAGAGCATGCCATCGTTACGTAAGTGAGATTCGGCCTCAGCCTGATTCTTTTTTGCCTCGACTTTTTATAGTGTAAGGATATAATTATAAAGCTTGTTTCCTTAATAAACTGTTTATTTTTACTAAATAAGCAAGTCCACAAAGTATTGCATGCAAAATAGGTCAAGGGTGTCAATGGTCAATCCCTATTAACCTACGGTCCAGTACACACAACTGTCCACTTTATAATACTTACCGGAAAGTCCATAATCGGATTATACACCGAGAGTATCAGCAATTCAATGGCGACTTGAATTTTACATCATTCTGAGGAACTACTTCAATATAACTATGCGCCTTATATCACATGTTACAAGGTTCATATTACCATATGATCGTATACATACTATGTGAAGATATATATTGCTTACTATATTGATTTTATGTCCTTTTTCAGGTACAAAACGTAGTCGCATTGGTTCTGTGTTCAGCACAGCTGTCCCTCTTCGTGATCTACCCTACCAAACCTAAGCCCACCAAGGCCAAGGCGAAGAAAGCCGATTAAAACTAGTAAATTTTTAGTATTTTAATTTTTTAAGGAAATAGGTACAAGCAAAATTAAACTTTATCTTCATAGCTTCTTAGTTCATATTGCCACAGTGAGTTTTGAGTAAGGGAAAGGTCGATTTTATTTTAAATAAAGAAGAAACGTAAGACGCATTTAACACTTTGGTGCATATATGATGTCAGGTATTCTTCAACTTCAATTTAATAGTATTTTTTTTCTATATTTGTACCCTTCGCCTCCGTAGGTAAAATGGTGAGTTTGCTCGCTCACACTAAACAGCAATAAATAACGGTAACAAGTAAAAATGAACCTTCTCACGTTCAGTCAAGGTTTAGTTTGGCGCGTTACATGAAAATTGGTGACGGGTGAGTGGCAACATTGTGTACAGTTATTGGTGGGAAAGGGACAAAATCTTTTAAAGCAGCGAATAGTTAGTTTATACTAGGCAGCATATTTTTATAAAGGATTTAAAATGTACATAGATATGTAAGAATAATGACGTGGATTTAGTGGACACTAGTACAAGTCTCTTACTTCTTGTATAAAACTTATACTATTTTTCACGAAAACTAATATTTCTTGTGATAAGCATTTAACATACAATTGCATATGTATTGGCTTATGCGTTTAAATTTGAACTAAACCAAATACATATAGTTTTGGAAGGATGTTTTCAAGTTGATGTGTTTTCTATAGTAATGATAATGACTTTGTTATGTTATTATGTGTGACGTGTGTTTATGACGAATCCAACCTCCAAATTACTTCACGACTCTCCTTGAAGTGCAAATCGTCGATACTTTGAAAAAAATCTAGTATAGATAGATAACACAAGTTGAAACGCAGTAACTCTGTACTCATACCATACATGGTTACGTCATGAGTTGTTGACAGAATGCGTTACGAGGTTTCTTCAAAGTAGTGACGAAATGTTTACTAAGGCACTGGTCCCACCGCTGTTGATTTACCCGTCTGTATTTTTTTAAAGTTTAAATCTTACAAAATTTATTTATCGCCAATATTAAATGTTGTTTAAACACAGACCCGTCAGTATTTAAAAACTATAAATAGCACAAGCGAAATTTATATTTTATCAAATTTAAAAAGTCATTTGCAGCAAATGTCACATGCAGTTGTATGGGAAAAATAATGTTGATCTTAATTATCTGGCCACGACTGTATGTCATAGCCGGGCGATCATAGTTCATCTCCGTGCGATGAGCTATAAATATATATATCTCTCTCTTAATTTACACGGGAGCGATTATCTTTTGTCCCTTGAAATAGATGATAGCTCATAGCTTACTAGCTCGCGGTGGGACCAGTGCCTAAGATACTGAGCAGAAATTATATAAAAAAAAATGTATAGTCAATGTCAAAGATATGTACACGACCAAACGGCCTTATTGTCTCCGCTTTAAGGTACACATTTATTCGCATCAATATCTTTGACAGTCAAGACTGGACACAGTTTCTATAGTGGCACTTTTCTACAAAGCTCAAGTATTGTATTCAATATGTTGATATGCCTATACTGTTACTAACGCTGTACATACTCAAATGTATCTTTCTTCCTTCACAGTAGAGATTTCTCTATGAGAATATATTTTCAGATAGCATTAGCTGATAAGGTTGTGAGAGATATCTAACAGAAATATAATGTATGTTTACTATTTTGTACATAGCTTGTAAGAAAACATTCCGTTATGTATTTTGTAAGAAAATATCAGATTGTAAAAAAGTTGAGAGCGCCTTTTATTGTAAATCTGTAGAAAAAAGTATACTTTATTTAAATCATGAATCATGATATTCATAATTTAACATGTTTTATTAATTTGTAAACTTTTTCTAAATATTTTTATATTCCTTTACAAACTGTGATTGCCTGTTTTATTATCTTACATCAATTGCTGTGAGTAATATTATTGAATTAATTTTAATACAAAATATTATATAGTTGTTGAGTAATTGAATAAATGATTGGATTTAATATAAAGTCCTTTTACTTATTTATCGTTAGATAGATGTTGTTATAGGTGAACATCTTAGCTAAAGCATGCCATATGCAGTAGTAACATGTGTGTACACGCATGTCGGCATTCTATATTCAAATTTTAACTTAAGTTCCATATTAATTCTCCGCACAACTACATAGACATGGTCCTTCAGTTAAGTTTTTCACTTATATGTCCCTGTTATTAGACTAACCCTTAGCAGCCATATAAAGTATAGATCACATCGACCTTCACGATGATGTAAGGTAAAAGTACCAGTAGTCGACACGCTTATGCCGAATAAATGACACCCTGCTGTCACTTACTGTAAACGTAAATTCATAACTTTTACGATTACATGTATAGGGACACTGTCGAATTCTCGTACCTTTACCTTATAGTTATAATATATAGTAATTTAGAGTTGTATAGAGATCCACCATCCACTATCATAAAAGAGAAATCGCATTTAATCTTAGTAAATAACTATTTGCTCCACTCGCTACGATATGCGGCGCTACCGCGAATCACGATATTCGTAAACGTTTGTCTCTGCCACTATTATGATGCCTTAATTGAGAGTGACAGAGACAATCGTCCGAAAGTTACGAATATCGTTTTTCGCGGTAGCGCCGCTGTAGTTCTTAACCTCAAAACACTGGCCACCTAATTGACGGCTGTTCTGAAAATCCAAGACGTCATAAACGTGACAGAGATGTCAGAATCATCAACACAAACCTAATTTTTTACATTTATTTATTTTAAAACATTTACATTTTAATATTTAGGCTTTAAAACAGAAACAACGTCTAAATTTCCAATCTTTATAAACAATGTCGTTGGTAATATTGCCTCGTCCTTCTCTTGCACTATTCGCTACACATAAAGCATTTAAACGACACCAACCAGTGGTAAGTCCATTTCATGCTACCGCCAGCACCACACATTCGCACGAGTAGCGAGGCGAGTGACGAGGCGAAACACGAGCACGCATGTGTACGGACGTCTTGCTATTCCTCTCGTCCCTCGCATCGCATTTTTGTATAGGCAAAGTTTAGTATAGCGAGGCGAGTGACAAGCCAGCATGTCTAATCGCGAAGTCAAGTATCATGTAAGTGTTAATCCAATCATTTTCATCATCATACTTCTCGCTACTTCGTTTTTATTTCCAGTACTGCAACAAGCCGCGGCTTGCTAAGTATTCTCAAAATGCAGAGTCGTTCCTAAGCGGATCAAATGCCAATTTTCTGGAAGCTCAATACTTGGATTGGTCGAAGACTAAAGGAACCATAGATTCTGTAAGTTTGTAGATTCGACAGTGTTTGTTTTATTCATGAATAATCGGATATTAGTATTTTATTCGTGAGTAATTTATTGTGACTTAAATAATTGTAAATGTGAATGTGAATTTGTAATGAATAACTAAATGATCTGACAATGAGTTACTGCAGTAAATCATCATCAGCCGTAAGACGTCCACTGCTAGACATAGGCTTCCTCTAAATATGACTTGTAATATCTTGGGAGTTGGGAGGTAGTTGCCATAGTCACCTTGACAGTTGGGTTGGCGACCGGAGTAGCTGCAGATTGGTGTCGACGGACGCTGCTGCCCATACATCAGTTTTTTTCCTTTGTCGCCTCATACGACACCCGCGGGAGATGGGGTGGTGCTATTCTAGTCAGCCGGCACCTGCGGCACCACACGGCATATGGCACGGAACGGTGTTCCTTTTGGATAATGAAAATGTAGAAATACCAATAGATAGGCACGAAAGCATAGTGAGGATACGTGACTCTACAGGCACCAATTATTAGCGCGATATGAAATTGCCAAATTAATCCACTAGATGGCAGACCCTCACCTTACAATGCTCAAGGGAGCGTGCTGCTACTGGAGGGGGCAGCTCCTCCTTTTGGCGTGAATTAACACAAGTTATAAAGGGGTTTATATGTATAACCTTACATTTTAAATCTGGCTTAAATGCAGAATCAAGGATGCAAATAGTTGTCTTAGCAGATGTTGGTTTTGCTCTTGACCCCGCGTTCAACCTCTTGAACGCTTTCCTCTCGTGTCAAAATGTACCACGCCAACATCTTGACGAATGAAATTGACCATAAACATTAATGAAATTACACCATACCTGGCAGCAGGAAAATTGGTTTGACAGCGTCCGCCATAATACTTTTAGGCGTCGAAACCGACTTGCGAAGTAAGCACGGCAGAATCAGAATAAAAAGTGGTTTTTACCTATTACATTTTGTTACATCATTTAAATCCCGTAGGGTTGTGTCAGCTAACTTATGTCTAAATTTCTAAAAGATCTGTGTAAGATGTAGATATTGTGTGTTAATGTTAATGAGTGTATGTTAATGATGTTTATAATATGTTTTATGATGTTTTACTAATTTAGGCACGGCACACACCACCTTCAGGTGTTCTTGGAATTTTAAGAAAGCATTATTTTTACTTACGCACTCGAGATATTAATACTTACGATCTACATATATAGTAAATTAGTGATATATTCTTATTCGGATCAATGTAGGAGAGCTATATTAGGTACCCTTAAGTGGCTAAAATACGAGTGACGAATAAATACATATACTGCGTATATATGTAATAAGATTTATGTTTCGCAGTCCTGGGACAACTTTTACAACAGCGTATCAGAACCCCAGTTGAAGATAGAAGAGTTTGAGAATGACTTCAGCCCAACGACTGTCAGTATGTTAATTTCTATTATAATGCTTTACATTGGTACTTATTTTATATGAGCATGTCGGGCGCCAAGTGCAATCACCTGTACCCTTACCATCAGTTGTGACATTACGGTTTTCGATAACGAGTATCGAGTTTACTATCTACGCATCTCGCTTATACTATTTTAGTGCGAATGAGACTCATGCTAAGGCTTACTGAGCGTTGAACTCAATACTACCGATTCTAGAACTCAATACTACTGTTCTAGGAGTGACCGCCGACGGCGCTGCACTATTCTCCATACAAAACATTTACGCAGTCGCTATCGAGTACCGTCACTGTCAACTTATGGTAACGGTAACTGTGTCGCTGTATCCCACCCTTAGGGCGATAGTCGCTGAAGCTTGCTGGTCGCTATCTACAAGCGATCAAGCGTTAATAATAATATGAACATCGATGTTCGTTGTCCGGCCCAGTGGCGCTACCACGAAAAACGATATTCCTAAGTTTCGGATGATTGTCTCTGTCACTCTCGTAACGCCGTGATTGGATTGGAGTAGATACAAGAGAAAGATGCTCGAAATATACGAACTTCGATGTTCGCCGTACCGGGCCTGCGGCGCTACCGCGAACAACGATAATCGTCGGACGATTGTCTCTGTCACTCTCATGACGCCTTAATTGGAGTAAAAGAGAAAGATGCTCGAAAGATTCGAACTTCGATGTTCTTGGTACCGGGCCTGATCCGATGCTATGTAATGAGCAACATCTGCAACTTGCCTAAGTGCGACGCCCGTAAAGTGATCGTGTGATTCGTTTTTTTTCTTACCCGACAGAGAAAAAAGATAAGAATTGCGACGTAAGCAAAGAGGCTGAGCAGATGAAGAAAATTAAGTTACATTTAGCTGTCCAGCAGCTCATACGCAGCTATCAGGTACGCTATTAGGAATATTAGAATAGTATTTTTTTATTATAAATAATTATTTACAATTTTTCTTCTAAACGTCCGTCAAAACCTAAAAAAAATATTAATAATTATGTGATAAATTTTGATAGTCTTAAAAATGTTTTTCGCATACGGTCACCATCATATAGATGGTAGCATCCAAAGTACTCATAAAGTTCGGTACCCCAAAGAATTTATATAGTACTAGCTTCGTATCGCCTCAAAAGCGACAAACGTAGAGATAGCTTTCAAAAATCACGGAAATTTGTGATTTTTTAGTACTTAATGTCTCAATCAGGGCTGTGACGATTCTAACCAATCCAAAATCATTTGAATCGGTGCAGCCGTTCTCGAGTTATAAGCGGTTGAAGAAACCCCACTTTCTTTTATATATAGAAGAAGAAGATACCGAACTATTTGCTATTTGACTACTTAGAATGCTGCTAACTTTATGACCCTAACTGTACAAAAAAATCCGATTCGAAGGACCGTTATACCAAGCTAATAAAATGCTTCTTTCATATAATTATACTTCATTTAATTTTCCTAATATAAAGCTGTACAGTCCGCAGCAGAAGTTGCTAAGCAAGCCAGGTATTTAGAATAATATACATCTGTATATTATACGAGTACGTCGATGTTCACGCATATGGACAGCTGTTGATAATTATCTTACTATCTAATTAAATTGTTTCATGCTTGTCGTAACAGGCACGCGGCCACCTTCTAGCCAAAGTGGACCCCCTAAACCTTACGATACCCGCGAAAATGATCTGCAAATACAAGAGGACCGACTTGGACACCTCGGGTCTGAAGAGCCCCATCGTGGCGAGAGAACTGGGCACAACTTTAAGTAACATGATTCGAAACTTCTTGATATTTTTAACAGTCATATTACCGACTGATAGATAATGCACAGCCTTAACTCTAACGGCTGACTTTTTGGACAGAAAACTCAGAATACGTAGTCCATTTCAATCTACCGTGTGATCGCAATATACAACATATGTGACCGTCCATGGCTAAAGGTCCCTTATGGCAGGTATTGAGTTAAGCACAGATCCTAAATCTACATTAAATAAGCTATCTTATACAAAAAAAATCATGACTCTAAGTCCCATACTTTTTTTTATAAAAAACATTAAACTTACACATGCTAAAACTGCACTTTTGAGAAATCGTCAAAAGAAGTTTGAAACTAGTTTTAAGTGTGTTCCCATTGGAAGTTACATAGATTATGATTGATTTCGTATCTCAAGGGTTTTTTCTTTGGAACCCAGTTATTGTTTTTTTAATGTGACTTCCAGATCATGAAAAAATAGCCTTTGAAAATAGCAACACGCTCATATGGACGAAACTATTAAAAAAATATTTTTCGAGTGTTCCTTTAATATGTTGTAATCAGAACCATTTTATATAGTAGATCATATTTGAGCTTACATTTTAGGATAGAAACAAAAATCAAATAGGCTACGAATTATTATTTTTTAATTAAAATGTGATTATTATTATCAGTTACATCTTTCCTAGAACAATAACAAATTTGGCATAGTATGTTCTAAATTATATTTTAATCAGTCCACAGGAGTATCACAAAAGTCTTATTATTATTCTACAGGTCACACTTTTTTATTTATACACTATCAAAGTTACGTAAAAATCACAATTTCGCTCCCATACATTTGAGAAAAGGGCCCTTATGACCAACCATAGACAAAACATATTGATAATTACAATACGGCACAATATTAACATAATTTATTTGCTAATCTTGTATCAAAACAGCAATCCGAAGAAAAAATGTTATTATAAAATTTCTAAAAATATTGATATGTTATGAGTAATTTTCATTTAAAGTTAACGTTAAATAATCCACATAGTACCTACCTAGTGATCCCGAAAGCCGAACGAGACCACAATATCTGTGCTGTTAACAGTCCGTTACCACTAAGGAACCATTCATAAATCACGTAAGGACATTTTAGGTGATTTTTGATCCCCCTCACCTTCCCGGGTAGGGGTGTGTATGGGGGGGGGGGGGAGTCAAAAATCACGGTCAGACCCCTTATTTCTCATTGTTGGAATATGAAATTATTGCGATAAATGGGAGTACTACCAATTTATTTGACTGATCTCCATTATATCAAAAGCCGGGAAAATGAGGATTTTCGGCCAAGTGGGTATATACGGCCGAGCGAGCGTGAACGAAATTTGCAAAATCACAACTAACTGTTTGCTATGACACCCGCCATCTTTGTCTCAGTATGGATAATCAAAAAAAAAAAGTTACTTTGCAGACCTAGGCCTTTATATGAAATTCCATTTCCGTCCCCTTCACTTGCCGCGCTAAAATACCATACTTCCGAGTCTATTATAAGGAATGTAAAGACGATATTTCATTGCATGTTTGAGAAAACATCATTTCGTATTCGGTTCCTGTGGCCGAGTTCACCACAGTACCTACATGTAGGTAGGTTTTTTACGTTTTGTAGGTAATACATCTAGTGCAGAAGCCGCCTAGAGATGTTTTGAAGTCAGTCGAAAGATGTAGTACCTAGACGTAAAGTAAAATTTAAAATTATCGTAGGTACTTAGGTACCTAAAGCCCTTTTTGTTATTATACTTATGTATATAACTTAAACTTGTTTATAATATCAGATATGAGTCCTATGGATTTGCACGCATTTATAGGCTGCAGTGACTGCTTCGGTACCATCAGGACGGCCGTATCCTTGTTTGCCACTGACATAGTGTACAAAATAAGTAAAATTTGTAAACAAATACTTGTAAACAATTTTAATTATTTTATCTTTTTCATTTTTGTATGCAATTTCCCATAAGGGACCTTTTCTACTAAACTTTGAACTCAATTTTAATAAAGAAAGAATTAACGTACACATGTGACACCAAGGTACAAACACACCCCTATTTGTATATATTACTATTTTACATAGAACTAAAAAATGATAATTTTGAAGGGTTTTACGAAAACGCCAATATCTCCGTAACTAGAAACTGCCATAAGGGACCTTTTCTTATGGACGGTCACATATAATCCATAAGAATCACCTCGGCGATCTTGCTGGATAAATTTGTCCACTAGAATCTGTCTTGGAAATATTGTTTTCACCTCAGCAGCTCCAACATGTTTACTTTCCTCACTCCAGGGAGTGAGGAAAGTGCTACTTTCCTCACTTTCAGAGAGTGAGGAAAGTTGCAACCTTCGTCACTCCAGGGAGTGAGACAAAGTAGCTTTTTAATTGACGACCGGTCTGGCCTAGTAGGTAATGACCCTGCCTAAGAAGCCGGTGGTCCCGGGTTCGAATCCCAGTCAGGTCATTTGTTTGTGCGATGAGCACAGATATTTGTTCCTAAGTCATGGGTGTTTTCTATGTATTTAAGTATTTATATGTATCTATTTATTACAATAGGACATAATGGACTCCCTTAACACCACTACCACGTTCGGACCCTCACAAATTAATCAAATATTATAATTTTGAAATGTACATATATTTTAAAATGAAAATTATGTTAACAAAATATTAAGTAATGAAGCCAGTGCAGTTGCAGATAAAACACTTAACTTAAATAAAACACTTAAATGTGGTTAACTTGATGTTAATTTTTTTACAAGATTTTATTTAACTTGATGTATGTATTTGTATATTTATCTGGGTGGAATCTTGCAACTCAATTTTGAAGCAGACATCTTTAACCGATTGAGCTGAAATTTAGCACACAAATTTATGTAATTTCGGTTACAATGCAATATTATGGTACCACTGATCTGATCTGATGCTGGAGTCAGAAGGTAGCAAAAGCAACACCTAAAATACACAAGATAAACCCGTGGTGTTTTAGGCTCATTAGAATCCTTTCGAAGAGTAGATGACGAGTGTGAAAAAAAGTACAGTCGGCAATAAAAGCTTGTACTAAAAATGACATTTTTGGCAACTTATTTAACCTTTAATATGTTCTCACTACTGAGGTGAAAAGTTGTATGTCTCACACTAGAGTAAAGTTATTTTACATCTCGTGTTTTTGAGTGCCTCGCTACGCTCAAGATTCTAACACTAGAATCACTCGCTACGCTCGTGATTCAATTATAGAATCTTTCGCTTACTCGGGACTCAAAATAAACACTCGCAAGAAAAAACAACTTTCCTCTCTTGTTGAACAAATAACTATTTCTGGGGCATCCTACTGGATATAAATCTGTCCACTAAAATCACCCAGAGAATTGTGGCAGGCAAATCACCTGATTCATTTTCCTAGATTAGTTTGTGTAGGTACTAGAATCACTTGCTCTGTAATATCTCATCAGATAACATTCTGTCACATATAATTACCTGGGAATCACGATACACCTATGGCCCAACGGGTTGACCGGAACGATCTCTGTAGATAAAATCATCCAATACGATCAGCTGGGTTATCGGTACCGAATTTAGTAGAAACATACGATGTTAAGTTTCCCCAAAATATATTTTTTTACGAATTCTTCATTGCGAATAACAATTTACTGATCGATTTATAGTAATTTGGAATTTTAAATCTCTGTTCTTTGTAAAAAAAAATTGAATTACGCTTATGCTGTGTACCTATGCTGATAATATAGCTGATGTTTAGAATTCACCACTTAATGCTTAGTTTTTAACCGCAGAAGAAGAACATATGGACATGGTATTCGAGCTGCCTGAGAGGACATCTATAGGAGGAACTGAACATGAGTTATCGTTAAGGTATTTATTTTACACACGCAACGACGCAGCCCATACTGTGTTCAAAATTTACACAAACCATCCATATTCCATTAAATTTGTTCAAACATTGACGGTAAATATTCTGCGAACAAATGTTCATGGAGTACCTATTTACAGTATTTACCTATTTTAAACACTCCGAATGACTAAGGATGGCCATCCTCCTATCATCCTACCTATCCTCTTATCAGCCAAAAAAGTCCACAGCTGGACATCAACAATAATCGCTTCGCTTGGCAGGCGAGTTGACGATCATACCGTTTTAGACGGAAGATTCACAATGTCGATGGTCCTCCGGTGTTTTCTGGTCGTAGTCGTACAGCACCCGGGACCCACACACCGCCGCGTCCCACATGACGCTTTCATTGAAAAATCTTAAGCCGCTAATCCTCTTTGCCCTGACTTAGGCTCTATAAACCGTTAAATGTTAGTGCGACAGGACTGTGTTGGGGGGAAGGTAGCCTGGGAAATTCCAGGGCTCTTCCGCACCAGGCTTGATTTGTACTACTGGAACACTCCTATTGAGTTTACGCTTCCAGCGAGATTGGTTGAGGCGGTCTCAACCGAATCTAACTGTCGAGTGAATTATGACTTCGAATGTTTAAATCCGCTCTTTAAAGAGGCTCTAAAGAGGCTTTATACTTTTTTAAGTAGACAGGCATCTTCAATAAACTAATTGGTTTGTTTTAGAGAGATAATAGGTCGGCTGGAATACGTGTATTGTGGCCCGATGGGCATCGAGTACATGCACCTATACGACGTGGACGCTGTACAGTTTATACGAGACAGGATCGAGCCGCCGGGCTCCTACGACCACACGGTGGAGGAGAAACGGCTGATCATGAGAAGGCTAACAAAGGCTGTGTTGTAAGATAAACCTCTTGTATCCTTCCTGAACACACCACCACACACACACACTTATCCGCACATTATGGCTGTCGACATAAGTGAATATGGCCGTTCATCCTGCACATGCCATTGCGTTGCCACACTTCAGACGGACAACATCTTCAGTGCTGAAGATTTTGGCTCTCCACGAGGTGATTTAGGTAATCAATAATAATAGCAAAACAATAATATTTTTGTTAATAGTATGGACTTCCGCTTTTAAATAAGTATTTTTTTCGTAATCACGAGTAAGTTACTTAAGTAGATTATATTCTGTATGTTTGCTCCTAATATTAAGCTTTGGAATCTCCTAGACTAGTCACTCGCGCTACATGTTTCGGAAAGCATTATAGGTATCCATTTTCAAACACTAAGAGTGTTTGTTCGCTTCAACGCTCGCGCCGCCGGCCTATCACGCACGTGAGTAAAGCTGTCATTCTCATTCATCAAATATTATAATGGCTCACGGCAGTTTGAATTCTCCTTGTTTATTTTTTGCATTATTTCAGCTTAGAAAAATACTTCGCAACAAAATGGCCAGCAGAGAAACGCTTTGGTCTAGAAGGAGGCGAGAGCATGATCGCTATGCTGGAAGAGATAGTGGATACCAGCACTAAACTTGGAGTCGAGTCTATTATTATTGGCATGCAGCATAGAGGTAAGCATAAGGGCCTACGCTAGCTAACGGCGGACGCCCGCGGATGTTTCACAATAGATGTAGGAGGCTGTGAAGGTCCATTGAAACCGGGGGCGTCGTGGTAGAATGTTAGCGATCCCATGACGCCCCCACACGGCATTGCCGGTGACGCCTACGCCGTTGTGTTTTTAGAGGGCATGCTCCTCCCCTCCATCTGGCTAGCAGAGGGAGTTGCAGAAGAGAGTCCTACATGACCTCCCCCCCCCTAGTGGCTACCCTTTGGGGTATGCGTAATGCATTTTCACACCGACAAAAAAAGGGTCCATGTAGTGGAAAGGAAAAGGAAAGTGTATGTCTGCAAACATAGGGCTGTTCGTGCCAAAAAACCCGGTGGCCGAAGCGTAATGGTAATTTACATCTGAAAGTAAAGTAACCATATTTTATTTTATTCTGTCCTGCTTTTACCGATTACAGGGCGATTGAACATGCTGGTGAATGTATGTCGGAAACAGCTGACGGATATATTCGCACAGTTCAAACCTATGGAACCGAAAGAGCCGGTTAGAAACATTCCAATTCCAATTTTTATTAAAAGTCAATATTTTATTTGCTACATAAATACAAGAAAGTATATTCTAAGTGGTAGCTTAATTGACTGTGGGATTGGGAGTGTAACTGCCAAATACTACTTAATATCGGTGAGTCCGGTCGCCACCCTGACGCTTGGTCAGAACGAGAAGAATATTTGAACACGGCGCGACTTTACGCGAGCCGAAAGTTATTACCAAAATGGCTGGACCTTCTAGGATTTGTCTTCGGTATATCCTAAAGTAGATAGTCGGTTAAGTGACAGTCCTGCTTGGATCGAAAATAATTCTAACTGTTGTACACTCGGCAACAAAAGTAGCGAGGTGGATATTTTTGAGCTGGACACGTCATTATTGTTAAGAAAACAAGAGCGTGTTAAGATCATTGTGATCTTAACACGCTCGTACCTGGCCCGCTTAGCAACTTCAGCTGCTGACTGTACAAACATTATTTGAGATGCTTCTGATAGATGTAATCTTATATACCATACCAAAATATTTCACGTAGGGTTCCGGCGACATCAAATACCACTTGGGCACTTACATCCACCGTTTCATTCGCCGGACGAATAAATACATAAAGGTGTCCATGAGTGCCAACCCATCTCACTTGGAGGTGGTCGGACCAGTGGTTGCCGGGAAGACGAAGGCTGAGCAGTTCTGGAAGGGAGACTCTAATGGGGATAAGGTAAGAAATTACAGCTAACTAAACGTTGGTTTCCTCTGTTGAAAGGAAGAACATGTGTGTTATGACCGACGACGACCTCTGTATACTTCTCTTGCCCATAAGCTTTTGGGTAGTATCGTACCAAAACTGTACCATGTTTTTTGTCAATCAAAATTTTTGGTGATGAATTCTGTAATTTTCTGGAATAAATATCTTAAGTGGAAACCCAATACTACTTTATTATCCCTTTGAATGCCAAGCTGTCGTGTGGTTGCGTGACTATTACGCCAGTGAAACCTAAGTGTTATGGCGGACGCTGTTAAATCAATTTACCTGCTGACAGATAAGGTTTACATATATCTATTCTTCATTGATATTTACACAACCGATCGACTCACGAACGAAAAGTGTTCACAAGATTAACATTTAGATGCAACTAAAAGGTATCCTTTCATAACAATCAGGCGATGGCGATCATAATGCATGGCGACGCAGCCTTCGCGGGCCAGGGCGTGGTGTACGAAACCATGCACCAGACCAGCCTGCCCGGGTTCACCACCCACGGCAGCATCCACATCGTGTGCAACAACCAGATCGGATACACCACCGAACCTCGTTTTTCCCGGAGCTCTCCATACTGCTCAGGTACCCATACTTGGTTATAACACCACATGTGAAACGGGCCTATTGTTACTGCTGAGAATATTATGTTATGTGAATTATTATGTTAGAAAGTGCAGCTCTATGTATCTACATCTCACACATTTGCTTGTGCGCACCAGGTCCGAGAAAAGGAAATTAACTGTGCCTCTTGCACTCTCTGGTTGCCACCATGATGATCCAAAGTTTATAAAAAAAATCCGTAGTACACGTGTTAAAAATAGCTTGCCTAAAAATTGCAGAGTAATTTGTTATACGAGTATCACCTACAAGAATACCTACTACTATATCTATCTACTACATTTTGATCCTGCTCCATTCACTTTTCAAGAAAAACGACTACTTTCTGCCATCTGCCAGGTCTTCTGAAATTCGTTATTTAGCATCATCATCATCTCCTATATACACCGCTAGGTAATTTACTTTTCATCATCTCAGCCATAAGACGTCCACTCCTGAACATAGGCCTCCCCTTGAACCTCCTCCTTGAATGTGCCGGTTGGAAGTGACCTGCATCAAGCGTCTTCCGGCGACCTTAATTTAGCATAACAATGGTAAACAATTAAATCTGATTTTTTTGTCCTATTTCTCACTTCCTAGATATCTTTGTTGTATAGCTTGAACTAAAATTATATGCAACATTCATATTAATAATATTTCTAATCCTACAGACTGCGCCAAATGTGTAGACGCGCCTGTCATCCACGTTAATGGCGACGATGCAGAGGCGGTGGTAAAAGCCGCTCGGATCGCTATCGAGTACCGCTGCAAGTTCAAGAAGGATATCGTATTAGACCTGGTCTGCTACCGCCGCTTCGGCCATAGCGAGGAAGACGAGCCTATGTATACGCAACCGTTCATGTACAAGAAGATAAAGACTATGAAGACAGGTAGGTTACCACTAAGCTATATAGTTGTGTGTGTATCGATTCGTGTATAAGAAGGGCATAATGGTAAACTTTTAGGACAGGCAGGACGGACAGGACCCGGGTATGTCCTTAAACTACGTCCAACAATGAGAGGTAGGGCACAGCGAAGTACCATCGCGCTTGAGTCTGGAGAAGCCCAACTGGGGAAGTACCTCCTCCTGACAGAAGATCACAGCCATAAATAGCACTGCTACCTTTCAGGTATGTAGTGTTGTGTTCCTGATGGTGAGTAAGGTTCCCAGAGCTCCAACCCCCCTTAAAGGCCGGCAACGCGCTTGTGACTCCCCTAGTGTTGCGGGTGCTTATGGACGACGATAATTGCTTATCGTCAGACAATCCGTCTTCTCGTTTGCCGCCTTTGTTATAAAAAAAACTAGTCATCTACCGCATATGTCAAGCTTTAGAAGAGTAGATAATATATCTAACTTTTACATTGTCTATAGACAGCAAATGCGTAAAAGAGAAACCATACGCCACTGACCTGGGGACATAGCCAATGATAATCAATAATCATTTATAGAAAACGCAATCGAAATGAAAATAAATGACAGATCCGATGAAAACTCACGTGATATTTTTTTCGTTTTCCATATGATTGTCATCTTGGCTACGGCCCCTGGCGCGCTCCTATCAAGTTCTCTATTTTTTTCTCAATCTGCTGCCAGTATTTTGGATCAACGAGAAGAATAAGGATCTGTCAAATTGTATAGCACAATAAAATCCCTTATTACTACTAGAGGTAGGAAACATTTAAATTTAAACGAAATCCTACACTGGATAAAATTTCAACATATTCTTCGCTATCCAGTGGATCAGTTGTATCGCGACAAACTGAGGACTGAAGGGACAGTGACAGACGCGGACATCAAAATGTGGGAGAAGGAGTACACCGATACTCTGAACAAGCACTTCGAACTTGCCAAGAAGATCACCAAGCTCAGCATTATGGACTGGATCGACACGCCGTGGACTGGCTTCTTCGAGTCTGTGGATCCTAAAAAGGTATTTCTATTGGTCCGTTATCAACTGTATGAGACCAGTAATTAACTCTACCACCAATGCTAGCATCCAGCTGTACCATAATAATAAAAAATACTCAAACACAGGCTCGGCACCACGAACCTCGAAGTTCTTATATTTCGAGGATCTTTCTCTATTACTCCAATTAAGGAGTTATGAGACTTACGAGAGTGACAGAGACAATCGTTCGAAATTTACAAATATCGTTTTTTGGGGTAGCGCCGCTGTATTAGATTTAAAAACGATCCATAGACGTCCGCCATAACTTTTTTAATTATTTTACTATTCGATTTTGAGTAGCTATGTTGTTTGAATCAGATTGAACCAACTGGAATCAGTGAGTTGTCCATCAACACGATCGCGAACCATTACTGCAAAGCCCCTGAGCCCTGGGCATTCGAGCTCCATAAGGGTATCGCCAGGATCCTTCAGAACAGGGAGAAACAGGTATGGTCTAACGAGAAACTAGGCCGTCTTTTAGTCTCCTGTATCATATTCCTGATGCAGTACTTCGTATTGTTCTTTCCAAAGTCACATGTATTTGATACTTAGGTACTAAATCTCGATAATCGAAGTGCTGAACATTTATTTATTTTCTCTAAAATGTATGGCAGGTGAAAGAAGGTATAGCGGACTGGGCTATGGGGGAAGCACTTGCTTACGGTTCTCTGCTTCGAGACAACATTCACATCCGCTTTTCTGGAGAAGACGTGGAGAGAGGCACCATGGCACACAGGTACACTGTCATCAGAAAATAACAATAGTTATCGTTCTACATCACAGCCAAAAGGCACATTAAAATGCTAGCCCTGCTGGTGGATCCTTCCTTCTTAGCTTTTCCCGATGCAATGCATATATTATCAATCAACTACGCACTACCACTTACAACACAACACAACATTTACTATAAAGCTCCTTGCTAGGAGGATATAACCAATATGGAGTAGCCATTAACAGGCGTTCCCTTCTGCCAAAATTACCCGGCCGCCGGTCATAGACGTTATATAAAACTAGTTGCCAAATGTCGGTTGTCTGTGTTTGTTATTGAACTTGTGTGAATATAGTTTATGCTAGTGTTTGATAATTTTGTCGTGTGCATGTGTAGCGACGCACGCAATAATGCATTAGTGTTAACATTATTTATGTGTGTTACCTCACCCCCGCGCCGAAAACAGCAGAATTTTTCCGATAGAAATTAGTGCGTGTGCCGTCTCCATGTTGGTTATATCCTCCTAGCCCCCTTGTAGTATTGTGGTAGTGGTTCGTTAATACCCCTATTCAGTGATGATTGCTTATTTATATTCCGTCTCCTCCAGACACCACGTGCTGCACCACCAAGGCGTCGACGGCGCCACTCACCGCGTATTTGACTTCCTATACCCCGACCAGGCCGCATATCATCTGTACAACAGTTCGCTCTCAGAATTTGGTGAGTCACCCTTACCTTTGTAATATTATATATTATTTAATGATATTAGCTTCCATGTAGGTGACCTGGTGAAGGTTGCGGAATATACCGCTGGATGTGGCGCGGGGGGCGTTTGGAAGGAGGCCTATGTTCAGCAGTCGACGTCTTTCGGCTGACATGATGATGATGTCAAATTTAATAAGTCATATTTGTATGCAGTTGTATGGAAAAAAATATCTTGATTTTAATTATCTGGCCGCGCCTGAACTTCTACAAATACCTATGTTTTGTGTGTTAGATGCAATTAAAGTGTAGTGACCCAGGGGAACGTAACCATGGCAAGGAGGGACGAATAATAGTTAGCCTCCAATGATTAGCCTCCAGCTCAGCTTACCTAACCTAACCTAACCAGAAAACCTTTGAGTTCGCGTTATTATTAATTAGATTAGATAAATACTTGTCAAACTTACCATGCCCTTGGTATATAATAGTTTAATAGTTCGTTTATTTCCGTTTTTTTTTATATTTTTGATTGTTAAATAGGGAGAAAATTTATCTGATCTATTCAAAGTTTATATATAAGGACAAGACGTTTTGCAACGGTTTCTTCCGAGTTACTTAGATGCGGCACTACTTCGCAACTTAATCTCATTCTTACATGCACAATCAGCGTCATATAGTTAATGGCAAGCAGAGTAACCATATATATCGATACAGATCTTTATTTTTGTAGCAGTAAGGATGTGTATCAATATATTTGGCTATACTGACTGTAACTAACAATATGATGCCGACTGCAGAACGCACACTGCGTTTGGAGTGTCGCGTTACATTTACTAACTCCCCGTTTACTCGCCTCACTATTCCTCGAAACGTTCGACGAAACTTTGCCTATACAAAAACGCGATGGAGGGACGAGAGGAATAGCGAGACGTCCGCATTCACATGCGTACTCGCGTTTCGCCTCTCCATTCGCCTCGCTACTCTTACGAATGTGTGGCGGTAGCATAATAATAATATTGTTATTTTATTTTTATTAGGGATTTTGGGTTTCGAGGCAGGCTACTCGTACTCCAGTCCCCGCTTGCTAACAATATGGGAGGCGCAGTACGGCGACTTCGCCGACACCGCTCAGCCCGTGTTCGATACGTTCATCGCCAACGCGGAAAGCAAATGGATTTGTCAGTCGGGACTTATAGTTCAACTGCCGCACGGGATCGATGGAGCTGTTAGTGTCATACCTTTTTTACTGTGACAGTAGTACAGTTAGATAAGTGTTGCGATACATTTCAGTAAGCATCTACAATTAGTAGTATTAATAGGCACGTACTAAGTATTAATTTGCTGGTGGTCTTCTATGAAATAGGTAGAGCTATTTTAGATCCAAGCATTTCGTTGTTACATTTTACGTGGTTTACTTAATTACTATATTAATATTTATGTTTGTTCTACCATAATATGCCGTTTTTCACTAGGGCCACAAAATTACACTATACCTATATTGTAACGGTATAACCGCGAAACCGCGTGTATCAGAGGGTACACCTAAGTAAGTGTACAGGAAGTCCTGACAGTGGCGCCGAGTCACGATTTCTTTGCCAAGATAGAGCCCATATTTCATTTTTTATGAGCTCATGGAAAACTGTTGAACTGTGGGAAAATTAGTTAAGCCGTGGGGAATCTGCTTGTATGGACCCATAGCCGCTACTGCCTAATGACTAACAATGAAAAGTGCTAGTAGGTACTGCTACGTATATTTATAGCAACCATCTAATGTGGCCATAAAGTATTAAGATTGAAGGCGGATAGCCAAAAGTTTGATACTTCACCTTCCGCCCGATAGACAGGAACATTGCCTAAACTGCCAGTGACCTTGGCAAAATTTCCGCTTGTTGATCAGGGTCCGGAGCACTCTTCGGCTAGACCGGAGCGCTACCTGCTGCAAGCGGACGACGATATGGACCACATACCCGACTTGGATGACGAAGATCTCGTTCGTAAGTTTGCCTAAACCATTTTCACTAGGTCCTCTCAAAAACAATCAGCTGATCAACCCCAATCTCACTTTAGAAAGACCATTTTTATTTCATCGAAATGATCAAGGCATAAATAAAATGTTGTCTTCCAGTGGAACTTGCAACATTTTCGGGACCTTCTATGTGCTAATGCTAACCCGATGCCGACACTGACAGATTGGCATATAATTTTAGAACTACCGACTTTTGAATTTAGAAACTGACAAGATAAACACAGGCTGACAGGACAGATTATGGCAAAAACTCGGATGACGCAGATAACAACATCTACTAACTAACATCTCACACCAGCTACAAGACGGTCCAAGCATCGTCTACAGTATTGCGTCATCCGCTAACTATTTAAACTTCTATACGTACTGACGGAAGACTATCAGCTCGCTGTTCCACGTGGTAATATAGTTGGTCGGCTTCCAGTGAAACAACTGCGCGCGTGCAACTGGATCGTGTGCAACCTCACCACACCAGCGAACTACTTCCACATGTGCCGGCGGCAGATCGCCATGCCGTTCCGTAAACCGCTCATCATCTTTACGCCAAAGATTGGCCTAAAGCATCCCTTCTATCGCTCGCCGTTCAAGGACTTCCTGCCGGGCACTTGCTTTCAGAGGTAATTATAGTAAATTGTTAAACAAGTGATAAATATATTTTGATGAGATTCCTTGCGACCATATTTCGAATGAAATGTGTGGGTGTGTTGAACTACTTTAATATTATAAATGTGTAGTATTTTATAATTTACAAAACTGAACCATATAATTTTAGTACCTACTGTCTTTAAGAACCTTTTATTGAAGGTAAAAGTTCGGTGATATTTTGAATAGGGAGTTAAATGTCAAAACTGAAATCATACAACAATTGATACAATTTTATAATTTTAATTATAGATATCAGCCTGTTGTGCTCACTGCTCGTTATGGTATTGCTGAACGTTTATTCTAAAATACTTGAAAATCCTAAATTACTTGGAAACACTTTCTATTTTTGATTTGGTTCACTCTACCTCAGTACACATTTTGAATATCTACACAACTATGCAAATGTATACACGAAAGAGTGGGCTGAATTTTACATAGGCGGTTAAATGAAAACACACTTCACCATTTTACGATTTATTGGTTATAAGAATCTTTAAAAAATCAAATAAATATGGTGATGATTATAATAGAGATGACGGACACACTAAACAAATACAATATCTTTAATTATCTAATTGCAGTAAAAGAGCAACACTTCTTTTGATCCAATGCTTAGAAGGTTTATCTGATGGCAAGAAAAATGCTAACACAAAATTAGATGAATGGCCAGTAGTCGCTAACACACCCTTCCTTTCCAGAGTTTTATAAAGCGGGCACTTGTATCTTGATCCTTCATCGAAATTTGATTTTAATTTTGGATACAGCCAAATCGCTGGCATATTATCATTCAATATTTTAGGGAACTGTTCGGCTACAGTGTTAGTTTTTCGATCCCAGCGCCCGCCATCCATAAAAAGCCCTGCCACGTACACTCCTATTTTAGGAGATTCCTCTTCAAAGTCAACACTACGAACTTCGAAGTCGAAAACTAACAAGTCTATGGGAATCTTATTCGCTCTGGCATAGTTTTGAATTGAGCCCGTAAGAAAAGCCTGCGTGAAAAAGAAACCTGAAAGCCAAAACGTCGTAGGCTTCCCATTATCATACCAGTTGTTCAGCATGTCGAGTCTTTCTGTAAGATCTGTGATGTAACTGGGTAGCGGTTTCAAGCTAGGGTACGAGACTTTGCGCCAGTTTTCAGGTATTCTACCAAGCAACATCGCTGTGGATTGGAGCTCTAGAGAGGGTGACATTACAATAAGGCCTTTTAACGCTTTTTGCAAATCTAGCAAAGAAACTTTGATTTCGTTTATCAATTTGTTAAATCTTTGTAGTTCCTGAACCAACACAGTATTCATTGATTCACTGTAATCGACCGGATATTTTTTCTGTGCCAACTCTATGTCGAACAATTCGGGAAGCTTGGATAATACTTCGGAAGATATTTGAACTAGGATAGCTTCTGTATTTCCACCTTCTCCACCCGCCCCCGCGCCCTCTACAAGCACTAACGCTTCCGTCAGTCCTACGGACATAGAGTAGTCTCGAGTAATGCCTGCATTCATATTCAACCCGTAAACTTCTGGCGGAGGATTCACGGGTACTGTCTCTATGTGTTTCAAATAGTCTTGATATTCACATCTGCGAGGCAAACCATACTGGAACCCGATGTCACAAAAACTATGGTTCGGATCACTTACAACCCCCGGATTCACATAGTCATCTAAAAGAGTCGTAATTAAACGCCTATCCCAATCATCGGTGACGCGACCCCCATAGTTACATTCTCCAGTCAAATATTTTATTGCTACATATTGAATTTCTTCATACTGATTCAAAAACATCTGCAACTGCATAACGGATATTTGAAAATCAGAATCATTAAAACCATACTGAATGTTCCATCCTAATGGACCAAACTTTTTTCTCTCCTGCACCACCGCATGGAAAAAGCTTATGCCATATAACAGCTTACTGAAAGTTCTATCTTTTCCTTGGCAGCCTTCGAAGAATTGGGGTTCCTTTAATGGTTCTGAAATATAGGACCTATTCAAGTTGTGTTGAAGTCCAGTTGGAGGTTCATTTGTCATTTTTACACCAACTTGTAGAATTGATTGAGGGAATTTATCAGATGGGTAACTTGTCAACCAGAGTCTAAAGCTTAGATCTGTGTTAGTCAAATCCAGACTTTCAACTTTGTCTTCCAGTGTCGGAAGCCAGGATGTAGCTAAGTGACAGTTCTGTAAGCACACCCAGCCACCCTCCAATTGAGCCTTTTCTATCATTGCCATTGCGATTGGTCCTTGACCTTGTCCCAACGATATCGAATTAAACCTTTTTGTGTATCCTGTCCTTTCGCAATACTTTATTAATGCATCCATTGGATCAGACCCGGGAGACAGAATAAAAATTAATGGAGTAAGAAAGTTAGAGTCACCGTAAGACCTCGCTATATCAAAAGGAGGTGGTGTAACGTACTTAGGCCCCAATTGTTTTTCAACAAATTTTGAAATGGCTACAGTTAATTTGTCAGGTCGTAAAACTCTGACTATTAACAGTTTTTGAAAATCAGTTAATTTTTTATCCCATTTGCCTGGTAGTGGCTTAGCGTGTGGCTCTATGTCGTCATAAACTGTTTTCCATGAAGTGGACGAGTTAATTAAATCATCTCGTATTCCACGGTATGACGGAAGATCATCGATCCGACATATCTCGTCCCAAGATTTATCTGTAAGCCAATCTGCTGGTTTCTTGAGAGTATTTTCAACAGCGATTCCTCCAGTTATTAAAAATATATATTCATCGTGATCTACATCACCTTTGGACAACATCAATTTTGAGCACATTATAAATGAAAACATTAGTTTATCTTTATCGAACAATGACCGACATACGTTTTTGTACAAGTTATAAGTAAACGTGTCTTTCAGAAAATTTAATCTCCTTTCTAATACTTTGGATTTATTGGCGCGCTCTATAGATGCAATGTATAGACCGATGTACCAAGTCAATGAATATTGATACATGGGATCTACGTTCGGGAGTTCTGTGACGCAATAGTACAAGACTGCAGAATGTGAAGCAATAGGTTTATACCCCAACCGAAACTTTTCTATCGCACGTTCAGTTTCAACGCTTGCTTCTTGTTTTTTCATAATATCAATTGCTAATAATTTAGAAGAATCTAAAACTTGAATCGCAGTTTCATCCTCTAAGATATCACCTTTTGATTCCTGCAAAGTGCGTAGTATGTCATCTTCTACTTGTTTTAATGCACTTTTATTAGCTGCTCCTTGAACTATAAGTTTTTCACGTTTATCTTGCAAATCGGGACGTTCTTTAG
Organism: Grapholita molesta; assembly: GCA_022674325.2. NCBI lineage: Eukaryota > Metazoa > Arthropoda > Insecta > Lepidoptera > Tortricidae > Grapholita > Grapholita molesta. The sequence goes on from CP053130.2 coordinate 2,129,752, forward strand.
CTACAACTATACCAAGCAATTGGTCTTCCAAGCCATCTTTGGTTAATGCAAAATTAATTAAGGTCACTTTATTAAAAATGTCGGGTAAATAATGTGGGTTCCTTAATTTAGTAGTCATGTATAACCTAAAATTGGGATGATATTCTATGACGTTGTCACCTAGCGAAATAAACTCTTTACCTCCTTGCTTGTATGTTTGTTTTAATAATATCGGATCCAATGGTGTTTCCACGTCTTCCAAAATACAATCAAATAATGCAGGCTTGCCGTATTCTAAACATGTTTCGATTACTTTCATGTAATTATCATCTGTGAATTTTAATACTTGGAGATCATTCGATTTTTCCATATTCTTTATCCATTTATTTGCTTGTCCTTGAGGATCTACTAGTAAGGACCACCTCAAAGAATTATCTAGTATAATACCATTATCGATGGAGAATGCATCTCTAGGTAGTCCAGCGATGCACCAGTTTTGTATATTGATGCTAGATCCTAAAACATTTTTTAATACATACATATCTGAATGTGGCATTTCTAGTTGAATAATGAGTTGAAACCATTTTTCAGTGATTTCAGTCCTTACTGGTAAAGTGTAGGGCGCCAAATAAGCAATAATTCCACATGAAACTAATATATCTCCCGCTAGGTTATCAAACAACAGTTGTAAATTTTCAGCAGCATTAGTCCAACGTGTTTTTTCGCCTCCTAATCCACCTAGTAATTTTTCAGCTCTACCAAGTTTATCTATACATAATTGCACTTCGTCTTCTAATGCTTTCTTTTGTATATTGGCTTCAGTTAATGATTCACGTAATTCAGCTAGTTTAGCTTCTAAACGAGCAACGGTTGCTTTTTTCTCCTCTAATATGGCCAATGTTTCAGCAAATTCTTTTTCAGCTGCATTTAATTTTGCCTTCTTTGGGGCAACTACTTTTGCAACTGCATCATACATATCCATAGCAATTATCCACTTGCACAATCCTTCTGCGGCCGTAGAAGCTTTAGCAATGATGTGGGGTTTGAAATCTTTGTTAGAAAGGTAATCTTTCCTAATTTTTTTCATTGTCTCAATTGGTATATTATCCTTGTCGTAGTTCTTCAAAGAATCTAAAAAGCTCATATCGCCTAATATTCTTTTACTTGGCCCCCAGTAATCTAGTATTTTTTTACCTGGATTCTCAGGATCCGGAATTTTGTCAGGGGGTATACCTTTCATGACGCAAACCGCGGCCATGACCAATTTAACAGTGGCTGGGGGATTTTTCATTGATTTAACAATAGTAATATCAGCAGGTTTAAGAGTATTTAAAGCAGCAATAGCATCTTCTAATATCGGTAGAGCGAGAGCTAGATCAGCTTCACAGTCTTTCTTCAACTCTTGTGCAGCAGCGGCCTGTACGTTAGCTACTTTTTGGTCTGCTCTTACTTGGGCGGCGGCTTTGTCAGCACTTTCAGTTTCCGTTTCTATTTCTTCCATCATTTTAGTCGATTTTTCAGCCATGATAATTAGCCGAGGTTTCAGTTCATTTAAATCACTTTGCATTAACCCTACAGCATCAGCGGCTTGGCTAAGTTTATCCAAGCCATTCATATATCTGAGCTTGGCCGCCTTTAGTTCTTTTTGTTTTTTATTCGTCAATGTCGTAAAGGACTTAATCAAATCTAAGTAAGAAGCAGACGTTATGTACGTTTTTCGGCCATACTGTTTATAAAAATCTTCTGAAACATGTCGAGCATCAACATGAAATTGCTTGCAAGCTACAACAGCAGCAGATTTTACTGGATCAGGCACATTCACTTTTCCCATATAATGATGAGCTACCATAGTCAAAGCGTCTTCAGGCCAGCTATCGTACCAATCTATGGTACAGCAGTTTACCAGTGACGGGTAAAGTCTTAATCGAGTCCGGAAAGCATTGCCAATCGGACTAAAACATAACACACAATGTAATTTAGTTTTGCATCTTGCAACAAAAAAGGCCATAATCTGCAGGGGACTAATGTCCAAGTTTCGATTCCCCCCTTGAGCTGCTAGTCGTACTAGCTCAAGTATTTCTTGTTTTTCATCAATACCATACAGGTTAGGCACTTCACCTGAATTTAGCAGACTGTCTAAGTTTTGTATGAAGACTTCTTCAGTTATTTGACTGTCAGTAAACAAAAATGTCGTTTCTTTATTGAGACCTCCTGATTCACGAAGGACTAGCTTTATGTCTCCATGCCAATCTTTAACGTTGTACGATTTAGTAATCTCTGGTTGGTAAACGTTTTGACCTAATATTGTACAAGCTAAGCGTGTTAATGACTGACGACCTGAACCGCCAACCCCTACTAATAAAGCATTTCCTGAAGGCATCGACAATAGGCGACAGATTCTTGACAGATGTTCTAATGCATAATCAAACAAAACTATATCCATTTTTGCTTTGTGCATAGAATTATACTCGTTTAACATAGCCACCGCAACATTCAGAAAAGCTTCTTTTGAAGATAGCTCATCGTAACGCCGTTCTCCTTCCACACTATCCGTGTCTAAATAACAACCAAACATCATAGCTTTGATGTTTTCTTGTGTTACTTCATTTTCTTCATTTGCGTATGTATCCAGTACTGTTTCAAATACATCTTTCATGCAGTCATGAGTAGTGTTTTTCAGAACTTCATAAAACCAAGAACGGTCAGCTTCGTCTACGAGTCTATCGTAAAATACGCGCATAATTTCATGCACCCAAAGTCTCGTAAATGTCTTTTTGCTTTCAGCTGATTCTTTTCTTAATAATGTACAACCTTGTATGACTCTTGAAAAGTCTCGAAGGTTGAAGATGTAATGTGATTTGGCAGGAGTTGGACGCAATCCATCAGTAGCTTTATCATATATATCCATTGTAGCTGCTATTATATTAACAATTACTGGTTGAGTGTCTTGACCGAAACCATTTTTTCTCCAACCAAGTTGCAAAAGAGTAGTAAAAATTTTGGACATACTTTCCTTAGAAAATTCGTTGATCGAATAAATATTGAAATGACGCAGCATTCTGGGGTATATTAATTGCCTGCTACCTCCAACGGGTCCGATAGCTCCATAGAAAAATGTATCCAATAGATAAAGTTTTTTCGTGGTCTTTAAGTTATACCAATGTTTTTGATCAAAGAAAAGTCTAAGTAATTCTATAGCCGCCTGTGCGCCGTACTCTTCTTTCGTTGGCATATTCATGTCATCTATAAATATAATAGCTTTCTTACCTTTCGTGGGACCATATATATTATTTCGTCTTTTCACTAACTTGGATATAACTAATTCTTGCGTTTGGTTAGCTGTAGTCGTTGTGGTAAACGTTATAAAACCTGGGGTATATTTATCCATGTCAATTCTGTTCATCAAATAATTTTGGACGTAAAAACTTTTGCCAGTGCCAGTTGGCCCAATCAACAATAACGGCTGGAAAAACTTTGTATGCAAGTTTAGTAAAAACATGTATTTTTCAGTTTCGAGTGTAGGTACAACAGTTTGCAAAAGATTGATTTGCTCTTTAACTTGAGAGGTCTTAACCGCTTCGGACCAAGTCTTCCAGCAACCTTTTCCCTTATACAAGTAATAATGGTCAATCAGCATGCCCTCAGGAGGAATAGATACATCTAATCGATCTAATTGAGTTGGTATTCCCTTTTCACCTTTAAAATATTCCTTCACAAGGTCATCAAATTTTTCTCGGGAATCACTATTCAATATTCCACCTACACCCCATACTAACCCAGTGATGAAAGAAGCTTGGAGCCAACATCTTGTATGTTTTGTATCTTCTTCGCCCTCGATGGCATTGTTCATTAACATTTCAACCAGACGAAGTGTGTTCATTAATAGATTTACCTCTCCTGCTGTAACTAACTGGTTACAGTTCTTACGAATGAAATAGATCAGAGGTTCAAAAAGCCATTCGCACATGTCGTAAATAAATTGTTCATTATCTTCAAGCCAATAAGGATTAAGTGTTTTTATCCAGGATTTATAAAACGGACGGAAACCGAGCGTCACCGACTCCATATAAATCATGCCACACCTGGATACTGTAGCCGGTGATGCTTGAGCAAGATCCATCACTTCAAATATCATTGACATGACATGTGTCATAGCCATCACTTCCCCGGACGTCAAACAAAGTTTTTTATTATCGTCTAAAACAGTGTTCATGTTCTCAATCCATACAGCATCCACTGGGCCGTCAAAAACAATCCATTTTCTGGTTGGAGTGTCTTCTGAAGCAAAATCTCTAAATATAGTGGCGACAATACCATCTGTCCATTCATACGAAATTGGATCAAATGCTCCGTAAAGCTGTCCCATTGTAACAGCCTTTGGATTCAATACTTTATAGGTGCATGCGCATCCTCCCGGTTGGTTCCTTTCATGCATCAAAGTAAGTGATTCGGAAAGAATTTTCAGAGTCATTGACTTTCCGGAAAAAGGATCTCCGACTAACATGAATCCGTGTCTAACAATCATCATTTCGTACGTCTGAATAACTTTTACCAAAAAGCAATCCTCTGGTTGGAGATTATTTACTTCACAAGTGTTTTTACAAGCTTTTAGAAAATAATCGTAGTCTAGTTTCGGTAAAGTTATGTCTGGAAATAGGTCTAATATTATACCTTTAAACAGTGGAACATCAAATGATAAGAACTTCGGTAAATTCACGTCTGTGATTGACCTTAGTAGTAAAACGCTTTCTTTTTCATTGGGAAAGCTCCGCTTCAATTTTCCCGCTGCAGATAAAACTGTTTTTACGGCTCTCATTCCATAATCATAATGGTTTTGGGAAGATAATTGTTCAGAGCAAAGTTTATACGTTGTAACTATCTTTATCGATAAATTACGTGCGTCTATGAACCCGAATGAATAAAGAGATATTTCCCCTATCATCGCATAATCTGGGACCATCATGGCTACAGTTCTAAATAGAACCTTTAGATTGTCTGGCAACTCAGATCTTCCAGCGTACCCCGGATTCATAGTTATGCAAACATAACAAGCTGGATTTAAAATCAATGATGTTCCTTCAAACACAAAAGTTTCTACATTTGCTCTAATTGCTTGTATGATACATAAAATTTGTTGAGCTATTACGGATAATACTTCCACTTCAATACGATTAAATTCATCGAAGCATGCCCACGCACCACACGAGGCCAGACCTTTGAAAAACTTCCCCATAGCTTTGTAATCTAGGCCGTCAGAACAATTGAACACTACGCATTGAACCGCTAGGGCCTTAGCCAAATCTTTAGTCGTTTCTGTTTTCCCGGTACCTGCAGGTCCTTCTGGGGCCCCGTTTAAATGAAGATAATAAGCTCCGATCAGAGTACGGTAGCATCTGTCTGTTAAAGGAGTTATTACTAGTCTATCAGAATTCCCCAAATATTCGTAAGCATAATTAACTACTGCATTAATAATCTTGACGAATACTCTTTCTTGTTCCCAATAGTAACGCAACTGCGCTAACCATTGAAAATCAGTCACTTCCGTTACATTTTTCGAAATTAGCTCATTAATGACATCTTTGGCGTGCACATCTATAACTATAAGTGCTTTTATAGTAATACTGTTCAGCTTCGTTAAGTCACTCCGGCGAATGATAGCAACCGTCTCGTTAAGTTGATTTGTCAAGCGTTCGTGAAATGCCTCCAGCACACTTAATTTGTGAGTGTCAAGGGCTTCGTGAACATCTACAGCCCAGTAAATCTGTGATATAGATAATACGACCATTCCTTCCCATGATAAAATCCATTCGGTACGTCCTACATTTGGATATTCGTCATACGACAGTTCAGTTTCCATTTTAATGGCTTTAACCATTTGTTGTTCTACTTGAACGAGCCATTTTTCTACTGATCCGCTTGTAGCTTGCACATCAATAGTTTCAAGAAACTCAACTTGTTCTCCTTCCATTGATATCATAGAAGTAATATTATAATCTGGGTCGAAAACTAAACGGTTGATCCCTTCAAAGCATTTTTTCAAATGAGGTTGTACTTTGAGCGGATTTTTAGTTTCAGATAATATTTCCAACATTTCATCATTCGACAAAAAGAAGAATCTTGGAAAGTAAAGCCTCTTTTTTTCTAAGTAATTATTAACCCCATCATTGATTCTCTCTAAAAGTCCAGACGCAATTCTAAATACTTCTAATACTCCAAGTGCTCCAGTGATTTCAGCGACGTGTGGATCAGTGGCAACCATGTTCATGTATCGAAGGTAGATAGTGTTAACTTCAGCAAACATAAATCCTTCTTCGGGCATTTGTGCCACAATATCCTTCGAAGAAAAAATGGGTAGCAAGTATAACCATTGACTTTGAACTTTTCCCCATTCCTCTATAGTTGCATTCATCCTTATTATTTTGTCGTACCACTGTAGTACTCGAGTTGCAAATGGTTTTACAAAAGCAGAACCACGCATACCTATTGTTTTTACAATATGCTCGTCTAGAATACATTGGATATCATCTAATCCAGACAATATATTTTTACCAGTATCTTTATACGGACTAGTTTGGAAACATACATCGTCCCATTCAGCTATCATTTTATTAAGATTAGTTACCAATGCCAATTCTTTTGTTGCAGCTATGCTTATTATTTCGTATTGGTCAATGTCATCCCAGAGATTAAAATTAATTATTTTTCGTAAGGTAGTGCCAGCATTAGGGGTCAAATCGAATTTAGCAATTGTAGACATTTCATCCCAGTGTCTTTGCATCAAAGCTTTGTTGCACATAATATGCGCCATTTGTACATTTGGTCGCCATTCTTTAATTTCAGCAATTGCTTGGGCACATAGTTTTATAGGAGCGGGGTTATTATTTACATCTGGATCATCTACTAAACCTTGAAATCGTCTTTCATTACCCTCTGTGATCTGTTGTTTAATTTTATTTCGGTACTCCTTTGACAATTTTAAAAATTCTTTGTAATAAAAGTCGTGATCCCGTTCGATCGCGTGATGATCTAAATATTCGAATGTCCCGTCCATCCAAGTATAGTAGCTACGTTTCCATCTATGAACTAGATGAACTAAACTATAAAATGGTAATATATAATCTTTCAGTTCTTCCAAATCGGCAAATGTGGTGATTGGGAACTTGAACGTTTTTTCCTCGTTGTTTATCCATGCTACTACTTTGTCATAGTCTCCCAAGCGATAAGCAAACTTGCGTAAGTGTTCAAGATATTCTAACGTGTGATTGACATCGTCCATGTTGTCAAGTAGTTCTAAATAAGGAATCATTTTCAAGACTTCATCATTGAGGTAAGTTATTTTATTCATTAGATTATCTTCCATTTCCATTTTTGTTGTTTCAAACGCCGTTGCGTTTTGCTCGAATATCGGTTTGATATCATTTAACCAGTTTACACATCGGGTATTCGATTCTACATGTTCCGCTGTAAGATAAGTCATTTCCAACAGGTTCGAAACAATGCTTATTTGTCTGGATATTCTTTCTTTTAGCGCTTCCACTAATACCGTTTTAGCATGTGTAATATAGATTCCTTGTTCTGTTAACTCCGCAGCATTTTCGGGGTGTTTTAGTGCTTTAGCTTTAATTATTTCGAATTCATTACAAATGCTTCGATTTTCATCAATGTGTGCTTTTACTATTCCCGCTATAATATCGTTAATAAACTCCAACGCCTTGTTTTTTAAACCAGTCACCATTTTTAATTGACTGACAACTGTGCAATTAAAATAAGCATTTTCAACAACTGCTGTTATATCAGAATCAACACTTTGGAAATACAGTATCTTATCTCGGAATACTTCAAATTCTTCGGCATCTTCTACAAATTGTATAAGTTCTGATTTTGCTGTAGGCCCATATAGCATGCTGTATTCTACACGAAGTTTTTCTAAATACCCAATAAGGGGGTTAAATACGACGTCTAGATGTTTTTGCAGCCTCATATGTCCATCCTTACTTAACCATTCATTATATTGCACCGGCAGAGCATCAAAATCATACGCTAAATCAAGGTATTGTTCTATTGGCATTAATTTTTGCGCAATGGATGATATTGCGGTTACTATATCGTGGTACGTTTTAATAACGGTCTCCAAAGATTCCTCATAAACAAATTCACCGTTGAAATCCAAAACTAAGCTTATTATGGGGATGGAATCTTTATCTTTTACTGCATCAATAATCGTTTCAATGGATCTTCGCATTAGCTCTTGAATTTGCATAGATATCATTTTGGTTGCACACCGAACGAACTGTGGAACCCTTTTAGGGTGCATACCTTTTAAACATCTTGGATTTTTTAGCCACTGAACGAGTATAGCGTACCAAGTACTGGACACTAGATGGTCTGCGCGTCGGATCTCTTCCATAATCTTTGTACGAAATGCAACCAAATCTATAGGTCCTTTTGCTCGGTACTTAGCTAAATTAATAATCGCCGCCGGAAAGGTTTTCTCAGATGATTCAAGAACAAGTCTTATAAAAGGATGCATTATTAAGGCGCCGTTTTCTAATTTTTTTCGGTATTTAATCATTTTCCAGTAGTTTTCCGTAATTCCCTTGAATTTGAAAAATGGTTCTTTATATCTATTACGTGGAATTCCTGGTACATCTCTGATGATGGTTTTGACAGCTAAATCGTGGAGATGAAGGTTCCATTCGTCTTTGCTTTCATTGAGGAGTTCTTCGGTGAGAGTAGGAAAGGCGTTGCGCAGTTTGGAAGGGACGAGGGCGGTGATTTTTTTCTCCCAGGCTTTGAGCATGGGTGGAGTTTGGACATTTTCGGCGCTCTTCTTCAAGGTGGCGATGAGCTGGTCTTGCAAGGCTTGGTCATGATCGATCAGCCGCGCCAGAGGCGGTGGCGGGCGAGCGATCTTAATTTTAGTCTTCGATGCACTTTCCTCTAGAGCTTGACGAAAAAATGCTCTTTTTTCCTGTAAGCGACCATATGATAGTTATGATAAAAGTAAGCTTACCTGTTGCCTAATTATGAACGTTAACATGCAGGATAAAATCAGGACCCAGATTACTTTTTAGAGGTATTGACCTAGTTTAGCTTGAAACTAAGAACAAATCAAATTATTTTTTATGAAATATTTTTGATTTGCTTTGATTTTTAAGTAGTAATACTACTATATAAATTAAAAGTTGAAATAGATAACATGGCCGTAGTTATGCAGAAAACGACCAACTCAATTTTTTGTCAATGCAGAAAGCGACCAAATCAACTGAGTTATAGTGTAAGTTACTTTGACAAAAATAAAAAGTTGGTCGCTTTCTGCATAACTATGGTCACATATACTTAAGAAAAAACGACGAGGACCTCCGGTGTTCGAGACGGGATTCGAACCCGCATCTCCAGCTATCGCGGCTGACGCCTTAACCAATTTGGAAACCCGTACACAGCGGACCACGTCGAAATTGATCAAGTATATGTGATCTTGTTTATTTTAAACGGTTTTAGGCACCGTTTTACCAGCTCTAAGGTGAAACACTATGTGTTTGCACCCGGTGTCCGGAGGTCCTCGTCGTTTTTTCTTAAGTATATGTTATCTATTTCAACTTCTAGTTTAGCTTGTTAGAAAAGTATTTTTATTGTTTTATTTATAACCAGCTTTTCCTCACGACTTCGTCAGCCAACCATGCCCGTCTTCAAAGTATGAAAATTATTCTATGTCGTTTCTCGTAGCTCAAACTCTCTATACCAAATTTCATCCATTGATTCAGCGGTTTAAGCGTGAAGAAGAACAGACAGACAGATACTTATTTACTACTTACTTTCGCATTTATAATATTAGTATGGATTATAAATATTTACTTACCTTATCTCTTTTATATGGTGGCGTTGGTGTAAAAGGCAAATTTTCCATAACTCGAGTATTTGGGATCGGCGGCATTTTCGGTATTCGACAACCATTTTTCGTCTGTAATAGTTTTCTGAATTCGTACTCCTCCATTTTACTATTACACTAGGTCCATGCGCATTTGAAACTTTATATAAAATAGTTAATACTAAACCATAATGGTAAATAAATGTACTAATTCTCTTCAAAAATAATGTTCTTGAGTTATATTGTCAAGTTGTTTTGACTGCGATTGACCGAGTAAACTTCACTATGGCAACGTCTGAGCCACAGTTGTTTTGTTAATACCTAATTGGTCACACGGCGATGCTCGTTGTTATTTTGTTGTACAGTATAGTAGATATTGGTTTCAGTCGTTGTACGTTTAGAACCTTGTCATTGTATAATAATACCTATAGATTAAGTATCTACTGCATCAAAGCCATTTAAGATGTATGAAACTTTGAAATATCTCAAATATAATTTCAAATATATAATAAGTGATAGAATTAATTATTTAGACAAGCGCGGTACTTAGTTTGTGCTGAGGCTACTGGGCTGAGCGATATTAGGTATTGCATGACCAATTTTTAATACGTTATTTATATAATTAGGTACCTATCAGCGGCGGCGCTTCCACGCGCAGTCCACTTTTTCCTTCGTATAACTCGCAACTGGCTTGCAATACCAATACTGCTTGTATGGCGTACCTACTTATGAATTTCGGAGTTATCCATACAAACACTAGTATGCTCATACCGACCGATAAGCGACTTCAATGATTCGTCTGTGTTTCAATTATTTATATCCACTGTTCAACGTGTTTACTCTAGGTACCACACTACAGCACGGCACCGGCAGCGTCGGATAAATTTTTAACACAGCTTGGGTTGGGATTCCCTTATGCATGTGATGTTTCTACAGTAAATGATAGGATAGGAAGCCTAGTAGGTATCTACAGCAAAATAAATGTGCGAGGAGTACATATATTATAGTAATAATATTTTTAGGGCCATCATCGAAAGCGGTCCTGCAAGCAAAAAGCCTGAAGGCGTGAAGAAGTTGATCTTCTGCTCGGGCAAAGTCGCCGTCACCATTGACGAGCTGCGCAAGGAGAAGAAGATGGAAGACCAGATTGCCATCTGCCGTATTGAGCAGCTGTATCCGTTCCCCTACGATATTGTGTTAAAGGTAAAACAACTACCAACCGTACAAACACGCATATTTAATTTACCAACTACCGAAGTTCGAACATCTTTTGGCAAATGTTTTGGTAATTGCATCATACACATCACAGCAAACTTAAAGACTGTACCATCACAGAAGCAAAAAATCTCTTATATAATTTTCTAAATTCTCTTAATTACGCAGAAACAGAACATATTTTAGACAAAGTCTTATAAAATGTTATGAAACAAATGTGCATTTAAGTAGTTTTCTTTATACACGTGTACTTGAATTGTGTACCTAGAACTTATTTCTTAATTATTTGAATCTAGTTTACCGCGATACAGGCGAAGCCTAGTTCGGAGACTCCTACCACATCTTACTATTTTGAGAATAAACTTATTAATTGCCTATTCCATTACCCTAGGAGTACTGTCGCTACCAGAAGGCCCGAATCTGTTTCTGTCAAGAGGAACACAAGAATCAAGGTCCGTGGATATTCGTCAAGCCACGATTGGAGAATCTTCTGGATCAGAAAGTGGAGTTAGTATCCTTACATACCCATCTTTGCCTTGCATTGCCTGTTCAAATAGATATATTTACTATCAGTTAGGTAGTCGAACTCTGAAATAGTCATTATAGTCATTATCATATCAAGGAATTACTCATAATACCTTCTTCAAATTCAAATTCATTGACTCTCGGTAACCTAAATAAACTCAGCTTGTTCCTTGTTCCTTCATAATCATATCAATTATGTTTTGCACGCATTTAGAAAATAGGTACTAACTTACTTAATTTCTCAGGACTTTTTTCTACGTGAACCGAATTCGATACCTCTTTTCAATTTAAAGCTAGTGGTCATATTTGAATTTGACCGGTATAGTTGGAGGATATATCATTAATATTTTTTACCTTAGTATATACAGTAATTTCCTGTTGTCAGGATTATTTCCCGGCCATCGAGTGCTGCGTCAGCGACCGGCATAAAGTGGATACATGCGAAGGAATTAAAGGAACTGAAGGAGAAAATTATAGCGTAACAAGAATTCATGTATGTGCAAAGTTTATGTTGAACATTTTCGTTAATAAATTTATACAGTTGTTGTCTTTAATGATTATTGCATTATTTTTTCTCTACAAATCATCCATATAAAAATAGTCATACCTAAGGAAGCGGTGACCATATTATAATGGATGGGCACCTATCATTAATCATTATCTTCGTCTCTTCGTTTGTTCAGCATATAATAGGCTATTAAATTAACTTATTAAAACAGCATTTAATATTGAAATTTTGAAATAGCAATCATTGAAAATGAGATTTTATTGGTCAACATATATAAATAAATAAAATAAAAATGAAATCTTTTTCATTAGATCACCAATTCAGCCGGAAGACGTCCATTGCTGAACGTAACCTTACCCCAAATACGACTTATATTGTCGGTGAAGGATTCGCCATAGTCGCCACGCTTGGCAGGCGGGTTGGCGGCACCTTTTTACTGCGTCATTAATGTATATTCTAGACGGAAACGTCACAGTCTACATATGCATCTGTAGATTCTATTGTGTTTTAAACTATGGCTTAAACATCCTAGCCTTGACGTTGACAACTCAAAATACTCAAATGGAAGCGCGGGAAACGTGATACGCGGCGGTCGAGGTTTTGGTTTCTCGTAACTTTAAATTCAATGTTTATATTATAGATCAGGATATTGGTCATTTGTATATACTTTATTTTATAGTTTGTAAATATTATTGTGTTTGTATATAAGTAGATAGTGAAAATTCATCATATTTGGTAAGTTTTAGGATTAAGTCTCTTTGATGGGGGACGAACCCCCCGACCCTGGAGGTGGTAACCTCCAGGTCGGTATGAACGTAGTAGTCGAAATAGAATCGAATAATTCGAATATGGATACGGATACTTCTGTATGTAGCAGGAGTGACCGTAAAAGGACTAAAGCTTACGCCCGATGCAAGCATTGCAATAAAAAACGAAAAAAAAATAGCGGCGGAGAGTTAAGTTGTGATTGCCAGACTAATAGTTTAAAGGAAAGTCTTAAACAAAATAACATGAACACACAAACAAAAACAAATTCCTCTGACAATACACATTTAAATAACAATAAAAATGATAGCAGTTCTAATGATACAAATGCAAAGGTTAGTAGGAATTTGTTTTCATCTACCGATATTGCACCTTTCACAGTACACGTCCAACTTAAACAGTATGAACCAAACTCGTCTCTGCACCCGGTGTCATTTGGTAAATTTCTAGAAAAAAAAGGCTTCAGAAATATTATAAATGGAAGTGTAAAACGCATAGGCAGGACTAGAATAACCATGGGTTTTTCATCCCACATAGATGCAAATTTATTTATTACGGATCCATGTCTTGAACGAGAAAATCTTACAGCATTTATACCGTCATTTACAGTAACACGTATAGGTTTAGTTCGTGGAATCCCAACGCAATGGTCAGATGAAGATATTATAATGAATGTTTCGGTACCCATTGGTTGTGGGAAAGTTATCAAAGTACGACGATTGAACCACAGAGTCGTTCTAAATGGCTCAGTTTCATGGCAACCATCTGAAACAGTAGTACTAACTTTTGATGGCCAAGTTTTACCAAAACGAATTTTTGCATGTTACAACTCACTTCCTGTAGACTTATATATCTTCCCCTCTATACAATGTTTTTCTTGCTGCAAGTTTGGTCACACTAAGAACAGTTGTAGATCAAAACCCAAATGTTTTAAATGTGGGCATATGCACATTGGACATACATGCTCCGTGGAAGAGGATGATGCCATTTGTTGTTTATGCAATGGTTTCCATTTCGCCACAAATAGGTCATGCCCAGAACACAAGAGGCAAAAAGATATTAAAATTACGATGGCAAAGAACTGTATCTCATATGCTGAAGCGATTAAATTGCACCCAGCAGTTACAAAATCATTTGCAGATGTTGCTAGGTCACAACAAATGACACAGGCAGAATCACCTCATAGGACTCAAAATTTAGTTTCAGGTTCAATTAATCTCCCGCAAAATACTAGCAGTAAAAGAACTACATTTTTGAAACCTCGCCCTGCTGTTATTAAAACCGTCAAAGGTTACGACAAGGTAGCACATCATGCACTTATTAGTGAATACTCCATACCATCCCCTTCAAATGGCTGTGCTTTACCGCAAGAACCTAATAAGGAAAAAGAACAGTCTCTGGCCGACACTATACAGTTTTTAATTGATAGTTTATCCGATTTATCTAAGTCCAATGTTAATTTACCGTCCCACGTCGCCCCTATGCTTAATACTCTTGCACAAACAATAAATAATGGACCATATTCTCCAATGGAATTGCAGAAGTTTGACCAATAAAAAACATGATTTAGTTTATTTATTAAATAAATTTAATCCTTTTGTTTTCGCCCTATCTGAGACATGGCTCAGACCTGGGGCCCTTTTTAGAGCCACAGGCTATTCATGCCTCAGAGAGGACCGTACTGAACGCGGGGGCGGGGTGGCCCTGCTAATCAGAAACTCTATTCAGTTTTCATCTTTCCACCTTCCATCTCACAGTGATGATTTTTCAATTGTTGCTGCCATTGTAAATAGCATCTGTATTGTCTCTGTATATATTCCACATCCATCATCATCTATTTTTCATGAGCTTGAACAAATTATTTCTTCTCTTCCGTCGCCTATGTTGATTTTAGGAGATTTTAACTCCCATCATCAGTTTTGGGGTAGTTCTGTATCTAATTATCATGGAGACTGTGTGTTGAAAATCATAGATGATAACAATCTATGTCTGTTAAACACTGGTAGTCCAACTCGCCGAACAGCACCTTCAGAATCAATAAGCGCTATTGATTTATCAATCTCTTCCGTGGAACTTGCATCTTCTCTCACCTGGTATGCTCTAGACTCAACATTTGGTAGTGATCATTTCCCCATTGTAATCTCATTTCCTTCTCATGCTCCACCTCCACCTAAACCTAGACCTAGATTAAAGTATAATTTGTGTAATCCTGATTGAAAGCTTTTTAAAAACAATATAGATGAGAAACTGGTAGATTTACCTAGTTTCAATGACTCTGATTTAGTCAGTTGCTCTGTTGCTTTAGCTCGAGTGATAATAGAGGCAGCAGATGAAGTATTTCCTCTTAAAAATAGTGCGACAGGCAAAATTCCCTCCCCTCCTTGGTGGGATAATGATTGCTCCGTAGCAATTAGAGAACGTAAGGCGGCTGAAAGACAATACTGTCGCTCAATGACAAATGAAAATCTCGAGTATTATATGCAAATTGCCCGTAATACAAAAAAACTGTTACGCAAGAAAAAATACGACGGGTGGAAACATTTTTGCGAATCTCTTAATCCAAATGTGAAACCCTCCATAGTATGGAATAATATTAAAAGATTCAAACATGCTTTCAATGAGCCTTCTAGACACAAATTGCCTCCTGATCTTGCTCAACAATTTATGGATAAATTAGCACCTGCCTCAGTCCCTGAAGAGTATGTCTTCCAGCCCCTTACCTTTTCATACGTTCCTTCAAGCTCTGCTACTCTTAATGGTCCTTTCAAAATAGAGGAACTTAAAGGTGTGTTAAGCAATTTAAAAGATACAGCACCTGGTGAAGATGGGGTCCCCTATTCATTTCTAGCAAATGCAAGTGATGGCATACTCATTTATTATCTGCACCTAATTAATTCTGTCATACAGTCAGGTATAGTTCCAGATTCATGGAGATCTCAAATAGTTATTCCGATATTAAAAACTTAAAAATCGGTATCTGATGTTTCCTCTTATCGTCCAATTGCCCTTTCCTCTGTATTTGCAAAAATAGCTGAACATTTAATTAAAAATAGATTAGAATATTTCGTTGAAAAAAATCATTTACTCTCCCATACCCAATTTGGTTTTCGTAAAGGCAGATCAACTTATGATGGTTTAGCAATATTTGTTTCTGATATTCGTTTGGCATTTTCTAGAAATGAGTCTGTAGTAGCGGCCTTTCTGGATATTAGTGCTGCCTACGATAATGTTTTAATTTCTGTTTTATATGAGAAAATGCATAGGTTGGGTATACCAACAATGCTAACTAACTTTGTTATAAATCTGCTGTCTCACAGATCTATTAGTCTTTTTGTGGATGATACAAATAAAATTTCCCGTAATGTATGGAGGGGCCTCCCCCAAGGATCGGTACTCAGCCCATTATTATATAATATTTACACATTTGATTTAGATTCATCTCTAAATGGCCTAGTAAAAGTCCTGCAATATGCTGATGATTTGTTATTATACTCATCAAACGTTTCTGTTGAGCAGGCCAGTAGAGCCATCACCAGCTCTTTAAATTTATTAAAATTATGGTTAGATTCTAATGGTTTGGAACTCTCAGTGCCTAAAAGTGTAGTCGTCTTATTTACAAGAAAACTGTTTCCTCCTCCAATCACTGTGCAATTTGATAACTCTATCATTGCTGTTAAGCCACAAACCAAATTCCTGGGGGTTATTCTAGACACCAAATTATCAGGCCTTCCACATTGTGATTACATTGTATCTAAATGTGAGAAGAATATTAATATCCTTAGGTGTGTATCAGGAGTCTGGTGGGGTGCACATCCTTTTTGTTTAAAACTGATGTATAACGCCTTAATAAGGAGTGTTTTGGATTATGGAACTTTTTTGCTAGAACCAGGAAGCGCTGCTGGCTTCAAAAAGTTGAATAATATACAGTCTAAAGCCCTCCGAATAATTTGTGGAGCCATGAAATCTAGCCCAATCAACGCTATGCAAGTTGAGTGTGTTGAACCTCCACTCCCTTTACGACGTCAATTCCTCTGTGACAGATATTTATTACGTTGCTCACAATTTTCTAATCATCCTCTATGGAATATCTTATCTGATCTTTTGGTACAAATAACTACTTCCAACTATTGGACACACAAGAGTCCTCCTTGTATAATAAACAGCTTTCAAAAGGTAAAATCTATATCAGCTCCTACAATTAGTTCTTCAACACTTCCAGTCTTCCAGCATGAATATGAATCCTTAATACTTGTCCCTTCCATTCTCCTTGATATAGGTATTTCAAAGAATGACGTAGAACATAATCAACTATTTCTGAGTTTCCTTAATACAGTTGGCCAGGGTGCTCATCACTTGTATACAGATGCATCTAAGACATCAGTCAATGGATGTGTCGGCATTGGAGTTCTTCATATTCAATCTAATATCTATCAAAAAATAAAGTTGCCTCCGGAATCCTCTGTATACAGCGGCGAGTGCTTTGGAATTCTGAAAGCAATAGAATTCATTATTATTATGCGTCTTAAAAGTACAATAATTTTCTCTGATTCTCTTAGTTCATTACAAGCAATAGCTAAATTCCCTTTCAAATCTAAATCACATAATTCAATTATCTATCAAATCCGCAGCCTATTATTAAAATGCTACACAAAAGGATATTCTGTTTCAATTGCCTGGATTCCTGGTCATAGAGGGATTAAGGGCAACGAAAAATATGTGGATGAGATAGCTCGAGATGCTGTTATTTGTGGGGATATGTTTCCATATAAAAATATTACTGAAGACTTGTTAGCTTTACCAAGGTTATATCTTCGAAGGTCATGGAAGAAATTATGGGCGTCTGGTGCAGGGGCTGCGACTTTACACTATCGGCGCATACAATCATCGATTCCAGTCAAACCATGGTTTGCTAAAATTTCATTATCCAAACCGGCAACCAGTATGATTATACGTATGAGCTTAGGTCACGCATGTACACCGGAACAATTGGCGCTTCAACATCGCGTGCCCAGCTCTGGATCGGTACCGCGAACATCGAAGTTCGTATATTTCGAGCATTTTTCTCTTTTACTCCAATTAAGGTGTAATGAGAGTGACAGAGACAATCGTCCGAAATTTACGAATATCGTTGTTCGCGGTAGCGCCGCTGCATGCGATTGTGGAGCTGATCCCGCAGATCTTAACCACATATTTTTCGCATGTTATTGTAACCTCTATGATCGCTCTGTGTTATTTAGTCAGCTGTCACTCCTTAAAGTTCCGTTTCCCACGTCTATTTCATCGCTCCTACATATTTATGACTTATCTATATCCACATCTATATATAAAGTATTATATTCATACCTTTCTCATAATAACATTAAACTATAAAATGTACCTTTCCTGATCTAATCCTTTTCCAAAATTCCTTCTTATCCGATCCGATTATTGACATATTAATTCCGTTTCCCCACTTTACTCGTTTGGCTGAATGCGCCAGAAGCGCGATGCCATAAAAAAAAAAAAAAAAAATACTCAAATTCAAAATGACATGTTTACTTGCAATTTGCTAGACTGAGAAAAATTTGAAAACAAAACTGTAGATAAACAGTTTAATTGTTTAATATTATATTAAACATGTCGTACTTTGAATTCTTTACTAAGAACATTAGGCAACCCACTGAAACAAAAAGCTCTGCGATCGCACAAGATGGAGGCAAACCGTAAGTTTCATGTTTTATACTTTATTTCTCGTTTGATATCAGTATAATTTACTTAACTTTGTTTTCATATAGTGTTTGCAGACCAAATACCAATCACAGAAAACAAATTTGTAGAGAATTTAGCTCTGAAGCTTCTAAGGACGCTGAAACTATACAAGGCATTTGTCTCACAATGTGTCCTGAGGATGAAGTCCAAATGTAAGTTAATAAAACTTAATCTATTTCTATATTATTGCAATGCAATTTTTAACATTGTTTACTTATTTCAGGCGAGTAAATGCTAGAATGGTACATGTTTTGGAGGTTATAGATGGTAAGAATGTTCTAGTAAAGTGCTACAGCCGCTCAGCCGCGGACTCGACGGTAGCCGTGCCCAGGCTACTGCGGCCCTATCAGGTGCTCCGAGATACTGTACACTACCTATTACTGCAGTAAGTTGTCTACATTTCTATTATAAAGAAGAATAGATTTGATTGTTTTTTTTTTTTACCATTGAATAGGCTAAACTATGGAATGGATTTCATATAAAAGCTTTCAACTTATAAAAAATTGGGTAGTTATCATATATTTACAAAATTTTTGAATTCTCCATTAACACTTTTGTTAAGCATACTTGTCTAGAAGTTAATGGACCTAATAATGCAGCAAATGTGCGAAAGTTTATTTTGTATCAAAATATATTACAACCTATTTGAAAAACTTATTTAATAACTTTATGGAGGTCACATACTTAATTGTTTATTGAAAATAATTCCTTCCAGGCTAGCGCAGAAGGAACATACAAGTGCAGTGGTTATGTATGACTTTGTCAGTGACCGGCTTAGAGCTGTTCGGCAGGACATGACCGTGCAGAGACTCTCGGCAAAGGAATGCACAACCTTGTTGGAGCCCATGATACGCTTCCATGTTTACTTTGGATATAAGTAAGGTTTTGCACTTTATGTATGCATTAGTTTAGTGTAGATTTAAAATTCTTACTGTAACTTTTTGATTCACCTTTTTAAATGCCAAATCTTAACCAAAATGAAGTGTCAATTTAGCTTTAAATTTATTTAAATAGGTAAGAGAAAAAAGTTTCTTATAAGTGAAATCTTCACAATATCCAACCCATAAGCAAGTTTTTAACCTTGTAAACTACAAAATGGCTAATCCCATCCATGATTACCATTTAACGTTTTAAAAATCACAGATGGCACTAGCTGGCACTAATTTGGTCAAAGTAAGTGTGCTTAAGTAACTTAAAGTTAGGCAAGTCAACAATTACAGCTAAAAATGAACCTTGGATCTATAAGATCCAGTTTTGCGAATTATACGAAAAAGCAGTGGTAGTCAAAATTTAAAAATACCAAATTGTATAATTATTCTTCTATTTTTCTTTCAGGCTTTGTGAATATCCAATCAAAGCATATGATCCAGTGTTAAACAAGAAATTACTTCTAGAATGTTTAAAGTGGTTCCTAAGCTGCAGTGATTCCATGGACCAAACTCCAGAAGACTTAAATACTGAGATGGCTGACTTAAAAATAAACCTTAATGGTATTAGCAAAAAGGATAAATTTGAGAATAAACTAAAATGCGACAGGGAATTAGTTGAAAGTTTGTACATATTGTGCAATCTGGATGATGTACATCCAATTTATAGATATTTAAATTTGGAAAATCGTGTGAAAAGGTAAGCATAGTTGCAAGTACTTGTATTAGTTTTACATTTAACCTTGTAACGCCCACCATACTAAAATATTTGATAGTTAAAACCAACCTTACTATGCAGTGAATTGGGTTGAATTTTCTTTTGTACTAAAACTAATGAAACAAAAGAAATTCTACCCTATTTCCTTTTATAAAAGATTTCAACTCCATTGAAGGGGAGTGTACATTGTAATGCACACTGGGCGTCACGAGGTTAAAATAACTCTTTTTTTTTATCAAACACTCCTTAATACAAATTCTATTCCGTGATGAAAGTATCTGTGCCTCCTGGGACCTACTTCTTAAAAGCTTGTAACTTGTAATACAAGAAGAAATCCCTTCTAATAAAAGGTGTCAGTGCCTTCCCTTGCATTCCAAATTACAAGCTTGTAATTTGAGTTACATTATATTAATATTATTACTAGTAAATTATTCTGTAATTGATCCCTTATCTTCATACTAATATATTTATCACAAAATAATTTTATATATATTTATCATTCATACATTTCAGCCGTATGCAGTCCACTGCTGGACATAGGCCTCCCACAAATATGACTTTTATCATCTTGGGGGGTAGTTGCCATAGTCGCCACGCTTGGCAGGCGGGTTGGCGACCGCAGTAGCTAGTATTCGGTTTCGACGGACGCTGCTGCCCGTCCGTAGGATTTTTCCCTTTGTCGCCTCTTACGACACCCGCGGGAGGAAATGGCGTGGTGCTATTGTAGTCAGCCGGCATCACACGGCATTTATCATTAAGTAAAATATACTTTTCTTTCAGTCGTCCATCCATAAAGTCAGCTTACAAAATAGCCGCAGCTAACTGGAAAGGCAATTTCATTCAAGTGTGCAAGCAGCTTGATAACCTATGCCCACTGACTTACTGTGCCGTGTGTCTGTATCTTCCAGTATTACAAAGGTAAATCTTTCCATATGGGTTAGACTACGTTATTTTCTTTATCAGTTTGGCATTATCAGCCTAATTTTTAGCCGGAACTAAGGCTCATTCTCCTTCATAGTTAGATGATTAATCACTCTGAAGTGTATTTTGCGTACTTTATGTTACCAATCTGTTTAATTTTGACTCTGAGTATTACGCATTCTTTTGTTATTGTCATACTGAGGATATAGATAAAGTTACTTATGTATCGAAGAAGCTATTTGTTAGAATGAAAGATGGTAGATTGATATTAATTTCTTATTCTGATTTATAACTGCACCCTGACGTAAGCAAGACTAAGCCGCAACTGTCAAAGACATCGGCTTCCCTTCATTAACAGTAGGTAGTCGAATTTTTGACAATATCGTCAACATTATCCGAGTTATCACCAACTAAATCCTGTTATGATACTGGTTGAAACTATTCAACGCTTGATTCGACTATTAAATGTAACTTTCAGAAAAGCCCTGCAAGTGTTAAGCGCGGCATACAACAGTAAACAGTTGACCGTTCCGCTGAGCGCGGTCCGCCGCTGGCTGCGGTTCGGCAGCGACGCGGAGGCGGCGCGCGTCTGCGGCCACTACGGGCTGGCGGCCGCGCGCGGCGCCGTGCGGTTTGCTAAAGCTGATTTCAAGGATGTCGCTGCGGTATGTTGAGATATTTAACAATCATCTATTGTCCTATAATGTTGAAATGTACATGTTTTCTCAATAGATTGCTGAACTGATTGTTTTTACTAATTGTTTTCAGCCCAACCCAACAAGATTGCTGCTTTCGGATCAGAAGATGAATCTCTCGCACAATCACGTGTTCACGTATGTCTGTAAAGAGTACAGTTACGGTGCTTAAGAAGCTAACAATTCCTAGTTTTATAAGAAGGTGCTGATACAGTGTGTTCCTACCCATTGGACAAACTCTCTAAATTCACGTAGGCTTACTTCGCAGGAATAGTCGACAGTTCATATTTTTATGAGAACAAAATATTTAAAAAAAATGTTCGTACAAAAACAAACTAACTCTATAATCTTTTGACAATAGCATACAGCGTGACACATCAGTCTCGTGTTAATTTTCGGAAATAAATAATCGCATTTGTCAATGAAACTTTTTAGTGTCAAAAATAAAAAAGATATTAAAAAAGGTCGAAGGTTTCATAGTATTTTATGAGGATGTATTACCTTGAGGAGCTATTTACACGAACAAAGTAAAAAGCAGCTCCAAAGTGAAAAATAAAAACGTAATTTCTTCGTAACCGTTATGTACGTTTCGGTTTACTTCTATGGCTAGGGACACACTGTAATTTTTATTTTTTTTATACGTTTTTATATCAGGGAATTTCAGAAAAATTTAGGTATAGTCAGCAGCAAAAGTTACTAAGCGAGGTGCTCAAAATAAGCGGATTTATTTTAAGAAAATTAGAGTGTGTCAAGATCATTCTGAACATCTGGCCCGCTTAGCAACTAATGCTGCTGACTGTACTCAATTAGCCTGACAAATAAAAAGTCAATTATGTCAGTTTTGTGACAATAATGAAGCTTGAAATCTATATAGAAATATATTTATTTTTTTTGCGTTGTAATATTACTTATCTATTATTAAAAATCACCAAATCTAAGTTTAAAATGTTAATGCTTAATTAGTAATTATCGTTACAAAACTGATATAACTTTTTACTTGTCACACTAGTTGAGTACATATTATTTTTCTGAACACTCCCATCAGTGTAACTTACGTGTCAGAATAGCGGACGGGCTGCGAGATGTACCTGTGTACCCCAGTGTACCTTTTATTCAAATTAGTGTAAGTCTGCCTAAAGGCTTGGTCACATAGAGCGCGTTTTGTGGCGTGGCGCAGCGGGGTGCCACGCTGCCGTCCGAATGTGTGCCTTATTTCGTTACATTAGCCATAGGTACCGCTGTCACGCCCCGCTGCGCCACGCTCTCAAAACGCGCCTATCTGCTCAAGCCTTAAATTTGATGATTATGTTTTTCGCCAATATGGCACATATTTTATATAATCATGTCAATTCTATTGCTGGGGCAGTAGACAGGATGCTATTCGATTGTAGAAACGCAATGGAAACGAAAAATAATGTATGGCAAATTCGATACGTGACTAGTCGTTCGATCTGTCATCAATATACTTTATTTTTCTTTAGATTATGTATTTAAAAACGATTGGCATCTTGGCTGCGACCTCAGGTCGTAATTATAAATAATCTGTCGCCATCAGATATATCGGAGGTGTGGAGCTCGTCACAAACATCTGAACTTGAACTTTATCGCCTTGACAATCCGTTGTTCAGATATTTGTGATCACCTTCACAGCTCCGATATATCTGATGGCGACTGTACCAATCGTGATTTTTCTGATTGATATCAAAACAGTCATATTTTGAGTAAGAAGAGCATTTTACGAAATGATACCGTACAGTATGTGGTCGATATAATTGAGTCGTGCAATAGTCAGTCAGTCACATTCATATTGTTTGATCTAAAAGATCGCTACCCCACAAGTCAAGCAACGCAATGTAAAAAAGTGGACTTCACAAGCGTTTCAACCGCCAGTTCATTTGTGTTAAAATTTTGCTGATAGTTGGTAAAAATTGTTTTTATACATATGACAGAAAAGAGATTCACAGATAACTTATTCAAACAATCTCGTTTGGAGAAACATATGTACTTGTTAAAAGCTTGTCAAATCCACCCGAAATTAGAATGAATGTGACTGTTGCCTACTCTCCTAATGTACGACTCAATTGATATAATTTTAAGCCGTAAGCCTGAAAGAGAGTTGAAATAATTGATTAGAAGAAAATGTTAAGTTTATGTTGCCTAAGTTTTAATTAGTTATTCTATTTTTTTGCAATACTTATGAGATCTCAAGTGTTATTTTTTAATATTTTAATATGAATAAAACAAGATTTTATATAAAGGAATCCTTTATTATTTACATAAGAAAATTCACCTAATTATGAGACTAATTACAGTACAACAAAATGTATCAAATATCAAATGGTCACATGGCTCCCATGTAAGTGTGTTGTCCAGATAAACATGTCAAATTCAATATCTTTACAAGTCAGCATCGGATGTTCGAAGCGGTCAACTATACATGCACTAATCAAATTTTTTTGGCCGAGTGTACATTACTAAGTACACTCATGGTACTAGTATTAAGTACTACAAGATAATTTACAAAACTTCTAAATATAGCATAGTGTTACGTTTTCTATTCAGACTCTAGTGTAGTTTCTTTGGACTTAAAAAAACGTTTACGAACGCGTAAGTGATAATGTTATTTATATGGGAAACGCAAACGCGTTCGTGACGTAAAGTTACGTTAAAAACCTACACTCGGGGCTCAGGATTAACACAGTTTCGACATTAAAAATAATTAGGTTAAAATTGTAGTATCATAATTAAATGTGAAGTGAAATCTCCCTAGATAAAGTTTACTTTTTAGTGAATAGAGAACATACATGATTTGTTAAAGGCATCATTCGATGCGTACAGAAAATAATATGATATCAAAATATAACAATTTTAGAACGCCAATATACGTAAGGAGGTTAAGTTCAATGTTTCATTATACATTAAACATAAATAAACATTTTCATGCATTTTCTTAACTGACCGCTTCAAGATAAGCGATGCACTGTACAGCTGAGCATAAAAATATGGACATATCTCTACAAAATATGTAGCGGCGGACTTATTACATCGTCATAAGAACGTGGCATATTTTGAAGATGCGATATTTTTACATTTCACTATACATGTAACATTTTTCGTTTATACAGAGTTGGTATCATACAATCATCGTCATATGGCTAGCTGCAGTGAGTATGGTTAAATAATTATATCGTAATACACCCTTACTGCTAGGGCACAAGATCTCAGAACAGTATCTCAAGCCGAAATAGGCTACCCGTCCCTCTTTAAATAATATAGTTAGAAAATAACGGGTAGTCTATCTCGCCCCGAGATATTCTCGCGCCCCTCTTGCGCTATGCCTCGTGTACCGATTATTTGGCCATACTGATTGCAACTAACTATATGACTGACTGTACAAGATAGCCAAAACTAGTGGGAAAATGATTCCCAACTGTCAAGGGATGGACTCTATTCTCAATACCAATATTATATTTGTAATTATTATTCAAACAGAATGAACCCAACAATGTGATAGTAGTATATTGACAAATGAGGTTGTCAGTGAATGTGTAACAATATGTGACATTAACAGACTTTTTAAGATGGATCTCGACCTAATACAAACTGTCGACAAATTGATGGTAAAGAGATAGAATCTCAGCCAGTGTATATGACGGCCGGTAGACGGACGACGAGTTTATAGCTTACTATACTTTTTTGAGAACCCAAGGTAGACTTGTCCCCCTCTTTTTGTACAAATAAGCATAATAAATACTCCAATAATAGTATAATGTCAGTGACCATACTATCTTAAAGACGTTAGAAATTGTAGCCTCAATAGCTAATACATTTTTCAGTTTTGACCTGATCGTTAAGTCTCCCTTTTGCAAAATATTTGTGTGTCGTAGTAACGAACACAGCTCGTCTTTTCGCTGAAGTTCAGTCGTCAAATCAACACGTTAAAAACGGTGGCTTTGTCCGTATAATGATTACATTTCTCCATCGCCAGCCTACCAGCCACTTTGTTAAAACAAGGAATACGCCAACCAGTCTCCAAGAGATACCTACATGAGAAGTATGTAATTCTGATAAATAAATAACCTAAAATTACGGCTCAACACATAAACGTTGACTTTGCGTTCGGTTATTTAAATGCTGAAATTTGTGTACTTAGGACATACAGAGCTCTTAGACGTTAGGTCCAAACAATATTTCACTCCCGAAAAGTGAGGAATATAATATATCATAGTCAGGCAAGATATTGAATATAAAAAAAAATGTATTTTTCAAGATATTATTAACAGCACCCATCATTAATAATCTTGCATTTCACTAAGGCGAGTGGATTAATCAAAATTTTGACATTTGCTATAGGAATATGAAAAACCCACAGGCATTCATAAAATGCAAGATACGAATGCATCAAGTACAAATATTGGATTTATGTCGTTTCATTTTAAAAACATTAATAATGAGAGATGATCAACATGTTTGGACCGAGTCTCTTTATCTATAGTCCAAAGCACAATCGTACTATTTAGTTGATCATAAAAATAGGTGCTGCAACTAAGAAGATTTGTGCTCGAACAAAAGTTCCAATATTAGATATTTTTTGTTGCTACGATTGTGACGTTACTGTCTTTTTCGTTTTTGATAACAATTTTAGGATACACAGGGCAAATCACAGAATAGCACAGTAAGAAGAATAACCCACGCTAATCAGGCGACCAATCAACTTTTATCTTATCGTTATTGTCTTAAAAATTGTTTTACCGCCGTTTTCCCAATATGTCTAGTATGACCTTTAAAGGCAACATGCTTAAAATCAGCACAAAAGTGTATGTTTAGTGAATTTTAATGTTTTTATCTACGTACATGTCATAAGTGCTCTAAAATGCGTCCAGAAACCGTAGGCAATGACCAGCATTACCAACCATCAGAAAGATTTCAGTAGGTAATGTTAACATTACCTACTGAAATCAGTAGGTTATGAATTTAAATTTGGAACAGCTGTCAAATTCAAGTGGGGTGTCTAATCTAGTATCTATAGATATTAAAACAGCCATTGCTACGAAACGCCAATTCGATATGTTTTTTTAATATAAATCAAATGACATTTGAACTCGAGTGAGAGTAGAATAGGCAGTTCATTCGCTTGTCTATGGTTTAAAAAAAAATTGACTGAGATACGAAATACGCAACGCCGCCGTTCCAAGCTGTCATTTGTTTTGTTCGTTGACTTTTTAATGTTTACAAGTAAGCCTAGTAATAAGTCATTTCCCTACGGTTTCTGAACCCATCTTAAAACACTTAATGATATGTGTGTAGATAAAGTAGTGTATGTAACTATACATAATTAGGCATTACAACAATCGTGTGATATTATTATGAAACTCGCCTTCGGCTCGTTTCATAAACCCACACTCTTGTTGTAATGCCCTTCATTATGCACAGATACATAAACTACTATTGTTGCCCGGTGGACGCTACCATGGCAACTAGTGATACGGGGAAAGTTGATTTACCCAAGCATTACTTTAACCCTATAACTGTCCGAGCTCATGTAATGCACCGTCACACTAGCTCTGTCAAGTCCACGTGTTGTTAGATATGGATGGCGCTGTATATTAGTGAATCACCTGTAATACACGGACGTATCGATTCATTTCAGTGGAGCAAGGGACAGTTAAGTGTTAATTTACGCAATTTTCGGTTTCGACCACCGACTAGTAAAATTAATACGTCGTTAAAAGATCAATATTTTTATCTTGTCAATAATAGTGATCGCCATTTATTAAACGTGAGTCATTCTAATTCAGAACTTTATTTTCATTTCATTATATTCAATATGGTACAGTCGACGTCAAAGATATGTTTACACTTTTGCACCTTATTACAAAGAATTAAGGTGAAAAAATGTATATATATCTTTGACGTCGACTGTACATACAATAGCAGTAGTCAAAGACTCGTACACTGTAGTGCACGCGAGGGAAGCGAAACGCTAAAAGCCATTACATAGTTGTATCACAGGTAATCAATACTTCAGACGAACGCATTGCCAAAGTACCGGATCCTACAAACGTCCCTTCAGGTAACTAATTCGTATAATCTCTAGCACGAATTACATCATGCGTTTACAGAACGTAGGACACATTAAAGCGATAACTATACACTAATAAATACGTAACATACAGACAAATAACACGAGCGTATGTACTTCATATGATGTCGTTTAGAATTTCATAATATTACAAATAACAATTTGTTTTAGAGAATCTAAATATTCGACAGCATTCTCTATTCGTATGTACAGATGTAGCACCGTGGTGGAAACGTGGATAGGCAAACGATAAACTAAAATCACAAAGGATAATCCTAACATAAATTCATTCAAGCGATTAAAATGTCAAACATTCAACAGTTTCTTAGAAGTTAACCTTCGCGTAATTCGTTCGCTATAAAACGAGTTAATAAATAACGTTTGAAAACAACAACAATTGCGGGTAATGTACACGGAGGTGTTCGCTACACCGCGCTCACGTGGCGACGGTTACCTGCGGCGCCGCGCGGCTCTCACAGCAGCCGTTCCGGATCTGTTGGATAAATATTTCTCATTTAAATGAATATTTCGGGACACTTACACAAATCGACCTAGTCCTACGGTAAGCTCAGCAAGGCTTGTGTTGTAGGTACAGTCAGCAGCAAAAGTGGCTGAGCGTTTGAAGTGTTCAAAATGACCTACACGCGCCCTTATTCTCTCGACAATAGAGATGTGTTGACCTCATTTTGAACACCTCAACCGCTTAGCAACTTCTATTGATGACTGTACTAGACGACGATATATATAATAGAATAGATACATATAAATACTTAAATACATAGAAAACACCCACGACTCAGTAACAAGTCACCCACGACTCAGTGCTCATCACACAAATAAATACCCTGACTGGGATTAGAACCTAGGACCATCGGCTTCATAGGCAGGGTCGCTACCCATTAGGTCAGACCGGTCGTCATTTATAACCTTCTTCATTAAAGCACCTCGTGCAACCTTACAGGAAGAGCAGTGTTTACCAAATGCCTTGGGATTTGAACCCAAAACCAGCGGCTTCATAGGAAGGGTAACTGGCCCCACCAGGCTGGCTGGCGTCAAATATCGTCACTACTTTGAAAAAACCTTGTAAGTCATTCCGGCACTCAAAATAAAAATGACGTAACTATGTATGGGATCAGTACAGAGTTACTGCGTTTCAAATTAGATTATTTGTGTCAGATACGAGATTTTTTCAAAGCACTGGTCCCACCGCGAGCTAGTAAGCTATGAGCTATCAACTATTTCAAGGAACAAAATATAATCGCTCCCGTGTAAATAAAAGAGACATATATGTCATAGCCGGGCGATCGCAGTTCAGCGCCGGGCGATGAGCTACACATATATATCTGTCCTTGAAATAGTTGATAGCTCATAGCTCGCGGTGGGACCAGTGCCTGACGATATATTACTGCCATGGCACGTCTATAGCTACTATATATGTGAACACCCACCTGAGCAGCCTCAGTTGTGCGCGAGGAAGGCGTCGTCGAACAGCTCCAGCTCGTGGCCGAGGTAGTTGGCCTTGTTGCGCAGCTTCTTGGCGGAGGTGGACGCGTCCTCCAGCATCTTGATGGCCGCGCGCACCTCGCCCAGCTCCTCGTCCATCTCCGTGGTGGCCTCGTCGATGAGGCGGCACAGCCGGGCGAACATCGTCGACAGTTCTCTGTGGGTTGACGTTTAGATCGATTTTAACGTGAAAATTAAGCGATTTCATATAGTTAATTAGCTATTAGGGAGATTTCAAATAGTGCAATCCTTAAGAAAAGTTAAATCACTGTCAGTTTCGTGACGATAATTAAGCATTAAATTTCGATAAAAACTTGGTTATGATGTTCATTTTATAAACTTCAATCGATATTACAGAATAATTAAAGGCAAAAAGTCGATCTTCATAAAGATTTCATGCTTAATTGTCGTCACGAAACTGACAGTGATTTTTTTCTTAATAAGAATAACTCTCGCTAGGAAAATATAGGGATATATTTTCCTTCTTTTTTTCTATATTTCTTCCTTCTAATTCTATATATTTTTTCATTTTGTTGAGAAATGCGAAAAATAAATTTCATGCATATTCCCTATTGATTGTATAAAAGCGGGTAACTCACGTTTTATAAGTCGAATATTGCGCGACATGTTTCACTCCGTAACGAGGAGCATAATCATGAGCCATTCACGTTACCCGCTTTTATACAATTAATATGTTTCAATCTCACGATAGTTTTGTGTTTAAAATTCCCTATTGACTGAGCCCAACGGTAAGCTGGAGGCTTGTGTGGGTACTCAGCCAACAATATATAATTATAATTAACAAATGCTTAAATAGATAGAAAACCCGCACGACTCAGGAACAAATACCTGTGTTCATCACACAAGTAAATAAATGGGATTTGAACCCACGAACATCGGCTTCAAAGGCATTGTCCACCCACTAAGCCAAACCTGTCGCCAAATCTCAAAGTCGCGGTTCCGCGTATCCACGATGGCAAAGGAAGTACGGAAGGTAGAGTGGCCACTCACTGCTGCACCTGGTGGCTGCAGTTGGCGGAGGTGAGGTCGACGATGAGCCGCAGCTTGTTGCTGGCGTGCGCCACGTACTGGCGCTTGAACAGGCGCTCCTGCGCGCGCGCCGTCCACGTGAGCCGCTCGTACACGTACAGCGCGCCGTACAGCGCGCCCGTGGCCGCCACCACGCGCCAGCCCACCGTCTTCAGCAGCTGCGGGCACGGCCGCACTCAGAACAACTCACTGTGTTGGTTAAACGGTATTCGTTCGGGTCGGGCGACTGTCTCGGTCACGGTCGTGACGCCATAATTGGAGTAAAAGAGAAAAATCGAAATATACTAACTTCGATGTTCGCTAATTAACGATTAACACGGTACTACTCACGTTCATTTAGTCACTCGCGCGACATGTTTCGGAGAACATAGGCCTCCATTTTCAAGCACTAAGAGTGCTGAGTGTCCGATCGGTTCGCCGCTCGCGTCACCGGCCCGTCGCGCACTGCCGCCTCACTGACTGCGACGCACTGACTGCGACGGGCCGGTGACGCGAGCGGCGAACCGATCGGACACTCAGCACTCTTAGTGCTTGAAAATGGAGGCCTATGTTCTCCGAAACATGTCGCGCGAGTGACTAAATAAACGTGAGTAGTACCGTGTTAATCGTTAATTATTAAACATGTTCGATGTTCGCGGTACCGGCCCTGAAAGGTTGAGGTTCGAGGGGAACATAAATATGTCTGTTTACATCTATTAACCATTTGACGCCGTGTGATGCTGGCTGACTAGAATAGCACCACCCCATCTCCCCCCGCGGGTGTCATAAGAGACGACAGAGCGAAAAATCCTACGGAAGAGCAGCAGCGTCCGTCGAAACACAATCTACAGCTCCTGCGGTCGGCAACCCGCTTGCCAAGCGTGGCGACTATGGCAACTACCCCCAAGTCATATTTGTGGGAGGCCAGCAGTGGACTCCATACGGCTGAAATGTATGTTGTATAACCATTTGACCTTGAGCCCCCTGAAATACATAGGTTTCCGTGGTATTCTGCCCTGAATTTGCAAAAAGTTGAACTCGACAAAGCATTTAATGGGGTTTTTAGTATAACATGTAAAATTATGTTTGTTAAAGGAATAAATGGAATGATAAAGTTTGTATGTACAACAGCGGCCTCTTTGTCTAATAATATAAAGCAAGACGTTCCAGGCTCAAATTCTGGCTAGGGTTTTTTTACTTAATAATTACGCGGTTAACCCCATTTCCATTTTAAAACGTATACAGGTCTAAAAAATTGCAGGTTGAAGTGGCAATAGACTGGCCACACATGTCACAGCACCGATAGCCTCCGGAGTATCTAAGCGGTGTATTGGAGTGAAGACCGCATCTGAACAAATGTAGCGTGGGATGGCGAGACTACTTGCAGACCGGGCTGTGTCGCGTACCTTGACAGAGGCATATGCCCAGCAATGGATTGATGATGTCTTACTATTCAGTTACAACGGATTAACTCGTGTGTATTTATCGTATAAGGCGACAGTGGTACCAGAGCTTAGACGAAACTGCCCCCTAGTGCGATACAAGTACACATAATTTTATCCTTTGTAACCAAGTAGTAGTAGGGCCATTTTATTTAAAGTTGTATACTCAACTTTTTTCTACTGCTGACTAGAATAGCACGAAAAGAGTAAGAGCCGTGTCGTAAGAGGCGACAAAGGGAAAAAACCGACGAATGGGCAGCAGTGTCTGTCGCAACCCAATCTACAGCTACTGCGGTCGCCAACCCGCCTGCCAAGCGTGGCGACTATGGCATCTACCCCTCAAGATGATACAAGTCGTATTTGGGGGAGGCCTATGTTCAGCGGTGGACGATTTACGGCTGAAGTGTACTCAACTTTTTTTAAAATATAAAATGGCCCAGTAGCTTGACTCATGACAGTTTTGATTGTATGATGGAGTCCCACGTCCAGTCACAACCCCTGTGTTCGGACGCGGTATAGTTACCAGGCCGGACAGCAGCAGGCCGCCCATGGTGCCCTGCGAGGTGAGCGCGCCCAGCGCGAACTTGGACACGAGCCCCCACTCCTCGGCGCTCAGCGGGCCCACGCCGCCCGGCCGCGCCAGCTCCGTGCCCACCGGCGCCGGCGTGATCGTCGCCGGGAGCTACAAACAATACGGGCTATATAGAACAATGGACATTATGTGGATGAATTAACTGTATTTTCACCTCAGTAGCTCGGAAAGAATTGTTTTGTTCTTTAAAAACAGATAGCAAAGTTGCATTTTATTCACAAAACTGTGCAGTAATTTCATACAAATTGTTTATTACTAATCGAGTGTTTTTTTGACTTTAGCTAGTTAGATGTTCTTTTATTGAATGTTTTTGAATAATAAATGATGGATGCCAATAATTTTGAAAGCAGTTTTAAAGTTTTAGAGTTATTTTTTTCCTTGCGGTAATGAGGTGAAAAATTGTGTTTCACTCGGTAGCCTCTCGTGCTTTGAACCCCTCCCAATGCTCAAGTTTCCACTCGCTATGCTCGTCGTTCAATTTTGGAATGTTTCGCTAGCTCAGGTCTCAATATTAGCACGAGAAGGTAAACACTGACTGTGCCCCCTTGTATAACCAATAACTATTAAACTTTCGTATGTCATAAGGACGGTTTCACTGACGTTTATTTAGACACTAGCGCGACATGTTTCGGAGAGCGTATGACTCAATTAACGAAACATTTTGTCATTTCCAAGATAAACTTTGTCGTATACTGTCTAAAACCAGGTTTTCAGGTTTCAGGTCAAGGGACAGAATAACAAGATAAAAGTGATCCTCCCATTTAAATCACGTTCTTTATGTAGAAAATTGTTCAACATGTTTCATTTCAAAACGAGGAGCATTATGAAGAGCCTTTCGCGTTGACTGGCGTACCCTTCTTTTTCAGAAACAGAGTTTTACGAAAATCTTGTATTTTGTATGTAAGATTAATTATTTCTAATATTCTTTCTTATAATTCTGTTTAAGTCAAATTTAGCATCAAATTAAATTATACATGTTACGTTGCTACGCTACGTACATTAAAAGTTTAATGGTTCGTAACTCGACCACGCTTGGTAAATTTACCATTTCCTGTCTAAAAGTCGTATAAAATGTGTATAAAAGAAATTTGGCAGCTCAAAAACAAAGGACACAGCTCAAATTAAAACCTGCGTCTGGCTAAATTTCAGATAAGCGTGAATACAGTGGACTGGGGTTTACTTTGATTCACAGGATAACATTGCTCATCGATTATTAAACTATAATGAATGTGTTTTAGCCAGTGTTTATCATGTATTTGTAAAGCGTCACGTTATTAAAGTCGCCAAGCCAAGAATTTCTAGTTAAAACATAGGTATATTCTTTGTTACTTGCATGCAGTGTTTAACTGTCATAAGTTATTACCAGTGCTCGGACAAGTCATCGCAAAACAATTGAAACACGGCAATAGAACAAGACTCATAGAATCGCATTATGTACAGTATTATTTAATTAAATTTTTCAATGACATTTATTACTGCAACCTAAACTTCACCATACGTGTGTGAAGGTATTTTCATTAACATTTTTATTATTCTGATGATTACATTTTATATACTTGCAACATATTTAAAATATTTAGAACTAACCATAATTAAGCAAATAATTGTATTAATTTAAATTGTCACAATAAAACTGTTTCAAGCATGCCACTTCGACAAATCCGTGACAGATTTGCGACTAAAAAGGTCAAATGTTAAATTAGGATAATATCCGCCTGCTTTAGACAATAATAATCTTAAGTATCGACTCTATAGAGTCTTGTTTCCAGTCTATATCTGTTTCTGCGATGACTTGTCCGAGCACTGGTTATTATGTTTACCATGTTACCTATTTGTATAATTTTACGCACGTTTTAACGTTGTAACTGTTGGTAAACCGTTAAATAAAATGAAATAAAAACGTTAGTAATTGAACATACCGGCGTGTACTGCGGCGCATTCTTGAGCGCCGTCTTGGCGTGTCCCTTGCCCTGGAAGCGCTGGATGATGGCGGTGAGGCCGTACGAGAAGCGGAAGCTGAGGTCCTCGGTGAAGTCCGCGCACAGGTTGTCGCAGTTGAGCCGGTACAGCACCTCGAACGGCTGCTGGTGCGGCTGCATCACGCTGGCCGCCGCCGCGCGCTTGTGCATCGGCAGGATGTTGTACATGCGCTCTGAAATAGTACATTATATCAAGTAGGCCGGATAGTGATACGAGACCGGGAATCCGTTTTCACGACGAGGCATGTATAGGGTTTTTCTCAAACATACAATGAAATAAAAGAAATGCTTCAAAAAATGAAATTTGCAAAATCATAATGAAATCGAAATGTATTAAAAATTAACATCAGCTGTTTGCTATGACACCCGCCATCTTTGCCTCTGTATGGATAATCGTCGAAAAAAAAGTTAGTTATATGAAATTCCATTTCCGTCCCCTTCAGTTGCCGCGCCCAAAAAACCATACTTCCGAGTCTATTATAAGAAATGTAAAGACAATATTTCATTGCATGTTTGAGAAATAGTACATTACTGCAGCCGCCGGGAAACAGGGGTAGCAGGCTGAGTATGTATGTATACCAAGCCAGCAAGCCCCTTTCACGGCTAGGCATTTATGGGCAATTTCACTTTCAGTTTAGTCACGACAATTAAGCTTGAAATATTTATGTAAATCATCTTTATTCGCATTTTTCTATTACAATAACACGTATTCATTATGGATTAAACATAAAACAGTAGATTATATTGAAATTTCATGCTTAATTGTCGTCACTAAACTGACCACTGATTTAACTTTTATTTGACAATTAAGTTAATTGAGTGTCCCTGAAAGTGAAATTGCCCTTATAGTGCTTTTCTCAAACTAATGAAATGAAATAAATAAATACACCATTCAAATAATAAATGTTTAATATGCTATAATTTAAAGACGGTGCTGCCAAGTCATGTATTTTCAAATTTGGCGCCGTAAACATACTGACAATTTTAGGCATTAACTACATTTATAACATGGGTTAAATTTAATAAGCATTTACGCGAATATTGTTTGTCCGATAAAGTTCAGACCTATTAAAAAAAAGTTGCTTAACTTCTACTTTATTTCCTACACTATAAAGAACAAATTCGAGTAGGATATTATTTGTATGGTGGGCCTTAGGCACTGGTCCCACCGCGAGATATAGTAAGCTATGAGCTATCAGCTATTTCAAGGGACAAAAGATAATCGATCCCGTGTAAATAAAAGAGACATATATGTCATAGCCGGGCGATGACCTATAAATATATGTATCTCTCTTTTATTTACACGGGAGCGATTATCCTTAGCCCCTTGAAATAGCTAATAGCTTACTAGCTCGCGCTGGGACCAGTACCTTAGGAGGATGAACTACACTTTTTTATTAAATGGAGTAACCTGACAGCAGTTTTCATACATTTGACAGGTCGTTTGACAACTTTAGTATGAAAACTGCTGTCAATTTAGTCCATTTAATTAAAAATGAGATTTTAGTGCGGTGCTGCACTCACCGGCCATCTCCTTCTGCGCCTCGTCCATCTCGTGGCCGATGTCGTGGCTGAGCCGCTTCTTGAGCCGCGAGCCGAGCCCGGCCTCCACGTGGCGGTGCAGCGCGCGCTTGTACTGCTCCAGCGCCGCGCGCTCGGCGCGGAACGGGCTGTCGTACTCGTCCACCAGCGCCGCCAGCCGCCGGATCTCCTGGCTCAGCGTCAGCGACACCTGCGCCCGGTGCACCCCGGTGCCGCGTTCAGTAGGCTAGCACAAGTGGGGCGCGACAGTATCTCGAGCAGAGATAGACTACCAGCCCTTTTCTAACTATATTATTTTAAGAGGGACGGGCATTCTATCTCGGCTCGAGATACTGTCGCGCCCTACTTGTGCTAGGCTAGCATCAAAGAGGTTGGTAGCCAGTGTGACAAAAGCAGACGAGGCAAACGAGGTAGTTTAATGAAATGAGGATGTCAATTCCCATTTCGAAGGAGGGAATAGTAGTGACGAAGTCTTTTCGAAAGTGAAAGTTTTCATAAAATAGTGTACCCAATTATCGTCAGTTGAAAACGATTTTCTGAAAACTACCCAATTGCTTTACGTTCATATACTAGGGCTTTGATTCAAATTCCGAAAATGTATGAAAATCTTTCTTAATTACAAAAAATGATTTTTTATCCGTTTGTATTTCTTTTAAGTTTAAATCTTACAGAATTTATTTATGGCCCATATTAAATGTTGTTTAAACACAGACACGTCAGTATTTTAAAAGATATAAATAGCACAAGCGAATTTTTATTTTATCAAATTTAAAGTCATATTTGTATGCAGTTATAGGGGAAAAATTATCTTGATCTTAATTATCTAGCCGCGCCTGTAGCTTCTACAAATACCTATGTTTTGTGTGTTAGATGCAATTAAAGTGTAGTTTGAAGAGTGACCCAGGGGAACGTAACCATGGCAACGAGGAACAAATAATAGTTGACTGAGCGATATATAGATAGTGGAGCACAGAAGAGCGGAGGGAGGGTGACCTTGTGCTCGACGCTCTCAACCATGCGGTTGATCTTGTCCTTCATCTGGCGCGTGACGGACGTGAGCTGCTCCTCGATGGAGCTCAGTTGCTCGTGCAGGATGCGCTGCTTCTCCACCTTGGCCGACTTTTGCTCCGTCGCGTTGTTGTACACCTGAACATTACCATTATTGTCATTGACAAAATCCTATTGAGACCTCATGGTGCTCTCACACTGGCTGTTATAAATGTTACATAACACAGTGTAACAAGGATGCCGTTATGATGGCACAATAATAGCATCCTTGTTCCACTGTGTTATATAACATTTATAACCAAGGACCGGAATTCTTCATAGCAAAAATCAAACTGTCAGAGGGATTGACCAAGCTGTTCGACTTATCGATCTTACGAGGTAACATCGCATTGCCCATTCCCAACTTAAAAGATTTTTCTGTAACATTTGACTCTTTGATAAGCAACTGCATCTCCATATTAAAATAAATCATGTCAGCGTCACATATGTCATTTAGGTCACTTGAGTTTTTAT
This sequence comes from Grapholita molesta, assembly GCA_022674325.2. NCBI lineage: Eukaryota > Metazoa > Arthropoda > Insecta > Lepidoptera > Tortricidae > Grapholita > Grapholita molesta. The sequence goes on from CP053130.2 coordinate 2,167,310, forward strand.
AACATAAGTGATTCCCGTGCCGTACTACTAAAATGGTTACTAAATGGTAATCATAAAAGAAAAACAATTAACAAGATACAGACAAATTCTTCTCTTAGTTACAAAAAAGATTCTTCCACAATATATTACTCTAAATTGTTGTAAATGAACGTCACCATTTACAACAATATCCAGAATTTATATCCAGAAGCCGGATTTCATTACTTTTAACTTTGTTTTGTTACGTGACAGTTATTTATCGATAAGTCGATAAAGCATCATGGTCAATCCCTCTTACAGTTTGAATTTAGCTATGAAGTATTCCGATCTTTGTTTATAACAGCCAGAGTGGGAGCACCATCAGAGACAAATGTTTTGTTTTTTTATTTTTCCGGGCATTGTACGATTTCAACCCAAGCTATCGAATTTAAGGTTATTATTAGATTGGATCATCGGAAAATGTGACTCGATTTAAAATAAATTTAAATGTTCATCAATTTGAAGTCTTTAACCTTTGCGCCGGGAGCAACTCGCGGGGGCTTATTTGACTAGACTTACATGTATAAGTTGATTATTATTTAGTTTAATTTTTTTAAATTTAACTTTATTATACAGTCAGCAGCAAAAGTAGCTAAGTGGCACTTCTGCTGCTGACTTAATACATACTCAATAAATTTAAAATAAATAACCAAAACCTAGAAAAAACTACATGCAAAAAATAATTCTAATGTTGCTGGAGTTACAGTGTTTTGTCATGACACGGCAGTACGGAAGCTTATCCCCAACACACCGTACCATGACAGTTACAGTATTTTGTGATAATAATAATTTGGAGAGAGTACTTACTCAGGTCATGAAAAAACACTAAATTGATACAGTGTTTTTGGTGCGTAAATGGTGCAAGGTGCAAGTAAGGGCATAGACAAATACTTGTACACCTAAGGCTACGTCCGCACTGTCAGGTTGCTTGGTGCCTACAGCCTAGCGCGTCATCTAGCGAGTAGCTTAGTAAAACAAACGTCCTTGAATGTCTACGACCGGCCGCACTGCGCGCTTGGCGCCTAGCTAGTCGCTTAGCGTGTGTCCAAGTGAACAATCGTGTTGGTTTTTTGTGGCGAGGCTACTAGGCTCTAGGCTCCAAGCAAGCCGCCTGCCAGTGCGGACGTAGCCTAACTGCGCCTGAGCTTTCTATACATGCTCCGTGTGTCATAACTCGTCGAAATAGTGTTGAAACTATTTTTTTTTTCATTATGCAGAAACATCTGCTAGCGAATATCTTCGATATTGAAATCGAAAGAAAAATAGAAAAATTTGACTCGAGAATTTAACAAGTCGAAGCGGTACTCGTATAGCACTATTGGTAGTACACTGGGCTAGTTATCCAGTGGTTGTGGGTTCGAGTCCCGCTGCGAGTCAAATTTTTCCATTTTTCTTTCGATTTAAATATCGAAGTGTTGAAACTACTTCACAAACTGCTGAAACTCGGCCTTCTGCCTTCAGTGATAAGGTTCAAGATCGGTCAGCATACCAGGTCGAGCTTGGCCATGACGTCGGCGGCGATGTTCTTGCCGCGGCGCGAGTGCTGCGCGAACTTGGTGCGCACGGCCGACTGGCTGATGCACTCCTCGAACTTGCGCTCGAAGTCCACGAACTCGAAGTAGCGCACCTGGTGGCCCTCCACCAGCGTCGGCGCTGGAATACATTTCATGGAATTAAAATTGAATTATAATAATTGTCCTTATGTGTCAACTTTTGACATTTAGATTTTAGTCTAGACAGTTCTAGACTAGTATTCATATTCAAGATGATTAATGTTTAAAACATTTTATATTTTATTTTTGATATTATTGTGACATTATTATTGAAATACATATATGTATTTCAATAATAATATTATATTGTAATAATTTTACCAATGAATTGCTCTGTATTAATTATTTAATTAATGTTTAGATTAAGATTACATTTGTATTTGACTATTGGAAAGTACTTGTTGCTAGGCCTACTTGAATAAAAAATAAAAAATAGAAATTGAAAATTGAAATTTTCTGTTATACCAGTTATATCCTCGTAAGGCCCACGGGCCTACCTGTAGTACTAATTACTTTAAAGAAATTTGAATTTTATAAAATTGGAACAGAGTTGAATTTTATTTGTTTCCTTAGATTTTGACACAAGACAGACATTATACTTATACTTTATTTCCTACACTATAAAGAACGAATTCAAGTAGCATTTTACTTGTATGGTGGGCCTTAGGAGGATATGAAACAAAATACAACTTTGCGGCATACTATATAGGCGTTATAATTAAGATACAATTGTGGAGCCAATATATATATCTCCCTAACAGATATACTGGTAGAATTGCTTAGGTATTCACTTGTAGATACTGGTGGTGTTTACAAGTGTAAATTTGTGGTGACAACCCGACAGAGAAGGCAATAACGTGAATTAACTAGGGACTTTGATGATTACCACCCATCGATGTTACCTGTATACTTTTTAGGAGTTTTATAATTGAAATAAAAATCAACCTTGACAGCTAAAAATTTTTCTCATATTTAATAGTTTTTCATGCAAAGTAAGTTGTAACCATTACACCATTTTCATTCAATCAATTATGTACCTTATATCAATAATAAGTACCTACTGTCATAAGAAAGTACAACTTATCGATAAAATAATATCGTGTGGAAGTCATTAGCAAATTTTTTTGTACCACAAAAAATTCTATGTCTGGTGAAAACTCTAGCAGCTCACGCTAGAGTAAACCAAATGCAAGAAAAATGTACGTCTGTCTCTGTTCGACTCACAGATAACGAGTTTCTCTCGTTTGTGTATGCTTTTATTGGGTGAGCACACTCTCTAGAACAATCCAGATAAATGTACGTCCGTCTCTCTCCTACTCACAGGTAACGGGCTTCTCTCGCTCGCGCATGCGCGTCAGCAACGCCTCCTTAGCGGATATGAAGAAGATGCGTTCCTCGGCTTCCTTGGGAGAGCACACTCGCAGCTCGCGCGAGAGGAAGTCCACGCAGCGGTTGGCGTGCTGAGTCCGGACCTGACATGAACAAAAGTACAAAGATCATACAGATGTCGGGCCGGCTAGCCTAGTCAGTGGTGACTATGCCTAAGAAGCTAGACGTATCTGGTTCGAATCGTAGGATTTATTTGCGAATATTTTCTCCTAGGTTATCGTAGCACAAGCCTTATTGAGCTTACTGTAGGGCTAAGTAAAATTATTGATCTATTTATTTATTTTCTCATCATCATCAACAACATCATACATCATTAGCAAGTTTCAAAGATCATAATCCTACCCTATTACGAATTGAACCAAAGGCCTATTGCGTAGTAAAAGGTAACTTGAATTATTAGCGGAAATCTCTATCCAATTGCTTTTATTAAATATTATATTCGACGACTGGTCTGACCTAGTGGGTAGTGAGTCACTAGCCTATGAAGCCGATGGTCCTGGATTCAAATCGCAGTCAAGGCATTTATTTGTGTGATGAACACAGATATTTGTTCCTGAGTAATGGGTATCATCTATGTATTTAAGTATTTATATGTATCTATCTATTATGTATATCGTCGTCTAGTACCTACAACATAAGCCTTACTGAGCTTACCGACCCGTAGGACTAGGTCGATTTGTGTAAGATTTTCCCGAAATATTTATTTATTTAAAAATTACAAGTACCGCTAATATATATAAATCGAAAGAAAAATAGAAAAAAAATATTTTTTTTTTGACTCAGCGGAACTCCAACCCACAACCACTTCGATTTAAATATCGAAGATATTTGCTAGTAGACGTTTCTACATTATAAACAATAATTAACCGCTAACATAATTACTTAAAAAAGCAACTGGTAAATATCAAATTATATTTATGCAAGGGAATTTATTTGTCGGCTTATCACAAAGGTTTGTGGGTTATGGGCGTTATTTATGTATTGAAGTGATCCATAATTATATCTTCTATTATATATATTATTTATACCAACTCACCTGGTCCAGGTACTCGGGTTCGGAAGCGGACGCGTCCCACCGGTTGTTCAGTATGAAAATGTTCGGTTGCGATATCTTCGTGGATACTTTGTGGAAAAAGTTTTTTTCCTGTAACGTACGTATTAGTTACTATTTTTCAAGGCAACAGAATCAATAGTTACTGCGGTCGCCAACCCGCCAGTCTAGCGTGTTGAATATGGCAGCTCCCCCCAATATTATGTAAGTCATATTTAAGGGAGGCCTATGTAACAGTGGACGTATTACGGCTGAAATGTATATGAGTCTGGAAAGGAGCAACTTAAGTAGACAAATATATCGGTAGGTTTTTATTTGTATAGCAGTAAGGATGTGTTAAGATTTATTTGGCCACTTTCGCTGACTGCATAGCGTGTCCTGCCGAAAATTTCTCCGCGAATAATATGGATTACTTCGCAAAAATCTGCTGATATTATATCTTTAAAAATTGAGAATAGAAATGGAATCCGATTGACATAAAAAAATACATGTTAAAAAAAAAACTTTTTTTATTTTCATACAAATTGTATGGGGAAAGTTTTTCTCGATTTATGGCTTTTCTAGCTGGAATTTTTTTTTGGTCCCATACAAGCTTTTCACCCTGGACAAGAATGAGAACGATTGGCACCAAAAAAATTGTTAGTCAAAAATTACCATTTTCTCGAACTCTGTATGTTTTTCCCAATATCTGTAAACACCAATCTTCATTCATTTGAAATCGAAGGAAGATCTGTAAGACCATTTTCGCCCAGCAACACGGGATCTGGTACCTGCCCTCACTGACCCAAAATCGATTTCCACCCTCATATCGGTGGCTGAGTACTCACAATAGAAGCCTTCAACTTACCGCGGGGCTCAATAAATTTCTGTAAGGATGTCCCGTGATATTTATTTATTCCTTCACGTCAAAAGCAAAGCTATAATGTCAGCCAATAAAACACGTGTACTCACGGTGACCATGAGCGTGGACTCGGCGTTGGCGACGAGCACGAACACGTCGGCGTCGAGGCAGTACTGGTCGATCCACTCGTCCAGGTTGGGCGTGACGTCCACGCCGGGGCTGTCCACCAGCACCACGTCGTCCCGCAGCAGCGCGCACAGCTCGCGCGGCCAGTACACGTGCACCAGCGAGCGCTCCTGCAGCCGCGTGGCGCACAGCGCGTGCCCCAGCTGGCTCACCGACTGCGCGGGCACACAGTCTTACACACACGACTATCGAGTTTACTATCTTTGCATCTCGTTCGCACTAAAATAGTACAAGCGAGATGCACAGATAGTAAACTCGATACTCGTTATCGAAAACGTCAATGTCACAACTCATGGTAAGGGTACAGTAGTATATTACTACAGAGGCCGGGAAGTAAGAGGTTGCCGGCCGAGTATATGTAGACGGCCGAAAGCAGTGAGGACGGATTATTACGAGGACGACAACCCCTTCTCATGCCAAGGTATGTATAGATCTTGTCTCAAACATGCAATACGATAATTAAAAATAACACCAAGAAATAAAGTAAACATGACAAATGAAACAGCAAAATGAACGAATAGTTGATTATTATTTTTAATAGGCGGCGTAGGGGAAACATAAAATCACCAATATTTTTTTAATTGCCAATCTCCAAGATGCTGTCGCAAATCTATATGAAGTATCATTTAAAAAAAAGAGAGGACCTTATCGGCCTTAGGCCTGAACTGTGTCATTTAAGTAATCTGGCACAACAATATATAGCATGACCCTGGAGATGACAACAAGTTACCTGCACCGGCTGCTTCTCGTCGGAGCCCTCGGTGCGCAGGAAGGCCTCGTCGGTGTCGGAGCCCTCCACCTGCAGGAAGCAGTTGGTGGTGTGCCCGATGCCGCTCGGCAGGATCTTGTCGTGCAGCATGGCGTTTATCACCGTGCTCTTGCCGTTGCTCGTTCTGGAATAACATTACGTGACGTTAAACAGGACTTTACACGTATCAATCTAAATATAAAGAAAGAAAAGACATTTATTTATGACAAACATAAGTTACATATACGGTCGGCTCTAAAAATATGTCAACGATTTTGATCTTTATGCCCCAGAAATACCTTCTCAAATGTATACATATTATTAGACGTGACTGTACAAACAATTACGTGTAACTTCAACTTGTTTCCCACAAATGGGCCACGGCTCAGCATGAAGCCGGCAAAGCCAGCGCTGATCTTCCGTTGTGGCACAGGTGCAAGCCACAGTACGCCGTGGACGCGGCTATGTAAGCCACATTAAGCGATAAGTTGCGTCTTTCATTTTTATTTTTTTTTAGCTGTGGCGGCGAACAATTATTACGTCATAGAAAGTGATGACACTCCTCTCGTGTCATACGCCACACGTTAAAAACATTGATGACTCGCCTGTTGTGCCATCCGCACTGAATCGGTTATAAAATATATATACAATATGTAAACTATTCCTTATATCTAGACTATCCATGATATCTATCTATGGTATAAATTATATAGCCATGGGTTGTTAGTTTTTTTAGATCATCGAAGACATGCCGTCCGAAGATATCATCCAACATAATGTACGACGAACTTTATTTCTTTGTATTCGATATTTTTTAAATATCAAACATAATTATGCAACGTAAATAAACGCTGTAACTATTTCGCCGTCTGCCATTGCCGAAACTTGAAAGCAAGCCTACTAGCAGCAGTATTTAGGGAAGTGCAACATTGCCGAAATATCAGAAACTTGTAAAAATTAACATACATGAGAGATACCATATCACTTATCAAAAAATTTTGAAGAGATTTGACAGATTTTTTGGACATTCAGAGAGCTTATTTCTAAAAATATTTAACTAGTACCGTATTCGTGTATAGATTCGGAAAATATTGTATGGAGATTGAGACTTTTCGTGTCTTATAAATTTCCCACATCTCGAGCATAGGTTTCTTGAAATTTCCGATTTCTTTTTCTATCAATTTGAATATTTTCCGCAACTTCAGTATAGGCCAGTCAAAATCGACACAAAAAATAGCTAAATTCGCAAAGCATGATGTATCTCTGAATTTTTAGTATGTTATTAGGACCCATTAGGGCTATGTACACACGAGTTTGCAATTCACAAAAAGTTGTGGAAAAAAAATATTCACAAAAAAACCACGAAATTTTCAGGTTTTTCTTAGATTAATCTCTATGTCTCCGAATCCATGCATTTTTTGTTCAAAGTTTCTATATACGTTTTAAAGAACATTAATTTTGTGAGAAATTAAAGCTAATTAGAGATCAATAGGGCTATTGGTCACGGAATGGCAACATTTTGAAAATAGGCCACTTTTAAAAAAATATGTAAATTTTACTTATAGCCTTTTTGTGGGCTAAAATTGCATCGACACTACTGATCCAACTAGTACAAATTATGGGATACGATACATAGGCAATTTGATAAGCTTTAAAAAAATATAAACCGGGCTCTGTAGGCTACGTAGTTCCGTCATAATTTCAAAAAACCCAAGCGAGGTAAAATCCTCATTTAACAAATATGTACCTACCTATGGAACATTTCTTCATAAAGATTACTTGTTAAAGTTGTTATACTATGCATGTATATTAAAGAAAAATAGCCTTCGTTATTCCCTCGGGAGTTATGAATATTGAGTAACTGAGGAAGATATAATAACTATAGTACAAAGTAATACGTAATATCAGACTAAAGGGGTTTCCTAGTAAGCAAATGTTAAGTATGTTTAAAACTTAGATACCTAAAGACCCAATTTTAGGATACGTAAAACTTATTTAACAAAAGAATAAATTGTAAAATAAATTAAAAAAAAAAATACACCTACCTCAGAACTATCGTGAGATCTCACGTTTTATATTATAACTTTACAAGCAACATTCTATTAGTTTTTATTAACTATATAAAAAGTGAGTTACCTGCTTCTATACATTGAATATAATATACCTACGTACCTCAGATACCTAATAGTACTATACCTATATAATAATAAAGTACTAAAACATTACAGAACAAGAATAAGAAAGGTCTTTTTCAACAATTAGCCTTAGTACATTTTAGATTCCATTAAATCTCAATAGTGATTTTCACCGTGTGCGAGTGTTGTATCTTTCTGTACGACACGGACAGCATGCGTTTAGTGTACCCCGTATATTTTCGTGTCATTAGCATCGGCTTCGCAGACTTCTATCATGTGTTCGGAACACCATTGTTGGAATAAGAGTCAGGTATATTATTTCCGATCGTTCTCATCGTTCTTGCTAACAGCGAGTACTTTGAACAGATAAAGTCCCAGTCAGGATTATACACTAGCAGGTTGTCCTTAAGATTAGACCGCTCATCTGGACGGCGAGGTGGCATACTTCATGTACCACCCTCGCCTGCGCCACCAGTTCCAGTCTCTGCTCTGTTGTTATCGCGGACAGGACTAATATTTGAGCCAATAAGCATATATATCGGGCTGATGATCGATCGCTACGCCGAGCAATGCTCATTGACATCACCATCCCGCCTGAGGAGACCCTCGTGTAGGCAGAAAAGTCCAGCAAGTAACTAAACTTGGCTGAAGAGGGAACCGGCATATGGGAAGTTGATACTGCGATCATTGTTTTGATAGTTGTTTCAGCGAACGATCTCATACCGAAGTTTCTCGACCGACATCTTGACACTCGCTTCAAGGTTGTGTAAAGGATCAAGGCTCAGATTCAGAAAGCGCTAACCCTTGGCACGGCGCGCTCGAAGTTTTAGATTTATGTTAACATATATTTTGATTAAAAAAAACTATAGAAACAAAAATACTAAAAAAATAAGGGACTCCTCTGTTGCAAATGCAAGAGCTTCTAGATAAACTTACCGGAATGCTGCCATTTCCATCATTCGAGAGGACTTCATAATCATGACCAACTCTAACTCTGACGACTCGCCAATTGGAGACCTATCTATTGAATAGAGCAACGAAAATTATTATGACCCACGACCCTCGAGGTCTATTTTTTAATCTCACGTACTCGTCCACGACGGTTGATTTCCAGCACTAGTGTTTTTAAAATACCATATCTTCGTATCTGACAGAGTAGGTATTCGACTCTACATATGTGTCTAATTTGATTGACTGATTGATTGAGAAAGTAAATACATATGATCACTTATGTCTATATAACAATACATTTAATTGTCTATTTAATGATTTCAAGCCTTCTGTTTCATTGTAGGGTAGGCAACGCGCATGTGAATCCTCTGGAGCTGCAGGCGTCCATAGGCTACGATAACTGCATACCATTAGGCGGGTCGTATGGTTGTTTGCCACCGTCGTTGTATAAAAAAAATACTAATGCAAAACACTAAAAATAGGAAAGTTCATGGAACATACCTAGACAAACGCGATTCGGTCTTGGGTTTTTCTGAAATATTAAGAGAACTACTAGGGTTACAGACCCCCTTCTACATTTATTTTAAAGTTTAATAAATTGCCTATAAATTATAACAATATTTTTTTTCGTAGGTGTAAGAATTTCTACAAAATTTGGGTTCAAAAATGGTATAATACTTAAATTATCGACTTGGGCAAAAAGTTACCCATTTTCAAAGGGTCATATTTCCGTAACCAATTATGCTTACCTTATCACAAATTTAATGTTCTTCAAAACCTTTATAGGAGCTTTTGACAAGAAATGCATGGATTAGGAGACACACAGCAGAATCTAAAAAAATCCCCAAATTTTTGCGGTTTTTTGTGTATAAAAAAAATTCCACAACTTTTTGCGAATTGCAAACTTGTGTATATATAGTCCTAATCGGTCCAAACAACATACTAAAAAATCAGAGATACATCATGCTTTGTTAATTTATTGTCGATTTTTACTGGCCTAGTAACCGCAGACAACCATTCTTATTTATTTTTTGTTTTACCGCTTTGTTGGCACGGATTAATGCCAAATTTTAGCTTTCTTGTGTTAACGATCACTGAGTTTAGCCGCTGACAGACAGACATGGTGACGCTATAAGAAAAATTCTAAAGGCCTAAGACAATTCATATTTGCCAATTTTGTTTGGCGTCGTAACATGACGCGCACTAAAACAAATCGCAGAACCAAAGAGACCACGGGCTCGACTAATGAGGGGAATTTTACGGCTGGGTGGTGCTCCGTGAATAATTTATTCATGATGGGAAACTCTCACAATCATAATAATTATCTTATTAATTGACTTTTGTGATAATTACGAAAACAATGTTTTTAAACAGAGGTCCCAGTTAACAGTACATATAGAAAGATTATACTTATTATGTAACACAAAAACAAAGCAACTGAATTCGTTATTTAACATAAATAACACAGAGCACCGTTATGTACCATTTGGCGTAAATACGCTAGGTCAACGACGAAATGCGGCCAACATCTTTTATTTGTAATGATATTGTAATTTTAATTATCTTGTATATTAATAACATGTTACAATTTAATGGTTCACTTTTTAAATATATTTTTATTAATATAGGCAATCGTACTAATATTACTAACGCGAAAGTTTGTATGGTATGATTCTAATGAAACTATATGTATAATGCTCACACATTAGAATAACATAATATGTTATAATTTAGAAATCATCATCATCATTATAGATGTAAATCATCCACTGCTGGACATAGGCCTCCCCCAAATATAATTTGTATCATCTTGAGGGGTAGTTACCATAGTGGCCACGCTTGGCAGGCGGGTTGGGGACCGCAGTAGCTGTATTGCGTTTCGACGTACGCTGCTGCCCATCCGCTGTTTTTTTTTTGTCACCTCTTTCTTATAGCACCCGCGGAAGGAAATGGGGTGGTGCTATTCTAGTCAGCCGGCAACCCACAGTGCAATTTTTAATTTATAACTAAATTGTATAAATTGGTCACATTGAAAATAGGCTACTCGAAGTACTAATCCTGCGCAGAAGAATCTAGTATTTCATATACAACAGGTACAGTCGTCAACAATTTCGGACCTATGAAGATGGTCATAAATATCGGAGCATGCACTTTAAAGTCTTGACAATAGAGGCGTTGTTCCGATATTTGTGACCAACTCCACAGCTCCGGTATCTGATGGTACTACGAAAACCCTGACCTTAATATATCTCATAAACTTATCTAATACCCTAAACTCCCTAAAGTATTTCAGTGAAGCCTAACAGATATACTGAATTGAATTTAGACATTGTAGCCGCTACTTTTATTGAATGTAGTCTCATTAATATTAACGACAAGTTTTTCATGGTGGTGTATAAGTGATGTAAAACTGAACAAGGGTAATAAAAAAGTTACAGCTACCATAAAACTATAATGGTTGATTAAACACATAAATCATACCGATTTTTAACGTTCACCGTTTTTACACATTATTACATGTAAACGGGAGTTAACCACGTAAAAACCCTAAAAGATAGAAGATATTAATGGAAACACTTATGCCAGTCTTCATAGGAGACCACGAGGACAATGTCGTTCTCGAAACGTGAGAGGAGGTCATTTTTAAAGTTAATACACGCGGTTAAGTCCCGTTTATATGTCATCAATCAATCATCCTATAATCCTTGGCTATACAGTAAAATGAGAGCATAATATTTGCTCTCTATTTCAGTTCAAAGTATTTTGTCACAAAATGACCATTATTATGTATTTTTCGAATCTGAACAAAATTCAAATTTGAATACATATACTCAAACTCATAGCTTGTATTTCAGTAATTCATACAGACATTTCTTGAACCACCAAACAGTGAGAGCTTGGAACAAATTCCTTTCTTCAAACTTATCTTTGACATGTGATTTTATGGCATTAAATGAATTGAATTGAACTCACCTGCCAAAAAATGCCACTTTCATGTGATCTCGCTTGAGCACCTCCCGTATGGCCTGCACTTTGCTAACATAGGACTCCACGTTGGTGACATCCTGTGGGGTGGCAATACTGGTGTCGCCCGATACAGCTGAAAGTGAATTGTGTGAAATATGCTTTCATGTTCATTTATAGATAGATTATCTTATTACAGATTCTATAAGGAAATGTAGATGCAACCCAGATATCACTTGAATTTTACAAGAAACAATTGGTGTTTGTGTCTCTAATAAAATAAATAAATATTATGTGATATTCTTACACAAATTAACTGAGCTGAAGTGGGCTAACAGTGGGCTCAAGAAGGCTTGTTTTGTGGGTACTCAGCCAACAATATATATAATATACAAATACTTAAATTAATGATAGACCCATGACTTAGGAACAAATATCTGTGCTCATCACACAAATAAATGCTCTTAATGGGACTTGAACCCAGGACAATCAGCTTTAATTTTCAGGCTCTCTACCCACTAGGCCAAACCGGCTGTCAAATAAAGTTACAAAAGGTTTATAATTGACTTTATTTGCTTAAACCCTGCTATGCTCTTAATGGTGAAATTGAAACTTGTAATGTGAAATCATTATTTATGCTAATTCCATTCAGGGCACATATTAAGTTTTCAGAACAAAGGTTCATATTAACTACATGTTTACATTAAGTTAAAGATTGCCTTGTCAAGGTTACAACTTTGTATGCTAGTATTATAACTCATTTGACTCATTTCATCAAATGTAGTCAGTGTACAAAATGAGAGGAGACAATTGAACAACGGCCCATTAACTGACACATTCAGCACTGTAATTGTTGTGAAGGTCGCCCATATACGAGAGTAGTGATAATCTCTAGGCCATTGACATCAGAATTAAACTGATCGGCTTTTACTAAAGTGTTATCATGTCAATACTGATAACAACTGTATAAACTAGTTCCAGAGATCAATACTGCGGTATTGAAGTTTTATGTTAGTTTATTTTTTAAATGTAATCAATAATCATAGTAACTTATTAAAGTTTTGTGATGTTTACACATGTTACTTGAATATTATGTTTATTGGAGTTAAAGCTAACAAATGATTTGTAAACACTTACCATGCATAAATGTGACGGCATCTTTGACATAGTCATCAATTTCCACAAATATATCATTGATCTTCTTCTTGGCTCTAACAAAAATCTGCAGCGGAGAGTCCACGTTTGACATGTTGACACGCACATTGCCGTTGTTGAGCCCCACATTGTGCGGGCCGTCACCAGCCATCATGGATATGGTTCGATTAACATATGCAGCCATACGGAAAGGGAAGATGTACGGTTCTCGTTAGCTGTACCTTACGGTGGACAATGCAACAATATAGTCACTGTATCACTTCTACAGTGTGAACACAACATGCAGGTTACTGCAACAAAAAATAACAGGCATAAAAATGTGCAAAGGAACATTAAATAAAACAGAGCTGTATAACTCATAAAAGCTTAAAAATTATAAACAAGACAATGAGCTGTGTGCAGGGAGTGCGCGCCCAGTGTGCGGGTGCAGCCAGGAGGCGCTGACACCAGGAACTCTCATTTGAGGTTATGTGTAAGGGCAGTTTGGTGGAGAAACACAACACAGGCACAACGTCTAGATACGGTTGGAAGAAAGTGAATACAACGCAAATTATGTAGTACGGAAGCATTAGTAAGTAGAAATAAACTGCACCTTATCATCTCGTTGCATCATCGCAATCTATGCGCATCGCTGCAGTCCAAACGGCGTAAATGATTGTGTACAAATTCAATGATATTTATAGACAGGAAATATTACAGAAAATACACAAGACGTAAAACAACTGACAGCCGCTAAATATAAGTCAAATTTGACTACAAAATTCATCGACTTATCATTCTTAGCACTGGAAGTTCAGAAGTATTTCACTGAAGCTAAACGGAATACTCTTACCTGTACATTAGAACATTTTAAATGTAATTAGTCGAAAACTATAATTATTTTTCAGCTGGGATTACCTATAAAAATTTTCATATAAGATTATCCCCTATTTTTAATTTTTTAATAGTTTTTATGTTGGTATGTTTTCATATATTCATGTAGGTCAAACGTGATTGGTTCTTAAGTTCTAATGTCACAATCACCAATCAAAACACTTTATAGATTTGTTTGGTTCTTGCATTTATTAAGTTATAAATGAAAATTAATCTATTTTCAGAAAAAAATATTACTAATTTGATTGTTATCTTATGCAGCTACATTAATGTTTTAATAAAAGTTCAATCTATAAAAAAATAAAGAAATTTATAACGGCTTCAAAAAAAGATTTTGGGAAAAAAATGGTCGTCTATTTTGTTTTTCCCTGGTGTTGCAAAACGCAAAATGTCATAGACTACTATAATGCAACCATAGACATTCTAAACTTCCCAGTTTCTGCAATGTAATATATACCTTATTCAACTACAATAAGTTAGAAAATTCTATACCTTTATAATTCGGTCTCCATGCGACATCGTTCATCCCCTCCCACCGTAAACCATAAATACCATAATGGCGAAATAGGTGAAGTGAAGCCTTGTGCGGATGATTTTAAACACAGTTGAATTAATAAAAGTTATATTAAATTTATTTTAACTTGTTCCTCCATTATCACAGTTTATATTCTCAATAACTCTTAGTACAATGTCTCGTTCCGTGCGCGCCGAAACTAGAAACCGCGTTAAAGATGACATCAAAAGAGTCATGCAAGCTGTAGAAAAAGTTCGCCATTGGTACGTATTTGGCATACTTTTTCTTAACGTTTTTTTACAATAAATATGTATTATCATAACATTAATAAATCATTCACAGGGAAAAGAAGTGGGTGACAATTGGGGAAACAACAATGAAAATATATAAATGGGTGCCGATATCAACAAACGAGCAGAAGAAGAAGCACGCGGCCAAACGCGATAATAAGGAAAATACGTTAACCCCTAAAAAGATGCACGATTCTTCCAACTCCAACTTCGGAATGGCCGAGGATTCTAATACATGTAAGTTATTATCTCTGTAAAACTTCTCGAGTCATAAAAAAAGTTTGTTTGCAATTCAATTTCTTTAGTGTAACTAACGTTGTATGACCATTACGTTTTAAAAGTGGGTTCTATTTGACAAATCACTGGAAGAACACCAAAAGCAATCAAAACATGTTTTCATTTTACCAGGTTTCTCAACCGTGAGTGACTCCCAGGGGCCAACAGAGTTTACCTCAACACACATGAACTTCTCAGAGGACTCCAACTCTCAAAGCAGTGGCACCACAACACCCGCAAAACGGTTAAAGACTGACTGAGAACAGGTCAAGAAATAGAAGCCTTACGAGGCAAGGACTATTGCAACTGGCTGGTAAGAGTTTGGCTAATTGAAGTTGAACCAAACATTTTAAATTTAGCAACAGAATAATGTACGAGCAATATAAATGTTACTGCATAATTGAGTTTGCTTGGTTCAACTTTTATTAGTCATACTCTAGTGATGGCTAAGCAGTGCTTTTTGATATTAACATTTACTTCTATTGTTTTAATGTCTGTGCTGTGAATACTATTTATAAATGCTGCCATACATGATACTTCAGTGTGAGCGCGGTGAGCTTGCGGGCGACTCAGCAGGTTATATTAAGAGCTAATAGTTCATTTAATATTGTTGATACGTTTAAACCAACACTATTTTACAACTCATTTTTTTATTTGCATTTTAACCATATTTTACACATAGCTTGCATTATCTTATTGCATATACAAATATTTGTCTCTTTCACACATGTTAGGAGACAGACAAATGATTGTTGGTAAGAAATGGTAGCTAAAATATTAAAGAATTATTTGTAAATATTAACCTAAATTATTAAGTAGATTATTAGTGTGATTATTATAATTATAGTTTATTTCAAAGACAAGTCACCAATGTTATCATTTTCATGTAATCTAGAATTGATAACATATTATGATCTAAATTAAATGACTATAAATAGAATAAACGAAAATGTGACTTAATTTTAACATAAGAGGTATATACATACAAATTATAATGCTAGGCTTGTATTTTAGCTATTAAAAATGCAAATTGATAAATTGTTCTTATTTTAAAGACAAGTACAAAATAGCAATATCTGTAACTTATTTGTTAGAGTAAGACTGGTATCAATATCAAATAATGTTGTGTACACACATAACACTGACTCAATTTCAGAAACATTCATTCATTCATTCATTTTAGTTCAGCCTATTAGATTGAGGAAGTCTTAATTCAGTACAGCAAAAAATTACTGAACCATTCAGTTACATAAACGGACTTACTGTTTGTATATTGATAGGATGTATTTTGTTTTAACCTTTTCGCCACCACATCATGAAATCTAATGTGTGCACATGCCAAAGGCTTTTGCAAGCAAGCAACAATATTACCCTACCCCTCCATAGTCCTCGATTTTATATCGTGTTGGGCCAAGTGGGCAAGTTGGGCACAAAATCTTTTGACTTCAAATCAAGTCAATGGTGTCGCAAAGGTTAAAATGATGAACTCACATTTCTATGTACAGAAAACAATGTGCGAGGTTGAGATTTTATTTGTAATAAGACAATATGGAATATTCGTCAGTTGTTTCTTTCCTTTTCATCCGAGGTGCCGGTGACTGAGGAGCCCCAGGATGACCCCAAGGAATCTTTTGCTGATAACTGGTCTCCAGATAGTTCCACTTCTTGGATGCCCATGATGTTAATTAAAAGGTCACGAAGTGATATAGTCTGTAAAAATAATAATAGTTGTAGAAAACCAGTAGTAAATTAATTTTAGACCCAGCTAAATCTGCCATATATTGACATAGGTCGTATTTGTATGTTTTGTATAGTCAGCTTCATATAGTTCGTAGCATTCAAAGTACTCAAATAGTTCGGTACACCATACTAATTCTATGGTGTACCGAACTTTTTGAATACTTTGGATGCTACCAACTATATGACGCTGACTGTAGCATCCAAAATGCTCATCAAGTTCGGTACACCATAGAATTTGTATGGTGTACAGTCAGCGTCATATAGTTGGTAGCATTCAAAGTAGTCAAATAGTTCGGTACACCATAGAATTTGTATAGTGTACCGAACTATTTGACTACTTTGAATGCTACCAACTATATGACGCTGACTGTACCAACCTATTTGACTACTTTGAATGCTGCCAACTATATGATGCTGAGTGTACTTAGCAGTATGGAGATATGTTACGATTATTTACTTCCTTCTTGAAAAAAGTTGTAGGTTTTTCTCTTTTATTCCTTTATTTTCGTTACCATTTATCATAAATTGCATGAGGCGGTTACAAAATAGGAATAATAATAAATGTAAAATTTATCTTGTACGATCGAAAGAGCTCGCGATTCCCAATAAAAAAAAGTTGTGTATAATTTTAAATAAAATAGGTTAACTAATATATGATACTGGCTGTGACTGTACGCCGTCCGACTATTTTTTTCGTGAGGTTTCAGCGGCGATGCCGCGATAATCGATATTTCGAACGATTCTCTCTATTACCTAAATTGGAGTAAAAGAGAAAGACGCTCGAAGAACTTCGATATTCGCAGTCTCCTGGCAGACTTCTGGTCCCCCTCCCTGGCTAAATACTAGAATGCCGGAATGAAACTCCTAACCGTAAGACGTAATTGAAAACCCTTTCCGAAACACTGGTATAGTCAAGTGCAAAAATACGTACCGAAAAAATCCTTTCATAAATACGTCCAACAACCTTTTTTACTGTACAGTCAGCGTCATATAGTTAATTACAGTCAGTGTATCCAAATATATCGATACACATTCTTACTGCTATATAAATAAAGATCTGTATCGATATATTTGGCCATACAGTTGCGCTACCGCGAACAACGATATTCGTAAATTTCGGACGATTGTCTCTGTCACTCTCATGACATCTTGATTGAAGTAAAAGAGAAAGATGCCCGAAATTTCCGAACATCGATGTTTGCGGTACCGCTCCTGACTGTAACTATCTATATGACGCTGACTGTAGGTACAATAGATTTGCTCGGAGTCATTTTTGATGCTACCGCCACACATTCGCACGAGTAGCGAGGCGAAACACGAGCACGCATGTGTACGCGGACGTCTCGCTATACCTCTCGCACCTCGCCTCGTGTTTTTGTATAGGCAAAGTCTCGTCGAACGTTTCGACGAATAGCGAGGCGAGTGACGAGCCAGCATGTCTAAACGAGGAGTGAGACTGGCAGTGAACGAATTTTAACACTTGACTGTACCTAATTTCTGCGCTAAACTACAGGCGCAGTGCTACAATACGAGCGGAGTGTTTATTGTAGGCATCGGATCGCCTACCACGAACCACTTCGTTAGTCTGCCTCTCGCTCCTAGCAATATGCAAGAGCGATAGAGAGAGGTAGTAGATTTTCGTCGTAGATGTGTACCTCGGGCAAGAAGGAGAAGTCGTCTTCAGCAATGGCGGCGCGGTCCTCAAAACTCTGGCCTGAGAGTATGGACAGCAGGTACCAGCTCAATTCGTGGGAGAAACATTCTCCTGGAAATAATGGTTGCTATTTTAATTCCTTGACTGGGGTAGTCTAGGCCGCACCAATCCTTCCCAATAAATTCCAAATAATTATATTCAAAACTAGCTGTTTGTATATAAACTTAAATGTAGCCTAAAAAACATGGCAACCCTACTCTTACAGTCACTGCGCTCACTAACTTGCTTGTCAAGCGTGTCGAATATAGCAACTATACCCCCCAAGATGATACAAGTATGGGGGAGACCTAAGTGTCCTAAGTTCAGCAGTGGAAGATTTACGACTGAAATGATGGCACGAATTTTACTTCTATACTATAAACCCAGCTTAAGCTGCGTTTTCACTTAGTGTTCTGAGCGAACATTTTGCATACAAATTGTTCGTTCGTTGTATGCAAAATGTTCGTTCAGAACACTAAGTGAAAAGGCAGCTTTAGGGCCTACGCTACCTGACGCGGATGCCCGCCGCGTGCCCATATAAAAGTCGAAGCGGGTAATCGAAGTTCGTGTATTTCGAGCATTTATCTCTTTTACTCCAATCAAGGCGACATAAGAGTGACAGAGACAATCGTCCGAAATTTACGAATATCGTTGTTCGCGGTAGCGCCGCTGAGCGCTTAAAGCATTCAAAACGTCTTACCCGCTTGTTCATAATCATAAGCGGATTAGAAGTCACCTCAGCCCCGTAAACTTTGAACTTTACCATAACTTCCGAGCATGTCCACAAACTCCTCCCTGCTCATTACGTAGTTCTCCTTCTCCAGCGAGGCGAAAGTCCTAAACGCATTGCGCACCCTCCCCAACTCTTCCCCGAACGCGGGCCGATGGTTCAAGTACAGTTTCACGAACTCCTCAAAGTCGATTTCCGTAGATGGCGTCAGTTGGTAGACTTTAAACTTGGCTTCTATTAACAGGTTCTCTACCTGGAATAGGTTTTTTAACTGTACCTACACATATGTTATTAGGTAGCTATTACTAATTTTTTTTTTTGATATTGGCGGCAAACGAGCTGACGGATTGCCTGGTGGTAAGTAATTACCGTCGCCAATGAGCACCCGCAACACCAGGGAAGTCACAAGCGCGTTGCCGGCCTTTAAGGGGGGTTGGAGCTCTGGGAACACAACACTACATACCTGAAAGGTAGCAGTGCTATTTATGTCTGTGGTCTTCTGTAAGGAGGAGGTACTTCCCCAGTTGGGCCGCCCCAGATTCATGCGTGATGGTCATCGCTGTGCCCTACCTCTCATAAATTATTTAAGTGGCGTTATGCGTTAGTAATACTTACTAAAGTCACTACGTTGCTATGGTACTTAGGTTAAGACGTTACAATACGACAATCCAACATATAAAATTATTTACATCAGTACCAACCTCGTATTCAGATGGGAAGAATCCAAGAGCCCTCACCAGGTCCGGCAGCGAATCGATCGGTATGAAATCCTTCACCGTCCGTCTCGTGGGAGAGAAGGTGCCCTGGCACAGGATCTGAATGTAGTAGAACAAGTCGCGTATCTCCTGAAACAGCCAGCCGGGTCGGCCGTTCTCGATGAGGCAGTAGTATGGATCCAGGTCTTCGCCACCTTGCTGACAAGTGCTGTCCACTGCCCTGTGGTCGAATGACAAAGCTTCTCAAAACGAGCTATAATATTAATTGATTTAGAATTTTATCGGGCGCAGACCTACCTGTAGTTAGCAGCCCACTGGCACATGCATATATCTTTAGCTCCTAGGGTAAAAAGTGTACCAATGTCCTCGCGGTAACACATATTAGTTATCTGGAAATAATAATTACAATTTTACAAGTCGTATAAAGTAGTTTCACTAATGGACGATGCCACTAGAAAGGACGGGCAGCAGCGTCCCTCACCTAGCTACACCAACTAAAATATTTGAATAAAATTATGTTTCTTCCCTATCTGTAGAAAATTTGGTTCAAACTTTTATTGCCGACTGTACTTTTTTTAACTACGTAATGTCTTTTCGTCCGACATACCTCAGTGCCTCAAGACTAAAGTATTCAATCAATGTGTGTTACCAGTGATGACTTACGGCTCCGAAACGTGGTCTTTCACTATCAGCCTCATCTCAAAACTCAAAGTCGCTCAACGAGCTATGGAGAGAGCTATGCTCGGAGTTTCTCTACGTGATCGACTCAGAAATGAGGAGATCCGTAGGCGAACTAAAGTCAACGACATAGCCCACTGGGTTGGCAAGCTGAAGTGGCAATGGGCAGGCCACATTGCACGCAGAGAAGATGGCCGATGGGGTCTAAAAGTGCTCGAGTGGAGACCATGGACTAGCAAGCGCAGCGTAGAACCTCCACTCACAAGATAATGATGATGATGATGATGTATTTTTTTTGCCCAATCATCGAGAGGATTCAACGAGGCTAAACACCTACCTTCTGGCTCCAGCATTTGATCAGATCAGTGGTACTATTATATTGCATTGTTACCGAACTAACGAATGAAGTTATGAGTGCTGAATTTCTGCTCAATCGGTTAAATATAACTGCTTGAAAATTGAGTTGCAAGTATTCACCTGAACATACTTAAATCTTTACATAATTCCATTGCAAGTTAAATAAAAGCTTGTTTTAAGTGGGTTAAAGCAGTAGAATACTGCGATCACCTACTCGCCTGCCAAGCATGGCGATTATGGCATAAAACCCCCATTCTCAGACATCACTCTCCGGGACGCTCTATGGAGAAGGCCTGTGGCCAAAGGGCGTTTGTGGTTGATATACAATATACATAAATAGTAATGCCAGGTATAGAGTAGCTATAATTTTTGATCAATCATTGTCTTCGGTGTGGTAGTGAGCAGAAACGCGACGTAGGTACCTACCTGTATAGGATGTCCGAGAACGCCAACATGTTTCCAAGGGTTCCCATCTAGTGGCATTTTATGCAGCCCAATGATGTTCTTGGTAGCAAAGAGGATGTACTCGAGCACGTTCTGCTCTTCTTTCCTAGAGACCAGCTGCATTCTTGAAACGGGGCTCTCGAAGCGCGGCCCGAGGACCGTGGCTAAGGTCATAGCCGTGGCGTAGTTTACGATCTTGTATTTATACTGATAAAAATTATAAATGTCATATATATCAGTTATAGATTAGACAATTTTGCTTACACTGTTAAAAAGGATGTGAGTGTGATTAGTAAAGGCTGACATTATCTATGTCACTGGTAAGACGCACCGCATATGATTATGTCGTGCTGAGCATGAATTATGTTATGACTAAACATATCGGAAGGGTGAACAGAAGGTTTTGTCAGTAACATAAACAAGGCAGCAACTTTTATTGCTCTTAAAACGTTTGCAGCACTGATGCCAGTGGATCTACTGCGATCAAGTTCCATCATACGTTTATTTGCTTCTTTATCGCATAAGCGATAGACCGGGAGATCAGTTATAGAAATTCCTATTTTGCTGCCTTCAGGCACAAGGGATTATGACTAAAGAGCGGAGTTCCGGTGGCAAATTTCACACTAAATGTATGGAGTGCCTAAGTATTCTTATGATTAAATAAATAACGAATAAATGATTAATTTTGCATAATATGTTTTAGGAACTTAAAGAAATTATCTTACGAACATACAAATATAATGTAATATGTTGTTAATATCTGTAATGCATAATAATTAGGTACTAAATACTAGACTAAGAAGTTATATCTGTCAAACGATATATTATTTTCAAGACCATTCAATTACAATTGAGGACTGGAATTATGTGTTCGAGGTCCTCCTCACAATCTACACTTAAGTGCGTATCCATGTTATAAAATGATTGGACTATGGCCACATGTTCCTGGTTTTTCGGAGTGAATCGGTTTCTTAATTTATAGAAAATCCATATTTATGAGTGGAAAACGATCGCTCTACATTTACCCATGTCATGGTTGCATATTAAAGGACTTGTTTATAATTTACCATTGTACTCATATTAGTAACTTTTTGAAAAAAAAGGTTGCATATGGTAAAAAATTATATATGTATGAATGGTGACTTTGTTAAGAAATTGAAAAATAACCCATAACATTTACGACATAACATTTAGGTGTCCTTAAATCGATTTATGAAAAAAAAAAGTAATTACTTCCAATTTACGAGTAGGTACCATACTAAGTACATTAGGTAAATGAATAATTTTATTATTCAAGCCTAAAATAATATTTATAAAAACGACTCCATACCTTTTGTGTGAAATTTGCCACCGGTACTCCGCCCTCTAATTATGACATATAACTGACTAGATTGAGGACAATAGCGTGGAGCTATATTTAGCTACAAATTGTTTTGAAAGTGTGAAATGGCGGGAGGGACACATAAATAAAACTGTTTGTAAACACCTCGTCATTTGCCACTAGAATCAAAGGCAGATCGGTGCGGTGGCTCGCAGGATCCACCTCCTTGGGCGTAGGCCAATGGAACCCCGCGAGAGGCACCGCCGTCTGGTCCATGCGATCCATGCTAAGTACTTCCAGGTGCTCTCCTGAACTAGCTCCTGTAGTCCAATTTGGGTAAAACATTAAACTTATTTAATCTAGCCCATTTCTCTATCTGTAAAATCAGATTCCCTGCCGGGTAACCATCATCAGTAGTCCTCTAAGTAATAATGACTAATAAATAATGACAGTATTTATCTCTTTCTATTACACGGTTTTAACAAGGGACATCAGATTTATGTGTCATGGACATCAGACTAGTACTAACTTACTATACTGGCTTGAAAAACTAGCCTCGTGTATTCCGGGCATGAGTGTCCGTCTGGGGTAAGTAGCGGAGGAATTGATCCTACAGACTGCGCCAAATAAATGTATTAGTTTAAACGATAATATGGGTAGTATTGATTTCTTCGATACTAGCCTAGTATACCCCCAGCGCCATAAAATGTTATTCAAGTAACACTAATCTCCCGTCCCCTCCTATTTCTGTAATATGTGGATGAACTCGCCTCGCTATTCGTCGAAACGTTCGACGAGACTTTGCCAATACAAAAACGCGATGCGAAGGGCGAGAGGAATAGCGAGACGTCCGCGTACACATGCGTGCTCGCATTTCGCCTCGCTACTCGCGCGAATGTGTGGCGGGAGCATTAGTAGGGGAGACCTAGGCGAGTTGACACAAAGGTAAGTTGACACAACTTCAAAATCTCGGCAACTATAGACATTAGAAGTCTGGCAACAATGCAGTTCTAACCCATAGTTCCCTCGCACCGACTTGTCAGTACACGCCGCAGCCGTCCGGCGAACGGTTGTGGAGATATAGCGTCTGTGTCCAAAATTAAACGAAAAGTAAGTTTTTTACCTATTTTTCAATGCCGTTTATTTACATGATATGTCACGAATTTTGTACTTTTCATAATCATTTCTAATGCGTAGTAAAGTATGTTAAATGAGTTTAGTTTTGTTTTTATATACAAAAATCGATTGTACGTTATAATCGCCATGAAATGTAGAAAATCGTTTTTTATTAAGGTGAGGTAAGTTGAAACACCTTGTGTCAACTTACCTCGTTTATTGCAACCCTCCTCGGCGTCAAGTTTATAAGGTAAATAGATATTTCCTCTTTCAGAATGCCTAATACATATGTTCGCAAGACAAATAGAGGCGACGCCAGCATCGAAATATACAAATTGGCAGCTAAAGAAGTTAGTTTAAGAGGCAAAGGCTTCGGGATGCGGCAAAATCTTATAACTTAAACTATTTTTCGTTGTACCGGTACATCAAGAAAAAAGAAAAGAAAGACATAGTGATAGTGAGAATAACGTAACAAACGTATATTTACTCCTGAGGCAGAAACAGTACTGGCTGACTATTTTGTAAATTGTGCAGCAGTTAATTATGGACGGAGTACTAAAGATGTAGCATAATTAATGTGCCTTATATTTTTAAGAAGAAAAAACAGTTTTTGTTACTTTTAGATCTCACAGGAGATCATTTAGTTAAAAGATTTGTTTGTTTTAGTGATTTATAAAATTAAAGGCTTTTGTAATATTGGGAGATAAACTTACTTAAAATGAAATTCACCTCTTTCCTTTAAAATAATTCTAAAAAGTAAATTTTGATTACTTGATAATTTTAAATGCGTTCTTGTAATGTTAAAATATTATTTTAGTGTCAAATAAAACTGATTATTCTAAAAATTGTGTATTTGTTTACATTAATACCTTAATTTCTCTTTATGTGTCAACTTGCCCAGGTACCTGTTTCAACTGGCCTCGGTACTAGGAGGGTTGACACAAGTGGACTTGATGTAGAAAAACGATGTTTTTATAATGATCTAATTACGAATTACCATCCAAATTGAAATCCATTATTGAAGTATGAAATTTGCTTTCTAATGAAATCAACTTCAAAGTTCTAGCTTGTATAACGAAGAAGTTATGTGCGAAAATGTAAAATTTGTGTCAACTCTCCTAGGTCTCCCCTACATTTAGATCACGCACCAACATTGTACTCGACCATCACCCTGTCAGCTCCCAGAGAGAGCAGCTTGTAGTCGCCGCTGGCGTTCGCCTCGGGCGTGAAGAAGACCGCGGTGACGTCCTTGTAGTGCGCGCGGTGCTTGGCTATGAACGTCCACACTAACGCCTTGCAGTCGTACTTGTACACGCACACTTTGTGACCCACGTCCTGAAACGGTCTCTTAAAGTAATACCCTCTTTTCTGATTTTGCAACGCAATCGCCATCTAGGTATTACAGCTACAAATAAAAACGTGCGTGCAATCAATTCAAGTTAACTATTTGTTTAAACCGGAAACTGTATGTCGGCGATCAATCTTAATATCTGCCAAGTCGTGAAAATGCCTAGGCATATCGTAAACATTTTTTAATTCCCAGAGTAAACAGAGGCCTTCAGCAGCATCTTATTTCAGGCAGTTTACTCATCGGGCATCTAAAAGCAACCTAACGTCCTAAACTACTTATTTATTAATTGAATGTGAATATCATTAAAATATTACACAGAAATATTACGATAGGCCGGATTTCAGTCGGGCATCCGACAATATACCGCGTAAGGGACAAGCATGGGAAGCTTACAGAGAATGCCAGCGTCAAAGAGTCGCGGCTATAACTGATGTCCTTGACGGCGTGTTGAGAGTCGCTGAACATCTGCGGCAGGATCTGTATGGTGACCGGGTCGAGGAACAACAGCTGTCCAGTGTTCAAGCCGCAAGCCAAATGTAAACCTGAAAACATATACAGTTCCTAACTAAATTTAACCTTAATTTAAAGCTACAATAAGCATAATGGCGGCGCTACCGTGAAAAACGATATTAGTAACTTTCGGACGATTGTCTCTAGCTGTCACTCTCTTGACGCCTTAATTAGAGTGTAAGAGAAAGATGCTCTAAATATACGAACTACGACGTTCGTGGTGCCTATGGCTAGGCGGCCAAGCTTAATATTTTTGAGCTTAATCTGAAAGGAAACCATGCATCACAGTCATTTATACCTATTAAGCACGCTGATACGTGACATACACTTGTAAGGAAGGAGTCGACGAGAGTATAATTTCCGCTCTCTGTTCTTCATGACAAAAACCAAAACGGGAAACAATGTGAGAATACAAGGCGCGAACAGTGTTAATAATATGCACTTTCACATTATCTGTAGGGCAATTGTTATAAAGAAGTTGTATACTGAAGAAATACATACAATTGCACGTTACACAACGCATTTCAACTAGAGTTAGGGTAGGTTAGGTTAGCCTCACCCTCGGAGGGTGCCGTGGTGAATGCCAAGCCACTCCATTGCACCCCCCCTTAAGGGCAATGATGGAAACGCCGCGGGGTTTTTAGTGGGTAGGTATTCCCCTGCCATATGAAGGGGCGAGTCCCACATACCCCTCTACTATCAGCTTTTATCCAGCCCCGGAGGGGATACATAAATGTATTTTCCCTGCGTCAAAAATAAGGTTAGCCTCACCCGAAGGAGAATATCTCAAACAAGTCGCCGACAACTCTGGCTGGTATTCTTCATAGTCAGAGTGTATAGAGTCGTCCTTGGGCGGCACTACGACCTTAAAATGTTCCCTCAGTTCTGTCCTCGCGAACAATTTGTGTTGGGAGAAGTTCAGTAGGTCAATTACGCCGTCCGCAAAACCTTGGCACACGTAAGGTCTGTAGATAATATAAAGATATGACATTAGCAGTGATCGGTTTTTTGGATTCACCCTCGCGGGATATCATGTAGAAAAGTTAATATAGATACGACAGTTTCCCGCGATACCGAACAAATTAATCAAAAATAAAACAATTTAAATTGTGTGAAAGGGATTTTTTACTTACTCGTCGAACTTTTGTACAAACGGTACAAAATATGCCGATTTGGTGGCAGCAGATGAGCTGTCAGTGTAAACACTTGTGCTCATTTGTTCAATTTGGACAAAAGAACGACGATTAAGTCGCATGTCTATCAGCTACCTAGATGTTTTAAAGTGTAATAAAATAAACACAATGTATTTTATTTGTCTTTTCTAACAACCTAAAGGCCGGGTTTCCAGGGCATTTCAATTACTAACATAATGTTTGAGGTCGTTCACCCCATGTCGAATCCAAAAAAATATTCATCATCTTCCTCGCGTTGTCCCGGCATTTGCGACGGCTCATGGGAGCTTGGGGTTCGCGCGCGTAGTTTTACAAAAGCGACTGCCATCTGACCTTCCAACCCAGATGGTAAACTAGGCCTTATTGGGATTAGTCCGGTTTCATCACAATGTTTTCCTTCAGCTAAAAGTGACTATCAAATTGGCAAATAGTAATAAATAATTATATTGAATGATTAATTTCTATAAACTTGTTAACTATTACTAAGAAATATGTAAAAAATAGTGTTTAGAAGTAAAGGAAAGGACTGACTCCGATACCGGTCAAAAGAGTTTACACGTATTTACGGTAGATGTCGCTAGGCGTAGCACAGTTGCCAGACCGAGGGCATATTATATACCCCGGAGTCTATCCGAGGTTTCGTTAGCAGACGTTTACAAAATTAAATTTAGAAAAGATTGTGTGGTTGACAGTATAGCAGCTAGTTACAAGCTCACTTTTCCGGGTGGACAGTGACGCATAATGCTGTTGAGACCTTGTAGTCCAATATCGTAACCAGTTTCTCGGTAACAAAGTCTACGAAACCAATCCCTTGATTGCCGGTAGCTGCAAAAGAAAGTTTAGATTTATACAACTGATTGGCAGAAGAAAATTTGTTTTATACATATACCTAATGTTAAAAAACTCCTTTGTTACAAAAATACGTGTTTGTGTTTATTCTAGGTAAGCATGCTGCATCATCGGCCTCATCGTCGCTTACCATCAGGTGAGATTTGGGGCCAAATGCTGACCTATCACATATAAAAATTAAAATAAATCTGATGTGGTTGAGATAATATTTAAACATCCCCGCTGGGTGATATATGATTATGTAATATTATGCTTATTTACATATGCATAGCTAAAGCTAGCCGACTCCGTGAATCGCCTACGAGTCAATATTTATTTTCTTTTATTTCTAACATATTTCAATACAAACACAAATCGTATTAGGCATCCTTACACAATATCAAGACGAAGACGAATCTATAATCTGTTTCAGTTGTTTTATTTCATGAGTAATTATCGCGGCAAGCGAAGACAATATAAAAACTTTTTTTCCCCTCACTAGCTCGTAAAGCGCTTGTTTATCCTTTAATACGAGAGGGTAAAAACGCATTTTATCCACTAGTGATTAAAGTAAGTTGACTTCTCTTAGCTCTTATTGCCTATGGTTTTAAAGTCTAAATTCGCGAAGTACAGCTCACTTGCCCCCGCGGCGGCGGCGGTAGGCGCGGGCGAGCCTCGCGTACGAACCGAGTTGAAAATTTAATTAGAACATTCTAAAATCGTACTGGCCACCACAAGCTAACCAAGCTAAAGGCACCTTTTGTAAAAATGTTGAATGTATCTAAACGCAAAGAAAAAGTCAATGCGATTACAAAACGTTTTTATGCATGTACTTTCCTCGTTGTAGTGAGGGGAAAAGTTTTGTGTTACACACGGGTGCAATTGTAATTTACTTCTCGTGTATTGAAACACTCGCTACGCTCAGGATTCTATTATAAAACCACTCGCTTTGCTCGTGGTTAAACTATAAAATCCATCCGCTTGGTCGAGTTTCAAACCCACACTCGCAGTTAAAATACAATTTTGCACCCTTGTATAACAAATAACTATTTTTTTATGACGATGCGTGTTGCGGATGACTTTTGTTTTAATATAATTAAGCATGACGAAACCTGTGGTGGATGCATTTTCTATGGAACGACGAAACCTGCGCTGTAGATGTGATGGCCCGTATTTTTTAATATTTTAATTTATAAAGAATAAATATTTTTGTAAATAAAATTAATTATGTATAAAAACTTACTGACTATGAAGTCTCGAACCAAGAACGTCTTGCCGCTGGTCGTGGCGTCAGTGGGCAGGTTCTTTTTGATCAGCTTTTGTCGAACTATCCCTGTCACTGGGTCTGTTTCTGTCTCCACTTTCTCCCAACATGGACATTTTTTGGGTTTTCCACCTATTCAAATAAATAAAGCAGTAGGTAGGATCTGTCTACCGTGGAATATCTCGGCTCTAATATATAAAGTAAATTGTGTCATTATCTAGGAAAAGGGACCTCATTGTCGATGGCACTTATTTACGTCGAATCGCGTTGCGTTTGTATTATATCGTCTTGTACAACGACATAAGCGCCATCGACAATAAGGTCCCTTTTCATAGATAATGTCACAATTGTATAATTAAAAACAAATGGTTATTTCTGCATACCTATTCATTAGCATCATACCTATCCACAGATATGAAGATTGACACCTAAGCTCTGGTAGCCCTCTGACGACCAGAGCTTAGGTTCATATCTGTGGCTTAATTATATTCTGGTTTACCTACTGTATTTACATAACTCAAACGTATCATTCAGACGCTAAAAGGCTGTGAATTCACAACTATCATATTATTGTGCTCTACTTTTTCAGCAATAGTTTCTTGAATTAAATTTTATATTTTATTTGCATAGCGTTTCTGCATTTGGATGATAATTTATGATTTGAAAATTACTTCATTGAAAATTACCTCAAACGTTTCGAGAACACGAGACCACGAGGATAAAGTCGTTCTAGAAACGTTAGAGGTAATTTTTAAAAAGTTAATATACGCGGTTAAGTAGTAGATAATATACATGGTCACTGACATTACAATAATGGTAGTATTGCAATGTCAGTGACCATTGTTAGCTTATCATCATCATCATCTTAGCCATAAGACGTCCACTGCTGAACATAGGCCTCCCCTTCCCTCAGTTAGCGTAAAATCACACACAAATACTGGTTGTAAACGTCAACGATAATCAAATAAATGACTACTAACTACTACTATTAGAAAGGCCTATGTGTGTTGATGTGTTGACCGTGAGTTCATTCATATAATATCTATCTTGAATTTAACCTCCTCATGGTGGGCCTTCCATACAAGTAAAATGCTACTCGAATTCGTTATTTATAGTGTAGGAAATAAAGTATAATTTCTTTTGTGTCAAAATCGAAGGAAACAAATGAAATTCAACGCTGTTCCAATTTTATAAAATTCAATCATTAAATTAATTAGTGCTACATGTAGGCCCGTGGGCCTTACGAGGTTAAGACAACCTGTGTAACTGTAAGTAGAGTCAGAAGTTGCTAAGGGCCAGGTGTTCCGAATGATCAAGATCTCGTCTCAAGAGACGCTCTTATTCTCTTAAACATAAAGTCGTGTTAAGTTCATTTTGAACAACTCGCTCTCTTAGCAACTTCCGCTGCTGACTGTGCACGAACGAATGTAATGTAAGACTAACATTTGAGGTCTATGATTTTGTAGCTCCGTGGCGAGATATTGAAGCTGATGGAGCGCACGCGGTCCACGGAGAAGTCCTGCAGCCAATGCAGCAACTTCAGCTGCTCATCGTAAAACCGGATCTGACCGCTGTTGTTTCCCGTCACTATGATTCTAGAAAATGTTGAAAACTTTAGTTAGACAATTGTTTTTTTTTTATAAAAGACTGACCAGTGTTTGACCTCAGTCGCACCTGATATCGCGCAAGTGGGTGATCCTAAAGGTAATACGCGCTGTATGTAGGTACCCTATGTATATTAAAAACTTGTGGAAGGCTAATAGTTCAGCAATCAGCCATTTAAGGTACATTGAGGATTTATTATAAACTAGCGATCCGCCCTGGATTCGCACGAGTGCAATGCTGATATTAGTATTTCTCCACTATTTAATGGATGTTATGATACATATAAACCTTCCTCTTCAATCACTCTGTATTTAAAAAAACCGCATCATAATCCGTTGCTTAGTTTTAAAAATTTAAGTATACATATGGATATAGGGGCTAGGGACAGAGAAAGCGACTTTGTTTTATACTATGTAGTGATATTAACTTACCCATCAATACTCCTGATAACATTAATTTTACTCTCTTCCAACTTCAGAGCTTTCACAAACTTTAATTCCTTGAAACTCTGCGGTTCTATGTATTCCTGGTACTCCATCGTATATCCATTCACATGTATGGCTCCGCGGGAGGTGCCTACCAGGATTTGAGAGGTGAGGGTTACGAACGTGAAGCACGTTAACCTCCCAAATGCCATATTTATATCTGGTTTTTTATCAATAATTCTTATTTTCAACTCAAAATCATCAGTCTCCTTCAGGAGGCCCCTCTCCTTGACGAATATTTTCTAGAAAAAACATATTTTTAGGAAGTTCGAAAATACACTAATCCGAATAAAACAGACCTGGTAAAGTAAAGTAAGTACCTGGGAAACTCCAATCCAGATGTCAGTTTTCGTCATAAGCACAAATTGCCAAGTGTTATCTGGATTAAATTCCATAGCCGAAACACCGTCTTTAGGAATATCCACATCCAGTGCAGCTAAAATCAAAACTTGTTAAAATCAAAACTATTTATAAGTAGCACTCAGGATGCTTCTGAATTCTTACTAACTTACGCTGGAATCTTAATGGTATCGTATGTTAACGAATGGGAGCTTTGCAATAAGAACTATTAACAGAATCTTCGTTCGTTTTCATAATAAAATAGGTATATCAATTTACTTCTAGTTACGTTATTATATATTTCTTCCTTATTTCATTTAAATAGGCAAATTAAAACGTCTTACCATGCGGTTCATCTTGTCCAGATGACCAAATCCACCAGAAAATCGCGGTTTTCTCATGATATCCCACTGTCAGCATGAACCTCGAGTCCTGGCTCAAAGCCACCTTCGACACCCGCATGTTGCCGTGAGGCAGAAAGTACGTCTTGCTCGGGAAGAAGTCCTCGCTGTCCCATATGGTAATGAGATTCTCAGGACCGCAATCAGAGGTTACCAGCCATTTGCCGTCGCCATCCGCTGCGATGCAGTTCACCATGTGTCTCTAAAACCACGTGAATAGGGAGCATTTCACGGAACTGTCTAGGTACCTTTGTTCCTTACGGTTTTGTGAACATTTTTTTTCTATGACCAAATTCTAGACAAAATATACTTTGAAGATTAATCATCAACTAATTAATACACATAAAATATTCCGCAAATTTTAGGTATTTTATTACTCTTTCAACAGCATGTTAAAAATATTGCCTTTGCGCTGACGTCAGTTAAGCATGTACGTACCTATACACATTTATGATTGCAGCTTTGCAGCAGTTATCGTGTAAATATTGTCGACGTTCATCTCTCGTGAAAACGCAGCTTAAGTAATGATTAGTTTATTGACTCATAGTTACGTGTCCCTGTAGGATTCTCATCTGATTGGTGGTCCAATTGTACAGAATGCCGCAGTTGCAGGCTGCGTAGAAAATCGTGGTGCTGCCACGCGAGTTTAGATTGATGACGCCAGCCTTCGGGTTCCATCCTGTTATCCAACGGAGACTCTGAAAATTGTACTTTGGGACTTACTAATGGTACTGGTTAGGAATTAGGTAGATCAACCGTTTTTTTTTTTATGACATAAGGTGGCAAACTAGCAGACGGATTGCCTGATGGTAAGCAATTACCGTTGCCCATGGGCACCCGCAACGCCAGGGGAGTCACAAGCGCGTTGCCGACCTTTAAGGGGGGTTGGAGCTCTGGGAACCTTACTCACCATCAGGAACACAACACTACATACCTGAAAGGTAGCAGTGCTATTATGGCTGTGGTCTTCTGTAAGGTTATGATGATTATTGATTATATATAAATCTTACAAAGGGCGACGGCTTGTGGTGGTAGTCAGAAAATTGCGAAGAGTGTTTCCGTATCTGCGAGAGAGACAAACTGTACAGTCTCCGCTCTTCAGAATTTGGTCTCTCGCCTATCGGACGCACGTTTGGTAGTGAGTGAAACTTTTCTTTACTAGCTTCTTTGGATTTTTCCTTGCTCATTGTTTCTACAAGTAACTATTAAGTTACGTTTCCTAATTGTTCGCCTTGTTTATAAAATTAGCGCTTCAATATATTATTTTCAGATTATTGTCATAATGACAGGACATTGACATGGAAATTTGTTAAAAAGGTTTTACTTTTTTGCACAACACTTTCGAGGAGAGGCAGTAGTCTCCTCATTCCAATTTTAGTTTTTGGACCCGGGTATGTCCTTAAACTACGTCCAACAATGAGAGGTAGGGCACAGCGATGACCATCACGCTTGAATCTGGGGCAGCCCAACTGGGGAAGTACCTCCTCCTTACAGAAGACCACAGCCATAATAGCACTGCTACCTTTCAGGTATGTAGTGTTGTGTTCCTGATGGTGAGTAAGGTTCCCAGAGCTCCAACCCCCTTAAAAGGCCGGCAACGCGCTTGTGACTCCCCTAGTGTTGCGGGTGCCCATGGGCGATGGTAATTGCTTACCATCAGGCAATCCGTCTGCTCGTTTGCCGCCTATGTCATAAAAAAAAATAAAAAAATAGTATTCTTTCTCAGAACAGTGGAAGTCTATACTGTGTTGGACTAACCCAGTCCCTTAAAGGCGTAATTCCTTCGTTAACATGCGTGCTTAGACAATAACATCTGCCTATAGCCATGACCTTAAAAAAGCAATAACCCAATCGGTTCCTGGCCACTATCTGCAGTCAAAGGTCACTCGGGTGCATCACTTGAGTCTATCAGTGCTTTGTGTCCGTCGCCATGAGCAGACGTCTGCTTCTGTGTCTGCTTCTGTCCGTTACCGCGAACAGTCGGACCATCTACGTCGAAGATGCTAGCCCTACTGAGGAAGAGGTCAGTTTTCCTATCGGTTAGGGTACCGTATTTACTTTAAGTCATAAATGGGGGCATCGTACGCGAATATGTTATATTGTATACTGATTGATAAAAGATCAATACCTAACATTGATGAGTATTTGAGTCATATCCTTTCGAAGTTGCACAAGTAGAGTACATCAGATGGATCTGAAGGGTTTCATTGTAATAATTAAAACAAACTAATTAAATATTACCTACTTATATATTATGGATAATACGTACCTAACTAATGGTTTCATTTGTTTGATTATAAATAGTGCATAAGTACCTATGTAACATTGACAACAAAATAAATACCCGTATTCATTGACCGATTAGCTAATGCGCAACAAAAGAGATCTAGACCTACAGATATCAGTGATGGACACAGATTTTTGAAAAATAGTGTACACAGTTGATAAAGATCCGGTTCCTATTCGGTATCCGTTCCCTTTTTAGTGTTAGATGCTGGACCGTTCTTGATTCCAGGTGTCCTTTATGAAGCGCTACGGGTATCTGCCAGAAGTAGTGGAAGGGTCATCATCTGTGGACTTCTCCTACACGCCGCTCTCTATCACGGAGGCAGTGCGGCGTCTGCAAGCCTTTGCCGGCCTCACACCTAGCGGAGTTATCGATAATGAGACGAAACAAGTAAATATTTAAATACCTACTGAAACAAAAAAATATTTAAACTGTGACTTACAGTAAACCATTAAGTTATGGCAGAATTTCTCAAAGTGGTAATCAAACATTTACCCGACAAGCTGCACTTTTTTTATGACACAGGAAAAATGCATTTACGCATCCCTCTGGGCCCGGGGATGGCCCATATTTGGGGGTATGTGAGAATCGCCCCTCCATATGAGAGGGGAATACCCACTAAAAACCCTGCGGTGTTGACCAAATGCCGCAATAAATGTGTTGACAAGTAATATTATCTTCCACACATTGCCTTACTTTTCTTATGATTTCCTTTACTAAAGCTGTAACTGTATTTCCAAAATGATGTTTTTTAAGCTGTTTAAAAAGAAGCGGTGTGGCGTTAAGGACATCATTACCACACCATCCAGGTCACGACGATACGTTACACGAGAAGCTTGGAACAAGAAGCACATTACCTACAGGTAAAATATGATATACAATCATAAGCCAAAACACGTGTTACATATATATTAAAATGAAATGCTACCTAAATCACGAGTTCCAAGTTTTAAGAAGTTTGCCATAAGGGCACCTAAGAAAAATACGACATTTTTTTCAAATATGGTAAGCGATTTAAATTATCGAATGCCCATTATTTTATAGGTACTGTATAGTATGTGGACTTAGTATGGACTGATATATTTGGATTGTCAGTATTAAGTTATCGAACTGACTCCGAAATTTGTTTCTTTTAGAGTGCTCAACGGATCCCGGACGCTGGAGAAGCAGCGCGTGGAACAGCAGATGGCCGCCGCGCTGGCGGTGTGGGCGCCACACGCAGGGCTCACCTTCACACGCCTGGACACGGGGAAGGCGGATATCGAGGTCTCCTTCGTCACTGCAGACCACGGGGATGGGTAAAGTTATTGTGTCTAAAAGGGTGCTTTAACAGATCCAGGACGTTGGAAAAGCAGCGCGTGGAACACTTTCAGCTGATGGCGCGCTGGCGGAGTGGGAGCCGCAGGCTGGCTTCACCTTCACCCGCGTGGATACGGGCAAGGCCTATATTGAGGTCTCCTTCGTAACTACAGACCACGCCACTACAGGGATGGGGATGGGTAAATTAATCGAGAAAACTGTGAGTAGTACTCAACTCTCTTTTCACTTACGAGTCACTTAACGACTACCTATTTTCGGAGTCCAACTTCGGGCATTTAAAAGTAAAAGATCGGTCTCGTAGCGCGACCGAAACACGATTACGAATTTGGACCCGGGTATGTTCCTTAAACTACGTTCAACAATGAGAGGTAGGGCACAGCGAAATACCATCACGCTTGACTCTGGAGAAGCCCAACTGGGGAAGTACCTCCTCCTTACAGAAGACCACAGCCATAACATAAAAGCACTGCTACCTTTCAGGTATGTAGTGTTGGGTTGTGTGTGAGTAAGGTTTCCAGAGCCCCAACAACTTTTAGGGTAGGCAACGCGCATGTGAATCCTCTGGAGTTGCAGGCGTCCATAGGCTACGGTAACTGCTTACCATCAGGCGGGCCGTATGCTTGTTTGCCACTGTTGTTGTAAAAATGTTTTTAAGTGAATTGCTTTTTAAACATGTTACAGTTCCCCTTTCGACGGCCCGGGGCAGGTAGTGGCGCACGCTTTCTGCCCTCCGCTCGGTGATCTGCATTTCGACGACGACGAGGTATGTGTGAGGTGAATTTATAAATGAATAACATAACATAGGACACAAAGGAACATGTCACATTGTCGCATACGCGTAACCCCGTTATTTTGTTTCATTTACCAAAATCAGCCAAAATTAAAATGTGATACCATAACAAAAATACAATACAAGCTAAGCTAGGCATCATAATATACTTAACACTTTTTCACCGTGAGCCTTTGTAATAAGGTGCAAAAGCCGCCCGAATG
Organism: Grapholita molesta; assembly: GCA_022674325.2. Taxonomy (NCBI): domain Eukaryota; kingdom Metazoa; phylum Arthropoda; class Insecta; order Lepidoptera; family Tortricidae; genus Grapholita; species Grapholita molesta. The sequence goes on from CP053130.2 coordinate 2,203,604, forward strand.
ACTAGAAATGTTCCTTGTAGATCTGGAGCGAGTTTCCCGCCGAAGACGACGAGGACTCGACGGACTTGTTCGCCGCCGCCGTGCACGAGATCGGGCACGCGCTCGGACTGGCCCACTCGGACGTTCGGGCGTCCGTCATGTACCCGTACTACCGGGCGAGGGTGCAGAGCCTGTATGAAGACGATATCTTGGGCATGCGAGCGCTATACAGTCAGTATTTTATGCAGAAGTTATGATCTTAGAATAAGAACACAAAACCCGGAGAATGAAGATTTTAAAGTGCGATACAGGTAGATGTCGCTAGTGGCGCTACGCGTAAAGGAGTCAACAATGTAGAAGTAGTTATTTTATCAACAATCCAAAGTTTACCCAGGGTATAAGCGTCGCTGGTGCCGGTTGGAGCGTTTGGGCCGCTATTGCGAAAAACGTGATCAAGTTTTTTAAGTCGCTCATCACGCTTTCGTGATCCTCTTCCTCCTTTCCTTTCTCTTCATCGGAAGCATTGCGTTGGTTGGCCCATGAAGACTAAAGTATAATCTGTTTGTTAGTGATTTTTATGAATAGTATTTGATTTGACAATTCAACTTGCTGAATTTAGTGGTTGTATCCATTTGAATTCTGGAGGATTTTTCAAACTACCATCAGCATTTAGCTATCACCGTCATATTCTAGCCCACCCGTGTATATCAACTGTATTCGAGTTCACATCGTTTTCTTTCATTCTAGTGAAGGACCAGAAAGCTGCGACCTCCGCGCTCACCGTCCAGACAGAGGACCCAATGGCTCCTCGGTTCTCCCTGGATCCTCGCGTCACCGAAGAGGATGACGTACCCGACTTGTGCTACACCAACTTCGACACCATACAGGTGCTTCAGGGGAAAATCTATGTATTCGAAGAGGAGGTAAGCTATCTTTTATACTCTATATTCTATACAGACCAAGCAGCATTTTGAGGAATTGGAGGGTAGACGCGCCTCGGCTGCCACTATGTCGCATAGTATAAGTACGAGTATGTAGTATAGATATTTAGGTAAGTTTTCCGCTTCATCGTCAGAACAGTTTCATGTTACCATTAAGTTGCGTACTACAGTCGCATTGATGGGTTCCCACCTATCGCTTAAGTGACAAATCTTACAAGCCATTGACCCCAATGGCTTGTAAGATTTGTCCCCAGCATAGGGGTCACATTATATAAATTTTTTTTAGCAGTAAGTACATTTTTTAACACTATTACAGTACAATTAAAATCAGTTAAGACTTCGGCCAACCTCGGTAATTGTCGTGAATCACTCGTCTATCACATAGAGTTATCAATTTACAGATTTGACCTTTAATTATATATATTACTCGTCGTCTTATTGAATACAGTAGGTACAAGAACGATATGAGCAACGAAACCTCCTTTGTAGCTCAAAACTAACACAACCTTTATATTGAAATAAGAAAGATGCTAGCAAGTACTAGACTAGTTTGACAGTCGGCCTTCTTAGTGTCAAATAAAAACAGTTTGACGTATATCATACATTTATACAGTCGTTAATGCTGTAAATTTTAGACTTTCCGACACTCGCAAAACCTACGGGGTACTTCCCGTAAATTCAGAAACTTGAAATTTGGCACGAAGCACCCTCATATAGCACAGATCAAGAAAAAATTACGAAAAGTAGACATTTCTAATCAAACAAAAAATATATTTTTTAAATTTTGATTTTAGCTTTGTTGTTTTACTATATGAAAATGAAATATTACCAAAATCGGCCAAGCCGTTTACGAAATATGAATAAAAAACGGTTGAAGCCGGTTTTTTTAAATTTTAATTTCATGATTATTTTATTATCGATTATTGATGCGACATAATATCGTACCTACTTACACCAAACAGTAAAATATTGACTCATGTATGTATATACATATATTTATATACTGTATACAACTATAGCTTCATTAAATAATGAATGTTCAAATTCATGTCGCTTCTGCATAACAAATTTCCTAGGTCTACCGGTTAATAATGTCATCTTGGCAGGTGCTTATACATTGCGTTTATGATACTTCAAATTAAATGCTACCAAAGTAATCGCGGCAATGAATATCGTGTCATTTCCGACTCCGGATTTAAACGATGATACCCGAGAAAGACCGAAGTCTTAACTGATTTTAATTGTATTGTATATAGGTTCGTTAGAGCTTGTGATGCTAAGTAGACAGCAATAGCTAAGGGTAGCAAACAATTTTAAATAAAATAGCCCATTAAACCTAAATTAAAATTAAATAATTAAAAGCTTGTAAAGTTTCAGTATCTCAAAGTAATTCTAATAAATCTCCATAATTCTACAACAGTACATTCGACTATTGTCCGCAGTGGATGTGGGTTCTCAGCCAGCGTAAAAAGATAGACGAGGGCTATCCGAAGCGGTTCCACGACGTATTCATCGGCTTGCCTGAACATGTCGACGTCATCAGGACCATTTACGAGAAGCGGAATGGAAATATCGTCATATTCAAAGGTAAATACAAAAACTATAAATCATCTGTAATGTACTGAACAGTAAAAAAACTGGCAACACTGCCCAGTAAATATATGTATTCCCCGCAAGCAACGTTGCCACTTGCCAATTTGTTGCCATCAGGTTGCCAGCCTTTTTAATACGGATGTTGTCCCGTGCCAATTTTCAAACTAAATTATAGGCAAAGACAGTAAAACGTAAGTTACATTATTTTTTTATTCTGCTATCATTCCGTCTTTTCTTACTCCAGTTGCGCACATTTACCTTCACATGTTTTGTGATTACATTACGTAACATGTATCACACAGTTGTTTTGTTACCCAACAAAGCCTTTAAACATGCGAAAGCAACTCACTACTTGTGCAATCTCAATTCAATTACAATCTTACAGGCAAGCAATACTGGGAGTTCGGTTCAAACTTCCGCCTAGTGAAGCGGGGTCGCCTGCGCGACTACCGCCTCCCCGGCCGCCTGCAGGAGCTGAGCACGGCCTTCCTCTCCAACTACAACAACAAGACGTACCTCATCGACTACGAGCGCTTCTGGCGGTTCGACGAGGACACCTGGACTATGGATAAAGGGTAAATATCGCTTAATATTTCAGTCATCATCGTCGAAATACTTGACACGAAGGACCTGTAGAAGGAACTTCCCTTCGATATCGCAACTAGTCCCGAGGCTTCCCTGGCCGCTTCCTTTCTGCCAGTTTCCATCGATTTTAAGAGCAACGGCGTGCATACATTTTATTTGCATATATATAGTACAATTTCTAACTGCAATAATCACGTTAAAGTAGGTTCGTAAGTTTGATTATATGCACGCATACAATCAAATTTCTAACAGGAATAATCACTTTAAAGTTGCATTAACAAAACATGCCGTCTGTTATCATCCTGATAGTTTAGACGTTCTTATATCTAATGTGTAACGTTTCTCAGTTTTTGATTGTAGGTATAACAGTTGCGTGGCCATATATAACATTGAACTATTTAACTGGAAGACGCAGCATAGGTAGGCCTCCCACAAGGTGCACCGACGAGTCGCGGGATGCCTCTGGATGTGGAAGGCGCAGGATCGGTCTTCTTGAGTCGTTCTGGGGGAGGCCTATTTCCAGCAGTTGACGTCGTTCAGCTGACATGATGATGATGATTTAACATTTAGGACATATTATACCATACCGTAACACAGTATAACACACTTCATCACCCGTATGTCTTTTAGTAACCCTAATTTCCTTATTCCTCAAATTGTAAGTAGTTATATAGTTTGTTTAATTCCCACAGGTATCCTAAAAGCATGTCGGCATGGAGGGACCTCCCCTATCCTGTGGATTCTGCTATCATTTGGAAGGGAGGCAAGTATTGTGCTAGTGAAATATTACGCCGTTCAAAGGTTATTATTGGAACCGTTACGAGTGAATATCGCGTAGCTACACATGGCACATTCAATATAAGCCGGCAGCTTATACCTATGTACGAGTATATATTTTTACGTCATATTAGGCGGTAAGAGATTTACCGCCCTAGGGCGCGACGGAAAATCTCACTTTATACCCAGATGAAGACGTAAAACTATGTACGCACCACGGGCGGTCAGAAAGAAGGCCTCAGATCGCTTGTTTATGACCCTTACCTCCGGTTCGGGCCACAAATACCCGCGATCTGAGTCATTCTTTGCTTTACCGCCCTGGGTACGTAATATACTATTATATAATCGACGTTTGATCCTTAGACACCTACTTCTTCCGCGGCCCGCGCTTCTGGCGCTTCGACAACTCGCAGATCCGCGCGCACCCCTACTACCCGCTGTTCACGGCGCAGATCTGGTTCCCGTGCCCGCCCTCGCCCGACATGGAGCGCTACACCCGGAACGAAGATTAATGGACCCAGTATTAAATTTCCAGCGTTAGGAATCCCAGAATCAGAGAATTATTTTTGTAGTTTTTTTTCTCCTGGTCGCATTTCTAAAATATTTTTTCTTTTTGTTTCTGGCAGGGTTTTCAATAAGATTGGAGTGCATGACTCAAAAATCGGCCCCGAACACCGAAGTTCGTATATTTCGAGCATCTTTATCTTTTACTCTAATTGAGGCGTCATGATAGTGACGACAATCGCCTATTATTATTGTTTTTCGCGGTAGCGCCGCTGTATCGCGTGATGTGACTACAAGCGATACAAAATCTTATATAAAACACCGAAGGTCGCTTTTACAGAGTGCCATCACTCACACTGTAAAATAAGCATTTAATAAATACTGTATGGCAACGGGTATGAGTGATGTTGCTGTTTGTCAGACACACTATGAAAAACAAGTTTTAACCCTATGAACGCCAAGGTGTCGCGTTACTATCGATATCGTTCATACCACGCCACCGGCTCGCGACATCTAGTTGTTATGACGGATACTGTCGAAGCAACGTTCCTGGGGCGCTACCGCGAAACACGATATTCGTAAATTTCGGGCAACTGTCTCTGTCACTCTTATGATGCCTTAATTGGAGTAAAAGGGAAAAATGCTCGAAACATACGAACTTCGATGTTCGCGGTACCGGGCCAGCTTACAGATAACGTTTAGTTCTTTACAGAAAGGAAAAGCGTTTAAAAGGTTAACGATTAAATTAAAATTTCGATTTCAAGTTTGTCAAACTACTACCGTCAGTAAAAATGGGCAGTAAATTTAAAATCATACGTGTGGCAACTGGCAACCCTTTGTACTACGACAGGATTCACCGATGTATAATGTTGCCATACTTTTAGATTACTGTTTCTACTACGTTCGTTGGCTGACCGGAGAATAATTATATTTATATATCACGTCTCTGAACCAAAATAAAAAAACAGAGTTCAATAAAAATATATCACTTTATTAAAAGAGTACAATCACATACAAATGTATAATAACATGAAATTAACATCAACTGATTTAATACGTATTTCGCGGAATGTGCCAGCCTCGCGTCGTGTACAGAAACAGTAGATTTGTGAACTTGTATCTAAGTAATACTGTGTGGATAATATTAAAATGGCTGTAAGTACAAACAAACTAATTATTAGTTTGTTTCAATTACTATATAAACGAGAAATATATTTGTTAAAGTCGCCCTCTTTTCTTATTCCTGGTAACACTTATAAAGATGTCTTTTATCAGTTGAATGTCATCTGTATAAAAATAATGTGAGCAATTTATTTGATAGCGACAGAAACAATATTACAAACTGGAGGCTCAACATTAAATGATACATAAGTTTGCGACAACTATAGAATTTGTTACATTTGTTCTCACTAGTAATTACTATTGTCGAAAACCTTCAAAAGGTTTTATTAAATTGATAGTCTGCATTCATGCTAACACTACAATAATGCTCAACAGAAGAAATTTAAAATCACACTTTATACTATCTGTTCATAGGTTTAATCGTCTTAGTTATCTTTATCACTGCCAAATGTATAAATTCATTATGTAATTAAATAATTGTGCAAATTTTCTAACTACCATATAATTTACTACTATTTATTTTGCTCCAAAGTAACTATCAAACATTTTGATCAGGATCACTCAAAAAAATATTGATGAATATTTATGTTCAAATAATTTTAACAACTGGCAACTCTATTACAACAAGAACATACGCCGTGACGTCAATACTGATGAAAGTGAAATGGAGCAAAAAAATTGAAGAATTTTATTGAAAGATACAATTTTCAAAGCAGGATTTTACTATTAACTGTAATAATTCGAGCATATTTTACACTAATAATATCATCCGACGATCTTTCCTGTCCGTGCGTGACTCAAGTACTAGTAGCCAGTAGACGTGTAAGTAGCGCAGCCCAAACCAACAACCATATTGTATTACAATTATAACACTTTCACAGGCAGTCTGATGAATTCACTAATCTATAGTCTTAGTAAAATTTCGTTTTGACTTGTACCGATATTTATTAAAGCCTCAGTTTCTTTTGCGGTTTGCTGTAGAACATACGGACTCAACAGAAGTATTTTTACAAAACTAATTGACTGTAAGCTCGCTGGAAAAATAACTATCTGTGCTAATAAATCCCAATTTAATGTATTTTACGTCGATATATTGTCTTTTGTTTAGTTTGAAATTAATTCTACCATAAATTAGTTGTGCTAGTTTTATATAAACTAAGAAAAAAAAGTCATACAACCATTACCTAATGCTTTGTGGTTCTAGTAAATAACGGTACAGGTCCGATAAACTCGCCCTGTGAAACTAGTACCACAGATTATTATACCATTTTCTCCTCGGTGATTTTGTGTATCGATATAGCTGTGCTGTGTCCTGTCGTCCCGCTCTAGCTGCAGCACGAGGCGGGGTTGGGGTCGCGGCCGGAGCGCTTGGTGATGTTGAGGCGGGTGAACTCCTCGGCCACGGTGGGGTGGATGCCCACTGTGTTCATCAGCTGCTCCATTGTTATTCCGCATCTAAAAAAGTCATTACATATTTTTAAACTGCAAAAACAAGGAGCACATAATAAATGAGGTACTTGAAAAAAGGAGTGGACCGGCAACGGGTGTGTGAATCCTCTGTTACATGCATCCATAGCCTTTTTTGCCACCATCATAGTATTAAAAAAACTAGCAAAGCAACAATGTTGATGGTAGCACACCACGCACAAAGGACTATGTTTCTCTGTCCTATAAAGCCAAATAGTTTGAAAGAACTTTGACAACGCAACATCACGAATCATGTAGCTCATATGAATCCTTCTTTAATGCTTTCAGTTGTCAAACATGTTTTACTTTTTCAATTTATTGGAGCTTTGGCTACCAGGGCCGTTGTTCTGCAGGTTTGACAGCTTGATTTGCAATTCATTACAAAACCATATATTTTCTCATACTGACCGATCTGAATGGGCCACCCTGTATAATCTCATTTGTTACCTAATCCGTCTCAACTAATTGTTACAGCAGTGCTGTCATCAAAACTCGTTATTTTAAATCAATATATTAATGTTCTCACTTGATGGCGGCAGCGAAGCCCTGAATGACCTCCCCGGCAACCGGGCCTACGAAGTGCAGTCCTAAGATACGTTGCGGAGCTTCCCGCAGGGCCACCGCCTTGAGGTAGCAGTTGCGGATGTTGCGCTGCGGGATGAAGAACTCGGTCGGTTTGTAGAACGCGTGGTACACCTCGATGGCATCAGCGCCGTGCCTGGAGAGGAACGGAAACAATGCTTTAAAACAGAAGGGACGAATGGTGTATACATTGGCGCTTGTTAATAGTGTACAGTAAGCAGCAGAAGTTGCTAAGACCGTGTTCAGAATGATATTGAGACGCTCTTATTCTCTTAACAATAAAATCGTGTCAAACTCATTTTCAACAACTCGCCCATTTAAGTAACTTTTGCTGCTGGCGGTACAGTCGCCATCAGATATATGGGAGCTGTGGAGGTGGTCACAAATATGAGATCAACGCCTGTATTGTCAAGGTGATAAACTGCATGTTCCAATATTTATGTCCACTTCCACAGCTCCGATATATCTGATGGCGCCTGTATACAAGTTTGCGCTGCGTTGTACGAACATTAATACACAATAAAGGCCTATGGTAGATAGTAATAGCCAAAAGATAATTTTATCTGAATAAAAGTAACGGGTGACTAAACAATAAATTGGTTGCTTGTAATTAATTTTAAACAACCATTTTCAAAGGATATCACTAGTTTGTCTTTTAATTGAATTATCTTTTAATTTATATTTGTGTCTCATATAGACTAGGGCTCCTGGTATCCGTGATGTACGCCGACCCGTAGCTACGTGTTCATAACACCGCCGGTACTAAGATCACGAATTTCACGAACACGGCCAGGTACGTGTCACGTACCTACGTTCGCATCCGGATTCACGTGACACGCCGTGACACGCCGTGACACGTAGCCCGTACCTGCGTCCGTGTGTGGAGCTTCGGGCTCGATTCCGTTGGATACTTATCGCACGTTTCGTAATTTCGCCACGCCCGGGAATATAATAAATAAGGACTAAGTTTTATTCTTAAGATACGTGAAGGCGTGATCACGCCTACACGGATGTACACGGATTCACGTACCCTAATTTCACGTAACCGAATGTCACGTGCGGAACGGACCAGAAAACCGTTGCCGTGATTCACGAAACCGGGCGCACGGCTACGGGTTCACGAATCACGGACACGACCCCGAGGCCTAATATAGACCTATGATCCTCCTTAAATAATAATAGGTTACATTGAAAGTTAAGAGGTCTGGACAAATTCTGAATTATATAAAATCGAAGTACGAACGGACACTTACCAGGCTCTGGAATATACATAATACACTTAACGCGTTTGAACAGTAGGCGACTAGCTGCTGGGAACTTGTGGAAGTTTAACTGACCAACCAGCCTCGGCGGAAGCCGTCGAAATGTGTCAAGTTCTTTGTAGATAGCCACGGGCGTGAGCTACTTCCTTGTGGATGGCCACGGTGGTCTCACCTCTGCACGGCCGCCTCCTCGCTGAGCCCCACGCAGCCGTACTCCAGCGGCGTGAACACGGTGGTGGCCACGTTGTCGTAGTCCATGTGCTGCAGGCCGCGCGCGAACACGCGGCGCGCGAGCAGGCGGCCCGCGTGGATGGCCACGGTGGTCTCACCTCTGCACGGCCGCCTCCTCGCTGAGCCCCACGCAGCCGTACTCCAGCGGCGTGAACACGGTGGTGGCCACGTTGTCGTAGTCCATGTGCTGCAGGCCGCGCGCGAACACGCGGCGCGCGAGCAGGCGGCCCGCGTGGATGGCCACCGGCGTCAGCTCGGGCCGGCCCTCCAGCACGTCGCCCACGGCGTAGATGTGCGCCACGTTCGTCTGCTCCGTCTCCGCCACGATCTTGCCGTTCGACGATAGTGTCTGGAAGCGGTATGGTTCAAAAGGTTAATTGTATAAATTGAACCAGAATTGGCAATTAAACAGAGTTAATCACGACTGGCACCGTCCTGCAAGCAATAGATCCTACAGCTAACCAGACGGTCGTTTAAACCGATTAAGGACAGGTCACGGTCGCTGTAACTACTTCCATCACAAATGGGACGATTCAGCTCTCTGCGACTGAGGAATAGAGGCTCAAACCATCGACCATATCATATAGCGCTGTTCTCTGCATTCTGAACCGGCTCCCCTATAGATGTGTTCAATTTAATACCGGACGCAATCTCATGGCACCCTGAACGTGGAACGATAACTTTAGGTTTTTAGTTTTTCTAAATGTTTATGTTTACGATTAAATAAATAAGTAAATCGTGTTTTTTTATTTATAAGTCCATGACTTTATATATGTGAGAGCCTGAGAGATCCCTTATAACGCATCCTGAGTGAAAATTACATAAAAATGGCCGCCAACTTGAACTTCTATTCTGACGTTCCAAGCACTTTTAACATCGATATAATGAGATAGGAATCTGACGTTAAAATCAAACGCCATCTTAAATCTCTTTGACAAAACAGCTGTGGATCTGAAGCTCCTGAATACGAATTGAGTTCGAAACTAACTTCTCTGAGCGACTGCTGTTTGTCAAGACCCTGTAGTTCGAGAACGCGTGACTCTATCCAGTTCAAATTAAAACCATATATTGAGGTTGTGTAATTACTGATATTACATCCAACACAGTTAATAGTACACGTACCGTGACACCCGCGGCGTCCAGGTTGAGCTGCTTGGTGAGCGCGTAGCGGCCGGTGGCCAGCAGCACCGTGTCGAACACGTCCTCGCCCCTGAAACAACCATTATACGATTAACGAGTGGACCCGGGTATGTCCTCTACGTCCTACAATGAGATGTAGGGCACAGCGAAGTACCATCATGCTGGAGTCTGGAGAAGGCCAACTAGGGAAGTAGCTTCTTACAGAAAACCACAGCCATAATAGCACTGCTACTCAGGTATGTAGTGATGTGTTCCTGATGGTGAGTAAGGTTCCCAGAGCTCCAACCCCCCTTAAAGGCCGGCAACGCGCTTGTGACTCCCTTGGTGTTACGGGTTCCCATGGGCGACGGTAATTACTAATTATCCGTCTGCTTGTTTGCCTCCTTTGTCATAAAAAAAGGATTCTTAAACAACCCTTTTTCCTACTGGTTAACTAATACCATGTTATACCGTTTGGCGTAGAAAAGCTAGGTCCATGGAGTCCGCTGGGACTCGCACAAACTTTTTGCAGAAATCGCGAAACGTCTGGTTGATGTCACTGGTGACCAAAGAGCTGGCGGCTTCCTCGCACGTTGTATCAGCATTGCGATACAATGAGGAAATCCCGCCAGCATCCTTGGTACAATGCCTCAAGGGCCTTTTTTAGATTTTATGCTGTAACTAGTTAAGTACTTGTAGTTATCGTAATATTGTTATCGTTGTATTGTTGTTGACGACCGGTCTGGCCTAGTGGGTAGTGACCCTGCCTATGAAGCCGAAGGTCCTGGGTTCGATTCCCAGTCAGGGCATTTATTTGTGTGATGAGCACAGATATTTGTTCCTGAGTCATGGGTGTTTTCTATGTATTTAAGTATTTATATGTATCTATTTATTATATATATCGTCGTCTAGTACCTGCAACACAAGCCTTATGGAGCTTACCGTGGGACTAGGTCGATTTGAGTAAGAATGTCCGAAATATTTATTATATTATTATATTTATTATTTATTTATTGTAATTTCTGTAAATAAACGTTACTAATACTCACTCTTCTTTAGTCTCAGTATTGACCCAGCGCGCCTTCAACTGTCCGTTGTCTAGCTTCTCCACCGACAGAGGAATGGTTCTGTGGTGGAAGGCGACCCCTCGCTGCTCCATCTCCGCCACCACCATGCCGGCCATCTGCTGGTCGAAGCCGCGCAGCGGCACCGAGCGGACCAGCACGGTGGCCGAGTAGCCGAGCGAGTTGAGGAAGCCGGCGCACTCTAGCCCGATGTCTGTTTGTGTTGGTTAAGAATTTCAGCTGACAAAGTTTTGTGTATTTTTTTAATGGATTTTATTTATTACTAGCTGAGCCCCACGGTCTAATCCACGGTTTATTGGGGAAAGAACGTAGCCTATATGTTAATCCAAGGTGTCAGCTAACTCCATGCCAAATTTTATTGAAAACGCTCCAGCCGTTTAGAAGTGAAGAAGTAACAAACATAAACACTCACAAACTTTCGCCTTTATAATATTAGTGTAGATGTGCCGTGTGGTGCCGGCAGAGAATAGCAACTATACATGTACTCGCGCGGGTATCGCAAGAGGCGACAAAAGGAAAATAGCGACAGATGGGCCGCAGAGTCCGTCGGACAAAATCAACAGCTACAACGGTCCCCAACTCGTCTACCTCGCGTGGCGACTATGACAAGATGATACAAGTCATATTTGGGGGCCTATGTCCAGCAGTGGACGTCTTACGGCTGATGAGGGTTTACTGCAGTAACTCATTGGCAGATCATTAAGTTATTCATTAAGTGAGTCATTAAGTTTATCTCGGTGTTTCATAACCTGGCAGCACTCTCGAATAAAATACTAACATCCGCATATATGTGCAAGTCATTCATGAACATTAGATAAACAGTGACTAATAAAATAACTATTCATTAGGATAACCCGGTTCCGAGGTAATTCCTGTAGTAGATTTAGGAGGCAAATTACGTCGTTTTTACAGTGCATTAACTTCCAATGTAGCTCACAATGAAAAATACATGAATGAAAATCTAAGTTCTGCAATAATTACTCAATTACACAAGTCATTGAATCATAGCGGACAAATCTATCTAGATTCGAAGTGGCATTAGGTAAAAAGTTAAAACAAAAAGCCATAGCTATTATGTATGTATCCATATATGCTGTGTATAATTTGAGATACCAGACTTTTTTCAAAGTTGCCACATTTTTTAGTTGTCAGTTATTTCATTCATATACAGATTTAAGGCCTGCAACATCTTCTTGCTGTTTTCCAACTACCCGCACTTGGTCTTCATTAACCACTTGCACACTATAGTCTATACTTTTAGGTAGTTAAAAAAAAGGTAAATAATCTTGACATGTCTTTTTATTGAGGATCACTTTTAAAAAATAAATCAGGGCAAGTATGTAACAATTATGAATCACAAATGATTATTTACATTATTTGGCTTTCGTAAGTTCGTTCGTTAATAAAATGACATATGAAGATTGTTTATTTTTTTTTAACTACCTAAAAGCATAGACTATAGGGCAGTGCCCAGATCGACACACAGCACTCACTACACCCTGTATTTTACCAGAGCCCTGAGTGTAAGTTTTTATCTTAACTTTACGACACGAACGCGTTTGCGTTTCCCATATAAATAACATTATCACTTACGCGTTCGTAAATGTTTTTTTATGTCAAAAGAAACTTACACTAGAGCCTCAGAAGGCATTCGGCGACGCTTACACTTATTAATAATCGGATTTCACGCCGATAAAAATGTAGGTAACTATACCTTAAGTTTTACCGCGATTAAGTCGCGTTTATTGTAATTATTTCATTCAAAAACAAGGTAACAAAACCCCAAGTAAAAAGGATACATCCAGCTCCGACGACGAGCGTCTTGCCGGGCGGGCGCGCCAGACTGAAGATGTCGTCCGAGCTGATGCAGTGCTCCAGGCCGCCGGGGATGTCGGGGTAGTGCGGCCGCCCGCCCACCGCGATCACGATGTTGCGCGCCGTCAACTCCTTCTTCGTCCCATTCTTCAGCGTGGCTATCAGTGTGTGCGGGTCCTTGGAAGTGGATGGTCAGCGATTAATATTTAAGGTTTATTAAAATTACATTTCTATCGTTGATCAATTGTTCAGGTAAATATTCAGTTTGCGATATAGCGAATCTGATTATCGGTTGAGTTTCAAAGAAAAATTAACGAAGATGTGGAAGTAGCCAAGAGAATATAAACTGAACAGATATCCATTTTAAACTAGGTAAAACAATTTTAAACGTACTACGATTGTCTGATCTATTCTACGTTATAGAGTTATTATTTAGGGTAGTTCAGGTAAAGAAGAGAATTTGTGTCATGTATAAATCTAAGTTAAGTTTTTAAAGCTATGGCATAAATTATTGTAGGTTTAGGTTAGGTTGATTGGCTTTATCTCAGTTTCTACGTAAGCACCGCGTTTGAGGCTCAAAACAGTTTATCAGAATGGTTAGTTATTGTGTTGATTGATTGTCTTCATGTTACTTGATTGATATGTCTCTGGTTAGTTTCATGTAGGTATCTACAAAATCTGAAATCCTAGACCATCTCATTAACCTTTTCAACGATTTTCCTCTCGCTTCAAGATGTGATGTGCACACCAACGTCTCGAGTAGTGACTAACGAATATAAACCTTAAGTATCAGCAGAAAAATTGCTTTGACAGTGTCCGCCATAGCCAAAGAGGTCGATGGTCAGGTAGACACAACAATACGCGACCCCTTTAGCGGTTATTGGCGTTCAACATCCGAATCCGGGTAAAAACCACGTTGTTTGTAAACTAACCTTAAACTCTCCAAGTCCATTGATGTACTCGATCTTCTTGTCTCGCAGGTCAACCCTGGTCACCCAGTTCACGGACTTGATGTGGTTCTGCACGGACTCGGTGAGGGCGTTCCAGTCGATTTTGATAGCGTTCAGGTCTGGGACTTGCCAGCCGTATGACACAGCTTCCTGAAATTGTGAATTAGTGTTCTGTAGACATGTTTAGACGTAAATTGACTAAGTAATTATCTAGGCATGTGTAAAAACCGTTATCAATTCATTACCCAACGATGGATTAGGTAGGGCAAATCACTTTTCAATAACTGGCAACCTTATAATAAAAATGAATTCTGTTTACCTATAAATATATCACATTTTCTAATGTGATTTCAATAACATACACAAAAATAAATTCTAAACGCCTATAAACAGAGTTCATGTTTTGTATAATGTGGCCAGCTATTGGAGGGTGGCCAATTACTAGCGATTTACTCAAAACTATTGTACACCCCAAAAGTACGTATTGCCTAAGCTAGTTTTCGTAGGCACATCGAATATAATTTGGCCCTACCTTACTTTCAGAGCGGAGAGCCAAAAGTGCACAAATTCAGAAATTTTAGCAAAGTAGTAGATAGATGTAGCTCCACCATCTTGTTAAATCAAATGGATTTGATAGCGGTTTAATACTTATAAATACAGCCTAAAGGCTTGGTCATATAGGGCGCGTTTAGTGGCGTGGCGCAGCGGGGCGCGACGCTGCCGTCCGAATGTGTGCCTTATTTCGTTACATTAGCCACACCGCTGTCACGCCCTGAGCTGGGCCACGCTCTCAAAACGGGCCTATCTGCCCAAGCCTTTAGTTATTACGTCAATACTAGTACATGGATTAAATCAGAAAGGTTGATAACTGCTAGTATTTAATATAACTAAATAAATATATATAAATAAAGCAAAGCCTGGTGAGTTACGCCCAATTTAGTACAAAGGTAGCTGACACCCAGGATTAACAGGCTACTTTTTCTCAAGGGGAAGTTTAGGGCAAGTTTTTAAGTGTTAATACTGTTAGGCTGTACGAAATTCGCAGGGTCAGCTACCGAGTATAATACCTATCTAATAATAGTAATAATTATTCTTTCTATTCTATCCGAGAACATAAGCTATGTTCACACCATTACCGATGTCTATTTTGGAGATTATTAGAAGTAATAGAATTAAATTATACGACTATAATATGGTAGAAATGTATACTATGTTTTATTATTACACAATAATTGTAGCATATTGACACATCATGCATAAGATGACTGTAGTGTAACAAGGAAACTATTATAGAACAAGTTACGTAATTTATATTATTAGAATAGTGGGATTGGCAAATTCTAGTGCTTCTAAATAATGTGCGTGTATTCGTTTACAAATTTTGTTACCGACGCCAAACTTTGAATTTAGTAAATTATATTGCATTTAGTATTAATACAGGAGTAATGTTACTTCCTAATAAATATACTTATACAATATAGTAAATATACAATTTCAATTCAACTCTTTCACCAATTTTATATCTTAACCAAAACCATAAAAAAATAAGTAATTACAAAGTCAAACCTTAAATACTTACAACTTGTATTAGAGGTATACTTTAATACGTACGTGGGTGGATACCTACTGAGCTATAATTAATCGGTTTTAACAAAACTTGATCAAAGTAGGTATTTTTTTACTCATGTACGTTGTGTTGAGCTCTATACTTATTTATTTCTCTATGGCTTAAACGAACACCCATTCAATAGCACTGTAATAGGCTAGCATACAGTTACATATATTTATAGCTTCATTCCATTTATTAAATGAAAGTTTAATTGCCGCGTTTACATGTTTCCCTTCCTACACTAATTATATCAAAAAATATTGTAAATTCACAACAATTCGCGTGTCTCACATTCTTGTATTCGCGCGCTCTTTATATATTTTCGTATTTTGTCTGTTGCAAAATAGCTTTACGACATAATGGTGGCGGTAAAAATCATTTTAGTTTATACAGTCATAAATGCCTGGCGCGACAATATCTCGCGGCGAGATAAGGGTGGTCTTAACTCGCTCATCCCTCTTTAATTAACATAGTAAAAGACGGACAGTAGGTATATCCTTCCGCGAGAGACTGTCTTAATAATCGTGTGCTAGGTTTACAGAAGTTGATACGACTTTTTTGGGATACACGAGTGTGTCAAGATCAGATTTAACACCTGGCCCACTTAGCTGCTTCTGCTACTGACTGCATCTCAATGTAGGGTAATGGCACCAATGTTGGACACTTTAAGCTGACACGCACCAATGACGGACACTTAGTTCTTAATCCAAAAAACAAAACGTTATAAATTGTTTACCAACAAATGCACAACTCCTTTAAATAAGCACTAACGTTCATGATTGGGTGAAGGTGAGGCTCAAGGTGAGAAAACTAAACGTTAGTTTTTTGTTTGGTAGTTATGATTTACCACCAATTTAAAAAAAAGAACGACCCAAAAGTAAAAAAGTGCAGGTAAAACTTATCAAGAATCATTAATAAACCAATCAATTATTTTTTATTAGAGATGGGACTAAAATAAAACAAAACGTATATTTCATTTACCTTAGCGATCATTTATACGAAGTGTGTTAACTGACTAAAAAATAACCCTGTATATTACAGAGTATGAGAAATTGTGTAATATTTATTTTTCAAAATACTTTAGAAAGTAACGTATTAGTATTTTTTTCTATATCTCACAGATTAGTATTTTATCAGTTTCTATCAAAGGTATAAAAGCTACCTTATCTATTGTAATATATATTATACTTTCTATTGTGCAGACTATAAAACGCGTATCATGCGACTCTAATAAGCGTTACGAATGTCATAATAGTTTTTCTTCATATTCAGGCCTGTCTTCCTAAGTCCAGTTGCCATCCGATATATCAGTGCTGCGGAGGTGATCACAAATAACTGAACAATACCACTATTGTCAAGGCGATAAAGTGCATGTTCAGATATATGTGACCACCTCCACAGCTCCGATATATCTGATGGCGACTGTACTAGTGGCCTATAGAAAGGACAAAAAATGTATCAGTTTGAAATTAAATACATAAATTAGACAAATATGCCAGAAAATCAACCAATCAGGGAGGCCTACCGCGAAAATCAAAATTCGAATTTCAAACGACAGTCTCTGTCACTCTAATTTTGCTTTAACACGTTCTCTGCGTCATTGGGCCGATCGACCCTACAACAAATATGCCGCAGCGAAGGTGTTCATTGGAGTAAACGAGAAATATGCTCTAAATTTTGAAGCTCGATTTTCGCGATATTCGTAAATTTCGTACGATTGTCTCTGTCACTCTCTTGACAACTTAATTTGACTAAAAGAGAAAGATGCTCGAAATATACAAACTTCGATGTTCGCGGTCGCGGTCTCGTAGTAAACAGTAATCATGCATGTCCTATCAGTACCGTAAATAGAAATGTCATGTCCACTGCTGAATTGAAACCGTGACTTGCAATCATTTAAATCCAAATATCGTTTCAGATAACCAAAATATGTAGTTGTAATATGATAACACCACGTCACACTAAGTGACGTCATTCAGACGAGATATGTTTATGTACCTATACTGTGAATCTAATACAGGCGAATAATTAAACCAGACATTTCTTGTAATAAAGTATGCGTCAGTTGTCTCCTGGCTGACGGGACAGAATACCAACAGCAAATAGTTGATTCACTCCGAAATATATTTCTTATGTCCTATTCTACCCTCCGTTAAGAGATTCGCCCATATTCGCTGTAAACATGTCATATTCGATGTAAACGGTATGTAAGATTAGTATTTTCATATTTCAAGTAACCAGTAGATACCAGTCGAAATAATAATATTTGGAGGTATAAGAGTCGCCACCGGACGATATGTCGTATGTAGAATTAGTGATGTTTTGGCAACAAGACACGACAGCAAACATCAAAAGCTGTACGAAGAACAGTATAGTTACCCCATAAATAATAGTATATTTTTGTGCTACTTGACAGGATAAAAAAAGCTTGGTCAGTTAAACCGGTCGACTACTATGGAAACCTACGTTTTCGGTACGCTCATTTCATTGCAAAATAATGTTCCACTCTGATTCTTATGGCTTCTTTTTTAGTCTTATTTATATTCAGAGGCACGTATAGCATCTTTATAATTAGGTATGTCGCTAGTAAATGGCCACCCTCCAATAACTGGTCACGTAATACTAAAAATGAAGTTTGTATATATTCGATTAGAATTTATTTTAGGTGGCCAGTTATTAAAGGGTAAATTGAAACCCCATTAGAAAACGTGTTCTATTTGTAGGTGGACAGAATTCATTTTCAGTATGAGATGGCCAGTTACTGGCAATTTACCCTACGCACCATAGTCATCAACTGATGACTTTAATAGCGCATGTTCGTAAATACGTATATATACGTAGCTGTCATTTTGTACACGTAAAGAAGTATCTATTGAAACAAGGTGTACAATCACCATCAAATGTATCGGAGCTGTGGAGGTGGTCACTAATATCTATACAAGAACTTTATAAAGTTCATGGTCAGATATTAGTGAGTATGAGTACCCACAACACAAGCCTTCTTAAGCTTACCGTGGGACTCAGTCAATTTGGGTAAGCGTGTCCTATATTTATATATATATATATCTGTCTATACAGATATATCAGTGATTGTTAGCACAAACCTCCGGTCACTGAGAAAATGATACGTTCGACATTCGTTATATCAATTAACAATATATTAGCAAATAGTGTGCCATTTCAATACCAATACAATGTTATAAGTGTTATAACATTCGATGTCACATCACAGATAAATCATCGTAAAGAAATCTAGAAGTTTTAAACACAAAACTATCGTGAGATTCAAACATATTAATTTTACAGTCGCCATCAGATATATCGGAGCTGTGGAGGTGGTCACAAATATCGGAGCAACGCCTCCATTGTGAAGGCTGTAAAGTGCATGTTTCGATATTTATGACTATCTCCACAGCTCCGAAATATCTGATGGTGACTGTATAGAACTAGAAGCGGTACTACTACGTACGTACTTTATAGGTTATAAAACGTGAGTTACCCGCTTCTATACAATTAATCATAGAAGTTTATTATACCTATAACATTGCAATCGCTACATATTTAAATAAACGTGAATATTGTATTTTCATAATCTACATAATCTGATAAGAAGCACTTCCACGTAATTACTACATATAGGAATATTGATAAACGTTCGCACGCGGCTCTCCATGCCAGACAGAAACCAAGGCCTAAGTTTATTCAACAACAGCTGTTTGGACACTTTGGACAGTGCGACATAATTGTAACATTGTTAATGGCCAAAAAGGACCTGTTAGTCTAATATTGTAGGATTTTTATCATGTGTCACAATATCTGTCACTCTACAACGAGTGAGTGCGAAAGTGACGGATATAGCGATAGACGATAAAATGGACGAATAAAATAACGGTCGCCTTACTCATATGTACATTATTATGGTAAAACTAGATTTAACTTTCACTTTTATTTTATTACAAGAACTGTTAACACGTTCACAGTCCAGTGCTCCATACGAGGATCATGACGAACTAACTTCCCTATATCTCCGTGCCCCGTCCATGGGTCACTAAGACGACCTGGTGCGCACCGAAAACTGTAACAGCATTATATAACATATACCTATTGTAGTTATCTGAGCGTGTACCTGGTCATTTCTTAGCGACGCATACATAATTTGCTTTGGACGTACGAGTAAATCGAAAAATATTGTATAGGAGACATAGCGGCGCGTCAATTTTTTTCTTAGGCAACACGGATATGTCTTAGCCTTTTCTTCATTAGCCCAGGGAAGACCGTTGAACTGTAAAGTTAGTCAAGCCGGCGGGAATCGGCTAGTATAGGCAGAACATTTCTAAGCCTTATATTCACCCAACGCTCTAAAACGCGTTCAAAGTTTTTTAAATAGTCTCCACATATCTTCTACAAAAGTGACACACCAATTTTCACCATATCCGCTTAAAATCATTGTGTTATCATTATAATTCTACTTGGCATAGAGCGATCTTAAAGCGTTCCGCCATTCCAGACATGACAAAATCTCCGCCCTATCTTATCAGTATCACAGCCAAACGATCGATGGCAAGTCATACGTCAATATCACTAATAGATGTAAAAATACAGGTAATTATAAAACCGATGTGATAACGACTATTTGATGTTAATCTGTGTCCTCGGCTGTAGGCATGTCTAGCTAGGCCATCACTAACCTTAATAATCCTATTAAATGACACTGCTAAATTAAGCTTTATTATTAACATGTGTAAGTACAAATTCAAATGGATTCTTAATACAGACTAGTTTAGTTGCGGTGGGCGTTACGAAATAGTTAACACAAAACAGTTAATTGGCGTTACTGTACCTATTTTGGCGAGAGGTCTGAGTCGGGTAATGAGTGACCCTGCTATGAAGCCGACGGTACTGAGTTCAAAACCAGTCTGTGCTGAACACAAATATATTTTGTTTCTGAGTCATGGGTGTTTTCTATGTATTTATGTATTTGTATATTATATATCGTTGGCTGAGTACCCACAACACAAGCCTTGACAAATGTCACGATATTCAGAAGAATTTTCGTTATTTCTCGACATGTGATTGGTCTTCTGTCGGAATTTTGCGACAATTGTCGTATTTCTCGTGACAATCGTCAATAGCTGTCACACTAAAGTAGTCGTTAATGGATAATATATAGTTTGTTTAAATATCTCGTTGATGGCAAACAAATAGACAGCCCGCATATTGGGAAGCGGTCTCCGTAGCCCGAGGACGCCTATTACGTCAGTATCAATGATGCTGACATATGTCAGTTTGGTGAAATAAATAATAATTTCTGACTTTCGAAATTAATTACAAAAAAATCTAATTATAAAAATGTCAAACCCGTTTCCGTTCATAAGCAGTGCATACATTAGATAACGTATTGCCCATAAAACAAAGGCCCATTACGGACAGCGTGCATTCTCAGATGTTTACAGTTTTCATTGTATTTGTTCATTCCCAGCGTGCCGTAAGCTCATTTGCTTGGTAATAAAAAATATTTCAGTTTCGAAATTATTAATTACAGTGTACAGTGGCTGAGCGGGCGAAGTGTTCAAAATGGGTTCCCTTTATTTGGCATAATTTGTTTTGTCCGAATCTTAATACGCATACCAAGTTTCGCATAATTTATTTACGCCGAATATGAATATTGCCGAATTTTTATTTAGCCTAATTCTGTATTAGCCGAATACTACTTTGTCCGAAAATATATTGGCATAGTTATTATTATTGAGACCGAATGTCCGAAGTGGGTTAGTTTAGGTTAGAACTGTGACCACAACAGAAAAACAAGGTGGGTTAGGTTAGGTTAGAACAGCGACTACGACAAAAACGCACTTCCTGGGAAAAAAATCGTAATAACACCATTCGGTATTTCCAAATGATGCGTACCAACTATTCGACTTATTTAAATTCTGCGTAATAGAATTCGGCGGAAAAGAATTATGCGAGATCAGTTTCTGCTTATATACAATTATGCCAACACTGGGTATGCGAATTAAAATTATTACAAAACTAATTATGCCTAAACAAGGGGAACCGTTCAAAATGACCTGCACGTCAAGAGAGTAAGAATTCTCTTGACAAAAGAGATTGTGTTGACTTCACTTTGAACACCTCAACCGCTTCTGGTGCTGACTGTACATATCAATTTTGTATTTTAATGTTTTTACGTTGCCGAGATCACCAGCAGCGGCGCCTCTTGCCTAAGAAAACAATAGACCTAAAACTCTCTTAATATGATGTCTCAATAAAAATAATGTGAATTACCTAGTAACTAGAAAGAGGCATATTAATTGTATAAATGCGGGTAACTCACGTTTTATAAATCGAACATTGCTCGAGATGTTTCACTCCGTAACGAGGAGCATAATCATGACCCATTCGCAGACTGCGGGCCGCGGCTCTCTGCAACCGTGCACTCGACGCCGGCAACGATTTATAAAACGTGAGTTACCCGCTTTTATACAATTAATATATTTCAATCTCACGACAGTTTTGTGTTTAAAACTAGGAAAAGGGTGAATCGCTAGTAATTATCCACGTTATACTGAAAATTCTGTATAGGTACCTTTTAAATAAATAAAACCTATTTTAGTATTAGATGGCCACTTATTGGTGATTTACCCTACTAGTAGACGTAATTAACACTTTGGCAGACAGTACGCCCATAGGCGTCGCGTATGTATTAGTTTCCTATGGTCTATGACAGATGACGTCATTCACTGTCCATCAACGTGTTAAGCTAGAAGAGATATGAAAGTTACACGCCTGTACATCAGGTTCATTTTCATTCATTCAGATATTTAACCGTTTATCGACCGGTGGCAGCTCTAGTTGAAATGCGTCATATTTTAATTCAACTCAGTTTAGATGTCAATTTCAATTTTTATTATACAGCTCCGTACGCAGAACTTTACGTAATAATGTTATTCTCATTGTAGAGTTTGGCCAGTGAAAAAAAATTGGTTTACTCACTTAAAGCATAGACGATTGAATCATACCGTCTCTTTCTTTCGCTTGCACTACGACCCCAAAAAAAGGGATGAGTATAGTTTATTTTTTCAACTTTAAGAGTAACAATCGAGTAATAATTGGTTAGCCAGACTCTATCACGTATACGCAAATGTGCGATAGTCAGTGCGAGAGTGAGAGAGAAGACTCGCCGAGTAACAATAAAATAAAATAAAAAAACCGCGGTCTTGGCTTGCAATAGGAACTATCGGTGTCGGGACCCGGCGGCCTACCGCGAAAATCGAAGTCGAAAATCTCTTTCATCTGTTTCTTTTACTTCAATGAAAGCGTAACTAGAGTGACAGAGCTAAGCGTTCGAAATTTGCGATTTTCGCAGTACCTAAGCCTTCAGTTGTCATTCAAACACTACCTGTGTTAAACTAGTAAAAAAACCTGTCTGTTTACAGTGTTACTTACGCTTTGTTACTAACATGTTTCATTATAATAATTATTATTTACTAACATAACTATTTTTTTAATTTAACATTATTGTAACGGATTGGTATTTTACCGTAATGTTACAGAATGTCAATAAACAAAATGTAAAAGTAATTTGCTTAACATTAAATCATAATTATACTACGTTTAGTACGTTTATCAAAGTTGCAAGTCATTCTACCTGTGAGTTTTTTAATTTTCCAGCCTTCATGGCTAATTATTGAAAGTGTTCTACGCTTTTGTCATGAACATTACAAAAGTAATGAATATTACACTAATAACCTAATTCTTAGTAGATGTCAATGTATATTTATTTTATGATGATTTTATGATCATAAGTTTCATAATTCATATATAGAATTAAAGTCACAAACATGATACTATACCCTATGTCTTTATTTGTGTTCAGCTAGAATTCAGCTTAAATGCCATCTTTTTTATAAACCTTTTTTTTACGATAAAGGTTGCAAACGAGAAGACGGGTTGCCTGATGGTAAGCAATTACAAGCATTACTAGCCTTTAAATCAGTGTTGTTATGGATATCCATATCCATAACCGAAACTATCGGATATCCGAAATAAAAAAATATTCCTAACCGTAACCGAATCCGAAATAAAAGTTGTGGATATTCTATAGTCTAACTAAATACTACACTCGTACGAATTACCTGTGCACTCCGCTGGAATGCGACACCTCTCCGCTACCTAATGACGTCACAGCGCGAGGTGCACAGCTAATTCGTACGGGTTATACTTTATAGTAAATGGGCGGCAGACCAGTGTTGTTATGGATATCCATACCCGTAACCGAAACTATCGGATAATCCGCAATAATTTAAAATCCATAACCGTAACCGAAACCAGTATTATATTTTACCAATATCCATATCCATATCCGGATCCGAAATTATATATCCATAATCCATAACGTCCCTACTTTAAATCTGTCCTATTTTAAGGGTGAAACTCTATGTGACATAATAATGTTTTTTCCCCAGAATTTCATACAGAAAGTTCAGGACAGGACAGATATTTTAAATGAATCATGTATTTTTTTTTTATTAAGTAAATAAAAACATGTTATTTACCATGGAGAATATAAGAAGGTAAGGATAAGATAAACCAGTGTTTGGGATATTCCAGGGAGTTATGGAGGAGCAGGGTTGAGGGTAGGGGGCCACTTCAAATTGCCACTTACCAACGCCTATAACCAAAAATAATTCACAATTAATAACATGGAATGAACCTATAAACATAACTTAAATATAATTCTTATATCTCTGGTTATATCAGTATTTTGTAGAATGAGACAAATCTACAAACACAGTGATATTTGTCTCATTTACAAAATATGAAGTACAGTTTGTATATCTAGAAATATATAAAATTACTTACATGAATGCTCTCTCCTAGCAACGCTGCCTGGTGCATCAGTTTCTTGGGAATGCACCCAACATTGACGCATGTGCCGCCCAGGCCCCATTTTGTTCCCTGTGGTGAAGGGGTCACAAAGTCCAGGACCGCAACCTTCGCCCCAAGGTTCACAGCCTCCTTGGCGCACGCCAGGCCTCCGGACCCACCACCAATGACCGCCAAATCATAGTCAAAAGTCCCATCTAAAAGGTGCACATTTGAAGGCTAAGTGAAGATATTTTAACATATACTAAAGCTACATTGCCCGAGACATGTGATGCTTTACAATGAAAGTGCTGCAGATGGTCACAGACAAAGATGAGCACCGAGTGAGCAAAGGCACCATCTCCAATCCCAATATACATTCATTATACCTTGTGTACTGTCAGAGGGAGCAACAGAGGTGGTCTTACGTTTAGGCCAACAAGGGACTCCGCAACCTGATGACACCAACAACCACATTAAAGTTATTGTTGGCCAGTCACTCTCGGCACAACTTGAAGAGAAGGTTAGTCACAAATATGTCACCCATTTTTCATTATTTAAATCATTTTAAAAGCTACCAGACTTTGGAATCAATTGTGAATTGTGCAATCCATGTTACAATAAAGAAAACTCAGTAAATGGTTATGTTGTACCCAAAACATCACAAAATGCAGTTTAATATTGTTAAGGATAAACCACAAATAGGAATACCCAGCCAAAATGACTTGACAATAAAAATAAGGTAGCTAATGGACTATGAGAAGAGGTTAGACGGCGTACAGGGCCATCAAGGTCAACTGTACAATTATACGGAGGCACTTACTACTGCTGAACGATCTTCGCAATATTACCACCGTCCGATCCGCTCGATAAAAAGAATTAGCCAAATTATTGAACTTTAACAATTTGTTGAGTATTGTCATGTTGACGTAAGTAAACGATAGTGACAGAGACAAGAAAATCCTTTCACACACAAGCAACTTTGCACATGATACTACGGGTAGCTAGAGATTTTTACGTTATTTCCGTAAATCGATTGGTCAAAACTGTCAAGAATGAAATCCGTACTAATTACTGGAGCCAACAGAGGCTTAGGACTCGGTATGGTGAAGTATCTTACTAAACACAACAAGGCGGAAACAGTATTCGCGACGTGCCGCAAAGAATCCGAGGTATGTATGACAAAATCTGTGATAACACTTACCTATGGGTGCCATATTTTCCACAATATTGTTTTTTCACTTAAAAAATAAAAGAAACAAACACGAAACTTGTACGTTTTGACTTCGCGAGTACTTCAATGAAAATGTGAAGGCTCAGATACAGTGCTTTTTGTACTTCAATTATACCAAAGTGTGAAAGAGACGAAACATCGCTACCGGCTGACGTCACTTGCCTTGAAGTAGCATTAGTGACGTTACTCTTATGACGAATAACAAAGTGGTCGAAGTGATTTCACAATTATCTAGATTCTTCTTTATTAAATATTTTTATTGTAGTAACTTATGGATGAACTTATTTTCAGTCTGAAATTTCTTATTACGCAACGCAACCATTCAACCAATACCATAGTGAACGTAACAATTTAAATCCAATTCGCTAAGGCGGCATCGGCCATTTCGGCCGAGACTGGTATTGGCTAAAAGTTTTCGCGGTGGTTTCAAAACACAATAATTGTGATTATATGTATGAAACTGAATACTAAATAAAATTAACTATGTTTTATTTTTACTTTTTTAGGAACTTAAGCAACTATCCCACGAGAACAAAAATCTTCACATATTACATTTAGGTAATTAATTACACTATAATATAACACAGATAATCTTTATTAATACATAGTATATTTATAAAATTGTTTCTATGCCACTTTAAATGCATTAATCGTTTATTTATAGATGTTGCAAACACTAGTAGCTATGGCGATATTCCGTCGCAGATCTCTGGAGTTGTAGGTGCAAGTGGGTTGAACCTACTGATCAACAATGCTGGAATATCTACCAAGTTCACTAAACTACATCTAGTGAAGACTGAACAGTTGCTCGATAATCTCACCGTCAACACAATAGCACCCATCATGCTTACTAAGGTAAACCGAACCAGTATCTCTCATAATTTCAATTCAGTTCAGTTAATTAAGTTTTTAAAGTTCAAATAAATTACAAAGGTGAAAACTCGCACAAAGTGAAACATTGGAGTGAGTTATTTTGTTCTTCTTCAATCGAGCGTCTTTAATGATTACCAAATTATTTCTTAATATTTGTACAAACCAAAACAATTTCTTTTTTCTTTTTTGGGGCCATAATTAATACTGCGGCGCTACCTCGAAAAATAAATTACGGACTATTTTCTTTGTCACTCTCATAACGCCTTAATTGGAGTAAAAGATAAAGGTGCTCGAAATATACGAACTTCGTTTTTCGCGCCCTCTGATTCTCTCTGTCTACGCTCCAAGTGAGTTGCTGGCCGTTAAATATACTAGATTTAAAACAATCTTCTTGTACCATCACCAGACTCTCTTGCCACTACTAAAACAAGCGGCAGAAGCTAACAAAGATCAACCCTTCGGAGTACGTCGCGCAGCCGTCATCAATATGAGCTCAATTCTGGGATCCATCGCGCAGAACGATCAGGGTGGATTCTACCCTTACAGGTGCTCTAAGGTACGGACAGTTTATTGATATGAACTCTATTCATATTTATCATCCCTGTCATTACAATGAAACAGAACTGAAATTAAATTAATAATCCTTTCTAGATGGAATGACTTTGAAGGAGAATTAGAATGTGGTACAACACTTTTCGCTCGACGTTTTCATCGTTTTTGTAGTAGGTTTCCTCTTAGTAGTTTGTGGTAATTTTGCACTTTGCTCATCTTTCTAAAAATTGGCCCTGGATTAGTGTTTTTTTCGTCGTCCTGTTTTCGGCGAAACGACGACCTATAAAACGTTTAAACCCAATTATTTCAGGCAGCACTCAACGCGGCAACCAAATCCATGAGCATCGATCTCAAGAAGGACCAGATCCTAGTGGCCAGCATGCACCCGGGCTGGGTGCGCACCGATATGGGTGGCAAGAACGCGCCTCTTGACGTGGACACCAGCATCTCCGGCATCTTCGCCACGGTGGAGCGGCTGGGCGAAGACGACTCAGGACGATTCCTGCAATACGACGGCTCAGAGTTGCCGTGGTAACCGAAAGGATTTTACGAACATTTAAATACCAAAGCACTATCATCGATAAGACACGCATTTTTTAAAGACTAAATGGAGCGCTCAAATTAGTCGAGTCCCATCAATTTACTAAATTTTTACCTGAAAGCTGAAAGAAAAGAGAAAATGAAAGCTAAACTGTTAAATATATTATTTCTACACGCCGCTTTTAACTTTACAAGTTTCGAACTAAGAATAATAGGTTACTTACTTAAACTTTAACTGGTTACTAACAATATTAAGTAGAAATAAAATGTTTCAAAACCAAAGTAGACATAGTTTATGTTTAAGATCTTGCATGTCTTGATATGACTAAGTATTTGTGTAAATATGTTTAGTATAAGGCACCTATAGATACCTGATAACCTACCTAAGCTGAGAACAGAAGTAACAGAGAAAATTACAAATTGCGAACGAAAGAAATAGATGCCCCAAATTTTCAAACTTCCATGTTGGCCCTCAGATGCTCTAAAGGTACCTCTGTGTTATGTAGTAGAGAAATATGTGCCTTTTCATACTATCCTATAAATTATTATAATAAACGTATTTTATTAATAAATAAAAAACTATTTTTTTGCTCCAATACAGAGTAGAAGTTATTTTTTTTTATCGAAAAAGAAAGAGTAAATGTCTTATATTTAATATTGATTCAAGAATTATTTTCTTTAACTCTATTGGAAGTCCGAATTCAAACATAAAATGTTATACGTCATAAGTACAGTAATTAAACTAAGCAAAGCAAAAGGCCTGTTGCATACTAACTTGTACTATTAGAGGAAGTCGTTAAATTATTTCGTGTATTGGAAAGAGAGTTCCACTAATATAGTTACATATCATAATGCAACAGATGAACAGACTGACCGAGACGCCTACGGCTTTTGTAAGAGCAAATTGACTTTCACTCTAACTAACACTCTATGTGGTCACAACTTACAAGAAAGTCACTTTTCTGCCCCAGGACTATTTACATGACATACGTTTGTGGTACTTATATAAAACCAGAAAGTTTGATGATGAGGATATATATTATGATCCAGTCAAACCCAGACCATTCCAGAACGGATAGGAACTAAACAAAAATCTACCACATATTAATTACTCTGATATGTACTTACATTTTAGTGCCTTATTTACGCTCATCACATCGTATTCGAGCAAGGGAGCAGCATTTTCTGGAATTTAAAATAAACATTCAAGACCGCCGATCCATGGTAAAGGGTTATACCGTGGGCATGCCAAGATGCCCGTGCCATACGGGTTGCTGAATCGCCGACTGCGGCGCTACCACAAAAAAAGATATTCGTAAATTTCGAACGATTGTCTCTGTCACTCTCAAGACGCCTTAATTGAAGTAAGAGAGAAATATGCTCGAAATATACGAACTTCGGTTTTCGCGGTACCGGGTCGTTTGCGTTTGTCCGGCCCAAGGCGTTTACTAATTAAAGTAGGTACCTACTACCTAAATACAGTGGCAGCTGCTCCGAACTAACTACATGAGTTGTTAACAAAACCTTTTCATTTAATATCAGACATTACGCTATTACCTACATATTTAACATGTTCCTTTTCGTGAAATAAAACAACTAAAACGGATTAAATCGCGATTTAATCCGTTTTAGTTGTTTTATTTCATGGGTAATTATCGCGGCAAACGAAGACAATATTATGTTCCTTTTCGTAATTGGTTAGGTTGTTATATTTTATCAATGTGAAGCCATAATAAGATTAATAAGTAGGTACATTTCCTTCCTAGTATCGAGAGTACGTACCTACAATATGTTATATTTATATTGTAACTACACACTAACGCCATCTATAAAAAACTGATCGAACTACCGAAACGGACTCCAGACAACAACGTGTAATTATTTAACGCCCCCTACTGATATTATTGCATATTACATTGCCACATTACTCATATCATAAAAGATGGCGCTTTCTACCCGTTATGAACACTACTTAGCCTGAACAGTTTATAACATAAACACATTAATTGACCTCCCGATAGCAACATGGGAAATCCGGGGAAGTGCGATACATGTGATAAAAAAGTTTCAAGTAGACAATCGCTGGCCTGTTGTATCTGTGAAAACAGGTCATGTTTAGATTGCCTAGAGCGCAGTGGTGTGACCGGCAAGCGGTATCTCCTAATGACGGTGGAAGACAAAACACGGTGGACTTGTCGGCGTTGCTGCCATATACGTATAGGCTGCAATAAAGAACAGCATTCAAGCACACCCATACAAGAATTTGGATCTTCATTAGCTAATTCAATGAATGGAAAGAAAATAGAGCTATATTCAGTGCAGTTAGATGAGCTTGACTCCAACTCTGAGGTCGCTGGAGCTAATGATGTCAAGATACTTGATACCCTAGCTGACATGACCATCACACCTAATAAACCAGCACTAACCACACAAAATGAAGTAACTATTTCGCCAAATAAGTCTGAATGGACCTCACCAGTTAGCTTTATTTCTCCTCGCAATGGGTCGACTTGTCTACTAACAGCTGATGATTTTAAAAACATTATTCGTGAACAACTTGAAACTCTTAAAACAACTATACTATGCGACTTGTCACAGAGACTAGAACCCCTACATTCAACCTTAGTTACAATCTGCAATAATTACGAGAATCTGAAAAATGAGATTGACAATTTGCGTGAATCTATTGATAGCATAGCAAATACCGATATTACAAACCGTTTCGAACAACTTGACTCAAGTAAACATTTAATTTTGGAACAGCAACTTACGAAACAAAAAATCGACAAGGACATTTTAGTAGCCAGACCCGCGCAGGGGAGTTTAGTAGCCGAATCCAGTACTGCGATGACATCCATCTCACAACAGCTTCTACCTCCTAACCTGAAAGATTCTAGCGTAAATATGCCAAATATGACGATAGTAGCAACCAAACCAGTTGTTGGTCAAAACGAGACCGCAACGAAACGGAAAGCAAAACGTACTACAACCAACAAAACACCAGCGCCTGAACCAGAAGTAGCGACATCCGTTAGCCGTGTAAATGTAGCATTCAAGTCGCAAACGACAAAAATGAATACTACAACTGTGCCTGCGCCTGACGCAAGTGCGCTAACCGAACCGAAGCTGCGCGAACCGAAGAATAGAACAGAAGATAGTTCAGTAGCATCAACGAAGGTAGCTAGAGAGTTAACCAATAAACCAGATTCTGACGGCCCCGCCGCATCACTAACCAACATTGGTCAATTACACAAAGGAAAATTATATTCTAATAAGGCAGCATTGCCAGTGGCTCATAGCCGAAGTACTACAGTAAATGCTGACACCGTTACCATTGCCCCCAGCCAACCTGGCACGAGTGATGACGATATGCGTGAAGTGCTTGAGAATAACACCGACAAGACGTGGACTGAGGTGGAGTCAAAACGAAGGCGGCAGTTAGCAGGAAAGATGGTAAGAGGCTCTGCAGTTCCAGGGACTACCTTTTTACAAGCTTCTGAAAAGATGACTTACTTACATCTGTTCTATGTGAGGCTAGGGACCACCGAAGACCAAGTAAGATTACACCTAAATAACATTTGTAGTCGTGTTGATGTGTGTACCGTTAAAAGTATCAAGGCTCGCGGAAATTACGCTTCGTTCAAAATAGGAGTTCCGCCTAACTTGGCAAGCCAAGTCCTGGGATGCGAGAACTGGACTCAAGATATTTGTATAAAACCCTGGCAGGATAATTTTCGTGGCCAAAGTGGAAAAATGTAAAAAGAAATCTAATTTATATACATCCGTGTACTATCAGAATGTAAGGGGGCTAAGATCCAAAACTAATTTGTTTTATAATAACATTCTTTTAAATGATAATGACATTATTGCACTCACAGAAACCTTTCTAACTAGCTCCGTTAACAACTCAGAATTATTTCCTCCAAATTACGTAGTTTTACGAAAAGACCGCGCAAGTGACTCGGGATGGGGGGGCGTGCTTCTCGCAGTGCACAATAAATTTACAGTGCGTCAGATTACCAATTTAGAAGGTATCACGGATAGTATGGAACTCCTTGTAGCTAAGTTAGAGTATAAATGTAAAATATTATTTTATTATGCTGTGTAGTCTACTTGCCTCCAAATTATAATGATGAGCAGTATTTAAATGTTCTTAACTGTTTGGAAAATACTCTTTGTACATATTCTGAGATGGATGTAATAATATTGGGTGACTTTAACCTTAACTCGTGTAGTAGCCATATTCGTCAACAATTTGAGTGTTTTCTTGAATTCTGTGCAATACACCAATACAACAGTGTCCTTAATCATTACGGAGGGTTGCTAGATTTAGTACTGAGTGGGCTACAGGGGGATCGCGTCGTGGTAGCGCGCGCCGACGCGGCGCTCGTGCCGCCCGACGCCTACCATCCTCCGCTAGAGATCACGCTGTCGTTGCCGACGCTGGGTGTGCCTGACTCTGTCCGTGTCTCCGCCCGTCCCCGGAACTCTCTTGTGCAGGAATGGAACTTTCGCAAAGCTGACTTCAACGCATTATATGCTAATATATCTGATATAGATTGGACGTCTGTCCTGGACTCTGATAGTGTTGATGTTGCCGTAGACAACTTTTATTGTAAATTAAGAGAATGTATATCCAATCATGTTCCAATAAAAAGATACCGACCTTATACAACAGGTAAATATGTATATCCGACCTGGTATACCTGCGAAATTATGCGTACCCTCCAAAATAAATACTTTCACTTCAAAAAATACAAGGAAACTAGTAGTGAGTACAATAGAGAGTTGTATAAATTTTATAGAGGGCAGGCAAAATTTTTGATTGATAGAGCATATAAAAAATATAGAGATACTATTGAGCGTGATATAACAAATGACCCGGCAAAGTTTTGGCATTATATAAAAAGCAAGCGCAAAGATAACAAACGACAGGACGATTATATTTACAATGACAAAAGTGTAGCTGGACAGGATGCTGCTGATGCTTTTGCTGACTTCTTTAGATCAGTATTTCACGACGAGACGCCGAGGTTGGATGCTGACGAGGCGGCACGAGATAGCGCGGCGAGGAGCAGGGGCGCACGGGATGCTGCGCGGGTCTCTATAGAATCTATCAGCTCTAATGACTTGCGGCGCGCTGCAAAGCGACTAAAACCTCGTACTACTGCAGGACCTGACGGAATACCTGCCTATCTAGCGAAAGACTGTATATCAGCTTTGGAATTGCCACTTTTGTATATTTTTAATCTGTCCCTGAGCAGTTCAGTCTATCCGTCGTACTGGAAGTTATCCAGAGTAACTCCTGTGCCTAAGAATAGTGATAATGGTACAGATGTCACTGGGTATCGACCCATTGCCGTTCTGTCGGTGTTTGGCAAGTTATTCGAATCAATAGTGGATTACTGGGTTACTCAACAGATATCTGTTAAATTAGATGACGCCCAGCATGGATTCCGTCGTGGTCGTTCAACAACAACAAACCATGTTGTTCTGGTTGACTACATAGCTGAAGCTATGGATACTCGAGCGCAGGTAGATGCGGCATATTTTGATTTTCGTAAAGCGTTTGATCTTGTAGATAACGATATCTTACTGCGTAAGTTTGCTGACATAGGTTTCACACCAAGGTTACTACATTTCTTCGCAAATTATCTACAAGATCGAAAACAGTATGTGAAACTTTCAGGGTATGAATCGCAGCCGTACTATACACGGTCGGGCGTAAGTCAAGGCAGTACCCTGGGACCCACTCAATTTTTAATCATGATTAATGATTTGCCGGGCACCATCAGTAAGGCAAAGTGCTTGATGTTCGCAGACGATATAAAACTCTTTCACATTGTTAGGGATGATAATGACAGGGCCCAGCTACAGAGAGATATAGATGCAATTTGTGATTGGAGTGAGGAAAATCGGCTGCTCTTCAATACTTCGAAATGCGTTTATATTTCATTTGCGAGGATTCGCTCGCCTATCGCCACCGATTACAGCATTCGCGGCACGCCCTTGGTACAGACCAACACTGTACGTGACTTAGGACTAACTTTAGACAAGCAACTGGATTTTAGAGAGCACATAACGACCACATGTAAAAAAGTATCTAGGACACTAGGATTCATAATAAGAATGACGGGACAATTTAATTCGGTAAAGGTCGCAATCATGCTTTATAACGCCTACATCCGTAGCAGGCTCGAATCCGGTGCAGTCGTATGGGATCCTCATGAAAAAAAATATATCACGATGCTCGAGCGTATACAAAGAAAATTTAGCAGACATTTATACAAAAAACTGTACGGTTATTTTCCATTTCTGTACCCATCATTCTTCGTGTCGGGGATGGTCGGGCTTAACACACTGGAGTCCCGTCGAAAACTGCTCCATATAATGCATTATTACCAACTATTACACAATAAAGTCGACAACCCATCTGTACTGGAGCGAATGGGCCTTCAAGTCCCACGAGCAACTACGGCGTGCGCGAGCGCGACGGGCGCGGGCGGCGCGGTGGCGGCGCGGCGCCGGCGGCGGCTGTTCGCGACCGCCGGCGCGCGCACGCCAAGGGGCGCTAACGCTCCCACTGCTAGAGCACTAACGGCCCTCAACCACGCTTTGATAGAGGCTAGCGATATAGATATATTTACTGATAGTATTGGTGTATTTTGCAGAAAATTGACAAAAATATTGTCCTAGGACTATTTCTATTGTTTATCTTTATTTTCTTTGCACTGGACTGTTTTTATTTTGTTATTAATATTTTTACTTTTATTGTATATTTTATTAGCATATAAGTGTTTTGGTGTAATTACTGTAAACTTATATTGTTATTCTGAATAAATAATTTGAATTTGAAAATAGAACAGCTGTTGCATCATGCATATATCTACATGTATAATAATTTAATTTGAATTTGAATATAGATTTAGGTGGTGTAAACATTTTGTACCTATTCATTTGTTAACAATCGACTATAGCTATTTCAGTCCCCCAGAGTAGATTACAGTCCCAGATATATTATATAAAATACACTTAAAACGTGTGATCCTGACAGTGACTGCTTATATAAGTAACATATATTGTATGAAATAAATAAATACGTTACATAAATATATGTAACTGAACGAACTTTCCCTCGAACCACCTCAGAAAAAAAACTGGTTAGTAAATTTAACTTATTAGCACTTCGTTCGGAGTTTGTGTATTTAAACAGGTGATGGCATAATATTAAGGTAAAGAGGACTAGATTTATTTTTATCTTCAAGCCATTACCACTGTTTAGAATTAGAACATAGCTATAGTTACAGCGCCATAATTATAAAACCTTACGAGTCAATCACATCCTAAAAAGTCTAGGTAGCTTTTCTATCTCCCTGTGCAACGATTTGATTACCCGATTAGGTTCCACTAGGTACTCGTATTTCATGTACCTAACATAAATAAAGTATAAATATTACCGGGCATGCTTACACAAATAAAATTTACTATAAGCCCCATGGTCAAGCTTCAAGAAGGATTGTGTTATAGGTACTCGGCCAACGATACATATAATATACAAAATACTTAAATACATAGAAAACACCCATGACTCTGAAACAAATACCTGTGATCGTCACACAAATAAATACCCTTACTGGGATTTGAACCGAGGACCGTCGGCTTCATAGGCAACGTATCACTACCAACTAAGCCAGAACTGTGTCTGTAATATAATAATAGATTTGCTTCACACATTAGATACTATTTGACGAATACGGTAAAATAGCAAAGTACCCAATATGATCGCATCTAATCTATCAAACTATAATTAAGGCGCAGTAGTCTACCACTACGTGTACAACATGACTCATAGAATAACTTGTTATATTTTTTTCTGCCGTTCCTTTTTTTGTGAGTCTTGACAGCATCACAGCATTTGAAGAACAAGTAGGCGCGGCTACAAATACTAGGTGCTATTATCTGGGATACAATACACCTAAGAACATTTTTTCTTTGCGGTAGTACAGTCAGCAGCAAAAGTGGCTAAGCGTTTGAAGTGTTCAAAATGACACGCGCTCTTATTCTCTTAACAATAGATGTGTTGATCTCATTTTGAACACCTCAAACGCTTAGCCACTTCTGCTGCTGACTGTACTTCCATTGAGAAACGTCATTGAACGACTACCATTGTGATAATGATAACCAGTATAGTTTGGTGCTTCATCCATGTGAGCTGACCAATATGTGTAAGGATGTCCTGTAATATCTATTATGTTATTTAGATTACATTTTTTCGAACGCAGCCAGATGGTTAAAGTTATCCTCATTTTCATTATGAATTCGTACACTGAATTTACATTACGCCCCGACGTTTCGAACCCTTTACAGCGTTCGTGATCACCAGACAGACTGTAATCTTATATTTAGAAAGGAGACCTATCTGAATTCTGATTTAGGACATGGATAGAACATGTAATCTTAATTGTAATAAGTAAGTAGAAACCTACGTACGAGATACATTTGTAATGTACACTCGATTTAATTTACTTTCTTTGGATAGGTTCCGCCTTTTGCCGGTGTTGAGATAAATTATAATTACATTAATAAATACCTACTACTATACGTAAATGCATGTTTTCTGTTACGTACAATGCTATTAAAACTGCACTAAGCCCGCATTTCAGCAAAATTAATGCCGGTTTATAGCGGTAAACAAATAGCTGCCCAAGTTTTTCGCGTTGTTACCTACATATTGCATGATATTACAAATAAATAAATCGGACGACATGGGTACTAAATACCTGTCGTCAACTTTAATTAATGCTATTTAGAATTAACCTATGAGTTCAGAGAAAAACTACTCGTCTCTTTTTGTACAGTACTGTCTATTCTTATCAATCGCATCTAACAACAATAGACAGTTCTGTACCTATCATCTTTTGTCGCTGTCTTAAGTGAGAAATATATTGCCAAAATATATTAAGTAAGTTAGTAAAACAATGCCATCGATTCCATCATAGGGTTCACTAATGTGCACATTCAAATTATGCATGAACGTTATGTTATAGTCTTATAGTGTAAGGTACAAAAATATTGAACTTTAATTTGAAGTTATCGGACATAGGATACAGACCTACCTCTAGCCTGAGGGATTCAAGTGCGAATAAATGTCGCAAAGTAGTTTGGAGTCAACTATAATACTAGGTAATGGTTGTGTGGTTCTCTTACCCATTAATTTGCATTTGTTATCATTGGGGCACACTGTATAATCTACAAATAAGGGATTCATGGAATACTAGTTTGTCCAGAGCTATTTGTTTGTAAATTGACAGATGACATCTTTTTTTGACAAACCAATGTCAAACCGATTAAATATATGGGTAATAAGGTCGTTTCTTCTTCTTCTTCTTTTAAAAAATATGGCTTGAAGGTCGTTTAAAGCTCTAAGTTATTTATGGGTTATTTACTAGGGGAAGCGTTTTAAGCACCGTTTTAAGTCAGTAAAATTATATGTAGGTTATTGGCAGAGTGCAAAGCGGGTGGAGGGGGTAGCCTAAACGATCACAGCGCTCGCTACGGCTAAAATTGTCATTTTTGTTGCTGACTTGAGCTGTCAAATCCATATTGCAGTAAACATTTTCTAATCTTTTTAATAACGTTACTGACGTTAACGTTACTACCAATGTCCAAAATTGTGTAATATAGTAAAATAACACAAGATTTCATTAATATTTTACACAATATTTACTTACTTCTTGTTTGACAGCGGTGACAATATTGTCCATAATGGCCGCCTGTCACGAGGCGCTGTCGTCGCGCTCGGTCCCAATACTAGAAGAAACCCACTATAAACTATGCTGAAACACTTTGAATTGAATTGATTGTACTAAACAAACGAATAACAAAAAAATAGTTATTTGTTATACAAGGGTGCAAAGTTGTATTTTAACTTCGAGTGTGGGATTGAAATTCGAGCAAGCGAATGGATTCTATGTTTAACCACGAGCAAAGCGAGTGGTTTTAAAATATAATCCTGAGCGTAGCGAGTGTTTCAATACACGAGAAGTAAATTACAATTGCACCCGTGTGTAACACAAAACTGGGGAAACCTCACTACAGCGAGGAAAGTGAAACATGCAAAAAAACGTTTTGAAATCGCATTGACTTTTTCTTTGCGTTTAGATACATTCAACATTTTTACAAAAGGTGCCTTTAGCTTGGTTAGCTTGTGGTGGCCAGTACGATATTCGAATGTTCTAAGTCGATTTTCAGCTCGGTGCGTTAGCGAGGCTCGCCCGCGCCCGCCGCCGCCGCCGCGGGGGCAAGTGAGCTGTACTTCGCGAATTTAGACTTTAAAATCATAGCAATAAGAGCTATGAGAAATTAATTTACTTTAATCACTAGTGGATAAAATGCGTTTTTACCCTCTCGTATTAAAGGATAAACAAACGCTTTACGAGCTAGTGAGGGAAAAAATTAAATATCATCTTGTCGTCCATTTTAATATTGGAATTATCAGCCAAATTTACAATTAGGAATTTACCCGAATACAACTTAATAAATTACACAAATTAATTATAAATATAATAATAAACGGAGGAGCGGTGAACAAAATAAAATAAGCTGTTGGTATCAAAAATCGGATTTATATTTCCATTTTGCTGTATTGGTTAATGTCATTAACAATTTGCCAGGTTACAGATTTAGCCGCACAGCCGGTATCAAGCATAACATGTACTTTTTGTAACAATGATACATTTCTTCAGACCTAGTAACCTAAAACTTACACAGACTAACTACAAAGATATACAATACAGGTAAAGCTAAAGTATCTACATCATTAATAAGTTATATACAGAATAACAATAAGGTAAAGTTACATATTTACAACCTAAATTTACTTATCTGTAACCTGAGAAACTTTGATTTTTCCTACATTCGGGGCAGTACCACTTGCCCTTGGGTGGAACCATTATGCCGACGCACTCAAAGTGGAACCATTCGATGCTGCAGCCCTCGGCGTCGCACGCAATCATCTCGGAGACCTCGTCGTAGGGGCAGCGGCAGTAGCAGTACACGCTCTCGCCCTCGCGCGCCTGGCGCACGGGCGGCCGCTGGAAGGCGTAGGGCAGGCTCGACGTGCCCGAGTTCAGGTACGTGGGCGCGGGCGCCGGCGCCGGCCCGGCCGCGGGGCCCTGCGACCCGCTCCCGAACCCGTAGCCCGCCGTCGGCTGGAATATCTCCAGCGCTCCTTCCTCGCTGGAGTCCGAGTCGCTGGAATCTAGCTCGGAATTCATTAAGATTCGTGGCGGCTCAGGGTCGGGGATCGGCGCTGTCAATCTTATGTGGGTATGCGTAGGCTCCGGATAATTGTACATTCTATGGGAGAGAGTCGTTGAAGGCACTTCTTTTTTAGCTTTATGCGTAACGGGCGAAGGCAAATCCTCTTTTCTCCATTCAAGTTTTGGAGGTAAATGCGGTTTTAATGCTGAAGTTGTTGCCTGCGGATTTCCGTCATCTTCACAGTAGCCGTAAAATTTGTTGGGCACTCGTCTTCGCTTGGAAGCGCGTTTGCTGCTATCGGAGGCAGAAGCCGAGGGGGTACTGGCTTTCACGGTAGTTGGAGTCACGGAAGGAGATGGTATGGGAGCTTCAGGAATATGTACTGTATTCGACTTTAACGAAATTGTCATTTTATTCGGTATCAAAGGCGTTACGGGTGTCTCCATCTCAGACTTCGCAATAACGTCTTTAGGAATGTTTACTTTAATGGGGCCATGTTTCTTAGAGCTTTTAGATTTCTTTTTCTTCTTGCTTTTCTTTTTACTGCTCGGCGGTTTCTCTTTTATTTCACTTTCTATCTTAGGCTGAAGTTCTTCCTTGACCGGCGTAGCGGCACGGCTTGGTTCTCCCGACATGGACCCCCCGTCTGATGGGGCGACAGAAGCTAAAAGTAATAACTGGTTTCGTTTTTCGGCGTGTAATTTATTGGCTAATTTCTGCGGGTGTTCATCGTAAAACTCTTCATCTGTTTCAC
Organism: Grapholita molesta; assembly: GCA_022674325.2. Taxonomy (NCBI): domain Eukaryota; kingdom Metazoa; phylum Arthropoda; class Insecta; order Lepidoptera; family Tortricidae; genus Grapholita; species Grapholita molesta. The sequence continues at coordinate 2,243,305 of CP053130.2, forward strand.
TCTCGTCGGTCTCTAGATCTGTTTCATTGATAGGTGGTTCAGGCTTTTCTGGAACAAGTATTGGCGTCTCCGACATACCCATGACATCAACATTGGAGCCGTTGCTTAATCTTCTGTTAGGTAGCGTTTTGCGTATGTGCTTGTTCTTTTTCTTCTCATTACCCGATTCATCTGATGAGTCAGAATCCGAAGAGCTAGAAGATGAGGAGCCACTGCTAGAAGAGCAGCTGCAGTTGGAGCCGCAAGAACAGCTTGAGTCACTATCACTACTGCTACTGCTTGATGACGATAAATCTCCGCGTCTCTTTTTAGGAGACTTCCTATTCTTCTTTTTATCTAAACTAAACATGTCTTCGTCGCCATTTAGATCATTTGGAACTAAGCAGTAATCATGGTCAGATTCACACACGTGCTTTCTGATAGGGACTAATGGCGGAGTCTTTTCCTTCTCTGCTTTTGCTTGATATTTTTGTAAGTTGTGATAAATCTCCAAAACTTTTTCATGTTCAGGTTTCACTTCAGAAGGTTCAGCCTCCTCTTCCACTTTACCTGGCGCCACATCAGTAGCGGAGTCAATTGTATCTGTCGTAGGTATGATGGGGTCTTTGATGTCTGGTTTTTCTTCATCAGCAGTATTTTCATCTTTCAGCATGGTAGGTGCCATAGCAGGCGGCGGGCCTCCACTGTCTGACTCGTCACTACTGTCACTTTCCGAGAGATTTAAAGCTGGCAGGTTGACATCCAAGAGCATTGCATCTTTGTCTTTTAACTTCTTCTTTTTAGATTTTTTTGATAAGGTTTCAGAGCCCGGCTCTGGTTTTATATCAGAAGTTCCAGCTTCTTCAGGCTTATCATTAACTAAATCTATGACAGGAATCGGATCATTACTATCGGCGGGATTTTGTTCATCTGCAGTAGGCTTTTCTGCATTCAGATCTTCAGTGAATAATTTTTTAATGTGGTCATCAGAATGTTTCTTTAGGAGCTTTTTGGAAACAAATTTTTCTGTGCAACCTTCTTCTGTGCAGATGTGTGGAAACTCCCCAGAATGAAATCTTTTATGGACCTTCAGATACACAGCTCTTGTAAATTGCAAATTACATTCATCACACGCAAATACTGTTGGCGGTGTGCAAAAATGATATACATGAGGCCATTTCTTTTGCATACATTTTTTGCACATAACACTTTCTGTCCCATGTTTCCAAAATAAATGTTTGGTTATATCAGGTTTATTTCTGTAAGCTATACCGCAACGATAGCATAAATGGTGCAGTTTATGCTTCCAAACATGGTTTGAAAGGCGTGATTGACTATGGCAGAATTCTAAACATACATTACATGCATGGTGAATCTTCCTAAGGTGCACCATTAACCTAAACGACGATGGTATCGAATCTACATTGCACAAGCAGCATCTAAACTTAATTTCATACTCAGAATCATATGTTCCAGGGCATAAATGACATAATAACTCACTATAACTATAGAAATTAGATTTACACATAACACACAGCAAAATTGTTCTCTGATGCATTTTCCGATTATGTAAATAGAGATCTTTGTGGACAGGAGTCTTAAAAAAACACTGAAAACATTCAAAGATGTGGTCAAACTGAACACCTTCACAACTGTCAACACTGTCGTACGAGTCCATGTTGATGTAGACGGTGCTGAGCTCCACGGCGCCGGCGCGCACCTTGGCTGTGATGGTCTCTGGCAGCAGCTCCTCAGCCGTAATACTGTCCACTGTTGCACAAAAACGGTGCTGCTCTACCATGTGCAGGCATAAGTGCTCACAGTTGACAGCAATTTTCCTCACATGATTGCAATAAACACAGTTAAATATTGTAGAAGCCAAGAACACTTTCAAAAGCTCTTTAAGTGGGTACTTATCCAGTGGCCTATCTAAGTTCAGCTGAATCAATGGCAGCTGGTCTGCAGCTGGTTCTTCAACTTTGACATCAACATTTACATCATTGTCAGGCTCAGTCTTGGGCTCAGTTTCTGCATCAGCAGGCACATCATCTGTCACTTGTATTGGTTCATCTATTTCAGGATCCACATCTGCTTTAATATTCTCCAATGGTGGTTCCGGATCATTTGATACTGTTTCTGCTTCTAAATTGTTATTAGATACTAATGGTGCCTCTACTTCTTTTTTATTCTCATCAACTGTCAACTTATCACCGTAATCACTATCTGATGAGTAGTCAGTGGAAGAGTCCTTATCCAGAAGCTCCTTAGGCACTCTTACTGTCAGCTTGGGTACACGGTTCAAAGCATTGTCATCTTCCAATTTGTTGTCATAAATTGTTGTTTTTATTGCATTTTCTGGCTTATATTCTGGAGTATTGGAAGTATTTTCTAAATTATTATTTAGGAGAGATTTTAATGTATTATCTTGATCATTTTCATATATTGTTGTTTTCACAAATGGACTGTCAGCTTTGTCACAAATTGTCATTTTAATTGATGGTGTTTTAGGTAAAAATGGTGAGTCAGGAATATCTCTTTCATGCCGCTGAGGAACAAAAGCATCTTTATCATACCGCAAAGGAGCCAAAGAGTCTTTTTCATACCGCTGTAGGAGAGTATCTTTTTCACGCCAGTGCGGAGTCTCTTTTTCATAACGCTTGGGAGGAGTATCTTTTTCATAGCGCTTAGGAGGCCTCCTCAATCTGCTTGGTGGTTTATTGGCACTGTGCTGACCAACAGTGGGATCAACAGTAGAATTAATAATTACTGGGGAATTAGCATTATTCAAACTTAATTTTAACTTAATGCCTTCCTTTTCCCTCTCAACTGGTGGACAAATTGGCTCTTCAGGTTTAGTTGGGAGAGTAATAAAAGAAGAATTGTATTCACTTTTCCTTTCATCAATCTGCGAGTCACTTTCTTCTGAACTTTCAGAGTTGTCGTCTCCATTGTGATGATCATTTTGTATATCTGGGCTTGGTTTTCTTGATTCAATAGGACTAGTGGGTTTAGTACTAGAACTATCTAATTCCATGCCAGAATCTTTTGTGTCTTTGCTGGTATCTTTGCCAGATGAAGTGGAATTATCAGAGCTGAAACTAGTGTCACTGTGTACTGTCTCAGGTTCATTAGTATTTTGTAAAACTTTACTGCTTTGTGATGTCACAGTTTCCAATTTATCTTCAACAGCTTCTTTCTTTTCAGATTTATTATCAGTAGCATGTTTGTTTGATTCCTTAGGTGTGGAAGGTCCATTAAGTGGTACATCATTAGTTTTAGACTTTGTAACACTGTTTGGTTTCACTGCATTTTTGCTTACAAGCACAGGTACTGGTTTAGGTTTCACATTATTGCAGTCATGATTGAAGAAGTCATCCTTTTCACTACAGATCTCATCACACAAACAGCACATCAAATACAAAGTCCCATTGTAAACATTGAAAAAGTCTTCCTTGCTTTCATAATTGTATTCCTGTACATTGTGCTTATTGGTCAAATGTGCAGACAGTTTCTCGGCCTTTGAGAACATACCGAGGCAAAAAAGGCAGATGTGTCTGTTGTGGACTTCTCGCATGTGAAGAAACAAATTCCAGTTTTCATAATAAGTACCACATGCTGAACATAGATAGACCTTCCTTGTTACCCTTGATGGACCACCAGAGCTGGCTTCTGTATTCGGAGCAGCTTCAGGACTTAGCGCAGGTTCTTTAGCTTGTGCTCGACATACTAACTGATGTTCTTTTAACATAGCAAGAGTTTTAAATGACATTGAGCAGCATTTCCGGCACTTGAATTTCACCATTGGTTGTAATCCTAAGCTTTGGGCATATTCTTTTAACTGGGAACCTTTTTCTGATTTGCCTTTTTTGAACTGTGCAAGCTGACTTTTTGGTACCAGCCGGGGCACTGGTTTGTTGTGTTCACTATCATTTGCACTGTTATCTGCTGTGGGCATGACATTGTGCAAGCGTTTTGGTATTAATTTAGGAACTCTAGGTATATTATTCCTGGATAAAATGCTTGGTTCAATGGGTTTATTTATAGAGGGTCTCTTTTTTTTCACTATGCCACAATACTGTTGGGAATTATCAACAAAAGGTCGCTTGCCAAGGTGTATTCGCAAGGGGTTAATGCGTTTTCTGATCCTGTCGGGGTGCGGGACATCGGCGCTCGTGCGGCGTGGCGCCGCGGGTTCGGCGCGGGCCTCGCCAGCCGTGCTGTACGGACTGTCTTCCAAATCGTGCCCATTTGCTGTCAGTTTAAAGCTCCTCTCGTCGTAACAATTCACCATAGACGCTAACGCGTGTTTATCATCTTTCGTATTGGTATTATTACCATCTTCCATAGTTTTCTGAAAAAAATAAAAACATGTGCTTACTTTTGACTAGTTAGAAACAAAAGACGTACAAGAGAGGCGGAATCGAAGCATTATTTAAATATTTATCACCAATGATAACATTGTATGTAATGTCTTTACCTCTGAAATCGTACGTCCAGTACGAGTGTAGCAGTAAAGATTCGTTTCCATGCATCCGTTTTAGCGAAGCGCTCCTTACATCAGGCTTATTATGAGGCAGCCGCGAGCTGATCATTCCCGTAAAATGGCGTCACTTCGCAGAGCGAGGAATGCTCCTACTATAGCCGTTCATTTAGGTTCGTCACGCCACTAATTTCACATTGCACAACCATTATTCAGTTTTCACATAACGTAAACAACCGCTATTTAATTAATTTAATTACGTTATATTGTTTATTTCCCAATACATTGGAGAGAAATACGAAACGCGTTACGAGAAGCTAATTCATGAAGCATAGACTAAACTCAAACTTTTTAAATTTAACTTTTTTATAAAATAGTAGGTTACACAAAGGCATTACTAACACGTGTTTTAACCATAGACAATATTGAAAATTGCATGTTTATTTTATTAACTATCTTATTTAAGTATTCTGTTACATTTCTGTAATAAAAAGAAAACTTAGTAATTATTAATCCAATAATTAATTCATGTATATAAAGAAACCAATTTTAAGACATTTGATTACATCACTAGTTGCTTGATGCTCAAATTTTGTTTCTTACCTGTGGCACATTTGCATTTTGCAGATTTGTCAAAAAGCTGAGAGAAGAGAAGGGTATATAGGAGTAGTTTTAAAATATAATTAAGTAGATGTCTTTATTTTATATCTTTTAGGGGATAATGATAATACAAGATGATGTCTGATCAGTTTAGAAAGGTGGAACCATATTCGCCAAAGTCCTCGCCGAGGGGCGGTAGGTCGCCCGTGGTCTCTCGGCAGGACTCCTCTGGCACCCTCAAGACTACTATTCAACTCGGCAAAAATCCGTCTATAGTACACAGTGGCCCTTTCTATTTGATGAAAGAACCTCCAGGTAAGCTAATTCCTCGATGAATTTAATATGCTTTTAATGCGTATTGTAATTTTTTTCGAAGTACCCGTCCTTAGGCATTTAAATATTTAATAATATAATTTCAATTTCTTTGCAGGAGAATGTGAACTCACAGGAGCTACAAACCTCATGGCATATTATGGCCTTGAACATTCGTACAGTAAATTTAATGGCAAGAAGCTCAAAGAGTCTTTATCCTCCTTTTTACCAAATCTACCAGGCATTGTGGATGGGCCAGGGCAAGAAGACAATAGCACCCTGGGTTCTGTGATAGCCAAGAGGCCTATAGGTGGGAAAGAACTGTTGCCACTGACAAGCGCACAGTTGGCAGGATTCCGACTGCATCCAGGGCCACTACCTGAACAGTACCGTTATGTTAGCTCCACTCCACCAAAGAGACATAAGAGCAAACACAAGAAACATAAACATAAGGATGGGGCACCTCCTGGCCAAGATACTCCATTACAAGGTAACTGGCTTCTTCCCTGATAATTATTCATAGTATAACATTTTAAATTTTATTACTAATGACCAAGTTTATATTGATTTGTAACAGTTTCTCACTGTAATAGTTAAACTCATTTTTAAGTTTATATTGCTTAGAAAAATCATAAAAATTATAATTCTCAGTTTGCGCTTCATTCTTCTTGTGCAGTCTTTAACTTGTTTTCCATAAGTTTTTAATATATATATAATAATAAATATAGTTACTTAAACTGAACTGGCTACAATTTTGTTAATGTGTCTGATTAAAATGCTTTATGTTATTGTATATAAATTACTATAAATAGAAATTAATAGTTTACTTACCTTAAATTTCACACAAACACTTTCTGATTATCTTTCAGATTCCTCCAACCCAGACACATATGAGAAGAAGCATAAAAAGCAGAAGCGCCATGATGATGATGCCAAGGAGCGCAAGAAGAGGAAAAAGGAAAAGAAACGGAAAAAGCAGAAACATAGCCCTGAGCATGGCAACCTCACACCCAACCAGCATGCTGCATAGGTCTTGGCATAATATGAAAATGTTTTTAGGTCTGATATTTTATACAGTAAAAGAATACAGAGGTGCTACTGCCAAAAATGATATTCGTAAATTTCGGGCATCTTTTTCTTTTACCCCAATTAAGACGTCATGAGAGTGACAGGGACAATCCTTCGAAATTTGCGAAAATCGCGTTTCGCAGTAGCGCCGCAGGAGTGTCCTATTTAGAAATTAAATATTAGTCTTCAAGTGCACTAAATGTTGCCCTTTGAAAATATACTGATAAGTACATTTACCCCAAACCAAAAACAACATTTACATTGGAGAGTAAAAAGATATAAGATATTTACAAAGAGAATCTGATACAATTAATTTGGCTCTCACTTTATGCTACAGTGATGTGGCTCAAGTATTTGATAAGAACATGGAGATATACATTCTACACTAACAAAAGCAGTTAAAAGTATCACCATACTGTGATGTGTAAGATAATTAATTGTTCCATTGTATATTTAAATATAGGTAGCACAATGTTACTTGTTCATTTGGCTTATATTTACAATGTATAAATGTTCATAAAAAACAAAATATAAATTGGGCCTGTGGCCTTACTTCACTGATAGAGTAGCATTATTAATATTGTCATTTTTTTTTTACAATATTTTCATTAGTTTTTGGCATTTTATTTTATCACTTATAATGAACAGTCACTATCAGATATATAGGAGCTGTGGAGGTGGACACAAATATCTGAACATGAACTATATTGCTATGGCAATATAGGCATTGTTCAGACATTTGTGACCACCCCACAGCTCTGATATATCTGACAGCGACTGAACAGTGTTAATGGTTACTAAAATGTAATATACAGAAAATGTAGGGTGCTACTTGCCGCATGACGACTGATGTTCACATGTGACCACACTTGCAGTACAATCAGAGACACCACAACACATCAGAAATACAGTAGCCACATTGACAAGTAACATTTTAAGTAGAAACATGATTTACTACAGATTCTTCTGTAAAACCACTACAAATGTCTGTTAAAATTTGAAGCCAGTCCTTATAAACCAAACTGTACATAATAACTGTCCTGACTATTCTTAAACCTTACTACATTCACATAAAGCTTACTAATTGTCATTAGTGTTACGGGGCACAGGAAAATCATTGAAATTTGAATTTTATGTTTATGGTCAGTAGGTTCACAATTTAAGCTTTCGTGGAGTTTCTACGATGCGAACCATGAACCAAGAGATAGGCGCTGTATGCACCGTGACACATTTTTCCGTGATTCATTTCTGATCGTGTCGTATCTTGTTTAACACTACGGTAGAATAACACGGACGCGAATATTATCATAAATATAAATAATTTTCTGCTGTTTACTGGAAACCATATAAATACGTAATGCTGTAAATATCAACGTGTTTTATATTTTGGATATCATTTCCTACAGCTGTTCATAAATTGGTACTCATGTAAATTATGTATTTATAAGTCCAATTGGTTCAATTGCATAGTTTTGGTGCCTAAATAAAGCTTATTAATTTTATCAGTTTCGGTATGGTTATTAGTGATATATAGCGATTATCGATTGATGAAAGTTGGGCAAACTTCATTCTAGATTAACATACAGTCCAGATGACTCACTATTTTGCAATTGATCTATGAAACAGCCAAGCCAGACTGTATAGGGTTTGAGGGGTTGCTAAATACTAACTAACTTATTATTTACCACAAGTGTTATGAATGTTATGATCTTGTATATTATCTTGGCCGCCAATGTTGCATGAAACGTTTTTGGTGGGATTCTTATGTCTTCTCTCCCTAAATATTAAGTTCAACCATAGAGTAGAAGGTGATAATGTTTCTGTGCTAGCTATAAGTTTGTTAATTTTATGTTATCTGTGCACCATTTCTCTCTAAAGTTCAGTTCAGTTGATCATACTATAATCACTTGCATAAATAAAATGGTAAGATGTTTTTCGGAGTTTCTTTTTATGAGCATTCTGAGACACCCTGTTTGCTGAAGGTTCATTGTGAAATCGTAAGATGGGCCCTATGTATCCTAACCCAAGCAGCAAAATTTGCTCCTGTAAATAACCTAAGACCATGAAATTTTCAGTCCTATAGAACTCCCAAAAACGTTTATAAAACCACAATTGGGCGCTTTTTATAGGATTAAATAAACCTATAGTCGTTTTATTACAGTCTTATAAAGTGCAATTCAGTTTTAATATCGTCATTTTAAATGCTCTTGCAGGATAAGTTGCTCCTATAAGTGTCTAGTAAACGCAACTAACAAGCAAAATTAGTCTTATAACGGTCTGGTGCATGCTGGTACTGGAGTAATCATTCCTATACTGGCCAGTGGCTTATCTCCCGCTCGGCTCCCGTGGTGATGTGTATGTTTGTGCTCTAATAAAATAAAACTAAACTGGAAAAGGGTATAAGTAAATGTGCTTATTGTATCATAATTATAGTATATAAAAGGAATTGTTTTTAACAGTGATTGAGAAGTGAATTAGAAAAAAATAACTAGCAAAATAAATTTTATTGATAAAGTCATAATCATAGAGACACATATTTTAACGCCCCCTTTTAAAAATACATAATAAAGATCTGCTTCTTAATTATTTACTGGTTAAGTAGTACAAAGTGCTGACACTTGCCATTGCCATTGTGGGTTTTTGCAGATCGCCTCCTTTAACAGTTTGTATCAGAACGTTAATAATACCATTCATACTAAGCCAGTGCTGTTATAAGACAAAAATTCCTGCCATTTTTATTTTTTAGGGTTCCTTTAAATCATATTTTTTATTTTATTTTTAGTGTGTAAAATTCAATTGAAGATGGTTGTCCCTAAGGATTATCTCGATGTCGATTGTTTTTTGACAAGGATGGACTTCTTTAAGCTCGAGAAATATCAGTGGCTCTGGAAAATAACACACTTCATGCTATTAAAAAAGTGTAACAAAGATAATAAATGGCCACTTGTTTCAATCACTCTTATAATGACAAGCATAAAACCCTTATAAGCCCAAAATTACGTATAATTATCAAACTTAATGCTAGTTTCATGCTAGTGATCTATTAGAAGTAACCATCAAGTCAGATCAGTCATGTAATTTTTTTGACCTATAACGAGTAAAATCCTAAGACTAAAAGCCTTTATAGGATTAATTGTCCCATTACAGATAGATATAAAACCTTAATAGGAGTAGCGGTTCTTATAAATGCTTTAATAGGAATAAAATATGCGTACTTATAAAAGCTATATAAAATGTATTTATAAGACTATTTGTGTTTGTAAGGGTCATATAAATTTATCCTATAAATGCTTTTAAGACTAAATTATAGGATCAATTCGTCTGAGGATCAAATCGTCTTGTACGATGTTGTTATAAGATTATTGGTCAAAAACGTGACTATTATAAGACTTCTATGAGAGCTCCGAGCCGGTAGGTCGTGTCAAAAACGTTTATAAAACTACTATAAGAGGTATTAGTCTTATATTTTTTTCTAATAGGAGAATTTTGCTACTTGGGAAGGTACCGGAGCAGCTTACACACAGATAGTCAGTTCAAAGTAAATTACTCCGTAGTAGATTCATTATTCATTGATCTTATTATATAGAGAATACCACAATACATTATTTGCGTAGTGTAAAAGAAATACTAAATTAACCGGAATACTATTGAATAGCGGTTGATTCCGGTGAAAACCGAAACCGGTAATCGAAGTTAAGTCCTAAGTTATGTTTGAAGTCATCGGAGTATAAGGCAGATGTGCGGGCATTGATCGTCTTAAGGTTGGCGCGTAGTAAAAATGAGTAGTTCGGGGGGTACGGATGTGTACGGGCAGCCCAAGCCCAAAATAAGGCTATAGTTGACTATAAAATAAAAATAGTCTTTATTTCTACTATTACATATGTTTACATAATAATATATTTGATTAAGTTTGACAGTTTATTCAGGTACAGTCAGCAGCAAAATTTGCTAAGCGTTTGAAGTGTTCAAAATGACCTACCCGCGCTCTTATTCTCTTGTCAATAGAGACGTGTTGACCTCATTTTGAACACCTCAAATGCTTAGCTACTTCTGCTGCTGACTGTACTAGTAGTCGCCTCCGCGGGGTAGGCCTCCCCCAAGCTTTTCCACAATGCTCTGTCACGAGCCTTTTGCATCCAATTGGCACCCGTTACTTCAGTGAAGAGTTGAAGACATTTGACTATAGACAAAATAAAACTACAATTTCAGAGCGAAGTTTATTCAAAGTATCCAAATTTATACATTATTAAGTCGAGTCTCGCTTCATGTCAGTCCTAGTTAAAACAAAATAAATTAGTAATGCAGCACCAAAATACATACATCGTTCCCTAGACCTCGCGCCGACGCAGGCTACGTATTAGTGATCATAGTTATTTTTTAATAATCCTGCGTCGATGCGAGGTCTTACTGATATTCCTACTTACAACTTAGTGAGGTCGTTTTGTTCCCGTAATCTTCCAAGTTAGTGGCATATTGAATGGAAGCAATAATGATCCTTAACGTTATAAATGTACAGTTGCAATTTCAATGACTGAAATTGTATTATACCTGTTTAAATAGCCCTGAAATTTCAATTTTAACGACATATAATTAAGTCTCATTATTGTTAGTTCCAAGAAAAAATCACAATATTTGGAGCTTATCTAGCTTACAAGATTCCAGGAACAGAATCGTTCAAAAGGATGGATAGAAAAAATCGCGAATCCAGCGCTCAATACAAGAATCAGTAAAAGCTAATAACTTTGCTCCAGTGGTTCCCAACCGTACTTTCAATAAATATTATTTCCATGAAAAAAAATACTAAATGGAAGAAAAGAAGCGTAAAGTCTAAAACAATAAAGAGTTTAAAAAGTTTAACCTTTTACTATATGGCGTTTGTAAGACGCCATAATTATGTTTAGACACAACTGAAATGTTAAACTTACTTTTGAAAACAGGAGATCCATTGCATAACAACTTTAAACTAATATTATTAGCGGAACTCTCTTACTAATAAAAGGAATTGAAAGGAGAGTTCCGTTAATATCATAAGTTACATGCAATAGGCCCCTGAATAAGGGACATGTCGTTTTTCTCAGACCATGTTGGAGCTTTTATGAAATCAATATATTATTATTTTGTATAAGTAGTTGGGAACTACTACACGTTGCAAACGCACGAGTCGCCGACACGATAAATGCAGGTGCAGTTAATCTATATTGTGTACAAAAGTCTACCTCTACCGACGGGCGACGGCCCGCCATAATTCATTCCAACCATCCCACCGTGTATAAAACATCTGACGAGCATATCACTGCAGCCGCGGGCAATACATTACTAAGGTATATATGTATAGGTGTAGTATATGACACACTTGATCATTTTTTCTGGTTCATTGTGTAGAATCATTATCATAGTAGCAGTCACAGTGACCAAATATAAGACATATTTTCAGGTGCAATAGAAAAAGAAAATAAGTTAAACAAATATGGCTGACTGAAAGCCGAATTTATAAACAAAAAAATGCATACAACAATTAATATTATACAAGTTCCTTCGCACTGAATATAGGTAATTATAGCATATTTGAATTAAACAAGAATGAAAGTAACAAATTTATGTGTGTGCAATGACAATAAAATCATGGTTGTTTGTTTTTTTAAATTGCGAAAAGAGTAAATAGGTTTGTTTACATTTTTTCGTTTTCTATTGACCCTGAACATATGTGCCGATAGTCCGATATATTAGGTTACTGCGGTCGCTACTATATGACGCCAACCGAGGCTGAAGTTGTAGTGAGATATGCTTACAGAATAAAATTTATATTTAATCTACATTGAATTGAATTATTTGTTTGACGCTACGATTGTCTGGAAAATAAATAAATATAACCAGCGTGCCCGCGGCCTAACCGCAACAATGAATTCGTTACTACAACAACTACCACATCAATTTATTGTATTCTAATACATTAATTTGGTGCGCGATGGCACGGTTAAGTTACGTGAGCATGACTATCGAATTACAACTATATTACATCATCAACAAGGTCCATTATCGCATACATTGCTCTGCCCATCAACATATATAAAACATCCGCGAACATTCCTCTCGTTATAACTTAAATTCATCCAAGACATTAGTTGAGACTAGTATATAATAAAGACTTTTAATCAACACAAATAAAAGTAAGTTTATAAATATTTCTCTAAACGGAAGCTGTATATTCGCAGTAAGGTTACCAACTGGTTTACAATGCAAATATAGCACTGTATTACGCGAACATACGTACAGTTGGCGTTATCAATATCATCTAGTCGCCCAGAGATCAAAACCTACGACTAAACCAAATGCAGTTTTAATGTGCCATATTTAAAATTCAAAATTACATTTTATTAAATGCCCAATCTCATAAGGCGCCTACGGGAATGTAAATGGTGTCACGTTAAAAAATATATGACACTATATTTGTAAACACTAGTTTCAAGGTGACTAAAAGTCTTTATTATTGCATCGTCTCTGACATTAGTAAGAGAAGGGTATGGTAACTTTCCAATATAAAGTATGTAATCTCAGAGCGCCGGCGCCGCGAGCCGCGCTCGCTGGACGCGTACATTCGCAATCAGCTATCACAGCCTATTCACTCTTGTCTTGAAGAGATCGAACGGTGAAGCAAAATATATTTATTTAAATTGAATAAATTTGAATAATACACAATGAAAAATTGGCCAGTAAATTGATCAATATTATTTTTGCAGTGAATATATTCTTCTAGAAGACGTAACCGCAAGGCATTTAGAACAATATTTGAGCTGTTAAGAAGAGTCGATCAGTTAACGGAAGGAGGACGTCGATAAATAAAACAACTAACAGTTGTTTTATAGGATGTTTAGCAGTGATATAGAAAGAAAAACGTGAAATTCTATCGATATTTAAATCGAAAGAAAAATAGAAAAATTTGACTCGTAGTGGGACTCGAACCGACAACCACTGGATCACTAGCCTAGTGCACTACCAATTGTGCTATACGAGTACCGCTCGCATTTGTCAGATTTTTCTATTTTATCCTTCCTGGTATACGTCATTACCGGTGACGTGTAGAGACATCTACCGAAAGAGTATTGAACACATCATTTTGAGCAATCATTTTATACATTTATAATAATCAACCAATATCACGTGATTAATATCGGGGATCGCCACAACACGCATATCTTAAAATACGATTGTAGTAACTGCTACTGGTTTCAAGTTTTCAACTAGTAGTATTTGTATCTAGAACATTCTATGTCGAGAATAGGCATCAGCAGTTCAATAGTTTATTATAGACTAATGACGAATAGACAGTGGTAAAAAAAACATAGAACCGCCGCCACTGATAGGGATAGAGAAATATGTAACGTTTTTACATCCACTGCTATAAAAGGCCGTTTACAATAACGTTAGTGACGCGCCGTGTGCTCCTATGGCATACCCCCTTTATCAACACTGTGAACTTCCCACTTTCATACTAACTAAGTTACCCAACATTTTATTGCAAAATAAAATAGATTTGTGATACCGAATGGCAAGTAATAAAATAAATTTTAGCGCTAGTTTAGTACGCGAAGCGAATAACATCGGCAAGCTATCATATCATTATTCTTAAATAAAATAGAAAATATACAGAAAAAATACGAACATAATTCAATGCATTAGGAATAAATAATTATCATTAAAACAAATTATTAATTATACACATGATTATTTTTTACAAAAATTAACAATTATCAAGCAATTTACAAATTATTATTAAATGTTTATTAACACAACCAAATCGTTTGGGTGTTGCATAACATAACATTGTTAGGTTATTTACGTCGGGGCTCTGATAGCCTAAACCATAATACCTATTTGACGACCGTCAGGGTATAAGTCTACCGTGCAACCGACGCGATAGACAAGAAATTGCAGTGATATTTGAGTCAAAGTTTTGGGAGCAAAAGTTTAAGTATTCACTAAATCATTAATCTCATTATCATTAAACTAAATTGTAATTAGTCGCCTATTACAATAACTTGGCATCAACCGCATTAGTTAAACGATACACTTGTAGCTCTGACTAAGAAATTCAGATTTTATTACCTACGCTATATGACATGGCTGTTCACGTTGAATATGGGACAAATGCTCGAAGTTCTGCGCTGATCTGTTTGCTTCATTGCAATGTAGACTTTATCTAGTTACGCTAAGGTTTGTATTGGATCAGCGCAGCTTCCCACATAAGTCTTTGCACGTTTGGATCAGTGTATTATAGACTTTATGTGGTTACGTTAAGGTCGGTATTAGCCGAGCGGGTCACAGCTCCTTGAGCAGCGCGGACTTGGCGTTCTTGAGTTTGTCGAGCCGCTTGGTGAGGTGGCTATTCTCCGTCTCCAACTCTTCAACTCGGTTCAGCGCTTCTCGGGCCTGGAATTTCAGAATTAATGTTTTAATTATTTATTATAAAGACAGTTTTAGCTCCAGTTGCATTTTAACATCCCCAACGGGTGTGAATTAAATCATGCCAGTCGCACAAGTTTACGAAGAATCTCAACCAAGATATAGTCGTAGGTATAGGTGAAAAACTTTGCCAAAGCAACTGGCCTATGTAGAATATGTAGGCAGTAGTAACGTGCGTGTACACGCATGTCGGCGTTCTATATTCAAATTTTGACGTAAGTTCCATGTTACAATTCTCTGCACAACTACATAGTTAAGTTTTTCACCTACACCTATCTATATGTATGCGTCATTCGGACTATCAAAACGACCGGGAGTTTTTGGAATTTGATAACGCTTTCGTACGCTATTAAAACTAAATATCGTATTTTGTTACTGATGACACCTATTTAAGATGTGAACAGGTTAATAATAAGAACATTGTTCAATTACGTCGTTGTAGTCATGAGTTTATTATTAAGAATTTACTAGGAGCCAGAATTCGTAACCAATGTGCGACTGGCCTTTATGTACTAACAGCAACACACAGTATTCGTACAGATTCGGAGTTAAAAAAAAACTTTATTACATAAAAAAGTGTTTGACTGCATAATCCGTCAATTGTAAACGATGTAAACAGATCTTAAATATCCATAGAGGCTTAGAAAGACAATTACTTCAACTGTATTGCTGTTTGTACCCTGATGAAAACAAAGGGATATTTAAAACAAAACGTATTAATTGTTATATTCATTTTCTTAGAACCTGTTTATAAAATTTACATACATTTTATTTATGACGTGATTTTACACGGAGGATTTACGACACGCTACTAAAGCTACGTCATGGATTTTGTTGAGGAGATTTAACATAAACGGATGGCATTATTTAGTCAAAGATTAGAATTCAATATACAGGTAGAAAACCGTTAATCATGCGAGAATTAGGTCACATCACGTGGGATTTATTTATATACAGAATGGATAATTCAAATAGTTTAGTGCAGTTTAAAACAACAGTCGAGTACAGGTCATATTAGGGTCACGCGTTTTGCACTGTACCGTTAACAATCGCCATTATTGATAACGGCCCAGAAGTCAACGACTTCCTGAAAACAAATAAACATTCTAGCAGTTCTAAGGCAATCTTAGCAAGTCGATGAAGTGGACATGTTACATTTCGGTATAGCGATTTCATCGTAGGTGTCGGCCACTTCAAGTGGTATACATGTTGTCCTGTAATTTTTTTTATCTACGTACATATATACGTATATATAAGTGCTCTAAAATGCGTCCAGAAACCGTAGGCAATGACCAGCATTACCAACCATCAGAAATGAATGGAGATGTAATGTTAACATTACCTACTGAAATCAGTAGATTATGAGTTTAAATTTGGAACAGCTGTCAAATTCAAGTGGGGTGTCTATTCCAGAATATAAAAATAGTCCGATATTAAAACAGTCATTGATACGTTATGTTTTTTTAATATAAATCGAACGACATTAGAACTCGAGTGACAATAGAATAGGGTTCATTCGCTTGTCTATGGTTTAAAAAAATATTTGACTGAGATATGAAATAACAACGCCGCCATTCCAAGCTGTCATTTGTTTTGTTCGTTGACTTTTTAATGTTTCAAGTAACACTAGTAATACTGCAGGTCATTTCCCTACGGTTCCTGAACCCATCTTAAAACATTTATGATATGTGTGTAGATAAAGTAGTGTATGCATCTATACATAATTAGGCATTACAACAATCGTGTGATATTATTATGAAACTCGCCTTCGGCTCGTTTCATAAACCCACACTCTTGTTGTAATGCCCTTCATTATGCACAGATACATAAACTACTAATACAATCGTGATATAATTAATAGCTTATCATTATCAGTCTTCTATCGTAATGGCTGCGAGATAAAGCTTGACGGCTAGGTACGTCTTGAGCCGCTGCAGCTGCGCCGCCAGCCGCGCGCCGGCCGCCGCCTGCAGCGTACAGTAGTCAGCACGGCTGCAGTACAGCAGCACACCCACCTCGCGCTGCAGCTTCCTGCGCTCCTGCTTGAGCTGCTCCTCGGCGTCGTCCCGCGCGTCGGCCTGCGCCTTGAGCCGCTGCAGCTGCGCCGCCAGCCGCGCGCCGGCCGCCGCCTGCAGCGCCGCCTCCGCCTCGGCCCGCGCCGCCCGCGCCTTCGCCTCCGCGCTCGACTTGCGGAGCGCCTCCACTGGAACAGAATACTCCAATTTCACCACACTGCATTTACACGCTACACACATACACTAGCTGTAGGGAACAGTAGCGCTGTCACACCACAGTCCATCTCAGTGTACACATTTTGCTGGGCACTCACGTTCGGACTCCAAGTCCTGGTCGTGCGCGCGCGCGACGCCGTTGTGCCGCTCCTCGTTGAGCTGCAGCTTGAGGCGCCGCACCTCGCCCTCCAGCGACTGCTTCGAGCTCAGCAGCTTCTGCAACCGGACGTCTGAAACGTGCCACATATCCATAGTGAATACATTGAACGGGACCAAAACTGCCACAACCTATATTGAATGCTCAAGCAGCTTTTCTTGCCGTATATTTTTAATAAACTTTTTTTATGGTCCTGGTCGGTCGTTGTTGGCGGAATCAAGATGCAAGTTATCCCCCTCCAGCTCCCCAAGCGACCCTCAGCGCTGCCAACAGCGTCGTCAAGCAACGTGTAGTGCGGCACTCACCGAGGGTGCCCTCGCCGGCGTCGTTGAGCAGCTTCTCGTTCTGGTGCGAGACGAGCGCCAGCGGCGGCAGCGCGTGGCGCGGCTCGGCGACGCCGTTGGCGACGGGCGCGGGCGCGGCGGGCGCGGCGTCCACGAAGGCGAAGCCCGCGTCGGCCGCCGCCAGGTCGCGCGCGCGCACGGCGTCCCGCGCCGCGCCCAGCTCGCGCTCCAGCGACGCGTGCTCGCGTTTTAGACGCTCGTGGGCTGAACATTTCTCTTTGTGCTCGCGCTGTGAAACACAAAATTCTCGTTAAAACTTTCATCGCCCCGTCGTGACTTCAACCGGCAATCGATTCTTTATATAATTACCTGTAGTTGTGCGTACTCTTCATGTAACTCTTCAATGCGGTCTTTTAGTAATTCCAGCTGGTAGCCGAGCGCCGCTTTGTCGTTGTCTAGCTGAGCGTTCAGGATCATCGCCTTCCGAAACTTTTCTTCTACCTCCTTCAACTCTCCCTGAATTCGGAAATAGTATTTCAATTAGTACGATGTACCTACTAAATATAGTAAGTATTGTTTCTCTATAAACAAAATGCTTAACATGAACTTTACAAAGATGTTCATTGATGTGTCATTTTTAAGAGGCGCCTGAAAATAAATGCATGGTTAATAAAATTTATGATTAGGTCCCATTATCCGTTCTTCTTAAACTCTTAATCGACATGACATTAATTTTAAGTATACGCATAATAAAGCGTGAATAAAATTACCCTAAGGTCCTTGACGTTGAAGGTGTCATCAGCAGAGTCCTCGGAGCTCCGCCGCGGCGAGTGCAGCACCGCGGGGCTGAGCCCCGTCAGTCGGGGGCCCGGGCGCCGCCCCACCGTCTCTGCACACGGACAATGATCCATATAGGCATAGTTACTTGCGAGTGATTTTAGACTGCACTCCATACTGAAGACTCGCTGTCGTCTATACCAGTGGCGAAGTGAATAGGTGCATAGTAGGAAATAATTAGTAAAACACAATTCATGGGCATGACAGTGATGTGTGAGAGAATAGGTACATGAATTTCCAAATCACAAGTAGTTGGGCTGTTTTTTTTAAACATGACGTATGTCCAACCGATAAGCTGTAGGTACTCGTATTTGGCAAGCAACGCTGTTAAACGTGGGTTTCCACGGATCGAACTGGCAGGAATAACGGATCGAGCCCTCCAAAAAGTTATGGTCACTAAACTACAGGTATCTTGATGCTGCTGTCTCAGGAATCGTAAGACCTCACAAGTCTATTAGGGTTGTGAGTACGCACAACGGTGGATCCGCCCTTGACCACGATAACGTTGGCTCTGTACCGCTTTGGTCACGAACGTGTTTGAGCGGTAGGAGCCGCCAGTAATAATGGATAGACCATGGTAACGGTGTCCAGTCTGTAGCAGACACGTACCGGCATACATGTCGTAGGCCTTGTCGGCATGGTCCTCCTGCTCCCGCTGCTGGCGCTCCAGCTCGCGCATGCGGATCTCGCGCGCCTCCGCCCGCGCCGCCCGCCGCGCCGCCAGACGTTGCTCCGCCTGAAATACAAAAAATCATATAAATATCCAATTTTTTGAATTGTCTATTATGTTCTCTTTTGCGAGAAAGAGGCAAATACGAACGAAAATACGCAGTGGTACGCGGTAGTTCCTACGGTTTAGAAGGTGTGACAGACAACCGTTGACACAACCTAACATGGTCATAAATAACACGTTAAGTTGACGACCTCCAGAGAAATGATAAAAGTCAACACGACCTGCAAAAAACAAGGGATTCAAAACCTACAACTACCGTTTACTAAACTCACAAAATTATAATCATTAGCTTTTGGGCGAAAAGCTGCTAACCGTGAAAGGAATGTTACTATAAGGAAGGATAGTTACGTAATAAAGGTTCAATTCCCAGTCAGGGTATTTATTTGTGTGATGAGCAGAGATATTTGTTCCTGAGTCATGGGTGTTTCCTATGTATTTTAGTGTTTATATGTACAGTCGGCAGCAGAAGTGGCTAAGCGTATGAGGTGTTCAAAATGAGGTCAACGCGTCTCTATTGTCAAGAGAATAAGAGCGCGTGCAGGTCATTTTGAACACTTCAAACGCTTGGCCACTTTTGCTGCTGACTGTACCTATCTATTAAATATATCGTCGTTTAGTACGTACCTACAACACAAGCCTTACTGAACTTACCGTAGGACTAAGTCGATTTGTGTACCTAAGATGGTCCCGAAATATTTATTTATTTATTTATAATAAAGGTGTAGTAGTGTTACAATTATTTATTATAGTTATTCTAATATCGGTTTCCTACAGAACGGTGAAGTGTATTACTGTTAGCCACTCATGAAGGCTGTACGGTTACGCACTTGTGTACGCACTCATGTATTCAAGATCCATCTTATTCAATATGGTCCACTTGGGTGACCCAACTATTATCCGTTGTTATTTTCTCCCATCAGCCAGAGAAAAACAGTGGCAAGGTCAATGTGGGTAAGACCGTCTACCAACCAATTTCCTACATTATCTCATAGGTATTTAGTGTCATATGACGGACTTCCCTTAAAAATACTGCGGGTCTTACCCACATTGACCTCATATACTAACACGTTTTGTAGTTACCACGAAAATTGTTGTTTTTAGATGCATTAAATGGTGGTTTCAAGAGTGACCCCTGGGACCGTAACCATGGCAACGACAGAGACAAAAGAGTTTATTGAAGAACCCCTATAAAACAGTGCAAGGAAGTTTTCAATAGGCATATGGAAAAACGCGGTTTTATAATGTAAGGTATAACAAAAGGAACTGCGTCATGAAATATTAGTTAGACAATGCAACCCGATCCGTTCCGCCGCCGGCCGCTCCGCAGAACATTAACAACCAGGTTAAATGCTCATGTTCCGACCGATTAAGGGGTTCTTGTTTCAAAGAGTAGTTGCCAAATCTGCGCGTTGAGTTACAATTTGTGATCGTTTTAGTTTTTTTAAGAACACAACTACATGACGACACACGACACTGTAGTCGGCGGGCCAATTTTCGAACACTATCAAATTCATCATTAAATCGCGTTTTTTTAATGTGAAACAAACCGTTTTCAATTAAAAAAAATAGTTATTCGAACTATTCGTGTAAGACATGGCATTTCTTACAAAATCGCGATTCATTTTTAAGGAACTAGATGCCTCGTATTCCTTACAAGATTTAGGTATGTAGGCTGAAGATAAATTAGTCAAACTTAATAAAAAAAATGGAAATCAGGTATGTAGGTAGGTACACCGTAAAACTTATAAGAGTTATAAGTAACTATTTAATATAGTGTCACAATATTTAAAAATATAATCCATATTAATATTATAAATGCGAAAGTAACTCTGTCTGTCTGTCTGTCTGTTAACTCTTCACGCTTAAACCACTGAACCAGAATTGGAATGAAATTTGGTATGGAGTTTGAACTACTAGAAAAGTCATAGGATATTTATCCCGCAACCATACTTTAAAGACGGGCATGGCCGGCCGACGAAGTCGCGAGGAAAAGCTGGTAGGAAATATTTCAATAATATGTTAAAGCTTAAACAATAGTCCATTAACAGATGGTTGACTATAGTCTATTAGCGTCATAGGTTTGTAATAATTGTAGTAAAACATCCATAAAATGTAGCGTTCATTAGGGTGAGGAGTGTCTGCGTCAATACGAGCCGGGGCAGCCCCCTCGCGAGCCGGGAGGACGGGCCAGACGGTAGACGCTGACTCACGCCCATCCAGCGAACGTCCGCGAATAAGGTGCAATTGTTCTATTTCTAGAACAATCTCCAATTTGTAAAATAATAATTTTATGAGCCCAAATAACCTGTATAAAAAACAGAGATGACAGAACTCTATAAATAACTCAATTAGGAAATCAGGATACGGAATCTCTATTTCCAAATAAACACAGAAAACATACTCTTTTATTATTGATAGAAAATACAGAAATAGTCCTTTTATCGCGGGAATTAGCACATGAACTTGTTTTACAAAGAGCTTGCTAGATTGATATAATCTAGCTCAAGTAAATATTTACCAAACGAGAAAACCACGGGTTTCGATTCCCTTAGGTCCTCAAGATACACTACATACCACTGTCAGCATCAGCAGTTCAAATTAAAATACAGAAATCGAGCCTTTTAGATTATTTTATTCTTTAAATAAACACTAATAGGATATAAATATTAACTCTACTGGATGGTAAGATATTTGCAATTGGAACCCAAATTGTAATACCTACTTGTGTACAATGCGGAATACATGCGTGTTACTGGCGAAAGTTTTACATTGTACATATTGGTTCAATTGCAATGCAATCAAGAAGTATGTACTTGCATACTTTTATAATGTACAGAGTAGTACGGTTTAAAATACGATGTAATCAGTATAATCAAAATACCGAAAGACCAATTAAAGATACTAGTGATTGAGGACCTTTTTTATTTTCAGTTTTATTATTGAATTTCATTGTTAGATCAGGAAGCAGGAACCCCGAAATATAATGTAGCTATCTTATCCTAACTCAAGAATCAGTCGGATAATATCAGTAGGAAAAATACCTAGTGATATTATGACGTTTCTTTAAATTAGCTGACAAAGAATGTGGGACATAGAATCAGCAGCAGAAGTAGCTAGGCGGGCGAGGTGTTCAATATGACTTCATTTTTAAGAGAATAAGAGAGTATTAAGGTCATTTTGAACACCTGACCTGCTTAGCTACTTCTGCTGGTGACTGATCAACTCTAGAGTCTCAAGCTACAGCTACAGCGGAAGTTTTGTACTTGACCGACTTAAAAATTGATGAAGTGTGGGGACGTAAATATAAAGAGAACTGCTGTATGGGGGTGACAGGAAGCTTTCTCTAGATAGACGCGGTTGTCACATAGTCAGTCTCCATAGGGCAAAACACACAACAACAGCTATTCCTACAACGTAAGTCTATGCTAACGACGGATCAGAATGGTCCGATAATCAGAGCCCTGAGTGTAAGGTTTTAACGTAATATTACTTTATCATCGCGTTATTGTTTCCCATATAAATAACATTATCACTTACGTGTACGAGACGTTTTTTAACGTCAAATGTAAATTACCTACACTAGAGCCTCAGAATGGTGCCGACTTGACTTGTATAATAAAGTAATAGGTATATTTAATATTAGGTAACTAACATTCCTGAACTTACCGCAGCAGTAAGAGAAGATTTTCGAAAGTGAATTCTTCGATACTTAGACATTTGTATCCAAAAGATTCTTCAGCAGAAGGCCACCAGGTGGCATTAGGCCTTATTGCATAGCATTAGCATTTATTGCATTGCTCATTTTATGATTTTAATGCATGGTTTAGTTGCAACAAGATGCCTAAGCCAATCGAGTGACATTAATTAAGCAAACGAACCACATTCCGGTCGTAATTTGTAGTTGGGAAGCAAATTGTTTTTCAATGACTGTGTCATATATATTTATTGTTCTTCTACGAGTAGTACAGTCAGCAGCAGAAATGGCTAAGCGGTTGGGATGTTTAAAATGAGGTCAACACATCACTATTGTCAAGAGAATAAGAGTGCGTGTAGGTCATATTGAACAGTTCACCCGCTCAGCCACTTTCACTGCTGACTGTACTCATGTGCACTTATTGCATTCAGATAAGAAATAACTGCTCTGTGATATAAGTAAGTACTACAAAAACATATTATTTATGTCAAATCAAAGGTACTTTAGCAGGATTGATATTCATGCTAATGGAAGGACACATTACTTTTCGTCCTCAATTGATAAGAAAGGAATTCGATAAAATGGTATTGTTCGTGACAAATAAGTACGAGTAAGAGTCGTATTTTTAGAACAGAGGAAAATACACTCTTTTGATGCATTTGCTGATAACGATAGCTGAACAGACACAATATAAAACGTGAAGATATTATGCGCTTGGTATTGAATTGTTTTTACAGACCGAGACGTGCAAAGAGCTTATGTATACTATGCGCTCACATAATAAACTATATCTTTCACGTAGACAAAGCACTTAATTGCATACCTTTGGCTAGTTAAGTAAGTTTCAAAAACGCTCCTTGTAAATCAAATGGAGATCTTGGACCATTTAAACACGTCATCAAATATGTAAAAGCGATAACGTTGCAAAATCATAATCTACTATTTTTTATTATGCAGAAACGTCTGCTAGCGAATATCTTTGATATTTAAATCGAAAGAAAAATAGAAAAAATTGACTCGAAGCGGGACTCGAACCCACAACCGCTGGATCACTGGCCCAGTGCACTTCCAATTGTGCTATCCGAGTACCGCTTAGACTTGTCAAATTTTTCTATCTTATCCTTCGTGGTATACGTCATCATGGGTGAGTGAGTGGTTGTGAATTCGAGTCCCGCTTCGAGTCAATTTTTTCTATTTTTCTTTCGATTTAAATATCAATCATAATCTACGTTTGATGTTGGCTGTATATGTATACAAGTAGATACTTGATACATAATGGGTGTCAAGTCAGGCCACGTGGTTGCGAGTTCGCACAGAGAATGACGTCATTTTGGACATCGGCGAAGGACGAGAAGGTCACTCCTCTCACTGTCGCGAATCCAAATAATGTGTGACTAATGTTCCGTTGGCCACTGTTCACGGTTTGAACTGATAAGTCAGCCGCTGCTAACTTTAGTTTAAGTTGTAAAACGTTTGTATTAAATATATTTCAAATAAATATTAAGATTTTAGAACGTATATGTCCTAATTCTAAATGTAGTATTAGAATTAGGACATATACGATCTATTCTATGAATGATATTTTGGACATGTAATTTAGATATTTTCCTTTTAAACTAAATTTCGCTGTGGCCAGACAAGAAATTTAAATACAAGATTAATTACACAAAGAATCAACGTGTATCATAAAGTTGTTGCAATATTCGCGAATTCAACCATCAGTGCGTATTAGTCATGTATGTATATAAATATCATGATGTTTTCAATACTCAAATAAGGCTATACTAGATAAACGAAATCGGTTCATTGTTACATTGCGACTGCAGCTAACGCCTTTGTTTTATACTTACGCACATTTTTGTATACCTAATGAAGCCCTTGTCTTTTCGTAAGAAATGAAAAGTAAAGTAACTCATCTTAATTGACTTGACAAATATGAGAGCGAGAGAGTTCAACACAAAAAAATTGTTCGTACGATTGGTTAAAATGCTACGGGATGTACTATGGTAATGCATTAGCTGGTATAAAAGGCATATATATATATATATATGACTAAAATATGTGGTCTAATTGACACAAGAATTTTGACACTTAAGTTATGCGTGAAGC
Source organism: Grapholita molesta (assembly GCA_022674325.2). NCBI lineage: Eukaryota > Metazoa > Arthropoda > Insecta > Lepidoptera > Tortricidae > Grapholita > Grapholita molesta. The sequence continues at coordinate 2,268,249 of CP053130.2, forward strand.
GTCCACATCTCGCCGTACAACGAAATGTTTATGCATGCACATAAATTATAATAATTAGCCGAGTGCGGACGAGTTGTCGACTGTCGACAATGCTCCGTCGGACGCCACATGCGGGTTCGTGTATGTTTGTATACACCGAGTCAGACACATGCATGAGACATTTGCAATCATTATACAGTTTTAAACAACATCACTATAATAGTGTTTATTGACGATCACTTTTATATTCATAATGTTATGTCTGATATTTTGAGGTCAGTTATCAATATCATCATAACATGATTGAGTTAAGAGGGTTTCATCGCATGAAATAGCTGAGGTTTTAGTTTGAGCTACACAGATAGGATTTTAAATAGAGTGAACAGAAAAGAAGGGAAGAATAGTGCCACAGATTAGCAAATATAATGGAAACCAATATTTCCTTTTATCGGTAAGAGGCGTTGATTTTTGCGATAGCGCTGTGCGAATATACCTACGATTATGTCGTCGCTTGTTTGAACTCATGATCTCATCGGAAACAAATATTTTTACAATGTTTTACACTATCGGTTCAACACATAAGTACCTAAAATTAATACAGTTTCACGAGTAGGCATAATCGCGTCGTCTAATTGACACTACCCGACTATATTGTTTTAGATGAGTCGATTAAGCCAATTACTCGTGTAAATACAGTCTTCGTATAATGCGAGCTAAATAAAACAAAAGCTACAAGCTGTAATCCATTTTAAGTATTCCGGGAACAAATTTTACGATTTAACAGGAAGCCCCTCGACAGTATGACATCATTAGCTATTAACACATACTACATTACGTATTCCGAGATATTTAAGCGACGGCGAGTCATGGGCGACGAAAGACAACTCACATAGAGCAGCAGAATCCTGCTGGTGATTCGCAACATAAGCTCGAGAGACGACATCTCATAGCTAATTTACACACCATGCGATCTTCACACTGTTCAAGCAAAAACTCAACTTGATCACGTGCAAACCGACTTGCGTTTGCGGACACACTGAAGCAAGTGAACACAAGTGTTTTAACACTTAAAAGTTGCATTGTACGACTGAAGTTACCTATTTATTCATCTTGATTGCTCTCTTATGCCGTATTTTGTAAAGCAATGAATAGGTAATGAGACAACTTAGGGCTAGCAGTTAAAATTATTAGGAATGAACATAATTTAAATAAGAATAGAAGCGGAGACAGAAAATAAACTAATTACGATAATTTAACCTAGAATCCCCGGTTCAAAAGGACAGTCTAAATCAACATGACCTTAATCTAGAATACACTTTGTAACACTCACGTATAGGATAACAGTCCTGGCAGTTAAGCCGAGTAAGGTTTCCGGAAACGTCATGCTTCCGACTAGGCCATGAACGAGGCCTCACCGCGACACGGCCGCACCACCATATGACTTACATTATCCACGGCTGGACTAACGCAACCGCAGATGCTAATTTGCTGATCACGTAAAAACAGACACAATTGATAGAATTTTAAATCTCGCACGTTATGCAAATAGCAGTGACTTCAGGAAACTGTAGCGGCCTCTGGAAGGCACGTTAGAGAAAATTTGATAAGATAGCAACGACCTTGTGCAGGTTTTGTTGACCATAGAACCTACTGTTTGCTTTGTTACTACAGTTTACATTGGAGGAGGAAAGGGAAAGGGCTTTAGTAACATAATGGAAGGTATCAAACTCAATGATTCACGTCTGAATCAACTTACGGTTTGGCAACTCAGTTAACAGGTATGATTCAAAGAGAAAGGGCTGCGTTAAAGTTTAGGGAAATATTAAATCTAAGGTTTCAATAATGTATATCAGTGTCAGTTTAAGAGAGGGCAATATCGAAACCAAATATTTTCAAGGATAAGGAAACGTCAACCATGAACATGCGCAAAAAAATGTTGCACATGAGACACGTGATACATACATGATCCTGCTGCCCGCCAAGAATGCCGACGATGGAAGGATTCTGGTCACCGTGCGAGTCCCGGCGCACTGGCATCCCGTCACATTCCGCGTCCCCGTTCTTAAGTCCGTTAACTTTAGCATCCTCGAAGCCGTTTCGTGCGCCGTGAGCGATCTCCATGTCTACCAGCTCTGAATTAACCGTTTCGCTAAGTTTGGAATTGTCGCTAGGTTCTACCACGTCTAACTCTACATTTATTTCATCGCCTGAATCTCCGAAGTCCCCATCGGTGAACTCTTCACCGCTTTCGTCGTCGCTGTTGTCAGGTGTTGCGCTTTTAGACTGAGTACCCATGATTTGCGTCATTAAGTAAACAAGTATTGTTACATCCGAGGAACTGCGGTTTCTAAGTGTTTATGCATTCCCGCATCTGTTGTTTGTCAACAAACGCTTTCACGCCGAATGAATGCTGTTAGAATCGCCCCCGAATAAACAATGGTCTAAAACGTAAATGGACCGCGTCACTTCTGAACAGCGGTATAATTGCGATAAAACTAAAACTTGAGAACTTATCAGTAAGTCTTATCGATGATTTTTTACACTTCATTAATCACTCCTTGTACATTTTTATTTCTCGATGTAATAAATTGAAAAAATATGTTATATGAAATTCACAACACAAATGAGTATTTACTAAGCACTGGACTCTTAAGAGGTAATTCCGCGCGATAATCGCTCGTGTAAACAAACAATGAGAGATAAGTGATATGGGACACGAGCGTTTGCGGCGATGCCGGCGGCCGACTGTCATCGAGGTGCTTGCAACCGCATATCGCTGTCGTAATCGTACAGCACCGTTACGGCCACGGCAGTTGCGGAAGCGGTAGCGGGAGCGGATGCGGGAGTTGCTGTTATCGTGACATTCGTGACTGACGGCTCTTACTAAATGCTGTTTAACTTTCTCGGAGCGCTAAATACTTCCCTATCACTATGTTGAGTTGTTATTCGTCAGTTAGGATTTATGAATAAAAAGAATGTTCATTTTATATATTTTATGCAGGTACCTAGCTGATTTCTCCGGCTTGGCTAACTACGTTGTTTTATCAAGATTTTTTAGTTATTATTTGTTGATTCCAGTCTCCAGAGTAGAGGACGTTATTGACAATACAAAACAAATAAATTCTTTGAATTTAACCAACAAGACTAACAAATGTCATATTTTTCGCCGTCGGAAACTGAATATTGGAAATGGTGTTATATTCTTGGGTTTAATCGGGGATAAAATCCTGTTTAGGCAAGAATCACACAAACGCAAGGCTCCCACAACTCGTGCCACGCGAAGAAAACTGTACATACTTTGGCGCCAATTCTTATTACATACGAGGTTTCCCGTCGTTTTTGGCCGTAGATGAATCACTAAGCGGTTAGGTCTTTAGGCGCAACGACGGCAGTTAAAGTCATCGATTACCGGTGTCACCCACTTAAATAGCTTAACGTAAAAATACAGTAATAACAATAACGTCTTACCGCTGAGATATCTAATCAACTCTCTAGTTGATTACAGTTCTGATCTGGTCTATCAAATACCGTTTAAAGCGAATCAGGCGTATGTTATGTAAATTGACAGAATTAGACACCAGTCACATATTATTCCTCTCTCACATCTTTTTGGGCAAGAAAATGAAAGTGACGTATTAGCTTTTTAATATAAAATGTCACACCTATTTTGAGATTTGTCCGACTGAATTATTAGCGTATTCACATTACTATTGAGGCATTTAATACTGTAATGTATGTTGATTCATCGATGCATCTGGCTATAGCGGCTGATGTGTAACATACACGGCAGTCCGGAATATATCCTCGAAATGATCGATAACTATCCATATGCCTAGTCCCTCAAATAGGTTACAAATATCACCTCTATATAGTACAGTGGCCATCAGATATATCCGTGCTGTGGAGATGGTCACAAATATATGCAGATGCGTTTTATCGCCTTGACAATAAAGGCGTTGTTCCGATATTTGTGACCAACTTCACAGCTTCAACGAACAACCAACCAACAACCTCTAACAAAATAGTTTGCCAGAGACAATTTAGGAAACGCCTAATCACGAGGAAGCTACCTTAACGATTAGTAGGCGGTACGTGTTCGAAATGTAATATTTTGTGTGTTAGTCATCGCCGGTGAATGCTGCAGGTAATGTCGACACAAGTCGGGGTTCAGGGTTCAGGCCGGTGGCCGTAATTGTGATGGATTAGCGCGGTAGGTGTAGGTGAAAAACTTAATTGAAGGACCATGGCTATGTAATTGTGCAGAGATAAATATGGAACTTAAAATTTTGAATATATAACGCCGACATGCGTGTACACACACGTTACTACATAGGTTTTAAGTTTTTCCCTATAGATTCAGGGACATGTTTGCCATTGCTTTAAGGTGAATCAGTGTTTAATTTTATGCCCTCGACTGTAGTCGTATTTTGAAATTGCATAGTGGCTATCAGCAGAGCGGCGTTGATATAAGAATTCCCACCGACTTAACCAAATGTACACAGTTCAATAGATTTCATTGGGCTCACAAAAAAAGGGTAAAGCCAATATATTATCGTCTTGCCTACGTAAATAATTGACCCACAGCCACTGGTGGGTATCAATAATATCTAATTATCTACTGTGATTATACTCGTTAGTTCATAATCTGCAATTACATAAAGTACCTCAAATGGAACATAAATGAATACATTCACATTCTCTAAGCTGTAAGATTGTCATCTGTCTCAACCATGTCGGGTTAAATACGTAAACGTGTAATGTATCTCACTAACAGCGCTTCTTGTGACATTCTCATTGTATTGTCACAGATCTGGGTCAGCGCGGAGACCTCGTAAAGCAGTTTGGCCATAAAGGGGGAGCTAAGTGTAGCTTCAGGTGACACGTAAGGATTAGATGACTATTGTTGGAGTAATAAATCTGCAACGGCCTTTATGGTTGTTTGTGAACGATGATTGATGGCCCGTGGGATGTCAGCGACTATGTTACAGGCGACAGTATTAAGTAAACTAAGGCTCTACAATACATTATATACATACATTTCAGCCATATGCAGTCCACTGCTGGACATAGGCCTCCCACAAATATGACTTATATCATCTTGGCTCTACAATAAATGCACTTTATTATGCCAATCTATTGAGACAGGTGCGAGAAGCGGTAGTTGAGAAAAGGAGGGACAAATTGAGGAAAGACATCTTATTTTTGCAAGACAATGCACCCGCTCACACCGCCCGGACTGCGAAAGCTTCCATGAAATCGACCACCCACCCAACAGTCCAGATCTTTTTAAAAAGGTGGGAAAATAAAAAAGTTATTGAGGCATATGTCAAATACGGTCGAAAAATTGTTGCAAAATGGAGAAAAGCGAATTTCGTGTGTTAATTAAACATTACTTTTTACGTGGAAAAACTATTAAAGAGACTGAAAACTGTTTAAAAAAATATTATGGGGAATCTGCTCCTTCTCATGGAATGGTACATAAGTGGTTTACAGAATTTCGTTCTGGGCGTACCACTACCAATGACGCAGAACGCTCTGGTAGGCCAATTGAAGTCACCACTGATGATGTCGTGAATAAAGTTCACGATATTGTTTTGGATGACCGTCGAGTTAAGATTCGTGAGATAGCTGAGACTGTACACATTTCATCTGAACGAGTTTTTCATATCTTGCATAATATTTTGAACATGAAAAAGCTTTCCGCAAGATGGGTGCCGCGTTTGCTGACAGCCGATCAAAAACGACTTCGTGAAACAACTTCCGAGCAATGCTTAGCCAAATTCAAGCGTAATCCCAATGAATTTTTAGTCGTTAATAGTCGTTTTGTGACGGTAGATGAAACGTGGATCCACCATTATACGCCAGACGAAAAATCAGTCAAAACAGTGGACTTTTGCTAACGAACGGGCCCCAAAGAAAGCGAAAACCGTTAATTCGGCAGGAAAGGTAATGGCCACTGTTTTTTGGGACAGCCAAGGGGTTATTTATATAGATTATTTGGAGAAAGGTAAAACAATAAATGGCCCTTATTATGCTACATTGTTGGAAAAATTCAACGCAGAAGTAGTGAAAAAACGGCCACATCTGGCAAAGAATAAAATCCTTTTTCACCACGACAATGCCCCTGCACACTCGTCGGCAGTCGCAAACAGCCAAATTAGTAGAATTGCTTATTCTCCAGATTTGGCCCCATGTGATTTTTTTTTATTCCCAAACATGAAGAAATGGCTCGGTGGGAGAAGATTTTCATCAAATGAGGAAGTCATAGCTGAAACTGAAGCATATTTTTCAGGGTTTGATAAAAAATATTTTTGGAGGGGTTGAAAAAGCTGGAACATCGTTGGATGAAGTGTATGGAGTTGAAAGGAGATTATGTAGAGAAATAAAATTATAAAAGGTCAAAAAGATTTTTTTTTCTGCAAAAAGTCACTGACTTATCAAACCACCCTCGTATTATTATTGAAGGAGTATGCCAATCTCGCAACGTTATCATGAACGGACTTTATTAAAGGCTGTAAAATATAATCACCAGTTAGAGCGGGGGCAGACTATAATCCTTGTCAAATAGAGTTCTATGGCACCTGTCATTTCAATACAATTTATAACCTATTTAAAGTTTTGAGGTTATAAATTGTATGGAGATGACGAGTGTCACAGAACTCAAGCTGTTTTAAAAGGATTACAGCGTTTCAGGTCCACGTTCATCAGGAATCGCCAGGGAAACGTTGAGTGGCCGCCGCTAGTGTGCACACGGCCTTAGACATTATTAGGTTATAATAAAAGTTTTCTAGATTTTTTGTTGAATAAAAAAAATATTTATAAAAAAAGTCGGGGTTATATGAGCCTCACGACGCAGATACAGATAATATAACTAATATATAATCATTATTTTTTAAACTGCGTTAAAAATAAAACCATTTCCAAGACACATATATTCTGCAGAGAAATTCCAAGTTCATATTTAGAATCACAACCGTCCACGCGACTATTGTTGTAAAAATCATGAAAATACACCGAAACAATCAACATTAGGCATTATGAAACGTTTGATAATAAAATAACTGTGTTAGTAGGTATCACGTTGGCATTGAAATTATCAGAGGAAGAATATAAAAAAAACGAATATTCGAATGTCGCTTTGTACCTATAGATATATACAGTATGTACTTAATGGTACACGTTAATTATGTTATAAAAATAATAATTATCAATATGAATATTAGTTAATAAGAATAGTACTAGAGTTATCTGTCCATCTACTTTCGGACTTCCGAGAGTGCGCTGTCTTATCCGTGGTCGTCAATTAGGAATTTTCTGCGCCAACGGCAGCAAAATCGACTCTCCGGGCTATTTTACCTGCCCATTGCCACATTAACGTCAGCGATATCCGTTTAGTATTAGGATTTAAGTAATATAAATTTTCATATTGGTCGAGAAGATGGAGACATATTTATTAGAAAATTCAAGCTTGTACATTGGAGGGAAACGCCTCCAGGGCACGGGTGCAACCTCAGTGACAAAGGCGCAAGGACGTCACGGTGCGCGTTCGCACAATACCTGACAACAGTGACAACAGTCAACAAGTGGACATAGGCCTGGTACACTCAAGGTCAGAGATATCGACACGAACGAGGTGCCAAAATATGTATACATACATCTTATTCTCGCAATATTATTGCACAGACATAAATACTTATATATTGTTGAATCTTTCCCGTATCGAAGTCTTTTATCTTAACTGTACCGTGAACGTTCGTAAGTTTCGAGGATCTTTCTCTTTTACTCCAATAAGAGCGTACAGTCGAGTCTATAAATTTCAGTGGCGGAGCGCATATAGCAGTCGATTCCTATACCGGCTAGCCGAATTATTAGACTACGTTGAGGGTTTTCATTGTGGCTTACAAAAAATATTAACCGTCTCTTCGATTAATTTTTTTAACGTGCCAAGACTGCTAAATATTCACAATTTACTTGGTTAAAGTAAATATATGTTGCCATAATTATAAACTTGACTGTAAACGACAACAGTCGTAGCTCTATCTTATATGAAGTTCTAAATACCTAAAATCAAATTTATAATTAAACGGAGTAAACTGACAGCAGTTTTCATACTAAAGTTGTCAAGCGACCTGTCAAATGTATGAAAACTGCTGTCAGTTTACTCCGTTTAATTATAAATTTGATTTTAGGCATACCTGTAGAACTGCATCAAATCAAAATAAATTTGATTTTACATAGATTTGAAACGTTAATCTGCCTTCACGCCTATCAGGTTACCTAAAAACCAGTTTATTAGAGCATATATTCCTGAGAAGTTACTTGTAGTTAGTTAGTTAGTTAAGTTACTAGTTACGCAACATACTAACACAGTAAAACAATAACATACCCTCAACAGGTACGCTGAAATCACTTTTACTTATTACTGCAATAGCGTCACGAGTTTTCAATACCTTAAACCCAAGACACTTGACAATTTAAATTGAAATTCATTTACAGCTCCCTTAAGGTGACGGCACCAGTAATGGACAAGGAACCAATCATGAACATTAGTGCTTATTTCAAAGGGGTTAAGTGTTGTGCATTTGTTGGGACATATTCAATTTATATAACTTTATGATTTTTGAAATAAGAACTAAGTGTCCATCATTGGTGCCTGCCAGCTAAAAGTGTCCAACATTGGTGCCATTACCTTAAGTGCAGTCAGTAAAACTAATAAATCACAGGATTTCTCATATAGTTTACACTAAGACACCTCGGATTTACAAATGTCAACACCGCTACAATAGATCACCTCTATTTCAGTTTTATAATTAGCAGAATCATATAAATAAATTGACAATGTCGATAATGTATACAAAGTCGCGTTCTTTCAACATTCTTACTATGGATGGATGAGGGGAACACGCTTTTGTAAAGACATTGACAATCCACGATTTCTATGATCCTTGATGAATAATTAGACATCTGCTTACCAGATTCATAAAATTCTTACTAAGTGAAGTAAATCTATGATATAATATAATTGATGGATTTGTCACTTTCACGATTGTCATAATTGTCAGTAGATAACGTGACAAGGTGGTTAAAGTAACAATGGAACGATAAACATTGCGGCAGCTATCACTTTATACGTGTTTATGTCAAGTTACGTGACGCTACACAAAGAGCTAGAATTGTAGGTACTTTTACAAATCTCACATCAAATATACAATAATTTTACGCTTCTAAATACGACTTTTTTATTTGAATACACACTTAATCATTACCTAGTGATGAAGGCAACTATAGCAACATTGGCAAATGGTCCACTCACAATGGGACGCTAAACACTAGTTTTTCACAAGACAAAGAGCACTTGGAGATCGCCGCACGGAGCACAGAACGCTAGCCCGCACCCAAAACGCGCGGTGCACTGAGGTGTCGGGCCCGGTTGCATTTGCACGTGCTAAACAATAGTTAACGCATCCCGCATTCTGGACAAACGGTCAATTAACAGTGCGAGTCTATCAGCAAAATGAAGTAAAAGGGAATAACTTTTTAGCCACTGTTACCTGTTTTGTTGCGTGGGAGAGAGAGTACTTTAGAAATCTGCCAAACACAATGTGCAAAATATGAATGAACAATTATTATGTTCACAAATGGTCTGCTTAAATTGCGTCTATTCATCGCATTTCAGGGCAAATTCTAAGACGCGCTTTGAGAAAATTTGTAATAAACAAGCAAGTAATTTTACCTGCAACAAATTTTCCCAAATACAATAAGAAAGATAAGGATTAGTTAAGTATTAGATTAATACGAGATTTATTTTATGGGAATCCAATCGTTTAGGTACACTGAACACAAAACTAATAAGGCAAGCGTTAACAAATTCCTTTTTTTTATGTCAACGTGCGGTTTTTCAATCGTTTTGAGCACTAATTGCGTTAATTACAAAACGGAATGGCGTTTCCCGAAAGCTACGGTAAATGTGATATGGAATTAAGTGCAACCGGACCCGCACAATGCGGAAATCTACCTAATTCCACTGAAGCCACGCGATCGATTCGTATCGATGGAAAAACTAATCGGTTCCGACGATTAACTGCAAGGTATCGACTAGTAATCACATACATACAAAACAACCTATATCCAGTACCAACATCACGTTATTTCAAGACTTACCACTTTAGAAGTAAGAGCGAAAATTGCCTGCGTTATCAAAAGGTCTCGAGCCAATTTAGAACCTAGAGTCAAAAGTATTGAACGAGATGCGCACGCGCGACGCAAATATCGTGACATTTTCAATCAGTACGCCCACAAACTCTTGATTAGGTTTCACTCTTCATTCTAAAATCGGCTCTATTAACAAGCAACTAGGTATGTTTTTCTAAAGACAATGTGGTTAAGATAAGAGGTTTTATATGTGCGTGTTGTTTCGCGACGCTAGTGCATGCGCATCCCGCTGCCAGCGCCGGCGCACAGTTTCGTAACACCAAAGGTGAATGATCGATGCCAGGTTTATTTTTAAACGGAAATAAATCGAGGGGACAATAAACTGTCAGCTTCGATTTGTTTAATAGTTATTGGTGTCGTAAAATTAATGTTTTAATAGTCGTATTTCAAATTTACTTTCATACCGCTTTCAGTTTGCGGTGCTTGTGGAAAGTATGGACTAGAAATAACTTTAGTTTTATTTAGTAAAGATTGATTTAAGAGGTAATCCACTTATATGCTTATACAGTCTTGGCCAAAAGTATTAAGCACACCCTTTCTTTCTTTTAACTATAAAAATTAAAAACCAAATGTTTCAGTGCAGTTAAACAATTTTTTGATATTTCAAACCTTAACACACAACAGGGGAAACCTCAGGTTACATACTTAAAAGTACTTACGTATTACTTAAATCAGGAAACAAAAAGTACCAAAAATTCGGATCTACAAAGTGACTTCTTGTAAATTTTCTAAGAAAGCACCAGTCACCGCTTCGACCAATACCTAATCAGTTAAAATTCATTGATAATGTCATTAGGAAATATGTAAACATTACCCTAAAATATCGAGTTTTCATATAAAGAGCATGGGTGCTCAATAGGTACTGCTGGCCTAGGATGTATTATAATATTCATATATGGATACCAAATGTAATCTTGACAATTTTACTTCGAAGTAACGCAAACATTCGCCATCAGCGCCACACGCATCAAGTTTACGATTTCATACAATTTATTGTTTTTTTTTTTTTTTAATACAACGACGGTGACAAACAAGCATACGGCCCGCCTGATGGTAAGCAGTTACCGTAGCCTATGGACGCCTGCAACTCCAGAGGATTCGCATTCCCGTTGCCTAAGACCCTTTAAGAACTTATACACTCCTTTTTTGAAGAACCTCATACTGTAGTCCCTAGAGGCTGTAGTAGTTTCTTTTGTTTTTATCAATGCGCCACATCAAAGTAGCACATCCGTCACGTCTCGCAGAATGTGAGAAACGCAGCCATTAAACAATATAATTATAATTATAATAACACATTAGTTTAATAGGTAGCAGAATTTGTACTTTAAAATGGGAAAAAGCAAGCATCAAATAATTAACATAAGACTAATTGCAGGCTAACTTCAATCGGGGTTAGTAGATAGGAAAAAAATGTAAACAAACGGATTTATATACCTACCTTCATACCAAATAAGGTGTTGATTTAATATTTATTTAGGTTAAGATGCACTAACATTAGTAATATAAGTCTGTAACTAAAAACTATGGGCAAACTGGCCTGCAATGAAGATTTTTTTTATAACGTCGCATTTGAGCAATTGTCAAAAGTTTGTACATTTAGATCACGTCTTCGATTTTGATTAAAAGCGGTAGACTGATAGAGTAAATGATGCTGAGCAAGATCTACCGTATTTCCCAAAATGTCCCATAAAGTTTGTATGGAACTTTCCTTTTTTGTTACCGAAAGTCTATAGTAATTTGGTATAATAAATTTTAATTAAATTTGGGAAATATGGTAGATCTTGCTGAAAAATGCTCATTTACGTACTTTTGAAGAACAACCACGGTTTCATTGTGTTCGTATACACATATATTAAAATATATTTGTTATTTAGTTATCTTGTTTAGTTAAAATATGCGTATTTTTTTATATTCAGTGAAATCGAATTAATATATTAATATTTGGTCATGTCAAATGTTTATTTTACTTAGAAATTCAGTAGCCAGTCCGCCATATTTGTTTACCTTATTTTTCTTTTCTAATGAACTTGAATATAGGTACTTTTATTTTGCTATATACCCTCATGCACTATTGTATGTGAAGGATTAATTAAGTATGAAAAAAAAAAAAAAATTGTCCCGACCACTTTGTCGTTGCTCAGAATTCCTGAATGCGCAAAAATATATTGTACAAAATTGTACAAGGCCAGCATCGTACATTCCCTCGTCAGCATTTTTTAAACTCCTGCCAAAGTCCGTCGCTCTAAATATTCAAATCAACCTAAAAGTAAAACTTAAAATGCATGTTCCGTAAGTGCAAAAGACATGATGAAATATAAAGTTCCGTTTTTGCCATAACGGCTACGATATGGAACTCTAAAAACGCCCATGAATATGCAAATTGAAGATTCCTAATGTATCTATGATTAATTCATTCGTATATACTCAACCCGTTTCACAATAGTTTCACCATTTTGATTGATAGGTGGAACTAAACGGTTCGATTTGAATACCAATGGTTAGAACTGTCACCAAGTTATGTGCTGGGATATGTTACTGCAATGATACGGTAAGTAATTTTAAAAATTAATCAGGCACTTGGTATTTATTTCTGCTCTTATAGCATAGGCTTTTTACAATATGAGTAAGTATAAAAGTAAAATACAATACAACATACAAAAAAAATCCAAACAATAAATGCCGCCTGCCGGTGGCTCTAGGGCTGCAGAGTGAAACCGCCGGACTATGCGCGCTGTTTCCAAGATTACCGCCTTCTGAATCTAACCCTTAATCAAACCACAATCACGTAACGATTCTCTCGTGATAGGTCGAGACTTCGCTATGAGACCGTTCGTGGAAGCAACTCGGTAAAATGATCGCCGAATCAACTTCCCACATGGCGGTTACCTCGCGAGCCAAGTCTAAGTACTTAATCAAGCACTTATTGAGGGGACACGTACCGACTTTTGACATTTTAGTCGTTGCTAGCCTTGATTCAGCTTCAGATTGTTCACAGTCTTATCACATATAAATAAGCTATTTCAGTTAGAACCTTTCATCCTATATACTACTTCAGCCACGGACGTCCACTACTGGATATAAGAATATAGTTGTTTACCCTTTACTTTTATTATATCTATGTATCTGCTGTCGCTGTTTGAGACAAGCAATAAAGCGTTATTCTTATAAGCGTTATCTTTTTAGGGTTCCGTTAGTCAACTAGGAACCCTTATAGTTTCGCCATGTCTGTCCGTCCGTCCGTCCGTCCGCGGATAATCTCAGTGACCGTTAGCACTAGAGAGCTGAAATTTGGTATTAATATGCATATCAATCACGCCGACAAAGTGCAAAAATAAAAAGTGGAAAAAAATGTTTTCTTAGGGTACCCCCCCTATAAGTATAATGGGGAGTGATTTTTTTTTTCATTCTAATCCTAACGTGTGATATATTGTTGGATAGGTATTTAAAAATGAATAGGGGTTTACTAACATCATTTTTGGATAATGTAAATATTTTCGGAAATAATCGCTCCAGAAGTAAAAAAAAGTGCGTCCCCCCCCCTCTAACTTTTGAAGCACAAGTTTAAAAAATATGAAAAAAATCTCAAAAGTGGAACTTTACACAAACTTACTAGGAAAATTATTTTGAACTTGATAGGTTCAATAGTTTTTGAAAAAAATAAAAAAATAAAAATGAACCCCTATTTCTCTTGGTCACGCTATAACTTGAGAACGGCTATACCGATTTGGCTAGTTTTGGTCTTGAAATATTTGTAGTAGCTCAGGGAAGGTTTGAACGGTGAGAAAGTATGAAAAAAATCGAGTAATATACTAAAAAACGAAAATATTGTTCCTCCATACAAACTTTATCAACTCGAAAAAACTGTGAAAAAATTTGCCGATAGATGTCGCTGTAGGTGGAACGCTCATACCCTACATGGCGGTTTTAAGATTCTTTCTGATTTAATGGGGTCGGAGCATACATGCCCATACATTAGGTTGAAACTGACTGACTGACTTCAAATGACGTTGGCTGGTTATAACTTACAACCCCTTCTTACTACTCGTGGTGGGACTGAAATTGACAATTTTTTTTCGAATTTTCCATGTATAGTTGGGATCTAAAACTCTTTCTTTAGTTGTCACCGTCCTTTGTGGCCCCGTTTTTAGGGTTCTGTACTTAATATTAATATGTCAACAACAATGTATCAAATAGCCCATTTTTAACTCTGAAGTGGGAACACTTACCGTCACGGACGAAAAACTACGGAACCCTACACTGAGCGTGGCCCGACACGCTCTTGGCCGGTTTTTGTTTTATTTATTGTTAACATTTCTAACGACGATCTTTATTGGGACAATATATGATTTAGATTATTAAATATTAACTTACCTCCTTCTCTATCGCACTGATATATGTATGTAAGATTGATAGAGAGGCAAATGAAGGAAAAACATAAGAAGTTAGTAAAGTAATCGGTAATTAAAAAGTTTTAAGTGTACTATGTAATTATGTAAAAGCTTCTTATCTAAGCGGTGAACATTTTTTATTATATCGAATTAATTTAACAACTTGCGTTTGTAATTAATAAACTGTTTTTCCAAAATAAAGAAGTATTCTTATAAGCATGCAAGAAATTATGCAAAACAAGTGAAAGGCAGGTACCTAAAAGGCAATACTGCCTTCTGTTGCAGAAAATAATCGAAAAAGGTAAAAGTAGTCCGTTTTTGGTATGAAGTGATGGAGTGAGTCTTTACTTTTATCTTACGAGTATTCTATCACAGCGATGAATAAAATGGTTACTATCTAAAGCGATTCCGGGCAAATATACATGTTGGGGCCCGCGTTGTTTTAAATGTTTATAACGTAACTAAGACAATATAATTTTCTACATTAATGTAGTACAATTAGGTAATAACAGAACTGTTTAAAAAAAATGCACTGATTTGTAGCCAGTCACTAGCAATGTAAGTTAGATTAACGTAAAATAATTAGTATCGAAAAGGCGCAAAATTGTAATATGTACAGTCGCCATCAGATATATCAGCTGTGCAGGTGTTCACAAATATATGAACATCGCCTCTATTTTCAATGCGATCAAAAAGTGCTTGTTCAGATATTTTGTGACCACCTCCACAGCTCCGATATATCTGATGGCGACTGTACAATGACAGTAAAACAATTAGCAACGAGCCCCAACTGCGGCCACAATATATCAATACGATCATCATTTTTATAGCAGTAAAGATGTGTCACGATATATATTAGCCACTTTGGCTACTGAGGTTAATTGGTGTAGGAGGATTAACGGGTCGCAGGGTAGGTGAATCAGAGGCGGGCTTTAACAACGTGACTGCCTGGGTCGTCTGGATTCTGGAAATACTAGAGAGGAGGGTACCGATCATGAGACTTTTAGATATAATGAGAAAATTCTGGTATAGTTTTGTAAACATTACCCACCCTTGTATAATAATTAAACGACTCTAGAAAACAACAAAAGACGTAATTACAATAAAAAACTTAGCTAGTAATGAGTCTAAGGAATAAACCTTGCACGATGTTTTATTCCAGGCCTGATTACATATGTCGCTTCTGCTATTGAACCAGTCACAGCGCGAGCTTTTGACAAGGCTTTGCCAAGTTCGGTACTTACTAGTTTTGGTCTAACGTGGCACACGATGGAACGCGCGGACTCCTCGTCGCTGCTGCTCTCCAGACAGTCGGACAGCGAGGGTGAGCGGCGCGGCCAGCGCGGCGCCTTCTCCGAGTCCGGGCTGCTCAGCTCCGAGCCCGGGCTCAGCAGAGCGGGCGCCTGTCCGCGCCACCACGACACCAGCGCCGGGGCCACTCCTACCACCATCGCTAAGCCTAGCTTCACCATTCTAACGCTAGAAAGTCACTTCACTATTCTACTGTTCGACGTCTAACAAAAAACCTGCCCCATTACGAGATGCATTGTCCACAAAACGTCTATTTTAAAGCTTCCGGCTTTATGTCAACGTGAGCGTAACGAGCACGTGCCAAATCCAATTAGCGGCATCGCTCAATTGACGCAAAAATCAAGTTACAGACACTTTACCGACGTCAATGAGTTACGAAAACAATACGCACGGAGAAAACCAGAGCCGCGACAAGTTCTGTAATATCGAAAGTCGCCGGTTAAGTTGACGTGCTCTCTCGATCGCGGAGTGCCGAGTGGCGGTCGTTGACGCTGGAGCCCGCCCCTCCCCGCCCCGCCGCCCAGCGCCCCTCCAGCCGCCCGCCCAAAGAACTACCCCTTACGTCTGTGCACAAGAATGTCGCGTAAAACTGCACCGAGTTACTTTAAAATGCGGAATCTAATCTCAAATTAACGAAGCGATTTCGCTTGCGCATTGTGCAATTAAACGACAATTGTAGGATTTGTAGGTCAAACGTGTGTTAAGGACGGTGAAATTTGTAATACAGCAATAAAAATAAATTAGGTTAGACGCGTAAAAAGATAACGCAACGCGCTATTAAACAAGGAATATTACTTGTAATGCAACGAGGTTTTAAAAGTGGCTCCAATAACGGAATGAGGTAACCCGAAGAAGCAGTATGACGCAACGCACATCCGCACACACTACCGGCCCCACGTTGCAAAATTGCATTGTTTCGAATTAAACATCGAAATGCATTTAGCGTGAATGTCTTGAAGACACACTTCACTTTAACACGCGAGTTTCCGCATTTTGGATGCGTTTACTTTCAATTTAAGTTTACTTTGTTCAAAGTGATAGTAAGGTCACTTTTTAGTCTTAAAGAATTTCTGTGGAATTTACATCAAAATTCTAATACAGGTGACCTTGTAATGATCTTTGCAACTTTCTAAATGTTTTGCAACACCGTATCATGTATGTTTTAACGGCCCGTGTAGGAATAACAAAGACAATTTGTGTAATATCTGCACAGAGGGACAGATGACATCTGCAAAGCACTGCACTGCACTCGCGATTGTTCGGCCGCGAACGGGAGCGCGTCTGGATCGATGCGCGCGCGACTTTTAACCCTGGATTTGAGTTCGTAGCAGTACAAATTACGACCTACATTCGGCAGCAGAGAAATATTTAGACTACATAATTTTGTTCTTTTGAAATATAAACTTTTTATGTGTTACAAGATTTACCAAATGTGTATTCATAAAAAAGTGTAAAAATAAAGTAATCAGGACATTGTATATAAAAAATGTGATATTTGGTTAGGCGCCGATAGGTATACTAGGATTACTAGGTAACAAACATTTTTCGACAACATTCCTAAAACAGCAGAGTTAAAAGAGGTATAGAGAGTTGAGCAGAGGCATAAACGCTACCGCAAAAATCGATATTCGTAAATTTCGAACGATTCACTGTCATGGCCATGACGCTGACGCCTTAATTGGAGTAAAAGAGGAAGATGCTCGAAAATTACGAATATGATCTTTGCGGTAGCGTCCCAGGAGGTACCGGGACTGCCGTTCCCGTGTGCAAAATTGCAAATTCTGGAAAGGGTAATTATTTGTGTGTTTGATACCACTAGGGCATTACGTTATCGAACTTTATAGAGTTTTATCGATTATACATGTCATTAACTATTACATAAGTTTATTAAGTTCACTGTTCTACTAATTCTATTTGTGCAATATTGTCCCAAAATATTTATTTATTCGCCATAAATCTTTTAGGATCAGTCGACTCATAAAAACGATAGGCACACCGACTTTACCGACTAACTAGCACGATCGCAATAGTTGTACATTAAACTGCAAGTTTTTGCAAGACGCATTCTTTATATCAGACAAAAACTATTTATATAATATACCTACCTACATGTAGTAAAACAAAAATTTTATACGACCTTAGATTAGAATCTTATTAAACTCTGCCTAAGCATACCATTAGACATCACTTAAGTAATAATAATAAATAATTCTTAACAGCGCTTTAAACTCCTCAACAAAGATGTTAGCCATGTCTGGCCATTTTTCTTATTTCAAGCTAGTGGAGAGAATTGCATCAGCCGCCAGGGGTAGGGGCAGACAGATCGATGCTGCGCTGACGTCAAACACCCGGTACCGAGGAGTGTTTGCCTCGCGACTATCTGAGCCCTATAAAACAACATTCAATCATTTACGAAGCCAATCCTACTCGATATCTGATTAGAAGTTAGATACAATCACATTAGGGATTGGAAAGCTAACGTATGCGGAATGAAATTTGCACAAACTTGTAACCTTATAAAATAAAAAAAATCTTTAATAAAGCGATAAAAATATGTATTTTTATAAATAATCTACTAACAAATTTTAATGTATAAAGTGATTTGGCCCCATGCGTGCTGCTTTTCGACAGTTTGCTGGTACTTTATCCATGGCTGTTGTGTAAGTAGATGTTGGCATTTTCTGTAATTCTATTTTTATTTTTCGAATAAGAGCCTGTATAGTTTTTGGGCTGAGATGATGTTCATAAACACGCCTTTTAAATTGGCCCAAAAATCTTCGATCGGGCGAAGTTGTGGTACGTTAGGCGGATTTGAATCCTTTGGCACATATGGTATTCCTAGTTCCTCCATTTTAACCAGGGTCTTTTTTGAATAATGGCTGGATGCTAGATCGGGCCAAAACACAACATTAGCTCGTCTGTGATGTGTTTTAATAAAATCACGGACAATCGGTAAGCATCCTTGTATCGATCAGCATTGACTGCTAAACCAGACTCAAAAAACACCGGGTTCGACATACCGCGAGGGCTAATTGCAAGCCACAACAAAACCTTCTTTGGAAACTTAGTATGCTCCAAGTATTTTACTGATTCTTCAGTTGGCTTATTGCCGTTTTGGAAAAAAAAGTTTCCTTGCCTACGTCGTTTTTTGCATAAAATATGTTTTTGACTAAAGTTGCGAGTCTCTTCTTCTGGGTAAGTTTTTGGTTTTCCGACACGGTGGGTTTTACTTTTCGCCTTCGTTTCACAATGCCCATTTCATTAAGATACTTTTTCACTGTTTTGCCATCACAATTGAATTTTTTTCCGAGTTCTCTGTAGGATTTAGCTACTCGACCTACCGTAATTTTTTTAAGCTGGCTTCTTTTCAAAGATTGGCGTAAGGAACACAGTTTGCCCGAACCTGGTTTTCTAGCAGTCGTATGTCGAAGAGAATAGGATGATAATATATTATAAACCGTCCTTCGGCTCTCCCCCATTTCTGTAAAGTATTTAACAATCTTCGACTTCGGCCAATCTGGATGTGTGTCGTGAAAATCACACACGTTTTTTCGACGTATTTCTTCAAGATTTGCCATATTTTTTTTAAACAAATCCTACAAGCGAATGATTTGTACAATACTTTGACAGATAATACAGAAAACAAAAAATACTATCAAATTTTAAATATCGAATCATTTATTCTTAAAACTTTGTATATAAACTTTGTGCAAATTTCATTCCGCACACGTTAGAGGGGAAGGCCTTACTATTACGTACTGTATAACGCAAATGTATATAGTTAGTTGCAGTCAGTATGGCCAAATATATCGATAGACATTCTTACTGCATAATAATGAACAGTTATGATCTTCACTTGTATACGTCATATCATACGTCATTTCAGTAGCACTTCAATGAATTTTGCTCGCATTTTACGATGACTGATAAAATGAATACACAGTCTGATTTAGAATGAATGAACCCCAGGTGAATCTTTAAATAGCTGCCTGTGCATATGTAGCTAAATATTTTCTATTTTACAGGAATAGTCATTTCCAAATGTAAGTCAGAACTTTTTATACTGTTTTCATGTTTTGTCTATTTAGTAAACTTGTATAAATATGTTTCATGCCAATCAAAGCGACAATTTCATGATATTACTTACAATTTATCAGCAGGAAGTTAAATTGAAATAGTTTAGGTATCATCTCTCTTTCCACGCTCCGCCTCATTTCAACATTCTTATAACATTACGAATTCTCAAAGAATTTCAATAAACGTAATTGACACCGAAGAGGAGGAATTGGAGACTTAGCGTTGATTATTTTCAAATTAAATTAAGTATCATTTGTGATTTTTCCATTTTCAAAGGCGGGCGGGTGTCCAAACTCCATTTTAAAGTGATTGCTCAAGCTTAAAAAAGGGCATGCTAAGATAATTTTGGACTCCTAGACCACATCAGTACATACTGCAGTATCAAAAATTCAAGCCTTTTCAAATGTGCCATCTGCATGAATACGCATTCAAGACTTCAAAAGGCTTTCCATGACAACATTGACATAGCTGCCCGTGCGTGGACTTTATTCCAACGGGATAAGGTTCACAAATAGTTTATTTAATGTGTTGTATGGTAAGGTAAAGGCACCTACGGGATGCAGAGCCTGGCCCGGGAACTGGGACACGAGATCGATCGCCGGCCAACGACCCCTAGCCTAGGTTACCATCATTGCTCCCGTTTAGGAAATAGGTCGGCGTTTTAACAGATACAGATGTTTAAGACAGTGCCTACACTTATATGAATTGCTCACTAAACTACGTAGGTCCTATACCTAATTACCTATAGCCAAAATATGTGAATATGACAAATAGTTGAAAATAACTTTTTGTTTTTTTGAAATGAGGATTTAATTATTTTTTGGACCCAGTATGTCCTTAAACTACGTCCAATATTGAGAGGTAGGGCACAGCGAAGTACCATTACGCTTGAGTCTGGAGAAGCCCAACTGCGGAAGTACCTCCTCCATACAGAAAACCACAGCAATAATAGCACTGCTACCTTTCTTATGTAGTCTTGTGTTCCTGATGGTATCTAAAGTTCCCAGAGCTCCAACCCCCCTTAAAAATGTGGAATCTGATGTCTTAGTGACCTTCACGACGCTACTAAAGTGGATTATAAGTAATCAGTGAAATCTTAACATTAGTAGTACTATCGCTTATATTAGCCGACATTCTATCGGGCGTGTTTGCTGACACACATACTACATACACATTTAACTAACCATTCGTAAACCTTCGATATTTAAATCGAAAGAAAAATAGAAAAATTTGACTCGCAGTGGGACTCGAACCCACAACCACTGGATCACTAGCCCAGTGCACTTCCAATTGTGCTATACGAGTACCGCTGAGACTTGTCGAATTTTTCTATCTATCCCTCGTCGTATACGTCATCATGGGTGACGTGTAAACACATCTACCGCCAGCGTATTGAACACTAAACGGCATCGAAGTCTCAATTCATATTGAGAATTCATCGATAACAATGTGCT
Source organism: Grapholita molesta (assembly GCA_022674325.2). Taxonomy (NCBI): domain Eukaryota; kingdom Metazoa; phylum Arthropoda; class Insecta; order Lepidoptera; family Tortricidae; genus Grapholita; species Grapholita molesta. The sequence continues at coordinate 2,289,670 of CP053130.2, forward strand.
ACCCCTTTCTAAATTATTTTTTATTATGCAGAAACGTCTGCTAGCGAATGTCTTCGATATTCGCTAGCAAATATTTTCATCTACTAGTACTATTCATCTGCTAGCGAATATCTTCGATATATTACAATATTCGTATAGCACAATTGGAAGTGCACTGGGCTAGTGATCCAGTGGTTGTGGGTTCGAGTCCCGCTGCGAGTCAAATTTTTCTATTTTTCTTTCGATTTAAATATCGAAGATATTCGCTAGCAGACGTTTCTGCATAATAAAAAAATAATTCGTAAACCTTATTTCAAAGATATAAGAGCTACTATTAACCGTCCGTATTGCGAAGAGCTATTCTAATGCAGCTCTCTCAGACAGTGACCCCTATAACATTACGTGAAAGATAAACGGTGCAAATTCTACACGCCTGCGAATCCGAGATATCAATTTTTAATCTGCAGAGATTAATTAGATTTTTTTATAAGGCATCGCGCTAATTCGAATTGTCTCGATAAATAGTGTCAACACATGACTGTTTGGAAGAATACAGTCGGCGATAAAAACTTCAATTAAAAAAAAAAATCTTTTTAATAGTAAGAGCATATTCTCCAAGTAAATTTTCAAAGAAATATAGAAAAATAGTCATTATATTAACATTAACTCAATAAAAAAAATATAAGTGTTCGAATATATATTTTTTCTCAAACATGCAATGATATGTCTTCGTTACGTGCGTCATAATAGGCTTCGAAGTATCACGTTTAGGGCGGATCGACTCCAGAGGACAGGTAACGAATTTCATATAAAATTGAAGGCCTAGGCCGGGAAGTAATTTTTAATTTTTATGTATACCTGGCGTCTGTGTTCATGAAGCCTGTTCAAACAGCTGAGTTATATTTTTTTATCATTTTTAGTGACTAAATGATTAGCGGGCTAAAAAATAATCTCGCTTATTTCAGACGAAATGGTATGAAGAGATTTATTTTATTTATCATGTAATTGAATATTCATATCATCAGGTTATTACATTATTATATTTATTATTCATGCTCTCAATTTTAAAATTGTATTGGCAACACCAAACACTACTCCACGCATGCGCGTTTTTGAACGCATTTTTGACTCAACCAATCACAGGACACTTTTACTTGTTTTAATAATGGCGGAATGGAAAAGTTTCTCGGCGTGTAAAACTCTGTTTATTAAGACTAAATAGTGGTAAATGGTGTGATTCAATGCTTTTGTGACTTAGATATAGTGTTACGGGTGTATAAAAATGGAATAATCTAACCGGGCCCGGTTTTATTTATCTATATTTTGTTATTGTGTACCGCCAAAGGCAGATGCCGTAGCGCCATCATTTAAAAGGTAAGTGCATTCTTTTTGGTGGTTTTTCTAAATGTTGTATATAGTAATTATAGCCAGACTATTTATGATAGTCATTAATTATTACATCGAAGGCAAAAATACTACAAAGCGGGATTGGAGGAAAATTAAAAACTTATGTCGTGAAGCTGTTTTGTTCAGTGGTATTTTTTATTTATTTCATTGCATTAGTTTGAGAAAAGCACTATACATGCCTAGCCGTGAAAGGGTCTTGAAGGCTTCGTATACTATCCGGCCTCCTTACAGTCGGCCGTATATACAACTCAGCCTTCAACCCCCTTTTTCCCGGCGGCTGCAGTAATGTACTATTATTAAACAAATATACATTTAAGTGTGTTCTGTCAACTTTATTGCCTATATTATATATATTATACTAGAATACCAAACCACAGTACACTATGAAAATGACTACACTTAGGAAGTCATCTAACTAAATAGTAAGTTGTATAATTACAAATGTCAATTGTCTAATTTTGCAGTTTTAACTGTCCAGTTCTATAATTCAGATAGATAACGTAATTTTCTGCGACGGCAGAGGCAAACCCTAAGAACTTCTTACTTCTTCAATGCATCTTATACCAGGGACCGGCCCGCTATCCCTTATGAAGGGTTTTGTATGGGTTTTAGATAAGGCTTTACTCACCATACCCTTATTTGACAATACCCTTTCATTTTGCTTTTAAAGCCCTTATAAAAGCGCTAACCCTTATAACTAAGCGCTATCCCAATACCCTAACAAAACCCTCATCATCCGCTCACCAAAACCTTACATATTGCTTATAAGGGTTAGCCTTACAAAAGGGCTTCCCTTTTACATACAAGCGTGCTAATTGAAATCGTCTGCCTTGTTCATAAAGCATACATTGCTCTGATCTGGCGTTTTCTTTGACTTCTTTGATTTGATGTACGCGCGCTTTTCGAACACTAGCGTAGACATATGTCATAGTATATACTAAACCTGTCTCTTTCACGCAAGGATTAACTACGACATTACTAAAGGGAAAGCTTTATAAAAAGCGCTAAGTAATAAGGGTAACCCTTTATAAGGGATAGCAAGGCATAAAGGATAGCGGTTAGTGATTGTAAAGGGCTAGTTTTATGTTTGGTTTAGTCGTACGGAAAAGGATAGTCAAATATATGGGTTAGCATTTCAAACTGGTAAGTCTTTCAATGTGTTAGCTGTGTTTAAGGGTTGCCCTTTTAATGGCTTTTGCCGCGGAAAGGGTTGTCCGATCCCTGTCTTATACAGACCCGGTACAGCGACCATCGAAGTTTGTATATTGCGAGCATCTTTTTCTTTTACTCCAATTAAGGCGCCATGAGAGTGCATACGAAACATAATGCATCCCCATCTGAACAATTCTACTAAGTCGCTTTAACTCCTTTGACAATTCTTGTGTTCGCTCGTTAAGTCGTTAATAACATGAAAGCGACATGGTACTAAAATGTCCATGCTACGAATTTCGAGAATCGTATGACATAGTAATGCGCTGTGAAGAGACAGGCTAAATTATCCCAATGGAACAACGGCTTAAGTGTATAATAACAACAACTATTCATTGGTATACCTTATTCCGTTATAATAAGGTATTTAATTGTCCTGTCGATGTGGGTAGTACTTTTTCTATACTAGAGTAGTAGTCGGATTGCGTGTGAAAAGATCTAGGTTATGGGGATTAGTGCTTGAGAAGATTCATTGATCGTTGGTACTATTAAGTTTCTAGCGCAGTAAGGCCTTTTTGTTTGGAAAGTGTATACATATTTATGACCTTGACTGTCTAACTATTAATGTACACATTCAATAAACGTAATGTGTATTTCCAATTTCCATGTTTCTGCTTTCGTCACGTGACATGAGAGCAAAACTAAAAATTTCGCTGATCCAATTAGTAGACTACTCCCGTTTCCCGGTGGGAACAAATAGGAATACAGCAGACATAGCAATATGTCAATAATAAATTAATGATAACAGTGACAAGGCATAAATATGAACGTAGTGAACTTTATGAATGAACACTAGAAAAGTTAATCGGAATACTGTTTGATGTATTGTAATGATGACGTTGATTGATGGTAATGATAATGCTAAAGTTTCAATCATTATCTTTAGCCACAAATACAAATAAAAAGAAAAAAATGTTCGCTGTATAGCTTCTGCAATGTAAACAGGTACTTACTTCATATTGTGATGCAACTGTAATTAGCACTCATAACATAACTCATTATTCAATCCCACTATAATTTAAAACTTGCACAACTTTGAACTGGATGGTTATAAAAGGGAGGAGATATCAGATAATAAGCAATACTCGCATCATAGTTTCTTTGTTTGAGAAGAAAAACTGAACCAGCACTCATTCCACAACTGTAACTATCCCACGGCCGTGAGTTAGCTAGTTATTCAAATCAGTGCCATCCATTTTAAAATGGTTAGACTAGAGACAATCTATCACGTGCCTTGTGGGTCAAATCTAAAAACAAAATTATGTGCGCGTTTTTTCTGTGGACACGGCCATAGTGAATGGATGGCAGCCATAATTATTTGAATCGACTCCAATCGCCATAGACATCTTAATTGATGACAAAAACTTAACTTATATGCATATAAGCTGTTAACTTATAACAAGGAGAGAAATAAACAAAGGAATACCTTCTAACTTCTAAGAGTCATCGCCATTCCCAATTTCAAATACATCACAATATTGTATGGTCACGGGTCCTAATAATAAAATACGAAAATTTAACATAATCAGACACCTATAGTGGTCGAGAGATTATTTGTAATAATCAACACAAAACCGGATTTAGCGGAATCCGCATTGTGATCCGGATTCAGAAACACGAAAAAACACTAGGTACAAGGAAAACAAAAGACTAAAAAAGGATTCAGAACAGATGTGGCCATATTGTCTGTGACTTAGTTAAAATGACAAAGAAGACAGCAGTGACAGCGTCTAGGGTCCAGATTCCATGAGCATACCTAGCCGTGTGCGCATCTATTTCGATGCGCGACGATGAACGCGCGCGCATACAGCGCACAAATAGATCGCATCTGATAGGGCTGTCCACGACAGATAATTGGGTCGATAACTATTAGCGGAATGAGCGGGTTATTGGCAACTATCGTACAATACGATATTTGTAAGGCATAGGTGATGCAATGAATATTTTATTTTATAAATGAAAGAGAGAGACCAGAGACAGAGGCATGCAGACCGAAAAGGAGATGGCGGGATGGCCTGGATGGTTTCTGTCGCGATTGACGGGAGCATGCATTAGCCCGTGACGAGTGGCTAAAGCGAGGGGAGGCCTTTGCCCAGCAGTGGGACGTAACATAGGATACGAAAAAAAAAATGAAAATATGATATGTTACGTTACGTCCTGCAACCAGATCATTTTGTTACAAGCTTTTATTTAACTTGCAATCTATGTAATTATGTTCAGGTCTAACCTTGCAACTCAAATTTGAAGCAGATATCTTCATCTTTAACCGGTTTAGCTAAAAATTAGCAGATGGTGGCTATGAAATATTATGGTACCACTGATCTGATCTGATGCTGGAGTCAAAAGGTAGGAATAACTCCAAAAATATGTACAAGAAATACCCGTGGTGTTAAGGCTTGTTAGAATCCTCTCGAATGTCTCTAAAATTCTCTGGACGTTGATGATTGTGCAATAACAGTATAATCGACAATAAAATCTTATACTAAAAATTACATTTCTGACGTACCTAAGCTTTTTAGGGTTCCGTAGTCAACTAGGAACCCTTATAGTTTCGCCATGTCTGTCCGTCCGTCCGTCCGTCCGCGGATAATCTCAGTGACCGTTGGCACTACAAAGCTGAAATTTAGTAGTAATGTGTATATCAATCACGCCGACAAAGTGCAAAAATAAAAAGTGGAAAAAAATGTTTTCTTAGGGTACCCCCCCTATACATAAAGTGGGGAGTGATTTTTTTCTTCATTCTAATCCTAACGTGTGATATATCGTTGGATAGGTATTTAAAAATGAATAGGGGTTTACTAACATCATTTTTTGATAATGTCAATATTTTTGGAAATAATCGCTCCAGAAGTAAAAAAAAAGTGCGCCCCCCCCCCTCTAACTTTTAAACCACAAGTTTCAAAAATATGAAAAAAATCTCAAAAGTAGAACTTTAAATAAACTTTCTAGGAAAATTATTTTGAACTTGATAGGTACAATGGTTTTTGAAAAAAATCTATATATATAAAAATGAACCCCTATTTCTCTTGGTCACGCTATAACTTGCGAACGGCTTTACCGATTTGGCTAATTTTGGTCTTGAAATATTTGTAGTAGTTCAGGGAAGGTTTAACCGGTGAGAAAGTATTAAAAAAATCGAGTAATATACTATAAAACCAAAATATTGTTCCCCCATACAAACTTTATCAACTCGAAAAAACTGTAAGCGCCGCAGGATTTCATACATATTACGCGTTTTTGGTAAAATGGTCTCTGCTTTCCTCGAGAAAGACGGAAGCGCCGCAGGATTGCATATATCTTAGGCTTTTTTGCGAGCAAAATAGGTACTTTATATTATTCCAGCACTAAAATCGTTAAGGTGATAGTTTCTTACAAATTGTTAATAAATTAGCCCTTATTCCCTAAGATATGGCTGTCAAAATCTCAATTGAATGACAAGACACACTTCATCACTTCCGGCCTGGTACCGCGAACATCGAAGGTCGTATATGTCGAGCATTTCTCTTTTACTCCAATTAAGGCGTTAAGAGAGTGACAGAGATAATCGTCTGAAATTTACGAATATCGTTGTTCGCGGTAGCGCCGCCGTTTTATGTATAATTCCGCGTTTAGTTTTAATCGTAAATAAGAATCTGCACTAATATTCATCGCCCAATGCGACCGTCTCTCATATTATATCAATATCACTTACGCATTCGAGACATTTTTTACGTCAAAAGGAACTTACACTAGAGCCTCTGTACTTTAAGCTCGCGCGCATAGTTTACTGTAGGTGGAACGCTCATACCCTACATGGCGGTTTTAAGATTCTTTCTGATTTAATGGGGTCGGAGCATACATGCCCATACATTAGGTTGAAACTGACTGACTGACTTCAAATGACGCTGGCTGGCTATCACTCCATGTTACAACCCCTTCTTACTACTCATGGTGGGAGTGAAATTGACAATTTTTCGAATTTTCCATGTATAGTTGGGATCTAAAACTCTTTCTTTAGTTGTCACCGTCCTTTGTGGGCCCGTTTTTAGGGTTCTGTACTTCATATTAATATGACAACAACAATGTATCAAATAGCCCATTTTTAACTCTGAAGTGGGAACACTTACCGTGGCGGATGAAAAACTACGGAACCCTACACTGAGCGTGGCCCGACACGCTCTTGGCCGGTTTTTGAGTTATCCAATTGTAAATAGTTTTTATATGTTTTCTACTCGGAATTGACGATTGGAGTTTTTTCAATACTAAAGGGAAAACATTGCCATATGAGGAAGAAACAAGCAATATAGTGTACAATAAGTATAGTGTATTATACTTTAAATGCTTAAAAATACGTTGTAAAATTAATCAATTAATTCTTTAAGCATATTAGTCCATTCAATTCAAAATAGTCTCAGGACAAGGTTGTTTGTGCTGGTGCAACTTAATATACATTCTCGTATTCCCTTCAATCGCCGCACAAAAACACCTGCCAATGTAAATTATTCGTAGCGTTCATATCAGGCCCGGTACCGCGAAAATCGAGGTTCGTATATTTCGAGCATCTTTCTCCTTTACTCCAATTAAGGCATCATCAAAGTGACAGAGACAATCGTCCGAAATTTACGAATATCGTTTTTCACCTTAGCGCCGCAGGGAAGGCATATGCTTGAGACAACCCTACCAGGTAATATCATAATTAACAGGGGATTTACACAGATCCGCGAAACGTGCGATACGCCACATGCCCACCACCGCATTTTATAGCTTCCTCGTTCACATTATACGACGTCTTTACATGTCGTAATGCCGTATCCAAATAGCAAATTGATGTTCAAAGGTGATTGTGGTCTCCCATTATAGCGTACTTAAGCATTCTTAGGATTTCGTAGGTTACTTATCATACTTATGATTAATTCCTTTCTTTGTGAAATAGGGAAGATTTATATGCTAGCTTCATTCCGTAATGTACGTTTTATTTTTTAATGAAGCTAAATATATACGATTTTGTAAACCGTGAACGGGAGTTTTCAGAAAAAGTGCCCCAGATTAATGTGACTTCTAGAAAAGTTAAATTATGTCAGTACCTATTGTGGCGATAATTAAACATGTAATCTGTACGGATTTTGTTTTTCACCTTTTTGGCATTGTAATATTGCTTAAAGTTTATGAAATGAGCACCAAATCTAAGTATTTATAGAACTTTAATGCTTAATTATCGTCACATAACTGATATAATTTAACTTTTCAAAGATCACGTTAACTCGGGTCCCATTTTACTGATTTTTTTTAATAAATATTTACCCTCGAGGTTGACCTTGTTCGCAACCCTAAGAGCCTAACATCAATCCCGTCTTGTATATTTATTTGTGTTTTCTAACCATCAATACAAAATACAACACAACAAGCCGGTTCCCGCGCGCTTTTTCGTATTATAAGAATTTTATTTAAAATGTTCAAAAAACGTTCGTTTTTGTTTTGGTAACATATGATGTATTTGACACCTTAAATACATTTAGACCTGGTCCGGTACCGCGAACATCGAAGTTCGTAAATTCTGAGCATCTTTCTCTTTTACTCCAATTAAGGTGTCATCAGAGTGACAGAGAGAATCGCCCGAAATTGACATATATCGTTTTTCGCGGTAGCGCCGCTGAACACAGGCGCGAAGGTGTCATGCGGAAGGGAAGTCTATTTCGATCACGTCTCAATCTGTCGCACCTCGTACTCGTACGCAGGTGACACCACAGTGCGCACCGAGCACCCGCGGTACTTCTACACGACTATGGTGTCTCATACTGAGGCTCTAGTGTAAGTTTCTTTTGACATAAAAAACGTCTCGAACGCGTAAGTGATAATGTTATTTATATTGGAAATACTAACGCGATGGTAAAAGTAATATTGCGTTAAAAACTTACACCGAGGGCTCAGAATGGAAAAGGTTGTAGTGTTCGATTTTGAATTTAGAATTAAATGAAGATCATATCGACGAAGACGAGGGTTTGGTTAATTGTTGGTAATTTTATAAGTGTAAGTATCTCTTGACTTCGTGTCCCTTCATTTTTGTTGGAAATAAACAAATCAAGAACTCTCTAGCATTTCTACCCTGTCTGTTTTGAGGATCTGATAGCTGTTTGAGGAGAGGGGTTTGATGATGAACATTATTTGTGGTACTTATACCCTTATAGGCTATTTAAACAATTAGTCATCTACCCATTACATTGGTAGAAGCACTCGTGCGAGACCGTCACAACAATAAATAGTTGAATAGCTCTATTGGTAGTATTGCTTAAAGATTAAGATCACTCAAACAATTATTTAGCATTGAAATTATCTTTATAAAGATAATATATGATATATATCCTCCTAAGGCTCACCATACAAGTAAAATGCTACTCAAATTAGTTCTATATATTGTAAGACATAAAGTATAATTTCTATTGTGTCAAAATTGAAGAAAACAAATCAAATTCAACTCTGTTCCAATTTTATAAAATTCAAATTTCTTTAAAATAATTAGTACTACAGATAGGCCCGTGGGCCTTACAAGGATATAGATAAACTCTCAAAGCAGATATACCAAACATCAGAATTATATGTAGATATTATTCTCAGGAAACACAGGCTATAATCTCTTTGTGACCCATCTTAGAACGATTTCCAAGTGTATTTAATGATATTTACAACTCAGTAGTCAGACAGGTATATTCAAGCACCTCACTGAATGTTGTATGACTCACATCTTTACTGGGTGAGCCCATTAGATCTCATGACGGGCCCACACACAATTAACAATCTTATCATTAGTGATAAAAACAAGTGTATTCATTTAAGTGCAATTGATAAAAGTATTGTGGTGTCAGTAGTGTGAGACTATTACGAAAATTATAGTCCAGGAAATAACTCACAGGTAATACTAAAATAAGTTTTCCTTGTGTGTTATACTTGCCATTAAGGATAATGTGATTTTATTTCGTGTTTAATTTTAGCTCTGATTACAGAATGTGACCACAATAATGTAAGTGGTGCAAAAATTGTGTGAGTCATACATATTGATTAAATTAAAACAAAAATCGTCTTTTCGGTGGTCAATAGTTTACAGCATCTGTGATTACAAATTATATTTTTGTGTTATGTAAGAGGGGGAGCAGTTTATGTTAATATTTCATAGAATGAAATATTTGGCTTTGAAACACTTAACTGTCACAATGACCACAGGAATGATGTGAACCTAATTGATCTGTCTGACCCATATGTATAGTATGAGGTGTGTAATAGGTTAATCAACTTTGATCTTGTTGTTGTTGTGTTGCATTGACAAGGGTTGCATATGGTTGCATAGCATTAGCGGGTCTAGATGGTTTTTAACGGCAACATGATTCTAATTAGCAATTTTGTGAAATTTAATACAATTTAACTGATAGTGATAAAACAGATCTTAAGACATATGGTCTAGTGGACCATTACTATGGAAACAAGGCATGCGGAAAAGTTGATTAATCCTAATAAACTTATTTTTAAGATATTCTCTTTGTTCTGGAAAAAAAACTTGACAATATGCTTCTCACAGTGGAATACTGCCAGTATTGCATGAATGTCAAGTAGTTGAGACAGACAACAGTGAACTGTATAATGTTGCCACTGACCTCTTTAGCGATCTGGTCGAGGGCCTGCTCCTCGGCAGTGGCCTTGGTCTGGGTGCGCTGCCGCCGAGACGGATCCATCACCACTGTTGCTGCACTTTCTGTCAATTATTACATTTCTTCGTTAATTATTTTGTTTTAAAAGAGAAAGTGAGTGAATTTCTGTAAGTACATTACTTAGCCTTAACAATATGTATGGTTAAAATTTTAATATATTTTTAGTAAAATATATTTAACTAAAATTAAGGCATTTTTATGAAATTACTAAAGTGCTTGTTAATAATACCTGCATGTTTACATGTCAGCTGTAAACCTAATAAGATTTAACAGATTCTTCTACTATATAATAAAGATATTTAATGCAAACTGGAATATAGCACATTAGGCATTTCCTATGAGGAAATTCTTTATGAACATCCTGCTATCTGCAAACCACATACATATTAACATAACCAGATCACACACAAGTATGTTGCTGGTTGTGTAGATAACAGAAGCAGTTGCACAAATAGAATATAGGTCAAAGTCACTGCTTGCATGCAACAAGTGAGCAAACTGTCACTAGCTCTAGTTCCACTCATTCATGTGTTTCTTATCACTTAACAAACTACACAAAGGTTAAGGTGAGTAATCTATGCTATATCAAAACAAAAGAAGTACCTATGTTCTGGAATGGAAGCAACCTCCAACATCAGACATTCAAACACAATCCACATATAAACACACACTGTAGCTTTCAACAAGCACTACATTACTCACACCATTGACTCAAATATTTAAAAACAAAACTAGTTGGGAGGCCCAATCTCACTTGGCCATAGACCACCTGATTTGCATCTCATATGTAAGTGGGACAAATCCACTATAACCTAGAGTTACATTGCGCTTTTTCCGCGTGGATATATTCGCGAATCAGTATCAGAATTGTCGTATTCAGAGGAAAACGGGTGGGCACCAAGCCAACACGGTTTTTTATGGAAGGCACTACAATGACATCATACTCACGGGACGGTTAGAGTTGTAAACACATCACTGCTGCAGGCCTCCTGAGTACGACGGCTCGCGGGATTCAGAATATACACATTACACTATTGTTCAATATGATAACGGACACAAAACACTAAAAACTAACGATATTTAACAAATACGGGACCATCAATACACTGCCTACACGAATCACATTAATTACCCGCGATGTTTACAAGCCTAATTATTTGAAGCATTTACTTGGCACTAGATTAAAGCTTAATTGTGAATAAAATAATGATTTTAATATAAAATACGTAAACTATGTCCTTTTAACCAAATTAAATTTCTGAAAGCCATGTATGACATGCCATTGCCATTTTTTTTAACACTGCGTTCGTGCGAAGGAAGCGGATTGTCAATTGTGGACGCGTTCTGTATTTTCATTAACGTTTAATGGATTTCTAAAAATATGAATTAAACGATTTTAGGTCATACTTAAATTTGTTTAGCTTACTTGGAATCATATAAAACTTGTATAAAACAGTTTGTAAGAATATATCCCAGCTTTGTTGAATTTACTAACTGCCCTTTATCAGTAGCGCCCTCTAGAGTTTTCATATAGGAAATGTACAACATAATATTATTTTATTTGTTTTATGAATTATACATATAAGCGAAATTAGTTATATATTACACAATGAAACAGTTATCGCGTAATAGTTCGTTATCACTTAACTCACAGAAAAAATAAAGTCTAATACAATATTATTTTTTTATTATACAGAAACGTCTGCTAGCGAATATCTTCGATATTTAAATCGAAAGAAAAATACTCGGATACTCGGATAGCGCAATTGAAAGTGCACTGGGCTAGTGATCCAGTGGTTATGGGTTCGAGTCCCGCTCTGAGTCAAATTTTTCTATTTTTCTTTCGATTTAAATATCTAATACAATAGTCGAAAAAAAAACAAGAAGTTATTCATATAAAAGTCATCTTTATTACCAGCATACAATTGTAACTCTGATACACACAGAAACTTACTAACAGTTCACTCCTTTAAGATCTTACAAGAACTCTGAACACTTAGCTCAAACAGCTTTTCATATTGCTATTCTATCCATATAATTAGAAATTGTTTTCAAATTGGTTTATTGAACCTCCCTATAAAATTGTTTGAAGATCAGAAAAGCTGATTGACTAGTAAACTACTCGCTCTTGGTCTTAGGCGAGTCCTCCTTATAGTAGAGGAAGACGAAGGAGAACAGAAAGACTCCGATCATCATGGAAAAGGCGCTGACGTAGTACGGGTACGCGCTGGGGATGAAGCGCTCGTACTGCGTGTGCTGCAGCGGGCGCACTGACACCTGCAGTCAAACATAAAAAAACATTGATTAAAATAAAAAAAAAACATTCATGACAATTACGTAATGTCACGAAATAGTCGCTTCTCAGCATACGTTGATCTTCCGAAGAGACCATTTTTTGAAACTATTAAAAAGGATAAAAAGTCCATCTGGTTAAATTAGTCCTGTGATTACACGCCTAGGCTTATACGATTTTAAGCTAAACATGGCAATGAACGCCAGCACCCAATTAAATGCCTAGACTGGTAGTTAATTGTACTAGAATCACATAATGTTTAACAGCTTGGCTAATTTAAAGTTGGCTATAACAAGAATAGAGCAAAGATATTCAAATTTACTTTTTTCTTGTGTGCAAAATGCACTTTTTCTGTGTTTCAGCTGCATCACTGAACACAAACATAACCTAATCTATGTCAAATATGCTTGGCTAGTTTCATTTCATTGAATGCCAGTGTTTAGTGAACAGCTTAATCGTTAAATTGGCTTGGATATCTCACCTGTGTAGAATGATACAACCGTGTGTACCCAACCCTATCATAATCCACCTTGAATTGATAGACGCCCCAAACATCAGGAACCTTAAATACAGCCTCATAGACGCCATTAGGCTTCTTCTGCAGTGTGGTGCGGATGAACGGGTCGATGCGCACGAACTCTAGCTGAACGTCGTTGGCGTCAAAGGGTTGCCATTTGCCGTTCTTCAATTCGTCAATTTCGATTCTGTAGACCTGTGAAATAAAATGTTTCTGCTTAATGTTGTGTTTGATTTATCTGGTTAAAAGTGGTAATAAGATAGCATTAAAAATTTTGATCATCAAAACTTATAATAGTTAAAACTGGTTTTAGTCTTAACACTACAGATCTTCAGAGAAGCTAATAAGGGTTGATGGCTTTGAAACAACTCACCTAATTTTGATATAACAAAAAGCCAACTCTACTTTGGTTCTATTTAAGAGTAAGATAAACTTAAAATAGCATTCTCTCATCAGGTGTTAAAAAAGGTCCCTTAGTTTTAAGAAGTCTTGTTTTTAAGTCTTAACTGAGGAACTTACTACATTTCAGCAGCTTTCTTGTCACTTACAAGGGAATAGAGGGCTCAGTTAGCTGATATAAGTGCAATTTTTGAAATGTGGCCATTGTAGGCTTCTGGTACTTACAACAGTGTCAGTGATAGTGTAAGTGTCGGAGGAATGCTGGTCGCCCTGGCGCTTGTGGCTGACGTTGCGGACTCTCAGGCGGCCGCGCTCTCCAAACGCCCAGGAACTTATAGCAGCTGCTAGAACTTTGTTGCCGGAGACATCCGATTTTATCTTGTCACCCTAGAAATGTTTTATGTTAGTATTTTAGAATTTCATAACAGGTGTGTAAGTATGCAAAGCAAAACTATTAGACACTATGTATGGAACAGAAAAATTAGGGAGGTTTCCATACTCTGCAACACCATATCAAGCAGCAAAATTTTCAAAACTAAATTAATTTGAAGAAGGATTGAACACAATCCTGCATGTAACATTTGACGTCTTTGATTTGCATATCTAAGTATTTTTGTAAGACCACTGGCTGTTATTAAAAAGTTTGAGAACACAGAAATTCAAGTCAATGGAATTTAAATTTTAATAGGAAATGAAGATTTTTTTTTCATTATCTTTCAAACAAGAGAAAATGCAAGCCAATTAATTGACTGTATGATAAGTCTGATTTCACTATAAAACTTTGTGTGAGATTTATAAGGGCATATAAAATATTAAAAAAATTGTATAAGTGCAAAAATGAGGAATAATTGTATTGATGTTGTTTCAACATGGCCATGCTAATTTGTAGAGTTTAAAGATGAAATGCTAATACCTACTAAACATATATTTTGAACTTACATGAACCTTAGACACGGGTGAGCTGAAGGCCTCGTCTGAGAAGAAGTAAAGTGAGCCACTGAAGATGATGCGAGCATTGTTGCGAGCCTGGAGCGCAGCAATCAGAACTGTCTTGCGGCCTACAGCGTGAGGGTATTCCTTTACCTAAACAAAAAATTAAGTGTCATACTATATATATTTATACTTTATTGGTTGTAATATAATATTTATTCGTTTTATTACGCACAAGGAGCATTACATGAAAATGTTACATAAGTGACACCACATTTTAATACCACCAAGAAGTAAATTTAGGAAGCTAATTATCAGCAATGTATTTCTTAAAGGCTAATAAGTTTTATTATGGTAGCTGCCATAGCATTATGTAAGTGACAAAAGTTGATGTTTTCATGGAATGCTCCACAAATAGATAAGATGCCAGTCAATCACAGGGCTATGCAAAAATATGCAACACATCACATATAAAATAATATATAACAAATGTAGGATGGGGAATCTAATAGAAAGTTTTACATAGAAATTGTCTGTCCATGTCTGGCTTTCTTGATCAGCCTAATACTAAATAGCATACCTGGCTCTTAGGATTGTAGCTGTATGCAGTGCTGTCTGCTGTGAGGATTGGCAGCACCAGGCTGTTATCCTTGTCGAGGATGAGACCTGTGCCCTCAAATAGCAGGGGCTGCAGGTTTTGATTGCCCACAATGATAGGGGCACTGATCAAGTTCTTGGGAGATACCACAATCCTGGTGTGCTCACCCTCATCGGAGCTATCATAGTTGAAGTGGTCAATTACTGCAGCAGATTCCTCATCCATCTAGGGAAAAAACATAACAGCCTATTATAATTGTATGTGAAAATCTTATAATACAAAATGATTATTAATAGAGTACAGCAGTAAAGGACAAGGACTTTTTGGTATTGAGACTTGTCTATTGTAATCCAACATCGGCAGTTCCAGTTTTAAAAATATAAATATTTTTACCTCAAAACCACACTCAGATGCAATCTCTCGATAGATGTCGCCAGCAGCCGCATTGCCGGCCATGAGCAAGTTGCCTCCATCATCGATAAACCTGGTGATGGCCTCCGTGTCGAGCTGGCCCCCGAACTCGAGCACCGACGGTGCGAACACGATTAGGTTCTTGTATAGGTACTCGCCATACTTGGACAGGACTAGATTAGAGTCGTCAGCGAGCTTGAATGTTAATGTATAACCTCGATCTGTAAACATAAACAGGCTATTGACCATCTATAAGTAGAAAAATATCATTACGGCATTAGAACCGGCGTCTTATCACTAGCATTGATTTACTTACCTTGAAGAGATTTGAAGAATTGGGAATGCGTTTCCCGAACATTAAGGTTATCCACTAAAACTAAGGTTTCCTGTTCGGCTAGTGCCAAAGAGCAGACAGTAATTATTCCTAAAATAATAGAAAACTTCATTTTTACCAGCTAATAACCTACGCCAAATTAAGTTTTCGTGACGTGTACTTCAATTACCATAGACTAAATTTACAGTGTCAAACTTGGCAGAATAATCGTTTTCCTTTGTTTATTTAAAAGAACTACGGTTGTGGTCTATGGTAGTGTTAATTAAATATAAATAATAATTTATTCCTATACATAAATTTAAAAATAATCGAATTAAAATCATTGTTATTTCATTCACATAATGCAACAATTTCAAGATGATTACTTTTGGAATGTACATCGGACTGGTATCGTTGATACCAGAAATAAATGGGTCAATCACTATCTTTTCCTCGTGTGTTGGTAGCCTTGGTTTGGTTTGACTTGACGTTTCGTGAAATGTTTTATTTTTGTATCAGATTAGTTGTGGTCTTTAACTAATTTTTAATTATAGTTTTTACAACATCAGTCTTACTGAGACTGTTGTCTTCCATAATATAGGTGAAAATGATGATTTCGCGGTCGAAGCACCGCTCTTCGGTGGAGGTGTGTGCAGATTGCGGAGCTTCAGGTCAGTAAGGGCAATATCAATTAAGAAATGAGGTCTTTCAGTATAAGGAGCTAGATCAATGTTCCTGGTTCAGGCAATATAGCATTCAAGCTATAAATTAACTTATTACCCTCGCAGGAATGTGTTAGATTATTCAAGATGCATGTATTAATCAACCTTTCTATTGAAAACAATTTTTATGATTCTATGAATATGTATATTATGATGTTAAAGTAAAAGACCCTTCTCCTTACTTTTATTGAAATACATAGCAAAATATTTTTGTTGATGCTATCTGTATGCTTAAAACCATATTTATTATACAACCAACCAGGATCAAATCTTTATATAAATTTAAAACAGATCCATCGTGGGCGTCAATCAACAGAGGGCTGCTGCTATGTGCGGAATGCTGCAGTGTGCATCGCAGCATGGGCCGCCACATATCACATGTGAAGTCCCTGAGGCAGGGCACTTGGCCGCCATCACTACTGGCTGTAAGCATAATGTCTCTTATGTTTTTTTTTTTTTTTTATGACAAAGGTGGCAAACGAGCAGACGGATTGCCTGATGGTAAGCAATTACCGTCGCCCATAGGCACCCGTAACACCAGGGGAGTCACAAGCGCGTTGCAGACCTTTAAGGGAGGTTGGAGCTCTGAGAACCTTACTCACCATCAGGAAGACAACACTCCATACCTGAAAGGTAGCAGTGCTATTATGGCTGTGGCCTTCTGTAAGGAGGAGGTACTTCCCCAGTTGGGCTGCCCCAGATTCAAGCGTGATGGTCATCGCTGTGCCCTACCTCTCATTGTTGGACGTAGTTTAAGGACATACCCGGGTCCAAAATACTTGCAATATCAGCCAAGTCAATTATTTAAACATGTATGACAAATTCATCAGTTGGATTCTCTTCTTAACCTCTAGCCTAATTAATTAAGCTATGGAAGGCCTATAAAAAGGCCATAATTGAATGCCATTTAGAATTTTCAATATGACAAACCATAGTTGCATTTGGCCTGGCAAGTATTGAGCTCTGAGCGGGTAGATGTTATAAGTAAATAAAATTAAACATAGTGTAGACAATTTGTATTGATAAAAATGTAATGATTTGCCATAAAGAAGAACTTATGTCCCTTTGTATAGAGGTTAGAGAACTTTTATACCGGGTGTGGCCTGTAATAGGAGCTTTAACTTTAAATTTAATCCTTAAATTTTTTTGCTCCTATTACAGGCCGCACCCGGTATAATCATGACATTCCCAGCTCCTCTCAGTACTGACTACACTATAATTCATAGACATCATTTTTCAATTTATAGTAGCATATTTTTTTATACAAGACTAACCAGCGTTGAATCTCAGTTGCACCTGATGGTTAGTGACAATAAGTTGGAGGGTGTAGCACACTAATTCAGTAACAACCTATTCACTCTTATTTCAGCTGTAAAGTAAAACAACTGGAAACTATAAAGTAATTGAGTGAGCATCATAAACATGTACTGTATGGATATTAGCCATGTGTGTTAAAATGGGAAACATGACTCAGTTGTGCCATGAATGGACAATTGACTAATTTAAATTTGTTTTCCTGTTGGTGGTTGGCTAGGCTCATTTATGAAGAAAAAGGATAAATTTAGCTAAAAATAATAATAACTATATACTATTTATATCCATTCATGAAAATATTGCACTGGTGTTAATACTGGTATTATTATTGTACAAATTAACCCATAGTTTTGGTATCTTAGTTGTTATTGCATACTTTTGCATTTAATACAGCTAATCAGATAATGTAAATACATTATCAATATTATCATATATTAAGAGAACAAATGTAATCTTTACCTAAATACCATTTAAGAATGTCATTTACAACATATGAATTAAGGGCAGTATTTATATTTAAAAAACATTCATTCCAATTACATGAGTAAACCAAAAGGAATTTATTGTTTGTTATTTGTTCTTGTCTGTTGTTTGTTGCAATGTAAACAGTCAACAAACATTGAATATATCAAAACAAAACCTTTATTTGCAGGTAACTTTTTGACAGATAACTTTTTTATTGATTTATTATTTGAGCATGTGAGCCTGAAGTGTTATATTGACCAGGAATGGTGTATTGTAGCAGCCCTTTTGAAGTTCATTACTTATTCCCACTGCATTTATGAAGTTCCAGATCATTTGGGCCATAATGAGTTGTACCTCCCTGTATAGAAGTTGTGCGCAGGAGCAAAAGATGTTATTGATTTAACTGCCATTGTTACTTTATTTTTACGTAAAACACAAGCATCAAGCATTCAACAGTCTCCTGTTTTTTTGTTTCATATTTAGGGAACCGAACTGGGGTACCCACAGATGTTCTCATCTACCAACATGTCAATATATAACATACAGGAATAGGGGCTGAAATATCGACTTTATTTAAAATGAAGTAATGTAAATATTAATGTGCTATAACAGTTAAAAAAGGTAGCTAAAACAATTGTACATATAAACCGTGACATGTGTGTGTCTGTTCACAGATGGTCCAGGCTCTCAATGCTCAGAATGTAAACAGCATATGGGAGCACTCCTTGCTAGACACCTCAGCACCTAAACATCTCCGCAAAAAGCCACAAGCTAAAGATCCTTTACAGTGAGTAGATTTGTTTTTCTATTGCAGTCTGAATAGCTGCATCCCCAATCCCCACAGAACGCACGGCCTCGCGAGGCAAACGACCCTTCCTAGCGCGGCAGCATGCTCTCGCAATGTACGTTTGCCTCGCGAGCCAAGCCCGAGCCATTTTCCTCGGCAATATGGCGTCAATCTGCTGTCAGCTGTTCAAGATGGCGTCTCTCAATATTACTGCCGTGACTTGTATTTCGTTTATTTTACTCTATAAAGCTATTAAAAAGAAAAAGCGGACACGAAGAAGATTTTTGGGTGCGATAAAATAAAGATATTAATTTGCGACACTGCTCTTTATTAATTTTTTCCATTTCGCACGATCGTACAGAACTGACAGAACAGAATAACCACGCACAACAAACAAACACGTTCACACTAGCGCGCGGCAAACGACTGAGGCGCCTTTGAGCGTTCCGAAATGCCGATAGCGAGCGAATTTGCCGCGGTCGAGGCAAACGCGCGCTCTGCTGCGCTTGAGGCACGTCCACACTTACCGAATGCCGCGCGAGGAAATTGGCTCGCGAGGCCGTGCGTTCTGTGGGGACGCGGCTAATAAGAATAAACTAGACTTTTTCTCTTACTTTCTCTTTGTCTTTATGTCTATGGTATGATAGCGTAAAACATTTACCTACTTAGTATTATTAGAAATAGACGTGGTATGATAATAATAATACCAAATTGAATAGGTCAGACTTATTAAACTTTCAATAGACATGAGGGTGCAGTGTAGAATTTTAAATACAAAATAATGTTCCAGTCCCATAAAGTCGGAGTTCATTCTATCGAAGCACCTGCGGCTGGCGTACGTCCTGCGCGCGCGCCGCGACGAGCCGCCGGCCGAGCTGGCGCGCCAGCTGCACAGCGCCGTGCGCAGCGCCTCGCTCGACACCGCCATGCGGCTGCTGGCGCAGGGCGCAGACCCCAACTACTACCATCAGGTAACGTACGTGCTGCGCGCGCCGCGACGAGCCGCCGGCCGAGCTGGCGCGCCAGCTGCACAGCGCCGTGCGCAGCGCCTCGCTCGACACCGCCATGCGGCTGCTGGCGCAGGGCGCAGACCCCAACTACTACCATCAGGTAACGTACGTGCTGCGCGCGCCGCGACGAGCCGCCGGCCGAGCTGGCGCGCCAGCTGCACAGCGCCGTGCGCAGCGCCTCGCTCGACACCGCCATGCGGCTGCTGGCGCAGGGCGCAGACCCCAACTACTACCATCAGGTAACGTACGTGCTGCGCGCGCCGCGACGAGCCGCCGGCCGAGCTGGCGCGCCAGCTGCACAGCGCCGTGCGCAGCGCCTCGCTCGACACCGCCATGCGGCTGCTGGCGCAGGGCGCAGACCCCAACTACTACCATCAGGTAACGTACGTGCTGCGCGCGCCGCGACGAGCCGCCGGCCGAGCTGGCGCGCCAGCTGCACAGCGCCGTGCGCAGCGCCTCGCTCGACACCGCCATGCGGCTGCTGGCGCAGGGCGCAGACCCCAACTACTACCATCAGGTAACGTACGTGCTGCGCGCGCCGCGACGAGCCGCCGGCCGAGCTGGCGCGCCAGCTGCACAGCGCCGTGCGCAGCGCCTCGCTCGACACCGCCATGCGGCTGCTGGCGCAGGGCGCAGACCCCAACTACTACCATCAGGTAACGTACGTGCTGCGCGCGCCGCGACGAGCCGCCGGCCGAGCTGGCGCGCCAGCTGCACAGCGCCGTGCGCAGCGCCTCGCTCGACACCGCCATGCGGCTGCTGGCGCAGGGCGCAGACCCCAACTACTACCATCAGGTAACGTACGTGCTGCGCGCGCCGCGACGAGCCGCCGGCCGAGCTGGCGCGCCAGCTGCACAGCGCCGTGCGCAGCGCCTCGCTCGACACCGCCATGCGGCTGCTGGCGCAGGGCGCAGACCCCAACTACTACCATCAGGTAACGTACGTGCTGCGCGCGCCGCGACGAGCCGCCGGCCGAGCTGGCGCGCCAGCTGCACAGCGCCGTGCGCAGCGCCTCGCTCGACACCGCCATGCGGCTGCTGGCGCAGGGCGCAGACCCCAACTACTACCATCAGGTAACGTACGTGCTGCGCGCGCCGCGACGAGCCGCCGGCCGAGCTGGCGCGCCAGCTGCACAGCGCCGTGCGCAGCGCCTCGCTCGACACCGCCATGCGGCTGCTGGCGCAGGGCGCAGACCCCAACTACTACCATCAGGTAACGTACGTGCTGCGCGCGCCGCGACGAGCCGCCGGCCGAGCTGGCGCGCCAGCTGCACAGCGCCGTGCGCAGCGCCTCGCTCGACACCGCCATGCGGCTGCTGGCGCAGGGCGCAGACCCCAACTACTACCATCAGGTAACGTACGTGCTGCGCGCGCCGCGACGAGCCGCCGGCCGAGCTGGCGCGCCAGCTGCACAGCGCCGTGCGCAGCGCCTCGCTCGACACCGCCATGCGGCTGCTGGCGCAGGGCGCAGACCCCAACTACTACCATCAGGTAACGTACGTGCTGCGCGCGCCGCGACGAGCCGCCGGCCGAGCTGGCGCGCCAGCTGCACAGCGCCGTGCGCAGCGCCTCGCTCGACACCGCCATGCGGCTGCTGGCGCAGGGCGCAGACCCCAACTACTACCATCAGGTAACGTACGTGCTGCGCGCGCCGCGACGAGCCGCCGGCCGAGCTGGCGCGCCAGCTGCACAGCGCCGTGCGCAGCGCCTCGCTCGACACCGCCATGCGGCTGCTGGCGCAGGGCGCAGACCCCAACTACTACCATCAGGTAACGTACGTGCTGCGCGCGCCGCGACGAGCCGCCGGCCGAGCTGGCGCGCCAGCTGCACAGCGCCGTGCGCAGCGCCTCGCTCGACACCGCCATGCGGCTGCTGGCGCAGGGCGCAGACCCCAACTACTACCATCAGGTAACGTACGTGCTGCGCGCGCCGCGACGAGCCGCCGGCCGAGCTGGCGCGCCAGCTGCACAGCGCCGTGCGCAGCGCCTCGCTCGACACCGCCATGCGGCTGCTGGCGCAGGGCGCAGACCCCAACTACTACCATCAGGTAACGTACGTGCTGCGCGCGCCGCGACGAGCCGCCGGCCGAGCTGGCGCGCCAGCTGCACAGCGCCGTGCGCAGCGCCTCGCTCGACACCGCCATGCGGCTGCTGGCGCAGGGCGCAGACCCCAACTACTACCATCAGGTGGGGACACATCATTTGACTGCTTTACTTGTAAACTTGTGGAACTATTTCATTTAAAATTATAAGAAAAAAATTATAATGTGTATTTCGTTACTAATGACGTTACATACATAATGCATTAAAAAAAAAAAAGATTAAATAGGGCACACATATTGAGTAAACTCGCGAGGAAATTATTGGCAAACGTGATGCTGAGTAAGCTGCCTCGCGCGGCAATTTCTTCGCTACGATGTGTATCCGGATTTATTGTCTATGCTCAAAATGAGATCAACTGTCATTATTTTTATTAAATTAAATTTCTATTGTGTTTGTTATCATTACATGTATTTGCAGGAGAAAGGTAATACCTGCCTGCACGTGGCCTGTCGCGCGGGGCAGCCGGCGCAGGCGGAGCTGCTGGTGGCGTGGGGCGCCGACCCCACCGCGCGAGACCGGGACGGACTTACGCCTATGGACGCCGCTAGGTAATTTACTTTTAGATAGTCGTATTAGTTTATATTTCGTAATGCAGTACTTACGTGTAAGGGTAACTGTCACACCGAGAGGCGACACGATAATACTGAGAGGGCAGTGATAACGCGCCGCGCCGCGAGACACATTGTATAATCGTTGGCAGCAAGATATTGCGCTTTGCAGCTACCATCTCTACTTGCCGATTTTAACAAGATCGCATATTTTAACTCGAGCAGTCAGAACAGTATAAATTCTACACGAAGACTGGACGGAAATAGTAGAGACAAGTCGCCACGACGGCTTCAGGCTGCGCCTTCACGAAGCGCCGCTTCTTGCCGCAAGTACCGACGATGCACAGCTTCGTCACGAAGCATCGCTTTATGCCGAGAAGCATCTCGAGACGCAACGCTGCGTGGTGCACACGTATTCTGAATTATCATAATGAAATTTGTAAGGTACACATCTAGTAAATAAACTATATTCTTAGGTCGCTAGCGTTAGTCGCGTCTCGGTATGAACTGACCCTAACCGTAGACGTTTAAGGCTAGCGCCTTGCTTGGCGCTCAGATCCTAGTAGCCTCGCCACAAAAAACCAACACGTTCGTTTACTTGGACACACGCTAAGCGACTAGCTAGGCGCCAAGCGCGCAGTGCGGCCGGTCGTAAACATTCAAGGACGTTTGTTTTACTAAGCTACTCGCTAGATGACGCGCTAGGCTCTAGGCACCAAGCAAGCCTGCTGCCAGTGCGGACATAGCCTAACCGATCCGACTCCGGTCGCAGACAAGGCGGGCACTCGGAGCTGGCGCGGCGGCTGGTGGAGCTGGTGCACGAGGCCACGGACCGGCTGATCCAGTTCCTGACGGGCGCGCGGCCCGAGCACGCGGCCGGCCGCCACTTCGCCGTGCCGCGCGCCGCCGACGCGCACGAGATGACCGACGTGGCCAAGGCCGCCCGGGGCAAGCTGCAACTTGTGAGTACGATTGTGCCATTACACGCTCATTCCGCGAACTTCCTACCGTCTGTATCAATTTATTAAATACTTATTTCGATTCTTAAATAAGTATTCTGCTATCTAGGACGTGACGAATCCAACGAATCAGATAACATGCCAATCGGTCCAACCGTTCTTGAGTTTAATAATGCGTTTATAACGCGACTATGTATTATATCTATAGGTTTTAAGCCTTATACAACATATATGATATCAAATATAAACATGTCTCACTTTCTAAAACGGTGCCGTGACCAGGATACGTGAAAAAATTATGACAGTGAAAAGCGGTGACTGAATATATATAGACACAGCTCTCCATACAAAAATGCCTTCCAAAATTGACCCCAGGTGCTCTGACACTGACACTATCCCCTCTTCATAAATATGTCAGAGCAGCTTGGACTTTACCCAATAGACAATTTCGCGCTATTAAAAAAAAGTTGTGATTGGTTAATAAAAGTTTTAAGCGTCAAATCTCATGCGCGGCGTTACAATATTATGGCGTTGTCAAACTTACAGGGATGATACTAATCGAGATGAAACCAATTTACATGAATATTATTCTGACACATTTTTTTATTAAGATTATAGATTATGCTTGTCCATACTTTATAAGAATATATATTTGTAATGACGTATAGGAGAACACTGCCACGATTTTGCGTTACGATATTGCCTCGGTCTTTCTCTAATCTCGAACATCGGAGGTGCATTTTCGTAAGTTTTTGCGCGACTAAGCCCGGTTTATCGTTAAATTCAAAAGTTAAAACATAATAATTTTAATATGTAGTACATATGTATTTTGGAATAATCGCAATAGTGTGAGTGTAGACGATTACCGGGTCTATGTTCATCTTTATAGTTCTTGCAATATTCGAATGATGGGGACGCCAATAACGGAATTTCTATCATCGACCTTCGCGATAGACAGATTCGCAAAGAGGTTATCAATCTGTAACGTGCATTTCAATGAAATGGGCAGGATATTAAATTCCGTGACTGTATGTATATACTTTTATAAAATTATAATCAATACTAAAACCTTCGGGAAATAAACTACAATAATTATGACGGAAAGTTTAACAGCGTCACATTTGTAGCGTACTTGCTTTTTTACATAAAAGCAAATAACGGGAATTGCTTGTTACTTGAAAATAACATGAATTACTTACTAGTTAGTATAAATGTTGCATACCCTAATCCCCATTTTGTCACTGATTATCAAAAAAGCATAAGTCATTATAAAACTAGTATAGAGTTACGACATTTGGTTCAGCGTATTAGTCTATACAACAATCTGTTACTTCAAATAATTGTTTATCATGTTCAGGGTTAAACTTACACAAACCAATGGACCCCATCATTATTCTTGTGTTTTAGTGGAGTTTTTTCGGCACCATTTTACCGGACAAGTAGGCATTTTGTAGGGTTTAATGATTTAACAATTTTATATTAGCTGACATCTTATGTCATAGAAAGCTTCTGTACTACTAAAACTGTCAAACTCCGCCGCGGCTCAGTCGATCGTTCGCGGCACACTAGCCGTGGGGTCATTTTTGAGCTCGAGTCAGGTTTCTATAGTATTACTAGTTCGTTGGTGAAAAGTAAAATGAGTGTTTGATTTCAGCTACCGAATCACTTGTTTGAAGAGTTAGTGATGGACATCTATGACGAGATTGACCGGAGAGAAACTGAAGCTAGTGAGTTATATAACTGAAAATCCCTTTATTGCTTGCTTTGCCTACAACGTTTTCGCCACCATAGCTTCGCATGGACGACATGTATTGTTACGTAGACCGAACACCCTCGCGAAGCGTGAGTGACTTCGGCTGACGCATTCTACACTGCCCGAACTGCTTCGCGCGGCAATTTCTTCGCGAGACTGTGAGGTCTGTGTGGACCTGCTTAATAAACAGTGTAAAAAAGCGAAATGTTTTTACGAATCTTGGCTTTTCTCTGCAGTATGGCAGACGAGTGGGACCGGTCTGGAGCGGTGCGGCGTGGTGTTCCTGCCGGTGAACCCCGCGCTGTCGGCGCCGCGCAACCAGGGCCGGCAGAAGCTGGCGCGGCTGTCCTGCGTGGAGCTGGGCGCGCTGTGCCGCGACGTGCTGCTGGACGCCACGCGGCGGCAGCACATCGCCTCGCTGCAGCCGCACGGTACTGATGGAAAATAAAGAAAGAAAAGATGGAAAGTTGTGTGTGCCATCTGACGTTAAAGCGACGAATTAGGATCGTTTGTTAACATTATCATGATATTAGACATTTTGTTAAATGAAAAGTTTGACAGTTATTAAAGCTGCGCCGCCATATTTAAGGATAATAAGTTAATTGAATGTTTGTGGTGCAACCCATTTTTAACCCTTTGAACGCCAAGAACCACTGAAGCGGTCGTGTGCTGTCATGTCTGCTCGCCACCGACCTTTCTTATGACTATGGCGTACACGACACATTTTGATGCGAGAGGAAAAGCGTTCAAAAGGTTAATGTATTGACGCAGGCATTACTTTGCGAAGGTCCTTGTTATTAAGCATACTGTAGGCCTAAGCTGATTTGAAAAGATTGTCCCAAAATATTGATTTGATAATTATTTATTTAATTTGGTTCGCAGCGCTAATGGGCCCTCTGAATCCGTTGCTGTCGGCCAGCCACCTCAAGCACCTGTCCCACATGTCGGACGACGAGCCGCTGTACGACTCCGTGGCGTCGGACGACGACTACGCCGCGCTCGCGCCCATCGACCTCGACGTGAGTTACTCGCCGGACTCGTCTACTGATGTACCGACGAGCAGTACCCTTACCACAAGTTGTGACATTGAGGTTTTCGATAACGAGTATCGATTAGTATCTGTGCATCTCGCTTGTAATATTTTATTGCGTTATCGAAAACCTCAAAGTCACAACTCATGGTAAGGTCTCTAAAATTGCGAACTTAAAGGCGAAAAATCTCAGAAAGATATTTCAGCATAGAAACTTTTCATGACTTGCACTTACAGACGTCGTATGTTACGTCTACGAATAGTTGTGCTACTACATCCTAAACTAAGATCTAGCACAATTCACTTTTTAAAAAGTCCTAAAACACTATGTTAGCACATTGCTTGAAGCTTTTACACGATAAATGTAACTATAATTTTTCACACATCGCTTTGATTAAACATACTACAGGCTTATATGGCTCGTGTTGTCGGACACGTTTATAATAACTGTCGTATAAATAGCTTTAACTTACTAATGTTGCTGCAGATGAGTTTAGACCCACGCGCCGGCGAGACCGTCTCCTCGTCTTACAACCCTTCTCTCCCCATCGAGCACTCGACCGCCTCCGATCTCCGATTCTCGACCACACCACCCAAAGGGGACGTCGACTCGCTAAAGAAAGAACTCGACAGCAGAGACTCCACCATCACCGAACTCAAAAACCAACTTAAGAACCTTCAAACCATAGTCGAGCAGCTAACGAAAGAAAACAGCGTTCTAAAAACCAATAGTATAGACGATAACAACAGTTTGACCTCGCAAACAGATATCACAGACAATGTTTCCAGTTTCGACAACGGCTTAGACACAGCCTGCAAGCCCCCCGAGCGGGGCCGGAGTCTAGAGACGGACCTCACGCTTAGCGCCGAAGAGGCGGACTTAAAGCAAACGCTCAAGAGCTCTCAGCGACCGGTCAGTATGTATGAGACTAGGGAGGGACCAAAGAATAACTGGCACGTTACTAAACATCAGGTACTAATCATTAATTTACTAATTTTAGTCGCTTAGTAGTTAGATGCCTTACAAGTAGTTTTATAAGAAAAACTAACTTAGCGAAATTTATTAAAGTATTAAGGTGTGGTGACTTCACTGAATGAATAGGTAGCAGTAATGTATACATAGAGGATTGAGAAATATATCAGGTATAGTCTGTAGATAATGTAATTATGGTAGAGGAATATTTAGTAAGGTGGTTCAGTGTTTCTATGGCAGGAAGACTATTAACATTTTGGTGCCGTGACCAGGATTGCATTTTGTATTGGATGTAATTGTAGTAATAATTCAAATCTTAAAATGCAATCAAACCGTGGCATCTATTGGTTATTACATAATATTGTCTGTTGGCGCCAAATTGCCTCTATTACAAGATGGAACACACCTATAACTCTGTCTCCACACATAGGGGCTCCCGTACTAAACTAGTATGAGACCGCAATTATTATCTGTAGGTACTAGTACTAGGTAGTAGTGAGTATTAAAGGTAAATCGAAAATATGGTGTGAAGTTATTATAAAGACTATTCATATAGGCTGGTGGCGTGACATCTTACTGGTAAAATTGAGCCTATATATGGTGACGACATACTTAAACACATGCTTGTAAATGCTTAATGATGTAGAATCGTAATCTGTAGCAGGTGTATTGTAATAAGGTATTTATTCTTAGAAATAAATGAAAAATGGAAAAAATAACTGCTCAGCAGCATTTGCGCAAGCCTCAGTAGCTTAGGTGTTAAAGCGATGGGCATGTATCCCACAGTCCTGAGTTCTAATCTCGCCCGGAGCAGTTGATTTTACCATTTTTCCTTTATTTCTAAGAATTATGGATTCGTTGGCAGACGTTTCTGCTATAAAATATTATGTAATCAGGTATTGTTTTGACTTTATCTTGGGTTACCACATCCCTATACCCCTGAAATCGTTCCCAAAATCCACCACTTGCGATTATTTCAGCTAACAACGTTGTCAAGCCTCGATCGCTCGCTCACACAAAGCGTGTTGGAATCCAGTGAAGTACTACCGACGGCAGAGATGGTCCACCGAAGGGCTGAAGCGGTGACGCGGGGCATACAGGTACGGAATATAGAAATTTTGTTTGTTTTTTTAGTACAGTCGCCATCAGATATATCGGAGCTGTGGAGGTGGTCACAAATATCGGAACCTCGCCTATATTGTCAAGGCGATAAAGTGCATGTTCCGATATTTGTGACCATCTCCATAGCTCCGATATATCTGTTGGCGACTGTACAAGTTTTTATGTCGTGTTAATAAGTGCTTTATCGAAGTGAAAAAAGCATCCGCCAAAAGTAAGTATCATACATTTTAGATTGCTGTGGTTGGAGGAAATCGTTTTTAAATGAAGAGTCTAAGACGCTTAAGGGTAATATTGACGTGTACGAATTGTCACGTATAATGTACAGCCAGCGTCATATAGTTGGCAGCATTCAAAGTAGTCAAATAGTTCGGTACATCATATACATTATATTACGACTACTTTGGATGCTACAAACTATATGACGCTGACTGTACAGCTGTCGTTAGCAATCGGAGTTAACAGTTAGTAAAAACTTCTTGGTGCCGTGACCAGGATTTGTAAGGTCTGGGTCAAAAACTTCTTGGTGCCGTGACCAGGATTTGTAAGGTCTGGGTCAAAAACTTCTTGGTGCCGTGACCAGGATTTGTAAGGTCTGGGTCAAAAATTTCTTGGTGCCGTGACCAGGATTTGTAAGGTCTGGGTCAAAAACTTCTTGGTGCCGTGACCAGGATTTGTAAGGTCTGGGTCAAAAACTTCTTGGTGCCGTGACCAGGATTTGTAAGGTCTGGGTCAAAAACTTCTTGGTGCCGTGACCAGGATTTGTAAGGTCTGGGTCAAAAACTTCTTGGTGCCGTGACCAGGATTTGTAAGGTCTGGGTCAAAAACTTCTTGGTGCCGTGACCAGGATTTGTAAGGTCTGGGTCAAAAACTTCTTGGTGCCGTGACCAGGATTTGTAAGGTCTGGGTCAAAAACTTCTTGGTGCCGTGACCAGGATTTGTAAGGTCTGGGTCAAAAACTTCTTGGTGCCGTGACCAGGATTTGTAAGGTCTGGGTCAAAAACTTCTTGGTGCCGTGACCAGGATTTGTAAGGTCTGGGTCAAAAACTTCTTGGTGCCGTGACCAGGATTTGTAAGGTCTGGGTCAAAAACTTCTTGGTGCCGTGACCAGGATTTGTAAGGTCTGGGTCAAAAACTTCTTGGTGCCGTGACCAGGATTTGTAACTTCTGGGACGTTCAGACCCGCCACTAGCCCTAAATAACCGAGGACTTATCCGAACATACTACATAGAAACCGCGGCGGGTAGGAGGGGGACTCACAAATCCTGGTCACGGCACCGCAGACTTAGTTTACAAAGTGTATAGTGAGTCCATATGGCACTCCCGACAGGAGCTGTGGGCCGCGGCGCGCGAGCTGGGCCCGGCGCGGCTGGCCGAGCGCGGCGCCGCCATCCGCAAGGCCGTGCGCGCGTTGCTCGCGCTCTTCCCGCAGGTGAGCCCACACAAACTACTACTACACTTATACATGAACCATTTTACTAAATTCCAACTAGGAGCAAGTCATTTTTTACACGACATTAAGAAAAAGAGTATAATTTATGAAAGTTCATAAATTATAATTTAAAAAATTTATAATTTATTAAAGTTCGGGTCCCACCGTGACTTTGGTTGTCTAGTGGTTATAGTGTTAGCCGTGAAAACTGAAGACGCTATTGGGCATTCTTCCACAGAAAATAAACATTGACATATGTTCTATAATTACAAAAAAGGAATCGATAGGAAACAAAGAGATATTCAATAAAACTGTAGTTACTACTTATGTACAACTTCAACAGTAAGAGTCTACATTAGTAGACTCTTAGAAGATTATGTTCTCGTAATTTAGTATCAACATTATCAAGATACTATATACGATAGGTACTAGTGTAAGAAAAAGACATCATGAACATATCCAAAATATCTATAATTAATTTTATAAATAGTGTACTTATATTTTATATTAACTTTGAACCTAGTAGATTTACTATTCTCATAGTAAAATGAAAAGTAGAGTGTTCAATTCGGGTAATATTACCCTTTTTTCTCTCTAACTATTCAGAATGAGAAATATCTCAGATGGATAAGGTCACTGGCACCCCTTTAACTTTTTCAACGCCACGTCAAACTCAAAAGCTACGGCTCAGACGTTAAGTTACCGATATGACAAAACTGAAGTAGAATTTTATGCATGAGCATGTAGGCCTGTTATTCTCCGCGCTCTGTGTTGTATATGTCCGGCGTGGAGACGGTTAACAGTGTATGAGACCGCAGACGTGCTCGGAGCGCTCGCTGGCGCAGGCGCTGGACGGGCTGCGCGCGCGCGCGGCGCGGCGCTGGCGGGCGCGTGCGGCGGCGCGGCGGCGCTGGACGACGTGCGCGGCGCCGCCTACGAGCTGGCGCGCGCCACCAAGCTGCTCGTCACGCACTTCCCCGCGGACTCCTAGCGAAGCCCGCGCGCCGCCACCGTGTAGGCGGCCCCTGTTCTACTGGCGTGGCGCTCGAGGTACGAGTCGTACCGATATTAATTCTATAAAAAAACTAAAACCTGTTTCTACCGAATCTATTTTTTTTTGTGGATATTCTAATCGAAATCAATTGCAGGACTAGAGGAAACGGGTTTTGAAATTTTTTTGAAAAACATCCTGGTATACTTTTTTTTTTCAATTCTGATGGCCGTGGTGTAAGTGTGTACTCTTACAGGCTCATCCTTAATCCTTGAAAGGTACTTTAGCTTTATTTATAAGTTAAAACTTATAAAAATGTGCGTACAGTTCCACCTAATTTTCAAAGTAGAACTATAAAAAGTAACATAACATAAATATAACCTTACACACAAACAAATAAAGTGATTTCTTAAAAGTTATGATTGTTTGTTACATCGCTTCAACTTCCGTATGGTTGTTTATAATAAATAGAATGTGTTGGTTGTGTACAAGACTTGCTTCCGTAAAAGTATTATTTTTATAGTTTGTTTTGAATTTATACTTTTTTGCGTGTGAATTCAATATGCGCTGAGTGAAATGTGTTCGTAATTATTTACACTAATTGAATCGAAAGTGATAACGTTCTTGTTACTCGTATTAAAATTAGTTTTAGTAATATAGGTATTTGAAAGTGAATGAAAATAACTAATCATTTAAATGCATTTCATGTCATATTCCCCCAGTGGTAACTCTTATTGCATTGAGATTATAATAATTATAATATTAACATTTTTTTGCTTAGGACATTTATTAGCAATAGCATTTAATGAATTTCTGAAAAGGCTATGAATATCTTATTATTGCAAATAATGTTACGGTTTGTTTCATGTGCATTTTAAATTTATATATGACGTTGTATAGGTAAACAACTTAACTAAAAGATGTGGCCTATGTAGTAGTAACGTGTGTTGACGTACTGTAAAAAAAATACGTAAATTCTATATGAATCCTCTACACAACTACATAGACATGATCGTTTAGTTAACTTTATTAAACAATTTAAATTATATTATTGACAGAAAAAAACTTACAAGTTTACATATTAACATTAATTTAAATTGCATATGGAGACATTGATGCCACCCCAGTGACAAGTTGTATCAAATGTGGCACTTATGCCCGTAACTTTAAACTTTAAAGAAAAAAATATATTCCTTTTCATTTAATGTTGCTTTAAAAAAAAAAACAAATGTTATGTAAACATCTCGTAACTCGATTATTACTCGACTAGCTCGACTTTACAACATGATATCCTACTAAGGCCCACGACACAAGAAAAATGCTAGTTGAAATTCTTACAATTGTGTAGTAACTACAACGAAACATAAGAATTGCAACTCTATTCCAATAGCAAGAGTGTCATATTCCTTAGGCCCGTGCGCCTTAGAGGAGAGGTAAATAATGATAAATATATATATAAATTTATTTTCTGGTATTGCAAATTGTTCCTTGACGGCACATTTGTGCAAAACGATAATGTATATAAGTTTGTTGGTGTAGGAATATATATATTTAATGATAAGTTACTGTAGGATATACGTGCGTAGGTAGTTGTTATGTTCGAGCTTCACAATTATTAAAGTTTCACATTTTAAAAATATTTGCTATTATTCATTATTCCAAAAACAATAAACTATAAATCAAACGCATATGAGGTCATTTTATTTTTTGTAAAATACTTGTAATAGTATTAAAAACTATTAATTAATAACAGTGCAATATAATTAAAAGTGTTGTGAACCATATATGTTACTAATAAACACACGTGTACTTATATCGCGCTAGGAGTAGGAGTGAGTGACACCCCGTCACCACGAGCGGTGTGTCCTGACTCGGCTTGAAAATGGCTACCAGAGGTTACCCGAAACATGTCGCCTAGCGCGATATAAGTACACGTGAGTTTATCCGTTTGTAATTATAAGTAGTAATAACAGTGCATTTCGACTAATTCAGAGCGATTAGTTGGAATAAGAAAAGTAAAGTTAAAGTGAACTTTACTACACATAAAGAAAAGAAAATGATATCTAATTAAGGCGTTAGTCTAATTTTGTTAATTTATTTGCATTACGAAATTAGTCTCAAATTAACAACTTTCTTATCGCAATTATGTATAACATATGTAAGTGAAATAAGAAAATACACCACATTCGATATGTTCAATAAAGATTAACAGTTTTGTGAACTTTAATAATTGTTAGCTACGCGCCATTAAATTGAGATAGAAATATAGCTATATTATATGTTTGTAAGTAACTCAAGTGCCATACCCACACGCCCAGTGCGGGGCCATTCGGCTGTATTGGTCTAGCCAAAGCTAAATGCTTATTCGTTGTCACAAATTAATTAATATTATTTGTACTGTTGAGAATAATGTAAACAAACATTACCACGACACTCGGTAACTAGGTTGAAATTGCTAGCATGGATGAAATGACTTCTTGAAATTACTGTAATGAAATAATTGTTCGCCGCCACAGACAAAAGTTTTTGAAAATGGAAGACGCAACGAATCGGTTAATAGAGCTTGAGCACGATTATTGCTTAGACCAGTGGTTCCCATACTTTTTTTTCTCGTGGACCTCTTTCAAAATTTTACTGGTTTCGGTGGACCCCTTTGCTGCTACATTTCTACTACATACCCATAAGTCGTCAGCCAACGTAGACCCCCATCGAGCGTCTAGTGGACCCCTGGGGGTCCACCTGGACCACTTTGGGAATCACTGGCTTAGACTTTAAGCCTCTTATACCTTCTCTATTCTCTTTGAATGAATAATGTTTATGGTCTCTTAATACCGAACGTCACGTGGTTTTGTTTACTTACAATATTTCAAAATTAAAAAGTTTGTTTTCACACGGTACTGACTTTAATATGTAGTAGTAAATCATTCGAAACTAACCGTTAGTCAGTGTACTAAAGACATTGATGGGTCGTGACGAAAACAAATTAAATCAAATGTCAATGTCATTTTGACAGTTCGTAAAGTTTGTCACTTTTTTGCGCTCGCGTGCCGCCTCATTCCATTTCATGTGTTCTTTGTTAGTAGGTATCATTTTGCACTCTGATTAAACAAATATGTGTCTTGTGGCATTATGTTAAAACTCACTTTTCAACAGATATAATTAATTATATGATTATTTGTATCGACATTTATATATTTCGTTTGTAATTTATAAGATATTATTTCATGAAAAGTAAATTCTAAACCTCAGTGTGTTTGAAATAATATTTGTGATCAAATATAGCAGAAGACATATACCTATTTGATTTTAATAAATAATAATGATTCCTTGTATTTATTAGAGTATCAATATGAACAATTAGACGTCTTATATAAAGATTCTGATTTATAAAGTTAGCGCTTAAAATCGTACAGGTAACATAATACATACTATATTTTTGCTCGAGATTGTATTTAATTTTAAACTATAAATAACGCATTTATTAACATTTATATTATATAGTATTTTTTTAATTATTTTCACATACTTTATGCTTGTAACATAAAATTAAATAATTATTGTCTTCTTTGTATTATATATTGTACTTACTATAGCTGACTCGTACCAAGGCAGCATGTACTCACCGAACTATTGTCAGCCAGTGTAAACGTGACTCTATTTCCTGTTAAATAAGGTTGATTGTTGCTGATGTATCCCGAAGGTGCCTCGGAACTGACTCGGGTAGCTTATGAGTATATACGCTTATTGGATAACACCACTAGGAGAGGTTAGTGAAAGCTTTGCTATATGTATAAGTAAGATGTAGGGTTCAACGGGAGTTACATATTCGTTATCTACTATATTGATTTACCTATTATTTTATTTAAGTCTTGCGTACTTTATCTAGTAATGCACTAGGTCATATGTTCCAAAAGTATTACTAGTATCTGGGCTTGTTTTGGAGTTTTTTTCTAATATTTACTATTCTGGTACAATCAGCGTCATATAGTCAGTTGCAGTCAGTATGGCCAAATATATCGATACACATCCTTACTGCCATATAAATAAAGATCTGTATCGATATATTTTGCCATACTAACTGTAGCTAATTATATGACGCTGACTGTACATTCAGATTAAAAATAAATCATGAAATTATAATGAAAAGGTATATAAGGAGCAACTAATGAGATTAAGTAACTTTTTGAATGCCAGACGACAAAGAAATAGGCCGTGCCCGGGACGCCACGCTATCGTATTTTGCTGAGTGAAGTTAAACTTTACGGAATCTCCCGTAAGTCCCTATTGCATTAACCAAGCTGACGTCCGTAGCCGTCGTTGGCACTTTCCGATGACGGGCACAGCCGTCTTTGGCTGTCAAAAGTAGTAAATAATTAACGAATGTTTATCTCCCGTTTACCCATTTGCGCAAAATTAGGATGTAAACTGCGATATCGTTGGGAGAGCTGACCACGGCAGAAGCTATGCGATAATGACAGTGACGAAATCCCGCTAGTCAACTTGTTATTATGTAAATACTAGATCCGGATGTCAGCCAGCTGTTTACGAGAGTTTAAAAAAGCAAAAAAGGCGTTTCCAAATTAACGGAAACCCAGACGCGTCTCACACAAACATGAAAAAGATTAATATCATAAGTCGAATCAAGAGCTACCTTTTAAGCGTTATCTCTGGCAGCTAACAATATACCCAGAGCTTGGGGCTCTTGCAGATTTTAGATTGAATGTACGTACGTAGGTACGCTCATGTCTGAAAATTGATAAATAAAATAAAACAACTGAAACGGATTATATCGCGTATACTAATTTAATGAGTCCACCCGATGACCACGCTGTTAACCGTTTCAGTGCGGATGACACGACAGGCGTGTCATCAATGTTTTTAACGAATGGCGTATGACACGAGAGGAGTGTCATTTTAAAATCGATTAAAACTTCACCAAATTAAGTTTCAGAAAGGTTCACCCCGAACAAAACTATTATTGTTTGTCGCGTAGAACAAGCTAGTAGCCTTCGTTTCTGAAATATTCAATATTTTAAGATTTTTTTTCAAATTCAGTTGTTAACAACCTTTTCATGCAGCACTAATTTTACTACTTAGCGTTTCAGTGCGGATAACACTACAGGCGTGTCATCATATTATAGAATGAATACCTATATTATTTTTTGTAATTCCAGATAAATGATTTGTTACCTTAGAGCATTTAATGACTGGAGACGCCTTTATAAGTTTACCCTTCTGCCAAAAAACTTGCACAATTGTGCAGATTGTTGTATAGACTGACGTTTTAGCAATGCATTTGACACTCCCCTTGCCCGCAAAAACCGTCAGTCTATTTTGTACGAAAAATGACAGCCAAGGCGTCTCCAGTTACTACTTAAATCCTCTAAGTTTGTTACCTATAAGACTCAAATGAATAGTTCAAGGAGAAATGTCGAAGATAGTAAATGCATAGGTTTAAATACGTCGCACTATAAAAATAATTACCCATTCCGTTACCCCACTATACATAATTAGCAGAGCCCGGAAAATCCATAGCAAAACAAAACACTGTCGTAATCAAACTAGTGTTAGAAACATTTTTTTATCGATATCGAGTTTATTGATGTCTTATGGAATACTCATTCTCTGAAGTTTATTATTTTCAATGAGATTGATTACCTCTTTGTCACCAGACTACGGCCAAGCCAAAAGGGAAGGGTTATTACTTAATATGAAATATAAATAACGTTGATGATTACGTTGCGTTTTAGATGAAATAACAATAAAACATACCCTAACTTTACCACTCCTTTTGCGTTTGGCGTGAATGATTATAAAATAAGTAATGGACCTAAACATATCGGTATGATTTTTAGACGAAACTAACTCGATATCGATAAAAAATGTTTCTATCACTAGTTTGATTACGACAGTCTTTTGTTTTGCTATAGATTTTCCGGGCTCTGATAATTAGGAAAGTATAAACATTAAACTTAGTAGAAAATGTTTGTGATATCTGAATTTTGAAAGTCACTTACCATCAATTTCGAGTAAAACTCGTAGTTTAAAAGCTACTAACAGTTTAAAACAATCTTTTGATCAGTTCACTTCCTTGGTTAGATGTCAACTGAACTCAATCAAGTCAAAATCAATGAAAAAAACGAAATTTATTCCGAATTTTATACACATGGCGGATGACACGATAGGCGTGCCATCATATTCCATGGCGTAAGGCACGCCTGTCGTGCCATGAAAAAATTGTTCGCCGCCACAGACTAAAGTTTTCGAAAATGGAACACGCAACGAATCGGTTAAAGGGTAACGTCGGGATGAAGTACAAATTATTATACGAGATATAATCCGTTTTTTGTTTTATTTCATGGCTAAACATCGCGGCAGCCGAAGACAGCGGCGCTACCGCAAAGAACGATATTCGTAAATTTCGGACGACTGTCTCTGTCACTCTCATGACGCCTTAATTGGAATAAAAGAGAAATATGCCCGAAATATACGAACTTCGTTGTTCGCGGTACCGGGCCAGTATACATTTAATGTGCCAAAAACATGTATCCAAGATTACGTCACAGTAAGAGTCGTGAAATTTTGCTTACCTGCCATTCTGACCTCCACCAATGAATAGTTGCTTGATGCTCGGTCGAGTAATGTCAACACTAAAGCCAACTGACTAGACGGGTTTCCTTGATCTCCTTATGCCGTGTCCATCTCTGCCTCTATATCGTCTTACTGTATAGTATTGTATTGTAGCCAGTGCTTGTACCCAGTACACTCGAAATTTATCGATCGTGCCTAAAATGTTGAACTATTCATACATTTGTTAGAATCTAGATACCTTACCTAATATTTACAATATCAGTTGTGTAAATTTGACCTTTTTATATGACCGTTTCATATATTATCTATGTTATAGAAATTGAATGTACGTAGATCCATCGTATGTAGGTATGGGAAATTTATATTTAGCTTTCGTACGAATTGTTATAAGTATTAATTATTTATACATATAACGAGTATTTGTGATGTGCCAATGTTTATGTAAAAGACCTAGGTAAGTAAGTAGGTAGACATGCTATGTAAGAATTCCTGTCTCCAAATTATACCATTCTTGACTTACTGGATATTATTGTATTAAACTCCATTAAAGTTTAGATTAAGTCAATAGAATATTGTTTTTTTTTTTTTTTTAAATTGGGTAACACTGTAGAAGGGTAACTTTATCATCTATAATTGTGTTTGAATATTATCCGAATTGCACCAGGCATTAAGATGTGTTGTAAATTCGAAATACACTATTGTCATATTGGTTCGCTTGATTAAAAAAAATCTTTTCACTTCACAATAGATGTGTCTTAGATATAAAATTGATTTGTATAACTTTGCATACCAATCAGAATGTTAATTCTCGAGGAAGCAGGTATTCTTAGGCTCCATACGAAATTGATTAGAATTTGTATCGTTTAACATATAAAATTCTATTGATTATTACGATTTGTTTTATTGAAATCCGCCCCCGAGGATCGCCACTGGTGTCTGAAGATTGCGATGTATGTAGCACAGACATGTCGGTCTACTGAAACGTTTTAGCAAAGTAAACTTTTATAATTTTCATTATACCTAGAAAAGGAATGTCTGTCATACAAGCCGATTCCCACTTTACTTTCCTGCAGTTCAATAGTTTTATTGGGGCTCGTGAAGAAAAGGCAAAGCCGTATTGGATCCGTCTTGACTAAGAAAAAAATGATCCGTTGCCACTGCCAACCGCTGCTGCACTGCGACCCACCCTCGACGCCGTATGTGTCTCCGAGATAGCTAACATATTAAATTGTAAAGAGACAGCTTGAAAAAACAATACTATAGTCTTTTTTATGGTAGGGATGCAATAAAATACACATTGAAAAAAATAGTATTTTATTTGTAGATTAACAAAATAATTATAGTATCAACACCATCACTCGCATAAATATAAAAGTGTTATCATATTATTCAATATACCTATTAAATAATGTCATGCAAAAAATGCATCTCTCGTTTATGGCCTCGATTTGTACGTTCATTTCGTATCTTGTCCTAGAATATAACGATTACAAAAAGTACGTGTAATTGACAAAATAATTGTAAAAACTGCCCAGTACTTATACAACCAGCACAAATACAATTCAAGCGAAAACAGACTTTAATCTCGTTGACGTAAAGATTAGGTTAAACTTTTAGTGGTTGTTTTCCTATTCGTAATTATTTGTGGAGACTTGATATGACTCAATGGACAATGGAACATGGGCCGCTATTCTGATAGTTTCGCGCAAGTCGCCTTAAGAAAAACCATACAAGAATGGTATTTTAGTATCAAGAAGCTCGACAACAGTTACCGCGAAAATAGCAATTCGCAAGTTTCGAACCATGGTCTCTGTCATTTTTTTTTTTTTTAATTATGCAGAAACGTCTGCTAGCGAATATCTTCCATATTTAAATCGAAAGAAAAATAGAAAAATTTGACTCGCAGCGGGACTCGAACCCACAACCACTGGATCACTAGCCCAGTGCACTTCCAATTGTGCTATACGAGTACCGCTGAGACTTGTCGAATTTTTCTATCTATCCCTCGTCGTATACGTCATCATGGGTGGGTGGGTCGAGTCCCGCTGCGAGTCAAATTTTTCTATTTTTCTTTCGATTTAAATATCGAAGGTGGTCTCTGTCACACTAATTGGAGTATAAGAGAAAGAAAAATATGCACGAAATTCGATGTTCGCGGTAGGCCACCTGGGCCCTCGACGTAGGTCCTTTTATAACGGTTCGTCTCAGGCGATCGACTCAATAACCTCTTGTAGTTGCGGACAACACTGCGCTGCCCACGGTTCTCGGACAGCTGTCAAGGTCATTCGAGGGTTATGAAGTCATTACAATAATGGTTTGCGGTAATTATGAAGTTTACCAGCATTCATCTAGTTTGTTTTTCGCTCTACCTCTCGTAAGATACAAGGTAAAAAGTTTCAATAATCATATCATTATACAGACGCTGTTCAGAATGCATTTGGCGTTATCTTAGTTGGGATAATCGCGTAACATAACTCATATACCGCCTACACTAGTGCAAACCGTACCTATAGAACAAAAATGCAATATTTTACGTAGTGTATTTTCAAATACATCTACCATCAAGCCTATACACTCGGCGTCTAGATCTATTGCATTAATAAAGGCGTTGAACGGTGATACTGATATTCATACGTCCGACTGCAGGGGGCAAAGGTAAAGTTTACAAAAAAATCAGTATTATAATGTACCTAGTATTTGTAACATAGTTCATGAAATTAGTTACCCGTTATCATGTATTCATCTTTAATGTGTAAATACTCTTTGAAGTTGTGTTTTATTCCTTTCTCGCAGCTGCCATTGTCTGAGTGACGTATAAAACCTAACGAACTTTTTCGCCATTTTGACTTGTGTAGTCCAAGTACGTTTATAAATAACGTAGTTAGTTATATTTGGAATTTCACATTATAAATACTAGGTACAGTCAGCGTCATATAGTTCGTAGCATTCAAAGTACTCAAATAGTTCGGTACACCATACTAATTCTATGGTGTACCGAACTTTTTGAGTACTATTGGATGCTACGAACTATATGACGCTGACTGTACCAAATACTTGAAAGTGAATTGATTGATTTGCGAACTTTACCTATTATTCTGACATGCCACGAAAATGCCTGCTGGAGTCCGACGTATGGTGATATCCTAGTAAATTATATGTAAGTATATAATTTTTTGACTTGGGTACTATACAACCGTAGGTACAGATGTTGTACTATGGGCAACAAGGCATTCTCTACGCGATAATACCATCCGCCTTAGTTAAACGGTAGGCCTATTAGAATAATAAAATTGATCAGTGCACTTTCATATCTGCTTACAAGAACTTTAACATTTCTGTACACTATACATAAATGTAAGCAAATTAGACTTCATGATCCGCTAGTGGCGCAAGTAAAATAGCTATTGAGCAGAGGAGAGGTAGAGGAAAGTAATTACAACTAATACCTATTTGCATAACCTGGCCTGTGAGGACTATGAGGGCTTGTTTGCCGCAAGCTTTTTCTATGACACTGTTTAATTGTCATGAAGGAATTTAACGTTTAACATGTCGTTACAAATATCTTAAGATAATTATCATTCACTTCACACAGATGAATTTACACACATAAGTACAAGTAAATATTATTAATCGTTCGGTACATAAGAATTCAAAACAAAACTTTCGTGTTGCAGATATACTATTAGACATATGTGCAGTTGGACAACCACTCAATTCGTTTCATTCGTCAAATTGTTAGAAGTAACAATATTTAGGACTTACAGTAATTATCACTTGAGTTTTATTACAATTCAGGTTTATAAATATTAATAGATAAACTTAATCTGTTTACAAAACAGAAACTTGTTCTAAACTATTAATTTCTATGCAATATGCAGCATGCGTTCCACAAAAATATAGTTAGAAACATATCAATGTTACCGGCAGCCATTCAACCAGACTTATGCTAATAAAGGCTACTCGTGTTTGTGAGAGATTTACATACGAATAGCCAACGGGACGTTCCAGACATTTCGTCTCGAGGCATTATTAGTACAGCCTTAACGTTAAGAGGTAATCAAAGGCACAACTAAAATTAAGTGTTTTTAAAAATATCTTTGTTATTTTTATTTTACTCGGTTTTACTTTTACGGCCAAACATAATTGGTTTTACAGTCGGCCCACAACTCAGCGACCGAATACTTAACATTGTTTTCGCCATTCTTTAGGTAGCTGTATTAAATTTCCTAATGCCGCCGCTTGCGTGTTTGTTTCCGGCAACTGGCCTAAAAAAGTATAAGTAATAATCTAAAATTACAATTATAAAAAACCCCAGCTGAGACATGTAAGTCACCTTAAAGAATGACGGTACACCACTTAACTTAGCCGATTGGTGATGTAGTTAGTTACTAGATAGATTTAAAAATGCTAAAGGCGAAAATTAAACTATTTTCATTCGTAGGGATCAAAAACACAGTAATGACATTACATATTTAAACCAAACTAGCAAGTCGTCAGCATACGCGAACATGCCACGTGGCGCGGTCAGTCAGTTACCTAAATATTGAATGAGCTGGTTGAAGATTCCAATTCGTTCACTAGACGCGCGTCAACTGTTTACAAATCGCAGCCAACTGGACTAGTCCACCGTAATAACATCTCACCAATGGCCCGAGTTTAGCAGTAAACATGGCGGTTTGTTTTTCAGAATTTAATCTGGTTTAAGAACACTTCCACATCATAACCGCCTGGTTCCCTCCAAAGTAGATGTAACATATCGTAGTGCACTCATACGTGATCTCGAACCCGTAGCTCTCGCCCACCACCACGTGGAAGGCGGGGCCGAACTTCTTGTCCATGTTCTCTTTGACCATCCTCGCCGCCAGCTCGTTGTTGTTGGCGAACTTCTCGCACGCCGTCACGGACAGCTCGAGGGCCTCTATCCGCATTTCCTCGCTCATGTCTGTGTGCTGTGACAATGGGAAAAATACTTTAGGCTCAATCAAGTTATTCTATTTAACCATTTGACATGTCACTTCGTTGATATCCCTACGGCACCCTGTGTCACTTTTAAACCTACGGTTATAGGGCATTTAAAAACATTAAATATGCATTATTGTGGTTAACTATACGTCTTTTCCATAATCGGGTCACCTTTCAAGCGTGTTAGTAGAAGTTGATTCATTTGCTCCCTTTAGATCATTAATTCATTTGGTGGATAACACAGCAGTGAATACTGCTTAGACATAATTGACATAAATACAGGATTTTAAAATAGCGGCCTACAATTAGCGGAGATAATTACCGTACAGTCGCCATCAGATATATGGTAGCGGCCAAGGTACTCAAATATTTCGGAGCAGCATTAAATTTCAATATATTAGTTACGATAGATAAGGTCTATAATATCGGACCATATAATTCGCCATAAATTTGGGAGCAGCGACTTTTCAGCGACAATTCGTGACATACAATAAGATAAAGATATCGTAACAAACAGATCGTCAATGGTGTCTGAGCAGTCGGGATGATCATAAAGATCGGAACATTTATGGAAAAATATACTGTAAATCTGTGTCACATAGTACACATTTGAATTCGCTACTACCTATATTGACTATGTTGTCAATGTAGGTAGTAGCGATTGATGATTTTGACGACTATATATTGAAATATAATGCTGCTCCGAAATATTTGAGTACCTTGGCCGCTACCATATATCTGATGGCGACTGCAGTACATCTCTAGAAGATAACACGCGT
The DNA here is from genome assembly GCA_022674325.2 of Grapholita molesta. Taxonomy (NCBI): domain Eukaryota; kingdom Metazoa; phylum Arthropoda; class Insecta; order Lepidoptera; family Tortricidae; genus Grapholita; species Grapholita molesta. Next base: position 2,332,938 of record CP053130.2, read on the forward strand.
GAGAAACTACCCACACGTCTTAATTACTAATTTAGAGACTGAAAAATCGTCACGACTACAAAGAAAAGTTTATGATATGAATCAAAAGAATAATGTGGCGACTATGAATGAGGTGCATACAGGATTTACTGCCTTTCAACTTCGACCGGCAGTGTGAAATACGAGGTTTTTCAAAGTAGTCACGACAGCGACACTGACTCTCGCGCAACTGGCGATTTAATTTAACCCATTTTAAAGAATTCAAATAATACGAAAAATATTATTCCCGCAACAATTATATATGAAATAAAGGTCTATCTAATCAAAAATCTATTTAAAATGAAACCGCATTCATCCAAACTTTAAAAGAAAGTTGACTTAGTAGTTGGATAACGGCCATTCTAAAAATTTCGCAAGGAATCATAGGTCAATATAAAATTAATAGAGCGCCGTCGTGGTCAACTGATTCAATGTGTTTTTTGTGACATTAAATTTGGAGTAGTTGGTTTTTTTGTGAGAGGCACTCGATATGATGAATATTGAATTTCGAACAAATGAGTTGACGAGATATGAGAGGCCACTAATAAATTATTTAATACAAAATGTTTATGAGTAAATAGATTCATTAAAACAAGTAGATATGTGAGAGATTTATTATAAGACTGCGTATGCCGTCATCTAAGAAATAAATAGGTACCGACCTATTATTTTTTCTTATATTTGTTCTTCGATTACCTACCTACTACTACGTAGGTACCTACTAACTATAAAATTAGTAATTTCGATGTGACGTAAAATGTTAAAGATTTAACCGTGTCACACACTAAGCAGATACGATAAGATATGTGTATCTGAAGGCATATCTGCCAATATAGCTCCCTATACAATTCAATGAGCTAACACAGCGCAGATAACTTATATTTTATGGTGAAGTATCTGTTGGTACCGACATATATCGAAAGATGGCAAAGATATCATATGCGTATATAAATTGATCTGCGTATAATATCTGCCGATATAAATATAGTATAGTATTTTATCTGCAGATAGATACAGGTTGATATGAGCCGTCCGCCCGCGCCTCTTTCCACCCTGATGGCCGTCTAGTAAATCTAGAAGACGTAAACACGAAAACACCCTGTATGAACACTCTGCACCAAAAAAACAAGTCTACTCAGTTTGAAGGGTTTAGACAGAATGTACCTATCGTCTCGTATATTATCGTATCTGCTTAGTGTATGATAGTCTCAGATCATTAAGTTATTATATGCAGATAAAATATTATCGTATCTGCGTAGAGTGTGACAGGCTTTATAATACGTATATACCAATAAATTTTAATGTTGATTACGATTTCTGATTACCTTACATTAAGTTATGTTCAATGGATATGGTACAATAATAATAATTGTAGATAGGTCCGAAATAGATTTTAGTGATTGCAAAATCGTTTGATAGATGTAAAATAATTACGAATAACGATGTGCTAAACTGCTAACGTGCCCTAGGGATAAAATTAAGAACAAGTCTCGAAGAGTCTGGTAGTGTCGCCATCACCCATCACATATATCGGAGCTGTGGAGGTAGTCACCGATATCCGAATATGCACTTTATCGCCTTAACAATAGAGGCGTTGTTCAGATATTTGTGACCACCTCCACAACTCCGCTCCGATCCGAAGGCGCCTGTACCATATTTAAGTGTCTGGGCATTTATACAAGTAACCTACAGAAACATAGTAAGCGCCTAGAATGCATATGGTATATCTAAACATCCGACCGCCGAATCTAACATCTACATCGATCTACGGGAGAAAACGAATCCGTCGCGGAACCGTGACGTATCGCGTTACTCCGTTCCGCCGTCAATCATTCGCTACTAAACCGCGTTTCCATTGATAATATATAGATAATGGATAATATTTTTATAGTACGTGAAGAGGTCAGCCGCAAGTTAAATAAAAGTATAGTAATATTTTATAAGACCTGAAAAGAAGACGATAAGGAATATTGTGTACCTACGTACTACATAATGTACATTGTACAGTATACGAGAGAGTACCTATTAATAAATTTGACGTGGTAACGTGGATATATTTCCTAGAGTATGTACAGAGTAAGAGTTTAATAGCTATGTTAGTACTTACCTTTATCTAAGTAGTAAGTACATCTCACATTTCACATTTCGTGTTGATATAGCTACTTCAGCTAAAGCAAACAAACATCAAATTAGAAAAGCGGAAACCCGCCTTAGTATTGGTGCCACACACATCCAAATATTTGGACTGACATGTATATTTTCCATCAATCTTAGGCAATGGTTGAACAATTACGCGCCCCGTTTTACCAACTTAACTTTTCCATCATAAAAAAATTAAAGATGAATAAAACACACACTAAAGTCGTTCTATTCTTTGAAGTTAGGACGAGTGTTTAGTTTTCCATCAGCAGATTAAAGTTGTTTCCATTGTTTGTTTTGGCGGCCGTACGGATCCGGAATCAGCGGCGCTACCGCGAACAACGATATTCGTAAATTTCGGACGATTGTCTCTGTCACTCTTATGTCGCCTTGAATTGAGTAAAAGAGAAAGATGCTCGAAATATACGAACTTCGATGTTCGCGGTACCGCCCCAGTGAGAAGTTTCGATGGATGTCGGACTCTTCCATTGATGCGTTCTATCAATGTCTGAATAGGATGCAATGTGCGTGTCTTTGGATGAAGCTATACATCATGGGCTTAAGTGATGTCGGAGCGTGTTCTAATGGAGAAATATGGCCGAGGTTTATTTATGCTGATAGTGCTAGTAGCACTATGGCATGGTGCCACTGCGGGGCAATTAATGTCACTTCCGGGCTTTGATACTTACTAATAATTAATTAGAACATAAAAACATTTTCTAATTCTTCAATAGATTGTGTTGTGTCGATAAAAACAATAGCAAAAGGGATAAAATATTCAAAATAACTATACCGTATTTAATTTCGCACTGGTATTTTGCTGCTATACCATGCTGGCTACGTGATTCACAGACATTAAGGCTTACGTCACGCGTGTGCTCCTGGTCGGAGAAGTCAACCAGTCTAATACCACAGCTAATACCCACTAAAAAAAACCAGTGGTGCCTACTCCCCTGCTGTGGTAACCCTGAATGTTAACTATAAAATCCTGACTTAACCTTAAGAACGATAGAAGGACAAGTGGTCTGACTTAGAAGGCAGTAGACCGGTAGTGATCCTGATGAAGCCGTTAGTTCTGGGCCCTAATCCCAGTACTTAACTGCATTTTTTTTTATGACAAAGGTGGCAAACGAGCAGACGGATTGCCTGATGGTAAACATTACCGTCGCCCATGGGCACTCGCAACACCAAGGGAGTCACAAGCGCGTTGCCGACCTATAAGTGGGTTGGAGCTCTGGGAACCTTATTCACCATCAGGAACACAACACTACATACCTGAAAGGTAGCAGTGCTATTATAGCTGTGGTCTTCTGTAAGGAGGAGGTACTTCCCCAGTTGGGCTTCTCCAGATTCAAGCGTGATGGTACTTCGCTGTGCCCTACCTCTCATTGTTGGACGTAGTTTAAGGACATACCCGGGTCCAACATACCCGGGTCCAACTGCATTTATTTGTGTGACGAGCATAGGTATGTGTATTTGTTCCTTAGTCATGGCGAGTGTATATTCAGGTCGAATTTGTATATATGGCGTTGACCGAGTACCCACGACTCTAAGTAAGGCTAGTATCCTGTACAGTCAGCGTCATATACCTAGTTAGTAACAGTCAAAATGGCCAAATATATCGTTACACATCGTTATACTGCTATAGACAGACAAGTAAACTTTTCTGTGATGCTATTTAAATAAAGATTTGTACCAATATAGTTAATTATAAGATTAAACGAACTTACCTTAAGTGAAGTTCTATCTTAATTGTACGAAGTCGCCAGTCCGAGACATTGCGTACTTAGGTTGCTAGTATTTGACGCTGGCTAAACCTAATATTTACTTATTTATAAAAAAATATAAATAAGTATATACTATCGTCTATCATGTTTATCCCTTTTCTGACATTAAAACTGATTGATATACAAATTAGGTACTTGATTATAATTAATCATTTAATCAACGACCAAAAAGCGACGTTGTTTAGGAGAACCTTGCATTTATTCACGTAAGAACTACTGTCATTCGAAAACCACTGCTAACTATTTGCAATAAAGCTCTTATTACCTTACATCTCACGTGTTGAGTGATAATGACAACATAAACAACAACACTCACTCTGATAAGCGGATACGTGTGCACAATCTTCTCCACTGGCGCCCCAGGGGCTGCACCTTCCTCGGCCATCTCCCAACAACCACAAAACACGACACCACGAACAAAATGAACAGACGAGCGAAGCGGCTGGCGTCTCCCCACTGTTTACGCGTTGCCTTGGCGACCGACGGAGGCGGGAATCGAGCGATTGATTTTTCTTTTCTCACTAACGCGGATGCGGCCAGCCTTGCTTTGTCATGGACCAAGTTCATTCTGAACGAAGTCCGTATATTGAATTAAGGTTAGGTGTTAAACACATAATACTTGGAAGATACTACGTAAAAGTAATGGTGGTAAATTTTAAAATATTTCGTTTTTATATTTTTCATTCAAAATATGTAAATGGTTATCACATTCACATTGTAATTGGTCCTTAAAATCTAAATTAAATTGAAGACATGCATGCTTGAAGACTATACGTACCTAATACAAATATTTCACAGAAATAAAGTGAGAAATTTGTAGATTCTGTTTGCCGAGTCTTAACTTGCAGTTACAATCACAATAACTCTTTAATGAAATCGGTTACGATGGGGTTCAAAGAATAAAATAACATAAATAGGTATTATTTGAATTTGGCGGGTTAATATTAATTCCGTATTCGCCACTGACATAAAGAAACTCGAATGGACTCCTACGGCGCTACCGCGAACAACGATATTCGTAAATTTCGGACGATTGTCTCTGTCACTCTCATGACACCTTAATTGGAGTAAAAGAGAAAGATGCCCGAAATATACGAACTTCCATGTTCGTGGTACCGCGCCTGGTTGGATTAAAAAGTAAAATGATGGAACAATCTGCGTCAAATCTGACATAAGTGAATAGAGAATGAATACAGTCGTTTTGGTTGCATAAATTTTAATTTATTACAAATTTTTGGTATAAGATACAAAAATACCAACTATTTAATTAATTACAACTATTATTATCGATGGAGTATTTACCATAGTAAATATAATGTGTTTGGGTGAGGTAAGCACGTGTCAAAAACGTATGTTTAACCCTTTATAAGGCCGCAGTTATACAGATTTGCTACGTGAAAGTTAAATACACTCCCATGTTTGTAATGCACTGGGGAACACATCTACGGCAAAAAAAAACGAAATTATTCATAAAAACATGTGGTCATTATATGCACTCAGCCCGTTAGTGCACTCGAGTTTTCAGATGATCTGTTTCCAATACACCTATTCATTGACAGATACGTGACAGGCAATACTCAATACAGATGTAGTGAATAATCCTTTCCTTTCGTATTTTCTCGGAAATGTTCGTTTTTGTCTTACTACTTCACTCGCACTCAGTACCCATCGAGACAACGTAGGGAACGGTCGCATTGCAAGAGGAAGTATCTATATAGAGTAGTTAATACCACAGAAATATTTTGTTGATATTTATGTTACATTTTGTGATAAAATTCATGGACTCGTGTATTAATGCAGGCCACCTATATTTTGATAGACTTTTTACATGTTACTCTTGTCTGTCATTTTTGTATGTGACCACGCCATCAAATGCGCAAAACGAGTACCGAAACACGAACCTGAGTTGGAAAATTATATGGCTAGTTTTGTAATCACCGTTCATGAAAACTCTGACTTCTAAAATAGTTCTGATTCTGACTGTGATATGGAAGTTGGAAGTATTGTTTCGCATCACACTGTTCATCCCGCTCCTCCTCTTATCCCGCTGTCATAATAGAAGTCGTTCATCCAATCAGAAAACCATATTTATTTCTCTGCTGGTTTGTTTTGTTTTATGTTCAGGTGTCTTTTTTGTTATGTCATAGTATATTTAATTAATTACAAAATAATATTATTATACAAAAGGTCTGCAAAATCCTACTGTAGTTTTGACTTATAGTTAGACTTTTGGGGTTTCAATCCTTATAGAATCATTAGATCATCCCAACCGGAATTTGGTTTTTATCAGTGCGATTTATTGAAATAAAACGTCCTCGGTAACTAGTTATATTTTTGTTACCTAACGAATTCTTTATATTATAGAATCGTGGTGGTTTTAACATCTCAGTGTAATATACGTCAAACGGGCAGTTTGACATTTGCCATTGATAAATAAAGTATGAGATTTATTTGATACCTACACGTAATGTAATAATACAATAATTCATAGGCACATCGGCACCATTCGGGTGTTATTGTTGTTCCGAGTTTTGCCGATAGGAAAGGATTATTCACTACATCTGTACTTAGTTACATATTACAATATTTATCGATATAGCATGTAACCTTTTATAATTTTATTAATCTTAAGTGGCAAATGATACACTTTCCTGATACTACAAACAAAGTAGTTCAGTTATTGCAAATATTGCAATTCACGATGGAGAGTGGATTTATCAAAATTAGACCTTATTATCATACCAATAACAGTCTCGCCACTCGCCATCGTGAAGAGCTATAATTGAAATTATTAGATACAGCGAGTTGTGTATTTTTAATAGTATAATGGAAACAGTGACAAATGCTTGCTTCCCTTAACCCTTTATTTGGCAGGACAAGAAAAATCATTTTTTATTATTTAGAGTTATTTTAATGAACTTACATACATCGAACTAAGCTGGGAAAAATAATAAAAAAAATCTGTTGGACTTGTTTTAAAAAAAAAACCATGTATGCCACATCATACACTGCCAAATCAAGGGTCTTGGAATGAAAAAAATAAATAAACTATTTGTAGCCAATAATATTATATTAGTTTTATCACAAAGCATACAACGCCTTATACATTTATTTCTTCAAAAACAGCAAAATTCTATCAAAAAACAAATAAAAAAAAAACAGAAAAAAAACATGTCTCTCCAAGGGAAAATAACAAAAACAATATTATAAAACTAAAATTTCTAAATCTTCAGATCATTTAAATCTAACTTTCGTCCAAACTTTCATAGTGGCAAAGATGTTATTGTTTTGTGTGGTATTCTAGATGACAATTTCTACTGTTTTTGCCAGCAACAAAACATAGACGAATATTACATTTAATACAGATCACGGTGGTAAATTTATTGCAGAGCCGACATCTGCCTTGACTGGTAAAATCTGCGAAGTGACCTACATAGTCCTATCTAATGTCTTCGACAGGATGAGATTGTGTCGTTTGTTTCTTTTTCTTCAAGTCCCCGTTTTCCTGGGCTCTTCCTGCTTTTTTCAGACTTTCAGCAACTTTGTACCGAAATAGTTTTAAAGGCAAAGTTACTTTCATCTTGCTCTGTTTGCATTCTTGTCGGTACAGAAGCCAAGCGTTATTCATACAAATGTCGATCATCTGCACAAAAATAGCTAAATACCACTTGCGACTCTTGTAAGGGATTCTATAAAGAGCTATAAGCATATCTGCAAGGTCTACACCCCCCATGTTTTTGTTGTAAAGTTTTACTATTTGTGGACAATCAACATCCCTTTTCTCTTTAGCATCTTTACAATACCTCTTAATCTTAGACACTGGCTCTGCCCCGACGTGACTGCTTATCAAAGTCACAGTTTTATTATCATGCCATCTTACTGCTGCTAGGCGAGTTTTGTTGCAGGTCGCTTCCGCATAGCTACCACGAGGTTTCTTTTTCATAACTTTTTCAGTCGGCAAAATATTATCTGCTCCTCTTAACCTATTACTCCTAATTGTTCCACATCCAAATATACCATAATCTTCTCTCAAAACATAGAACAATTCGGGGCTGGTGAAGAAATTATCACAGTATACAAATGCTGGTTTCTTTTTTATACTTTTGCACAAGGCCAGTACCACCTGCGCCCCAAATCCCATCGTAGTTTCCTTTCCAGTGAACTTGTGGAACCGAAAAGTATCGTCACCTCCATACAGTACGAAGTCGTAGATCATACCAGACAAACCAGCCCGAGCATAATTTTTAAATCCCCATTTGGTTGGTTTGTCTTTCATATATTGCCGTCTCTTGCCGGCTTTGGTTCCTTTATAGGGATCATCATTTCGTCCACGCTGAATGTCTGCTCATTTTCGTGCTTCAAACAATTGTTTCGGACTTTTTCAATTAGGGGTCTCACTTTAAAATACCTATCGCCATCTTCAAAGGCGTTGTCAACAAAGTGTAAATGTCTCCGAATTTTTTGATATCGTTTTAGAGTCAGACAATCAGCTACTTTATCGTATCTTAGACGTTGAGACCAATAATCTAAGTAAGATGGCATTTTGACGATCCCCATTATTATTTCTATTGCAAGAAAATCGCGAATCTCCTCCTCGGTAACGTTGATCGATTTTCCTGTACTAGCAACAGAGTAAAGGTTTGTCTGTTCTACGATGTCTTTTATAATATCTGGCGAGAAAAACTCGGAAAAATAGTGCAATGGGGGTTTAACATCAGGAATGTCCGTACACGCTTCGTCATCTTCAATAAGTGCTTGATGACGAAACATAGCCTTCTTCCATTGATATACAAGAACAAATTTCGGGATTTTTCGAGTTCGTTTAGGTGGAACAACATATCTCGCCTCTTGTGTTCTGGGATTTCTTTTTCTTTTGAGTATGCGTGGAGTTAAAGGACTCATAAATTCTGAGAGGTTTATAGATGTCAGAGGTGTAGCTGGGGTGGCAGGTGCAGAGGAGTTTACAGGCAAGGACGCAGGAGACTGAAGCGGCATGCATTCAGAGGCAGGAGTAGCGGCCAGTGATGGTAGTTCAGTAAGAATCGGGATCTCATTTAAATTTGGTTCTTTATTAGATTCTGGACAAATTTCTCTAAAAATGGGTGTCAAGCGAACGTTGTCATCTCTTTCGGAATCAGAAATGTTAATATTCTCTAGAGAACTCGCAATAGAGGGTGCCGGAGAAGAGGATTGTGCAGGGGAAAGCAGTTCATGTTCGTCGTCGGAGGTGTCAGAGCAATCTGAAGCGGCATTTGCCAGCGGAACAAGAGCAAGCAACCTTCCACCACGCGTTTGAATTTGATGCTGCAGGCAACACAAACAAAAAACCCTTGGTAATCATTCCCAAAAACAAAAAAAAAAAACAAAATAAAAATAACCCAATTTTGGCAGTGTATATCGTGTCATACAATAAACTTTTTAGGTTATTTATTCACAACTTGGCAGTGTATACTACACCATACATGCAAAACGAAACGTAAATTCTAGTGTACCTGGCAGTGTATGACACGTCATACAGGTACAAAAGACCATGCTTTCTTATGTCTTTGGCAGTGTATGACACGACATACAATACGTTTGAAGGCAAATGATTGTTAGTTGGTTTGTTAGTTAGTGTCATATTTCAATGAAAACTGAATTTAAATATAGTACTCTGTTATAAATTAAGAAATAAAACAGCATGTGTCATACAGAAAAACAAAAGAAAATAATAATATTTACCTTAGAAAGAGAAGCGTTCTTCCGTCGCCACGACATTTTGATGACAACTGAGTTGCAATGTTGCCACTGTTATAATTATTTTTTACCGGTTTTGTGGTTAATGTTGCTACTACAAAAAAATATATTGAAATAAAAAGGGATTTGTTTTTTGTCACTAGATTTATTTGAATTGATTGTATGACACACCATACAGTGTCAAATTAAGGGTTAACGGGCACAGTGCATTCATTGACCACAAACTTTAGATTAATGAATTACACTAAAATTTAATTATGACCGAAAAAGTATAAATAAGAAAAGACAGCCTGATATATTTGCTATATAATACCAATATAGTTAAATAAAAAAGAGGATGTTCTTTCTTTGTAAATGTTTATTAACTAAGTGGTTTCCAAATCGTCTCTGCCTTATAAAGGGTTAATATTTTTTAAATACATGGTGTTAAATGTATATGTAACCTCTACACATGTTTTGATAGATCATGGAAGACAGAATGATCAATATTTTGGAGTTTGTTTAAAATTGTTGTTGTTGTGTTGATAGATCATGGAAGACAGAATGATCAATATTTTGGAGTTTGTTTAAAATTGAGACAATGTTCTTTAAGCTCGAAATCTTTTTCCGCAACCTACTGTTTTGTTTTTTTAAGTTTTTTATTGTTTTATTTTTATCTTCAATTTCTTTTCGACACATGCGTAGTCCATCCTTCATAATTTTCATACATGGACTGTCTAGCATGGAACCAATACTTAGAGATGTTGATGCTGGTAGAGTTGGACTCTGTATAGAAATCTGAGCATGAATGTCGGATCCAGTGGCACCAGAAGACTAAAAAGGAATGAAATATTTTGAATATTAGTAATTATAAGTGTCCTGAGGAAACTATATTATTTCTGTCAGTATTTCAAATAAGTTCACAGTGTTACGGTATTGCTACCAAGAATACCAAGACAGTGCAAACTACAAAATATATATTTAATCACAATATAAAAAAAAATATAAAAAAATAAAGGACATTTCCTTCAGGATTATAGTTAGGTATGTTGATATAATTAATTTATACATACGCACATGTAACATTTGAGCAGTATTTATATCTTTACCACTATGACTATGTGACATATAATCTCTTTGTATCTTTTACCCGTAATATCTATGGTGTTGACAAGAGCTTATTCAAATGTATCTGTCAGTATTTATTTTGTTTAATAGAAAAGAAATAGAAACTTGGCTTTAATAAACTAGATATTAGCTACATATATAAGAATTGGTAATGACAGATACATTTGAATAAGCTCTTGTCAACACCATAGATATTACGGGTAAAAGATACAAAGAGATTATATGTCATTCTCCTCGTCTATGGTTTCTTCGCCGAGGATATAGTCATTAAGACGTTGCGGCATTTTTCTAGGTCTTGTAGATCTACGGAAGACCAGAGTAGGCTGCGCTTCTTGCGGGGGAGTACCATAGACGTCTTCTTCAGTATGAACTACATTAGCATGATTCTCTTGACTTTCGTTTAAGATTGGATTTTCGCATTCTTCGTCAACATCTTCGCTGTCGGGGGTTGGACCCTCATTGTCCACTTGTGGAAGCGGCGCTAAGTGTCTATTGGATACTGTAGATTCCTGGCCATTACGTCTACGTACATAGGAGTAGCTCGGATTACTGTGCAGTAACTCGACTTCTTCGACATAGGGGTCGGTTTTTGACCGAACAAATTTCTTCAGTAGAACGGGACCCGGAACAAGCCAAGACGGGAGCGACTCTCCGACCGGTGTCCTTCGAGGAAAGTTGAATAGTTTTTCATGAGGAGTAGAGTTTATCGGAGTACAAAGGAGTGATCGCACGCAGTGAAGAGAAAGTTTTAAGACTTGTTCCCAGTTCTCAGTTGATAGGTTCTTAGATCTTAAGGATAGTTGTATAGTCCGCCAGAGAGTTCCATTAAGTTTTTCGACTTGCCCGTTACATTGAGGGTTGTAAGGAGTCGTGCGAGAAGTAGCGATGTTACATTTTTTAAGGAAAGATTGTATTTCATCCGACATAAAGGAAGATCCTCTGTCACTGTGTATATACAGAGGCTGACCGTACTCGAAGAAAAGTTCTTTTAAGCATTTGATGACAGTCGCCGAAGATGTATCAGGACAGGGGTATGCAAAAGGATAGCGTGAGTATTCGTCGATTATTGTAAGTATATATTTGTTATTCGTATTCGAAGGCAAAGGCCCCTTGAAATCTATGTTTAATCTTTCGAATGGTGACAGGGCTTTAATTAAAGTACCTTTTGCTTTAGCGAAGCGTGGTTTGATTTCAGCACATACGCGGCATGAAGCAGTCATCTGTTTAATGTCGTTTAAGTTGTAAGGGAGGTTCTTTAGTTTGATCCAATGATACATTCTAGTGATACCAGGATGAGAAAGAGCATCATGCAGTTCATACAATTTACCGTTGCCAATAAATGCACAGATCCCAGAAAGGGCGTCCGCGGCAGTATTTTCCACTCCTGGTCTGTAAATAATGTCGTACTTATAACATGACAATTCTAGCCTCCATCTTTCAATTTTGTCATTTTTAATTTTGCTTAAATGATTCTGGTCAAAAATATAGCTTACAGATTTTTGATCTGTGATAAGTAGGAAGTGTCTGTGAACAAGGTAGTGGCGCCATTTTCGAAGGCTCTCTACGATAGCGCAAGCTTCTTTTTCTACAGAAGCGTGTTTGCGTTCGCTTTCTGACAGGGTTCTCGAAAAGAACGCGACTGGACGTCCTTTTTGACAAAGTGTAGCCGCTATTGCAAAATCTGACGCATCAGTCTCTACCGTTAGGGTTTCTTTATCATCAATAGCAACTAATGCAGCCTTTTTTATGTCCGATTTTAAAGCTTCAAAACAGTGCTTCGCATTTTCATTCAAAGGAAATTTATCGTAAGTAATAAGCGGTTGAATCTTTGTTGAAAAGTTGTGGACCCATTTGGCGTAGTGAGCAAAGAAATTAAATGAAAATGACTTTGAATGTCATCGTCTTCTATCTCCGACATCTATAATAAAAGAATTCGATATTAAGTTTCATCTTTGCATACATTTTCTACCGTACTAAAATTTTATTGATAGTTATTTGATGGATATGGTAATAATAAATTCGAATTACCTAGTGCCTAATCATTCAATGCTATTCATACATTTTTAAACTTACGTTTAAAACAGGTTTTGCGGTTGCTGTGAGTCGATTGATGCCTTTTTGAGTAGTGTATATGTCGCTAACCGCGAAATGGGAGGAGCACACAACACCTGTGGGGCTCGGTTTAAATTGTGGATCTTGTCTGTCTCGAGCTATAATAGCGGCCCATTCTGCACGTCGCAGACGATTTTGTGGAAATCTTTATGAAATAATTAAATTATATAAGTTAGGAATTTAGTATAAAAATATCGACTTAATAGCGACTCCTTAGATTTTTGTTCCGTGACAGATTTTCATTCGTGGTAATAAAATAATTAATTCAATACCATGAAAATACGAATCACTCTTGTGAATCCTGTAATATTATTAAAATAATAACCTGAAGAAATATATTCCAATATTTTTTCTCGTTTTTTGGTTGTTATTGAAACATTTCTTTACAGAACATTTAGTCATTGTTGACACTTGCACTGACAGCGGTTCAAAGAAGACTAACTAAATGTACCGCCCAAGTTATTCAAGCGGTTGTTTTTAGAGCCACTTTTTTGGGGCTGATTGTGTATCTACGTTTATTATACATCGATGGTATCCGCATCTCAATTACTTCCTTCGTTCCGGTATAAACTATTCAAGGCTATTTAAAAACAGCTACATTTTCTTCTGTCTTTCTGACTTGATAACATACGTCACTGTCAGTAACTCAGCAGTCACTCACTGTCAGTGTCAGTTTAAACTAATTGCGTATAGTGATCGTGTCCCTGTTACAAAACATTAGAAATTATTCCAAGAAAGTATGTAAAGTGGTTAGAATATACAGTAAACTATTTAAACTTCTAAGCAGTACCTAAAAATGGCATCTCGCTTCAGCGGCGCCCTCCAGCTTACGGATCTCGACGACTTTATTACTCCATCGCAGGTAACCTATAACTTCCTTCTCCACAGTTTTTAATCACCTTGGAGCATGATAATTAGGAATCTATACTTTTTTATATAGTCATTTAACTATCGTGTTGTAATTCTGCAAACTTAAATTTTAATTGAAGTCTTGATATAAATTTTCCTTTAACTGTTTATTTACACTCATACAATACACATATTTTTTATTTTTTTGTCATTTATAACTATTATAGACGTCAAACTAAACATTCAATATTTCTTAACGTAGCACTTTACACATACAAATTAATTGATGGCGATTTTCTGGTATTTTAACATGTTTGCCGTTAAAAAAAATATCTTTGCCAGGAATGCATAAAACCAGTAAAGATTGAGAAGCAAAAAACCAAAACTGGCGCCAAAATCAAGATAGGTGCTGATGGATACTTTGATGTCAGTGAAGGAAAGGAGCAGAAGCTTCAGAAGGTAGAGATCACCCTTGCTGACTGTCTTGCCTGCAGTGGCTGCATCACATCTGCGGAGAGTGTGTTGGTCACTCGCCAGAGCCAGGAGGAGTTACTCAAGTGAGTCTAGTAGTGATTCTGCTCAGTGAACTGTTTCATCTGTATTCATATGAGGCTTTTCTAATGTAAATAAACAGAGTTACTGTCTTATGTTTTCTGTAAATTCTATTCTATTGTTGTACATTTCATCTAATTGAATATTGATTAATTGAACTATATTGCTTGTATTATAGACTTTATGAATGACAAGATAAGAGTTAAAAACTTCTGCTGACCATGGGATGTCTGACTGTTTGCAAGAAACAAAGGATCAGAATAAACCATATTGAACAGAGGTGTAATACAAGTTACCAGTAGTAATTTCATATTTGTAGATAAGTAACAATAATCTAGCATCAAAAGAGCCTCTAAGAAAAGAAGAGTCTAAGAAATAATCATTTCTAAAATTTGCCACTTGATTTGACACTTGCTAGATGTAACAGATGTGTGTGTGGATGTAACTGATGTTTTACATTTAGTTTATCAGAAACAGAAACGGAATCGGAACCTAAAAATTGTACTTAAACCTGTTTCAGGGTGTTCTCGGAGCGCAAACACACAGACAGCAAAGGCGTGACGCAGGACGTGAGTGTGATCGTGGTCTCGCTGTCCCCGCAGCCAGTGCTGTCGCTCGCCGCGCGCTACAAGCTGGAGCCCGACGAGGCGGCCGGCAGGTTAGCAGGTGCGCTTGTACTGGGATAACAAACACACAGACAGCAAAGATTAGCAAATGGTTTATAAAACTTCGAATTTGTTTTGGAAATGTAGATGAATCATTCTTTTTAACCGTTTCGCCGCCATTGACTTGATATGAAGTCCGAATATTTCGTGCTTTCCACCACGACTTGATATCACGTCGATGCCTTGGACCTACGTACTGAGAGGTTTAGGTTTATTTTCGCTTGCTTGCAAAAACCTTCGCGTGTGAAGCACTTCAGAATTTCTTTGACGTGGCGGCGAAAAGGTTAATTCAAAGTTAATAATCATATCACTGACAAAATATCGTATCATAGGCCTTGTTCATTGATCGCCATACACAGCCATACATCGACAGCAATCTTTTGGGTTGCAGTATGTTCTACTGCTCTAAGGGGCTTTGCTGCCCATCCTCAGCTGGTTTCTGGTTGGAGTTTATGGACAATATCAACACAGGTAAAAAGTCCATGTGGTTACAACTGACCAAGTTTATTTTGCAGGTTACTTCAAGAAGCTGGGCGCAGACCTCGTTCTAGACATGACGGTGGCAGAGGACCTGGCGCTGCTGGAGGCCCAGCAGGAATTCATCCAGCGCTACCAGAACCAGCAGCAAGAACCCTCGGCGCGGCACCTGCCCATGCTGGCCAGCTCCTGTCCAGGCAAGAATGTGTAGCAATAATCATAGAATACTTGAATCGACATTGTCTAAAAGCCGCGGACCTAGCGGACCATAGCCTGCCAGGAAGGGATCACACTCTTTCAAATAACATGCAGTATTGCTGTTAAAAAAAATGTTGTTCCGGGTACTGAAGTGAAAAAAAAAATTTATCTCCATTCAAGAAAAAACAGAACAATATATGCAAAAGTAAACATATAAAATAGTTTGTCCTCAACGTCGAGATGTACTTTAAGTTTCGTATACGCGAGGTAATTGGTTTTTAGTTGTGGCATAGAGCGATAAAATGTTTATGCCCATTTGCTCATGCAAATTGTACATTATGGTCAATGAGACGAAGGAGGTCATTGCTGCCTAAATCACACTAACCGCTTATTTTGTTTTATAATAATAAAAACCGAAAAAAATAAAGAGTTTTGAATCGAAGACATGTACCGACAAAACACGTATTGTCGCTTTTAACAGTGTTAATTTAATGACAATGTCTGTTGTCCATATTACGTTGGTTGACAACTTGCGCGGGTACGTTCGGAAATTTTATGTAATTTTCGAAAGATACTGATCTCGCTCTAGTCACCTCTGACTCCACAAGGACCTTGGCCCACTCTAACAAATCTGACATTGCCCCACAGGCTGGGTGTGCTACGCCGAAAAAACCCACGGCTCGTTCATTCTCCCGTACATCTCCACCACCAAGTCCCCGCAGCAGATCATGGGGTCGCTGGTGAAGCAGGTCCTCTCGCGGCTCCGGGAGACGAACCCTGGCGAGGTGTACCACGTCACCGTCATGCCCTGCTACGACAAGAAGTTGGAGGCGTCGAGGGAGGACTTCTATAGTGAAATATATGGTTGCCATGATGTGGACTGCGTTATTACTGCTAGTAAGTTATTTAGTTTTGACTTTTTAACCCTTTTCTAGGTATATGGTTAATCTACATATGATATATATTTAACCTGGTCGCCCCCACGTTAAAAGGTCTTTGACGTGTGCCATTGGCAAAAAGTTTGTTCAAGGCAGCAATAATAGTA
This sequence comes from Grapholita molesta, assembly GCA_022674325.2. Taxonomy (NCBI): domain Eukaryota; kingdom Metazoa; phylum Arthropoda; class Insecta; order Lepidoptera; family Tortricidae; genus Grapholita; species Grapholita molesta. The sequence goes on from CP053130.2 coordinate 2,349,623, forward strand.
CATTACTGCAGCCGCCGGGAAACAGGGGGTTGAAGGCTGAGTTGTATAGACGGCCGACCGAAGGGAGGCCGGATAGTATACGAAGCCTTCAAGACCCTTTCACGGCTAGGCATGTATAGTGCTTTTCTCAAACTAATGCAATGAAATAAATAAAAAAAATACCACTGAACAAAACAGCTTCGCGACAAAAGTTTTTTAATTTTCCCTCCAATCCCGCTTTGTAGTATTTTTGCCTTCGATGTAATAATTAATGACTATCATAAATAGTCTGGCTATAATTATTATATACAACATTTAAAAAACCACCAAAAAAAATCCACTTACCTTTTAAATGATGGCACTACGGCATCTGCCTTTGACGGTACACAATAACAAAATATAGATACATAAAACCGGGCCCGGTTAGATTATTAAATTTTTATACACCCGTAACACTATATCTAAGTCACAAAAGCATTGAATCACACCATTTACCACTATCTAGTCTTAATAAACAGAGTTTTACACGCCGAGAAACTTTTCCATTCCGCCATTATTAAAACAAGTAAAAGTGTCCTGTGATTGGTTGACTCAAAAATGCGTTCAAAAACGCGCATGCGTGGAGTAGTGTTTGGTGTTGCCAATACAATTTTAAAATTGAGAGCATGAATAATAAATATAATAATGTAATAACCTGATGATATGAATATTAATTTTTATGATAAATAAAATAAATCTCTTCATACCATTTCATCTGAAATAGGCGAGATTATTTTTTAGCCCGTTAATCATTTATTCACTAAAAATGATAATAAAATATAATTCAGCTGTTTGAACAGGCTTCATGAACACAGACGCCAGGTATACATAAAAATTAAAAAAAAAATACTTCCTGGCCTAGGCCTTCAATTTTATATGAAGTTCGTTACCTGTCCTCTGGAGTTGATCCGCCCTAAACGTGATACTTCGAAGCCTATTATGACGCACGTAACGAAGAAATTTCATTGCATGTTTGAGAAAATATATTTTATTGACATGTATTATATGTTAATCAAAAGTCCAAAAATTATTGATCAGATTCCATGTTGACCACTTTCATTAAATAATATCAACTTAAAGGCCATATGGCGGAATGATTCTATATGTATTCTGTATTGAAGTTCCTCTTAATTCCACAATTAAATTATTAAATATTCAACAGTTGAGTTGGAACAGATGCTCGGGGCCTCCGAGCTGGGCGCGGCGCCCCTGTCGGCGCTGGACTGGCCGTGGGCGGAGCCCTACGGCGCCGGGCTGCGCGGCCACGCCGGCTCGGGCTCCGGCGGGTACGCGGACCACATCTTCCAGCACGCCGCTGAACAGCTGTTTGGGGAGACCAATGTGCAACTCGTTTATAGGAATTTGAGGTTAGTAGTTATCTAAACAGCCGTTCGTAATTAGTACCACCAGAGGACGCGCAGTAGCGCCGTTTGGAGCGGTGAAATATGTACTGCGATCTATCGCCAACCCGCCTGGCATTATCCTCTAGCCGCCCAGAGACCTAAACCTGCCAGGCCAAATGTAACTATGGTTTGTCATAATTAAAATTCAAAATGGCGTTCAATGGGAGATCTTAGGTCTCCGGGTGGCTAGAGGATATGGCGTTACACAGAATAGTGATAATACTAATGAAGTTTATAGTAGCTCTTTAACCTTTTCCACGCCAAAGACTGATATATCGGCACCGCAGGTCCAACGCCAAAGACTGATATATATGTCACGGACCACAGAGCAAAATAGACCTACATGCACATGCACAAAGTTGAACTTCAGTTTTGATATTTCGATGACGTGGCGTCTGAGCGATAGCTTTAGCGTTTGACATGGCGTGGAAAAGGTTAATATGAACGTTTGTCCCTCCCGAAATAGACATGATTCAGAGAGTCTAGGTCACAATCTCAGTATGAGTTTGACTTTATGCTGAGTCACAACCTACCCCGCTCCCTCATATTTTTTTTACCATGTATGGAGTTACCAATATTTCTTAGATGGTGACGGAATACCCCCATATCTCGCAAAATTTCATCATCACACGCCGTCCACGAAAAATTAGCTGTACAATTTCCCAGTAGAGTTCATAAATATATATCCAATTTGTTATGTTATATAAACTAATATAAAAAGGGGAAAGTTTGTGAGTGTGTATGTTTGTTACTTCTTCACGTGTAAACGGCTGGAGCGATTTTAATATAAAATTTGGTATGGAGTTAGCTGACACCCTGGATTAACACATAGGCTACGTTTTACTGCGGGGAAATAACCGCGGGTAACGCAGCGCACAGTTAGTTGGAAATAAGTATTATGAGATCGACCACGCAAGCATATACTATGCAGAGATTTGTTCGTGTCTCCGCGCCTGCGCGTTGCAGCGCGCGCTTCCAGACGGTTCCGACGAACAATGGCGCGCGCACGACCGCGTGTTTCGAAACGTGACCCCGCTGCGCTGACGCAAGCTGCCATCGCGACCCATATTCCGCTTCCGTAGGTTAGAATTACTACCCGAAATCTGTAAAACCCTACAAGTGACCCCTGGGTGGTGCTAAAAGGACAACCAAACTTACCGGTGGTAGGCTTCGGCCGTGGCTGGTTACCACCCCTCAGACTAAGTCGTGCCGCCAAACGGATTCCGTGTTCCGGCACCTAGTCTGAGGTTGCCTCTAGGTGGATGTGTCCGAGCAGTTGCGATTGCCTTGGATACCGTTGCCTTTGTCTTTGTGTGCCACACCTTAGCGTCTGATTCTGGAGCTCAGCGGGATCCGAAGCACGGTGCTCCGCTGGCCGACCGCAGTTAGTAGGGGGCCCAAGTAAAGGGAAAGCCACCCTTGAAAGGCTGCCCCGCCAACTAGCGAAAAATCCCGGGATGGCTTCACCTTGCCGGTTGGCGACCGGATGGGAGGGCCAGGTGACCATTCAGGGGTTCGGGCGTCCCCGCGGTCTCCGGGTCAGCCGTCTTTGTGTGTGGCGCGCAAAGACATACGGTGGGTCATAATGGCGGAATTGCCTTGCTCCACTTACATTCACCTGCTTATTCGCTCTCCACTTCCACGCACAAATTTAATGGTATACAATAAAAGGAAAAGTTAAACAGCGGTTGCACTCCTCCCACTTAAAGTGCACCTCACTAACATACGAGGTCTGCACTCAAATATCACTGCGGTCCACCACCACCTTGAGACTGCAAAACCGCAACTGCTGTTCCTCACCGAGACGCAGATCAGATCTCCGGATGACGCGGCATACCTCAACTACCCTGGGTATACTCTCGAGCACAGGTTTCTTCCTCGCGCCGGGGTTTGTGTGTATGCTCGCGATGATATCTGTATCAAACGTCTCCAAAATCTTGAAGATTCCAGCCTCTCTGTTGTGTGGATTTGGGTGGACACGGAGTTGCACAAATTGTCTATGCATGTATTTACCGTTCGCATAGTGGAGATCAGGAGACAACAAGGCTTTTCAGTTATCTCAGTGAGGCAGTCGATGAGGCTCAGATTAGGTATCCTGCGGCGGAGTTAGTTATATTGGGGGACTTTAATGCTCACCACCAAGAATGGCTGTTCCCATACCAATTAACCGACCATGCTGGAAGAGAGGCTCACAAATTTGCTTTAACGCTAAATCTCTCCCAGTTGGTAAACTGCGCCACTAGGGTACCCGATGTCGAGTCCCATACACCAAACTGCCTTGACCTTCTGCTGACTACTGATCCAGACAAATATTCGGTGGCAGTAACAGCCCCTTTGGGTACCTCCGATCACTGTCTGGTTAAGGCTGTATCCGTATATTCCCCACCAGATCAGGGCCCTAGGGGTACGAGACGGGTGTGGCGATACAGGTCAGCAGATTGGGATGAGATGCGTCACTTTTTTGCGTCTTATCCTTGGCGTGCCTCGTGCTTTTCTTCCCATGATCCTTCGAGCTGTGCTAGCGCTGTAGCTGATGTCATCCGGCAGGGTATGGAATACTATATTCCCTTCTCTGATGTCTCGACCGGTTTTGATGCTCGCCCGTGGTACAATGCTGAGTGTGACCGTGCTGAGGCACTTAAGCAGGCAGCGTACCTGGCTTGGGTTAATGCTCGCAAGCGCAAAGCACCCAATGCTCGTAAGCTGAAGAAAGCCTACAATAAGGCCGCTAAGTCTGTAAAAAAGCAGTTTCGCAAGGCACGCTTCGCCCACATATGCCATATCGGGGCTAAACTCGCCTCTTATCCGCCTGGAAGTAAGGCTTTTTGGTCCCTGGCTAAGGCGACTGAAGCGAATTTTTGTCGACCATCACTGCCACCTTTGATGAAGCCTGATGGTTCGCTAGCGCATACTGCTGACGCGAAGGCTAATTTGTTTGCCTCGCTATTTGCTGCGAATTCACGATTAGATTCCGCAGGAAAAACACCGCCTATTCTCCCGCAAGTGGACTGCTCTATGGGCGTGGTTCATATACGCCAAAAGGAAGTGCTAAAAATCCTGCGGAATCTGGACGTGAACAAGGCTAGCGGTCCAGATGGAATTCCAGCCATTGTCCTGCGAAACTGTGCAGCCGAATTGTCTCCGGTTTTGACTCGCCTCTATCGCCTCTCACTCGCTGCTGAAGTCGTTCCCTCGGGCTGGAAGCTTGCCAATGTGCAGCCTGTACCCAAGAAGGGCAGTCGGGCAGACCCAGCCAACTATCGTCCGATCTCGGTCACCTCCATACTCTGTAAGACTATGGAGCGTGTACTGAACAAACGCCTCTTAAGATACCTAGAAGACAACGATTTACTCAGCGATCGCCAATTTGGGTTCCGTTCTGGGCGGTCGACTGGTGATCTTCTAGCCTATGTCACTCATCTTTGGAGCGAGGCTATCGAGGGTTATGGCGAAGCTCTTGCTGTGTCCCTTGATATCTCCAAGGCTTTTGACAGGGTCTGGCACGCCAGTCTAGTTGGCAAGCTTCCAGCATATGGAATTCCTTTGACCTGTGCAACTGGATTGCAGATTTCCTGAGAGGGCGATCGATTCGCGTGGTCGTAGATGGGTGTACTTCCGACCAACGGGATATTGATGCCGGTGTTCCGCAGGGATCTGTTTTATCTGCAACCTTATTTCTGCTGCACATCAACGATTTGCTAGTCCCGGGAATTATTGGGTACGCTGATGACAGCACGGTTGTAGATAGGTACTTGTCCAGTGCGAAGGCCAAAAGGGATGAAGTCCAGTCTTGTCGTGAGAGCATGGTGGATCGATTGAATTTGGCTCTCGAGGCAGTAACCGACTGGGGAGAAGCCAACCTAGTCAAGTTCAATGCCACTAAGACACAGGCCTGTCTGTTCTCCACTAAACGGAGTCCTTTTGAACTGACTCCAACTTTCCGGGGTGTATCCGTACCCATTTCTGATCACCTGGAACTTCTTGGAATGAGCTTATCATCCAATTTGAACTTCGGACACTATATTGAATCTTTGGCTAAAACTGCAGCCAAGAAACTTGGAATTCTTTCCAAGGTGCGGCGGTACTTTACACCTAAACAGCTTCTGCAGCTTTACCAAGCGCAGGTCCGGTCGTGTATGGAGTACTGCTGCCACCTTTGGGATGGATCCGCGAAGTACCAACTTGCTGCCTTAGATTCAATAGATAAACGTGCCAAGAAGCTCATTGACGATCCTGATCTGGTGGGGCAAAGCTGCAAAGCCTCGAACACCGAAGGAAAGTCGCATGCCTATCGGTATTTTATAGGATACATTTCGGCGAGTGTGCGAGTGGTTTGCATGAACTCATTCCACCATCTCCATTTAAATATTATGGGACGAGGCGTGCGTTGAGATTCCATCCCTATGTTGTGGATATTCCTTCAACCAGAACAAAGCGCTTTGCTTCTACTTTTCTGATTCGCACAGCTAGGGAGTGGAATTCTCTTCCAGCTGATCTTTTCCCGGAGCAATACAACCTGGGTATCTTCAAGTCGAGAGTGAATAAGCACTTGCTGGGTAAGCATGTTCCATCGTCGGCCTCATCGTCACTTACCATCAGGTGAGATTGGGGCCAAATGCTAACCTATCATTTATAAAAAAAAAAAAAAAAAAATATTTACATTACTTGCACGAAACTATCTGGATTTATAAAACAATAATTCGAGTCCGTGGTATTTATGTATACAGTGTGTGTCTACGACCCGGGCTTTTATAAAGACTGATGATAATATGCTTCGTTAACATTCGTTTGCACGTATTAGTGGATCATAATTATGTTAATTAACGCCACAATTAAATTTTCTAAATCCGCAACTTAAATGTAGTAGATGTACTGTGTAATTGTCGTAATTCATGTCGTTTATTTACTTGGTACAAGGCATGTCGTGGTACGGGGGTGAAAAACTGTGACAGCTAGCGTAGAACGTATTGTCGTCCTTTTCAATGCGTTTATGTATGGAGGTTTTAAATTAGTTGACCAGTTTTTTTTATTAATTATTGACACAACAATTTCAAAACTCTTTACATCGGATTGTCAAACTACAGGCAATCAATCTTTGTGTTATGGCTACAAAAGTAAATTATGTCAAATTTGATATTCGTTTTACTGCAAAATGGTTTACAATTCACGGGAATTGGCCGACATGCTTCTAATTTACGGCAAAACACGCAGAAATGCAGCTCACGCCTTAAGACTTTATCGCGAACGCTTCCCAAACAGACAACATCCACACAATGCTCAAGTGATAACAGCGGCTCTACAGCGAGTGCGTGATAATAAGCCGATAGTCCCTGGTCAGCCTGAAGGGGCTATGAACGCAATTGTACCAGTGCAACTTGAAGAAAGGATTCTCAGGCACTTTAGGCAAGTCCCAACGTCAAGTACTCGTGTCGCGGGCCGAATGTTCCGTAAAGGCAACAAAACGGTGCACAGGGTTTTAAAAAGGAACCGCAAACATCCTTTCAAGTTTTTAAAGGTACAAAAATTACTCCCTAGGGATTTGCCAATAAGGCAACATTACTGCAGACTGCTTACTGTCGACATTATGAAAGACAAAATAACAGCAGCTTTTCAGAAACTGCAAGAAAGTCATACACTGCAACAATTCATAATTCAATTACAAGACGTTATGAATTGTGTCGTAATCAGGGTGGCCGACACATTGAACACAGAATAAACAGAGTTTAGCTGAATTAAATTTAAATGATATGTTCGTATTTAAGTTTGATTGAATTTGTAGATAATAAAGTTTTTATCAAACATGTACAAGTGCTATTTCTTTGCCGTAGTTATCTTAAGTGCAGTTATACTTGTAACGCTAACTCTTGAAATAGGTACTCTTCATAATAATGTAAAGTATCTGTTGACTGATATTTACACCTAGTTACCACTTTGACAAGTACGTCAAATTACTGTGCTTTACATTGCTGGCAATTAAAATTTTGTAAGAAAATTAACAAAGTCTGAAATTTAGTTTATAAATTAAATTAATATCATGGTTACATCATAAATATACGTTATATTAACCTCCTTTAAAAAAGCCAGGGTTGTAGACACATACTGTATAATTTGGTATAGATTCCTAATTTTGTATAAACCGGCTGACTCAGATTTGTCACTGATGCGAGTTTGTATAGACTTCATTGGACGTAGTTTGGTAAAAATATTTTTTGTAGGTAACAACCTTTTTTAAATAAAAACATTATTTAGACCACATCATGTCACGCCACGTGTACGTCAATAGTCAAAACTTTACCAACAAATTATACTTCCCAAATGTGTAGAAAAACATTGTTCCCGTATAGTAAAGCCACTTTAAAATACAATCTCATGATTTGACGACAGGTTTCGTTTAGTGGGTAGTGACCCTGCCTACGAAGCCGGTGGTCCTGGGTTCAAATCCTAGTAAAGGTATTTATTTGTGTGACGAGCACAGATATTTGTTCATGAGTCATGGGTTTTCTATATAATTATTTAAGTATTTGTATATTATATATATCCTCAACATAAACCTTCTTGAGCTTACCGTGGGGCTCAGACAATTAGTGTACGAATGTCTTGTAATACCTATTTGTTTATTTCTGGACGAGCCCTTATATAGGTAACCGCTTGTTCCAGGAACCCGGACTTCCGGGAGGTGACGCTCGAGAAGGACGGCGTGGAGGTCCTCCGGTTCGCGATCGCCAACGGGTTCCGCAACATTCAGAACCTGGTGCAGAAGCTGAAGCGCGCCAAGTCGCCCTACCACTACGTCGAGGTGATGGCGTGTCCTTCAGGTAGGTTCCATCATCATCAGCCCGTTGCAGTCCCCTCCCAAGGTACCTACTTCATCCATAGCTGCTCCATCAGCTGCTTTATACATCCAGTCGCTGCCGGCCATCTCCCGTTATGTTTGCCCAGACGCGGTCTCTACTCCAAAACACGCTCACTCCCGAGGTTATCGTTCTACGATATACGTGGCCAGCCGATTGCCGCTTCATCCTGCTCACTTTTATACTACTAACCGATACTTAGTAGGTAACCGACGTTACGGATGTAAAAATAAGTTTGTTTGAATTTGTACTTTGACTCAGTACCCATAGAGTTGAAAATTTATCTGCCGTATAAGGCTTCGTATCCTAGACGCCACGACATAGGTCATAAATATGTCACTGTATAGTTTAGGGGTCCTCGAGTAGGACACAGTTTTCCGTTGACGTTGCCGTCTTTGGCGTTCTAAAGTTTAAACTAAGTAGGTACACTGATTCATTTTATGAATGAATTACAGATATAAATATATACTTAGTCACCTGACGTCACGTCTTAGTAAAATGTTTGCTCGGAATTATAACTTACGCAGTATCTACAATAATAGCCTTCAACACGTGAACATTTATGTCGTACAATATTTACAATTTACTGGTTTTTCCTCGCAACATCTTCAGCCAGCCACGCCCGTCTTTAAAGTATGGTTGCGGGATAAAAAATATCCTATGTTCTTTCTCGTAGCTCAAACTCTCTTCATACCAAATTTCATCCGAATTGGTTCAGCGGTTTAAGCGTGAAGAGGTAACAGACAGTTACTTACGCATTTATAATATTAGTATGGATTTAATATTCCCTGTCATCCTAATACATTATCGTTCGGTTGCGCTTCTACAATCGTATGGCATTTTGTCTATCGTCTTATTCCCATCATGTACGGCCTCTGATAAATCGTCACCTGGTCGGCAGGCTGCCTGAACGGCGGCGCGCAGGTGCGGCCGCAGGCGGGCTCCAGCGGCCGCGACGTGGTGGCGGGCCTGGAGCGCCTCTACGCCCGCCTGCCGCGCGCCGTGCCCGCTGAGAACACGCTGCTGCGGAGGTAACCGATACACGTGGAAACATGGAACATCATAGCAGAATATGTTGACAAAAATAATAGTAAATTATTTGCTATTACATTTCAGCCCTATGCAGTCCACTGCTGGACATAGGCCTCCCACAAATATGACTTGTATTATCTTGGGGGCAGTTGCCATAGTCGTCACGCTTGGCAGGCGGGTTGGCGACCGCAGTAGCTGTAGGTTGGGTTGCAACGGACGCTGCTGCCCGTCAGTAGGTTTTTTCCCTTTGTCGCCTCTTATGACACCCGCGGGAGGAGATGGGGTGGTTCTATTCTAGTCAGCCGGCATCAAACGGCATTTGCCGATAAATAAAGATAATATCTTTAGTGTTATCAAACTAGGCTGTCCCCCTAAGGACCCAGTGGCCCACTTGCCCAGGACCAGCTTAAGCCTGACTCACCTTGCTTTATCAAAAAACATTAATAATGAAAAAATAGAATATTTTTTTACTTCACTTCACGCTTTTCTAGCTCGTCTTTGTGCTAGATGTAGATGTCTTCTGATATTTATTAAAGTATTTATCTACGTACATGTCATAAGTACTCTAAAATGCGTCCAGAAACCGTAGGCAATGACCAGCATTACCAACCATCGGAAAGATTTCAGTAGGTAATGTTAACATTACCTACTGAAATCAGTAGGTTATGAATTTAAATTTGGAACAGCTGTCAAATTCAAGTGGGGTGTCTAATCTAGTATCTATAGATATTAAAACAGCCATTGCTACGAAACGCCAATTCGTTATGTTTTTTTAATATAAATCGAACGACATTTGAACTCGAGTGACAGTAGAATAGGGAGTTCATTCGCTTGTCTATGGTTTAAAAAAAATTGACAGATACGAAATACGCAACGCCGCCGTTCCAAGCTGTCATTTGTTTTGTTCGTTGACTTTTTAATGTTTACAAGTAACCCTAGTAATAAGTCATTTCCCTACGGTATCTGAACCCATCTTAAAACACTTAATGATATGTGTGTAGATAAAGTAGTGTATGTAACTATACATAATTAGGCATTACAACAATCGGATGATATTATTATGAAACTCGCCTTCGGCTCGTTTCATAAACCCACACTCTTGTTATAATGCCCTTCATTATGCACAGATACATAAACTACTATTATATATTAAAATAACAAATATATATTGCAAGTTTGATCAAAGATACCTTGGCGTGATAAGGGGTTGCCGGCCTCGTATACTTGACATCTCTCTTCACTCGGCCGTCTACAAATTCTTGACCACCAACCCCTTACTTCCGAGCCTCTCAAATAATAACTATTGAAATTAACAGATGAAACATTTCCAATTTAATCAGGTTATACACTGAGTGGCTGGACGGACGAGACTCGGACAAGGCGCGAGCGGTTCTACACACATCCTACCACGCCGTGGAGAAATCCGACGTCGCGCTCAACATCAAGTGGTGAACTACATCTTAAGTGTACTCTGCTAAAGTCGACTTTGCATTGTGAGATAAGCTTACGTCCTCGTCGTACTGTAAAGTAAGTGATTTTATATTAAACCTTAAGTGTACAGTGCTAGAGTTCAATTTGCATTGTATTTTTATTGTTATCTACGACGGAATCCAATGTGGAAGATTGAATTGAAACCTTAATGTAATAGAGTTAAAGTCGAATTTTCTTTGTGAATATTGCAACGTCTATCTATCAACAAATGGTTGTTTAGACTTCAAATTGAAGTTTTAAGGTCGAGATTGCTTTGTGATTGAAATGTTGACGAAAATTTTGCTTGTGTAGTTAAAGTTATATGAATTGGAGAAGGTGTGTCTCATCGGTAACGGGAACGTGGGACTGTTTAGTAAATGCTACTTGTTGAAACTAAAGCAACTCAAATTGCATCTAATTGGGTATGATAGTAGCCATCTTGGGTCGCTTCCGCACTTACATATTTGTTAGGAAGTAACAGATATGGTGGCGGTAAAAATTCGACCAACTTAGGCTAGGTGTTGACGGTTATTGAATACGTATATTTGTTACAGACATCTTGTGTTAAATTATTTTAAGACCGGTTTTAAATAATATGCAAATTTAATAGCGTAATAAAATTACAATGAACATTAAACAATAGTTTTGTTTATCTTTTTCCATTTAGTCATTTAAGATGCTAATATTTTAAATGCATAAATATGTAACACTGCCCTTATGTCACACTTTAACGGCTGGACCGGTTAAGGTGAAGCTCGATATGGACATAGTTTGAAGTAGAAAAGACGTAGAATTATTTTTATCGGTAATCATAATTACTAATTTTAAGTAGACTTGTTCGCCTACTCTGCTATTATAAAGAGGAAATATATGAAAAATTACATTACATTTAGAAGCCTAGGTACAGTCAACGTCAAAGATATGTATACATTTTTTCACCTTAATCCTTTGTAATAAGGTGCAAAAGTGTATACATATTTTTGACGTCGACTGTACAAGCAGCAGCAGAACTTGCTAAGAATGATCTTGACAGACTCTTGTTCTCTTAGCAATAAAGTAACAATACATCATCCCTGGTGATGATGTACATAGGTGATGCTATTTTTTAATAATTTGTTAATCATCTAACTATTCGTATATCGAACGCGCGAAGCTTAGCGAAGCTAGTTGTTTATAAGATAAATCCAAACACATTGTTTCTTGTATATGTACAGTTAGCAGCACAGGCTCTTGTTTTATTAACGATAAAGTCGTCTCAAGCTCATTTTGAACTCGCCCGCTTAACAACTTTAGCTGCTAACTGTACAGTAGTAAAACGATTTTATAAATTACGTTCATTTGTTTAATTCTGTTTATAAATAATTTAATGCTTTGTTGCTATGAATGTTTAAAATACGACCTTACTCAAATATATTGAAGGTTTACAATACTATGCAAGATAAACAGGAACAAGGTAGGGACACACGAGGGGCCCTTCTACGTTTGTATAACCGTTGTTACATAAGTTACGTGAATTAGGTTAATAAGGTGCAAGGTTTAAGGGCAGCGCGTTATCACGTACTTCAAATAGTTTTATTATCTGCTTGTTTATTAAAAAAAAATAACACTTATTTAAGTACGAGGATACGTAGCGAGAGATATTTAATAACAACTTCAGTTACATTCAGGGTTAAATATTTACCTATCTACGCTCCGCTGAACTTTGCTACAGCGGCACTAAACGAGAATAAGTAAATTTAGTAATTGTATTAGTATAAAAACACGCCTGTCTACACATACCTGTAAATCTCTTGTGGCAACGCAGCCTAATGGTGTTCAGTCGCCATCAGATATATCGGAGCTGTGGCTGGTCACAAATATCGGAACAACGCCTCTATTGTCAAGGCGATAAAGTGCATGTTCCGATATTTGTGACCACCTCCACAGCTCCGATATATCTGATGGCCACTGTTCAAATACCACAGATTATAATTGGTGCTTAGTATTTTTTAAGCATACAAAGTAACTAGGAATAAATCAAATATTTTTTTCTCCACATAGGTTTTGAGACTTATCACCATAGAATAAAGAGTACTATAAGTAACGAGATATTTTTTTCACAATTGCAGACCTTCTACGCGTCGATTTGCGTATTTATGCCATTAAATCTGACTCAAATTTAATAATATCCTATTAAATCTTTCCGTTACTCCCGTTGGTTTACTGGTAGAGAATGCCTTGTGGCATTAAGTCCGCCATTTGTACCTTTCTGCAATAAAGATTAAGTAAATAAATAAATATATCCAACTCTTATATATCTTAATCAATGCTAATTAAAATTTGTGGTTCTTATACTGGATGTATTATTAAGTTTGAGACTTAAACCGTTTTTGACATGAAAACTACATTTTACAATTATGTAAAATATTCCTATTAAGAATTAATAAAAGTGTTACAGTAAACTTACTCGGGGTTACTTTGATTCGCGGGGTAACATTGGTCACCTATTTATTTACAAATGGTTGGTTTACTAACGCGAGCTTAAGAGTTTAACATAAATACATTACAAACATTATTAAAAGCACATTCTTTATATGTAGTTAAAAAATTGATGACCAATGTTACCCCGTGATTCTAAGTAACCCCAGTTTGCGGTACTGATATTTTTATTTGAAAGGGTTATGAAGTTGTCGCTTGTTGACGAAATATTGTTTGTGTGTTAGATAATATATCTTGTGATACAATAAATTAAGAATAGAAAATGAATATATAAGTTGTTGTACAACATTTGTTTTAGTTACAGACCTTGAAGACACGGGTTGACTCGGGGCTCATGCATATGCAATGTCGTTATATAAAACTTTCCTGGCATTCATTATGGATGACTTATGCACTGTCACTTGCGATGTTGCGTACGCGCAAAGTCTAGTTTAGTCTGTGACTTTACTTAGAGAATATTATTGGAATATGTACGTTAAGTGTTTAAGATAAAGTCGATTTTCGCGTCGTAAATCCACGCGAACTACACCAAGCATGAATAAATACCTGAAAGTAGATACTATTTGTTTCGGATGACTGAATTATTTTGTAGTACTTTTAGTACGTGTGCCGTTTGTACAGTCATGTTTAATAATATGTCGCACACAAAACGCGTATAGCAGATAATTGAAGCCACATTATTTGGAAAAGTAAGAGAACTTTTAGTAGAGCCATAAGAGCCCGACAAATATGTTCACATCCTTCGCTGTCTTGCCAGTTAGCCGCCTGTCACCTGAATTGAACAGATTACTTTTCATTTTATGTAAGTGAATTGTAAAATCAATATTTACAACCTATAATTGTAGATGAACATGAACACCCTAATTTTCGAAATTTAGTTACCTATATTTATTAATTCATGGAAATTAATAATAAGTTGCAAAATTCAAACTCTAGGGTGGAACATGAAATGAATCAAATGAATCACATACAATAATATTTATTTAGGTACTTCATAAAAGGTTTACATTGTTTCTCTTAAAACTAGAACCCTGTTCCCTAAATAGGTAGAACCTGTGCTATAGGATGAACAGTGATCCTCCCCTTAACAATATCATTAATCTAGCGTTTTAGACAATTTTGAAAGAAAAAGTAATAATATGTAAAAGACAGAGACATGTTTAAACAATACAATAACTTATAAACAACATGCATGGAATTGTGTGTTTGTGTGTGTGTGTGTGTTTGTGTGTGGGTATGTGCGTGCACGTAAGAAGGTATATAACAATGAGATGAAATTTGTATGAGTAAGTAGGTTAAATTATGATACAATACTAAGCATATTTTCCGTGTCGTCATAATTTTGAGTTAAAGCAAGATTAATCTTGAGCTCTCTTTTTGTCATTTGATAAATTTTTAATATTTAACATGTCAACCACTTCGTACAGAAACAATGACTTACTTACTTACAGCGCGAGTGATCATAAAGATTTACCTATTTCTGAAGTATTCATGTTATATCAGTAGGGTAAATCATATTCATATTCATATTCATTTATTTTGCAATCATTGTAGATGGTACAATCGCCAGTAACTTGGTCACTTTTCATTAACTGGCCATCGTCTACTGAAAATGAATTCTGTTGAATGAATTCACCTATAAATAGAACACATTTTCTAATGGGGTTTCAGTTAATGGCCACCCTTCAATAACTGGCCACCTCACACTAAAATGAATTCTAATCGCTTATAAACAGAGTTCATTTTTAGTATAATGTGGCCAGTTACTAGCAAATTACCCTATAATCAATAATACTACTTAGTTACGGGTAAGCTCTGGTACCCATTTTCAACCCGAGTCCTGACTCGCAAGCGGTGTGTACTGACACACCGCTCGCGTTGAGGGTGTATCACTCACTCAGTGACTAAGTAACTGAGTAGTGTTTGTAACTAAGTAGTAGTAACATAGCTCACTCGTTTTAATTATATTTTCGAATAATACTTTGATGACCGGTCTGACCTAGTGGGTAGTGACCCTGCCTATGAAGCCGATGGTCCTGGGTTCGATTCCCAGTCGGGGCATTTATTTGTGTGATGAGCAGAGATATTTCTTCCTGAGTCATGGGTCTTTTCTATGTATTTAAATGTATCTATCTATTATATATATCGTCGTCTAGTACCTACAACACAAGCCTTACTGAGCTTAACGTAGGACTAGGTCGATTTGTGTAAGATTGTCCCGAAATATTTATTTATTTAATTAGATTGTTTCAGGCACGACCTCCATTAACAAGTGTCTATTGCACTCGGTTTTAAATAATTCAGTTTCGACCCCCGCTTGTTCGTAAACAGACAAACTCGCACAACTATGTCCATGTACGTGCCCACGTCACATCGTATGTTTGATCGGCGCGACTTGAATAATGGCGGCGCAGACGTAAGCGCCAGTCGGCCGGCCCGCCATGTTGTACAAACATGCCCGCCGTTTCCCAAACATCCGAGAGGCTGTAATTACACTCTCGTAAACTAGATTGTGGATATTATAAAAAGAGAGTTTCGTGTGCTTTCAGTCGGACAACGATCTTGTATACCGAATTTTTGTGAGTTATTTTTTTGAGCGCGGTCTTATTATTCCTATTAAAAATAGACAGTCGAGAATTTCGCTAGCTTCAAGCAGATTTTAGTATTTAATTATTTATATGTATAATTTTGTAGAACATTCAAACGTGGTTTCAAAAGGGAGTTATAATTAGTCTGTAGAATCACAGAATTTCCGCCTTCCCTTCTTAACTAGGTTCGTAGAAGTTAGCTTAGTGTGTATAGATAGTAATTTACCGGTTAATAGGTGAAGTGTGAGTGATGGGGGACTTCAGAGTGCGAGGGTTGTTTAACGTGCTGGTGGCGAGCCTGACCGTGGGGGTGATGGGGACGAAGCTGGGGGTGTGCCCTGTGTACCCGCAGCAGCCGAACTTCCAGATACAGAAGGTAAGTGCGCAGTTACATATTATATTCTGTGTTATTCGCTTACTAAACTTAGTGCTGTTATAATCTACTCATTACCTTTATTGGTCAAATTGCGTAAGAATGTCCTTTGATATATTTTTTCACTTTAAAAATAGCCAAAGACAAGACAGAAAAACGTTTAAGGAATTTTGTTTTAAGTAAACATTCAACTGGACCTATTTTCAAATTAGATAAGACTTTAATTTAGGTAGTTGAGTAGGTTATTAATATATATGTTTTATGTAGATGGATCTTTAGTATCATTCAAGTACATTCATAATATTATATTAAAATAGATACATGGATCCTGGTAGGGTATAGCAATAAAATTTTATAATAATATCACAAAATAAAATATAATTTGGTGTAATTCTTCATAGTTTTAATAAAAATTGGTAACAACAACGAAAGTAACAACTAAAGCAAAGTTTAGTGAATGGGCTACTGTGGGCATTCACAGAAGTAGAAAGAGGCTTTACGAACTGTATGGGGAGAGGGAGCTCAACAGGAATGCTGGTTTTCTGGACTATGTTAGGAACTACTCCAAGATCTTCAAGAAAGTGTGTTTAACTGCTAAGGCAAACTTTATTAATTCTAAACTCAAAGTGTCGGACAATAAAGTAAAAACAGTTTGGAATATTATTAACAGAGAAGCTGGTAAATGTAAATCACGCATTACTCAAGTGAACATTGTCTCAGATACTCAACAGGTAGTGTCAAATGCCGATGTTGCCTCGGCATTTGAAGATTACTTTTCCAACGTGGCTCTAAATACAACACAGTGCCTACAATCATCATCGCCTCAAGCACATTCCTTACTTTGCGCTAATATTAAGAAATGTAAAAATATGTTTGAATTTGAATTTGTAGACTCAGAAAAAATTGTAAAGACATTCAAGTCACTCAACTTAAAGAAGACAGAAGACTTGTGGGGAACGTCAGTCGCGGTCATTAGTCATATTATAGAAGTTATAGCGCCTTATTTAGCTTTAATTTACAATAATTCCGTTTCAGAAGGCGTCTTTCCAGATCTTATGAAATGTAGTAAAGTCATTCCTCTTTTTAAGTCGGGTGAATCGAGTGATCTAACTAATTACCGTCCGATTTCAATACTCCCTGTACTAAGTAAAGTTTATGAAAAGCTAATGTTAAATAGTCTGCTGAGTCACTTTAACAGACAAAGATTACTTACAAGTAATCAGTTCGGTTTTAGAAAGGGACGTTCCACAACCGATGCTGCTTCGGTGCTTATTCAACACATTTACAGTATTTGGGAAAATTCTTGCGATGCCATTGGAATATTTTGTGATCTTTCTAAAGCTTTTGATTGTGTAGATCATGGAACTCTCATTCTGAAACTAGAACATTATGGCCTATCAGAAAATGCCTTAAACCTCATGTCCTCATATCTTAGCAATAGAAACCAAACAGTCGTTGTAAATAACACCCAGTCTAGAGGAGCTTTAGTAAAATTAGGAGTACCACAGGGTTCTATATTAGGCCCGTTCCTGTTTTTGGTTTATATAAATGATTTACCTTGTATAGTAGAAAACCGTTGTGATATAGTTTTATTTGCCGATGATACGTCATTAATTTTCAAGGTTGACCGGCAATCTACAGATTTTAATGTAATTAATAACACACTAGCTGATGTTCTCAACTGGTTTACTACTAACAATCTGTTGCTTAATGCTAAGAAAACAAAATGTGTTAGATTTGCTTTGCCGAATGTTACACCGGTGGATACTAGAATACTTTTAAATAATGAATGCTTAGAGATAGTAGATAAAACATTGTTCCTTGGTTTAACATTGGACAAAAGTCTACAGTGGAGTCCTCATATAACAAAACTCGCACATAGATTAAGTTCGGCCGCTTTCGCCGTTAGGAGAATTAGGCAACTGTCGAATATTGAGACAGCGCGATTAGTTTATCATAGTTATTTCCATAGTGTAATGTCATATGGTATTCTGGTTTGGGGCAAAGCAGCTGACATACAGACTATATTTGTATTACAAAAAAGAGCCATTCGTTTTATGTATAACTTAAAAGGAGGTGCATCTGTTAGAAAACTTTTTAAAGAAATTAATATATTAACTGTAGCTTGTCAATATATATATGAAAACATTATGTACGTTATTAAAAACCTTCAGTTGTTTACCAAAAATTGTGACATCCATACCTATAACACTAGAAATAAAAATAAGCTTGCTATTAGAAAGTGTCGTGTGCGTAAAGTGTATAAATCATTTTATGGGCAATGTATTCATTTATATAACAAGCTACCTGATGATGCCTTAAAATTACCCTTCCCAGTACTTAAGAATTACTTAAAAAAGTCTTTGATGTCTAAGGGCTATTACAGAGTAGAGGATTATTTGACAGACAAACATGCATGGCCCAAACCAGAAACTACCAAAACCACCTAGCAATTAATTCAACAATTGTATGTACTGCCAGCTCATGTAAATGACACAGTTCAGATAAGAAAGCATATTAAAGTATGTCTATTTTGTGAAGTCGAATTTGTTTATACATTATTATTTTTACTTTTATATTTTGTATTTTCATATCTTGTATTAAACTGTTTGATATGTTTTCTTATCGGACTACGCATAATTATGTAAGTACTTTAAGATTTGATGTATCACTGTATTGAAAAAATAAGTCCCGCCGTCGTTTCTTGCCGGTATCTTCACGGGTCAGAGGTGTAGGGTTTGAACCGGTGTAGATTTTTTTTTTTGACGTTCATAAGTGCATGTAATGTGCCTAAATTGAAAAATAAAGATCTTTTATCTTTTTTTCTTTTTAATATCTTAAGTTATAAACTCTCTTATAAAACAGCTTAAAAACTAAAATTATAATAAATTGTAATGGTGTCATGTAGACGACACGCTTTATAATCTCGCATGGGCACAACAGAATATACTCGTACATCAAACAATTCAGTGTTTCCATTAACGCCCAACACTACATGGCGACCCTGCCGTGCGGCACAAGGCCGCGATTTTTATGAAAATCTGACAAAGTACAGTAAGCTCGGTAAGGTTCAAACGTAGGTACTTGATGGTATATAAACTTAAACGCGTAGATAAAGTCACCCAAAAAATATAAAACATGATAACTTACATAAATAAATGCCCTTGCCAGAATACGTATCCGGGACCTTCAGTTTTCTGGGGTCAATACCTACTAGGCTAGGAGGCCATTTAATTGTAACTAAAGTAGGTATTGTACCATGGTATCTTTGTTAAAATCTGATAAATCTACTATAGATATATGCAGTGTTAGTACCACTACCTACGGAATAACAATTGAAATAATAGGTTTATAATATTCAGGGATCTAATTAAATATACGTCATGACCGACATTCAAACGTTCTGATGCAAATAAGTAGTAAATTCATTACTTGTTTGTTTTTTCCACTTGTCACGTGTAAAATTAAATAAATAGTTCTACGTTTAACTACGAAATATAGCCCGTTATAGGCCTAACAGTATTCGAATCCAAGCTGACCACTTTGCACCAAGCCATGCCATGCTTGCCGACAGAATAGGTCGTTGACTTAGTTTGTTTAAACTCATTGACCTATCAACATTTAAATACAAATTAAACACCCCAATGTGTTAGTATGCGTATGCAAAAACAATAGTATTTTACGTAAAATTCTACCCGAATGTTCGCAACTGGTCCTTCGACCCGGATGCCGTTAAGAAGTTTGTTTGCGCGATCTTAAATGTATACGTATTACGTACGTTAGAAACAAATTTCTGTGTTAGTGATTGTTGTTACTACTAAATATGGTTTAGACTTAATGAAAATTAGAGTCCTATTTTTCAGGTTCAAATAGAGAGATACATTTACGGACTTCTTTTGTTGAGCCACTTACGGTTCAAACTATTTTATTTTGTTTAATTTTCCTACTATATGTAATGCCCAATGAAAAGTGAACCCGAAATGGCTCAACAATTCCCTGACCGTATAGGATCTTTTTTTAACAAGAAAACATTTACATGGCACGCATTACACATTATTGAGACCTCTGTAATAAAAAAAATGACTATCATAAAGTTTTCCACATCTACGCTACGCTTTAAATGCTTTTTGAACTGCAATAGACAGCAAGTATTATATATATTAGAAATATTTGGAGCTAATAGGAAACTCAATCGATAATTAACGTCTTCCGATTGCCAATTCGCCTATATTTGCCCTGCGTACGTGTACGAGTATCGATTTTACTATCTGTGAATCTCGTTCACACTAAAATAGTACAAGCGAGATGCACAGATAGTAAACTCGATACTCCTTATCGTATACCTTAATGTCACAACTCATGGTAAGGGTACTGATGGCGCTTGGCGCTTACTTTAAGAAGCATCACATTGGTATTGGAGCGTCGTTAACAACAGCGTAAGCGCCAATAGCAATAAGGTACCTTTATTCGCGGAACGACACAAATGTAGGTTTATTTATGTACAAGGGCTTGTCGTCGGGCCAATAGTGGCCCGCCACAACAAGCCGTGCCCACTTATTCGTAATTGCGTCGCAATATAGGTAAAGGGTGGGGGTCGCGACCCGTAGCTTATGAGCGATACGTAATGTAAGCAGCGCGCGCGCACTTAGCTGCGTAGCCGCTGCGTCACCAGCAGTGTATGATATACCGGTAACTTATGTTTGTTGTATGAGACATATCTGAAATCAGGTATTGCTCATACAATTAATACCGGTATTGCATGCCCCAGTCTCTGTGATAATATTGAAGTCTTTTAGACGTCATCTCTTAAAATGTGATCCTTATAGGTACCTAAAGGATACCTAGTGTAAATTCATATACTTAAACATTTGTGATATTTAATTCATTTTGTACGCTACTGTTTCTTTTTTTAACCGACGAAGAAACGGAGGAGGGTGAATTATGTCGATGTTATTATATAAGTTGATATTTGTTACTTAGAGAAAAATGAACCTTATCAGAGTCTAAGTTTTTAACGTAACTTTACGCCACGAACGCGTTTGCGTTTCCCATACACGTGTTCGTAAACGTTTTTTTAAGTCAAAAGAAACTTACACTAGAACCTCTGTAGCCCTTTCAATCTGAATCATAAAATACGGCACGTTATTTTTTGTCACTATTGACCGGTTCGAGTCCCGACTGAGGCAAGCGATTTTTCACAAATCCATAAATGCAAAAATTATTGTTTTTAAAAACAAAGGAAAGTCTCCTTTACACAGAATGTGCTATTTAGGTACAATATTTAAGGGCAGTTGCCATCCGTGTGGCATTCGGTCTTTCCACCTTGTCAACAACTTCCAATAAAAAATGTATTATACGATATTCTTTCTATCTTCCAATAAAAAATGTATTTATCCTACGATAAAAAATGTATTATAAATTGTAATAATAATATTAAGAAAATATGGGAAAGGATCAATATACTATTAGGGAAGGAGGACAAAAGATTAGACGATATTATACACACGAACATGCAACATATGGGTAATGACGAACATATATGTAATAAGTTTGCCTCCACTTTCTCAGACGAAATAAAAGATATTAAACATGTATGTAATGATACCTGGCTTGCTAGGGATAGTTACGTCCGAAAAACAGATATGTGTATGAGATGGCAACCTGTTAATCGTGATCAAGTTTTAAAAATTATCAAAAACATGAATGCAAGTAAGTCTCCGGGTTGCGATCTAATTCGAATGTCTGACATTAAACTTGTTATAGATAAAATAAGTCCGGTTATAACTAAATTGATCAACTTATCAGTTAAACATTATGTATTTCCATCCAAACTAAAAGAAGCTATAGTTCGTCCTATATACAAAAAAGGCAACCGTAAATCATTCTCGAACTACAGACCAATTGCTATATTGTCCAGTATCGATAAAATAATGGAAAAATGTATAGTTGATCAGCTTAGTTCCTATCTTAGTAATAATAATGTTTTAAACCCAGATCAACATGGTTTTCAAAAAGGGAAAAGTACCGCAACTTTATTGTCTAAATTTACAGATCAAGTTAACAATTACCTTAATGATAAAAAATAGTTTTAGCCGTTTTCTTTGATTTTAAAAAGGCGTTCGACACTTTAGAATCTAACACGTTATTGAAAGCTATGAACGAGTGTGGAGTGAGCGAGCCTCTGAACTCATGGTTCCGCGACTATCTCACTTCGCGCTCCTTCAAAGTCAGGATTGGGAGCTCCTATAGTCGTGAATGTCCGGTCGAGTGCGGTGTGCCGCAGGGCTCAGGCTGTGGTCCCGTCTGCTACTTGATGCACGTCAACAGCTTGTGCAATGTGCTGCAGCACTGCTCGGGGCATATGTTCGCGGATGACCTGTGCGCCCTGCGCGCGGGCAACGACCTTGAGGACACTTTCCGTCTAGTCCAACAAGATATCAACGCGGTAGTAAAATGGTCACACGACAATGGGATTCTTCTCAACTCTGATAAAACTAAATTCCTACTAATTCGTTCTCCTTATTTACCTGCTCAGATAATTCCTTCCCGATTATATGCTCATACTTTCACTTGTTTTCATCAGAATATGTCAAACTGTAACTGTGTACCTATAGAACAAGTCAAATGTATCACTTACCTTGGAGTCAAAGTCGATGAAAACTTTTCCTGGTCATATCACGTTAATTTTATGTATGAAAACTCATAGTTTTATTAGGTAAGTTCTTCCATTTAAGCTTTAGAGTCCCTACTAGCACTTTAAGATGTTTATATATGTCCCTTGTAGATCCAATACTGGGTTACGCTCTAGACATTTACGGTCTTACAACTAAGTCCAATATTAATATGCTAGAAAATATGCAAATCCGATTTTTAAAATTACTTGTTAACAATAAAACTAAACTCAAATGTAACGGGAACGATAGACAACTTTTAAGATTTGTAAAATTTTACCGGTTAGCTTAAAACATAAATACCTACTTGCCGTCAATAACCATGACTGTCTGGAGCTAAACTCAGTGGATTCCTTGCTTGTACCTATTGACCATTCTCATGCTACGAGGGCAGTGACGTCAGGCAAACTATTCGTACCAAGAATTAATAACTACTATGGTGATAGAACTCTCAGAAAACGTATTCCATACCTAATGAATAGTTTACCTGAAGCCATTAGAAGCGAAAGTAACAAGCACAAATTCAAAAAGTTGATAAAAGATCACTACCATAACTTACCTGTGTAACTAACAAGCTCATATAGATTTATAAATGTTATAATTAATGTATCTACTTAAAATAGTTAAAGAGAGACTGCTGATCCCACAGTCAAACTCACTTATGAGTTTTGTGGGGCAATGTTTTAGTAAGTAAGATAAAACACATGTATTTAATAAAATAAATAATAATAATAAAATAATGCGACTCCGCAAGTTACTGATCAAGTTTTTAAGTGTTTTAACAAGGAAAATAAGATTATAAAAAAATATGAGGTGATATTTATTTTAATTGATCTGTCACTCTCGTGACGCCTTAAATTGGAGTTAAAGAAAAATAATTGAAATACTCGAAATTCGACGTTCGCATGCAGGCCAGGACTTTTTCTTTGCTCCTTTACTCAACGAAATGCTTATAAAGTGCCTGTACAGTCGCCATCAGATATACCGGAGCTGCGGAGGTGGTCACAAATATCTATGTACCTATGCACTTTATGACCTTGACAATACAGGCGCTGTTCCGATTTTTGTGTCCACCTCAACATCTGCCATATATCTGAAGGCGACTAAGTATACACAACACTTACGATATGTCTATGAAAAAAAGATGACTGTTTCCAACTCTCCACAGATGACAGGCACATGGTACGAAATAGAACGCTCCTTCTACCTGATGGAGATGACTGCAAGCTGCACCGAGCTGCGTGTGACCCTCAACGAACGGGGCTACTACCTCATCGCCGTCACCACTGTCAACAGGTGGTAAGTAGGTAACATACTAAAAGTTAGCATGTGCTACCAATATACATATATCTTATAAATGTAACCAACGCCATTTAAAAGTAGAGTAAGTATACCTAATAGTTTATTGAAAACTTTCTTAGGTAGTAGATACTGTAAGATTTGGAAAATGGAATACCTCTCTACTTAAACTTGTGTCTAGGCGGATAACAATATCAAATCAATTATCAATGATAGAAATTTTAAACAGTATACTACCATTAAACTTCTTGTGATAGAATGCTTAGTATTAAAGAGTTCATTTAATTCAGAATGCCCGACCTGGACCCAAAGCAAGCAAGCAAAGCTTTTATGGTTCATTTTCTTGCCCAATGCTGCATTCATTAGAATTCACCTGTTGTGGGACAGTAACAACATCGTATATTGAAACTACGAAGCGTGCATAAAAATCTGATCTAGAGGTAGGTATTTGTAGTGTCATGCTCAAAAGCGTTATCACATAAATTGAAGCTAGATGACATATAAAAAAAAACTGACGTATTATCACATAATTTTGCCATTTCTAGAGGTTTGTGCAAGACGACGGAGTTGCAGGCGTCCATAGACTGCGGTAACTGTTTACGGGCCGTATGCTTGTTTGCCACCGTCGTTGAATTAAAAAAATAAAGAGAAAGATTGAAGAACAAGAGATTGTTCTACTTTGAAGTTGCCAAGTCAGTAGTAAAACTTCAGTTGTTCCTTTTAACAGGACAGGAGCGCCAGCCACGACGTACGGCGTGGGCGTCCCGAGCCACAACGGGTCGGCCTCGTTCCGCTACAAGCTGAACAACCGCATGCCGTACCTCATCGGGCGCATGCTGCCGGGCGCGGGCCAGTACAGCGTGCTGTTCACCGACTACGAACACTTCGCCGTCGTCTGGTCCTGCACCTCCGTCTCCATTTTGCACAACGGTGAGTATCTGCAAGCAGAAATATTACATGGCCTATCGTATGTACGGAATGCGAACCCTCGTTCTTTGTACAGTCGCTATCAGATATATCGTAACTGTGGAGGTGGTCAAAACTCAAAAATTCAAAACTCAAACGTTTATTCAGTAAGTAGGCCACAAGGGCACTTTTACACGTCGAGTATATAAAAGTAAAAGAGAAAAATAAAAACTACACCGGTTCTAACCCTACACCTCTGACCCGAGAAGTATTTTGACTTTTATGACCGGCAAGAAACTCGGCGGGACTTATTTTTTCAAAACAGTATACAAAACAAATCTTAAACATACATGCGTAATTCAGTAAGAAAACATATCAAACAATTTCAGTAGGTAATTAAATACCACAAAAAAGTATATATACTTAGAAAAGAAAATTACCTACAAGTCCAAATATGACTGCTTAGAATTAAATTAACATGACGTTTGGTATGCTTTCTTATCTGAACTGTGTCCTACACTCTAATTTCCAAATTATAATAATTTATCATTATTGGTCACAAATGTCTGGACATGCACTTTATCGTCTTGACAATAGAGGAGTTGTTCAGATTCTTGTGACATCCGCAATTCCGATGTATATGAATGGCGACTGTATTTAAAGTCGCGTATCTAACCGATAGTCTACCAAAGCTCATAGGTGCCAGTGGCGGCAGGTCAATTATTTTAGACAATATGGCTTTGACTTTTCTTCATTAGCTTAAAGAAAACTGTTAAAATGTATAAAAGTTAATTAAGCCGGCGGGAATAAAATCGGAGAAGTTAACCTAAGTATCTATAACTTTTCCCGTATACATATTTAGATATTATTATATCAAGTAGATAGGTACCTAGGTAGTACGAGATACGCAAAACGCCCACTTTATTGTAACGCCTGCAAAAATCTTTAATACAAAATTCGGCCTCGCCAGCCACATCAAGCCCATAACACGCGTAATCCATCATTGTTGAAGTTCGTTCTTAACAGACATATATCCCTCAATATGTCTTGGTTAACCCCCGTTGACCGTGCAAGTCCTTCACTTCACTCTTTTGGTTGTGGCTACTGTGCAATTCAGCACAATTCTGCCAATATCGAGTTTCGAGCTTTGCACGGGTGATTGGAGTATATAAGAGATTTTGGGTTGCGGGTTCGGGTAATACCTGAAACCAGACATAACAAACACAATCAACAAAGACCTCCACCAGTTTAGTAGATTCAATTTTAGCTGTGTAAAAAAGTTACTGAAAAACGAAAAACTAAAGTTTAATATCATTTTTGGAAAGGAATTTTCCCAAAGCACATATAATTTTTTTATCATCAGTTAGGCATAAAAGGGATTTCACGTTAGTTGGAAGAGGGACATTGAGTTTAGGTAGCAAAGAATAAAGGTCCAAGGATTTGTCATTAAGTGGGCAGTTAAAAAATATATGGTCAATCGTTCCGACTTCCCTACCGCAATCACACACAGGAGAATCTCTTTTCTTAAATTGAAACATCTGCTCGGGGGAACAGACGCGGCCCAGACGAAGTCTAATAATCATACTAGTGTGCCTCTTGGAGAGGGATCTGTTTTTGAAGAACCATGGGCGTGATGGAATGGTTGGTTGGATATCTAAAAATAGGCATTTCCTAGATCGGGACCAGCGTGCTGACCATCTTTTACCAGAGTCTTTGGAGGGAATGTTTATGGTATCTGTCGGATATATTTTGAAAAAGGAATCATCTCCATCTAAGATAGCTTCTTTAGCTGCCTGGTCTACCCTTTCGTTTCCATCAATGCCGGAATGGCTGGGGATCCAAACAAAAGAGATTTCCAGACCAGATGAGTGGCATTTATATATAATGTTTTTTAGCTGGCAGATGAAAAAGCTCCGGCCGTAGTTCTTTAAGGGACGGATGGAGAGCACTTGCAGGGCACTAAGGCAATCCGAGAATATTACGGACTTGGACAGCTTGTGGATAAATATGTACTCAAGAGCTCTTAAAATGGCCAGGCATTCACCTGTGAACACCGAGGATTCCGGGGGTAGTTTAAACTTTTCTAAAATAGTTGAGTTTGCCAGCAAAAAAGCCGCTCCTACACAGCCCTGATCTGAGAGCTTCGATGCATCTGTGAAGAAGAGTCGAGAAGTAGGGAAATTGCTGTCAACGAATTTTGAGAACATAGAATTAGCCAATCCCCCTTTATCAATTCCTGTATTGGTTATAACTTTAGCGGGGTGAGTAAGAGCTTCAAAAGGGACTGAGTACATCGGTAAAGAAGGAGACCGCATGATAGGGGATCTAAGAGATGCCAGCTTTTCCAGACTGCGGACTAAATTTGGTTTCTCCTTATGTCGCCAGTACACCTTAGTCGAACCGTAAAGTTGGAGCAGCCGAAGTTTAGGGAGTAAAGGGTGTGTGGAGACAGAGGAAATCCCAAAAAGAAAGCGGTCAGACAGATGCTGTCTTCGTAAGTCCAGCGGTGGGTCTGCGCATTCCACTTGTAAGGCTCTGTTGGGGGAAGATTTCATTGCGCCAGTAACAATTCTAAGGGCTTTCATTTGAATTTTCTCCAGGACTGTAAGAGCAGCTTTGTTACATGGTTCAAATATAAATGTGCCAAAATCAAGGTGACTGCGAATAAGAGCATTATATAATAGCTTCTGGGAGTACGGATGCGCCCCCCACCATGAACCGGATAGAGCTTTCAGTATGTTACAGTTTTTTTCGCATTTTTTTGCAACGTAAGAGAGATGGGGAACTCCCTGGAATCGCCGGTCAAAAACGACGCCTAAGAACTTAACCGACTCTAGCATGGGAATTTGCTCACCTCTGAAAAAGAGAAGGCAGTCTGCGGGGTGTAGGCTTCGTGAAAAGACGATAGCGGAACTTTTAGATGAGGAGAGAGAGAGGCCGTGTAGGTCTAGCCATGTACCCAATGAGTTTAAAGCACCTTTAATCTGATCGGTTGCCCGGATTGCACTCTTGTCGCTGCAGTAGATCACCACATCATCAGCATACTGCAACGTTCTACAAGCCCAATTAACAGACCTGTCTAAATCGAAGGAGTAGATATTAAACAGGATCGGGCTCAAAACAGAGCCTTGTGGGAGTCCCTTCCAGACGTTACGTACAGCCTGCACTTCACCCTGCCATCTTATTTTAATATTTCTGCACATCAACAGGTTTGAAATAAACTGAACTACCTTAAGCGGAATACTCAGCTGGGACATTTTGTCTCTGAGCACTGCAAGGAGCACGTTATCGTAAGCAGCTGAAATGTCCAGGAATACTGCTGCCAGGGCTTCCTCTCTTGAGAAAGCTAGTCGAATATCGGTTGCAAGTATACTGTGGCTGTCTGTAATGCTCTTGCCCTTTCTAAATCCGAACTGGAAGCGGGGGAGCACGTTCCTGCTCTCCAAGAACCAGTCCAGGCGATTTTTTAACAGATGTTCCATGACTTTACAAAGGGTAGAGGATAGGGCAATTGGACGGTATGATGTCCCTGCATTCGAGTCCTTACCCGGTTTGAGAATCGGTATGACGTATTGCTCCCTCCAGGAGTTTGGAATCAACCCAGAGCTATAGAAGGCATTTACTAGACTTAGATAGTATGATATAGTAGTTGGACTAGCTCTGGTTAAAAAAGAATATACAATGCCGTCTGGCCCCGGAGAAGAATCTGAAAGCGACTCTAAAACGCACTGTAGTTCAGAGAGCTGGAAGGGGGATGATAAAAATTCATTAGTGTCAGGGTAATTGCCCTGAAGAAGCGGTAGTTCAGTTTGATTAGGTACGTATGGAGGAGCAAGCTTGTCTGCAAAATCCTCTAGCCAGGAGGGAGAGTCAGAAAATGATGTTGGGGACGGGGAAGACGTGGACGCATTGCGAAAGATTTTTACATTACGCCATACTGCAGGGTGGGTACTGGGGGATATTGATTCACAAAATTTTACCCAACCATTTTTCTTCTTTGATTGGAGGATTTTTTTTGTTTTAGCTTGAATCTGTTTAAACGCCAAATAATTTTCCATTGACATATCCGAGGAAAAGGTTCTTTCGGCCTTCCTCCTATCCCTAACGAGTGTAGAGCAGTCAGAGTCCCACCACGGCAGGGAAGGACGACGATTCGTGCATAATTTTTTTAAAGGGATCGATTGATCTGCTGCTTCTAGTAGGGCCTCAGAGAACAGCGAATAACACTCTAAGCAATTCACTTGTAGGACCGGGGGAAAGTTTTAACTTTTCCTCTAATGTAAGGGAAAAAAGGGGCCAGTCAGCTTTACAGAGTTTGAATTTTTGGAGGGGTTTGGGGGCCGAACACGGTTTGCATATAGTAGAGTAAGAGATAGTAATAGGAAAGTGGTCGCTGCCAAAACAGTGGGGCAAGATGTCCCATGAAATCAGGGGGGCCAGAGAAGGGGAGCAGATGGATAAGTCCACCGCCGAAGGGTTCTGGGAGGGTGAAGTGCGTCGAGTGGGACGGCCGTCATTGAGCAGTAATAAGTTCAAAGAGTCCACAAAGTCAATCATTTTTAGCCCTGACGGATTGCAATCATGAGATCCCCAAAGTGTGTGATGACAATTGAAGTCCCCTAGTATTATATAAGGTCCAGGGATGCTCTTTAGGTGTGACCAAAATTCGGTGATGATTCTAGAGGAGGGATGCGGAATGTAGGCTGAAATAATGGTAAAGTCAAAAATTCTACAAGCTACTATGTAAAAGGAAGGGTTTTGTAAGATGTCAAATTTGGAAAAGTTTACACCTCTTTTGATAAGGAGAGCACAACCAGCAAAACCATTAGGGTTGTCTTGTCTCAAACATACAAAATTAGGACAGTTGAAATTGGAATCTGGCTTAAGCCACGTTTCCGATATTGCTAAACAAGTAGGGTTGAATTTGTGTATAACATGCAAGAGATCAGCCTTGTTGCGGCTGATACTCCTGATGTTCCATTGAATAAACTTAAGAGCCATGTTCATAAGGCCCGGGACGATAGTCGCTCGGGCCATTAGAGAGTGCAGAGGACAGGGATATTATATTACTGGCAACGTTGGACGGTATATTAATAGCATGTTGTTGTAAGATTGAGATGAGTGATGAAAGCACTGAGTTTAATAAAGGTAAAATTGGAACAATGCTGGGCATATTATGCTGTTGGGGAGTACCAGGAGATGGTCCAGGGTATGAAGAAGTAGGTCCAGGGTGGGTAGAGGTAGGTCCAGGGTAGGAAGAATTAGGTCTGGGGTAGGAAGAAGTAGGTACGGGGTAGGTAGCAGCAGGTAGAGATTGGGCTGGATGTCTAAACATTGCTCCATTTGAAAGTTGGGGACCATCGTATTCAGCAATGAGAGTTCTATGAGCTTCTTGGTCATACCCATGGGGGTTAGATGGGGCAGGTGGTCTCATTGGAATAAAAACTGTTTTCCTGTAGGACGGGGTTTGAGTTACCTCATTGTAAGGTTGACGAGACCTTGGGATTTTCTTTTCAGCTTCCTGATATGAAATACAATCGTCTCCCATGATTCGTTTAATGTTTTGCTGCCTAGCATATTCTGGACAAACTTTGTCTGTAGCTTTATGTCCACCGGAGCAGTGGAGGCAAGTTGGTTCAGCCGAACACTCATCACCATCATGAGGCTGTGAACATCTGGAACAACGAGGGCGAGAGCGGCACTGGGCTCTGACGTGACCAAAGCGGCAGCACTTGTAGCACTGCACCGTGGGAAAGTAATAAGGAACTACTTGTAAAGAACAATTGAAAAGAAATACCTTATCAGGAAGAGTTTGTCCATCAAAGGTTAACACTACAGTCTCGGACGGGGCCCATTGGATAGTGTTATAGCTTATGTTCTTTTTTTTGAAGTTCAGACGCCTGGCTTTGATCACCCTGCCGCAGCCATAAGGAGTGTCAATCAGATTTGGAATCTCTTCATTGGAGTATTCAGTGGGAATATTTCTTGCAATGCCAGTCTTAGTAATATGGTATGATGGAATAAAACTTTTGTACTTGCTCAACTCTGAAGAAGTAGACAAGAACCTATTTGCACCAGCAGCTGAGCAAAATTCTATGCAAATTCTGTTTCGACCAATCTTATTAATACCACCACTTTGTATATTAGTCACTCCTTTTGAGAACAGCAGCTGACCGAATTTGACTGGATGCAGATATGTACCAGAGTCATCCTCTGTAACCTCTCGTGACACATGTACAATAAATGGGCCCTTATCGGTGTCAAAATATTTATTCCGGGTTTGAAACTGAGAAGGGGGGGTCAGGGGAACATCCTGTGATGGGGGAGTCTGATGAGCATTCTGAGATGGGGGAGTCTGAGGAATGTCCTGAAAAGGAGGAACCGCTACGTTTTGAATGGCATCATGGTTTGCATTAGGTGGTACTTGTGAAGTCTGTGTGGTTACATTTGGTAAGTTTTTTTGTGACAGAACGGGCGAGTCTAGTGGTATTTGTTGAGGGTGAGGTGATAAATTGTTTGTAGTATCTGTAGTCACATTTGGCAAGTTTATTTGTGGCAAAGCAGCGGCGCTACCGGGAACAACAATATTCGTAAATTTCGGACGATTGTCTCTGTCACTCTCATGACGTCTTAATTGGGGTAAAAGAGAAAGATGCCCGAAATATACGAACTTCAATGTTCGCGGTACCGCTCCAGAGCAGTTACTGATTGGGGAAGATATGTTCGAGCAAGATGCCGAGTAGTTTTTATTTATACGGGGAATTTTAGTTAGATCGTTGTCTTTACTTGTGGTAGGCTCATTCGCGATTGCGGTAGAAAGATCTCTTTTTTTGGGATTTTTTACAATTTTGTTGTCAATATCTGGGATAGTGGTATTAGAGTCAACATTACGGTGAGTAGTATTATAGATTTGACCCAAGGATACCGGTGTAGTGTCTTCAATTTCCATGTGATAAGCCGGAGACGGCGGATACTCTATAATTCCAGGTATTCCTGGATCAAACTGGTCGGACTCCATGTTGACGAGCCCAGGAGAAGGAAGCACTCAACTCACATAATATGAGGTGTTGCCGCCCTCTCCCTTCTACGTAAGTACTTACAAAACAAACACGTAGACGGCACAAAACAACCACAACACAAATTCAAGGATTACAATCAGTAAACACCGCGATATTGCATAAAAAGCCACCAAAAACAATTCCGCGCACGTGCACCACTCTAACGCTCGTAGCAGAATCGTGCAAGTCCTTAGACAGCGTTATATTAAGAAGCGTTCCTACCGATGAAGTTGATTTAACAGTTAGTGTAAACAAGCTGTCAATTCCAGACCGTTTTTGGATCCTCGGCCGACGGCGCGAACTGAGCGCGGAGATGCGCGCCAACATCTACGCCCTGCTGCAGGAGTTGCGGCTCGACCCCGACCGCCTGCTGCTCTCCAAGAACAACAACTGTATCGACAAGCCCGACCAAATACTAAACTAGACTTGACACACGTGTTTTATTTACCAGCAGACATACCTTTAACTAGTTAGACGCGTGCTAATAATAATACCACGATCGAAAGGGATGGTATGTAACTTTTCATAGGTATGGCAGAGAAGGCACTATTTTCTTCCGTCCTTGACATAGTCTTACATATTTTTGTTCCCCTTCAAACAGAACTGTCAAAGTTGGGGAGATACAATCAGCAGCATAAGTAGCTAAGCATTTGAGGTGTTCAAAATGAGGTCAACACGTCTCTATTGTCAAGAGAATAAGAGCGCGTGTAGGTCATTTTGAAGTTTTTGAACACTTCAAACGCTTAGCAACTTTTGCTGCTGACTGTACAAACAAATACAATTGGAGTTTTCTTG
This sequence comes from Grapholita molesta, assembly GCA_022674325.2. NCBI lineage: Eukaryota > Metazoa > Arthropoda > Insecta > Lepidoptera > Tortricidae > Grapholita > Grapholita molesta. Next base: position 2,382,565 of record CP053130.2, read on the forward strand.
TGTTTTCAACCTAAGTTGCGGTAATTAATACAGAATAAGCTTATATTTTTTTGTCATAATGTCCTGTAAAGCAAAACTATTATAGTAAACTGGTACATTTTGGGCTGCAAAATCTAAAGTATGTTTGTCCCTTACTGGCGTACGCGGATGCGTGCTCCAGTCATTATTTCACCTATAGTTTACCAGCTAGGCCTCCACTGCAATTTGTTAAGGTTAATGATATGTAGTAACAACCTGGTAAAATAATGCAACTCCGAAGTCAGCATCAAATAGTAGCTCGTTTTGTTAGAGCACCAAGGATGTCTTACGTATTTGGTCATTTCATCATCATCATATCACACCGAAGGTCGTCCACTGCTGGACATAGGTCTCCCCTTAAGCGACCCACAGTGACCGGTTTTGCGCCACCCTCATCCAGTGGATTCCCGCGATCTTTACCATCTCGTCGGGTCACCTTTCTTTCCCTCACCTCACCCTTTTGAAGTTTAGATCTTGTCTAGCTAGATCGTTATGTCGTCCATAGTTGAGAATAAATCCTTAGCCTACTGTTATTTTATTATCGTTTTCGCCGACGTTAAAAAACCTCTGACGTGCGTCACACGCCAAATAAACCTTACCTCTCAGTACGTAGGTCCAAGGCTTCGACTTGATATCGAGTCGTGGCGTTTGGGGCACGAAATGTTCCGACTTCATATCAAGTCGTTTATTAGTCACTCACATGACAATATTCGGAGCATCTAGAGCTCCAGTTTCAACCACCAACATTTGTGAAAAGAATATTCATGGGTAAATTAAACATAAGTTTGTCATCACACCTTCTATTTTTATAAGAAAATATCTTATATGTACAATGCATAGTACAAGTTTAGATTAAAACGGTTATGTGATTCGACCAGGAATAAAATACCAGATACTTCCATCAAAAGTAGAAACTCAAAAAGATAGATACAACGAGTGCGTATAAACTTGTGTGACATAGATTATCCTATTTATTTGGTATTGCTTGTACCTGAACACTGGCCGCGCGGCTGCATTTGGTATTGTGCCTTAGACATTACCACATAAGGCTCAGTTTGCAATGGGTAGACCCCTCCTGTTCTAAATTGTGGAAACTTAGCAAAACTGACGAAACTATTACACTTCAATGCATATAAATGGTAAGTACTTTTCAAATAATATATGTTTATCTGGCTTAAGGAACCATCTATGAGATATCACTAGAAGACACTGAATATACTTCGTTTTTAGACCCAATTTTCCAGTTCTACTAGTTATTAGGTATAAAATACAATGGCAACAATTACAGTTGAATTTGAAATCAATGTGCTGAAAATAAGGTATACTTTGCTTTGCCAAAAAACTTTACGAATGCATCCAAGAGTGTCACCTGTGTTCTGTTGTGGTGAAAAATGTATTAGCGGATCTTTGCCTAAAGTTTTTACCTATAGAACGATAGGAGAGTACCCATTATCAATTGCCCAATGCCCTTAATTACACATACTTATAATATACTGATAGATTGTAAGATAAGAATGAATATCATTCACAATATCGCTAATTTAAGACGAATGAATAAGTCATTATTGTCGCAGCGCAGTTAACACTTTCACTGCTCTTAAAATTATAAAAAATAATACAAACGTGTTCAGTGAAAGTGTTAAAAAAATAAGCTGCTTTTACAATCATCATCAAATATAGGAGTTTACAGGCTATTTAAGATAAGTCATACTTATGCTAGAGAATCTGGTTTGTCCACCTAAATATTTGGTTTTGTTTTCAAATTATTTATATTATTTTGTCCTCACAAGACTCAAAAATTACTTGTGGTTTAAAATATCTTGTTATAGCTATCGAACGTGTTTTTATACGACTCAAATAACCCCTATATCTGTGATGATGATTGTACGTATACTTTACCTTATATACAAACATACGGTTAATCTCTAGTCTTAAACACCTTCTCTAACATGAATTTAGGCCGTCTGTCGTACACTAACACATTTAACGTTGAAATAAAACAAATATAATTTACACATACCTCGTCGGTATAACTATGTTAACGGAACTTTTCATTTGTTGCTATGTTGTTTTGCGATAATGTGTTTTTATAAGGAGTTAGAGCAAATAAGTTTAAACGACTCACCGCTAGAAAATAAACTAGAAAGCTTTTTTACGCATTCATAGTTCATTAGTTACATGAATATTTGTGCAGTTTTAATCAAGGTTATGAATATATTGTCGGCCACCAGTAGGACGAACCTTTTAAATCCTTTTTGTGGCTGCTGAACCAACACAACAACAGATGACTTGTTCCTATATTACAACTAACCCAACAAAATTGTACAAAAACAAATAAATTAAACATAACACAATTAACACAACAATTAATATCGTATTATACTATAAGTACTACAACCCAGTAAAAATACACGGGTATAGACACGAATCGTGCGTACATTTTTTTAAAGTTAAAACTACCCGTTATATCAACATGAGATTTTGGTAACAGAAAATTTTATATATACATTTTCATTGAATATTTCAGAAAAATTGTATTTAAATCGTAGAATACAAATAGGACTAAAATTATAAATTCCTAAAATGTATGTCACTATTTTATTTAAAATTCGAGAAAGTTACCATATATTTATGATTAGTATATATTTTCTAGCCGCCCACAGACACGTGAAATACAAAAATATATCAATAATTCATTATTAATATTCAAAAAGAAATGGAGTCGAAGAACTTTCTATAGGTCTCTGGGCGGTTGGAGGATATGACAGATATGATGTCTTCTAAATTACACAAACCTAATATTTTAAATAGAGAACAATGTGGCACTGAATAGCCTTCGGACTTGCATACACTACATGTTGCCTCATGTTAACCTATGGAGCAAGGATGTTTGCTTCGTTGTAAAATTGTAATCACATTTCAATTCAATAAATAAAACATTATTTTATACCTATTTAAATGCCATTGATATGCCATCACATGCCACATTGCTACTAAGCTACTGGTCATATTATAGCACTGGCTGGTCGCGATTGGTTTTAGAAAACTAGAGTTGTTTACATGTTTGTTTTAGACTCAGAGTCAAAATTTTAAATGAAATAAGTTTGTTTCTGTTTTCGAAATCAAACCATTGCTGTATTAAATTATATATCTTATTGCCAAGTAACAAAGTGTACTTTCATGTGCAGTATGTGCACTCAAATTGAAGCTAGTGATAATTTAATCTGAGTTCAATTATCATCAAAGAGAACATACTTCGTCTACTACATACTAGCAGTATTTTCATGACTGGACGTAAGGCATAGCCATATTTGAGGAATAATTCATAATAATTTGGTTTACCCAATTTTTTTTTAGTATTAAGGAACAAGTAGAAACACAGAATTTGCAACTATTAATTTTAAACATAGTCCAAACAATTAAAGTTAGTGGACCTCTTCTTTCTTGCATGCAACAGTGCAGGTGGTACATAATTTTCCTACAAACATGAATTGTTAACTTTAATAAGGCCAATGTACCTTTTTTAAGATATTTAGATAATAATGGGCACTAAAAATTGTCCCTGAATTGTAAATGTCAACTGCTTAAGATATTAAAAAAATATTATGTCATGACGAAAAACACTATTTAATGGAATAATATTATGATAATTAGTTATTCAAAAATGTTCTTACACAGAAAAATTTTGTTTTTTAGGCAGCAAGGATAAATTTTCAGCGCCCGTCATACAATAAAGTTGTCACTATCAGTCTAATGGAATAAGAAGTATAATTTCAAAAGTCATTAACCGCCAAAGAACAGTTCCTCACTTCAGTAATTTTAAGACACTCCACACTATCGTTTTTGGACTCGTATACGTTACTTGACTCGGAGACACTGTCAGGGCTGTCACAGTGGTTTAGAGTGGGCTGGGGGTTTGGGCTGGGGGTTTTGAACTGATTCATCCAAAGCTGCTTCTCTTCTACTTCTCTGCTAACAACCACAAAGAGCTCCTTTTCTTTGCACTCCATCTGCTCTTTTAGGTAGGCTATAAGATCACTGCTCTGAAAAATAAAATTATCATTTTAAATTAAATGTTTATGATGAGCTTTATTTAAATTCTAACATATATAAAACTAAGGGTCTCACCAAACCAGTTGACGCGTAGTCGGCTAAAGCCAGCCGTAAATACAACTATGTCCACCTAATAAGAGCGAAAACCGCTGGCTGGCGTCGAGCAGCAACGGTCGAGACGATGCAAGCCGAATTTAGTTTCATTCACTCTTAATGCAAGGACATAGAGGCTACTAGTTTTAGCCGAATCCGACGCAACTGGTTTGGTGACACAGTAACAATTGAAATTTTATTATGTCCTTTTGTATGTATGCATATCAAATGTATCAAAATCATTGAAATAAGAGAAGGACACAATAGTTTTTAAATTAAGGTTGTAATAAAATAAGTTTTACTTACATATAGACAATAATATTTATATTTTCTATGGGTACTCATTATTATATTGCCACCAGTTGACTCATAGTCGACTAAAGCTGGTCATATAGGCCACCATGTCCACCTAATAAGAGTGAAAACCGTCGGCTAGCGTCGAGCAGCGACGGTCGAGATGATGCGAGCCGAATTATATTTGATTCACTCTTAATGCAAGGACATAGAGACTACTAGCTTTAGCGGAATCCGACTCAACTGGTTTGGTGAGGCACAGTAACAATTGAAATTTTATTATGTCCTTTTGTATGTATGCATATCAAATGTATCAAAATCATTGAAATAAGAGAAGGACACAATAGTTTTTAAATTAAAACTATGTCATGTGTGTATTTAAACTTTCGTGAGACATATCTAATAAATTAAACATTAACATGGAGTGCGCGACGGGCCGGCGACGCGATCGCCGAATCGAACGGACACTCAGCACTCTTAGTGCTTGATAATGGAGGCCTATGTTCTCCGAAACATGTCGCGCGAGTGACTAAATAAACGTGAGTAGAGCCGTGTTAATGTTTAATTTACTATGTCATGTGATTATAGATTTTATCTGTACTTTAAATTATGTGTCTTAAGGTTGTAATTTACTTATGTTATGTAATAAAATAAGTTTTATTTACATATAGACAATAATATTTATATTTTCTATGGGCACTCATTATTATATTGCACTATGTTATTTTTTTATAATTTATGTTATGTACATACAAAAAACATTGAATAATGATTACTATGTGGAATGCAATTAAGCATGTGTTTTATATTACGAGCCCCAATGCAAATGAGTACGTCTGGTAGGAAAACAATGTACTAAACTAACGTTAACCTAAAAATTCTGGGGGACGAAGGTGTTTGGAAGAATTAGCAATATAAAAAACAGTGTAAGTTATAAATCGTATTTTATTTAATCAATGAAAAAAAAAACGAACTTTCCTTGGTAATAAAAAAAAACATTGTTTCACCAATTGTACTAAAATGCAAAAAAGTTCGTCTTTAGTGTTACCGACGCAGATTAGAACGTCTACCACTTGGTGGCGTCTCCTTTTGCATCTAAAACGGCTTTAATTCTGAGCGGCATTGTATCTACCAGCTGTCGACACTCTTCCGGGGTTGTTTCATTCCAAACACAGGTAAGTTTCTCTTTAAGATCAGCTTTTGATCTGGACGGGTCCTTTCGCAACTTCTTCTTCATTTTCCACCACAACGTTTCTATGGGAGACAAGTCCGGGCTGCTGGATGGCCACGACATGGTAGGTATTTTTTCTTTTCAGCCACGCCATCGTTGCTTTAGCGGTATGGCATGAGGCACCATCTTGTTGAAAAGTATACGCATTTTTATACTTTAACTTACGTATAGACGGCAGCAAACTCTCTTGTAAGATGCTTTTGTATTTTTCGGCATTGACGGTTCCATCTATAAATTGCAGACAGCCGACACCCTGTGCCGACATGCAGCCCCAAATCATTAAGGAAGCTGGAAACTTTACCTTACGCTTAAGACAATCTTTTGAAATGCCTCTCCTTTTTCGCGAATGACTTTACTTCGTTCATCGCCTACTGTGACTTCAAATTTAGATTCGTCACTCCATATAATTTTACGCCACTGATCGACGGTCCAATTTCTGTACTTTTTGGCGAATTTCAACCTGTTAGTTTTCTGCCGTTGTGTAAGTAACGGTTTCTCTTTAGCAGTGTAAAACCGTAGCCCATCCTCTTCATCACTCTCTTGCAAGTATCCACTGAAATGTTTTTAATTGTGTCACGCCATAGTACCGTAAGTTCTCCAGCTCTTGCACGACGATTTTTCTTGATGATCTTCCTCAGAATCCTGTTTTCTGCTTTAGTAGTAATTCGTGGGCGGCCGGATTTCTTTAAACAATAAATTTTGTCGTGTTTTCGATGATGCTCGATGATAGTTTGGATTGTAGACCTTGGCATAGAAAGGTCCTTGGCAATTTGGTACGTAGATTTGCCTTTATTGTTACTGGAGATTATAATTTTCCGCACTTCTTCAGTCACTGGCTTACCTCGTGCCATCTCGATAGAAAACGATTTGGAGTAATAAAAAATTAGGCTGAATTTGCCCTTTTATATAGTGGTTTGTCATTTTACATGACAGAGAATATTCCATATTCAATTTGAAAATAATATTTTATATTACGAACCCTGGTAAACAGGTTTTATTTTAAATAGACGACCTATTTTGCCTTAAATATGAAGCAGACGTAATGATTTGCGTGTGAGATGTAATATTTATAATTAAATTATTTTAAAATAAATAACGAGATGTACACTTTGTACAACTCAAAACTAAGCTAGCTTTAGTGACATTGCGTCTAGTGTATTCCATTAATCATCAAAGTCGATTTGGGTAGAAATACTAGTTTTTGAAAAAAAATACGCATGCAGAATTGCGACTAGACGAGCTATTTTGCATTGGGGCTCGTAGGAAAAGCAACAGATACTTACTCGCCCAATAAGCTGTGGCGCATCCAACTTAGAGTCCAAGTTGTAGAAGTTCCCCTGGATCTGGCGGATGGCGATCCAGTGCCGGCGCCGCAGCGGCAGCATCACAAACCCAAACTTGTAGTCTGATGGCACATTCAGGATGAACCCACATATGTTTGATAGGTCTAGGCAGCCTGGGTCTCTGGAATATTAGTCATTTTATCTGTGAGTATTGTTTCAATGAAAATAGAGTACCTAAATAAAAAAAATATGTAAATGCAATATCCTTCTAAATTTTAATCAAATAGGTTATAATGGTGTTGAGTCACAGGCATAAAAACTGTAATTCAATTACTTGTATATAACATACTATTTAATGTTAGATGTATTTGACTCACAATACCTAAGTACTTTTAAAATTAATTTACATAAACAATTTGAGTCACAATCTGCTGACTAAAGAGGCAGACTATTATAGGCGAGTATTTACTCAAATTGCAAATTTAGAAAACAAACATCAGCTGTTTACTGTCTAAATTCCAGACACCATAATATTTCAAGGTTTATTAATATTATAAATTGAAGCAAATCATGCTAATTAGCGAGTCGGCAGACTCGTGACCTTGAGACTCACTTCCTCTTGTCGAACCACACGGCCTCGCAGCCCTTCAGCTGCAGCGCGGCCATGATCACGTTGATGTCGTAGTTGCCCAGCCCCAGCATGGAGCGGTGCGGGTTGATCCACACATTCGGCGACAGCCGGCTGCAAATCCCATCCAGATCGTTTTTCGAAAACGTACCGCGCGCCTAGCAACAAGTATCATGTTTACATACTTCTAACAAAATTAAATTTCATAGAAATACATCTGTTATAACTGTATACAAGGATAAGTGTGATATGTACCTGGAATAAATTGTTTAATGCATGCAGCGCGCACAGCTCTTTAACTTGTTTTTCATGGTAAATGATCGGTTTTGCAGACATCTCGACAACATGAAAATTCGCATAGTTTTCTAACAAAACTCACACATAATTTAGCTTTTTTTATAATGTCACGAATAAATATTACGCAGTTAGTATATTATCTTACTAATTAATTTAATCACAGCAATTATTTCAATTTTACAAAAAAAACCCGACTACGATTTTGTGATGACAAGTGTGTTTGACAGATTTAAGAATGCAATGAGAATAATTTTCTTAATTTAATCGTTCTAACAAGTGTATAGTATCATGTTATTACAAAATAGTCCTTAAAACGTATGAAATAAAGAAACTATTATATCACACTATTCTTAGGAAAAATACTGCAAACCTCAGTACTGACATGAAACATGTTTTTATTGAGAAAAAAAATCGTGTTTAACAATGTCTCAAACAGAAAATAGCATAGAGAATGTATTTAGCTTTAGAGTATTGTCTATGGTTAAAGGTAATATCGCGGGAATTTTGCTAATTGTCATAGTGATGTCATATCATATCATTTAATTTCACTGCATAGCTGAAGTTTTTTTTGGGTTTGCTGTCTATTCTATTACAAACAAAATAAATTTACCCCTGATGATGGATAATCCCAAAACATATTGTGGAACGGCTCCAGAGGATGCTTACGGAAACCATTTGTTTACAGTCAACAAAACAAACTTGCAGCATTACAAAGTTTCACTTGAAAGGTGCTTATATTACGTTACTTATCGGTTGCTATTTCCATAACAAACAATCGAATTGCATTTTTATATTCCAGTTCGACCAATGCAGCATCAAATATTCTGTTAAAAAATGTTTGGAATTCCCATATGGACCTGAGCAATGAGAAGGCTTTGGACCAAATTACTAGTTCTGCTAATTCATTGCTGCAAAACAATGATACAAGTAACATGAAATTATGGACAAGCTCTCTTGGGTAAGAAATCACACATTCTCTCTTAATGTTACGTGAGACTTAATTTTATGTTCATATATTTTCTAACTATTTACCATATAAAAAACATTTTTTATCATCTATTTCTAGACAATTTACAGATGCGATGACATTATTTGAACATTCGATACCAGCCTGCAAGAACTGCACCTCGAACAACTCTCAACATATGTCTTTACAGAAACTCATGAACTCAGATTGCAAATGTACTATCCCGAAAGTGGAAAACAAGAGGGCAGGGAAAGAAACTCTTTATGAAAATAAAAAATCTTTATTTGTCAAACCCTTACATTCAAATAGTTCAAGCTTTGAATTGAACTCAGGTGATGAGCAGAGGCCACTACTTAAGCCAAAATTTGGGAGGCCAAAGTCAGTGGTTAAAAACCAGCCAGTGCTACCAAAACCAATGTCACAAGAAATGGAGGTAGACCTCACAAAAGATGAGGAAGATGCTAAAGCCCATAAAGCAAATGTAGCTAAGATTACATTTAAAACCGCCAAGGATTGTTTATTTGTTTCTAATCCGGCTGCTAAGAGGACTTTGGGAACTTCTCGGAAGGCTCAAGCAAAATTTGTCTCACCTATGATTGGAGCACAGTAAGTGCTTAATCTTAAATTCCAATTTTTTTATAAATTGCCTGAGCTGTATGATCCAGAAACTGCCTTGCAGCCTGTGTGGACCTGCCTATTTATTGTTCTAGTATAATAGCAACAAGAATTTATTTTATATACCTATCTTCTCTGTTTCTTTCATTTACTAATTTAACAAAAATACACCCGTAACACCAGAGGAGTCACAAGCACGTTGCCGGCCTTTAAGGGGGTTGGAGCTCTGGGAACCTTACTCACCATCAGGAACACAACACTGCATACCTGAAAGGTGGCAGTGCTATTATGGCTGTGGTCTTCTGTAAGGAGGAGGTACTTCCCCAGTTGGGCTGCCCCAGATTCAAGCGTGATGGTCATCGCTGTGCCCTACCTCTCATTGTAGTTTAAGGACATACCCGGGTCCAAAAAAGTTAACAAGAATGGGTTTTTAGAATTCTTAAAAGCTAGCTCTATTGTCTGATTTAATTTTCACTTAATGTGCTATATCTTTCTTTGGTACTTGATTCCCTAAGCCATGATTAATCCTTTTAGGGACAAGCAAGAAAATGTAGAGACAGCCCCATTAGTAGCAGATGATAGACTGAAGCACCTTGATCCAAAGATGATAGAACTTATTGAGAGTGAGATCATTGATAAAGGAACACCTATTGGTAAGTCATCATTGATATATGCAACCTTATTACAAAGATGTAAGGTTCATTTAAGCTTGTCGCATATTATACATATTGATAAGAGTTGTTAGTTTTAGTCAAGATTTTTTCTTACTTTCTAATGGGCTGAATCTGTCTGACGTTAACTGCCCCCTCATTCTGGCCATCATAGTACGAGAGCCCACGACCAAAACCATGTTTCATAGCAATACGGCAAAAACCCTATAAAATCGTTAGATTGTATGATTCCGAACCCGACTAGGTGTGTAGTAACGGTCGAAAGTGTAGCAACTGCGTGGGAGGCCATTTCTGCTGTGTCAAAAAAAAAAGACTGTCGGTATTATAGCAATACGTCTGATAGTGAAAATGTACATAGATTTTATAATTGTATTACGTAAAAGTTTGTTTTCAGACATTTTGCGCGTAGCATATAGCCTGAGCGCATTTTTGAAAATGTCAACAAATTTAGCCGACCTGTATCATAGCAATACGGATAATTTTTTATTTCATCTTTTCGTATTGCTGCCATGATTACCAAAAACCTGTTTTCAGACACTTTAAGTGTAGCATATACTCCCAAAAACGAAAATAACGTTTCGGAGTCGCCTGGCCAACGCCTCTGTTAAATGTTTTTTTTAATTTACAGCCTTCATAGATATTCAAGAATCTCCCTTGTCTATTAATTTTCAACTTCATCCAGTTTCATTTTGTGCGATTTATTTCAGTCCTTCAACTTCAATGTTACGGTTTCGGGTAAATTCTTTGTTAATTATCATCTAATAAATTCAGGGTAGCAACGTATTCATTGGTTTGTAACAGAAAAGTCAAGATGCCTCAATACGATTTTTAAATGATATCTGAGTATCGAAAAGTTGTCTGATAGAGAAGGTGCTACACTTAATTTGTCTGATATAAATTTTTTGCACATGTGGACAACTTATTTTATCATGTCCAACAATTTTCAGACATATTGCTATGATACCGATCGGTAAAATTTGTTAACATTTTCAAACCGGTCTCAAACTTATATGCGTTCACTTTTCCGTCTGAAAATTGTTTTGTTGGCATCAAATAACCAAAATTTACTAATAAAAAAGATTTTCAGACGTATTGCTATGAGACATTTTTTTTGTCTCATTTTTAATTTTTTTAAGTGTATTTACGGGTTTGCGCTACACCACTAACGTCTGAAAAATATGTTTCCGGTATCTCAGAACTATCATTCAACTACAGTCTGCAAATCAGACATATTGCTATGATGCAGTTCGGTAAAATTCTTTGACAATTTTGAAAATTCGGTCAAATCAAACGCTACGCGGAAAATGTCTGATATTGGTATTTTCGAGTTCAGGATAATCGTATCTATCGATTTGATGCGGTTTTGGCCGTATTGCTATGAGACAAAAATTTTGGTCGTGGGCTCTCGTACTATCAGGCCAGTCATCTCTATATTACATTATCTACTTTGAGATCTATACACAAATGTAATAAAATATGTATTGTAAAACATTTAAGTTGTAAATTAGGAATAGTTTACTTGAGGTTGAGTTTCAGTTCATATCAAAAATATTTCGAGTATAAACGCGCCATATTTGAAACTGAAACTTTCACAAGGTTTTTTCTGTACAATGTATTACATTGGATTCCAGGCTGGGACGACATAGCAGGCCTACACATGGTAAAGTCGGTGATCCAAGAAGCGGTGGTGTGGCCACTGCTACGGCCCGACATCTTCACGGGGCTCCGGCGCCCGCCCAAGGGCATCCTGCTCTTTGGCCCCCCTGGCACTGGGAAAACACTCATTGGTATTTTTTTTAATGATTAAAAGTTGCATCCTTCATTTTTTGTCAGCATGGCTTTGATGCTATAATGAAAAAACATATTCATCATCATTAGCCGACAGTCGAGAACAATTTACGAGTTTGTCTTAGTTGCCAGTTAATGTTATGTATTGCAAATGTATACAATTGGGTAATAAAGTTTGTTTTCCTTTTGTTCTAACTCCATTGTCGAAAACATTGCAATTAAATTTATCGCTCGTGGTTGGTTAGCCGCTTTATACTTTTTTATCTTTAGCTGTACAATTTATTATAGGCTTATATGTGGGAATAAGGTGATAATTCTCTGGTGAGCTGCTACCCTGAAATTCTGCTGAGTTGTAGTCGCTTATAATTTGTAAATCTTACAAAAATTTAACTAGTTCCACAGTAAGCTTAGACAATATTGTATTAAAATAGATAAATATAAAAATTCTGGAATCAGGGTCACCACTAACTAAGGTCTAGTTAACTGAAAATACCATGCGGCCAAAGTAGCTAAGCGTTTGAAGTGTTCAAAATGACCAACACGCGCTCTTATTCTCTCGACAATAGAGATGTGTTGACCTCAATTTGAACAACTCAAACGCTTAGCAACTTCTGCTGCTGACCGTACACCAAGTTGAACCACAAGTTTAAACCTTAAGTAGCAATAAGACTCACAACAGCATGACCGTGCAGGGAAGTGCGTGGCCGCGCAGTGCCGCGCGACGTTCTTCAGCATCTCGGCGTCGTCGCTGACGTCCAAGTGGCTCGGCGACGGCGAGAAGATGGTGCGCGCGCTGTTCGCCGTGGCGCGCGCGCACCGGCCCGCGGTGAGTTCTGGCTGAGGTGAGGTGACGGCACCAGTAATGGACAAGGAACCAATCATGAACATTAGTGCTTATTTCAAAAGAGTGCAATCTTTGGGATATATTCAATTTATAACTTTACGATTTTTGAAATAAGAACTAAGTGTCTATCATTGGTGCCTGTCAGCTAAAAGTGTCCAACATTAGTGCCATTACCTTATTGCAGCGCCCCCGGAGTGGGACTACTCAGAGTTTAATGTACAGGCGCACTCCCGTGATTCCCTGTGTGAGCACTCTTGAAACTTTGGCTAAAACATATTTTGCGATTATGTCCCGTATAAATTATGATTATGAATGAGAATCGTTAAACTTTAAATCACTCTAAGCGCTATCTACATCTCTGTCGTACTTATGATAATATAGCAACAGGGTGGAAATAATCTAAATTAGATTTAAGAAGTTTTATATTTATAAAATTTCAGGTGCTCTGTGTACAAGTCAATTGAATGAATAGAACAGCCGTACCAATTTGGGGAGACTCTTAGATCGATTGAACTAAATTCAATTTACAACGCTCTAAATTCAAAATAAGCAAAGAGTGTAATTTGCTGAGGGAATGTGTTGGGCTATTTTACATCTGGTAAAATGAGCCATTTAGCATTTTTTTTAATGGCAGGTGATATTCATTGACGAAATCGACTCATTGCTGACCCAGAGGAGTGACAGCGAACATGAAGCCACGAGAAGAATCAAGACTGAGTTCCTTGTTCAGTTCGATGGAGCTGCTACAGGTTGGTATCATATTCTATGTGTAAAGTACACAATTATATAAACAGTTATGAGTCAGGCAATTAACATCTCATTTTAAGAACGTTAACGTGCTGCACCGATATCGATTAAATCCGTTTATAAAATAAAACACACGCAAATGCTTGTTTGAATAAACTAATTCTCTATTCCCGCCATGCGAGCTCCATTTAATGTACAGCCACCTTACAAACGGTCTGATTTCGAGTTCAGATATTCCGTCACACACATTACGGCCGATCGCAATTCCATTTCATGCTTTAGGTGAGGACGAGGGGCTGCTAATAGTAGGCGCCACAAATCGGCCGCAGGAGCTGGACGAGGCGGCACGCAGGCGCCTCGTCAAACGGCTCTACGTGCCACTGCCTGACGTCGGTGTGAGTTACCTACTACTCTGCTCTACACGATACTATTGGTATTCTTAAGTATTGTAGTGATGCAACTATTGCCATAAATTAAAATCTAAACAATATACTACCCGATTTAAAGAAGGCAGATAAACTCATTAGAATTCTGTGGCGCCTGTCAAAGCAAGTTTATGCTGTTTTCCTTTAAGCCACAGAATTACAGGTCTTCATAAATTTAACCAATCTATACTCGGACCGTGTATACTGGTTAACATGAACTAATTTTTTTAGGCCCGTGAACAAATAATCAACAACCTACTAAAGTCTGAAAACAACGCGTTATCTGCAAGCGACGTAGCCGAGGTGGCGCGGCTGACGGAGGGCTACTCGGGGGCGGACATGAAGTCGCTGTGCTCCGAGGCCGCCATGGGGCCTGTGCGGGCTGTACCGCTTTCACAGATCTGTACTATTGACTGTGACAAGGTAAAAATTATAATTGTAGTTAAGTGTAATTTGTAAAAAATAAAAATATCTATTGAAACGAAATTGTGTTCGTGTGATTTGGAAACCTGTGTGTTTGATTTAAAACTAGTATCTTAGTTTAATTATTTGTTCTTTCAGGTACGCCCAGTAACCGTGCAAGACTTTCAAAACGCTCTCAAACGTGTACGACCTAGTGTATCGCAGGGCGATCTCGGCCAATACGTCACCTGGAATAATACGTACGGGCAAGGGTTTTGAATGTTTAAATGTTGGGTTCTTTTATTACACTATTTGTTTTATGATTTGTGTATTATTTAATTTCTAATGGTTGCTTTTATACTTTACACTAATTTCACAGTAGTCGACGTTATCGTTAAGCTATTTTAATGAGTAAAGTATAAAAGCGACCAACCAGTGTTGGCTAACCCCAATAAAATATAAACCTCTCTATCTAAATAACCGTACATAATTACACTCCCGTTAATTACACCTCGTAAATATATTTTGTTAAATTTCATAACCAATTAATCGTACCAGGACAACCATTTAAAAGAAGTTTTAAGGAAACCTAGGAGGAATAATGACTGGAACACGTATCCGCGAGTTCAGTTTGAGGGGACAAAAAAAAATGTGAGACTATGACAAGGACGGACGAAAATAGCGCCGTCTTTGCCATACCTATGAAAAGTTACATAAGACCATCCCTTTCGATCGTAGTATTATTATTAGCACGCTCCGTCTAATTAAATGGTATATCCACAGTATGTCTATGAAGGAAACAGCATCTATAATGACCCTGAATGAAAATAGGACGCCACTGGCAGAATATTTGACCGTGCATTACCTGGCTGTACGTTTTCACTCACTTTGACAGTTGGACCCAAGTTGGACAGCTGAGAATGTCAAAAAATTACGTATGTTTTTTGCGCGCCTGAATGCGAAAATGATATGACTATGAATTTTTAATATTTATATCCTATATCCGTCCATAAAATGTGTCCGGGATAAAGTAAAATTAAAGACATCAAAACTCATTATATATCTTTTAATAATGGATCAAGAAAATCGTGTTGTTGTGTTAATTGATATGGACTGTTTTTACTGCCAAGTCGAGGAGAAAGTGAACCCCGACCTGAAAGGACAACCCATCGCTGTAGTGCAATACAATCCTTGGAAGGGCGGCGGGTAAATATTAGTACATGTATTTAGAATGCAAAATAAAAACTAAGGTTTATATTACATGTGGTTGTATCATGTTCTGGCTTGTTTGCTTTGAGGTGGCCCCGTGTTATTTTGTGACTGTTATTACATTAGAGCCTCGATAATCTAGACTTTAATTATCATACGGGCTCACGAAGCATGTGGAAATTCAGCTCAATCAATATGGTACATTATTGAAGTCTTACGTTAAAAAAACATTAGCCTGTAAGCACAGCATAGAGTAACTTCAACAAAGTTTGTATATAAGCACTGATTTTCAAGTACTGTTTTTATGTGTACTAAATTTCTAATTCTTAAACGATTCATATCATATTTTGTATTGGTAGTCAATAGTCATTGACAGTAATTAGATAGCTACTAGCAAAGTTTATACCTTGACTTATATTTCTTCTTTTTACAGTATTATTGCTGTAAACTATGTGGCCAGAGCTCGTGGAGTCACCCGTCACATGCGCGGTGATGAAGCAAAAGAGAAATGTCCAGAAATACAGCTACCCTCAGTGCCCTGCAACAGGGGGAAGGCTAATATCTCAAAGTAAGTTGTTTTCTTTTAATTTAGAACAGGTGGGCATGCATGGAGGACAATTATTAGTATCCATTCCATTTTGTTTAAAAAAAAAAAACAAAACCTGATAATTGGTTTACTATCCTTGCTTTAGGAGCTATAGCTATATGCATCCAAAATAAACAAACAACATTTATTTTTCTTGTGTTTCTGAATCACAAGAAAAATAATGTTGGTAAAAAAATTAATTTCAATTTAATAACTATGTGATCATGTATTACAAAAATAGTTCAATGTAAGAAAGAACAGCACAGTGAGACTTATCTTATTTATATTCATATACTTCTACACTTTACATCTTGAAACCATTTTTGTTTTTATTGCAGTAAAAACTTAAAAAATAAATATTTTATCACCCATATTTTTGAAACTACATTTTTTTTCTGAATATTCATATGAAATAATATGAAATGGTTGTTTAGTATCTGACACTAAAAGTATTCAATGAAATTATAGGTACAGAGATGCTGGTATAGAGGTAGCTAAAGTACTTCAAACCTTTACTCCGCTGTTGGAGCGGGCCTCCATTGATGAGGCTTATCTTGATATTACTGCGCCCGTAAGTGACTTTATTAACCATATTTTATTAAACACACAGCTCTCACTTGTTTAGTACTCGCACGAAATGCCTCGAGCACTATATGTGCTGAGCTCCATTCGCGATTCTCATCTTCAAGCAGCAAAATTTCACAGAGTTACTAGAACAATAGCCACAAAAAGATGTCAGCTTACAATAACAAACATACTTGACATACCTCTGAAAATATTGCCAAAACAAAGATGTGGCATTAAGGTTTTCTAATGTAAAAGTTATTTTTTTTGGAATACTCCAATAGTAAAGTGGTCTGGTATAAAGCAAAACGCTTTAAATTAAGAAATACATGTCGTATTATTATCTTCAACAACCTAGCCTAGTATAGGTGATAAATTAGTATACGCGATTTAATCCGTTTTAGTTGTTTTATTTCATGAGTAATTGTCGCGGCAACCGAAGACAATATTATATAGGTGATAAACTTAGCTAAAGCACCTGTGTAGTAGTAACGTGTGTACACGCATGTCGGCGTTCTATATTCAAATGCTGACGCAAGTTCCATATTAATTCTCCGCACATACAAACCCATGGTCCTTCAGTTAAGTTTTTCACCTATAGTAGCTTCGGCAGGGCCAATAACCCTGCCTATGAAGCAAAAGCTCCCAGGCTTCTATCCTTGTAAATGCATTAATTATGTGATTATCATTTTATGTGTTATATATTTTAATATGTATCTATATCTATCTAAACCCAGTACTTACACATACCTATTTGAGCGTACTGAGTTTAGCTTGATTTGTGCAAACTGACAAACATTATTTATTAAGTAATTGTTTTGTAAATTTCCAGGTTAAAGAAAGGCTTAAAACGTTAAACGTCAGTACAATAAAGTCGGCTATGATGCCGAACACATTTGCCCTCGGGTACGACAGCATCGAGCAGTTGATAGCCGACGTGCACGACTACAGCTGCGACTCCGTGGACTTCGACCACGACCACGCCACCAGGTTGCTGGTGGGGGCTGTGATTGTGAGCGAGATCAGGGCAGCGGTCTTTAGGGAAACTGGTAATACTATATAATCTAACTCTGTCTAATATTATAAAGGCGAAAGTTTGTGAGTGTGTATGTTTGTTAGTTCTTCACGGCTGGAGCGATTTTAATATTTGGTATAGAGTTAGCTGACTGCTGAGCTGATTAACACATAGGCTACGTTTTTTCCCCTAATGAACCGTGAGTAACTCCGCGGGGCACAGCTAGTGATTAATAAGGTGAAAAATTGAAGATTTTTAACTTTCGCGCGTCACGGTTTTTTGATTGGCTTACGCTATCAAAAAGTAATAAGTATGTATATAATTATGTTTTAGTTTTTTACCATTTTTGTTGGTACTGAATTTATTGCCTACCGCTCAATTTTTACTTCACAATTATGTTTTTTACTCGAAGGTTCACTAGAAGAAATTTCTTAAGCACCTTAGTGGGTCATTGTACCTCCCTGCTATGTCAAATTCAGACTGAGTTCATACATGCATACCCTTTTACTTAAATACTATAACTGCAATTCAATTTTCCAGTCACTGTGACACTTCACCAAACTTTTACCAAATATGTTTTTTTTTTAATACAACGACGGTGGCAAACAACTATACGGCCCACCTGCTGGTAACCAGTTACCGTAGCCTATTAAGGCGCTCTAGATAGTGAAAACACCAATTTTAGAAAATATAAATAAAATACTTTCACAGAACTTACAACTGAAATTTTTTTATATGTATTATTTCAGTCTATTCTCTAGTTTTTGGCTTCATCAGAAACACGATTGCTGATAAAAACCTCGATAGTTTTGTTTTTTGAAAAAACCTCGTTCTTTACACCTTAAACCAAATATTTTGATAACTATTATGAATAGCAACACAAAATTTGCTTTAAATAATAGTTTTTAAGTAGATTTCGATTTTTACTTCATAGATTTTTAATAAGTTGAGTAGATCAATAATACCAATTGATTTCGTTATTGGCAAAATAAAATGGTTCAGCGCGCGGCGGCGGCCGACTATTGCCCAGTCGCCAGTACGCTCGTGACCGCTGTCAACGTAGGACGTGTGCACATTTTCCTAACGCGGTAATACTACTTTAGACAGGAAGCAATAAGGGTAATCGCAGTGTAAATAAAGTTAAGCGAAAGAGGAAACGCTTAAGTGAACTAAGAGGACATATGACAAATATTAGAATGCCTAAACGGTAATCTACGTACCAAAACATTCAACCGGCCGCGTCGTAGCGGATTTGACATGCGTTTTTACGTAGTTAGTTTGCAGGTCTGGTGCAGTTTTAGTAATTGTGTGTTGTACAGTTTTATTATATTCTAGTTCTTTTCAAGTCAGTAAAGTTACTAGTACAGTCGCCATCAGATATATCGGAGCGGCCGAGGTACTCAAATATTTCTGAGCAGCAATAAATTTCAATAAATTATTTACAGTAAATGAGGTCAATAACATCTGAACATCCAATTCGCCATAAATATGTGAGCAGTGGTTTTTCAATTAAATCTGAACACACAACTCGTCAAAGTTATCTGCACAGACAGGGTGATCATAAATATCTGAACATTTAGGGAAAATATACCTTAAGTCACTTCGCATACGATTTAATAGTTATTTGTTATACAAGGGTGCAAAATTGTATTTTAACTGCGAGTGTGGGATTGAAACTCGAGCAAGCGAATGGATTCTATAGTTTAACCACGAGCAAAGCGAGTGGTTTTAAAATAGAATCCTGAGCGTAGCGAGTGGTTTTAAAATAGAATCCTGAGCGTAGCTAGTGTTTCAATACACGAGAATTAAATTACAATTGCACCCGTGTGTAATACAAAATTTTTCCCCTCACTACAGCGAGGAAAGTGAAACATGAAAAAAAAAAAACGTTTTGAAATCGCATTGACTTTTTCTTTGTGTTTAGATACATTCAACATTTTTACAAAAGGTGCCTTTAGCTTGGTTAGCTTGTGGTGGCCAGTACGATTTTCGAATGTTCTAATTCGATTTTCAAGTCGGTGCGTGTGCGAGTTACCGCCGCCGCCGCCGCCGCGGCGGCAAGTGAGCTGTACTTCGCGAATTTAGACTTTCAAACCATAGCAATAAGAGCTATGAGAAGTCAACTTACTTTAATCACTAGTGGATAAAATGCGTTTTTACCGTCTCGTATTAAAGGATAAACAAGCGCTTTACGAGCTAGTGAGGGGAAAAATTCTTTAACGTAGGTACTACTACGCTCGAACACATTTTCAACACAACCAATAACCACCATTCGGTTTTGTCAATGTCAAAACTAAAAAGAGATTGCCGGATGTAGGGTGTATACATACACTGCCTGAGGTAGAGCGTGACGTCATCGTGATACTAATGGCGTCCTTATCTTACTCTTATTGTGCGAAACGTGCGGCATGCATGAGTCGCCCGGACTCAGTGACTCTTTCAGATATGGCCTTTTTGTACACATTTATGTTTTTGTTGGGATCTAGTTTACATAACAATGATAATTTTAATTCCTTTTAATACCGCTGAACACATGCGTCTTGCGTGCAGATTTGTGCAGGGCCGCAACCTTGGTCGTGAATCGAACACCCTCTTATAGGCAAATCGAAAAGGCAAATTAAAAGTTCTCGAAGGGCCGCCGCCAACGACGGTGCGGCACGGAGCTCATGATTATGGTTCACGAATTGGACTGAAACATATGACGAGCGGTTTTCGACCTTAAGATACGTGAGTGACCCGTTATATATATTTCTAGTAAATCGAAAATGCTATCAGAACACATTAGCTTTACGCTGCTCGCTACGGTATTAGCGGTACGGAGGCTTGAACACACTATGTTTTTTTTGTGGTTTTGAAAAGTAACGAGTTTCTATAAATTTTGATGTTAGGATTATGATTTCTTATAACTAAACCGCTAGGCCATGGTGACCGACGCAATAGTAGATGAAATATTGAAAAGCATTCGTACCTATTTTAATTTGGCAGCTTCAATATTACATATATACATTTGATACTTGCACGGAATTAATGACGTAGTGACAGATCAAAACGTGAGACACACATAAATACGTGCATGGTTACCAAAGTCAAGTGCATCTCATGACGATTTCATAAAGCCCAAATAGGATCCCCCTACATTATTTGATCATGAAGTTTCGTTACCTATTCCGGCTACAAACATCAAATCAGGTTACTCGTAATATTTCATCAGAAATCCCTAAATTAAAAGTTGAAATAGATAACAAATATACCTTAAGAAAAAACGACGAGGACCTCCGGTGTCCGAGACGGGATTCGAACCCGCATCTCCAGCTATCGCGGCTGACGCTTTAACCAATTCGGCCACCCGTACACAGCGGAACCCGTCGAAATTAATCTAGTATATGTACCTTTAAAATTTGAAAAGTTCTCTTAATTCCTCGTGGATCCCATCATGATATCTGAGTTCTGGTAACAATGAGACTAACCTTGAAGTATATGCTTACAAACAACGAAAGTATTTTTGAAATCGGTCCATAAACGCCGGAGTTCTGAGGTAACACACATACAAACAAAAACAACATACAACCGAATTGATTATCTCCTCCTTTTTTTTGAAGTCGGTTAAAAACCCCGAAACGGCACTTACAACCCCGACACCGAGAGACAGTACGTCACTTCCAAACTCAACGGATACCGAAGCCCCTAATCCTTCTTGTAATAATGTTATAAATTAAATTTCATTACTAGGGAGGGCAGTTGCCCCAAAAGGTGACCGGCACCCAAAAGATGAACGAAACGTCTTATAATCTAAATAATTAAATCGTGTATTCTTCCGTAACGTGGCAACACTTCGCCGGCGTTTTCATTTAAGTAACGTGACTAAAAAGAGATATGAGTATCTCTTTCATTCACGTTAATAAAAATTACGTTTTTATTATTATTTAATGATATATTTGCTGATAAATTAAACATTAACACGGCTCTACTCACGTTTATTTAGTCACTCGCGCGACATGTTTCGGAGAACATAGGCCTCCATTATCAAGCACTAAGAGTGCTGAGTGTCCGTTCGATTCGGCGATCGCGTCGCCGGCCCGTCGCGCACTAACGCGCGCCGCGCTGCTCGCGCCGCTCTTGATGTCAAAACCGGTTGAGGGCGGTCCGACACCGGAGCCGCTGTAATGGTAGACCGCGGGTTCGATTCGTCCACCAACAATGACTCTAAACACACCGAACTCACTGTGTCCACTAAACTGTTACAACACTTCCCAAGGTTTTGATGTTTGCCATAGATGGCAGGCTTCCATGCTGGCGGTACAGCCCAACCACCATCACGATTAAAATTTGGACGACGCCCGATCTCAATCGCTTCGCGTATTTTGCGTGGTACGAAACATTTTTCACGCACCAGCAATCGCGCCCTATCGAAGCGAAGGAAATGGGACGGGCCCGCCTCATGAGCGTGCTCTGCCACCGCGGAGTTACTGCAGTCCATATTCTTCACACTCCGTATATGCTCCAACAGTCTCGTGGACACGTTTCGTCCGGTAGGACAGTTTAGTGGACACAGTGAGTTCGGTGTGTTTAGAGTCATTGTTGGTGGACGAATCGAACCCGCGGTCTACCATTACAGCGGCTCCGGTGTCGGACCGCCCTCAACCGGTTTTGACATCAAGAGCGGCGCGAGCAGCGCGGCGCGCGTTAGTGCGCGACGGGCCGGCGACGCGATCGCCGAATCGAACGGACACTCAGCACTCTTAGTGCTTGATAATGGAGGCCTATGTTCTCCGAAACATGTCGCGCGAGTGACTAAATAAACGTGAGTAGAGCCGTGTTAATGTTTAATTTATCAGACATGTCTCACGTAAGTTTAAATACAGATATATTTGCTGTTCAAGTTATGTTTTCAATATTGTGACTAATTTCCAATAGATGACCGGAGGTCAACTTGTGGGCATAGGTAACATTTATCAAATGCTTGTATAATGACCAAAGTTGAACAGCACTTTCTTTCGCTAACACCTTTATATTGGGGTTTATTTTAGTATGTAAACGTGTTTGTTCAACCGATGTTTCTATTCCCAAAAGAAGAACTGAAAAAGTTCATCTTTTGAGTTGGATTAATGGATTCCAATAAATGAATTTGACCTCAATTTTGTTCGTTCATTTTATCAATATCGTGTCCAAAAATTGATAAAAAAAAAGTATTATTTCATGATTTGGCAAGCAGTTCTAAGCGAAACAAATTTAATGACGATGGTTTAATAAAATGATATACAACCTAGTGACAGACAGATACAACCTAGGACGGACATCGAAGTTTTAGTAGTGGGGTTCCCTTTACCCTTTTTACGGATCTCTAAAAACAAATAGCATTGTATAATTTCCGGAACGCTCTGGAATTTGCTTCAACCAGAATACGGTTACGAACAGAATAAGGCCATCAACTGTCTACGCGAGCGACGCGCGTGGCGTGGTGCGGGGCGCCCCGCATGCGCCTCCACCGCGTTCTGCTTCACCCCCGCAAATACCTAAAATACGTCTATAAGAGCGCCTTAACGCCTGCAACTCCAGAGGATTCACATGTGCGTT
The DNA here is from genome assembly GCA_022674325.2 of Grapholita molesta. Taxonomy (NCBI): domain Eukaryota; kingdom Metazoa; phylum Arthropoda; class Insecta; order Lepidoptera; family Tortricidae; genus Grapholita; species Grapholita molesta. Next base: position 2,405,869 of record CP053130.2, read on the forward strand.
ATCTACCCTAAAAGTTGTTGGAGCTCTGGGAACCTTACTCACCATCAGGAACACAACATTACATACATGAAAGGTAGCAGTGCTATTATGGCTGTGGTCTTCTGTAAGGAGGAGGTACTTCCCCAGTTGGGCTTCTCCAGACTCAGGCGTGATGGTACTTCGCTGTGCCCTACCTCCCGTTGTTGGACGTAGTTTAAGGACATACCCGGGTCAAAAATGCTACTGATAGTACCTAAGGATACGGTCAATTTTAAGTATAAAGTGTTATGTGTAAAATTTTATTTATGTGTTGCCGCTTGTAGTGATTTTGCAATAAACGTTTTTTCTTTCTTTCTATATTGTTAAATAACTGGCTATACAATGTTCGTCAGGCTACACGTGCTCGGCCGGCATCGCTCACAACAAGATCTTGGCCAAGCTGGTGTGCGGCATGAACAAGCCCAACAAGCAGTCCGTGTTGGCCAAGCACACCGTCGACATTCTCTACAAGTAAGTTGTTGTATATACTTACTTTATTACTGGTAAAATAAACTCTATTTACAATAATTACATTCATTAAAATACGAGTATTTGACTACAGTATACTTATTGCATTTAATCATTGTACCAAGGATGCCTCGTTGTATCGCAATTCTGATACGTTGTGCGAGGAAGCCGCCAGCTTTTCGGTAACAGTTATAAATACACCAGTCATTATTACTTAGTTTTATTTAAGAAAAACCTTATGACGATTAGCATACCTAGCCTCGAAATAGAAGAAGCAGCTGGCCATATGGTGCTGGAATCCAGCAAGTTCCATATATACTAAATAGGTATCTGGTACAGTTAGCAGCAATAGTTGCTAAGCGTTTGAAGTGTTCAAAATGACGCGCTCTTATTCTCTTGACAATAGAGACGTGTTGACCTCATTTTAAACACCTCAAATGCTTAGCTACTTCTGCTGCTGACTGTATCACGAGTCACCGCGAGATACTACTCAATATCAAAAGTTTGGTAGATTTCCTGTGAAGTTGGATTGGCTGGATTACTCCGGTTACCCAACACGCAAAATACGCGGTCTTCAAGTTTCGGAAAGCCGCCCGTGCTACAATACAATACAAAATAATGCAATCATTAAAATACGAGTACTTCGTACAGAAGACCAGCGTTGGCTACCCGGGCTAGCATCATGCTGAGTCGGGAGCATTTCGAGGCAGTTTTGTCAAATATGTTTTAGTTTTGTGTAATCTGCCTTGTATAAATGTTTTCTATTTCAATCATATACTTAGCGGCAATAGTGCGTCAGGCATTCAAGTACCTAGTTTTATTTCAGGACATTGCCAGTAAAAAAGGTTAAACATCTTGGAGGCAAATTTGGGTTGTCAGTCTGCGGAGTACTGAACATTACGAACATGTATGAGCTGCAGAAATTCTCCGAAAAGGAGCTACAAGCTAAATTCGACGAAAAAAACGGGTAAGCGATTTGTATCCTAAAACCTTAACGAGTGACCTGCAACGTAGTTGTTCGTTGTCTGTCAAATGAGCAATGTCCGTTTTTTATGCAAAGACGGTGGCAAACAAGCCTACGGCCCGCCTGATGGTATTCCCAGAGGATTCTTATGCGCGTTGCCTACCCTAAAAGTTTTGGAGCTCTGGGAACCTTACCATCAGGAACACAACACTACATACCTGAAAGGTAGCAGTGCTATTATGTCTGTGGTCTTCTGTAAGGAGGAGGTACTTCCCCAGTTGGGCTTCTCCAGACTCAAGCGTGATGGTACTTCGCTGTGCCCTACCTCTCATTGCTGGACGTAGTTTAAAGACATACCCGGGTCCAAAAGGGCTTATTTTTCTATTTCAGTTGAGCTCATTTTTGTATGGTTTTCTTCGACCTAGAGAAGCCTTTTGAAATTGCACACCTCAATAGCATCACACAGATCAGTCACTTACGTGGAATGGAAAGGGCTATGTTCGGAGTGTCTCTATGTGGACATCTGTAGTAGAAGACCCAAGTAATCGACATGGCCTACAGGATTGCAAATTAGTGTTATTTAAGCCAGGGATAGACTAGAGGACAAATGTCCGGCGACAATTGTCGGCGTGATATCAAACGAACTCGACCGACAAGTCCGGCGACTTCGCCAGACACTGCAGGCATGGCATGGCTTGCCGAACGATGTCCAGCTACGTCAATCTATGTCACCCGACGTCGCTGCCGATACGGGTTGCAGGACATTTGTTCCCTAGTCTATCCCTGGCTTTAAGGTTAAATGTATTTCAGGACATGGCTTTACAACATAGCACGTGGAATCGACTTAGAACCAGTGCAAGCCAAATTCAACCCTAAGAGCATAGGCTGCTGCAAAAACTTTAAAGGCAAATCCGCTATACTCGACCTGGAAAATCTAACAAAATGGCTTAAGGACTTAGGAGATGAGATCGAAGATAGGTTAGAGAAGGATGCTGTGGACAATAATCGCGCGCCGCGGCAGATGGTGGCGAGCTTCTCCACGTTGTTGCCGGACGGGAGGGGCACCAGCAGCTCCAGGTCCTACAACTTTGGGCACGAGGAGGAGTTGTGTGCGGAGTTCTTCTCGAGTAAAGCTTTGGAACTGGTCATGGAGAGTGTTGAAGGTGTCAAAGTTAAAGGTAACTTGGTAAAAAATATATACAGTATATTGTCAAAATGGCAAAGGTGAAAAATTATTTTATGCCCTAGGGCCATAAATCCGGTTCGAAGGACCAAAAATGTGTAGGATGTGTCTATATATTTATAAATAAATAAAAACTGGGTTCGAATCCCAGTAAGGGGATTTATATGTGTGATGAGCACAGATATTTGTTCCTGAGTCATGGGTGTTTTCTATTAATATAAGTACGTTGGCTGAGTACCCACAACACAAGCCTTCTTGAGCTTACCATGGGGCTCAGGCAATTTGTGTAAGAATGTCCTGTAATATTTGAATATTTGATTTGTTTGTTTGCTACATTTTTATTTATTTCAAATTCAAAAACGAATATTCGAAGTCGGCTATTAGACAGCGAGCTATCGATAAGGTTTTCATACCGAACACCCAGATGTCTATACAAAACCGCGTGCTTGTTATTCAGGAAAAATTCTAGCATCATGAACGCGACATGAACGTAGCTCAATATCATCTTAGGGCCTAATTATATTTCGTTCGGCGATTTGTCGCTGCCATGAATTAGGCGTTGAATTTTATAGGAACGCGATTTTCTATATAGACACTTTCATATCGGTTTGTTATACCATACATAATACATGCCCTTAGTAGTCATGCTATACATAATACTTTCTATATTATGAGAAATGTACTGTCTTACACTTGCTTTTAATTATTACAGAAGGAGAAGCGAATAGAAAACTCAAGGCAGCCATAACGTTTTTAGGCATTAGCGTTGGTAAATTCGAAGACCATTCAGAAAAGAAAAACAAGAATATTACGGATTTCTTCACTGCCGGTTCCTCTAAAGATACTTCTGCTAACAAACCCAATCGAGCTGATGACGCAAAAATTAAAGACCAACGAAAGAATGACAAAGAGTGTATGATGCGGAAGTTTTTCAAGATAAATGATAAAAAGACTGAAAGACTTGAAGAAAAAAACGAAAGGCCTGAATCACCGACCGACAAAAATGAAATGAAATCAGATACTATACAACACCAGCCTAAAAAACAACTAAAACCTGACAAAACATATATAATGCAAAGGTTTTTCAATGAAAATATTAAACCTGATAAATCAAACGAAACTACACACCAATCAGAACATAGCATTTTAAATAAACAAGTGGAAGAAAAAGGAAACACAGTAACACAACCAGTGCAAAGTAGCTCCGGCATGCAATCAACGTTAGATAAACAAGAATCGTTCTTTGCAAAGTTCTTATTAAAGTCAGACTCGGAACCTGTGCGATCCACAACTCCTGTCTGCAACGTTATCCCCTGCGGCGAAGACAGTAACGAGACAAATTGCTCAGGTTCTACCATTGACTTGGAAATCAATAAGAGCATCGCTTTGTTTGATGATGACCCTGAAGAAACCAACCGCGTTAGCAGTATGCGCGACCTCCTCAATACTACTTCAATGGCCATTTTAGAAGAACCCGGTTCTCCTGAATTAGAACCACGGTCTCCTGACTTGATCCATCCAGAACCAACGCTATCAACAGCTGCTCATCTACATACAGCAACCGAATTAGACACATTCCAATGTCCAGAATGTTTGAAACGGATACCGGTAAATATGGTAGATACTCATGCAGACTATCATCTCGCTTTAAAGTTACGCGACGAAGAGAGACAGCTAGTGCGAAATGAGAAACAAAAAGCAGTTCAGAAACCTGTTGTTGAAGGGCTATCGAAAAAGAAACAAGTTGAGGCAAAGAACGAGTCTGTGTGTTCAATAGCAAGTTTCCTAGTGAAGGTTGATAATAACGTGCCGACGGAAAAATGTGGGGAGTGTGGACAGAGAGTGCCCGTAGACAAGTTGACTGAGCATTTAGATTTTCACGAGGCTCAGAAACTGAGTAGACAGCTGAACGCGAAGCCTAGTCAGGTAGTTCCCAGCGTCAAGCGGAAAAGGGCTTCCGTGTCACCAGCGAAGAAGCCGAAAATGCCTTGCAAATCTATACAATCGTTCTTTGGATCCAATAGGTGACATTTGTGTTATTGCGTGCAGGTTCATTGTTAATGTATGCAGAAGTTTTAATGTTAAAAAGTACAAATGTAATTAATATAATTATCACTAATGAAAACTGTACAGAATAAAATATACGTGTTGATATTTAGTATTACTCATTTGTTAAAATGTGACGTACACGCCAACGTCTCGTCTAGTGAAGAACGAATGTAACCTTTATATGTCAGCAGGACACTTGCTTCGACAGCATCCGCCATAAGTTATGGCCCATAACATTAGGCGTCGGTGGTAGGCGTGATAGAACGCGACACCTTTATTTGGCGTTCAAAGGGTTAAAAGTAAGAAAAATAATAGAAACAATAGCATTGGGATTTACACATTTATTTTCAACAAAACTGTTGAAATAGAAATTAATTTATTTCAAAATCTGAACTTGTAATGATTTATATAATCATGAATACTCTTACACCAACAGTTACGCGAATACGCAATATTCTCGGTGCATTTAGCTCAAGTCGAAGGTTCTTCTTAAACTTAGACTGTTTGTTAAATGATTGTATGAACACGTCCCAGGTTTCTCTTACACATTAAAATTCCATCTACTTATACAGTGTTCGCCATTGTAGGACTTTTCTGGGCCAACGTCCATCGACTATGGTCATGGCACTTCCCTGCCCTTTGCCACTTCAACTGCCGCTTCCTCTGCTTAGCGCAGTGTCCAAACTCCAATAGACGTACAGATGATACGGGTAGCTAGAATTCAGTGAGTGCAGTGTGATAGAGATGGAGGCATACGTCCAACAATGAAATCCAGTCGCAGATAGATACAGTTGTTTAAGTCTATTTTTTATTGTACAAGACAATAACAAGTCCATGAGCATACAAGATCAAGTCAGAGGATTCGAAGAAGTATATTGTTTCTGTGCAAGTTAACTCGGGCTTGTTGAGCGCGGTAACCGAGTAGATGTATTTATATAAACTGGTATGTACCATAGTTCTTATTACACGTGCGGTATTCCATGTACTTGTACAGTAGATTGTATCTTAGTGCTTGTAGGTGGCCAGGCCCGGTACCGCGAACATATTTCGTATATTTCGAGAATCTTTCTCTTTTACTCCAATTTAGGCGTCATGTGAGTGATAGAAATAAAATTTACGAATATTGTTTTTCGCAGTAGCGCCCCAGGTCGTTGAATCTGAAATCTATCCGCATTGCCAATATTTAGTTGTCGTACTTGTACCACCATGTTTCTGTAACTCTTACAGTCACTGCGACCCTAGTAGTAACTTGGAGACTTGCGGTGCGAATCATTGATGGTAGGCCGGCCTTGGAGGATCAAATCCAACTCGGTGTGAGCAAGTCGACCAAATGAACATCACACTAAACGGTTTCAGTAAAAAAAGGATAGTCAGCGAACTCAAGATCTTCAGAGACTTTCTTCTAGGACTTGATCAAGGCGCTAAGTTTATGGTATGAGTTGTCTATGCCCCCTAGTTCCTTCTACGTCGCACGCGCGATATCCGCCACGCGTTGGGCTCCTCGTACTTGTTGTAGAGGGGCTCCAGCCGCTGGTTCTTCTTGAACTTGGACAGCTTGGTGGGGTCGGAGAACTTGAAGAAGGCGGGCGCGAACTCCACCAGCCACTTGGGGTCGATGGTCGTCACCTCGCGCATGTACTCCTTCGTCGTTTGGACTAGTTCGTGGTAGATTACCCTGAAAACAAGTTTATAGGTTATTTGTTTATTTTTGGCCAGCCATGAATACAGAGGTATTGGAAATTAATATTTACCCCTTTATTCGTAAACGTATGTCAAGCTTACATTAGTTAATTTATGTTTTGTCCTATCTGTCTCATTGACAATTTTTTTTGTATGGTAGAGACATAAGATAAATTAACCAATGTAAGGATTGATTTAATGAATCAGAGGTTACAGTTTTATTTTTAGTCAATTTAATATTTTACGGCAGGATATCGCAAAAGACTCATACGGCGTGGTTTACCCAGAATCTCTTAACACGTTACTGGCGGTAAACGGATGCAAAAAAATCTACACATTCGGCTGTCATGCCGTGACGATATCGTCGGCATTTTTGGTTAAGTATGCAAGTCGATCGATATCGAGTGTCTACAAGATAGCTAAGAACAAATAGTTATTATTAAATATATTATGATTTTAAGTGGTAACACCTACTGTATAAATAATAAATAGGCATCAAGGGTCAAGAGACCTTACAAAGATCGCCCAGATGCTTTATTAAAACTTGGGATCGTGGGGTACGGGTCGACAATATCTTTACAAAATCGCGTTAAAATTCAGGCGAACTCAGCCATCTGAGTCATAAACGCACTAGGTCTCAGTTTTATACATGTGGATAGACAGATGCCACTAATAGTGAAGAGGAATAGCCCGAAAGGAAAATACCGGTAGTCTATGATTCTTGATTAACCTTTTCAACGCCATGTCAAACGCAAGGGTTAGACGCCACGTTACCGAAATGTAAAAACTGAAGTAAAACTTTATGCATGTGCATGTAGGTCTATTTTGCTCTGTGGCCCGTGACATATATAAACAGTCTGGCGTGGAGACGGTTAAGCAAAAGACCGTAAAACTGGCCACTTTACTTGGTGTCATATATATACATATATTTATGAGCCATGTCTGTCATGTGCGCCTAGTGCGCTCGTCGATGGAAAACTGTGAGGGTTGCAGCTCACCACTCGGGCTGCCGGTTGAAGAGCGCGCTGGAGGGGTGGATGTAGACGACCTGCGAGTCCACCAGCGTGCGGTAGCCCTCCTGCGGGTCCTTCTTGGCTGCGTTGCGGAAGAACCCGGAGCAGATGGTCTTCTGGATGCGGACGGTGTTCTTCGCGGCGGAGACCACGTCCAGCTTGTGCCTGGAATACGTATTACAAATTAGTAACTACATAGTCATATAAATTGTATACAAGCGGGTAACTCACGTTTTATAAGTCGAATATAGCTTCTGCGTCGGTTAGCCAACGCGAATCGCTCATGATTGATACACCTCGTTACGGTGTGAAACATGTCGAGCAATAATCGACTTATAAAACGTGAGTTACCCGCTTCTATACAATGAATATGTTTGAATCTCACGATAGTTTTGTGTTTAAATTGTAAATAGCTGTTTCCTTTAATTGTTATTCTAGCAGCCAATCGCAGAGCACCGTCTCTCGTAAGGTGAGATCGATATTTATTCAAAAACTGAATATTGTTTTATTTCCATGTCATGAGAAAGAACTTACGCGGTACTGCTCGCGCAACAACGAAATGTGAAATTTATAAAAGTCTTAAGTCTCGGAAACTGGATAAAAAGAAAATTACTATTTTTAATAATTTCAATTCCTATTATAGTTGCACATTGATCTTTTTTTATAAAAAAATACGACACTAGCGTCCTCTATCGGTACATTCGCAAGACCGTGGCCAGTTCAGGTCGTAAGTACAGGTCTTTACCTGTCCATAATCCCAAGCAGCTGTTTCCTCACGTCCTGCGCCCGCTTCAAGGTCCGGATCTGCACGAAGTTCTCGTAGCACCACGCGTTGGAGAACTTGTTGTTCCGCCAGCTGTTGAACACGGCCAGCAGCGTGAGGTGGTCGCCCTCGGGCTGGTTGAACTTGGCCTTCTTCTGGTCGGCCAGCGCCTGCTTGTCCTTGGGCCGGTAGAACACGTTCTGCACGCTGAGCATGGACACGATGGTGAGGATCTCGTCGGAGCACTGCAGCGCCACCGACATGATCAGGATCTTGGACAGGTTGGGCTCTAGGGGGAATTCCGCCATCTGGAACGAAAAATATATGATTTGAGTTAGTTTTATTCGTATAAAATATTTTTATTTTATTTGTTTAACCCTTTATAAGGCAGAGGCGATATATCGACCACATATGCTCACTCGGAAATTCAACCATACTGTCTTAATATTATGGCACAATGTTGCTTGTACTTGTTGGAAATTTAATTTTCTCTTAGGCTTTGAAATGTAGGCTTCCGATAGCTGCGACGAATTCTGCGATACCATGTCTCAGTCAATGGGGCCTTATAAAGGGTTAAGTTGTAATTTAAAGATGGTTTAAAACGAAGGGTCTTTATTAAAGAGCTCATTCCCACATGTCATGCCCAATGAATAATTGGATGTCCAGTGGAAGAACTCTGTTTCAGGCAAGTGTGAATAGCTTCATATACTCCTGCCATTGGAACATCTGACAAACTGCCACTCTTCCAAATTTTGGTTGACGAATGGGCCAAACCACAAATTGTAAATTGTTTTATAAAATGTTATGAAAATGTTAGGTATTTGTTTTACACGGGAGCAAAGTTAGTGTTTCCTTCTTGTGCATATTGAGATTTCGAGCTTGCGAAAAATGCCAAAACTTAACCATTGCGAATGCTTAAACCATTCGCCATTGGGAGAGGCACGAGAGAAAAACAAACTTTGTTGCCGAGTGAAACACATTTTTTTCATGACACTACCGTGCGTTAAATACTAACTGTAAAACATTAAAAAAATAATCTAAATTTATGGTATCCATTTATCATTAAAAAAAACATTTTAAAAATTAATCTCACCAACACTTTTTTTTAAATTGATTTTCACTTTTATAGTGTAGCGGATAGTGTAGGGTACCTACCCTGCGGCCGAGCCTGGTGAGCAGCCCCTCCTGGTCGAGCGCCGACAGCGAGTGCAGCTGCTCCAGCGCCATGATGAGCGACTCGACGGGCGGCGCGTCCATGAAGTCGAAGTGCAGCAGGTCGTTGATGCCCATGGTCTTGAGCTGCAGCACCGTGGTGGCCAGGTTGGTGCGCTGGATCTCGGGCACGGGCGTGGGCAGCATCTCGTCGCGGTAGGCGCGCTCCGTGTACAGCCGGTAGCACTTGCCCGGCCCCGTGCGCCCCGCGCGGCCCGCGCGCTGCTTGGCCGCCGCCTGCAGGACGACAACAACATCACTATGGCTACTCGAACAACACTATGCCTAGATATTATTCTAGCACGACCCGACAAAACAAAAACATCGACAGTCCTGTTATCGATAAGTACCACAGTGGTACTACCACTTCATTGTCATACAGGTAATACAATATAGGGTAATAGAATTAAAAATAAATAACAAAACTATATATTTATTTATAATCTACACACTTCAGGAAACAATTTCGAATTATTCATTATCTTCAAAATATAACCCCACTTTCTTAATATATATATATATATATATATATATATATATATATATATAAGAAACCGCTTCTAACTCGAGAACGGCTGAACTGATTAAAATGATTTTGGATTGCTTGGAATCGTCACAGCCCTGATTGAAACATTAAGTACTAAAAAATCACAAAAATCCCGTGATTTTTAAAAGATATCACTACTTTAGGCGGTACGAAGTTCGCCGGGTCAGCTAGTAAATAATAAAAATAAATTGGATCAAAAGTGTACGGTGTTAACGGATTACGTTCAAATTGTTCACGATCGGTGCCACGCAGCGTCTAGGTAGGTAGCCGATATAAGATTGTGTGTACGTCTTGTCGTTGAAGTAGTATGTACTTATCGATAACAGGATTGCCGATATTTTTTATTGTGGCAAGCACTAAGCAAATGTCGTTCCTTATAGAAAAATATCTAGGTATAAACATCAACTAATAGTGGAGAGACTTGTGTGTCTATATCCCCACGCTAACCTATCGATGTATCGAATGACCAACATGTACAAGTAAGAGAAGGAACATAAATAATCATAAATACATTGAATAGGTCATCATTGCATAATATATCTAACACAATTTAAATATAAGTACGCAAATAGACAAGAAACAAGAATACGATTTAGGTAGCATCGCTGAAGCGATCACTTTCGGTAAATCTTTTAAATAACGGGGACAAAACAAATATCGATAAACAGTAGATGATATACGGAATAATAAATAGTCAAAGTAAATACAACAAAAATTAGATTAATATAGAGTATAATATGTTTGTTTATGAATTCACTTCCTCACATATTCAATATTTTCTTTTATCCCACGTGATAATACACGTAATAATTCATTGGTTTTTGACCTTTCTTGTGACATTGTAATATTTTACAATTGAAAATAACGGCTCTACTCATGTTTATTTAGTGACTCGCGCGACATGTTTCAGAAAACATAGGCCTTAATTTTCAAGCACTAAGAGTGCCTGATGTAATTAATACAAAAAACAAATATTCAATAAAACACCAATAAGGATATGATTTGATAGAACTAGTGACATAGCGATGAGCAGAGCAGATTACAAATTCTTTCTTACCTGCGAAATCGGCGTGACGACCAGCGAGTCCATACCGGTCTTGGAATTATATACCTTCTGCTTCACAAACCCGGGGTCCACCACGTAGTATATCCCGTCTATGGTCAGAGAAGTCTCCGCTATGTTGGTGGCTATGACCACCTTGCGGGACCCGGGCGGCGCGGGCTCGAAGATCCGCGTCTGCATCTCCGACGGCAGGGCGGAGTACACCGGCAGGATTATCAGTTCGGGCACATCCGGGCCCAGAGACTTCATCCTCTCGTAGAGTATCTCACAAGCTGTATCGATCTCCTCCTGACCGGTCAGGAAGAGGAGTATATCTCCAGGCGGCTCTCTCAAATGTATCTGCATTACTGTTATAAGCGACGCGTCTAAATAGTCAGTCTCCGGTTCTTTAGTGTACAGAACTTCCACGGGGAAGGTTCTCCCTGGGATTGTGAAGATTGGCGCTTCGAAGAAGTATTGAGAGAATTTGACCGCGTCTAGAGTAGCAGAGGTGACTATGAGCTTGAGTTCTGGGCGCTTCTGGACGGCTTGCTTCAGGAGGCCGAAGAGCACGTCGGTGTGGATGGTGCGCTCATGGGCCTCGTCCAGCATGATGACGGAGTAGGACTTTAGGTCCAGGTCCATGAGGCACTCGCGGAGCAGCATGCCGTCTGTCATGTACCTGTGTGACACAGAGGCGTTGTGATCAATAGGTTAGGATGTATTTTTGGCACAAGTGACGAGGCTAGCTTAAAATAAAGTAATTGACAGTACTGCATTATGTACTTTTTTTTTTATAGTCCTATAGTGATAAATAGTTGTGTATGTACTAACATAGCTTTTTAAAGTCTCGGCTTACTTTCTTACGTACACTAACACTAATATGGGCCTGTGTTGCTTTCAATAAAGCATTTAATTTTTTATTATTTAGTACTGGCAGAATAACCAGAACAACTGGTATATTGCTATCCCACTAGCCGGCTTCTAACATTCGTTTATTCTATCTTATTCCTTGGAAAACTGTTAAGTTGTAATACACACAGTTAAGTATAAAGATTTTGCTACGATACGTACTTCTGTAAATAATTAAGGACCATATACAATACTGAGACTCACTATGTCTATCTATACCATAAATCAGTAAAAGTGTGAGCACCAGGAGTAGACATGGTGCCATGTCTGAGAACAACACTTACTTGATGACAGTCTCGGGGCTGGTGCAGTCCTCGAACCGGATGGTGTAGCCGACCTCCTGGCCGAGCCGGCAGCCGAACTCCTCGGCCACGCGCTTGGCCACGGACATGGCGGCCACGCGGCGCGGCTGCGTGCACGCGATCTTGCCGCGCGCCGTGAGCCCGCACTCGGCGAGGTACTGCGTGATCTGAGTGGTCTTCCCGGACCCCGTCTCGCCGATCACTATGAGGATCTGATTGTCGGAGACGGCCTGAAACCAGAAAAAGTTTTGGTTTATTTTTCTATGAACAGCTAATCCATTTGCCTGACGTTTTAGTGCCATAAGCGGAAAATCCAGTCGGCAAACATGATGGAGAAGGAGGCCTACCAATTGGGTAGACTATTCTAATCTAATAATGAAGAGGTGAGTCTATAACACAATTATCCATTCTCAAGCTCACGCACTTATTAAAATATAATAATGATATTGAAGAAAATGTGATATTGGAAAAATAAATACATACCTTAGTCAACTCATCCCTGAGTTTGTAGATGGGCAGCGACTGCCTCTGCTCCAACAGCGACAAATTCGTCTTCTTGCCAAACGAAGACTTCTTTCCTCCAATCACATGCTTCTTCCACTCGGGCAGGTCCTGCGGCGTGATGCCCGTGCCCCGCATGTTAGCCGCCAAAGCTCTACCGTCCGACTCCGGTAGAGGATCTATCCAGTTTTTGTTGAGTCCAGTCGGTAAGCTTTCCATCTCTGCTTCTCGTTGTATCATTTTCTGTTCTCTCCTCTCCTTCGCTAGCGCTGACTGCATCATGGCAGCTTGCGCTAGTGAGCCGTCGGGGTTCTTGACGATCCTGACCGGGGACAAGTCGTGGAGCGCCCGGCCGTGGCCCTGCAGGAACGGGGGCTCGTCCTCCACTAGTTCTATCTCGATATCTGCTTCGCCGTCCTCCTCCTTGGGCAACAGGCCGGTTTCCTCATCGAAGTCCGGCAGCTCGCTCTTGTCTATTACGCCTGATGAGATCATCTGTGAAAGTTATTGTATTCATTAAGTTGAATTGAATGATAACAATATAGTAGGTGAGGTCTTGTAAGATTTACTTGTTTAAACGTGTAAACTAACTTACGTTAAAATCATCATACATTAAATATTACGTTACATATTACGTTAAAATCGTTAATAATGTCAAACATTGATGAGGTAATACGTTCGTTTCTATAATTATTGGTATTTTCATTTGTTATATTTTGCAACTTTATGTATACATATAACTACATATTCAACTGCATATTCAATTATTTCAGTGTAATCCGGGTGTAAATAGTAATACCTAAGTGTTTACTCGTATGGAAAACTATAGACGAAAACGCTATAAATACATGCAATATATCGCCTTCAGATATTTGTGACTACCTCCAAAGCACTGATATATCTGATGGCGACTGTACATACTAAATTAATAAATAAGTATCGCATCATGATCATAAAAATAATAGAATAGTTTTTTCCAAGGATCATAAAATGTGTGTACAAAATCCATAAACGCACTAGCGCCATGAACCAATTAGGACTCAGTACTATGCATTTGCTGCGCCACAGTAATAAAAAATGAATTTACGTAAGAAGAAGATATTAGTTCCCGGCATTACGGCATTGATTTAGTTACAGGGCGTAGGGAACCCAGTAAGTAAAATAATTGCTGAATACCCGAGATCCAGGATATTAACACGTTTACGGACAGTACGGCCACAGGCATGGCGTAGTCGTTTGTTTCGTTTGACCTAGACAGATGACGTCAATGTGAATGTGTTAAGCAAGTAAATAGTTCGGCAGTTACCTGTTTGATCTCCCAGCGCTCGGGGCTGGAGACCCTGGTGACGCGCTTGCGGCTGGAGTCCTCGTCGGGATCGAGGCCGCCCTGCAGCCCCGCCAGCACGGCGGCCGCCGGCGCCGGCCGGTCCGGGTTGCGGCCCTCGCGCTCCGCCTGCGGCAAACATAACATATACAATATGTTATATCGCAGTAATGTCACTTGAATTTGTTCTTAATACTGTAGAAAATAAAGCCGAAGTTCTTTCGAAAAACAAAACAAATGCAACTTTTATTTTTTTTCTTTATTAAATATACAGAAACAATACAAACATTGCACTTTAAGTCCTGCAAAACTGTTAAGACAGTTAGACTGCCGTTTAATCGGCTACTGCCGTGTGGTGCCGGCTGACTAGAATAGCACCACCCCATCTCCTCCCGCGGGTGTCGTAAGAGGCGACAAAGGAAGAAAACCTACGGACGAGCAGCGTCCATTGAAGCTACTGCAGTCGCCTGCCAAGCGTGGCGACTATGGCAACTACCCCCAAGACGATACAAGTCATGTTTCTGGGAGACCTATGTCCAGCAGTGGACTGCATAGGGCTGAAACGCAACGTAACGTAATAGACTGATTTCATATATCCTATTAATCAATTCGTTTCGTTCTAGGGTTCAAATGTCTTTACTAATTGCCTTAAAGCTACACAAAAGCCAGAAAAATTCGTCGAAGTCTGACATTCGTATTTCCCGCTCCTTACAAAATGACGGCACTCATTCCTAGCCGCGCTCTATAAGGTAGATAAAAATAATTAAATTGCAATTTGGACCGAGAAAATTTTTATGTAAGTATATAGTTGCCATCTTATGTTATACCTTCCGGATACACTTCGACCCATTGGGATCTTTTGTGTAGTTGTCCCCCATATAAAATAATAATAAATAAATGGCGTTAGAACATATATTAGCATTATAAACAATTACCTCTAAATGCGCGTGTGACGTAGGGTTGAGATCCTTGCCTGTGTCTTGGCAGACATCCTTCATCGTCAACGATACCTTCTGCCCAGTCACTGATAGAACTTTGATCTGCAACAAATATTAATAGTTAATTATAAAAAATGACGAAAAAGATAATTTACATACTTTCATATTTAAACTATTGTTAGTCATTGTAATATTATATAAATGATAATCACGGCTCTACTCACGTTTATTTACTCACCCGCGCAACATGTTACGGAGAACTTAGACCTCCATTTTCCAGTATTAAGTCAGTGTCAGAACATAGAGTGCGTGACGTACCGGCGACGCCAGCGGCGAACTGAACAGACTCTCAGCACTGTGCTTAAAATATGGAACCCTATGTTCTCCGAAACATATCATGCTGTCAGACCACATTAGCTTTCAATTATATTAGTATTTGTAAAGTATACTAGTTTATATACTGATTGAAACTCGTGATTTTGACACATATTTACAAATTGTAATTAAACTAGTTTGTTACCTTGACTTTGTCCCCGCGGGACACGACGTCAGACACGTTGGTGACGCGGCCCTCGTTGCGCAGCTGCGAGATGTGAACCAGCCCTTCCCAGCGCTTCCTCACTCCCTCAATTTGGACAAAGCACCCAAATGGGACTATATTCGCCACTCGGCCACTGTATATCTGGAAAACAAAAACATATGGAGTTCGGTTAAAATGCCTACAATATATTTTTAATGGTGTCCTATAAAGAACTGAAAAGGAAAAAAATAAGGTAGACCAATTGAGGGCAGCACTGTGGCTGGCAAAAACTAAAATATTGTCAATCAATTGAAAATTCTAAAGGATGCATACACTACACTTGAACTTAGTGTAAAGATATTTTATTTTATTGCAAAGCTGGTAAAATTACCAACTAACCATTAATGGTTAACCAGCTTACCTAAGCCTTGCCAATTTAATTTAAACAAGATAATATTCTTACCTTTCCTGGCTCTGGGTCATCACTCATTTCCACCTCAGGGCTTCTTTTCCTAACCTTCTTGCCAAAGTCACCAAATCTATCTTTTTGATCTCTATCTCGAGAGTGAGACCTGTGATCCCGAGACTTGGAACGCCTGTTCCGCGACCTGGACCTCCTACGCCTGTCTTTGTCTCTGGACTTAGATCGGTGTCTCTGTCTGCTTCTTGATCTCCGTCTTCTGTCCCTACTTCTGCTTCTTCTATCCCTGCTTCTGCTCCTTCTGTCCCTGCTTCTACTCCTTTTATTTCTACTCCGACTTCTCCTGTGCCTACTTCGACTTCTTTTCCTGTCCCTAGAACCATCTCTTCTCCTACTCCTTCCATCCTTACGATCTCTGCTGCTGCTGCGTACTCTCTTACGATCTTCCTCTTTCTTTACCTCTGTCTCTTTCACCCCAGACTTGGAGGGAGCCAAGGCTTCCAGCTCAGCCATAGTTTGATCAACTACATTGTCATTTGAAGACTTGTTTTTCTCATCCTTAAATATCTCTTTAGTTGTAAGTCTTTTCTTTTTATCTTTTTCATCCTCACTCTCTTCATCTGAAGAGAAAACAGGTTTTTCATTGGGAATAGCTAAACCAGGAAACTTATTGGCTAGAGGATTAGTATTAACTCTTTCTTTAGCATTAGTCTCTGTTTTGGCGTTTGTCGGTTTCATGTGCTGGATAATCCGGAGCAAGTTAGTCATAAATGAGTCTGAAAACTCTGCTCCATTTTCAGTGAGAGCCTTTTTGAACGCGTCGAAAGTAGGGTTCTTGTCTGCTAAGTCGATTATAAACTCGGCTGCAAGAGAAAGAGATTGTAAAGTTAATAATATCATTATTAAACAAAAGCATAAACTAAAATGAATAAGAATAAGAATACATACCCAAATCTTTGTCGTTCAAACCCAAATGATTGTCCAATTCTGTACATATTTTCGAGACCAAGGACAAATGTTCTAATTTAGCAACTTCGTCCATAATTATTTTCTTAATAACAACTTAAAATCAACTCATTAATTACAATTCCCTTCGATTAACCAGAAATACAATTCTCAA
The DNA here is from genome assembly GCA_022674325.2 of Grapholita molesta. NCBI lineage: Eukaryota > Metazoa > Arthropoda > Insecta > Lepidoptera > Tortricidae > Grapholita > Grapholita molesta. Next base: position 2,422,846 of record CP053130.2, read on the forward strand.
TTCAACATGTTTACGCCATAACACGCAACGAATTGACATTGGCAGACTCTGACATTGACTTTTTTTTTTAATAATAATGGCATCGCGCTTTGGCGCATTCAGCCAAACGAATAAAATACGGATAGAACGGAATTTTGGAGTAAGATTAGATCAAGAATAGGTAAATTTATAGTTTTATGTTATTGTGTGAAAGGTAAGAATATAAAGCTTTATATTTAGATATGGATGTAGATTAATAACTAATATGAATATGAGGGACGAAAATACATGTGGGAAACGAAACTTTAAGATTTGACAGCTGACGAAAAAAAAAAGTATGCTGCATGCAGCTTGTGTAGTATCAATCAGTATTTTTTTACACAATACCGCTTCTAGTTCTCGCGTAATCGCGAACTAATTAGCGTTTCATATTGCTAGGCAAGTGATCCTTATTTTGTGTTTACTTTGCTTGTAATTTTGAGTTTGTATGATGGAAAACAATACCGATAATCCTGAACAAAATAATTTCACCCCGTTATCTGTGCAAGAAGTAGACGTAGATTTTTTACCAATTGTATACGAAATAATACGAAGGTATTTACATGTCATTTTATTTATAGATTTTCATGGGTTGTCGTTGTTTTTTTGTTTGCTTATTGACCCTTCTCATTGTTCAGTGTCGAACGTGACTTCCACGACAATTCCGCGAAGGTGCGAGAGTCCCAAGAGTGCAGTCTGAAGGTTCTGGAGCTACAGAAGAAGCTTGATTACGCTCGATCTCAGGTATTACATATCCACATTTTTTGTAGGTATGCCAACAATAATGTATGTTGTAAATTAAGTATTTATATCAAAATATATTTCAGATACGGCGTTTACCTGGTATTGAATATAATAAACAGGACCAAATCAAACAGTTTGAAGTTCTCCGAACCCAATTGCAGTTGAAAAGGGAACTGCTTCAGAAGTACCAGAATATGTGCTCAATTGAAACTTCTTTCAAGTGATATCAAACAAAATGCCACTCCGCACACTGCTGAGGTACTTGGCAAACAATGACCAGCTAGTACAGAAGTTAGCCGAGTCTTATCCTGTCCGCCGCGCCGCACAGCTAGCAGTCTCAATGTTTTACAGAGGCAAAGAAAAGGTTTCTAAATTGGACCCTCAACAAGTCAATAGACTAGTTTCATTTTTTAGAAAATTCTCACAAAATATAAAACAAGGGATTGAGGATGCAAAAAAACAAATAAAAAAGTAAAGGTTCACTATTGTCTTGAAGAAAATTTATTGACATAAACTATCCTTTGGCATAATTCATCATTTTGCATAATGTCCCATTCTGAAACGAACTATTCAGGATTATTATAATACAAACCTAACCTAACCTAATGTAATTAACACTTTTGCAACTGAGAACCTGCCCGTCGGGGACACCACTTGAAGGCCTGTAGCTGATTACATGGGTTTCCCCATATGTAGCGAAAATATCATAGCACCATGTAGAGCCCGGTGTTGAAAGAGTTAACAAGATGGTGCCTTAAAAAGTTCCGAAAGTTATACAGTTTCAGAATACAAAACCTTCTGCAAAATGATAAATTATGCAAAATGATGAATTCTGACAATAAATTTTCTGGCAAGTGAGGGTAACCCAGTAAAGGCTTGCTTTAGATACTGTAAATAACATCAGATTAGTAGACTGTAATAATATTATGAATAATTTATAGAATAAAATACAAAACCAGTTTTGAGCTATTTTAATTTCCCTCACTCAGAACAAATCAATAAAAATATTCTCTCACTTAAACTAGAAAAATCACATTATAATGGTACTGTACTGCAAATCATCAATACTGAATATAATTATGATATGGAGTAGAGCAGCTAACCTCACTTAGCAACTAATGTACTCACAACATCTGCCATTGCTGGCAATAAGGTAGATTAATACCTTTTGGCATTACTATTGTCAGAAATGTCCACTACCCACACCCTTATCGGACAACACAACACCAAAACTATGGAACTATAGCTGCTATGATAATTGTTTCAACAATATTAATAAAAATTATTTTCAATCACAAAGCTAACTAATAATAATAACAAGTTAGAATACAATCAATGTACTTCTTTTCCTACTAAAATCAAACAAACAACAATACACAAGTAATTACGCGCCACGAGCATACATCAATGTATGTTCATACAACTTGGCAGATAGTTGGAAATATTTACTGCCATATAATATTATTATAACCATACATGTGAATTGTAATGATTATTTCTCTAGACAGTGAAGTATAATTATTCAGAGTAGAGTAAGACTGATATATCTAAACACCCTTTTTACAGCAATAAAATAGTATATAGTAGTTGTCAAAAATATGGAACAATCTGTTGAGACCATGATTCACTGAATGAATACATCCATTCATACATACCATAAACAAAAGTTTTCTCATTTTAATTAAGGGTATCCTGTATATGTATATTAATTACTACCAACCTGTAAATGGAATTTTTAGAATGCAAATTTTAGATTTCTATTTCGTAAACACATGTTTATGAGTAAGTCTAGATGATCCAGTTTAATAGAAATATATAATATATGTCATTAAATCTAACTTAGTGAATAGATCCTAAGTACCTTGTACTATCGTTATTATAGTGCCTGGAGAGGAGACAAATCTAGCCATGCTACAGTATATGTAAAGTGTTGGTTTAAAGCTAGGGAATATTTATACCCACAAGCTGTATCTAATCTTTCTAATAGCAGGCAAGCTTTGATTATACACTGTTTCTAGTTTTTACATGGATTATATTTATTAAAAAATTTAGGCGGATTCTGGTACCTGCAACTGTGGCCCTAGTGAAAGATAGTATAAGTTAATTAACTTGTTCTGTTTTTACTATTGGCACAGGTATATCCTTGTATTAAAGAAATTCTATTCTTTGGAAACTTAAAATTTGGGTATTTTCAAGGCAAGAATAGGTTGTTACTGAACCAGCGAGCTACCATCCTCGTTGAAACTTAGGTGTGACTGAGGTCAAACGCTGGTAGGTCTTGTATAAAAAAAAATCCAATATGAGTTTCTTAAGAGCTATGTATAGTTGATGTCAAAAATATGTTACATTTTTTGCAGTTTAATTATTTCTACTAAAGTGCAAAAGTGTAAACACATAATTGAAGTTGACTGTCCAAACATGGTACAACCATTCCCTAGAATTTCCTACTTTAATGCCAACATGTTATTATTTTGGATCAGGAACCTAATAGAAAAATATGTCTCTTAATATGAAATGACTTCGTATTCTTATGAAAAGTGCGAAAATATGAAGCACTGTAAAACTGAAACGGACACTAGAGCTTGTAGAGGGCACAGATTTGACTAAAATATTGTACTTTTACAAATATTAGTTGCACCTACTAACAAAGTCATAATCGAAACTTACTTAAATGAGGTAAACAGATGTCAAGGCATACCGAAGTTACTCATAGAAGCATACCTTCAACTCCATTAGTCATTACTCATTAGGCTGTCAATCGTGCCGTAATAATAATATAGTCAAAAATTACGCTGTACCAAAGTTGTATTTAGTATATTCAAACATTAAGATTTTAAAGTGGTTTGCCCAAAGTGAAAACCGGTCCTCTGTTAAATCCCGTGCCGGAGGTCCGTCGGTGGTGCCTCGTGCCGGCGGTCAGTTGGCGACGAGGGCGGCCGGCTCGGGCTTGTCGTGGCGCTTGCGGCCGCGCCGCCCGCCCGCGCCGCGCTTGTCGGCCTGCAGCTCGAACGGGGAGTCGGCCGTCGTCACGTCGGCTTCCTGCGAGGTCAACGGTCGGTTAGTCTGCGAGCTGTCGTACTACTATTGGTACAGTCAGCAAGAAAAGTGGCTAAGCGTTTGAAGTGTTCAAAATGACCTACACACGCTCTTATTCTCTTAACAATAGAGATGTGTTGACCTCATTTTGAACACCTTGCTGGCAGTACACATGCCTTTCAAAGGCTCGAACACGCCACTGTTTAAAACACGCAAACGGTACGGAATCGCAGTAACGTGTCATAAAAGTTGTGACGAGCTCCATTCGAAAGAACTTTGACGCACTTCAATTGTGTGCGCGTATTTTGCGTAGCGGTGTGTAGAACATGCGGTAAAGTCGACGGCACGTCACATCCGTACCTCGTTAGCGTTCAGCATCGGTGTGTACGGGTACCTACGTACCCACTTGACCAAGTCATACTGGCGCCGGCCGGCTCTGGCCGCAGCACGTGGCAGTGACGTGTCAGTGTACGTACCGTGACGTTGTCCCTGGCAGCGTCGGGCGGCGCGGGCGCGCGCGGCTTGAGGCGCGGCGGCGGCTTGTGGCGCGGCGCGGCGCCGGCCGGCTCCGGCCGCAGCACGTTGCCCACGGCTTTCGTGCGGCCCTCGCGGAATACCTAAATAAAAACATTAAAATTTATAACCCCAAAAAGTCAGTGTTGTCAAAACCTGTCAGGCTTGGATGTATTGGGAACGAGCAGCACTGCTTTGAAAGGGTAGTCAACAAAAGCCGTCGGCAACACTAGGCACTTGAAGATGAACCAGTCAAGCGTGTCTGACATGGGCGGAGCAGAACACACTTTTGACCGAGACCCTGGATTGTGCGGTCGTGCTGCCAACATCGTCATACGGTGCGCGCGTTCCGTTGATTTGTAATCCGTTTCCATCCGAGTTGTGTCTGATTATTTTGTACTATTTGTAATTTAAATCGAACCTATGAATCGTCAAGATTATAAATCAAGTTTTATTTTCAAATTAAACAATGGACAAAAGTGCAGAAAGTAATGAATGAAGATTCGTGCCCCTACCCCGTTCGACTTGTCTACATGTATAACAGTTGATATCGGTACACCTCATCCCGTTGACGTTGAATAGAGTCGAAAAATGATCAATCAGTTAACAGTGCCACCTATAGGATCATAATACAACCAAAAACTCACCATTCTCTGCCCTCGCTTCAGATACTCCGGATGCTTGATGAACCTGAACCGCACCAGAGCCTTGTCCCCCGTCCGCAGACAGTCCCTGGACATGGACAGGATGGACGCGGTCTGCCGGATGGAGCCGCAGTGCACCATGGCCTGGTAGCGCGAGCTGATGGTGGTGGGGTGGTGCAGCACTAGAATCTCGCCTTCGAACTGCCAGCACGCTTGGGGTTCTAGTGCTGGTGATACCATCACCATGCCCTTGAAAAAAATAAAGTTTTCATTGACGCTTACCTTTGGTTAAACTATATGGAAGCTCTATTCATTCATTCGCACGAAGCCATTCGCTTCTACCTTCCTAATGCGGATTGCTATGGAATGGAATTCGCTCCCTACGCCTGTATTCCCGGAAAGATATATTTTGGGTCTTTTCAAGGCAAGAGTGAATAGGCTGTTGAACTAGCTTGCTACACCCTCGACCTCATCGACATTCATAACGTATAAAAACCGTTAGATATATGACCATTAACTATAAAAGAGATCACTTTATAAAACAATATACATATAAGGGTCAATCAATCATATTATGTAACTCGTTGCCTTTTTTAAAACCATAGTTTTATGGCATCTGACACTGAACATATGGCTTTTTGTGGTAGCTATATGTCCCTTCTATATGGGTTACTGCCCAGCGTGTTTGTAGAATGCGGTCTACACTTGTAACAAACTATGCTTCTGCCGTCCCCTGGCAGATGGGATAGAATAACAACACAAAATAGTTGATGCACTTATAAATATACCTACTTATCCCTTTTCTAGGCCCCGCCGTCTAGAAATATTTATGTTTTGTATATTTATCCGCTAATGCCTACTGATTTCCGAGAAATCCCTTATATATTCTAAATAGTTACATTTTGGTCACTTTAAATAAAGTAAATTTTTGGGATAGTCCAATCTAACATGAACCTTAAAGTAGAATGCTAAGGTTGAAATTAAATTAAATTTAAATTAAATTAGTTAAAATTAAATCGTTAAATCATACTATGGAAAACGATTATAGATAAAACTATAGGCACTGGGCCCACCGCGAGCAAGTAAGCTATACAAAAGATAATCGCTCCGCATATATGTCTCTTTTATTTACAAGGGATCGATTATCTTTTGTCCCTTAAAATAACTGATAGCTCATAGCTTACTAGCTCGCGGTGGGACCAGTGCCATAGGGTAATTTGGTAAGGACTTGTGTGTCTCGTCATTTACTCGATTAACAAACTTCATAAGACATCTTACTGGCAAACTTCTGGCCAGATTACATAGTGAGGTTACACAGTCAGACAGTACGATTACATGCGTAAAACGGAGCACCGGGCTGTGACCTGCTGCAAACGAGCGTGGAGCGTTCAACATATAACCATCTCACCTTCCGTATCTGCGAGCGCTTGATCTTCTTGAGCGCGAACGAGGCGGTCTGGCCGCCGCGCACCTCGGCCACCTGCATGCGCTTGCGGTGGATGGACTTGACGGTGATGGGCGTGAAGCGGCCCAGCGGGTCCGGGCCCAGCAGCAGCGTGTCGTTCAGCCGGATCACGCCCGCCAGCGTCGTGCCCGACACCACCGTGCCCACGCCCTGTCATATGTTATAAATAAATAAATATTTCTCAAACATACTACGAAATGTATGCGTTAATGGCACGAAATGATGCCAAGAAGTTGCACATTTATGGACTAGGCCGTGAATAAATGTATGGAGTTAGTATGAAAAGCACATTATTGTCCGCAGCTCTAACTTTTTAAATTTGCCAACTAAGATTAGACTGACGAACGAAAAAATACATACATCCTAGTTACAATCTCTTTGAAAGCATAATTGGTATTATAATAATCGGTTAAACATCGTGCTGGAATAGCTCATTCCGATGTCAATTCATTAAAAAAAAAACGAAATCTATGAACCATAGATAGTTATATTTTTATAAGCAGTTAAAAAAGGTGTACGAATAGCTTTGTCGAATTTGTTTTTTTTTTTGTATAAAAAATAAAAAAGGCGGCATATCACTGTTATTTACTTGATTGCTTTGTTGTTATTTTATTATTCTTGAAATGTTTGAGAAAAGCACTATACAGGCTTCGGCCTGAACAGGGATTAAAGGACTCAATTTATCCTACCTACCTCCTACCTACTCTACCGCAATCTCGTCCTTAAATCCTTTACTTCACGGCCTCTGCAGTAATGTACTATTTCGGGACAATCTTACACAAATCGACCTAGTCCCACGGTAACAACGTGCGAGATGGTGCAACCAAAATTGACAAAATGATGGAGAAGAAATTCTGAATCGCTCTGCTTTGCTGTCCCTCGCGGTGCGATCTAAACCGCGGACAAACTTTATACATCAGCCGCTGAAGCTGCTAAGTGCGCCAGGTGTTCATAACTATCTACACATACTCTTATTCTCTTAACAATAAAGTCGTTTTGAACACCTCGCCCGCATAGCATTTTCGCTGCTGCCTGTACACGAGTTCTACGTTACTATCGATAATTATCATAATGTTTTGTTAATCGACAGTACCTATAGCAATTGAAAGCAGTTAACTGATTCGTTGCGTCTTCCATTTACGAATTTTTTGTCTGTGGAGGCGAACAACTATTTCATGACGCGGCACGACATATAATGTGATGAAACTTTTTTTTATGACAAAATTGGCAAATGAGCAGACGGATTACCGTTTACCGATAAGCAATTACCGTCGCCCATGGGCACCAGCAACACCAAGGGGGTCAGAAGTGCGTTGCCGGCCTTTAAGGGGAGTTAAAGCTCTGGGAACTTTACTCACCATCAGGAACACAACACTACATACCTGAAAGGTAGCAGTGCTATTATGGCTGTGTTTTTTGGTAAGAAGGAGGTACTTTCCCAGTTGGGCTTCTCCAGACACAAGCGTGACGGTACTTCGCTGTGCCCTACCTCTCATTGTTGGACGTAGTATAAGGACATACCCGGGTCCAAAAACTCCTCTCGTGTCATACGCCACACGTTAAAAACATTGATGACTCGCCTGTCGTGCCTTCCTCACTGAATCAGTTAATGTTATCTCGCTGCTCACGTCAGACACCTGGCAGTTCACGTCGGAGGACTCACCGGCACGGAGTAGGTGTCGTCGATCTGGAACTCGGCGGGCTGGTCGTCGCTGGACGGCATCCTCGTCTTCAGCAGGTTCAGGAACATCGTCAGCAGTTCCAGGTTCTCGCCGCTCACGTTGGACACTTGGAAGATTGGACATAGCCTGGCGGAGAAAGAGAAATGGAGTTTGTATTTAAACTTTCGTGAGACATAATAATTAACGATTAACACGGTTCTACTCACGTTTATTTAGTGCGCGACGGGCCGGCGACGCGATCGGCGAACCGAACGGACACTCAGCACTCTTAGTGCTTGAAAATGGAGGCCTATGTTCTCCGAAACATGTCGCGCGGGTGACTAAATAACGGAGTAGAACCGTGTTAATCGTTAACTAGAAATTGAGTTGGCATGCTTGGAATGTTCTTAGTCGGCATCTTCATGGCTGAAGGTCGTGCTAAGCTAGAAATACTCGTCACTGGATGGAAGATGCTTTTCCATGTTATTCTGGCCTCGGCAGTTATAAAAGCTTTAGGTATTGGTATTGGCTAAAAACAGCCTAAGATTGGGATGAATGGAAAAGTTAGGGGAAGGCTTCTGCCCAGCAGTGGGACAGTATGGGTTCCAAATAATAAACATTGGCAAATGAGCGTCTTAATGTGTAGGCGATCGACCACGCGGTGTTTTCCCGTCTATCTGTTATGAGCAATTCTATCATAAAAGCTAAATTATGTCAGTTTAGTAACGATAATCAAGCATTATAAATCTACATATTCTTAGATTTTGTGATCATTTAACCGACTACAAGTAATATTACAATGCAAAGGCAAAAATTTATTACTTAATTATCTTCACAAAACTCATATGAGTTTTATTATATAATATAACTTTTTACTTGTCACGCTAATCGAGCACAATTTTTTCTGAAAACTTAAAAATTAAAGTTGTATCGTATACGATGCTGTAGTATACTACAGCCACGTTGTTAACATTACCTCTGCGAGACGAAGTTGGTGGCGCTGACGATGACGTCGTCCTTCGTCTTCACCATGACGGGCACCTTCCGGCAGCCGGACGACTTCAGTATCCTGATCAGCAGCTTCAGATTATCCTATAAACAAAGAACCGTTTGAGTGGTCTTTTATTGCCTTGAATCCACATTTTTCTGTCCAGTCAGGGCATTTATTTGTGTGATGAGCACAAATATTTGTTCCCGAGTGTTTTCTATGTATCTAAGTATTTATATGAATATATAGTCGTCTAGTACCAACATAAGCCTTACTGGGCTTGCCATAGGACTAAGTCGATTTGTGTAAGATTGTCCCGAAATATTTATTTATCTACACTAATATTACTAAAGAGGAAAGATTAGTTTGTTTATTTCTTTTTTATTTTGCAATGAATAGGTTCCGAAACTACTGGACCGATCGGAAAAAGTATTTCACCATTAGACTCCTACATTATCCCTGATGAATATAGGCTATAAAATATTTTCTAAAAGTTAGGGTTCCGTATAAAATCTACGATGATGTAACCTAAGATGTGATTTTTGTAAATCGAACTGAAACTATCGTACACACAGCAACACTCTGAACTGTACATCGGTGGACTTTATGCCTTATATAATAAGGTCTACCAATGTATAGTGTGTGAGTGTTGTTGACTGTACTATAAGGCCAGGTCCACATAAGTGTTTTTAGTAGTTCTTTTTTATTAATTACAAGAACCTTATTTAGTCGAATAACAGTTACAATAATCAGTCACTTCGTTTAAATGGCATCTAATATATATATATATATATATTTTTTTTTTTGTTAAGGCTATAGAGTATCCCACTGCTGGGCAAAGGCCTCCCCTCTTGATTTTTACTCTTCCCTGTCATGTGCAATTTCTGACCATTCGTTGTGGAATGAATCCAAGTCTTGGCCTACCACGTCGTCGTCGCCCATCGCGAGGCACCCACTATCTAATAAATTAATCTATCAAATTCCAAACAGTATAAGTTACCTGTAGAACGTTGGGTGGGCACATGTCGATCTTGGTGACCACCACGAACACGGGCACGGAGAGAGCCAGCGCCAGGCCCAGGTGCTCCTTGGTCATGCCCACTATTCCTGCGTTCGCCCCTATCTGTAACATCACCAGATTCATATAGTAAAAAAATATATTGACAAGTTCATACATGTAGATACTAAGTCTGTGTTAAAGTACTGAACGTGTCTTGTTTACTGTTCAGTCTTATACCTAGTTTAAGCAATGCTTCTGGTCTATGTACGTACGAATGTGTCTAGAACTGGGAAGTCCACCTACCACCATACACCAAGTCCGTCCAGCAAACTACACGAAGCCAATCAATAAGTGACACTCTTGGAAGAGGGTGATATAAGTTATTTTGTTTTTGAGGTATTATTAATTATGTAGGATAAAGTTACGTGAGGTCTAGGGTTGTAAAAATTTGCCAGATCTAAACGTGCAAACGAAAAACCCTGTCAGGGTCGCCATGTAAATTAACATCTTTAGATAGACAGACGTGTAAAGTTGTAGTATCTGCATAACACATGTAATTCATCTTCGTATTTTATTTAATAAATCGTCCATCCGTACAAAGTATATGCATAATATAAATCAGACACATGTTGAGATATGCATACCTATATGAAAACATTAGGTACACAGGCCGAGAAGTACGAGTCAGCTCGGTCAGTGTAGATACGACTCGGCCAAGGCAGCTCGAGCTGCCTCACGCGGCGATTTCCTTGCAAGGCTGGGCCTCTTCACCTACCATGAGCATGCCGAAGTCTGGCGCGTGGCCCGTCATGCCGAACACGGTGGTCTTGAGGTACCGCTCGTGGCCCGCCAGGTCGATGAACGTGATGACCTTGGAGGACTTCTCGCAGATCTTCACCCAGTCCAGCGTGCCGTGGTCAGGTTTGTTCACCACATTTCCTGGGGAATGAGTTATAAACGTCTCGGTGCCGTTGTATAAAAATCCTAGTACAGTCAGCAGCAAAAGTTGCTAAGTGGGCGAGGTGTTCCAAAATTAGCTTGACGCGACTTTATTGTTAACGCATACATATATACATATGTGCGTTCATTTTCATACATTTTTGGAGGGGGTGGCAGCGAATGTGTTAAGAGACTAAGAGCGGTCAAGATCATTCTGAGCACCTGCTCCGCGTAGCAATTTGTGCTGCTAACTGTACATACTGTAAAGTCATTCATTTTTATTTATTTATTTGAAGTACAAATATCACCCGGGTATGCCCTAAAACTACGACCAAGATCACCGGGGGATGGGCAGCAGCATCCCTAGAGTGCGGTGGAAGCACTGCGATCGCCAACCCGCATGCCGATTATGCGATTATGGCATATACCCCCCTCATGACCTCAGTAATGCCTCTGAGCGAGTTGGTCTAAGGATACATGGACAAGACAAAAATCATGTCGAATGCCCATGTCGTACCAACTCCCATTGTAATCAGAGACGTTACACTCGAAGTTGTAGATGAGTATATATACCTAGGACAAACTATCCAGCTAGGAAGATCCAACTTCGAGAAAGAGGTCAATCGTCGAATCCGACTCGGCTGGGCAGCGTTCGGGAAGCTACAACACATATTTTCTTCCAATATCCCGCAGTGTCTCAAAACAAAGGTCTTCGACCAGTGTGTGTTGCCAGTGATGACTTATGGTGCTGAAACGTGGTCGCTTACTATGGGCCTCATAAGAAGGCTCAAAGTCACCCAAAGAGCAATGGAGAGGGCTATGTTGGGAGTGTCTCTGCGTGATCGCATCAGGAATGATTTTATCCGCAGTAGAACCAAAGTCACCGATATAGCCCTCCGAATCGCCAAACTTAAGTGGCAGTGGGCAGGGCACATTGCACGCAGAACCGATGGCCGGTGGGGCGGAAAGGTTCTGGAGTGGCGACTACGAACTGGAAGACGCAGCGTAGGTAGACCTCCCACAAGATGGACCGACGACCTAGTTAGAGTCGCGGGATACCGCTGGATGTGGAAGGCGCAGGATCGGTCTTCTTGGGTGGTTCTGGGGGAGGCCTATGTCCAGCAGTGGACGTCTTTCGGCTGACATGATGATGATGATGACAAATATCACCGATCAGCTATTCTTTAAGCGTATGACAGTTTTTATTATCAACAAATTTTACTAAAAACTAAAATTAACATACATATACGTTCTGATGCACGTAGCGTCCCACAACAGACTCTTCCTGTTCGAAGGAACCTTGGGACCACCCGAGAATCAGCTTTCAAATAAAAAAACAGACAGTCTCCTTTTTTGAAGCCACTCACCCATGCTGTCGAAGCCGAGAATGTCGTTCCCCACCGAGCTGGTGCGGCCGCTCTCCATCTCGTGCTTGTGCCGGAACAGCCGCTGGCGAGCGTAGCCGCGCCCGTTGTCCAGCTCGCCGTGCGTCAGCACGCCCAGGAGTGTCGACTTGCCGGCGTCCACGTTGCCCACCACGGCCACTCTGTTAACACAGGGTCATGGCTGATTGGAGGAATCGTGTAAATTGTGTAATATAAACTTTAATCCTATTGCAGTTCTAACGGTCCGGCCACAATATTGCGCGAATTGCGGCGCGGCAACCGTTTTATTTGTTCATTGCGTGTGATCCCAACTAACCGCTGTGCATTACGCGTCTTGACCGCGCAACGAAAGGATAAAACGCTTGCCGCGCCGCAACTCACGCATTGTCGTATCCGAGCCGTAAAAGCAGTTTAAGGGTACTCGGCTCGGGTAGATTTTTCTATATGATAATGATATGATATTTTTATGACTGCTACATACTCTAGCGCTCTCGGAGAAAAAGTTGTGTCAGGTACCTGATCTCCATGAAGTCGGTGTGGTCGCGCTCGGCCCGCAGCAGGTACTGGCCGGTGAGCAGGCCGCGGCCGCCGCCGCAGTCCCAGCGCCGCAGCTCCACGCACGACACGCGGGAGCCGCTCACCAGCGACTGCAGCGTGGCCACCGACGCGCTGTACTCGTCCTCCGTGAGCCCTCGTCCGTCTGTGCACATGGAGCACGTGAGGCAAGCGCAACATGCTGGCCCGCGCGCCTCGCTGACTCCACAGAGTACCAGCACCGAGCCGTTGACATCGCTAAGTCGTACCAACTGCATTGCTGAGTGGAGACCATTTCAGCCTCTACGCATGCGTCTAATAGTAATGTTAATGCTATAATTTTATTCTATAAATGCGTGAACAACCTTAGGTACGTGATTTCATAGTACATCTTGATGTTAAAGTTTGGGGAAATATGTGCGTTCATGGTATTGTGGATGGAACCTATTTGCATGTTGTTTTTTTAAATTTAGATTTAAAAAGCCAATTTTTTACATTAGAAATATTTCGTCAATAGGTTTGAACTTACTAAGGGCCTGCAACCTGGTTGACGTATTTTTTGGAAAGGGTATGACAGACAAGGCTAAGCGAACAAGAGGTGACCTAAACAACAGATTTGGTCATTCTTTTAGGTAGTGTACTGGCAAGTCCTAAGAACATATGCTCAATATCAGTCCTCAATCTTCTTTAATAACGAAAAAAAATTTATTTTCATTATATCTGTTTATCAATTATTAATTACTTAAACATATTTCCATGATAACATGGTGTCAACAGTCACGGTAATACAGTATCGTAACATTATTTAATATTTATAGAGATAAGATTACAATTGGATTGCATTACACTGACACTGAATAACAACATATATCAAACGTGTTTGCCATAAACATTAAAAACATTTTAATATCGCCTTATCTTAGTCATTAGTCATTACCTACAAAAATTATATCAATACTAACTTTTTGTAAATCTGAGTAATTACTAATGACTAATGCTACAAAGGGTAATTTTTAGAACACTATGTTATGTGGGTACCGTAAAGATAGGAAATAGGACATATGAATGATACCAGGTTAGCCAAATTAAAGTGGGTTTTCACCGGCAGGGCATATGTTTATACACACAACTGTTTTTTTAAACGTTCGCTAAATTGAACCGCAGATCGCTGCAACGTTGGAATGCTTATTTCAGGGCATTTATTATTCTAATACTGAGCCATCATGAGAAAAATGTACCCAAGCCCATCTTTGTTACTCTAAATTGCAATTGTTTTGAAAATGAATGCCATCTAATGTTACCAGTTAATAAAACTACAAAAAAAATTGGCTAAGGGCACAAGGTTGCATTGTGTTTCTCATCCTTCACAATAGACAGACTAGAAACAGCACTATGTTTGATAATATGTAGGTACATAAATATTGGAGACTTAGAATAATGGATTTAAAATCCCTTCTGTTTGTGATTCAAACAACTCAAAATTGCATTTAACTTGTCGGGTTTTATCTGTGGGTGGCTAGAAGTTAACAGCATTCAACCTCAGGAAATGCTCAGTGCCACTACATGGTCTTTTCATACTAATGTGCAATATACAATTGGCATCTCTGTAGTATTCATGGATGTATCAGTGGCTGCAGATTAGAAATTTTCTTAGATAAGCTCTAACCAATATGGCCTTCCTTTTCTGCACAAGCCCAAGAAAAAGGCAAGTATATACAAATTAGACAAGCTGGCGGGAATGGGGTCCCCACTGTTACACAGTCTGCCTATTCAGCATATTACACAATGACATCATTAATCAAAAAAAATATGTTAAGATTTTTATGTTGTGCATAAGATTGTCCAAAGAGGTAGTTTTGAGGTCTAGAGAAATGGAGATAAAAAAATGAGTTATGATACTTTGTAAATAAAAGCATAATATGTTAATATTGTGTCATTAGCACCAGTACAGCCAGCCGAATTATCATTCCTTTGTTGTTGTTATTGTCACAGTTATCACAGGTGACAGTACAACCATCAATAGTAAAAGCACAGAAGTAAAAATTACCAAGGTCAATGTGGGTAAGACTGTCTATCAGGAAAAACTGTCTACCAACCAATTTCCTAAATTATCTCATCATTATTTAGTGTCATATGACTGAATTCCCTTAAAAATAAAGTATGCCGGTCTTACCCACATTGACCATAAGGTCATGATCATTAATGATAACATTAATACACATACCCTCTCCTTGTCCTATGTCATATATGATTTCTCCATTGCCTGCCTCCAGCCTTTCCATCAGCTGCTTCCTCAGCAGATCATACTCATCTGCTGATGGACTCACCAGCACCATCTAAAAAGATAAAAATTGCTGGATTTCTCTCTAATAATGTAACAGAAAACTGGCAATTTAAGATACTGTAAAGTTCAGATTTTGGGCTACACTACTTATTGATTATTAATAATCAGTGTTACCAATATGATTCATATTGCATCATTTTATTGGGGCTTCCCCAAAGATAATCTTTGTGACCAAGAGTTGCAACACAATTTATATTTTTAACACATACAGTTTATATGCAAATAGGAGTTCCTTTTTTTAATCCGAAAATAAATTGAATAACTGAAAATATGATATTTACATATACATAACACATTTTAAGACAGCCTGTATAAATCATAAAAAATTACATTTCAAGCCAAGATGCAGATATAATAACTATGGTTGTTAAACTCACTTCCCTTAATGAAATGTGCGAAATCTGATTCAAACCGTGGCTCTTCGCTGTAATCCAAGGGCGCACAGCACGTTTTAGCGGGAAACATATGTTTGTAAACAAAATGAACCACCCACCTTTCCTCTGATGCTGGAGTAGTCAGTTTCGCTCTCTTTGTAACCCTCCATTTCCGGGAGCGGCGCCGCCGCTGCGGGAGACTCCGCGTCGTTGTCCATGTCCAGATCAGATCGCGCGAATAACAACTACTTATTACACAATTATGTCATCACATTACTGGACGCTACTTGTACTCCCACGTTTGTATTTGCTACAAATAAACATAACACAGTTTAAAAAGTCACGCAATGACAATTGAATACCAAATAATTAAGAAATTTAATCGAAATAGTGACAATAATATACTACGACTTGTTCACAGCGCTAAGTTACGAAAATAGATTTGTAAACGTATGAAGCTTTTTGGCAAGGTATTCATTTTACGTTAATTGTAATTCAATAAAACTCACTAGTTATAAATTAATCGTAGTTTTCGAATGAAAATAGCTCGCTACACTAATAACAGATGGAAAAAATGCCAACTTTTTGACAACTCAACTCGACATTTTCCTTTCTAGTCAGGTGTATTTTATCTTTCCAAAAAAACGCGCAATTTGTTTTACTAAGTAAACAGCAACTACACTGTGTGATAGTAAGTTAGACTCAAATAGCTTTCGCACTCTCGGATAAATCGTAATCATAACCAGAAGTACCAACGTTACAAATATATTGAACGGCTTTATGTACGCAGAGTTGTCTTCAGGTTGTTTTATTTATAACATCTGTGTAATCCATGAAAACGTCGAAAAAGTAAACAAGTGGAGGATGTGATTTCTTATATGATTTATTGAATTTTCTACAACGAAGTACTGTAATTTGTGATATCGAGTTGATAATATGATTCTTTGGATATCGCTGTCCCTGAACAATCAATATGGGTGAAGATTTCAGCACTTCCGATTGTTCTTGGAAGAAAATGGTAATAGCGAAAGCGAACGACGAGTGGATCTCTACAATAAAATCAGAACAGATCGATGCGCACAGAGCTATGAATACATCGGATTTTAGTATGGAGGCCATCCAGATGCCATTCGGCGGTGTGAAGGACGAGCCGAACGCGGATCGGTCGTATCATGAGTACGGGGACGATGGGTCATCGACTGGGACAGAGGACCCCCTGATGATCGAAGAGTCGAGTGCCGGCAGCCGACGCAGGAGAAAAGGCTCGGGGCCAAGGAGTGAAACGGAAGACGAACGGGCTGCGAGACTGGCCAAGATGTCTGCATACGCCGCCCAGCGACTCGCGAACGAGACGCCGGACCAGCGAGCCCTACGTCTCAAGCGCATGTCAGCGTACGCAGCGCGGAGGCTGGCGCACGAGAGCGCCGAGCAGCGCGCGCGGCGCCTGGCGCGCATGTCTGCGTACGCCGCGCGGCGCCTCGCCAGCGAGACCCCCGAGCAGCGCCGCACGCGGCTCGCGCGGATGTCGGCATACGCTGCGCGCCGACAAGCTCTCAAGAAAATATCAAACTCTGCTGTGAATCTGCCAATGGAGCCCAACTTTAACCCACAGTTGAATACTGACACAAATAACCAAAGTTGAGAGCAAAACGGCTGGATCTGTAACGATCTCTTGAGAGTTAGCTACCAAAAATTATGATGTTGCCCTTATTTGTGACTGAAGCTCTATTTGAATGTGGGTGTTGTTCAGGTGACGTTAGGAATTGAATAGGATTTTTTGTGGAAGTTTACTTTATTCTAACTTTAGAATGTGTATTTTGCAATTACTGAATTTAATATTATATTAGTGTTGTAAATAATTATCTGCTTTTTTATGTAATAGCATATTCTATGGTTTTATAGAGTCATTATTTATGTATAATGTGAGGTTTGCTAAAGTAGAGCAGCAATAGTACCCGGCAAGGTATTGAGTATCTATTCGAGCACATATATTTACAAGTTTACTTGAGATTTTTAAATTGTCATGTGTACCTTTCAGAAGATCACAATAAATGCATTTTGTATGTTTTAGTGACATTTAATGTTATTTTATTTGCATACCAACTTGTACATGCCACTTGTAACCTTTTGCGTACCAGAGATAGCTCCAGCTGTCAAAGCTTAAAGAAAAATGATCCTTTCTGCATTCTGGTATGGGTCACTTCTGCATAAAAAAAGCTCTGATAGTCAAATGGTTTCTACCATGATATAAGCTCTAATTACTCATCCCGTCTACCTTTCCATCAAAATTGGTGCCATCCCATTGTAAAACCTACAATGGTAGTGTTTAACACGTTCGCTGCGGTAGGGCGCCTATTGACCCCTCACAAAGTATGGTTAACTGCGATGTTAACTAATTGCCGCAGCGAAGGTGTTAAATAACTATCTTAATTGAGCTATATGTCTTCCTGGGTGGCATTCATATTTTTTCTTTTACGTGTGTATAAAGGGATACATATTATTTAATAGGATTTAGGACATGACAAAACCAATATCAACATTCTTAGTTCAATATAATCAATTTCTATAAAATCAGATAATTTCAAGAAGAATTAAAGAGTAAACTTAGTCTAGATACCATAGAACCACAATAAAGTTGCTTAGCTAAGGTTAGCTACCATTCTGTTCTGAGATTCAGTGCCAAGACAAGGAATGTTATTGTCAGTCTATTATGCTTACAATTAACAACTATTCTTTACAATTACTTGTCAATCTAAATATCAAGGTTAACGTATGCGGAGTGAAATTTGGACAAAGTTTGAATAAATAAAATGTAAAAAACAAAAATCTAAAAAAAATATGTGTGTATGTCAATATCGAGTCTATATATCTGTCAATCAGTCTGGTAAGTTTCATAAGGATTGGATGTTTGATTTTGTAATTGTGGTAAATAACCAAGAACGCCGTCGTAAAACTGTATGTAATTTCTACAGTATATATCCCCTATGGCCGAAATCGAAGGTGGTGGAATATTTTGTTCAAATGGGTGAGAGTCGAAGCACCATTTATAATATTTTAGCGTCTTTTACCTTAAAACAACCACTGCTAGAAGGCCTGGTTCTGGAAATTATCCCAGCTTGAGCAAGTTTTCTGAGAGAGCTCGACTAAAGAAAATTACCGCCAGTCGTGTTGCTAAATCTTACAGAGAGCTCGGAAGAAAATTTTAATGTGACGGAAAAACTGTCAAAAAATATCTTGAAGACATAGGCATCGATAAGCGGTGTAGAAAATTTAAATCCACCGTCTCCGAAAATCAAAAATCCACTCAGAAAATACGGCTGCGTAAATTGGTCAAAGAAATATTTTACGCCAAAAACAATGTGAGTTGCGTCATGGATGACGAGTTATATTTCACGTTAGATGGAAACGAGTGGCAAGGCAATTACTATTTTGAGAAGACCAATGGTCCAACTGATGAGAACGTGAAATATGTTGAGCATACCAAGTTTCCTAAAAAAGTTTTGCTATGGCTTGCCATCAGTCGACGCGGAATGTCCAAGTCGGTGTTCTTTGAATCAGGTTTAGCTGTGAACACCGATCGCTACATAGAGCGTTGTTTGCCATTAGTGCGAGATTTAATAAATACGAGTCACAGGGGAGAAAATGTTGTGTTTTGGCCAGACTTAGCCTCAAGCCATTATTCCAAAAAAACACTTAGCAAAATGGCGGAGCTAAACATCCCATACGTACCGAAGACATCAAATCCACCTAATGTTCCGCAACTTCGCCCTATTGAAGATTTTTGGGCAAATCTAAAGGGGCGAGTATATTGCAATAATTTTCGGTCCATTAATGTGCAAAGCTTGATTCGTAAAATAAAATTGGAGTTGAAGAAAATGCCCACATCTATGTTTTCGACAGCGATGGACAAAGTTCCTCAGAACTGCCGTAAAGCATCTCGCATGGGAGTAAACTTAATTTTACATTAATCATTATTAGGTACTTTATTATAAAAACATAACTATTAAAAAAAATAATGGTGTTTTTTTTATTTAAAACAACATTGCACTTTGTCCAAATTTCACTCCGCATACGTTACATAATTATGTAAGTAATATGTGATCTGTTGTTTTGATTTGATGAATTCATTTAAATAACAATAAAAAATAATATTAAATACTGTTTCTAAATATAAACATCAGAAACCCTTGCTGATATTACAAAGTATTTAAAAAGGTAGCCTACAATTTAATAATACTTATTAACAGATCCATTCACAAAACTGGCCTCGAATTTTACAAAACTTTCATAGCTCACAACAATACTCGCACCAGTATTTGTCAATCAATCTGTTATATTCTATTACTTAATACCAAATCCATTACAAAGGTAATTAATTACACAATTCATCTTAAATAATAAGATAACGATAGCAATATTAAACTTGAGCGAAAATCGATATCTACAATTCATACAAATATTAATTGCAAGATAATACAAGTATTCCATATTCTCGTCTATATCCAATCCATAAACAAAATACGTAATTTCATCTATGTAAAGTTGTTTTATTGAACTGAACTGTAAAAAGTTCTTAAAACCACTAGCAACCTACAAAAAAAAATGCAAAATAGTCAATCATTATTATTTAGGTATTGAATCCATATTTTTTTACAATAAGTAAACCGTAAAGAGACCCGGACTGCATTTGGCGGTGTTTTCAAAAGGACCTAACGGTACCGCTTATTTTATCGAGGTTAGCTAAATAAAGTAATTCTATTGTTTCTTAACCTTTTGACCGCCTCTGTCAGCCCTAGCCGGCAGAACGTATGGCTTAGATAAACCTTCGTACATTCGAATGGTACAATTGCGCGTGTCATAGTGACAATCAACGTCAAATAGTTAGTAGTAAACAAAGTAGTCAAATGTATCGGTGGGAATCTCAATTTATGTCACACTGGGCGGTAAGAGAGATTTACCGTCCTAGGGCGCGACGGAAAATCTCACTTTACTCCCAGATAAAGACTTAAAACTATGTACGCACCACGGGCGGTAATAAAGAAGGCCTCAGATCGCTTGTATAATATTATTACAAATACCCGCGATCTGAGCAATTCTTTGTTTTACCGCCCTGGGTACGTAATATACTATTCCATAACAGTACAGATATATTTGAACACTATAACTATATGAAGCTAACTGTGGTACTTATTATTCTAGGCGGTTAAAAGGTTCAAGACATCGCTCGCAACAAATCCTCGTTCATATCTATCGGAAACGTAGGCAGGCGGCAATAAGGCGGAGTCAGCACATAGTTGGCGTGGTAAATTAACCTTTTGAACGCTTTACCTTTTCAGACAGCGCCTGCCATGACACTTAAGTATCGTTGGCGTAGTACATGAGGAGTTTACAGACAAAACTGTACCCTATTAGTGTAACGATATGTAAGCTTTAATTTAAATTTCTTCAAGTACTTAGATATGGTGATCGTTTCATAAGCAGTAATCGGCACGACCCGTGACGCACCGCGGGATTGCGAGCAGAAATCTTAATATGGACATGATTAAATTATAACATAATTCCGTGATTTTGTAAAATAAAATAAATTTATTGTATGAAATATATTTGAAAACAGACGATAAAATGTTAAATAAGCTTATAAAATGTATAATTCATTATTAAATAAAATATTGATATATTTGGAATGTTGAATTTTTCAATTTGACAGGTTGTGAAATATTTAGCAGCGGCTCGTAATTTTGCACTCATTCAAAATACGTACCTAAGTATTAAAACGGTGTAACCATTTCAAGTGAAACTAAACCCTTCGACCTACCTGGTTTATCGAAGGTCATTTACGAATCTTCTATTGTTTGTTTAAACTGTTTTATTTAATGGTAAAAATCATTCATCTTCATCTACGGTAAGTAAATGTGGAATACCTTCATTTACTACAATCGGAAATACTGACTTCCTAAGAGAACCCAAATCTCGGGGCATATCCATGTTAACATAATGATTGAGGTCATTGACACCGTGCGACACGGGTCGTGCCGATCACTGCTCATAAGTCATAAACTTTAAGAAATATCACAAGGCAAAATTTAATTTCCATATAGATTTCATGGTTAATTATCGTCACGCTAATTGAGTACACGTTTTTTCAGAAAACTCCCAGACATGGCAACGTTACTTGTTCTTGGCGTCCAAAAGGTTAAGAGAGGGTACACATGGGCGCTCGGCATTGCGTTGAGGGCGCGTTGATAGCGTACACACACACAAGCGCGCGCTTGCATGTGTACACATCAACAGTACCCTTACCATGAGTTGTGACATTGAAGTTTGCTTGTACTATTTTAGTGCGAACGAGATGATACAGATATTAAACTCGATACTCGTTATCGAAAACCTCAATGTCACAACTCATGGTAAGGGTACAGAACTCATGGTTCTCAAAACGCGCGTAATGTGTACCCCGCTCTAAAAGAGCTTATCTGGCCGTTTAGTGCGCGTGGCCGCTAGCACGCCGTGTCGGCGGGCAGCGGCGCGGCGGCCAGCAGCTGCCGCGTGGACGACGTGGAGCTGTACGAGTCGCCGGACGACCGCACCGACGACTGCGACAGTGGCGTGCCTGGACCATTACATACAGTTAGAACAGGTAACTTACAATTATTTAGCATTAATCCCGTAATGTACAATAGTACACACAGCAACACTCTTAACTGCCCATTGGTAGACTTTATGCCTTATATAATAAGGTTTACCAATGTATAGCTGGGAGTGTTGTTGACTGTACGAGACAGACATATGCGACAGAAATAATGCTATAAAGCATGGTCTACTCTAGTCTCTAGATCTTTAGCCAAATTCATAAAATGAATACCTACAGCATTTATTGGTAAAAGATGTACATTTACAAGTCAAGATTTTTATATTTACAAATTGTCAATTATTTTATTGCACATAACATAGATAGGTAAATTAATAACAATACAATAAATTTATTAATGACTTTATATAATACGGACTGTCGTTGTACGGAGAAATAAGTGGCAGTTCTAATATCTAATATATTAATATAATAGATTAGGTATAATGTACATAATAAATGATGAAATTCTCCGACATTAAGTATATTCTAAAAAAAAAACGTAATAAACTTATAACTGCTAATTTCGTGCATTATAAGAATTATTCCGTGTAGTCCTGTTAAGTCGCGCTAGTGGTAGTAAATTCGATTTAACAATGATGACCGGCTACAATCTTTGTATGTATACTCAAAAGAAAAAAAAAGTACCACCTTCTATTAGTCTATTACCTGGCAAGGAGGTGACGCGATGCGGCAGCGCCCATCGCTGCGGGGTGCCGTCGCCCGCCGCCGGCCCGTTGCTCATCAGCTCCTGGACACACCACATGTTACAACTTGTCTGATGGTGTACACCGGGACATTCAGCTTGTGCCCATTTAACACGCTATTGGTAAAAACATATAGCCCTAGCGTACTAGTCAAGTGTCAATGTCCGTATTTGAAATGAATTTTTAGGTAGGTACTTATTAAAGCATATAAATATCCATTTGTAACAAAACTTCTGTAAAGACTAGAATTTGCATTTTCGTAACTGTACAGTCAGCAGCAGAAGTTGCTAAGCGAGCGATATGTTCAAAATGAGCTTATCGCAACTTTATTGTAAAGAGAATAAGAGCGTGTCAAGTTCATTCTGAATACCTGGTCCGGTTAGAAACTTGTGCTGCTGACTGTACACGCAAAAGGGGCATTAGTTTAGTTTCCACCTATTTTTAGTTTTAATTTAGTTTACTATATTCTGCAACATATTATTGAAATCCTATCTATTTTTGTTCTGACGGCATGCATGTCTTAGTTCACAACTCGAATAGCACTCTCTAAAATCCAAATTTCACGATATTCACACATCTACATAATTTTATTAGCAACTAACCACGACTTTACAGCATTAAAAGATAATCCTCAAGTTTTAACACGATTTAAGTGTCTAGTTTATGTTTTAATTATCTAAAGTAGTCTTAAGCTCTGTTTACGTACAACCATTGCAGCTAAACTTTGAAACACAATATTTCACTACGCACCTATTTACAATAGGCTAGACCCTTATAACAATAGTAGCCGGGCCAAAAACATTGTATTCCTTTGTTTGTGTCCCTCCGCTAGTTAACAGCTTCTATGCAAATAATTTATGTTTTTGTCACTAAAACAAGTTTATTAATATTTCTTAATATTAAGGCTGGATTATGATCAATGATTGCACAAGAAAGACGCGTACAAAATGTTCGCATCAGCCAGACTAGACAGAAATTGCTTCCATGCCGTCAAAATGTAAAAATGTTATTAAGGTTACTATGCTGAGATGGTTTTAAATGTTGGATGATGCTGTATAATAAATATATTCCACTCTAGTTTGGCCTACTCATATTGGCCGCCCACGTTTTAATATACAAAGTGATACATATATATTAGAACTGTGTATGTATAAACAAGTCAACATTATTGACGATAACCATACGACGTACTCAAGCAGGCAGTTTGGGGGCAAGGTAAGGTACCAAAACAAATCCTCACTTACGAGTATAATATGAACTTAGTATTTGTATCATAGGTTATTAGTCACCCGTTGTCATTTAGTAATCTCTAATGTGAAAATACTCTTTGTAGCGAGAAGTTATCAAATTAACTACATACTATTCAATCTTATTTTTATTTAAGATTGAATGAATATAAAAAATAAACACCTAACTAACGACCAGCCTTAGTTTCTAAGATATTTGGAATTGCACATTACAAATACTAGGTACGAAATACTAAGTAAAAATACCTTATTCTGACTGCTCGAAATTTTTACATGCCCGCAAAATGCCCGTTGGAGTTCAGCGTATGATGATTACATTAGTATTTGATGCCACATGTGCTACATGACTAAACAACAACAACTACAACTACTTAATAAATAGCTGGCGAGTGATGCAACTGAAAATACATTAAAATAATGACTACAATGCAAACAAAAATAACGTATTACGTGGAGAATGAATGCGCAAATTAAACCACAACAAGGAAACGAAGTCACCGCTACTAGATGGCGTGACAACCATGAGGCGCGCCTGCTGATGCATGGAGGCTCTTACGACGTATTCTACCATTTACTTTTAAAAACTTCCCGTAGCTTTGTTTAGACTGCCAGGGATAATTTAAAATTTCGCTGAAGTTTTCCCAGGTCAATTTTACGAACACCGAATTAAAATTTCGTCCCCAAAAAGCCACACCCAAAACCCCTCAGGTGTGGTAGCTAAGTTTTGTGACCCTAGAGAAGAATAGATATAAGTTACATACTTGTTCGGCACTTGTACCCTTATTCACTAGGGTCGCAGAATTGTTTTTAGAAAACGCAATCAAATACGAGTGATCTGTTCTATACTTTATTGTCGTTTCGAAAATCGTCTTGGCTATAGCGCCAGATAAGCTCCAAACAAGGAAAATCAGTAACTCAGATATTAAACCGCAGATTTTAAATGTAAAGATACGTTAAATATTCAAGATACTCCTAAGGCACTAGTCCCACCGCGAGCTAGTAAGCTATGAGCTATCAGCTATTTCATGGGATACAAGATAATCGCTCCCGTGTAAATAAAATAGAGAGACATATATTTATAGCTCATCGCCCGTCTATGCCATATATGTCTCTTTTATTTACACGGGATCGATTATCTTTTGTCTCTTGAAATAGCTGATAGCTCATAGCTTACTAGCTCGCGGTGGGACCAGTGCCTAAGGTGTAATGTATGTTGTATAGTGTGTAATGTGTATCGTACATGAACATAATCTGAAATCTACATAATGCCCTTCCAAGTTTTCGCGTTTAGATAGAGCACGTTACAAGCACAACTATCCAGTACCCCGTGTCGCAAGCCCCCCGTGTCGTAAGAGCCCCGGCACCGCTGGGCGCGCGCACTTACAGCGTGTCTGTGCTTGGGCACGGTCAGTATGGTGGTGGTGGTGTCCTCCGGCGTGAAATAGTCCGAGTCCTCGGCTGGCGGCGACCCCGCCGAGCCCGCCGAGCTCGCTGCGCACCAATTTTATATACCTCTCTCTCTAAAGTCCGTACAGTCACATTCACTTGTCTTATTTGACATATTTATATTCTACTAGTTGTGCCCCGCGGTGTTAGCCTATGTGTTAATCCAGGGTGTCAGCTAACTCCATACCAAATTTTATGAAAATCGCTCCAGCCCTTTAGACGTGATGAAGTAACAAGTTTTCATAAATGGTTTTCAAATCTAATATGCGATAAGTCCACGCAGTAAGCGTGAAATAAACATCGTTCGCATTGGATCAGTTAAAGCAACTCCACCCGGGCGAGCGTTTTCCGCTCTTATTACGTAGACGTAAAGACTTTTGCAAGACTTTCGACATATTACTAACTACCATAGAAATTAGTAATAACTAACATTTCAATCGCAAATTTGATTGTTTGTGTTACGAATTAAGGCAACTTGATAAAAAAGACGTTTATGTCATAAAGTGTACCTATACAACAAATAAAACAAGTGACTATGAAAACGTTCAGACCACTTACGACCGGATCAATACGTGAGGCAAATCTCAATAATAATTACCCCATTGGCATACAAGGGGCACACTAGATATTTGTAATATCAAATCCTGACAAAGCTTGTCTGATACCAAATAAAACAACAAAAAACGGATCATAATTAACTTAACCGATTCAGTGCGGAATGGCACGACAGGCGAGTCATCAATGTTTTGTTGTGTGGCGTATGACACGAGAGAGGTGTCATCAGATTACATGGTGTAAGGCACGCTTGCTGCGTCGTGAATTAATTGTTCACCGCAGACAAGTTTTTGAAAATGGAAGACGCAACGAATCGGTTAATTTGTGATATAAAATAATCCGATTTCAGATATTTTTTTATATTAAATTAATAATAACTTACGGTTAACCAATTTGTTTTTAACTCATGTCAACGCTTACGCTAGGCTATGATTACCGCCATCAATATCATAATTACATCATCACATTTAGAAGCGTCATAAATAATTAAGGGATGTAATGGGTTCTCGCTATAAAAGCAAATGACGAAATCTTCAATAATATGACAACAGCCTGGCATAAATAATGATTTAATGACACTGCAATTCTGCATTATCAAAAACATCAAGCATGCATGAAGATGTAATTGCCTTGTATTTTTTTTATACAATCTTCTACCCAAATTGCACGTATATGTATCCAATATCCATATCATTATTTTATTTTCCAATACCAGAGGCCAATTGCATAAAAACTTGTAATTTCTAATATTATAAGTCTATTACTAACTCCTTTTATTAGAACAGAGTTCCGTTATAGTACTTTATGTATCTGTGCATAATGAAGGGCATTACAACAAGAGTGTGGGTCGATTGTTGTAATGCCTAATTATGTATAGTTACATACACTACTTTATCTACACACATATCATAAATGTTTTTTCATCACACTTGCTCGTCAATGGCGTTGTTACTTGCGAGAGTACAGAGCATTTATAGCCGATTTAGCTCACACGGGCTGTTAAGTTTAGTTTTAAAAATATACAGAACCTATACTTCACTTGGACTGAGGATGTTTCTAAACAGCCAAGGTGTATTTCATTATCTTCAAAAGTTTGCTACAACCAACTTTGAATATGTATAAAACATATCTTTATATTAAATTTGACTGCAATTTAATGTTTCTAGTATTTATTAAAAATAGTTGTTTTCTATTTGATTTTGATAAAATTCAGTCAAATATTTTTTTTAAACCATAGACAAGCGAATGAACTCCCTATTCTATTGTCACTCAAGTTCTTATGTCGTTCGATTTATATTAAAAAAACATAACGAATTGGCGTTTCGTATTAATGACTGTTTTAATATCTATAGATACTAGAATAGACACCCCCCTTGAATTTGACGCTGTTCCAAATTTAAACTCATAACCTACGGATTTCAGTAGGTAATGTTAACATTACATCTCCATTCATTTCTGATGGTTGGTAATGCTGGTCATTGCCTACGGTTTCTGGACGCATTTTAGAGCACTTATGATATGTACGTAGATAAACATTTTTAGTTACAAATTTTGATGCCGTGCCGTAAAAAAATATACTGCGGGTGATTTCACCGGTGCCTTTCATTTTATACGACATATGTGTAAGGACCAATAAGCTTATTTCAAAGTGTCCTTCTACAGAACCTGTACAGTAAAAATAGAGATGTATTTCATAAACACCACATTTAATGCTTTTACTTTGGCTTTGGAAGGTCATCTTAGCCCTTTGACCGCCAGTAGCCTTCAGTCCCGTTCTTAAATGTTGAAAACGAGCTCAGGTATAAGCCTAATAACTTAAACAGCTAAAATGTACCTAAGTTTAATTAAGGTTTTGGTACTTTTAAGTGGCGTAAAGTAGTCGCTGTATAAATAGAAGAATGATTTATCTGTTATCTTATAGGGATATCTGCTAGTGTTTTATAGGTTAGTGTTGAATGGTGGTGTGTGGGGGTACTCACAGGCGCGGGGCTCGGCGGGCGCGGGCGGCGGCGAGCGCGCGCAGCCGCGGCCGGCTGCGGGCAGGAATAGTGGCCGTGAGTTACATACACTACGCTGCCGTTTGAGGGGTCTAATTATATTTGTCGATTGATTTGGCAAGCAGTCGAGTCGTATAATTATATTGGTATAAGACTAGCTCCAGAATATCAGATAGAATTATAGGAGCAGATAATCTGTAGTTAGCGTGCTTTTAAACCTGACAGCTGGATATGAAGATCAGAAAATGAAGGCCATTTAAAAAGTGCAAGTCTTAACTTCTGTATTGGGGAAATGTTAGGATAACTTTAGTACATACTAGATAGCTGTGACCCGCAGTGTTACCCGCGGTTTATTAGAGAAAAAACGTAGCCTATGTGTTAATTCAGGGTGTCAGCTAATTCCATATCAAATTTTATTAAAATCGCTCCAGCCGTTTAGACGTGAAGAAGTAACAAACATACACACTTACAAACTTTTGCCTTTATAATATTAGTGTCGCTTATAGTGTAGATATCTAATTCGCATAAAATATTGCTACGCAAGAATTAGGGCTAGGTTTTAAGTGAAAAGACAATAAACAACAGTCTATCGGCCGAGCCCTCGTCCTCGGAGCTCGCCTCGTGGACGGAGCGGAGCCCGGGGGCTCCGGGCCGGCGACGACTATACTCACTCCGTTGGGCTGCAGCGGCGGCTGCGGCTGCGTGAGCAGCGGCGACAGTCGCTCGGCGTCGCTGTCGGGCGCGGCGTCGTCGGGCTCGGCGGCGGCGGGCGCCAGCTCGGCCGAGCCCTCGTCCTCGGAGCTCGCCTCGTGGACGGACGCGGAGCCCGGGTACTCCAGGCTCAGTGATGACTACAAATTAAATAAATACATATATACTTTCAAACAGATTAGGTAGGTAATAAAACTAAAACTCGACAGTAGTGCAGTAAATTCATAATTAAAATCGACTACATTCTTGATTCCACCTGTCCCTATGTCTATTATATTTGTGGGTCAGATCGTGGACTGACTAGCAAACATTGTGGTGAGAACAACTGTAACCCACAAGTCACTGCGGCGAACTATGCCCGAGTGGCATGAAGTTATGCGGAATTCCGCGCAGTCGTGACATGCGCGCCACGCCCACTTTACACTTTTACTAGTTTATTTGTTTCTTTGAGAATGGCTAGAATTATCGAATAGAACCTAGACACAAAATGAAATATGTAAAAGTTTACCTTATTGACGGCTTACCTTATTGACGGCTTCGGGACTAACTCGCGCCGGCTCGCGCAGCAGCGGGCTGGCTGCGCGCTCGCGTCGCCCGTCCTGCTCGCGGGCCAGCAGCACCGACATGCGGAACTGAGATACAAACACATGATAAAGATTTAGAAATGTTCGAATAAGAAGAATAATGTTCTTACCAAATTATCTTCAGAAAAAATTGGTTCCTAAAAATTAAAACAAAAAAGAAGCAGCCACGGTGGTCACACATACCAACGACTCAAAGCGATAAAGTGCATTTTCAGATATTTTTGAGTACCTTGGCCGCTCCAATATATTTGATGGCGACGTTCTCCTCAAAAAGGAATGTTCTGTCATTGAAACCGCTATATGACAGTTTAGAAGAATCGAATCGAAAACAGAATCACACACATATATTCATTCAGCCAGCGTGTCCCCCCACTACCACTCCCCACTCTGTTACTACTCTGTTACTGACCATTTGTAAGCTCTATTCCAACGGTATAGTGTCTACTGATGGTCAGTAAGGGGCTGTTCGCAGCAACCTTACCTCAGGCGTGAGCGCGTGCGTGTTGTTGAGCGCGCTGCCGAGGCTGGTGGAGGAGCTGCGCTCCAGGTTGCAGCGGTTCAGGATCTCGGCCGCCTGCAACCAATATACCGATTTAAACTCTCACGATTTTCACACATAATTACAAATTAAACGGGAGTTACTCGTGTTAAAATTTTGCACGCCATACGATAAAAAAAATATGACGTGCCCTTGACACCACGCTATCATTAGTATATTACGTACCCAGGGCGGTAGAACGAAGAATGGCTCAGATCGCGGGTATTTGTGGCCCGACCTCCGGGTGAGGGCCATAAACAAGCGATCTGAGGCCTCTCTATTACCGCCCGCGTACATATTTTTACGTCTTTATCTGGGTGTAAAGTGAGATTTTTTTCGTCGCGCTCTAGGGCGGTAAATCTCTCTTACAGCCCCGTGTGCCGTAAAATATTACCAGCGTGTACCTGCGAGGCGGTGTCGGTGTCGGGGCTGGCGATGGCGGGCGCGGGCGCGGGCGGCGCGCGGGCGGGCGGCCCGTTCAGCGCCTCGATCAGCGACACGGGCTCGTAGCCCGCCGGGATGTTCTCCATGCTGCCCTGCAACACGGGGCGCTAACCTTTCAAAAACTCATCAAGAGATGATATCGATACTTCCAAAGCGCCAAAATATGTATACAAGGACCTTGTGAAAGTAGGTTTAGTTAGATTTATAAAAATTATAAAAATCATATATAATTACCAGTGGGGGGCTAGCAGGCGGCAGCGGTGCAGTGGCGCGCTGTAAGGCCCTGATCTGCAGCAGCGCCCTGAACGGAGCCCTGCATATCGGGCAGTTGTTGGCCTGGTAGCGCAGCGAGTCGGCGCACGAGTTGCACAGGCAGAGGTGCCGGCACGGCAGGATGAGCGTGTCTCTGACGTCACACATGCAGATCACGCATTCTGAACCGCCCTCCTCTGTCTCTTCGTCAGAGCTTGGCTGGAGAAAAATCTAGTTTTAGTGTCTCGTTTAACTGCACACGCGAGTAAATCCATTCTGCTTTAAGGTTGGTTATCAATAAAAAAAACTAAAAGCTAATAAACCACGAGATACAATTAACGCACACGAGAGGTCACAATTTTAGACTAGAAAACATGACATGATACGAACAACGGCAAAAACTTCATTGCGAACCGAATACGAGTAGTGAGGACTTGGAACAAATTATCCTCCAAGTTGTGAACTCTAATAGTGTTCAGTTTAAAAATAGATTTGACAAACTATCTAAAACAGTGAATTAGTGTGACGTATCAGCGTAAGCTGCCTGCCTAAAAAAATATAAACTTAGAGCAGAATGTATTAATTGTATAAAAGCGGGTAACTCACGTTTTATAAGTCGAATATTGCTCGACATGTTTCACTCCGTAACGAGGAGCATAATCATGAGCCATTCGCGTTGGCTAACCGACGCAGACTGCGGGCCGCAGCTCTCCGCGACCGCGCACTCGACGCCGGCAACAGCTGAGGGCGGGGAGGCGAGAAACTACCCTCATTTTCAGCAATATTGTCAATAGTAGGGTTGCACACTACACTTACTACGTCCGTTGGCAAAGGTCCGTTCACACAAAACGCCGACGCACCACACAAAACAGTTCTCCAACTTTAACCGTGACTGTGGATGGTCTGTGCCCCTAGTTGGAGAACTGTTTTGTATGGTGCGTCGGCGTTTTGCCAACGGACGTAGTAAAGTGTAGTGTGCAACCCTACTATTGACAATATTGCTGAAAATGAGGGTAGTTTCTCGCCTCCCCGCCCTCAGCTGTTGCCGGCGTCGAGTGCGCGGTCGCGGAGAGCTGCGGCCCGCAGTCTGCGTCGGTTAGCCAACGCGAATGGCTCATGATTATGCTCCTCGTTACGGAGTGAAACATGTCGAGCAATATTCGACTTATAAAACGTGAGTTACCCGCTTTTATACAATTAATATGTTTCAATCTCACGATAGTTTTGTGTTTAAAATTAGAGCAGAATGGATTTACCTGAGTTTATTTGTTTGTTGAGTAAGTTAAGCGACACAAGTAAAGTGCAATAAAGTATAGGACAGATCTAAAGGTAAAATGTGGTTGTAAACAATGAGTAGTATACCAGCCAGCTTAGTGTATCTGTGTGATAAGAAATTAAAAAATACATAGTACAACCAAAATACGTAAGTTGAAGTAGCAATGGACAATACACATGAAGAGTTGAACGCCATTGTGTCAGTAAGTCATAAAATGACACCATTACATAAGTTTTCGATCTGCCGGACTGATAGGTGCGACAATGTCTCTAGCCGAGGTAGACCATCCATCCCTTTTTATTTAATAAGTAATAAAAATAATGATGCTAGGTCTACAGAGGTTGGCTTTACCTGTTATGACGAAAAAACTAAAAAAGTTACCAATCGTTTCATTCATTGACAATAATTACAGACCTATACAGCAGTTACAAAGCATATCAATCCTTAATCCATTGACATAAGGTGTGAAATCGTATACCTTAGTGTCGAGGTTTTTGTTCTCAATCCCGTAGATCTCCTGCAGCAGATAGCACAGACCATCCACAAATAGTTTTTGTTTTAGCGCCTTCAGCACGTAAGTGCCGTCCGAGTGTTTTTCCACAATAGCTATTGTAGTGTGCGATTGACGGATTTCTGGAACAAATTAAATCATCAGCTTCATTGTTCTCTTAACACTCGTCCCAGCGTTTTCATCACTACTTAATGTTCCGAGACTGAGACTCAGTATTCAACCGAGATCCAAGATTTGATGTAGACACGAATATTGATGAAAGCGATTCATATTTTGGTACAGAAGTTTCGATAAAAATCTGATTGTAA
Organism: Grapholita molesta; assembly: GCA_022674325.2. NCBI lineage: Eukaryota > Metazoa > Arthropoda > Insecta > Lepidoptera > Tortricidae > Grapholita > Grapholita molesta. Next base: position 2,455,695 of record CP053130.2, read on the forward strand.
GTTGCGTGTCGAACCGATCTAGGCGACTTTCGGAAATAGTCGAAGTCCGTCATATGACACTAAATACCGATGAGATAATGTAGAAAATTGGTTGGTAGACGGTCTTTCCTGATAGACGGTCTTACCCACATTGACCTTAGATGCAATATCTTTGTCATCAATAGTTATGTCGTGTGTGTCATCAAAGTAAGTAAACTATGAGTTTCACACCGTGCGTGTATTTAATAGTTAAAGCTGTAATACGGTGAAGTAAGATTTATGATCAGATACTCCAAGTTGAATTGCAGTAGTCTATACTCACCCCATAAATAGTTAAGTCATTTTTCTTTAGATTGCCAGAATGAGTTCCGAGGTTTTTTCAAAGTAGCGAAGATATGTAAGTAATAAGTGTAATAACAATTTCTACTCAGTATGTCGACGTGCCGGGAGCGGGTAGTGGTACATAAGCAGTCACCGCGGGGTCACCTGTGACATTACTATTCGCGAGCACTCACCCTCCTGCCCCTCATCCACGACGCAGTAGATGGCGACGGGGATGATCTCGGTGTCCGCGTTGTACACCAGCTCGTCGTCGGCGTGCCGGGAGGGGTCGAACACGTGCGCCAGCTGGCAGAACTGCTGGTTCGCGCCCTTCTTGTAGTGGTACGTCTGCGATGTCATCGCGGGGTCACGGGGGTAGTACCTAGTATAAGCAACCGTATATCACCAAGGGGACAATGCGAAATTTATTTTTTATTACATATATAATAATTATGAAGTGTGTGTGTGTGTGTTTTTATTTTTTATTTTAAAACAACATAATGAATAGGATTTAATTTTTATTACATTTTACGACATTTGGCGCTTTAATGATAAAACATCTTTATTTCAAAGAATAGACTTCATAGTTGTTAGTAAGAAATAAGAACAATCCAGTAAATTAAAAGAGATTTACAGAGCTCCGGTTCCGGTTCCGTTAAGTCGGAACTTCCGATGGGTTTGAAACATCCGCTACGGTTCCGGTTCTGCTACTTTTAAAACAGAAGTTATATCGGCATGTTACAGCAACGCAGCGGGGAAAATGAGCGACGTACATCAAAATTACAAAGGTTTATTTGCTCATGTCCTGCTTGCCACGTGCTGCAGTATTTGTTTTGTTAAATAAGTATTATTCTATTAAAAATTCCTATTAGTATGTGTTGGTGTGAAATCTGTGAAGTACTCTTAACATCTCACAGCTTCCGATTCTGGTTCCGCATTCGTTTTCGGTTCCGGTTCCGTTTCTGGTTCCGATAAACTAAATGTACAACATCTGATTCCGCTTTCGGTTCCGATAAAACCACATCTGTTACATCCTTGAATTAAACTTATAGCTTTAAATATCTGTTAGAAAGCGTTAGCAATGGAGATAGACATTGAAAACGCTAGCAATCATAGAGTAGCGGATTTGCAGAAAAAAAAATGCACATAGATTACTGATATAAATATTCTTATAATCAGTTCTGCAATATTTCTCAAGAAAAAAAATACTTTGAATAATCAAAATTTAACTTACACAATACCAGTTGGAGTAACTTCTTCAGTGCAGAAGTAGAATATAGTGATGGCAATCCTGGCATCACAGTCAAAAGTAAATTCAATATTGTAGTATGTCCCTTTCCCATTCTCTACTGGTTTGATCATGCCATCTCCAATTTTGTTGTTTTCCACCAGCTTGCCCACTGGCTCTGGGCAACGGACGAACCTGAGTGACTCTTTGCGGATGTTGACGAGGCTTTTTAGAGTTTTGGTGGGTTCATTTGACTGCGGTGGTGGGTATGGGAACTTAAAAAAAAAAAACAGTTAACTAGATAAGGTATAAGAAGTCAGCATTTCAATTTCATTTTAACAAATTATATTGTTGAATTTGTGACATATCATAACATTGTAGCTTATTTACACATCAGATGGGTTTATTCACTAGTAGATTATTTCATGAAAATAGAGAAAAAATACCTCTTTATTTGTCAATATATATAAGACAAGTAAGATTGAATGAACTGAATAGAACATATTTACATGACATTAAGTTTTATAAATAACAGAGCATCAGTTTGTTTAATATATTTTTCCCTTTTTATAGAGGCAGGAGTGTTACCTTAAGAAAAAGACATGTTAGTCTCTCTACTCTAAAACAGTTACTCCCTGGCCAAACTATAGTAACTTACAGGAGTAGGGCGGCTTCCAAGAAAGTTGAGGTCTGCATTTTCTCCAAACAAATAAGCTTCAGGTTGAGGTGTGTCAAACCTTTCACCACCCATGATGAAATGACTGCCAAAGTAGTTTCCTAAAAAGGTTTTTATATATATTACTGATTTTTCATTAACCAAAATTGCTGCCATTAAGAATGTTACAAGCTTATTACTTTTTATAAGCTTGTAACATTCTTAATGGCAGCCTTTACCCTCTAGCCGCCCAGGCCCGGTACCGCGAACAACGAAGTTCGTATATTTCGGGCATCTTTCTCTTTTACTCCCATTAAGACGCCATGAGAGTGACAGAGACAATCGTCCGAAATTTACGTATATCGTTCTTCGCGGTAGCGTATTCGTAAATTTCGGACGATTGTCTCTGTCAATCTCATGACGCCTTAATTGGAGTAAAAGAGAAAGATACTCGAAATATACGAACTTCGATGTTCGCGGTACCGGGCCAGACCTTGGACAGAGTGAGCCATTTTTACGTCATTAATGTCAAGTGTAGATGTTAATATGGATATACCTCAGGATAAAATATTAAAAAGAATTCATGATTTATAATTAAACTAAAATGACAGTGCATTATGTACAAACCGAGTAGGTATTATTTATTTATTCTATTTTTTCTTTGTTATTGTAATAAAGAAGTATATTTTTTTCTAAATTTTCAATTTAAAACCAACTTCTTCTTGAGTTTAATATCCACTTATAGATGGAAAAAGACCTTTCTACTTCCACTGAAGTGAGTGGAGTGAAGTTGTACATTAAAATACTGTCCACATCTGTTCCTTCAGAATTTTTTTCAGCATAGTCCCTAAACAGATCTAAGTCTGGGTTTCTAGCAATGACGTGATTTCGTATTACTAAATTAAATAAATACTCAAAAGAAAATCGACACCTGGACAATGTCATGTCAAGTTCATTTTCAATCCACTTAAGAACTGTTTTTGCTTTGTATTTGAGCATACTCAAATTCGAAATAATCTGTCTTCTTAATTATTTATTTTTTATTAGTAAACTCAAATAAAAATAACACAACAGAACATTAGAATAATGACATTAATGAGTTTGTCATGATATTTCAATGTTAAATATGGCATCGTTAAATAGAGTTATTGTCTATCTAAAGAGGTATGATATCATATCAGTTTTTTTACTTTCATATGGATATGCTTATCATTCAAAGAGGCTTGCTACACAATTAATTTGTTTTGCTAGTTATGTAAAGATCTAAGTAGAATAATTTCATTAGTTGTTCAATTACATCACATCTACCATGAATGACTACGTAGGTATGTCCATATTATGCAAACTCTTAAAACAGCTCACCCTGTCTGAACTCTGGTCATAATTAAAATACAAAATGGCATTCAATGGGAGACCTCTTCATAGGTCTCCGGGCGGCTACAGGTAATGACCATTGTGTTTTAGTAACATGCAGATACCTCATGAATATAAATGTTACAGAAAGAATGTGAATGTAGTTGTTGTTACCCCACTATGCTAATGCCATGACCCAGTGTAACAAGTGCATAGCAAGAGAAGCCCTGCTGCAACTAATTTTGTAGCAATTAAAACACCATGTGGGTATAAACACAAAGAATGCCATTACAAACATCTTCTAACTGCTTCTCTCTTGCTGCTTCGTTCATAAGTGGTATTTCTTTTTAAAAGCATCTTCGAACTCTAACTACTACTACTTACTCTAAGTACACTTACTGTGCGTGGATGTAGTATTCATAAGCAATAATCGTCAATTTAGACGTCGGTAAGTAAAGAATATAACAGGATAAAATAAATAATTATAAGGTCATCAAGTCTACCTGATCGTGGTGGATATTTGTATGCATGATTCGACACGACGTCTGCCTCCTCGACACCAGCGTTCTGCCTGCTGGCCAGGGCACCCATTGTCAAATATTTCTCTACTCAGCGTATATGGAAAAATAAATATAATGTTTGCAAATTGCAAACAAATCGCTTATCAAAGAAATTACCACGAGCAGTCAGCTGAGATGACACTGACAGAATGACAGGCAGACGCAAATCCCCAAATGACACAATAGAAGCTTTTTTTACTGTCTTTAGAATTGAAACATGGCCAAAAAGGATAGAATATATTAATAAATAATTTGAAAACAAGTTGAAAACACATTTTATGATGGATAATAGATTGACGGATTTTATCGATAGATGGATTTCAGCGGCGCTACCGCGAACAACGATATTCGTAAATTTCGGACGATTGTCTCTGTCACTCTCATGACAGCTTAATGGGAGTAAAAGAGAAAGATGCCCGAAATATGCGAACTTCGATGTTCGCGGTACCGGGCCAGACTCTTTCTTTGATGCCGTTCGATGCGCCGAACTATAATTACGCCTTCTCTGTCATCCCTATAAAAAGTTTAATAAGACCATCCCGTTCGTGCGTTCGATCGTGGTATTATTTTTTTATTACTATTGCTCAAATCAAGTTAAATTTAATTTGTACAAAGAAGTATTTAGAAAATATATCATTGTGGTGCTTGTATAGTGGCTAAAATATATTTAATTGTTTCTGAAGATATGTTTCCTTTCTGTTTGAGCTTAATTTGAAAACGCTGAATATGAAATCATCTTTCCGTATGGTGGCAACATTTTAACTAGAACGTCAAATTGGTCATTTCTGTCTTTCGAGGTTAAGGTGTCACTTTGTGAAGGTGCATATTTTATCTTGCTATATAAATCGCTAAAAATCTTAATAAGTGCTTTGTTAATTTGTGCCTCGTTGGACTGTGATAGCCTGTGATAATTACTAAGTTCGTTTTTTGTTTTATTTCAGATCACAATGGGGCGCCGTCCCGCGAGATGGTAAATAGTTTACGTTTACGAGTTCGTGCCTTTCATTGTTACCCACGGCAATAATTAACACTGAATTGCTTGTTCCAGCTACCGCTATTGCAAAAACAAACCGTACCCAAAATCGCGGTTCTGCCGTGGTGTGCCCGACCCCAAGATCCGTATTTTCGACTTGGGCAAGAAGAAGGCGCCGGTAGACGACTTCCCGCTATGCGTGCACTTGGTATCTGACGAGTACGAGCAGCTGAGCTCGGAGGCGCTGGAAGCCGGCCGTATCTGCTGCAACAAGTACCTCGTGAAGAACTGCGGCAAGGATCAGTTCCACATCCGCATCCGTCTTCACCCCTTCCATGTTATCCGCATCAACAAAATGTTATCGTGCGCTGGGGCTGATAGGTATGTACACATTCTGTCTACTATTGATATCAGTATATTTTCGACAAGATTTTTGATTCATATTTCAATTATCATTAATGAAAACTTTATAAATAACTTGTAAAAAACGTTCGATAACATTTTTACATAGTTATTAAGGTAAAGGGCACATAAAACTTTGTAATGCCCGGAATACACGAGGCTAGTTTTTCAAGGCAGTATAGTAAGCTAGTTAATAAGCTAGTAAAACTGTCCTGGCTTAAACACAGGCTAGAGCTGTCTACATGATTCCAGTAATTTTAAGTCGGTTCGAGTGCCAGTACCTTTGCAAAGTGTCGTAAAAAAATTGTTAATATGAACGTATTTCGTAAAAAATAACATAACATGAATGAAACAATTAGTTTAAAAACCATGTAAATGTGTACTACATGAATTACTTGAAGATATATTAGAAAAACGTGTACGGACACATGGCACTAGCCGGACGGATACTAGCTTCACCCGCCGCACGAAGATAGTACACAAGCCAGGCTAGCGAAATCGGTGGTGGGGGGCGCTACTAGCTCAAAAAATAGAACGGCTAGCTATTAAAACTATCCTGGCTTCAGCACTAGCTTACTAGCCTGAAAGTTAAGCTAGTTTTGTATACACGAAGATAGACGCACTAGCTTGCTAGCTTACTAGTACTAGCTTACTATACTGGCTTGAAAAACTAGCCTCGTGTATTCCGGGCATTAAGCCCCATTTAGACCATGCAAGCACTTGTATACGATTTTCATTACATTGCGGGGTTATATAAAACGACCGAATTCGCCGTACGCCCATAGCATTTAGACATGCATGTCTGAAAATATGCTTACAACTTCTATAGAACTTTTAGTGGAAAACTAGCAAGCTCTATGAATCATAAAATTATAATATTCTAATTAGTGGTGCAATAATGACTTGACACATTATTACAAACATCTAAAGATTCTATGAGTGTTATCAGTTATCATTACATGTGGTTACACTTTGGTATGACTGTTGGTATACCTATACCAACTGACGGATTTGTTGGATACTGTTATATTCTTATAGCCATTTTGTATACACTAATGTTACTAATCATAAGGAATAACTTAATGAATTGTGTGCAAGTCGTAAAATAAAAAAAAGAGGTTTTTGCAGCCTGTTAACAGGACCTAAGTTGAACATAATAAGATTGTAATTGCAGGCACACTTATATAAAAATACTATCAAGGAACTAATTCATAGGTAATGGGTTCAATTCTAAAATTGAAATTGACATCTTGTGACATCCATGCAGAATTTATCCAATGACATGTGGCAACTCTGGTTGATAGCAATTAAAGAGCTGGCAACATGTGACAATTGTTCAATTTTTTCAATAAATACATGAAATTTTTACAAAAGTACCCGTTTTATGTGTAACCCATCATTCCATATTAGACTACAATGTAGCACTTAATGTCTAGGTAGCGATGAAAGTATAGATAAAAACCACAAGCTTTATTTATCAGCAGTACGAAAGTAATAGTACATTACTGCAGCCGCCGGGAAAAAGGGGGTTGAAGGCTGAGTTGTATATACGGCCGACCGCAGGGAGGCCGGATAGTATACGAAGCCTTCAAGACCCTTTCACGGCTAGGCATGTATAGTGCTTTTCTCAAACTAATGCAATGAAATAAATAAAAAAATACCACTGAACAAAACAGCTTCACGACATAAGTTTTTTAATTTTCCCTCCAATCCCGCTTTGTAGTATTTTTGCCTTCGATGTAATAATTAATGACTATCATAAATAGTCTGGCTATAATTACTATAATGTTGTATAACATTTAAAAAACCACCAAAAAAGAATGCACTTACCTTTTAAATGATGGCGCTACGGCATCTGCCTTTGGCGGTACACAATAACAAAATATAGATAAATAAAACCGGGCCCGGTTAGATTATTAAATTTTTATACACCCGTAACACTATATCTAAGTCACAAAAGCATTGAATCACACCATTTACCACTATTTAGTCTTAATAAACAGAGTTTTACACGCCGAGAAACTTTTCCATTCCGCCATTATTAAAACAAGTAAAAGTGTCCTGTGATTGGTTGACTCAAAAATGCGTTCAAAAACGCGCATGCGTGGAGTAGTGTTTGGTGTTGCCAATACAATTTTAAAATTGAGAGCATGAATAATAAATATAATAATGTAATAACCTGATGATATGAATATTCATTTACATGATAAATAAAATAAATCTCTTCATTTCGTCTGAAATAGGCGAGATTATTTCTAATCATTTAGTCACTAAAAATGATAAAAAAAATATAATTCAGCTGTTTGAACAGGCTTCATGAACACAGACGCCAGGTATACATAAAATTAAAAAAATTACTTCCCGGCCTAGGCCTTCAATTTTATATGAAATTCGTTACCTGTCCTCTGGAGTCGATCCGCCCTAAACGTGATACTTCGAAGCCTATTATGACGCACGTAACGAAGACATTTCATTGCATGTTTGAGAAAAAGTTAATTTATTATTTAATTACTATTTCACTTCATATCAACAAACTATAAAATATTTTACGTCACTTGGCGGTAAGAGAGATTTACCGCTCTAGGGCGCGACCGAAAATCTCACTTTACACCCTGATGAAGACACCCCGACGGCCTCAGATCGCTTGTTTATGAGAAATACCCGCGATCTGAACCATTCTTTGTTTTACCGCCCTGGGTACGTAATATACTAATGCGATTACTTCATTAAAACATCTAGATTACAATTAACTTATCACAGTTGCTCTGTTTTAGATAGTTTGTCAAATCTTTTTTAATTTGAAAAACATGAAAGTAAAACTTACAGCCGCATGGTTCATTAATTGATTAGCTTTTTTAATTAGTTCCTTACTTGTGAGGCAAATTTGTACCAAAGCTGAGTAATACACGGGGACAGGAGTTCAGTTCTCAGCATCTTCATGAGTTATAAATAATGTGTTTACATTGCAGGCTCCAGACCGGGATGCGTGGTGCGTTCGGCAAGCCGCAGGGTACCGTAGCGCGCGTGCGCATTGGACAGCCCATCATGTCCGTGCGCTCCAGTGACCGCTGGAAGGCGCAGGTCATTGAGGCGCTCAGGCGTGCCAAGTTCAAGTTCCCTGGTCGCCAGAAGGTATGCAGAAATTCATTCAATTTACATAACCTAAAAATAAAAACTTACAGTCGTAGCCAGATAATTAAGACCAAGATTATTTTTCCCATACAACTGCATATAACTTTTTAAATTTTGTAAAATATAAATTTCGCTTGTGCTATTTATATTTTTAAAAATATTGACGTGTTCTTAGTTTTATGGGATAAATAATCTTGATCTTAATTATCTGGTGACAACTGTAGATTTACAATGTCTATACAGAAATGCAGTTTTATACAATTATATTTTATACAGTTCTGTAATTTCTAGCTGTTAAAATAATTCTCCTTTAGTAGATGCAGCATATCATAATGTAAACAGAAGGTCAAACCCGGATTTAGACTAAACTTGATTATGTATAAATATTATATTTTTCACACACAGTGGGATAAACCTCATTTCATTAAGCTCAGATTCTTACTGATTATAGTAGTAGAAAGTGTCATAGACATTAATTTTATCTTCTAACAATGATAGGTGGTATACAGAATGGTATGGACTAATAGAGTAAGAAAAAAAATTCTTCTAATTTGATGACAGTTTTATTTATTTATGAAGCATGGATATACTTATGTAGCTCCTGTTATGGCCACTGGCACATCCAGAGTTATTTTTCAGGGCATGGACCACCAGGCTCTTCTCCCCTACTGTATATGCCAATGGTAATGGCTCCATAACTTTGTGGGCTATCTTGTGTATATACCACATAGGGATTGTATAGTTGTTAGTGCACTTTTGAGCATTTTATTCAACTAATTGGATAATGTATTCTCCTTAGATAAATACCATTTAAGAATATCAAAGGTATAACACAAACAAGTAACCCTGGAAGCCCAGTTACGCCTAAAAATATGGTCATAATCTTGATTCTTAGAATAAACCTCCTAACCCAACCTTTTCACAAACTTCAGATCTACGTCTCGAAGAAGTGGGGATTCACCAAGTACGACCGCGAGGAGTTCGAGAAGTTGCGCGCGGACGACCGGCTGGCCAACGACGGCTGCAACGTGAAGTACCGCCCCAAGCACGGCCCGCTCGACGCCTGGCGCAAGGTGCAATACGAGCTGCACAACGCCTAAGCTCCAACACAATATACTGTAAAAACTATACCCGTTTTTTATTTACTATGTGAAATCCTATGTTAGTGCAACTTTTTCCCTAATTTACGACATGGCGCTGCCATCCCGCTGTGCCCGCGATTATCAGTTTTAATCATTCATTTTCATTAGTGAACCAATGCGAGTAGAGAGGTAGTAGAGATTTTTGAATTATTTTTAATCTGATTGATACCCGTTTCATCAAGTTTTTCTTATGCAAAGCAAACATGAAAACAATTTTACGTCACACTGGGTGGAAAGAGAGATTTACCGCCCTAGGGCGCGACGGAAAATCTGACTACACCTAGCTGAAGACGTAAAAACTATGTACGCACCACGGGCGGTAATAAAGGCCTCGGTTCCCTTGTTTATGGCACTAATACCCGCTATCTGAGCCATTCTTTGCTTTACCGCCGTAGGTACGTAATATACTATTTAATTGCTCCAGCACTGACATTATGTATCGCAAATAAGTTTAATAAATCTTCGTCTTGTCAAATAGAAACCCTTACAATTTTGCTTTCCGGGCGATGAGGCCGTCAATCTTAACCAATAATGTGCATTAGAAAACGGAAATGAAAAAAAAGTATTTATCAAAATTTTAAGGGTCAGGAAAATGAGGTACAGTTTTTAGGTCTACTATCCCTAAAACCGCTACCGGCTCAAGTCACTACTACCCTAAGGTTCGTGTTCTCTGGCATTCAATGGAAAAAAATCGATCTGAAATAACGTACAATCGCCATCAGATTATCGGGACTGTGGAGGTGGTTACAAATATCTGAATAACGCCTTTATCTCCTAGTACTTAAGTAGTAAGTTAAGTTAAGTTTAGCTTATGTTAAAAAAGTAGGTAATAATAGTACATTGTGCAACGAGGATGGTAAGTAAGGTATAGTAAACGTGAGTCTATTAGAAGCCCGACGACGAAGTCGGAGTACTGTGTACACACAATGTTTTTCATCACATTTGCGAGGAAATAAAATAAAATCGTTGGTAAAATATTAGTTAGTACTTATGTAGGCTTAAAATCAAAATACACTTTGAAAACTACAATCAGACCTCATCCACTAAAAAAGATTGTCAACAATGTCAACTTTTTTCAATGTCTTCCACAGATAATGTTAACAACTGCGTTTTGTTTTCGAATTTGACAGATCATCCTGCCAAATAGTATCAATTATCAAAATCAAATATAAAACAATTATTTTTAATAAATACTAAACAATAAATTGCAGTCAAATTGAATATAAAGATATGTTTTATACATATTAAAAGTTGGTTGTAGCAAACTTTTGAAGATATGAAATACACCTTGGCTGTTTGGAAACATCCTCAGTCCGAAGTGAAGTATGAGTTCTATATATTTTTAAAACTAAACTTAATAGCCCGTGTGAGCTAAATTGGCTATAACTGCTCTGTACTCTCGCAAGTAACAACGCCATTGACGAGCAAGTGTGATGAAAAACATATTGTACATACCACAACCGGAAGAGCGAGTCCTCCTGACACAGGTGTCCATATACCTAATAGGAGGGCTCAACACTTGTAAAAATTGTTTATGTGTTTTTTCACGAAATAAAATAATTTTAATTTTAATTTAATCTCCACAGCTCCAATATATCTGATTGCGACTGTACAATATCTGGCCCTCCCTGACTCTTGGGCTATGAACACAGCGGCGCTACCGTGAACAACGATATTCGTAAATTTCGGACGATTGTCTCTGTTACTCTCATGACACCCTTAATTGGAGTAACAGAGAAAGATGCCCGTAATATACGAACTTCGACGTTCGCGGTACCGGGCCTTGTTATGAAGCTTTATGACAACAATGTTGCGTTTCATTATTGCATATAAATAATTATTACTAAATCTAACCTAAAAATTTAACATGAACAACAAAACGCAAAGAATGTCAATTTTCAAGGAATCGCTTCACAGCTGATTTTGTGATTCTTAGTTTAGAGTCGTCAGATTTAAAATGCTATTATTTTTAAGAAAACATAAGGTGTAATTATCATCAAAATATTTATCGGTTGGATTCTGAAATCTAGATAATTATGGATTTCTTCACCGAAGTGATCGGCGAGACAGTGATTCTCGGTATAGATTCGCTTATCCTAGGCTTCTGTGTGAAGCAGCTGAGCAAATGCAAGCATATATTGAATGCTTTACAGGTAAAGAAAATGTTTATTTTATATTATGGTATCTTCTTTGCTTGGACTTTCAGAATTACATTTCAGAAGATAAACATTGCATAATAATAACAAAACTTGCGCGTTATTCACCTCCCAAATATCCGTTTAGACTAAAAAGGACAAAAAAAGGGATAATACTTAGTTCCTTCTACTGTTACTGAGAATTTTTTAATATTTATTACTTATACAAAGATTCAAAAATTGTATTTTGAACATAGTTTAACTTGTGCCTGGTGGAATATAAACCCAGGTTTGTCAACATCACAAAACAACCACTAATACGAATGATAAAAATAAGTAGTGAAAAACTCTTTTAAAATGATTTTGTCCTTCAGACGGCACCAGTACTGGACATAGACTCATCGCTCACCAAAGAGATCAGAAAGTACCCCAACAACACTATTCCGTATGTGGTGATCCGCGGCTTGGTGAAGCCCCTGGGGAATCCTATTGTCAGTAACTACAACAACTCGGTCACAGGAGTTGTGCAAAGGTAAATGTACAGTTAAAATATAGTAGGAAGCAGTGGTGGCGCATCTACACAAGCCAATTCACGTTGGCTAAACTTAACTTTCCTACTCTACAACAGTTTTCTTAAAACTCGAAGGAAAGGCAAAGCCATTGTATCTATCATGCCTAAGAAAAAAATACTCGCGGCCACTGGTAATATTAATTTATTATACACAAAATAAATTACAAACAATCTTACGAAATGTAGATACATAGCCGAACTTTCCCTAACTTTAATCTCTTCCAGCTAACTTTTAAAATTTAAGAATTAGACTAAATATCAATTTTCATGAAGTGTGTCTAGTTTAATCCAAAGATATGTAGAAACTTTTTTCTTATCACATTATATAAATTTTTTAATTTCTTTTTACACATACTATCTGTTTGTTTAATATTTTAAGTTTTTCATACTCAATAACTAATAAGAGAATTTTACATTGTCAAAGGTTCTTGAAAATACCTTCAATGCTAATGTTCACTGTAATGACATTGAATTGACACATAATATTATTAGGACTTAGCAACTTTAAAGGAAAAATAAAGGCTTAAATAAATAAATTACCTTGATTACACAGATTATGCGAATATACAAAATAAATATTTTTTTTTATTGCAATGATAATGATTATAATGAATAAAGGGTGCATGTGGACTAGCAGTAAGTCTACAACTTGCAATCCGAAGGTTGCAGGTTAAAAACCATGGCCTGTACCAATGAGTTTTCGTCAATTCATCGTGTTTTATTAAGATTACACCATCCGTACATGGCGACCCTGCCAGGCGCCGGGCGCTGCGTGTGTAATTGGAAATTGAGACCACTGGCATTGCTAGAACGATGAATGTTTCGACCTATAATTAGTGTCATTGCAGTCCTACCGTCAGGGAAATTTCCTATGTGAATAAATACAGTGCAGCCAAACAATTTGAAATGAGCTCTTCAACATCAACTGAGAAAACGGAAAAGGTGATTATTGTACAAAATGCTGCGGCCGGCAACAATAACGTCGATTTAGAGCAGACAAAATTCCACGCACACTGTTCCTACTAGATCTTATGATGCAATGTAAATTATTGTACGTAACAGTGGCAATGTTGACAATACATTTTGCAGGCTAACAATAAAAGAGCACGTGATAGCGCGCACGTCGGCCGGCTTCTGGTCGGACCAGACTCGCACGATCCACGAGGTGTGCAACTCCTGCCCCTTTGTACTGAGCAATGGCAGGTTCAGCATCGAAGTGGTTGACGCGCTGGCAGCAGAGTTACTAGGTAAGAGGTTACGGTCGATTGCACGCCATTATAGCCGCGTCCCCACAGAAAGCTCGGCCTTGCGAGCCACTACGTGCAAATTTGCCGCGGCCGAGGCAAACGCGCGCCCTGTACCCTTAACATGAGTTGTGACATTGAGGTTTTCGATGACTCGATACTCGTTATCGAAAACCTCAATGTCACAACTCATGGTAAGGGTACTGCTGCGCTTGAGGCACGTCCATACTTACCGAATGCCGCGCGGCGAAATTGGCTCGCCAGGCCGTGCGTTCTGTGGGGACGCGGCTATTTTGAGAATTGTGCGCGTGCTGCGACGTACAGTTGACATTCAAGATATGTTTACCCTTTGGCTTAATACAAAAGGAGTATAGGTGTCAATATGTAGACATATGTCTGTATGCTCGCGAGCAGTTGGTTAGCTTATCTTACTTGAGTGAGTTATATTTTTTAGTCACAGATGTAAATTAGAAATTGTGGTAGTTTCTTCTTTATGGCTTGGTTTAAATGAAAGACGAAATTTGTCAAAGAGGTGTATTCGCTACATCTATTTTAGACAGTCGTTCAGTACTGGTGGTCCACGTGGCCCCCTTAGACCACCATAAACAGCATGGGGGATTTAATGACATAATCGCCACGCTTGGCAGGTGGGTTGCCGACCATAGAACATTCCACCGCTCTAATGGAGCGTCCCTCGAGCAGCTCGACGCCCTGTGGCTACTTCGCAGTTAGGTACAAATACGCCACATTTGGATACATCACGTGTAATATTCCAAAATTTCACAGACATGGATGTGATCTCGGACAAGTTCGAACCCATGTCCCCCGGTGTCATCGACCACGTGTGGGGCTTCTTCTCCGGCGTGCGGCAGCGCGGGCTGCAGACTATGGAAGAGATGCTCCGAGACGGCTCCTTTATAACTGCCGTGGGGGAGCTCAGCGGCACGCCGGGGACCCTGAAGATACAGCCGCCGAGAGACGGCCTGCCCTTGTACCTGACTACAGCAACTAAATCCAGTTTGCTCAAGAGACTGGCCAGCTCAAGGGATTTCTTAAGGTAGGAATTTTTTAATAGTTTCTAGACTTTTTAGTCAGGCTCTTCGACTCAGTGGTCCTCCAGGGAAATTGAAGATGCAGACGCCGAGAGATATATACACGATACTGTTATAGACATTGTGTAGACAGAAAAACATATTGTCTTTTCTGTCTATACATATAATATCTGTAGATAACCCTCAATTGGTTGGTTCCTTTTTTATGACAAAGGTGGCAAACGCGCAGACGGATTGCCTGATGGTAAACAATTACCGTCGCCCATGGGCACCCGCAACACCAGGGGAGTCACAAGCGAGTTGCCGGCCTGTAAGGGGGGTTGGAGCTCTGGGAACCTTACTCACCAACAGGAACACAACACTACATACCTGAAAGGTAGCAGTGCTTTTATGGCTGTGGTCTTCTGTAAAGAGGAGGTACTTCCCCAGTTGGGCTTCTCCAGACTCAAGCGTGATGGTACTTCGCTGTGCAACCTCTCCTACCTGCCTAAAATTGAATATAGATAAACATATTGACTTTGCTGTCTATATAATATCTGTAGCACCCTCAATCATGGTTGGTCCCACTATGACCATGTAAATTTTTCTCGGTTGTTTCTTTAACAGGAAAAGCCTCTGACTCACATGCATATTAAGTCTAAATGCTAAAAGTATTGCGAAAGAAGCGCACACGATTAATTTAAGAATGCTTCGTATATCATTCTCGAACTGGAACTGTCTGGTCGGTCCTTAATTGCTTCTTATTGAGTGCTAGTTATCGTTTGACATGCTGATCACTCAAGTGAGTTTCGCCTTCTAATATTAAAACTAGTTCTTATTCTTAAACGTAATATAGTTACGTGGTACATTTGGTTTTGGTAGTTCATGTCGTTCTGGTACACACAAAGCGTTTTTTTAAATGTTTTGGACATAATGTTATTATTGGGTATAACTTATAATGCCCTGCTTCACCTCAATTCTGTAATTGCCTATATTTCAACATCACAAATAGCACTAATTACGGAAACATGAGCACCTGCTAATGAATTAATTAAGTATTTATTAATCGGCTATGAACTGGACTGAGTGATCGGCGTGTCCCATTTGTTGAAGTTTTATTATTTGCTTTACGTTACAATGTTCATCGCACTAATGTAAGTGATTATTATATTATTATTGTAACGAAACTGACATGATTTAACTTTCCTACAAGACTCGTCACTTTTTTCGGAAAACTGTAAATATACTATACTGTTTATATTATCCATTTATAGTTTTCTTGACTGGAGCTTCTGGTGCAAACCTGTAAGAGTATCGACCAACTCTATACTTTACTATTAATAGTTTAATTTTTAATTCATAGTTTAGATTGTATGGATGAGTATATTCAGAAAAAAAAAACATGTCTTTTTCTATCATGAATCCAGTTTGTATTCAAAACTCAACTCAAAACTCAAACGTTTATTCAGTAAATAGGCCACAAGGGCACTTTTACTTTTATAACTAGACATCAGTGGCGGCGTGTAATTTTTTTTCATAGGCAAGACGGAGCCGATATTTTTTAGCCTTTTCTTCTTGAGCCCAAGGAAAACCGTTGAACTGCAGTAAAGTTAGTCAAACCGGCGGGAATCGGCTTGTATAAACGCACCGCCGCTGCTAGACATCTACCTTCTCTAAAGCACAATGCCCAGATAATGATTATCCATGTCAACTTTCCCTATGAATCTCTCTTTCTATTGCTGAAAACTGCATTTCAACCCATTGTAGCATTCCAACCGGGTATGTAGTTAAACTACGTCCAACAATGAGAGGTAGGGCACAGCGAAGTAAAAAGACCTGACCAGTGGGAAGCAACTATTGTACTATGTAGAGATAACGCTTTTTCCAGAGTACTGGTGGTGCTTTTCGGCACGGTAGCAGTGCTGGCCGGGTCCCGCATCGCCTACAAGTACATCTCGCGGCGGCGGCGGAAGGCGCGCGAGAACGAGGTGAAGAAGCAGCTGGCGGCCGGCCGGCGGGAGCGGCGCGCGCGCGAGGGACCGGGACCTCAGCGAGGCGCAGCTGTGCGTCGTGTGCGCTGAGAACCCGAAGGAGGCGAGTGTTTGCTTCACACAGTTCTTTTTTTTACATAGCCTATGTTGTGTCCCACTGCTGCGCAAAGGGCCACTCGTCACGGTCTAATACATGCTCACCAATCGCGACAGAAACCATCCAGGTCATCCCGCCAACTCCTTTTAAGAGTTCATTAATAAGTATAATAATCTCCACCTTAATGTAATTAAATAGTCTAATATTGTTTATCTACACAAAACCCCTCTACGATGCGTTCAAAAACGGCAAATAATGACGCACATAATAGTATCTAGGTACACTATTTTGTTACAACATATTTCTTATCTGTGTTATAAATTACTTAATTATTATATCAAATTCGATATCATAATATTGTCTCTGAATTAAAAAAATAACTAGGTACTTTGCTTGAAAAAAAGTTTTCTTTCGCCGCAATTAGGGACAAATGTTTGTTTCACTTTTTATGTAATGTAAGTATGTAAGTATTATTTGGTATCATTGGAAATTTCGATGGATAAAACAGTCCTGACACAGTGACAAACAACCCCCCAAGGGTACACCAGCAAAACAGAATTATGAAATTTTTTTGTATAGAAAATAAAATAAAAACTCACAAAGTCGTAGCAGTATCACTCCGAAACTGCCCTACAAAGTCCGCAACAACCACTTATATTGTTCCTCCGGAAAACACACCTTAAGTCTTTGTATTATGATTCAAAGTCGAATAATCTTGTGTTTACAGATTATCCTGTTACCGTGCGGCCACGTGTGCCTCTGCGAGGACTGCTCAGACAACATCACTGAGCAGTGCCCGATCTGCCGCGAGCGGATAGATTCACGCGCACCGGCCTTCATCACGTAGGGTGTAGGGGTGAGATTGAGTTGTGGGGCCGATACAAACTGGGGCAAGTTGGAGATATTAACCTTTGCAAAGATGGAGAAACTGTTCCGATGCTATGTCCAAGAAGTCACGTCATATGCCGCTTTATGACGCAATGACATGGACTATGCTACAGAATTTCTTTACATATATAAAAATAGTGCTAGAATTCATCTTATATTTGTACTCTAATCTCTCCATGTTATTTTTTATGGGAGTTTGAAGTGCCCCAATTAACGTCAAGTGATAAACGTTAAATTATATCAGTATTGTGATGATAATTGACATCCCATCATTGACATTTTTTTTGTGAAAACTCCCTTAATCAAGACCTGACATTGGAGTCATCAATTTGGAGTAGAAACACGTAATTAATTAATTTAATTATACAGATATTCAATAGTGATACTAAACACTTCCTGTTTTAATATTCAGGGGCGGATCCAGCTACAGGTCACTAATTGTAAGCTACAGTAGACACTGTACTGAGTAGATTGTCTTAACCTTTTATAAGGCAAAGGCGATATATCGACCACATATGCTCACTTGGAAATTCAACCATACTGTCTTTACATTATTGCACATTGTTGCTTGTACTTGTTGAAAATTTAAGTTGCTCTTAAAATAGACTGAAATGTAGGCTTCCGATAGCTGCACCGAATTCTGCGACACCATGTCTCAGTCAATAGGGCCTTATAAAGAGTTAAGGTTGTCTTAGGAATCGTAAGTAAGACGTCACAAGTCTATTACTCGCATGTTGGTTGTGGGCATGCCCATCGTACCACAACAATGGATCCGTCCTTGCTAATATTTGAGGCAGCATCTATAGGTACCTGGTGACTATTAGCATTTAGTTTAGATTATAGGATTTTACGCAAAATGTATTATTTCTTGTGGTGGAATCTAACAATTTAATTATTATCCATGGAACATTTCCACCAACACCAACGAACTTGATTGTATGTGCGTCCCACAAATTGTACAATATAGTTAACTAATTTTAGGTTATGTTTGTAATAGAGCTGAATGTATTATGTGCTAAGTTTAGGGCGTGTACGTAAATTAATAAACTTTTTATATAAACGTGTGTATAATTTAATGGATATTTTATCAAAAGCCTATCTGCATGGATCCCAGTTTTCCACAGGCTCCGGAGCAACCGTCATCTTCATTCAGGATCTGTTCCTCATCAGATTCATGTTGATTTGACGTCGGTATGTTTGCCGTGTTACTTGTCTCTAAACCATATTCTTTAAGTAGGTTATTTATCTTTGAATTTGTTTCATCTGTTATATTCGTTTCTTTACCACATTTTCCTGAACAGTTACCACAATTTTCCTTGTTTTTATTTACTTTATTCTTACACTTGCCTTTACTCTTACTATTATTTAGTGACTCATCTTTGATTTTGTCCAGCTCATTCCCACGTGGTAGCTTGGCATTGTACTCTTCTAACATTTTCTTGGCCTTGGAACTTTTGCCGATGCCAAGCCTTGGCAGGCCCTTGTTCAGACCCTCCAGCAGTACACAGGCCTTGCATACTTCCTGTGAGGACACAAACTTGCACCGCACGCATATCCTCTGTGATGGCAGAGTTACTTCTTCTTTCACAGCCATTGTTTCACCTGAAAGTTTTACAAAAAAATTTTCAACATGAATGTGCATGCTGACTGCTGACCCTGATAAACCTACCTGTTTATTGCTTAGTGACGAAATGATGTGCAAAAATTCAAGATCATTTTTGTACGTATCCTACATAATTTTTCACCCAGAAGGAGACTACTGAAGGCATATTTACTTTAACATTTTCACCACCAAAGACTGCTGTGGCTATCATCGGAAAGTCGTGCCGTGGACGCCAGCGGCAGCTTTGGAAGGATTTCAGGCGACGACTTTTTTGTATGCAGATTGATGGACAAAACATTGTTTCCGTGTAAAAATCGTGGCCTCAGATTGCTGCTCTGTGACACGTTTGTACGGCCGAGACCCAGCAGCCCAAAAATTTACGACCCAATCGGCATCTATTCAGGTGACACGAATTATTGGCCGCATGTTTTGCGCACCCCAGGAATTGGCCAATGTCTGTACAATGTTGGGCTGCCTTTTGGTGGTCACATTTTGGAAGTCAGGTTTGTTATTACAATACCTATGGGGCATTTTTCTTTATTGTCTGGCATTCAAAAGTTTAATATAGCATAGATAATACATACATCACAGGAGTGTGATTTGTTATTTGCAAGATATATGGTAGTATTAACTAGTGGAAGAGCCCCAGTAGTTTGCCTATACCTTGCAATGCTTTACCTGAATAAATAATGTCCATTATACATGTAGGTCTGATCTTCTCCATATCCTTAAGAAGCGCCCGTGCATGTCCCCGGTACGCATTGGGAGCAAACACACACTCCGTAGAGAAGTACACCAACTTCTTGTAATGTGCGTACATTACTATTTCTTTTTCGTAGGTGTATTTTAGAGGCTTCACTCTTGGAATTGTGCCTTCACTGCCCTGTAATAAAACATGAATGGAAAATCAGTAAAAAATTTTAAAAATTTGAAAGTATGGAAAATAAATTTAACTAAGAGATAACAGACATTTGTAATTTTTTTTGACTATTTAAATACTTACAGTTGATATAGCTGTACACCTCTTCAACCGGGCTATATCTCCTCGCAGCACATTCATGAGCACTGTTTCTGCAATATCATCAGCATTATGACCAGTGGCTATACACTTCACACCAAGCAGGGCAGCTCCCCGGTCTAAAGCCTGCCTTCGGAACACTCCGCAAAAAGTACAGTTGTTCTTTCTCCCAATTTGTGCTACTATTTCATCCATGGTCCACCCGTATAAATCCTTGTATGATAAAATCTTTAAAGACATTTCATAGTCATCTCGGTTTTGTTTAACTGTTTCTAGACTGTCATCTCTATAGCCTGTAATACCTTCATCTATGGAGAGCAACATTAGGTTCAGTCCGTAGTCGTACCGCTGGTTGAGAGTTTTCATCACGTGCGCGAGCACTGTGGAGTCTTTACCACCAGATGCAGCAATTGCGACTGCATCTCCGCGTTCAAAAAGTTGACCTTTTGTAATAGTGTAATGTATTTCTGTCTCGAAGGCCCAATAGAAACATTCTTTGCACAACGCGTCACCGGTTTTTGGACGCTGGAAATAATTACAATGAACTCAAATATTAAAAAAATTGCTTTTAGTACAACACAACCTAAAATAGTCATGTAATATACCTTTAGTACAGCATTCTTGCCACAACCAGCCCTGCAAGCGACAGGCATCTTAACTGTATTACTATTACTCCTAAAACGAATCAATAGTTGAAAAAAATAATTTAAATTTTCGTATGCTATTTAGCCCGTATGGGCGAAGTAATATATTTGTACTGACAGCTGGATATTTTATATGTGCATATTTCCATGCACCCTTATATGAAACAGCAGTAATATTAATGGTATTACTTTAAAAATATATACTGCTAAAATGTTAATAGCTCTATTATTTGATAATTAAATACAAACAATAAAAACATGTATTAGATATTATATATTAGAACTATTAAAATGGTAACGATATATACGTTGATCGTGCAGATACGAAACTATAAAGTACTCTTTGGAATGTTGATGACGTTTCTCACATGCGTTTCGTTACTAATCTAAGTTTTTGTACAATATATTTAATTAAGTTTACTGAGATTAGCTTAAGCACTGTAAGCAATACTAGAAAAAGTTATTAAAGTCAAACAGGGCAAGGTTAAACTTTACTCGAGTATAGTTGAATTCTGCGATCAAAACATTTGTAATTAATTATTCTAAGTAGTGAAACAATCTACACTTGAGGAACGAAACGAAACTTCTACTTTTCCTATCGAAAGTACGATCTCGACGACTCAGTTCTAATTACTTTAATATATCTAAAACACCGCTAAAAATGGTTTGCTGCCGTTTATCCTTATCTTGATTGTATCAACCTTTTATAAAAAGCAGCCATGAAAGACAAGCAATACCCGGCGAAGTGAGTGTGATGTGTCGGTTGAAGTAGTTCGTGGTGATTGAGCACTACAGCTATGCGAGTTTAGAAGTGGACAGGCTCCGAGCGGAGACCTGGAGACTTAACGATGCACGAGCTGCTGAAGCACGTCCTCACGGAGAGGGACCTCACGCGCGCCGGCGACCTGTTCTCTATCACCGACGCCGAGATTGTCGATGACCTAAACGAAGTGGTGAGATACTAATTTAACTTTGAAAGTTTTGTAAGTTCTATAACATGCAATAGTTACAGGTCATTGTAATTTGTCTCAGTTATGATAACATGAAATAAAATGATGTCACCTTCCTATTGTCTAAGTTGTTCACAGTTATTAACTATATTAATGTTAAAACTTGTTTATTAATCAGACTACTTATGCATGTGGTTATGTTTTTGCATTATTTATTTATGTAGCTGTAACATGGTTGCTGCTCTTCAGTGATATTAAATATGAGTGAATTATGGTAAAGAGACATAATTTTTTTTATGGACATTTGTAATAAATTCTAGAATATTAATTGTCATCCTTTGGAGTGATTTTTGTACCCTTTTATTAAATCCAGGCAAATTTACACATTCGTCTAGTACCACTTATTTATTGTATTTAGTCAGTTGCTTGTTATTCATTTAGATTATATTTTTTTCCTAAA
Source organism: Grapholita molesta (assembly GCA_022674325.2). Classification (NCBI taxonomy): domain Eukaryota; kingdom Metazoa; phylum Arthropoda; class Insecta; order Lepidoptera; family Tortricidae; genus Grapholita; species Grapholita molesta. The sequence goes on from CP053130.2 coordinate 2,478,072, forward strand.
TCTAAGTTATATATTTTACAATGTTTTATACATATGAGATAAAAGACACCTTTGCGGGAGGAAATGGAGTAGTCCTATTCTAGGCAGCCGGACCTGCATGGCAAATTTATTTTCTTATGACTCATCAATTTGACGACCGGTATGGTCTAGTGGGTAGTGACCCCACCTATGAAGCTCCTGAGTTTAAATCCCAGTCAGGCCATTTATTTGTGTGATGAGCATAGATATTTGTTCCTGAGTTATGGGTGTTTTCTATGTATTTAAGTATTTATATGTATCTATCTATTTTATAAATTGTCATCTAGTACCTACAACATAAGCCTTACTGAGTTTATTAGATTTGTGTAAGTTTGTCCCATAATATTTATTATTTTATTATAAAATTAATATTACTTACTCTCTTGTTACAGCTTAAACAAATAACAGAGATCTCTTCCCGCCCAGACTACATTCGTAATGACCATGATCAAGCGCTGATCGAAATATGCGTGACGCGCGTCACCTCATGCGTGAAAGAGACAGGTACTTTAGAGAAGTACTGTGGAGCGTTGGTGGCATTACTGGAGTCATGTTTGCACCATAATCTTATGCCGGTCGGGCATCTGCGGGATGATGATCCTCCGCATGCTAAAATTGCATCGGACGTTATTGCTTGCATTGTTTTGGTGAGTAAGACTATTGATATAAATTTCAAATGTCATAGCTAGAATGCTTGTAACCCTTTTTGTATTGTTTTTTTCCAACAGTTTTAATAAACATACATTTACTAAAAACTATAGAATGGGTCTATTGTGAATAATTTAACCGTCGTAACCGACACAGACAATTTGTTGAGTCTAATTTTTTTTATATACTAGACTGACCAGCATTTGACCTCAGTTGCACCTGATGGTAAGTGACGACGAGGTCGAGGGTGTAGCACGCTGGTTCAGTAACAGCCTATTCACTCTTGCCTTGAGAAGACCCAAATTATATCTTTTTTACTATTATTTAAATTCGCGATAAACAAACTTACCATGAACTTTAAACTGTCGGTCAAATACAGGTCAGTATTTTATAAAAATAAAAAAAATTCTATAGTGTATAAAACGCGACAGTTGAAAGTGTTACATATGCATTCATTTGAAGGTGTCCTTCCCAATTCAATCTGACAAAGAGATCAGCGGCAACAAGAATGTCATGGAGCTCTTCCTACCTGTCGCTGTCCAATTTCTACACAAAGGCAACCGTGAGATTTCGCGACATATGGCTCGCTATCTATCTCTAGCGGCTGTCCACCATGCCATGTTGCTGAAGCCCCATGTGCAGACAATCATGGACTCTATCATGACAGGTGAGTGCTCAGTTTCGTACAGCAAGCTTGCGGTACTTGCGTAAAATTAAAAACCTATCATAACGGAAATAAACTATATATTATACTGAGGTATCCCTAATTCCCTGTTAATAAAGAGTATTTTCTTTGAAATATGAGTCTAGACAGGACCACATGTTTGTCTGTGAATTTTTTAACAATTATTTTAAAGCTGCGCCGAAGAATTACAACTACATTTCGTTTGCTATATAGTTATACCTTAAACTCAGTTTATGCGTGTCAGGTTAGATATTTTAGGGTTAACTCAATAAATCATACGATTCAGAAACACGATTACAAAATTGTGCTTAATATAAATTACATCCGAAGTGTCGTCTAAAAAATAATGAGTTCCCCCAATATGTTGCAAATACGCGCGGTTCCCCTTTGACATTTTACTGCACATTCATTGAGCGTAGAATCGAGTACCGCGTGAAGCTCGGCGCCCTCTTAATATTGCCCCTTTTGTGTAGGAAACTATCCTCTAAGCCGCATATTGACCAACCTTTACGAAGTATGCCCGGAGCCATTGGAAGGTCACGTGATGGCGCTCGTCTCGCTTCTCCCTCACGCCGAGCAGGTCGAGAAGAACTCCCTGTTCGCACTCTTCGAACAGATAGCGGCAAGGCGGCCTGAAGCCTTGAAGACCAGTATACCGCAGCTGTTGTCGTATCTGTGCCCGCATACTACGAGTCAGAATGATCCAGGGTGCATGTGCGTAGATATACTGCAAGTAAGTGTTTCCTTTATAATTTTCTGTTCGCTACAACTAAAGGGTTTGAAGTTCGACTTCCACGAGACCCACAAGATGTGGAAGTCGTCTTTATATATTTTTACGTCACACTGGGCGGTAAGAGAGATTTACCGCCCTAGGGCGCGACGGAAAATCTCACTTTATACCCAGATGAAGACGTAAAACTATGTACGCACTGACTATGAGCCATTCTTTGTTTTACCACCCTGGGTACGTAATATACTATTGTTGTTTTTGTTCATTGATTGAGATGTGGTCTTCAAATGACTGATAGCGACTGATGTTACAGCTGATAGTATGCGTGTCCCGCGCCCGCGTGTCGCTGGTGCTGGAGCACGGCGCAGCGCTGAGGCGAGCCGCGCGGGCGCCGCACGCCGGCCCGCAGCACGTGGCGCTCGTCGCCGCCGCGCTGGCGCAGATGGGCTACACCTCCAAGGTCAGTCGTGTGTGTGGCGGCCGACAGTGTGGTGTCCCGCTGGTGCCGGAGCACGGCGCAGCCAGCCAGCCCGCAGCACGTGTGCACAGTGCGGTGGGTCCCGCCACTAACGCTCGACACTGTTGCAGGAGCGCGCGCAGGAGGCGCTGAACTTCGCGCTGGAGTCCATGAGCCTGGGCGGCGCGGTGGGCGCGGCGCTGGTGCGCGAGTGCACGGGGCTGTGCAGCGCCTACCCCGCGCTCTTCACCGACCGCGTGCTGGCCGCCGTGCGCTCCAACCACAGTGGGTAAGCGGCGCTACGCAACAAGGATGTTACGATCAAAATTCTTAATGAGTTTCTCATTTCTCATACTCATAAAGTTATATAAATAAACCGTGGATAAACCAAATAAAATCACTTTTTAAGCTCTAGTGCATAAAGTAAAAATCATCCATTGGGACCCTTAATTTAAAATGTAAAATTCTGCTATACATCCGCCGGGCGGGCATTGCTAAGACGGGTCCCACTTTTACTACATTCGGCGGTGACGCGCGGTTTCACGTAATGATCTGATAAAGTCTATTTAAAATTAAAACTATAAATAGTATTACTAATAGACGTGATCGTGTAGTGTCTTCGCAATCGAAGTGAGAAGCAGAGTGTATATCTCAGGCGTCAATGTTCATTTTATCCTTAACATTTTTACCAATAATATTGCCTCGGATGTTTTATCCCTTTTTGTACCATTCACTATTGAAGATAATATATCTTGCTGGTAGAAAGATAGTTTTTATGATTCCTTTTTACTAATTTCGTACTTCTCGTATTTCACACAATATTTTTTATTTTACACTTGTGAAGTTTTACAAATTAAGTGAACCGTGCCAGTGTGTATAATTGCTTACTAAATTGCAGCAACGAAGTAAATCGAACGTCAGGGGGCGTGACCATCGTGAAATTGGGAGGAGCTAACGTGTCAGCGCCACCCGCCCCCACTTCTGCTAATGCAACTTCACAGACTACGGGTAAGTTAAAAATTGCTCATCACCTTCAAATAAAACGTAGTTCATATTTCGTCTCGCCTATTGGCTTTCAGTTTATATAATTCTGTTTGAAATTTTCCCTATTGATTCGTGTTTTCGTCCGTTAGCAGCATGGAGTGGAGGTTATACGCGACGTGCGAAGTTGGGCGACTCGCGCAGCACGGGCCGCCTGCACCCCGGCCCGCAGCCGCGCAGCATGACCCGCCTCAACGTCGCCGGTGAGTGCACATGTGACCACACACAGCCGGGCCACTCGCGCAGCACGGGCCGCCTGCACCCCGGCCCGCAGCCGCGCAGCATGACCCGCCTCAACGTCGCCGGTGAGTGCACATGTGACCACACACAGCCGGGCCACTCGCGCAGCACGGGCCGCCTGCACCCCGGCCCGCAGCCGCGCAGCATGACCCGCCTCAACGTCGCCGGTGAGTGCACATGTGACCACACACAGCCGGGCCACTCGCGCAGCACGGGCCGCCTGCACCCCGGCCCGCAGCCGCGCAGCATGACCCGCCTCAACGTCGCCGGTGAGTGCACATGTGACCACACACAGCCGGGCCACTTGCGCAGCACGGGCCGCCTGCACCCCGGCCCGCAGCCGCGCAGCATGACCCGCCTCAACGTCGCCGGTGAGTGCACATGTGACCACACACAGCCGGGCCACTCGCGCAGCACGGGCCGCCTGCACCCCGGCCCGCAGCCGCGCAGCATGACCCGCCTCAACGTCGCCGGTGAGTGCACATGTGACCACACACAGCCGGGCCACTCGCGCAGCACGGGCCGCCTGCACCCCGGCCCGCAGCCGCGCAGCATGACCCGCCTCAACGTCGCCGGTGAGTGCACATGTGACCACACACAGCCGGGCCACTCGCGCAGCACGGGCCGCCTGCACCCCGGCCCGCAGCCGCGCAGCATGACCCGCCTCAACGTCGCCGGTGAGTGCACATGTGACCACACACAGCCGGGCCACTCGCGCAGCACGGGCCGCCTGCACCCCGGCCCGCAGCCGCGCAGCATGACCCGCCTCAACGTCGCCGGTGAGTGCACATGTGACCACACACAGCCGGGCCACTTGCGCAGCACGGGCCGCCTGCACCCCGGCCCGCAGCCGCGCAGCATGACCCGCCTCAACGTCGCCGGTGAGTGCACATGTGACCACACACAGCCGGGCCACTCGCCCAGCACGAGCTATATATCACTAAATAATTTCGTCTTATGCTAGTGAAGCATTACAGAATCACTAACATCGATTAGATCCAGTGATAGTATTATTTATTACTATGTATCAGAATATTCTTCCTTTTGACTTATCTTTTATCACCAGGAGGGTCGGTTGGTGGTCTGCACAAGAGTATGACGCGACTGTCCTCATCCCAGCAGATCAACTCGCAGCAAAATAACGCGGCGAATGCAGGTAAACTATTTACAGTATTCTTTGTAGGTTTATCGATAATTTCAATAAATGTTGTGTGTACTGTGTAAATTTAGTTGCAAATTTATAAAATTTCATGATTTTATACTCTACATTAAGCCGAGGCAATAAGGCTCGTTTGTATGAATTGACGATATCAATAATAGAAACATAAATACATAACGGATAACACCCACGTCCAAGGACAAATGTTTATTGTTTATTATGTTTTTTTATATTATTTTGACTAAGTATATGAAATTTTGTATTTTTAATGTAATATAATTATAGTAATGTTATTATTTCATTCATTGATTTGTTATAAACGCAAAAAATACGCTTGCCAGTCTGACTAGGCTAGTCCGGAACTATAGCTAGAGTTACCCCGCAGCGACGGCGCCCAAGCCCCGCGCGGCGGGCGTGACGGTGACGGCCGTGGCCCGCGCGCCGCGCCCCGCTCCCGCTCCCGCGCCCGCGCCCACGTCCGCGCCCGCTGCCGCCCCCGCTCCGCACACGCACAGCATACTCATCGGCCCGCACAATAACGTGAGTCGATTGACTATTTGAATTTATTATATTTTAAACACAAAACTAACTTGAGACTCAACTATATTCATTGTATTGGTAAGTCACATTTTATAAGTCGAATATTGATCGACATTTTTCGTTCGTAACGAGGACCTCGTCGGCCAGCCTTACGAAACGGCTCATAATTATGCTCCTCCAGATCTTATAAAAGTTAGCAAAGTCATTCCTCCATTTAAGCCGGGTGTTTCGAGTGACCAACAAATTTCTGACCAATTTCATTACTGTACTAATGTTTTAGCAAATAAGTCGCACCGAGTTGCTTGCCTATATTAATATTCTCGGGCCAGAGGAGTTCTTCTTTTGACGTTCAAAAGTGCATTTTAATGTGCCTAATTTGAAAAATAAATGTATCTTTTTATGTAATATAGAAAACTTTTGTTATATATAATAGAAAACATTATATACATTTACAGTTAAATGTACATTTTAAGTAAATATAAAATATTTGTTACAATTTCAAGTGTACATTCTATTGCATTAAACAACAACCCACCTCCCGCAGAGCACCGGGCCAACAATAATCACCAACCCGCCCCTCCAAACGCAGTCCATCTCCGTGAGCCCGCTGGCCGGCAAGTCGGCGGACGCGCTGCCGCCGGCCGCCGGCCACGTGTCCGTCGTGACCCCCGCCGTGACCGTCGCCGCGCGCCGCAACAACACCAGCGTCACCATGATCAACACCACGCAGAATCATCGGATAAGCGTATTTGAACCTTATCCCATGAGGGATACGGTGCAACATTTCTGTGAGAAGCATTTGGATAAAATCAAGGCGTATATGGATATGGTGTCGTTGAGGCTGCCTCCGCCCGCCAAATGCACGATTGAAGGTAATTGTTCGCCTGTGTCACGTTTGTATTTGTGATTTACATAATATACGCGAAATTGACGCCTTTAATAATTATTTGTATTTAAACTTTCGTGAGACATATCTAATAAATTAAACATTAACACGGCTCTACTCACGTTTATTTAGTCACTCGCGCGACATGTTTCGGAGAACATAGGCCTCCATTATCAAGCACTAAGAGTGCTGAGTGTCCGTTCGATTCGGCGATCGCGTCGCCGGGCGCGCGACGGGCCGGTGATAATGGAGGCCTATGTTCTCCGAAACATGTCGCGCGAGTGACCAAATAAACGTGAGTAGTTGTAGAGCCGTGTTAATGTTTAATTTATTTAATAATTATATTAGAAAATACCAAGTATTTCAAAATTCACTAATGTGTGTAGGTACCTAAGTGGTTACATATTTGTTAAGTCATTACTCATTAATTTGTTGTGAATTCTAATTCCTTTTACTTCCTATTCAATAACGCCGTTTGTAAGAACGTATTGTTTACCCGCGCAAAAAGATACATGTTAGAATTTTTAAGTTATCCGTAAGGGGAATTTCTACCGACGTATTGCGCGAGGAAAATGCGCCTGCATCCGTATAATAAGTACTCTAACAACAGGTTAATTTAGCGTACGAATAAAAAAAATCCTCGCATATGCCGGTAGAAAAGCACCTTTAATCAGGTGGATTAATTATATAGTAGATTGTTCTACAAGGGCATAAAGTGATCTATTTTATATAGTCGAGGATAAAAATAGATACTTATGCCTGAGTTATACACTCTGCTTTTCATTTTGATTGCAAGGAACATTTTCAGTTGTAATTTTAATACAACAATATTACTTTTCATCAGCACAGTAGCCTTCAACATCAAATAAACAGTGGATAGTAGACGGACGGCTGTATTTTTTTGACAATTCGTCAAAATATGTGAGAAACACACTCCGTTAAAGTATTTACGTGCTTATTAGATCTCCAACCAATGAAGTTTTCATATGCGTTAAGATAGAGATGCTTTGATTTTGGCGGCAATATTCGTTCTACTAGTTTTTGTTCGCTCTGCTGCAATTCTGACAGTGCAATTTCGTTAAGAAAAAAAATACAATTCCCGCTAGCTTTTTTAATTTCAACATGTGAACGTGATGTGAACATAGAGCTAGTACGTAGATACTCATTTTTTGGTCAACTCGTAAAAAATAAATTCTGTTTTAGCTGATTTTATTTATTTATTTATTTATAGTAAACACGAAATTTTAAATAATTATAATTACCTAGAAATCCTAGAATAAAATTAAACAACAAGTTTCAGTGTTCTACGAAATTTTACTGCTAAATTTAATTTTGTTGTTTGACTGTGTTGGATGTTGAGCCTCATTATCTTAGTTGAAAAAAAAAAAATACTTTATGCACAAGAGCCTAAAATGGGACTTTATGTCGTCCACGCACGACCTAAAATAGAACTTTGCGAGCATGAGAAATGAAATAATATATTAAGTACCTAGGGCGGTAAAACAAAGAATGGCGCAGATCGCAGGTATCCATTAGTAAGCGATATGAGGCCTTCTTTATTACCGCCCGTGGTCCGTACATAGTTTTACGTTTTCATCTGGGTGTAATGTGAGATTTTCCGTCGCGCCCTAGGGCGGTAAATCTCTTACCGCCCAGTGTGATGTAAATGCATTTTTTTAATTGGAAATCTGCTTGAAGAAGTAAGCGCGGCTGCAGTTCGCATGCCGCACGCGCGGGGCTCACTGTCTATTGCACGATATTTACAATGCATAATTACCATTACCACACTTGCTACGCTTGGGCCCGTTTCATAAAACCGCACCCGTGTGTTAAGGACGTCCATTACATCCCAGTCGCATACAGTAGTGTCACATTACCCCCCTGCCGGCAGAGCGGCGCTCCAAGAAGCAGGCGCGGTTGCAGTTCGCGTGCGGCACGCGCGGGCCGCACTGCCTGTACGCGCGCTCGCTGTTCAGCATGCGCACGCGCGCGCCGCGGGTGTGGGTGCACCTCATGTTCCTGGCGCTGCAGGCGCGCCACGCCGCCGCGCTGTCCTCGCGCGACGCCTCCGTGGCCAGCCTCAAGCACTGCTGGGACATCCTCAAGTGCGAGAACAAGACCTTCCTCACGCTCGTCACCAGCGCCTTCCCGGGCGTCAAGGTGAGCGTCCGTCTCCCGCGGTAGCAAACAAGCGTACCGCCTGCATGGTGGTAAACAGGTAGACCGTAGCTTGTTTGTCCTCCTGTGAATGTGAATCCTCTGGAGTTCCGGACGTCTGCAACTTCAGAGAATTTACATGCGCGTTGCCTACCCTAAAAGTTGTTGGAGCTCTGGAAACCTTACTCACCATCAGGAACACAACAGTAAATACCTGAAAAGTAGCAGTGCTATATGGCTATTTATTTTGCTATATCTTTTTCTCTCATAACTTCGGTAATTTGTTACAAGTCCTTACTATTCGGTTCGCAATTAATTTTTTGCCGATGTTCATATCATGTCTTGTTTTCTAGTATAAAATTGTGACCTCTTGCGCGTTAGTTGTATCTCGTGGTTTATTAGCTTTCATGTTATTAATAATCAACCTTAAGGCAGAACGGTTTTGGGTGATTATTCGGGCGTTTGAACCGCTCTTAATACTCTGTCCTGATTTCTGTATAATAGATCACACAGTTTGGTGTTATTTTAGGTTTACTGGTAGACAGTTGGGCTGGCTAAAGGACAACCAAAACCTACTTAATATAATGCAGGCACATCTACAGAAATCTGGACAGAGTTATAAGAGCGGTTTAAAAGCCCGAATATTCACTCTTTTACTTGCGCTTGAAGTGAAGGGAGACACTTAAGGTTGATTTTTCCCCGGCCGACAGGAGCAAGAGATGCTGCTGAACGAGCTGCGCTCGGCGGGGTTCTTCGACGTGTTCTCGCTGACGGCGCCGGCGGGCGCGCCGCCGCTGGCCGCCACGTGGGGCTGCTTCCTGTGCACGCACCCCGAGCGCGCGCCCGGCTTCCTGCAGCCCGGCGCGCCCGTCATCGAGGGCACGCTCAAGGAGAAGAAGGGCCGCTGGCGCCTGTTCCGCCGCTGGCGCACGCGCTACTTCACGCTGTCCGGCGCGCATCTCAGCGTCAAGGGCGCGGTGAGGGGTCTTCCAACTTTACTTCACTTGTTTTATGCTGTGTTAAGTGTTAACATTACACTGACGATTTAATCAATCATGGGAGGAAGCAGTAGTATTCGTGAATATACATGAAAAAACTTGGTGCTTTGAAAGAAGGGCTCATTTACTATTTCGGTCGAACTAAATTTTGTATTAATACTTAATTTTTCCCGTTCTATTGATATGACTAGCAGCTGCCCTTCAACGGCAACGTGCTTATAATTAGCATGAAAATGCACAATTTGCCAATTTTAAAGCAATTTAACTAATAAAACCAAGTCTCGTAACAGTTGTCCAGGAGACCGTTGCTATGGCAACATGTGATACTGAAAAGGTGATTGACCTATTTGCTATATCTGTGTAATCAATATTCCTTATTTTTTCTCTATTTGATTCCAGAGCGGCGGCGAAAGCATAGACATCAACCAAATCCGCTCAGTGAAGGTGTCCCGGGGCGCGCGCAACATCCCAAAAGCCTTCGAGATCTTCACGGGCGACCAGACGCTGATCCTCAAGCCGGCGGCCGGCGACGCGGAGGAGTGGGCGCAGTGCCTCAGCATCGCCGTGGCCACCTCGCAGGCGCGCCACGCGCCCGCCAAGGCCAACAGCCTGCCGGCGCGCGGACTCACACTCAAGAGCTTCTGACGAGGTATGGCCGCCTGGTACCTATCAGTCAAACTTAACAAGCAATTTCTGTAATTTTATGCGAAATATCCTCCTAGCCTTGTGGGTAGTGACCCTGCCTATGAAGCCGATGGTCCTGGGTTCGATTCCCAGTCAGGGCATTTATTTGTGATGAGCACAAATATTTGTTCCTGAGTCATGGGTGTTTTCTATGTATTTAAGTATTTATATGTATCTATCGTCATCTAGTACCTACAACATAAGCCTTACTGAGCTTACCGTAGGACTAGGTCGATTTGTGTCAGCTTGTGCTGAAATATTTATTTATTTATTTATATTATGTAAACCTGGGTGCCAAGAAGGTTGGCCACATTCAAGTACTGGATAGTGCTATCCAATACTATGGGCGAAATAGTAGCCAGCCATCTGGTCGCCAGAAACCTTAATGAGACGCGAAATATCTTTATAGAAGAGTTTAGAGAAAAAAGTGTACCCAATTTATGCATAAAATCTGTATGGAAATATTTTCTTTGCCTTTTTGCATTGTAATATTGCTTAGAGTTTATGAAACGATCGCCAAATCTAAGTATTTATAGAAATTTAATGCTAAATTATCGTTACAAAACTGAAGTAATTATACTTATTACAACTCACACTACTGGGGTCAGTTTTATCCTCAAAATTCCCATAAAAACGGCGCGCATTTAGCCTGAATAGGTTTCAACCAAATCATGTCAACATCATTGTGTTAATAATAGACCATTTTTAATAATAAAACGTTTGAAAATATGACTTATATTGCTTATCGTTTCTTTCAGGTCAAATTGCTCACAATTATTTCTCCAGAGCTTATTGTCCGGTCTAAGACAATCTCTACACCATTTTCACATACGAGTAAGACGTAGTAAAACTAATAACTTTATAAAAATATTTTCGCAATATTATTACAAAAGTATTGTGTTTATAGTCTTCCTTCTCGACTAGTCTCTCAATATAAAGTGAGGGTCACATCAAACGAACTGCCAAAACATTGACTGCATTGAAGTAGATCTCATACTAGATGTAATTATACTCGTTCACCATGTAGGTACATGGTCAGACTTGAAATTATATGCATTTGCTATAGCAGTGTAGTGTTGTGGTTATATAGGCGTATGTTATGGCCGAGTTGTTTATATACATGTATATTGTGACTACGGGAGAGATACATATTATAGGTTTATGAGTGTCATATCAGAATCTATAATTATTATTGATTATTATCACTGCTGCCAATTAACGAATAATCGAGATAGGGTAATCTATGCTTTGTGACATTAATGAATGGGACTAGCAACTAATCTAGCACAATAATATTGTATTGATTTAATATGTATTAGGCAGCTATAAACTATGACTTACGTACTTAAAGCGAAATATTGCTTACAAAATAAATGTGTAAATATGACAGTCCATTTTTTGCTTTACAATATTGACCTTTATGGCTATATAGATTAAGTGTTTTTGATGTACTTACTCTTGTACGTAACTTTTATTTGGAGTTAGCGAGTGCCTTATGTATATAGGTATACATTTCTATGTTAGCGTAGGATCGCCGTTCGAGTTTAAAGTACAATAAATTTATAAACATTTCGTCGCTCTCATTCTGGCCATCAAAAGAAAAATGACGTAACTATGTATGGGATGAGTACAGAGTTATTGCGTTTCAACTTGGTGTATCTATGTTAGATACGAGACTTTCAAAGTAGCGATGATTTGTTTGCTAGTGTGGCCAGCCAAGTGAAATATCAGTTTTCGCAAATCAGGTTTTGTTTTTTTCAGTGAGTTGTTGTTTTGTTGATAGTCAGCCGAAGTAGCTATGCGTGGGTGGTGTTCAAAATGAAGTGAACGTAACATACGATTGGCTCAGATGATTTTGAACATAAAGCTGTGGTTTTGAGGCGAAATGATGGAAAATGCTTGTTTCTTTGGCTGGTTAAACTAGCTATCGCAGTATAAATTGCTATGTATTTATATTTAACTTAAATAAATTAATAATTAAAGTATTGTTAACGATCGACAATGAGATTTAGTAAAAAGCTGTAAGACTGATTGCTGGTCATGTGTCTACTCGTTTATATTTGTCGGAGATCAAACGTTTGTGATTCAAAATTGACATTCCCGTCCTGTTTGACAGTCTTGATGATTATTTAATAATTATTGTGGTCTCAAATTATTAATTTTAATGGTTGTATGAAATGACATTATTACGTTAGGTAGGTTTTTGTATTTTGCTTTATTTCCCAGTTGTGACTTGCCGTTTTGCATTTGTCAGCACAATAGCTGTGTATGTTGACGTGGGTAGTTTTAGATTTATGTACAAAATTAATAATATAGACGTGTATATGTAAAAAAGAGAAATAGCTCTCATCTATGTAGTTTCATCGATAAAAAACGATTACTATTTTTCTTTCGATTTAAATAACGAAAAAAAAACGTATTATCTATGCACAATCTAGCTGTGCCAGCGGTTCTCCCCGCGTGAAATTTGGTCTATGTCATTACCCTCCTTTATGTCCATCCCCTAGGCCTTTAGTGTCATGCTTGCCAAATTTTTATAGAAATCCTTTGTCTCTCTACTCGTCTTCAAAATACGCATCTACCAAGTCCAGAGGCGCTTCTTAAGTTTTAAGCTCTAATAGTGTTCTGAATTACTCTAGCGTGAGTGTACGCGACAAATCATCACCAAATATCGAGTGTTCATGTACTTAACCAAATTGTTTATTTCATTGTTATTTTACTTACTATAAGGTGCTTCCACTGTTAGTACACAGACTACTTAACTACAAATAGACGTGACAACAACTGAATGGTGCTGAGTTTGTAACGGAATGCAGGCTACGTTTATTCAATAGGTGCCGTGAAAGGACCATCCCTATGTAGTTGTATAGAAAAATTAATAAACTAAAATAAATAAACCAAGGTTTGGTTAAAATTCGAACATAGAACGCCAATACGTTTATAACTACAGACACGTTACTACTACATAGGTCTGGTTGTTAGACTAAGGCCCACTTGCGCCACTCAGGGTTAACCGGTAACCCCAGAGTTAGTGTCAAAAACGTATAGACTTAACCGGCTAAGCTCGGGTTTATTGGCTAGCCCTGAGTAGCGCAAGTGGATCTAAGTTTTTCACTTATTGAGCCTTCAGCTGTGGGCGATCTCGAGAGACGATATAAATTTTCATATACGTATTAAAAATTGCTTGACCTCTCAGAGCCGCCCACAGACGAGGGATTATGTTTTCCTTGTATCGAGCCGCGCTAGTGCTTCAGTCTCACAAAGACTAGAACACAAAATGACTATATCGGCCCATAGACCATAACTTAAAAATGGCTACAATACAATTAGTCATATACTTAAAAACATCAGATGAGGAAATCTAAACCCTCTGTTCCGTTGGTTGTTTAGTATTATATCGGCCCGTAGGGTCAAAGCACCCAATAATGTATTTATGGACTATGGACCAATGTACTCATTTTATTATGTTCTAGTCCGTATAAGACTAATCCACGCTAGAGACGCGTTTGTTTTTTAAGTCCTAATCACGGAGTTTGCTACTACTACTTTTTTTTTCAGTTAGAAGTCACACATTCTGCTTTGTTTGCGCGTCTATCGTAGTTATTTTGTCTGTTAGGTAAGTGTAGTTTGGTAGTAACTGTGACGTCCATTTACAATATTGATAATAAGTTAATAACAGGTTTCTGTGTCGGATAATGTGATTAATTTAGTTCAAGAATAAGCTGGATATTTACAATTAATTTATAATTTGCTCACCTGTTTGTCTGTACAATTTAGTTCTAATACTTTTGTACTGTTGATGCCATCATTTCTTCCTGGAAATAAATGTTTCAATTTTATTAATACATTAATTGATACGTATGTCATATGCGCACGATCGATTTTTTATAGGTTATGATTTTTTTTTTGAATGTTACGCAGAAATCGTTCGCGATCATCAGTACAAAAGTTTGGTTTAGTAACATAAGGATCTATATTGTTTTCGCGGCAGCGTCAGTGTACAGAAATATATTTATACAGTTTGAGTTTTATACATGTTGATTAAGTTTAAGTTTAGCTTCAAACTCGGTGCTATTTGTCTTATGAACTTGAAATAATACAATTTATCATATTCCTCGTATTAACTCCCAATGAACTGAGAATTATTCTCTCGAGCAGCAGTTGCTTTAAAACATTGTAAAAGGACCTTGTACTTATGTTTTAGTCAATAAATAGTTCTGTTTGTAAACGGTATTTTATTACATACTTAACAAAAAAACACTCTTAGGTTAAGTTATCAAAAATTTATATCTTCTCATTGTGTGCCCTTCCTAATCTTAATTAACTCTAATAAGTAGAGGGCGGAGTACTGGTGGCAAATTTCACACTAAATGTATGGAGTCGCCTAAGTATTCTTATGATTAAATAAATAACGAATAAATTATTAATTTTGCATATTTTTTAGGAACTTATAGAAATTATCTTACGAGCATACAAATATAATGTAATATGTTGTTAATATCTATAATAATACGATATAACATTTAGGTGTTCTTGAAATCGATTTATGAAAATAAATTTTAAGTACTTATTTTCAATTTACGAGTAGGTACCATACTAAGTACATTAGGTAAATGAATAATTTTATTATTCAACCCTAAAATAATAATTATAAAATCGACTCCATACCTTTTGTGTGAAATTTGGTCACAAGTCACTTCAAACACGAAAAAAAATATTAGTGGCACGCGAATATGAGATCTTTCCCATCTGTAACAGAGTCTAAATTACTTGTCCAGGTTTCATAGCACTTAATTGCTTTTTGAATCCATCGTTAGGTTGAATGGCGGGCCGCTTCTCCTTCACCAAGCGATACGCGTCTTCGAACGCCATGTGTTTGTACTGCATGAGGTAAGCGATGGCTACAGCAGACGTGCGTGAAACGCCGGCGTTGCAATGTACCAAAACGTTCTCACCGCGACACACCGAATCATGGACATACGGTAAACACTCTAGTAACAATTGTTTTATATCAGTCTCCGGTAGATCTAAGCACTGCACAAACTTATGTCCTACGTTCACTTCTGCGTCTATCCCAACACTTAGCACATTTTCAATGTTATATTTTTCTAAAACGTCATTCATGGTACAGTCTTGAGATCCTATATATAAGTGGGTGACCAGCATTGCAGGAATATTGTCAGGCTTGGTGTCCACTACGAAGCCTAAAGTCGAACACAGTTGAATCTTTTCCCCATTCCGCTCTGCGTACCTCTGTCCGGCTGCATTCGTTACTATAGTTTCTCGCATTTTTAGCTTATTCTTTTGTTTCTTCAATTCGTTTAGGAAGCTCATTTTTGTCTCACTGTCAGTCTTCAACATAAAAAGAACCTAATATCCGATACAGTCAGCAAAACACTCAGTAATTGTAGAAGAAAAATCTTTCACGGATGGATGGATGGATTTCTTTTTATGGATGTTTTAAGTGAGAAACTGACTATAGAGGTAATGCTGCTTCATATTAACAGTGTATAGGTTCTTAAAGGGTAGACAACGCGCATGGGACTCCTCTGGAGTTGCAGGCGTCAATAGGCAACGGTAACTGCTTTCCAGGCGGGCCGTATGCTTGTTTGCCACCGTCGTTTTATAAAAAAAAAGTTATTACGTGTGACGAGTTTTATTGGTAGCTCTCTTTACGAAGATTATTTCCATTCCAAAATGCTAAGTCAGTAATTTGATTACCTAATGTTCTATTCACTCTACGATTGCACTAGCTTCATTCATCTCCACTGTTATTTTTTCAACTTCAGTATTGTGAGTATCCACAAAAATGAGATCCTGCGGGTTGTACTCGACGTCGCACAGGTAGAGTCCCTGCGGAGGGCAGTTCTGGATGCAGTTGTGCCAGGAGTGCTTGGAGGGCACCTGCAGCATCAGCTTTATTTCCCCCACGGGCAGCTTGCCGACTGCCACGCTTATCAGTGTACCCATCATCCGACGGATCTGAAAACATTTTCAAATATTTGCTTAAATGCTCAAAATATGAAAAAAAATGCTATTTGCAATAGGTATATTCCGACCAAATAGACATTCATGAACCAATTCATATTTACATACCTTACATACTCCGCAACTATAGTCCAAATGCTCCCAACAATGGTCCAAAACTAAGTTGAATACGTTTAGGTGTTATTTAAATTAAGCAAATAAAAGACAGTCGCTGTTCATAAAAGAGAAGAGAAAACCAATGAAGAAAAAAACCAAATCGAATATTAGGATTAGTACTTAATTACCATGCTTTGCGTAATTACAGACAGAACAGTTTTCTAATACGTGCTAGTAAGAGCCTAAACAAACTAACGAAGGAGCAGGGCATTGACATTTTCAATAGCAACATCCAAACTGTGCGTCGTATTCTGACGGAGGAGTTCTTTAAGTGAGCATGCCATATTCTGACTTTGACCAAATGTTACAACTGGCTTTGATTTGTTACGTTCTATTTATAAGTCACTTATTCTATAGTTACTTAGTTACTTGCTGTTATTTTCATTAGGTTTTTAGGTGGCTTTGGCCCTAAAGTGTATCTTTAATATCTATCAATTTATTAGTGCTAACCAACATTTATTCCTACTAAAATGTTATTACTGGTGAGAAACTGTTAATGGCTTCGATGTGTCATATTTGTATCGTATATATCGTATCTAATAATATTAGCAGCTGTTGGATCTCCGAATAAAATAAAATAAAATAAAAATAAAATAAAATTACGAATTAAAGGTTTGGACTACAGTTGCACTATTGGACTATAGTTGGGTAGTTTTACGGTGCCTATTTAACTTTTAACCGAATGACGAAAAAAATTGTCTCAATATGAACTTTGACTTCTCGCCAATAGAGTTGAATATTATAACTGCCATGAGTATATATATTGCAATGAGTTAAGACTGGCTTTAAGTTTATCTTGACAAACTCTAGCTACGTGGTTGTAGTTCATCAAGGATCAGATTCGCTGGGCGGTATTCCTGGGCACGGAGCGCATTCGGCGGTTCATGCGGCCCTAACCACTGGCATCTTGGGCTTTGTCCCGTTGCCGACGGCAGTTTAAGTTTTCCACAACGTGAAAAAATGATTTCTCGTCTTCATCATGATTAGGTACAATGGGCAATAGGAGTGTATTCCCCACGCTACGCAGATGGGTTGGCGATCGCAGTAAAATCCATGGCAGCTGCGAGATGCTGCTCTGGCCAGCTGCGAGACGGACATACCCAGGCCAGGCAAGGGGCGGTACCGCGAAAGTCGAAGTTCGTAGATTTGGAGCATCTTTCTCTTGTACTCCAAATAAGGCATTATGAGAGTGACAGAGACAATCGTCCGAAATTTACGAATATCGTTTTTCACGGTAGCTCCGAAGACGTAGTCTAAGGACATACCCGGGTGTCGTCGTCTCTATATATGAGGTACAATGAATGTTGTATACCTGATTATGCACAAACGCCCTAGCTTTAAACTCCACATCCCAGTAGTCCCAAACACTGTTCCTCGGGTAGCTGGTAGTGAGCGGCGCCCCAGGGTTCACGACTATGTGCTTCATCTCCCGGCGGTTGTGCTTGTGCTGTTTCAGCTTGTCGAATCGCTTGAACGTTGTGAAGTCGTGGATACCGACAAAGTGTTGCGAGGCTTCTTTAAACCGCTCTATGTCGAAGCCTGGTGCTCTGAAGTAGAATATAATCACTGAAATATCTTGTAAATATAGTGACAATCGGCCTGCTAGCATAGTTTGTAGTACAGTCCTACCTCCATCAGATATATCGGACCTGTGGAGGTGCTTAAATATATCCGAACAACGCCTCTATTGTCAAGGCAGTAAATTGCATGTTCAGACATTTGTGGCCACAGCTCTGATATATCTCATGGCGACTGTACCTAACCATTTTTTTACGTAATAAGAGGCTGCAGGTCAACCGGACCGGCCTATCCACTAAAATACTGGAATGCTACCGTCACCAGACACGTACCTATTATTCAGTAAACTCTATGGTGCCACGTGGGTGCAACATTATCGCAAACATTTCATCCCGATACGATACTCTGCAGTAACTTTATTTTTTATACTAGACTGACCAGCATTTGACCTCAGTCATACCTGATCCTAAGTGTCGACAAGGTCGAAGGTGTAGCATGCTGGTTCAACAGCCTATTCCGGGTTCAAATCCTGGAGGTGGTTATTTGTGTATTTATGGAGAATATTTATCCTTGATTTAGTAGATAAAAATGTTGTAATTCAAAATTTCATACCTAGCTTTGGTCAACTTGCGATTGGCAGTTGACTTATTTCAGTGTTTTTTAGAATAATCAACACAAAGGTTCTTTTAATAATAGTCGTGAAACTGTACCTACCTCGTGAAATGACATCTGCTCCACTCTTCTATAGGTATATGTTGTGCTATGCTCGAGTATTCTGGTAATACAACATCCTGTTTCAATATTGCAAACCTAAACAAAAAAAATCGGTCATACTATTTAAAATCAGTTGTCATCAATTAAGTGAAGTTGGAGTTGACAATGTACATTTAGGAATAAAATTTTACCTGTACAAATATGTTCTAGAGAGAGCTTTAAATCTGGCATGGAAGTTGTCTGTTACTCTCACACAGTCCTTAATGTAGATAGGTGTCTCTGTTTTTAAGAAATGTTTGTTTAGTTTAAAGGTGATCTGATGAGGTTCATAGATCTTGCTGCCGTACCGATCCAGGTCAAAGTGAGCACTTGCATTCAAGGCATGCACTCCACCATCTGTTCTGTAAACAATCATTTTCTTTTAACAGAAAACTTCCGTGAGACTCTGACATAATAAAATATAGATAAAAACGGGTCACTCATGTATCTTAAAGTCGAATAACGCTCGACATATGTTTTGGTCCAATTCGTGAACCATACTCATGAGCTTCGTGCCGCACTGTTGCTGGCGGCGGCCCGTCGTGCTTATATTTTTATCATTTTTATCTTTATATATCTTGTTTCTTAACTTAGGTTTTTTTACAATATTTTTATAAAAGTTTTTTTTATCTTTATATTATTATTGTAGTGCCTCAATTCCATTATAAATTATGAATTTTGGCAATTTAATGTCTAAGATCTATATACATCTGCCAAAATATATATACACAGATCTGATTGTCTTAATATACATATGTGTACATAAGTTAGTGACTGGTAACAGAAACCAAGAAATCCACTCCCTTGGTGAGAGACATACTCAAAACTTCAGGATATATGTATACTTATTTTGAAATTCTGGTCTAATTCATTTGACTTTGATTTGGTTCATATAATAACCATAACAAATTAATTTACCAACCATTTAAAGGGTTTTGCTGATAATCTTTTCAAACTTCACACAATTCTATCCCAGCAGAGTATGTTTGTCAAGATATTAAGTGTAGTAATGGTTTACTTGATTTATATCAGAGTGAATTATATAATTTATTAGTTTCGTCATAACAGTTGAAAGCAACTCAGAGCATAAAGTGTATTATTTTAGTAATTTTCTCATTTTTGTGTGGTCTGTGATAAATATTTGAATTAATGGTATTTAACTGGTCGCCAAATAGCTGTGCATTTGCTGGTGCGAGTAGTATCTCGTAGTATACTATATAGTTCACATATAGGTTATAGACTTACCGGCTAGACAGGACAATGTTAGGGTAGTTCAAAGATCGCAGCCCCAAGAGAGCTAGCTCCAGCCGGCCTTGCACGCTTTCTGTGTCTGTGTAATTCTTCCCATCTTTCAACCAAAGCTTCTCCGAGGACCTGCGTTTAGGTAGAAGCTGTACATGGAGGATGGAGAACAAATGCCTCGCAAATTACTAAGCTGTGTTTAGCGTACAAACCTGAAAGTCGTTCCAATATATGAAAAGAAGGTTAGGTATCTGGCTTTCATTTTCAAATCAGACTAAAAGCTGTTTTTAGCTAAATTATTGAATATGTATTTACTTTTCTAGGTTAGGATAGGTCCCCAGCTGATTGGAGTTATGACATTTATTTATTTTTTAAATATTTATGGCCTGGATACTGGGGAGTTATGACATTTTTAAACGTTTTTTAAGTTTTTATGTACTACTTGTTTCCCTTTACCATTTTTCTTTAAATTATTTGAAAAACACCTGTAAGACGTCAGTAAAACTATTTGAGACATTATTTAATTTGCTGTTTATCGTTTCAACTACTTGATTTGTTTTTTCCCTTTCACTCACGCGTATAGTTAACTTGACAGTTTTATACTAGTAACAGACGTTCCGATTTGGCTGGAGCCGACCGTCCGACCACGACCAAGACGGAAAGTTCAGACATTGCTACAGACGTTCCGACGGTTGGCTATCCAGCCGTCAGTACCCTTACGAGTTGTGATTTTGACGTTTTCGATAACGAGTATCGAGTTTACTATCTGTGCATCTCGTTCGCATTAAAATGGTACAAGCGAGATGCACAGATAGTAAACTCGATACTCGTTATCGAAAACTTCAATGTCACAACTCATGGTCCCTCACCATCCGTCTCCACAACTGTACCCTACAGTTGTCTTTGCTCTGAATAGTGAACGGCCGTCATGCCCGCCACCCTTTCAAAACAGGCGATAGCCGCTATAGTTGTGGCAGCTACATTAGTGCCTCTAAAAAATGGGACAAGTCCCACTAACAAGGAAACCTTTTGTATAATTCTAAAATGTTGATTATTATCTCGCGTTCTGTATGCGCATTCATTCCTTCTCCGTCATCCTCCATGTTGACGTCCTGCGTCGGCGGCGTTGCAAATGCGACTGAGCTGCTTTTGGTCGGAACAAAGCTTCCAGACGTTCCGTTTTGGTTGGACGGTCGGCTTGTCGGATGCGCCGGCGAGCCGACCACGTCCAACCAGTAATAATAATAATTATGTTGGACCGACCGCCCTACACACTTTCCGTTTTGGTCGTGGTCGGACGGTCGGCTCCAGCCAAATCGGAACGTCTGTTACTAGTATTAACTTTTAACTTAACGCAGTCAGTCAAAAATGGCTCGACGGACGTGGCATATGTTTACTGTGATAACACTAATATTTACGATTTTATCAATCGTTGGAGATGTAAATACTTCTTCACCGGCACCATGGTACGAAAATCTGCCTGCGGTGACTATGGACTACAAAGTGCACATCGATGCGGGCAAAGAAGACTGTTACTTTCAATACGTGCAACCGGGAGCCACATTTTACGCCAGCTATCAGGTGATTAGCAATTATTGTCGCTTTCAGCCATATGCCGAGTTATCGCATAGCTTTCCGGTTTGATTGAAAAGCATGGCGGTAATCTTGTTAACGGTCATTACGGAACAGAGCCGTGTCGATAATGTACTTTCTAATTTGTTATTAGGTGTTGAAAGGAGGTGACGGCATGTGCGGGTTCGCCGTGCGGCACCCGAACGGGCAGATCGTGCACCCGTACGAGTGGCGGCAGAGCGCGGAGTACGCGGACCAGTCGTCGTCCGGGGGCTACTACTCCGTGTGTATAGACAACCAGTTCTCGCGGTTCGCGGGCAAGCTGGTCAACCTGTACCTGTCGGTGATCCGGTACGACATGTGGGAGAAGTACGCCAAGGAGGTGGAGGAGCTGGACATGAACATAAAGAACTTTACAGTAAGTTTAACTTAGGAAATATATAGATTAGTTTATAAA